>CM028135.1:917907500-920867500 GCA_016271365.2 Neoceratodus forsteri | reverse complement strand
AGCAGCCTGCAGCACGAGGTCCAGCTGCAGAACTCAAGGAAATACCACTGTTCTCATACAGAGAAGGTGAGCCAATGGCTCCTCTCGCTGAGCTGGGCACCCTGCATTTTGGGGTGTTCAGGAAACATATTTGTGGCAAGTTTTTTAAAAACAGTCAGCAGAATCTAACTAAATGGGTCCAGTTTAGCTAGGTTCAGTTTTTTTTTTTTTTTAATAAAGATATTTCTGTTATGTATTTTTAGTGTTTGTGAGTTTAAAACAAGAAATAAAATAGTGGCTGACACGGTCAGTATTTTTCAGCACGAGAGGTAAATTATGGAAATAAGCAGTTGTGATCATTTGTTTACTTTTAGTGTCAGGACATTAACTCTAAAATCATTATAATTTTGGAATCACATAACATTTTTTCACAAAACTTTCCAAAGGCACACCCTTAGCATGGGCCCCTTCAACCCTGAAAATGTCAGGAAAAAATACAACCTCATCTAGGCCGTAGGCGACAGCACAAAATATTCAATGTTAAGTATAAGGAAACCAAATGTGTTTTTTTTCTGGTTTTTGGCACTCCGTATCTTGAAAACCGAACAAAATGCTGTCACGATACTTTTTGCATCTTGAGATCTTGCAGCCTGACCATGCATGCCAAGTTTTGGGCTACTATATTTTGCTAATGCCAGCATTATTAAGGTACACAAATTGGGGTTTAACTTTAAACAGCCTACTCAGTCCTAACTATAGGGGTGCCCTTATAATATATTTCAAGAATAAGATAAGTAAATAATCTATTCTGCTCCTAGTTCTTCAGGAAATAAAGTGGCTTGTTGGTATTGCTCTGTATGAGAGACAAGATAATATAAACAAGAATTTGTCAATGCTGAATGTTTATTTAAAAAAAAAAGAAATGTGCAGATAGGTGGGCCAGGCGGCCCTTATCTGCTGTCACATTCATTTTTTTTTTTTTTTTGCCATGTTCCCCATCTGCATTGCTGTTGTACCGAATCTTGCTTGTACATATTTTTACTATATATTTATCCAGGATATATCAGAAGAGATACAGTACAAGTCACATTAAACTGTTCCCTCAACTCACTGGTGTAGCATTGTTCAATGGGTTTCCTAATCTGTGCAGTGTTTAATTCAATGAATTAGTAAAAGGATAGTATTGGTTTGCATCTAGCTGTTATGTACTATAAGCTTTATTTTCAGCTGAGTGCTTATGAGTTTCATTTCAGAAGGCAGACTAAACAACTCTTAAGGAATGCTGTGATATTTATAAACAATGCCAGGAAAATGTATTACATAAACACTGCAAAACAGCTACTGCCATTTCACTAAACAGTTACAAGTGAGTTGAATAGGCAGTGAAGGATGGCTGGAAAACAACTGAATGCATCAACAGTTCGAGTTGCCACTGTAGTAGCATCACACAAAATAAAAAATGCTACACCAGTGAGTTGATGGAACAGTTTAATGTGACTTGTACTGTACAATATGTCTTTATCAGTGGTGTCCTACCTTTACACATTTTTAGATTGCATTTACTCAGGATAGGCCAGCCGAAAGGCAATACCCAATTTTTGCTGGGTTTCCACATTTTGACCCCAAATTTCCAACAGTTTTTTTATGACCTAACATTATGATCAAGACAGGTGGATTTTTTTTAAATACTATCTGAAAAGTGATTTCACAGTGTGACTGCGAAAACAAGTTTCGAAGATATTTAAAAAATGACACCTGTCATGTTCAGGAGGTGGGGTAACACAAGGGATTTATTGAATATTATGGACCAAAATTTGCAAAAATAAAGTTATGAGTAAATGTTGGAGCAATTCAATATTTCTTCATAACTTATTTTTTTTTTTTTCAAATTTTTGCCACTAACTTTCAACATTGTCATTTTATGACCACTCCTTTTGAACGTGACAGTTGTCATTTATAAAACAGTGGCCAAAATGTCATTTTGTGACACAAGTGTGAAAACACATTTTGGCCAGGATTTGAAAAATGACAGCCGTCACATTCATGAGGTGGTGTAAAAAATGCTACGTTGAACATTTGGGGTCAAAATAATGAAAATTATCAAAGCTATGAGTGCCGTTTACAATTTTCAATGTAAACTTATAACTTTTTTTTTTTTTTTTTTTTTTTAACTTGAATCTTTATAAATGTACCAAAAAATGATAATTCTATTCATGGTGCATACAACATCAAAGTGACATTTCATATGAGAGACATTCAAAGATTATCTTATGCAGACTTTATATTGTCAATATGTTTGTGCTAAATACTAAAGTCCATATTCCATTTCATTTCACAGGAATTGCAAGATATCCTATGGATCACCTATTTTGTTCTACAATCAAACCAGCAGTCAATGGAATATAGGTTGATACAAAAAAAGTAAAAGAATTACTGTCTCCCAATTCACTTTCCATTTAAACTAAATCTCCCTTCCTTGTATGCATTCCCATATCAAACATGATGAACAATACATAGCTTAAATTCAACTTGATAAGTCTCCGAGGAAGGACTCAGTTGGTCTGAAAGCTTAGACATGGTTTTCTTTTTGTAACATCTATGTTGGTCCAATAAAAGGTATAAAACCATTTGCTTCTGGATCAGTTACATAAAACAATAAACATTACAACTATTTTAACTGTGTCTGACGTGTGGTCCTTTAGCCTCATATAATCAGGGAAAATCACTCGATAAGTATCGATATGTCTACAGATTACTGCCCATGTGGAATAAACTCCTAGCCAACCATTTCCTTCATTAATATGAGGTTCCCACTGGTCTCCAGACAAACTACCATCATCCTTGAGTAAGATACTGGTCCAGAACCAGAATGGACTCTACCTCCTCCACATAAGAAAAGAAAGGAAGCCATCTAGTGTTATGTTTTTCCACTTTCAATTGTAATTTGGTCGAAATGGCCTCCAATTGTTGTATTTGTGTTACATTTCTTTGCCACTGAGTAATCATTGGTTTGACACCCAATAGCCAGTTTTGTGTAATAACTTTATTGGCTGCTGTTATAATTATGTAAGAGGAGATATTTTTGATCCTGCCTCCTTAATTCAGTTGGCGGCAGTCCCAGGACCAAGTGTTCAAACTCAGGAAGTAAGGATAGTTCAAATATTCTCATCACTATTTGTTGCATTTCCACCCAAAATTCTTGACTCACTGGGCAATCCTGAAAAATATGGAAATGTGTACCCTTTATTCCACACTGTCTCCAACAAGGTCCTCTGAATGCATACCAAAGTGTTTGGAAATGATAGGGACAATAAAGTATCTGGTGCACACCTTCCATCTGAATTCTCTCCAGATTTGTGAATAAGTGGTCCTATGTACACTCCCTCCTCATACTTTATCTCAGCATTGATGTGGGAGAGTGTAAGGCATCTCCTCCCACTTGCTTTGAATAGCTTCCCTAGCCATCTGACCCTCCCCTTCCTGCTGCAGGGAGTAAAACTGTGTTACAAGTCATTTCATATTGTTAGAGGCTGACCTTTGTTTTAAAAATACAATCCCTTCCACAGGTTTCCGCATTAGCTCTGGGGTTGTTATGTCTGAAGCAATCAGATGCCTACAGTAAAAACTTATGAAAATCTGAATTTGTAACATTGTGTTCCAATTTAACTCTCTCAAAGGATTTTATCCTGTTTCCTCCCTCCACTAATTGTGGCAACAAATTCAGTCCTTTCTGTGCCCATGGCCTAAAATTTAAGTGATCAAGTTTTTGAAGGACCCTGGGTATGTATTACAATGGAATATATTGCCAAACCGGCCCAGGGATCTCCCATGTCTCTCCAACCTTTAACCAAACAGATAAGGAATGTCTAGTCCATCTATTTAATATATCTGGGCTCGTACTACTCATTACCATCCATGGTAATAATTTCAACGGAAGATATGGATGTACCCCCTCTTCCAAAACTAGCCATCCACTTGGTTCTTGTTTTTAATGCTTTTACCCCACATTTTCAACACAGCCTTCTTATGACCCCACATAGCCCTCTAATGACCCACCTCATGAACTAGGGCAGAGAAAATTTTCAAATCCTGCCCAAAAGGTGATTTAATGCCACAAGTATGAAAACACATTTTGGTCAGGATTTAAAAAATGACAACTATCACATTCATGAGGTGGTGTGAAAAAATGGCTACATTGAAAATCTAGGGTCAAAACAGAGCACATTACCAACATTTTTAGCGTATGTTGAATATAACATTTTTGTTTTGCAATATGTTTACACCAAATTTTCAACATAGCCTGCTTATGATGCTACCTCATGAACAAGAGTGGAGAAAATGTTCAAATCTTGCCTGAAAGGTGATTTTGCACAGCAACTGCTAAAGTACCTTTTGGAATGGATTTGCATAATTTCCCTACCATTGTTCATAAGGTGGGGTCTGCAAAGGCCATGTTGAAAATTTGGGCAAAAAATATTCAAAATGACCAAGTTATGAGGACAAGTTCAAAACTCACTGAAATACACTAAACTGCATGCCTGATTTCCTCAGTTCCTGGTCCAATGTTGAAGAATGAAGATGTGCCTTTAGTACTGAGAGGATTATGGCATTGGACCCCTGCTATTTATTTATTTATTGAAAATTTCGGAATTACAACCTTTGAGTCAAGGACTCCTTTGCAAAGGCTCCACGTCAGTCATGACAGGACAAAACATCAAGATAGAGTGTACAAAGTTCTCAAAACAGAGATATTACATTACGACAAAGATCAAAATCATAGCATAAGTAAAAGGCTACTCTTCAGTTGTAATAGAAGATTTACACAGAGAACAGGTTGTACAGAATCTTCCAAAACAGGACATTACAAGGTTCAACAATCACAGTGTAGGGTTACTGCCAAGGCTCAGAGAAAAATCTGAGGGTTGAGATGTTCCAACCAGTGTGGTGGCCCCTGTAGTCAACAACCTAGGGGGGAAAGATGGAGAACAGTTACACGTCTCAGAGTTAAGGAGAAACTTCTTGAACCCGGTTTTGAATAGACTTAGATTGGGGGCAAGTAGGATGGAAGATGGTAGTTTGTTTAGCCAGAGGGGAGCACGATAATGGAAGGATCTTTGCCCTAGAGATGTCCTACAGTGGGGAACTATGTAGGAGGTCCCGGCCCAAAGTCTAGGGGTGCTCCTATAGGGGGCAGGTTGGATGAGGCGGTGCAGACATGTTGGTGTGAGTTTCATAAGGATCTTTTTGGCTTGGAGGCAGGTTTGGTATTTAAGCCTCCCTTCTAAGGTTAGCCAGTCCGCTCGAGAGTAGAGCAAACAAGTATGTGTTTGTCTATTGCTGCTAGTGACCGTGCGGCAGGCTTTGTTGAGTGCTGTATTGATGCTGTTTAGGGCTGACTGGTCAGAAGCACCGTAAATAGTTATTCCATAGTCGACCAAAGAGAGGACTGAGCTAGTAACGGCTAGCCGTAGTGCCTGTGGGGTAAGGCAGTGTTTGTGTCTGTAGAGAATGCCAAGTCGGGTATTGACTGAGGTGGAGAGAAGTTTAATATGTTGGTGGTAGGTTAGGGTTGTGTCCAGAATGATACCTAGATATTTAAAAACATGTGACCTGTTCAATGTGGGTACCATGTAAGTTTGAGATTGACAGCTGGGAGTTGTTGAGGGGGTTTTGGCGATGGGCAAACATCATGGATTTTGTTTTGTCATAGTTAAGTATTAGACGGTGTTCAGTGAACCAGTATTCAAGCTCCCTAAAACAGCCTTGAAGGGTGTTTTGGAGATGAATGAGGTTGGTGTGTTTCCAATATAGCACGGCATCATCAGCATAAAGTAATAGCTTTCCACTACAGGCTAGGGGTAGTGAGTTCAGAAAGAGAGTGAACAAGAGAGGGCCAAGTATTGACCCTTGAGGGACACCAGCAAGAACTGGTTGTTTGGAGGACAGTGTGTTTCTAATTTTTACTTGCTGCGTTCTGTCAGTCAGATAGTTTTTGAACCAGGAGATAGTTTCAGGTGCAATATGGAGGGATGCAAGGGCATGAAGAAGAAGCTCATGATTGACAGTGTCAAATGCCTTGGTCAAGTCAACGATATTGCCCAACTGCTGACCCCTGATCAAGAGCTTCATGAATCTAAGATGTAAATTCTAGTAGTGCTGTGGTAGTACTGTGCCCTTTTCTGAAACCATGTTGCTCATGGCAAAGGAGTCCATATTTGTCTAGGTATTCCGAGAGTTGGTCAGATACAATTTTTTCTAGTGCTTTTGAGAGGGGAGGAAGGATCGTAACTAGGCCTATAGTTGCCCGGGGTAGTTGGATCACCCTTTTTTAGGATAGGTGTGATAATACCCCTCTTCCATAGTGTAGGGATTTGGCCAAGGCACAGTGAGTAGTTGAGGAGATTGGTGAGATGTGGCAGAGTCTCATTATGGGTGTATCAAGAACTTTAATGTCAAGGGAGTCACTGCTATAACGCGTGTTATGCAGAGCTTTTGAGAGGTAGCGTTTAGCCTCAGTGCAAGATATTATGTGCAGCCTGAAAGGAGGGTGTGTAGGGGAACAAGGTGTAATAGTAGGTGTGTGGGGAATGGGGGTCAAAGAAGTTTATAGGGAGGACATGACTAAGGTCAGAGAAGGCGGTGTTTAGGATATTGGCTATGGTGGTGGGGTCGTGGGAGAGGGTACCCTGAACTAAGAGCTGGGTTGGGTCTGTGTTGGTGGCTTTCCCACAGAGTTCCTTAACATTGTTCCAGAAAGATTTCCCGGAGCTCCAGGTGGTGGTAAAGGCTTGGTGATAGTATGTGGCCTTGGCTTGCCAAATTGCCCTTGTGCATTTATTTCTTGCTTCTCTGTAGAGCTGTCTATCATGGGGCAGCTGAGAGGATAGGGCCCTGTGCCAGAGGTTATCCCTATGATGCATCAGTTGTAGGAGGGACTGAGTAATCCAGGGGGTGTCCCAGGTTTTTATTACCTTCTTTGTGAAGGGGGCAAATATGTCACAGGCAGTGTTGAAGATAGTAATAAATGCAGTGAGCGCCACGTCTAAAGATTGGGCAGTATGAACTGGATCCCATTCACAGGTGGAGAGGTACACTCTGAGGTGAGAGAGGGCACCTTTTTTGAGGCACCTTTGGATGTAAGTTTTTGGTCTGTTGGGAGTATTTTCTATTTGTCCACCAGCATACGACAGGGGAGTGGTCACTAAAGTACATCGGGGAGCACACTGACTTTTGTAAGATGGCTTGGGAGGTTTGTAAAGATAAGGTCTATAAGTGTGGAGGAGCCTGTCCGAGGATCCTGCCTAGTGGGTGACGGTACTACTTGGGTGAGGTCATAGGCACAAGCTGCGTCCTTGTAGGCAGCCGATGTAGAGGATAGCCAGTTTACATTAAAATCACCCATGATAATCAGTTCACTTTTTGGGGGGAGATATGTGATTGCAGATAGAATAGAATCAGATGCTAGCTTCTGGTTTGTTGGGGGGATGTAAACTGCCATAATATAAAGAGGTTTACCAGGAGTACCAAGGGCAACTTTGATGGTAGTGGCCTGAGCGCCATGTTCAGGCAAGGGAAGTGTGACTAAGAGAGGCTGAAGGGATGATTTAGCATATATGGCACATCCCCCACCCCGTTTGCCTGCCCTATCAGTTCTAAAGATGGTATAGTCCCTGAGGGAGACCGAGGCATCAGGGACATTTTTTGAGAGCCAGGTTTCTGATAAGGTAAGGATGTCTGCGGGGTGTTGTGCAAGCCATCCTTGCAGCAGGGTAAATTTTTTTGGTAGGCTGCAGATATTGAGGGAGGCCAGAAATAGGCCACTAAGCGAGCCCTTCTTATTGCCACTGGGCATGGGAGGACCTGGGTTGGGATGGACATTCCCAGATATAAGTAGGAGGAGAAGGAGAGTTTGCCGGAGGGCGAGTTTCCTCATCAGTTTAGTTGTATTGCAGCGAAGCCCTGTATTAGTGAGCGATTTGGTGGGGCTAGTGGGTATAGAGAGGGTGGATACTAGATGAGTTAAGATAGCTAGGATACTGAGGGGTATGGCTAGATAGTGGGGGCTAGTGGGGAGGGTGTTAGGCAAGCCAGATGCCATTAGTGGTGCAGCTAAAGCTAGGGTACAGTTTCTGCTGTGAAGGACTGATGAGAGATGTTGTAGGCTTTTTGACCCAGATGCATTTCCAGTGAGATAGGCAGAGGGGCAGGCAATAGGGTCCCAGGTAGTTAGAAACACCCAGGAGGTCAGTAGGGATTGCGAAACAAAAATCAAGATTAAAACTAAAAGAGGTAATATACCAGAGGTGGTGTTCATATTGTCGAAAAATGTAAGTCTGTAAAATGTATGAAAAAAGAGAGTAAGCCCTCTGGTGATGCTGCCGTATAAGCTGCAGATGGCAAAGTGGGCTGATTGGTTTTATACCACATGTGGTCTTAGCTATAAAATCAGATGTCGACCAAGGGTGGTGTTAAAGCGGGGAGCCGCTAAGCGTCAGGGGACAAAACCGCGCTTGCAAAGTTTTCAGGAGGAGAGGCAGGCTGAGCGATGTGCCGCTGGTCCACGTTTCGTACCTGGCATTTTGTGCAGGGAAGGGCTGCTTGAAATTCAGCCCCTCGGGCAACCGGAGGGCTTCTTGGAGGGAGGGCAGCTTGTGGAAAACCCCTCGCGACCTCTTTCGTTCAGGTCTGCTGTGGACAAGGGAGAGAGGGTTCGTTTTTAAAGGTAGGCTGAGGGGAGGGTACAAAAGGCACACTGAAAAGGATTACAGCCTGCTACATTAATGTTAACAACCCTGCTAGGGGATAGGAGAAGCAGTTTAGGACTCAGGAAAACAGTCAAATAAACTAAGTAGAAAATGATTACTTTTGCGACTAGGTTAACAGAAATTCATCTGGTTAAGGCAATGCAATTAAAAAGTTTTAAATGAGGTTTGGCGCCAAAAAAATTCCACGGTCCCATTCAGCAAGGGCTTCTTGGAGGGAAGGCAGCTTGTGGAAAACCCCTCGCGACCTCTTTCATTCAGGTCTGCTGGCGTTTTGTGCAGGGAAGGGCTGCTGGAATTTCAGCCCCTTGTGACCTCGGGCAACCGGAGGGCTTCTTGGAGGGAGGGCAGCTTGTGGAAAACCCCTCGCGACCTCTTCGTTCCGGTCTGGCGTTTTGTGCAGGAAGGGCTGCTGGAAATTCAGCCCCTTGCGACCTCGGGCAAGCGGAGGGCTTTTTGGAAGGAGGGCAGCTTGTGGAAAACCCCTCGCGACCTCTTTCGTTCAGGTCTGCTGGCGTTTTGTGCAGGGAAGGGCTGCTGGAAATTCAGCCCCTCATGACCTCGGGCAACCGGAGGGCTTCTTGGAGGGAGGGCAGCTTGTGGAAAACCCCTCAAGACCTCTTTCGTTCAGGTCTGCTGGCGTTTTGTGCAGGGAAGGGCTGCTGGAAATTCAGCCCCTCGCGACCTTGGGCAACCGGAGGGCAGCTTGTGGAAAACCCCTCGCGACCTCTTTCGTTCAGGTCTGCTGTGCTAGGTAAGTAAGGGGGGGGGGGTTTGTGGGTGCTGAGTGGGAGAGTTGCATTGTGGGGGAGAGTAACGGTGGCAAGAGACATTAGTGGATTCTTTTCTTTTTTTACAGGATGTATAAAAGTATAAAGAGTCTACGAGGGACATTTTTCTGTATTTCAGGTACTGACACTGGGGATTGGGTACCCCAGTGTTGGTGTTATGTCTGACGGCACTGAGGGAAGGACTCCCCAGTGTCACACAATGAAAACAGTGTATGCCAGGCCAAAATGGAGGCGGCTGTTTTGTTTTGTGTATATGTGGTGGTGGCGGTGGGGGGGAGGGGGCTCTTGTTAATTAAGCAAGCATGAAACATTATGGTTGTTATTATAAAAAAATGCCAACCGCTGCTAGATTTGGTTAGGTAAGCAATCAGCTGGCAGAGGAACTTGTTATTTCCCAGTCTGTATCAGCACATAAATGTACCCATTGGCAAGGGGTTCTGCAAGCAGAGGCAGGGAAAAGTCCCTACCCATTTTCTAAGACAACTTTAAAGTGGTGGGTGGTGTACTACTTCTCCTCTCACTCCCGCTTTACTGCCATGTGTTGTCACGGCAATGCAGGGACCGATTTCCTCATCCATGAGTGCTCTCGCATGAGTTCCTGTTCTGTATAGTGTTGCCAGGCAATGCCAGAGGTTGGGGGGGACTTAATCTTGCATGAGTAAAGCTTTTTTTTTTTATTTATTTAAAGAGCCCTCTTTTAGTGAACTTTTTAAGCAGTCAGAGAGGTAGGCAAGCATTGTTTGTTAAGGGAACGATTGATGGGTTAAGTAATTTAGGGCAGTTGAGGACCAGGAAAAGGCCCATCCACTGTGCTGTGCTGCTCCCATTGTGGCAGGCTCTGACAGACACACAGAAAGACAGCTTGGTTTCAGATATTGTTTCTTGCAATCACAGAGACAGGTTGATACAAAAAAAGTAAAAGAATTATTGCTGATACTGGGTGGCTAGCTGAGAGTAAGTGGTGCCCTGCCCATAGTAATATTAAAAGAAGCTGAGGAGGAAAGAAGGCTGAAAGAAAAGAAAGAGACTTTTTTCTTGAAGAAAGAGGAAGGTGTTGGGAGGCCAGAGTTGTGTCAGCAAAACAGACAGCCTTTGACAGTTGCCAGGTGCTGGACATCAGGTTGGACAATAGCCAGAAAAGTATCACCAGATTGAAGGGGAGTTTGGCAGCCACTGTCACCACCTCAAACAGTTCTCTTATTCTTTTATTTTCATATGTTCTGATTTTCCTAAGTAGTTTTTAACAAAATAGTTTGTAACTTGATAGACTTGGACACCTTTAAAAAGGGGCTCTTGAGCTTGAAGATCCTCTGAACATGAAAAATAAATAAAAACTTACATTACCATTTTAAACATTTACTAATTTTCTCATATTGCTAAGTTTACTGAATGCTTTACATTTTATCAACAATCTAAAGAATACTTGAAGTACTGATAAATTATAAAAAATCTTAAAGGAAAACATATTATAGCTGTCACGTATTTACCTGACCTAAAATTTGAAATAACTGGTAAGTAAATTCAGACTGTTGTTTTATGATCCGAAACTTAAGCAGTTTAGTTCTAAGCTGGAACCCTGACTAAAGCAGAGTAAATACAAAATAAAAAGGTAGTTTAATACAGTACAAATTCAAATTATTTATCCAAGAACACCCTTTACTTTTAAGAAGAGGAAGCCACTGGTACTTCCACTTAATTTAGGTTAACAGGTGAACCAGTTATTTATTCACTAGTTTTTGTTGACTGGCTGGGTGCTGTAGACAGTAGAGTTGCTAATTTCAGGCATGACCCGGGAAGTTACATACAATAGGGTAAAAAGCAGCAGTAAAATACATGGATAAGACAGGTGAACAACAGCCGTACAGTTACCTAACAGAGCACTGATATACAATATACACATCACAGTGGCAGAAGACATAAGGAATTGGCAGAACAGTGGCATCATATGTAACAACAGATACAATAGTACAACAAAGAGTTTTAAAGAGCAGCTGACACCATTTGGACAACTTTAACAACACATAATATTTAGACACAGTTCAGCTTGTATTTTGCATTAGTTCTGTATCCCCCCATTATTTATTACTGAGGCCATTTGCATGAAATTGGGATCTTTGCTCCTGAAGAGTTCATCTATTCCTGTTGCTTTCTCTCTAACCGAGGACATAATGCTCTACTTGTGACATCACAGTTACTCCCATGGCAACAAGTTGTGATGTCACAACCAAGGACTATGACATGAAGTAGGGATTAAGCTAAAGAGGAAGATGAACTCTAAGGGATATAGAGTACGATTCCATGCAAATTTGTCAGTAATGAGTAATGGGGAGGAGAAATCTATCAAATACATATGGAATACAAGCTAAATTGTACCTAAATATTATGCTTTTCAAAAAGTTTTCTTTGAGGTGTCTGTAGTTCTTTAAGTACCAGGGTAACCAAGCTGTATTTTTTGGTGGTTTGATGAGTATGGTAATTATAATTTTTATACTCCCCATTACACATCGTCGCCACACATTTCCAAGCCTTTAAATCAGGGCAATAGAAGTACTATTCCTAGAAGAAGATAAATAAATAAGGATCAACCCATGACACAGCGTGAATCTACTTGGGAATTAATACATGGCTGGGGTTGGACCACGAGGCCACAGGCTGAGTGGTTCCAACCAACCAGTCATGGATTAATTCCCAATTAAAACCATGCTCTGGAGTGGGTTAATTCACTTGTAATATGGGGAAGAGAAAGGGTTTGGAGCTCTTTTTATATGTTTCCCTTCCCCATGTTACAGTTGTGTAAAAGTAATTTTAAAGTGCAAAATTACGAAGGTTCCGTGATGTATTTTAAGGTTCCTACCATGGGGAAGAGAAGGGGTCACCTGACTGGAGAAACTACTTGTTGAACAGGCTGATATTTTTTTTTTAATATTGTGAGTGCAACAGTGAACATTCATTGAATTACTGATTACATGCAGATGTGATCAACATTTCAGAATAAGTGCTCATTTTGTCCGACTTACTTTTGTGAACTGTGGACGTTTGCTGTTTCAGATTTGGCTGCTGTGCATTACGGGAAATGCATATATTTACAGTAAGTGCACTGGAGATTTGAGATCTGACAGTTGTTCCTGCAATTCCATTGGCAGGCAAAGAGATGGCTGTGAAACTTCTGGTAGTTGTTCCTGCAATTCTCGGCCTGCCAACAGATGGCTGTGAAATAATGCTAGCAGCATAGCACTGTTGTACAGCTATTTTTAGATCAATTTCCAAATGTACTGAATTGAGCCAATCTGAAAAAAACTTTCATAGACCAAGTAAAACAAAAAAGAGCCCACATTACATAGCCATGTAGACATTTTCAAGCTACTGCAGATAAAGATTATGACAGGGGGGATAGATATGGTGGACACGCTATTATAAAATAGGGAACACATATAGAAACAGGTACATACTTACAGAGAATGGGATAAAAGAAAAAAAAGAGGGCTCAAGAAGGCAGAAAAAGACTGCTGTAGCACAGACATGTCCATTTCTTCAAACGGTCACCACATCAGCAAGGTTTGCATACATATGTGGTGGCCAGTGCAGATACTGCTACCTTGTTTACAATTAGGTGGAAGACACAGTAACAGAGGGAGACGCTGCGGACTGAGCCATACATTAATTCTCAGGCAACCATGGATTTCTTAAGAATTAATGTATGGTCACCTGCTGGTGTTGAGCCAATCCAATGCAACCCTTTCTCTTCCCTGTGTTTCAAATGGCTATGTCCTCTGAGCTAGAATGAGAATAAGCAATGTTTCAAGTGCTGTTTTGAATGGAATTCCACATGGATCAGTGTTTGAAAAAGTTATCTTTATATCAGTGACCTGGATATTGGTTAAATTGTTTGGTAAATAAATTTTAGGTGATACAAAGCTTGGAAAGTTCCACTATGCCACGGCGACAAGAAATTTGTTGACCGTCGGCACAGCGACAGCACAAAACCACCAACTGGTGTTGTGCCGTCATTGGGGGAACAAGTGTTTCCTGCTGGGGACTCTGCCTATGCACCTGCCACACTAAAGATTACTAACTCCAGTTGGAGTTAGTTCTGGGAGGGGGGGCAAACACCCCAGCGGCAGCAGTGCTCGAAATACCTGTAGACCATCACAGCGAACTGCTGAAAATGTTGCTGTGATGGCTGCATGGCATTTGCATCACTGCATTGTCGGTATACCAGCTTGGAAGGCCAGTGACATCAATGAAAGATTTCCAGAGTCTGCAACAAAGTCAAATTACAGGCAATGGACTAAATGTCCGTGACAGAGATTGACCTTTAATACCGATAAGTGCAAGGTTTTACATTTCGGGGAGGAGGAATTTAGTAGAGTGCATTGTCTGAATGAATGTGTGCTTTTAATTCAGAAAGAGGAGAAATATTTAGGAATTACCATATCATAGGATCACAAAGCAATGTAACATGTAGAAGAGTAAACATGGTACGGTATATTATCAGATATAGGTTTACCAGCAGATCAAGAGAGGAGACTGTACCCTTTTATCAAATGTATGTATAACTTTATCTGGAGTATTGCATGTATGTCTGGCACCATACTGACAGGGTAAAATGCAAAAAAAATGGGGATAGTCCAAGATAAGTCTAGTGGAAGGAATGAGGTGGAGGAGTTATGAGGAGAGACTGGAAGAATTGGATTTGTTCACCATGGAGTATAGAAGGATGTGAGGGGATATGATAATAGTTTACAAAATGATGCAAAGACTGACTGACCTGGGTGGAAAGGAATTCTGGGAGGAAGCTGGGAGCAGGGAGCACAGAAAGTGCAACAAAGGGGTGCACAAAAAAATGCTGCAGTCAAAAAGGTAATGCTTAGTGCTGTTTATTGTGGTATGCAGTAACAGGTCAGATGGAGAAGAAATACCAATGCTTTGAACCACTCTTGCAGGTTCTTTGTCGGGGGAAGGGCTGCATTTGCCTCGGAGCACCTGGTGGTATTTGTGAATGGAGTAGGGAGCATGCAAGGGGACAGTGTAAGGTCACAAAAGCAGGTTACCGACTACACAGGAAGATTTTCTTTTCCAAGAGGGTGGTAACATTATGGAATAGTCCAGCAGTTATTACAGCAGAGGACGTAAAACATTTTATGAAACTGTTAGATAATATTCACCTTCATGCAAGTGAGATAGAGAGTATGTCTGCTGAGCCAGTGGAAGGACAGAGTCAATGGGTTTACCCCCTCTGTCCTGCATTAGGTACTGTAATGAGCAAAATGACTTAATTTGTTCCTATTTTTCATTTGTATGTGTGCGTTACTTTGTATAAAACAGCTGGTCCTTGCCACAAATCCCCACAGAGCCATTTATTCATTGTGTGACTCAAACAAACCACTTCCCTATGCTTCAGACACCGCCCTGTAGAAATGCACTGAACTGAGAACCAATTAAAATCATGTACCCTACTTCCCGGCTTGGCATCAGTGATGGGTCCAAGATGTCATTTCATGCTACAACTGACAGCCATAAAGGTAAGAATATTGATTATTTCCTATTAATTTTTTATAGTGTTGCCTGGAAGTTAGTGCTGTATGAAGAAGGGTATTTATAGGTTCAAGTAAGTATTTAACTGTTTATTTCTAAATATGGCTAAAGAACCCATTTCAATTCCTAGCTTGACAGGTAAAAGGGAACAGTCTTCAGTAAGAGCCCCACATGCAAGTGTGGGGTTGGTCCCAATTTGCAGTTTGTGTGCAAAGAAATTTTTTTTTTTTTAACTTACTGTTTACTGTAGTATGTAGTAGATTGTATCTATATCTACAAACCCCCAGAATCCTCTGCAGCTGGCATCGGAGCAGGGCTGCAGCAGTAGGAGATTCAGTGGCCTACAGTAACTATACTACAATAAACAGTAAGAATAGTGGCAATGGGACAGGACCAATACAATAAAATGTGCATGAATTTGCTAAACAATACTGAAACTATCTTGAATTACAAAATGACCTTACAACAAGGATACAAGAGAGCATAAAAGAGGTTCTAGACATGGCTGAAGACTTGGGACAACTGGATAAATGGCAGAAAGATCCATTAGTCGCAAAATTTATGAAAATCCCTTTCTTCTATGGGCTCCCAAAAACAAAATCCAACAAATCCACCAGGAAAACCAGTTGTTTCTAGCCTGGAATCTTTACAGGAACTGCTTTCCAGCTTTGTAAACCAGTTTGCCAAGCAATTAACTACACAAATGTGAAGCTACAACAAAAATACAGGGAACATGTTACAAATATAAAAACACTTAACAGAATGCCATCTCATGCACACTAGACGTAAAGGACTTATACATGTCCATTCCTCATGAGGAGCGCCCATGGAGCCTTGAGTCAGCCCTGCGGAGATCAGACAGAGAAGGAAATCCTCCAGCCTAATTTATCCTAGAACTAACAAGACTAGGCCTACATCAAAACTCCTTCAGATTCGAGGAACCATATTATAAACAAATGAAAGGGACAGCCACGGGGAGCATGATGGTTCCCACTTATGGGAAACTCTTCATGGAGTTATTTGAAGAACAGTTTGTCTTGAGCCCCCTATTTAATGTGTTTCACTCAAAACTGCACCTGTACAAGTGCCTTATTGGTGACACTCATTTTATGGGAAGGCACTGCAGGTGAACTAGAGGAATTTCATTCCTACCTAAACCAAGTGACAGACCACTTGAAGTTTAAATTGACTTTTGAAATTCCCTTTTTGGACCTGCTCACCAACACAAATCGAGGGTAATCAGAGACAAAGTTATCTAGAAAAGGAAGCCATTAGAAACACCTTACTGTACCCAACCAGCTTCCCACCAAAAAAAGTTGAAAAAAAAAAAAGCATATCATATTCCAAAATGTTATGGGTTCAGAAAAATTGTAGTGTACTACAGGAACAAGAAAAAGAACTTGAGAACACAGCAAGTAGATTTCTACAAAGAGGCTGGGAACATGGAGTAATCAACCAAGCCATCACAAAAGCAATACAATTAAAAAAAAAATAAATAAAATAATCAGGGAAGAGATCCTAAAGAACTGATCAAAAAAGAACCAGATGAACAGAACAGTCTGCTCTCTGGAATTTTCTAAACATACAGAGGAAATACGCAGGATACTACACAAACACTGGGATATTGTAGCAGCACTTAACACACCCGAGTTTCAACAACCACCAAATGTGGTATCCAAGAAGGTGAGTACACTAAGGGATAATAACAACAACAACATCATTTATTTAATAAAGTGCCTTTTAAAATTCCAAGGCGCTGTACAGAATTAATTCAGATGAGACATATACAAACACACATCATATAGAATCACAATAAAACTGGAAATGCCTTTCCCCATAAAAAAGGTTTTAGTGCCTGCTTAAAACTCCCCACCGTCCTGCATTCCCGGAGCTGATGGGGCAGAGAGTTCCAGAGGGTAGGTGCCGCAAATCCAAAGGCACGCGCACCAGATAACTTCAAATTAACCCTCAGAATCTCCAGCAACCCCCTCATCAGCCGAGCGGAGCTGTCGCACAGGAGTGTAAGGAACCAGGAGTTCTTTCAAATAATCAGGACTCTGTCCATGTAGGGCTTTGTAAGTTAATAGATTTACTTTAAAGGTGATCCACCACTGTACTGGCAGCCAGTGCAGAACGTGCAGCACTGGGGTGATGTGAGATCTCCTCGATGCCCCAGTCAACAAACATGCTGCTGCATTCTACACTAGCTACAAGCGGTGGATATCAACCCCAGGAAGCCCTAGATAAAGGGAGTTGCAATAATCAAGGTGCAGTGTCACAAAGGCATGCACCAGAACAGGCAGGTCACTGGGTGGAACAAGGTGCCTAATCCTGGCAATGTTCCTAAGATGGAAAAAGGCTAGCTTGATGACTGCCAACACCTGATGATGAAAAGTCAGAGCAACATCAAGCTCCACTCCCAGGTTACACACCTGTTCAGAGGTGAGAAGCTGTGCCTGCCCCAGAACAAGGCCGGAAGGGAGCCCAGTCCTCAATCCCTCTACCCTATGACCCGGGTCAACAATCAAAACCTCAGTCTTTCCAGGGTTCAACTTTAGACCACTGGAATTCATCCAATCTTGGATTTCTACGAGGCAGTTGTTCAGTACCGAGACAGCACCAACCTGGTCGGATGCAAAAGACAGGTAGAGCTGGGTATCATCAGTATAGCAGTGAAACCTCAGCTCATACCATCTTACAATGTCTCCGAGGGGTAGCATATGAACTGCGAATAACATGGGGGACAGCACCAAACCCTGAGGTACCCCATAAGGCAGAGAGAAAGCCCCAGATGAAAACAAATCCGAGACCACCCTCTGCGTTTTCCCAGCGAGGAAAGATGAAAACCATCTGAGGACTGTACCCGACAGCCCACAGATAAACCTCAGGCATTCGAGCAGAACCCCATGATCCACAGTATCAAAAGCTGTTGATAGATCTAGGAGAACCAAGATAGAATGATGAATCCAATCTCTCGCCATCAGGAGATCATTGAGCACCTGAACTAGAGCAGTCTCAGTACTATGCCTCTTGAGAAAACCAGATTTGAGAGGTTCGTATAAATTGTGGCTGGTTAAATGGTTATCACAAGCCACAGTTTTCTCAATAACCTTCTCCACAAATGGGAGGTTAAAGATAGGCCTGTAGTTTGCTAGGTTCTCCAGGTCTAAAAACTTTTTTCAGAAGGGGGATCACCACCCCCTCCTTCAGGAAGCTAGGGAACTCACCCATATCTAAACAGCACCAGACAATCCGAGTTAAAACTGGGCCAATGATCTCACTACAACCCAAAATCAGGGAAGTAGGGCCAGGATCTAAATTACAGCATGTGGGTCGCATCTTCTGGACAATCCTCATAATGTCTACGAAATCCATCAGGTCAAAGGTACTCCAGGAAACTCCGGGCTCTGTGACAGAGCACCGATCAACAGCAACCCCCTTTGAGTGAAGCTGGTGGCACTCCCTCCTGATGTAGTCGACCTTGTTTGCAAAGAAGCGAGTGATCTCATCACAATCAGTTTGTGTAAAAACTCGATGGAGCTGCCAAGAGGCTGGGTTGCACAGCCTGTCGATAGTTCTGAAGAGTTGAGCCAGTCAATTCCGCGCGACAGAAATTTCCCTGGACAGGAATTCTGCCTTCTTATGGGAAATTTCTGTTTGGTAGAGTTTATAATGCTATAGCAAAATAAGGTGGTCGGCATCAGTGGCGGTCTTCCTCCAATGACGCTCTAACCTACATCCCAGTTTCCGCAACTCTCTCAGAGCCCCATCATACCATGGGCCTCCAGGATGACGTGGAAAGGGGCAAACATGGACAGGAGCAATCTGATCGAGAGCTGAAGATATGGCCCCATTATAGGCCATTATCAACTACTCGGGATCAGTGCAAGACTCGTGCAACAACAAGAGGTCAATAACAGGCATCAGGTCTTCAGGGACCATGTCCTGCAAAGGGCAGTACCTGACCAACTCCACAGGGGTGAACCTACCTGGGGGAGGGCCTCAAAATTGAACCCAACTGAGTAATGATCAGACCAACTGACTGGTTCCACCACTAAATTGGAAGCCTCGATCTCCAGGAGAAAGACCAGGTCAAGAGAGTGACCTCCCTTGTGTGTAGCTGAGGAAACAACCTATGTAAAGCCCAGAGATGTCATCACCTATAGAGAATGTTGACCAAAAAGCGAAGATTCGTCGTCGACCCAGGCATCGCAGTCGGCCAGAACCATCAGTCTGGGCGACTCCAATGCCATGTCGGTGGCGAAGTCTGCTATTTCCTGCAGGAAAAGCTTCTCATCACCTGGCGGACAGCAGATGAAGGCAATCCTACACTCGACACCAGCTACCACAGTACACTCAAATGACCTGGCCTCCTCGACTGGTACGCCAGTTAGGAACAATTTGGTCTTGAAACAGACCGCAACCCCAACCCCCGCGGTCCAATCTCGGGCGATGTATAACAGAGTACCCGGTGGGAACGGTGGCCTCTAACAAAGAGGCCGCATTCCCATCCAACCAGGTCTTGGTAATGCAAACCAGATCTGTCCTAGCAACAAAGTCTGAAATAAGACCAGTCTTGTTGCAGATAGATCTGGCATTGCATAACAGTGCCCGAGTTGGATGAGGTTGGTGAGCTGACCCAACTACTTGCAATCCCAAACTGGAGGTGCCCCTGGGTATGGGAACCAGAATGGAATCACCACATTCCTGGTACCATTTCGCCCCAGGGTGTCTTCTGGGCTTAACCACCCCTATGGGAGAGCCCCACTCACTCCACTATCTGCAACTCCCCACCCCCCGACTCCCCCCTACGAGCAATCCCCAACGCCCAACAGTGCTGATAGGTAAGAGCAGGCGGGGGGGGGAGAAGAAAGGGGTGGAAGGCATGGACAGTGGAGGCCGAGTAGCACAGGACAGAAGGGGCAAGCAAGTACATTACAATTAACACTTACTAAAGAATAATAAAAACACTAAGTCAAATTTCCCAAATCATGAAACGTAACTATAAACAAAGATAAAACCCCGAAATAAATCAACTAAACTACCCCCTCCCACAATAAGATAATCATTTAAACCCTGAAAGAAAAGAAAATAATAACGAAAAGAAGAGAAAAAGAATAATAAAAAAAAAAAAAAAAAAAAACCCTCTCACAGGGTATTCAAAACAAAATAATAACAACAAAAATTACAATAACAAATTTCCCCCAGCCCTCCCACAGCTGGGAAAATTAACACAACACACAACACAAAAAAAAAACAAAAAAAAACAAACTGTAAACTGGTGCATAGTGAAAAGAAGTTACAGAAAGGCAGCTATGACTTGGACCACTAACACCAGAAATGGTACTATGTGGTAGATGTTCTCACTGCAGCAATCCTTCAAGAGAAAAAGAAACTGAATATGCCAGTGGAGATTGGAAGTACACCATTAAAACACGTTATATAACAGCAGAAAGGGCTTCTGCACTTCTGATTGGTCAGTAGCCTCCTTGAACAGTGATGTTATTCCAGCATAACATTTATTTATTGAAATTGTTTCACCAGGAAAAGCACACTGAGCGAGAACTGCTAGTCTCCCCCGTGCGACCTGGGGGGAGGGGTACAGTGGGGAAGAGGACAAGTGTAGTCCAGGTCCTGACATATATACGTACAATTACAATACAGTTAAACATGAGACAGAAATAGTTTGGTGTAGATGACAATTTACCCTTACTTATAGTATAGTAGCAATTACATGGGGAAGTCATACTTTATACCTTGAAAAACATACAATTAGATAATACAGCTGCATATGTTTGACAGGAATAGGTGAGTGTGGATTAATACATATAACCTAATAGTCAAGAGTAACAGTTATAATGAGGAAATCCTGCTAAGGTTTTGGGTTGTGGTATATAATAAGATAGGGATAAGTGCAGGCTAGCTAGCTCAAAAGTTGGGATCAAGTGCAGTAGTTGGGTGTGGTTAGCGAAGTAGCACCATAAGGCCTACTGGGAGAAGAAATATAGTAGTGTCTGAGGTAGACTAGATTGGAGAGTTAGCTGCAGGAGCAGTTTACTGAGCAGTGGTTGGCAAGGGCTTAGGATAGTGAGCAGACAGAGGAAGAGTGGCGAATTTCAGAGGGGGAAAGAGTTCCAGAGTGGAGGGAAGCGGTGAGAGAAGGCGGCCTGGCTGGCTTGGGTCTGATGCCTGGGGACTAACAGGAGCTGGGAGTCTAGGGACCTCAGAGCATAGGTGGGTGCCAGAGAGGGCTATAGTACAGAGGTCAGGTACACTGGTAGGGTACCAAACCAGTTCTTCGAGATAAACTTGGCACATCACTGTATCAAGGTCTTGTACACATGACCGTACCCCTCCCCTGTATTTTCAGAACACCAAGACACAACAGCATAGTGCAGTACAATGAACCACACACCTGGACCACACCTAAAGTAACTGTGTAGAGCAGCACCACAAGAAGCAGCATGTAAGGTACACAAATTGTCCCAACAGCAATTGTATTTTTTTTAAACTGCCACTGTGCTGCAAGCTCGCCTGTAATCCACTGCAAGTGGTTTCTCTCTCCTGCTCTCAGTTCCAACGGACAAGTCAGCTAGTGACTTCCAACAACTGAAACAGTTTAAATCAGCCCTGCTGTTGCCCACAAAACAAACCACAAACACGCCCCTCCCAAAGTAAGATGCCTTACCGATCGCTCTCAAAACCAGAAGTCTCCCCTGCTACTCGGCTCCATCTCCTATCACTGCCTGCATTGTGACCACAGTAAATTCAAAGGTTCTAGTGCAGGCAGTGGGACCAAGTGAATTAAACTGTGTGTATTGGGGGCAGTAGCATGCACAACATTGAGCACAAAGGCAGGAAAATAGAGGAGATCAGGGTGTACACCAATCGCACGTTCGGATAACAACAATAGGGCAACTGTAGCACCACCTAGTGGGCACAACAATACAGTAGCACCATTTTTCTAATATGTATACCTACCCAGTAAAGAAATTGGTAAAAATCTACTTTTAAATATACTTTTTAATGCGTTTTCTTTTTTGTTACAAAAGAGCTGTTGTATAATATTAATAATGCACACCAGGGAGTGTGTCGTGGTGGAATACAGTAACCCCTCGCTATAATGAATGGCTCACGGTGCTATTAGCTTGCTACACTTGCCTGTGTTGCCTCACATTCATTTCCTGGTACAATATTTTGCTGGATCCCATCACCTGAGCTGGATGCCCAGAGTCCTATTCGATCACCTGCTCCCAGCTGATTCAAAATACTGTAATTGATTTAATGGGGAGAGAGTAGGCACTCAGAAAACTGCTCTGTTCAGACATACAGAGAAACCAAAATGAATTAAAGACTCTGAACCCTTTACTCAGTTTTTGCAAGCTGGGGGCTGGGAGTGAAATTCTGTACTTTTACCTGCTGTTGGGAGCTCTCCATGGATCAAAAAAAAAATTAAAAAATAAAAACAAGACCACGATCACGATGCTCAAAGATAGGGCCATATTTGTTTTGGAGCCAAGACAAACATTCGTTATAACCGATAGTTTGTTATAATGAGGTTCGTTATAGCAAGGGGTTACTGTAATGTCAATGCTCAGGCACTGAATGCACTCAGCCTGCAATCTTATGCTTAACCACCCAAGCTGTGTTGTTATCCCACCATGACACACACCCTGGCATGCATGATTACTTAATTTAACATGCGACTCAGATCACGTAGTATATGTATTAACCTGCCCATGTTCAAAACATTGTGTAGGAAAGCAACCAGACCACTACAATTGAGAACTGTCTAACATAAAGAGTGCAATAAGGTACAAACTTGAAGGTCCCCTTGTAGTGAGACATTTCCAATCAGCAGGTCACACTGTGACAAGCTTTAGATTCTGGGCAGTAGATAGGGTCTCGGGACCACTAAAAAGGGGGGGGGGTTGGAATAGAAAGCTTAAGTACAGAGAAATGTATTGGGAGTACACTTTAAAACACTTTAGGCAGTGATGTGGGTATGCATGAAGAAAAGAACCGGACAGTGTGTAAATATGACCCAACTGCTACCAGTCTCTTGTCCTTGGCCTCCTCTTCCACCACTTCTGCAACTCTCTTTTGTCTTCACACTCATATTTTAAAGTTGATAGATTCAATGAGGTTTTGACATTTAATGCTTTGGAGTATGTATATCAATGAAATGCAACAGAACCAGTGCTGACGTCAGTTCCGGTCTCTGTCTCATACCTTCTTTCCAATGGTAAATATAGAAAGCAACTCACTATTTTTGGGGATTTAAGAAAGAGAATGCTCCCCTTTTTTAAACTTCCAAATTAATTTGCAATAGAAACATAGATGTTGGCGGCAGATAAGGACCACAAGGCCCATCCAGTCTGCCCATTTTCTACCTTATGAATGCGCATAGGCCGGTACTCTGTCAATGGCCTATTCATACTCATCTGTGTTGCTTCCTTATGCCTATCCCATGCCTGTTTGAAGCCGGTACATTTAAAATACTAAAACTTATAAGAAAGAATATGGAATTAAAAATGTTGTTAATGAACTAGAGGGATTCGAACCCAGTACCTATGGACCCATAAGCAAAAGCTTGATTCACTAAACTATAGCAGCATTGAACTAACAAAGCATTATTCAGCACAGCAGACTCATGACTGATCCAAGCTGAGGCAGAAGCCATTTATAACAGAGAGAGGAACAGATTAAAAATCTCAGCAAGTTTACTTATAATTTAATATGCTTTACAATTTGTACTCAAGAAAATTAGATGACACTGTAGATAAAATGTAATAGACTTGATAATGTTTCAACTTCTACAATACTTATCTAATTTATTGTTCAATTAAAAAGTGTCATTAGACTATCTGCATTTGAACATAGCACTTTGTGTTTAAGAGGCAAAAGCTCATTGAATGAGTCAAACCTCATTCACAGGCATATAAAAAATAGTTTGGAAACTAAATAATGAAAAAATCAAAAAATAAATGCAAGCACAGAGCATTTTGAGAGCCACATAGAAATTGAGCTACATAATCAAGAGAAATTCTCCAACAAAAATTGTCCAAAATCTATGAAAACTAATAAGTAGCACCAGTGAATTTCGAAGGTTCTCATTTTTATGATGTGATATGGCCGTCAGTTATAGAAACATGTTCCACTGATTTACTATTCACATAAAGTTCAGATCACCAACCCTCAAACTTTTTGGGTGGACCAAGGGTAAGTAGTGTACCTCATTTTCTGCCGCCAGGTTCTCTCCCCATGTGGCTACTTTGGGAGCTAGCACTATGCCAATGCTAGGTAATGGAAGGGGAGTGAGCTGGGTTGATGAGCATGCCACAATGATCGTGTACAATATTGGGTATACCTAAGAAGCTTGCTGTAAAATCTTCCTGAAAAGAGCACTGCTTTGGTCACGTGCCTTACTTGGTAATCAGTTTATTTAAGTTGGCGGACTTTGCCCCCCACATCCACCTTGTCTTTTTTTTTTTTCCCCACAAGGTGGTGTACGGGCGAACACCAACCCAAATAAACCCAGGTAAAAAGTAAAGAAATGGGCGACTGTACCATACTTGGCTGTCACTTTTTTTTTTTGTTTTACAGGGTGGTGTGGGGGGCAAACCCCAACCCAAATAAATGAATAAAAGGTAAAGGAATGGCACCTGTACCAAATAGCATCACTTGAGCTCTTCGCTAATGGCATAGGCCCTACGTGTACCTAATATTCTACACCATCACCCACGCTACCAGGATATTCTTGATTGAAACCTGGGAGGTGAGCTTCAGGATTGGCGCTCCTTATTCTTAAACCCTCCTCCACTAGATTAAAGCAGGCAGTTCAGAGAGATTGAGCACACAGGGATACCTCTGCAACTGGGAGAAACTTGTACCATGTAAATGGTGAGTCTTAACCTAAAGCTAAGCAAGCTATCACTCCAATCATAGCTTACAAAAACTCCATATAGCTGACAAAATAGATTTGCATAAAAGGTCTTTTATGTATGTTAAAACAGGATTAGAACAGTATATAAATGTGCAAAGAAGATATATTTGATGGCTAAGGTAAACATGAACTTTGTGGTAATTTTGAAGAATTTGCTAATTGATATAATACAGAGCTTAAAACTGAACCTGTGCTGTAATAACCCCTTCTCCTGTTATATATAAATCACAACATTCAATAAGCTTGGAAAACATATGGTAAAGAGGTACTAAGGTACAACACAAATATCCACATCCCAACAGAAAAGAAAATATGCATTTCTTTAGGGATTCTTTAACAACAAGTGTTGTCATCATTCAAAAGGATTGGAACATATTATCTATCCAGCATCATTGTCTCCAAGGGAAAAATAAGATTTAAATTTAAAGGTACGAAAACTTATATAAATGGAAATCCTTCAGCAGATCTGACAATGACTAGAGCTTTGTTAAGAAAATAGCGGAGAATGTAAGCATGTTCATACATATTAGCTACGACAACTGTGCTATATTAACTAATGTCAAGGTATCAGGTGAAGAACAAGAAAACGGATGAATATAATTAAAATTTGAGGAGTGCACAGAGATGAGATAGAAGAAAACAGTTCTGACGTTATAATTACATTTTTTAATGTCGGAGCTTTGTGTTACAATAGAGCCAGAGATATTTAAAATAATGCTGAAAGGGAAGATGAAATGAACCCATAGAAAGGATAAAAGATATGTGTGGTGTGGATTTGTTTGGTCTGCAAAAATGTTTTCTGGAGATACCTATGAAAAATGCTTTTTTTAAAAAAAAAGTTGCATGATGATGATTAAGTTCAGTTGTTTAATTTTATACAGGCCTTCATTCCCTGAAGAAGCCCTATTGGGTGAAAAGCTAGGCCAGGACCTGAGGGCCCATGTTACTAAAGAAAATACATTTTGGAAACAACTGAACCATGAAACTTGTGTGGAGTAGCTAGTTTTTCTGTAACTTTGTGGTTATTATGCCTACTAGCCCCACCTTATGAACATTTACTACTTATACTTTGGAGTACTTTGTTTTTTTGTGTTCAATGGGAGTGAAATAATTTGTGATAATTTAGTGTAGTCACCTATTGTGTAGGTATGTGGGAAAACATCTACCCTTTCTAGCTAGATTAAACAAGTTATGAACTCGTATTCAATTTATTTATTTGATTTTCGGAGATATACCTCTGAGCAGCAAGTGCTCTTTTCCAAAGGTTCCACATCAGTTACATTACATATAGGCTCATAGTTTAGCTCAGGGGAGCATGGCCAAATGATAACATTCAAGAGACAATGACAGTTTCAGTGATGGCCCAGATAGGGCCTAGTCTGGTACATATGCTACAGTACTGTAGTTAATAGAAACCCTGACAACTGATATATTATGGGGATACATTACTAGCCCAAGTGGGGCTTGGTCTATGGAGCAGCAGGGGTTTTAAGGCTTTATTGTTTTGGGGTAGCCCTATATCAGTGGCAGTGGGCAGCAGGCAAGTGACAGTCGCCTTAGTTATCACATGTAGCAGCAGCAGGCTGCCACTTTATGAGCTCTTTTTTCAGGGATGACAAATTGCAAAATCTTGGGTATGACCCTTATGGGTTCTGGGAGATCGTTCATCCAGTACACAACTGGGGTAGCAAATGAGCATTTTCCTAGGCTTGTTGTACAGTAGTAAACTTCAAGGGCTTGTCTAGTCATACTCCTGATTGAGTAGCTATTAGTAACTGGGCAAAGAAGGTCACAGATAGCTGACAGAGAAAGGCCCAGCTGGGCTTTTCTTGCCAGGAGGCATGTCTGGCATTTTAGCCTTTCACAGAGTGGGAGCCATCCAGTTTGAGAGTACAGGGAGCATGTGTGTGTTAGTCTGTCTGCTGTGGCATGCTTTATTGAGGACCAGGTGTATCCTATTTAGGATCATCTTACAGGCCTCACCATATATATGGGGAGACCATAGTCCACGATGGGGAATATTGTTTCAAAGACTGCCAGACGTCTTGCTTCTGGGTAAGGTTAAATTGTTGCCTGTAGAGTGCTCCAAGTTTTTGCATAGTCTGGTTTGTTATGTTGTCAACATGGGCGGCAAATGAGAGGGTGTCATCTACAGTGATAACCAGGTACCTGAAGGTTTCAATTTGTAAAGGGCTGCACTGTGTGTATTAAGAATGGGCAGCGGGGGTGCCTTATTATTATGTTGGCCTGTGAATAACATTATTTTAATTTTGTTGTAGTTTAGAACAAGTTTGTTCCCTTCAAACCTTTGTTCGAGGGCCTGAAACTGGTTTGGAGATCTCTGGTAAGAGTAGCCATTTCGGAGTTACTGTTGAAGATTACCTTATCATCGGCGTATAGTATCATTTTGTAATGGGGTAGGCTTCGGAAAGTTTGTTGATGAAAAGGCAAAAGAGGAGAAGGCATAGTATTGACCCCAGTGGGCCCCAACTGTGACCCTTTTGATATCTGAGAGTACCCGATCGATCTTAACTCTCCGTGATCGTCCTGAAAGGTAACAACTAAGCCAAGAGTGGGTTTCAGTTGAGGTGCCAAGCGTGGCTAGCGTATCCAGTAACAGTTGGTGATTTATAAAGTCAAATGCCTTTGTCAAAACTATATATGTAATGCCTACCAATTGACCTTTGTCAAGAGCCATGTGTAGATTGTTGGTGTACTCAGCCAGTGTGGTACTGGTGCTATGGAGTTTTCAGAAGCCATATTATTGCTTACAGAGCAGGTTATATTTCTTTGGGTAGGAGACTATTTGGTCAGAAGCAATTTTTCTCTAGAGATGTGGACAGAGGGGAGAGGAGAGGATGGAAAGTGGTCTATAGTTGGCTACATTGGTGCGTTCTCCACTTTTGTGGACTGGTGTGACAATGACAGCTTCCCAGGTTTCAGGGAACTGGGAGAGTTGTAAGGACGTACTGAAGATTTTGGACAAGGGAATTGTTAGTACATCCAGAGCATGGGCTAGTAGCTTCATATCTACCATATCTCTGCCCATTCTTGTTTTGCCTAGGACCTTTTTAATATAGTTAACTATGTCTTCCACTGTGATATGCCTTAAGTAGAACTTTGGGGGATCCATTTCAGTGCCAGTTGAAGTGCTTTGTCCATCATGTTCTTCTTTGGTATTACTTGCAGCCTGGTTCGGAAGAAGGAATGTGGTCAGCTCAGTGAAGGCCTCATTGAAGATATCTGCTATATCGGAGGGACTGACGGTGCTTTTTCCCCTGGAGTTTAGCACGGAAGGAGATGCTCTGGTGTTGTTGCCTAGGAGATCTTTTAGGCAATCCCAACATTTCTTCCCATTGGACTAAGTTGTTACCTGTTTTTCTTTGAATAAATCCACTTTCACTTTCCTGACATCATGGGTGCATCTGTTGTGGGCTGCTTTGTACTTCTGCATGTCTGCTGGCAGGCCAGAATACTTTACACGAGACCATAAAGTATCCCTGGCCTGAAACTGAGCAAGTAACTCAGGGATGATCCAGTCTGATGTTATCCCTTTAATTTTATGCTTTTTCAGGGATGCAAATTTGTCACAGGCCATATTAAACTCGTAAATGAAGTAGCCCAGTGCAGAGTTGAAGTCTGGGATGGCATCAATGAAGCTACAGTCCACTTGGGGCAAGTAGGATTTGAATGCAGTTGTTGACTCATTCAGGAGGAATCTGAAGCTGATGGTTTTGGGGGGAATCTTTGGTTTTCTGAAGGACCATTCACAGAGTACAGACGGGTCACTGATTCCATCAGCCATGACCTCAACCTTGGTTACCTTTTCTGGGTGCATGGCTAGGATACAACCTATTAGGGTTTTGTCCCCATTTTATAATTAGTCCTTGTGCAGTCCTGAACCATCTGGGTTAGGAACAGGCTGGCAACCAAGTCTTTGTGGGAGGCACTAGTTTCAGCCAACTAATTTATGTTAATGTCCCCCGTGACTATTGTTTTACCCTTAGGGCAGATCTGGTTGAAGTAGCTAGCAAGCAACTCCAGGCCCAATTTTTTGTTTCTCAGAGGGATGTAGACAGATAGCACATTTAGGGATTCATGTCCACTCCCTAGATGGATATTTATTACCAGGCACTCACATTCATTTGAAGAGTTGGCGGCAGTTAGTTTGTGGCCACTTAGGCTAGACTGCAGATAAATGAGGCAGCCTCCACCTCTTTTACCCAGCTGATCCTCTCTAAATAGATTATAGCCCTTGAGTGAAATGGAAGAATCAGGTATTTTAGGGGTGAGCCATGTTAACGTAAATGCAATAACATCCGGTTGGACATAAGCCACTAGTGCTTTGAGTTGGGGAATTTTGGGAGCAGACTTCTTAAGTTGAGTTTTCCCTTTTGGTCTTTTCCAGAACTACTGTTACTCTAGGGGCCAGAGTTTGGGTGGATTTTTCCAGTCAGTAGGAGGACAGTTAGTATTAGTTTTTTTTGCGATCGTATTCAATCATGAGTACAAACAAGGTTCATGTACACAGTAAAAAGGCACCCTAGAACTAGGAAAGGAAAACAAAACAAAAAAAAACAAAACAAAAAAAAAAAAACAGCATCTGTTGATTTTTGAAGGAAATAAGATAGAAGACAATGGAAGGGAAGTAACTGCAATTCTAGGAACTTTCACTGTTACTTCTTTGTATTGCTATTGCATTGTGGAAAGGAGGAGTAGGAGTTTGTAGAAGGTTGTGCAATAGCTAGTTAAAGTCTCTTTTTGAGTTTGGATAGGAAGGTTAGGAATATAAAAAACAGTTGCTCAATCTATCTATGCGTGTACAACAAAAGGGGTAAGGGAAAGTAAGAAAATAATGTTTTTCACTGATGGGGGGAGAGGGGAGACTTGGGGGAGTGTTTAGTATCCTGCATCTGGAAGGATGGGGGGTCACTGGTGGGCAACGACAGCAATGGGTAGAGTGGTAGGCTGCAACAACTGCGGTGCACCAATCTTTCTAAAAATTGCCTGGAGTGTGGGAGGATGTTTAATGTGCAACCACATAGAGAAACTTAGAAAGGAGATTTGAAGGTCTGCAGGAGGAACTAAGACAGGCGAGGCAGACTGGGGGTGGGTTTAGCCCAATACTGGAGAGAGGAAGAACAGGAGATGAGAGAGGGCGATTTATGCCAACAGTAGTGAGGAGAGGGTCAGAAGAAGGGAAGCAGGGACAAGGGGGCCCAGGCCAGGAAGAACGATTGCCGGAGAAACCAGGTCAGGAGACAAAAGACAAATGGAAGGAGGAGATAGCGACTTGTGAGGGGAGGCGAAGAAGTGGCAAAAGTCATGGAGTGGAAAGGAGAGAACGGGTTACTATGAAGAGAGAGGGAGCGGGCATTTGTGAAGGGTTTTCAGAAAACAGTTTTGCACTGCTAGAAAGGAAGAAGGTGGAGGAAGGAAATTATGAAATTAGAGGAATAATTGATAAATGCCTGGACCAAACCGGAGCGGGGTAAGTTCTGCTGGGAGAATTGCAACAGGAGCAAAAGGGGGAAGTAATGTGCAGGAGGAAGAAGAGGAGCTGGAAATGAGAGAGGGAGATGAATGGAAGCAAGCAGGGAGTACGAGTGGTGGAATCTTAGTGCTGGGGGACTCGATACTAAGAGGAGTCAAGTGGGGTAGCAAGGGGGAGCGGTATAGTCACATTTGGGTGGAGGCCATGCCAGGAATGACAGCGGAAAGGGTGGGACAATCTGTTCTGAAATATGCTAGAAGGGGTAGGGACAAGCCTTATTTAATTTTATATCTTGGGACAAACGACCTGGCTGACAAGACAGTAGACATAGTCCAGAGGAGGTTTGAGGAACTAAGACAATTATGTGAAGAGGCAGGAAGATCAGTAACTTTTTCGGAGATACTTCTAGTGCCCAAGGCAAGCACAACAAGAAAGCCGAGAATAGAGAAATTTAACGGATGGCTAAGAACCTGGTATTGTGCTAAAGGGTATGGGCTGTTGGAGGGGTGGGGAGGGACCTGGGAGGACAGTAGTCTCTATGCCAAGGACAGACTACACTTGAGTGAGGTGGGAAGGAAAGTGTTGAAACAGAGGATGGAGGAGTACATAGAAGAAGTAGGGAATTTAAACTAGGAGTGGCAGGTGGCAATTGGGCAAGAGACATGCAGAGACCACAGGTTGAGAAACCATATGAGCTTACCCCCCATAACAGTGACAAAGGACAAATGGCAAGTACTATTGGTGATGCTAGTAAAGGAGGGCAAGATGGGAGGGAGGGAAAGGGTGGAAGGTGGTTACCCTTAATGCTAGGATCCTTGGGAGGAAAACTGCAGCATTACAGGTGCTCATGACAGAGGGAGAGGTGGACATTGCAGCCATCACAGAAACATGGGCCACCCAATACAATGACTGGGACCTGTCTGTACAAGGGTACAGGTTATTTCGTAGGGACAGGTTGATTGGGAAAGGAGGGTGTGTGGCACTATATGTGAAGGAAGGACTGAAGTGTGTAAGGGAGGAAGGGGAGAAGGGTAGTACGGAGTCACTTTCGACGCAAATCCAGGATTCCAAGAATAGGATTCTTAGAAGGAAGTGGTGTACAAGCCGCCATCTCAGACGGAGGAGTTAGACAGGGAACTAGAAGGACAGATCAGGATGACCTGCGAGAAGGGTAGTTTGGTGATTGTGGGGGACTTCAACATGCCAGGAGTGGACTGGAGTGCCCCAACAACCAGGAACAGAAGGGAGCAGGTACTGCCGGATGCCTTCCAGGACAACTTCCTGCTGCAAATGGTCAGTGAACCAACCAGGTTAGGGAATACCCTTGACCTTGTGCTGGCAAATGGGGACTTTGTGAGAGAACTTACAGTGGGGGAATCGCTGTCAGGGAGTGACCACCACTCAGTGTGGCTCACATTGGATATTGGCAAAGAACGAGTGGAATCTGGCACTAGAGTGCTGGACTTCAGGAGAGCGGGGGAAGTGGAAAAAGGGTACCTGGCCAGAATTCAATCTAGTATGGACAATAACCAGAAGTGGGAGCTCATAAAGCTGGGGATAGTGTAGGCAACCAAAACCTGTTGCAAAGCCCAGAGCAAGAAGGTTAGGGCTAAGAAACTGAGCTGGTTTAGCAACGAGGTCATGTAAAAGGTAAGGAGGAAAAGAGCTGCCTTTAGGAAGTACAAGAAAACAGGGAGAGGGGAGGACAGGGAGGAGTACTTGATGAAATCGAAGGAGGCGATAAGGGCAGTAAGGGGAGCCCAGGCATCTATGGAACTCAGGCTGGCACAAGGCGTTCAGAAGGGAGAGAAGGACTTCTTTAGGTACATCAGGGAGAAAAGGAGCTGTAAGGATTAGGAAGGAGGGAGGTTGGGTGGAAGCAGGGTACATTAAGGCGGAAGCACTAAATGATTACTTCTGCTCAGTATTTACTAAAGAGAAGAGGAGGGGGTGACACCCAAGGGGGAGAAATGGCAGAAACGGGGGGACAGATGGGGAAATCATGCAGGGCAGAATTCGGGAGGGTTTGAAGGCACTGAGGGTGGATAAGGTGCCAGGCCCAGATGGCATCCACCCCAGGGTACTGAAGGAGCTGGCAGAGGTCCTTGCAGGACCTTTGGCAGACCTATTTAATGCCTCACTACATTCGGGGTATATACCTCAGGACTGGAGGATGGCTCATGTGGTGCCCCTCTACAAGAGTGGCCCCAAGAATGAACCGGGAAACTACAGACCAGTGAGCCTCACATCCATCGTGGGTAAGCTAATGGAGACTATCCTGAAGGAGAGGCTGGTGGCCCTCCGAGAGGCCAAAGGACTACAGGACAGCAGACAGCATGGCTTCATTTGGGGCAGATCCTGCCAAACCAACCTTGTGGAGTTCTATGACTGGGTAACTAGACAACTGGACAGGGGCCATGCAGTGGATGTCCTGTATCTGGACTTCAGTAAGGCATTCGACTCAGTGCCACATGGAAGGCTGGGAAGGAAGTTAGTAGGCACAGGGGTGGGTGCAAAGCTGGTGAGATGGGTAGGGAACTGGCTTCAGGGAAGGCAACAGAGGGTGGTGGTGGGTGGGGAGCTCTCACACCCAAGGGTAATGATGAGCGGTGTTCCACAGGGCTCAGTATTGGGACCAGTGTTGTTTGGGATATTCATTGCAGACATATCATTGGACTTCAAGAATAAGATCAGTCTGTTGGCTGATGATACCAAGGTAGGCGTGGTGGTGGATGACTGAGGGGGATGGCAGGGGTTGCAGGATGATCTGGCAAAGTTTGAAACCTGGTCAGAAACCTGGCAACTGGGGTTTAATGCCAAAAAGTGCAAGGTGCTGCATTTTGGGATGAAGAACCTAAGGAGGAGTTACCAGCTGGGGGGAGTGCAGCTAGCCCAGACAGAGGAGGAGAAGGATCTGGGGGCGCTCATTACAGGGTCAATGAACAACTCGGCACAATGTAGAAAGGCAGCTGCAAAGGCCAACAAAATGCTGGGTTGTATTGCAAGGAGTATCTCCTCGAGGAGGGAGGAAGTGATTCTGCCACTGTATAGGTCATTAGTTAGACCACACCTGGAGTACTGCATTCAGTACTGCCACCCGTATCTGAAGAGGGCCATTAAGTTACTGGAGGGGGTGCAGCACAGGGCGACAAAGATGATCAAGGGGCTGGGGGACTTATATGAGAGGAGACTGAGGGAGTTTAACATGTACTCACTGGAGGAGAGGAGGGACGGGGGGCATGATTGAAACCTTTAAGTACATGAAAGGAATAAACAAGACAGCTACAGAGGGGCTGTTCAAAGTAAGGGAGGGGAGGGACACCAGGGGCCATGATATGAGACAGGAGGAGACACTATTTTACAGAGAGGGTGGTGGCTGGGTGGAATGAGTTACCTGCAGAAGTGGTATCCAGTAGAACAGTGTACTGCTTCAAAAGCGGATGGGACAGGACAAGGTGGAGGGTCAATGAAGGGGAAGGGTGGAAGGGAAGGGCAGCTGCAGAATAAGGGATGCTAGAAGCACATTTGAGCTGACTTGATAGACCTCTAGGCCTTTATCTGCCGGCAAATTTCGTATGTTCGTATGATATAAAGCAAGGTTCCAGCAGGTATACATGGAACATGGGCACTCTCTTCCCCCGCTGCAAACTAGACCTTTCCCTCAGTGGTCTCAATATTAACTTTCTGATAATTCCAGTTCAGAACTAATTAATTCATCTCTTTGCATTGAATAATAAGGGGATCACATTATTTTATCACTGTTTAAGAAAGCCTGCTTTCTGGTAACCTAGTTATGGAAAGGGAAGACAGTGAATCCTATTGGCTAGAGCGAGCAGCTGTGAACCTTAAGACATAGGTTTGACTCTCTCAATCGCCACTTATTGTGTGACCCTGAGTGAGTCACTTTCCCTCCTCTAGTCATCTCTCTCTCTCTTGTTCCCCCCCCATGCTAAACATCTCTAAGCTTTCCTTAAATGCCCTCAACCTCACTTAGGGCCTGATGGGGTCCTCCACAAGTACAGACAGGTCTACATGTCTAAAGGGTGCTCTACCCCATGGTCTACAAGAAGGGCACAAGTGCCCACTCCACACTCAGTCTCTAGGCCAACCATAGAACTCCATTCATGCCCAGGATGGAGGTAGGGGCATGCTAATGTGCCATTTCCAATGGAGCTCTGCAGCACAGACAGCCAGCAGAGTAGGGCCAGGCTATATGGCCCAAGGATCTGCTACAGCCATTACTCATAACAACATCTTACCAGCTACAGACCATCACAAGGGGGTCCAATCAACCTCCATCTTCACACCCCCAGCCCACCGAGGTAGTGTGAGGGTTGGGGCTCACGGTCACCTCTGGAGGCAATCAAATAAAAACCTCCAGTTCTATCTAAGGGATATGGCAGTCCTTGAAGGATTGCTATATCTCACCAGCCCCTGCTCTGTACGGAGTATGGGCTCTATCACTGAGCTCACCCAGGCATCTGACTGGATGTGCAGTGTCTGGTATAGCTGCACCCCTGATCCTCCTCAGCCCATTCCCACTTCACTTGAAGTGTGAATCCTGGGAGGCCAGGGTCATGAATGATGCTATTTGCGCTGTGATCTCAGACTGCATGGATAAGCAACACAGATTTTGTGGATTGGGTCTATAAGCTCCCTGTGTGTACCTAATGACAACTGTAGCCAGCTGTTTATTGACAGTAAAGCACTTCTGAATAGTGCATTTGAAAGGCACTATTAAAAAAAATGTTTGTTTTCTTTCTCTACCTACATGCTAAAGACAGGACACACAGTCAAGCAAAGCAATCTCATCTTCTATGCATGTTTTAATTGATTGGGAGTTGCAGGGTAATGAACTTGTGCCATTAAAAGTGTCAGATGTTATAGGGGTTAAACCCAGGCTCAGGAATGTTTTGATTAACATAATTCAACATTTAACTTGGCTGTAGTGCCTTAAAGGGAAAGTTCCCTCAGCCTGTTTTCTGTATACCTGTGTAGTTTGTAGGCATGAACAATGATGATTCCCTCTCCTGCATCCCCTTAATTTAATTCTAATGTATGTATAAATGAGGTTGTTTCACTCTGTTCAGCCCTGGTGTGAAAACCTGCTCGACTCTACTGCAAAGGTCATGACCTGACTCATGTAAGGCATCCTGGATTTGTAGGATGTTTTAGTGCTACAGCCTGCAGTAGTAACACTGCATTAGTCAGTGCTGCCACTGTCCTCTGCAGTCCTTATGTTCTTGTCTTATGCTGGTAATGAAACTTTTCAAGGCATAGTAAGTGTCCTGCTGTCTTCTGTAGTTTAAAGTGCATCTGACTTAGGAAAAAAATGCTTTTCAAGAATACAGGGGTTTTACAAGACATGTAACAGAACTGAATGAGAGTACAACTTCTGCTGGTTTGTGCAGGTACACATCATCAACTCCCATAATGCCTTGCATGAGTGGGGCCATGACTTTGTAATGAAGGCAAACAGGTTTTCATTCCAGGGCAAGACAGTGAAGCAACCCTTATTTATATTTAAATTAGGATGAAATTAAGGGGATGAAAGAGATGGAATCATTTGTCATGGCCTGCAAACTATACAGATGTACACAAACTAGGTTGAAGGAACTTGCCCTTTAACAGCAATTGTTCCGTGAGGGATAGTCTTTATAACATTTGTTCTCGTATATGTATGCAATAGGTGTAGACAGAAAAGCCACCTGACAAAAACGTTTGTCAGAACTACTACGTGCATAAATGTAAAATATTATATTTATACAAACATACACATCTGTTAGTAGAATGAGGTCTTATAGTCTATCTATTCCGCTCAATGCAGGCCACCTGTTACAGTTGTTTTACAATGGATCCCACTCCACCCTCTTATTTACTACCATCCCCTTGGCCTTGTCCCAGCCCCTCTTGAATCTGCTGACCATCTTCTGGTTAACAAAACAACCTGCCAGCAGTTCATTCCATTTTGACACCACCCACTTCGTAAAGAAGTGTCACCTGACCTCCTTGTTGAACTCCCTACCCCACTAGTTTGTAGCTGTGCCGCCTTGTGTTCCTGTTCTCACTCAAGCTAAAGTGGTTCCTGAGATCCACCTTGTTTATACCTTTAAGTTACTCAATGGTTTCAATCATATCCCCACTATCTCCTATCCTCTAGCAAATACATATAAGGCTCCTCAACCTGTCTTTGCAAGAGATGCCCTGCTGACCCTTGAAGCATACACATTGCCCTTTTCTGTACTACCTCCAGGTGAGTTGTATCCTATCACAGCTGAGGACTCCAATACTGCACACCGTACTCCAGGTTCGGGCACATCATGGATCTGTACAGTGGCAGAATCAGCTCCTTCTTTCTTCTTGTCATCCCCCTAACTATGTACCTCAGCATCCTATTTGCCTTGGCTGATGCCTTTTTTGCATTGCACAGACTGCTTATTTATTTACTGAAATGTTTTACCATGAAGGCACGCTGAGCAACAAGTTGCTAGTCTCCCGGTGTGACCTGGGGAAGGAACGGAAACATGAGGATGGTATACAGAGATTTGATTCACAATATAGATATACAATTTGATTACATTCAATAAAGTGAGTAGGCTATACAGAAGTAATGAGAAGGGGGAATGCTAACAGGTATGAACTAGGGAGAGATACAATGCTAACAGTTTTGAGCTAAATAGGTATGATAGCACAAATAAACATTTGGCAAACACTTGATGGACATAGTTTTGAAGTTAGAAAAAGCTAGAAGAGAGCTAGGAGTATTGACCCAAGGCAAGATTGCAAGGAGACACACAGAGTAAAATAATGCAAGGGTGTAACAAAGTGAAAAGTAGACAGTAAGTGCGTTAGAGAATAGGGGGGTCAGCTAATTAGCAAGGGCAAGGTAAGGAGGTGGTGAAAAATGGGGTGGGTGAGCTGGGGGCATAGATGTGTATAGGCAGAGAACAAGGTGGGGGGAAATTGGAGGTGGAGAAGAAGAGAGGGTCAGCCATGACCTGACCTCTTCAGTATGCTGGGGGCCCTGCCTGCACAAGGCAGTGGTCAAGTGCATTTGGGAGGGAAGCAGGTTGTAGGCAGTGAGAGTTCAAGCACATCAGGAAGGAGGAGAGGGGGAGAGAAGGGACTGTCATGGCTTGGCCTCTCCAGTAGGCTGAAAGGCCCTGCCTGCACAAGGCAGAGGCAGAGCATGACAAGAGGGAAGGAGGTTGGCGACAGCAGAGGTAGAGCATGACAGGAGGGAAGTAGGCAGCGATGAGGAATACACTTCAAAAGAGAGGGGGGTGAGAGAGAGAAGAGGGCAAAGACCCATCACTGAGAGGACACAGAGAGTAGTGGGGAGTTGAGGTTATTAGATGTAGGGTGAGGGAGGGGACAAGCAATAATGATAACTTAGGATGAAGTCAGAAATCATAGAGGAGAAGAAGGGAAAGTTTGTAGGGGGGAAAATAGGGGTGAGGAAGGAGGAAGTGGAGGGGTTTGAAGGGGGGACTTAGGGAGGGTCATAGCAGGAACAGCTAGATGCAATGAAGTTTTTGAGGGCAGAGCTGATGGAATAGATGGAGGATGAGTGATGGATTTGAGGGGGCAGGAAGTTCCACATTTTTGGGAGGTGGTGGGAGTAACCAGTCTGACCGATGCGGGTGGCTTGGCGGGGGACCACGAGAGTTCGAGATTCCGTTGATCTTAGGGAGTGTGAGGGAAGTGGGGGAGTTAAAAAAAAAGAGGAGGAGAGGTAGGAAGGGAGTTCTCTCAGTCAGTGCTTGGAGATGAATTTTACACAATGGGAGAGTCGTCTGTTTGTGAGGGAGGAGAAGGATAAAGCATGATAGAGATCACAGTGGTGGGAGCGGGGAGGAGACTCAAGGGCAAAGCGGCAGAAGGAATTGAAGAGGTTATTCAATCTGGCCAAGGAGGACTTGGGAGCAGCACTGCAGACTATGTTACAGTAGTCAAAAATGGGCAAGGTCATCTTCTGAACAAGTTCACGCCTAGCCATAGGAGGGATGCTGCTACAGTTCATGAACAAGGCAATAAGCTTGGGAAGCAATGTTTTCTGGATGGCTTCAATATGTCCAGAGAAGCTTAGGTACTGATGCAGCCAAACACCCAAGTATCTGAAGGAGGATGTGTCCTTGAGTAGAGTCCCATCAAGGGTGTGGAAGGAGGGCAGGGAGGGAAGCTTACAGAGTCTCTGACTTGTGCCAAAGGTCATGGAGACAGCCTTCTTGGCATTGACAAAAAGTTGATGGTTAGCAAACCAGAGCTGAACTTTGTCGAAGTTATGCTGCAAGTTGGAAGTAACTTCGGCAGAGCTTGAGCCAGATGCATACAGATGCTTAAGGCTACTGGTTATAGCTAGCCCTAGATTCTTTCCTCCTCTGACACAGTGACCTTTACCCCATCTCCCCGCCCCCAGCCTGCATTCTGTTCTCGGGTTCTTGAAGCCAGTGTGCATAACTTTGCACTTTTTAGTATTGAACCCCAGTTACCAGATACCAGACCACCTTTCTAGATTTACAAGGTCCTCTCTAAGGTCCCTAGCCCCCTCTTCAGTGTCCACCCTCCCACAGAGTTTGGAGTCATCTGCAAAGAGGAAAATCTTGACACTACTGCCTTCTATGTCATTTATAACCACATTCAACAACACAATTGTGAGCACAGACACTTATGGGACCCCGCTGGTAACGTCCCTCGATCCTGATAGCTTCCCCAACCCCCTCCCACTAGCATCATTTGGACCTCCCACTGAGCCATTTTGCCACTTTCCTGGTCAATCTGCTACCCACCCCCAAGTCCTCCAACCATCTGATCAACCTTTTGTGTAGAACCAAGTCAAAAGCCTTACTGAAGTCTAAGTAGAGAAGATCTATTGCCTGCTCCATGTCAGCAGCCCTCATCATCCAGTCGAAGAAGTTGATCAAGTTGGTCTGGCAAGACCTCCCTGCCATGAACATGTGCAGTCTCTCATCCTGGAGTCCACTGGCCTCAAGGAATTCAAACACTCTTTCTTTCATGATGCTCTCCATCAGCTTGCCCACCATAGATGTCAAAATGACAGGCTTGTAGTTCCTCTCCTCAGCTCTAGGACTGCTCTTTTGCAGCGGTACCACATGTGCCATATTCCACACCAGCAGCACTACCCTCATATCAAGCAAACTTTTAAACAAGTCCACCAGTGTTCCTGCTAGTTCTGGAACCAGTTCACTCAAGACTATGGAGTGCATACCATCCAGACATATGGACTTATCTTATCTACCTTTGGAGTCCTGAGTTCCTTCATGATACAGTCCATCATGATTCTTTCCTCTACCGTACCTATGGCTAGTAAACATATAGTTAATGCATCATAGGCAGGAATACCACACACCCCCCTTCCCCCGCACGGCCTGCCTGCTGGCACTTCTTCCAGCAGTTTCATTTCACTTTGTGGTATCTCTGATCTCATTACAGTGTGCTTGTTCTCCATCATTTACCTGTACAAAACCACTGCATTCTCTCAGTGGCTGCTTGTCTGTCTTGTTCTTCCTTCAGCAGTTACTCAATCTAAGGTTTGAAAGAATGAAACATAAAGAAAAAGTATGACTCGCTGCTAGTCGCAACTACCGTCTTCCTCTCCCAGGCTACAACACAAGCATTCCCAGCACTCACCACCTGCTCCACCCCCAACCCCCAGACACAAAATTCCTCCTGCAGCACACAACAGAACTCTTGTGGATTGCCACAAATGGAACTGGCTTTTTTTTTTTTTTTTAAACGAAACTGCTAACCAGCAAACAGTAATTCTGCTTCCACAACTACTTGATCCCCACTTGCTAAAACCCAGCACCATCTTGGATTTTATTTTTTCCCATTGTCACTTGCTCAACCAATGAGCTGCAATGTTACAGCATCAGCACCAGCATCATGACAGTAAGTCCATGGCAACACCCATGGCAACAGCAGACACACAACACAGAAAAGCACTAGTTCACCAAAAAGTCCCACAAACTTTTATTAATTAAAAATCAAATGCATCACACAAGGTTTCATACTAGTGCATAAATGAAATATGCAGTGAGGAACTGTGTGAGTCATTATTTATCTGCACTCAGGCCGTTTGTCCTTTTACATAATCACTCATGGCTTACACCACTAGTGAGGTTATCCTGGGTCAAACTGCTCTTGTATAAATAATGTGTGACACAGGTCCCCATGGCATATCCGTTATCACACATCCAACCTCCAGATAAATGTTTTATCTAGTGGTTCGATACCTTCATGTCACAGTCACAATCCTATACTTAAGAACCAATCAGTGAATAGCTTTAACAATGCGGATGTCATTGCTATAGCCCTATTCTGCCCTGTAGCCAGCTACTAGAATTAAAGAGAATCAGTTAAATCATTACATAAACAGCTAATGTAATATTAGAACTTTTAAAACAGATGTTGTATTAACCAAATACACAAAGGCTCAACTCAGAATACATAGTTTATCTCCAGTTGGGAAGGGACAGGACTTTCATAACTCACTTTTGACTTTGCAACTCAAGGGTTACGATCTTGTCCCCTCAGACACGGACATAACTACATATTTTGAGTTAGGCCATTGTGTATCCCTATGGACTTACCATATATAGCAGGTTTAGCTATAGCAGTTCTCAGGCAGTCGAGGGAAGAGAAGTGCATTTTCAATTAGTTGCAAACTGAGACTTGTTTATTGGGCTAAATGGGATAAATATTTAAGTATCAAGTAGTTTGTAGTACCAGTCCCTCTCTACCCATCTCCTAATACGTGTGAGTGTTGGTAACCCGGCCCTCTCCCTCACCTGCATCACATCGTAACCATCATAGCTTGCCTTAGCAGTGGGCAGAGAATTTCCGCACCTGCCCTCCGCACTAGCTGCCCCTGCAATTAGGTGGGTCTGGCTTGGATCTAGTCTACAGGCATGCACTCTTCTCTGATTTAGCACAGTCTGTCCTACTGGAGGACATGCCTGGTACTAGCCACGCGCCCCCCCCCCCCCCCCCCCCCCCCAAGTCAGCTTTTTTCAGTCCCCATTCCTGTTACCAGGACAAAGCCTGTACTATGGGCTGCTGAGGTCCTTGTCTGTGTTCCCCTGTAAGCTGATAGTCATACTCTGTTTAAGGTTTTTGGCAGTAGCTGGTTACTTGTTATTCTGTACTTCCATTCCGCATTATGTCTCTCTGTTTGCGTTACCATTGCACTGTTTGTTTAAATATTCCCAGTGTTGTTCTTATTGCGTACACTCCTTCCCGTGGAGTGTGAACCACTGCGGGGCAATTCCCCTTCTGTTGTATTATATATGCCTTGTACTTGACATGGAATCTTTGCAAAAGAGCTTTGACTCAAAGTTTTTTTTCCAAACAATGAAATAAACAAACAAATAAAAATAAAGTTGTTCTCCCTTGCCTGCAAAACCAAGTTTCCCCCACTTCCCCCACCCCTGCTTTTTAATCTGTAACTCTCCCCTCCCTTTCCCATCTTCTTGTGAACAAATGCCACCTCCTCCTCCCAAACCCTCAAACCACAGTTTCAGGTGGCCCATATACCTGTAAAGAAGAAAACCATCCCACAGCAGAGTGAGCGTCTTCACTCTCTAGTATCTGAATCAGAATAAATGAGGAGTGACACCAATTATTAGCCAATCATTTATTATTACTAGGACAGACATTACCATTCATTTTGTTACTAGGATAGATGCTACTCACCATTCATTCCAGTTCAGACACTGAAAAACAAAGACCTTTGCACAACCATGGGTCATTTTTCTTCTTTACAGGCACATGGACCACCTAGAACTGGGGTTTGGGGACTTTGTCTTTGGGGGGAGGGAGTCTTTGTTCACAAAATGGTGGGCAGGGAAGGGGTTTCATGGATTAAAAAAGGGAGGGGCAGTGGGGGGAACTTGGTTTTGTGGGCAGGGTGAGGGTGACTGCATTTATCAGTAACTTGGGAGAGTACAACGGAGGAGTGGAGTAGAGGCCTAGTGGGAGACAGGTGGGGGATATGTGTATATGCTGGATGGCATGGTGGGAGGGGGAGGGTGTCACTAATCCAGAGGGTGTGGGTGTATGTTATTTTTAAATAGTTTTGAAGAAAAAAAAAAAAAGCGAAGTTGGTGCAAGGTCGGGGACAATGGGGATAGTGAGCATGAAAGACCCAATGTACGTTATATAAGCATTCAAAATACCTACAGTTCAAGCATGAAGTTACTACCACACAGCTAAGACTACCAACAGTCCTTGGTATCCAGCCACAAACTATCCTACAGTACCGAGCCTGTACTTACTAATCACTCCGCCTCCTTTGCAGAAATGCTCCTCAGTTACCTGCTGAACTAGTGAATTAAGCAAAACCTGTACTGAGTGAATGTTACAAGAGGCAACATTTGGTGTTCCGTGATGAGAAATCAGAAGTTATTTGACTTGATTTATTTTGTTAACTGGGATAGGGCATTGGAAACTAGTCTATTTTCAAGCCCAACCCGACACAGATAAAATGATAAACAGTGGTACACACAATATATGACAATTACAAATAACAATTACAATTATCATTAGATAATAAAAACTGCCTAAAATTAACTTTAAAACTATGAAATGAAGATAAATCCTGAAGATTAGCTGGTAACTTATTCCAGAATGCAAGAACTAACATGGAAAAAGACCTAGAGCCAGATTTGGTTTTGTAAAAAAATAGGTCGCAAAAGTATACTCTGAGAAAAACGTAAAGGAACTTTAGAAGTCCTGAGACAAATTAGCCAAGGGAAGTTTTGGAGCATAACATATAGTTTTAAACATGACAACCAAAACAGTAAGCAGCTTTTGACATTGGTGATAACCAGGACAATTGTGAATACGATGAGCAATGACGTGTTTGGAATGGTAAACCTGTAACAAATTGGCAAATGCTATTATGTACCACAAACAACATTTTCATTTCTTTTGCCCCTTGATTCAAATATAGACTTGTGCAATAATCAGGAAGTAAAAAGGAAGTGTAAAACCTGAGGATGTGAAATGTTCAGTATCATATTTGTACAGTATATTATCTGTTTTGCCATAAGAAAGCACCATTAAGCAATGCTCACTTACAAGGAGGTCCTGGAGAGGATAAACAAACAATATATAGGATTGTCTATGGGAAGTCATTCACAACAAGGATATTCTTGATCTACAGGTCTCCTTGGCAACACTAGACCTCGAGAGTAAAGCTCGAGAGGTCATCCATTGCCAACAAGACCTCAAGATCAGAGAAGATCCTTGTTTGTGACTGACTCCACATAGACAGTCTTTTACAGTGTATGGGGAGTCTATTCAATACAAAACAGTGAATGGATGCAGAAATAAACTGTCACATTTTTTCAAAACAAGCTTTACTTGGCTTCAGTGTAGTGGCTCATTCCAGCACTACTCGCTTCCTCTCCACTGCGGCTGTTACATTGCTCATGCGAAAATGCATTCAATCTTGTGCTGCACCAGTGACATACTCAGTGAAGCACAACAAGATTGTGATGCACTGAGTCAAGCACAATAACACTGTTCTGAGCATGGATTTCCATGCTGAACAGCATTCCACCATACACTACACAGAAATAAACTGAATACAGATTTAGAACAGAAGTGGCGTATGTAGCTGCATGTCAACTTTGCAGAAAATATCAGGGCAGTCACAAGGCAAATCAAAGTTGGCAGCAATGATATAGCTAATTACATGGCAATTTTGCTTACTATAAAGGCAATTACAGACAATCAGAATGCAGCTGAACCAGAGGGCAGATTCACATCTCTAATAAATATTCTGTGCAATTACATGACACATGGTGGTTGCAAACTAGACAATTCTTCAATGGGAGGAGTAAAAGTGCTTGGGTAGGTCATGACACTCTAGGATTATGAATACATCCACAAAACAGCTGCAACTATCTATATCAATGATTGAAAACCATCGTACAAAAACAATGAACTAGGTTTCCTAGTTTAAGGGCACTCGGCAACAGATTCCCCGAGTGTAGAGGGTATGACAACTGAATGCAGATTTATTGTGTTTCTGCCCAGATTACATAATTACGCCTCAGGCAGTGGCAATACCAGCATGCAGTTCTTTGACAGAATTCCATGGTATATGATGATAAATAATGCAGCTGGGCTTTGTAAATCTTCAGCGTTTTTTAACCTCCTTGTACTCATAGAGGACAAGCGTAGGGCAGAATAGTGGATGCAAATATGCATTCTAGGGCTCAGGTTAGTTATAGAGCAAAGAGCCCTGTTGAAACGTTCTTTGCTCAGTCTTATTTAAAATGGTCAATGTGAACTGAATGAGTTAAAAGAAAGGGGGACATATTTCTCAGTGTAGCTGCCCCAAGCAATTTTATACAGCTTCTGTTAATTATGGCGGAGTAGCAGGCACACCAGAACAAAGAGCTATCCAGCAAGTAGATCTAAATTTATTTAATTTATTTAAGTTTTGGTAACTGGGTAAGTCCACTGAGACAATTGCAGTCGTTTTTTTCAGGGGCGACCTGGAAGTGCAGTATGTATACAGTATGGTGCTTTAACATAGCAATGGCAATTACAATGGAAAAATTGATGTACGGCATTCAGTGATCCACATGATCGTGATACAGACAGATACAACCACAGGTTTATGAAATAATAAGCAGGTAAGTTATACAGTAGTGCGAAAAATACATGACACATTCAAGAGAGTGCACTACAATATATACAATAGTTGTTAACCCTCCGATCCCTGTCCTGTAGATTGCCACAAAGACTAGGCCATCAGATTTAGAATCAGTTTCTGCATAAGGAAATGTACCGTGATTCATTTCAGCAATAAAAAAGCTGGGACACAGTAATCATGAAATAGAAAAATATTGCGAGTTTCTGATCAAAAAAGCAGTGCACTCCGATTCACTTATAATGGTGAAATTGTCATCAAAAAGTGTAACATGCTTATAGACAACATTAAGAAACATATCACAGTAGACATTAAGATGTCCTGATAGCACTACAGAAATAGCAGGTGTGCCCAAATTTGGAATACAGTGTTTAGTTTTGGTCTCTGTCAGAAAGGCAATTCACTAAGGCTTGAAAGAGTCCAAAGGTGATTTACTAAGATATTATACAATGGTGTATGAAAATCCTGTTACCTCATTGGTTAAAACATGTCACATGACCATGGGTAAATCCTGCATAACCCACAGCTGAGAAATGGCATTTATAAAAATCGTAATTAAATACACTTTAAATTTATTTACACGAGTCCATTGTATAATCGCAATAAGGCACTCCAGGATGTAAGTTACTGGGTGATTTACTCACTTCTTGTGTGGTTAAGTCATTTGGCTGCGCCTCGTGACACACCACACAAGGCATGGGTAAATCCCCATAACCAACACCCTGTTGTGCCTAATTGCTTAAATAACCAACACATAGGAGTTAGATTATGGTGAGAGAGTGTCAGACGTCAGGGGTCAGAGATTCAAACATGGGCAAAGCAGAGCACAAAGGTTTGTGCCACACTTGCCCATTGCCCATGATGCTGAGGATGCTATAATCTGTCGGATAGTGCACTGGCACTATACGTCTGACTATAGGGGCATGTCAGCTCAGCGCTAGGCCAAGTAGCGCCACCCTGACATGGATCTTGGCAGTGCAGGGAACAGCACCCCCATACCCGGCAGCGCTTGTAGCTCCCAGCACAACATTCAGACAGCATCATGCAAATGACCCCTTTAGGCATGCAAGGCATTAAGGGGCCATTTGCATGCCCATTATGGGCTCATTTGCTTGGGAAGTGGCAGCAGGTTTGCACCGCTGTGACCAGCTCTGCCCTATCCTGATTCCCTAGTTCTATAAAAGTCAAGTATTCAGTGGTGTCTAGTGGCACCCCACATCCTCTGATCCATGTCCCTGGTAAAATCTGAGTAGTCCCTGTTGCCCAGTGGTGCCCACTGCCCTCCAATCCCTGTCCTGTACAATTAGAAAATGTTCCCCGGTGTCTAGTGGTCTCACCACCCTCTGATTACTGTCAGCCTTAAGGAAGGGGTAGCATAACCCCTAAGTGCAGAGGCTGGCTAAGAGTGTGAGAGCTTGAAAGCATTCATTTCACATTATGTGCTAACAATTACTTTACTTTTTGTAAGTATTGCATCTTAAAGCAATTTTTTATATTATATAATAAAATACTCTCACTGTATTTTCGAAGTTTAGAGTGCTGGAGTTTTTCTTTCATTGCTGCAATTGTAGAACTTTCCCTAGTGTCCAGTTGTCCCCCCACCCTCCGATGACTGGTCCCGTATCATGCCACATATTTCCTGACATCTAGCACCCCTCCTGCACTGTGGGCACTAGACAACCCACCCAACAAACTTACCAGTTTTGCCAATGCCGTGGGTGTCCATATGGCAACCGGCACAGCCCTCGTCTCACTACCTCAGCCGGCTACTGTATGTGATGACGGGCAGTGCGCATCTTCTGTACTATAAAGGGAGCATGTATAGTCTACAGTAGAAACCACTAAGCATAACAGTTCCTCAGAGTTTTGGACAAACCTCCCCCATGCACTAAAATACCATCAACAGCTTAACAACCTGATTCAATATGTCAGTTTGCATCTGAACCCCCCCCCCCAACCCACCCCACCCGGGATGAGGCTGAAAACAGACAGAATTACAAATTACTTAGTCCTCCTCTCATGGTCAACAAAACTGAAATAAGAAAAAAAAAAGAACTTGACCAGCTTGAACGGTCACTGAGGGAGAAGCACAGTGTCACAGTGGCCATTCGACACTACCCAGTGTATTTGAGGATGGGGTACCAGGGTAATGCAGGAGAACATGAAAGTGATGCCATTTTCTCATTGGCCTCCTCATTTAATTATGCAATAATGAACTCAAATATATAATCTTGTACTCCAATATCAATTAATAGTTCGGTCTGGATATCAGACATAGTCTCAGCATTATTTGGAGAAAGAGAAAAAAAATGGTCCTGCTATTTAAGAAATAAAACTAAGCACAGAGAGCATTATCACAGAACACCGACACGTCTGTTAAATAATAGGCCTGAGGTAAAGTGGAGTCTGCTGTGTATTCCATGATAATACTAGATGTGGAGAGTTTGTATTAAAACCTGACTGAGATCCAAAACATGTTTTTGTAATTTTTTTATGCTTTTACATTTGGGTGTTCAAACTTCTTCGCAATGATCATGGAATATGAACCACTTTTCAAGTCAGTTGGGTTGCGAGTTTCCAGAGCATATATGGATGCAGAACTTGTAGTATGTTAAGCTACAACATTGCTTTTATTTTTATTCATGACTTTGGTAACTGGGTAAGTGCGCTGATCCCAGGGACCGTTTTCAGGCATGACCCGGGCCACCATACAGTGGCACAGACTTACAACAGCAACGCATAAGACTGTAGACAGTTTAACAAATAAAACATGATCACAAATAATGTACAGTTTACAAGAAACAGGTAACAATGGTACACTAGAATACAGGGTAGTTTGAGGGCAGAGTTCCACAATGACACAAGGTTTGTGATACCTAGATCCACTAGGCTTATACCTGTACTAGTAGGAAAACAAAATGCAAAAAATATTTACATGCTATATACAGCAGTAGTGGACTACCCAGGGAAGCAATGACATCTGGAGGTTGTCATGAGCCACTCTTTGAGGCGGGATTTGAAGTGACCGCGAGTGTCGATGGAGCGGAGCTTGGCAGGTAGTTGATTCTATAAAGTTGGGGCAGCTACCGGCAGGGCTCTGTCACCCATATTTGTGGATACCCTGGGAATATACAGAGGGGGGATACTGTGGAAGTGTAGGCGATCATGAACTGTATGAACCACGAAGATGGCAGTACGGGAGGACTCCTGGTCAGTTCGGATGCTGGAGTCAACCAAGCTGCCAAGGATGAGGGCAAAGCAGCCTTGCAGTGGGAACCAACCTAACATATTGTAGAGGACACAGTGGTGGGTAGAAAATGTGGTTAGCAGGGGAAAAATGACACACGCTTTTGTAGGAGGAAGAGAGCTTGGACATCAGGGTTGAGGATGTCCTAGCATATATGGGGGAGCAGAAATCCAGGATTGATAGTAGATTACCCTGGATAATGGCCAGCCGGGCTTCCAGGGTGAGGTAATACTGAAATCTGTAGGCAGCATCTAATTTTTGGTGGAATCTTAGAACCAGAGAGTTGATGTGGTTTGCAAAAGAGAGGGAAGGGTCAAGTATAACACCAAGGTATTTAAAGGTGTCAACTTCTTTCAGAGCTTGGCTGTCTGGGTAGAGAATATTGAGAGCAGGGAGAGTTTTGGATTTAGCTGGAAATGGCTTGGATCCGAACAGCATAGATTTTGTTTGTTTTTTTCGCATTAACCAGGAGGAGGTTATCCGCAGGCCAGTAGTGGACCACAGCATAGTTATGAGTAAGAACAGAGGAGATAAGGGTGGGGATTTGTCACTGTAGTAAAGTATAAGGTCATCAGTATAGAGGAGTGATTGGCATTTTGGGGTGTCCAAGGGGAGGGAGTTTATAAATAGAGAGAACAGAAAGGGGCCCAGGATGGAGCCCTGGGGGGCACCTGTCGAGATCTGCAGGGTGGGGGACCTGGCGGGTCAGATACACACAAATTGGGTGCGACAGACAGGTAGCTCAGGAACCAGTTTGTAACCTCTGGAGAGCAGCTGAGACATCACAGTTTGCAGAGGAGGAGGGCATGATTGACCATGTCAAAGGCTTTTGAGAGGTCAACAAAGACTGCACCGGTGGCGTTACCATGGTTCATGTTTAATCGTATGTGGTCAGTCAGTAGTGCGAGGGCAATCATGGTGGAATGGTTCTTGTGGAAGCTGTGCTGCTGGCTACTCAGGAGGTTGTGATTCTCCATGTACTCAGCGAGCTGGTGGTGTATGGCCTTCTCTAGTAGTTTACTAAGGTGGGGGAGGATGGACGTGGGACAATAGTTGTCTGTGAATAAAGGATCACCTGCTTTGAAGATGGGAATAATCTTGGCAATCTTCCAGGGGTCGGGCATAGAGGAGGAGGAGGAGGAGAGGGTGAGGTTAAAGATACAAGTGAGAGGCTTTATGATGGCTGGTGAAACGAGCCTGAGAAATATTGGGGAAGAGACCATCAGCCCAGGTGACCCGTGATTTGTTAGGCTTTTGAGGAGCTTAGCAGTGACAGCAGTTGAGAGGGCTCTGAAATAGAAAGGTGGGTTGTGAGGATGGGTGGTAGGCCTTGCGGGAGTCAACAAAGGGTTAAAGAGGGGGGCCCGAGCTATCTGGCTGGCTATTTGGAAGTTTACTTAGATAGGTCTGTGAACTTGTCATTGAAAGTCCTGGCCACTTCCAGTGGGTTGGTAATGGGACCATCTGGGGAGTTTAGTTGCAGGGGGTGCCTTGCTGGAGTGGGGGTTAAAGAGGGAGCTGATGGATGACCAGAATTTCCTATGGTCACTAAGGTTAGCCTGTTGGAGGTGATGGAAATGATTCTGTTTGAGGGACTTGGCCAGGTGTTTACATAGATTTCTCCAGCACCTATAGGTATCCCAGAGAGCAGGGGAGGTGGAGGCCTTGTAGGTGGACCAAGCATGATCCCCATCTTTGATCAGGGTAAGGAGGTTCTTTGTGACAGTGCTGTAGGAAGGTATTTTGGTGCCCTGGGCAAGAGACAAATTTTGCACCCCCTCCCAGAAAATAGCCAGGAGTCTGGGGTCCGCAAGGCCCCCAGAAGCTTTGAGGTGTTAACATGCTCTGTGGTGAGTTTTGGGGCTTTTCTTGAAGAAAAAAAACATACTTTTGCTATATGTTCCCTACCCCTGATTTCAGGGAGTATTTTGCTCCCATGGAATATGAGATGTGCGAGACACTGGCTGGTTGGCATCAGAATATGCAGCCACATTGTTGTGGACAAGTGGCTGACCAACAAGGATCATGTTAGTCAAGCGGTGCCTTTCATTATTGTGTTACTGGCCATTCTTGATGTTAAAAATGAATGAATTCATTTCAATTGGGCGCACCCCCATGCTATCCCTGGCCACACGCCATTACGTGCTTGAGTGGGGGGTTGCAATGGGGCTCTGAAAAATGTATCGCAAGCCAATGTTAAAACTAATTTATGAGTAAAATATCTGGATTATTAGCTGCACACTTATTTCTAACCTTGCTAGAATGACTGTTGAGGGCAGCTACCACACCAGAGTGGTAGCTGCTATAGTAAGTCAAATTCACTTTAAGGATAAAGATCTAGTGTTCTTGTAGGTTTCTGCAGATACATGCAATACACATAATGAATTAGGGTCTACAATCTATATATCATGTTATGTTTTTGAAAGTTTTCTCTGAGGCATCAGTAGCTCTATAGACAAAAAAAAAAAAACACATTACGGCTGGCCCCTTGGCACAACAGTAGTGCTACCTGTTGCGATGTTGGTGACCTGAGTTTGGGAGCTAACCTTGGTTGCTGTGGGAGGGAGGAGGAGGAGGATCGAATGTCCATGGGGAAACCCTCCTCCTCCTCTTCCAGGGAGTGTAAGGCCGTCAGTGCTGGTGCAGTACTGCCACATGACACATGTGAAACAGGTAGCAATGCACAAGTAGGAGTAAAGGGTATATGGGGAGGGGAACACCAAGAGTGTTGCAATCTGCATGCTTGTGTGCATCACAGTTTGCACACTTAGTGCTGGCATCCCACCCAGTGGGATTGGGTGCACAAGGTAAATCACTGATCACCCACGCAAGATAATGAACAGAGTCCAGGCAACCCCTCACAGTCAGAGAGCGAGAGCAGAGCAAACACAGACAAGTCAGGTGGGCTGGTCACCTGGCTGCCAGCAGGTCAAGTTCCACTTCCAACATAGTACTAACAGCCAACTAACTTCAACTAAATCTGACTTCCTTGGCTGCAGCTGCTTCCCCACAAGAAAACAAACCGCACATACAGTACTTTTGTATAAATAGAATGTAAGGGCGATTGCCCTCAGAGTGGGCGAATGCCATCACAATTTATTTATTTATATACAAAACACAAAAGTACTGTATGTACTGTTTGTTTTCTTGTGGGGAAGCAGCTGCAACCAAGGCCACATTCTATTATTTAAATAAGACTAAGGAGGAGTGGTGGACAGACCGCCCCAGATGGGCCAATTGGTCCTTATCTGCTCTGAAATCTAAGTTTCTATGTTTCAGAGGAGACACTGGCATAAAAGGAAGGAGACAATGCTATAACTGAAATACTGAGAGGTGTAACTGGGAAGGGACACTGGTATAACAGGAAGTTGATACTGGCATAACTGTAACTGGAGTGTGAAGAGAAACTGCTGTAATAACCAATACACTGTTTAACTGTAACTAGGAGGAACTGCAGTCTTTGACTGGGTAACCAATGTAATAGACCATAGAATGGCAGTGGATATGGCCTACCTAGACTTTAGCAAGGCATTTGACCCAGTCCCACACAAAATATTAACAGACAAGTTAGCCAACCTGGGAGTGGGTCCCAGGGTAGTAGCCTGGGTGACAAGCTGGCTGGACAACAGGTCCCAGAGGGTAATAGTAAACCAAACAAGTACACTCTTAAGAAAGGGAGGTTACTAGTGGGGTACCACAGGGTTCAATAATGGGACCAGTCCTCTAATGTCTTTATAGGTGACATGGCAGAGGGGCTGGAAGGAAAAGTATGCCTCTTTGCAGATGACACAAAGATCTGCAATAGGGTTGATACACAAGAAGGGGTGCAAATGATGAGAAGGGACTTGGCAAGATTGGAGGAATGGTCAAAACTATGGCAGCTTAGATTCAGTGCAAAAAAGTGCAAAGTAATGCACCTGGGAAACAAAAACCCAGGGGAAGAGTACACATGGGGGGGAGGTATAAACAACAACACAAATGGAAAGGGACCTGGGGGTAGTCATATCAGATGACAGTCAATGTAAGGTAGGTAAGCAATGTGACAAGGCAGTAAGAAGGACTGCAGGGATACTGGGATGTATAGGGTGAGGCATCATCAGTAGAAAACAAGAAGTTGTTATCCCTCTGTACAGACAGTTGGTGAGACCCCATCTGGAGTACTGCGTCCAGTTCTGGAGACCCCATCTCCACAAGGACGTAGACAGGATGGAGACAGTCCAGAGGAGAGCGACTAAAATGGTGCAGGGTCTGCAACAGAAGCCATACGAGGAGAGACTAAAGGAGCTTAATATGTATACCCTTGAGGAAAGGAGGGAGAGGGGGACATGACAGAAACTTTTAAGTACCTCAAGGGAATCAACAAAGTCCAAGAGGGTAGCATCTTTCAGAGAAAGAGATGTGCAAGAACAAGGAGACACAATTTGAAGATAGAGGGGGACGGCTCAGGGGTAATGTGAGGAAGTATTTTTTCACAGAGAAGGTGGTGGATGCATGGAACGTCCTTCCTGAGGAGGTCGTGGGGTCAAAACCAGTGGGGGCATTCAAGAATGCATGGGACAGACAGAAGGCAATTCTTGTGGGGGGGTAGGAAGAAATAGGCTGTTGGTTAACTAGAATCTGCAGCTTATCTAGTAAGTAGGGAAATGGGGAGACTAGGTGGGCCAAGCAGTCCTTATCTGCCATTAAAGTCTATGTTTCTATGTATAATGAGACATTGCCACACTGGCATAAATGTGAGCAAAAGACTGATATAACAGAGCAGACATTGCTGTAACTGGTATACTGACTTACTGTATCTGTTAGGCTAACAGATACTGTAAGTCAGTATACCAGTTATAGCAATACTTAGGTGACTGATACACCTGGTAGGGTACACACTGGTATTGCTGGCAGATGTCTAGTAGCTACAGACTAGTAAGCAGTTAATTTAAATAGGGCAAACATTAAACAAATACAGAACTACAACAAAGTAAGACAAAAATTACAAATAATAACACAAAACAGCAACAATATGCTTATTTGCAATTAAATTTGAATTCCTGGCTAGAAACTTTTGGTTCATACTCTCTCTTTCTCTGTGCTGGACCAGCACACTCACTAAGAAAGTGTATGAACCAGAGAGTCTTCTACCCAGGAAGTTGGCAATTTTTGTAATGATGACTACTACTCTTATCTCTCCTGCTGCTGTGCTGGAGCCTGTCGCCTCCCCACCCCGAGTAAAGTCAGACAGCAATTCAAACACTGTACACCAGAAATTAATTCATTTCATTTTATTTTTCTCCATCGGATGCCCCCCAAGTCAAAGATCCAAGAAAAGATCGAACTAAGGCAGCGGCGATGATCAATTCACCAAAAAATCCAGGCACGCACGGGCCACACACACACAAGGAAATAAAACTTTAACTTTTATTTATTCATCAGGTTCAGCAAGACGACAGTTGAAAACTTGAAAGCAAGTCTAATCATCACAGACTAACTCGGTCTCAGTGCCCTTTCACAATCTGCACAATGTATTTATTCACTCACCCCTTCACTTGGGACTCGGAGAATGGATTTAGACCTGTCCTGGCCTCCAGCATAGACAGTACCCAGGAAAGAAAAGATGGAACGAACTAATGGAAGCAGCGAGAGGGGGCAGGCCTCCTGACCTCAGGAGTCGGCAAGATGGGGGACCAGGATCATGGATCAGAAGGCGGAGTCAGGGTGCAGGGGAGAATGCAGCTGCACCAGGCAGCCCAAGGTCCAAACAATTGAAACAAACACACTGTAGTCAAATAATCCTATCCTAATGTCTTTGCCTTCTTAAATAGATCGGTAGTTTTTTTTACTATTTTTTCAAACCCACTCCACAGATCACTAATATAATTTATTAAACAGACATGCTCACTGAAAATCCTGCAGCACAACACTGTCTCTACTCTCTCTACTATTTATCGTCTCAAATAGTTCTAGACTGCAGCACGCACATTACTCTCGCCTTATTTACTTGCCGCCGGGCGGACCACATGGCTGTCTGAAACTGTACACACAAGATTCTTCTTGCTGAGGCTGCAACGCACCATGTGACTCCCCCAACTTGCTGGTCCTTGGATGCTCCCACTACTGCCAGCAAGTAGTAATTACTGCTAAAGTAGTTAAAAAAAAAAAATTTAAAGCAGCAGTACTCACTTTTGAACTTATAGTACTGTGAGCTTCTGATTGAAACTGCGCCCCTAGGAGGCTTGCGCCCGGGGCAGCTGCCCCATCCGCCCCACCCTTCCTACGGTACTGCTTTGTGACCCAGTGCAAGCAGCTGCCTCTAACCCTTCTTGTAGTGACAGGAAAGTGCCTATCCTAGAGGGTCATATGGGTCTGTGTAAAATTGCTTTTACTTTGTAGTACGTTTACTCAGAATAGCTCAACTGTGATAAAACATTTTTTTTTTTTTTTTTTAATTAATAACTCTTTTTCCCTCTGATCGCCAAGCCTGGGGATCTCTCTCAGATGTCCCCTCAGCTTCTCCTGCTTGGCCTGAGACTCCCCCATCTTGGGTCCCCTCCCAGAGCTCCTGTTCCACACTCCTTACCTGGCAGCGGCCCCCTGGCTTGAAGCCCCCCAGGACTTGTCCACTTCCACTACTGTGGCGCTCCTTGAAATCCAGTTGCTGCAGGCTTTGACCGTGGCTTGGAGGATTGGGACCCAGGTGAGCAGAGTCCGATGGTGGGCATGGGGCATTATCACCTTCCTAAGGCTCTGAGTTTTTCTTTCTTCAGTTGGACAGCCATAACCCTCCCACAATGAGTGCAATGATGTCCTGATAAGCGCACACATACTCCCATGCGCATTCCTGCCGACATCCACCACGGACCATCTCCCCAATCCATGGAGGGTTGCTGGTGCAGTACCGCCCAGCAACCGCTGGGAGGCACAGTGTTGTAGATCACTACATCCCTTCCTCTCCAGGAGAAGGCGAGCCGCCTGTGGAAGCTCCAACCTTCTCCTCCCCTGTCAACACCCGGTGACCTGGGCTCAATCCCGAACACAGGTCGCCAGCATAGCACAAGGTGTGGCATCCAGCACCGCAACCCTCTGTATCACCAGGCCCACAAAACATCTTATTTACAGTGGAGTCCTGCTTCCACCCACTTGTATACCTGCAGAATGTGAAGCGCACATAGATTTGCTGATTTTCTCAAGGTCCCACTAAGAACCTACAGCTCTGGTGGAAAATAATTCTGTGATCTACTAATCTACAGTGCAATGACCAAACCACTTTGTTATACTACAGACAACACCACACAATCTTCCCAAATGGCATGCTAGTGCAAACAGGTAATATTAAATAACAGAGAGCTAGAACAATTAGCAAAAACAGAAATTATGCCAAGCCTCAGTAAACAAGTCCTCAGACTGTGTTTCTGTAAAATAACAGTTTTAGGGTCACAAAAATGCAAATTAATCAAACATTAATTAACAAAGCAATTTATATGCAACTATGCAAATTACTAGGTTTGCAAAGTGGTTAATTATAAGCACCATTTGGATCATTTTAGAATGAGAAAGGTTTTTGCATCAGCAGTCAGGAAACAACTATGAAATCAGGATCTTGCTGTCGTATCAGATTTGGCCTGTTTCAGTTCCTGGATATCTTGTCAGACAAGCTTAAACTATCTGAACGAAGTGGTCATACGTGCAGCACAGATTCTAACTACCTTGCTAGATGCAGGTCTGACTCGTCTCTTATACACAACCAGAGCTGTAAACCTGAAAATGTTTTCTATTAGTTTTAGAAACTATCACCCCCCCACATAGAGTAATTCCAGTACAGACCAACCTGGGGCCAGATGGGGTGCACCCCAGGGTCCTTAAAGAACTAAGAGAGGTGGTGGCTGAACCTCTGGCTATCCTGTTCAGCCAATCACTGGAAACAGGGGAGGTACCAAAGACTGGAGGACAGCAGATGTAGTCCCCTTATACAAAAGTGGGAACAAAGAGGAAGCAGGGAACTACAGACCAGTCAGCCTCACCTCGGTAGTGGGAAAGATCATGGAAGCACTACTGAAGGAGAGATTGGTGGAACATCTGGTTGTCAATGGACTACAGGACCCAAGGCAGCATGGTTTCACCAGGGGGAGGTCATGTCAGACCAACCTCATTGAATTTTTTGACTGGGTGACTAGGGAGGTGGATCAGGGGAGGGCTGTGGACATGGCCTATCTGGACTTCAGCAAGGCCTTTGACACTGTGCCACATAGAAGACTATTACACAAACTGGGGAATATGGGTGTGGGCAGGACAGTAGTGTGGTGGGTAGGTAACTGGCTGGGTGGCAGGACACAGAGGGTGGTGGTAAATGGCTGTCACTCCACAGAGGGAAGAGTAACCAGTGGGGTACCACAGGGATCAGTGCTGGGACCGGTCCTATTCAACATCTTCATCAGTGACATTGCACAGGATCTAGAAGGCAGAATTTCACTGTTCGCTGATGACACAAAGCTCTGTAACAGAGTAGACACACCAGAGGGTGTAGACAGAATGAGAAGGACCTGCAGAAACTTGAAGAATGGTCAAGGGTTTGGCAGTTGAAATTCAATGCAAAGAAGTGCAGATAATGCATATGGGCTACAAAATCCTGGCACAATATATCAGTTGGGGGTGAGGATATAGCATGCACCAAGCAGGAAAGGATCTTAGGGTTGTCATCTCTGATGACCTCAAGTAGGGAAACAGTGTGACAAGGCATCAGGTAAAGCAAATAGGATGCTGGGATGTATAGGCAGGGCATCACCAGCAGGAAAAGGGAGGTCATAATTCCGCTATACAAGACACTAGTGAGGCCCCATCTGGAGTACAGTGTACAGTTCTGGAGACCATACCTACGTAAGGACATAGACAGGGTAGAGAAGGTTCAGAGGAGGGCAACAAAGATGGTGCATGGGTTGCATCACAAGTCCTATGAAGACAGGTTGAAGGAACTGAACATGTACTCCCTGGAGGAGAGGAGGGAGAGAGGGGATATGATAGAGACATACAAGTATCTTACAGGGAGGAACAGGGTGCAGGAAAACACTATTTTAAGCGAAAAGATGTTTCAGGACTAGAGGGCATGGGATGAAGTTGGAGGATGACGATTCAGAGGAAACATGAGAAAGAATTTCTTCACAGAGCGGTGGTGGACAAGTGGAACACCCTGCCAGAGGAAGTGGTGGGGGCTGAAACAATCACGGGATTTAAGAATGCATGGGATAGACATAAAGGAATTCTAGAGGGCAGGGGTAAGGGGAAACAGACTTCTAGGAAAACAAACTGAACTTACAAGCTCAAATGGGCAGACTAGGTGGGCCATAGGCCCTTATCTGCCGACACTGTCTATGTATCTATGTATCTGTAAACATGTCGATTTTAAAGGGATACTGTCAACACCCTTAGACCACAACATGACTCTAGTTAAAATTTTATGATAGGCCATATTCTGTAGAGATTACAGATAAAGCTGGTAGTTTGATTGTGATTCCTTTTTTCCTTTTAAAAGTGAAAAAAAAACAACTGGCCTCCATTATGGTGTTACTACACAATAATGTGTTTGTTTATAGTCCTTGATCAGCTCCCACTGTATCTTTCCTGGATTGGCAGCAATCCCCAACATAATCTTGCCACTCACGATGTATTGGGAGGAGAGGAGACTATTGCATCATGAGTGGCTGCACTGTTTGGGGGTGTTTCTAGTGTTTAAGAAGTATGCAACAAGAGTAGATCAAGGATGTGAAACAAAACAATGTTGGGTATAATTATACCTTTTGCATGCATTTCAGTGCTACTAAGAAAGGAAGCAGATAAAACAACAAGCAACATCAATGCATTTTAGAGAAGGTAAGCAATCATAATGTTTGCCATATCCAGCAGACCTGGGTTTGATTCCTCCAACCTCCACTTGCATACAGTGCGACTCTGAGCAAGTCAGAATCCTCCCCAGTGCTCCTGGGTCACCCCTGAAAAACAGGCACTTGTGCCTAGTGGGCCTTACCTGGTTACCAAAGAATAAAAACATATAAAAAGGAAGTGGATCAAACAACCAACAAAGTCAATGAATTTTAGAGAAGGTAAGCAATCATAAAATGTGAGTTTTCAACTAAAATTATATGATACAAAAAAGGTTGACAGTGTCCCTTTAACAGCAGTGTAATGTATGACAACTATTAGCAAAACTCTGCTGCCACGTTTTATCCAGATGTTTTACCTTCTCCTAGTGTAGTTACTATGCCCCAGTAACCTACCGCAGCAGTGAACTGAAACATATTAGAACTGGGCAAATAAAATAGCATACTGTTTTTAATTTGACAAACTATAACATAATGTATGTTGGAAAGAAAAAATAAATACAATTGCTACTTAATAGTGCTGTACAGACTTTATCAATTCCAGATGATCAGGATTCCATAGAATTTAGGAATTTTGAACTTTGACCTGAAGAAGAGTTTTATCTTTCGAAAGCTAGTCTCAGAAATAATGTTGTTAGGCCAATAAAAGGTATCACCCGCAACATATTTGTTTTTTTTTTTCTCTGGAAAATTCTTATTAATTCTGCAGCATTCTGTGGGCAGCAGAATGGCAGAATTCAATTGGTGAAATGTGGAGCACTAGTTCATGGTTTGCACACACCGTAGATTGGTGTTCTGCAGTTTTGTGTACTGATCATAACTCGTGGCTTAGTGTTCTGTGGTTTACCTCGGTCGCAGATTAGTTTCCCCGCAAACTGCAGAAAATTAATCCATGGTATGTGTAACCCACAGAATTTATTCTGTGGTTACATTACAATGCAGTTGGAATTCCATGAAATTTTTCAAGGAATTCCTAAAAGCATTTTGGATGAGGAACTGCAATTCTGCCTGAATTCCGCCAGGGGAATTTCACTTTCCACACAGTTCCATGATTTAAATGGCACTGAAATTACCAATAGTAACCAAGAAAAGGCCTTACAAATCCCTATGAGCAACAAATTAAAACAGGAACCACAATGCAGAGCTGCATTTAAAGTGAATTTCCGACTTATCCTACGGCAGCTACCACTCGCATGGTGTGGTAGCTGCCCTTCACGGCAATTGTTCTAGCCATGTTAGAAATACTGGTTGCAACCAATAATCCTGATATTTTACTCATACATTCATTTTAGCATCAGCTGCCCAACGCATTTTCAGAGCCCCATTCTAGCCGCCATACCCCAGCGCTCAAGCACATAATGTTGTGTGACCAGGGAGAGTGTGGGGGCATGCCCCATTGAAATGAATGGGGCTAGAGTTTTCACTCAGTTTTAACATCAGGAATGGCCAGTAACAGATTAATGAAAGGCACTGCTTGACTAACATGATCCTTGTTAGTCAAGCGCTGCTTTTCATTAATCTGTTACTAGCCATTCTTGATGTTAAAAATGAATGAAAACTCTAGCCCCATTCACTTCAATGGGGCACGCCCCCACACTTCCCATGGCCACATATCATTATGTGCTTGAGCGTGGGGGCATGGCTGCTAGAATAGGGCTCTGAAAATGTTTTTATTTTAGTTGTTTAACCAGGGGTAGGACACTAAGCTGAAAGCTTTTTTACAGTAGCGACCTGGGAGCACAGGGAAGTTAGGTGACTTGCTCAGGGTCACACAGTATGCAAGTGGAAGCTGTGGGATTCAAACCCAGGTCTGGTATGCTGGATGTCACCAGATTTGCAGCTCAGAGCCTTAAACCACTGCGCTATACTGCCTCAAAAATATATTGGGCAGCCGATGCCAAAATGAATTTATAAGTAAAATATCAGGATTATTGGTGCAACCAGTATTTCTAACATGGCTAAAAATGACTACCATGGAGGACAGCTACTACACCCAGTTAGTAGCTATCTATATTGGAAACTTCCTTTAATAAAGGAAGTAAAATTGTTGTCTGTATTAGAAAGAATTTCCTAAGTATATCAAGAGATATAATGATGCCATTGTACAGAGCCTTGGTTAGGCCCCATCTTGGGCACAGTGTACATTTTTGCTTACAAGTGCAGAAAAGATACAGATATGATAGAAAGAGGAAAGTGGATTGCCCTAGAAGATGACAGTAAGGACACAATATCCAGCCTGTTGACATTTTCAATAGAGAAGAGAAGATCAAAGTAGCAGTGCAACAAAAAATGTTTTTTTCCCCAAAAAAATCTAGCTTCAGCTGTAAGTAATAACAATATTAGCATGCCTGTCAAAATCAACTTTTCTAGGTGCCTCCTATGCCGCAGTCCATGAGTTTTGTTTCATGTTCTCAATTCTAACCCTTGCTAGGTTTATAGTGCTATTTTAAAGACAAATGTGACAGCCATCTCCCCCCTCAATTAACTAAATGAAAACATTTATAAAATACTCAGATTGTGTTGGAACTATAACATTTTTCCACCAAATAAAACTAGAAGATACCTGGAATATTTCATACTGAAAAAAAAAAATTGTAGGGTCAAATTTTTTGACCGATTTCATTGCACTGCTGCAGTAAGAGGAGATCCAATTACTCTCTTTAAACTGATAAAATAAAAAAGTCCATGTTATCATAATAAACTACTAAATAAATCAAAAAGTGATTAAAAGTAGAGACTGTAAGTGGACAAGTAAGGAAGGCAAAGTTAGACAGTATATTCATCGATACGGAATAGACATTTGCCTTCAGCTGATGCTATCTATATATCTTTAAGAGCCTATGACACAAAACCAAACAGCATGAGAGTTTCAGGAAACATTAATCATGACACAAGGACTTGAATTTCAGCTTTTAAAGCTTTTATTAAAAATATGCAAAAACCGTTGCACATGATCTAGGCCTGCAGATTTCGGCTAAGCTTGACACACTAATGAATCTCAATATGCTGCCTCTGCTACAGGATATTGAGTTTGACCTGAATAGATGGAGTCATATGAATTTATCATTATGGGGGAAAATCGACTCCATTAAAATGATTATTGCCCCCAAAATATTTTGTGTGTTTCAGAACATTCCTATTTTACTAAACTGTAGACTATTAACTAAACTAAACTCAATAATTAGAACTTTTTTATGGGACTCCAAACCTCCCAGGTTAAGCTTGAATTGGGAATGCTATCAATGGGCCTTTATGCTCAAACAATCACCATTACACCTGCAGACTAGCTTAAGGGACATTAACTTAGAACTGCTATGGTTACAAATGGAGAAGGACAAGTTACATCCCAATATCCTATCTGATTATTTACTTACCTACCCCTCCAGAACTGAAGGCCAGTCCTTATTTATCAAATACTATTAGAGTTTTAAAGAAGGTTAACAGAGTTATTAATCATAATCTTCTTCCATCAAGGAATATGCCACTCTGGTCCAATCCCAGGATTACTAAATGTAAGAGCACCCTGACTAAGAATACCTGGGCGCAGTTAGGAATTAAGAAGGTGGGGGACCTTTTGGATGAAAACACCAACATATCAATGTCCTTTGAACATACGAACATACGAAATTTGCCAGCAGATGAAGGCCTAGAGGTCTATCAAGTCTGCTCGAATGTGCAGCTAGCACCCCTTATTCTGCAGCTACCCCTCCCTTCCACCCTTCCCCTTCATTAACCCTCCCCCTTGTCCTGTCCAATTCTCATTTGAAGCAGTCCACTGTTCTACTGCATACCACTTCAGCACGTAATGCATTCCACCCAGCCACCACCCTCTCTGTAAAAAAGTGTCTCCTCATCTCCTTCCTGAACCTTCCTCGCTCCAGTCTCATATCATGGCCCCTGGTGGCCCTCCCCTTCCTTACTTTGAACAGTCCCTCTGTACCTGTCTTGTTTATTCCTTTCATGTATTTAAAGGTTTCAATCGTGTCACCCCTGTCTCTTCTCTCCTCCAGTGAGTACATGTTCAACTCCTTCAACCTCCTCTCGTATGATAAGTCCCCAGCCCCTTGATCATCTTTTGTCACTCTGCGCTGCACCCTCCAGTAACTTAATGTCCTCTTCAGATACGGACGCCAGTACTGCACACAGTACTCCAGGTGTGGTCTAACTAATGACCTATACAGTGGCAGAATCACTTCCTCCTCCTCGAGGATATACCCTTGCAATACAACCCAGCATTTTGTTGGCCTTGCAGCTGCCTTCCTACATTGTGCCGAGTTGTTCATTGACCCTGTAATAGCACACACCCAGATCCTTCTCCTCCTCTGTCTGGGCTAGCTGCACTCCCCTAGCTGGTAACTCCTCCTTGGGTTCTTCATCTCAAAATGCAGCACCTTGCACTTTTTATTAAAGCCCAGTTGCCAGGTTTCTGACCAGGTTTCAAGCTTTGCCAGATCATCCTGCAACCCCTGCCATCCCCTTAGGTCATCCACCACCGCTCTACCTTGGTATCATCAGCAAACAGACTGATCTTGCTCTTGATGTCCCATGATATGTCTGCAATGAATAACCCAAACAACACTGGTCCCAACACCGAGCCCCTGTGGAACACCTCGTCACTGCCCTTGGGTGTGAGAGCTCCCCACTCACCACCACCCTCTGTTGCCTCCCTGCAGCCAGTTTCTACCCATCTCACCAGCTTTGCACCCACCCCTGTGCCTACTAACTTCCTTCCCAGCCTTCCATGTGGCACTGAGTTGAATGCCTTTACTGAAGTCCAGATACAGGACATCCACTGCATGGCCCCGTCCAGTTGCCTAGTTACCCAGTCATAGAACTCAACCAGGTTGGTTTGGCAGGATCTGCCACGTATGAAGCCATGCTGTCTGCTGTCCTGTAGTCCTTTGGCCTCTAGGAGGACCACCAGCCTCTCCTTCAGGATAGACTCCATTAGCTTACCCATGATGGATGTAAGGCTCACTGGTCTGTAGTTTCCCGGTTCATCCTTGGGGCCACTCTTAGAGGGGCACCACATGAGCCATCCTCCAGTCCTGAGGTACACACCCTGAATGTAGTGAGGCATTAAATAGGTCTGCCAAAGGTCCTGAAAGGACCTCTGCCAGCTCCTTCAGTACCCTGGGGTGGATGCCATCTGGGCCTGGCCTTGTCCACCCTCAGTGCCTTCAAACCCTCTCGAACTCTGCTCTCCATGATTCCCCATCTGTCACCACTTCCCATCCTGCTTCTGCCATTTCTCCCACCTTGGGTGTCACCCCTCTTCTCTTTAGTAAATACTGAGCAGAAGTACTCATTTAGTGCTTCCGCCTTATCGCACCCTGCTTCCACCCAACCCCCCTCCTTCCTAATCCTTACTATGTGGTCCTTACAGCTCCTTTTCTCCCTGATGTACTTAAAGAAGTCCTTCTCCCCCTTCTTAATGCCTTGTGCCAGCCTGAGTTCCGTAGATGCTTTGGCTCCTCTCACTACCCTTGTCACCTCCTTCGATTCTGTCAAGTACTCCTCCCTGTGAAGAGCTAAGAATGAGAAATAATATGCCTAGATTTCACTTCCATTATTATCTTCAACTTCAAACAACACTCTGTGGCTCCATTCTACAGTCTGACTTCTCTATTCCAGTGAATAATACCTGGGATCAGATTGCTAGAATGGGCACACTACAAAAAGGCTCTAGTTCTCTTTACACAATCTTTATTAATTCCCTCTCTTCTACATCTCTGACCATCTCAGCTAAGACAAAATAGGAAGATGAACTTGAGATCTCAATATCTGACCTAGAATGGAGCTCAACTTGGAAACAAGCCCACAAAACGTCTCAGGATCTCCAAGGTAAACTCATTCAATTTAAAATTCTGCACCAATTTTATCTGTCCCTTTACAAGATGAAGGAAATGGGCCTCATGAATGATTACTACTGTGTGTAAGGCAGTCAATACTAAGCTAATGTTAGCTTACATAACTAGCCATGTTTTCACCCCTTCCGCAAGGTTGGCCATTGCCAGAGGAATTATTTTCCCATCCCTTGCATACAGAACTTCAGTCTACGGCAATGCATCTAAAACCTCCTTACACAAATGTGACATAATCTATAATATTATATGTCGTTATGCCTCTGCATCCCCCAAGTTAAAACATCACTGCTTGCTCTATGCAGACCTTAATTGGCCCTTTCCTATGGTCCACTGGCTCCTTGCTCTTGGGGCACTTCTGGATGGAATCCTGAGGTCCAGTATGCCTAGCTCTCTCGCCGCTGCACTCACCCCACAGACCACCTCCTATGGTCTCTGTTCTGCTGATCTTTCCTTACTCCACATTCCCAGATGTAACACTTCCAAAGGAAAAACAGGTTTTTCTTACGTGGCTCCCAGTTATTGGAACTCTCTGTTCTTTGAAATTTGCCAGTCACCTAGCCATGCCTCGTTTAAAAAAAAAAAGAGGCATCGCTCTCTGCTTATTGAGCGTACACAGTGCAATTGTTTTAAACCACCCTAGATTCTTGACTCCCTACACGATTACTGTCTCAGGGTCCTCCTCCTGTACTTATACCTCATAGTGTCTACTTGTCTTACCACCCATTTCCTACCCCACGTTTTACACATCTCTTCCCCCTCCTCCTCTTTTCTCCCCACAAGGTCTTACTACCTCAGTCCTTCCTACCTACTTGCTCCCTCTTTGGTGTCATGTTCTTTATGTTATAGCCAGTTTTCTAGAATAGAGTTGATGCCTAGATTGTTAGTCAACTGTTATATGTGCACTTACCTTTGTTATGGTTTGATATGTGAAATGTCTGTATTGTCTCCTGGTTACACCAATTGCTCAAACCATTATCCATTTTTACTATATCCTTAAATGCTATAGTAAAATATGCACTTTTCACTTCTAATATGAAGTACATCGGAATGTTTCTCTAGTCCCCTCAAATGGCTCAAATTGTTATCCATTTTAATTGTATCCCTAATATGTTGTACTCCTATATTGTACTGTATCATCACGGTTTTTTTTCCTGTTGATGATGTAACCTCCCGGGTTGTGCCTGAAAATAGTCACTTTTGTGTCTAGTGCATTTACCCAGTCATCAAAAACTAAAATAAATAAATAGATATTGGGATCCTTTTGTTTAGAAATTATATAGTGTTACTGTTGAAATGTATACAACTATAGTTTGAGATGATTGCAAAAAGCTATTGGAAACTCAAGGGGTTACCAGAGTGTAATTTTTAAACCTTTTGCAGAAGAGCTATGGAAAAGGGGCCTCAACTCAGGCACACCGTATTCTAGCAGCACCTGCCTGAACTTTACAAGACCACTTTGGAAGATGCTCGTTAAGAATGGGAAGTTGGCCTTATAAGACAGAGCTACAATTGCTTGCAGAGATGGACACACAGAGATTGAAGGAAAACTCTGATGAATCTGCTGTTTATTCTTCCTTTGTAAATAATTATTCTGAACAAGTTTATTTTTTTATGTTACTGCTAGTGTAAATAAATATTTTTTTGTGAATTGTACAACTGCTCTTGGTTTTTACTATGCTTCCTGACCTGTGCTTCGATGACATCACCCCCCCAAAGGTACACAGCCATAAAAACATTTACCACCCAAGCTGGTTACCAGTTCAGCCTTCCCTGCACCAACTCAGCTGGCCACACTCTAGCCAATCTGACTAGTACAGCAATACCAAGGAGTATACTGCTACAGTAATTGCTAGACATGTCACTGAAATCATATAAAGTACTACAGTGGTATAACAAAATAATAATAATAATATATACAATAATGCATGGGGGTGAGTGCATAATGAGAAATTACTGCCCACCCGAGGTGTGGGATGCTTCGCCCTCGGGGTTTATAAAAGCATCCCACACCAAGGGTGGCCATTAATTTCTTGTTTATGCACTCACCCACCATGCATTGTTAGATGTAATTGCTGGCTTGTCTTTTTTGCCACAAAAGGAGAAAAAAAAAAAAAGTGACACACACATGCTTGCCAGGAACCCTTTTATTGAATAGAACATGATGATTTGCAAACTGTGGCAGAATTAAACAGAAGAAATGTAAGTTGTAACAGCAATAGGAAATGCTTTCAAACAACGTTTTTTTTTTTTTTTTTTTTAAACTGAATTTTTTTTTATTCTTTAAGTTCTGTTGGTTTGAAACAGGAACGAGCAAGGCAAAAAGATGATTTAGCTGTTAAACTTTTTCTGAAGAAATTATATTTAAGGTTGCTGTACCTTTACAGATAGTTGCAGTAAAGTGTCTTTTATAGTTCAGAAAGGGTGTTTTTCATCATTTCTTCGAGGGTTTATTTGGTTTTTCTCCATGTGTTGCGGCAGCAATATGTAAATTAGCCTCATTATGTATGCATTCTTTTGGGCCGTTGCCTAGGTAATATAATTGTGGTGGTGACGTGAGGGATCCTTCTGGTTTCTTGACTATTGTACTGACAGGTCGGTTTTTCAAAAAGAAAAAAAAAAGGCATTTAGTTCCCATTCATTTTACATGTATGACGGAGCTGTGACAGCCGTTTCTGAGGAGATTTTGTGGTACGGATTGTGCATTAAGTTGGAGCGCGAGGCAGGAGAAGGCGCAGGTGGCGCGTGTTCACCATTATAACCCATGGGTTATAACCTGCTCTTTCTATGAGAAACAAGACAAGACAATTATTACCTATTAATTAATGGTGAGTAAAAATGTTCAGGACTGGCCAGTTCCAATCCGATTTTTGGATTTAGGATTGTAGGAGCTTCCAAATCCTAATCAGATTCCATTTCAAATCCTAAATGGACCTACAAATTGGATTTAGGATGTGAATTTAAAATCCTAAATCCAAAATATCAGCGTAAAAATTGGTTTTAGCATTCAGTTCAGGATTTAAGATTTTCAGACTGTAAATCCAAAAATCAAAAATAGGAACAGAATTTGACAAATCCAATTCTGTTCTGCAGATTCCGAGCATCCCTAATGGTGAACATCATCATTATAGATGGCTGCCATATGTTTTTTGTTAATATTCTCAGCTGTATCTCAACACCCATAGTTTAATTAATGCCACTTTTCCTATGCCCAAGATAAACTACTGTAGCATGCAGTAGACCTGGCTTGCTGACGTAATGGCCTGGGACACTGGGAACATAAGGGCTTAAATCAAGACCACAAAACTTGATCTCTACAATGATGAACATAAAATGAGCAGTAGTTTCACAGAAATTATGATGCAAAGGAGTGTATAATAACGTACATCAGTTTTCAACATGAACTACTGCTTTTAAGCATCTGACTGAGAAAGAACTACTGTATACAGTAATATATATATATATATATATATATATATATATATATATATATATATATATAATAAAGTTCACATATAAAATCACCTCCCCCATTTACCTTGCCAATTTTAGCCAATTCCCACTCCTGCCCCTGCCCCAACCACCTCCCGTACTTCCTTACCCCCCTGCACCTCCTACACCCCAATCTCCTATCCTTACTTCTCCCACCGACTCCCCCACCCCCTTGTCTTGCTCATAGCGAAGTCTTGTACTGGTTATTACATGTCTGTAAGTCAGTGACTACATGTTTGTAACTAAAAATGATGACTGTTGCACAGGCTGACGTGGAACCTTTGTAAAAGAGCCTCGACTCAAAGGTATTGTAATCCTAGATTGAAATAAATAAAATAAAAAAGTGTTGGAATCTTGCTGCTCAAATTGGATAAAACAAAAAAAAAAGCTTGTTCTGCCCAAATTAGATTGCAGAACAGACTTTTTTTAAACATCGGGCTGAAAATTGGTTCTTGATGCCAGACCTGGAAATATAATTTAGGTGACGCAATTGCAAAAAACACTGTAAATCCTGCAGATATGTCAGTATTGCCTACAAGTCCTGCCCCTCCTTTTGAGCGTGTTATTTATTTATTTTTTTTCTGCCTACCAATGGATCAGCCCCCACCGCCCGCCCCCCCCCATCACCCATCTTCTCAGGGACACACCTCTCTGAATATTCCTCCCTGGCTAACCCCCCATGGTGGGACTTTCAGAGGCACCCTCTTTACCCATTAGACCTCAAGCTTGGTTGTCCAGGGAGTGCCACAGTCAGCAGTACAGGGCCTGCAGAGTACAGTGGGCGGCATCCTGTGGTGGTCTGGCTTTTTCCCTGTTTTGCAATGACCTAATTGCATTGGCTTGCAGTGATGTCATGCCAACATCTGCCATGCCTCCCCAACCAATACGGCTCAGGCTACCATGTCCCCAGCTTTTACAAAGGACCAGTCAGGCACCAAGTGTTTCTCCACCCTACCCCCTGGAGGAGGACAGCAGGCCAACAGAAGTTCAATCCTCCTCCCTTTAGCTGGCCCTCTGGCATCCCAGGCTCATGTCTGAGCCCCAGTCATCAGTATCACAGGTGGTAGCTCTACCACTGCAGCAGCGGGCCAGTTAGGGACCCGGTTATTTTCTAACACCAAGCACTAGACTTGCAGAAAAATATACAAAAGATTGTCCAAAAGCAAACTGAATGCAATCTGCTAAGGAGACTATTCCAGTGGTGGGCAGTATTTTTAAGTTTTATTAGCCTGGGTTAAAGAGTAATTGATTCTGTTTACAAACAAACATAGATTTAAACATTGTGGTCCTAGTTCTTTTTCCCTAAACGCTTGGTTCTGGATTTTCAAACGGGTGTATCCAGGATCTGTCTCCCCATATTTTTAAAATAATAGATCATCAAGAGCTAAGTAGCCAAACAGAATCATTTAATACTCCAGGGAAGCTCTCATATAGTCATAAAAGTGCTTCTCACACTGTATCGGAGAGACACAGTTTGTGTGTTGAAATGTTCAATTACATGCACTCAGTTCCATAGGCAGTAGGGTTGCCCCCAGTAACGTCATTTCACCAGAATCAGAGGGGTTGCAAAGTCTAATTTCAGCAAAATCATAGAGGTAGCAAGGCTCTCCACCCATCAGATTCATGTAAATAAATGCTAGGGAAATTTTTAGCATTCCTAGGAGTTACTTCATAGGGGCTGCAAAGAAATTATAGCAGTCTCAGCTGCAGCCTCTGGCTACCCTTAAGTGACACCCCTAGTTGCCTCTGCAGTGGGAGTGTAACCACGCTCCCGAGAACTAAACAAGAATCTGCATTCATGTATAAAGCTCCTTCAACTGACTCCTGAAGAAACGTAGATTGCGAGTACATTCATACCTAGAGCACAACATAACAAATCCACATAATTATGCCAGTTACCCAAAGCAGTTCCCATATCAACCATTGGCTTTGCACCTGTGGTCATATTTTGCAAAATCAAAACTCTGCATAAAAGTAAGACAACTTATACATTTGCTGAGTGTAACATCCCCCCTCCCTACAGTAGGGAGCAGGTTTGTTAGCAGTGCCCATCAGAGCACTGGGTATCTTGGCACCATTACTCTGCCTTTCGTGAACAAGGAGAACCTTAGAAATTAACTAGATTAGGGGCTTCTGTGGTTTAGGAAAAAAAAAGGCAGAGTTGTAGACAGATCAGAGAGGTGTAGAGCCAAGGTTGTCCCTTGTCCCCTTGTGAAAGTGATCTCTTGGGGAGGGGGGTGTCACCTCATTGAGCTCAGATTCCATGCCACAGGCATGGGAGACTGGTCAGCTCAGTGCCGTACACTGGGGTGTAGATAAGGGATACCTCTGCAGGCATTGCCTACATAAGTATAGCATCATTCTATAGACTGCTCTAATTAGGAAGTTTACAGCTCTTCAGTCAAGCAGGGACTTGCACTGCTGCAGCAGTAGCTTAGTCCAGTATGATGTCATCACTCTCCAAGGCTCAGTCAGAAGGGCAGAACAGCCTGACTGTTTCCAGTTAGTGCAGAACAAGTTAACAAATGCTGAATTAAAGAAAACCACAAAACCAAATAGCATGACATTTTCAGAAAACACTACTCATGACACAGAGACTTGAAATCAGGTTTTTTTTTTTTAACAACATGTAAAATGGTTGCTACTGATCTTTAAGGCCAACAAATGAATTGCTTTTCTGGGTATTGTGAGTTTTCTTGCTCCCACCATTCTGTATCTTGTCTCAGTGAAATGAATGAGTGATTGTGGCAGCCAGTGCCAGAAGTGTTTGTAAGGGGGCTCCCAGTGAGCTTTACTGTCCTAATGCCACCAGACTTGGGAGCCATTCAGGGCCATGCCCACCCTCATCAGGTCATAACGTGATCTAGAGTTTATGGGGCAGGTTGGAGGGCCTCTTGAGTCCTTAGGATGCCAAAATACTGTAGCTTACCTTCTGTTCACAATTATGTCATCCAAAGAATCTGTGAGGCAACACTCATATCCATAAAATGCCTGCCCTTCAACTTGCTCCATTAAACAGCAGACTTGTGCGTGTTTGTCTAGTCATTACAGATAACCTAACATGCATGTGCATCCATGGGATTTGTCACTGAATCTGCATGAAAAAAAAATTGCCCTGGCCCGGTGGCGTTGAGGGCAGTGGCGCTGGACACCACACTTTGCGCCATGCCAGTAACCCGTGATCAGGAGCAGGCACAGATTGCCGGGAATCAGCTGGGAGGAGGAGGATTGAACATGGACAGCTCTCCTCCTCCTCTAGGGAGGGTGGGTAGGGAGGTCCGCTGAGGTGCCAGCTTCTGGCAGCGACTGGTGGCTGGTGCATCCTCAGGACCAATTGGATGGGGCAGCATGGGCGACGTCCGACATGCAATGTACGGAAGCATATGTTGCAGTGTCATTGATGCCATTGCATGCCCATGCTGAGGGGTGAGTAGGGAATATACAAAAAAAAAAAAAAGAATCCTCGGCAGCATGACGACTGCCTCGAAGGCGCCACCAAGAACATGCCCAAATTAGCTCCCTCCTGTGTCCGCCCTCTAGGTTTCTGCAGTGGTGGGGTACATACCTGCTGCGATGTGGCCTGGGAAGGGCTGTGGCGAGGGGAAAACTCTGGCACTGACCCATGACAGTGGACAGGAAGGTTGGCTGGAAGTGGGGAACCAAAAGGTACAACCACCCCAGCCAAGGTAATAAAGAAAGTAAGTAAAAAAAAAAAAAAAAAAAAAGAATCTGCATGAAAAAATTGACATGCTGATTTTTGTTTTCAAAAATATTGATACATACTGAATATGTTTCTTTTGAACAGAAGCTACAACTTTGTGTTGCAAACAGACTCTACCTTTGGAAGTAAGCAGGCAGATGAAAGTGGAGCATCTGCATCCACCTGCTTTAAAAAACTCATGCCCTGAACCACATATCCCTCTCTGTAACACTACTGTGCATTGATGATTCCTTTTTAATCCCATTTCTATCCCTGGCCATAGCCTTTGACTCTGTATCCCACCTTCTCCTCCTTAAAAAGTGAGTCCACCGACTTCTCAGCTGACACTGTTCATTGGTTGTGTTTATACATCTGAGGTCATCAACAGCCTGTACAGGTGGGAGGCGTCCTGTCCCCCTCCTCTCCCCATCCTAGCCGGAGTCCCACTGGGCTCCATCCTGGGTCCCATCCTCTTTTCCATTTTCATAAATGGACTCCCTCTGTGTGTTTCTCCTTGCACATTCATATGTACTCAGATGACATGGTCATCTACACTTCTGGCCCAACAGCCTCTGCTGTGAGTGGACCGTTTCAGCAGGATTTCCACAATGTACTGTGCTGGTTCTGGGACAAGCTCAAGGTCAACACCAAAAAGATGATGTTCATGAACTTCGGTACTTGCCACAAACTGGCCAGGCTCTCATCCTTCCCTGTTCTCACCAATTCAGATGGCACCCCATTGGAAGTAGTTCCTGCTTTCAAGTACCTAGGAGTGAAGCTTGACAGCAAGCTCAGCTTCTCTGTCAACAAAGACACCATCCGTACCAAACTCCACCCCAAATTAGGTGCCCTGTTCCACAGTAAAGATGGTCTCTCTCTCTCCAGATCCGCAGGGAACTAGTAACCAAAATGGTTCTCCCAGTTTTTGATTATGCGGACATAGTCCATAGCGTTGCCCACTCCTCCCTTGCAAGGCTGGTTGCCCTGTGCAATGCCTTCTGCCATTTTGCCTCTGACTTCTCCCTCTGTATCTGTCACTGCTCCCTCTACTCTTCCCTCTCCATCCCCCCCACCAATCATCATGTCGCCAGGACTACTGTGCCGCCTTCATTGCCAAATACTTGTTTGGGACCCTTCCCTCCTGTCTTTCTAGCCCTGTTAGCCCCCACTTCCCACTCCTTCTACTCACTTCGCTCCAGGGATTCCCACACCTTCTCCATTCCCCACCCTTACTCCTCTCCCAATCAAGTGTCCTTCTCCTATTGTCTTGTCCTCCCTCTGGAGTCTGCTCCCCACCCTCCTCTGCCTCTCCGATTCCCCCCTGCCTTTTGACTGCTCCTAAGGCAACTTCCTGCACCCTTCTGTTCCTGTCTACCTCCTCCCTAACCCTTATCGTGTCCCTCAACCTTCTCTTTTTCAGTCCCCTAATTTTTACCTTTTTGGCTCTACCCCAACATGCACTGTGCACGTTATCTCACATGTGATTGTTCACTGCCGTATAAAAAATATTACATGTTTTCTTTCTTTCTATACTAAATGGGCTATTATGGTTTTCACCACAGACACACTGACATGTAATTGACCTTTCTTTCTCAATCCCCAGCATACAGAATGTACTGTGAAACATTGTACTGTATGTCCCTATTTGATTCAGCTGTATCTGACTGCACTGCAAACTATGTACAGTACTTTCTTAGAAACATAGAATTTGGTGGCAGATAAGGACCACTTGGCCTACCTAGTCTGCCCATTTCCCCTACATACTGGATAAGCTGCAGATCCTAGTTAACCAACAGCCTACTTCCTCCTACCTCCCACTAGAATTGCCTTATGTCTGTCCCATGCATTCTTGAACTCCCTCACTGTTTTTGACTCCATGACCTCCTCAGGAAGGCTATTCCATGCATCCACAACCCTCTCTGTTAAAAAAATACTTCCTCACATTACCTCTGAGTGTCCCCCACCATCTTCAAATTGTGCCTCCTTGTTCTTGCACATCTCTTTTTCTGAAAGATGCTACCCTCTTGGACTTTGTTGATTCCCTTGAGGTTCTTGAAAGTTTCAATCATGTCCCCGCTCTCCCTCCTTTCCTTGAGGGTATACATATTAAGCTCCTTTCGTCTCTCTTCGTATGTCCTCTGGTGAAGACCCTGCACCATTTTTGTTGCCCTCATATGGACAGCTGCCACGCTATGTCTTTGCGGAGATGGTGTCTCCAGAACTGCACGCAGTACTTCAGATGGGGTCTCATCAACTGTCTGTACAGAGAGAAAACAACTTCCTGTTTTCTACTGGTGATGCCTCTCCCTATGCATCCCAGTACCCCCCCCCCAGCCCTCCTTACTGCCTTCTCACATTGCTCGTCCACCTTTAGGTCATCTGATATATCTACCTCCAGGTCTCTTTGCCAGTGTATGTCTTGATTAGAGCTATGCAAGTAATGACTATTAAATCCCAAATGCCATGAATACGGTATTCAGTATTTGGGAGACGAATACCAAATATCGCAGCTATTCAGCATTATTCTGTATTCAGCATTCCAGTGAGAGTTAAGATCTCGCAGGACTTGCTGGCCAATCCCTGAGCATTTGCCAAAGCTAGATCTCATGACAGTTTGACACTGCTGCGTAGTGGAAAGTGGAGAAAGCTCTGTGTCAGCAGAGATCAGGAGTTGCAAAAACTAATATTTTCATCACAAAACCTTTAACTTTTTGTTCTGTATCGTGTGTCTTTAGTGCCTAGTACTAGTGGGAGCGCTGGGAGGAGGGTTTTTTGCTTTGTATTTGAAACATAGACTTTGACGGCAGATAAGGACCACTTGGCCCACCCAGTCTGCCCATTTCCCTACCTACTGGATAAGCTGCAGATTCTAGTTAACCAACAGCCTACTGCCTGCAACCCCCCACTATAATTGCCTTGTATCTGTCCCACGTATTGCTAGGAGCTGCAGAGAAACTAGTATACCATCATTTCAGGGTCCTCTTGTAACTGATGGAGAAAGTGCAGTGGAGAGAGAGTGCTGATTCAGCCGAGATTAGGAGTTGCAAAAAAACTAATATTTGCATAACAAAACCTTTATTTTTTGTTCTGTACCATGTCGTCTTTAGTGCGGTGCCCAGTAGTAGTGGGAGCACTGGGAGGTTTCTTTTTTTTCTGGATAATTTTTTTTTTTTTTTTTTTTTTTTATTGATCTGGAAAGGAGGACTAGACAATTCTTCCTATTTTCAGCTTCGTCCCGGGGGAGGGGGACACAGATGTATGCCAAGTGACGTTGAACCAAATCATCTGATATAGTGAATTTTTTTTTTCCGCTAGGAGCTGCAGAGAAAAACTAGTATACCTTCATTTCAGGGGCTGACAGTGGTGTGAGGCTTTCTGTATTGTCCCCAAAGAAATTGTCTTATTTATTTTGCCAGGAGGAGCTGCAGTTGACCTACTTACTTACAGTAGTTCCAACTTCTACCTTGACTGCTGCACTGATTTAAAAAAAAAAAAGTCTTTAATTCGGTGGTGTAAATAATAAGTATTTCTGGGGACGGAGTCAGGTTTCACAAAACCCAGTAGTAGCCTAGCCAGAAATCTCGGAGGGCAGTTGGCTGACTGCACTCTCACCCCCCATGGTTCAGGGCTAAGTAGCAATACTTGCAGTGTGCGTACACCCTCGACTGCCCTGCATGCATGCGGCTTGCATTAATTTTTCTGGGCTAAAATAAAGCAGTACTGCTGCTTGCAACAACTTGTTTGTACTGAAATACAGCCGAACTTGTGTGCATTTACAAATAAAAAAATTAAAGTGAATTGCGGTAGTTCTGCTTTAGAAATCTCTAAGAAATATTTGTGGAGTATTCTGAGGTTGGGCTGGGGTTTCACGAAAGTCAGTAGTTGCCAGCAGTCTCAGAGAGCAGTCTGCTGATTGCACCCCCAACCCCCACAGATTAGGGCTAGGTAGAGATGCCTGCAGTGTGCACACTTCTTTGACTATCCTGAGTGCATGCTGCTTGCAGTAATTTTTCTGTGCTAAAATACAGCAGTACTGCAGCATGTGCTGCCTGCAATAATTTTTCTGTGCTAAAATAAAGCAGTACTGCAGCAGGTGCTGCCTGCAATAATTTTTCTGTGCTAAAATAAAGCAGTACTGCAGCAGGTGCTGCTTGCAATGCTTTTTTGGTGCTACAATAAAGCAGAACTTTTGTACATTTACAAAGTATTAAGTACTTGAGTGTTTAGAACATGTTTGCTTTATTCAAAGACAATGACAGGTAGAGGTAGGAAAAAAATGTAATTGGTCCAGCCCAAGCAAATCTACAATGGAGGAACAGGTTGGTGATGCTGAACCTAAACATGAACGATGGTCAGCCTGTCTTTGATGCCCAAAATTATTCTTTACCTCTTCCAAGTCTATGTCTTCCAGCAACAGTAGTACTGTGGCTGGCACAGGACAAAGTGATACAAGAAGCACAAACAGAAGGACACTGTTCTCGACTCCCACCACAACCACCAATGTGTCCCAATCTCTTACCAGTGCATCTGTTGCTATCACCACCACCACCACCACCACCACCACCACCACCACCACCACCACCACAGAGACCCTGTCTTCCTCTTCCACAATGGGCAGCATGACTACTACAGGCATTCCTGCAACTGTGATGGTCACTCCAGCCACTACTGACACTATGAACCCTGCCACTACTGTAACACTACGACCGCAGTCTGATATACCCGCCACGGTGCATATTACCAGTATGACCACTACAGTTGATACAGTTATGCCTCCTGCTTCTCAGTACTCCTGAAAACATTGCACAGGATGACCAGTCATCTGGTTCTGAGTATGTCCCTCCGCATGATGAATTACCCAGTGACACGTCATCACCTTCATCAGAATCACATGTGAGTGACTCTGAAGATGTGGCAGGGTACACTATGTACCTTGAGGGCAGGAAAAAAAGAAAGGTGTCTGGCAAAACAGTCTCTATGTGTAGCACTACTAGCAAGGGTAGAAGAAGTAGCAGTAAGGTAAGGGTAAGGGTTTCCCCTTCCTTTAAGAAGACCAAACAAGAAACACTGACATTTCTTCGGCAGGCTCCATCACAGCCTGAAAGACAGCCAAGTGATGGCAGCACTGGCATGGCACCATCAGGGGCAGTGGTCTCAGGGCAAGAACATCAGGACAAGACAGGTACATCTGTTGAAAAAAACAACTGGGGGATGTGGTGCTAGCAGAATCACTGGTAACCGTAGTGTTTAAAGTGCTGCGTGGCTGCATTTCTCTGTGTTAAAGGAGGACACATGGAAGGCGGTCTATTCTTTTTGCAATGCCACTATAAGCCGAGGGGAATCACTGTCTAACTTAACCACATCATTACAGAACCACTTGAAGCTTAAGCACCCTCAAGTGTATCAAAGCTCATCTGGGTCTGGATTGGGACCCTTGGTTTCACCAAGACTAAACCCCTTCGGTGGACAGGCATGCACAGTTGGCAGTGGTGGTGATACTGAAGACAGATCTGATTTAGAGCAACCCAGTGGTCAAGGCACTCCTTCCCCCTCACCAACACAGAGTCTGGCCTCTACTCTGGTGGTCACTTCTGACTCAGCTGTCTCTGCTTTGTAGTATCAGTATTCAGCATATCGCACACCACCATTGTTGAAGCGGTCTACAACAATGTTTCCTGTGGCACCTCTAATAATGAATGCTCTGCATGCACGTAGAAAGTATCATGCCTCACATCCAACAGCACAGCAAATCACACAGCTGATTGCTGAGATGATGCCACTGGATCTCCAGCCTATGTCAGTTGTGGAAGATACTGGCTTCTGAAGGCTTCTCAGCTATTTGCACCCACATTATCAGATCCCATCTCGCACTACAGGTTCTTGAATTATATTGCCACAACTGTATGACTGCATGCAATCTGCTGTTGCTGCTCTGCTTGCAGAGTCTGTTGGTGGTGTTTTTCACTTCGCATCAGAAATCTGGATTAGCGATAACTCGCTGCATGTCTGTCTCTCCTTAACTACACACTGGTGTGTGCAACATCCCGCTGCTGCTGTTTGTGATACATCACCTTGTGGCTCACCCTTGGACCCCCACAATCTGGTAGTTTCATTAGGTCAGCTTTGCTGAACGTCAGACTCATGGAGGAAGACCACAGAGCACATAATAGTCTCATGTTCCTGCAAGACATGTTGCGGTCTTAGACTAGTGTTAACACCAATTTAAGAGCAGCTGATGCCTTCAGGACAACTTTAACAAAACAATATTTAGACTCAATTCAGTTTATATTTCACATTAGCTCTGTATTTTTCCTCCCCATTATTTATTACTGAGGCCATTTGCATGAAAACAGGAGCTCTGCTCCAGAAGAGTTCATCTATTCCTGTTGCCGTCTCCCTACCCGAGGGCATAATGCACTGCTTGTGACATCACAATTACTCCCATGGCAACAGACTGTGATGTCACAAAAGAGGATTATGATTTGAAATAAGGAGCAAGCTATAGACGCAGATGAACTCTAACATATAAAGACCATGTATTTGTGCAAACTTCCTCTGTAATAAAAGATGGGGAGGATAAATCTATAGAATATATATGGAATGCAAGCTGAATTGTACCTAATTATTATGTTTTTCAAAGTTTTCTTTGAGGCGTCAGCAGCTCTTTAAAAGCTGGATTTACTGTTACTGACAATGGCATAAAAATGGAGAAAGCCATCAATAATGACCATTTTGTGAGTATTCGTTGCTTTGCACACACCCTAAATTTAGGGGTGATGCACGCACTGCATAGCAGTGGGAAGGGGAAAGGGAACATTGTTTAACCAGGAGTAGCACACTAAGGCAGAGCTTGTTTCCAGATGTGACCTGGGAGCACAAGAAAATTAAGTGACTTGCTCAGGATCACACAGTATGCATCTAGTCGGCTGTGGGATTTAAACCCAGGTCTCCAGATCTGCAGCTCAGAGCCTTAACCCACTGTGCTGTACTGCCTTCAGTAGTAGGACCAACAACATATTATCCACAGCCCACTCCATCTGCTGCCATTTCCATCACTCTGTAAAAAGCCACTAACAAATTATGAGAAGTTCAGGAATGCCTTGGTCTGTCCAAGCATCGTGTAATACAAGATGTTAGCACTTGGTGGAATTCTTCATACCTCATGCTTTCATGACTCTAGAAGCAAAAGCGGGCAGTACATGAAATGTCTATGGAGGCAGACATCAGAGGGGTCCTAGGACATCATGACTGGTTAGTTCTTGAGGGCATGGTGAAGGTTCTCATGCCATTTGTGAGGAGTAGATGTGATCTAAGTGCTTCCACAGCCTTACTTAGTCAGGTTATCCCAGCTGTGCATATTCTCAAAAGATCACTACAACGGTTTTTGGCTAACAACACACCCAGTACACAAGAGGTCACTGACCTTGTTAATCATTTCAATGTAGAACTTGATGCAAGGTTTGCCACAGTCATGGATACCTGCCATCACGTGTTGCTACCATGTTGCACCATGGGTTCAAATGCAAGATCCTTCATATAGCCATGGGCACCCACAGGGTGACTCATTTTAGGCAACAGCTCAGTGAAGAGTTAAATAGTGCTAAGCAGGCAGTCAGTCTCTTGGAAGGGGAAGAACATGCTCCAGTTCAGGTTTCTAAGACAGACAGACAGGCACATGGTGGTTTCAAATAGGATGATACTGGTAGAGATGGGGAAAAGACTGGGCCTGCCCAGCAGCGTAGAGGGCTATGGTGCTGGCACCTTACCTTGACCCACACTGGCGACCCGGGTTCGGGAACAAGCCCAAGGCGTTGGAGGTCAGCACTGGGGGGGGAGTAGGATGTAGCTGCCGATAGGCAGGCTGTTCTCTCCAGGGAGGAAGCACAGCATCCCTCGGCTGATGGGCGACCCCCAGTGGAGGCTGGAGGAAGCTTAGGCCAGAGGGACCCTAGGCGGTAGGCCAGGGGGTTGGGAAGGAGGCAGTTACCGGGGCTGTTGGGCACATGCGCACCTCTACGCGCATACGTGCCGACTCATGGGGTTTCTGGGAGAAACCCAGAGAAAATTCCAGTTGGCAGGGTGAAGACTGACCCCCATGAGCACACGCTCCCAGGCCGGGCAGGTAAGATCCAGTGATTCCAGGGATGGGGCGGGGGAAGAGAGTCGATTGGATGGGGCGACTGGCAGGGGAGAAAAATGTGGCATGTTAAAAAAAAAAAAAAAAAAGGAGATGGGGAAAGATGACATAGTGGCAGTGTAGAGAACAGTGACTGGGCATTACTCAGCACATCACTGCATCAACCGCAACACAAATGCTCACAATCTCAGCCCCCCTCTCTGCAGAAAATTTACTTAATGGCTACTATGCAAAAACAACTGAGCTTTTTGATGTTGATCCACAGGTCTATTGGATTCAGAAAATTAACTCCTCTCCTCACCTGGCACAACTTGCTTTAAAATACCTAAGCTGCCCTCCTGCGTGTGTGCTGTCTGAGAGGATGTTTAGCATTGCTGGTGATACTGTTGAGCCACACCGTTCTAAGCTGGACCCTCAACATGTTCAGCAGCTAGTGTTCCCTAAGCTAAACTTTCCAGTAATTGGCTATAAATATGATCTGCCCACATAAAACTAGTGCTACAGTACAACTCTCAATCTGCCTAATGTTACAAAAGCGGGATGTTACCTTTTTTTGGCTCACCCTTTTTTTTTTTTTCTATCATGTAAAATATTTAATTAAAAGGGTAACTAAGTCTCCACTCCCTGGCATTACCAGCAGAACCACCATGAGGCCCCTGTTAAACTAGAAACGTTCAACAAATATATCATGTTTTACTGACTTTGCTATTGTGTACTTCAGGTTACTAATTATCTGTTGGAAAAGGACCACTTGGCCCATAAAGTCAGCCCAGATTTTCCATCTCTGCCTTATCGATCTCATCTGCAGACCCTAAAGCAACCCTGCTGCCTCTCTGCCGGTTTTCAAATACACCCCAGCCCTATGCCTATCTCATGCATGCTTGAAGCCCCACAGTGTTTTCGGCGCCATCACTCATGCCTGCAGTTCCCATCACTCATCTACCATGCCTTCTGTGAATATTTCTTCACATCTGTCTTGATGAACTGCCCCTTCAGCTTCATCACATGCACCCATTGCCCCTGGTACTTGTGCTCTTTCTCATTTGAAAGAGACTCCCCTTATGTGCCATGTCTTCACCTCATGAGGTACTTGTATAGGTCTCTATCATGGCACGTCTCACTCTCCTCTCTTCCAGGGTGGACATACAATGCACTTACACCAGTGCCATTTTAGTAGCCCTAGACAAGACACAAGATGTCACCTCATCTGCGGCCTTTGCTCAATCTAGGATGACCATGTGTCACCTGACCACTGAGTAGTAGTTTGTTGCCTTTTTGGGTCCCTGAAAGACTGCTGAGGAGTGTTCATGGCATAATTACCTAGTGCACTTCAAAGAAGAAGGAAGTGGCAGAGTTTAACAGTGTTACAATGTCTTAAAAAAAAAAAAAACAACACTTATGGGGGGTTCAAGTAACGAATATCTGGCGCCCGGAATACAAATATTCGTCCGAATTATTGAATTAAGGTATTCGCACACCCCTAGTCTTGGTATATTATAGGAAGTTATCCCACTGAACAGACAGTTGGTGAGACCCCATCTGGGGCACTGCATGCAGTTCTGGGGACCCCAACTCTGCAAGGACATAGACAGGATGGAGGCAGTCCAGAGGAGGGCAACTAAAATGGTCAGGGTCTACAACAAAAGCCATACGAAGAGAGACTAAAGGAGCTTAACATGTATACCCTTGAGGAAGGGGGGGGGGAAGACATGATAGAAACTTTCAAGTACCTTAAGGGAATCAACAAAGTCCAAGAGGGTAGCAGGTAGCATCTTTCAGAAAAAGAGATGTGCAAGAACAAGGTGACACAATTTGAAGATAGAGGGGGACAGCTCAGGGGCAATGTGAGGAAGTATTTTTTCACAGAGATGGTGGTGGACACATGGAACAGCCTTCCTGAGGAGGTTGTGAGATCAAAAACGGTGGGGGAATTCAAGAATGCATGGGACAGACAAGGCTATTCTGGTGGGGGGGGTAGGAAGAAGTAGGCTGTTGGTTAACTAGGATCTGCAGCTTATCCAATAGGTAGGGAAATGGACAGACTAGGTGGGTCAAGCGGTCCTTATCTGCCGTCAAAATCTATGTTTGTATGTTTCTATGTATATTATATTTTCACTGTCTGTATTCTTGTTTGTAATCCCCTTGGTCACACCTGAAATTAGGCATTCCATTTCCTAGTGTGCTTATCTCGTAAGCAAAAGCTAAATAAAATAAATTTTATCGAGGTGATACATTTACTTATGCCTCTGTACACACCCATTATTCTGAATGGGAATGTTGCTCTGTTTTTGGGCTACAAGTTGTTCTCCCTACAAATCCTTTCTCAGGTCACACTTGGAAATGAGCCTCAACTCAGTGTGCCTTTTCAGGCTACCAGCTTTTAAATAAATAAATAAATAAATTCAGTGAAATGCAAGACTTCCAGACCCAGATTTCCCATGCCTCAAAACAGTACAAAGTTTGCGGTTTTACAGTTTTTTTTTTTTTTTAAAGAGGCTACGTTGTTTCTGTAGAAGCATTTATTATAGCACTTTTGATTGTTGTCTAAGCAGTTCAGACATGTCTAATAAACATTATCAGTGCTACTTTTCTTCTAGCTTCTCAATCTAGAACTAGTAAGCCCCCATTTTGTTAAAAATGTATCTGTCTGTCTTTTTTTTTTTTTTTTTTTAAACAGGAAATGCAGTGGCTGCCAAGATTACATTTTACATTTCCCCAGCTATGTATGTTTTGACCCTTGAGGCACTGAAATGACCAACATAGTTAAAAATCACTCCAGCTGTGGGAAACATTAGTGTCACGTGTTTTGCTTTAGAAAAATCAGACCTCGGAATCTCATCATTGCTGCAACATCCATGCTTCAGGACAATGGAAATTCATACCCCATCAATTGATACCCATTATTATCTGTTTCAGTAAGGTAGTATGTGAAAGAAATTAAAATACATCTACATTTCAAAGTCTGGTAACTTGCACTAGCTGTGGCCTAAAACCCCTCAGAACTGAAGGTTCCCAACAAACACAATGACTGGCCCCCTTATTTGATCCTATAGGTTGTAAGCCCAAATCTCATCTCTACAAACTGCAGAAGGAATGGCAATGCAATAAACAGCTGCTAACTAAAACCGTTCCTGGGTGGAAAGAAGAATCTGTGTATGTGTGCCTTTCTGAGACAGTATTGCCACACACCTGACTGGAAGAACATGTACATGTAAGTCACTCTCTAACATCAGGTCCAGGCATGCTCCTGGGTCTTAATAGCATGGGGCACACTTTTCTAAGAAACCACACTTTTCTAAGAAACCAACAAAATTATGGGAGTTATGTCATTGTGATAATCTTCCTGTAAAGGAATGACACATAAGAAGGGTACTGTATCAACAATCTTCTTTAACCCTCACAGGGCCATGGACTGATGTAGCTGTCATGAATTTCAGTACATTCTAATTTTGTCACGGGCCCATCAAATTCAATTGGGTGCCTTCAGCAGCACACAGGATGTGTTCCTGAACAGGAATAACATCACAGAATACAACTATAAAGAAGGACACTGCTTACTGAAATAACTGCCCCCCCCGGCTACCTTACCAATTAGTTGTTTAGGTTACAAAAATGTTTGTTTTTTTAATCACAAAATTGCTCTGTTTTACTTAACTGCATGACTTCTACTTAATTTGTTCAGCCAGCACTGTCCACCATCATCTCATGCATACAGCATGCTTCCACCAGCCGCAGTATAATAATATGTGCTGCCAGATCTGCCATAGTGAGTACTGGAAGCATGCTGTACACAGGACTTGGTAACCAGGAACTCTGACTCTGTACGGAGCAGTCATTTAGTTAAGTGAAAATTAATCAATTAGGAGCAATCAATCATGCAATGGACCATGGCGAAGGTGGCAGCATCAAACAGCAGTAAATCTCCATTATCTGGCCATAGAACCCATCACGTAAAGGGTCTAGACCTACTAGAAACTGATTATCTTTGAAAGTTAATTTTAGTTAAATAAATCAGTCAGCAGTTTACAATAATGCAGAATTGCACATAAGAGAAACGCGATGGACAATAAAACTAGAGCATTAAAACCAAAAATCAGGAGTCAAGGGTAGGGCCAATGGGGGAAAAACGTGGGGACAGCCAGGGACTGCACCAAACATGAAGACAAAGGCCAAAAAGCAACAAGCAAGGAAGAAAGTGGGAACAGAAGGGGGGGGGGGAAATTAGCTGCAGAAGCAGGAGCAGATGGGTGAAATGAGGTCTTGAAGGAGGGTTCAAAAGAAGTGGGGTTGCTAGGAGTAGAAAGCATGTAGGAGGTTGTTTCAAAGGAGAGGGAGACGAGAGTTCTGGGCAGATTGCCTGGCAGATGTTCTGGAGTGGGGCATAACAAAGGAATGGACATAAGAGGATTGCAGGGAGTAGGAAGGGGGAGGGTAGTGGTGAGGAGGGAGGAGAGGTAGCAAGGGGAAGGGAGCCAAACCAGAATTTGGAGAAGAAAGAGGTGCAGTGAGAAGAGTGTCTGGCCTCTTGGGAGAGGGAAGATGAAGCTGCAGTAGAGGAAACAGTGGTAAGTACAGGGAGGACAATTAAGAGTGAAAGGACAGAAGAAATGGAAGAGGAGATAAAGCATGACCAAGGTGGTTTTCAGGGCCGCGCTCTGCAAGACATCTACATAGCAAAACACCAGAAAAATCATCTTGAGTAAGCTCTCCCTGCAGCTGAGGAACAGAAGGCTGCATTTGTTATGGTACAAGATGACTATGGGTAGTATCAGTGTGGAAGGAAATGTGAAGACCTTGATACAGCAACATCCCACAATACTTGAACTGGGGAATTTCTTCAAGAGAAAAGCCATCCAAGGTCCTGAAGGCCAGAGTGGTATGGAGCCTGTCAAGGTGCATTTTACTGCCAATATCATGGCAACCATTTTTAGCATTAAGTGCAACCTACTTTGAATGGAACCAGCACTTAACACTGTTGAAATCACGCAGAAGAGTTGATGCCAATTCAGGGACCAAGGCTTGAAGCATAAAGTTCAGTGTCATCTATATGTATGTGGATGTGATAAGAGACCCAGACCGAGGGGAGATCATTAGGGAAGATGCAGAATAAAATAATGCCTAGGACTAAGCCCCAGGGGATATCTGAGGGAATGGGTGGTGGTGGTGAGAGGGTGTCACCTATGTGGAGACTGGTATCCGTCAAGCAGTTAGGGAGTGGAACCATCAGACTAAGAAATCAAATAGACAGTTTCATCAAGTCTGCCAAGTAGGAAAGGGGTGGGCAACAACCCCTCATCCATTCTCTTTAGGATTAAGGACCTGATCCTCAAATGCCCAGCACCTCCAATCAATACCTATGCGGGGGTTATGAGGGCTTGTGGTGGGCAGAGGTCCCGCTCCACACATGTGGGGACCTCTGCATATCCACAACCCTCTCAGATGGCCTCTCCAGACATGATCCTAAGCCAGGCCCATAGCTACACAGGCAGCCAGGATGCATAACATGATATTCACTGTGCAGAGTGTCAGCAGAGGGCGCAACCACTACATCTGCCTAGTGACAGCACTATCAGCTATGTGCCCCTCTGCACAGCCACATCTCTCATGTGGACCTAATCAGCCCTCTCCCCTCTAACTCCCAGCCATAGGAGCCTCCATGGTGGGCTGGGGCATCAATGGCACCAGCCAGAGTGTTTTTATACAGGACTGAGATTCTGGTGTGGATACAGCATTCCTGGAGACAGCCATATTCCGAAATTCCCTGCACCCTGTGCAGCCAGAGATCCACTTGCAGATGGTCAAGGGCATTCAGTCTGATACCCAAGGTAGGTCTGGATCACCTCCTTCCACCCCACCACCTTTTCACCTCCTCCCACCCCACCACTTTTTCCCCCTATGCGCAGCTCCTCATTTGTGAAGTACTGTGGAAAGGGGCTGTAGATGCTGTCCTGTGTGGCTGGGCATGGGGGGACCACGGATGAAATTTCCTTGATTTGAGCATATCATGGACACCTATGTGGCTCGCACTCTGAGGCAGTGTGCTAAAGGAGAGAGAACACTGTAGGCAGGGTTTTACAGAAACCAAATTGGAAAGGACTGAGGAAGGAGAAGGAGTCAGGAAAGGGAGAGAGCTAGAAGAGATGGGCTTGCCTTGTACTACAGCAAGAGCAGGGAGGACAGAAATGAGGTGGTAGATACTCACATTACTCCATCAAAGTGTGAAAATTACTATGTGAAATGACACAAGCATAGTACATTCCCTCACATGCACACTGAGATTTGTCACAACATACAGTACACTTATTTGGTCCGCTTCTCATGTATTTTAACATCACTACTGCGTTATTGTGAAATAATAAAATTTTAAAGGTATTTTTGTCAACATAAAAAACAAACCTGCTGCTCAGCCTGCACATTGAACCACATAACATGAGCGCATGACTTCACAGTTCCTTTTTTTCATAACCTTTCTGCTGGGAAATGTAATACATACAAAAAATGATCTGAGAGATCAGAAGTTGTAAGACCAAAGACAGGAACAGAATCCAGAAGAAAGGAAACAAAGCTTACCTTTTTTATGGTTTCTGTTTATACACAGCTTTCTTCCAGCCCCTCCTTACTATCAGGACATTCTAGGCACCTCCCGATTCCTCTGTCTCCCCCAGCCATGGTCACCTACCTCCATGGAGCCTTGGATGCACCCCCCAGGTGGGGTTTGGGCGGGGAAGGTACCCCCAAACTTCTTTGTTTCATCAAGTGGCGTCATGCGCTGGGGAGGCAGGGAACCTGGATTTACTGCACCCTTCATCGTGGAGATGCTGGTGCCATTTTACAGATTCTCTCATCCCCTGGGGACGTTGCATATGAGGGTGCTGAAGTGCACCCACACATGCTGTGCACTTCTCCATCCACTGATGTCAGTGACATCCCAACCCTCCCCTCAGTCCTCCAGTCGTACTACTACTTGTGGTCACCCAGGTGGCAGTATCGACAAGGATGGAACCCTCCCTCCCCAGTGGAGGACAGTGTCCTTTGGGATGCTAAATCTGCCTCCTCCCCTGCCTGGCCCCCCGCCAGTGATTCGAGCTCATTCCGAACTCAGGTTGCCAGTCTCCAAAGCTTACTTTTCTAAATTATTAAAAGATCACTGAAGGGACACAAACTGAGTTTACAAATTACATTTTCAGACAAACACCGGTATTGTGATTCGTATTCCATGGTAAGAGAATGCATTTGATTTCACAATGCACTTCAACTCAGCTTTGATGCTGAACAAAGATGGGCTCAGGAAATATGCCCTCTGACTTTGGCCATAGTCCTGAAGTACCAAGACTTGTAGTCAAAGAAGGTTTGGGAGGCTTGATATGCAAATTAATAATATATGCCGGAAATGCTTAACTGCTCAAAAATAAGACTCTAAACCCTTCAGGTCATAGACCTACTGTATTTTAGTCACACCAACTATTAAGCCAAGGCTTGAAACAAAGGTAAACGCTGTGACTGGCATCCAATACAGGAAGTGATATCAGGCAGGTGCAACTAAGGTCCATCTACCGGTTTGAATTTGAAAAAATCCAACCCCGAACGGAGAAAGGTTAACAACATCCTTAAAGTTGATCCTCTAATGTTTATTTTTATTTTGTAATCCATTTATATGTGTAACCACCCCTCCCAATGGGGGCTTACATTATGTGCTCCCAGGGCCCCCTGCACCACAATTTTCAAGGCTAACATCGCCATACACCAGCTGTTCACCCAGCTCCCTATCCAGATTTGCTGTAGTGCGATCAGGCACTAGAAGAGGAGTACTTCCTTTCTTGAGCATCAGACAGTACACTTTGTTCATTGCAACTGTACAGTCCCCACCCCAACACAGGACTGAGACTAGGCTACACTCCCGCTGTGAGGGACAGATGAATTTAAACCTGCTCCAACCAGTTAGGATGAGCTAATGATAAGTTTGCATTTGGTAAATGTGCCAAAATCTAGTATATTGGACACTGGTAAATCAGGTCTGATGGAATTTTGTTTCCCTGTAGGCGTTTTAGTCCTTTGATTTTTTTTTTTTTTTTTTCAAGTAGCACACACTAAGCATGTCCAAGTTGTTGCCAAGCCACATGACCACCAGCAGCACTGGAGATCAGAAACTCTTCACACTGTGTAATCTCAGTGCCACCTCTCTCAAAGATGAATGACCTAACAGTGGTTACCAAAGAAGGCCATTTTATGGAAAAAAGAGAATTTTGATCAGAAAACTTTCAAAATCAGTCATGCATTATCATTCCAGATTACAGTTAATTCTCACTAAACTGAAAGAAAAAAATATTGTTTGGCTTTGTGTGTATAAACCTGTCAGCCAGTCAGTGAGTGAGAAGTAGGCTACTATGTGAAACACAAGGTCTTTCATTTGGGTGGGGTGTGGTCTATCAGTACAGTACGGGGGGGGGGGTCATCTAGCGGTGTCGCTATTCCCTGTAACCTCACAAGCCATATGCATGCACTGAGCATTAACTGAAAAAAAAAAAAAAAATCCATCTTTCATTTTTTGATTTTGTGTGTGTAAACCTGCCAGCTAGTCAGTGAGTGAGAAGTAAAGTAGGTTGCTATGTGAAACATAAGGTCTTTCATTGGGTGAGGTGTGGTCTGTCAGTATTGGGGGTCATCTGGTGGTGTCGCTATTCTCCGTAACCTCACAAGTCATATGCATGCATCGGACGTTAAAGCGACACTGTCAGCTTTGCCCCTTCGTTTTTTGGCAATAGCATGCAGTGTTCCTATTGCTCACACAACACTTATTACTGTACTCAGAACACCCCAATATATTTAAAAGATTAGTATTTTACACTGCTTTCCCCATTTTTTACATATATACTTTCCAGTGGTCGATACCAGTAAACGGAAAAACTTTATCAAGAGTCAAAGGACTCTTGGCGTCTACCCTAATGATCCCAATCGATTTTTTCAGAAACAGCCCTTGAGGGAATCCATATTGCCCTTGTTCCTTATGTTATTTTAATAGGTTGCAGCCATCTGCCTTACAAAGCAAGCACTAGAGTGGCATTATTCATATTTGCACGCGCGAGCTGAAATCCCGGCGCATGTCTAAAAAGATCCATGAACAAAATATCTCAAGCGTGATGTAAAAGCATGCCACTGACGCATGCATGGGATTTCGCGGCTTACAAATATAAATAATGCCACTTCTAGTGCTCGCTTTGTGATGGCAGATACTGCAACCTATAAACACAACACAAGGAAAGCAAAGACTCAAGGGCTGTTTCAAAAAATCGCACTTTGGGACCACGCTGTGGTAGACGCAAGAACCCAACCTGGATGCTGCCTGGTTTGGGGACTTAGCATCGGGACCATGAAAGTTATATCTGTACAAAACAGGGAAAGCATGTAAATAACTAATCTTTTAAATATATTGGGGTGTTCCGAGTACAGTAATGAGTGTTGTGTGAGCAATAGGAACACTGCATACTATTGAAAAAAACAAAGGGGCAAAGCTGACAGTGTCCCTTTAATATCAAATGGACGTCTCAGAATCCTCAAGAACTACAACAAGTCATCGTTGTTAGCATCCATCAGCAGCTGTGTCACATTCTGTGACTGAATCAACATTTTTGTCTGACCTGCTCCTAAAGGAACTGTACTTGTCTCTGAGGACTTTAAAGGTCAAAGGAAACATACAGACAAAAGGATTTCACACCTTGCATATGCCCAGGCCACAGTTTATCACGTTTCAGGAATTTTAACATATTATGTGACCCTGGATCTCAACAGTTCATCATTTCCTCTAGATGTAATCAACCATAAACATTTTCATTTTAAATCGACTTTACAAGTACTTTGTCATTTTCTCCGCTCTCTAATCCTGCTGCTCCTGCTACTATCGGGAAATATTCACCCAAACCCTGGACCCCCCACTCTAAAATTACTAATCATAAAGGTCAACTTACTATAGTATCATTAAATATTAACAGCCTCCTTGCCAAGTTTGCACAATTCTATGCATGGGTGCAGGTGATCAACCCAGACATTATAGCACTCACTGAAACCTGCCCCCCCCCCCCAAAACATCAGATGTATCTGTCTCCCTTGATGGCTACAACTTGTTCTGAGAAGATAGGATTGCTAAACGCGGGAGTGGGTGCCTAGTATATGTCAGGTCTAGAATAAAGGTGCAGGCCCCTGATGACGTCTTAATACAAAACAGGCCCAAATTCTGAACCTCAAATTAAACACAAAGACACAGAATAAAGTCTTGCTGGTCTCTACAGTATACATACCTCCAGGGCTAAACCATGTCATAGCAAGCCAAGAGCAACTAGGCAACCAATGAGAGAAAATCATTGTAGGTGACTTCAACATAAACTGGCACTCACAGAAAGAAACAAAAGCCAAGGATCCAATTACTAGCCTTTTCCTAAAACAGATGGTTACTGCTGACACCCGGCTTAACTACAGAACAGGGAGCAGCTCTCTCATAGACTGGCTCCTGACCACACACCCTGAGCATATATCTGATGTCACTGTCCTGCCTGACAGCCTCAGTGACCACTCCCCTGTGAAATGTACCTGGTCTAACAATTTCCCCAAGAGTTCACCCAAAGTGTGCAAAAATTACTGCCTGAGGCCTGGACTACTTGAACATTTCAAGCTGTACGTGACAACTGGATTGGTCCCCGCTGGCTGGGGATATAGATGGTAATGAAGTATGGGCTGGCAGTATAGCCTAGAGGTTAGAGGAACGAGGTATGAACAAGCTTGATACATCCAGTAGATCAGACCAGAGTTTGAGTTGCACAACCTCCACTTGCATACTGTGTGACTCTGAGCAAGTCACTTAACCGCCCAGTGCTCCCAGGTCGCCCCTGAAAAGAGGCACTTGTGCCTAGTGGGCCTTACCTGGTTACCAAAGACTAAAATAAAAAATAAATAAATAAAATAAATAAAATAAAATAAAATAAAATAAATAAACAAACAAACAAACAAACTTTACTTCATAATGGTTTTCAACCATGCTTGTGATATTTTTCCACCATACAAAATTAAAACAATTAAGGAACCTCCAATCCCTGGCTCTCCAACTCCCTTATTGGCCTTATGAAGAACAGAGACAATCTTTGGCATATAGCAAAAGCAGTTGGTACACCTGCTGCATTTAATACTTACAAGGCAGCCAGAAATGCCTGCACCAGACTCAGACAGGCTAAAGCCTCCTACTATAAGGATCTACTAACCAAAACCTGGGGTTCTGGAAGAGACTTTTGGTGCTCTCTTAAATCCTTAACAGGCAAAGCCCCCAAGACCCCCCCAGATCTACTATTGACTGCAAAGGGGCCCCTACAGGAACCCATCGGAATTGCCAATGAGCGCAACAACACATTCACTGACCTTTCAAGTGTACTCCGGGGTGACAACTTCAAAGATATGCATGTTCAGCAATGCCAAACTGCCCCTCAAGATCCCCGAAGGAAAGACGTACCACCCTTTTACTTTAGACGTGTCACCAAAACCATCAAGCATATTAAAAGGGTGCTTGGCAAGACCAGGATGGGGGCGGATCTGCTTGACATGAAGCTGGTTGGTATACTCCTTCACAAACTTGCTGGTCCTCTTACCATGGTGTTTAATGCCTCTCTAAAATCAGGAGTATTTCCAAATGCATGGAAGTCAGCTAACGTAACGCCTGTCTTTAAAGCAGGGGATAAAACCCAAACATCCAACTACAGACCTATATCCATCCTTCCTCCCCTTTCGAAAGTACTCAAAAGAATGGTCTCGGAGCAGCTTACTGAATACTTTAATAACCATAACCTACTCTGCCCGCAACAGCACGGCTTCCGTAAAAAGCATGCTACACTCACCGCTCTAGTTGATTATTCATCCCAACTATATAACGCCTTGGATAGTGGTCAGGCAGTTGGATCAGTCTTCATCGACCTTACGAAGGTTTTCAACTCTGTTAATTACAACTTCCTCCTAAGTTGCCTTCTGTCTACAGGTCTATCCCCAGATACGGTACTATCGTTTGGCAGCTACCTCTCTAACAGATCACGAGTCAAATTTGATGATATCCTATCCACAGCTACGGAGGTGCACCTCGGGGTTCCGCAGGGGCCAATCCTCGGTCCTCTACTCTTTAGCCTTTTCATCAGCTCCACTCCAATGGCTTTCTCAGCAAGCACAGTTCTCTATGCTAATGATGCAGTGATCTCAGTCACTGGCAATGACGAACAACCATCACAACTGAACTCCAAAGCAGCTTCCATAAACTTGAATCTTGGTTTACGGAAAACAAGCTACTATTAAATGTCAAAAAAACAAAGAGTATGCTCTTCACCACATCCCAAAGCAAAAAGAAATACCCGCCCCTTCGTATTCATAACCAAAAGGGTGAGATCCTAGACCAAGTATTTAACTTCAGATATCTCGGCATTACCTTTGATGACATGCTCACCTTCTCAAACCACATTGACTCCGTTATCAAGGACTGCAAATATAAAACTTGGTGTACTTTATCATCACAGACATTCAATGACACCGGATGCACTCAAACTAGCCATCAGTAGCTCAATACTTTCTACCATTGACTGTGGGTTGCCTATATATGGGGTGGGCACAAAAACTGCTCTTAACAGGATCAACACACTCCTCAATAAGGCCTGTCTTACTTTGGGGGCTACTCTCTACACCCACACCTGCTCACCGTACACTGAAACTGGGTGGCTCCCACTCCATCTTAGAGGGCAATACCAAACCTGCCTACTTCTAAAAAAAGTACTACTTGGACTGACATCCCCCACACTGGGTGGACACTTTAAGCTGGCCATCCCAACGAAATCTACCCGTAATGCAGTGGCTGACAAGATGGTGATTCCCTTCAAAAGGATGAAACTTGCCCAGACCTCCATCCTGTATCAAGGCCAAAATGGTACAATGAACTACCCGATGACCTCACTGATACTACCAAGATTAGTACCTTCAAAGCTGGGCTCAAATCTCTCCTTGGCTCTAAAATGAATTGTACCTGTCTGCACTAATGTGGTAGTACTGCACCCCCAGTTTTCCAATTACCTACCCCCTCTACATCTTTCTGCTATATACCACTTTTTTCTTAACCCACTCCCCTACCCCCAATTACCCGACGATAGCCTCACTTGGTTGTAAGCTCCACCTCTCTCCCACCTCAGACGATGCCACCTCCGGCCGCCCCCCCAACCCCCTCTTATCTAATCATTCTATCTGTTAATATGTACTAATTCGATGTGTATAAGTTAAAATTTTACTATTACTGCTTGTGTATATGCTTCAATGTTTTTCTTTTTTTCTCTGTAAAACTTGTATTTTTGTAATGTTTGTTCAACACTGACATGGAACCTTTGAAAATGAGTCCTTGACTCAAAGGTATTAATCCCAAACCGAAATAAATAAATAAAATAAATAAATAAATCTGTCATGCATGCATTGTTGTGTGTGCAGAAAACATGAAGAGAAGAACAAGAGGAGACAGGGATGCAGGAGTTAGGAAAGGTGCAAACAATTGTTCCTCCATGCCACTTCCACCAAGTATATGTTATGTGATTGAAGGTGGGGAAGGAGCTGGTCATAATGTTACAAGCATTGCGAATAAAATCATGGGGCTGACAGGACAGGGGCTGAGTGTCTGAAACATGGTTTCCTTGACTATGCTATCAATCATCCCCAGAAATCCACTGGTTCCACTCCTACTGCAATGCAAGCAGTCTTCCCTGATGTTTATGTTTATTTATTTATTTAATTTCTTGGATTACAACAACCTTTGAGCTAGTAGCTCATTTTCAAAGGTTCTACGTCCAGTACAAATGTAACCCCTAGGTGGCACTATTCCAAGGGCTACTAACCCTGCCTGCTTGGCTAGTAGCAGGTTAAGGGGCCTGAGTTCTGAAACGGGTGCCTCCACCCAGAGGTCAGGGTTGGTAGTGGTCAAGCTAACCTAGGCACAGCCCTCTGGGACACTGTAACCCCCCCTTTCCTTACTAGTGGCCGGAACAATATACAATAATCACTTTCACAATACCCCGATACACCACACAAGTACCCACACTGTTTGCACTTACCACCAGGGCTTTCTTCTGGCCCGGCCCTGGGGACCCCCTGTAAAACAAGGTTATACACAGCAAATAACAGCAGTACAGTACTCTTGCACAAACTGGAACCACAGTCAGGGTAAATGCAAAAATAAGTTAGATTTGATTTATTTAAGGGGCTTGAACAAGGGAGGGATGTAATCAGGTTAATGTGCTTAAAGGCTCTATCAAACAGTTATGCTTGCACTTCAGGGTCTATAAACAGTCACACACTCTGGATACCCAGATGGAGAATGGTGGGCTAGCCAGGAACATTGCAGCTGGTTGGGGCCCTGTGATAGAAGAAAACAACATACACAACACACACTATTTGTAATCCAGAGCCAGAGGGCTCAGTTTGTGAAAAGAAAACAACAAGACAATCAGATGACACACTTTTAGATTAGGCAGCTGTTGCAGGGAGCTACCCTGTTGATTACTCACAATACCCAAGACTGGACACAGGCTGGACGAAAACTAAGACAGCAGGTGGTTAATCTGGAGTGCCAGGAGAAGCAGGGCCCACACGATTCGCAGAGGCATCATTCCTGTTCAAGCGTGGAGCAGGGGGGCTGATCCCCAGGCAGGTCTCTCATTGGTGGCTTTCTCTGTGCAGTGGGTAGTCCGGCAGTGCCAGCATGGCATGGACCAGGCTGAATGGAGATGAACACAGATTCAGTCCGATTAGGCTGGATAGAGCTTCCAGCAAGCAGAACAAAGTTCACACAGTGGGGAACCAAATCACGACCTACTTTCAATACACAGCACATTTACATGTAAGGAAATTCTACGGTATCAGGCAAACCACTCTCCGGTCATGATCGCAAAGTCTCTGCACAAACCGAGGATTCAAAAGCAGCTGGAAATCCTGATAGGCCGATCGCATTCAGCAAATCTTCAGTCTTTATCAGGTTAAACCTGGTCACAGTCCAGTGGCTTAAATAATCCTCACAACTCAGATTCAGTCCGAATAAACTCTATTTTCCCTCTCAGGGACAGCAGGCAGACAGGCAGGCCAAAACTCAGCCCTTTCACAGTTCTCCCATGCAAAACTACACAGAACTGCTGCTCAAAAATCACTTGAGCTGTTAATTCTTCACTTCTGAGCTCAAAACTGAAACTAGCTGCAGCAGCCTGGGGAATTTCCCCAAGATCCAAAAGGTTCGGTTGACTGATCCACCTGTCAGTCACAACAAAGGCTCCCCCTTCAGGTGCAAAAAGGGGCAAAAAGCCCAAAACTACAATTCCTACAGATTTTGACTCCAGACAGCTCCTGTAGTCCAGCTCCATTTTAGGTACCACCAGTCCTGATTGGTACAATTCGCAGTCCAGGACCAAGATAGTGGAGGTAAACAAAACAGTCCTTGCTGCAAAGAAGGCAGGTTAGACAAAATACATTATCATTATCACTCTAAATGATTTTCAGCAAATAGTTACATCTTTCAACAGAGCTCCTTCTCAGATTACTTATGACTGCAATTTAGACAGCTCTTAAAGAGACAGTACACGAGCTATACAGGCACTCGCTGGCAATCACATTTAAAGTGCTAAAATGCAGGACTCCAGCCTAGCAGTGAGCATTTAGGCAAGCTCAAAGAAGACTTTTCAGGAACCCCCATTTGTGGAGGGGGGGGGGATTACACAAACAATAAGATATACAAAGGTATTTAACTTATGCATCATCAGTTCCAGAGTTACACAATGTGAGGAACCATACAATGTAAGCCAATGCAATTCAATACAAGTGGCAGCCTGGTTGTCTCTGTCAGTAAGAAGGGGAAGAATTAAATAAATAAATGCAGCCAAATATAGTCTAGTCAAACAGGGAAAGAGTAAGGTGATAGGGTATAGGTGCGAAACCAGCCTTACCAGTTAGGTCCGGTGCATCTAGTGATGAAACCATCCTGATGCATACCAGTTCCCCCCTTCTCCTTCGACTGCTTCCAGTTCCTTTACTTGGGATATAAATGAGCCATCCGGAAATTTAAAATCCAGTTTCTGGGAAAAAGAAGAATCTTGCATTCGCTGCCCAATTCCTCAAAGTCCCCCACCCCACCCACCTTGTCACTTGGTTTCTGAAAACAGCATGAGAGAAGAGAGTCAAGCAGCAAGCCCAAATCACAAATTCAGTTTTATGATTAATATCTACTTGGCATGAGAATATTACTACTAATAATAATAATAAAATAATACAGCAGAATATATTAAATTGTTATATCATTTTGTATGAAAGTATATCAGATTATTCAGCCTTCTGATATCTCGTATTATATTATATAATCTTCCCATTTATCATATCTGCTGCCCTTCCTGCCCATGCAATGCTCTCTAATGGCATGTGCTCCACTTCGGGCAGACGCGGCAGACCACAAGGCCTTCCGCTGGCAAATTTCTACATTTCCATGTTTCCACTGACCGTTCCATTGACCAAAAAATGAAATCATCTTGCAATCACCACTGAATTCTTCTGAAAGTACCCCCCAGCCCCACCACCACCACCTCAACAACACTGTGCCTAAAAAACAAAAACCAAAAACTATTGGATCCGTTGCAACAGGGAATCTTTTACAAATGATAACACAAATCCACTGACAGAATGTTGCAATCAATGTGGTAAAAATATTGTTTGAGGTCACTGATGTCTGCTCAAACTTTGGGAACTAGTGTTCTGCTCAATAATTTAAAACAGGAATATGGTATCCTCCAAACAGCCACAGCCACAGCCACATCCACTCCCAATCCCAGCACAAGTCAGACACATCATCAGCAGCAAAGGACAATCAGTTCAGTTCAGTTTATTTTGTAGGTATAGCTTCCATTGAGCACGCTCATTCACAAGGAGGTCCCTGATACAAAGTACTAAAAATCACAAACAGTCAGTACAAGGATACAATCGTGTCAGGTTAGGTATGGTTAGTGATGGTAAAAGACATTTCATTCAAGAAATCCAGGCACAATGGGTGGCAGTTGCTTGTACCAACTGATGCATCCCTTGGTAAGGGAACAGAATTGCGTAAAAAACTGTCCAACAGCGAAAAGCCAGGGTGAGGTCCAGTGTATATATCCTAGCCACTGCTAAATGTGTTGTGAAAATCAAAGTACACTGCCTGAGTCATTACATACCTACACTAAACTACCAAGCTTTCTTCCTGCTTCTTCGAGTGTGGACAGTTCCAGATGCATCTTGTCTTGGGTCTTGCTTCTGAAAACATATCCTCTTCATCCTCCACCTCCCTCCGTCAAGAATCATGGTTTCACAGCATATAAATAAAGTCAACTTTATGAATAATAATAATAATGATGAATAATAAACTAATATTTAATAAATGTATTAAAAAATCATAGATGTTGGCTGGTTCTGAAAACAACACATTCTCTTCATCTTCCTCCTTCTCTCCCTCTAACTGGACCCAGGTATTCTTGGTATAGGAATAAGGACTTTATGAATAATAATAACCACATTACAGTAAAAGCCATAGATGTCAACTGGTTCTGCAAACACATCCTCTTCAACATCCTAGTCCTCCTCACTTTACCATGAATCATGTTGTCCTTGTCATACACCACTGTAGTAAGTGGGTGACACCACCTTCTTTCCTGCACTTTGCACATAGATGGCACAGTAAGACTGGTATCCATCACTATAGAAGGTGACACCACTAGTTCATCGGAGTCATCATTGCAGCATTAGCAGGACGTAATACTCATTAAAAAAGTGGCAGAGTGGTGGCAGCTGTCACTGAGACCTGGGCCACCCAAGGGCACGAATTGGACCCAAGCCTGGAGGGCTACACTATGTTCAGAAAGGACAGGGGAAGGGGGTTAGTACTGTTAGTCAAAAATGGCATAGGTATGGGAGGGGTGGAGGAGGCGAGGGGAAGCGTGGAGGCAATTTGGGTCACCCTGCAAATGCAGGAGAATAAGAGATTAAAGATCAGGGTGGTATACGAACCCCCCGCGCTGGCAGAGGCTCTGGAAGAGAGTTGGGTGGCAAATGTGGGTCACTGTAGATTGGGTAAGGGAAGGGTAGTGGTGATGGGGGACCTAAACATGCCAGGAACAGACTGGGGGACTACGACGTCCCCAGTGGCCAAGGAGCAGAGGTTGCTGGATGTCTTCCAGAACACGTTCCTAACCCAGCAGGTGGGGAAGTTGACTATGGGAGCCAGGACACTGGACGCAGTCCTGGTGGACAGTGACCAGATTAGGGGCCTGGAGGTGAGGGACCCATTGGCGGGGAGTGATCATGCCAAAGTCTGTTTTTTCCTGGATTTGGGGGGGGGGCAGGAAAGCCACACAAAGATGGTGGTAACTGACTTCAGGGGTGCAGATTTCAGGGGATTGGGAAGGATCCTTATGGGTCATTTGGACAGGATAAGGCCAGACATGGATGCTGACAGTAGGTGAGAGATCATTAAGAGGAGGCTACCAGTTCCTGTGCAAGAGAGAGGCGCAAATTCAGTAAGGTCAGAAAACCCTGTTGGTGGACCTGGAAGGTTCAGGAGGTAGTGAGGGATAAGAAGGCAGCCTATAGGCGCTTCAAGTGCTCAAGGAGTGAAATTGATCAGGGGGAGTATGAACTGATGGCCAGGAGGGTCACCAGGGTGGTGAGAGTGGCTAAGGTGAGGAAGGAGCAGATCTTTGCCAGGGAGATCAGGAGGGAGGACAAGGGGTTCTTTAGATACATTGGGGGAAAAAAGGAAAGCGAGGGGGCAGATCAGCAGGATGACAGAGGAGGGATGGGCACAGGATGCAGGGGAGCAGACCAAGGTTCTAAATGAGTACTTTGCCTCAGTTTTTACCAGAAAGGATGGGGGGGCTATGTCTTGCGAGGGAAGAGGGGACAAACCGGGGAAGGGTGGGACCCATAGAGATCTGGAGCCCTGATGTGTCTGGGAAGAGGGAAGGGCCAGCACCGTCAGATGGGGGGTTGGCAGCACAGGGAGCAAAGGGGGAGGACATGGAGGTTGAAATACCAGTAGAGAGAGAGAGTGATGGAAGCCCTCGGTTCCCTTCGGATGGAGAAAGCACCAGGACTGAATGAAATACATCCCAAGGTGCGGAGGGAACTAGCGGATGTCCCGGCGGCCCCCTTAGCGGAGCTTTTCAACACCTCTCTGAAGACGGGGTGGGTACCCCAAGACTGGAGGGTTGCCCATATTGTGCCTATTCACAAGCTGGGGATCAAGACAGGAGACAGGGAACTACAGGCCCATTAGCCTAACATCAGTGGTGGACAAGGTGATGGAGGGTATTGTCAAAGAAAGGCTAGGAGGGGTACTGGAGCAAATGGGGTATCTGTACGATAGACAGCATGGCTTTGTCCCAGGAAGATCGTGTCAGACAAATTTTGTGGAGTTCTACGACTGGGTGATGAGTGCCCTGGACCAAGGTAGGTCGGTGGACATCCTCTTTTAGACTTCAGCAAGGCATCTGATTTGGTACCTCATGATGGCCTGCTGGATAAGCTGGAGGAAATGGGGGTGGGGATGCAGATGATAAGATGGATAGGTAACTGGCTCTCGGAGCGTACTCAAGAGGGTGGTGGTTGGGGGGCTAGTCTCATCTCCAAGGAGAGTCATTAGTGGGGTTCCCCAGGCATCTGTACTAGGGCCACTCCTATTTAACACCTATGTCTCAGACATAAGGAAGTGTATCAGGAGTGAAACGAGTTTCTTTGCGGAGGACTTGAAGCTGGGTGCGGTGGTGGAGGAGAAAGAGGGGACAGTGACCCTGCAAGAGGACCTGGAGGCTCTGGAAGGTTGGTCAGGAAAGTGGAAACTGAAGTTCAGTGCAGGGAAATGCAGAGTTCTACACCGGGGGGCCAGAAATTCTGGTCAAGAGTATACCAATCCTCCAATCTTGGGCAGCTATCCTCTCCAGATACTCGGTGATACATCGCCCAAGACTGGATCTTTGGGGGGTAGCAGTCTGTTTTAAGGCGAATTGGGTCTCATGGTATACCAGTTGAAGGCGAATCATTTGAGTGCACTGTGGTAACTGGTGTGGGGTGCAAGACAGCTGTCATCTACCGTCCACCCGGGGATGAAAAGCTGTTCCTGCAGGAAGTAGCAGACTTCGTCGCTGACATGGCACTGGGGTCACCCAGATTGATGGTTCTGGGTGACTTCAATGCCTTGGTTGATGACGAATCCTCGCTTTTTGGACAACACTTCCTCCAGTTGATGATATCACTGGGCTTCACACAGGTTGTTTCCTCAGCTACCCACAATGGTGGTCACTCTCTTGATTTTATTTATTTATTTATTGAAATCTAGGATTACAAATACCTTTGAGCCAAGGCTCTTTTACAAAGGTTCCACATCAAGAGAGTACAAACATTTTTGGCTAAGCTACATTGGTCTATACATAGGCAAAAAGAAAACAACATTAAAAAACAGAGATTAAATAACAACACTCATTGATTTGGTCTTCCTCCTGGGGATTGAGGGCTCCGATTTGGGGGTGGAACCTGTCGGCTGGTCCGATCACTACACCGTGAGGTTACATTTTTCTGCCCCCCTCTGTAGGTCTGCCCCGTGGAGATGGTCAGTTTCCGCCCTTTGAGGGATGTGGTCCCTGAAGACCTGGTGGCAGTGACTGACCTCTCGGAGTTCGATGAGGCCTGCTCAGGTCCAGAACCATTGGTTCTGGCTTATAATAAAGCCATTTCCTCAACTCTTGACCGGATTGCTCCAGTCCGTGTTCGCCCCCTTCCACTTTGCCCTCGGGCCCCTTGGTTTGATGGGTCTTTGAGGGAGTTGAAGAGGTTGGGACGTAGGTTAGAACGATGCTGGCGGAAATCCACCTTGAATTCCGACTGTCTTATTTTGTTGGAGCATTATCAGCTCTACCAAATCAGTGATCTCCCATAAGAAGGCAGAATTCGTGTCCAGGGAAATTGCTGTCACTCTGAATCGACCGGCCAAACTCTTCCAAACTGTGGATAGGCTGTGCAACCCAGCCTGTCTGCAGCTCCGTTGAGGTTTTTCACAAAAGGAGTGTGATGAGATCGCTCGATTCTTTGTGAATAAGTTGGCCGACATCAGGTTGGAGATCAGTCAGACACGCTCTGTGGGGGATGCTGTTGGTTGGTGCTTGATCACCATGCCTCTTATTTTCCTGGAGTACCTTTGACCTGCCAGAGTTAGTTGATATTATTAGGATTGTCCAAGGGATGCGCCCTACATGCTGTAGTTTAGACCCGGGCCCTACCGCCCTGATTTTGGGTTGTAGTGATATCATTGGCCCAGTCTTGGCTCAGATTGCCCGGTGCTCCTTGGAATCAGGTGACTTTCCAACCTCCCTGAAAGAGGCGGTGGTGACACCTCTTCTGAAGAAAGTTTCTTTGGACCCAGATACTCTACCGAACTACAGACCTATCTCAAACCTTCCTTTTGTGGGAAAGGTTATGGAGACCGTTGTGGCAACTCAACTGGAGAACCATTTGACCATCCATAATATACACGAATCTCTCCAATCTGGTTTTCGTAACAGGCACAATACTGAGACGGCTCTGGTTCGGGTGCTCAATGATCTCCTGATGGTGAGAGATCGGAGAAACCGCTCCATCTTGGTACTCCTTGATCTCTCTTCAGCTTTTGACACTGTAGACCATGGGGTTCTGCTTGAGTGCCTGAAGTTAATCTGTGGACTGATGGGTACAGTGCTCAGATGGTTTTCATCCTTCCTCACCAGTAGAACTCAGAGTTGTCTCGGGAATTTTTTCCTCAGAGTCTTTCTCTCTGCTTTGTGGGATGCCCCAGGGCTCGGTGCTGTCACCCATGTTGTTTGCAGTGTATATGCTGCCCCTCACAGATATTGTAAGATGGTATGGGCTGAGGTTTCACTGCTACACTGATACCCAGCTCTACCTGTCTTTTGCCCCAACCAGGTTAGTGCTGTCTTGGTATTTAACAGCTGCCTCACTGAAATCCAAGATTGGAAGAATTCCAGTGGGCTAAAGTTGAACGCAGGTAAAACTGAGGTTTTAGTAGTGGACCCAGGTCGCAGGACAAGGGGTTGAGGACTGATTCACCCGCCGGTTTATTCTTGGAGGGTACTCAGATCCTTACCTCTGGACGGGTGCATGACCTGGGAGTGATACTTGACGATGGGCTGACCATTCGTCATCAGGTGTCGGCAGTCAAGTTAGCCTTTTACCATCTTAGGAACACTGCCAGGATCAAGCACCTTGTTCTGTCCAGTGATCTGCCTGTTTTGGTCCACACCTTTGTGACCTCTCGCTTTGACTACTGCAACTCCCTTTACTTAGGGCTTCCTGGGGCTGATATCCACTGCTTGCAGCTAGTGCAGAACGCTGCCACACGTTTATTGACTGGGGTATCTAGGAGATTTCATATTACCCCAGTGCTGCACAATCTGCACTGGCTGCCGGTTCAGTGGCAGATCACCTTTAAGGTAGGCTTGTTAACTTACGAAGCCCTACACAGACTTGGTCCTGACTACTTGAAAGAGCTTCTGACTCCTTACACCCCTGTGAGACAGCTCCGCTCGGCTGACGAGGGGTTGCTGGAGATTCCGAGGGTTAGTTTGAATTCATCTGGGGTACGCGCTTTAATGTTTGTTGCCCCAACCCTCGGAATTCTCTGCCCCGTCAGCTGCGGGAGTGCAGGACGGTGGGGAGCTTTAAGCAGGCACTAAAGACATTCTTATAGAGTAAGGCATTTCCTGATTTGCTGTGATTTTAATGATGTTTTACTGAATTATTTGTGAATTTGTGAAGTGCCTTGATACTGTGAAAGGCGCTCTGTTAAACAAACATTATTATTATTATTATTATTATTATTATTACCCTGGGGGGGGAGACACACTACAAGTCTCGAAGGGCGAGAGGGACCTGGGGGTGGTGGTAGCTGTCAGAACGAACAACTCTGAGACCTGTAGGAGGGCAGTGGCAAAAGCAAATAGGATGCTGGGATGCAACACTAGGGGGATTACCTCCAGAAGGGCGGAAGTGATCCTTCCTCTGAATAACTGCTTGGTTAGGCCTCGAGTATTGTGAGCAGTTTTGGAGACCGCACTTAAAAAGGGACATTGCACTTCTGGAGAGGGCCACTAAAATGATCTGGGGCCTGGGGGAAAGGACCTATGGGGAGAGGTGTGAGGAGCTCAACATGTACACCCTGGAGGAGAGAAGGGACAGGGGACGTAAGTACGTAAAAGGGATTAATAAGGGGGCCCAGTTGGGTGCTCCAAAGGAAGGAGGGGGTCAACTAGAGGACACGGGTGGAAGCTGGAAGGGGGGGGAGACTTGGGGGGGGGACTCGGAGGTGTTACTTCACTGAGAGGGTAGTGGAACCATGGAATGCGCTGCCCAGGGAACTGGTGGAGGCAGAGACTGTGGAGGGGTTTAAGAGGGGATGGGACAGGTACAGGGGGAGGGTGAAGCTGATGAGGTCCAATACATGGGGAACATCTAGGACTGGGGACAGTAAAATCCAAGGGGGGGGGAAGACAGTGAAATCAGCCCCCAGTGCGGGTGCTGACCATCAAGCAGACACAAAAGACCATTAGGCCTCCTCCACTGGCATTTTAGTATGTTAGGATGCATAGCAGTTGAGATTCAATACTAAAAAGTGCAAAATAATGCACCTGGGTCCCAGGAATCCAAGAGAGGAGTACAGGATGGTGGGAAAGGTTCTGGCCACCACAAAGCAAGACTGAGACCTGGGGATCATCATATCAGATGACCTAAAGGCGACCAAGCAGTGTGAAAGAGCAGTGGGGAAGCCAAACAAAATGCTGGGATGCATAGGTAGGGGCATAACCTGCAGAAAGAAAGAAGTGGTTATGCCACTGTACAGATCACTGGTAAGGCCTCACCTGGAGTACTGCATCCAGTTCTGGAGACCACATCTCTGGAAGGACATAGACCAGATAGAGACAGTTCACAGAAGGGCAACAAAAATGGTACATGAGCTGCACCAGAAGCCATATGAGGAAAGACTCATGGACCTTAATGTATATTCGCTGGAGGAGAGAGAGAGGGGGGAATATGATAGAGACATTCAAGTACCTTAGGGGTATAAACAGGGTACAGGAGGGAAGCATATGTCAGAGAAATCACTGCACAAGGACATGGGGACATGATGAGGCTGGAGGGAAGAAAGCTCAGGGGGAATGTCAGGAAGTACTTTTTCACAGAAAGGGTGGTGGATCCGTGGAACAGCCTTCCAGCAGAGGTGGTGGGGGCTAAAACAATATTCTGGTTCAAGAGTGCATGGGATAGATTTAAGGGTACTCTGGAGATGGGCAGAGAAGGCGTGCCGCAGATGAAATAGGATCTGGGCTGTCAACACTGAGTAGGGAAATGTGAAGACTAGTTGGGCCGCATATTCCTTACCTGCTGTCAGATTCTATGTTTCTATGTCTAGCCATGGCCCTATGACTGTCATGCCCAGACCTGCACTGCCACCTGGACTGTGTTGCAGTGGGTCATGATAACCCACCCTCCCTGGAGGAGGAGGAGAGCTGTCCCTTGGACGCTCAATCCTCCCTCCCCTGACCAACCTCCAAGTTACCTGCGTCTGTTCCCAAACCTGGGTTGTCGGCATGGCAGAAGGTAAGGCACAAGTGCCTTAGTCCTCCATACCACTGGGCCAGCTCCAGAAAGATCCCTTTCTAAACGGTGAAGACAAAGCTAAGTCCCCACCATGTGGATGAATATTAGTGAGGCTGAAATGTCTACCCCATGGCATGCTCCTGCATGCCACTGGAAGCCCTGCAGTGACCACCATGCTACATGCATCCAACTTCTGGACATCAGTTGTAGCTGAACTACAGAGAGGAGAACTGTCCCATTGCTGATGTCCTCTGGGGACTAAGGAGCATGAGAACAATGATTAACTATTATGACCCTGGTCCTGCAATGTCCGATAGATAGATAGTTAGTGTTAAGGTATTGGAAGCCCTGGGAAGGGCTGTGTCTTGTGAACAGCCTGTACAGAAAATCAGCATGTAGGCCATCAGACCATGGATTACAATAGCTGAACTGCCAGTTTGCTTTTTACTACATTACTGAAAGAGCAACTCTTTATTATAACAAAAAGCTTTAAAACACTAGATTTACACCAATTATGTTTTAACGTTATTTTCTACTTATTTATTTTCTTTACTTTCCCCTACTGTTGGTCTACTAAATGTTGTAGATAATGCAGCAATTATTTCACTGAGTCTTACAAAATGTATCAGACTCTCCCCTGCTCGCCACACAATTGATGTTTGTGACATCACAGTCTTGTCATGGTGAGCACTAGGATGTCATAAAACCAAGGCACTGTGAGGTTGACAGGGGGGAGAGAGACATGTTTTCTATACAAACTTTTCAGCTGGACTACCAAGGTAAGCTATAAATCTTGGAAAGGACATTGAAAATGAAAAAAAATATATATTTGATACTAAATTTAACAGCTGAAACATCTTCTTTATAAAAGCATGTGCTGAAGTGCAGAGTTGCTCTTTAAAGGACTATAGACCATCTTTGTCCACCCAGTTTTGGGCCCGTAACTTTACTGCTAGACTGTGGGGTACCACATTAATTATTTATTTAAAATTTGGTAGCCGGGAAAGGCACACTGAGCTGAGGCTCGTTTCCAGGTGTGACCCAGGGACAGGGGGTACAATAGACAACAAAAGTTATAACATTTTGATACAGAAAAAAAAACACAATATACAAATATTGTTGTAACCCCTAGATGGCGCTATCCCAGGGGCTACTACCCCTGCCTGATTTGCCACTAACAGGTTGAGGGGCCTGGATCCAATGGCGGGTGCCTCCACCCAGAGGTCAGGGTTTGCAATAGTTAAACTAACTGGTCACAGCCCCTGGGACACTGCAACCCCCTTTCTTCCCACTCAGTGGCCCACACATATATCAGAATTACCTTCACAGTATACACTTACCCCCAGGTCTGGTTCCGCACTGGGACCTCCTGTGAAATGAGATACAGTGCAACAATCACAGTACAGTACTTTAACATAGACAAATACACTCAGGCAGTATAACTTTGCTGAAACAAGCAGCTCTGATTTATTTAGGGGATATAACAAGGACAGGGAAATCAGGTTAATTAGCTTATCACTCTAATAATCTACCTATGGCTCTGTGCACAGGCCTATCCCTATCAGTTACTGTCCTAGGTACCCAAGCCCTAGTGGCTAGTCCCAAACTGTGGCAGCTGGTAGGGGCCCTTTCACACAGAGAAAAGGAGAATTAAACAGTCAGCAGTACAGTAATTCCATTTGGATTTAATGTGGCAATTCAACAGGAAGCGACCCTGAATTAGTACTCACGACCTCCAAATAAGATAGGGTCCTTCAATGTCAGCAGGGCTCACTTGAGGTACACAAACCTCTTCACACATCCATATAAAAGAAAGCACTATACCAGGCAGGCTGCATCTGTATCGATCGCAATTACTGCACAATACCGGGAGAACACAGCAGATTCAGTTCCTGACAGACCGAGGTCAATGTTCAGCAATTCCTCCAGTCTTCTACAGGGTGAGCCTGGTTTCTACTCTTCAGAGATCCTTTGATTCTTTTCACAGGACAGTTCAGTCCTAACAAGCTGTTACACAAGCTGCAGACGAACTCTGGGCCTTACACCGTTTTTGACTAAAACTGCACACTGAAAAAGCACAGGGCTCCTTCCTTCTTCACTGCCAAAGCTCAACTGAAACTCCAACCGACAAAATCGGCACTTCTTGAGTTCCTCCCAGTTCTTGACTGGATTGGCTGTCACTCACAATAGACTGCTGCTGTTGGTCCAAAAGGCACTGAAGTCTAAACTACATCTCCCAGAGTCACTGCCCATACAATCCTCTTGTGGCTGGCTCAGATTATGAGTCCAAGTTCTGATTCGTCCAAGGCACCATTTTGAGCTAGCTTACCCCACACTGATTGGTCCAGTTCAGCAGTTCAAAACTAGAATGGGAACTAGCAGACACAGTTCTGACTGCAAAGCAAGCAGGTTAGACAAACTGTAATTTCATTATTACTCTAAATAATTTCTGGCAAACAGTTACATCTTTCAGATAGGTTCCTTTGCACCCTAGTGACTGCAAAATGAAGTGAATTGGCAGCAGCTCGAGTGGTACTCAGAGAAGCACACAGTCCCCCCCATACAAACTAATTATGCCTGCAAGCAGACAGCTCTTAAAGAGACAGTACCAGAGGCTCTAAAAACACTCACTGATAAATGGCTTAAATGCCAAACACCATTCAGGCTTGGAGCATTCAAGCAAGCTCCTGGAAGTCTTTTGGGAACCCCCATTTGCAGGGGGGTTACATTGTCATTCTTGTAAACTTAGGCTTCAAAGACATTTATACATGAGAAGACAAAAGAATAATGGAAGACAGAGAGGAGGGAAGGAGTTTTGTTTAGGAACTGGGTCAGAGGACAGCAGCAAGACGTACAGTAACAGGGAATGATCTGAAAAGGTGCTTAAATGCAGGAAAAGAGGGGGTGAGGCAGGCTTGGAGGGGTAGGTTATTCCAGAGGGAGGGGAGTCTGAAGGAGAAAGCAAGTGTCCCAGAAGAGGTGTGGGTATGTGGGAGGGTGAAGGAGCGGAGGTGGTTTGTGCGAGTCGTGTAGGGGGATGGGGAGGCTGGAGCTAGGAGGGAGGAGAGGTAGGAGAGAAGAGTGCCAAACCAGTATTTGGAGATGAAGGTAGAACAGTGGGACAGGCATCTCTGTGAGAGGGATTGGCGAGATAGAGAGGAGTAGAGGTTGTACTGGTGAGTTGGGGGGAGGAATTTGAGGCAAAAATGACAGAAAGTGTTGAAGAGGACATCACGTTTAGCGAGGGAGGTGGCCAGGGCCAAGCCATAGACAACATCGGTGTAGTCGAAGACTGGGAGAATCCATTTGACAAGAAGATCACGTTGGACTGGGAGGGAAAGACTACCCATGTGATGGCAGAGAAGCCCCAGTTTAGGGCAGAGCTTAGAATAAAGGGCATTAAAGTGGGAAGAGAAATCCGGCGAGAGGTCAAGCATTTGTAGGCAGGGACCTCATCAAGTAGAGTGCTATTAGGGGAAGTGAAAGTAGGGAAGGAGGGGAACCTGGCAAGTTTTTGCTTGGATCCAAAGGTCATGGCTACAGTCTTTTTGGCATTCATTTTTAGGCTGTTTGATTAGAACCAATTTGTTACAGCAGTGAAATCAAGTTGAAGAGGAATTTGGACATCAGGAGCGGAGGGACCAGATAGGAAGAGGACGGTGTCATCTGTGTACATGTGGATGTGGGCATGGGTACATACAGAAGGCAAATCATTAATAAACAGAGAAAAGAGAACAGGGCCAAGGATAAATCCCTGGGAAACACTTGCAAGGATAAGGAGAGAGGGAGCTAGGACATTGTTAACTTTTACTGATTGGGACTGATTAGTGAGATAAGAACTAAACCAGGAGACAAGCGAAAGACTAATGGTGCTCAACTTGTTTAGAAGGAGAGGGTTGGAGATAGAATCAAAAGCCTTTGCAAGGTCGATAAATATGGTCAAGGTGATCTACCCATGATCCATAGCGTGGTAGATTGTGTCTAGGAGGGAGAAGATGGTGGAGTGAGATTTCCTCAATCCACATTAGACATGGGGAAAGATTGCTGGAGGCTGAGAGGAAGTCATTTAGCCTAGTAAGGGCAAGGGATTCTTGGACCTTGGCGAGTGAGGGGAGAAGTGATATGGGGCGGTAGTTTCTGGGGATGGTAGTGTCACCCCTTTATGAAAGGGGAGGAAAGTAGCAGACTTCCAGGCTGAAGGGACAGTAGAGGAGGAGGAGAAAGATAGATTGAAGAGGTAGATTAGAGGGGTTAGAATTGAAGATGCTGAGATTTTGAGAAGTTTAGGGTGTATGCCATCGGGGCTGGATTTAGAGGGGTTTAAGGACCCAAGTGCTCTGAGGACTTCTGGAGGGGAGACAGGGGGCAGTTGAAAGGCAGAAGGTAGAGTGGGGGGGTGGGATTGGAGGGCAGGAGATCTTGTGGGAGGGCACAGGTCATAAAGAAATTGTTGAGGGCAACTGCGACAGGGGAAGGGTCAGAGACAAAGGAACCTGCATTGTTAATGGTGGGCAAGAGAGGTTCAGAGGAAGACAGCAGGAACAAGTGGAGGTCATTCCTGAAGGAGGATGGATAATTTTTGGAAGGGTGCAGTTGGGCTTTGAAATAGCCAGATTTCACCTGGCGAATTGCCTTTGTACAGCCATTTCAGAGGGCTCTGTAAGACTGCAGGTCTGATGGGTCACTGGAGGTTTTGAAACAGTGCCAAGTGAGGTCGCAGGATTTGCACATGGACAGGATTTCGGGAGAGATCCACTGGTGGTGGTGGCGTTTTACCTTGACTGTTTTCTGAGGGGCATGGGCATCCCAGATATTTAGGAAATTAAATCAAATCAAAATTTATTTCTGAAGTGCTTTTCAAAAACCAAAGCGCATTTAAAATATAAAACAAACATTTAATAAGATAAAACATATAAGAATAAAAAGGCAGCAGTAATAAAAGTAAAGATTATCCCCAAATGCCAGGCCAGGTAAATATGTTTTCAGTGAGGATTTAAAGGTCTCGATAGACAGGCACTCTCTAATCTGACGAGGTAGAGAGTTCCACAGGGTCGGGGCTACAAAAGAAAAGCCTAGCACCTGATGTCTGAAGATGGACCCTGGGAACCTCTAGCAATCCCTCGTCAGTGGAGCAGAGGGGGCAGTAAGGCCAAAGGAGGTCTTGCAAGTAACCCGGTCCCTGTCCATGTAGGGTTTTATAGGTAAGCAACACGACCTTGAAGGTGATCCTCCATCGCACCGGCAGCCAGTGCAGTTCGCGCAGCACAGGCATGACATGGCTAGTTCTTGACAACCCCATCAACAACCTGGCCACAGTGTTCTGCACGAGCTGCAGGGGACGGAGATCCACCCCCGGTAACCCTAGATAAAGAGCATTGCAGTAATCAAGACGAGAGGACACAAAGGTGTGAACCAACGTAGGAAGGTCCTCGGCTGGAACAAGGTGCTTTATCCAGGTGATGTTCCTCAGATGATAAAATGAGAACTTGAGAACTGCTGACACTCGTGCTTTTTGCATTAGTTTATTATCAAAGTTGATGTGAAGTGGGTGAGGACAGCATCTACAGAGTGAGTAGAGAGGATCAGTGACCAATTTTTCATTGCAAAGTCGAAGAGTAAGTACAGTAGTTGCTTGTGTCAAGCAATTTGAGGGGTCGGTACTAGATATATTGGGGGATTTGGTGGGGGACGTACCTTCCTGACACAACAGGTGGGGCAATGGTCACTAAGCACATCAGGAAGAACACCAGCAGCACCGATGCAGTGCAGATGGGCTGTCAGCACCAAGTCAAACAGGGCGTGGGACAGGGAGTGAGGGTTGGGAGGTGTTGGCTCTTTGATCAGTTGGATCAGGTTTAATGATTCAATCTGGTGGCATGGGTTTTAAGATGAGGTGGAGAGCCAGTCCAGATTGAAGTCGCCAAGAAGGATCAATTCACCTGCAGATGCAAGGATGGTAATGGTGGTGACACAGGAGACAAGAGAGGATGGGGGGAGTTTGGGGCAAACATACAGGACTCCAACAAAAAGTGGCGCTGAGGACGGAAAGGTGAACTTGTCTAGAAGGAGTTCATAAGATGTAGGGACTGTTTCGCAATGGGTGATATTACAGGAAACATAGAAACACAGATTTTGATGGCAGATAAGGACCGCTTGGCCCACCCAGTCTGCCCATTTCCCTACCTAATGGATAAGCTGCAGATCCTAGTTAACCAGCAGCCTACTTCTTCCTACCCCCAACCCCTAGAATTGCCTTATGACTGTCCCATGCATGCTTGAATTCCACCACTGTTTGACTCCACAACCTCCTCCGGAAGGCTGTTCCATGCATCCACAACCCTCTCTGTGAAAAAATACTTCCTTAAATTACCTCTGAGCCGCCTCCCTTCTATCTTCAAATTGTGCCCCCTTGTTCTTGCACACCTCTTTTTTTGAAAGATGCTACCCTCTTGGATTTTGTTGATTCCCTTGAAATACTTGAAAGTTTCTATGTGTCCCCCCCCCCTTCCTTTTCTCGAGGCTATACATATTCAGCTCCTTAAGTCTCTCTTCATATGTCTTCCGGTGCAGACCCTGCACCATTTTAGTTGCCCTCCTCTGGACAGTCTCCATCCTGTCTATGTTCTTGCGAAAGGAAAGAGTTGCGGGAGTAAATTGCAGCCTCACCTCCCCTTTTGCCACGGTCTTGCCGGTGGAAGTTATAATCAGGGAGAGCAAGCTGGTTGTTAGGGATGTGAGAGGACAGCCATGTTTCCTTGATGCATAGGATGTCAGGGGAGTGCTGAGTGACCCAAACTTTTAAATCATCTAATTTGGGGAGGAGGCTTTAGGCATTTATGTGGAAGAACTTCAAGCCTTAGAAAGGGCCAACGGAGTGGAGCGATGGGAAGGACCAGGGTTGAGCGGGACATCCCCAGCTAGGAGTAGGAGGAAGATGAGAAAGGGATAGTGGGGAGTGTGGTGGAGTTAGGCTACACCCTCGGCTGTGACTGATGGACCACCTTTTTATCTCCTTATTTCCTAGCAACAGTTAATGCTTTTCTCTTTGCTTTTCTTCCCCCTTCCCACCCTAGGTTGACCACCTAGTGCAGCTCTTTACTATCCCTACTGAACTTCCTACTAGTTCTCTCTCTTCATTCTTTTTCCGTTTTCATCCATCCAGTCCCTTTAATGATGCCAAACACTGGGAGAGGTGCTGTGTAAAGTGCATAAGTGCATTTTGTGTACAAAAAGCATGAAGGCTATTTTAAATAGCAATGAATATAGTTAGTAAAGCCTTTTTAAAGAAAAAGGATTAGAAGCCACATAAAACAATAATAATGTCATGATTAGTACAGTTGTAAGAAATTCCAAAGGTATTTTCATAAATTCACATTATAAACATGTTACTGTATAAGGATCTATGTATAAAAGAACTGTGGATCAGAGATATACAAAGTCAGTATCTGTGGATATATACACTGTACCTTTAATTGAACCAGGAAGTCACCTGAAATACCCCTCCCCCTTGGTTTTGAAACAACATGTCCAGACTTGTAAATAGAAAGGGCTTAGTCAGGTGACCCCCCCCAACCAAAATATATAAATACCTCTTCAGTGAGTTTACTTCGGTTCAGCCTAGTGGAGTTCAGCCCTGAGAGAGAGGAGAAGAGAGGCAGACAAGCTGATTGAATGCAGATGAGAAGGGTCTTAGGAGCTCTAAGTTCCAGGACTGTATTATGAGAGAAACTACTGATGTTAAGTAGTGAATTTATTTTCAATTTTTGTTTTCATGTATCATTTTTCTAAACTTTTGAAAAATAAATATCACACCAAGATGTGTTTTAAACCTGCAAATTTGCCTCGTCTGAAGTTTATTACCACACACTGCGACAGGGAGACTGACATTTGAGCTTTAGTTGGAGAATGTGAGAAAACGATGTATGGAGGGGGTGGGAGGTAGGAGATGCCAGATGGCTTCAGGTTTTATAAGAGAGACACTGAGTAGCCTAGGGTGGATTTTTAGCATAAGGGACAGGGATAGAGTTGGAGGAGGGAGGTAAGAGGTATAAAAGAGGAAGGTGGGTAGGCCACACAAGGAACAGGGTGTATTAGGAAGGGTGTTGGAAAGGGATGGGGCAGAAACATGGGGGAGGACAGAAAAAAAAAAGGAGGGCTGCGATGGGGTGGAGAATGCAGGGGAGGCCATGTTAAGCAAGTTATGTATGTTGGCAAGGATCAGGTCAGTGGAGTCACTGAGGAGAGTGTTGTGGTGCAGCAGTGGCCTCTCGTGGCCCAACAGTATAAGATGCAGATGGTGAACTAGGGAGATGAAGAAAAAAGATGTATGATGTGTCACATGACATGTCATGTGACACTCGGGACCTATAAACAAAATGCTTGCCTAGAGCGGGAGGGTGGGTGGTGGGTGGGGCAGCCACTGCGCTAGTTGTGGTGGGCAAGCACAAGTACCCCAAATTATTGGGGAGCTCCCAAAAGGATGGTGGGGTATACTGGTGCACCAGATTAGTAAGGACTGCTGTGGGATTGCTGGGGAGACGTGTAAGATGGCGATTATTCTATAGTTTAATTGCCTTGCTTAACCCTTATACCTTCTTCCCCAGAGCCTTGTTTCCTCTTCTCCTAAAAATGTAGCCCAATTTATGCATTCCATCATGTGTGTACCATTCACTCATTTCACATAGTTATTTTTATATTGTGGGGGTGGCCTGTTGAGTATTGGTATTTCTGTAGTTATGTTCTTCCCGATTGCTCTGGTACTGGTAGATAAAAATGGTTAAACTGGATAAGACTGTTAGAGTACAATGCCCTATTTTTACAGTTGTTGTGATAATTTATTTATTTATTGATTTAAATTTTGTTGACCCGGTAAGCCCACTGGGCCTAGAAGTCCCTTTTTCAGGGGCGACCAGGGGGAGGGGGGATACAGATGTTAAACAACTGAAATTGAACCAGATTAAGCTTTTGGTGGTATTTTTACTGAATGGGAGAAATTTGGCCAGGACACCAGGGAAATTCTGCTGTTTTTTTTCGATAAGTGCCATGGGATCTTTAGCATCCACTTGAAGTACCACCAATCCAGGCAGATGGGACCTCGGTTTAACGTCTCATCTGAAAGACGGCACCTCAGAAGTGCAGCAGCCCCCTCATGCTGCACTACAGTGTCAGTATTGGGATATTTACCCAAGTGCCAGGTGTGGGAACTGAACCACAGCCCTCTGATCTCCTGGCCTCAGAGGCGAGTGTGCTACCTACTGAGCCACTGACACTGCTAAATAATAAATGAGTTTTAATTTAAAAAAATAAAACAAAAACAACAGCACAAACATACTATAGAAAACAAAACATTTGTTAACATTGACTTTGTTCAATGGCACACAGTTCTGCAGGGGGCTTTCTCTTGGTATAAAAACTGCATCATTCAATGTTCCCCAGCCAGGTTTCACCAGATCAAGGTTCATCTGCCTGATAGTTTAATGGTATGGCTTCACAAACTTGGAAACCTGCACCAGCAGGCAGGGATTACTTACGATTTTTTCTCTTTTTATTTTCTCACAAATTATCGCCATGTTAGAGCACGGATTTTGTGAGCTAGAGCAAGCCTCAAGGTTCCCATTGTCCCATAAAGTTAGACATCATTGTCTACTGCCAGCTAGTCAAACTCTGTCACTGGAAGGATAAAATTAAAAAGAAATGCAGGTATTTCAAAGCCATTGAAAATATTTCTAAAACCCTGAGGGCAGCCATACTGCACATAAAGCAAAGCACCTCATTATCTAAATTATAAAATCCTTACTAATTCACACCATTTACATGTTACATTTTGCTCCTGTAAATCTGAAAACATGTTGTTTCTATGTGAATTCTGCCAGTGCCCCAGGAGATTCTGGTTAGTTATTTTTCTGCCCAAAGAAGTGTTTTCAGATTTGCAAGAGTGACCAACCCACCCGTGCAAATGTTTTGAATATTTTGCTGTAAACAACTTGTGGTAGAATGGAAAACTGATATTCAAAATCATAAGAAAGTTGTGAAGTCACCTGACCGTCGACTCCTTCGTTGGAGCTTCCTGCTCCCATCGCTCCTCCCTATCCTTCCTCACTCTTTTCTGGCCCCTTTCCATTGCCTGCCTCCCCTTCCCTACGACCTAGATCTGAGAAGGTTGACTGATCCTAACTCATGACAATCTCATCAGTCATAACGTCATTCATGTGATGTTACCGAATCCTATGGAAGCGACATTTTACAGGTTACGTAATTTATGCAATTTTATAAATAATTGCACTTTAGTCTAAATACACAATATATATTACCAATAGCCATTGTATATTTTTACATTTGGTCATTATTTCTGCTTCATTCATTTGGCTGCTATTCCAAGCCTTTTTAATGTAACCACCTACAAATGGGGGTTCCCGAAAAGTCTTCCTTGAGCTTGCCTAAATGCTGACTGCCAGGCTGGTGTTCTGCGTTTTAGCAGATTAAATGTATTGCTAGAGAGTGTCTGTATAGCCTCTGTGTACTGTCTCTTTAACAGTTGCCTGTATTGCAGTCTTAATCTAAAAAGGGAGCTCTGTTAGAAGATATGCTTGTTTGTTGATCATTTGTTAGAGTAGTAAGAATATTGCAGTTTGTTCTAACCTGCCTTCTTTGCAGCATGGACAGTTCTGTTTGTTTCCATCATCTTGGTCCGGGACTGCAGAATGGGCCAATCAGTACATATGGGACTCTAAAATGGAGCCTGCCTACAGGAGCTTGGTGGGGCCAAAACTTGTAGGAATTGTAATTTTGGGCTTTTGGCACCTAAAATAACCTGGAGGGGGAGCCCTTGTTGTGACTGACAGACAGATCAGCCAACCGAACCTTTTGGATCTTGGGTATAGTCCCACACTGCTTGCAGTTTCAGTTAGATCCGAGTTGGGAAGTGAAGAAGTAACAGCTCGAGACAGTTCGAGCAGCAATCCATAGTGGATTCGCATGGGAGAACTGTGGAAAGGCGTGAGTTTGGCCTGCATGCCTGCCTGCTGTCCCCGAGAGGGAACTTGTGCTTTTTTTTTTTGAACTGAATCCAAATTTGGAAAGCAAATTAAGCCACTAAATTGTGATCAGGCTTTAACCTGAAGAAGACTGAAGATTTGCTGAATGCGATCGGCTTGCCCCCGGACTTCCAACTACCTCTGAACTCCCAGATTGTGCAGAGACTCTGTAATTGCAACTGGAGAGCCATTTGCCTGGTACAGTGGAATTTTCTTACATGTGAATGCGCTATGTGCTTATAGTGGGTCGTGATTTGGTTCCCCACTATGTGTCTGAACTGTGTTTTGCTTGCTGGAGGCTGTATCCAGCTCCATGGACTGAATCGCAGAGAAAGTCATTGACGAGAGACCGGCCTGGGGATCAGCCCCCTGCTCAACGCCTTGAGCAGGTGTGACACCTCGGTGATTCATGTGGGCCCTGCTTCTCTGGGCACTCCAGCTCAACAGCCTACAGTCTCTATTTCGTCCTGCCTATGTTCAGTATTGGGTATCGTGAATAAACATCAGGGTAGCTGCCTGCAACAACAGCTAAATCTAAAAGTGTTGTCATCTGATTGTCTTGTTGCCTTTTGTTTCACAAACTGAGCCCTCCAGCTCTGGATTACAAATAGTGTGTGTTGTGCATGTTGCTTTCTTCCATTACAGGGCATAAACCAGCTGCAACGTTCCTGGCTAGCCCACCGTTTTCCTACCTGGGTACCCAGAGGGTGTGACTTTGTAGGGACTCTGAACTGCATGCATAACTGTCTGATTAATATAGCTTTTAAGCAAAATCAACCTGATTACGCCCCTCCCTTGTTCAAGTCCCTGGAATAAATCAGATTTAACTTTGTTTGCATTTAACCTGACTGTGGTTCCAGTTTGTGCCAAAAGTATTGTACTGTTGCTATTTGCTGTGCTTAAACTTGCTTTACAGGGGGTCCCCAGGGTCAAGCTAGAGGAACCAGCCCTGGTGGTAAGTGCAAACAGTGTGGGTAATTGCCTGGTGAATAAGGGTCATTGTGAAAGTAATTATTGTATATTGTTCAGGCCACTAGAAGGGAAAGAGGGGGGTTACAGTGCCCCGGAGGGCTGTGCCCAGGTTAGCGTGACCACTAACAACCCTGACCTCCAGGTGGAAGCACCCGTTTCATTACCCAGGCCCCTTAACCTGCTACTAGCCAATCAGGCAGGGGTAGTAGCCCTTGGGATAGCGTCACCTAGGGGTTACATTAAGTTTAGCCGAATCTTGTAACCAGTTGTTCCTTTTTGACATTTTGCCTGTGTTTTGACTGTAATGTTTGCCTTTTTGTCCGATTTCCTGTGTAACCCCCTCCCCTGGAACACATGTAGAAACCTGTTACCACCACTGCTTGGATATCTGATTGATGGAGTTTTTTCTACAATAAAATAAGGCTGATTAGCACTTTGAACTTGTGCTGCCTATTTTATATGAACTGTGAGCTTGTGTGCAGTGACTTGCTTTTCCTGATCTTTTAATCTCTCTTCATATGCCTTCCATTGCAAGCACTGTGCTATCTTAGTCGACTTCTCTGAACCGCCTCCACCCTATTTATGTCCTTACGAAGATGCGGCCTCCAGAGCTATATACAGTATTCCAGATGAGGCCTCACTAGTGTTTTGTAGTGGTATCACCACCTCCCTCCTTCTGCTGGTGATACCCCTTCCTATGCACCCCAACATGTCACTGGCCCTTCCTACAGCCTTTGTACTCTGCTTGGCCACCTTTAGGTCATCTGAGATGATAATCCCCAAATAGCTTTCTTCTCTGGGGGACAGTCAGCAACTCCCCCCTTCCCCATCCTGTAGCTCTCTTCAGGGTTTCTGCACTCCAGGTACACGAGTTTGCACTTCTTCGCACTGAACCTTAGTTGCCACATTTTGGACCATTTTTCCAGCTTTCCTAGGTCCCTCCTCATTGTTTCCATCCCATCTGGAGTGTCTACCCTGTTGCAGATCTTGGTGTCATCTGCAAACAGGCAAACCTTCCCTTCCAGCCCTTCTGCAATGTCACTAAAGATGACATTAGAAAGAATTGACCCCGGACAGTTCCTTGAGGTACCCCACTGGTTATCCCCTCCCTTTCCTGAGACTGGATCACATTCACTACCACCCTCTGCTTCCTGTCCCCCAACCAGTTTCTAACCCAGTTCATCACCTTGTGGCCCACACCCAGGCTACCCAACTTTTTAACCAGTCTTATATGTGAAACTGTGTCGAAGGTCTTGCTGAAATCAAAGTAGGTGATTTGACATTGCCCATCTACTTGTCATTATATTGAATCATATTTATGATATAAATATATGTTTATTTGAATGTCTGCTTAGGGAAATTGCAGTCAGCAGCTTTTAAAGGGGCCTGACCTTTTGACCCCAAAGGTCCTGGCTTGCTGAAAACAATTGGCTATGTAACACGACCCAGTGAATAAATGAATTAAGTGGCTTCCTTTTGACATCTCTTGTCATGCCTGTGTTAGCTGTTATATAACACACTGTAAAACTTCAATTACTTTGAAGTCCTGGAAGCCATAGAAGGCTGCATCTTTTACAATATCCTAGGAAGTGACAAATTCTAATAGCTATCTGTTACATCTCTCATCACTAGAAGAGAACCGTTTGTCAGGATGGGTTTCTGAACATCAAAGGTGAATGCTTTGATCAAAGAGACTGCAATGTTTTGACATTGCTAACTTTGCAGATTTGCAGCCAGCAGTAAAGTGACACCCTTTTGGATACACTTGGTCAGGTTACGAATTAATTAATTACAGGACTAACAGTGACCTCATGAGCTGTGACCTCACAGGATGGGAAGGGCATTTTGGCTTATTATCACTTCACACTGGCTGAAAGGAGTGGACACATCTATCCATGGACTTCTAAGAGAACACACACATAGTGTGTTCTGGACAAAAAGGCACTTCAGACAAAATAGGTAATATCAAAATGAAACAGAGTTAGACTTTGAAATTTAAGTACCAGGCATTTTGCTTCTGTAATTTCCAATTTATTTTGACTGTAAGTATTTATGTTATATGTTCTGTAGGTACTTTTTTTTTTTTTTTTTAATTCTAGTAAACAGTTTGGTTTCCTTAATCCTTCTAGAGTATTTTCTTTTATATGTGAATGCTGAGGCAGTATTGGATAATTCTGACAACTGTTAAAGGCTTAAAAGTGTGTTACTGTATTGCTAAGTTAAGAAATTACTTAGGACTCAAACTGAGTCAACACGGTAGAACTGTGAACCAGGCTGGGTGCCCACTGGATGAAGTATTACACTGCAATTCCCCAAATAGGGTGCAATATCTGATCCCGTTAACTGGGTGTGCTAGCGAAAAAGGGTTCATATTTTACCTCAGGATTCTAGGCTAGCAGGTGATTCGGCCCCAAAACAAACATGAGGGTAACCCTGTTTTTCTCCTGTTCACATACTGCACTTCAAGGTTTGGCACTGTGGGAGCAGAGGGCCTGACCTGCGGAGTGCATTTGTGACCAATCTGGTTGGCAGCAGTGCGATTTGAAAGTATTTGGTAACACGAGCATTAACAGTCCAGTGTGTCAGATTAATAACAGCTCACATGCAAAATAAGGCAGTAATTTTAATGTAAAAACTGTATCATTGTGCTTAAAGTCTAAGTTCCCTACCTGTTTAATTATTTTTCGGGTGTAAGCTAGTGTAGCCATAGCTTAGGGAAGAAGATGGCTTCCAACTACAGTGAGTACACTGCAGACTACCTGAGGTAGTTGTGCCAAGAGAGAGGAGTCCAGCACAAGGGGCAAGCCAAAAAGCAGAACCTCATGGAGGCTCTTGAGACAGCTGATGCCCAAGACCTCGAGTCACAGTCGGTGACTGGAAAGGACCAGACCTTGGGCGTGGAGGGGCCAGGGTCCAATGCAGTGTCCAGACCCAGGGAGGAGGACAGCAGGACCAGTGCAAGCCAAGAGCCACAGCAGCAGGGGAAGGTCACCAACATTCTGGAGCCAGAAGGGACCAGGCTGCAGACAGACTTGTGGAGAATGGAGCTTGAGTTCAAACAGAGGAAGTGGAAATTCGAGACAGAAGAGGAGAGAGAGAGAGAGGGGGAGAGGCAATCTGTAGAATAAAGAGAGCGACAGCGTCAGAGAGAGGCTGAGGAAAAAGAAAACCAACGTTGGAGAGAGAGGCTGGGCAAAAGGAAAGAGAGAAACATCTTCAGAGAGAGGCCGAGTAAGAGCAGCGAGAGGCTGAGCGAGAAGAGCATGAGCGCCAGAGGAAATCTGAACTGCAGAAGCTACGACTCCAAACACCAGCGCCAGAGCAGGTAAGTGGCCTGGGTGAATCTGGAACTACAGGACTGGGTTGCAAATTAAATTCCAAATTGATAGCTGAATTTAAAGAGGGGGAGAATATGGATGCATTTTTAAATTCCTTTGAAAAAGTATGTATTCAGGCAAAAATTCCCAGAGTGTCCTGGAGCTTCCAGCTATCAGCAATGCTTACCTGGAAAGCTCGTGACGCATTGGGTCAAATCGACAATCAGGACAGTAATGATTATGGCAAACTAAAAGCTGTCTTGTTACAGAAATATGATTTAACAGCAGAGACATACAGAGTTAAATTCTGTTAAATCAGGAGAAGCCCTGACATGAGCTACGAGGAGCTAGCCACTAAATAACGTCAGTTTTTAAAACGTTGGTGGGAAGGGATTGAAGCAGACTCTGTAGAGAGAATTGAAAATGTTGTACTGTTAGAGCAGTTTTTTGGGGCATGCCCAGCAGAGCTGAAAACCTGGCTAGAGGACTGATATCCAAAAACAGTGCAGGAGGCTGCCGAACTCTCCGACCGCTATGCCAGGAGCAGACCTGCTCTGAGAGGGAATGGGTGGGCGTGGCAGCGCAGAAAGGGAAAAGCAAGCCTTCAGGGCAGCTAAAACCCTCCCTGCCTCCAACAAAACCAGGCAGCCCCAAGTTACAAAGAAAAGATTTGCCTGATAAAAGAAAAGAATGTTGGGTTTGCAGACAAGCTGGGCATCTTGCCAGGCAGTGTCCAAAAAGGGCAGAGTGCGCGAAAAGTGGTGCTAGGAAAGAAGTGGGTTGTTTGTGTATCCCTGAAAGCATGCCAGTAAACATGAGGGAGCACATACACTCAGTTACTGTGAATGGGGTACAGATCCATGAATTAAGGGGGCATCCCCAACTTTGGTAAAAGGGGATTTGGTAGAGCCTGAAAAGCTTATACCCAATCAATTTATGACTGTACAGGTACGGGGATTCACTGGGGAGGAGAAGATACTGCCATTTGCTAGTGTTCTCCTGGACTGGGGTGAGACAGGAGAGACTGTGCAAAAATTTAAAGTAGCAGAGAATCTTACCTTACGTGTAATTATCGGGAAAAATCTCCAACAGCAGATGGTGTGTGCAGTTACCTGCAGTCAAGCAGCAAAGGTAAATTGTAGTTCCCTGGACCACATAGAAGCCCCTGTGGAAACCACTGGGAGGCTGGTTGCCCAGCCTGTGTCTCCCGATATGGAGAATAGTAAAAGTGGGGTGGAAATTCCCCAGGTAGCAGTTAACAGAACAGCTACAGAGGGTTACTCTGAGGAAGGAGGGGTAGCCAATAGTCAGAGGGTTAGGGATGGCAGTGACCCTGAATGCCCTGATGCTAGAGCTAGAGACCCTAGCTTAGAAACTGGAGGGGACCTGTCCCATGCCTTGGGAATGTGTAAAGATTTTGCAGCTGCTCAGAAAAATGACCCTAGTTTAGAGAAGCAGAGTGCTTTGGCAGACTCCGATGGAGCTCTAGGAGGTGACAGGAAACATAAGGTTTACTGGGAAAATGGACTGATGTATACACAGGATAGAAAGACAGAGGGATGGGTGATGGGCAGGCAGCTTGTCATTCCCCAGGGTTACCATGAGCAGTTGCTCAAGATTGCTCATGATATTCCCATGTCTGGTCATCTGGGAATCACATGCACCATGCAGCAATTGGCCCAGAATTTCTATTGGCCCAACTTCACCCAGCAGGTGAAGGAGTATTGTAGGTCTTGTCACTGGTGCCAGGAAATAGGAAAGGTGGGTAAGAAAAGCCAAGCTGCCCTAATTCCCTTGCACATAGTGGAGGAGCAATTCCAGAGGGTAGGAATGGATATTGTGGGGCCTTTGAATACCTCCAGGTCCTCCGGGAAGAGGTTTATCCTAACCATGGTGGATTATGCCACCCGGTACCCAGAGGCAGTCACCCTATCCTCACTGAGGACAGACAAAGTGGCAGATGCCTTCTAGGGCTTTTCTCCCATGTTGGGTTTCCACAGGAGGTTATCACCAATTGAGGGAGTTCCTTCATGTTGGACCTGATGAAATGTTTGTGGGAGAAGTGTGAGGTGCTGCAGAGATGCATGACACCTTATCACCTGTAAGCCAATGGGCTTGTGGAAAGATTCAAAGGTACCATTAAATCGATGCTCCAAGCGTTTGCTGAACTACATGGGAGGAACTAGGAGAAATACCTTCCCCACCTGTTCGCATACAGAGGAGGTGCCCCAAGAGTTGACAGAGTTTTCCCCCCTTCAAGCTCTTATATGGACGCAGGGTACGTGGGTCCATAGACTTGATCCAGGAGGACTGGGAAGGCAAGCACACCACCCAGGAAACTCCCATAGTGGATCATACCCTTAAGTTTAGGGAAAAGCTGAAGGAGCTTATGGGAACAGCCCACAGCAACCTGGCAGCTGCCCAACAAAAACAAAAGGTATGGTATGACCCAAGAGCTAGAGCTTGCTCATACACTGTGGGTCAGGAGGTCGTGGTCCTAATTCCGGTCTGGAATGATAAACTGCAGGCCGAGTGGGCAGGACCGCACAAAGTAGTCAGACAGGTGAATGACATAAACTACATTATAGAACTACCTGACAGGAGACATACCCAAAGAATGTAGCATGTCAACATGATGAAGCCATATGCTAATAGGGCTGACATGGTCTTTGCAGTGTGTAGTCATGGGGAAGGGACAGATGAAGGACACCCCCTTCTGGACTTGCTGGAAGAAAGCAAGTGGGAGTCCTCTGTGGAGGCAATTAAAATGTCACCCCAGTTGACCCCAGACCAGATCCAGGAAGTAAGGGAGGTTTTAGCAGACTTTGCCCCATTGTTTAGCACCAAGCCTGGACTAACCCCTTTAGTGATGCATGATGTGGAGATGGGACGCAAGTGCCCATATGGCAAACAGCATATCGGGTGTCAGAGGCTGTTCAAAAGGCCATTAGGAGGGAGGTGGAGGAAATGCTGGACCTAGGAGTAATTCAGAAATCCCACAGCCCCTGGGCCTCACCCGTAGTCCTTGTTCCCAAGCCAGATGGCTCTACTCATTTTTGTGTGGATTATCGTGGATTCAGTGCAGTCACAAAGTCAGATGCCCACCCAATGCCACAGACGGACAAACTCCTGGACAAGCTGGGAGGGGTGAAATACCTTACCATGACTGACCTAACAAAAGGTTACTGGCAGGTAGAGTTAACTGCCAGAACTAGGGACAGGTTGGCCTTCATCACTCCGGTAGGGTTATTTGAGTTTAAAGTAATGCCTTTCAGAATGAAGAACGCCCCTGCCACCTTCCAGAGGTTGGTGAACCAGGTGTTAAATGGTGTTGAGGAGTACGCCGTGGCGTAACTGGATGACATTGCCATCTTCAGTACCAGTTGGGTCCCACCTTAGGGAAGTGCTGGGCAGGATACAGCAGGCCGGGCTCACTGTAAAAGCTGAAAAGTGCCAGGTGGCCATGGCTAAGGTGGCACACCTCAAGCATGTAGTAGTCCAGGGACAGCTCTGTCCTAAACAAACATAAAACTAGGCAATCAAGGCATGGCCCAGACCTGAAACACAGAATCAGATTTGGAGTTTTCTAGGGACCGAAGGGTACTATAGGAAATTTGTACCAAACTACAGTGACCTGGCTGCTCCCCTATCTGGCCTGTTAAAGAAAAGGAACCCAAAAAGGGTTATTTGGGAACCAGCCTGTGAACAAGCATTTGTCCAGCTAAAGGAGGCACTGTGCAGTGCTCCTGTATTAGCCAGTCCAGACTATAGTAAACCTTTTGTAGTCCAGACTGATGCCTCAGATGTGGGCATTGGGGCAGTGCTTAGTCAAATGTCTAACCAAGGGAAAGATCACCTAATAGTGTACCTCAGTAAGAAGTTACTTTCCAGGGAGCAGGCTTACTCTACAGTGGAAAAATAATGTCTTGCCATGGTGTGGGCACTAAAGAAGTTGAGCCATACCTATACAGGAGGCATTCCGAGGTACAAAGAGATTACAACCACCTGGTTTGGCTGGCACAAATGGGCAAAACAAATGATAGGCTGTTAAGGTGGAGGCTTGCCTTGCAGGGTTGCGACATGACTGTCTCACACAGGGCAGGGGCAGCAAACGAAAATGCAGATGGGCTATCATATCAGTTTGAGCAATGAACAGACTTTGGGGAACTCATCCTATGCCTAGGAGTAGATTCCCCCAAATTCAGTCTAGGAGGGAGGACTGTAATGCTCTGCCTATCTATTTGTCATTATATTGTATCATATTTGTGATATAAATGTATGCTTATTTGAATGTCTGCTTAGGGAAATGGCAGCCAGCAGTTTTTAAAGGGGCCTGACCTTTTGACCCAAAAGGTCCTGGCGTACTGAAAACAATTGGCTATGTAACACGACCCTAGTGAATTAATTAATTAATTAAGAGGCTTCCTTTTGACATCTCCTATTATGCCTGTGTTAGCTGTTATATAACACATTGTAAAACTTCGATTACTTTGAAGTCCCAGAAGCCATAGAAGGCTGCATCTTTTACGACATCCTAGGAATAGACAAATTCTAACAGCTATGTGTTACATCTCTCACCACTAGAAGAGAACTGTTTGTCAGGATGCATTTCTGAACATTAAAGGTGAATGCTCTGATCAAAGAGACTGTCATATTTTGACATTGCTAACTTTGCAGATTTCCAGCCAGCAGTAAAATGACACACTTTAGGATACACTTGGTCAGGTTACAAATTAATTATATGTTTGTTATATGTTCTATGTTTTGTATGTATTTACTATTTTTTTTTTTTTTTTTTTTTTTTTTAATTCTAGTAAAAACAGTTTGGTTTCCTTAATCCTGCTAGAGTCTTTTCTTTTGTATGTGAATGCTGAGACAATATTGGATAATTCTGACAACTGTTAAGGGCTTAAAAGTGTGTGACTATATTACCAAGTTAAGAAATTACCTAGGCCTCAAAATTGAGTCAACAGGGTAGAACTGTGAACCAGACTGGGTGCCCACTGGGTGAAGAATTGCACTGCATTTCCTTGAAGAGGGTGCAATATCTGATCCTGTTAACTGGGTGTGCTAGTGAAAAAGGGTTAATATTTTACCTCAGGAGAGGCTAGTAGGTGATTCGGCCCCAAAACAGACAGGAGGGTTACCCTGCTTGTCTCCTGTTCACATATTACACTTCGAGGGTTGGCACTGTGGGAGCAGAGGGCCTGACTTGTGGAACGCATTTGTGACAAACGACATCTACCACCCCCCCACCAATCCACCTCCGTCACCCAGTCAAAACAAATCTATTAGATTTGTTTGACATGACCTCCCTGCTATGACTCCATACTGCCTCAGATCCTGTGCTCCATTGGATTCCAGGTGTTCCACAATCCTTTCCTTAAGCAGTGCCTCCATAATTTTACCCAGTATTGAGATGAGGCTGAACGGCCTATAATTTCCTTCCTCCACCCTGCTTCCACTTTTGTGAAGAGGGACTACATGTGCCCTCCTCCAATCTTCTGGAACCACATCTGGATTGAACAACTCACTGAACATAGCTGCCAGTGGTGCTGCTAGCTGCCTCTGTAGTTCCTTTACTATCCTGGGATGTATACCATCTGATCCCATTGCCTTGTCTTCCCTTAGTTCTGTAAGCTTCTCTAGGACTCTCTCTTCTGTAAATGGACTGGTGTTCATCGCGCCCCCCTCCCCGGTGTACCTGATGCCTAGCTGTGGACCCTGTCCCTCCCCTTCCTCAGCAAAAACTGAACAGAATTATTTATTCAGTATTGAATCCTTTTCCAGATCTCCCTCAACACATTCCCCTTCAACCCCTCCGAGCCTTACAATCCCACCCCGGCCTTCCTTCTTTCACTGACACACCTGTAGAATGTCTTGCCCCCTTTCTTCACTGTCTGTGCTAATCTTTTCTCTGTTTGCGCCTTTGGCTCCTAACAGCTTTCTCTGCTTCCCTCGGACAATTTAGGTACACCACCCTATCCTCTTCCTTCTGTGTCTCCTTGTATTTTCTGAAAGCCACCATTTTGATGGAACCCACCCTATCCTCTTCCTTCTGTACATCCAAGCAAGGTTTAATTTCTAAATCATCCTCTCCCTGAGGCTCACAGCACTATACAGAATACAGGCAGTTGAGGAGGTAATTAGCGCAGATTTAAAACTAACTAAAACATCAAGAGAGTTCTAAGCCCCAAAGGCTTCTCTAAAAAGGGGCGCCTTCAGACCCTGTTTGAAAGCATCCACCAAGGGGGCCTCCCTCAAAGGCGTGGGAAGCATATTCCACAGGACTAGTGCTGCCACCTCAAAGGCACGCTCTCCGAAAGTTTTCAACCAGGCCCCGAGAACCACTACGAGGCCCTCCTCAGCAGAACGGAGGACGCGCATGGGGCGGGCATAAGTCAGGAGGTCACGCAGATAGCCTGGACCCACACCATATAAGGCCTTATAGGTGAATACACCTACCTTGAAGGATATCCTCTATTTAACCAGCAGCCAATCCAGATCATGCAGAACTGGGTCACATGGCAGGACCTTGGAAGTCCCACCAGCAACCTGGCTCCCGTGTTCTGCAATAGTGCCTATGTAAAATGTACCCAATGCAAAACACTGATAAATGCAGTGTAGAAATGTGATTCACAATGAGGAAATACATGCCCAGACCCCTGTCAGGTATATTGTATCCTACCGCAAAGATGGTAGGTTCCATCACTGAGCTGGGTCTATTTTCAACACTGGGACTAAGACAGGAAAAAGAGCAGCAGTGAAAAAAATGCACATTGGCACAACCCTTTGATAAGTCTGGGGAATTTTTTTTTTTTTTTTGGTTACTGAGACAAAGTTTCCATTTCATGTGCAAGTGTCTTGATATGTATTGTTTTTGTGACAATTCTTTCCCCAGGTCACACATTCAAACATGCATTTTATGCTCATGGGGCTTCCCATTTACCAATCACATAAATAAAATACATACATACATGCTGTACACACACACACACACACACACACACACACACACACACACACACATATATATATACACATACACACATACATACATACATACACACACACACACACACATATATATATATATACATACACACATACATACACAATATATATATATATACATACACACATACATACACACATACATACACAATATATATATATATACATACACACATACATACACTATATATATATATATATATATATATATATATATATATATATATATGACAAAGAACTCTGTGTAAACACTGAGGCAAGGGTTACCCAAAGAGCATTTGGCTGGAAGCCCAGTTTCAAGAAAATAAACACATGCACTCACACGTAGCACATAGGCTGCATATGCATATCAGAGTAATGTATTAGGGTCTGCATTAGAGAGGCCGGGTTCTCACAGTTTGCAAAGCGTGTCTTCTGTTAGCAACCTTTGCAAACTTGTGTGAGAGGCCTTTCGCACCATGCAATTCTGCTTAAAGTTGGACCAGCATAACATTCTGTGGTGATTTGCATATGCAGCCCATGATGCTTTGCATTGTGGGGGCATGTGTGATTGTGTATATATATATATATATATTACACGTACATATACACACACACACACACACACACACACACACACACAGTGTGTGTGTATATATGTTGCTAGTATGTATTACCAGTAAAAATAAATCAGTCTTAAATTTCCAGTAACGTAATATTAATGAAATAAAATGTGCTAAAGACATAAAAATTATTTCACAGTCTCATAAGAGCTCTATTTAGTCCAAACAATTTAGTGGACATTCATAATAAGTTATAGGACTTTGCAGAATGTCTGTAACAAAGAGTTAGATGTTACAAGCCATGGTATTCTGCTGACTATCACAATCAAAAGAATGCATCTATTAATCAGCAAACCACAGGGTTTCAACAAAGAATCTCCAACTGTGAGAAGTTCCCTGAGCTAGCAAGAAGCTGGAAGGACCCCTGCAGCCAGATGCCAGCTTTTAAATCCTGAGTGCACACATATTTAGGGAGGGAAGACCACTGGTTCATCAGGTTCCTCTGCCCCTGGCAGATAAAAAAGGTTTCTGCTGGGCTGATGTGAAAGCTTGTGTACTGAAACTTATATGTTAAACTTACATAAGAGAATGCCTCATGCAGGGCCCCTACCCTGAATACATACATACATACTATCTTGGGCAAACCACTGCATACCTACTACCCGAGAGCCAACTTCACGAACCTTCTCTATGCCCAAAGGTCTAACAAATCAATAGGAGTAAAGCTTTTCACACAGCTGCACCCAACACCTGGAACTCTATACTGCACACAGTCTCTGAGAAACTGATAGCACACATACCTTCATAAAGGAACTGCATCAGCATCTTACCAGGCCCTGTGACGGCCTCTGCAGCACCTGAATTACTTGCATACTGTGCAACCCTGAGCAAGTCACTTAACTTCCTTGTGCTCCCAGGTCGCACCTAGAAACAAGCTTTGGCTTAATGTGCCTATCCTGGTTAAACAACGTCCCCTTTCCCTTCCTGAATTACTCATGGCAGGCTGATAGTCTGTACAGTCAGCAGTGTTAAGCTGAAAGTGGGAGCAGGAAATGGTTAAAAAAAAAAAAAAAAATACCTAACTGCTAAAATATTATATATTTGCTTGCATACATTTACCCTTTACTTTCCCCAGCTCCTCTGTAAATAAACTCGTGTTGCAGCTGCATATTTTATATCCAATTCACTGCCTGGTTATTTACATAGAGGAACTGTAGTGCACTGTGTGGGAGTTAGGTACGCTGTACCAGTGGGAACTGCAGTGGGTTGGTAATGTTTCCCAGGGGGTAGTACTGACTTATTTATCACAATTATTTTCCCTGGGTTGAGGCATGGACCATTTAACACCTAACTTTTTGGGGGGCAATGAATCCCCAGAGGTGTTTACTACCCAGGCCCCTCAACCTTATCTAAGCCCACAAGGCAGAGGTAGTGTATGATCATCTACTGTAACCCAGTAAACTTTTGCTATAAAATATTTAGCAGCTGTTGTAAAATGAATTCCCTTAAAATATGCTTTGTAACCCAGCAGTTATAGAAGTTATAACAATACAAGAGAAATTTATGAGACATCTGATCATTAGATTCTATATAGCTCTATTGGAGTTATAGTTCTTGAAGAGACAATTACCCAACTAAAAAGGCAAACAGAATGTAATATATTACTTTATTTTATGAATAGCAAAAATATATTTGGACTAATATTCATCATACCAGAAACTCGGCAGTCTTGAGATCGTTTGCATGGAAAGTTGCTACTACTTATTTTTTTTAAACACCAGTTATAATAAGAAAGTAGGTGAAAGGGTACTGGGAAACGCTGATGAGATTATGGTGTGGGAAAAGTGGACCACATGCATATTGTTTGAGCATTCACTAAACTTGGAAACTTTTAGGAAAAGCAACCTAGAACTGAAAAGTGCACCCTGCCCACCCTACCAATTTAGGCTTCTCACCATTTTTTAAACTCTGTAAATCTTGCAAATGCCATCTATTTTCTATTCAAATGATGTTTTTATGATCACTGTAAGTAAATATAAAATGGAAATACAGTGTCAGTGTACAGCATTTTTAAGTGGAATGCTGATGTGTGTGTCAAAGTGCGCCCCTCCCCTTTCATTTTCCAGATGACTCCCAATACCAACTCTCCAGGCAGGCCCCCGTGGCACACTCCAAACCTGGAAAGGAATATAGTTTAGGAAGCATTAAAACCCTTAACACACACACACACACACACACACACACACACACACACACACACACACACACACACACAATTCCAAAGCACTTGGGTGGCCCTTTCATGAACTGCTGGTAGCAGCCACCTGTATTAGGAACATACAAAAAGACTGTGTGAGGGAGGTTAAGCAGGAACATACAACAATATTGTGTGAGGGAGGTTAAGCAGAGTGGTGAAAAGATGAGACAGGCAGTAGGTAAAGCACATTGTAACATGGCACAGTAAATAATGGTGAAATTGAGGAAGGAGATTGGTGCAAAGGCATCATGTGATGGAAAACGAGCAGTGATTAACCCAGCGTAGAGCCCACTGGTGCCCTACCAGAAGTAGCCACACGGTGCAGCACTGCGGCGGGAATCAACAGACTAGGGAGTGAAGTAATCCGGAGCGTGCTTAAAAACGCTCAGACAGATAGAGAGACAGTGCCAGATTCTATCTAGTCATACCTGTAGATGGCATCTCATGCAAGACACACAGAAGAAGTATGGGGATGCCGCCGACTCCTGCAGCAGCCTCAGGCACCTCGGAGAGAAGCGGGTCGACTGTCACAATGAGTGAGAGAAATTCGTCCAGCAGCAACAGGTGGCTTCCAGCTCACGGCGATACAACTCAGTATCAGTAACTAGAGGTATGGCAGTGTAGCGGGCAGCATAAAAGCAGTGTCACAGATGGAACAGACAAGTATTTGCACCTTGTATTGGCAGTGGCCCCAAAAAAAGAAATACATGTGTCCCAGAGTGCACCACAGCGATCTATGTCGGCAGTGTTAGATCGAAGGTGAATACAGGAAAATTGTCGGTCATAATGAGAGAAAAAAAATTACGTTCTGTCTGTGCGACACATCACTTGTATGTTCGCATTTCTTCAGAATTGCTCTACACTAGGTAAATGCATCTGATGGGGTCAATGTGCACGCGCAGCGTGATACATCTTCAGCGACTGAAATGTACGAGCCTGCAACTTGAGTTCTCTACTACAATCACTCGTCCTGTAAATCTGTGTGTGCTTTTCAGTAACACTGTAGTTGTAGGAATACTTCCCTTGCACTTGCCATGTTACAAGCGCATTAATCACCTCCAGCGTCGGGCTCTACTGTCATGCACCAACCCCCCCCTCCAGCAGGGCATTAATCCACGGTACAGCCCTCCTCTGTCGGTGATTAATGCTTACTAGTATGCTGGGATACATAGGCAGGGGCATCACCAGCAGGAAAAGGGAGGTCATAATTCCACTGCACAAGACACTAGCGAGACCCCACCTGGAGTAGTGTATAGTTCTGGAAACCTTACCTACGTAAGGACATAGGGTAGGAAGGTTCAGAGGAAGGCAGCAAAGATGGTACAGGGATTGCATCACACATCCTAGGAGGACAGGTTGAAGGACTTGAATACGTACTCCCTGGAGGAGAGGAGGGGGAGAGAGGAGATATGATAGAGACATACAAGTACCTTACAGGGAGGAACAGGGTACAGGAATACACTATTTCCCAGTGAAAAAGATGTTCCAGGACTACTGGGCATGGGCTAAAGTTGGAGGGAGGGTGATTCAGAGGAAACGTGAGGAAGCATTTCTTCACAGAAAGAGTGGTGGACAAGTGGAACACCCTGCCAGAGGAAGTGGTAGGGGCTGAAACAATCACAGGATTTAAGAATGCATGGGGTAGATATAAGGGATTCTGGAGGTCAGGGGTAAGGGGCAACAGACTTCTAGAAAATCATAAAGGGAACTTACGAGCTGAAATGGGCAGACTGGGTGGACCAGAGGCCCTTATCTGCCGACAATGTATATGTACTGTATCTATGTAAGATGTAAGGAGGTTACAGGAAAGCACAGAGAGAACAGGTGCAATTGGGAGGGGGTTGTGTGAAATAGAGTGAGGTTACAAAAAGCACCGAGAGGTGAATGCAAATTTCCAGTTTCCTGCAAAAAATTCACACTTGGTATCAACAGAACTCAGTTATACGCACTTCTCCCAAATCTGAATTGCTAGCCATTTTGAGGCATTTGGAAAGACAAGAAGCCCCTAGCCATAGAGATCTTACCGAACACTAGAGTGCTACATCTAATGTGTTAACCGCCACTGGTGGTGGGGGTGGGACAAAAAGTGTCAATGAGAATTCCCATAGATTGCCCTAATCAAAGATGACCACTGGTCCCAAAATCAATACCAACAGAAAAGTCATGTGGTTAGCACCTGGGAAGGTCCTCTTAGCCTTCTATTCTGTTTACCTGTGTAGTTTCTAGGCATGGACAATGATTGCCTCTACTGTATCCTCCGAATTCAGGGTTGCCACCTTTGGATGACGTGAAAACCATATGCTTAATCACACCACAAGTTCCACCCCTGGTTCCAGCCTTTTTTTATGACCGAGTATATCACTTCTCCTTCAAAGTCTTCTGTAATGTCAGATAAAACTTTAAAAGTGATAAGAAATCATTTTTATACTGTTATTTTTATTTATTTACAGTATTTATTCATGTTTATTCTTTGGTAACCAGGTAAGGCCAATATACAGGGATAAATTGGGAACACAAGGAGGTTAAGTATCTTGCTCAAAGTCATGTAGTATGCAAATGGTGGCTGTGGGAATCAAACCCAGGTCTGCTGAATGCACCAATTTCATTCACAGCTCATTGCTCTAACCTGTTAAACACTCTCCTCTTCCTTTTCGTGTCGGTCATGTCTTCTGATAATTAAGTTTTTTTGACCAGTTTTTGATAAATTATCAATGTTTGAGGTACCTTCAATTCTACATGGTGTTCCCTTTAATTCAGCAGCTCCTCCTGTTTCTTTTGATATTTCTGAGACATTCCACAAGTTCAGACACCATTCCAGTCTATTCATCTGAATGATCTGTAATGGTGAAACTAGTATCATGGAATGTTCAGGTACTGTGAAAAATGAAAGCAGTAGCTGTTCAGAACACAGGAGGAAGATATTTATTTATTTATTTAAACAGCAGTTTGGAAACCTTTTTTAGCATAGTTATGAAGGTAATAAAAAGAGATAATTAATTGGAAAAAAAATGGGTCTAAAACACATGAGAATATAGAACAAACAAAAAGGAACACAGGAGAACATATAACCACGGTTTCCTTTCACAGCACTAAAACACCATTCTTACAATTCAGAGTGGAAATGATTGAGCAGATTTCCTGCGAATGGTCTTAAAGACCATACTTTACACCTCCCAGACTGGTTTTACAAACAAAGGTCTGTGACATCAGAACTTCTTTGTAACCTGGACATGCAGCCAAAAGAGTGAATGATATGATGCAACCTATTTTAAGAGCACGTGAGCCCTCAAAGTAGCCCCAAAACTAGACTACGTTTAAGTAAAACTGGATGACGGGCTAAAGACCCTTAAAAATAGACTTATTCAGTCTAAAACTGGACAGGTGGCAACACTGTCCTAATTGCATCAGGATTTAAATGCAAATGAAAGTACTTAAGTCTGGTGAGAAAACCTACTTGTCTCCATTGCAAAGGTCACAACCCGACTCATGCAAGGCATCTTGGAATTTCATATTTTAGTGCAAAAGCCCACAGTAGTTATACTGCATTAGTGCGGGCTCTTGCGGTCCTCTGCAGTCTGCATGTTCTTTTCTTAGGCTGTCCACACAACACAGTTTCAAGCTCTATTAAGTGCCCTGCTGTTTTCTGTAGTTTAAAGGGTATCAGAGTTAGAAAAAAATGCATAAAGGAATACAGGGACTTCACAAGACATACAACAGATCTAAATGAGAGTATAACTTCTGCTGGCTTGTGTAGGTACACATCAACTCCCATGATGCCTTGCATGAGTGGGGGGGTCATGACCTTTGCAATGGAGACAAACAGGTTTTCACAAGTGGGGCAAAACAGAGTGAAGCAACCTTATTTATTTATTTAATTACGAGATTTACCAGAAAGGCATACTGAGCAACATGCTCGATTCCAGATGTGACCTGGGGGCCGAGACCCAATACATAACATGAATTAATACATATACAATACAAAATGGAAACGCAAAGGCTTACACCTTTAAACATTTGGGAGAAATTTACAGATAGGGGTTGAATACATACAGTGTAAAGAATTGGAGGGTAGTGTACTTTTCATATACATTTAGACTATAACAACATGATAGTAAAATTGTTAGTTGAAACAGGAGCAGCTGGAGGAGAAATGCTCTCTGAGTAGTAGGTTGCGATGGTAGGCATTTGGTGCATGTCTTATATGGGGCAGGTAGGGCGTTCCAAATCTGTGGGATTCAGTAGTTAAAGGTGGCCTGGCCTTTGGTTGTGCGCATAAACGGGACATGTAGTAGTCTGGGGTCCATGCTCCTGAGGGAGTACGTAGGTGGAGATTGTTGGGAGAAGGTAGAGGACAGGTAGGGGGGGAAGGGAGAGGGACCAATATTTGGCTGCGAACCTAGCACAGTTAGTTAGTCTGTGATCATGGAGGAACGGCAGGGTTAAAGAGCTGTATAGGTTGCAATGGTGTGTGGATTAGGGCGATCGAAGATGGAAGCGACAGAGTGGAACAGGGTGTCTGGGCTGGCCAGGGCAGGCATGAGGCGATGGTGTATACTATGTGCCGTAGTCGAGTATGGGAAGAATCATTTTTTGGACAATGGTGTGCCTTGTCTGTGTGGGGAGGCTGCTTTTGTTTCGGTATAGTGCACCAAGTTTGGGGAGCAGCCTCTTGTGTAAGGAGTCGATGTGAGAGGTGAAATCTAAGTGTTGGTCTAGCCAGACACCTAGATATCTGAAGCTAGTGCAATTCTCCAGAGAAGTCCCATCCAAGGTTTTGAAAGGGGGGCAGGGGGCTTGGTGGGAAAGTCTTTGTTGGGAGCTAAATGTTAGTGATACGTTTTTTTTAGGGTTTAGAAATTACTGGTTTGTCCTGAACCAGTTCTGGATGGCGTAGAAATCTTCCTGAAGGAGGGTTGCTACGCTGCATGTCGTGGGACCAGAGGCATATAGGACAGTGTCGTCCACATAAATCTGGATGAATTTAAATTAGGATAACATTAGGGGAATGCAAGAGAGGGAATCATTGCTCATACCTACAAACTACACAGGTATACAGAAAATAGGTTGAGGGGACTTTCCTTTTAAAACTTAATTTGCTCCTGCTGCTCTTCCTGATTGGAAGTCACAGTCCTCTGCTTGTGACATCAGAATCATTTCCATGGTGATAGGTTGTGATATCAGAGCAGAGGATTATGACTTTATGACTGGAAAAAGCAGCAGGAACAGATGAAGTCTAAGGGGCCAAAAGCCTGTGTTCTACAAGTGTCTAATAATAAAACTACAGAATGACCTGAAATTCAGTTTTGTTTGGAATATGTTTTGAAATTTGAGACCTGCTGATGCCAACTATCGGTGTTCTGCAGAAAACTAGAAAATCATTTTAAGTGGAAAAAAAAAAGCAGTGTTCAGAAGATACAGAAAATCTGGGAGGGGGGAGAATGGGGAGGAATATGTGAAGAGGTCCAAATAAGTTATCAAGGGAGTCAGGGCAGCTAAGGTGTCCAGGGAATTGAGGCTGGTGCATGGTATCAAGGATGAGGAAAAGATCTTCTTCAGATACATATGGAAGAGAAGGAGCTGCAAGCACCAGATAATGAGGATCAGGAAAGATTGGGGGGTGGAGGGGCAGAGAAAGGGGTGGAACAGGCTGAAGCACTAAATGAGTACTTCTGTTCTGTATTCACGAGGGAGAAGGACAGACAACTACCGCACGGGGTGGGGAGGGGGTAATGGACAGGGCGATCACTGAGGGCTGGGTACTGGATAGTTTAAGGGCTCTGAGGGTGGATAAGGCACCAGGACCAGATGGCATACATCCTAGGATGCTGAAGGAGATGGCAGAGGTCCTGGCGGGACCACTGGCAGACTTATTCAATACCTCCCTGGACCCAGGGTGTGTACCACAGAAATGGAGGATGGCCCATGTAGTGCCCCTCCACAAAACTGGTCTAAAGGATGAACCGGGCAATTACAGACTCCTAAGCCTAACATCCATTCTGGGGAAGCTGATGAAGACAATACTTAAAGAGAGGCTGGTCTCCATTGTGGAAGGCAATGGGCTCCAGGATGGTCATCAACATGGGTTTGTCTCTGGAAGATCCTGTCAGACTAACCTAGTAGGGTATTATGAACGGGTTATGAGGGAGTTGGACAAGGGCCATGCTGTGGATGTCATATTTGGACTTCAGTGAGGCCTTCAACTCTGTGCCACATGGGAGGTTGGGAGGAAAGTTGAGATATGTCAGGTGGGGACTAAGATGGTTAAATGGATCAAGAATTGGCTGCAACGGAGACAGCAGAGGAGTAGTGGTGGTGGTGGTGGGGGGACTCTCATCTCCAAAGGCTGTGACAAGTGGAGTGCCACAGGGATCAGTACTGGGGATAGTGCTGTTTGGGATATTCATAGCGGACATCTCTCTTGGCATCAGGAGTAAGATCAGTCCGTTCACTGATAACACTAAGGTGGGGGGGGGGTGGTGGATGATATAGCAGGCTGGCAGGGGCTGCAGGATGACCTGACCAAGCTGGTGGAGTTGTTGGAAGTATGGCAGTTGGGGTTCATTATGAAAAAGTGCAAAGTACTGCACTTCGGGGCAAAGAACCCAAGGAGGGGATACCAGCTGGGAAGGGTACATCTAGGTGCCACTGAGGAGGAAAAGGATCTAGGGGTGATTGTAACTGGGGAAATGGACAATACAGAGCAGTGCAGGGGGGCAGCAGCAAAGGCCAACAGGATGCTGGGATGCATCGCGAGAGGTATCTCCTCCAGGAGCAGGGAGGTAATCCTACCTCTCTACAGGTCACTGGTCAGGCAACACCTGGAGTACTGCATGCTGTACTGGCACCCATATCTGAAAAAGGATGTGAGATTACTGGAAGGGGTACAACACAGGGCAGCAAGGATGATCCAGGGATTGGAGGACAGGCCATATGAGGAGAGGCTGAGAGTGCTGAATATGTACTCCCTGGCAGTGAGAAGGGATAGGGGGATATGACTGAGACCTTTAAGTACTTAAAGGGGATAAACAAAACAGGTACTGAAGGGATAGTCAAGCTAAGAAGGGAAAGGGACACGAGAGGGCATGGCCTTAGATCGGGGGGGTAGATATGAGGGAAATGAGGAGACCCTTTTTCACAGAGAGGGTTGTGGCAAGATGGAATGCTCTGCCAGAGGAGGGGTATCATGTAAGACAGTGGACAGTTTTAAAAGGGGGGTGGGACAGGGTGAGAGGAGAGACTGGGAAGGGAGGAGTGGGTGGGGCAGCTGCAAGGTAAGGGTGCTAGCTGCACACTCGCGCAGACTTGATAGACCAGGTGGCCTATTAATGCTGGCAAAGTCGTATGTTCATAAGTGAGATGGGGGAGGGGGTTAATAACAGCACAGAGAGGTTAAGTAAGCAATAAACCAGGGTGTATAATAAAGGATTCTAATGCACACCTCAGTGGTGTAGAAAGGCATGATGCCAATTGCCAAAAGTCCTTACATTCCCAGAAAGTGTAAACCCTGGAGTGGCTTATTGCACTTATAAAAATGGCTCATTCTCATTTTCTTTATAGCCATAAAAATAAAGAAAGCAAGTGTTTTTCTAAGCAGAAAAAAATCTGGTTATATATGTTTGAACGGACAAAAAAACCAAACTACTTCTTTCAATAAAAACATCCCTGTTTTTTTATTGCATTAGCTATCAGATTGGGCTGTGACTCCACATTTATTATTTTATTTTTTTTATTTAAGATTTAGATTAACACCTTTGAACCGGAAGGCTCATTTACAAAGGTTCCAAGCCGATCAGAGTAAGACAACACAATGGGTTCAAGCATGTTCAATAGTCAGCAACAAAACAGTCATAGTTCCATGTTCAGTAGTCAGCAACACTACAATCATAGTTCATTACAAGTTTGGACCATTAGCACAACTTAAAATACAGCAGCACTACAAACAGGTGTTGTACATAGCATGTTGAGGAAACGTACACAGGTTTCATAGCTATAATGATTAGGTAAGCAACCTAGCCGGCCAAATCATGAGGAATCACAAGTGATAGATGAGGAGAGAGACAGTAGCAGCCTAAGGTGGCCTTGTCGGGGCCACCCGACATGCTGTCAGTCCCTCCCATTTCTGTCTGGTTCCACTGTATAAACCCCATTTTCTGCTGTGCCCTCTAAAATACTTTTGATGCTGTTTTTTTGTTGCGTTTCTTGACACTGCTGTTTACTAACTCAGGCATTGCAGTTCTTGCTGTCTGCTTACTGATCCCAATGCCCGCCTGAAAGCTTTGCTCCCTGTGTAGCTAATGTTTCTTCTTGGTGCTGCTTTCTAACATGTTTCTTTGCTGTTTTCTGGCCTTTGCAATTCTCGTTGCCTGCTTGTGGCATGACACTTGCCTGCTAAATGGTAAAAATAGGCTGCCGGAAGATTTAGAATGCATAGGTTTTTTAGGACAAGATATCTTGTCGGCGGCAGCCTAAGGGTTAAGAGAGAAACAGACAGACTTACTCCAGTTGGTCTGTTAGCACTAGTGCTTTTCATCTGATGCTGCTGTACATTCATGGCCGCTGCCGATTCCACCAACTACCTGGTGACGTGGCACTCACCCACTAAAACTGTAGCTGTTATAGTTTCAGCAGCTTATGTTCCAGTGCTGCTCTACAGTTGCAGTTGAACATGTCCTGCTGGGGAGTGTGGTTGATTTTGGAAATTTGTTTAAGTTTGTATGCGGAGCTATGCCTTTTTATGACAGTTTATTTTTGTAACTGGGAGTAGAATTTGAAGTTCTTAGTGTGTGGTGTGGGTCCAGGAGATGTCAGAGAGTGCAAAGAACAAGCATAACTGTTTGAAGAGTTGGGGAAAGTACATAATTATATAAAATTTGAAGACATACTATAAATTGTTGTAGGACTGACAGTGTGGTGTGTGTTATATAATATGGGTTAATTCAGATGTGAGGCCATTTTTAATAGGTGGCTAGTAAGGCATAGAAATTTCAAGATCAAGATGGTGGCTGGCTTTTCTTAAATTTTCACTTTGGTGTGTAGTGATATGACTGAGTAATGAGGTTTTATTGACTTGATATTGAGATTTGGCAACTGACCATGCAGTGCTAGGAGTATAATGCTCAGTCAGGGGATGTCTCTTAATGAAGTTTCTAGATTCTTTCTTGCAATTTTATTAGTGGGATTGAGGGAAAGTAAAGAAAGCTCAGTAGGGTTCAATATGGAGAAAGAAAAAGACTGAGGAGTTGAAGCAAGGCAAGGTTAAACGACTTGCTCAAGGTCACATGGTTAGTAAGTGGTGATGTTGGCATTCAGCTCTGGGTCTCCAGGTTCACATGCCTGGGTTTCAAGTCTCTTAACAGTGCTTCTCTTCAATATCTTTTCAATTAAATATCTTAAATCAGGGAACACATCTAAATGACCTTCATATTTAACATTATAAAATGGGCAAAAAAAATCAAGCATCCCGACTGGCTACTACATCATCTGAGCTGTGTCCTAATCAGATGATATAGTAGCCAACCGGCACTACCCTGCAGTCCTGAGCCCCACAACAGCTGGGAATCACTGAGCTGTGCCAGCTGAAAACAGAAACACAGGCTGACACAGCTCACAGCGTGACATCCGTATGACCTAGCTCTGGTCTGCCTGCCTCCTCCTCCTCCTCCTGCTCAGCACACAACACAACCTCTACATTAAAAACAACAACACTAGTCTGTATCATTTTCTAACCTGCTCCTAATTTTTTTTTTTTTTTTTAAACCAGAAGCTGCCTATACAAGAAAGATGACGCAAACAAGTCACAGCTTCAAATGACTACAGTCAAGCGCCAGTGTGTATTACCATAGCAGTGCTTGCTCGTGCTTACACTGACTTCTGCCAACCATGGACTCCCTCGCTCTCCTTTTAAACATGATAATCCACATTTAAACAAATAAAATGCCAGAAATCAGCACAGTTGTAGAGTGCCCTTATTTTACAGGATTTGTGTGTGAAGATTGATCAGCAGGTTTCCATGACTGAATTTCAGAATATGCACCTTAAATCTATGCCCCTGACAAGGCATGAATTTTCAAGTTAAAAAAAAAAAAAAAAAAGGGTTTCTTTGTAAATCACATTTGGTATAAAATGAAAAGTAGAAATTAATATAAACCTTGTTAGTGTATACACTCACCAAAAAGTAAGTGGAAATAAACAATATTGAATTAACTTTACAAAACAGTAGGCAACTAAATGGTATGGGCATTCACACCCATTTTTTGGAATAGGAGGCCAGGTTCAATCTCTGGCCTGGATTTACTTTCAACTGAAATGTTAGTCTAGCTCAGTCAAAACAATGAATGATGTCTTCTGAATAAATTGAATATTGACTTTGATAAAATAAATGCACATGTCCAGGGGTAATCTTGCTAAGTAAAACTGGTGATGGCTGGGATCAGAGATAGGCATGCCTCCCTCCCTCCCCCCACCAAAAAAAGGCAAGAAAAAGAAATGACCTTGTTGGTGCCAACTAGGCTGATCTTGTTTTATTTCATTTTTTTGTTACTGTTTGGGGGAGGTAGTATTATTTATTTATTTTTATTTATTTCAATCTAGGATTACAATACCTTTGAGCCTAGGCTCTTTTACAAGGTTCCACATCAGCGTATGCAACAGTCATCATTTTAGTTACAAAGATATAGTCATTGACTTACAGACATGTAATAACCAGTACAAAGACTTGAGCTATGAGCAAGACAAGGAAGGATGGGGTGGGTGGGTGGGGAGTAAGTGTAGGAGATTGAAGGGGAGGAGGTGCAGGGGTTGAGGGGGAGTACGGGAGGTGGCTGGAGGCAGGGGCAGGAGTGGAGATACGGGGGGAGGTGGGCGAGGGCAAGAGACAGTGCAGCCAGGGGGTCTTGTAGGGGGAATATGACTGGTAAGGTGCTAGGGGTGCAAAGACCGATTGTAAGTGCTGGGTGCTGGGGCATGTGCAGCTGGAACGGTGGAAATGTTAAGATGGGCAATCGCAGGATACAAGCAGTGAGAGACACAGCTTGGACTTGAAGAGGCCATATGTTGGAGCGGTCGCTATGTTGCTGCCAAGAGAGTTGAGCAAGTTGGATGCCTGATAGGCGAATGATCTTTGTCCTTGGGTCATGCGACATCGTGGGATATGTAGTAGATAGGAATTGGATCTCCTTGTAGTGACGTTCCTATATCTAGGCTTAAGGAGGGCACAGACACCAGGTGGGGCAAGCCCCATTATAATTTTCTTGGCCGTGATGCAGGTTTGGTATTTTATGCGTTTGTCCAGTTGAAGCCATCCATATTGGGAATAAAGGTCACATGTGTGGGTATGGCAATGTGAGCCAGTGATGAGACGACAGGCCTTATTCAGGGAGGTCACGATACGTTTGAGAGCAGTGGTAGTTGCAGACCCATATATGATAAGACCATAGTCGATGATGCTGACGATGGAGCTTTGGGCGGCCACTGACAGTGCTTCTGGGGTTAGGTGTTTCCTGTGCCAGAATAATATGCCTAACCTCACATTGGCAGACTTTGCAACATTGCTGATATGGACAGCGTATGAGAGGTGGGGATCAAGGGTGATGCTGAGGTACTTGAATGATTGTGTTTGCTCTAGGATGGCTCGTTGTTTGGTTGCAGTGGAGAGGTGGAGTTGTTTGTTTTTGTTGTGGGGGCTGCAGAAGACCATAGACTTTTTTTTTCTGATTGAGAAGCAGTTTATGATTTAGGAACCAGGATTCAATGGAGGAGAAGGCCCGCTTAAGTTTATTTTGTAATTGGATTGGATCAGAGTCTGAGGTGAGGATCACAGCATCGTCGGCATAGAGAATTATTTGTTCTGGGCAGCTGTCCGGTAGAGAGTTTAAGAATAGGCTGAAAAGGAGGGGTCCCAGAATGGAGCCCTGGGGGGACTCCTGAGCAGACCAGTCTAAGGTCAGAGGGTAAATCAGTGATTCTTACTGTTTGGGACCGTTCTTCAAGGTAGCTCTTAAACCAGCCAATGGAGTCAGTTGACAGCCCAGTGTTCTGAAGCTGGACAAGCAGGAGGCGGTGATTGATGGTGTCGAAGGCTTTAGTTAAGTCAATGTAGATTGAGCCTAACAGTTCACCAGAGTCAAGTGCGTTGTGGATTGTGCCAGTGAATTCAAGTAGGGCTGTGGAGGTGCTGTGACCTTTGCGGAATCCATGTTGTTGCTTGCACAGGATGTTGTACATAACTAAGTATTCTGTGAGCTGGTCCAAGACGACGTGTTCTAGTGCCTTGGAGAGTGGGGGTAGTAGGGAGATAGGTCTGTAGTTATTGTGGGCAGTTTTGTCACCACTTTTATGGATCGGGGTGACAGTGGCAGATTTCCATCCGTCCAGGAGCTGGCTATCTCTGAAGAAGAGGTTGAAAATTCTGGTCAGAGGACTAAGCGCTTCATCAAGTGTGAGAGACAGGATTTTGAGATCGAGGGAGTCATTACTGAATCTTGATTTACCAAGCGCTTTGGTAACATATTTGCGTACTTGGTGAGCCTTGACTGCTTTGAAGTAGAAGTGGGGGGAGCTGGTGGGAGTAGTGTTCATTGGCGGACAGAAGGGCTTCACCATCTTTGAAGTAGTCCTGAGGTAGGACAGCACTGAGGTCGGTAAAGGCTTTGTTAAAGGTATCCGCAACGGTTTTTGGCTTGAGGGTTGTGGTTCCGTTGATGTCGAAGTATTGATGGGGGGTTTGGGTGGATTCGTGAGTTCCTTTATGTTCTTCCAGAATTCCTGACCATTGTCCCAGGAGTTTGAGAGGGCATGCTTATAGTAGGCGGACTTCATTTGCAGGATGGTCTTGGTGCAGTCATTGCGGGCACGTTTGTAGTTTTAGATGTCGATTTGCCTTCCTGAGTTCCTGGCCAGCTCCCATAGGTGGTCTCTTGTTTGTGTGTACACAAGTGTAAGTATAACAGTTATTGTTATGGAAGAGTACAATATTGCATGTTTTTAATTTTTGTAGAAAGCCTTACTGTTCACCAGTGTCACCTTCACAATTTTATTTATTAGAGGACAACATCCATGATCAGGTTTACAGTTTTATTTTATACACAGTGTCCATACAGGAGGGCTTTGACGCAGTGGCACTGCTTTTCACTATTGCTCCCTACATCATTCATAGTGTCTCACCTCCCCCAACTGCAGAAAATTACAGTTTCACCTCTCACTCCCTAGCACCAGACCCACTTACAGCTTCCCCGCAAGCACCGGACATGCAGGTTTAACCCACCCAGCTCAGGATACATGGTTATCCCTCTCCCCCACATCACATACAGTTTCTACCCCCTGCTCAACACTAGACATAATTACGCTTTCACCCCCTAAAGCACCAGGTACACTTATAGCTCTCCTCACCTGCATTGGATGTACATTTCAGCCTCACCCGCACCAGTTTTGGACAAACATTTTGTCCCTCCTACTGCTCCATGTACCGTTTCAGACCCAGACACCAGACACAGTTACATGTTCACCACCAAAGCTGCAGACTCCCTTATAGCCCCCTCCAAGCACTAGACACACAGTCTGACACTATTATAAAAAGCCCCCTCAACAATGGCCAAAACTGAAAACAGACCCAGAGCTGAACAGCAATACTCGTAGTGTCCATAGAGCACTGTGCTAAGGTCATTATTTCATGTTATTTGGAGTGCAGAATCCTGGGAAACACACAGTATTATAGGTAGACAAAGTGCCCAAAGAAACAAAAGCACTCCCAGTTATTTTATTTAAAAAAAAAAAAATGATGTTACAGGCATACAGAAATACTGAATACTAGCAGAAATACTAATCAGGCTATGTGGAACTTATGCTGTGAACAGTGCCTGACCATCTGGTGAGAGATCTGTGAATCTCTCCAGAATTGTGCTCAGGAGAATGCAGCAGTGAGCATTGGAGAGAGGTTTGCTGCTCACTCTTGAGCTGGTCATGCAATAGTTCAAAGCATAACCAATAGCATACTTAAAAACTGTGACAGCAGTAACAGTGGATTGTAAGAGTTCATGCACTCTTTTTCCATCACAAGTCCAGGCCCTCAATGCATTGCTATGACATAGCGTGCCCTGGAGAACTTCACCGCTTAGCAGCACATCTTCTGGAAAGGGTCACTGCTCACTCACCAGAGTCTCATGTACTGTTAATACCATAACCAACTGCATGCCTAGATGGTGACAGACAGCAGTGGCTGCCAAATATCAAGTAACTTGCTCCACTCATTTTGTATTGCAAGTCCTAGCCCCCAATGCATTCCAACTGTAGAGCTACGATACTTCCCCAACTACAATCACAAAAGTAACTGGTAAAACAAACAAATACAAAAAGTCCCTGTGACCGGTTGGCTATGAACAACATTACCATTGGTACACCACCGTACCCCACCTGGGCCAATACGAATGGTTTGAAGGTTGCCCATATGAACGTTAACAGCCTCAGCTCAAAATCTAATGAACTGGAAGCTTTGGTAGACCACTACTCACCTGACATCCTAGCCATAATGGACACATGGCTTAAGCCTCTCACTGACACTCACAACTGTGTTGTATGTAGAAAGGAATGGACCAGGAGGAAAGGAGTGGGTGTGCTAATCTATGTGAAAGACACCCTCCCTTCACGTGAAATCACCATCACCATCACTGTGCCAGACACATCCAGCTGTGAATGCATAATATTTCAAGTTCCACTGAATGAGAATGACCATCTGCTTTGTCTGTAACCCTCCTTCTGCAGCAAAGTCTTGTTTATCTGACCTCTCAACCAGCCTATCAAACCTCAAGTTATGTGAAACCCTGGTCCTAGGCAACTTTAACAAAAGCTGGACAGACCACATAGACAGAACCATTCAAGCAGTTCCCTGAAACCTACACCAAGTTATTTTGAGCCCACCTGTATCAATACCAAAACTAGTAACCACGCACTACTGGACTGGGTACTTGACAATAGGATGGACAGGGTCCTAACAGCAAGTGATAATTCACCTGCATACTGCATTTGTTTAAATAAGCACCTTAGGGACCCACTGAACATCATTCACTCCAGGGACTACTCAAAGCTACAGATCCCTTAAAGGAAAACTCCATGTTAAAATCAGAAAAAGATATGTAGTAGTCTTTTTTTCTGTGTTCTAACCAGTTCCCAGCATTTTCTTTTCCTCTGGCTGTGAGAGATGTTTTTTTTTTTTTAACTTTCCCTAACTGTTTTATTGCTCTTGGAGGTTGCCATTCTGGTTTCTGTTGTGGCCTCTAGTCTTCTCAGAGTGCCCTGTGGTGTGATGTCTAATTGCGCCTGCAGGAAGCCAGTGTCTTGTTACAGGGTCTGTCACAGCTCAGACACAGAGAAAATACTTCTTCCAAAGAAGACACACTGCTAGATTTTGGGTGAGTGTAATCATTATTATTTTTTGATATTGTACCTTGTCCTGCTATGTGTGTGCTGTGTGTGTGTGTGTGTGTGTGTGTGTGTGTGTGTGTGTGTGTGTGTGTGTGTGTGTATTTGAATCATGTCACTGTTTACTCTATTCCTCTCAGTCACTTTCTGTTTTTGCACCTGTACGAAGTAGCAAAAATTGAACATCACCTTATGGGTTGTAACATAGCAGGATAAGGTACTAATATCTAAAAATAATAATGATTACACTCACCCAAAATCTAGCAGTGTGACTTCTCTGAAAAAGTATTATCTTTGTGGCTGAGCTGACAAACCCTGCTAAATCTAAGGGCATAGCTACATCATTGTCACATGAGCCAAGGTGCATCGTAGGAGAAAGAAAGCCAATAAACCTATTTGTGATGGAGATCTCCAGGTGTCGTAAAACTACCATACAGCTAGCAGGCTAATTTAGGAAAAACTCCTAATAGCAGACAGAGAGAAGGACATACTAGGACTTAACATACATAACAAAACACTCTACTTAACATATGTTTTTTCACATTCTGGGTGGACTTCTCCTTTAACTTTTTGTCAGACCTAGACGACTTTAACTACACTCCAATAAAGCTATGTAATAGGGTTGACCAGGTATTCGACTTCTTCTTTAGCAACTTCATGCAGACTGTGAACAGGCATGTACCACTCATCACAAGGTAAATCAAGGCTAACTCCACCCCGCAGATTACAAAGGACATCCATAAATAGATGATGCTCAGAGACAAAGCCTTGGCCACCTTCAAAATCACAGGGCTATGGACACCACTAGCAGGTATACTGACAGCTGAGGAAATGCGGGGCAGATCTTAAAGCAGTAAAAGCTTGGCTCCTAAAGAAACTACTTGATAAGGTGGGGTTTAAACTTGTGAAAGCGGGAGGATAGGAAAATAGGCTGTCGAGGGTCCATAAAGGAGAGCACTCTGTCTACCCCCAGAGCTGGAGGAAATTTAGGAAAAGGCTGACCTAGTAAGGTGCAGACTGGGGGAAGATGAAACTCCATGGGAACGCGAGCAGGGGAAATGGAAGTATAGGGAAGGGGTGGAAGGCAGCCCTGTTAAATGCCAGGAGCTTGGGCAATAAAATGCCTGAGCTCCAGGCAATGCTAACTGAGGGAGAGGTGGATGTGGCAGCGGTCACTGAGACCTGGGCCACCGCAGGGCATGACTGGGACCTGAACCTGGAGTGATACACCATGTTCAGGAAGTACAGGGGGAGGGAAGGGGAGGAGGGGTAGCAATAATAGTCAAAAACTGCATTGGCATAGAAGGAATGGAGAAGGCGGAAGGGATAGTGGAGGCGATTTGGGTCATCTTGATAGCAAGGGGAGGCAGGAGAGTAAAAATAGGAGTGGTGTATAGACCCCCTGCACTGGTGGAGGAGCTGGAGGAGAGTCTGGTGGCAGATGTTGGGAGACACTGCAGATTGGACAGGGGAAGGGTGGTGGTGTTGGGGGACTCAAACATGCCAGGAATGGACTGAGAGACTATGACATCCTTGGTGGCCAGGAAACAGAGGTTGTTGGATGTCTTTCAGGATGCGTTCCTAACTCAGCAGATGGGGGAACCGACTAGGGATGCACGGGTACTGGATGTGGTCCTGGCAGACAGTGACCAGATTGGGGGCCTGGCGGTATGGGACCAGTTTGCAGGGAGCGACCATGCCACAGTCTGGTTCTGCCTGGACCTAGGAGGGGTAGAAGGCTACACAAAGACGGAGGTAGCCGACTTCAGGGGGGTGGATTTCAAAGAAATGGAAAGGATCCTTAAGGAACATTTGGATGGGATTGGGCCACACATGGACGCTGACAGTAGGTGGGAAATCATCAGGAGGGGGGTGCAGGATGCTACCAGCACCTGTGCAAGAGTAAGACGCAAATGCGGTAGGGCCCGGAAACCCTGCTGGTGGACCAGGGAGGTTCAGGAGGTGGCAAGGGGAAAGAAGGCAGCCTATAGGCATTTCAAGTGCTCAAGGAGTGAAAGAGATCAAGGGGAGTATGAGCTGAAGGCCAGAAGGGCCACTGGGGTGGTGAGGGCGGCTAAGGCAAGGAAGGAGCAGAACCTGGCCAGGGAAATTAGGAGAGTTAACAAGGGGTTCTTTAGGTACATTGGGAAAAAATGAAGGGTGAAGGGGCAAATTAGCAGGATTAAAACAGGGGAGGGATGGTCACAAGACCTGGGGAAGCAGGCTGAGGTACTAAATGAGTACTTCACCTCAGTTTTCACCAAGGAAAAGGAGGGGCTGCAACAACATGGGAGGAGACAGTGAAACTGGGGGGCCCTTACCAATCGGCAGGTCTGGGAGGGGCCCTATCCTGGCAGGAGGGGAGGCAAAACAGGGGACAGTGGCGGAGGCAGAAATCATGGCGAGAGAGAGTGAGGGAAGCCCTCAGGTTCCTTAAGACAGAGAAAGTACCAGGGCCAGATAAATTACATCTCAGAGTGCTGAGGGAACTGGCAGATGTCCTGGCGAAAACCCCCTGGCAGAGTTTTTCAGCATCTCTCTGAGGACAGGGTGGGTGGCCCAGGACTGGAAGGTGGCGTATATAGTGCCTATCCACAATGGGGGGGGAATCAAGGGAGGTGGCAGGGAACTACAGGCCCGTCAGCCTGACATCGGTGGTGGGCAAGGTGATAGAGGGCATTGTCAAGGAGAGGCTGGGGGGGGACCTGGAAAAGTCTGGGTGCCTGGACGACAGGCAGTATGGAGATCATCCAGGGAAAGCATGTCAGACCGACCTTGTGGAGTTCTACCGACTGGGTGACAGCGAGTGCGCAGGCCTGGGCGAACCGGTGGGCGTCTCTTTCTCTGACTTCAGCAAGGCATTTGACTCTGTTCCTCATGGGGGCCTGTTGGATAAGCTGGGGGAAATGGGGGTGGGGAACCAGATGATCAGATGGATAGGGAATTGTCTCTGGGATCGGACCCAGAGGGTCATGGTTGGTGGGGTAGTCTCATCCCCAAGGAGGGTCATTAGTGGGGTCCCTCAAGGATCGGTCCTTGGGCCCCTCCTGTTCAATGTCTATGTCTCTGACATAAGGAAGGGTATCAGGAGTGAGATGAGTCTCTTTGCAGATGACTCAAAACTGGGGGTGGTGGATGGGGAGGAGGGGAGGGTGGCCCTACAGGGGGACCTGGAGGCTCTGGAAAGGTGGCCTAGAAGTGAAAGCTGAGGTTCAATGCAGAAATGCAGGTACTGCACCTGGGGCGCCAGAAACCGGCCAAGTGTACACCCTGGGGGGAATGCTACAAGTCTCGATGGCTGAGAGGACCTGGGGTGAGTGGTGGTGGTGGATGTCAAGAACAACAACTCAGATTTTTTTTTTTTTTTTTGAAATTCAAGTTTTATTAGTTTTCATAATAAGAACCAAGAAAATACAGATACCAGAATAGGAACAGGACACTACTTCTACAATATACAGCGGTGTGGCGTGGACATGTGCCAGAAAATTAGAACCCTCTCCCCCTCCCACCCTACCACCCCTGGAAGGTGCCACTCCAACTCCAGGTTACCTGAAGACCAAATGACCGATGCCATGGAAAGATATTTAATAAACATCGCTTAGCCACATATAGACGTCTCTCAATAAGACAGTCAGAGGAACTACATAGAGAGTTCAATGAAGATACAGAGCATATAGTTTGCCCCACTTTCTATGAAAGGTAGGCATAGCATGTCTGGAACTGGCTATTAGTCTTTCCATCTTGAAACATGAGGAGATTTCCTCCAGCCACTCACTATAGGAAATAGTCACTTGGTCTAGCCAGTGCCAGAGAACCAGCCTTTTAACTGCCATTGAAATTATGGCCATGTGGAATTTCCGCTCTTTGATTCTAATATTCGAATACAGACCAATTACACGGACCTCGGCTGTGAATAGATCCTCCAGACCCAGATTCGGATCCAGACTGTTCCGAATTGTCTGCCATAATGGGGCAACTTTGACACAGGACCAAAATATATGTAGTAAACCCCCGGCATCCATGCCACACCTTGTGCATCTATCAGATTTAGACCTGTCGAATTTAGCCAACTTGGTTGGCGGTAATACATATTGTTTAGAATGAAACTGTATGAGTCTGTTCCTGCTCCAAGGTAATATATTTGTAAACCCCACGCCAGACTTGGCTCCAAGATATAGAAGGTCCTAAATTAGGAGGCCCATACATTGAGCCAGCTAGGATCAGGGAATTTTGTAAGTAAGAGATAGTTATATAGCTTAGCCACACTGTGGAGGATTTGTGACACAAGTCCTAAGTTGTTCCAGGAAGGGCCTAATTTGAGAAGATGGCCTCACCACCCCAAAATTTTACCTATGAGGTGTCTCAGTTGATAAATTTTGAAAATATTTTGGGGAGGAATGTTCAGTTTGTTAACAGCTCCCCAGAGGATCCAAGGGATCTCTGAACATAGAGATCCTCCACCAAACACTCCTGGATTGTAGGAGCCAATTCAACGGGAGCATGTGACCACCGATTCTAATATTGGGGTTAAGAATTAGTGGTTGGGCCACATCTTTTGTATGCTGAATTTTGAAGAAATTCCAGCACTGAGTTAGAATTTTAACAGACAGTCCTATTGTAGAGTTGCGAATCTCCTCCGGTAGGGAAGAAACAACTCGGAGACTTGTTGGAGGGCAGTGGCCAAGGCTAACAGGATGCTGGGATGCATCGCTAGGGGGATCACCTCCAGAAGGAGGGAAGTGATACTCCCTCTGTATAACTGCTTGGTGAGGCCGCACCTACAGTACTGCGTGCAGTTTTGGAGGCCACACTTAAGAAGGGATATTGAACTCCTGGAGAGGGTCCAGAGGGCAACTAAAATGATCTGGGACTTGGGGAGCAGGACCTATGGGGAGGCTCGAAGAGCTAAACATGTACACATTGGAAGAGAGAAGGGACCGGGGGGGACAGGATAGAGGTCTTCAGGTACATGAAGAGGGTAAATAAGGGAGGAGCAGGCAGGGTGCTCCGAAGAAAGGAGGGGAGCAACTAGAGGGCATGGGTGGAAGCTGGAGGGGTGGGAGATTAAGGGGAGAAAGGAGAAGGTGTTACTTTACTGAGAGGGTGGTGGAGCCATGGAATGTGCTGCCCGGGGGGCTGGTGGAGGGGTTCAAGAGGGGGTGGGACAGGTACAGTACAGGGAAGGGTTCTGGTAGCAAAGTCCAGTGCAGTGAGAATATCCGGGACTGGGAAGGGAGAAGCTGGAGAGGGTGATGGGGGCAGCAGGGTCAGCTCCCAGGGTGGGAGCTGAACAAACGAGCAGATGTGAAAGACAGTTAGTCCTATTCTGCTGCCATTTTAGTATGTTAGTATATTAGTATAATCTCAGTGACCCCAAGAGATTCTGTAAACAAATCAACCTCAGCTCCTACTCAAAGGGCAAAAAAAAAAAAAAATCACCACCATCCCTGACATTATAATTGGAAACAGCCGGCGCCGCTGACCTTGGCCAAATCACAAAAGCATTCAACCTGGCTTTCACAGATCTGCACAGGTACAAGTCCAAGACTCAATGTCTGGCCTTCCCTTTACTTACAACTGTCACCCCTGCTGGTGAATTTCCAGAATTCCACATAAAGCTGATCACCTACAAGGAAGTCCTGCTCCAACTAACAAAAATAAGACCCGAGATCTCAGCAGGGTTCTATGGTCTCAACCCAAAGCTTCTAAGAATCATCGCGCCAGTCATCCTGGCCCCACTTCAGGCCCTCTACAACATGTCCTTTACCTAAAGCACAGACCAGAAAAATGGAAGATGGCCCTTTTAACTCCCATCCATAAGAGTGGACCCAAAAATCAGGTTGAAAACAACAGACCCATATCAATACTATACACTCTAGGCAAGATTTAAGAAAAACTGCTACACTCCCACATGTCAGCATACACTGAGAACTATGGTCTGCCTGCCCCATTTATCATGGTTTTCATAAAAACCATAGTACTGACATAGCCCTCATCAGTTCTACCAATGATGTTATCTGTGATACTGATGCAGGCCAACTCACAGATGTTATCTTCAATGACCTCACAAAATCATTTGATTTGGTCATTCACTCACTACTACCGAGCAAACTTCAAAACCTGGATTTTGACAGTCAATCACTGTCCTGGTTAGGAAGCTACCTCTACAACTGGACACTGTGTGAAGATAAGAAACCTCCTTCCCTCTCCTAGAAGTACCACCCAAGGCATACCACAGGGCTCCATCATTGGGACACTCCCATTCTCCCTGTGTATCAATGACTTTCCCAATCCTTGGGGTGGTGCAAAAATCTTACTCTATGCAGACGACACAGTGCTTTTCCGAAGTGCAAGTGATGTCCATACCATCAACAACACCCAGAAAATTTAATTTCTGATACTGCAAGACTGGGTTACACAGAACCACCTTGTGTTAAATAGCAAAGAAATGAAGACCATGTTGCTTGGCTCTTCCTTTAAAATGTGAAACCAGTCAAACTATCTCAGAATTGCCACCTTACTGAGGATTCACCTGCAATCTGTTGCAACCTTCAAATACCTAGGGCTACTCCTGGACTCCACACTACCATTTAAGTCACAGGCAGATACTGTCAGTATAACAACCAATCAGAAGTTGGGGCTTCTCTATAGGTTAAGAGCCTGCCTTACTAGAGATACCCGACTAGCCATTTGTCAATAGCATTCTCCTCTCACATTTATCTACGGGGCAGCCACTCTCCTCCCTGCAAGGGAAACTGACATAACCAGACATACGGTGCTCTATAACAGAACTGGTCACTTTGCCCTTAGCACTCATAATGGGGGCCATCACTACAGGGTCCTAAAGGAGCATAAATGGCCTACACTTGACAGTCAGATGTAATATTTCCTCCACTTTATAACTTAGAGACTATTCAGCAAGAACTCACCACTCTGCCTGTTCTGTGCCCTAACTAGGTACCGCACCCCTCTTCCAGGAACTTGAGGCCCTCATCCTACATACCCCTCAACTCCAGATATGAAAACTAGTGGAGGGCTAAGATCCTTCAATGACTTGACTCCTACTCTGTGGAAATCCCTTCCCTCACTGTTAAGTTAAGCAACGTTGATGGGGTCTTCAACCAGCCCTCAAAGAGCATATCCTGTCACTAGCTGATTACAGCTGCTGACTCTCTGCTACTACAGCTAGCCCCAAAATCTGAACTGGCTCCTCCCTCTGTGTTCTATATCCTGTAATTAACCTGACTGAACTTGCAGTCTAGGCATCTCTTATCAATGTGTTGTACCTTTCCACTTTGTGTACCTATGCAATCCTCCTAGTCACACCTATATCCAAAATGTCTGTACTATGCACCTTACTGATGTTACAATCAATATATGTATTTCTTTTTGTAACTTATTCCAGATCGTCCCTGGAAAATGGGACTTTTAATTCCACTGGGCATAGCCAGTTACTAAAAACAAACAATGATTGTTGCTGCACACTGTATCCTTGTATTTTTTGTACCTGCACTTGCTTACTGTTGTATCACTGCCCAAGTCATGTCTCTTTGTTGTAACCCTCCGATGACGTTGCTGTAATTTTGTTAGTTAGTCTGTAATTCTCTCAGATTGTACCTGAAAATAGGCATCTGTATGCCTAGTGTATGTTATCTGGTATCCAAAACAAACAATAAATAAATACATCAATAAACCATCAAGTGCTAGTGTCTTGAAACCAGAATAGCCAACCAACATGTGAGTGACTGGATGAGACAGACAAATATTGTTGTTATATTTTCTAGTTTTGGTTTTTCTGGCATTTGAGTCGCACAAGCTGATGGTTCTGGGTGACTTCAATGCTTGGATCGATGACAAACTCTCGTAATTTGGTCAGCACTTCCTCCAGTTGATGACATCTCTGGGCATTACACACATAGTTACCACTGCTACTCATAATCACAGTCAATCTCTTGACTTAGTCTTCCTCCTAGGGATTGAGGCCTCCAACCTGGGGTGGAGCCAGTTGGATGGTCTGATCACTACACCATGGGGTTTAGTTTTAGTGCCCCCCTACATAGGTCTAGCCCTGTGGAGATGACCAGTTACCATCCTTTATGAGATGTAAGCTCTCAAAGCCTAGTGGCGGTGCTAGATCTCTTGTCCCTCTCAGAGGCAAACAGTGACCCAGAGACCGTTGTTATGGCTTATAATTTGACCATTGCAGCGGCCCTGGATATCATTGCTCCTGTCCATGTTTGTCCTCTCTCCCTTTACCCTCAATCCCCATGGTTTGATGGGACTTTGAGGGAGATGCGGCGACTAGGACGAAGGTTAGAGCATTGCTGGTGGAAATCCACCCTTGATGCCGACTGCCTTAGATTGATGGACCATTATCAAGTCTAGCAATCTGCAATCACTCGTAAGAAGGCAGAGTTCCTGTCCGGGGAGATTGTGGTTGCTCAAAATCAACCAGCTCAGCTGTTCCAAACGGTGGACAGTCTATGCAACCTAGCCTGTCTACAAGTCTGGAAAGCTTTTTCGAAAGAAAAGTGCAATAAGCTTACTCAATTCTTTGTGACTAAGGTGGCCGACATCAGGGCAGCGCTCCATCCAGCACACACTATGGGTGTTACTGTGGGTCAACGTGGGGCCGTGGTTCCTCAGTTTTCTTAGAGTACCTTTGACCAGCCAGCTTTCATGGATGTCATGCGGATTATCCAGAGTGTGCACCCTACATGCTGTAGTTTGGATCCGAGACCTACCTCCCCAATTTTGGGTTGTATTGATTCTATCTGTCCAGTCCTAGCTTGGATAGTCTGGTGCTCCTTGGAGACAGGTGAGTGTCCAAGCTCACCGAAAGAGGCGGTGGGGACACTACTCTTGAAGAAAGCTTCTTTGGACCCAGACTGTCTTGCAAACTACAGACCAATCTCTAACCTCCCCTTTTTAGGGAAGGTGATTGATAAAGTAGTGGCCACTCAGTTGGAGGACCATTTGACCACCCATGACATCTATGAACCTCTCCAGCCTGGATTTCAAAAGAAGCATAGTACCGAGACAGCACTGGTTCAGGTGCTCAATGATCTCCTGATGGCTAGAGATCGGATGAGCCGTTCTATTCTGGTCCTCCTAGATCTCTCATCAGCGTTTGACACTGTGGACCATGGGGTACTGCTTGATCATCTGAGGTTCATCTGGGCACTGTCAGGTACAGTCCTCGGGTGGTTTACATCGTTCCTCGTGGGGAAGATCTCAGAGAGTGGTGTCCGGGGTTTATTCCTCGGATCCAGGTTCTCTATCATGTGGGGTTCCTCAGGGTTCAGTGCTGTCTCCCATGTTGTTTGCAATGTATATGCTGCCCCTCGGAGACATTGTAAGAAGGTATGGGCTGAGGTTTCACTGCTATGCTGATGATACCCAGCTCTACCTTTCTTTTGCACCTGACCAGGATGGAGCTGTCTCGATCTTTAATAGCTGTCTCACTAAAATCCAGGAGTGGATGAATGCCAATTGGTTGAAGTTGAACTCTAGTAAGACTGAAGTATTGGTTGTGGATCCAGGTTGCCAGATTGGGGGAAGAAGGTCGGTGTGGGTTCACCCTCTGGACTTTTCTCGGAGCGTGCCACTCCTGACCTCTGAACAGGTGTGAAACCTGGGGGTAATTGATGAAGGGCTGACCTGCATTTGCAGGCGTCAGCTGTCATCAAATCCTCATTTTACCATCTGAGGAATATCTCCAGGATTAAGCACCTTGTTCCGCCCGGCGACCTTCCTACTCTGATCCATGCCTTTGTGACCTCACGTTTACATTATTGCAACTCCCTGTACCTAGGGCTACCAGGGGTGGAAATCCATTGCTTGCAGCTAGTGCAGAACACGGCAGCCCAGCTTTTGATGGGATCATCTCGGTCCTGTCATATTTCGCCGGTGCTGTGTGGACTGCACTGGCTGCCAGTTCAGTGGATCACCTTTAAAGTCAGTCTTCTGACTTTTGGAGCCCTACACGGACTTGGCCCAGACTACCTGAAAGAGCTTCTGGTTCCTTACTGCCCTGGGCAATTGCTCTACTCAGCTGATGAGGGGTTGCTAGAGATTCCAAGGGTATGTTTGAAATCTTCTGGGGCTAGAGCATTTGTGTATGCTGCCCCTACCCTTTGGAATTCTCTAACCCGTCGGTTACCCGAGTGCATGATGGTGGACGGATTTAAGCAGGCACTCAAAACTCTCCTATGGTGCCAAGCTTTTGGTAACTAATTTTTGGATGATACCAGTTTGAAATTTTTGTTACCGAGATGTTTGTTTTGTTTACTTTGTGATTTTAATATTGTTAAGGCTCCTTGTTTTTTGAAAGGTGCCATACAAATAAAGTTTATTAATTATTATGGTTATTACTATCCTACTTATAATTATCCACACTAGGCTGCTTTATTGCCTGGTCCTTGAGTTGCTTATTATTACAGGCCTTTTCCTGTACTCTTTCCAGGTCATACCTGCAAATAAACATTCAGTTGTCTACCTACCCAGTAAATAGAAATTAAATAAATAAACACCTGCTTTGTAATTAAAACATTTTTAAAAACACATTTTTCTGAAATAAAGGCCAAGATTGATACTTCTGATGTTCAAAACACCATTTGAAGACCAGCTAAGCTTGCATTTTTATACTGTCTGCATCCTTACTGTATATACGGTAGTGGTTGGCTCTGTCTTGAACATCCATGTGATGCTGTTCACTGCTAGTGTATGCATTTGTTCTTGACTCATGGCTCAAGTCGTGCCTTACAACTGGCTAATTTTAGTCCAGAACACTTCCCCAATTACCAAAATAAATACAAATCGATGACAGTAACTGGGAAAGAGAAAAGCCAGCATTGCTTTTCCACACACATTTTATATTATATATTCACACACACACACACACACACACATTATATATATATATTTTTATTTATATTTATGTTAGCATAATGTCAGACTAGAAAGTGCATCCTGCTTGCCAGGGTTTTCTGCCACTGTTTTTACACCAGACCACTGATAAATACACAGATGGCATTTACAAGTAAAGCCTATTTTTCCTTGAAAAAACAAGCACCAAAGCCGACTTAAAATCCATTGTTGAGTGGAAGCACATGTTTCTGCTGCCTGATTCACCCTTTGTTTTCAAAGGACAGTGTCGAGGCATACCTCTGAATAGCTATCTAAAAGATATAGAGCATCAACACAAAAGCACTGAGGCAAGGATTACCTGAGAAAGCAAGAAAGTCATTGGCAATAGAGGCAGGTTTCAGAGAAATACAAAATTACATATTACCCAATAACGTCAAAGCTTCATGGGAAGGTTAGGTAAATTATCATGATGTGCATGTACTTCCCATGATACTTTGCATTATTGGGGTACGTGTAATTTTTGGGTTTATCTGACTAGCTTGCAGGCAGACTAGAACAGCAGTGAAGGCTGGCTATTTGGTGTGGTAGAAGCATGGCACACTGGCACCAGAGAAACTGTTGTTCAACTGCTTTCTTCAGAATCGAACACCAAGGCCAGTATGATGTGGAGGTGAGATGCTCAGCTCTCAGGCTGGGATTGATGGTGGCTGCCCACCAGTCATGCATCCCATGCTGACTGATCAAGGAGCACAACTGGCTGGGGAAGCAGCTACTTGCCTGACCCATGATGGGGAAGAGTACAGCCATGGTGAGCCAGATGGTTGGGGGTGTGGTCATAGGGAAAGGTAGTTCAATACTGCTTTCAAAACCAATTCACTTCCTTCATTTCCTACCAGGTTTCAGCAATCCAGCAACTTGAAGCAGTTTGGGGACTCTGAACTTTGTTCCTTAGTGTCTGTGAACATATGAGAGTTGAGCAGAGCACTAACTTTGGGGCTGACAATGCAGTCTAGAGTTTAGAGTAAAAGGCTATGAATTAGCTTGGTACATCCAACAGACCTGAGTTTAATTCCCACAGCCTCCACCTGCATACTAGGCAACTCTAAGCAAGTCACTTAACCTCCCTATTGCTCCCCAGTCGACCCCGAAAACAGGCAGTTATGCCTAATAAGTCTTACCTGGTTACCAAAGAACAACAAAAAAAAAAAAAAAACAGTACATCTAGTAATAGTGAAGGGAAAGAAAGATGTTCTATAAGCTACAATGTGAAGCTGTCCGAAACTTTATAAGTTGAGAGCAAAGTGCTAAAATCATTTTGGAACTTAAAAAGGAAGCCAACATGGATAAGCAACACCCAGTGTGTGATTTCTTTTTGCCTCAGCATGAGTGAGAAGAATAATATGCTTTGCAGATTAATACAGTTTTGCACACCCAGCATTCTGTACAAACAATTACATAATGACAGTAGTGAATCTGGCCCTCTTACCAGCTCACTGCCACAAAGTACTTTCACAAGGTTGCCCACACCCTGCTGTTGATAGAAGTAGGCATGTGTATAGAAAAAACTTTTCAGATTTCCAGGCGAGTTCTTCCCCATCAGCAGAATTGAAATGTAAACACCTAACAACATTTCATAACAGTGAAGACATTTAGGAGTGCGACTGACATTTTGTTATTCCATCTCTCCACCCATTTATTTCTGCACTGGTTCCCTAGTCCTCCATCCTGATGTTCCTTGCCTCCTCTACTGCACCATTTCTCTGATCTGAGTGGCAGTCATGCAACTTTCTTCACAGCTGATGCCAGTGTGTCTCTGTGCGGTGCGGCCAGCACCCTCTATGAGAGTCAAACACCTCACTTTGAAGATGTGCCCAACCCCCAGCTGGCTCCAATATTGGTTGTCAGAGCCTGAACATGAATTTTGGCCTCACAGGTGGAGCAGTGATGCACTGCTGACAAGTCTTGGGACAGACCCATAAATTATCTTTCAGCAATTAACTTCACCTGGTCAGGGAACTACACTTGGGGAGGTCTCTACAACATGGTAAACCCTCTTCCCTCTTGGCTTACTCCCAAAGTACAGTCCCACAGTTCAACACAGAGCACCTTCACTTTGAAACTGTGCAAAAACAGGTTAATTTGCTTTGGCAGTGGAAGGGGAATTCCACTAATGTCAGCTCCCTAAAGCCCGTTTTGCAGGAAATGAAAGAGGAGAATCCAGGCCATACTGCATATTAGAGTGGCTACTAAAATGGTGAACTCTGGATCCTTTTTCTCATTTTAGTGTAAATGGTTTTGACTTCAATTGCAGTAGGATGGCATGTTCATGGTGAAAATGCTGAGCTATACATTTTTATTCCTTTTAGATTGACTCTTTTCTCCTGTCTTGCATGATACCTTTTTCCTCATTTTGATTCTGCTTTAGCACTTAATTGCATCTGAAGTAATGAATGGAGCGTTCCTTTCAATATAAATCAGTACAGGATTTCACCAGCATTCTCTGTTGTTTTTGAACATTCTTTGTTTAGTAACTCTTCTCTTGTGACTAAAATGAGTTATAATACAACAGATACTGCTCTCTGACCATATGGGACAACAAGTGTACAAAAACAGCAGAGGAAACTGGTGAAAAACTGATCGGAGTCATATTAAAAGGAACACTTCTTTTATTATTTGAAAAGTAAAGTTGTAAAGCAAACCCAAAATTGGGAAGAAGAGTATCATGCCAGAAATTCAACTTGCCCGATATAAATTGGAGTACCTAAACATCAGCATCAACAGGGAGCAAAGACTTCCTAGAAGCTCTCCGGGGATCGGGCCTAAGGCAGCTGGTGAGAGACCTAACAAGGGGGAAAGCTGTCCTCGACTTGTTACTCACAAATGTCTCAGCAGTAGAAGTTAACAGCCACCTGGGGTCCAGCGACCACCCCATGTTGTGGTTCCAGGTAAATACAGCAGTGGAAACTAGACATTCAAAAACTAAAATACTAGACATCAGAAAAGCAGATTTTGCTGCTAAAATGGAGTGTCTTAATAACAACCTAGCAAATAAAACAAGGGTGGCCGGCCCGGTGGCGCTGAGAGTTGAGGTGCTGGATGCCACACCTTGTGCCACGCCGGTGACCTGGGTTAGGGAGTGGACTTGGGTCGCTGGTGGGTTTGCCAGGGGGAGATAGGCTTGAGCGTCCCATGACTGCTCACCTTCTCCGGGGAGGGAAGAGGCCAATGCCTGTGCACTTGTCTGACTCCAAACTGAGGCTTGGAGTACTATAGGGGATGGGCGGCCATTATACTGCGTGGGCATCAGTGCTTTGCACCATGACCTCTGGGGTTTCACACTGTACAGGAGGGGAGAAAAGAACCTGCTACCAACAGGGAGATGGGGAGCCAGGAGACATGCCGACGATGTGCCTGTGCCCACCGGATGGACCAGAGCCGATGCTATGTAAGTTACAGGGTGTTAGTGCCCCCACCTCATCCCCACCCGGGGGGTTGAACCGCAGCTCCATGGCTTCTCAGGGTCCGTTCAGGGCAGGGCACCAGGCAGTGGGATGTCTGCCATGTCTCCCCTGATGGGTCGGGGTGGCAGGCTGGGGTAAGTGGACAAGAGAGTAATTTAAAAAACACATGGGTGGGGTGGGGTTGAATAGTATTGGGAATGTCTAAAGAGGGCTACAACAGAAGCCTCAAATCAGTGTCTAAGAAAGGTAAGTAAAGCAAAGAAGAGAAGAGAAGAAAACCTCTATGGTTTTCTAGGGAGGTGGCCACCAGGGTCAGGGAAAAAAGAATTGCTTTCAGGAGATACAAGGAAACTGGATATGACAAAGAGACACATACAAGAAGAAACTGAGGGAAGTAAGCAAGACAATTAGGGCAGCAAAGGCATCAACAGAAGAGAAGATAGCCAACGAGGTCAAAAGGGGGTCAAGACCTTCTTTAGACATATCAGAGAAAAGAGGAAGACAAATGGGGGTATAGTCAGAATCACAAGGGATGAAAGGCGGGCACGCATGCAGAGGAGGACAAAGACAAAGCAGAGATCCTCAACAGCTACTTCTGCTCTGTTTTTATCAAGGAAGAGGATGGTTGCAGACCTACCCTGGGTAGAAGAAGTACTGTCAGTTGTGAAGTCGATTCAAGACCATTCACAAGGAAAAGGGTCCTTCAGGAACTGGGGAGACTCAAGGTAGACAAGGCCATGTGCCCGGATGAAAGTCACCCTAGGATTCTTAGGGAACTAACAGAGGAGCTTGCAGCACCTCTGGCTGAACTATTTAACCTATCACTTGAACTAGGCGAGATCCCAAGGGATTGGAGAAGGACAATGTTATCCCTCTCCATAAGAATTAGAGTAGGGAAATTGAAGGCAACTATCGCCTAGTTAGCCTCACCTCAATTGTGGGCAAAACACTGGAAGCACTTCCCAAGGAAAGAATTCTAACCTCTTTAGAGAGTGGCAATTTGGACCCCAAACAGCATGGTTTTACCACTGGAAGATCATGCTAGATAAATCCAATTGATTTCTTCAACTGGGTAACCAAAACTGGATCAAGGTGGTACTGTGGACATGGCATATCTGGACTTCTACAAGGCCTTCGACTCTGTCCCACACAGAAGGCTGCTAAACAAGCTTGACAACATGGGAGTTGGTCAGAAAGTGGTAAACTGGATAATGAGCTGGCTGAGTGGGAGGACCCAGATGGTAATGGTAAATGGCACCCTATTGGAAGAAAGAGAGGTGACTAATGGAGTGCTGCAGAGGTAAGTGTTATGCCCTATCCTCTTTAATATCTTCATTAGGGACATATCTGAAGGCTTGGAGGGCAAGGTAGCCTGTTCACTGATGATACAAAGATATGCAGTAAAGTCGACATTCCTGGTGGGGTGGATAAGATGAAGGCAGATCTCAGAACATTGGAATTGTAGTCAAAAACATGGCAGCTAAAATTCAACACAAACAAGTGCAAGGTCATGCACCTAGGGAAAGGCAATCCTGGAGAAGAATGCCACATGAGAAGTGTAAAACTAGAGGCCACAAAGCAAAAGAGATCTAGGGTTTATTATAAAACAGATGACCTAACAAAGATTAAGCAGTGCAAGGAGGCTGCATTAAAGGCAAATGGTATGTGGGGATGCATAGGAAATGGAATAAGAGTAGAAAAAGAAGTTGAGATGCCACTCTATAGATCGCTGATAAGACCGCACCTGGAATAATGCGTACAGTTCTGGCGGCCACATCTTAGAAAGGACGTAGACAGACTGGAAGAGGAGAGCTACAAAGATGGTGTAGGGACTGCATCTGAAATCATATGAGGAAAGGTTGAAGGATCTCAACATGTATTCCTTGGAAAAATGGAGGGAGAAGGGAGACACGACTGAAACATTCAAATACATGAAGGGAATAAATAGGGTACGGGTTCAGGACCTTTAGAGGTCATGATATGAAACTGGGGGAGGGGGGGCTAGTTCAGGAGTGTAACCCCTAGGTGGTGCTATCCCAAGGGCTACTATCCCTGCCTGCTAGGCTAATAGCAGGTTAAGGGGCCTGAGTTCTGAAACGGGTGCCTCCACCAGGAGGTCAGGGTTGGTAGTGGTCAAGCTAACCTGGGCACAGCCCTCTGGGACACTGTAACCCCCCCTTTCCTTACTAGTGGCCAAATCAATACACAATAATCACTTTCACAATACCCCTGATACACCACACAAGTACCCACAGTGTTTGCACTTACCACGAGGGCTTTCCTCTGGCCCAGCCCTGGGGACCCCTGTAAAACAAAGTTATACACAGCAAATAACAACAGTACAGTACTCTTGCACAAACTGGAACCACAGTCAGGGTAAATGCAAAAAAGAGTTAGATCTGATTTATTTAAGGGATTTGAACAAGGGAGGTGCGTAATCAGGTTAATATGCTTAAAAGAGGTATCAGTTAAACAGTTATGCATGCACTTCAGGGTCCATAAACAGTCACACACTCTGGGTACCCAGATGGAGAATGGTGGGCTAGCCAGGAATGTTGCAGCTGGTTGGGACCCTGTGATGGAAGAAAACAACATGCACAACACACACTATTTGTAATCCGGAGCCGGAGGGCTCGGTTTGTGAAAAGAAAACAACAAGACAATCAGATGACACACTTTTAGAGTAAACTGTTGTTGCAGGGAGCTACCCTGATGACTACTCACCATACCCAAGACTGGACACAGGCTGGACGAAAGTTGAGACAGCAGGTGGTTAATCTGGAGTGCCAGGAGAAGCAAGGCCCACATGATTCGCAGAGGCATTGTTCCTGTTCAAGTATGGAGCAGGGGGCTGATCCCCAGGCAGGTCTCTCATCGGTGGCTTTCTCTGTGCAGTGGGGTAGTCTGGCAGGGCCAGCATGGCATGGCCCAGACCGAATGCAGATGAACGAGGATTCAGTCCGATTAAGCTGGATAAAGCTTCCAGCAGCAGAACACAGTTCACACAGTGGGGAACCAAATCATGACCCACTTTCAATACACAGCACATTTACATGTAAGGAAATTTTACTGTACCAGGCAAACCACTCTCCGGTCACGATCGCAAAGTCTCTGCACAAACCAGGGATTCAAAAGCAGCTGGAAATCCTGACAGGCCAATCGCATTCAGCAAATCTTCGGTCTCCTTCAGGTTAAAACCTGGTCACAGTCCAGTGGCATAAATAGTCCCCACAACTCGGAGTCAGTCCGAATAAACTCAGTTTTCCCCTCTCAGGGACAGCAGGCAGACAGGAAGGCCAAAACTCAGCCCTTTCACAGTTCTCCAATGCAAAACTACACAGAACTGCTGCTCAAAAAATCACTTGAGCTGTTACTTCTTCACTTCTCAGCCCAAAACTGAAACTAGCTGCAGTAGCCTGGGAAATTCCCCAAGATCCAAAAGGTTCGGTTGGCCGATCCTCCTGTCAGTCACAACAAAGGTTCCCCTTTCAGGTGCAAAAAGCCCAGAACTACAATTCCTACAGATTTCGACTCCAGACAGCTCCTGTAGTCCGGCTCCATTTTAAGTCCCACCAGTATTGATTGGTCCAATTCATAGTCCAGGACCAAGATAGTGGAGATAAACAAAACTTTCCTTGCTGCAAAGAAGGCAGGTTAGGCAAACTACATTATCATTATCACTCTAAATGATTTTCAGCAAATAGTTACATCTTTCAACAGAGCTCCCTCTCAGATTACTTGTGCCTGCAGCTCTTAAAGAGACAGTACATAGAGGATATACAGGCACTCTCTGGCAATCACATTTAAACTGCTAAAAACACAGGACACCAGCCTGGCAGTGAGCATTTAGGTAAGCTCGAGGAAGACTTTTTGGAAACTCCCATTTGTACAGGGGCTACAGGAGCAACACACATAGGTTATTTTTGATGGAGAGGGTGGTCAATGCATGGAAGAGCCTCCCCTAAGGTGTGGTGGAGCCAAAGATGGTTGAGGATCTCAAGAATGCTTGGGATAATTACAAAGCATCATTGCACTGAGTAGCAGACAAGGGAGAGGGCCAGGGTCATGGGCAAACTAGGTGGATCTTATGTCTCCTTCAGCTGCCACTTTCTATGTTTCTATGTTAAAGTATTACTGGGCCATCTAAAATGGAATAAAAAACATATTGGCCCAAGTTCTCAATGCTAATATACACTGCTGCTTTAGACCTTCAGGAGAAATAGGCATGTGGGGCAGGAGGTTAAATGGATAGCAGGAGGAACGGGGAGAACCTGGAATGCAGGGAAATGGGGGGAGACAGGTGGATCAGAGCAGGAGGAGCAGGAGGAAGAGGGAGGAAAGCGCAAGGAGAAGGACCAAAAGTACAAGGAGGATACAGTAAAGGGAGCTGAGGGTTTAGGCCAGGGGAGCACAACAAGCAAGGACGGACTAAACGGAGACAGGAAGGAAGGGAGGACGAGCCAGGCTAGTTTAGCGGATGGGGGAGAAGGAACAGTCACGAGCAGTAAGGGGGGAGTTAGCGAGGTACAGAAGGATACTCGGGAGGAGGAGAGGCATAGGGTAAATAAGGAGGGGGCCGCATGTGGCACCCAGATAGGGGGAGGAACAAGGAGCCGGCTGGGTGGAGGGGATGAAGAAGAAGAATCAGTATTTATATAGTGCTTTTCATACATCCAAAGCGCTTTACAAGCAATGCTAGACTGGTAGTGAAGTGACTGAATGTGTGGTGGCGGCCATATTGCACATCATCACCCCCACACAGCCTGGATAATTGCATGAACCGGTTTATGGGAAGGGGAATGTTGGCCAGGACACCGGGAATGTTCCCTACTCTTTGCGAAGAGTGCCCTGGGTTCTTTTACTTCCACCTGGACACCCACTAGGACAACACCAGGATGGGTAGAAGGGACCTTGGTTTAACGTCTCATCCGAAGGCCGGCACACTCCAGCAGTACAGCACCCCCAATACTGCACTCGGATGCCAGCGATTTTTAGGTGCAAGTCCAATCCCGGTGTGGGACGAGAACCCACGACCTTCTGATCCAGAGGCGGATGTGCTACCAACTGAGCCACGCTGACACCTGGGATGGTAGAAAGGATGAGGGACATGGAAGGGGGGGAAAATGGAGCGGTCAGAGTGCTCCTGTTGGGGGAATTCTATGATCAGGGGTATCAAATGGGATAGGGAGGGAGAAGCCTGACCAGTTATAACAAAATGCTTCCCTGGACTAACGGTGCACAGGGCCAAGCACGAGGTATATCAGCTGACAAAGGATTGTGGGGGGTTCCCTGGACATACTGGTCCACCTGGGTACAAGTGACATTGAGGGCAATAGAGAGCTAGAGATACAGGCAAGGTTCAGGGAGCTTGCCAGGGTCTATCATGACATAGGATGCACAATTTCCTTCTCAGAAATCCTGCCGGTGCCAAGGACTAGTGGGGAGCACAAAAGGAAGATTAGGGAGATAAACCAGTGGCTCAGGGAGTGGTATGAGGCCAGAGGGTATGGGTTGATAGGAGATTGGGGGAAGAGACCTGGGAGGATAAGGAGCTGTATGCTGAGATAGGCTCCATCTCAGTTTGGAAGAGGGGAATTCTTAAGTTGAAAATAGAGGTTCATCGGTGAAAGTGGGGGTTAAACTTGTGAAGGGAGGATGGGAAAAGGCTGTCGAGGGGTCCGACAAGGAGGGACTTGTCTCCACCCGCTGGGGAGCTGGAGGAATGCAAGAAAAGGGCTGACTGGTAAAGTGCAGACCAGGGAAAACTGAATCCCATGGGAACACGAGCAGGGGAAATGGAAGTATAGGGAAAGGGTGGAAGGTAGTCCTGCTAAATGCCAGGAGCTGGGGCAATAAAATGCCTGAGCTCCAGGCGATGCTAACTGAGGGAGTGGTGGATGTGGCAGCGGTCACTGAGACCTGGGCCACCGCATGACACGACTGGGACCTGAACCTGGAGGGTTACACTATGTTCAGGAAGGACAAGGGGGAGGGAAGGGGAGGAGGGGTAGCAATGATAGTCAAAAAACTGCATTGGCATAGGGGAGTAGAGGAGGCGGAGGGAACCGTGGAGGCGATTTGATACCTTGATAACAAGGGGGCAAGACAGTAAAATAGGAGTGGTATAGACCCCCTGCGCTGGCGGAGGAGCTGGAGGAGAGTCTGGTGGCAGATGTTGGGAGACACTGCAGATTGCGCAGGGGAAGGGTGGTGGTGGTGTTGGGGGACTCAAACATGCCAGGAACGGACTGGGAGACAATGACATCCTCAGTGGCCAGGGAACAGAGGTTGTTGGATGTCTTTCAAGACGTGTTCCTAACTCAGCAGGTGGGGGAACCGACCAGGGAGGCACGGGTACTGGATGTGGTCCTGGCAGACAGTGACCAGATTGGGGTCCTGGAGGTAAGGGACCCATTGGCGGGGGAGTGACCATGCCACTGTCTAGTTCTACCTGGACCTAGGAGGGGTAGAAGGCTGCACAAAGACGGAGGTAACTGACTTCAGGGGGGCGGATTTTAAGGAAATGGGAAGGATCCTTAAGGAGCATTTGGATGTGATTGGGTCAGACATGGACACTGACAGTAGGTGGGAAATCACCAGGAGAGGAGTGCAGGATGCTATCAGCACCTGTGCAAGAGTAAGATGAAAATGCGGTAAGGCCCGAAAACCCTGATGGTGGACCAGGCAGGTCCAGGAGGCGGTGCGGGGAAAGAAGGCAGCCTATAGGTAATTCAAGTGCTCAAGGAGTGAAAGGGATCGAGGGGAGTACGAGCTGATGGCTAGAAAGGCCACTAGGGTGGTGAGGCGGTTAAGGCAAGGAAGGAGCAGAACCTGGCCAGGAAATTAGGAGAGGAACAAGGGGTTCTTTTAGATACATTGGGGAAAAACGAAGGGTGAAGGGGCAGATTAGCAGGATTAAAAACAGGGGAGAGATGGGCACAAGACCCGGGGGAGCAGGCTGAGGTACTAAATGAGTACTTCACCTCAGTTTTCACCAAGGAAAATGGGGGTGCTGTATCATACATGGGAGGAGACAGTATTACTGAGGAGGGAGGACCCTTACCGATCGGCAGGTCTGGGGAGAGGGGGAGGCATCACTGGCAGGAGGGGGGAAGGCTATGCAGGGAGAAGAGGTTGCGGAAGTGGAAATCACAGCAGAGAGAGTGAGGGAAGCGCTCAGGTCCCTTAATATGGAGAAAGCACCGGGGCCGGATAAATTACATCCCAGAGTGCTGAAGGAACTTGCGGATGTCCTGGGCAAAACCCTGGCAGGGCTTTTCACCATCTCTGAGGACAGGGTGGGTGCCCCAGGACTGGAAGGTGGCACATATAGTGCCTATCCACAGGGGGGAATCAAGGGAGGTGGAGGGAACTAGGCCTGTCAGCGGACCTCGTGGTGGGCAAGGTGATGGAGGCATTGTCAAGGAGAGGCTGGGGGCGACCTGGAAAAGTCAGGGTGCCTGGACGATAGGCAGCATGGATTCATCCAGGGGAAATCGTGTCAGACAAACCTTGTGGAGTTCTATGACTGGGTGACGAGTGCCTTGCACCTCGGTAGACCAGTGGACATCCTCTTTCTAGACTTCAGCAAGGCATTTGACTCTGTTCCTCATGAGGGCCTGTTGGATAAGTTGGGAGAAATGGGGATGGGGAACCAGATGATCAGATGGATATGCAATTGGCTCCAGGACCGGACCTAGAGGGTCGTAGTTGGCGGGATAGTCTCATCCCCAAGGAGGGTCATTAGTGGGGTCCCACAGGGATCAGTCCTTGGGCCCCTCCTGTTCAACACCTATGTCTCTGACATAAGGACAGGTATCAGGAGTGAGATGAGTCTCTTTGCGGATGACTCAAAACTGGGGGTGGTGGTGGATGGGGAGGAGGAGGGTGGCCCTACAGGGGACCTGGAGGCTCTGGAAAGATGGTCTAGAAAGTGGAAGCTGAGGTTCAATGCAGGAAAGTAGTGCTGCACCTGGGGGCCAGAAACCTGGGCCAAGTGTACACCCCTGGGGAATGCTACAAGTCTCGATGGCTGGAGAGGGACCTGGGGGTGGTGGTGGATGTCAAGATGAACAAGCTGGAGACTTGTAGGAGGGCAGCAGCCAAGGCCAACAGGACGCTGGGATGCATCGCTAGGAGGATCACCTCCAGAAAGAGGGAAGTGATACTCCCTCTGTATAACTGCTTGGTGAGGCCGCACCTCGAGTACTGTGTGCAGTTTTGGAGGCCACACTTAAAAAGGGACAATTAAACTCCTGGAGAGGGTCCAGAGGAGGGCAACCAAAATGATTTGGGGTTTGGGGGACATGACCTATGGGGAGAGGCTCGAAGAGCTAAATATGTACACATCGGAAGAGAGAAGGACCGGGGACATGATAGAGGTCTTCAGGTACATGAAGGGGTAAATAGGGGAGGAGCAGTAAGGGTGCTTCAAGGAAGGAGGTGGGGCAACTGGAGGGCATGGGTGGAAGCTGAAGGGAAGATTCAGGGAGAAAGGAGAAGGTGCCACTTCACTGAGAGGGTGGTGGGGCCTTGGAATGCACTGCCCAGGTGGCTGGTGGAGGCAGAGACAGTGGAGGGGTTCAATAGGGGGTGGGACAGGTACAGGGGAAGGGTTCTGGAAGCAAAATCCAATGCAGCGAGAATATCTGGAACTGGGAAGGGAGAAGCCAGAGAAGGCGAGGGGGGCAGCAAGGTCAGCTCCCAGGATGGGGTCTGACCAAACGAGCAGACGCGAAAGACTGTTAGGCCTATTCTGCTGGCATTTTAGTATGTTAGTATGTTAAATACTTCAGTTAGTGATGGATCAGCATACTGACAAGTAGGGCAGCAGTAATGGGGGGGAAAGTGGGGAAGTTGTCCGGGGCCCCAAGCTCAGGTTGTCCGGGGCCCCAAAATTCATAGATGCAGCCCTGCTGACAAGACAGACTTGAGAGGAAAGGAATGGTATTTGGTTTTCTGTAGAACCCTTAATACATTCCATATCCTAAAGCAACATACAATCCAGGACAAGAACAGGAGAGAATGTTACTGCCAGTTAGGTACGCAGTATGATTCAAACAGCACAGAGATGTAACAGAGGAAGAATACAGAGAGTTTAGGCACAAGCAAATTACACACAGAGATGTGACAATCAGGGTCGCACAGTGAGTAAGTGGGTGTGAGATTCACACCTGAATCACTGCTCACAGCTCCCTAATCTAACCATGAGGCAAAACCTTTCGACCTCTGTGGGCCTACCTAATATCTGTTGAAAATATTACCCACAGATGGGGAAAAAAAAAAAAATGTTAGCACAGGGAGTGTTAGGCTCCCCACTGCTTCATTTGTCTTGATAGAGTTTTGGACTTGTTCACAAAGCCACTTGTCATATCGCTGGAACCAAGACTCTGAAAAGGAATTTTGGCTAATACCCAGTACTGTCAATGCAGTGCATTAAAAAGGAGGGTGGCTACACTTTTGACACCCATAGTACGAGATGTTAAACTGAGGTCCCTTTTGCCCATCTCCGTTAGCTGTCCAGGTGGTAGTTAGATATCCCATGATACTTTCTGCAACAGTTGGAGATTTTCACCAGTGTCCTAGCTAACATTCCCCCTGTGGAAATGGACCGTCACTGCTGAGTGTGCCTTTCCTGGTTGACAATTACAAACAAATGAAAAATGTACTGCTGGAGGCATCATACTTTAGTCCAAATATCTAAATCATTCACTTGATAAATGTAAATGTAAAAATTAATGTATCAGAGTCACTGACAAGTGACTAAAATTGGTTTTAGAGTTTATCAGTTCTCTGATATTTTGGTTGCCCATGACTGAATAAAAGAGGCAGTGTGGCCTAGTGGTTAGAGCACCAGCTGTGGAAGCAGATCATCACAGGTTCAAAAACACAGCTAGAGCCAGATCTTCGCTGTGTGTCCTTGGGCAAGTCACTTAACCTCTCGGTGCTCCAGTCCACCCAGTGCAGAAATGGGCAGAAGCAAAACCCCTGTGAAAATGAGATGTTCATCTCAGCTGGCTATACAGCATAAATAAACTGTAAAACAAACCAGAAAATCTGTATCTGTTCCTCAGGTTCAAGCACATGTTTTATGTACTAGTGGAGCGTTTGCTGCGCATTTAATTATTTATTTTATTTTTCATTTATTGATTTTGATGACTGGGAGGTGGACTGGCACCAAGGTGACCTTTTCAGGCATGACCTGGGTACACAAGAGTACACATCAAGACAATGCAACAGGATACAAGCATAAGTAATGTAACCCCCCCTACAAATGGGGGTTCCCAAAAAGTCTTACTTGAGCTTGCCTAAATGCTCACTGCCAGGCTGGTGGCACCATCTTCCCCAAGTAGTAGTTGGAAAGTTGAATGATTTACCAGTGTACAAGGTGCGCCCAGAGAATAACTCCAAAGCTGTCAAGACTATGCACCGTAACCACTTGCTACGTATCGGCCAAGTCATAACTGAGGCTGAACCATCAGAGAGAGATTGATTCCCCTGGGCCAGTGACTCATGATGCTGCAAAGAAGAGACAGAGTCAACCTACTCCAGTAGTTACAGATTTAAGATTTTTCCTGCAGCAGGCCCAGAATAATAGTGACTGTCAGTCCACCTCTGACGAAAGCGAGTGTGACAATGCCTATTACCCCTCCTATGAATTGAGTCAGCTGTTTCAAGGTAACCCTTGACTAATTGTGGGGTTAAAGCTGGGCCTTCTGGACTGCCCAACCCCCCCAGCGTCGTCCTTGGAACCAACGCTCCCTGAAAGTGAAGTGCAAAGTATTACATCCAAGGTTGCGGACTCTCTGTTTTTTGTGGAACTGTGTGAGTTGCCCAAAGAAGGGGCTGACGGTCTGAGTCTCTCTGGTGACGCACCAAAACTTGAAGAACAATGTGAGTGTTGACAGCCCCCCTTCAGTGCTGCAAAGCCTAATTTTGCCAGAACCTCCTCAAAATGAGCAACCTGGGCCTCTGTCAGAAGATACTGAGCAAAGTGTTGTGGAAACGGAGCCTACAGAGCAAGGAGCTGACAGTGCTCCAAGTTTGGGCATTCCCATCCATGTAGAGGCACCCCTCACAAGTGATGAAAGCACCAAAGTTAGTGCTAAAAGTACAGAGACTGTGGCCTCTCCCCCCAGAAAGACTGGCCAAGCTGTCAAGCCAGTCCTACACTTTAGTTAGGATTCCTGTGGATTTGCCTCTCAATGTGGTTCACAAAGGGGTTTATGTTTTGCCAAGCTCACTGCCCAAATTGAGCTTGACGGCCAACTCCAGATTACTTGTTCTTCCCTCTCTCCATGGTGCCCCTGCCCCATCTAGCCCCAAGTTAACTGATAGGGAAGGACCCCCTCTTACATTGTTTAATGTACAAGAAATTATCAAATGAATCAGTATTATGCAGTATAATGTGGGGAGTGGTGCAATGCAGTGGCTGTGGGGCAGCCATATTCAGGCTGACCTTCTGGACACTGAGGTGCTGCCCTATCTGCATGCATCTCTCTGGACTGCGGGATGAGGTAGCCAGACTCAGAGCGGAAGTAAACTGGGTCAGGAGTACCATCACCCCTATCCAGGGACCACCCAGTCCAATGCAACTGCCTCAAAGGATGCAGAGAACGAGAGCACTTGGATGACAGTGGGCTCAGGGAGGGTTAGAGCAGTCAGGCAGGCACATCCCAGATCTATTCACTCAAGAACTCATGTACCCACACTGGCAAATGAGGACAACCAAATAGAGGTACCCAGAGAAGTGGAAGGAAAGGGATGGAGGTTAGCCAAGGAGGTGACCTCAGCGGGAAGCAGTGGACCCCGGAGGAGGAGGAGGAGGCGAATCCTGGTGGGGACTCCATCATAAGAGGATCCAGCTAGGAACACAGGAGGGGAGGACAGGGAGGTGAGGTGCTCACCAGGTGCCACGGCAAGGAGGGATGGAAGGAAGATCCTGGGGATCACTGGGAAGGCAAGACGGGAGGGTGAGCTGGATGTCATTATCCACCTAGGTACTAATGACCTGGCAAATGGGGAGCCAAAGGAGTTCAGGAAGAGTTTAGGAAACTGGGAGGGTCTCAAGCAAGTAGCTACTTCTGTCACTTTCTCAGAAGTACTACCTGTGAGAGGCAAGGGAGACATAGGAGTGCATGCCAGGAACTTTAACTCATGGTTGAAGAACTGGTGCTGCGAGAAGGGTTTGGATTCATTGGTGACTGGGGACCCACCTGGAGGGATGGAGGTTTGTTCAAGCCTGACGGCCCGCATCCATCCTGGAGGGGAATCCAAGCACTCAATGATAAGTTTAAATGCTACATTGACAAGTATTTAAACTAGCAAAGGGGTGGCAGGCCAGCAAGGAGGGTACCTACTTGCTCACCCCACAGCTAGCAGGGAACCAGTGAACCAGAGGGTGGCCATCTCTGCAAAGCAGTGTGCAAAAGATGGAGATTAGTGCCCAAGAGGTGGATAAGCAGAAAGCGGGCAAATTCAGCAGAAGGGCAGACAGCAAGGAGAACCAGGGATAAATGACAACCAAGGAAGGGGCTGGAGTAGAACAGTGAAACCGTCTAGGAGGTCAAATCATGAAAGCCATGTGTGCAAATGCCAGGGCCTTAGCAACAAGATGGAAGATCTGGAGGCGTCATGGTACAGTCAGACCTGGACATTGTGGCCATCACTGAAACCTGGTGTAATGATAACCACGACTGGGAGATGGCCATACCTGGCTACAACATATTCAGAAGAGACAGAGCAGGCAGGAAGGGGGGAGGAGTGGCACTGTATGTGAAAAATGACATAAGGGCCACAGAGATCCAGGAGGAACAAAATGGGGGAGAGATACTGTGGGTTAAGCTGGAAAGGAAAATGGGGACAGCCATCCGCACAGGTGTGGTCTATAGAACCAGCCCAGGAGGAAGAAACAGATAGGAGTTGTTGCTAGCCATCCAAAGGATGGCAGACAAGGGGTGAGGTAGTACTGGTTGAGACTTCAATATTCCAGACGTGGACTGGAGCATCCCAGCAGCAGCATCAACTAGAGCAGATTTATCCTGGACTCCTTCAGGGTGCCTTCCTCAAGCAACTGGTCATGGAACCAACTCGGCAGAAGGCAATACTGGACCTTGTGCTCACAAACAGGGACAGTGTGATGGGGGTAACAGTGGGGGAGCACCTGGGAAACAGTGACCACCAGTCATTGTGGTTTGAAATCACAGAAAGAGCAGAACCAAACCATACAAAAACACGTATCCTGGATTTTAGGGGGGCAGACTGAGAAAATGGGAAGATACTTGAAAGAGGCATTAAGAGGAATGGGACAGGAATCAGGGGTTGAGGAACAGCGGGCAGTATTTAAAATGGGGATTACAAGAACAACAGAATTATGCATTAAGCAGGTTAGCAAGAAGAAAAGGAAGAGGAGACAATTAGGGTTTTCCAAAGAGGTAGCAAAGAAAGTGAAAGCCAAAAAGATTGCATTCAGGCAATACAAAAAGACACAGGCAGAAGGGGATAGGGAGAAGTACCAGGAGAAGTAAAGGGAGGCAGGGAGGTCAGTAAGGAAGCCAAAGCTCAGACAGAAGAACACATTGCAAAATTAGTGGGTAGAGGGACAAAACCTTTACAGGTACATAAGTGAAAAAGAAAGACAAAGGGAGGGATAGTGAGACTGAAGTGGGAGGATGGGGGCCGTGGAGGATGACAACAGTAAAGCTGACATATTGAACAGGTATTTCTGCTCAGTCTTTACTGAGGAAGAGGAGGTAATGGGTCTGAAGGAGTACAAGGGTGAGAATGGTGCAGAAATGGACACAAGTCCCTTTACACGAGAAAGGTCCTGAAGGAACTGGAAGATAGAGTTGATAAAGCAATGGGGCCAGATGGGGTGCACCCAGGGTCCTTAAAGAACTAAGAGAGGTGGTGGCTGAACCTCTGGCTATCCTGTTTAGCTGATCACTGGAAACAGGAGGTACCCAAAGACTGGAGGACAGCAGATGTAGTCCCCTTATACAAAAGTGGGAACAAGAGGAAACGGGGAACTACAGACCAGTCAGCCTCACCTCGGTAGTGGGGAAGATCATGGAAGCACTACTGAAGGAGAGATTGGTGGAACATCTGGTTGTCAATGGACTATAGGACCCAAGGCAGCATGGTTTCACCAGTGAGAGGTCATGTCAGACCAATCTCGTTGAATTTTTTGACTGGGTGACTAGGGAGGTGGATCAGTGGAGGGCAGTGGACATGGCCTATCTGGACTTCAGCAAGGCCTTTGACACTGTGCCACATAGAAGACTATTACACAAACTGGGGAATATGGGTGTGGGCAGGACAGTAGTGTGGTGGGTAGGTAACTGGCTGGGTGGCAGGACACAGAGGGTGGTGGTAAATGGCTGTCACTCCACAGAGGGAAGAGTGACCAGTGGGTACCACAGGGATCAGTGCTGGGACCGGTCCTATTCAACATCTTCATCAGTGACATTGCGCAGGACCTAGAAGGCAGAATTTCACTGTTCGCTGATGACACAAAGCTCTGTAACAGAGTAGACACACCAGAGGGTGTAGACAGAATGAGAAGCGACCTGCAGAAACTTGAAGAATGGTCAAGGGTTTGGCAGTTGAAATTCAATGCAAAGAGGTGCAAGATAATGCATATGGGCACAAAAACCCTGGCACAATATATCAGTTGGGGGTGAGGATATAGCATGCACCAAGCAGGAAAGGGATCTTGGGGTTGTCATCTCTGATGACCTCAAGGTAGGGAAACAGTGATAAGGCAGCAGGTAAAGCAATAGGATGCTGGGATGCATAGGCAGGGGCATCACCAGCAGGAAAAGGAGGTCATAATTCCGCTATACAAGACACTAGTGAGGCCCCACCTGGAGTACAGTATACAGTTCTGGAGACCATACCTACGTAAGGACATAGACAGGGTAGAGAAGGTTCAGAGGAGGGCAACAAAGATGGTGCAGGTTGCATCACAAGTCCTATGAAGACAGGTTGAAGGAACTGAACATGTACTCCCTGGAGGAGAGGAGGAGAGAGGGATATGATAGAGACATACAAGTATCTTACAGGGAGGAAGGTGCAGGAAAACACTTTTAAGCGAAAAGATGTTCCAGGACTAGAGGGCATGGGATGAAGTTGGAGGGAGGACGATTCAGAGGAAACATGAGAACGAATTTCTTCACAGAGCGGGTGGTGTACAAGTGGAACACCCTGCCAGAGGAAGTGGTGGGGCTGAAACAATCACGCAGGATTTAAGAATGCATGGGATAGACATAAAGGAATTCTGGAGGTCAGAGGTAAGGGGCAACAGACTTCTAGGAAAACAAACTGAACTTTCAAGCTCAAATGGGCAGACTGGGTGGGCCATAGACCCTTATCTGCCGACACTGTCTATGTATCTATGTATGTATTACTTGTATGAAACCTGCATAAGTATTGTCAATATGGATGTAGTAATGTGAAGTATATTGAAATGTATAGTAAAGTGACAAGCCAACGATATATATGTCTTGATTATATCGCATTTTTGATATTGTAATGGTAAGGACTTGACGCGGACGCCAAGTTTTCTCCAGGCAAGGAAGGGTGTAACCCCCCCTACAAATGGGGGTTCCCGAAAAGTCTTCCTTGAGCTTGCCTAAATGCTCACTGCCAGGCTGGTGTTCTGCGTTTTAGTAGATTAAATGTATTGCCAGAGAGGGTCTGTATAGCCTCTGTGTACTGTCTCTTTAAGAGCTGCCTGGATTACAGTCTTAATCTAAAAGGGAGCTCTGTTACAAGATGTGCCTGTTGCTGATCATTTGTTAGAGTAGTAATAATATTGCAGTTTGTTCTAACCTGCCTTCTTTGCAGCAAGGACTGTTCTGTTTTTCTCCACCAACTTGGCCCGGGACTGTCAGAATGGGCCAATCAGTACTGTTGGGACTCTAAAATGGAGCCTGCCTACAGGGGCTTGGTGGGGTCAAAACTTGTAAGAATTGTAGTTTTTGCATTTTGGTGACTAAACCTGGAGGGGGAGCCCTTGTTGTGACTGACAGACAGATCAGCCAACTGAACCTTTTGGATCTTGGGGAAATTTCCAAGCTGCTTGCAGCTAGGTTCAGTTCTGAGTTGGGAAGTGAAGAGATAACAGCTTGAATGATTCAAGCAGCAGCCCCAGCATAAATTCATGTGTGAGAACTGTGGAAAGGCCCGAGTTTTGGCCTGTGTGCTTGCCTGCTGTCCCCGAGAGGGAACTTGTGACTTTTTCAGACTGAATCCAAACTTGGAGACCGACGTGAGCCACTGAATTGTGACCAGACTCCTACCTGAAGAAGACCAAAGATTTGCTGAATACGACCGTCCTGTCTGGACTTCCAGCCACCTCTGAACTCCTGGATTGTGCAGAGACTCTGCAATTGTGACCAGAGAGCCTTTTGCCTGGTACAGTGGAATTTCCTTACATGTGAATGTGTTGTGTGCTTATAGTGGGTAGTGATTTGGTTCCCCACTGTAGTTTGAATTGTATTCTGCTTGCTGGAAGCAGCATTAGAATTTCCTTACGTGTAAATGTGCTGTGTGCTGCTAGTGGGTCACAATTTGGTTCCCCACTGTGGTTTGAACTGTATTCTGCTTGCTGGAAGCCACATCCAGCCCCATGGACTGAATCCAAAATGTTCTCCATTGGGCCCAAGCCTTGCCACACTGGCCCAGCCAGACTACCCGCCGCACAGAGAAAGCCATCAATGAGAGACCTGCCTGAGGATCAGCCCCCTGCTCAACATTTGAACAGGAATGACGCCTCGGTGATTTGTGTGAGCCCCGCTTCTCCAGGCACTCCAGCTCAACAACCTGCAGTCTTGATTTCATCCAGCCTGTGTCCAGTATTGGGTATCGTGAGTAATCATCATGGTAGCTCCCTGCAACAGCAGCTAAATCTAAAGTGTTGCCATCTGATGGTCTTGTTGCTTTTTCTTCCACGAACTGAGCCCTCCGGCTCCAGATTATAAGTAGTGTGTGTTGTGCATGTTGCTTTTTTCCATCACAGGGCCCCAACCAGCTGCAACATTCCTGGCTAGCCCACCATTTTCCTACCTGAGTATCCAGAGTGTGCGACTGTGTGGGGACTTAAAGTGCATGCTTAACTGTTTGATTAATATAGCCTTTAAGCCAATCAACCTGATTACGCCCTTTCCTTGTTCAAGTCCCCTGAATAAATCAGATCTGACTTTTTGCTGCATTAAACCTGACTGTGGTTCCAGTTTGTGCCAAGAGTACTGTACTGTTACTATTTACTGTGCATACCCTTGTTTTACAGGGGGTCTCCAGGGTCGAGCCAGAGGAACCAGCCCTGTTGGTAAGTGCAAACTGTGTGTACTGGTATGGTGTACAAGGAGTACTGTGAAAGTGATTACTGTATATTGCTCAGGCCACTAGAAGGGAAACAGGGGGGGTTACTGTGTCCCTGAGGGCTGTGCCCAGCTTAGTTTGACCACTACCAGCCCCTGACCTCTGGGTGGAGAACAGTTTCAAATTCAGGCCCCTGACCTGCTACTAGCGTGCAGGCAGGTAGGTAATACTTAGTGTGTGTGTGTGTGTTGTATATATATGTGTGGTGTGTGTGTGTGTCATATTACACACATACATATATATATACACACACACACACACACACACACACACATATAGATATATATTTATATCTATATAGATATCTATATCTATACTATATCTATATCTATATCTATATCTATATCTATATCTATATCTATATCTATAGATATATATATATATACATATATATATACATATATATATATACATATATACATATATAATATATACATATACATACACACACACACACACACACACACACACACACACACACACACACACACACACACACACACACACACACACACCTGGCTTCCTGCAATCTATGGACTGCTGTGTCTCATTCTCACTTTGAACTGTTAGCTTATAACTACTTTCTTGGCAGCTCAACTTGCACCTGGCCAGTGAACAAATACTATTTACTCAACTATGTGGTAACACTGTGAGCTGTAATCTCGTTAACATGTCGTTTGTACCTTGTGGCTCAGGTTGTATCTGAAAAAAGTCCATCATATTTACCTAACAAACAAACGAATCAATAAAAAAAAAAAAAAAAAAATGCATGCACAATTTGCATTTATATACTGAAGCTGAAGATGACCCTCTTGGCGGCTGGGGGGGAGTGGAGGAGCGAGCGCCCAATAGGGGCTGGCTACTGAGCAGACACGAAAGACCTTTAGGCCTATTCTGCTGGCTTTTAGTATGTTAGTTTTAAAAACTGGCAAAACAAGGCCGGCCTGTTGGCACAGTGGTTGGATTTCCGCTCGTGATGCTGGTGACCCGGGTTCGGGAATGGACTCGGGCACCAGAGGGCTGGCCAGGGGGAGAAGGCTTGAGCATCTGCTGACTGCTCGCATTCTCCTGGGTGGGGAGAGAGGGTCCATGGCTTGGTACTTGTAGACTCTTGGTGGGGACCAGGGGAGCAACAATGCAGCGGGGTTCGAGCCACACCGGGAGTGTGGCGGACATCGACGTGCACCTTGACATCAGTGGCATACCACACTCCCAGGGGAGAAAAGGAAGAAATGAAGCTCCTGGCTGGTCAGATGATAGTTACTGGCCACCGCTGCTACAAAGCCCCGGACAACCCAGACCACCTCAGCTGCACCCTGGGCCGAAGTAAGAGAGTGCGCTGGCCAGTCCCCACTGGTGCCTTCCCCCTCAGTGGGGGAGACCCATCTGGCAAAGGTTATGCCAGGCTATCTGGTGAGGGCTGCAATGTGAGGTGGTGGTTGGTGGCAGGGTATGAGTGCTGACAGGGTCTTTGGTGACCCGAAGGAGTGGCTGGCCAGGGGCGGGAGAAGCAACAACCCCCCAAAAAAAAAAAAAAAAAAAACGGCCAAAAAATGGCAACACATTTCAACAGATTTTTCACAGACTGCATTAACAGCTAATGCTGAATGCTTGACTGATCCCTGTACAACACTTGGGATTGGAAAGTACATTGAGGAGTTTCACCTTTCATTCAGTGGCTCTCAATACCACCCAGCAGCTTTAACAGCTGCAGCAGTGAAAGCATGACCTCTGGAAACACCCGACAGTGCTTCCCTGCCATGGATTCTCCCCTTCCATTCCACAAGATGTCAGTAAGGACAAGGAGGTACCAATCCTTATGGCCCGCAGCTGCACAGAGGGACCTAAACAAAAGCCAGTAGGGTGCCGTTTTGGTTATGGCCCCAAAACTGCAGGACAGGGGTCAGGGGACAGCATGTGCTGCCTGGGAAAAAAACGCCAATCCTGAACTCAGTTCTGCAGAGCTGCAACCTGCAGGTTGGCTCAGGTTACAGAGGACTCCATGAGCATGCTTTCCTCTCAGAATTGTTGGCAACTGAGAACAGGGGGATTAGCATGATGAAATATGTATGAGAGTCCAGTCAATATAACTGGATCCCCAAATGGAGAAATATGTGAGAAAGCTTCAGATTTGTCTAAGAAAGAGGAGTGAAGCTTTTGAGCGAGTTCAGCAGTTGGCCACTGGATTGAGAAATGTTTAAAAGTCTTTGCAAAAAATATTTTTCTGCTTCAGTCTTGAACAAAACCAAAGTACTTGCACAGGGCAATGTGTGCTGTCTTGACTCGTCCTAACAGAAGGCCAAAGCTACCACAGACCCCAAGTGACCATCTTCTCTTTGTGGTGGGTGAAGTCAAGTCTCTGTGGGGTGAATAGGACACCTGAGGAAGTCAGAGACCAGCACAGCCTGCACCCTTCCCCACCCATAAGTGTGTTGAGGCTGCCACACCTGTAGTGCCACCCGCATCTGCTACCTCAGAGGGGGATGTCCCAATGAAGCTGGTTACTGTACAGTCATTTAGAGGTCATGAGTACTGGGTCAATATCCCACCAATTCTCTGGCTAGCTTAGGCCAGTTAATTAACTGCTGGTATTCCTGCACAACTGTCATTCAAAGCCCATTTTAGAACTGTAACAGTCAGGTGCAACTAGCACCTGTGTTAAACATTCTATTTGTGTTCCCCAACCATTAGCTTTCAGTCAGTACCTCACCATAAGCACACATTTATAGACTGTTTCGGGAGCTCCCAAATAGTGTTGCTCAAATAGCATTCTACCAGGTCAGATACCATCAGAGACCATCATTTTAATCGGATACCCGGATAGCATCAGATGGTACAGACATTCGACCAAGGATCTGACCTATTAGGATCCACAGTAAGTGTCCAGAGAATCCAACTATCCAAGGTAGGATCCAATGGATCCAACCATCGGATCCAACTGGCCGAGGTAGGATCCGATGGATCTGACCATCAGATCCAACTATTCAAGGTTTACAGTCAATTCCTCAAATCCACAACTATCTGGCTCGGATCCACAGCTATCCGACTATGGATCTGTTATCTGACTTTGGTTGGATCCTAGGTCAGATACCAGTACTATCTGAAGGAGTATAGCTGGATCCACAAAAGTGCTATCCGAGTACCACTACTCCCAAGGGACTCTGGTGTACTGGTGCACCAGTAGGAGGAAACAATACAGACTTTGCAGGACTTACCTGCGGGTGGTGGGATTCATGGGGAAATATCTGTGAAGTGTGGTTTTATTGCAATACAACACATTGTTAGCATGTTTTTGTTTTTTCCCCCCACCAATTTCTAAGAGTAGTTCTTAACAACTTTTAGATAACATTCAAGGACAACTACAGTCAAAATTTGCAAAAACACATTGTGCAAAGTGTTTTGATTTGTGTGTTTAGTCCTGGTGTGTTCTTCCTTTTGTCTGCTATTAGAAGTTTTTTCCAAATTTGCCTACTAGTTTTATGGCCTCTGGGGAATTCCACATTACCATGGTTTATTGTTCTTCTTTGTCCTACAATGCCTCCTGTTTCATGTGACAGTGATGCATGCAGGACCACTAATTCAGTGAAGAAAAGTACTGCAGCAGTAATACAGGAGCTTGATGTTCTGCCTCAGCTAAATAAGTCTAATTCAATATTTTTGTTTTCTATATGTCTAGGCCTAGACAGCGGAGAAAATATTTTGCTTTTGAAGCATTTTATTTCATCAAACTACACCCAGTCATAAAAAGCACATAAATCTCCCTACGTCATAAATGATATAATTAGTAGATTCTAGCAGTTTTCTTACAGACTACCCAATCAATTAGACCTCAATTGATTGCTAAGCTCTAAATATAGTCTTTCGTGACCACTGGATAAGAAATGTGACTTAAAATCACAACTGTACAGCTGTGAAATTGACTGTAAACCAATACTTGCTGAATCTATGGTCCTGGATGCATCACTGTGATAAGGGACAGGAGGCATTGTGGGAAAAAGAGAAGAACAATGAACCATGGTAATATGGAGCTCGCCAGAGGCCATAAAACTAGTAGGAGAGGCCGCTAAACTAGTAGGCAAATTGAGAAAAAAAAAACTGCTAATAGCAAACAAAGGGAAGGATACACCAGGACTAAGCATACACATCAAAACACTCTACACAGCATATGTTTTTTTCAAATTTTGACTGTAGTACTCCTTTAAGAACAACTTCACTCAGCTGGGCTCATCAGCAGTGCAATGTCAGAAACAGAATGATTCAAGCCGTGTGGCTCAGTCTGAACTTTCATTTCTTGTTGGACACAACCTCTACAGAAGTTAAGTGCATAAAAAACATGATATCCAACATATTATAAAAAATAAATAAATAAATAAAATTAATTTAAAAAAACAAACAAACAAACAAAAAAAAACACCAAACTGAAAAACTCACTGGTTCACACACCCACTGGGTGATGTGACATCAGTGAGGCAGTTAAACTTTGCTTTCATACCCAATGATGTCACAGTGCTCATGAATGTGTGAACCAGCTTGTTCATCACAGTTTGATGTTATTTATTTATTTTTTAACTTTTTGTCTGTGCTCCTTTCTCTCCAGCTGATCCCCCATCTGCCTATTCCTCCCAGTTCCATTACCCACCATCGCTGGAACATTCCCCGTCTTCAGCTGTTCCTGTGACTTACCCACTACAATGGGGCTCATTCAGCAGGTCTGACTGGACAAGCCCCTCGAGTAATCATAGGGCAGCATGCTGAAGATGGGTGCAACAGTTGACAGGGTGGGACCTGCAAGGGGAACCACTTCATTCTGCAGCAGCTGGGATGGTAATCCATGCATTTATCTTTGCCCCCTCATAGGCTGGCATGCTCAGAACTACAGTGGGAAGAGTGTGCACATGACAGCGCACCATCCCAGAGCCCGGCCAACGTCCACACTTCCATTCTTCGCATGCTGTTCTTCAACCCATGGTCACCCAGATGACAGCACTGCAACAGAGGCAGCAAGTTTCCCTCCTGGGAGGAGGAGAAAGTCCTCTGGGAAGTTCAAGCCTCTGCACCCCACCGGCCCTCTGATGCACCAGGCTTGTTCCTAAATCTGGATCCTCAGCATAGCAATTGGTAGCTCCACTGCTACACTGACTAGCTGGAAGTTTCATTGCATTTAACCCATTCCTTCCCCCCATCCTGAGACCTTTACTGTCCCCTAATACACATGCCTCTTTTATTTAAATTAATGGTGTCCCATGGTATTGCTGTGTTCCACTTTGTTTGCAAACACAGAGTATAATTTATTTTGGGGGGTGATAAGTATAGTGGTTCTCTATCACAGCATTCCTGAGGATAGGTGCAGGGCCACAGCAGTGGTGATGAATGGGAGCAGTGCCACAGCAGTAGTGAGGAACAGGTGCAGAGCCACAGAAGTGCTGAGGAATAGGTGAAGACCAACAGCCGTGGTGAGGAATGGGTGCAGAGCCACAGAAGTGCTGAGGAATAGGTGGAGACCAACAGCAGTGGTGAGGAATGGGAGCAGGGCCACAGCAGTAGTGAGGAACGGGTGCAGAGCCACAGCAGTAGTGAGGAATAGGTGGAGACCAACAGCAGTGGTGAGGAATGGGAGCAGGGCCACAGCAGTGGTGAGGAATGGGAGCAGGGCCACAGCAGTGGTGAGGAATGGGAGCAGGACCACAGCAGTGGTGAGGAATGGGAGCAGGACCACAGCAGTGGTTACAAATGGTTGCAGGGCCACAGCAGTGGTGAGGAACAGGTGCACGGCCACAGCAGTAGTTAGGAACAGGTGCACGGCCACAGCAGTGGCGAGGAATGAGTGGTACCCCACAGTCATGTAGAAGAATGTGTCAGTACCTCAGAGGGGGAGACCACAGGTTTTAGGGCCACAGTGATAGAGAGAGCAGGGTGTTGGGCCCCAGCAGTGGAAGTTGCACAATCCTTGACATTAACAGTGGAGAGGACAAACTGTATGGTCACTGCAGTGAAAGGTCAGGCACCAGTCTCAGAAATATGTGTGTGTCTGTGAGCATGTGTGTCTGTGTGTTCTGAGCCAACAACAGCTGTTTTTCACTCATTAGTGTAATTTAAGTGTGGGATTGTTTCATCACGATGATACCGCATGTAAATTACAATCCCAGCCTCAAAGGTGGCAGCATGGCTCAGGTGGTAGTGCAGCCACCTCTGGCCCAGAAATTCATGAATTCTAGTCCTGCACTGGGATAGGGCTCATACCTAAAAACACTAGCACCTGAGTGCAGTATTGGGAGATGCTGTACTGTTGATGATATGTGCCATACTTTGGCTGAGACGTTAAACCATGTTCCTGTTTGCCTTTTCTGGTGGTTGTTTAGGTGGGTGTTAAACATCCCATGGCAATTCCTGAAAATAGTAAGGGGAATTCCTCAGTGTCCTGGCCAAATTTCTCCCATTCACCAAAAGAATACCAACAACTTAATCTGGTCCAGTTTCAGTTAATATCGTTCAGTGTCTCCCACTACTACTCGCTCCAACCCCTAGGAAGGGCCGACAACTAATAATTTAATTATATATATCCCCTTATTAGATTACTTCATTAACAACCTTTTGGGCTTTATCTAGAGATTGTGGTTATTACTATTGTCAAAAGAATAAAATAAATAGTTACTCCACTGGTGTGCAGGTTTCCTCCCACTTCCCAATCAGTACAGCTCCACCCTGACCTGGGGGTGGGATCCACCATCTCCTTGATAAGAGAGACATTATTTATTTGTGGTCATTCAGCTCCAGGTTTATCCATTGTGTTTCTCAACCACCCAAAACAATGACACTTTGCAATCCTACCACACAGGAGGTGGGGCGGGCCAGCAGGAATTCAACTCCACGAGTGACAGAATATCAAACTCAGTTCAGGGGAGGATTACTGTTGTGCAAAATATAACCACAAGATGCACAAAAGTGCACCATGTAATGGGTAACAACTGTTGCATAAGGAACCATGCATTGAAACCCCAACCCCACAGGGGGTTCTTTCCATTATTTTACCAGTTTTCATTTATTTATTTATTTTGTATACAGTTTGTTTGCTGAACATAGCCCAGTGGAGATATAGCACCTCGTTTTTAGTGAGGGTCATCTTCTACCTGTTTCTGCAGCTGACTGGAGCAGTAGGGGGTTAAATGATTCACTGGAGGGTACACAGTGAGCATTAGGCTGTAGTAAGGATTTAAGCCTATGATCATTTCACTTTAACCACTAGATCACACTTCCTCCCGATAATGTTTTTACTTATCTGTTTGAAGATAGTTTTACAGGATAGCCTACTAAACCTTGATCCTTGTTTACAGTGGCGTCCTGCATAAGATGAGTAACAGTAACACCAGATTACAGTACATATTGCACAAATGTTTTTAATGTTCAGATAATCATTTTTGTTTTCACATCCACTGCAGCAGGTATAGATTAGTGAACAATATAATTCAAATCAATGCACTCATACTAAAACAAAATAAAATAATAATAAAAAAAAATAGAAACTGATAGTAAACTGAACACAAGCAACACCAGCGTCCTTTCTCCCCCTCAAGTGGTTGTTCAGGTGGAAGTTTAAGATCATACTTTCTGCAACAGCAGGGGTTTTCCCTAGTATCCAGGCCAATACTCCCCCTATCAACAACACGTCTGTGTACCCAACCCCAGGACCCACCTGGAAATTAACTGTCATGATTTGGTGTGCATTTCCTGGTCAAAAATTACAAATAAAATAAATAAAAACTACCAATTTGTTGCAGCTTATGGATCTGAAGCAGAGAGGGTCAGTGCCTTGCCCAAAGTCATACTGGGTGTAAGTGACACTGGTGGGATTTGAACCTATGTCTCCCAGTTCCCAGGCATGTAACGCCTTCCACTAATGCCATATTATTGCACAAGTTTTTGACTTTTTAGTGTTCAAATATTAAACTGATTCCTGTGACCCCAGGGTTACAATAGAGGAGTACTGCCACATGCTGTACAAGTTTTAGTCTCCCTACTGCACCTCTTATTTCAGTGCCTCTGGGTTTTGAATTGACCTTAGTTGTAGCCCGAATCCCTCATTTTATTGCCTCCTTAGGTGCTACATGTACCGTTTATGTCACTGCCCCTCCTGTTCATACCTTTCAATCTCCTTGCATAAATCTGGTACAAGGCTTAAAACCAATCAGGGACAAAGACCCAAAATCGGGACACAGCTTAATTATTGGTACTACAAACCCAGAAAACTAAGAGGGTTTGTGTAAGATGTATTTTCTTAAGCAGTCTGTAACTTTTATATTATTCCGTTCTTACTATCCCAAGTGTTCCGTCATAAAAACACACATTTTAAGAGAAACAGATGAATATTTTGAGGCAAAAAATCAGGACAGTTGAGGGGATGTGCTGCCCTTTGTTTTCTATTTCTACATTTCTGTAAATCCCCTCTACTCCTTCCTCATTTTATCCAGTGCTTCCACGCCCTGTCTTCAGCTGTCTACATTAGATCCCCTCCACTCCCTCCTTATCTATTTAGCGCTTCCTCCCCCGCCCGCTGCTTTTCCCATCAGCGCACACTGCACAGCGGCAGGACGGTGAAGGGCACGGACATGCCACTACCACTTGCACAATACTCATTCACAGTATTGTCCCACCACACACCGTTATAGCCGTGAGTCTCAGTTCGGGTGCGCCAGTCCCTGTATCAAAAACTGCAGGAAGACTGGGGTCACTGACCACATCTTTTAAAAACAAAATGTTGCAGTAGCCAACTCCCTTCAACTTCTGTTTCTTCACACAACATTAAAACATAGACTAGATTCCTGATGGAACTAGTTCAATTATATAAAACCTACACCCCAAAACATGATGTACCCCCTCTTGGAAAACGCAAAGTCATCTTGGTAGTAAGTTTTTGTAATTCAGCAAAATACGTTTTGCTTGCAGGAGACGCGAGGATTGTAAGACGTTGGCAATCTGACAGAAGTTAAACCGTCGCTTTATTACACATGATGTTGATAATCTTGCAGTAGATTTACTTTTATAATAATCAATGTCTGAAAACAAATCGTACCTTTAAGTTTATCCATTTGGGTAAGCAAGAAGGGTGGAAAGGAACTCCAGATTCAGCTGTTGGCAATCCGACTCAGTATGTTCCAATTGCAATCCCAAGTGTATCCGAGCAAGTTTCTCACAAATCCAGCTGTGTATGGGTATGCGAAGGCTCCCCTCTACGACACTAGTCTCTAGTTCTCAGTCTCTCAACAAACCCCTCTCTCGCACACAGACTGGACAATAGCTCCTCCCTCTGAGGTCACACTGCAGCAGCAGCTGTTAGAGCTAAGCTTTTCTGAAACTCAGGCAAAAAGTCGAACTTGCCAAAAAAGGATCCGAGAGTTGCCTCGAGGCAGGCTACCTGCGGATGTCTGAGGAGTGGGCGGGCTTACTCAGTCTTTGATCACCGGGAGAGAGACAGATACAATGGCAGCAGTAAGGTGTCACTAGGGGTGTTACCCTCTTGATTGCTTATCACCTTCAATTAGAAGCTGCGAGAAACCAGAATGTAGTAGGATTGATACTGAACATTTCCATTTTACCACTCAGCAGCCCCCGTTTTTTAAGAGAAGATCTTGATTTTGCCTCAGAATGTTCACCTGTTGCTCTTAACGTGGTATTTCTGTCCTTGAAAAGATGGGGATTCACACACAAAATGATGCACAACACTGAAGTTACAGATTTAGAAAAGGAACACTAAGTCAAGACCTATATCTCTGTGTTTACTTATATTTTTGTTTACTGAATAAGTACACTAGGTTGCCTTTCACTTATTTTATTTAAAATGTGTTGACCGGGAAATGCACACCATGCCACAGAGCTTACTTCCAAATGCAAGGGGGTGGCTAGCAGGGCTGTGCCAGTGACTGTATGGGCTGCCCTGGCCCCTGCAAACTATTTTCTGGAGCCCTAGAACTGCACTGATATGCCTAAAATAACCAGTAGTGTACTCAAATATTTATAGCCTAGGTTCTTTTGTTATTTTGTATCAGTCCTGTTCAGTATCTGTAATTTGTCCATACTGCCCTTTACACTTGCTGTCACCATGATTAAGGAACTGAGCAAGGTAATTTCCCCTGCTCCTTCTGGGCCGATCATTTGATATTGTTTCTTTGTTCTCTACTCCCACCCCCACATACACACAATGAAACTGCAGTTTGAATCTGCATCACAGACCCCACTGCTGCTGCTCCATTACTGACAGCCCCAGTTTCAAATGGATTAGGAAAGGACAAAAAGAAAGTTGCAAGCTTGCCTTCATAAAGCTGACCTCTGAGGCAGTGGGCCCCCCTAAGTGTGGGCCCTACTGCAACTGTATCTCTTACACCCTCCTAGTCATGGGGGGCAAGGAAGAAAATGCATCAGGTAATCAACAAATATAAAGAAAAACATCTTGTAATTAGCAAGTACAGAGTATCGCAAAGCGGAAACAAATATGATGTAACCCAACAAGAGACATGCATTGCCCAACCACAACTACCTTTGTGTACTACTAACCCTTTTTTATACCTCTATTACTCTTTGGCCCTGTCCACACTATGCCTCTGTAACGTTACAGAGGGCTCAAACCGTTACCGCAACAGTTTGCGTTTACATCTGTAACGTTACAGAAGGCGTTTTAGTAACCGTTGTTGAAACCACTTATGAGGTGGTTTGAACAACGGTTACGAAAACGGTTGTGCCCCTGTAACGTTACCAGCCATAGTGTGGATGCGTGAGCGTGTAGCTCCAGTATTCCCCCAGTGCAGTACAAACTGCATTGTGGGATAGGGTGCAGCTGTAACGTTACAGGGCACCCACAAATGTGGATGGGCTGTAGCGGTTCCAAACCATTATCGAGACTGTTTGCCGGCAGTGTGGACACACTGTAACGGTTCCGGTCTGTAATGGTTTGGAACTGTTACAGACTGTAAGTGGTGTAGTGTGGACAGGGCCTTTTAGCACAGCCCTCCCCACAGCCACGAACCCCCGTGGAAAGCGGAGCACCGGCGCCCAGCAGAAGCGGTCACGAGGGCAAGCAAGCACAGCTCTCCCACAGCCACCGAACCCCGCAGAAAATGGAGCACTGGAGCGCCCAGGTAGCAACCCAGCTTCTAGCTGCCTCAGGGAGCTGTGCCACTGATTTAAACTTGGCGCCTCTTTTGCCTCCCATAGACTGCTGTGCCTTTCTGGTTGGGACTGAGGGGCAGCGCAGATAACTACAGCAGCCTGCTCTCATTCTTACCGGCAGTGGGATTTTGTTTTTCTGTAATTCAGGACTTTACCTGTTAAATGATTCTTTAACCCAGCTAGATACTGTGTGTAATTTTACCTCATAGCCTGCAATTTACTGTACAAGTTCTATTCAAACGTTTTAAATCTATATTGTTGCATTAGCTCCTCCCCCCACCTACCTTTACTTAAAGCTGCCTTTTTGTTCCTTGCAGCAGAAGCGGTCATGAGGGCAAGCAAGCAAGCAAGCAAGCAAGCAAGCAAGCAAGCAAGCAAGCAAGCAAGCAAGCAAGCACCGCCGCCGCCGCCGCCGCCGCGGAAAATGGAGCACCGGAGCACCCAGGTAGCAACCCAGCTTCTAGCTGCCTCAGGGAGCTCTAGCCCCACCTGTGCTATGCGCAGGCTCCCCAGCACCACCCTTGGTGAGCTCCTCCTTATATAGGGTGAGACCATGTGAGCGCGTAAACCAATCAGCCCACTTTCCCATTAACTCCTTATACTAATCAGCCACTAGTGGCCACCGCAGAGCATTTTCAGATCTACTACAAAAAAAAATGCAGTATCTCACATTTACAACTCTTTTGCTTTGCCTAACCCTATCCTCCCTTCCACCCTTATCCTACCCTGCCCTTACTGACTCACTGCCACTTCTCTCTTCGGCTGTAATGCCACCCCTCCACTCCTCCTCTGCACCAGCGGACCAAAATCAACACCACTGGCATAATTGGTCCCTGGGGGCCTCTATCTCCCTCCTCTCTTTCCATGCGGAGTTACCATCCCTATATGCTCCCCTTCTATTCAGACCCTAAACCTAACTCGGAAACTCCAAACCGTCCCCCTCGACGCTGGACAACACCTAAGACCATGCGTCTAGTAAGGCACACTCTGGCTCTCCTTCTCCTTATAGCTGGGGATGTAGAACATAACCCAGGTCCACGTCCACCAACCACTATAGCTGGCCAATCCCCCGCCCCAGCTACGCATCTCCCTAGAGGCTTTAAAATTGTCCACCTAAACATATGCAGCATCCTAAACAAAATAGCCACGCTGCAAACCACTGTCCTAGCCCTTCGCCTTGATATTGTAGTCATTACTGAATCTTGGCTGAAGCCCCATAACCTGGACGCAGAATTCTAAATACCCGGGTTCTCCTTAATCCGCCAAGACAGGCAGGGCAGAAAGAAGGGCGGCGGCATTGACATGTATATCTCCTCTAAACTCCAGTTTTCCAAAATCACACCTACAGTACCCATACAATCTATAGATTCCCTTCTAATTAAAATTCCCCTGCCACACTCTATCCCAGTATACATTGCAGGGTCATACTGCCCACCTGACACACCTCTGGGCAGCATCCTTGAACACATTGGCAACCTGAGGTCCCTCACGGCAGGTGGTGAACTCCATATCCTTAGAGATTTTAACCAGAACTGGCTAGGCAATGTAGCCTCCAAAATGCGATGCCAAATAACAGCCCTAAACTTGCACCAGCAAATAGGTGAACCCACTCACCTAAATCACAAATCCAGTAAACACACACTACTGGATTGGGCCCTTACCACCCAACCCCATCAGATAGTTAAAGCTGGCCTTTTACCTGACTCCCTAAGTGACCACCATATGATCTACATGGTGCGTAAAATCTTCCGTCCTAAGGCCCCGCCACCCCACACGCTTTACAACAGGGTTTACAAATGCCTTGATCTGACTGCTTTCCTAAATGACCTCAACAGCATTGACTGGTCTTTCATCCCTAGGGCCACCACCTTGGACGAGGCCCTGAAATTTTTCTCTACTAACTTCTTAGACATCTGGGATGTCCATGCTCCTCTCAGGAAATCCAGGGTAAGAGGAGCTCACTTACCATGGGTCACTACTTACCTCATGTCTCATCTACGAGCCAGAGACCGAGCCTGGAAATCTTTCAAGGCCACAGGTGCTCATAGGGCTCAGCAACACTACAGGACACTAAGAAATGCCTGCACAAGACTCATACGCCAGGCCAAATCAAATTACTTTAAAACTGCGTTCAACAACAACTTCGCTCACCCTACCCTATTCTGGAAGTCAATAAAATCCCTTCTTTCCCCACCGGCCCAACCCCCCACTCCCACTCTCAACCTAGGAGGAAAAATCATCGTGGATCCTAGCCTGGTTGCAGCTGAGTTCAATTCATATTTTTCCACCTCAACAGCTTTGCTTCTCGCCTCCCATCCCCATCCCCCGCCCATTGCTCCCCCTACAGGATCCTCCCAGGCTTCCTTCTCGCTCGGCCCAGTCTCACCTGACCAGGTGCTAGAAATACTGCAGTCGCTAAACCCCTCCAAAGGTAAATGCCCATCGGGCCTTGACTCAAAAATGCTCCTGCTCTAAGCACCTGCCATTGCCCACCCTCTATCCCTGCTCTACAACCTGTCTTTTAGACTTGGGGCAGTCCCCACAATATGGAAACAAGCCACAGTCATTCCCCTTGCTAAAGGAGGAGACCCTTCCTCCCCATCAAACTACCGCCCCATATCACTGCTCCCCATCCTAGCCGAAATTCAAGAGCGCCTTGTTCTTTCCCAGCTCCAAGACTATCTAGAAACCATATCCTTTTTCACCCCCTACCAGGCCGGCTTCCGAAAAAACCACTCCACCACCACCTCTCTTCTTTGCCTCACCAACTCTATCCTTATGGGTATGGACAATGGGGATATAACAGCAGCCATATTTATCGACCTGGCTAAAGCCTTCGACACAGTCTCTCATCCCCTGCTGCTGGCTAAACTCGCCCAAGCTGGTCTCTCTATGAATGCAATTAACTGGTTCCATTCTTATCTGATAGGTAGGTCCCAATCAGTCCGTATTGGCTCGACTATTTCCTCCTCACTCCCTGTCACCAGTGGAGTTCCCCAAGGGTCTGTACTCGGCCCTCTGCTGTTCTCTATCTTTCTCAATGACCTGCCTGCTACCTGCCCACTTTCGGCTATCCATATGTACGCAGATGATACAGTGCTGTTTGCCTCTGGCCCATCCACTAATGACGTGACAGCCTGTCTTCAGAAGGACTTCGACTCCATCCAACGTTGGTTCCTCTCAAATCAACTATTCTTGAATCCAAAGAAAACCGTCTCCCTCACTTATGGCTCTCCGGTCAAACTAACCCGCCTTACTGCCCCCCCCCACGTTCTACACTCTGGGTAGCTCCCCACTAGAGGTCTGCACTTCATATAAGTATCTCGGTGTCTGGTTAGATCAGTACCTCGACTTCTCAGTGCATATAGATGCTCTACACAAAAAACTGAATCCCATGCTGGGAGCTCTCTTCCGGAACAAAAACTGCATACCTCTACCTACCAGGCTAGCAATAGTCCAAAAAATGATCCTCCCGATCATGGATTACGGCAATGTTGTCTACTGTACTGCCCCCCAAACTTCCTTAGCTAGGCTGGATCCCCTCTTCCACTCCTTTTGTCAGTTCGCTTTGGACCGCTCTCCTAATACTCATCACTGTGACCTCTACCAGGCCTTGGACCTCCCTTCTCTACATAACCATCGATTGCTACACTGCGCCAAAACCACTGTTAAGTTCTGGTCGCAGACACTCCCCTCCTACCTGTCGTCCTCTCTAACTGCCCTCCCCCCACTGGCCTATGCACTCAGGAACATTGACTCCAGGCTCCTGCACATTCCACATAGATCCACCCGGTTAGACCAGGCTGCTTTCAATTTCAGGTTGCCCAAGTTATGGAACTCCCTATCACCCGATATTAGACATGCCACGACTACCCCACACCGGAATGCTCTTCTCAAAACATACTTCTCTACCAACTGCTCCTGTCCCCCCCCATTGTACCCCTCACAACTCCTAACTACCTGCTGCTAACACCAGTCTGGTTCTCCATTTTCATTAGTTGTGTTGCTGCCAGCTCCTATTGTTGAACTGTTTTTATCTGTAATGTAAATGTACCTGCAATATTGCACTATGACAGTCTCTTCCTTGTTTTGCTTTGTACTAAACGTATCAATGTATGTTTCTCTCTGCACTACTTTCCCTTTGTATTTCCCTCCCCCCGGGGCACATCTGGAATCGAGTGGTACTCTGCTCAGTATGCCTTCCTGGTAAATCTCTTAAATAAATAAATAAATAAACCTAACCCCTCCCTCTCCCTTCCCTCATGCTTACCTGTCCATACTGTATGCACACATGCTTGTTTTTACCCCTGCTATCATACCCCCATGTGTACCACTGTCCCAGTTAGTGCACTACTTACTTTCTTTTTCCTTTCTCTTTCCATAACGCTTGCTGTATGTATTCCCTAACAACCCCTGTGTCTGCTACTGTTCAATTTTGTATACCCCTGTTCACATTTGTAAACTTCTGTATCAGGTATCTCATATTAATACTGTTCATTTCATTGTTATGGTTAGTGCTATTGCATCTGGGTCATGCCTGAAAAAGGCACTTGCCAGTGCACTCACTCGGTCACAAAGTTAAATAAAAAAATAAAGTGACACAGAGGAAGTGCAGGGTGCTAGAGGTGCTAGGGAGCAACTTGGCAGGTAACAAACCCTACTAAACAGGGTGTGGAAACAGAGGGAGAGACAGGCTGCATAGGGTGCTAGTGACAAGCGTAACAAGGGGTAACATAGGAGCATAGAAAATGTCAGCAGAAAAAGACCATTGGTCCATCCAGTCTGCCCAGTTTTTCCCTACTTTACCCTATGACCTATTGTCCAGATGGGATTTCACCCTCCTCTCCTCCTTCACTCCCTGCCTTACAGCTACCCCCTTAGAAAAGCCCTTTACTCTGTCACAGCTGTGCTTGAACCCATTAATGGCTGTTGAGCCTACCACTTCTGTTGGCAGGTTGTTCCATGGCTCAACCACTCTCTCCAAAAAAGTAAGACTTTCTCACATCACTCCTGAATCTCTCTCCCCCCCCAACCACCACCACCAACTTACATTCATGGTCCCTTGGTTTTTACCTGCCATTCCTGCTAAATAGTTCCTTACAGTTTACCTTAATTCCTTTCAGGAACTTGATGATCTGTATCATGTCCCCCCTCTTCCTTCCGATCTCCAGTGAGTACATGTTCAGTGCCCTAAGCTAGTCCTCATAGGATCTGTTCTGTTGGCATGGAATAATTTTAGTTGCTGTACCCTGCACTGTCTCCCTCCTGTCTCTGTCTTCTCTCAGGTAAGGATTCCAGAATTGGACACAGGGCTACAGATGTGGTCTCACCAGTGATCTATAGAGAGATAGTATGACCTCTTCCCTAACCCCTTCCAATACAGCCTGACATGCTGGTTGCCTTGCTGTAGGCCTTGTTACATTGGCAAGTTTGTTTTAGGGAGCCGCTCACGGTGACCCCAGGTCCCTTTCCTCTGCAGTAGTGGCCAGCTTAACCCCACCTATCCAGTATTCCTTCCTGGGATTCTTGTTTCCTGTGTGTATCACCTTGCACTTTTACGCATTGAATTTCAACAGCCAGAACTCAGACCACCTCCCTAACCTTTCCAGATCCCGCTGCAACTCCCTTACACCCTCCTCACTGTCTATCCCACCCCAGAGCTAAGTGTCATCTGCAAAGAGGCACATCTTTATTTATTTTATTTATTTAGTTTTTGTTGACCAGGTAAGTGCACTAGACAAATCCTGCCTATTTTCAGGCACGACCTGGGGGATGGGGATACAGATGAATGCCAACTGACCTTGAACCAGATTAAGCTGTTGGTGGTATTTTTAGTGAATGAGGGAAATTTGGCCAGGACATCAGGAAAATTCCCCTACTTCCTGCTTCCTGTGAGCAGGGGGGACCCATTTTCCTGTGGGACCAAGATGGCGAAGGAGGAGGACAGTGGAGGAGAACATGCTGTGGCTGGTGAGTTAGAAAGGCTCAGCGGGAAACATGGTACAGCTGGAATGCACCCTCAGGGTGGCCAGCATATTGTACCTCAGCCCCCGCTGCTTGCTGTGATAGCAACGGGTGGAGGATCCACCGAAAATGGAGTTTTGCTACACTCCTCTACGATGGTGACACTAGATGTTACAGGAAGTCCAGTAGCAGGCCCCATACCTGTGAAGGGCGATGAAGATATAGATACAGTGGTCCTTGTGAAACAGGACCTCTTATTACAGGCTGAGGCTGATTACAGAGCAGCTAAACTGCATGCTGAAGAAAAAAAAAGGAAACGTTCGATTCAAGGTTCATCGTCACCTTCTACGGCGTCTACAGCAAAAGTTTTTGCAGCGGGCCCTCTAATAGTGGATACTACATCAGGGAAAGACACAGGATTGGAAAATCACTCGCAGCATGATTCAGCATGGTCTCTGGAATGGGCACTGGAACTAGCTGGTTGGATCCAAACAGAAACAGGTCAGTGGGTTGCGGATCCCGATATTCCGCTTCCGGGTTTGGGGAGTGTCACGAGGGTACTGAGGGGAACTGTGGATGGCCTCCTACACAATATGCACAGGCCTGATACAGTCCTGTTTACTAAACCATATGTGCTAGCCTTAGATCCTGTTTCAGGGCACACTTTATCTGCTAATACAGATGCAGAAATGGTTATGATGGACTTGCCCATTTCACAAGTGGATTCTATTTCCTTCTCCCCTATACAGTCTCCAGCACAGCAGGGGTCTATGGAAAATGTTACTGTGGCTAGTGATTCCCCCCGGTTGGAAGAAGTGCTGGGTCTATTCCTATAGTACCTCCTGACAATGAGTCTGTAACCCCAGCCCTGACAGCTCCCACTTTTGCAGGAATGCAGTTCAGCTGCGTTTTTTAGGGCCAGCGGATACGATGCCAGACTGCTTTTATGTGGGGAAAGTTCTATTGAAGCAGATGCTGGGGTTTTCTCCCTCGGAAGTGTATGCTTTGATTCATACACCGGGAGAATCTACATATGACATAAGTTTTCGTTCCCCTGACATCCTGAATCATTTCTGGATGAAGTATGCCCTGTTTAAAACAAACCCAGCTTGGACCCACTTTCAAGCTATACCTTTAACAAAACAAACTTTTAAAGTGATCACTATCTTATTCAGGAGTGAAGGGGTGAATATTATGGACATTTCATACTGGCTGGAGAAACATTGTCAAATACAAGGGAATCTGGAACCAATTTTAGATTCTGAAGGTTTTTGGAATGGAGGGTGGAGGTATAAGGTGACTTTACCACAAACGGAGGATGGACTTCAACATCTACCAAGTTGGTTTAACCTGGGTCATGACAAGGGTTTTATTTTTTATCCTGGACAGCCACGCCATTGTTATAAATGCGGTTCCAGTAGACATTTGAGTCGAACCTGTGATACAATGAAATGTGCTCAATGTGGGGGAAGTGGGGCATATTATGACTGACTGTCATCATCCTCCCAAGTGTGGTCTTTGTGAGGAACAGCATTCCTTTATGGATTGTCCTTGGGCAGCCCATAATACTGCGGACAAGGATTATACCACTCAGGAATTTTATTTGAATATTGCATTAAAATCGACTTTGAAACAATATGGGCCCCCCCCCCACCTAAGAGGGCACCTCCTGAAAGGCCTATTAATCCCCCTTTGGAGGCCTTATCCACTTCTGTTTTGGTTTCTCATATGCCTCCATCTGAGGCAGAACCTTTAGTACTAGAGGTATCTGGTGATGTAGGTTCTATGCCTCCCCCCTTCCACCAGAAGGTGCCTTCACTGTAGTTAATAATCGAAGAAGGAGTTTACGGAAGAAAACTGCAGCATCTGTTTCAGAAGTCTTCCATCTCCCAGTGCAAAACACCTTTTCTGCCTTGCAGGTTGAAGAACCTGATGTAGGCACAGAATCAGACTCGGTTTTGGTTCACTCCTCTCAAGCGGATGGAGAATCAGACACTGAGCATTCTACAGAAGATTGACTATTCCTCCAAAAAATAAATCTAGGATGGGTTCCCATAAATGGGTCAGGAAGAAATCCTAATTTTTTCAATTTTTTTTCAGGATTAATTAGTTCTCCCTTAGTTAACACTTAATGTTTTTTTTTTGTTGTTTTTATATGCAATGGATACGTTATTTAGTATTACTGTTGCCTCTTTAAATACTAACAGTATTCAGTCAGATAGAAAACAACTTTTGGTATATGCTTTATTTGATTCCTTTTTTTATGATGTGGTATTCTTTCAAGACACTCGATTACATAGCAGACAAGAGATGGATAGAGCCTCTGTGGGATGGAAATGGGGAGTGACTTATTGGTCTATTGGAGAGGATCTTTGTTGTGGGGTTGGAATTTGTTTAAATTCCCCTTTGGCCCAATCTATACAGGTAGTGGACATAGCCCCGGGCCGTGCTTTGTTATTAGATGTCACATTAAATAAATTGCACTGTCGGTTTATTAATGTATATGCCCCACAAACAAAAACAGCTAGAATTGAGCTTTTTAACACTATACAGCCTTATTTGTTTACATCTCGTTATGTTTTCTTGGGAGGAGATTTCAGTTGTGGGTTGTATTTAAAGGATAGGGGTCCTCAAACCCAAAAATTATATTGTGTTACCAATTGCCTAACTGCTTTGATTTCACAAACTGGTTTGGTTGATGCTTTTGTTTTTTTTGGCTGGCCAGATAAGACCTATTTCAGAGGTAACCTAGCCACTAGGATCGATTTCTGGTTTATATCTTCTGCCTTGGAGATTAAAAATACCAGGACCAATCCTGTTGCTCCATCTGACCACGCCATCATAGAACTGACGGTCTCTAATTATGATGGTATGCAACAAGGGCCTGGGTACTGGAGGGTGAACTTGGAACTGTTGTCTCTTGCAACTGTTAAGGATGGTTTTATTTCCTTATTAGAAGCATGTAAATCGGTTAAAATCTTATATGATACTTCACAGGAATGGTGGGAGGATGCAAAGCTAGATGTTAAAAGATATTTTCAACACATAGGTAGATTAAATGGGAAATTTAAGAGGGACCAATATTGTGTTTACAAAACACAGTTTCAGAATTTAGTGTTTCAAGCTTCGCAAGGAGATAAAATGATTCTTGCAGAATTAGCAGAAACCAGGCGAAAAATGAATGATCTACAATATAATAGACTTAGATCTTTAGAACAGGAACAGAAATTTGGAACCCAGGGTTTACAGCATTTTATTAATCCATTTCAATTCTGTGCTCAACAACAATATCAAAAGTGGATGTCTTTAATTCAGAATGCTAAGGGGTGTGTTTGTTCCAAAAAGTATGAAATTATGACAGCCATAGAGGAGCATGTGCCATCTTTATTTAGTCATCAGGAATCCTCCCGGGATGGTCATAAGGTTTGGTTGGAAAAATGTGTTTTACCACAAGTTTTGTCATCCAATCAATGGGTACTGGTGTCACCACTTACTCAGTCTGAAATAATGACCACTTTTGCTATGGTTAAAAAGAATTCTGCACCTGGAACAGATGGAATTCCATATGAATTGTACAGTGTGATTCTGCAAGTTTTGTTTCCTGAAATCCTAGAGTTATTTCAGGATATGATGGTTTCAGGGAATTTGCCTGATTCAGTGGGTAATGGGCTGGTGGTTTTCATGTATAAATCTGGGGACAGGACAGACCTTTCAAATTGGTGCCCCATCACATTATTAAATACTGATTTTAAATTGTATACCAAATTGTTGAATAACAGGCTGTTGCTTTGTGCATCTACTCTGATACATTCTTCTCAGACTTGTACTATTACTGACCGGTGTATAATGGATGGGTTAATTTTATTAAGAGAAATTTTGTCCCGGGGGGGAGACTGGAGAATTAACTGGTTTCAGTCTTAGTTTAGATCAGGAAAAGGCCTTCGACAGGGTAAACCATGAATATCTTTGGGACTGTTTGGCTAGTTACGGGATTCAGGGTACTTTTATTTTTTGGATAAAATCTTGTTATTCTAATGCTAAAGCTTTAGCATACTGTAATGGATGGATGGGGAGGGCATGCATGGTTACCCGGGGAGTTAGACAGGGATGTCCCCTGAGTCCTCTTCTCTATCTTTTTACACTGGACCCTTTAATTCGTCGCGTTAATGATAATATTGCTACTCAGGGGGTTTCTTTTTCTAGCACCTCAGAAGAAATTAAAAATATTGCATATGCAGATGACATCTGCTTTCTTGTGGGGGATTTACCTTCGACCTGTTTAGTGGGACAAATACTTTGGGAATTTTCCAAATTCACGGGAGCCAGAGTTAACTATAGGAAAAGTAAATGCCTTCCCTTTGGATTAGAAAGTTTTTTAGAATCTACGGTAATTGGGATCCCTGTTGTGACAGGGACCTGTACAATTCTTGGACTTCTTTCTGGTACCAGGGATTTGGCCTTCTTAAATTGGTCCTCCAAACTGGACATTGCATATGGGAAAATTTTACTGTGGAATAAGTGGAGATTTTCCAAATTAAAAAGGGTATATATGATTAAGACCGTCTTACTCCCAATTTTTTTGTATTTAGCTGCAGTTTTTAGTCTACCCCCTAAGCTGGAAACCCAGATGTATGGTTGGGTTTTTTCAGGCATTTGGGGTAGGACACTGAATCCAATTAAATGATATTTACTGTTTAGAGAGAAAAAAAATTGGGGGTATTAAAATGATTAATCCCATTGTTTTCTTTTTAACAATTTTTGCTAATGTAAACTTGAGACTATTATTATTGAAATCTGAGGGTATTTGGATCCCATGGGTTTTGGATTCCTTGGCAGGGATACTTCCCTTCTGGCTTCCTCATTCATGCATCCCAAAACAGTGTTCTTTGTATAATATTCCAGAAACTTCAAGGGTATGTTTTGGGAAAATAAAACTTTGGTGTTTAGTACCGGAACATTTTTCACAACAGGACTGGAAAACACTATATGCACATCTTCTATCTACTTTTTTTCACGATACAGCCTGTTTTGACTTTAAACCTATTTCAGATAAAATACTGATTGGGAAAATGTTGACATCTACCCGTATACTGGTTTATATGTGGGATGTTATGTGGCTTTCCCTACATGGGAAACTCAATGTCAAAGGAAACCTAAAACATAAAAGTGTAGAACATCGTTACTGCCCTAGGGAGACTTGTGTTGAGGTGGTGGAATCCATGGACCATATGTTCTTTCTGTGTCCTTTTGTAAAACGGTTTTGGAATTTGTTACAGGGTAAATGGCCTACATCACCCTTTTGTGATTTAACCCCTGAGATTTTATACTTGGGTATTCTTCCATTCAAATGGACTAAACATGATAGGGTTACACTTTGGTTATTTTTGGTGTGTTTTAAATTCTATATATGGCATGTGTGGCGTAGGCTGACACTGCAACAATTAGAATATACAGAGGAACAATTATTTCATATGATTACTACTGCAATTCTTAGTCACAAAAATACTGAAAGGAAGTCAGTGCCATATGAAATTTTCCAGTCTCGGTGGTACAGTATAGATTGGCTATGAGTTGGTAGGGTATATTTTGAGATACATTTCAGTCATTGCATAATTCCACTTTTGCTTATGACTAGTAATATGTGGTACTGAGTGTTTTTCTTTGTAATTTCACTGTTATTTTCTGCTGGTCTTAATTAATGAGAAGTGGCAGTTTCTGGTAGAAATTAATTATTTTCTGGTGAGGAGTATTCTTGATTTTGAGTATGGTTTAATTAAAAAAAAAAATATAGGAACATGAAGAATCCGTATATTATGGAAGTGTATGTTGTGGATACTAGTTAATTCTATATGAGGTGCATTGGGTTGGGAAAACATACTGCCATATAGTGGTATGCATTTACGGGGGTTATTTCAGCTTACTATGTGTGGGATAATGTTGTGTTTATGTTTTTCATCTTATTTTCAAAATTTTTTTTCTCCCTTTAGGTTTACAAGGGACAAAAAGTATGCTGTATACTTATTTTTCTTTGTTTTTTTTTTAATTTTGTATGTTGTCATATCATTTTTGGTATTTTGGTTCTCTCATAGAATCCCTGGCTCCTTTACGTAAGGGGGGAAGACTTTCAGCATTTATTACTTGGGTTTTAGGACTCTAATGACAGAGTTTTTCTTTTTTTCCATTGCATGTATGATGAAATACATATTTCTGTTTATTATTTGTATTAGAATTTAGTATGTAGTAATACTTTTGTATATATAATTTTCTCATATTTTTGTTTTAGGGGAGTTTTGTTTAGCTTTGGTTATTTCTTCTTCCTTTTTTTGGACTTTAAACATTTTGATATTTGTTTTTGTTCATTTGGATGCTGTATTACCTTTTATATTAATTGCTTAATTTTGTATTATGATTTGGTGTGCGGTAACACCTTGTGTATTTAGTTTGCTTTTCAGTCTTAATAAAAAATTCCCCTACTCTTTTCGATAAGTGCCATGGGATCTTTAACATCCACCCGAACTACCACCAATCCAGGCAGATAGGGACCTTGGTTTAACGTCTCATCCGAAAGACATCACCTCCGAAGTGCAGCACCCCTGTCGTGCTGCACTACAATGTCAGTACTGGGGTATTAACCCAAATGCCAGATGTGGGTACTGAACCCACAGCCCTCTGATCTCCTGGCCTCAGAGGTGAGTGTGCTACCTACTGAGCCACTGACTATCTTGCCTTGGATTCCTTTTTCTGCTTCTCTTATGATTATATAGAAAAGGACTGGTCCCAGGACAGATCCGTGAGGTACCCCACTTGTGACCGCCCATCTCCCAATTTGACACTGTTTGCCACCACCCTTTGCTGTCTCCCCCGACTAACTTCCCACCCATGTAACTAGGTCCTTTGCTGCTTCCAGATCCTCTAATTTCTTCAGCAACCTTCTGTGTGGCATCAAGTCAAATGCCTTGCTGACACTGAAATAGAATAAACCTATTGCTTGTCCTTTATGCACCGTCCTTCTTACCCAGTCAAAGAATAATATCAGGTTTGTCTGACAAGACCTACTTGCCACAAACCCATGCTGCTTTCTATCCTGGAGTGCATTTCTGTCTAGGTAGTCCACTAGGTCCTCTTTAACTAGTATCTCCATCAGTTTACATACAATGGTGCTAAGACTGACAGCCCTGGAATTTCCAGGTGCCTCCCTGTCCCCTCCCTTGTGGAGCAGCGCCATGTCCACTATCCTCCAGTCTCTTGGAACCACTCCTGACTGAATGTGGTCTATTAAATAGCCCTGCCAGGGATTCGGGTAGTTCTGATCCCAATTCCCTGAGCATCATTAGGTGCACCCATCTGGCTCTTGAGCCTTCTCTATTTTCAGGGTGGCAAGCCCTTTTCTTTCTTTCCTTTTCTCCTGTAATTACCACCTGTCCCATTTCAGGGATCCCCCTTACAGCAGCCTTTATGCTACTTTGTGGCAGAGGCCCGCTATCCTCTACTGTGAATACTGAGCAGTAGTCATTTGGAATTGCTACCTTCTGCTCATTCTGCTCTACTGCCCTGCCCCACTCTGTCAGCTCAACAACACTCCCTCATGTCTTCATTTTTTCCCCTGCTGTACCTGAAGAACTATTTTTCACCTCCCTTGACCCCCTCCGCAATATGTAGGTCTGAGCCTGGCTTTGCATCAATGACTACCTTCTTGGCACCTTCATCTTTTTCTGATATTTGCTCCATTCCTCATCTGAACAAAGATTGCAGATTGCTCAGGACATAATAGCAAGGTTCATCTTTTGCTGTCCATCCTCTGTGGTTCCCCAGCCTCAGCCTCACCCCTCTTAAATGTCCACCTACATAGACATCAAACATAGAAACATAGAATTTGACAGCAGAAAAGGACTGCTTAGTTTACCTAGTCTGTCCAGATTTTCCCTATTTATTCTGTTTCTGCAGACCATATCTGACCTCTGTCAACCCTCCCACCTCACTTCATTCTATCTAATACACTCCTATGTCTGTTCCATGCATGTTTAAAGCCCCCCCCATTCTAGCCTCTAACACTTCTGCTGGCAGTCTATTCTAGACATCCAGTGCCCTTTCAGTGAAGACATTTTTCCTCACAGTGCTCTTGATCCCCCTTCCCAGCAGCATTGTGTGCTTCCTGGTCCTTGTGCTCATTCTTATTTGAAAGAGACTCCCTACCTCTACCCTATTCACCCTGTTGTAGTACTTGTAGGTCTCCATCATCTCTTCTCTCTCGATTTACTTCCAGGGTGTACATTTATTTATTTATTTAGTTTTTGTTAGCCAGGTAGGTGCACTAGCCATGAAATTATTATTTTCAGGCATGACCTTGGAGAGCACAACTATAAAAGACAAGCACATAACGTGAATACAATAAAATTACAATAGTATAGGTCAAAACAGTCAGCAGTAATGAATACATGCAGCCAGGACAATAACAAGCATTTGTCAATGCCAAATGTTTGCTTGCTGGCATTGGCATTGGCAGTGTAGGAGTTAGAGAGATGCACAATAGGAATGGCAGTGAAGTATTGAACTGAAGCCTACCCCACCACCACCCTGCAGAGACTGACAGGCATTGGGGTGTGCCTTTGGGTCATCAGGAATAATGGCCATGCCATTTCACCACACCCTACCCTGCAGACACCGACAAGTGTCACAGTGCGCCTTGGAGTCTTTGAGTCTTATGCTCACCCCATTCCATAAGAAATATGGTGAGATGAGTGCAGAATAGGAGAATGGGGTAAACTTTGGGGCCGAAGAGTATAAGGCACACCTCAATGCCTGTCACTGGCTGCAGGATGTGGGAGGGGGTGGAATGGCAGGAATATTACAGGTGACAATCTCAAGTCACACCCCTGATGCCTGTCAGTCTCTACAGGGTGGGGCATTACGGTTGGAAACCCTAACTGCCCAGGGTTTTGTTGGTATTTTCACTCCAAATTTTAAACATGGGTTTTTTGTGACCCCCAGCTCATGAACAGTGGCAATATCAGTTAATTAGCGGAAAGCTGATTTTGCACAGGGACTATGCCATTTGGCACTACGGGTGTGAAAACATATTTCAAACAGGATATGAAAAATGACAGCTGTACTGTTCATGGGGAGGTGTAAAAAATGGCAATGTTGAAAATCTGCAGTGAAAATATAAAAAAAAAACTGCTGAAGTCATGAGCGTGCTTAAAGAAACTGTGCAACGCACACCTGTAATGTAATTAGTTTGGGGATTTTTTTACAGCAGATTGTCAACACAGGCATTTTGGGACCTCCGCTCAAGAACAGTGTCACTGTGATTTGCTTAATCTGTCCCGAACAGTGATTTCCCACAGCGACCACGCATTTCTTTCTTTTTTTAAATTTAAATGCCCTCTCCTCCCCTCCCCTCCCAATACCCTCCTCCCCACCCCTCCTTGGAGTGTGCCTTATTACTAACAGCAAGACCAATTGATACAAGTGGATAAACAACAATCCAGCAAAGCCAACCATCAAAAGGAAGCTGAAACTAATTAAAACAGTCAGAGGCATGTGTTACATAAGTCTACTTCAGATATAAAGCATACAATTTACCCCATTTCTGGTTAAAGGAAGCTATACAGTTCCGGGAGCTTGCTATTAACCTTCCGGTGTTATAACAAAGTGACATTTCTTTCAGCCATTCAGCATACGATATGGTCAGTTGGTCCATCCAGTGTTTAAGAACCAGTTTTTTTACTGTAATAGAAATTAGAGCCATGTGAAATCTACGCTCTCGAATTCTAATATTAGAGTACACCCCTAAAATACATATTTCCATGGTAAACACATCACCCAGTCCCAGAAGGGGGACTAGATTAGTTTCCATAGAGGAGCCACCTTATCACAGTGCCAGAAAATGTGTATCAGGTTCCCATCAGCCGCACCACACTGTGTACAATTAGCCAGGGGTAGTCTGCCTAATTTGGCCAATTTAACCGGGGTAATGTACAGATTATTTAAAAATATGATACTGTATGAGTCTGTGCCTATCTTGAGTAAGATATCTATGCATGTCCACCCAAATCTGACTCCAGATCAGGGAGGAATCTGGCAGAAGAGAAGACCAGATTTTAGAACCTGTAAGGGCATTAGGGTATTTAATATCCAGTAAGAAGGAATATATTCTGGAAATTCCATGGGCCTTATTTGCACATTCCTGAATCTGCTCTAAAAAAAGGCCTAACTTGAGACAACATAAATGTGGTCCCAAATAGAGACCATAAGATGTCTTAGCTGAAATACCTTTTAACAAGCATTTGTCAATGCCGAACGTTCGATTGCAGGTATTTGCAGTGGTGTTTGGCATGTATAGTGCTTTACCCTAATGCCCTGTGCGATTGCTGGTATTTGCACAATAAATTTTCAGCATGACCTTTTTGTTACCCCCATTGTGCGCTACATAGGCGGAAACACAGTTTGGGCAGGATGTGAAAAATGACAGCTGTACTACTCATGAGGAAGTGTGGTAAAATGGCAATGTTGAAAATCTGGAGTGGAAATATTGAAAATTCGCAAACCTACGAGCGTGCGTGGGAACTGTGCAACACATGCTCGTGAAACAGTCATTTTTAGGAATTTTTTCACCAAATTTTCAACACAGCCATTTTAAGACCTCTGCTCATGATCATTGTCACTGTGATTTTCTTAATGTGTCCCATACATTGAGTTCGCACACCGACTGCGCCATTGTGCGCTACATGGGCGGAAACATGTTTTGGGCAGGATGTGAAAAATGACAGCTATACTGCTCATGAGGAGGTGTGATAAAATGCCAGTTTTGAAAATCTGGGGTGAAAATATTGAAAATTCGCAAACTTACGAGCGTGCGTAGGAACTGCGCAACGCAGACTCGTAAAATAGTCATTTTTAGGAATTTTTTCACCAAATTTTCAACACAGCCATTTTAAGACCTCTGCTCATGATCGTTGTCACTGTGATTTTCTTAATGTGTCCCATACATTGAGTTCGCACACCGACTGCGCCATTGTGCGCTACATGGGCAGAAACACGTTTTGGGCAGGATGTGAAAAATGACAGCTGTACTGCTCATGAGGAGGTGTGGTAAAATGGCAATGTTGAAAATCTGGAGAAATATTGAAAATTCACAAACCTACGAGTGTGCTTAGGAACTGCGCAACGCACACTCGTGAAAAAGTCATTTCTAGGAATTTTTTCACCAAATTTTCAACATAGCCATTTTAAGACCTCTGTTAATGAACAGTGTCACCGTGATTTTCTTAATGCATCCCATACATTGATTTTGCACACTGACTGCGCCATCGTGCACTACATGGGCGGAAACACGTTTTGGGCAGGATGTGAAAAATGACAGCTGTACTGCTCATAAGGAGGTGTGGTAAAATGGCAATGTTGAAAATCTGGAGTGAAAATATTGAAAATTCACAAACTTATGAGCCTGCGTAGGAACTGCGCAATGCACGCTCGTGAAACAGTCATTTTTGGAATTTGTGCACCAAATTTTCAACATGGGGTTTTTGGGACCCTTTCTCATGAATGATGTCACTGTCATGGTGCTATTCTGGCCTGAAGGGTGATTTCATGCAGTGACTGCGAAATCACCCTTCGGACCCGAATAATGCCATGACAGTGACATCATTCATGAGAAGGGGTCCCAAAAACCCCATGTTGAAAATTTGGTGCAAAAATTCCAAAAAATGCCTGAGATATGCAATAAAGTTGAAACCCCCTATCTAGCCCATTATACAGCTTACCGGCATTTCCTCAGTTCGCGGTCGGCTTTGAAGAGTGCAGACGTGTTCCCGGTCCACCGAAGATGCGGTGCGCGAGCTCCGGAGGTAAGTATGGGGTGAGGGGGGTGTGGGGAGGCTGGGTGCGCAGTGGGTGGGTGCCGGATTGTGGGAGGGGGACTGGGAGACTCGTGGGACCGTTTTTTCTTCACAGGTTTAAAAAAGGACTAGTGGGACGCTTTGCCACGCTGGGGAGGGCTCCCAGCGTGGGCAGAAGGATGGCTTGGGGGGCCGTGGAGCCGATGGAGGATTGGGCAATTTCGCCGGCAAAACAACGCTTATGCTCCCAGCGTGGCACCAAAGCTTTGGGGGGCGCGTGACGCGAGGGGGGCAGCATGATGCGGTAGCCGGATGACAGCGTGGTTTCTTTGAAGCAAAGACCACCGCTGTCACACACAGCTCACGCACCCATTGGTGCAGGACCGCCACACCTGCTCAACGGAGCACTGGATTGCAAGGGAAAGGCACACCTCCAAAGTGTGCTACTCTCTCAAAACGTTCCTTGCGCATGCGCGCAAGTGAACGTAAAAATATGTTTCTGAGGAATATTCAGTTTGGCGATTATGCCGGTTGAGGAGAGAAGGGAATCCTGAAAGAACAGGTTTTCCACAAGAATATCTTGTAACTGAGGAAGCCAGTCCACTGAGAGCGAAGAACCTCCTATTTTGATATTAGGGTTTAAAATGAGGGGTTGGGCCGTGTCCTTTTTGGATGAAATGTTAAAGAAGTTCCAACGCTGGGTCAGAACCTTTATAGCAATCCCCGCCATCGAATTTTGTATGGAGGGGGGTAACGCCAAAAAAGCATAATAGAAAACTCTGGGTGGATTAAGATTATGAATGTCCAGAAGCCTCTTCTCCAACTGTAGCCAGATGGGAGAATGTTCATCAGATGTGGGCTCAAACCATCTCCCCATTTTGGACAGATGACTCACCCAATAATAAACAAGCATTTGTCAATGCTGAATGTTCGCTTGCAGGTATTTGCAGTGGTGTTTGGCACGTATGGTGCTTTACCCTAATGCTCTGTGCGATTGCCGGTATTTGCACAATAAATTTTCAGCATGACCTTTTGTTACCCCATTGTGCGCTAATAGGCGGAAACACGTTTTGGGCAGGATGAAAATGACAGCTGTACTGCTCATAAGGAAGTGTGGTAAAATGGCAATGTTGAAAATCTGGAGTGGAAATATTGAAAATTCGCAAACCTACAAGCGCGCATGGAACGTGCAACGCAAGCTCGTAAACACTCATTGTTAGGAATTTTTCACCAAATTTTCAACATTGGCATTTTAAAACCTCTGCTAATGAACAGTGTCACTGTGATTGTCTTACTGTGTCCCATACATTGATTTTGCACACCAACTGCGCCATTGTGCACTATATGGGCGAAATGCGTTCGGGCAGGATGTGAAAATGACAGCTGTACTGCTCATAGGAGGTGTGGTAAAATGGCAATGTTGAAAATCTGGAGAAAATATTGAAATTTGCAAACTTACGAGCGCAGCGTAGGAACTGCACAACGCACGCCGTGAAACAGTTATTTTTAGAATTTGTTCACCAAATTTTCAACATAGCCATTTTAAGATCTCTGCTTATGAACAGTGACACTGTGATTTTCTTAATGAATCGCATACACTGAATTAAGCACAGCGACTTCTGTACCATTGTGCGCTTCATGGCTGAAACATGCGTTTGGGCAAGATGTGAAAATGACAGCTGCACCGCTCATAAGGAGGTGTGGTAAAATGGCAATGTTGAAAATCTGGAGTACAAATATTGAAAACCAAGAAACCACGAGCGCAGCATAGAACTGTGCAATGAACACTCAGAAACAGTCACTTTAGGGATTTTGTTACTAAATTTTCAACACAGCCATTTTAAGACCTCTGCTCATGAACAGTGTCATTGTGATTTTCTTAATGTGTCCGATACATTGAGTTCGCACACCAACTGTGCCATTGTGCGCTACATGGGCGAAACACGCTTTGGGCAGGATGTGAAAATGACAGCTATACTACTCATAAGAAGGTGTGGTAAAATGGCAATGTTGAAAATCTGGAGTGGAAATATTGAAAATTCGCAAACCTACGAGGGTGCGTAGGAACTGCGCAATGCACGCTCGTAAAACAGTCATTTTTTGGAATTTTTTCACCAAATTTTCAACATAGGCATTTTAAGAGCTCTGCTCATGAACATTGTGACTGTGATTTTCTTAATGTGTCCCATACATTGATTTCGCGCACTGACTGCACCATTGTGTGCTACATGGGTGGAAACACGTTTTGGGTGAGATGTGAAAAATGACAGCTGTACTACTCATAAGAAGGTGTGGTAAAATGGCAATGTTGAAAATCTGGAGTAGAAATATTGAAAATTCGCAAACCTACGAGGGTGCGTAAGAACTGCGCAATGCACGCTCGAAAAACAGTCATTTTTTGGAATTTTTTCACCAAATTTTCAACTTAGCTATTTTAAGACCTCTGCTATTGAACAGTGTCACTGTGACTGTCTTAATGTATCCCATACATTTTGATTTCGCACACCGACTGCGCCATTGTGCGCTACATGGGCGGAAACACATTTTGGGCAGGATGTGAAAAATGACAGCTGTACTGCTCATTAGGAGGTGTGGTAAAATGGCAATGTTGAAAATCTGGAGTGAAAATATTGAAAATTCGCAAACTTACGAGCCTGCGTAGGAACTACACAACGCAGACTCGTAAAACAGTCACTTTTGATGCATTTTCATCATGAGTTTAGACCTTCCTCATGAATGATGTTCATTGAACATGGCATTATTCAGGCCTGAGGGTGATTTCACGCAGTGACTGCAAAATCACCCTTCCGGCCTGAATAACGCCAGGACAGTGACTTCATTCACGAGAAGGGGTCCCAAAAACCCCATGTTGAAAATTTGGTGCAAAAATTCCAAAAAATACCTGAGGTATGCAATAAAGTTGAAACCCCCCTATCTAGCCCATTATACAGCTTACCGGCATTTCCTCAGTTCACGGTCGGCTTTGAAGAGTGCAGTCATGTTCCCAGTCCACAGAAGATCGTCGTGCCGAGCTCCAGAGTTAAGTATGGTGTGAGGGGGGGTGTGGGGAGTCAGGGTGCGCAGTGGGTGGGTGCGGGTTGTGGGAGGGGGTTGAGGAGACTGCGTGGGACCGTTTTTACTTTACAGGTTTTTTTTTTAATTGACGATGTGGGACGTTTGCCACGCTGGGGTGGGCTCCCAGCGTGGCACAAGGATGGCTGTTGGGGCTGAGGAGCCGACAGTGGATTGGGCACCCCGTCGGCAAACAACGGGGGACATTTGCCATGCTGGGGTGGGCTCCCAGTGTGGCAAAAGATTGCTGGGGGGCCGAGAGCCGACGGTGGATTGGGCACCCCTGTCGGCAAACAATGCGGATGTTTCCCACGCTGGGGTGGGCTCCCAGCATGGCACCAAAGCTTTGGGGGGGCGGCGTGACGCGTGGGGGTGGCGTGACGTGCTCTGTATGACAGCGGTGGTTTTCTTTGAAGTGAAGACCACTACTGTCATACACAGCTCCCGCACCCATTGGTGCAGGACCGCCATGCCTGCTCAACTGAGTAGTGGATTGCAAGGGGAGAGGCACACCTCCAAAGTGTGCTACTCTCCTAAAATGTTCCTTGCGCATGCGCGCAAGCGAACGTAAAAATAAAATTGGGGAGGTGAAGTCCACCTCTCTCCTTTGGTAAATTGAGTTTAAGGAAGGCCCATCTAGGGTGTTTACCCTGCCAGATAAATTTGGAAAGAGCAGAGTGAAACCATTGGAAGTAAGACAAAGGGAGCCAGATATTCAGTAGATTTAAAGGGTAAAAGAGATGGGGTAGAACATTCATTTTTATAATACTAATTTGACCCCATAATGGCAAAGGGAGATTGGCCCATCTTTAGAGATTTTGCTGAATATTCAGCACCAAATCATCCGGATTGAGCCTCCTGAGAACCTCTGGGTCTTTAGTGAGATGAATACCTAGATATTTGATTGAGGAGGAGGACCATTTCATACCAAAATGAGAAAAGTTACCTTGGTGCACGAGAACATTTAATGGAAATATGACTGATTTGGATAAGTTTAACTTACAGTTAGCCACTTGTCCGAACTGTTCAATAATTTGTAACGCATGTGTTAATGAGGTTTCTGGATTGGCCAGATGTAAAAGAATATCATCTGAATAGACTGAAAGGGTCAAAGATTGCTGGTATACTAGGCATCCTGTGACCTGAGGTGAGTTCTTAATGCTAATTAGAAGGGGTTCCAGATATACGTTAAACAAAAAAGGAGACTGGGTCAACTTTGCCTAGTGCCTGTAAACAGGGGGAATCGAGAAGAAAAAACCCCATTGCAATAAATTCTTGCCGTAGGCGCCTTATATACCATCCGAATCCATTGAATGAAGGATTCTGGAAAACTCATTTTTTTGAGAGTAGCCCAAAGAAAGTCCCAGTTCACCCTGTCAAAAGCTTTTTCTGCGTCTAATGAGACTAAAGCCATGGGGATCTGGGAGTCTTGGGCAGTCTGGAAAATATGTGAGAGGGTTCTCAAGTGGTCAGCAGAAGATCTGTCTTGCACACACCCTACCTGTTCAGGACTCAACAGATGAGACTAAACCTGTTTAATTCTAAGAGAAAGGATTTTAGTTAAGATTTAAATAGAATAATTTAATAATGAAATTGGATGGTAACTGGCCAGCTCATTCTGAGGTTTGTCTGGTTTCAGGATCAGGACTATCGTGGCTTCCAGCAAAGTAGGGTCCAGGGAATCTGAGGTGAACATATAATCAAAGAGTTTCAAGAGAAGAGGAGCCACTTCTTTACAAAAGACCTTGTAGAAATTAGAAGGGAAACCATCAGGACCTGGGGATTTGTCAGGAGCTAGTCCCTTGATTGCCTCCACTACTTCATCCAGAGTAATAGGAGAGGTCAAGATCGTGCACTGCTGGGCCTGTAGAGAGGGGAGAGTAAGGCTTTCCAGAAAATGTTCAATACGAGATTGGGAAGTTAGAGAGGTACCCTTACTGTATAGTTCCCTATAAAAGGCTTCAAAAACCTGGGAGATATCTCAAGGGGAGGTTTTAATAGAGCCATTTGGAGAATATAGTGCAGGAATCAGTCTTGAACTTTCTACTTCCCTCAATTGAAGAGCTAACATTCTACCTGGCTTCTCCCCTTGGTCTATATAACGAGCTTTGGTTTTAAGGATGGCGTATTCTGCTTTTTCTCTTAGCAAATCAGCATACTCATTCCTAAGCTTCAAAAGGGATTCCAGATCTGATTGGGAAGATGAAGAGGATAGACTGTTTTCAGCCAGCCTTATTTGATTCAACAACGAAGTAACTTTGGCCTCTCTCCGTTTTTTCCTTTTGGAAGCTAGCTTGATGAATTCTCCCCTAATGTAACATTTAAAGGAGCACCAGATCAGGTCCTCCCTGCATGTGGAACCCGTATTAAACTCCAAAAAGGAAGAGATTTGTGACTTAATGTGGGATACTAATCATTCCTCTTTTAGAAGTTGTGTGTTTAATTTTCATGTGGTGTCCTTTTGAAAGTTTGGGTCGGGAGAAATTAGGATCCATGCCACCGAATGATCAGATATAACAATTGGTTCAATTCCTGTCTGGTGAATACCAGCCAGAAGAGTAGTGCTTATTAAGATGTAGTCAATTCTGGACCATGATCGGTGGACCTGGGAGTAAAAGGAGAAGAGCTGGCTAGAGGGATTAAACAGACGCCATGGGTCGCACAGACCCAGTAAGTCCATAAAATCCCTCAGGCCAATTTGTGGAAGGGTAAGGGGTCTTAATGGCCTATGAGTTTTGTCTTGGTCTTCTGACGGAGCAATATTCCAGTCACCCCCTAGAATAAGCCAGGAGGGCAAGAATGCACTCAGTTTGTCAGCCAGACTCATAAGAAAGTCCACATCCCTTCCAACTGGACCATATATTGCCCCTACTACCACCCTGCCATTGTTTAATGTGCCCTTAACAATAAGAAATCTGCCCTCTTGATCTGATAAACTTTCTTCTGCCACAAATGATATGTGTCTTTTAACCAAAATTGCCACTCCTCTACTAGAGGACAACCCACAGGATGTGAAAATTTGAGAAAAACCCAGTTGATGCAACCCATTTGTTTCCGGGGTTGTGAGTTGGGTTTCCTGCATCAAGAGGATGTCAATACTTAGGAAGGCACAGTTTTTGAGAACCTGATATCTTTTGGGCAGTTCCCTGATACCTCTGACATTCCATGTTGCAATCTTAATTGGCACCATGGTCGTTTAGCATTTTAGAGAAGAGAAAAGGAACAAACACCATTAACTGACCCGGCAATCACATAAGGCACACTCCAGTCCCGCCCTCCATCCTCCACAACCCCAGTAGAAAAGAAAAATGAAAAAAAGTTCCCTTCCCAGGGAAATTCGTGAAATGGTCGAGACATTGAGGGAATAGAACATCTTAACTGGCCAGTGGTAACCACAGACCATGAAATTAATAGGGAAGAGATTGAGACAGTAACAGAAACCCCCCTTTCCTCCCTAGATCCCTCAACATATATACAAAAGGTCCCCTCCTGTGTACTAGAAAGACTCCAGAATCCCTGTTGTATGTGACGAGAACCAGACCCAAAAGGTTGCCCTCCTATGAGAAGGGTAAGCTACATTCAAGAACCCAACCTGATCTATAGCGCCATGGACTGAATCCAGAAAACAAAACTTACTAAAATGAGGCGCTCTCTAAACCCCACACCACACAGGAGGTGCACCCTTAGCCCTCTTCCTAGGTTCGTTATGCATTGCTCCCGAGGTTACTTCCATCCCGAACCCCCTCCGCCCATCGACCCTCTGGAGAACTGGCCAACGAGAACCCTAACCAGCATTATAGTGTTCCAAAGGGTTGCACTTGGCATGCCAGAAAAATGATGGGAGTCCTGAAAATCACTTGCAGTTTGCTCACTCTCAAACCCTACCCAACTGTCCCCCCCCACAGAGGAGGCACATAACTCCCACTAGTACTTTTGGACCAAACCCAAAAGGTCATCCCTCGGGAAATGGGAAACCCCAGGGTACTGAGTAAGCTTGCTGGACTTGTTAACTCCCTTAAGGTGAGCCCTGCACTGAACAATGCGAGGATGTAAGGGGGGAAATGAGCCAGAGGGACCTACCGATCCATCCATAAGAAAGAATAGTTGAGTACCTAGAGGTCAGCGGGGCACAGGATCCAAGGCAGCATGGGTTCACAGTGGGAAGGTCATGTCAGATGAATCTAATAGATTTCTTTGACTGGGTGACCAAAGTAGTAGACCAGGGAGGGGCTGTGGACATGGCCTACCTAGATTTTATCAGGGCATTTGACACAGTCCCACACAAAAGATTAATAGTCAAATTAACCAGCCTGGGAGTGGGTCCCAGGGTGGTAGCCTGGGTAAAACATTGGCTGGATAACAGGACACAGAAAGTAATTGTAAATGGAGTCCACTCTGAAGAAAGAGGGGTTACTAGTGGGGTACCGCAGGGTTCAGTATTGGGTCCAGTCATTTTTAATGTCTTCATAAGTGACATTGCAGAGGGACTGGAAGGAAAAGTATGCCTCTTTGCAGATGACACAAAGATCTGCAACAGGGTTGATACACAAGGAGGAGTACAAAGGCTGAGAAGGGACTTGGCATGGTTGGAGGATGGTCAGAAGTATGGCAGCTAGGATTCAATGCAAAGAAGTGCAAAATAATGCACCTGGGAAACAAGAACCCAGGGGAAGAATACACAATGGGGGGGGGGAGGTAGTATCAACAACAAAAAAGGACAGGGACCTGGGGTAATCATATCAGATGACCTTAAGGTTAGCAAGCAATATTGAGAAGGCAGTAGGAGGGCTGGGGGTATACTGTGATGCATGGGGAGGGCATCAGCAGAAAACAGGAAGTTGTTATCCTCTGTCACGGACAGTTGGTGAGACCCCATCTGGAGTATCACTGCCATTTCTGGAGACCCCATCTCTGCAAGGACATAGACAGGATAGAGGCAGTCCAGAGGAGGGCAACTAAAATGGTGCAGGGTCTGCAAGAGAAGCCGTATGAGGAGAGACTAAAGGAGCTTAATATGTATACCCTTGAGGAAAGAAGGGAGAGGGGGGAATTGATAGAAACTTTTAAGTGCCTCAGTGGAATCAACAAAGTCCAAGAGGGTAGCATCTTTCAGAAAAAGAGACGTGCAAGAACAAGGGGACACAATTTAAAAATAGAGGGAGGGCAGTTCAGGGGCAATATTATTTCACAGAGAGGGTAGTGGATGCATGGAACAACCTTCCTGAGGAGGTTATGGGGTCTAAAACTGTGGGAGAATTCAAGAATTCATGGGACAGACATAAGGCAATTCTTGTGGGGGGTAGGAAGAAATAGGCTGTTGGTTAACTAGGATCTGTGGCCTATCCTGTAGGTAGGGATATGGGCAGACTAGATGGGCTAAGCAGTCCTTATCTGCCGTCAAAGTCTATGTTTTTATGTTTCATAATAACAGCTCACGGAACTCCCCCCCCACACCAAAGCACACAAACATTCCACTAGGCCAGATCCAGGCCCACTAGGCCTCACCACAATCCTCTATGCCCACCCATCCACTCCCCAAAAGACCAAAAAAAAAAGAGACAGGAAAACATCAAGAGGTAATAAAAATGAAAATACAGCTTCACAGCAAAAAAGAACGATTGTCCTCAGGCAGCTGCAGAGAAAAGCTCATCCTGCTTTAAGCAAATTAGGTAGTCTGTTGGGAAGGTCCGTGGCCACTTGCTCTGGGGAATCATATGCATACCACACTCCATCAACTGCCACTTGCAGCTTAGCAGGGTAGAGCATCTTAAATTTTATTCCCGCTGCGATTAGTTTGTTGACCGTGGGATGAAAAGCAGATCTTCTTTGTCGGGTTTCATAAGGGAGATCTTGGGTGATCCTCAACTTAGAGCTGCCCCACAATATAGCCTGTAGTCCCTTCGCTTTAGAGAGTGCATGTTGCTTTTCCAGGAAACTTAGGAATTTTACAGTTAAAGGCCTTGGGGATGCGCCAGGTGGAAGTTTTGGCCTCAGGGAGCGGTGGGCTCGCTCAATGTGATTCTGTGGATTGAGGGGAGAAGGACCAACAACATTAAGCAGGAATTTCTGTAGGAAAGTTATGGTGTTGGAGCCTTCCTCTGATTCAGGCAGACCCAGGATCAGCAGGTTGTCCCTTCTACTTCTCCCCTCTAAATCTTCGGTTTTCGGTTGGAGTTTGCTAATCTGCTGTTTCAGGTGTACAATTTCTGCTTCTGATTTCTCTTTCCATTTCTCCAGCGAAGAGGTTCTTGCTTCTGAATCACCCATTCTTGTAGATAGGGAACTTAAATCTCCACGCATAGATTTAACCTCTGCTGAGATATCCTCTAAAGTTTCTTTAAACAGGAGCAATTCCTGAAGAAAGCGGTCCTTGGTAAGAGGGATCGCTAACGTACCAGAAGTAACAGACTTGGGAGTGTTCCCAGAACTTTGCTGTTTTGATTTCTTAGACAGTTTTTCTGGTGTGGGTGGTGGGATATGTCGGATACCGACCTGCTTAATCTCCGCTTCCATTTCGGCTATAAAGCCGATAACATTGTTACGAATCAGCCAAAACTCTGCCACAGAGTTACCAAACTGTAAAAAAAGCTTAGAATCGGTGTCTAGCTGGTGCCCTTTGGCAAATGAAGGGCAAAAAGAAGGTTATAATCGGTCGATAAGTGGGAACTCAAAAATAGTGCTGCTTTCAGGTGCCCAGCATCACGTGACTCCCAACGACCACGCATTTCTGCGCCGGAAGTGTGAAAACACATTTTGGCCAGGGTGTGAAAAAATGACAGCTGTACTGTTCTTAAGGAGGTGTGTAAAAATGCCAGTGTTGAAAATCTGTACTGAAAATATTACAAATTCATGAACTTATGAGGGTACGTGGAATCTGCGCAATGTTCGCTCATAATACATTCATTTTATGGACTTTTGTCACCAGATTTTTAACATAGCCATTTTAAGACCTCTGCTCATGAACAGTGTCACTGTAATTTTCTTAATCGGTCCCGAACATTGATTTCGCACATCGACTGCGCCATTGTGCGCTACATATGCGAAAACACATTTTGGGTGAGATGTTAAAAGTGATGGCTACTCTTCTCATAAGGAGGTGTGGTAAAATGGCAATGTTGAAAATCTGGAGTGAAAATATTAAAAATTTGTGAACTTACGAGTGTGTGTAGGAACTGCGCAACACAAGCTCGTAACACAGTCATTTTGGGGAATTTTTTCACCAAATTTTGAACTCAGGGTTTTGGGGGAGCTACCTCATGAACTGTGCCACTGTTGTTGCATTACTCAGTCCCGAAGGGTGGTTCCACATAGTAACCACAAAATCACCTTTTGGGACCAAATAACAAAATGACAGTGACTGAGTTCATGAGGGAGGCCCCAAAAACCCCATGTTGAAAATTTGGTGAATAAATTCCCCAAAATGGGTGAGATATGCACCAAAGTTGAAAAAAAAAACATTTATGTCATTATACAGCTATATATATATATATATATATATATATATATATATATATATCCCGTCGGCTTTGAAGAGTGCAGACGTGTTCCCAATCCACTGAAGATCGCACGCTGGGCCCGGAGGTAAGTGATGGGGTGGGGTGGAGGTGGTGGGCGAGGTTGTGGAGGGGGCAAGACAGTCAATGAGGGACCTTTTAACATTTTTTTTTGCAGGAAGATGATGGGATTTTGCCATGCTGGGGTGGGCTCCCACGGTAATCTAGAAGTCGGTTTTCTTTGTGGGGGTGGGGACAGTGGAGCCACCAGTGGAGCCAACAGAATGGGAATCCCTGTCGCTTATAGCGGTCATTTGCCACTGCTAGTGGGCTCCAGCGCGTGGGCACCTGGAAGTGTGTTTGGGGAGCGGAGCCGACAGGGATTGGTGTATAGGGGGGATGCATGAGCACACTGGGGTGGGCTCCCAGCATGCACGTATGTGTTTGGGATGAACTGTCTATGACAGTTTAGATGCAGTGCCATTGTAGGAAATTTGCATACTGTCAACGGCAGTACTGCGGCAGTGTTTTCCTTAGGTCTGTACATTACTGCATCTGAACGTTGTCATAGACAGCTCAGACATTCATTGGTGTGGTGCAGCCACACCTGCAAAAGGGAGCAGGGCATTGGAAGTGGGAGGGAGGCACACCTACGAAAACTCGGATGGTGGCACTATGTTTCTTGCACATGTGTGCAAGCAAACATAACAATCAATGAAATTCACATAGACTTTTTAGGCATAAAAGCCCACACAGTCAAGGAGGAGATACCACAAAATAGCAGCAAAGAAATATTGGTTAAATTAGACACAACAATGAAGGTTCAAAGACGCAGTGAAGCAAGGCAAGGGCAAATTCCTCACTTGGCAGGATGCATTATCATGGCCTCCAAGACAAGACTCAGGTGTGCAGGGTGGGGGTAGATTAGCCCTCAAGGAGATTGTAAGGAGCCGGTCTGGTGGCGCTGAATGTTGAGGCACTGGACGCCACACCTCGCGCCACGCCGGCAACCCAGGTTCGGGAACGAGCCCAGTTGCAGGGGGTCAGCAGGGGAGGGAGAGGATTGAGCATCCGGAGGACAGCTCTCCACTCCCAGGGAGGGACAGGGGTCCCAGTTCAGTGCTCTGCTGATCTCTGGTGGAGGCTGAAGATACAGCAGGCACTGAGGAGTGTAGAGAGAAGTGAGGGAGTGGCAGATGTTGGATACGCCTTGACGTCAGGGCACCAGCCACTCCCCAGAGGAAATAGAGAAAATGCCTCTCGGTTCCGGCAGAGACGGAGCAACGGAGCTTGCCTCTGATGTGCAGCCACCCACCTGGCATCCTCCTGACTGATGCTACTGTTGTGTCAGGGCATTGGGGCCTGCCCCGTCCCCACCCGGGGGTATAACTGAGGCTACATGGGCGATGGAGGATGGCCAGGTAGGGTGTGTGCCATAGGGGGATGACTCCATGTGCTCCCAAGGAAGACCTGAGTCGAGGGGGGTGAGAAGGAGGCATAAACAGTAAAATAAAAAAATAAAAAAAAAGGAGATTGTAAGGGTAAGAAACGCTATGAGGTAGAGAAGTGAAAATTAGGCCATGAAGCATCTGGCTGGTGAGTGGATTAAGGAGGATTAAAACAAGTGCAGAGATCAGGGAAGGATAGATGTAGGTGCAGCTCCTTTTTGAAGGGAGTGAAGGAAGACCAAGGGAGGGATAGTGAGGCTTAATAAAGGGGAGGGGGGTGGGCAGAGGGTGACTGTGAAAAGGCAGAGATACTAAACAAATATTTTTGCTCAGTATTCACAAATGAAGAGGGGGAGGTACCTAAACCAAACAATAGAAACACTCTGGATACAGACGTTGATACCAGCCTGTTTACAGAAGAAAGGTTTCTGAAAGAACTCTTAAAACTGAAGGTGGACAAAGCAATGGGGCCTGATGGGATTCATCCCAGAATTCTAAAAGAACTAAGGGTAGAACTAGTGACACCACTGACTACCCTCTTTAACAAATCATGGGAGGATGGGGTGGTACCTGAGGACTGGAGGAGGGCAGATGTGATTCCACTTCACAAAAGTGGGAGCAGGGTAGAAGCAGGCAACTACATACCTGTTAGTTTAACCTCAGTGATAGGGAAAATGATGAAATCACTTCTATAGGAAAGAATTGTCGAGTACCTAGAGATCAGAGGGGCACAGGACCCAAGGCAGCATGGATTCACAGTGGGAAGGTCATGTCAGACGAATCTAATTGATTTCTTTGACTGGGTGAACAAAGTAGTAGATCAGGGAGTGGCTGTGGACATGGTCTACCTAGACTTTAGCAAGGCATTTGACACAGTCCCACACAAAAGATTAATATACAAGTTAGCCAGACTGGGAGTGGGTCCCAAGATGGTAGCCTGGGTAAAGAATTGGCTGGAGAACAGAACACAGAGGGTAATAGTAAATGGAGTCCACTCTGAAGAAAGGGGGGTTACTAGGGGGGTACCGCAGGGTTCAGTACTAGGACCGGTCCCCTTCAATGTCTTTATAAGTGACATTGCAGAGGGACAGGAAGGAAAAGTATGTCTCTTTGCAGACCACACAAAGATCTGCAACAGAGTTGATACACGAGGTGGGGTGGAAAGGATGAGAAGGGACTTGACAAGGTTGGAGGAATGGTCAAATGTATGGCAGCTGAGGTTCAATGCTAAGAAGTGCGAGGTAATGCACCTGAGAAACAAAAACCCAGGGGAAGAGTACACAATGGGAGGTGAGATACTAACAACAACAAAAATGGAAAGTGACCTGGGGTAGTCATATCAGATGACCTAAAGGTGGTCAAGCAATGTGAGAGGGCAGTAAGAAGGGCTGGGGATACTGGGATACATGGAGAGGCATTACCAGTAGAAAACAGGAAGTTGTTATCCCTCTCTACAGACAGCTGGTGAGACCCCATCTGAGTACTCGTGCAGTTCTGGAGACCCAATCTCCGAAAGACATAAACAGGATGGAGGCAGTCCAGAAGAGGGCAATCGAAAATGGTACAGGGTCTGCACCAGAAGACATATGAAGAGAAACTTAAGGAGCTTAATATGTATAGCCTCGAGGAAAGGAGGAGAGGGGGACATGATAAAAACTTTTAAGTACCTCAAGGGAATCAACAAAGTCCAAGAGGGTAGCATCTTTCAGAAAAGAGATGTGCAAGAACAAGGGGGCCCAATTTGAAGATAGAGGGGGGCAGCTCAGAAGTAATGTAAGGAAGTATTTTTTCACAGAGAGGGTTATGGATACATGGAATGGCCTTCTGGAGGAGGTTGTGGAGTCCAAAACAGTGGTGGAATTCAAGCGTGCATGGGACAGTCATAAGGAAATTCTATGGGGTGAGTGTAGGAAGAAGTAGGCTGTTAGTTAACTAGGATCTGCAGCTTATCCATTAGGTAGGGAATTGGGCAGACTGGGGTGGGCCAAGCGGTCCTTATCGGCTGTCAAATTGTATGTTTCTATGAAGCTAACATGGGATCCTGATATTCAAAGTGCTTGGGGGAAAAGAGTTCCAGAGCTTAGGGGCAGAGTGATTGAAGGCAACAGAGCCTTTTGATGTTTCACATCTAGGTACATTCAGCAGGGATTTATCCACCGAGAGCAGTCCATAGGAGGAGGTTTGAGGTACCAGCAATGTTGTGAGCACTGAAGGGGGTCTGGTTTCTGAGAACAGAGTCAATCAGGGAGCCAAGAGAGCATTGACAGCAAGCTGAGGGGGATAACCAGCTCAGGTCCCTGTGCAGTTGGCAGTGGTGCATAAGCCGTGGTGACGAGGAAGCACATCGACTGATATGGTTATGTGACATCCCACATATGTAGAATGGTTCTAATCTGCAACCAAATTTAGAACAAACTGCAACCTTTTCAATGTCTCCTGTACAAATGGCTCCCCCCTTACGAAAGTAACCTCATTCAAGTATTTAGGCGTCCTGCTTGATGAAACTCTCAACTTTGAGCAACTCATCATCGACACCTGCAAGTCAGTAAACTCCAAACTTGGAATAGCTGACAGGACTGGTCGGATGCTTACCCCCTTAGCTAGACTGGCTATTTCTAGGGGTATCCTACTTCCATCCCTTGCGTATGGTGCTTGTCACCTACATAAATGCTTCAAAAACCACCCTAAGTAAGTGGGATACAACATACAATAGTATCTGTTGTTATGCCTCAGCTTCCCCACATTTGAAGCACCATTGCTTGCTATATGCAGGCCTAAGATGGCCCTCTCCCTCAGCCAGTCTACTCCTTGCCCTTAGTACTCTGCTGGACAACATCATTAGAACTAATCTACTTACCTCTCTTGCAGGCATGCTGGTGCCTTTGTCCCCCACCTATGGCCTCCGCTCTACTGGACTCCCTCTACTACACACCCCTAGGTGCAGAACCCTAAAAGGAACCTCAGCTTTCTCCTGCCTGGTCCTAAAATATGGGAATTCCCTACCTCTTGATGTTCGCTCTGCACCTGGTCATATTGCTTTTAAAAAAGATGCATCACACTCTCCTCGTCAAACATGCCCTATGTTCCTGTTTTAAACCCCCATAGGGTGCTTGACATCCCCTTCTTTTCCTTAACTCTCAAAATATTTCAAGTTTGGCTCTGACCCCTTGTTACTGTTATATGTAGCACTTACATTGGATAATGTGTTAAAACTCTACTGCACTATGATTGTATACTTATTATGTTTTGCACTATTGCGTATTTTTCTGCCAATGTCTCTGTCATATTAGCAATACTGTTTACGTCACAGAACATCGTGTAGATTTTTCCTTGTATGGTTGATTACCTTTGAACTATACCTATTTGTTTTGTCTGCCAGTTTTGCATTGTAACCTCCTAGGTCGTGTCTGAAAATAATCAAATTTTATGGCTAAGACACCTTACCCGGTAAACAGAAACTAAATAAATAGTTTCAGGAGCCAAGGCTCAAGTGTATCTGATCCAGAGCTAGTATTGTTAGAGATAGTCCATAATAGTTTTAAGACCTCACTCCTTGAGATTGCCTTAAAGTGCAACAGGGGATTTTTAGACATTTGACGGGAAGGATAGCTGGGGGTAGTGGACTGTGCTGATGTTGAAACCCGAGAGGCTGCCAGAGGTGATGGGAAGGCAGAGGTATACTGAGACATGTCCAAGAACATTTGATTGAAGGAATTAGCAATGATGTTGGAGTCATTGCAATGTACTCCATTTAATACCATGTCACTAGGGGTAATTGATGTGGAAGCACCGAGAAAGGTCTTGACATGGGCCCAGAATTTCCTACGGTCCCCAGCAGAGCCTAACATCAATTCTTTACAATAGGCACTCTTAGCTGTTCTCACCTGTGTTTTACAGAAGTTACATAGGGTTCTGTAGGTGACATAGTCAGATTGTAGCCCCGAGACTTTGTACTTTTTCCAGCATTTGTCCCTAGAGCATAGACCTTTCAGCAAGTCTTTGTGAAGCCATCTCATTTGTTTACCCCTCACCCTCCATGTCACCTTGGGGCATGCTTGTTCTGGACGGCCAGGAATTCATTAAGGAAGATACTTAGTGCAGACTCAACATTATGGGAGAGGTAAACACCAGACCAGTTAATCCTCAAGACATCATGATGAAAAGCCTCAATATCCAGGTTGGCAAAATTTGTAAAGGTGGAGGGGATGGAGCAACCTCAGGACTTCAGATGCAGAAGACAGGGGAATGATCAGTAAGCAAATCTGCCAAGATGCCTGCTTGGTGTACATGATCCAGATGGTTTACCAGTACCCAGTCAATAAGGGTAGAGGATTTTAGTGAAGGAGTAACTCTGGTAGGCTCAGTTAATGACTGGTGAAGGTTATAATTTTGCATCAGTGAGAGCAGCGTGCTATACACAGTCTCTAGCCAATTTTGGATAAGGTCACCCAATATAATGACCTCATTATGTTTGGAGTGCAAAGGGGTCTGATCAAATAATTCCTGCAGTCCTACAGTGCCCCCATTTGGGGGATTGTAGGCACAGACAATGTGGAGTTTTTTGGCTGCCAGGGTGAGAGTAGAGTGAAGGGACTCACATGTGGAGGATGCTGAGGAGGGGGTGGCCGTGATGTTTAGATGATCTTTACAGAACATGGCAACCCCTCTGCTACACTTTGAGGATAGCCTATCCCTATGGATAAGGGAGTAGTTAGGGAGCATGCTGAGTCAGCGATAGTCAACTTTAGCCACTTTTCAGACAAACAGAGTACATCAGGCTTGTAGACACCGACCCAAGCCTCAAGATCAGGGAAATTTATGGAGAGACTTTTGATGTTCGTATGGGCAATGATGAGCCCTTTACTAGAAATTGCGAAGATGTCAGCTAGTGAGAACAGGGCAGGTGGACCCAGATTCATTTCAACATCCCCTGCAAGGAGGATGGCTAAGATGGTGAGGAACCATAGTTTTCTTTAGCAAAACAGCAAAGGAACTGCGTGACTTAGCAGGTGTGTTTTTAAGTGTGGTCACTGCATAAAAGGTACAGCCCTTGGAGAATAGGAGGTGCTTAAAAGCAAGCATAGGTTGAGATGCAGTAATTAGGTTAGGGAAACTGAAATTGGCATGTAGGGTGTTCAAAGAAGTAGAGGGATAGGATCCTGGGAAAGTTATAACAACCTGGTTAAGACATAGTAGGAGTAGGAGTAATAGGAGCATCTCGAACATGTAACAAAGAGCCATCTTGATACAGGTGAGTGTAAATATCACACAGAGGGCTAAGCAGAAGAGCAAAGGTAGCCAAAGAGGAATTATGATATAGCTATGTTAAGATCTTGCAATCTCTCTTCATAGGTTTTATCATCCAAACCATGAATTATTTTAATTACCCTCCTTTGGACCACCTCTAATCTGTCTGTGTCTTTTATGCTTTTCTGAAGTATGGTCTCCAAAACCGAACACTACTCTAGGTGTGGCCACACCAGAAAGCAATATAATGTCAGAATCACCTCCTTTCTCCTAGAGAAACCGCCTCGGTATGCAACCCAGCACTCCACTAGCCTTGTCCACTGGCTTGTTGCACTGCCCTCAAGGTCCCTGGATATGATAGCCCTATGGTGTCTTTCCTCCCTAGCGACTGTTAATACTCCCCCTCATCATATAATCATTGCCAAGGTTTCTATGCCCTAGATGCATTATTTTGCACCTTGTGGCATTGAACACCAACTGCCATGTTTTTGGCCATTCCTCGAGTGTCCCAAGATCACAGCAAATGTTTCCAACCCCTTTCCTGAATGTCCACCCTATTGCAGATTTTGGTGTAATCCATAAAAAGGCACACCATCCTTTACAGCTCTTCTGCAATGTCCCCTATAAAGATATTGAAGTGGATTGGTTCCAGTACCAAGCCCTGTGGTACCCCACTTGTCGCACTACCCTCTTTAGAATGTCATTAACCACCACCCTCTGTCTTCTATCTTTTAACCAGTTTCTAACCAATTTACCACCATGGATCCCACTCCTCTAGGTTGGTCAGCTTCCTAATCAGCCTTTTATGTAGCACTGACTTAAAGGTCTTGAGAAAGCCTAAATAAGCCAAGTCCACTGCTCTCCCTGATTGATGTCCCTGGTCACCCAGTCAAAGAAATCTGTTAGGTTAATTTGGTGTGACCTCCCTAACATTAATCTGTGTTGTCTGTGGTCTTGCAGCCCATTAGAATCAAGATACTCTATCATCCTTTCTTTCTGTAGTGTATCCATCACTTTCTCCACCACTGAAGTGAGACTGACTGGCTTATAGTTGCCAGCCTCCTCCCCACTGCCACTTTAATGTAGAGGGACAACATCCTCCAGTCCTCTGGAACCACTACTGTTTCTAGCGAGTTGTTGAACAAGGCTGTCAGAAGAGCAGCAAGAAGAAAAAAATTACTCACCGTAGTAATGTTTTTTCTTCCAAGGGTCCCTCCCAGTGCTTAACAACTGCAATCATTCCCCTGGAATGAACTGCCCCAGAGCTTAGAATTTTATGCTAATTACAGAATCTTGGAATGAAATTCAAATTCTGCTGTGTGCTCAGGCTCACTCTACCATTTTATCGACAGATTTGTTTCTACAGCTAGAGTGAGCAGTGAGTGCTAAACTAGCTAAATAGCTACCAAAATAGATCAAAATACTTTTAAAATGTGATGAAGATTTTAAAAGGCTCAGGTCATTGAATAACAGTTGTAAAGTCCCTGTAACAAGTAATGTTCAAACAACATAAGAACTGATTCATTTTTTTTATGTTCCTCTTCTGACCCCTTGGCTGGCCATTCCTTCAGGCTGCCAAGGCCCTCCACCACTGCCACCGATCCCTGTAAGCCATCCACCACCCCTTATGCTGTGTCTTTCCCAGGTCACCATAAGTAACCCTTCATCAGGAGGGCCCCTGTTCCCATGGGGGCAACCAGGAGAGGAGATTCACCCCATAGGGCTTTCACATACCACGGGCAAGACAGGGGTCAGCTTGGACACTGTTCAGGCTATTGTGGCACATGGAGGAGCCAGCAGCCATCACCCGGTCTGCCAGGGGGCATTTTTCCTTTTTTCTGCTGTCCCACCCACCCTCCACCAACAATGTGGTGGCACACATGTGGCATCCTGGCTAGACACACAGCAGCGCAAGGTCCCCCAAGCCTCACCCCAATGGGCCACCAGGAGCCACTCTAGAGCGGTGCCAGCTTGCGTCCACCCCCCCCGGAGGAAAGCATCCATGGGATGCTCTGAACCCTCCCTGATGGCCTCTCTTTGCTTCTATCATCCCAGGCTTGGGAGAGAACCCAGGTCACCAGCATGCCAGGCGATCCCCTATCACCCAGCGCTATGGAGCCAGCCAGAACTAATTCTTCTGTGAACCTTTTTCTCAGGTTCTGGAAGGGGAGGTAGGGATTGGTATTGTTAAACATAGCAAGGGATCCCTTGGAAGAAAAAACATTACTACAGTAAGTATTTTTTTCTTCAAAGCTCAGGAATCCCTCACTTATGCTTAACAACTGCAGACTCCATAGCAGTACAATGAGAGGCTGGGTTCAGAACCTATTTAGGAAAAGGTTCTGCAAGACAGCAGTGTCAAAGCTGGCATCCCTTCTGGACTGTATGTCCAGATAGCAGTGCTTAAAGAAAGTGAGTACTGTTTTCCATGTAGCTGCTCTGCAGATTCCCTGCATGGGAACACCTCTTGAAGCTGTTACAGAGTCAGAGGTACCCCATGTGGAGTGAGCCCTAGGGCTTCAGGTGGCAACCTAACAGACTTGCCATAACAGAACTGTATGCAGAAAACTATCCAATGAGAAATGGTTCTCTTGGATGCTAGCTTATCTTTCCCACTTCACCATAGGTGATGAATAACTGAGTATTAGTGGGCCTTACATCCTCTGTATGGTCCAAATAGTAGCTCAGAGCTCTCTTTACATCCAGACTGTGGAGCTCCTGCTCTCCTAAGCTGGGCTTTGCTGTAAAGCAAACAAGAAGTGTAACTGACTGATTCAGATGAAATTCAGACATCATATTAGGAAGGAATTTTCTGTTAGTTCTCATAACTACCTTGTCCCTATGAAATATGATGCAGTTAGGAGCTGTGCAGAGAGCTTGCAGCTCGCTCACCCGTCTGGCAGATGTCAATGCCACTAAGAAAACTGCTATCCCGGTGACATACGTCAAAGCAGCAGTTGCCAAAGGCTCAAAAGGAGCTCCATCAGCTGGGCAATACACAGATTCAGGTCCCATGGGGGGACATGAACCCTTATTGGAGGGTACTGATGATTAAGGCTTTTAAAGAACTACTTGAAAATGGGTTGTGAGGCCACTGACCTGTGTTTGCCAGCTGAACTGTAAATTGACACTGCTGCCAAATTCTCCTTCAGAGTCAAAGTCCTTAGGCACAAGGACTGTAGGTGAAGTAGGCAGTCCAAGATTGTGAACAGAGCTGCCCGGAGGGGACTGATCTGTTTAGGAATGTACCACAAGGAAAAATATTTCCCCATTTTGGAGCATAAGTTTTCCTTGTTGTTGGTTTCCTGGAAACCTACTATACTTCCATAACATTCTCAGAAAGATTCAGCCCAGAGAACTCTAACCCCTAAAGAACCATGCTCTGAGGTGTTGAGTTCTCAGAACTGGGAATGTTATCCTGCTCTGGCACATTATTTACAGGTTGTGCCTCAGGGGCAGGTTGATAAACTATCTGCTGGAGGGGGCAGGATCATGGAGGAGCATGTTTGTCTAGCCCAAGCTGGAACAATTAAAATTCCTGTTGCTGCCTCCCTTCTCAGTTTTTATCAATGCTCTCAGTTGTAACCCTGGTGCAGTACATCTGAAGGGCTACACTACCCCTGTTATACCTGGACAGACCAAGGTTAAGGGGCCTGGGTCCCTATTTCAACGTTAAACTTGTTCTTTCTCAAGATAACATAAATGTGCAGTGCCTCCACCCAGAGTTTACCTTTACATGGGCTAGATTAATACCTGGTATAATCCTCTGGGATGCTGTACCCACACAAAATACCATGGTGCCACTCAAACATGACCAAATAGACATTTCCCACATTTTAGACATTTCAGGAATTATAGACTGTCTCTAATAATATGCTCATGACAACCATGTTATGCAAACACGTTAAACTACAATTTATTTACATGGCGAGAGAGTTAGGATGGGTAAAATGGAATCAGAGGATAAGCTATTTATATTTGATTAGCATTTGGATTGATTTGTTTAGATTATCATTATGTATTTAGATGCAAACAGTAATTACACTGGCCACTCACCAACCTCTGATATATTCGGATTCTTCACTATCTATTCAGCTAGCTGCGTTAGTCATTTAGATAACACGTGCCCCATGCCCACACTGGTACCAGTCTCCAGAAAATGCAATAGGACCCCGCAATCCCAAAAACCTTATCTCAGTTCCCAGTACTAGAGTCTTAAATGTTGCAGGCCTGTTATACGGTGCAGCTGTTATTGACCGGCTGTTGGGGACCTTGAAAGAAATAATCAGATTAATCTTCCTTTTTGTGAACACACATCCTGACTGTAAATTGCAGAACTTAGACCCTTATTAGATTTGGCAGACTTAACTATAGATGCAGAACTTGGCAACACTCAAACTATAGCATTTACAAGTCTCTCCAAGTAACAGGAATGGATCTTGCATTACTCACTGTTTAGAAGTCATTATAGGTAAGTCACAGTCTGGCTGTACAAGGAGGACTGGGGTGATTGCAGCAGGCGGGCTGTGACTCCGGAGGCTAGGATACTGGGCAAAGGCTTACAGCCAGGTAACTCCATTTCTGACTGCAGGAACTTATAGCTATCACAGATGGTTAAACACCTTTAACTTCCTTTGTAGAGCCCGTCTCTAGGCTAAAATCACCTTCGGGATCAGATCAGACCAGGCAGGGACTGGGACAGGGGCTGGCATGCTTCAGACCCCATGTCTAGGCTATACCTCTCAGGGGAAGTGCATATGGCAGAACCCTAGGCAGCACACTACCAGGCTGTGCCCCAGGCCAATCTGTGATGGATGCATTGCATTCAGTACTTTTATCAATAGCACATTCACATTTAGTAGCTGCATTGAGTAGTCACAATCTTTTGCCATGTGCCCCACGTGGTAGACATAGGCCTTTTGCTAGTCTTGATAGAGTCCTAACACCAAGGCTCACTCCCAGTGATTTCAGGGGCAAGCACCCACACTCCTGCACGGGGTGTGCAACCAGAGCCCAGGTCATGGCTTCCAAAGCAGATCACAAGATACAGTCTTTTCGGCAAAATCTCATCTTCCTCTTGAAGCAAAAGCGAAGCTTAAGACATAACTTGCCACTAACACACCAGACTTAGCTTGAGGCATGGCTGTCTACCACCTAAGACAATTCAAAACACAGACGGAGCTTGAGGCATGGCTCCCCACCCTTTGACATGCTTGAAATCACAAATGGAGCTTGAAGCTCGGCTCCCCATCGTGTAGCAGACTTTACTTGTTGGCAAAGCTGATGCTGTAGCTCCACTTACACTTGGAAGTCTTTACTTGTTAACAAAACTGATATCTGCAGCTTTCTCAGGCTCACAACACAATGCTACAGTCCCTGGTGGCTTTGCTGGCATTAGCAGCTCCAATTTGGACATGTAGACATTTTCTGGCATCCCAGGCACTTTTAAGAAAAGTTCTGCAAGGTTTGGTAACTCTCCTTTCAGTCCTGTAGTGCTTTACACAGTCACACAACAGCATTTCACAAATCATTGGATTCTTCTCTGGTCACTTACTCATTTGTCTACCCATTTCCTTGCTTTGGTTAAATGCAGACAGACAGTCACTCTCTAAACTTTCTGGGCTTCGCTGCCTCTTACAGCTCTATCAGAACTTGCATTTGTAAGTAGGGGTTTACTCACTCAGAATGATTTCCAATACTTTCCTTTTCTGAAAGTTATAGGCAATTTCTTCAGCACTCTTACTGCTGAGGCAGAAGCCTTTCTTGCAGTTCTCTCACAACTGCTGGCAGATGCTGGCTTCTTTTGCACATTTTTTCCCTATGTGGAAGGGCAAATGCTAGTCCTGGAGGACAATTACTGGCAACCCCCAGGCTAATGACTTCTGTTGCTTGCAGCCACTTGTCTCTCTGGCAGAAGAAGAGCCCCCTTCCCTGTGGAGGGGCCCACACTGAATCAGTAGGCCTATTTTGTCTAGCTGAGGGCCTGAGCCCCCTCCCTGTGGTGGGTCCCTTCATGAACTTTCACTTAGCCTGGAAAACACTGGGTTTTATGGAGTCCTTCTGTGGTTCCTGATTGGCTGAGTCCACTTTTGTGCCCCCTTACTGTCACAAACCCACTCAGCATGTCAGCACTCTACTCCCAAAGTGCCAACCTCTGAGCGTAGTCTTGTGAACAGGAAACAGAAACAGGATAACCCTCCTGTCTGTTTTTGTGGGTTCAAATCAACCTTTGGTCTCAAGTCACAGTCCTCCCCCTTCCATCCCAGCTTCAGCAGGCCTCCCTTTGGACTTTTTTCAAAATCTTCTTCAGCGCGTGTCCCTACCTTGCATGGCTGGCTAAGCCCTCTCCCGCCCAGGCTAGGGGTGGGGCCTCAGCTAAATTGCACTTATCCTTATGTACTTCCATCTGAGTAACTAGTACTTGACTACCCTCCCTTGTACACCCACCTCCCACAGGCACTTATTCTTAGTCCTTTTTACTCTGATCGAACCCGCTATGCATACTCAAACCCACCCTGTATGTACCTTTACTGTATTGATCATGTCCCATATAGTTCTTAAATGCTGTTTGGCTATCTAATGTTATCCTTATGAAGCCTGTTATTCTCTATATGCTTTCCTTGAATTCTTTACTGTTCAAATCCTCCCTGTATGCACCATTACTGTATTGTTCTTGTGCCATATAGTTCTCAAATACTGTTAACAATCTAATGTAAACCCTGCGATGCCTGTTATTCTCTATATGCTTACCTTGACTTCCTTACTGTACCTGTACTCACTTGCCCTGTAACCCTCCCGGGTCACACCTGAAAATAGGCACTTGGCTGTCTAGTGTGCTTACCCAGTTAACAAAAGCAAATAAATAAATAAATAAGTATTGTAGGGATTCAAATTGTGAACCTCTTGCTAGCGTACCCAATGCACAGGCTCAGATAATTCTGTCTTTGGGGAGGCCAGATATCTTTGCCTATGGGCACCTAGCCAGGTGTACAGAAATGAACCCTTAAAAACTCTAATAAAAGACCTCCGATTAAAACTTTTACCTTTTTCCAGTTTGGTATCACCATTCATATAAGATTGCTTCTTATAATCCTCTCCAGGCAGACTACCCTCAAGCATCCCTCCTCACTGCCTCAGCTCCTCCTCCTCCTTTCCTACCCCCCATTACTGGGTATAGGATGAATCTGTCTCCTTTTCATCCCCCCTTCTCCTCCTCCCTTGCTGTTTCCCATCTACCACATACCCAATGCAATGCCCTCCCCATTGCTCCCCTCCTCCATCTCTCTCTCTCCCCATACCACCCCCTCACCACCACTCTTCTTTCTCTTTTCCCACTAACCCACTCCTAACAAAGCTTCACTAAGCTGCCTATGACTTGTACTGTATAATTAACTCGCAACACAATTCCTTGACAATGCCTTTGGCTGATATTATTGTAACCTTATTTTTTTTTTTTTTTCTGTAAGTTCATTTCGTAAGATCATTGTAATGATCATATTATGTTTTGTACCTTATTGTCCTTATTGCCTTGACGTGGAACCTTTGTAAAAGAGCCCTGGGCTCAAAGGTGTCATCCAAAATACAAATAAATAAATAAATTCAAGCTTATGCACAATGTCTGCTTTAACCACATATATTTTACTTGTTAAAGGAAGACATTTAAAGACAGACCAAGTAGGCTCTAAAAATAGAGCTTTACTAAAATAGATAAAAAAATATGTAAAACATAAAATACAGAACCATATATCACAAAACATACAAATATTTTAAAAGAACAAGGTTTTAACACTGCAATTCCTACTACAGTACTTAGATTTTGTCTCTCTCGACCTGTATACTTGCTAAAGTGCTCTCAGATGTTTCTTTGTCAGAGTGTAGATAAAAGTCTCTGAAGGAAAACAGAATTATGTTTAAAAGCTGGCTTTGCCCACCTCTTTGCATGAGGTCACCTAGCTCCTCCCTGTCAGAATATATAAAAAAAAATCTATATAAAAACAGGATGTCTTTTCCAAGTATTAAATTATGTAACCTCTGCATAACTCATTTTCTTTTTCAAATGACATTCCTCTGATCTTATGATCAGCTTCTCCTTTCCAGGACATCAAAGCATCTTTTATGACTGAGCACTAAAACATCACAACCTGCTCTTCCTCCTCTAAGCGTTATAAAAGTTTATGCTATATCTTGGCAGTTAGGTATCTTCTAGCCTGTAATTAGCTTCTGGCCATCCAGGTAACATCTTGTATCTAAAACCTGTGTGTGTGTGTGTGTGTGTGTGTGTGTGTGTGTGTGTGTGACACTAACATGCTGTTTCAGCATTTCTCATGAGAGACAGACCATAATACATTTTTATATTACAAAAAATGATACAGTGATCAGAACCAGCTGTCCAAGTTTCACAATTCCTCCCCACCTAGACTGAATTTGGGGGCTCTATCCCCTGCATGCGGTGAGCTTCCCAAATCAGTTCACTCCTCATAGACCCTAGACAGACCATCTGAGTTCTGATTTTTGGCTCCAGCCCTATGTAATATTGTCATATCATACCCCTGCAAAGCAAGACTCCATCTTAGCAATCTACCATTGTTCTTTCCCATCTGCATCAGCCAAACCAAGGGGTTGTGATTAGTCTGCACCACAAAATGCTGCCCGTTTAAGTATGGCTCCTACTTCTTAAGGGCCCACACTATGACAAGACATTCTTTTTCCACAGTGGAGTATGTTTACTCCCTGGGAAGTAACTTCCTACTCAGGTACACTACTGGGTGAGCTGTCCCTTGGCTGGATGTCTGACTCAGTACTGCCCCAATACCCAAGTCTGAGGTGTCAGTCTGAACTATAAAGGTTTTGCTATAGTCAGGACATGTCAAAACAGGAGCACTGCACAGTGTCTTCTTTAGTCTGGTAAAGGCTTTCTCACAGGCTGGGCCCCAGGTAATTTTCTTGGGCATCCTTGTCTTTGTCAGGTCAGATAGGAGAGCAGCCAGGGCACTGTAATTGGGTAAAAATTTTCTGTAGTACCGTGATGTCCCTAGAAAACTCCTGGCCTGCTTCTGTGTTTCTGGTCTGGGCCATGCCTGGATTACCTCTATTTTTATTTGGTTAGGACGGAGCTGTCCCCAGCCTTCCACATGCCTGAGGTATGCCACTTCTCCTCCCATGGCCACCTGCACTTCCCGGCTTTTACAGTGAGCCCGGCCTGCTGTATCCTGCCCAGCACTTCCCTAAGGTGGGATAGATGTTCCTCCCAGCTGGTATTAAAGATGGCAGTGTCATCCAGGTACACTACTGTGTACTCCTCAGCACCATTTAACACCTGGTTCACCAACCTTTGGAAAATGGCTGGGGCTTTCTTCATTCCGAAAGGCATTACTTTAAACTCAAATAAGCCTATCAGAATGATGAAGGCCAATCTCTCCCTGGTTCTGTTTGTCAACTCTACCTACCAATACCCCTTGGTCAGTTCAATCATCGTAAGGTAGGTCACCCCCTCCTAACTTGTCCAAGAGTTCATCCGTCCAGTGCATCGGGTGGGCGTCTGACTTTGTGCCTGCATTCAGTCCATGATAGTCCACACAGAAATGAGTAGAGCCATCTGGTTTAGGCACAAGGACTATGGGTGAGGCCCAGGGGCTGTGGGATCTCTGGATTACCCCTAAATCCAGCCTCTCCTCCACTTCCCTTCTAATGTCCTTTTGGACAGCCTCTGACACTCGATATTCTGTCTGCCATATGGGCATCTGTGTCCCTGTCTCCACATCATGTGTCACTAAGGGGGTTAGCCTAGGCTTGGCACTAAACAATGGGGCAAAGTCTGCTAAAACCTCCCTTACTTTCTGCATCTGGTCCGGGGCCAGCTGGGGAGTCAATTTTACTGTCTCCACAGAGGACTCCCACTTATTTTCTTTCAGCAAGTCCAGAAGGGGGTCTCCTTCATCCGTCCCCTCCCCAGGATTACACACTGCAAACACCATGTCAGTCCTATTTGCATATGGCTTCATCATGTTGACAAGGTATATCCTTTCTGTCTACAATATAGTTCACACCATTTACCTTCCTAACCACTTTGTACGGTCCTGCCCACTCAGCCTGCAGCTTGTCTTTCCAGACCGGAATAAGGACCATGACTTCCTGACCCACCATGTATGAGTGAACTCTGGCTCTGCGGTCATAGCACACTTTTTGTTTTTGTTGAGCAGCTGCTAGGTTGCTCTGGGCTGTCCCCATAAGCTTCTTCAGCCTTTCCCTAAACCTAAGGACGTAATCCACAATGGGAGTTCCCTGGGTGGTGTGCTTGCCTTCCCAGTCCTCCCGGATCAAGTCTAGAGGCCCACGTACCCAGCGTCCATATAAAAGTTAGAAAGAGGAAAATCCTGTTGACTCCTGGGGCACCTCCCTGTATGCAAACAATGGGTAGGGAAGGTATTTCTCCCAGTTCCTCCCATACTGATGTACTGAAGAAGGAATATGCCATTGTTGAAGGTTATCTCCTGTATTTTGAATGAACATCACACAGAGATTTTGGGTTGAAAATGAAGTTTGGTATCTGACATATCTGTTATCCCACTTCACCGCCACAGACTTGGTGCCACAAGTGGGATAGCTTCCTGCAAACATCTGGAATGGCCTAAGAGGGACATTTTATGGTAACTATCACCCACATATCCCAGGTGGACCGATGCACCAGGAGTTGCCAAAGGAGAACTCGGAGAAGAAAGTCTGTGGAATTCTGACCAGAACCATGGCTGACAGACTGGAGAGAAGCTGCTGCCTGGACTGGACCTGGGAGCTCAGAGGATGGCCAAGCCTGAAGATGATGAAGAGATGTACGAGGATGAGGAAGAATCAAGGGAACTACCTCCTCTTGAAGATGCTCCATCTGAGGGTGTAGGGGAGTTGTTTAAATGGCTCTGCATAAAACAGGTACAGATGGAAAGAGATAGAAACATTATGAGGAGATTATAGAGATATTGAGCGGAGAAGTCAAGATGCCAAATGGGCTGATATCATGAGGGTCTTGCATGCCATCAATGCAGGGCAAACTGAAGGAGCCAGTAGCCCAAAAGACATTAAACTGTCTTAAATTCTGAACAGTGATGACACTGAAGCCTACCTCACAATGTTTGAGAGGATCGTTCGAGCATATGCATGGCCAAGGGAACAGTGGGTTGTTCGACTGGCACTGCACCTGACAGGCAGTGTCCAATTGGTTTATAGCCACATGGACTCCCGAGGGGCAGAGGACTATGACCGTGTGAAGCAGGAGATCCTCAGGCGCTAAGACATAAACATTGAAATCTATCGCCAGATGTTTGGGTTTCTTAAAATGCAGACACTGGATACCCCCCGAGAGACATGCCCATCTGAAGGAGCTCTGCTAAAAATGGTTACAGCTAGAGAGAAAGAGCAAGGACCAACTTCTGGAGGCGGTGATTATTGAACAGTTTATTAAACTTTTACTCCAGGATGTACAACTTTGGGTTTGAGAGCATAAGCCTGATTCCGCAGATAAAACCATCATGTTGCCGAAAGACTTCCTGGCAGCCTGACCATCCAGATCCAGAGGGTACCAAGGACAACAGTGGCTGTGACCACCAGAAATCTGGTAAGGAACCCTTTTACTTATAAACTGTCAAATATAGCCCCAGTGAAACAAGATGGGAGAACAGAGAGAGGGGGGTGAATTTCTGTAGCAGAGATTTATCTCATGGGTGCCAAAAGAAGGGACATTATGTAAGAAACTGTCCTGATTCAAAGAGACAGCTCATGTAGCCTTAGTGAACTGTAGTCACTTAATGACTGGATCACAGAAGATGATGGGACTGATTGATTTAGGGAACCGACTGACTCGTGTGCGAGAAGATCTGGTAACTGTGGATAATAAAGGGCAGGATACAGCAGTCATCTGTGTGCATGGAAATACCCATTGCTACCCTACAGCCACCATACAGGTGTACAAATGACTGTTCAAGAAAACTCACATGAGGTAGAAGCGAGGTTGGTACCTCGCCTACCCGTGCCGGTTGTTATCTAGCATGTCCACCTAGACTTTGCTTCATTTATACATTGTCATGCCGCCCAGGACTCTGCTGTAGTTGCCATAACCACCAGAGCTCAAGTGAAGAAGGAACATTTACCATCTGTGTTCCCATTTTATGATGATGTTTTTGAGGATCCTGGCAAGGACTGTAAATCTAACGCAGAGAAGAGGAAGCTACAGAAGGACTGGATTGATACTCATGCTGGTGTACAATAAGACTTGGGAATATTTTTAAATGTGATATGCAGCATGAGCAAAAAGCAGACCCTTCACTTAATCTTTTTTTTTCATGGGCTGGGAAGGGAGTGGAAAAAGGTGCACCTCAGTTTGTTGTAAAACAGGGAATACTGTATAGAGAATACACTAACCCAGAACTGGAGAGGCAGTAGACCAACTAATGGTTCCAGAAAAATTCTGCTCCCAAATCATGTATGTGGTGCATGACATCCCTTTGGTAGGCCATAAAGGCAGAGATAGTACCCTGAACAGGATATTGCCCAGGTTGTTTGGCCCTCTAACCAAAAGAACATAGCTAAGTATTGCAAAGCATGTGTTGAGTGTTAGAAGGTAGCTCAGGCAGGAAAAAGGGATTGAATACCACTACAACCCATCCCAATTGTGACTAACCCCTTTGACAGGATAGCCATGGATGTAGTGGGCCCCCTGGAAAAGAGCTCCAAGGGTAACAGATTTGTACAGATCATGTGATTACACTACCCACTACCCAGAAGCTATCCCCATGAGAACTGTCACTGTTCCAAAGATAGCAGATGAGCAGGTAAAGCTGCATGGGAATCCTCAGAAAATACTGATCAGGGGAGTAATTTTAATGCACACCTGCTAAAAGAATTGTACCGTCTGAGAGGTTTAATCAGACACTGAAGAGAATGTTGAGGAAGTATGTAACAGCAGATGGTAAAGAATGGGATAGGTACCTCCCTTATTTACTTTTCGCTTACAGAGAAACCCCTCAAGCATCCACTGGTTTCTCTCCTTTTTCATTATTGTGTGGAAGAAACCAAGGAAGCCACTGGATATGGTTAAGGAACACTAGGAAGAAGGGAAGGAGGTGAGACATCTTAATGTCGTAGAGTACATGACTCAGTTATGCAAGCGCCTGGTGAGGTATATCAACTTGGCACACCAGAACTTAGAACAGAAGCAAGACTTGTAGAAAGAAAGATATGACCAGGGTTTGAAGACTAAAATATTTTGGTCAGGGGACAAAGTGTTGTTACTGCTTTCATCCACAGAGAACAAACTACTCATGAAATGGCAGGGCCTCTTCACCATTTTGAGGCAAACAGGAGCAGTGAACTATGAGCTTTGCATGCCTGGAATGAGACCTGCCCAGGAAATTTGTCATGTGAACCTCCTTAGGAAATGGCATGACAATTCTAACCCCTCCATTTATATCCATCCTGAAGTTAGGGAGTCAGAGCTGGAGATTGCCTATAAAAGGCTAGAGCAGTCAGGACAGTTGGGAGAGATTTGGATAGACCATGAATTGGAGCCTCAGCAACAAAAAGATGTGCTCAGGGTATTGCAAGAATTTGAGCCCATATTCACAAACGTCCTGGGGCGGGCCAAATGCATTGTTCACACCATAACTGCCATGCAAGATGAGCCTATAATCCAAAAGCCCTACAGACTGCCCATGAAGATGAGGGATGAGGTGATTCAGTAAGTCAAAAAAATGGAGCAGTTAGGCATAATTGTGCCCTCTAAGAGTGCATGGTCTTCACCCATGGTCATAGTGGACAAAAAGAGGGTGGGATACATCTATGCCTAGATTTTAGAAAGCTGAACAACATGTCACTATTCGATGGCTACCCAATGCCCCGAATAGATGGCATCATTGACAGGCTAGGCAATGTACAGTATATCTCCACCCTTGATGTTACTAAGGGATATTGGCAAATCCCCTTGTCAGCTGATTCACAAGATAAAACCGCATTTAGCACCCCAATCGGTTTATACCAGTTTGTCACAATGCCATTCTGACTACATGGGCCCCCAGCCACTTTTCAGCATTTTATGGACCACATACCAAGACCACACACTGAGTACTGTGTGGCTTATTTGGACAATGTGGTTCTATTCAGCCCTGACTGGGAAACTCATGTTAGACACTTGTCCCAGGTATTGCAAGCAATAAAGGAGTCAGGAGTGTGTGCCCTAGCAAAGACCGAGACATGATATCTAGGGTTCATTTTAGGCAACAGACAAATGAAGCCCAAGGTAGAGAAGGTTACAGCAGTAGCAAAAAACCCAATACCTACCACAATACTAACATACTAACATACTAAAATGCCAGCAGAATAGGCCTAATGGTCTTTCATGTCTGCTCGTTTGGTCAGCCCCCACCCTGGGTGCTGACCTTGCTGTCCCCCTTGCCTTCTCTGGCTTCTCCCTTCCCAGTTCCGGATATTCTTGCTGCATTGGATTTTTCTTCCTGAACCCTTCCCCTGTACCTGTCCCACCCCCTCTTGAACCCCTCCACAATAAAGCATGCAAGATCTTTTCTAGGCTTGGCTGATTATTATCAGAGATTTATTCCTAATTTCTCAGCCATTGCAAGTCTTTTGACTGATCTCACTAAAAAGAGGTGCCCAAATAAGGTTCAGTGGACCCCTATTTGTGATGAGGTATTTAGGAATATTAAGGCCATTCTATGCACAGCTGCTGTATTGAAAAGCCTGACTTCAACCAAATGTTTGAGGTTCAAACCGATGCATCAGAGAATGGTATTGGGGCAGTCTTATCTCAGAAAATAGATGGGGAAGAACATCCGATCATGTATATCAGCAGGAAGTTACATGAGAGGAAGACAAGATATGCTAGTATAGAGAAAGAGTGCTTAGCTCTGAAGTTGGCAGTTGAGTCTCTGAAATATTACTTGTGGGGGGGATGAATTTAAGGTTGTAACTGATCATAACCCCCCTGCTGGTTGCACTAGGTGAGAGAAAAAAAATCCCCATATAATGCAGTGGTACTTAGCTCTTTAGTCCTATCGATTTACTGTGTCCCACAGGGCAGGGACAAAACATGTGAATGCTGATTTCATGTCTGGATATGGTGCAGAAATTGATGTCAATGGAATATGACAGACTTTCTCCAAAAGGAGATAGGAAGGTACCATTAGTCTCTGTTGAGAAATGTGTTAATGCTGCAGGGTAAAGCATGATGATATCTACCATGTTTATGATGAAATATTTATCATTAATAGGGAACCTGAGACAGAGCCTTCTGAAGAAGGATGGATGGAAGTTCCATCCCTTCCTGGGACAGGAAAGTGGTACGCAGTCTGAGATAACTGCTTTCCTCTTAAGATGGGGAATATGTGATCGGGAGATCCTGCCACTCCTGAGAACTGACCTTTCTCAAATCTGTTGCAACAGTTCTTCTGTTTCTTAGCGTAATCTATCCTTTACAATTTCTACTACATAATGTTGACCACCTATTGGGCCCCTCTCCTCTCTTTTTTTGACTATGCTATTGTGTCCCCTTTAATTTTCCTTTTCCCTTTCAGGTCCCCGTACAAGGAGGCTATTATGGTGACTGCCGAGCTTATGTAAAACAACAGGCTGTGTTTATCATTGTTGAATTTAGTATGTAATAGCACTATGTCATAAAATACCTTGATGTATATACATGATGTTTATGAAAGCTGTAAATGTTGAAAATACCATGGCACTAGGTATTTTTGATAAAGGTAGAAAGTACTAGGTGACTGTATTATAGAAATTAAGTTGGTTGCATTTTTAAATGCATGTAAATTGGAACCATGCATTCCTGCTGTAAACTGAGACAGTCTGAAATTTCATGGTGATTTGCATATATCCCATGATGCTTTGCATTATGGAAATATGTGTGGTGTTGTGTTTCTTTGAAACTTGGCTTATTGCCAATGCCCTTTGGGGTAACCTTTGTTTCAGTGCTTCTGCACTGAGGTTCTTTGTCTGTAGCTTGTTTTTTTTCTTTGAAACCCCACCACCCAAGCAAACAAGGCAACCATAGGGATGAAGGGTATTCACTGAAAAGTTTAGATCAGTAGATCAGTGAGTCAGTAGGTGTTGACAAGTGCAGAGGAAAGATTTGTATAGTCTATTGCTGCAAACATATATTGAAGAAGGAATATGCCATTGCTGAAGGTTATTTTCTGTATTTTGAATAAACATCATACAGAGATTGTGTGTTGAAACTGAAGTTCGGTGTCTGGTCCATCTGTTATCTCACAACCCCTCCAGAAACATGTTTGCACCAGAGCCACTAGGCTAGCCAAAGTGGAGTATTTTTCCTCACCCTTTAAGAAAAATGTCAACCACCCTTCAAAGTTCTGGAAGGTCATCCATTCCTTATTCTCCCCCAAGGCTCAGCCCACTATCCTAGTCCTCAAGGCAAGTGATTCCACCGTTACTGACCCCTTCTCAGAGGCCAGTGAACTCAACACTTTCTTCACTTCTTGCACCTTCTCTCTTCTCTCCTCCTTCCCCCCTGGCGTCTCAACCTCCTGTGCCCCTGCCTCCTTCCACCACTCCTTCTCTACCCCTCCTTTCTCCTTTGCTCTTATCTCTCCTGCTGCCATCATTAAGGCTTTACTAACCCTGAACCTGCACAAAAGAGCCCTGATTAGCTCAGCACAAAACTTCTACACTTCTCGGCTCCCGCCATAGCTCTTCCTATCTTCTCCCTGCTGAATCTCACCTTCTACCTTGCCTCAGTCCTTAAAGCCTGAAAACACACCACAGCTATTCCTCTTCCTAAAGGGGGTGACTCCTCTGACTCAGGCAACTATCACCCTATTTCTCTTCTCCCCACCCTCGTCAAACTCCAAGAACACTTAATGTTATTTCAGCTCTCCCCCTTCCTTGACTCTTCTGGCTTCTTCACCCCTTACCAATCTGGGTTCTGAAAATCCCACTTCACCTCTTCCTACCTTCTGTGGCTAACTGAATCCATTCTCACAGGAATGGACCAGGGCCAAGTCACTTCAGCCATCTTTGTCAATCTGGCCAAAGCTGTTGACACTGTTGCCCACCACCTTCTCCTCACTAAACTCACAGCAGCAAAGTTCTCCACATCTGCCACTAATTGCTTCCAATCCTATCCTTAAGGCAGGTCCCAATGACTTAGAATTGGCAACTTCCTCCCCCCCTTCCAATCTGTGCGGGTGTCCCCCAGTTCTCTGTCCTTGTCCCTATACTATTTTTGATCTTCCTAAATGACCTACCAGCTGCCTGCACTTCAGCATTCATTCACATGTACACTGACAATGCAGTTTCTCTGACCCCTCCCTTGCCGATCTGACCAGAATCCATGTGGGCTTTGACAACATTTAGCTCTGGTTCTGCTCTAATCAGCTGTCTCTTAACATCAAGAAAATGGTCTCCTTGACCTTTGGCACAAGGCATAAACTCTCTAGGATTGCTGGTCTCCTCTCCTTCTGCACCCTGGATAGGCCCACCATTGAAGAGGTATCATTCTTCAAGTACCTCATAGTCTGGCTCAACAGTCACCTCAACTTTTCTGAACATGTGGATGCGATTCACAAAAAGTGCACCCCCAAAATTAGGAGCACTGTATCGTAACCATGGCTGCATCCCTCTGCTGGTCAGCAGAGCCATTGTTCAGAAGATGATGATCCCTATATTTGACTATGGTGACACAGTCTACAGTGCTGCTCTTAAATCCACCCTCGGCAGACTGTACTCCCACTCCCACTCCTTCTATTGTTTTTCGCTTGGCTGCCCCCCCACCCCTGTAGCTACCATTGCACTCTCTACACCTCCCTTTTCTTTCTCTCCCTTGAAGCATGACACATTGCTCATTGGTCTTCTTTTTCAGTCAATTTTTGGCTTGGCTCTGTCCCTTCCTATCTCACCAATATCCTTTCCTAGCCCCACTTCCTCCTACACCCTTCGCAGCTCCAACTCTTGCTCCCTTGCTGTCCCCCTCAGGACTTCATCAGCATGCCAGGCTGCTTTCTCCTGCCACTTCCCTAATCTTTGGAACTCATTCCCCTTACTCATCCATTCAGCCTCCTCCCTTCATTCTCTAGCCTCCTTTTTGCATAACTTCATCTCTCCCATCTGTACCTGCAACTGACCTCCACATTATCTCCTCTACTTCCCCTATCCATCCATTCCCATTTCCACTCTTCTATTCTGTCCTTTTCTAAACTATCTCCACCCCACACTTTCCCTCTGCTTTTCCACCCACTCTACTCCTCTCCCACCCCCTTCTGTTTCTCCCCTCTACTCCTTCTTGCCTCCTTACTCAATTCCCTTTCTCTCACTTTAAGCTGCCTTCCTTCTTCTCACCCATTGTTACCTCACCCTATTCTCCTTGACTCTGTCCCTCCTCTCATCATCGCTGCTGCTCCCAGTTCTCTTACTGTGGCTTCCTCCCTGCCTAGGATGATCCCGCTATTCACTCTTTACTAAGCAACCTATGTTGTAATTCAGTATTAACAAGTTCAGTAAGTTGCTACATTATCTATTGTATAAATTCAGCATCAATCATGCTCTTCCACCTGTGCTTTATGTTCCAAATTGTCTATGTATTGCTTGTTCATTTGTTTCCTTTGTTTTGTACACCTACGTGTTCCCATGTTCCCCTCCCCAGGACACATCTGGAAATGAGCTGTTCATAGCTCAGCATGCCCTTCCTGATGAAACGTTTGAAAATAAATAAATAAATATGCCAGATTACAGATCTTTATGACTTCTGAGCACAGCTTGGAAGAGCTTGTTCCTCTTCCTTTGTTGATGTAGTATATGGTTGTGGTGTTTTCTGTTCTGATCTGGATGTACTGACCACTAATCTAGAAGAAAAACACCTGCATTTTCAGGAACACTGCACTGACTTCCAGGAGATTTACAGTATGTGATTTGCATCTCCTGTGCATTCCATGTGCCACTCACAGTTAAATCCTCCAGATGGACACCCTAATCTAGGAGGGAGGCATCTGCCAAGTGAACGTCTGTAGGAAATTGCTGAAAGAAGGGAATCCCCTCTATGAGGTTGCATTCCTTCTTTCAGCAGTCTAGTGCCCTTAACAAGGCTCTTGTGACAGAGGCACCAATTTGGATAGGGCATCCCACCTCTGAGACCAATGGTCCCCTAGGTGATACTGGATATCTCCCATCTGGAATCTGGCACCTGGTACCACTGTTGTGGAGGAGGCCACGTGACCCACTGGTATTAGGAAAAACAAACAAACTTGCAAGACTTGGCTGGCCTGCTTTGAAGCATTCTGCAGCTGAAAACAGATTTGCCACCCTGCTAGAGGAAGTTTCCCATGCAGAGTATCCAGCTCTGCACTGATAAAGGCCAGAACTTGAACTGGTTCTATTTGAGACTTTGAAGGTTTATGAGGAAGCACTAAATCCTCCAAAGTGCTTTGAGTCAGCAATATGGAAGAGTTTGATTCTTGCTGTGTTTTTCCTGAGATCAGCCCGTTGTCCAGGTAAGGAAAAAACACCACCCATCTTTTCTCAAATGTGCTGCCACCACAGCTAGACACTGAATATCCATGAAGCTGAGGTGAGGCGGAAGGGAAGGGCTGTGAATTGCTAGTGGCAGTCCCTTAACCTGAACCTGAAGTATTTTCCTCAGATATCTTACGCATTTTTCTTTAGGGCTAGGAAGTATCTGGCGTCTTTGCCCTGTTATGTGGCTGGTATTTTTTCCACTGCATGTCTTTACGTAGAAACATAGAATTTGATGGCAGATAAGGACCTCTTGGACCACCTAGTCTGCCCATTTCCCTACCTACTGGATAAGTTACAGATCCTAGTTAACCAACAGCCTATTTCTTCCTATCCTCCCCACAACAATTGCCTTATGTCTGTCCCATGCATTCTTGAATTCTCCCACAGTTTTAGACCCCACAATCTCCTCAGGAAGGCAGTTCCATGTGTCCACCACCATCTCTGTGAAAAAATACTTTCTCACATTGCCCCTGAGCCATCCCCCCATCTTCAGATTGTGTCCCCTTGTTCTTGCACATCTCTTTTTCTGAAAGATGCTACTCTGTTGGACTTTGTTGATCCCACTGAGTTACTTAAAAGTTTCAATCATGTCCCCCCCCTCCTTTCCTCAAGGGTATACATATTAAGCTCCTTTAGTCTCTCCTCATATGACTTCTCCTGCAGATCCTGCACCATTTTAGTTGCCTTCCTCTGGACTGCCTCCATCTTGTCTATGTCCTTGCGGAGATGGGGTCTCCAGAACTGGACACAGTACTCCAGATGGGGTCTCACCAACTGTCTGTATAGAGGGATAACAACTTCCTGTTTTCTACTGGTGATGCCTCTCCCTATACATCCCAGTATCCCCTCAGCCCTCCCTACTGCCTTCTCATATTGCTTGCTAACCTTAAGGTCATCTGATATGATTATCCCCAGGTCCCTTTCCATTTTTGTTGTTGTTACTACTCCCCCCCCATTGTGTACTCTTCCACCTGGGTTTTTGTTTCCCAGGTGCATTATTTTGCACTTCTTTGCATTGAATCTAAGCTGCCATACTTATGACCATTCCTCCAACCTTGCCAAGTCCCTTCTCATCCTTTCCACCCCCTGTGTATCAACCATGTTGAAGATCTTTGTGTCATCTGCAAAGAGACATACTTTTCCTTCTAGTCACTTATAAAGATATTAAAAGGGACTGGACCCAGTACTGAACCCTGCGTTACCCCACTAGTAAGCCCCCTTTATTTAGAGTGAACTCCATTTACTGTTATCTTCTGTGTCCTGTTGCCCAGCCAATGTTTTACCCAGGCTACCACCCTGGGACCCACTCCCAGGCTGGCTAATTTATTAATATTTTGTGTGGGACTGTGTCAAATGCCTTGCTAAAGTCTAGGTAGGCCATGTCCATAGCCCCTTCCTGGTCTACTACTTTGGTCACCCAGTCAAAGACATCAATTAGATTCATCTGACATGACCTTCCCGCTGTGAATCCATGCTGCCTTGGGTCCTGTGCCCCACTGGCCTCTAGGTACTCAACAATTCTTTCCTTTAGAAGTGATTCCATCATTTTCCCTTCCACAGAGTTCAAACTGACAGGTTTGTAGTTTCCCGCCTCTGTCTTGTTCCCATTTTTGTGACGGGGACTCACATCCACCCTCCTCCAGTCCTCAGGTACCACACTATCCTCCCATGATTTGTTAAAAAGGGTAGTCAGTGGTGTCACTAGTTCTTCCCTTAATTCTTTTAGAATTCTGGGGTGAATCCTGTCAGGCCCCATTGCTTTGTCCACCTTCAGTTTTAGGAGTTCTTTGAGAACCCTTTCTTCTGTGAAAGGACTTGGATCGAGTGCTTCTGTTAATTTGATTAGGTACCTCCCCCTCCTCCTCTTTTGTGAATACTGAGCAGAAGTATTCGCTCAGTATCCCTGCTTTTTCACTGTCCCTCTCTGCCCACCCACCATCCATGCTATTCATATATATATATATATATATATATATATATATATATGAAAGGCTAGGCACACAAATTACTGACTGTTGAACCAGTACAAAATTTATTTTCGGCAGAAAGCCTGGACAGACCTAGCCCTGCGCTTCAGCCCTGAAGTGGGATGTCCTTAGGGGTGGATCTGAATCACCCACAAACGTGATCTCATTTATACAGAACAGTCCCACACAATTAAAGTGACATTACAAAATTTAAAGGAATACATACAATTAAACATATGAAAAAATATATCCAAAAGTTTTTTAGATGCCTATAGCTTAAATACTATATACTTTTTCAAAAATTCACATTACAATAAGCATAGTGCTTTTAACTTAAATTTATAATAACAGTCCTGGCTTTATTCCATCAGGTTTAGAGTTCTATTTGAACTTCATATTATTTACTACAATAGAAGCTCACTCTATGAACAGGAACAGTCACATACATTTATAGTACTTAAATTATTAAGTATATACACCAGATATAGATCTAACTGTTGGGAATCATAGCAAGATTACAGGAAAATAAAATATCCCAAATATCTTTAAATTTGATAGTTCTACAACTGGAAGGTCAACCCAGATTGCAAAAGGTCAAATTTAAAAAAAAAAGAAGAAAAAAATGATTTCTACAGTATTTCTTTTCAAATACCAGACATTAGCTGGAAGAAGGAAGTGGGAAAATGGGGGGGGGGGATTGGGGAAGGTTTAGGAAGGAAAGGGGGGAAGAAATAGATGTCCATTATCTAAGGAGACCATTTTTCTAAGGCTAGAAACTGGAGAAACTAAATAGGCAACTGCAACCACTGTGAACTACATTTTATTAATTAGGTTGTTACCAAAATTGAATGAACTATAAAGGGTCCTATACAGTAAAGGACACCTGTAGTGCTTAAGAAGATTCTAAAAGATCTCCATTTCAGCCTCACTATCCCTCCCTTTGTCTTTCTACACTCCCTAATGTACTAATAAAAGGTTTTATCCCCCTTCTTAACTGAGTTGGCTATCTTTTCCTCAGTCTGGGCCTTTGCTATTCTGACTGCCTTCCCTACTTCCTTCTGCTTTAACTGGTACAGTTATCTATTATGCTCCTTCTGTTTTTCCTCATATTTCCTAAATGCTATCTTTTTCTCCCTAACCTTCCCTGACACCTCTTTGGAGAACCATAGTGGTTTTTTCTTTCATTTTGATTTGTTTATTTGCTTCACACAAAGGCTTGTTGCCTCTGTGATGGCTTGTTTGATGTTTCCCCATTGTTGCTCCACCCTTCCTTCTTGCCTATTTGCTAGTGCTTTTCTAAGGCACTCTCCCATTTTGACAAAGTCAGCCCTCCTGAAGTCCAATACCCTCACTTTTGTATGGTTTGACTCTGCAGCTGAGTTTATCGTGAACCACACTGTTTGGTGGTCACTTGTTCTCAGATGGCTACCCACTTCTAGATCTGAGATCCTCTCACTGTCCCCATTTGAGAGTATGAGGTCTAAGATTGCTCCCTCCTGAGTGGGTTCCAAGAGTAGCTGTCTGAGGCATGCCCCCTGTAGGGCATCGAGAATGGCCCTGCTGTTGGGTGTGACTGCAGCAAAGGTGCTCCAGTTAAGAACTGGCATATTCAGGTCCCCCATCAACAATATCTCCCCTTTCTCTTCCATCCTAAGTATGCCTTCTATCATATCCTTGTCCATTTCCTCCCCTTGAGATAGGAATTTGTATACAACCCCTGTGCGGGTTATAGTGCCATTTCCGGTCTTTAAGGTGACCCACAGTGTCTCCTCTCTTCCCTGTTTACTCTTTTGTTCCATTGCTTTTATCCCTTCCTTTACATAGAGAGCTACTCCTTTCCCTCTTCTACCCTCCCTGTCTCTCCTGTACTTTGTGTACCCTGATATGTTAACATCCCAGTCATGGTTCTCTGTGTACCATGCTTCTGTGACTGCCACAATATCCAGGCATCCCTCTTCCATCAAGACCACCAATTCAGAGAGCTTGTTGCCCAGACTATGGGCACTGGTACTCATTAACCTCCATTTCTTGATGGTCTTACCCCTTTTTGCCCTATCCCTGTCCTTACTGCCTTTGTTGTTTTCTCCATTTACCCCTGCCCTTCTCCCTAGCATGTCTCTATCATAGTGTTTACCTCACTAACTACCCTGATATTTTTTGGGGGGGCTAAGATTTCCCCTGCTCCTTTCCAGTGCCTCCCCCCTTGGCTAGTTTAAATGCTTGCCAATGAAGCATTTAAACCTGTCACCTAGGATCCTGGTTCCCCTCCTGGACAGATGCAGACCATCGTGCCAGTATAGGCCTGTATCACTTCAGGTGGACCCCCAGTCCCCAGTGAAGTCAAACCCCTGAGCTCTGCACCAGTTTTTCAACAACTGATTGAATTCCATGCTGTGGAGCACCCTAGCCTCACCCATGCCATGGACAGGCAGCAACTCAGAGAAGGTTACTGTGCGTGCTACTTGTCTAAGGCCCTTCCCCAAGTCCAAAAACTGCTCCTGCACTGTTCTGATCACTTTCCCAACCAGGTCATTTGTTCCTAGGTGGACAGTGACAACCAGCTCCATTCCCCATGCAGTTGCTCCTGCAATCCTAAGGATTTGCTTCCTGCCCCTCCAAGTGATGTCGCCTGGCAGGCACCTTACCTCTCTCTCCCCTCCCTCCCCCAGTTCTACCCTCCTAAAAATGGAGTCCCCCACCAGGAATTGTTTCCTTCCCTTGTGGGGTCCCATACCACCCTCCTGTGGGTCTTCTTTGTGGAGGTTCCCAACATCCTCCTTGGTCTCCACTGTGGGTGCCTCCATAGGGGAACTACACTCTGCCAAAGTGGCATACAAATTGTGGAGCAGTACAACTGGAGAGATGCGCCTCTGTTCCACCACCCTCATCCTCTCTGAGCCCACTGTGGTCCAACAGCTCCTCTTTCTTGGCAACCCCTGAGGCAACAGCGGTGGCCCTGGTGGTCCCTGGGTGGGAGAAGAGTCACCCAAATCCTGGTCAACTCAGCCTGGAGATGAGCAACCTCCTCCCTCAGCCCAGAGAGGTGCTTGCAGATGGGACAACACCACATCCTCCAAAATGTGTTCCAGAAGACTGCTGCTCCACAGCCACTGCACTGCACCACTCCCATCATGTCTTATTTCTGGCCCCTTAACTGTTGTTTTAAATACTTACTCTTTCCTCTGTTTATTCATTATATATATATATATATATATATATATATATACATATTTTTGCAGCAATTTCTTCCCCCCCCCACTCTAGAATTCTTTTTTGTTTGGGTGTGTGAGGTTGAAAATGTTTAGGTCCTGTAGTTTGGGAAATCTTCTGAACTGCAAAGTTAAACCCTGGCTCACTACCTCTTGGATGGAAATAGTGAGTCTTCCTCCCACTGGCAATGGTTGGGCTGTCTGGCCAGGCTTGTCAGGGGCTCTGTTATGCGTGGGGTTCAGTTGCTGGTGCTGGTGCTGCAGCAGCATGCCTCATTCCACTTCTGACTCTGACCCTATAACTATAATGCCTGACATCCTAGGGATAACTGAATCTTGGCTTAAACCCTTGATCCCAGACTCTGCTTGTGTGCTTCCCGGCTTCGACTTCCTCAGGCAGGATCATCCATAAAAAAAGAGGGGGGGTGGTATTCTGGTTTACTACAGGAGCCACCTTAACCTGTCGGTGCTGGCCTGCCCTCAGCCAGAGCAGTCTTCCTGTGAGCTGCTGCACACTGTACTGCTGCTTGGGAATGCAAAGAAACTGCACATTGTATGTACCTATAATCCCCCATGGGTGGTGTATTGGGCTTATCCTCTCTTCTTGAATCTGTTGGTCCCAGGACAGGAAATAATGAGGTAATAATCCTAGGGGAACTCAACTTAAACTGGCTTGGAGGCAATGTCAAGCAGTATGAGACTCTGCTAGCAGGCTTCTCAATGTCCCAACTCATTCAGGAGCCCACCAGATGGTCGTCCACAGGTGGTAACAGCTCTCTCCTGGACTGGGTCCTGACCAATAGGCCTGAGCGGATTAGCTCCTCAGGTATGATCCCTGACTCCATCTCTGACCATGCCCTGGTGTACAACATATGGAAGATCTCCGCCCCAAAGATCCCTCCCAAAATCATTCATGTCAGAGACTTCTCCAGGTTTGACCCGGGGACTTTCCAGGAGGATCTCATGTTCCTTGACTGGTCTGCAGTGATGGATTCCCAGAATGCTTCCTCGGCAGTCTGTCACTTCATTAGTATCTTTGGGATGTTACAGGATAAGCATTCCCCTCTTGTCAGACAGAGGGTAAGGGGGGCTGTCACAAAATGGTTGCATGGGAGCCTCCTTGCTCTCATGAGGGCTAGAGACAAATGTTGGGCCAGTTTCAAGGTCTCAATGGACCAGACCATTTTCCAACATTACAGGAGGCTCAGGAATGAGTGCAAAAAGGCTATCAGGGCTGCCAAAAGTGACTTCTGTAAAGCTGTCTTGCAGACCTCAGCCAAGGACCCTAGGAACTTCTGGAGGAATATTAAAAACATAGTGAGTGGCTCCTCCTCCTGTGAAGCTCTGGACATGCACATTGATGGTGCTAGCTGTAATAATCCGCTAACCATCGCAAATGCATTTGACGCACACTTCTCGGACCTGTCCGCATTCACCTCACTATTCTCCTCCACTGGGCATGATAGTCCTGTCCAAGTCCCTCTGCCTCAAATGGCACCTTCCCCCCCATCCTCCATTCTATTTCAAGGCTGTGATGGCAAAAGAGATGCAGAGATTGCTCTCAGGTCTCTCACCCTTTTCTAGTGCTGGTCTTGATGGCATGGAACCAAAGCTTCTCCGCCTTGCCGCTGCCTACATTGCCTCTCCTGTGGCCCATATCGTCAACCTATCCTTAGCCTCTGGGGTTATCCCAGACCTGTGGAAGGTGGTGCGGGTTGTCCCTGTGCTCAAACAGGGCAACCCCAGGATCCTTGACAACTATCGTCTGATTGCCATTCTGCCTGCCATCAGCAAGCTCCTTGAGAAAGTTGTGGCAGGACAACTCTTGGATTATATCCAGGTTCATGAGCTTCTGTCTCCCTCGCAGCATGGCTTTCAAAAAGGGTACAGCACCACCTCTGCCCTGGTCTCTGTCACTTCTGGGATAAGGGCTGCTATGGACCAAGGCAGACTTTCTGGGGCCATCTTTATTGATCTCTCTAAAGCTTTTGACCTTGTTGACCATGCCTTACTATGCTCTCAACTTAGGTCTTTGGGCTTGTACCTTCCAGCCCTGAGTTGGTTCTCCAACTACCTTCAAGGAAGGCAGCAACTGACCAAATATAGTAAGGTGCTCTCGGACGCCACCCCTGTGTCCTCAGGGGTTCCCCAGGGGTCAGTTCTTGGGCTCCTGCTCTTTTCCATATTCATCAATGACCTTCCCTCCTCGGCGGCCTCCTGCAGGGCTATCCTGTATGTTGATGACCTAGTTATTCTCACTCATTCCAAGGATATTGGGGTCATTAACCACCAACTGAGTGAGGGTTTCAGGAGTGTCCAATCCTGGATATCGTCCCACAAGCTGGTCCTAAATCTTAAAAAGACCCAGGCCATGCTGTTCGGTTCCCTGGCCAAGTTAAAGGCCTCCCCTGTTCCTATGTGCATCTTGGGTATTGATGGTACTCCTGTTCTCACCACTGATTCCATCAAATACCTTGGGGTGACACTTGACCCTCAGCTCGATCTTGGTCACCAGATTCAAAATGTGTGCAGAGCTGTTAACTGGAAATTGGGTCTGGCTTACAGGGCAAAGAATAACCTTACTCCAGCTGCTTGCCTAGCACTGGCTAGAGGGGTGTTTCTACCACCTCTCTGTTATGGGCTCCTTTTGTTTGCCCATACCTCCAAGATCCACCTCTCTAGGTGGACTGTTACCTACAATAACATCTGCCGTTTTGCTCTTGGAGTCCCTCGTCTCACTCACCACTGTGATCTGTATAGTAAGCTCAACTGGCTCTCCCTGCCCAATTATATGAATTTTGTTGTGGGCTGTTTCATGGGTAAGGTTCTGGGTACTAGCACCCCCCCTGGACTGGTGGAGCTCCTTGTGCCAGCAGCCCCCGCCACCTACCCCCTAAGGTCACTGTGCCCTGTTATCCTTAAGGTCCCTGCCACACGTACCAAAATGGGGGACAGGGATTTTGCGTCATGTGCCCCTAGATTATGGAACTCCTTTCCTGTCCAGGTCTGGACCTCCCCTTCCCAGTTGGGCCTACGCACCTCCCTGTGGAACCACTTGAAGCTCTCATCAGTATGTGACTGTCTTAAACCTCCCTGATTAGCCTGGTCCTCTGCACAGTATCTTGAGCATATCATCCCATGTATCTTGCAAATGTGTAAATTCTGTATATATCTGTATATATGTTGCTGGTAACGTTGTGTCAGTGACTCTGTACTTTATTACATTGACTGTGTTTACTGTTGTAACTTGAGATATCTTACTATGTATGTTATGCTTCTCCTGACATCAGTGTATCTGCCCTACTTGCTTCAATTTGTACTCTGTATGTTCTTTGATTCCCTGTACTCTCCCGGGTCATACCTGAAAATAGACATGTGTTTGTCTAGTGTACTTACCTGGTTAACAAAACCTAAATAAATAAATAATAAATAAATAAATAACAGGCCCTTTGTGGAAGGTAGTCATAGAGGTATCAGCACAAGGGTAGTAGTATCCTCTACTCTCTCGTAGGTGGTTTTATACTCATCCACCTTTTTCATGCAAGTCTCTGTCTTGCCATCAAACAGGGAATCCTGGGACTGACTTGTAGTTCTAAGCTAGACAGCCTTTCTTTAGGATGCTGCATGGGCCCTAACCCTGTATGCAGTGTGCTTCATATACACTGACATATGAAATGGGTATTTTGTGGCTTCTATGGCTGATCTTGCTGTGCCACCCATATCCTCTGCCACGTCTCCAGTAACGTTTTTGCCCAGTGCCAGAATGGAGTTCCATAAGGCTCTCTGGTACTATGCTGTGTAGGCCAGATAGGAGCAGGGGAGTTGTCGTATACACTTTTTTTTTTGTTTTGCCCCAGGCATCCAGTTTTCTGGGAATCTTTTTCAGGAGGCTGGGAGGAAAGGGGCACATTGTCCCTGTCCCAGGCAGCAATATGGACCACTCCCTCAGGATCAGGGTGGGAACACAGGTACCTGGAACCCTGTTTGTCAACTGAAATTACTTACTTAATTTTTTTAAACTGTATCAGCAGCTGATGAGGGTGCTGACATAATTGTAAAAGTGACTTTCCTGAGGGATTTATGAATGGGAAGCATCAACACCTTAGTGGGGGTTAAACCCATCATATCAATGAATACAACCCCCTCCTCACTGTGATCATCTTTGTGTCATTCTAGGGACAAGGCCTGGAGACAGTACAAAGTGTTCCATGCCCCAGTTGGCCTCCAGTCTTACAAACAACTCAGAAACAGGTGCACCAAGGACATTCGCCAGTTCAAGGCCTCCTATTTCAAATCCAAGCTTGAACAGAGCCAAAACTGCCCTGCTTCTTTCTGGAAGGTGATCCACTCTCTCCTCAATCCCCCATCCCAACAAGCCAGCCTGGTCCTTAAAATCAATGGCTGTCCCATCTCTGACCACATCTCTGTAATGGAGGCTTTCAATAAGTTCTTTCTTCTCCTGTGTCCTGCCTGACTCCCCCCCCAACCTGGCTCTTCTCCCTGCCCTCCTGAATCTCCCTCCCCATCCACTGGCTTCCTCTTTCCTTCATTCTCACCTATCGAAGTTTACTCTGCGCTCATCTCTCTCAGCCCCTACAAATCAAGCCCTGACGGCCTCCACCCTAGATTGCTCCACACCTCCACCCCCACAATTGCCACTCCCTTGACTTATATACTAAATCTCTCACTCTCTCCACAGTCACTGTTCCCGTAGTTTGGAAATCAGCCAAGGTCCTGCCATTACTCATCCCCTGGAAATTATTGGCCCATCTCCCTCCTCCCCTCCCTTGCTAAAGTCCAGGAATCCCTCATTCTGGCAAAGCTCTCTGACTTTCTCTCCACCAATAACTCCCTATCACCTGTGCCATCAGGTTTTTGCAAACAACATTCCACTATCACCTCTCTGCTGCGTGTCACTGACGCCATCTTCTCTGCAATGGACCAAAGCCCAATCACTGTTGCTATCTTCATTGATTCGGCTAAAGCTTTCGACTCTGTTTCCCACCCATTCCTTCTTCATAAACTTAACTCTTTTGGCCTTGCTAGACCTACAGTTGACTGGTTCTGTTCATACCTCCAAAATAGACAACAGTCAGTCCAAATAGGTGACGCACTCTCTAGTCCCCTCCCTATCCCCTCCAGGGTTTCTCAAGGCTCTGTCCTTGGCCCCATCCTCTTCTCTCTCTTCATAAATGACATTCCCTCTGTTTATCACTCCTCTAACATGCATAGGTACACAGAAGACACTGTCATTTATGCCTCTGGCCCATCCAGTGACAGCGTACTCCTCATTTTCCAAAACAATTTTAACAGAGTTCAGTCCTGGTTCCAATCAAAACAACTAAAAGTCAATACCAAAAAGACAGTTACCATGTTTTTTTGGTTCTAGACAGAAGCTGGCCTCCTTCCCTGCCCCTCCCCCCAGTGATCACCACCCTGGATGGCTCTCCCTTTGAGATAGTCCCTTCCTTCAGATACCTGGGCATCTGTCTGGACAGTCACCTCGATTTCTCTACACACATCAATGCCATCTGCACCAAACTTTGGTCCAAACTGGCAGTCCTCTACCACCACAAAACACGCCTCCCACTATCCACTCAATGTGAATTAGTTCTTAAAACAATTTTGCCTGTGTTAGATTACACTGATGTTGTCTATGGCACTGCCCCAGCCTCTTTCCTCTCCAAGTTAGACACCATCCTCAACTCCTTCTGCCACTTTGCCACCACCTCCCCCCTCTTACCCACCACTGTCTCCTTTATGTTCTACTCTCCCTTGCTCTGCTATCCTACAGGAGAGCTGTCCACTGCACCTCCCTCATTGCTAAATATTGTTTTGGCCCCCTTCCCCCCACATCTCATCCCACCTTACACCAGCTAAATCCACAACCTATTCTCTTCACCACAGAGACTCATGCACCTTCTCCATCCCACACCCTCACTCTGCTGCAGGTCAGTCTGCTTTCTCATACCATCTCCCTCTCCTCTGGAATAACCTACCCTCTGATCTTCATCTTGCCTCCCCTTTCTCATCCCTCAAAAGACTCCTCAGACTTCTCCACTCCTCTCAATGCCCCCAGTGCTCCCAATTGCCCCTCCACCTTCCTCCCAACCCTGGGCGCTCTCACCGTCTTATCTCTACTGCGTTTTCCCTCACACACCTCCCTCTCTGTTTTCCTAGGTCTCTGTTGGCCTGAGTCTGTCTGTCACCCTCCTGACTTTGAACTCAACCACTGCTTGCCCCAGACCCCCTAACTAGGGGCCTCAAAGTGTCCTGGTATATAACTGTTAGCCACTCTCATGCATTCTCACTTTTTTTTTTATGTTTTATTTCTGCTCCCGCAGCTCAGCCTGCCTTACCTCCAGTTGCTGTCCTCCCTCCAATCAGCTCACTGACATCTGGCTGGCATGCTACATGCCTGTGGAGGGGCCCCCACTCCCTCTCACTGAGGCAGGATCCATTACTAGAGTGTGATTCCACAACAGGCCTCCTGGATACAGAGGCACAGCCATCAAGCTGCCTGGCCATCTGCCATGTTTCCTTCAGTTATACGCCCCCTTGAAATGCGACCGTGCAATGACATCCAGGCACAACATGCTGATGTCCATCACACTTCACCCCCAAATGCACCACCCCTGCAGTGCCCCCACCGCGGAGCTATGGAAGCCCCAAACCCTCCTCAGGGAAGGGATAGTAGTCCCTCGGATGCTCAATCCTTTCCCTTCCCAGCTAACCCTCGACAGCCCAGGCACATTCTCAAACCCGGGTCCTTGATGTGGCGTGAGGTGTGGTGTCCAGCACCTCAACCCTCAGTGCCACTGGGCTGGCCATGTAGTCTTACCTTTAATATTTGTGTATAACCTTGTATACATTGTGCCTAAATCATACTAAGTTCTTATAAATTTTTGTAAATTACTTGTATTGTAACAATGTTTACTCATGTACATAAGTTGTGCCCATGTCGCACCTGGAAATGAGCCTCAGCTCAGTGTGCCTTTCCAGATCACCCATTTTAAATAAATAATAAATAAAAATCAGTTTCCTGTGAGGAATTGCTGAGGGTACTGACCATATGTCTCACAAAGGTATAGTGAGAGGTATAGTCATCTAAGGGATTTGGAAGTGAGCCAAATTCTTGCTCAGGAGAACCATCTGGTTTGATGGTTCTCCCTGTTCTTCATAAACATTTTTATCTGCTCCTCTGCAGGCACTGGGAATGGAACCAGAGCATGGGAAGGGGAGCAGGTATATTCCTGAAATTCCCCATAGCCTGGAATGCCTGGAAGAATTGGCATGCCTTTGTAATGTCCTACGTTGATGGCATTTTATTTTTATTCACTGGCAACATCTTTCCTTTTTCAGGAAGAGGGACAGCTACTTTTTTTTTTCAATTTAGCTTGTACGGTTTCTGGTGCCTGCTCTAAGGTCTTATTGAGGGCATTTTATTTTTGTCTATTGACATCTCCTTTCATTTTTCAGGAGTGGCAATGACATGTTTTTTAACAAAATGTTGTCTTTTTTAGCAGGCACTGATTCTGGTGTCTGCTCAAGTCTCTTTTAGTTTTACTCGACTCAGAGTTCCTCCATTCAGACACCCTGACTTCTGAACCATCTTTAGAAGCTTTATCTTGCTGCTTATTTTGGGGGGTCTCCATTTGTGCAGCGACATGATTACTCGGCCGTCTGAATTACAGCACAACACTGCCAATTGATGTTGTGCCGAGCTGGAGAAAAGTGTGTTTTGTGTGCAGGGCATCACCCCACACTTCATGCAGGGAACTCTGCTCTACACCCGCTTGCACTTAAGATTACCAACCTGCGGTTTGAGTTAGTTCGGGAGGGGTGAATACCCTGAGGCAGCAGTGTCGGAATCTAACGGACCATCACAGCGAACTGCTGAAAATGTCGCTGTCATGGTGTTTGTTACATTCCCGTTGCTGTTGCAACATGAAACCTTTGAGGGGCTTGACCCTCATCTGAGCTTTTGGTGATGTGAAGGTAGACTAAAAAACAAAATGTCTTCTACTTTTGGCCCCATTTCTGTTTTGGGGCAACCTTCATACAAATAATTTTTTTTTAGTAATTTAGTGAAAATAAAGTAGTTTTAAAGTGAGTCCCTAAAAGTGGTAACCACACGGAAAAATGTCCTTCTCCAGCTCCTGAGAACCAATGGGGAACCAGGGAAAAGTTACAAATATATACAAAAACAACTTAACTGTGTAGTGTTATTCTAAGCACTAGGGCATCTCATTCCAGGGGAATGACTGCACTTGTCAAGCATAAGTGAGGGATTCCTGAGGTTTGAACCTTCCCAAGCTTTTTAGTACCCTGGGCTGAATCCCTTCTGGTCCCATAGCCTTGTCTACTTTCAGGGCTGCAAGTCCTTTCAGCACTCTTTTGTATTAAAATGGACCTATGTCCAGCCCCCTCATCACCCTATCCCTGCTTCTGCCTGGTGGATAGTCCCCTCCGACCTCCACTGTGAAGACTGAGCAGAAGTACCTGTTTAAAATGTCAGCTTTTTCTTGGTCTCCTTCTGCAGTTTTCTCCTTCAACCCTTCTAATTCTTACAATCCCTACTCTTGTTTTCGTCTTCTCACTTATGTATCTGAAGAAAGTCTTATAATCTGTAGGGACCCCTTTGGCAATCCTTTCCTCTGTCTGCACCTTTGTTCCACTCCCTGACTTAACTGCTTCCTTCTGCTTTTCTATGTATGCCCTACATTTCCTTATACCTCTTGAATTCAACCCTTTTTTCTTTTACCACCCTTGCTGCTTCCTTGGAAACTATAATGGTCTCCTTTTCCTTCCACTTTTTGCCTACTTCCTTCACACATAGGTTAGATGCTTTAGTTATGCCCTCCCTTATTCTCCCACACTGTGCTTCTACCCATCCCTAGAACTCCTCCACTCCCTTAGGTAGTTCCTGAGGCAGACCCCATTTCTTTAAAATATGCCCTCTTAAAGGGACACTGTCAGTTCCTGTAGTCCTCAAAGAGTCACTAATTAAAAAACACATGTTGTCATTTTTCACATTCTGTAGAGACGGCTGATGTTGCTGGTAGTTTGATTCTGATTCATTTTTCTTTTTAAAAGTCAAAAATAGACTGCACACCATACTGGTGTTACCACACAGAAGCATGGTTGTTTACATTCCTCCCATTGCATCTTTCCAGAACTTAGGAACATCACAACACACTCTAGCCACTCATTATGCAGTGTGAGTAGAAGAGACTGTTGCACAATGCATGTCTAAACAGTTTGGGATGTTTCTAATGTTCAGGAAGTATGTAGTAAGAGTAGATCAAGGGTTTGAATTAAAACAAGGTTGGGTATAACTGTAAGTTAGCATGCATTTGGTTCTACTAAGCAAGAAGGCAGATAAAAAACCCAGCAATGTCAATGACTTTTAGAGAAGGTAAGCAATCATAATATGTGGGGTTTTGACTAGAAATAATATGTTGCAGATAAGGTTGACAGTGTCCCTTTAAAGTCCAGAACCCTTGTCATCTCATGGTTCACCTGTGCTCCTGTCTTTATGTTGAACCACACTGCATAGTGATTATTGGTACCAAAGGGATTACCCACTGTGACATGTAACCACCTCCTAAAAGAGGGTTTAACTTTGGCTGTCTCCTGAGCACTACTGCTGCCTTCTCTTGCACCATTCATTCATCCCAGTCCTGGTCCAGACTGCAGCTGTGGGACCCCAGGTTGGACTGGACATTGTCATTTGTTTTGCAGGCTTGTTCACCGCCCTTCTCACTGTGGCCAGTGCACCCCCACCTCTCTTCACTCAGCCAGCCTTTGTAATACCTTCAGGGTCAGAGAACCCACAGCATGGAGATTCCTCAGATTCAATTAGCTCTCAAAGGTGCACAAAGTGCAAAACTGCTCCTCTTCTGGAAACATGAACTTTCAGGACACTCAACAGCACTCCCCTGCCACCAATTCACCTCCAGTACCACCAAACAGCAGCAGAGACTGGGAGGTATTGATCCTTTGGGGCAGAAGCCACACCAAGAGACAGAAACATGTTAAAATAGATAATACAGTAAATGACTTAAAAAGCAGCCATGTGTGTAGTTTATCTTGCCCCAGGTCTACTGAAAAGGGGTCAGGGGACACACAGCCTGGAATGCTGGGTATTTCTGTGTTTAGCTTTGCAGAGCCAGCCAGCAGCAGGCTGGCTTAGGTTTCATTGCATTCTGTCCCTGTGAAACTGACATCAATTTGGAGGCTGACTGAGCCCTGCAAAACAACTAAATTGCAGCCTGGCTCAGGACTTGTATGCATGCTTTTTCCCAGGAACTGCAGCCAATGAGAGCCAGAGGTTTAGTATAATGAATAATGCTCGAGATGCTAGCCATTGATTGATCTCTGGATTTCTGCTCAAGAGAGAGATGTGCAATAGAGCAGATCTGTCTGGAAGACACAAGAAGAAGAACATGTGAGTAAAGTCAGCGGTGAGTCACAACGTTGCAAGAAAGCTGTTTAAAGAATCTTGGCAAAAAAGATTTATCATCCTCCAGGCACACCACCAAAGCTCCTGCCCTGGGCTTCATGAGCTTTTTCAGGACTTGTCCTGACAGAGGATCTAAGTCGCCTGAGTTCCTAAGTGGTTGCCTACTCCTTGAGGATTGGTGAAGGCAAGTCCTTTGTGGGGTGAAGAACACATCGGAGACTAGCATGACCTGCACACCTCGTTACCCAGAAGTGCATTGAATCCACCACACATATCCTATCACCCGCATCTGAAACCTTGAGGGAGACTTCCCAACAGAGCCAGCTTGCAGAGTTTGCTAAGGCTGTGAGTACTGGGTCAATACCCCTCCTATTCTTTTCCTAGTCAGGAACAGATAACAGTAACTGCTGGGCATTTGTCTGTGATTATTACTCAAAGCCCATTAACAGAACTGCAACAGCTAGGAACAATGAGCAGTTATGTTGAATGATTTGTTTGGGATCCCCCAACCATCAGTACCACACCATGGTCTAACATCAGGCCTACACCTGCCACTGTGTGCATGTAATTAATGAACTGCACTGGGGGCTCCCAAGGCACTTTGAAGTACTGATGCACTAGTAGGGGGAAACAGTAAATACTGTGTAGGTATTTGGGGAGTGATCTCAGAACTGTTTCATTGTATTTAGGGAAAGGGAGAGAGAACATTGTTTAACCAGGACTACTACACTAAGCCGAAGCTTGTTTCCAGATGCGACCTGGGAGCACAAGGAAGTTAAGTGACTTGCTCAGGATCACACACTATACACCTAGGCAGTTGTGGGATTCAAACCCAGGCCTCCAGATCTGCAGCTCAGAGCCTTAACCCATTGTGCTGTGCTATACTGCCTCCAATTAATCCATTTAATAAATTCCGTTCCTCTATCCAGAGCCTGACTCTGTCCCCATAATAAAATCCCTTGTGTTTAAAATTGCAATTTATTATGTTTTGCATATAGTTGTGCTGGCAAGCATAGAGTATGAGTTGGGGGTTTCAAATAATCATAAAGGTTCCCTGTCACAAGGGTGGGGGTTGCATTCATTTCCTGCAGGGTTGTGCCATGGCTGCCATCTGTCAAAAGGATCCCCATAGGTGTAGGCACTGCACCGTTTTTTTATTACCTCCAGTACCAACACAGCCCAAGCACCATTCACCCAAAGGCCTTACAGACTGTGAACAGGTATTATTGGATAGGCATCGTCTCACACCTTGAGGGTGGGGGTGATTACAGACGTCCTCTGTTTTGTCCCTGTTTGTAAACACCAGGCCCAACAATGCCCCATCCCTAGTGGATTCCTTAACTAAATGCCTGAGAAAAGCACCTTGCAGGGAGTCAAGGATGCCCCTGCTCCTTGCTGAAGCTGCAGTTGGAAGGCTGCACACCACATCTAGCAGATTGAAGTCACTAACTAGCAGCACCTCACCCTTACTTGTCATTCTGGTTATGGTTTCTCAAGTACTTTCTCCATCTCCTTGCCCTGTGCTGGGGGGCTGCACACTATGGCAGAATAGACAATGTACCGTCTGGCTACAGCTTGACCAACAGCAATGTCAGCTCCTTATTTTTCTCTTTTTGCCCCTGTACCTCCATGATGTTGACGCCCTCCCTCACATATAATACACTCCCCTTCCTCCCCACTCTGTCTCTCCTGAACAGAGTGTAGCCTGGTATGTTCATTTCCCAGTTGTGGTACTTAGTACAACTCCATTGTACCCACTAAATCTAGATTAACCTCTGCTATGGTGACTTCCAGGTCTGGAATTTTGTTACCAATGCTCCTTGCATTAGTACACATCACTTTCCAAATCTCCCCCTTCCCCCATTTCCTACCCCACTTCTCCCACTCCTGCTTGTTTTATTCCATGGCTTGCCCCTTCCCTTTTCATTTTTACCATATCTGGACTCCTTCAATCCTATGGCCTCCCCTACCTTCATTATATGCCCATTTTCTTCTTTCCCATCCCTGCTCCTTTCTTTTTTGTGCATCAGTTGTCAGAGAGTTTTCTCCATTATGGTTGTCCCTCCCTAACACATTACCATCTGAGCAGAGGTAATTGTTGACTCCTTTGGTTTCACCGGCACCCCCCCCAATCTAGTTTAGATGCTCATCCATGTAACATTTAAACCTGGATCCCTTCCTTGAAACTTCAGCCCAGGTGCAATGGTCCCCTGTCTTGCCAAGTGAAGGCTGTCACCCTTGAAGCTCCTCCTGTCCCAGAAGCACCCAGTCTCCCACAACATGGTATGCCTCCTCCTGACACCATCCCTTTAACCACCCATTACATTTCTCAGTCTCCTCTTTCATTATCCTACCCTTCCCATGCCACTTACCCCATACAGGAAGGACCTCAGAAAAGGCCATGGAAACTGATTGTGCCTTCAGTCTATCCCCCCAACATTCAAAAATGATGTTTCACTGTCTCAGCTGCTTTTCCAGATCATTGGTACCTAAGTGTACCACCACCCCAAACTCCCCCTTTTCCTCCTTTACCATCCTCCCTATCATATCCATGTCCTATGAAAGCCAATTTTGGGTAGATTGAGCTAAGATGAGAGGTCTGTCTCTGAGTCATGGCAGAGCCAGGTCTGGGAACCAGTGAAGCAAGTCAGTCAATCAGGGGCTGGCAACAAGCAAGGGACAAATCTCATGCCCAAACCAGATGGGAGGAAGCCAGAAAACAATAGATTTCTCTAGAAATGCAAAAGCAGTGTGGTGTAGTTAAGCAGTTAGGCAGCTTCTTCTATGAGAGGAAGGACAGAAGAGTGAGGGAGAAGCAGATTATAGAGCTGCAGATTTTATTGGTCCATTCTACTCCAGCAGTATCCACTGCTGCTCTGTCCCACCCTGACTCTGAAAGTTTGGACCTAGACTTGGGAGGAGCACCAGAGTGGGCTTCTAACAAAACAGGGTAGCCTGGCCAGACCATCTGCACAGTGGTAGCACTACTGCTCATGATGCTGGTGAACCAAGCTTGGAAACAAGCCTGAGTTGCTGAAGGGCCAGCCCAGGGAGGAAGATCAAGCATCGCAGAGGACGCTCTCTACCTGGGGGAGGAATACAGTTATTGCTGTGTGCCTGTCTACTGGGAGACCACAAATGATGGTGTATTCAGGGTATAGATTAAAGGGAGTGGAACTGCAGATTGGCTCCAGATGGAACATATTCCCACCCTGCGTGCACACACCCATCATGAGCTCTGTCTTAGCATCTCGGGGAGAATCAGGAGAAATGAAAAAGAAGAAAAACACCTGCAACAGCAAGCTGAGTGATAACTGCTGGCACTCTCAGGTCTTGATGGACTGACTGTCTGCCTGCCTCCCAGAAGCGGGTTATTCAAGGGGGAGTCTGGTCAGCTCTCCACTGCCCAACTTTGGAGGGGGAGGTCTGAGACGAGAGGTGGTAGGGTAAGTAACAGAGAAGGTGTGGGTGGAGCCGAGAAGTTGTCAGACAAAGTGTGGATGAGGCCGCTATGGTTAGAAGGAGGGACAAATGGGAAAAAAAAAAAGGTTCGTCTGCTGTGTGTGATACAGAGTAGGTGGCCTAAGCCAAGACCATTAAACTCTGTGACCTGGCTGTCATTCTTTCCAGCAATACTCCAACTCCACTCCTATAGTTAACCTGCTCCCCAGCATTGTGTCTCATTGATAACTGATCGCACAAGATTGAGGCTAGGTGTGAACCCAGGCCAGACAGCATATCTTTGATCTTTGTTTTACACACTGTTTACCTGAACCTAGTTGCATTAAAGTTGAAATTTATGGACCTTGTGCACCATTCTACTACCAGATCTAACTGCTGTTGTTTTGATGGGGTGGGGCTGAGGAAGGCATTTAAAGAAAAAGGCAAACTAATCTCTTAGGTCCTGTCCACACTGGCATCAATAAAAAAAATGTTTTTAAAAGTTTTAATTTCTGTACTTGAACACTGTTGTTGGAGTGTTTGAATTGCACACCAACACCATGCTTGCTTGCTTTAGTTCCCAGGCATGATTGCAGCAGTAGCGCAAAAGCATTATGGGGCTGCAATGCATGCTGGGATACTTGCAATCAGGCATGGCAACAGATTCAGAGGCAAATGACTCAGTTCAGTTTGAGAGCTCATTGCAAGCCCGGCAATGTATGTAAGTATTTTCCCCCTAAAGTTCAAGCCCAAAAGCAAAGTTCTGTGTGCGGTGGAGATTGCCATAAATCATGTTATGGCACAGTTTACATCCACACTGCTGTTAACATGGTTTAAGACAATCATGTTGGTCTAAATCTGTGCAAAAGCCCTGCATCGAGCAGGGTTGTATCACGGTTTTTAAATATGGATTGTGGCAGCACGTTTTTACCATGCTACAATCTGAACTGAATGCTTTTAAACCATTTTAACAGAGTTAACATGTTTTAAGACATGGAAAAAGTGCTAGTGTGGACAGGGACTTAGTCTTCGACTGTGTATCACCCTCCCCCTTCTGCAGAACTGTAATCATGCAACACTCAGAGACAGGCCGTCGCCAAACAAAATCTTTGTTTACTAGTGCAAAATCTAAAGGTTGCTGCTGCTGAGTGCGATCTCTATGAGTATCCCACAGAGAGCAAAAATAGTTAAGGTGCACCAGTGCTCAGACTGGGGCAGCTGAGGGGCAAGTACTCTGCCCCTCTCATGGGTTTGAAGGAGAGGAGAAAAGAGAGAGAGAGGGAGATGAATGTGGAAAGCGGTTAGTCCAGCAGTGAGACAGATGGACAGAAGAGGCAGACTGACCAGCTCACATTTTGCAGTAAAGGATGGAAAGGAAGAGGAGTCAGAGGATAAAAGAGCATAGGTGAGAGGATCGAAGGGGGAAGTAGGGTAGATAGATAAGAGGGAAGGGTAGGGAGACAGCGTGTGCCAAGAGTGGAGGAGCAGATATCATTATGTTTGCTTGCACGCATGTGCAAGAAACATAGTGCCATCATCGGAGTTTTCTGAGGTGTGTCAGCCCTCTTCCAATTCAGTCAGTGTGTTTGCAGGCACGGCCGCAGTTCTCCAATGCCTGCTGGAGCTGTCTATGAGAGCTCCAAAATGCAGTGGCATACAGTTGAAAGGGGGAGCTACGCTTCAGTGAGCAGCGATCAGATATCGCCTATCATGCAGCAGCTCCCCTACACACACACACACACACTGCTGCCCCAATGCACACACATCTGGAGCCGACGGAGGTGCCCAATCCCCCGCCGGGCTGTGCTGCTTCCCCAAAACACAGTTTCATATGCCACGCTGGGTGCCCACCCCAGTGTGGCTACGTCACTACTAGCTGGCAGGGGTGCCCAATCCCCCTCATCTCCACTGTGTCTCCCCCAAGTACAGGGTGCCCGCTGGGAGCCCACCCCAGCATGACAACAGATGCCATGGCCGACGGGGTGCCCAACCCCCGCCGGCTCCACCCCCCCAGCCGTCTTCTACCACGCTGGGAGCCCACCCCAGCATGGCAAATGTCCCGCCGTCCTTTTAAAACAAAAACCTGTAAAGAAAAAATGGTCCCTCGCAGTCTCCCTGCCCCCCACAACCCGCGCTCACCACTGCGCACCTGCCTCCCCACCCCCTTACCCCATACGCATTCTCCGGAGTCCAGCCGACGACTCGTGGACCGGGAACACGCTGCACTCTTTCAAAGCCGACTCGCAACTGAGGAAATGCCGGTAAGCTGTATAATGGGATAGATAGGGTTTTTTCAACTTTGTTGCATATCTCAGGCATTTTTTGGAATTTTTGCACCAAATTTTCAACATGGGGTTTTGGGGACCCCTCCTCATGAATTCTTGCACTGTCATGGCGTTACTCGGGCCCGAAGGGTGATTTCGCAGCCACTGCGCAAAATCACCTTTCCAGAAGGATTAATGAAATGACACTGCCAGTGTTCATAAGGTGGGCTCTCAAAAAGCCTATTTTGAAAATTTGGTGGACAAATTCCTAAAAATGACTGTTTTACTAACGTGCATTGTGCAGTTCCTACGCATGCTCGTAAGTTCGCGAATTTTCAATATTTTCACTCCAGATTTTCAACATTGTCATTTTACCACACCTTCTTATGAGCAGTACAGCTGTCATTTTCACATCATCACCAAAATGTGTTTCCGCCCTATGCGCATCAATGGCACAGTCAGTGTGCGAAATCAATGTACGGGACACATTAAGAAAATCACAGTGACACAGTTCATGAGCAGAGGTCTTAAAATGGCTATGTTGAAAATTTGGTGAAAAAATACCTAAAAATGACTGTTTTACGAGCATGCGTTACGCAGTTCCTACGCACGCTCGTAAGTTTGCAAAATTTCAATATTTTCACTCTAGATTTACAACATTGCCATTTTACCACACCTCCTTATGAGCAGTACAGCTGTCATTTTTCACATCTCACCCAAAACATGTTTCCGTCCATGTAGCGCACAATGGCGCAGTCAGTGTGCGAAATCAATGTATGGGACACATTAAGAATGTCACAGTGACACTGGTCATGAGCAGAGGTGTTAAAATGGCTATGTTGAAAATTTAGTGAAAAATTCCCAAAAATGACTGTTTTAGGAGCGCACGTTGCGCAGTTCCTACGCACGCTGGTAAGTTTGCGAATTTGTAATATTTGCACACCAGATTTTCAACAGTGCCATTTTACTGCACTTCCTTATGAGCAGTACAGCTACCATTTTTCACATCTCGCCCAAAATGTTTTTCCGCACATGTAATGCACAATGGTACAGTCGGTGTGCGAAAACAATGTTTGGGACAGATTAAGAAAATCACAGTGACACTGTTCACGAGCAGAGGTCTTAAAATGGCTATGTTGAAAATTTGGTGACAAAACTCCATAAAATGACTGTGTTACGAGTGAGCATTGCGCAGTTTCCACGCACCCTCGTAAGTTCATGAATTTGTAATATTTTCAGTCCAGATTTTCACCAGTGGCATTTTTCCACACCTCCTTATGAACAGTACAGCTGTCATTTTCACAACATGGCGAAATGTGTTTTCACACTTTCAGCACAGAAATACATGGTCGCTGTGGGAAATCATTGTTCGGGACAGATAAAGAAAATCACACTGACACTGTTCATGATCGGAGGTCCCAAAATGCCTGTGTTAACAATCTGCTGTAAAAAAATCCACAAACTAGTTACATTACGGGTGTGCGTTGCACAGTTTCTACACACGCTCGTGACTTCACCAGTTTTTTTAAGATTTTCACAGCAGATTTTCAACATTGCCATTTTTTACACCTCCCATGAACAGTACTGCTGTCATTTTCACATCCTGTTCGGAATGTGTTTTGTACCTGTGGTGCCAAATGCCGTAGTCACTGTGCAAAAGCAGTTTTCGACTAACAAACTGATATTGCCACTGTTCATGAGGTGGGGTCACAAAAAACATGTTGAAAATTTGGGTGAAAATACCAGCAATGCAGGCGTTAGGGTTTCCGACCTGCTTGCCCACCCTGTAAGAAATGACAGGCATCAGGGGTGTGACTTGGGATTCTTGCCTGTCATGCTCATACCATTCCACCCCCACCCACACCCTGCAGCCAGTGAGAGGCATCAAGGTGTGCCTCGGACTCTTTGGGCCCAAACTTCATCCCATTCTCCTATACCGCACCCATCTCACCGTATTTCTTGATGGAATGGGGTGCGCATAAGGGCCAAAGACCCCAAGGCACACCGAGACACTTGTCAGTGTCTGCAGGGTAGGGTGTGGTGAAATGGCATGATCGTTATGCCTGACGACCCAAAGGCACACCCCAATGCCTGTCACTCTCTGCAGGGTGGTGGTGGGGTTGGCTTCAGTTCAATACTTCACTGCCATTCCTATTATGCAGCTCTGTAACTTCTACACTACCACTGCCAATGCCAGCAAGCAAACATTCGGCATTGACAAATGCTTGTTTTTATATACCCTCTGCTTGCTGCTGATTATGTACCTCTTGCTGTAAATATGTATGATTTTCTATTTTAGCATGTATGTTGTTGTAATTCTTGTATGCTTTCTGAATGCAACTTATTGCGTTTCTACCTTGTAATCCTTCCCCTCTCCCCAGGTCACATCTGTAAATGAGATTCCTGCTGTATCACTGTATGTTGTCCTAGTGAAACAAGTTCAATAAATATTATAGCCTGTTATCAAGTATTACCATGACAGATAAACATGAACAAAAAAGACATTTAAAGTTAAGGACCTACAGTCACAAAACAGTTTAATGGGGCATTAAGAGTATATTTTAGCATGCAATGGTTATGAGCATTTTCCTAATTTTATTTTTGCTTTTTTTGCCCACTTGTGTAAGCAGTAAGACAAAATAGGGTGTTGGTTTTCTGGAGGTAATGCACACCCAGGTGCATAATGAGTAGAGGTGTGTGAAGTTGGAAAACTTCACTCAGCACAAAATTTCATGGATTTCCACTTTTCTCGATTACGTTTTTCACACTGCGAAGCACGAGTTTGAAGACTATTGGTGGATTTGCGAAATATCAAAGTCGAGAACTTCAAAACACATTAAAGTTACTAGTAGAAGTGTCCCAGATCTGGGAAGCTAGAACTTTGGCGTCAAAGTTCAGCATAAGAAGCGAAGTTTGCAATGTACCATGGGATATGAGATCACATGTTGCTGAACAGCCAATGAGAAGCTAGTTTGGTCATTCTGTGAGTGTAGTGAGTTAGAGAGAGAGAGAGAGAGAGAGACAAAAGGCTTGTTCACATGGCGAGAAAGTTGGATCGCCACTGTGTAGATGGTTGCAGCCAAGCTATCTGAAACACTGTAGAGCAGCGTTCAGATGGCATAGCTCTGGAATGCTACTGGTGCAGCAAGAGAAGTTCCAGCATCCTGAGGAGGGTTCTGGTGGGGGGTGCGGTCAATGATACTACAGTGCCAGAAAGAGGGGGGTTCTTCGGCCCAAGTTCTGCTAAAGGTAGTTTTATGTAAATTAAGCACAACTGAACTCAGACAAGTAGTTCTTTTTAAACACTGTGGGTAGTGAGTGGAAAAAACATGGTCCTGGTCCCAAAGTGGATCCATGACACTGGGCAACATTTTGGATGATGCTGGCTGTTCACACAGCTGAGCAAACCTGCTCAAAACTCATATTCCATTATGTGATCCAAAGAAGACAGGGATCATGGCACAACAGAATGCAAGTGAAAAACAGCAGCACAGTGGCACAGCAGCATCGATCTGGGCACTGTGCACCACCACCACTGACTCAGTACAGGCATTGTGAACAAGCCTGTAGAGAGCAGAGTTTGTGCTTGTAGCTTAGAGTCAAAATCTAAAAACATTTTATAAAAGAGCATTTTGGTGGTCAAATTGCTTCAGAAATGTGTTTGTGAGTGCCCTTTGCACACACAGTACTTTTTGTGTTGAATTTTCTCCTGTATTCTTTACTTGAAGTATTTCGTTTTCTGTTAATAGTGAAGTAGTGGTTTGGTGGCTTGAGTGGGGGAGGGTAGGAGCAATTTAGAAGGCACGCTTGTCTTCAGAACCAAATCAGTGGGCCCATGCCTTGTGTTTTCTTAAGAAAAAACATTCACTGTCCTCCTGACTGCGATTAACCAGAGTGATTGTTATTTCCCCGTCAGCACACCTTTATTTAGAAAAAAAAATCATTGTCCCCCTGTCTGTGATTTAACCAGAGTGATTGTTGGGTGTTCCTGCATGCATGCCTGTGCTAGAAAAAAAAATCACTGTCCTCCTGACTGAAAATTTAGCCAGAGTGATTGTTGTGTGTCCCTTCTGGCACACCTTTATTTAGAAAAAAAAATCACTGTCCTTCTGACTGCGATTTAACCAGAATGATTGTTGTGTGTCCCTGTGTGCCACACCTGTCCTAGGAAAAAAAATCACTCTCCTCCTGACTGCAATTTTTTTTTTAACTTTCCTTTATTTAAACATTTTTTCATACATTCAAATAATGTAGACAGCACAAGAACATACACCACTAATAATAACACTACAGTACAAATTCAAAATGTATACAATTATTCCAAAATCTCGTAAACCCCAAACTCCATTTATACCCCCTCCCCATCCAGCTAGCTATCTGGCTCTTAGCCTGTAGTCAGAATTATCTTTTTGTGTAATTTGTGAACCCTGAGTAAGATTGATTTACTTGAAGCCAATCAAATATATCCAAGTTATTCTCATAAGTTTCTCTGCAGGTCATGGTGACTAGTTACTGACTGTAAATTTAACCACAGTGATTGTTGTGTATCCCTGCACACACAACTGTGCTATGAAAAAAATCACAGTCCTACTTACTGTGATTTAACCAAAGTGATTGTTGTGTCCCTGCCAGTACACCGTTATTTAGAAAAAAAAAATCACTGTTTTCCTGACTGCGATTTAACCAGAGTGACTGTTATGTCCCTGCCGACAGTATCTGACTGAAGGAAAGCATTTTTTTCTCTGGGAACACAACTTTCCATTTCTTGCACAGTGCTAGTGGTGGTGGTGGGGTGGCAGGTCTAACAAAGCTTAGTACCATAATTATGTTTAAGTTCTCTTGTAGATTTCACATGGGGTTTGCACCACCTACTCAGGTGTATGCGGTAACAGTATTTGACAGAAAGGAAGCATTTTCTCTCTGAGGACACAACTTGACATTTCTGGCAAATGCAGTAAACGTGTTAACTGACTAAAAGAGATTTATGTTGAACTTCTCAGGAGAATAGCTCATGTTACTGTTATGGCTTTGCACTTCTTTGGGTGGTTAGCGGTTGCACACAACTACCAGTCACATACCATCACATAGCAATGGGAAACAATTTATTTAATGTTGCAAATACTTGATATTTGTAGACAGCGGAAGTGCACATGAATCAGTAACAAAAACAAAGGAAGGAAAGTGGTTCATCATGTGTAAAGATTAAAGAAAGAACAGAACGGAACAGGCAAGGGACATCCAAAAGAACGAGACAATACTAAAAACGAAGACAGAGAAAGATAGGAGGACAGAGGATAAAGAGTATCAGTGGCTCAGCAGGTAGCACACTCGCCTCTGAGGCCAAGAGATCAGAAGGTTGTGGGTTCTATCCCCACACCAGGCACTTGAGTTAAATCCCAATACTGACACTGCAGTTCAGCATGGGAGGGGGGTGCTGCACTCATGAGGTACTGTCTTTCAGATGAGACGTTAAACTGAGGTCCCATTTGCCTGTTCAGGTGGATGTTAAAGATCCCATGGCACTTCTCAAAAAGAGTGGAACATTTTTTATTATAATGTCTACAACAAATAATTACAAAACAGTAGAAATACACACAAAATATCATGCAAACCATGTGACAAAAGAAATAAGTATTATAGTAATATACTTTCTAGTTGGCTGTCCAAGAAATACTGAGAAACCAAAAAATAGATCACAAAACTGAAATAAACTGAATCCCCCCCCTCAAAAAAAAAAAATAAAGCACCAAAAAGCACTCTATGTCCCAACACCTCTAAACATCACAAGGCCCCACCCAAGTGTGCACAACAAAACCATACAAGGAATAAACAGATAAATGCTTTTTATTTTTTGGAAATGTCATAACGTTGCACATTCTATTCTCAGCTGGCCAGCCTTTAACTATCTATCCTTTTTCAGATAAAGAAAGAAAAAATACACTTTACACATGACGCTGGAGTACCCAAGTACATAGTTTCCAGTGGGTCCAAAATTTCTTTTGGTAGGGTGTTGTGTTCTAATCTGTAATTTGTTTTTAGAAAAGTCAGCACTTGAGAAAACACATATGTAGGCAAAACCTCTTTTTGTTGCATTAATAGAGCACACCTTGCTTGCCACATGTAGTATTTGCATGTTGCAAATATCACCCTAAAGGTGCTTTTATAATATTTCCAAAGATCATGAGGATATAAACCTAAAACTAGAACTTTGTATGTTACGGAAAATAATCTGGTGTCTTTCCAAATAGTATGTAAGGACGACCAAAAAGATTGGGCAAAAGGGCAGTGAATTAAAAAGTGATCCAATGATTCTAACATTCCTGAGCAGAAAGGCCTAGGGCACATTCTTTCTTCCACTGCCTTGTGTTTTAGAGTGTGTCTGACCCCCAGTCTTCCATGACAAGACAACCACACAACATCCCACATCTGTGCTGGGATTCTGTTGTCCATCAGTTGTAATCAAGCTGCTTTTGTTTGTGAGTCTGGACATTCTGGAAGGACAGGATTTATAAATAAAATATCTTCTACAAGTATTTTATACAATGATTTCCTGGAATTAGAAGGAATCATCTGTTGGGTAATTTTCCATTGTCTCAACTTGGTGAGACAAGGTTTAATATAGTCTGGTAAGTTTTTTTTGTGTGTAATCGTAGATATAGAAAGTATCCCTTTATCCCATTTACCCTGAAGTCCAGGAAACCAGCTATATAAAACACTGTACCTGCCTACCTGTGTATCATGCAACAAAACTGCTAAATTCTTATATAAAAAAATAGTGTGAAAAAAGATTACCAGATTTAACATCCTAATTCTTCCTATCCTACTGAATAATCATAATATGTAAAATTTCTTCTAATGGGGTTTAATAGGCTACCCCATAAGCGTTGAAAAAACATAATTAGGACTTGTGGCTCTAAAGAAAGGGGGAGTGGAAAGACTGTAACTGTATACAAAAACTGAGATAAAATTAGAGTTTTGATTAAATAAACTCTTTTCTTTTTGGAGACAATTTTGTGTTTCCAATGTTGAACAATGGCTTGACTTTTAACTATAGCTTTTTCCCAGTTGTATTTTGCATCATCTGCTGTGCCAAGTGTGAGCCCTACAATTTTTATTGAAACTGTATTGATTGGTATATTTGCCAGGGTGGTAATGAGAGGACTTCTCACCTCAGATCTAATTTGTAAGCCTTGGCTTTTCTCATAATTTTATTTTGCTCCTGAAAGTATTTCTTACTTCCTAAGGGTCTGTATAATCTCTGGTATGTCTCCTTCAGTATGTATGCTTAGACATAAATCATCTGTGTATGCACTAATATTCATTATGTTAGGGTGATCCTGTATTTTAATGCCTGAAATATTTTTGTTATTATGTATCTTCCTTATAAGGGGGTCAGTGGTGAATAAATATATGACAGGGCTTAAGGGGCACCCATGCACTCCTCTTTTCATCTGAAAAATCCTCCCAAGGTGTTTATTGATAAAAGATTGTACAAAAGCTGATTTGTACAGAAGCTGTACCCATTGTTTAAAAACAGCTGGAATACCATAATGTTGTAGTATCTGAAATAGAAAATTGTGACTGACTCTGTCAAAAGCTTTTTGCTGGTCAAGAGATAAAAGCCAACCAGTGTTATGATATGCTTTGCCATATGAAGTGATATCCCTTAGAAATGGTAAATTATGAAAAATGGATCTGTTTGGAATTCCACAGGACTGTACTGGTGAGATACGTTTTTCAACCACTTTGGATAGTCTCTGAGCTAGTATAGTAGTTAGGATTTTATAATCAACATTTAGAATACTGATTGGCCTCCACTTTTTTAGAGCAGTCTTGTCACCTTTTTTATGTAGGAGGATAATTAAAGCTTAAGAAAAAGCTACTGGAATTACAGGTAACTGTAGAAAGGAGTTAAATAGGAGGGTTAATACCAAACCAGTTTATCTTGAAAAGTTTTATAAAACTCAGGAGTCAAACCATCTAACATAGAAACATAGAAGTTGACGGCAGATAAGGACCACAAGGCCTTTCAGTCTGCCCATTTCTTTTTCTACCTTATGAATGTGCCATCAGCATTTGTTCTATCACAGACCTATCTATTCAAACTTATCTGTGTTGCTCCCTTATTCCTATCCCATGCCTGTTTTAATTGATGCACTGTATTCATGTCCACCACTTCCTGAGGTAGGCCATTCCATGCATCCACCACACTTTCTATGAAAAATAACTTCCTCACGTTACCCATTAATTGGCCTCCCTCGGCTTTAATCTCATGTTGTGTCCTCTTGTCCTGCTATTTTTCTTATATTGAAACATGTTAGACTCTTTCACCTTGTTAATGCCCTTAAGGTCTTTGAATGTTTCAATCATCTCACCTCTCTCCCTCCTTTGCTCCAGGGTATATGTATTGAGTTCCATTAATCTGTCCTTATATGTTTTCTGATCCAGTCCCTGCACCATTTTGGTTGCCCTTCTCTGGACTGCCTCAATTTGGTTAATGTTCTTGTGAAGGTGTGGCCTCCAGTACTGCACGCAGTACTCCAGATGGGGCCTAACCAGTGTCTTTTAAAGAGGGATTATTGCCTCCCTCTTATGACTTGTGATACCCCTACTAATACACCCCCAACATCCCCCTAGCCTTACCGACTGCTTTAGTGGTCTGCTTGGATGATTTCAGGTCATCTGTGATAATGATGCCCAAGTCTCTTTCTTCCCCTGTGACTGCCAGCAACTCCCCTACCACTCTATAGCTGGCTTCAGGGTTTCTCTTCCCTATGTGCATGATCTTGCACTCCTTTGCATTAAACCCCAGTTGCCACTCTTCCGACCATTTTGCCAGTTTATCCAGATCTCTTCCCATTATGCCCACCCGATCTGTATCATCTACTGTGTTGCAGATCTTGGTGTAATCTGTAAACAGACAAACCTTACCCTCCAGTCCATCTGCAATGTCACTGATGAAGATATTGAAGAGGACTGGCTCCAGGACTGATCCCTGGACCCTGAGGTACCCCACTTGTGACTTGCATCTCTTCTGAGTGTATACCATTTACCACCACTCTCTGTTTTCTGCCTGTCCACCAGTTTGCCACCCAGTTGACCAACTTCTGACCCACCCAGCTTATTAATCAATTTTCTATGTGGAACAGTATCAAAAGCTTTGCTCAAGCCAAGGTAGGCAACATCAACTGCTCCCCCTTGGCCCACCACTCTGGTTACCCAGTCAAAGAAATCTATGAGATTAGTTTGACAGGACCTTCCTGTTGTATACCCATGCTGTCTTGGATCCTGTGCTCCTATGGATTCCAGGTGTTGCACTATCCTTTCCTTAAGGAGTGCCTCCATAATCTTGCCCACTACTGAGGTAAGACTGACTGGTTTGTAGTTCTCTGCCTCCTCCCCGCTACCACTGTTGTGGAGCAGGATCACATGAGCCCTTCTCCAGTCTTCTGGGACCTCTTCTGTGCTCAGAAACTCACTAAACAGTTCTGATAATGGCTCTGCTAGTTCTACCCTTAGCTCCCTTAGTACCCTGGGATGTATGTCATCAGATCCCATTGCCTTGTCCACCCTGAGTTTAGTGAGATCTTGTAGGACCCTTTATTTTGTGAAGGGACAAGTGCACATCTCCCTCCCCCCTGTGTCCATGGTGCTGAACTGTGGGCCCTTTCCTACCTTCTACTCAGCAATGCCGAGGCAGAAGTATCTATTTAGGATAGATGCTTACATGGTCCTCCTCCTCCACATACCCCTTTTCTCCTTTGAGCTTAGCAATACCCCTCTGGACTTTCTCCTTTCACTAATGTATCTATAGAAAGTCTTGTCACCTTCTTTAATGTTTGTGCTAGTGTTTCCTCAGTTTGGGCCTTTGCCTGCCTTACTGCCTTCCCTGCTTCCCTTAGGGAAGTTTGCTATGGCCCCCTATCTTCATCCTGCTGCATTCCCTTATATTTCCTGAAGGCCAGCCTTTTGGCTCTGACCTTTTCTGCTGTTTTTGAGAACCAAAGTGGTTTTCTTCTTCTTTTGCACTTCCTTTTCTCTCCAATACAATGGGATGTTGCTTCAAGTATTGCATCCTTAATACTTGCCCACTTTGCCTGTACACCCTCACCTGTATTTCTTCTTGTCAGGGCTAGCTTAACTCTGTTGGCCATCTTATCAAAGTCAGCTCCTCTGAAGTCCCATATTTTTGCCTTGGAATGAGATTATTTAGTTCTAGTGCCAAATTGAACCATAATATGTGATGGTCACTGGCCCCCAGGTGACCTTCTACCTGGAGATCTGTGATCCTTTCCCTGTTAGTCAGTACTAGATCTAGGATAGCCCTGACTCTTGTGGGTTGTTGTACCAGTTGTTTGAGGCCCTCCCCTTGCAGGGTATCCACCATGTGTCTAGTTCTGGCAGATGTTCCTGCTGGTATTGATCAATCTGTATCTGGTATGTTGAAGTCTCCCATTATCAGAACCTCCCCCTTAGCTGTCGTGTTTTGTATCTCTTCTAACAGTAATGTGTCTATGTCCTCCCCCTGGTCTAGAGGCTTGTAGACAACCCAGTTCTTATGGCTGTCCCATTTCCTGTTTCCAGGGTGACCCACAGTTCTTCTGGCTCCTTATGTGTATTCTGAATTTCTGTAGCTAACCCTGGAGTAGTATTTGTTTTGAGTTTGTTTATAGCCTGTTGAACTTCTGTCAAAAGAGATGTCTGCCATCATCAATGTGCAAAGCTCTTTTGGTGGAACAGGTAACTGTATACCGCATAAAAGTCTAAATCCCAGAGGGTATCAAAAAGACTCTTCAAATTGGTCTTGTAAATATTCTTGAGATTCTTCCTTGATGTTGTTTTGATTTGAAGTTAGGGTAGGGGAGCCTCCTTTGTGTAGTGAATCAATAATAGTGGCATGAACCCTATCTGCACAACTTTTGAATGCATCTAGGGTAGGTTGATGTTCCCGAGTGCCAAACTGAGCTTCCAGTTTTAGGTGCATATATCTATTATATTGAAATGTTGACATTTCTTCTTTTGTGTGTTCAATTTGTGTAGCTACATTAATATGGTGTTCATGTGCTAATGATATGAGTTGTTGTAGTTACCTTTGTAGGGTCAAATACTGGGCATATCATTTCTTCCCTTGCCCAGTAGCATGGCTGATAAAAACATTTTTGAAGTCATTTTTAGACTCCATCCACCAGTCTGTAAGTGTGTCATACGCTTCTATAATAGAAACTCTAGCTCTCAAAAGGTGGTCCCATTGATCCCTAAGTACAGCCTCTGATAGTCAGTTTCCACCTAGGATACCTTCGAGGAATAATGACAGATCCAATAGTACTTTTACAACAGACAGCTAAATGATCTGATGTTTCTATCATCACAGTAGTTGCTTGTAGAATTTGTAAGTTTCTAGATGTACATAAAAAGTCAGTGCGGGAAGCTAAATGTCCCTTTGTAAAAGTTTTTCCTTCTGATATGTTCCCTAGCTTCAGAAATATCCTGAAGATTAGCTAGAGTTACTGTTTGCTTTAAACAGGCCATATCAATAAAAATCTTTTGAGTTTTGCACCCTGTGTCTGTCGGGGAGAGGCCACAGTTAAAATCCCCACTGAAAATGACTGTTTTTTGTGTATGCAAGAAAGGTTGAATTTGCTTGAATAATGCAACATGTGCTGCTATACTTTGGGGTGCATATACACAGATCAGGCAGAGCTCTGTGTCACCGAATAATACATCTACCATCAAAGTCCTACTTGGTTCAATATCAGTACGTTTTTTAAGTTGAAAACTTGACCCCTTCATCAAAACAGCTACCCTGTCACATATATCCTCACCCTGAGACCAGAATGAAAGGTCCTCTGACCACAATGGTTTAGCCTGAGAAAGTTCATATTCAGAATTGAGACGAGTGTCTTGTAGTAAAAAAATGTTATTTTGTAGATCCTTTAGGCTGTGTAGAGTGGTGCCATGTTTCCTAAAAGACTTTATGCTGCAAACATTTAAGATCAGAGGGCTTAAGATGTAATTCATTTAGACAAAGATGGAAGGTTAAAAGGTCACCCATCAGGCTTCTGCTTAAATTTACTCTTCCCTTTGATTTTTTACTGTAGTGTGTTCTGAGGTTGGTTCGGTATAGTACTCTGTCACCCCAGAGGTAACCGAGGATGTATCTGAGTCTTATCCCTCATCCTCTGTGTCCCCTCACTGTTTTCTTTTGGCTAGCACCTTAAATCTGTTTCTGGTTAGAATGGGTGAGTCTGCAGATTAGATTTCTTCCCAGTCTTTCTTGTTTTCCATTTTTGTACCACTTCCATGGGGATGTCAGTGGGCGGTGGCATAATACTGGGGGATTTTTGGGAGCTGGAAGGTTCGTCTCAGATGTGTCATCCTCACCCCTAACCGGGGGGATGAAGTGTGTGACAATGGTGCTATCTCTGGCTCTGGAAAACTACCCAGAGGATCTGCTAGAGTGACTCGGGGGGTTGGGGTGTTGATCAGGGACTATAGAGCTAGGTCCCTGCCTTGCCAGCATTACCTTAACCTGGTGGGCAGTAATCAGAGTCTCCTGATCTTGCCTAGCTTTTATCCAATCTAGTGTGTGCAGCCCATGGACATTTCAGCTTCCTCACAATTACATTCAAGCAAGTGGAGGACCTTCTCCTTTCTCTGGATACAAAAAACAGTGCGGGTGCAGATAATATTGAACCTTACTTCCTAAAACTTGGCCATACCTATCTGACCACCCCTATTACACACTTATTCAACACCTCTCTGATTCAAGGTGAGCTACCTGTCTTGTGGAAAACTGGCCACATCCTATCATTATTCAAGACTGGGGATCCGAGTGATCTGAACAATTACCGGGCTATTTCTATACTATCCGTCCTCTCTAAATTACTTGAAAAAATTGTCAACATCCAACTTAGAGAACATTTGGATTCACAAAAGTTCTAAACCCGGCTCAGTCCGGCTGAAGCAAACACAGTACAGTATCAGCTCTTGCCAAAGTAACTACAGACTGGCAAATGGCCTTGGACTCTAAGAAGCATGTATTTGCCCTCTTGCCAGTCTAAATAAGGCCTTGATACTGTGGATCATACCATCATGCTTACTGCATTGAGTAACATCGGACTTGATAGTTCTGCCATTAAATGGTTCACCATCTACTAACCAATATAGGTTACAACAAGTCAAAGCCATAGGAGATCTGTCCCCACAAAATCCTTGTTACGAGGGGTCCCACAAGGCTCCATCCTGGGCCCTATCCTCTTTGCAATATACATCAATAATCTGGACTCGCAGCTGGGTACAGCAAATGTGCACTTATTCACAGATGATACTGTACTCTATACCACAAATTCGTCCTTGGATCTGGCCCATGAGTACTTACAGAAAGACTTCGTCACCCTCCAATACAACCTTCTCACTCATAAGCTCCTCCTCAATGTCAAAAAGACTAAAGCAATGATTCTCTCACCAAAGTCTACTTCTGGATGTCCACATATCACACAGATCTAAACACTTTTAGATGAACCCCTTGAAGTAGTAGATACCTTTAAATACCTAAGGTTCTGGCTGGATAACAAGCTCAACTTTCTGTGCCACTTACAGTAAATGAAACCTTGAAGAAACTAAGACAGTGATTAGGTTTATTCTATCGCATTAAACACCTACTCATGTTAGAAGCCAGAATGAGACTAGTACAAACTACATTCCTACCTATACTGGACTATGCTGACATCCTTTACAGTCATTGCCCATCAACGATGCTAAACAAACTGGACACCCTTTACCACCGGGCTTTAAGATTTATCTTAAATCTACCCCGCAGTACACATCACTGTCATCTATACCAGGTTTCGGGATGGACCTCACTCTCAACTAGAAGAAAAAGGAATGCTCTCCTCTGGTTTTTAGAGCATTATCTGATAACCTCCTGCATACATCTTGAACATCTTCAAAATGGGCTAAAGGTTCCTATGGCCTGAGATGCTTCTCCTTAATCTGCTTCAGATTCCTAGAGTGAAACTACCCTTGGCTCAGCAGCAATCAACCTCACTTCCATCACTTTGGAACACTATGCAAGACTCATTAAAATTATCCTCACTTCCAAGCATTTTCACATTCAAAGCTCTATTAACGGATTACCTGAAGGAATCATGCAACTGTTTCAGGCCTTGATGACCCCTAAACTGGTGCCACTCCTCAAATCCTATGCCTAAGTATCTCATCCACCTCACATTCCTAACAACAGAAACTTAGGACCTACAAGCCTAGTTCCCTTAATCCAAGATGGCCCTGCCTATTCTCTACCTTTTACCTATTCTGGCCTCCCTTTTGGCTGCCTACTCTTTCACCTCAGTTTCTACCCTATTCCTTAATACCTCCTTATTTTTTTTCATTTAGGTATGAGCTCTTACTTAGCAGAGACTATATGGGATTGTTGTCTCTTCTCATTTAAGTAAAGCTTATCATTATGTACCTTTGCATGTTAATTATGTTGACCGGTATGTATAGGCCCATATTGACCGTCACCTTCACAATGTTTTTCTTTTCTTTTTTTTTTGCACCATTGTCCACCGTAATTGTAATCTTATGAAGTGTACTGTATTGTATTAATGCCCAGGACTGCCTTGAAAATGAGCTTGCTCAATGGTGTTTATGCCTGGTTAAATAAAATGATTGATTGATTTATTTCACATAGGGGTGTCCTAACTCCTAACACAAATTACACTGGAAAGGGTTTGGGCAGCACAGGCTAACATGGCCACATTCTAAACAAAGATTGCATCTGGGCAGGTTACATGAGGAACTTAAATGGATTCTGGCACCACACTTGTGGCAGGTCTTGGGTTGCCCCAGGTAAAACATATTCCCTGTCCCTTCCAATGTAGAAACTGCTAGGCAGATGTTGGATCCCTGTGTCTGTATGTTGAAGTTTTACTTTCACCCTCCAACCCCCGGTCCAAACAAAGTCCTCATCTAGAATGAGGGTGGGACTTTGAATGATGTCATATTTTTGGCAAAGCCAATACAGAAAATCTTCTACATTTACCCCTTCATTCCTGAAAAGCAAAGTTATGGTCTTAACAGTCGGTTTAGTTAATGGGATAGGAAATAAATCCTGCCAAACAGTTTGTTGTTTAACTAAATCAAATTTCTGCCCAAACTTTTCCAAAGTAGCATTATTGTGAAAACTAATATCATAAACATTCTCCCCTTTAATGTGTATAAATGCAAAGAGTTCCTCTGTTTGAATGCCCATTGAGTCTTTCAACAACTGGTGCATTACAGAACATCAATCCAGAAAAGTTTCATTGTTACCAGTGTACCGAAGACGGACTGCATTTCGTCTTTGGGCCGGTTCCCCAACCTGCTTAAACAAATCCGCCATCTGAAATACTGTATCAGGTTGGGAACCAGACTGCTGGTCTTGCTCAGCATGTCTATCTTGTCCTGTATTCCTGTCGTTGTGGTCGCTGATGTGCACACCCTGATCCAGGTCTGTCTGTGATTCAGAGAGAGGCAAATCTGATTCCAAAGGCTCCCGATACCAAGGGGAGACAACAGGCTGAAAATCCAGGCCTGAACACTCCATAACAGCGGATGTAGCCTTTCTGCAGTTCAAGGAGGATTTAGCAGGCAAATCAGGTACTGAGTGAGCATTAGTAGTGGGCAATACAGTAGATGAACAACTGGGGGTAGGCCCTGGCAAATCAGCGTTTTGAGCAGAGTTTGTCATAGTTGCTGATTCAGAGGGTAATCGTAACATTTCTGTTGATGAAACCAGTCCTGGGGAAGACCAGCCTCCATGGTCTGTGTTTGGTAACCATCCCACTGCTGTTAGTGCTTCTGTCGGGTCCCAGTTAGTGTATATGGGTGTGGTATTTGAATCTGTCGAATGTCCGCTTCTTAGTACATTCACTGTCACTGTTGGTTCATTTAATAGTAAGACCTGTGCCATTTTTTTCAGTGGAGCCTATCATGGAAGGTATGTCTTGGGAGGTTAAAAAAATGGAAGAAGTGGTTTGCATACCTTGTATCGCTGTAGAGGTCGTAGCAACTGCATTGTGTTCCTGAGGTTTGAATCCCGGGCTTGAAGGTGAGATTTCTTTGCAGTGTTGACCAATAATTTTAACAGCAAACTTTCATTGTTCACAATTGCAGATTTCAACAAGGATTCCTCTTGTCCTAGAGTTATCGAGTTTATATCAGGCATAGTAGCATTCTCAAAGCTTGAAACTGTCTGGTGTACAGTATGTTGTCCATGCCCTGAACTGAGAGGCACAGGTTCCCCTTTTTCCATCTCCTGATCAATGTCCATCAAAACATCCACAATATCCTCCATGTCTTCATTACGAGGCTCCATGTTTACCAATATCCACTGTTCTAGGGGTAAGGACATGGAGAGACGGTCCCCCTGTCTCCTTTGCTCTCCTACTTCCACATCCACTCTCCACGTCCGCCATCTTGGTTATGGCTGACAAGGGTTCCCCCTACTGCAACAGTAGGGAATTTTTATTGTAAAGTAGGACTACAAACAATATAAATACAATTTTACACTTCACATCTGTTCAATCATATAACATTTTTGAATGCGTAACATTTTTTAAGAGATAAAAAGGGACAAAAAGGATAAATTCTTCAAAGAAAACTAAAGTGAAAACAAATATATCAAACACATATCATTTAAACAAAGGGTATACCTCAGATAGAACTGTCATTAAGGAGGTTTACACCATTCTTCACAGTTGGACCAGAGGTGCTTACATTTTGCTTCTGGATACCATGTGTTATCCAATTTCCACACTTTGTTAAGTGAAATAACAATGTTCCTTAAAGTAGGGAATTCCCCCGGTGCCATTGCCAAATTTCCCCCCATTCACTAAAAATGCCACCAACAGCTTAATCTGGTTCAAAGTCAGTTGGCATTCATCTGTATCCCCCTCTCCCAGGTTGTGCCTGAAAATAGGCAAAATTTGTCTAGTGCACTTACCCGGTCAACAAAAACTAAATAAATAAAACTAAAGAAAGAAGAGATGAAAACTACAGGATTTTTTTTTTTTACTTTTTAGATATATTTTTTTTAATTTTTATTGCTGGGACTAGAGGGTGGAGCAATTAAGAACACAGATTACAGAAAGACTAAACATTAAATAAACAGTTTCTGGCAACCACTTAGACCACCCCACCAGCACTGCTAGAAGCTGAGCCATGCCCACCACCGCCATGCAGCTCAGCCAGGAGAGTGAGGATCTTCTCCTGGCTGGACATGAAATTATCTGGCTGATCCATCACTTCCTGCCAGAAGTTGTTGAAATCCTGCCGCAACATGTGCAGCTTGTCCCATACAACTGCCACATCGCCCTGTGTGGCAGGTGCTATGGGATCATTGCCATAACGTGATGGTGCAGGCTGCTGTCTGGGAGGTACAGGCCAAGTACTGCTGCGGTCCATCCTATGGCTGCCACGCTGACTCACAGCAGCACTAAGGCTGACATCCCACTGCTCCACAACATTGCCCCCATGGCCATCACCACCACCATGTGCTGCAACCACCTCACGCTCCGTGGCCCTCCACTTGTTCAGGTGGTGGATGCGAAGGTGCGTCCTCTTGCCACTGGTCCCAATGCAGCTCCCTTTTCCCCCCACCTCACACAGCACCTACAGACTTTACATATGGCCACTGTTCCATCTGCAGGGTCTATATCAAAAAAGTCCCACACTACAGAATGCGGTGGGAGAGGTGGGGCAGCAGATGATGAGGCGGCGGGCTCTTTCTGGGGTTGGGGACCTTGTGGGTGCTGCTCCTGCTGTGGTTCCTGCTGCTGCAGTTCCTCCTGCTCCAGTTCATGCGGCTGTATTGCAGCAGCAGAAATCCCTTCCTGATTGGGGAGGGGCAGCAGTGCCTCGGTTTAAAGCACACCTGTTGATGCGAATAACTGCTGCCCCAGCCCCACCCTTTCTGGACTCCTGATACTGCCCCTCCATTACCAGAAAAAAAAAAAGAAAAGGAGAGAAAGAGAATCAGAAGAACTCAGAAACACATACCAGACATACCACACCCCCCCCAGAGAAACTACAAAAAAACAAAAGGATACACTAACAAAATTTATAAATGCAGAAAATAAAATAAAGAAGGATAAGGATTAGAACTCAGAAAGGTGGACCATATTAAACTCTAAAGATATATTGCTATTGTAGATGCTCTCTGACTGTCTATGAGACTGTCTCCTTGAGCTACAAGTATCGAAATGAAAGTGATATATTCACTTCCTGCCTGCCTGGAGCCTCCCAAGTGACCTGCAGTAAGTGAATCATGTGATAGTCCATGTTTTTCATTAACTTTGAAGTTACTAACAAAAGTCGAAATTAACTTTGAAGTTTACCGGTGAAGTTTTGTAACCAAAGCTATTTGAAATGTTTCATGGCTTGAGTTAGTGACTTCAAGAGGAATTTGCAGGCGGAGTAAAACTTTGCAACATCTCTTATAATGAGGCATTTGGTGCTTGCACCAAGTGCCTTTAGCACCTGGAAATGCATTAACTCAGACCACCATCACCCTGGAGTATCTTAATGCATTTATAAAATAGGTACAAACATAGAAAATGGCATCATGAAGAAACCCAAGGTCCATCCAGTTTGGCCAGTTTTCCCAACCTATTCCTCTATGACCTATTGTTGAAGAAGGTTTTCATCTTGAGATATACCTTTCCTTTCCAACAGCTGACTCCCCCCCCCACACACACACACTTTCTACATCCTCTCTCCTTATGCTTCCTTTTGCTGCTATAAGCCCCCTGTATTGTCCCGCTGATCTCAACCCATTTGTAGACCCACCCCTACTACTTCCTTCAGCAATCTGTTTCATTGTTCCAACACTGATTTAATCAGAAAGAACTTATTTGCATTCCACTTAAATCTACAACTAGTCTCCACTTGTGCCCTTTCAAAGCTATGTTACCATTACTGGTGAACAGGTCCTCTCTGTACACTCTGTTTATCCTCCTCAGAAACTTGTAAGTCTCAGTCCCCCCAGGAGCTTGTAAATCGTGATCATATCTCCTCTCTCTCTCTCTCTCTCTCTCCTGGTCTCCAGCGTACACATGTTTAGGCCTGCCAGCCACTTCACTTATGATCTGCCCTGCTGGCCCTGGATCGCCTTGGTTACCCATACATTGCACAGTCTCCAGACTACCTGTTTTTCTTCAGGTGCAGGCTCCAGAACTGGGCACGGTATTCAACCTGGGGCCTCAGCAGAGACCTATACAGAGGCAATATGACCTCCCTCCTCTGAAGAACAAAGAAGCAAATTTAAAAAAAGCCAACTTTTTTGATTAAAAACAGTTTTTGTTGTTAAAAAACTGCTGACGCCTCAAAGAAAACTTTGAAAAACAAAATATTTAGGTACAATTTAGCTTGCATTCTATATGTATTTGATAGAGTTCTCCTCCCCATTACTGAGACCTTTGCATGGAAACATGCTCTATATCTCTTAGAGTTCATCTGCTTCTTTATTTATTTAGTTAGTTTTTGTTGACCGGGTAAGTGCACTAGACAAATTCTGCCTATTTTCAGGCATGACCTGGGGGAGTGGGATACAGATGAATGCCAACTGACCTTGAACCAGATTAAGCTGTTGGTGGTATTTTTAGTGAGTGGGGGGAATTTGGCCAGTTCATGGGGGAAATTCCCTTACTGCATTGCTGCCAGTAGGGGGAGACATTGTCCCACTTGGCTGTTTGCCAAAATGGAGGACAGGGAGCAGAGTGGTGATGTGGCAGAAGAGCTGATGGAGACAGAGAACCCTAAATAAACTGAAAATGCTACTCTACAAATGGAAAAACCGGACAAGATCCCTAATATTGCTACAAAGATGTCTGTTGGATCTGGAAAGGACAAAGAAGTAATTGAAAGTCCAAGTTTCAAGGTAATTCCTGATCTTTCTAGTGATAGTGATTCAGAACAAGAAATTGACTTAACTAACGCAGACAGTGAAATACATACTAAAGAAACAGAAGCAGAAATGCATTTAAAAAAACAGTTTGAAATAATGGAGAGACAATATTTTCAGCAGAAAGCACAGTTGGAGATGAAATTAAGAGCACTTAAAAATGATAAAGGGCAGAGGCCTGTCAGACCTATACAGCTGAACCCTGATGACATAGCATCATCAAAGGGAAGGTCGCTAAGCTGGGCTGCACAAGTGGGAAATGCTGAAAACTTGGAGACAATTGCAATGAAGCATACTGCTGAAAAGTCTCAAGAAATCTCAGATAACGCATCAGGAATGGTACACGCGAGTAATGAACAGCTCGGCCTAAGACGCCCAGTGGTTTCAGAACAAAATTTAAATACAGAACAAAACTGGTTGATAGAAAAAACTCTAAAATCTGCAGGATGGCAACAGAATGTTGAAACAGGTCAGTGGTTTTCTGGAGATACTCCTATTATTACGCCTGCTCTTGATGATAAAAAAATGCTCCACCAGAAACAAACTCTAATGATACAGATGCCAACTTAGAACTTCCAACAGACTTAGAGCATACACAGAACCCAGTTTTTAAATTGATTAATGAAACGAATGATAACCAGGCTCCTGGGGGATGCCCCAGAGAGTCTTCTTCTCAACCTGAGAGGCCTCTAAATTGAATAAACAACACTGCTCCTAAAACTTTTCCATCGCTGTTTAAAACTCCCATATATCCTGCCAAAAGGCATAATGTGTTACGCCTTACATATACAGGAGACATGGAACCCTCCCTGGATAGACTATTTGTTGCATAAAATCTTCTGAAGGACTCCATGAAATTTATGGCAACGGCAACAGAAATATATGCTCTCATGCATATTTCAGGAGAGACAATATTTGACATCAACTTTAAAACCATGCATGGATTGGAGCGATTCTAGACAAAATACAATACCTTAAAAAAGTCCTCATTGCGGTCCCCTTTTCTGGGCAACACCATTGCTAAGACCCACACACACAAAACCATAACTGTCCTCTTTAGATATGAGGGAGTGAGCATGCACAATTTGATTCTATGGCTGAAACAGAGATGCACAATTGTTGAAGATCCAGAAGCAATCCTGGACTCTGAAAATATGTGGATAGGGGGTGGAAGGTGAAAATAATGTTAAAAACATCTGAAACTGGAGTAATTCATTTTTCAAATTCCTTTTTTTAGGCAGAGATAGGGGTATATTATTTTACAAAGGCCAGCCCAAATTGTGCTACAAATGCAGATCTTTGGATCATTTAAGTAATGCATGTGATCAGTCTAGATGCACAGTTTGTGGTGACCATGGCCATTTGGAGGCAGACTGTGTTAATGATTGTAAATGCAATTTATGTGGGGCTCAAGGGCATACATTTCAAAATTGCAAGAAAGCTGCACATAACACCCCAGGGCAGGCAGATGGTGAAGAACAAAGATTGCTGGTAACTTTAGCTCAAAGAAATAACCCAGGAAGTGTGGAACAGAGAAGACGAGACACACTAATTGTGAGAAATCAGTCAGAAACCCCCCCTGCACCAATTCCTAAAGAAAGGGAGCAAGCCACAAAAACTGTTCCAGAAACTGAAAACAGGAAGGCCCCACTAGATATAGATGATTACGTTAGCTGCATCCATGCTCACCCCCTTTACCTCGAAGGGCTCCAGAAGTAAGGCACACCAGGCAGAGATCTAAGGAAGTTCAAGAGGGCAGATAGGAGAACAAGTCATGATTCCTACCACAAATAAATATGACATTTTACACTCAGAACATTCAGGAGAAGAATCGGACTGCTCTTCAGTGGATTTCTCAGCCCACAGGGAACCACAGACATGTAAAGAAAAACTCAGGTGAAAGAGCAACAGAAAAGAAAAGCAAAAGTAAATTTAAAAAAATGTGGGTAAACAAAGCAGAAAAGGGAGTTATAAGTGAGACATAAGGAAGGAAGGAGCCTTTTTCCTTCCACATCATCAATGTTAACAGTATTAAGAGATTAAAAAAAGACAAACAGTTTTCTCCTTTCTCACTTATTTGCACCTAGGAGTAATTCTCCTGCAAGATACGAGATTGCACACCTTACAAGAAATACAACAAGCCTCCAGCTTATGGTTTATGGGCCCATCATTCTGGTCTTTAGGGTAGGAACCATGCTCCAGGCTAGGTATACTTTTGAAGCACCCTGAAGCTATGCTTCTAAAATTGTATGATTTGGTACATGGGAGATTGTTAATTTTAGATGTACTAATACAAAATTCAGCTTACCACCTAATAAACATATATGCCCCATAATCGAAGGCACTAAGATGTGATTTATTTGGGCTAATTCAACCACATCTTTAGACAACACTAAAAATTATGCTAACTGGAGATTTTAATTGCCCTGTAAAAGCTACAACTGCAGAACAATACCGCTACTCTGATCTATTAGCATGAATAGTGCAGTCGGCTAAATTAAAGGATGCCATGTATCATCACTAAAAAGAGAAGAACCCACTTTTCAGAAAGGGAAAACTGGTTCCAGAACTGATTATATTATTACTTCTGAACAAACAGAAATTCATAATGCTAAAATTCAGGTTGCTGAGTTCTTGGACCACTGCATAGTTTCAATAACAGTAGATAAAGGACACAGGGAGAGAAGAGGTCCTAGTTATTGGAAATTGAACACTTCATTAGTATCTGATAGTTCTGTATTAAATGAACTACAAGATTTTATGAAGGCTAGAAAGTCTGTATTTATATTATTTGAAGACTCAGTCCAGTGGTGGGAAGACACAAAGAGGGAATTAAGGAAGTTATGTAAACATATTGGTAAAAATAATAACAAAAAGGAGTATCTATTATACTTACAACAAAGACGAAAGTTACAGCAATTGCTATCCTTTACTTATGAAACAGGACAAAATGTGTCAGCATGCATCTCAAAATTAAAATAGAAAATGATGGATTTTCATAATAAAAAAGCAAAATCTTTAGACTACAAACAGAAATTTGCTACTCAAGGAAATAAAGAAACAGTATGTCCTTATGAGCACTGTCAGAACCAGGCAAAAAAAGAGGACATATCTAAAATAAAAGATAGTAAGGGGATAATTCATACAGAGCAAAGAAAAATTACAGAGTTAGTCTCAGATTACACAATAAAAATGTATGCACATTTAGACACTACCCTTGAGAGCTTACCGGAATTTTTAAAATATTTGATACTACCAGATTTGCATGACAATATGACAACAGAACTATTAAAATGCATTAAAGAATCAAAAGTGTTAATGGCCATTTCCTCTTTACTTGGAAATAAATCTCCAGGACTGGATGGGTTCTCCTATGAGCTGTATAAGCTCATAGTGAAATATTGGTTAAAAGAACTCACTATAGTAATTAATAAAATTCTATCTACAGGACATATGCAATTATTCATGAATATGGGTGTGTGTATATGTATATGTATGTGTATATATATATATATATATATATATATATATACATGAAAGGAGAAAAGGCAGATATAGGAAACTGGCGTCCTATTACCCTACTAAATTTGGATTTTAAAATTTTAACAAAAATCTTAGCAAGCAGATTATCCAAAATAGCGGAAACTCAAATATCCTCAGTCTTATGCAGTCTCAGGGTGACAGATATACAACCACCTATATCTAATAAGAGAGCTAATAGAACAAGGGAAAATAGGCAACACATATGGATTTTTAATTTTGTTAGATCAGCGTAAAGCCTTTGATCAGGTAAACCATAACTTTCTCTGGCAGATATTAACATATTACAAGATACCCCTGCCATTTATCACGTGGCTTAAAATTCTATACAAAACAGCAATGATCAAAGTAATTATACAAGGTTGGTTTGGTCCAATTATACACTTGAAAAGGGGGTGAGACGGGGTGCCCCCTAAGCCCCATCCTGTATGCTTTTTTCATAGATCTGTTACTACGAAAAATAAATACCTCCAACTTAGTTCAAGCAGTCTCCATAGGGCCACAAGAATTTCCATTTCGAATCTCAGCATATGTAGATGATATTAATATTATAGCTAATAATGAAACATCTGTTCATCGTGCTTTGGCTATATGCCAAACCTCTGGACATATGTCAGGGGCAGCTTTAAATCTAGATAAATGTATAGGGCAAAGACTTGATTATTCCAGGATGGATGAGGGAGATATAGAAGGAATTAAAATTACCTGTGAGCCAATAACAATTTTGGGTATTCTTTTTGGCAATTTTGCATGGATATAGTTAACTGGGAGAGGAAAATCAATATTGGAAAAATGAAAGTAGGAATGTGGAACAGATGGAAGTTTAGCAAAAAAAAGCGGGTCTATTTAATTAAATAATTTCTAATACTGCTTTTTTTATACTTAAGTTACTGTATATTTTCCCACCTCCTAAAATATTACAGACCACATTGTTAAGCATTTTTTTCAAGCCTGCTGGGGGAGCAGGCTTAACCCCATAAAAAGAGAAGTTTTATATCTTGAAAAAAAGGGGGGGGCTCAGCATGCCAAATCCCATTTTGTTTTTTAATAGCTTCTTTCTTCATAACACAATACAACCTTTGATAGTAGGTGAACACTATGGATGGGAATCCCTTGTGATACCTAAATGTGCACATTGGCTAGCATTATGGGAAACAAATACATTAAAAATACTTAAGAAATCTAACATGATATCTGAATATATAAGAGAATTATTTTTAATAATTAAGCAGTGGAACTTAGTAAAAACTCAAGTAATGAGTCTCCATAGAAAACAACTATATTTTTTCTTACTAGAGTCACTATGTTCTGTGGAAAATGTGTTTCCAAAATGTCTTGAGCCTTATGGACAAATACTGATTACATTTTAAATAATAAAAGGATACCAGAATATTTATGGGACTTTCACTGGCAAGCCTGCCATGAGAAAATTAATGTTAAAGCCAATCAAAAACATAAATCACAGCAAGAGAGATACTGTTCTAGACTTATGTGTATTCAAGAAGAAGAAACTATACCTCATCTATTTTTTCAATGCACGTTTATCAAAGATTTTTGAACATATGTAGCACATCAATGGGGTAAACCAATTATTCATACAGTAACCTGTGAGAATTTAATATATGGGGTATTTGATACAGCTTGGCTCAAGTGGCACAGGAATACTTTGCAAGTATTAATGGTGCTGTTTAAGTGGAATATCTGGCTTGCAAGATGTAACTTTCAGTTGCAACAAAAAGAAGGAAATTATAAAGAAATATTAAGTAAAGTAGTAGTAGAGATGCAGAAAATATATCACATAGAAAAGAAAATTAAGCCTGCAGACATTCTAATGGAGTTATGGATAGGATTGCCATGGATAGTGGATAATGACTTTTCAGTAACTTGAATGGCTCACAGTATAAGGGGATTTGGGGGATGGGAAGAAGTAAAATAATGAGGACATCTCTGAAAGAAAGAAAAAGTTATATGATGGGAATGATATATAATAAGATTTGTTTGAGAGATACATAATTTTTCCTTTTTTTTTGTTAAGAAAAAAGGGGGAAAAGAAAATTGTATCTATTCTTGGTTATATTTTCCTTTTCAGCTTTGTGAAATTATAATTTATTGTTATGTCTATGATAAGTTTTTTTTTTTTTCAAAAAAAATTCCCCCTACTCTTTTCGAGAAGTGCCATGGGATCTTTAACATCTACCTGAACTACCACCAGAACAAGCAGATGGAACCTTGGTTTAACATCTCATCTGAAAGATGGCACCTCAGGAGTGTAGCACCCCTCTGATGCTGCACTACAGCATCAGTTTTGGGATTTAAACCAAGTGCCTGGTGTGGGGATAGAACCAACAGCCTTCTGGTCTCTTGGCCTCAGAGGTGAGTGTGCTACCTGCTGAGCCACTGACACTGACAGTAGCTGACTCCTTACTTCATGTCACAATCCTCTGTTGTGACATCACAATCTGTTGTCATGGGAGCGATTGTGATGTCACAAATAGAGCATTATGAACTTTGGTAGGGAGAAAGCAACAGGAATAGATGAACTCTTCAGGAGCAAAGATCCTGTTTTCATGCAAGTGGCCTCAGTAATAAATAATGAGGAGGAGAAATACAGAACTAATGTTAAATACAAGCTGTTTTGTTAAAGCTGTCCTAATGACGTCAGCTGCTCTTTAAAAGTAACCAGCAAAAAGTAGTCCCTAATGACCTGTCAATCATCTGTCTTTCCACACATTGATTTACTTATTTATTTATTCATTTATTTATCTGAAAATTGGTAACCGAGAGAGGCCACCAAGCCAAGGCTCATTTCCAGGTGGGACCCGGGGAGAGGAAGGTGGACCAAACAGCAAAGAATACAAAGCAGCAAAACATCTGCATACAGTACAAACTAATACAAAAATTAGAATAATTATTAAACAGCTGCATGTACAGATAATAAAGCACAATGAACACCTAGCAGTGCATAAAAATTGGCAATAATACACAGAGGGCAAGAACAGTAATGGCAGTAGGCGATTGACCATTGATTCATTAGATAGAAATGCTTGTTTTTAAGGCAATACAAGAATTCACACTTCTGCAGAATTCTTTTGGCAGAATGTTGAACCCCTCACACACATCAGATAACCTTATATGGAGCTAAGGCCTCAAGTTAAACAGTAACAGAGTAAGCAACAGAGATTGCCCTGACAAGCTGGTAAGGACAGGATGGGGATTTTTCGTGCTTATCAAAGGAACACCAGGAATTAAAACTAGGAATAGTACTTCATGTATTTTTTTAATTGGTTTATGTGTGTAATGAGGGAATCACAAGAGGAAAGTATGTCTAATGATTTATTTATATATTTATAAAAATTTAAGTGAGTTTGACTTTTTAGGATCTTGTTAAAGATTTTCAGTGAATAAATGTAAAAGACCATGTTTGTGTCAGCAATCCAGGATAAGTAAAGTGGGTCATGCATTCTGTATGGAGTTTGTCCACATTCCACTGCTGGAACTTGTTCCAGTCTGTGCATTTCTGGGGGATTAACGTTTGGATCTAGTAACATATTTAGCCAATCAGGAAGCTAACAGTTTCATACTCATTTTATAATATGGTTTTAATCTATTCTTGATTCAGTACAGCCCTTCAAGAGTGGCATAAAACAGCAAGTATAGTAAAATAAAGCCATATAATGTAAAAGTAACAGTTTAAACTTGCTTCATAGATGGCAGGGTAGAATAAAGCACAGTTATTAAGTATGCAGTAAGACACGTCATGGTGCGTAATTATGAAGGAATAATTGCAGAGCTTGAGGGTGTTGTTGGCATAAGGCATTTGCACCAAATGCCGTTAAATACTCAAGAGCAAAACGCAATTATCCCCCATAATTACAAATCCCTGAAGTATCTTATGGCACTTATAACAGAGTGAGAAAATGTCTTTCTAATTTTTATGCAAAAATATGATACATTGTATTATGGCAAATAAAAACATAAGTTTATTGTAAGACTAATGAAGTAGACCCTTTCAACAATAATGGAATCCCAGAACTGTAAATAGTGAGTGGCAGTCTGACTGGCACTGTAGAGTGTAATGATTTAATGTAGTATGCAGGCTCTTGGTCTGAATGAAGTATGGGAGTGTAATTATGGTTTTATAATTACACTCCCGTATTGGTGTCTCAGCCAATCAGAATGCTTACATTTTACTCACCATGTTATACGTGTTTCATGAATAGCAAAGGTTCATGACTTTAAGTCATTATTTACACATACACTGTATGATACAATTAGGTCAAAACAAAAACAATTTCTGATGGGGCTCTGTAGCTGAAGGACCTCTGGTATAGGGATGTACGACAATGGGGGACAGAGAGGAGGTGCTTACCATAGCTATGAGTGTGCTTAAGTGACTGGGCCAGTCTTATTAGTGAGCGAGACCTGATGGGCAGAGACCAAGGGTAATTTTTTTTGCCATGAGGCATGTATGGAACTTAATCCTATTGTCAAGGTTCAGCCAGTTGGTAGCATTGTATAGTGTGCATATATGAGTTAGCCCGGTCACAGCCCAAGGTGAGGTGGCAAGCTTTATTTAGTGAGACACATAGTCTGCTGAGTGCCGATGAGTTAGCTGTCCCATAGATAACTAGTCCATAATCTAGTAGGAAGAGGACTGAGGAGGAGACAGCAAGCCTCAATGCATTTGGGGTAAAGCAGTGTTTGAGGCGATACAGGAGCCCGAGCCGCACATTGAGGGCAGTAGATAGGAGGTGGATATGCTGGTGGAACGTGAGTGCAGTGTCGAGTGTTAAGCCAAGATATCTGAAGGAGTCCACCTGGTCAAGGGAGGTATGGTTGGCAGTCCTCAGTTGTGGACAAAGTACCTTTCTAGTATTAAATGGGTGGAAAAAGTACATAACCTTAGTCTTGGAATAGTTCAGGACAAGACGATGGGAGGCTAGCCATTTTTCAGCGGAGCAGAAAAAGGACTGGAGAGAGAGGTGGAGCTGTAAAGGATCAGTGTTGGACGTATAGAGTACAGCATCATCCGTGTAGAGGAGAAGGTTCCTGGAACAGGTCTTGGGGAGGGGAATTTAGAAAGAGGCTGAATAGTAATGGACCGAGGATGGACCCTTGCAGGACACCCGAGAGGACAGGTAGTCTACTAGACACTGTGTCTCCTATCTTTACCTGCTGGGAGCGGTTTGACAGGTAGTCAGAGAACCAACCAAGGTCATCCGGAGAGAATCCTGTGCTGGTCAGAGTGGATAGCAGAAGTGGGTGGTTGACGGTGTCGAACGCCTTAGTAAGATCTATGAATACAGCCCCTGTGATTTGTCCTCTATCTAGAGCGGAGTGGATGTGCGAGGTGAGTTCCAGGAGGGCAGTGGTGGTACTATGGCCCTTCCAGAAGCCATGTTGCTGCATACTAAGCAGGTTGTATTTGTTCAGGTGGTCCGTTAGCTGGTCAGAGACTATCCTCTCTAGATCCTTGGATAGGGGAGGGAGAATGGAGATGGGTCGGTGGTTGTTAGTGAGGGCATGGTCTCCACTTTGGAAAATCGGCGTGATATGGGCAGATTTCCAGCGGATGGGGAATTTCCCTTAGCATAAGGAGCTGTTTAGTATATGGGTGAGGGGGTTGAGCACCTCAGTGAGACAGAGTCGAAGTAGTTTCAAGTCTAAAGTGTCACTGCTATATCTGGACTGACTTAGTGCCTTCCTGAGATAAGGCTCGGCACCCTTGGGAGAGATGACACGCAAGTGAAAGGGAGGGGTTGATGGGAGGTGGGGAGGCGGAGACTGGGGGAAGGTCAAAGAAGTTAGGGGGGAGAACCAGGCTTAGATTGGAGAAGGTGTCATTGAAGGCATCGGCCATACGGGCTGGATCAGAGGTAAGGCACCCTTCAACCCTGATTTGGCTAGGGGTGGTGTTGGGAGCTTTTCCACGCAGATCTTTGATATTGTCCCAGAACTTTCGTCCTGAGCCCCAGGTGTTGGTGAGTGAGGTCTGGTAGTACTCAGCTTTTGCTTTGCACAAGGATCATGTACATTTGTTCCTTGCTTCTCTATAGTTCTGCCTGTCAGCTGGCAGGCCAGTGTAGTTAGAGAGGTGCCATAGGGAGTCTCTGGTCCGTATGAGGTCCAGGAGGTGGTCACTGACCGACGGCACTGGGTTTCCTTTGGCCACTCTTTTAGTGATCGGGATGACTTTGTCACAGATGGTGTTAAAGGCGAGGATGAAGAGGTTTAGGGCTAGGTCAGTGTCAGTGGTATTCGTGGCCTGAGATAGCTTTTTAGTTGCACAATTTTTCTTGGGCCAAGTTTGCAGTGATAGATTAGTCGGGGGGGGGGAGGGATTTGGGGGATTTGCATATCCAAAGGCAGAGTACCGGGGAGTGGTCACTAAGGGCATTTGGGAGCACTGTTGTACTGGTGATTTTTGTAGGGTGGTTGGTGAACACCAAGTCCAGCAGGGAGGAGAACCCAGTGCGCTGGTTCAGTCTGGTGGGGGAAGTGATGACCTGCATAAGGTCCTGGGCAGTAGCAGCGTCTAAGAATGGTGCGGCAGCTTTGTCCAGCCAGTTAATATTAAAGTCCCCTAGTACGATTTTCTCAGCTTGTGGCAAAAGAGTAGCCAGGTAGGACAGAACGGAGTGGAAGGCCACTTTCTGTTCCCTGGGAGGGATGTAGACCATGGTAATGAGGAGTGGGGGGGGATTTAGTTGTTCCCAGAGTGATTTTTATAGTGAGGGCCTGTGGGCCAGGATGCAGTTGGGGGGTTGGGAGTAGCTGTCCACGTAGGACCTCTTTATTATATACAGCGCAGCCCCCCCCCCATGTTTACCTTTATGATCCACCCAGTATAGGTTGTACCCTGTGAGATTTAAAGATGAATCAGGGTTCAGTGGGGAGAGCCAGGTTTCAGTAAGCACAATCATATCCGGCTGGTGTTGGTAGACCCAGCCCTGGAAGGAGTCCCACTTTTTTAATATAGTTGAGCAGAATAATAGGCTGTCACAATTAATTCTATAGTGCTTCATACTCTATGTTCATGTATGTACATACATACACTTAACTTTTGACACTTATTCAACATTTTTTAGCATTTTATACTTGGTAGTCATATTAATGTTCATACCCTCACCTGGGTGGGGAGGAGAAGAAAGGGGAAGGAGGGATAAAGAGATAGTATACAGATTAACAAAAGACGGGGGGAAAAAAACAAAGGGGGGAGGGTGAGGGGTTGGGAAAGGAAAGGAAGGAAAGTAATGCATCTCACATTACCATTATTCTTAACTAAATCATCTCATTTTCCTCTTGTTGAGGAATGGTGACCGTTTGAATTTGTCATTTAGTCCTGGGTCTCTAAGTGCAGCTAGTTTAAAAATCCATTCTTGTTTTTTACAATCTAATATGTTTTCAAGGTCTCCACCTCTCGCACTCTTTTCCATGCTCTCCAGGCCTAATGTTGTAACTTTGTGTGTAGTGTTAGGATATTTGCATATGTGGGCAGCCATGGCATGCTCCATGTTTTTGTTTTTAATTGCTAACATGTGTTCATTTATCCTGAATCACAATTTTCTTCTGGTACATCCAATGTAGTATGCCCCACATATGCATTTAAGCATGCACACCACCCCTTCTGTGTGACATTTAATAGCACCCTTAATGAGTTCCATCTTGCCATTGCTTGGATTTGTGAAAGTGTCTCTCGGCATATGACCAGATGATAAAAGCATAAAAGCAACGCAAATTCATTCGGGACACAAAGGCTTTATTTAAAAGGGTGTTCAACTGGAAGAAGAAAATGGAAATGCAACCAGGAACAATGATGGATCAGCAACTTCATCAACAGCTGCCATATCAACTACTCCTCACTTCCTCCTGAAATGCCCGACTACACCAGATACCTATACCGATGGGAGCACAGGGGACAGCACTTCTGAGAGAGGCAAAAGCAACACTGATATGGATCCTTTTTTAGAACTTACTCCTCCTGGGATGGAAACATCCAGACGGAGTACCAGGTGCACGAGGTTCCAGTTCCCAGGAGAAAATACAAGAGGATTCGGAGAGGCACAAAGGGGGCGAGGAGGAAGAAGTCCAGGAAGGGGATGTCCCCCACAGCCAGTGAACCACTGTTAGCGATTATGAACCTCTCCAAAAGGGAGCTAACCACCAAGGAAATAAAGGTGCTATCAAAAGGACTTTCACTTGTCCCTAGTTTTGCTGTTATGGAGTTTGATGCATTTTTAGATGTACAAATCTTTGCAAGAAAATTGAATTTGAAATTGTTTTTTGCAGATAAATGTACTTCTGGTTTTAGGCAAACAGGTGGGAATGAGGTTGATAGTGACATAAATGAGAATGTAGGAATCACCTAACCTAACTTTAAATCCCCATCCACCTTTTGTCCCCCCCCTTCACTCCTCAGTAGAAACTTTTCTCAGCTGCTGCATACATGATTTGGAGTCACTGTATATAAACACCCCTAAACTTCCATACTGCAATTTATTCAAGAAAGAAAGAGAACTGATTAAAAATCTAGCTGATGATGAAAGTATAGTTATAAAGTCAGCAGATAAAGGGGGCACAATTGTTGTACAAAACACAGGGGACTATACAAAAGAAGTATATAGGCAGTTAGCTGATTCAATGTTTTACACAGAATTGACCTTTGACCCCACAGGGAAAATAAAGCAAGAGATCGAGGGGTATCTTTTGGAATTTTTTGAAAGTGGCCAGATTAGTACTGATGAGTTGTGTTACCTATCAGTACAGAAACTTATAAAAACAGCCTTTTACACCCTGCCAAAGATCCACAAAAGGGTCCTCCACCCCCCCACCCCCCGGTAGACCCACAGTGTCAGGGATTGGGTGGTTGATAGAACTACTCTCAAGATATGTAGACAGCTATTTAAATCCTTTGGTTACAGGAATCAGGAGCTATCTACAAGATACAAGGCACACCCTAACAATTTTAAATGAATTATAACTAGAACCAGAATGGTTACTAGTAACTGGATGTGGATTACCTGTATAGTAACATGCCTAAAGATGACACTCTGTTTGCCATCATACAAAAGCTTCTTGAGGCCACAGATCTCTTACATAGTAAAGTGAATATGTTGGTTAATTTGACTGATTTAGTACTTAGCAACAATATTTTCTTATTTGAAGGGAGAGTGTTCAAACATAAAGGGCACAGCAATGGGGGCTATTTTGGCCCCCAGTCTAGCGAATATCTACTTGGGAGAGTGGGAGGACAGGGTTGTGTATAACAGTGATGTTGATCCTTTCTTTGATAAAATTGATGTTTATAAATGTTTTATTGATGACATTTTTGTGATATGGAAAGGAACTAGAGAAGAATTGAATGCATTGTGTGTTACTTAGAAGGATCAAATAAGAACCTAAAATTTAAGGTGACTTCAGATCAGACATGTGTAACATACCCCACCCCCACCCCGCTTGCTACTTTACACAGTCAGCTATCCCTGGTACCCATAACTGGGCACAGACTACTCAGACACATTTAAACAATTGGTACCATCCCTGGTTTTGGGAATGTATACCAGGCTCATTACTCTAGAGATCAAGGGGTGGGGGGGGTACAAAAGGAAAACAATGGATCTAAAAGGTATATACAAAACCAGGTCCTGGGGAGATAACTTTTTGCTATGGCTATGCTAGATCTATACTTCTGGAGGGGTACCCAGTAAATCCAAAAAACACAGGAAGCAATAACATAAGTGTCCAAACCATAGTTGGGGTTCCAGAGTGTGACTTTATTCCAAAGGATGTTCTCTAAAGCAAGGGTGGACCCCCAAGGTTTACAAACTGTGGCACTACAGATCTTGCAGAACAACGACTGTATCCGACAGAAAACTCTTCGTATTCCCATATTTCATAGGAGATTTACAACTCTTCCAGTGGCACTGGTCACAACTGAAAATACTTTTACTAACAGAACACTTTCACCTTGTATGCCCATATTTCATAGGACATTTACAATTCTTCCAATGGCACTGGCCACAACTGAACATAGATTTGGCTAATAACTAACACAACCCACATCAGGGGCTAACATTCTCTTCAGCCATTTGGCCATATGACTGAAGTAACCAGGAACCCTTACTGAACCTGTAGTCCTGAACTGGTTACTCCAGATGGGGATTTGCCCCAAATCCATACCCAATCATTCTTCAGAGTTACAGTCCTTAAAACAACTTAAACACACCTAGAAAATGTTTAAGTGAATGAACTTTCACACGTAGCATTTAACATCTACACTGGTAGATAATGAGAACAGTCTTGAAAACTTCTGAATGCACAGAAGAAAGGTACAATTTTCCCTTTTAGCCAGAGAGCACCACACACAGGTACAATGCTGATTGCAGCACAAAGTCAGATCCTACTCACTGTTAGACATTTCAGGCAGCTTTGAAAATCTTGGTTCAGAAGGGGACTGCCCCTGGGATCCCTCCACAAGCAGTTCTTTTCACCCCTTCAGGGATGAAAATCAGGAGATCCTGCTGTAGACAATGGTTTCCATCACTTCTTTTGGCACACTGGAGAATACCAGGACTATGGTGATAATGCAAGGCCTTCCACTCAGAGCCCTCAGCTGTGCAGTTCTCACTCCTACCACATCAGGCTCCTTTCTCCACTCTACTCAACTGCCAACATTCTATATCTCCAGAGCAGCTGTCCACTCAGTGTGGCTTATGCTGCTGCGAGAGTTCTAAATGACCTAATCATCCTTCCCTCAGGCTAGCTGAGTAAACAATGATGTCATTATGTAGGAAACCCCTAATGACCTTCCTACCAGCTGTCTGCTACCTCCCTAACACTAATACTAATGGGATTCTGGTAACCCCAGGAGACCAGGTGGTTAAACTCAACATGACCAGACCACTGGCAGTCCTCAGCCAGTACATGGCCCAGTACCAGCCATCCTGCCTCTGATGCTTCCTACAGGGAGGGTTGATCAAGTCCTCCATTGCCATGTGCCAAGCACAGGAAGGTAACACCAAAGGACAAAGGAACACTGAAGACACTTCAGTTCCTATCCTATGATCTAGCTATGGCTGCTCAGTGGCTCCAAGAGAACTTCTTGAAGTGTGCCCTAATAGACCAGTACTGAGAGCCCCTACTGCAGATCAGGACCCACAATCTGTCTAGTCCCCTAGCCCTCTAGGAGAAATCTATCTGACCTAGACTACCTGCTGGGGAATCTTATCCCACGAACACTTCCCAGGGTACCTGTGAACAAAAACAAGGAAACATACATTGCAATGCATTACATTTCCCAAAATTCACACCTGCAAAGCAAACATGTTAACACCCAGTTAACCATACACAGTCCTACAAAACACTAAGAAAAGGGGAACTCAGATGAGGTCTAACATCCTCTTCTGTTCCTCTTTTCTTCCTCAGGTACACCTGCAAAGAGAAGAAAACACAAAAAACACATTCTGCATTCCACAGCAGTACCTAAATCTCCACCTAACACTAAAGAATCACCCAAATATTTTTTACTATAAAAGTACAAAAGTAAAAAATGGAAAGAAGACATTTATACAACACATTCGGGATGGAAAACCCCACAATTGTCCCAAACTAAGGGTGAAATCACTGGTGCCCATTAGCATCATCCATTAAAGAGTCTCTCCTAGGCTGAATTCTGCTGAAGAACAGTCCTGATTTATTTATTTAGTTTTTGTTGACTGGGTAAGTGCACTGGACAAATTCTGCCTATTTTCAGGTACGACCCGGGAGAGGGGGATAAACATGAATGCCTACTGACCTTGAACCAGTTTAAGCTATTGGTGATATTTTTAGTGAATGGGTGGAAATTTGGCCAGGGCACCGAAGAAATTCCCCTACTCACCACTGGGGAAATTTCTGGCCATCTACCAAGATGGCCACTTCAGTGAGATCTGGAGAAGGTGGAGGAGCTGCTGAGACAGGGGGCTAGCCTCACCCTCAGTCTCACCTTTGCAAGAGGCTGTTTTGGTAAATAATGTGATGAATGCTGTGGAAGATATGGAATTTGGACCTATACCTCAACATAATCCTGAAACTCCTGGAGTTTCTTGTTCTGCTACTGATATGGCTCAGTCTCCCAAGGGTTCTGCTTGTGACGTTTTGGACCAGGGTTTGGATTCTCAGTCTGATATGGAAGACATTCTGCCTGGTTCTGGCCCTGAGACTACAGAAACTCTGGTGCTTAAAAAGTTGATTTAACAAGAAGAATGTACTTTTCAGGTCCACAAGATGCAGTTGGAATGTAGGATTCGGCAGCTCACCTCTGACAGTGCAGCTGGCGTTATCATTTCCCTACAGCCTTGCACCAACGTCAGAGCCTCGCAGCTGCCGGTAATGGCTTCTGGAGTACAGAACATGAACAGTTCCACTTCGGCAGACAAAATTGACAATACTGATGGCCTTCATGTAAGTAATGTTCTTTCTTTTATGCCTCCTGCCCCTGCTGTAAGTTCCGAGACTACTGGGCTGACCGAGACCACTGTCTCTGACTGGTATGTAGAGCAAGCCCAGGAAGGAGCAGGGTGGGAACACAATGATAGAAATGGGGAATGGAAGTCTGGAAATTCCCCAATTAGAATGCCTGTTGCATCTGACTTTCCTGAGTTGCACAGCCGCTATATTAAACTTACTGATAAGTGTGTTCGACGACGTGACCCTTTGGAATTGCCTAAAGACTTAGAATTGACTCAAAACTGGAAATTATGTCTTCAGACTCCCATGGACCTGGATAGGGGTGTGGTTGGTCCACCTGAGGCCCCCCTAAATGCTAGGACTGAGGTTCTGAAAAAGCCCTTTGCTTCTCTTTTTAAACAGCCTATTCTTCCTGCGAAGTGACATAATGCCGTACACCTCTCTTATGTTGGAGGCTTGCCTGTCCCCTTGATCACTTTTACATGGCTCAGACTTTGCTGAAAGATTCTTTGAAATTCTTTTCGCATGAGCTTTATGCTCTCATATATGTGTCTGGAGAGATGGTGCTTGATGTCAGCTTTAAAAGCCCAAAAGGTTTGGATGGATTCTGGACTCAACATAATGCTTTAAAATGTACTGCCCTCTGGGCCCCCTTCTTAGCTATTCCTTTGATGAAACCTGCCTATAAATCAGTGACTATCCTTTTTCGGAGTGAAGGAGTTCAAAAAGCTGATTTGGAATACTGGCTTAAAAAATGTTATACTGTTCTGGATGGTCCTGAAGCTATCTTTGACTTGGAGAACATTTGGACTGGGGGGTGGAGGGTGAAAGTTTTATTGCGATCCTCTGATACTGGTTTGCAGCACCTTCTTAATTCTTTCTTTCTAGGTCGTGATCAAGGTATTTTGTTTTATTTTGGTCAACCGAAGGCTTGCTATCATTGTGGAGACACTTCCCATATTAGTAATGCATGTGACAAGCTTAAGTGTACTGTCTGTGGGGAATTAGGACATGTGGAGTCTTCTTGTCTAAATGAAACAAAATGCAACTTATGTGACGAGGTTGGGCATACTTTTCAAAATTGTACCTGGGCTACACACAACAGGGTGGGAAATCTTGGTGATGATCAGCTTACACTGATTACTTTGGCACAAAAGAAGAAGATTAGAAATAGGCTTTTGCCTGACCCCCGGGCCCAGAGGAGACTCCTTCCCCCTCCTCCCATTGTGGTTCTATAGGCTCCTAACATGCTAGATGAGGCTTATATTGTGCCTCCTGTTTCAGTTCCAGTAGTGCCAGAAGAATCTCTCCTTCTCAAAATGTCCCCTCCTGTCCAACCTGCTCGGGAGAACCACAGACGTTCTATATGTACACAACAGACTCCGCCCCCCCCCTACAAATCCATTAGGACAGATGGTCTTCCTATTCAAAACAGGTATGAACTCCTTACTGAAGGTTTGGAAGACTCCGACGGAGACACTTGATTCTTCGTCTGTGGCTTCTTCACATACTGCAGGTGCTACTGATTATGACAAACCCCAAGGGAGGACGGGGCAACAAAAATGAAAGACCAAAGTTAAGATGAATGGAAAACAGCATCAGGCAAAAAGAAAACTTGATGCTATGATTTTTGCCTTGATTTTTGTGCTACGTTTTTCTTGCCATGCGTGACCACCTGCTTTGTTACACTCTCAATACAAATAGTATGAAGAGGGTGGCGAGGAGACAGATGGTATTCTCCCTTTTGCATGACCGTGGGGACGGTTTATTTTTTCTTCAAGATGTCTGCCTATATACGGCTCATGAGATTCATCAGGCACAAAGGCAATGGTTGTTTTGGCCTTCTTTCTGGTCTATTGGTCAGGAGGCTTGTTTGGGTGTGGGGATCGTGGTGTGTTTACCTGACTTTAAGGTTGTTAAATTGTATGATATTTTTCCGGATAGACTATTGATTCTGGATGTTGTGATCTCTCACTCTCACTTTCGGCTGATTAACTATCATGCTCCCCAGACTAAAGCTTTATGGACTGAGCTCTTGAGACTACTACAACCGTACTTGCACACTTCCAAGTCTATGATACTTGCAGGCAATTTCAACTGTGGGCTGAGTCTAAAAGATAAAAGTAGTTGTTGCAAGACAACTAAATTGTTGTGTGATTCGTTTTTGTTAAATCAGATGCTTAAACTAGCAAGGCTGAAGGATGGTTACTATGTAAAACTGATCTCAATTCTCCTACTTTTCAGAAAGGGCATTTAGCTATGAGAATTGATTTTATTTTTCTTTCTCAAGTACTGCCTATTCAGGATGCTCAGGTCTGTCCGGTGGAGTTCTCAGACCATAATGTGGTAGCGATTAGGATCGGGCATCCTACTGCCCTTTCCCGAGGACCGGAGTCATGCATTGAGTTACAGGATTATTGTTTGGCCCGGAAGTCCGTGGTGATTTGCTATTTAGTCATCAGACACTGGTGGGCTGATACTAAGTGGGATTTGAGGTATTTCATTCAACATTATAGTTGGCATAGCGCAAGTCAGAAATATTTACGATATTTACAACACAGGAAACAGCTACATTATTTATTAACTTTGGTCCATACCATAGCCCAGGATTTTAGTACACAGATTCAACAAGTAAGGTCTAGTATGAAAACATTTCATGAGCAAAAATCAAGGCAATTGTATTTCCAACATAAATTTGGGACTCGGGGGAATGCTGATCCTGTTTGCCCCTTTCAACAAAATGATTATAGGATTAGAAAAAAAGAAATAATTACATTGACTGGGTCTGCTGGAGAATTAATTATAACTAAAAGAGATATACTCCATGAAGTGGGTGAATATTCCACAAGATTGTTTTCTGTCCTGCCTTCCGATGTTTCACAGTTTTTATCCTACTTGTCTAAGATCACTCTTCCTACTGTCCCAGACTATATTACACTAATTATGAGCCAAGACATTGCCTCACTGGAGGTCCTGTTAGCTATTAAATCCTTAAGATGCAGTACAACGACAGGCCCTGATGGTCTTTCTAGTAAATTATATAAAAAAGTCTGAGATTTTTTCGGCTGAATTGGCACAATTATTCACTAGTTTTCTTACTACTGGAAATGTTCCTTTGGATTTTACTAAAGGGAATTTAATTTTTCTTTATAAAACTATGATAAAATGAAACTCCAGAACTGGAGACCGATCTGTGTGCTGAACTCTGATTTCAAAATATATACAAAAATACTGACCAAACGGCTTTTACCACTGGCTGAACTGGTTGTGTCACCAGCAAAATCTTGCTCAGTCCCTCATAGAAAGATCACTGATCATGTAATCTTAATTTGGGAAATTATGGAACACAATCTCTGTCACCCTTTATCAGGTATTGTTGTATCACTTGATCAACGAAAAGCATTTGACTCGATCAACCATGATTTTTTATGGGAAGTTTTAAGTTATTATGGGGTTTCAGACACTGTTCTATATAGTATCCAATCTTTATACCACATGGCCACAGTGGTTCCCATTATTAATGGGCGGACGAGGGCGATGGTTCTGATACACAGAGCGGTGCATCAAGGATGCCCCCTCAGCCCTTTACTGTATGTTTTTTTCATTGATCCACTGTTATGGACACTTCATGCCTCTGGACAGATTTATCCTATTTCAGATGGCTGTCTAACAATTCCATATTCTGCCACTGCATACGCAGACAACATGACCTTACTACTGGCAGACGAGGATTCTCTCACACAGGCGTTGGACCTAATTACTGATTGTGGGAAACTCTCTGGGGCAACTCTAAACTTAGATAAATGTGCAGGTTAAGCTTTGGGTCCTGACCCACCCCATTTAGAACATGTTCATAGCATTGTTATTTCGAAACAACCCCTTTAAAATATTGGGTATCACTTACGGTACTCCTGACATGGATTTGTTTAATTGGGAAGAAAAATTAGTCTTGGGTAGGTGTTGAGTGGCTCTTTAGAATAACTGGAAATTTGGAAAGAAGAAAAGAGTCTTTTTAATTATAACTTTTTTGCTTCCCAATTTTTATACCTTAGTTTAGTGTTTCCTATTCTGAGAAAGTTGGAAACCTCATTGTTTGGGATTTTCTTCCAGGCACTGTGGTCCAGCCATTTGAACCCCATAAAATGAAACATCACTTATTTGCCTATCAAGAAGGGTGGATTGCAAATGGTTAACCCTTTGTTGTTTTTTAGTAGTATTTTTTTATGGATAATATCAGGCCTTTATTTGTTAATAGGCAGAGGGGATGGGTGCCTTGGCTGCTGTCAACATGTAAACTTTGGTCCTACCCATGGGAACACCAGAGTCCATGTTTAATTAGGAAAACCCCTGGGGACTTCAGCGTATATAAAATATGTTTTTTCTCGTTTAAAGCAATGGCATGTCACCCTAATTATGCTTATTACTATGACACATAAGACTTTGTATAAATCTCTCTTGCTGGAGTTCTGTGCTGTACACAATTTTGTCCTGCCAATTACTTAAGTTCTCTTCAGTATCTGGTACAAAATACCTGTATACTGGCATGTATGTGGGATGTTCATTGGCTATCTTGCCATGAATGTCTGAATGTGAAGGCAAATCAAAAACATAAGTCTTTACAGGAACGTCTCTGTAGCAGTCCTGCTTATATTAATTTGGAAGAAACTATGGTCCATTTGTTTTTTGACTGTTCTTTTATACACCATTTCTAGGTGTTTCTATCTCAATTTTGGGGAATGCCTCAATTGCAGTTTATTACCTACCAGAATTTGATGTATGGTTACCTTCCTGGGCCTTGGCATCACTGGGACAAGAACACTTTATGTCTTTTATTTATTGTCATTAAATGGAACATCTGGATGGCAAGATGTTTTTTTACATTGCAGCAAAAAGGAAGTAGCCAAGCTGAACTAGCACATAAAATAACGAGAGCTCTGCAGTTTATTTATACTGTAGAGAAACAGACTGTTCCTCTGGTACAATTACAGACTCTCTGGAAGAATTTGCCGTGGATTACTAACTTTGGAATTGATGCACATTGATGAATTCCTCCTTTTAGGAGGGGTAGTTTGGTGCAGATCCTTTCTATGTTTTCTGTTTTCTATTTTGTAGTTTGTACCTTTATTTGTTTTGGTTATGTTTGCATTTTTCTTTCTCTGTTCATGATTTACTGTGTGGATTCTACAACAATTTTTTTCTCAAATAAAAAATTCCCCTACTCTTTTCAAGAAGTGCCATGGGATCTTTAACATCCACCTGAACTACAACCAGAACAGGCAGATGAGACCTCAGTTTAATGTCTCATCTGAAAGATGATTGGACAGGACAAGGCCTGTTTAGCACTGCAATCCATGGGGAGAGTCTTTGATGAAAATTAAAGTTCCATGGATAGTCTTCAAATGTAGGATGTGTTGTGCAAAGTCAGTTAATGTAAATAAAAAGTTGCCTTACCAGTTCCTTATTTTTTTATTTATTGAATTTTGTTGACCCGGTAGGTCCACTGAGACTTGAAGTCCCTTTTTCCAGGGCAACTGGAGGGGATACAGATGGTAACCAACTGAAACTGAACCAGATTAAGCTGTTGGTGGTATTTTTAGTGAATGGGGAAATTTGGCCAGGACACCGGGGAAATTCTCCTACTCAACAGTAGGAGGAACCCTTGGCCTCTTAATGCAGGATGGCCAGTGAGGAGAATCCATTGGAGGTGATGGCTGTGGATGATGCAGGGAAGCAGGCCTCCTTTCCTGTACTAGGCTCTCAAGAGGCCACTGATGAGGAAATAGAAGTTGCAATCTTTGAAGAAGATTGCTCTGATACAAGCAATAAGGTCGAATGCTCCAATACGGGAGCGGTTAGCACCAGGGAGCTGGATTCAGCAACACAGCACCAAACTGTGTAGCAAATGATGAAAATGAAGGAGAAGCTGTGGAAAATGAAAATGCAGCTCTTACAGCAAGTTCAGGACATGGAATCCAAGCTGGCAGCAGTTTGTGAGCTGATAGTTGTGGTACAGCAGGGAGATTCAGCTGACGACTCTAGGGTGAGTCATCGTGACGGTGCTGGAGTTGGTGAGTCGGCTATTCAGCAGGAATCCCCCCCACACTGAGGTCCCTCTACAGGAAGTTCGAGTGATACAGGCTGACAGTGGGAACAGGACTACCCCTGTATGTCAAAAGACCTGTGTCGCTGAAAGAAGGGAAAAGCGGTAGACGGCTTGGGCCTAAGGCTACTAGGAGACTGGGACCAAAGGAGAGTCTGTGGGGAAAATTGACTGCAGCAGACAGATTTTTCTTTCCCACATGCACAAAACTGACCGAGATGGAGCCATAGGTCAGACTCTAATAGCGTTGCAGGACATGACACAGAGACACTCCAGTCCCTAAAGGATAGAGAACTTCCCCAAAGTACAGAAAATAAGGGACTGAATTGGTCTCCAGCACAAGCCCTTGAAAGTGTTGGCTAGAAATTAATGGATAATGGACAATGGTCACCGGATTTGCAGGACCCCGCCTATATACAAATGTTGAAAAAGGCATCTTCTGCATTGGCCGCCACCAATGCTACAAATGAGATCACCAACATACCCCGCGGGGTAACTGTGCACCTGACTCTGTTTCTCAACATATGTCTTATGTTTTGAATGATAATACTGTACTTATCCATAATGCAGTTGTTACTGAAGGCAATAGGGAGGGTGAACAGGCCCCTGTTTCAGTACAGGCTGACACAATAGTCAAGGGAGGGAATGGAACAGAGGTGGGGAGCAATGTTAGGGTTCTGCCCCATGTTGATGATACTCCAGGAGAAGGTCTGAATCAGACACCACAGGCTGAGGCTCCTGAAGTACCACTGAGGCTAGGACCTACTACAGAGGGTTGGTACAGCTTTTAAATTGCCAGATCTTTTTCAAAATTGGGGGGAGCCAGCGCCAAGGCACAATGGAATCCGGCTATCGTATACATGGGGGTTAGTGGAAATGCTGGATAAAGCCTGTATAGCAAAAACACTGTTAAAGGGCTCTATGCGATATTTTTCGTCTGACATTTTTGCATTGATTGGATTGGGGAATGGTAATTTTAATGTGAGTTTTAAAAATGTTTCCAGTTTGGATAGGTTCTGGACTCAGTATAATTCCTGTAAAAACTCTCCTATTTGGATTCTATTTCATGTCTTACCCCTCACTAAACCAGCCATTAAGAATATCACTGTGATGTTTAAGAAAGAAGGGGTGAACATAGAGGATATCTTATTTTGGCTATGATAACACTGTGAGGTTTTGAATAAAACCTCCCTCACTCTGGATACTGAGCAAATTTGAGATGGAGGGTGGAGAATAAGGGTTAAATTGTACACTACAAATATGTAGCCTGTGCATCTCCCTGGTTCCTTTTATTTGTGGAGAGATAATGGGGCAATCTTTTATGCAGTGCAACCAAAGTCATGCTTTAAGTGTAGCTCTTGGGCCCATTTAAGTTCGGCATGCGACTCCAAGAGGTGCAGTCACTGTTTGGAATTTGGGTACAGCTCCAGCAAATGTCTTAATTTGTTTAAATGTAACCTTTGCAAACATACAGGCCATGCATATGGCCGCTGTCCCTGGGCCTCACATAATCGTGAAGACTACCATTCACGGTATTAGAAATTTGGCTCAGCAACAGTTAGCAAAAAGGGTGGAAGTGCAAAGTTTAAGAAATGGATTAGAAACCTTGAGACAAGCACCTCAGGTTAGGCCACAAGACACAGATCCACAGCAAGATATTGTAACAGGTCAGGAGGAGATGGTGCAAGAAGGGAGCCCACAAGTGGTTAGTGAGCCCTAGGACACCCCCTCCCCCCTGAAACTAATGACAGTGGCTCTCAGGTAGAAATGCCACCACCCCTCCCACTGGGTGAAACCCCATTCAAGACAATCCCACAGAAAAGAAACAGGGTAGGGAAGGTTGTCACTAAAAAGAGAAGTATACCCTCTCCATCAGGATCCTGCAAGGTTGCCAATAAATTTGCAACTCTGCCTTCTGAGGCTACAGAAAGAGACTCAGAAGATGAGGGCACAGATTCCTCCTCTATCCCTTCTAATACTGATACTGAGGAGAGAGGAGGGACAGATTCCATAGCTAAAAGAACTCACCAGAGCAGAAGGATCAGGACTCCTTAGTGTACTTTCTGAGTAATGCCGTTCTCCTTTTTATTTTTTGATGGATCTTCTAACTATTACATCAATTAATGTGAATAGTGTTAAAGGGGACAGAAAGTTACTAGAGTCTGTGTAAACACTTCAAGATAGAGCCTGTGATATTATGTGCTTGGTAGGCACCAGATTGAAATCACAAAGAGAATTGCAAAAGGCTTCTCGGGCTTGGCCACTAGGGGCATCGTTTTGGTCCACTGGGCCTGATTCTTGTGATGGAATTGGGATTCTTTTTTCTAATGTACATTTACAGGTCACGAGGTTGGTTGAGATTTTTCAGGGAGGGCTTTGTTACTGGATATTTCCTTTTTTAGGGAAAGATTTTGAGTAATGGTGTATGCTGTACAGGCTAAAGCAACGAGGACATCCCTATTTCAAGATATACAGCCATATTTGCACACTTCAAGGCTGGTACTGAGGGTTGGGGATTTTAACTATGGCCTGCACCATTCCAATAGGGGCCTTCAAAAGAAGAAAATGTTTAGTGATTCAGTATCGCTACAACATATCATTGCCACAGCTGAATTGCAGGATGCATATAGCTGTCTACACCCCACTGGGGGCTCTACGTATTTTAGAGGGCCCATTAGAACAATCATTGACTATATTTTTGTATCTAAGGTTCTCAGGGTGCTAAATGTTAAAACACAGGCGGTTGAATTTTCGGACTATGTGGCCCTATGGGCAAAGGTTATATAATGTAATACCCCGTTTTGTAAGAAAAAGATGTGGAGACTGAATGTAAGTCAGCTCTTAGATACAAAAATGAGGTGTATGAGGCAAAATACTGGATGGCTAGACTATCTGTAGTTGAATGTTATGAAGATCTGGGTAGAATGGTGGGAAGACACTAAAATTTCATAGAAGAATCTATTTCAAAAGCAATCACATTTTGAAAATAATAAAACCTATTTAAAGCAGCAGTGCAACGAAAATGGGCTCAAATTTGACCCTACCTTTTTTCTTAGTAATCAATGCCAGACGTCTTCCAGTTTATTTTGGTGGTGACATTTTCAGTTTCCGTTATCATTTAAGAATTTTATCAAAGTTTTAAAATAATTATTTCTCAAGAAAAAAAATGGCCGCCTCATTTTTGCACTAAAATAATATTGAGGACCTGAGGAGGGTAAGAACCCAGACAAAAATGCAAATGTACCATACACAGTATAGAAAGCACCTAGAAAACCAAAATCACCAGTTCTGCCAATATTTTTCATAACCACAGCAGAAAATTAGCTTTTTGGAAAAACATTTTTTATTGCACTACTGCTTTATGATGTTTAGAATTAGGACGCCAACTTCAGCATTTGATCTCTCTGGCAGACTCCTCGAATACAGACTATGGCTCTCGGATTGGAGTTTTGACTAAGCAAATGAAGGACATTCAATATAATAGAGTCCAGTCCTTAAATCAGGAGGCCCAATTTGGGACACAGTTAAAGAAGGGGGTGTGTGGATCCATATAAGGATTGTCAGAAGAGAAGAGAAGAGATTCTCATATCATTACAGAACTCATCACACCAGAAGATACAATAATTAATACACCAACAGGCATTTTAAGGGTGGTAGAAGCTCAGGTGCCAAAACGTTTTGGTGAATGTCCAAATATTCAGGGTAGTGCTGATTTCCTGTCCTCCTTACATTTGCCCCAAGTAGTGCAGGATGACATTTCAGGGTTAATTCAGGATATAACAGTTACGGAAGTTCTTAGGAAATAGGTACTTTAAAAAAGGACTCTGCTCCAGGTTTGGATGGGATAGGTGCAGGGCTATATAAGCAGTTTGCAGAAGACCTGGCTCCGGTTTTGACAATTTTGTTTAATGATATGCTGACTAATCCATAGTTGACAGCACTGATGCAGAAAGCAGTGCTTGTTTTAATTCATAAGAAAGGCAGGACTGAGGACATAAATAATTGGAGGCCCCTCAGTTTACTTAACACAGATCACAAAATCGTAGGAAAAATTGTACTGGGTAGGCTTACCAAAGTAGCACCATATTTGATTAGTCCTGAACAGATGAGTGCAGTTCCTGGGTGGCAACAGTGTGACAACCTTATCATTTTAAGATAACTCTTTTTTTGCAAGGGGAAGTGGATAATACCTAAGGTTGGGTGGTGGGAGTTGATCAAGAGAAAGCCTTTGATAGGCTATCTCACAGTTTTTTATTTTCGGTTTTGGAGGCTTTTGGACTCCCTGAAGGTTTTGTTTCCTGGGTGAAAGCTTTGTACAGTGATACTTCTTTATCACCAGAGGTTAATGGATGGATGGGGAAACATATCCTAGTATGGAGAGGAGTGAGGCAGGGGTGTCCTCTTAGCCCTATGTTATACAACTTTGGTTTTGATATACTCCTTCGGGCGGTGGTTCAGTCTCAGGATATACAGGGTATACAAGTGGCACGAGTTATTGCTCCTGTTAACATTTTAGCCTATGTTGATGACTTGGTTCTTACACTGGGCAAGGAGACAGAGGAAGAACCTCTCTCTAACATTTTTTGTATGTATGCCACTTTCTGGCTACAAGATTAATTTGGGTAAAAGCAGGGGGATGCCACTAGGTAGTACTCCCATTTCATTGTCAGGCTCCCTTAGAGGTATTAGTATTTCTGTAGAGCCCATCCAAGTATTAGGTATAACTTTTGGTCACCAGAATTTACAAGTGCTGAATTGGGAGAATGGCCTGGGTAGGGCAGAGAAAGTCATTTCCAGTTTGAGGGGGAAACAAATTGGTAAATAAGTGTAATCCCCCTACAAATGGGAGTTCCTGGAAAGTCTTCTTTGAGCTTGCCTAAATGCTCACTGCCAGGCTGGTGTTCTGCGTTATAGCAGATTAAATGTATTGCCAGAGAGTGCCTGTATAGCCTCTGTGTACTGTCTCTTTAGGAGCTGCCTGGATTGCAGTCTTAATTAATCTAAAAGTGAGCTCTGTTAGAAGATGTGCTTGTTTGCTGATCATTTGATAGAGTAGTAATAATATTGCAGTTTGTTCTAACCTGCCTTCTCTGCAGCAAGGACTATTCTGTTTATCTCCACCAACTTGGCCTGGGACTGTCAGAATGGGCCAATCAGTACTGTTGGGACTCTAAAATGGAGCCTGCTTACAGTGGCTTGGTGGTGTCAAAACTTGTAGGAATTGTAGTTTTTGCATTTTGGCACCTAAAATAACCTGGAGGGGGAGCTCTTGTTGTGACTGACAGACAGATCAGTCAACCGAACCTTTTGGATCTTGGGGAAATTCCCAAGCTGCTTGCAGTTAGTTTCAGTTCTGAGTTGGGAAGTGAAGAGATAACAGCTCAAATGATTCAAGCAGCAGCCCCAGCATAGATTTGCGTGGGAGAACTGTGGAAAGGACTGAGTTTTGGCCTGCATGCCTGCCTGCTGTCACTGAGAGGGAACTTGTGCCTTTTTCGGACTGAATCCGAACTTGGAGAGCGAAGTATGCCACTGAATTGTGACCAGGATGCTACCTGAAGAAAACCAAAGATTTGCTGAATGCAATCTGCCTGTCTGAACTTCCAGCCAAGAATTGCGACTGGAGAGCCTTTTGCCTGGTACAGTGAAATTTCCTTACATGTGAGTGTGTTGTGTGCTTATAGTGGGTCGTGATTTGGTTCTCCACTGTGGTTTGAATTGTGTCCTGCTTGCTGGAAGCTGCATTAGAATTTCCTTACATGTAAATGTGCTGTGTGCTGCTAGTGGGTCGCGATTTGGCTCCCCACTGTGGTTTGAACTGTATTCTGCTTGCTGGAAGCTGCATCCAGCCCTATGGACTGAATCCAAAATCATCTCCATTGGGCCTAGGCTTTGCCACACTGGCCCAGCCTGACTACCCGCTGCACAGAGAAAGCCATCGATGAGAGACCTGCCAGGGGATCAGCCCTCTGCTCAACACTTGAACAGGTAAGATGCCTCGGTGATTCGTGTGGGCCCTGCTTCTCCGGGCACTCCAGCTCAACAACCTGCAGTCTTGATTTCGTCCTGCCTGTGTCCAGTATTGGGTATCATGAGTAAACATCAGGGTAGCTCCCTGCAACAGCTAAATCTAAAGTGTTGTCATCTGATTGTCTGGTTGCTTTTTCTTTCACGAACTGAGCCCTCCGGCTCTGGATTACAAATAGTGTGTGTTGTGCATGTTGCTTTCTTCCATCACAGGGCCTCAACCAGCTGCAATGTTCCTGGCTAGCCCATCATCTCCCTACCTGGGTACCCAGAGGTGTGACTGTGTGGAGACTTAATGTGCATGCATAACTGTTTGATTAAAATAGCCTTTAAGCCAATCAACCTGATTACGCCCCTTCCTTGTTCGAGTCCCCTGAATAAATCAGATCTGACTTTTTTGCTGCATTTAACCTGACTGTGGTTCCAGTTTGCGCCAAGAGTACTGTACTGTTGCTATTTACTGTGCATAACCTTGTTTTACAGGGGGTCCCCAGGGTCAAGCCAGAGGAACCAGCCCTGGTGGTAAGTGCAAACAGTGTGGGTACTGGTATGGTGTAAAAGGGGTACTACGCAAGTGATTATCATATATTGCTCAGGCCACTAGAAGGGAAAGAGGGGAGTTACTGCATCCCAGAGGGCTGTGCCCAGGTTAGTTTGACCACTACCAACCCTGACCTCTGGGTGGAGGCACCTGTTTCAGAACTCAGACCTCTTAACCTGCTACTAGCCATGCATTCATGCAAAGGTAGTATCCCTTGGGATAGCACCACCAAGGGGTTACATCTTGGAGGCTCACCGCTGGGATTTTGTGCCTTCTAGTGGGCAAAAATTACAAATTATTGTTAAAGATTAATTGCTACCCCAGTAGAAATAGTTGTACACCAGTTGGTGGGGTAGTGTACTGGGCAGGAGATCGACCCTCAAAATGCTCTGCTTATACTGGATATTCCCCTGGGTACCAGTAAGGACACTGTAGAGGGAGCACTGTCCAAAGTTGAATGTTTAAAAAACCCTCTGGTAGTGGGTCAACAGGCTGATTTGATCGTCCAAATTTTCATAGCCTTGGTAGAGTGTAGTGACCTCGTGGACAGCTCTAAAGTGCCACAGACTATTGATTTAGAAGGGGTCCTAGCCACATGGAAAGTAATAACAAAAGACAGTAAAGACCCTGGGGAGGATGAGCTCCCACCATTATCAGAGACTTTTGAGGAGAAATTTGCTAAGTTGTTGCTGGAGGAAGGGAAAACCATAGAGGACTTTAAGAAACTATTCCTGCCACCCCCCTCATTACATTCTGGGTACCCAATAGTTGTAAGACTGTTTAACAAAGGGGCTAAACTTATTGCATTCAAAGTAACTTGGTACAACCCAGAACAGTAATCATTTGCTTAAATTCATGCCCCCCTCCCTTGTTCACTTCCCCTTAATAAACCAGATTTGCTGTTTACTGTTAAGCTGGCTTGTGCAGCATATCTTTGTTTGGTTTAAACTTACTGTGACCTGGGTAGAGGCATTGGAAAGTGTATGATTGCATTTAATATTGTTTTACAGGGGGTTCCAGGGTGTTTTGTCAGAAGACCAAACCCTGGTGGTAAGTCCAAGGTGGGTGAGCATATTATTAATGCCTGTAGCAAACTGTCTATTGAATGCTGATAATGGTAATTGTCAATTCACTGGTACTTGGTCACTAGGTGGGATTGTGGGTGGATGTAGCTTTCCAGAAGGCTGTACCAGTCTAGCTAGATACCCATGCAAACCATACTCTGGGTGGAGGCACCAATCTATTATGTTTACTGAGGGTAGGGATACCCCGGTACTTACTAATTTGGAATCCAGGCTCCTCAACCTGTTGTTAGGAAGACAGACAGGGATAGTAGCACTTAGAATAGCTCTGCCTAGGGGTTACACTAATGGGTGAGGCCTCCCCACTGGCCCTGTCCTTAGATTCCACACACCTTGCCTAAAGGTTTATTTCCTAGCTTTATGCTTCCCTATTGAAACACATTAAAGTAAGCTTGGATAATAATAAGCAAAGTGGACCACTTAGCTGGGGATTACTGTCATTCAGGAGGACTGGGCTGAACTCCTAGACAGGGCTATCAGACTCCTGATTAATAGCAGGAAAAAAGGACACTATACTTTTGAATCCAATAAGTGTACTACATCCCTGCCAGGCTTGTCAAATTCCAACCAGGGTTATATGGATCCTGTCCTAGCTGTCAGTCATTAGATGCTGACACCTTGCATATGTTTGAAGTTGTAAGTTTCGAGACTATTAGACAAAGGTAGAGCATACCCTTAACACCATTGTTCAATCTACAATATACATTTTGGCCTGGATTCTAGCCCTTATAAGGGAGACTAGAGGAGCTTGCCCAGGGAGATGAAAGGCTGATGTGCCCTGCTGCTATCTGTAACCCTGCAAGTGGCTAGCCCCACATGCTCCAAGAGGAGACGCAGTTGAGGATCACTGTTCTGACTTTCATTTAGACATCTAGAACAAAAGCATTCACTCAGGGCAGGTAACCTTAGAATGAGACATATAGTAACTGATGAAAGAAATGACTGCAGACTTGGTAAAAATTTCAAATGCAACTGAACAATATTTATTGTGGAGACTTCTGTCTTTTATTCAACTGGTCATGGAAACTATGGCCCCCATATTCAGAGCTGTACGATGGAGCTGGGCAGCCTGTAGTGCTGCACCAAAAATAGTGCACAGCTAGTTCTGAGCTATATTCAGTTAGCATGCCTGACTGAACACCAGGCCCTGCTGGTGCAGCGCTAAGTGGATATGGGCTACCCTGACACAGCCCATGGCTGCATATGGTTCACAGGAGATAGCGCACCCAAACAGGAATAGAGCCAGGGCTCCTGTGGGCCACTTTCAGCCCTAGTGTGCAAATGAGCCCCGTGGGCATGCAGGATGCTAAGGGGCCATTTACATGCCCATTATGGGATAATTTGCATGCATATACCGGCCCCATAGCTCCCATGCCATGTAGTAGACAAGGAGAGTCTCTGGTGTCTAATGGATTCAGTGCATTTACTTAAATCCCTAGTTTCCAGCAGACCTCACCCCTGATTACCCCTGTCAATTCCATTTACTTAATTCTCCAGTGTCTAGTGGACCCCTTCCCCAAGATCACCTTTTCCAGTTTCATTTATGTAATTCCCTAGTGTCAAGTGACCCTCCTGTCCGAGTGCCAACACCTACCCACCAACTGCAGAATCCCTGCCCTGCACCCCCCATATGCTGTCCCATGTATTCATGACTGCGCTCTATGACTGTCTGTAGATGGCGTTATTCTAAGGGCTACTACCCCTGCCTGTATGGCTATGCACAGGTTGAGGGGCCTGAGTTCTCTACTAAGGTGCTTCCACCCAGAGTAGTGGTATTGGGGATGCTTGCCTGTTCTGGTATAGCTCTCTGGGAAGCTATGACCCCCCACCAACCCTCCTAGTGGCCTAATACCAGAGGTAGTAGTAAATGCACAGACAGTATGGAACCATAACACTTTGTACACACCCTTCACACTTGCCACCTGGGTTAGATCTGCTGTAGCTTCCCTGGAGACCCCCTTTAAAGTAAGGTTAGCAATGCAATGGCACACACTTAACACAGTAATCCAGCTAATAATATGCACACTAGCTAGGTTAAATGTGAAGAGAGGCAATCAGGTTTATTTAGGGTCAGTAAACAAGGAAGAGGCATAAATCTAGTCAAATGATTTAAACTCTGACTTAGTTCAGTGATTGCAGGCACTTTTTGTCCCAGTCTGACAGTCACACAACACTGGGCACCCAGGATGGTAAGTCTGGCTAGCCAGATGTGTTGCCTGGGGGTGGCTGGCATTGCAGCTGATGTTGGAGCCCTTGATGGAAAGAAAGGTAGTTAACATGCAAAACACCCAGATTATTTGTAATCCGAGCGAGTTGACTCAGTCCTTTGTAAACCCAAGAAACGTGAAACAATTAGTTGGTACCACAGATGATTTGAAACCCTTGTTGCAGGGAGCTACCCTGAGTGCACTCGCACTACCAGGAATCTGCTGCAAGGCAGGCAATATGTAGACCTTGTGGTGATGACCAATGGGCATGGGGAAGCTGGGCCGACACAACACACCTCCTCTTCACAGCCATTCCTCCAGCTGGCCGCGACCTTCATGATGTCACTGCACAGGGGCTGGATCTCCCAGTCAGTCTCTCGCTGAAACAGTCTGTGGTGCACGAGTAGTGGCCTAGGCAGAATTGGCGGGGCCTAGGCAGGATGAACAGTCTGGCAAAGTTCGTGATCTTCTGCTGGTGAAGCCTCCAGCTGGCTTAACAGGTTCATTCATGGATAAGCAGGTATCGACCCACATAACACATTCAGCATATTTAAATCAACAATTATCTCAGAATACAGTTCAAATGTAGTCCAGTTGCAATTTAGCAGCTTTACTGTGCAAACCTTTCGATCAGAGTATGTCTCACACACACAAGCTGGGCCGATCACTGCAGGAGCAAGTCCTCGGTCCAAATTGCTAGTAGCACTAACAAACTTCTCTTCTGCCACAGTTTCAGGCTGGAAATTGGACAAGTCCGGTTTCTGCAATAGGCAGTCTCAAGCAGGAGAAAAGTGGCAGGAAGGCCAGTTAGGCCTCTTCCCGCTGATTCCCCTATGCTCCTTCTGGGAGCAGTTGCTCAAAAGCTGAAGCTGTTCACATTTCAGCCTCCAACTCTAACTGATCCCCTGTCTACTGTCTGTCTGGGGATTTCCCCTTGTAAATCCAAGCTTGCAGCTGGCTGAAGGAGCTGTCACTCACATTAAGGGCTCCCTCTCCAGGCCAAATTGGCGCCAACATTAAAACTACAAAAACTAGTTTTCATTCCCACAAAACCCCTGGGGCAGGATCCATTTTAGGCCCCTAGAGACTAATTGGTCCAATTACTGGAAGTCCCAGACCTAACATGGTTGCTCCCATCCAAATGAATGATCTGCAAATAAAGCAGGTTAGACAAACTTCCCTATTTCTAATATAATAAGGCACAAACAGTAAATAAGTACATTTCCTACACAGGCTCCCTCTGCACAATTAGTGACTGCAGATGGGAGCAAAACAGAGCAGGCTTGGCTGTGTACAAGCCCTAAATCACTGGGACCAGCACAGACCATTCACTACACACAGATTTTCTAGTCTCTTAAAGGGACAGGCGTGGAGGCTGAACATGGCACTTTCACGCAGATAACAGGATCACACAAATGACAAGACACCAGCCTGACGGTGAGCATTAAGGAACCCAGGAAGACAATAGGTAAACCCCAAATTGGTGGTGGGGTCACATGCCAAATTGCAGCCAGTCAAGGAGGTGAGCGAAAGGCTGTGCTGGCCACCAATCTGATGTGGCCTATTGGATAAGTGTGACCAGGCTTAGTGGGTTGTGGGGCAGGGGGGTCTGCAGCGGGTGGGTGTTGGCACTCGGTTGGGGAGTGGGGGTCCATTAGACACTAGGAAATTATGTAAATGAAACTGACAGGGTGATCAGGGGATTGGGTCCACTAAATATTAAGGAAGTAGGCTGCAGTACAGCTGCTCTGTCTTCAGGGGGTGGTGGCGTGGCCTTAGTGCTCAGTTAAGGCCAGGTTTTGAAAGCATTAACAGTGCTCTGCTGATGTCTGTTCAGCGTCACTAAAACCTTTTGAATATATCAGTGCACTTTTATGCATGAGGGAGTCCCTCATTTAGATAGGTGCAGCAGTATCATTAGCATGATCACAGAGTGCATTTGGGTGCCACCCTGGGGGCTTCTGAATATGGGCCCACCTAGAGAGGCAGCACTGCTCGAGGTTAGCACAGCACTAACCCGGTTGCCACTCTAACTTTTTGAATATGGCGGACATGGAGGTTAACATTTGGCAGTATTGCTCACATGGATGACACTTTACATAAGAACACACAAAAATGCCAGCAGAAAAAGGCCATTTCGGTCTATCCAGTCTGCTCAAGTGTGCAGTTCTCAGATGAATTTATGGGAGCTACCCCCCTCCCCTTTCCACATAGAGTCTTCTTCCTTCCCCCTCTCATCCCCCCTACTCATCTTCCCAACCATTATGACTCTCCCTTTTACTCTGTCCCAACGCCTTTTAAAGCTGTCCACTGTTTTCGATGATACCACCTCCTCCGGCAGTTTGTTCCACTTGGACACCACTCTTTCTGTGAAAAAGTGCCTCCTCATTTCCCTTTTGAATCTTCCACTAATTTAAGACTGTTCCCCCTAGTGGACCCATTCCCCCCGAGGTTGAAGATGCCTTCCATACTAACCTTGTTTATACCTTTAAGGTACTTGAAGGTTTCGATCATGTCCCTCCTCTCTCTTCTGTCCTCCAGGAAATACATGTTGAGCACCCATAGCCTCTCCTCACAGGGTTTGTCCTGCAGGCCCTGGATCATCCTGGTTGCCCTTCGCTGCACCCCGTTCGCTCCAGTAATTTGATATCCTTTTTCAGATATGGGCACCAGAACTGCACACAATACTCAAAATGTGGTCTCACCAAGAACCTGTACAATGGCAGAATGACCTCCCCTTTCCTGGAGGTGATTCCTCCAGCAATGCATCCCAACATCCTGGTGGCTTTGGCTGCTGCTTAACGGCAATGTGCAGAGTGCTTCAGGTCCTTTGTGATGATTACCCCTCGGTCCTTTTCCTCCTCAGAACTGGGCACCTGTATCCCTCCCAGCCGTAACTAGTCCCTGGCTTCTTAGCTCCTAGGTGCATGACCTTGCGCTTCTTGGTGTTGAACCCCAGCTGCCAGATACCCGACCACTTTTCAAGCCTAGCCAAGTCCTATTTGAGCTCCTGTCTCCCCTCCTCTGTGTCCACACTCCCACAGAGCTTTGTGTCATCTCTGAATAGGTAAATTTTACCTTTGATTCCATCTGCTATGTCACTAATAAAGATATCAAACAACACTGGTCCAAGCACTGAGCCCTGTGGGACCCCACTGGTTACATGCCAAGGCTTTGACAGTGCCTCTCCTAACCACCCTCTGGTTTCTATCTTGTAGCCAGCTCTTGACTCACCCCACCAGCTTCACCCCAACTCCCAGGTCCTGAAGGTTACTGAGCAGTCTACTATGAGGTACCGAGTCAAAGGCCTTGATGAAATTCAGATAAAGGACATCAACCCCCGGCCCCTGTCCACTGTCCTTGTGACCCAATCAAAAAAGTCTATCAGGTTGGTGTGGCAGGATCTCCCTAAGATAAACCCATGTTGTCTTTCATCTTGGAGACCATGAACCTCCAGAAAGTCTACTAGTCTCTCCTTTAGTATGGTCTCCATTAATTTGCCAGTAATGGAGGTAAGGCTGACTGGTCTATAGTTACCTAGTTCATCCCTGGGCCCACTCTTATGGAGAGGCAACACATGTTCCATTCTCCAGTCCTGAGGCATGCACCCTGTTTCTAGTGAGGTGTTAAACAGGTCCACTAGGGGGCTAGCCAGGACTTTCTCCAATGTCCTCAGTACTCTCAGGTGCACGCCATCCGGTCCAGGAGCTTTGTCCACCCTAAGGGCCCTAAGACCCTTTAAAACCATGTCCTCCTGAATTGCTCCATCTGTTATACTCCCCCTTCCCTTCCAAACCCCTTCTCTTCCCTGTGGCACAGGTCCATCCTTCTCCCTAGTGAAAACTGAGTGGAAGTACTCCTTCAGTACCTCCATCTGTTCTCCACTACTTTCTGCCCATCCCCCCTCGCTTTAATCTAACAGTTCCATCCCTGATACTTCTTTTCTCCCTTACGTACTTGAAAAAGTCCTTTTCCCCTACCTTTATTCCCTGAGCTAGTTTTAGTTCCCTCGTGTCCTTTGCTAGCCTGACCTAGACTTTAGATGTTATATGTTTAAGCAATAAGGCATAACAGGGTGTGGTACATCATGGGATATCGTCACGCCTTGGGAGGGTTGGGCACGAGGCCACAGGCCAAGTGTGTCCAACCACATGAGAAGTGACGATATCCCATGATATACCACACCTTAGAGTGACTTATTGCTATTATGAACTGAGTTTCAAGTTTTTTAAATAAAAAAAGATAAAAGAAACAGGTTTTAAAATGTTTTATGAATGAGTTTTTGGGTGGTGTAGGAGAACATTTTGAAAAAATAGTTCTCAGACAGTAGAGAACAAGGAGGCTGGTGGCGCTGGAACTTTTTTGAAGCTGTGATGATGTAGCCCGATATCATCATGGCTTCAAAGAGCTCTTGGCCAATCAGATTCCTCTATTTACAATCCTCAGTTAATAATTCTGTATTGACCATCATAAATGCTTGCTTGTATCCACACTCCTAACATTTTGAATAAAAACATATTTAATACATATGGCTATTTCCCAGGTTTTCTTCATTATTCTTAGTTATTTGAATTCACATCAAGGGGGAGAGGCAGATGTTATAATGTGGGAGGGGTCTACATTTAAAGTGGAGTCTGGAAAGTGGAACCTAGTCATTTAACAGAAATGGGTATTAAAAAAGGGGGTGGTTTAACAACTTAACCCAACCCCACAATTTATGTATATAAAAAGCACAAGACATCTGTCCCATTTGATAGATAGCCTAGGTTCCACACATATGAACTTAGCATTTGATCTTAAATTACGATTAAGATGATTAGATTGTACAAGCTCAAATAATGGCCTTGGATATTCAGTTTTTAGTGTTTTATAAAATTAGTCAAAATATCAAAGCGAAATAATTGAGTAAAATCAGTCAGATGACAATTCATTACTAGAACTTATAACATGGCTGCATCAGGAGCGGATGATCTAGGGGTTGGGAAGCCAGATGTTGTGATGCACTTAGGAACTAAGACCTGGCAAGCAACAGTCTAGAGAGAGTCAAAGATAGTTTTCCAGAGCTAGGTAGATATTTGAGGGCAGCTGCAGAGATGGTAACCGTTTCTAAGGTGTTACCAGTGGCACATGAGGGTTCATATAGGAAGGGGGGTGTATAGGGGTATTTAACACATGGCCAAAGGGCTGGAGTAGGGAAGAAAGTTTCCATTTTTCCTGTGACTGAGTCTCTTGCTGGGATGATAGGAAGCAGTTTACTTAGGATGATCTGCCTCTGAGCAGAGAGGAAACCAATGTGTTTGGGCAAACACTAAATGTGGTTAACAGACAATTCTTAAACAAAAAGGGAAGGAAGGGCAGTGCTGGCTTACAAGGATACATGCCTAGTTGGCTCTCCCCAGTACACAAAGGGCAGGGAAGGTAACTAATGATATGAAGAGGGAAAATGGGGGAACTAGGGGATCTTCAGTCATCAAATCTAGGAGGTTCAAGGGGAAAGAATGACAAATTGAAAGTTTTGTATATAAACGCAAGAAGCCTCTGTAATAAAATGGAAGAACTGTAGCTTAAAGGCTTCCCCAAAAAATAAAATGTAATGGCAGTCATGGACACATGGGCAAATCAGAGCAACAACTGGGCTCTAGCAGTCCTAGGTTATGCCCTGTTAAGTTTCTGGTATGCAAACGTACTCAAGTGTATATTGGGGGTGCACTTTCAGGGGTAGGAAACCCCTAGAGTATGCAACATCAGGGTCAAAATGAAACAGCGCTTCTCATTACAAAATGAGTTAGGCTCAGAAGAACAGTTCACTTTTTTAATTGCCAAAAGACATACAATTGAATAGAGCTGAACTTAGGCTAGTTATCCGGGAAGAAAATGCTTATACAGTATCCTGTTCAGGAAGGACAGAATGAGTGTGAGAAGTGTGGGGGTAGGTGGGGAGTGCATGTTAGCAATTCCATAAGGGTAAAGATGGATTGGTCCACGTCACAAGGGACGTTGCTATGGTTTCAGGAGTTAGAGGAAGGCAGTAGAAGTCTTATGATAGTAGCAGTTTATAGGTCTCCTACCGTACTTAGGCCACAGAGTTGGATCAGATGTTGGAAGGGGAGCTCAGGAAGGCAGAGAGTCAAAGTATACTTTTAAAAACATAATATACATTATTGAGGTGTAAGTCACACAAATATGTGAAAACATGACAATACTAAATAAAGTAAAATACAAAGCCAAAGTGATACATGGATGGTGATAAAGTATGTGTACAGTTTTGCTACAGAAATCTGAAAGGTATATCATGTGAAAGTTCATTATACAGTAAAAACACAGGAACATATAATTTGTCGGCAGAGACTGCTTCCGCTCTTTCTATGTCCTACCAGACATGTAGGCTTCCGAACTGTACACAGTATTCTAGATGAGATCTTACCAACGATCTATACAGAGGCAACCCTACCTTCCTCCTTCTGCTGGTGATGCCTCTGCCTGTGCACCTCATCATCCAACTAGCCCTCCCAACTGCCTTGCTGCACTGCCTGGCCACCTTTAGATCATCAGAGATGATTATCCCCAGGTCTCTCGCCTGTTTGATAGTCGTCAATAATACTCCCCCCATTTTGTACTCAGCTTCTGGGTTTATGTGCCCAACACATTATTTTGCACTTTTTTGCATTGAAACCCAGCTGCCATACTGTTGACCGCTCCTTCAGTTTTGTCAGGTCTCTGTTTATCTTTTCCACACACACACACCCAGAATGTCCACTCTATTGCGTATTTTGGTGACATCCATAAAGAGGCAGACCTTCCCCTTCAGCTCCTCTGCAATGTCACTTATAAAGACATTAAAGAAGACCACTCCCAGCACTGATCCCTGAGGCACCCCACTGGTCACCCTCCCCTCCTCTGAGTGAATTCTCTTTACCACCACCCTCTGTCACCTACCCCATAACTCATTTCTTAACCAGTTTGCCACCTTTGGACTCACTCCTAAGCTACCCAGCTTGCCTACTAGGCTCCTGTACGGAATGGTGTCGAAAGCCTTACTTAAATCTAGGTAGACCACATCCACAACACCACCCTAATCTAATTCTTTGATCACCCAGTCAAAGTAATCTATCAGATTCTTTTGACGTGACCTCCCACTGGTGAATCCATACTGTCTTGGGTCTTGTAACCCATTAGACTCAAGATATTCCACTATCCTCTCCTTCAGCAATGATTCCACTAATTTTCCCACCACCAGTGTCAGGCTGACTGGACTATAATTGCCAGCCTCCTCCACGCTACTACTTTTGTAATGTGGGACTACATCTGCTCTCTTCCAGTCTTCCAGAACCACTCCTGTTTCCAGTGAGCTGTTAAATAGGACTGTCAGAGGTACAGCCAGTACTTCCCTGAGCTCCCGCAGCACCCTAAGGTGTACCTTGTCTGGTCCCATTGCTTTGTCCACTTTCAGATTAGCAAGTGCCTTTAAGAGTCTCGTGTCCACCTCCCTCCTTCTAGAGCTCCTGTCACTTTTTTTGGCTCTTCTCTTTCCACTGTGAACACTGAACAAAAGTATTTGTTCAGAATGTCTGTCTTTTCCTGGTCCCCCTCTGCACAGTCCCTCCATCCCTTTTTAACCTTAGAATCTCTCCTCTGGTCTTCCTCTTTTCCCTTACATACCTAAAAATGTCTTGTCCCCATTTGTTACCGCTTGTGCTATTCTCTCTTCGGTTTGCGCCTTCACACTCCTTACTGCTTTCACTGCTTTTCTCCTGATACAACTCCCTATCCTCCTTCCTCTGTGTCTCCTTATAGCTTCTGAATACTACCCTTTTAGCCACCTCCTTTGAGAATCATAGTGGTCTCTTTTTCCTCTTACCTTTACTCACTTGCTTGACACAGAGGTTTGTTGCCCTCAGTATGCCCCCTTTTAGGGTCACCCACTGTTCCTCCACTCCACCCTGGTCATCTCCCTCTGCCAGGTCATCCCTGAGGCATTCATCCATTTTTATCAAATCTGCACTTCTGAAGTCCAGGACCCTCATCCTCATGTGGTTCGATTCCGCAGCCGTCCTTATATTGAACTACACCATACGGTAATCACTGTTCCCCAAGTGGCCTCTCACTTTGATGTCTGCAGCACTGTCTATGTTAATGAGTAGCAGGTGCTGTATTGCCCCCATCACAAGTGGATTCATTGACTAGTTGCCTGAGGATCCACACCTAGAGAGAGTCCAGGACGTCCATGCTTCTAGCTGAAGCCACAGATAGTAGGCTTCAATCTACATTCAGCAGATTGAAGTCCCCCACCAGCAGTACCTCCCCCGTTTCTACCATCTTGCCAGTGGCTTCCATCAGTACCTTATCTAATTCCTCTCTCTATGATGGAAATCTGTAGATCACACCAGTACAAATAGTGGCACCATTCTCCTTCTCCAGCATGACTCACTGTACCTCTGCCCCCTTTTGTACTTCCTGTGTCACTGTTGCTTTTATGTCTTATCTCATATAAAGTGCCACACGCCCTGCTTTTCTTCCTACCCAGTCCCTCATGAACAGAGTATAGCCTTGGATAGCCTTGTCCCAGTCATGGCTTTCAGTGCTTCATGACTCAGTAATGATCAGAATAGCCATGTTGGCCTCAGCCATGCTGGCCTCTAGGTCTGGAATCTTATTTCCTAGACTTTTAGCTTCCGTACACACGGCCTTCCAGATTTTGTTACCGCTGTGATTGTTACCACCCTTTTTTCCTTTTTGCCCTCCCTCCTTTCCCCTTCCATTTTCAATGCTCACATTTCCATTCCCCTTCATTTCTACCACCCTGCTTCCTTTATTAGTTTGCACCCTGAGGTATTTCTCTCTTCTCAGGTTCTCTCTACTTTTTATTTTAGTCTGTGGGGGAAAGGGCAGTTACTGCCTCCACTATTTGTTCCATCACTCCCCCCCCCTTGGCTAGTTTAAATGTTCATCAAAGTAACATTTAAACCTTCCACTGAGGACTGTGGTTCTCCTCCCAGATGGATGCAGACCATCACCCCTGTAAATGCCCTATCCCTTCAGGTTGGACCCCAGTCTTCAATGTAGCCGAACCCCTCCTCTCTGCATCACTCCTTCAACCAAAAGTTGAAGTTTCTGGTGTGGAGAACCCTCTCCTCCCCCATCAATCAGTCTTATGCATAACAAAGTACAGAGTTTCTACTGTTATTGCAGGATAATCAGAGAAAAAGTGCACAAGGTGGGTTTGCTTTCACATAAGGGTAAATAGTGTGTCTAGTTTTTCCCATCTTGAGTAATATCCGAGGAGTAGTCAAGAGCATGACAGTTAGGGTTCAGTGCCAAAAAGTGCAAAATCATGCAGAGAGTGAAGAGAAACCCAAGAATTGAGTATAGGATGGGGAGGTACTGTCAGTCATTAAGCAGGAAAGGGACTTTGAGGATATCATATCTGATGACCTCAAAGTGGCAGGACAGTGTGACAAAGCAGTGGGTTAGGACCATGGGATGCTGGGATTCATAGGGTGAGGTATCTCCAGCAGGAGGAAGGAGGTGGTGTTGCCATTATATCAATTGCTGGTGAAACCCCACCTGGAGTATTGTGTCTGGTTCTGGAGGTTGCACCTCAGAAAGGATACAGGCAGGGTAGAGGCAGTCCATAGAAGGGCAACAGAAATGGTGCAGTGGTTGCACCAAAAGCCCCACAAGGACAGACTGAGGGATCTCAACATGTACACCCTGGAAGACAGAAGGGTGAGATGGGATATGATAAAGGCCTACAAGTACCTAACTGGGGTAAACAGGGTGCAGGAGGGGAGTCTCTTTTCAAATGAGGAAGAGCACCAGAACCAGAGGACATGCAGTGAAGCTGGAGGGGAGAGTTTAAGAGGGATACAAAACCAGTGGCACTCCAGAGGTACAGTGTTGAATTTAAGAGACCTAAATTCCATGCTCAATCTTACAAGTTTACTGTGCAGAACACACACAGTGAACTCTTCCAACACTGAAAAGGTGAACAACTGGGAACCGTTACCCAGATGCCTCAGCACTTCATTCGTTAGAGCTTCGTCAGGAGGTGCTGTGTTTCTTTTTGCTGGGCTTGGAGAGTTTAAGAGGAAAGCGAGGAAGTACTGTTTCACTGAAGGAGTGATGGATGCCTGGGATAGACTGCCAGAGGAAGTGATGGAAGTGAAGACATTAGGGGGCTTCAAGCATGCATGGGATAGATTGGGGAATATTAGGAAATTGGCAGGGAAGAGGCAGGGTCATCAGAGACTAGCTAGGGTCTGCGGAGACAGATTAGGCAGGGACCATCTGTGCAGACTGGGTGGGCCAAGTGGTCAAATTCTATTCTTCTAATAACTGTTCAGAGAGGACCTCTTGTTTCCATGCACAAGGCATCAAGAATGGTGTTGCGCCATTGTCTGAAAGCAGACAATTCATAGATACATAGATACATAGACAGTGTCAGCAGATAAGGGCCCATGGCCCACCTAGTCTGCCCATTGGAGTTTGTAACTTCAGTTTACGTTTTCCTAGAACTCTGTTGCCCCTTACCCTTGACCTCCAGGATTTCTTTATGTCTATCCAATGCATTCTTAAATCCCGTGATTGTTTCAGCCCCCGCCACTTCCTCAGGCAGGGTGTTCCACTTGTCCACCACCCGTTCTGTGAAGAACTTCTTCCTCACATTTCCTCTGAATTGTCCTCCCTCCAACTTCATCCCATGCCCTCTAGTCCTGGAACATCTTTTTTGCTTAAAAATAGTGTATTCTTGCACCCTGTTCCTCCCTGTAAGATACGTGTATGTCTCTATCATATCCCCTCTCTCCCTTCTCTCCTCCAGGGAGTACATATTCAATTCCTTCAACCTGTCCTCATAGGACTTGTGATGCAATCCATGTACCATCTTTGTTGCCCTCCTCTGAACCTTCTCTACCCTGTCTATGTCCTTATGTAGGTAAAGTCTCCAGAACTGTACACTGTACTCCAGGTTGGGCCTCACTAGTGTCTTGTATAGTGGAATCATGATCTCTCTTTTCCTGCTGGTGATGCCACTGCCTATGCATCCCAGCATCTTATTTGTTTTACTTGCTGCCTTGTCACACTGTTTCCCTTTCTTGAGGTAATCAGAGATGATAACCCCAAGATCCCTTTCCTGCTTGGTGCATGCTATATCCTCATCCCCCAACGGATATATTGTGCCAGGGTTTTTATGCCCCATATGCATTATCTTGCACTTTTTTGCATTGAATTTCAACTGCCAAACGCCTGACCATTCTTCAAGTTTCTGCAGGTCCCTTCTCATTCTGTCTACACCCTCTGGTGTGTCTACTCTGTTACAGAGCTTTGTGTCATCAGCGAACAGTGAAATTCTGCCTTCTAGATGCTGAGCAATGTCACTGATGAAAATGTTGAATAGGGCCGGTCCCAGCACTGATCCTTGTGGTACCCCACTGGTCACTCTTCCCTCTAAGGAGTGACAGCCATTTACCACCACCCTCTGCGTCCTGCCACCCAGCCAGTTACCTACCCACTACACTACTGTCCTGTCCACACCCATATTCCCTAGTTTGTGTAATAGTCTTCTATGTGGCACAATGTCAAAGGCCTTGCTGAAGTCCAGATAGGCCATGTCCACTGCCCTCCCTGATCCACCTCCTAGTCACCCAGTCAAAATTCAATGAGGTTGGTCTGACATGACTCCTTCGAAACCATGCTGCCTTGATCCTGCAGTCCATTGACAACCAGATGTTCCACCAATCTTTCCTTCAGTAGTGCTTCCATGATCTTCTCCACTACGAGGTGAGGCTGACTGGTCTGTAGTTCCCTGCTTCCTCTTTGTTCCCAGTTTTGTATAAGGGACTACATCTGCTGTCCTCAGTCTTTGGGTACCTCCCTGTTTCCAGTGATCGGCTAAACAGGATAGCCAGAGGTTCAGCCACCATCTCTCTGAGTTCTTTAAGGACCTGGGTGCACCCATCTGGCCCCATTGCTTTATCAACTTTATTACTTCCAGTTCCTTCAGGACCCTTTCTCGTGTAAAGGGACTTGTGTCCATTTCTGCACCATTCTCACCCCTTGTACTCCCTTCAGACCCATTACCCTCCTCCTCTTCCTCAGTAAAGACTGAGCAGAAATACCTGTTCAGTATGTCAGCTTTACTGTTGTCATCCTCCATGTGGCCCCCATCCTCCCCCTCTAGTGTTACTATTATTGTTGATATCACATGCTGACCGTATCAAGCCAGTGAAACAAGGGTACTATTTTGATTGTTGCCGGAAATTGGTGAAATGTGGTAGCATCGGGACCAATCAATTGTTCAGTGCCTAGCCCCAGCATGGGCCAGGGTACACTTATGCTCATGGGGGATTTCAGTCTCACAGATGTAAACTGGGATATATCAGAGGTCTAGAGCTAAAGGAATCAGAGGTTTGCTGGAGCAGCACAGGACTGCTTTCTCAGTCAATGGGCAAGGTAAGCAACTGGGGAAACACAATCCTGGATCTCACAATGTCCAATCAGGACATTATCAGTGATATTAAGGTAAAGGACTGTACAGCTCAGAGTGATCATCACAACACTGTGAAATTTAACATTGTCCTGAAAGCCCAGCAGTCAAACTCTAGTACCTTGATCCCTGTTGACTTTGGCAAAATGGTGGGGGTAATTAACAATAGGTAAGTGCCCTGGAATTTTGAGACTCCGCAGCTGCAGAATTTTCCACAAAACTTGCATCATGCCATTGAATGTATGTAGTGCCACAGAATTCATTGTTTTTATTGATTTTTCATTCAAATGTAGTTTATTCATGGTGCCTGGCTCCCATTCCCTTCTTTTTATTCTGAAGCCCCTCATCTATGGTCAGCATGTGATATCAACAATGACAGCACATCATACTTTAGCCAGCAGTAGGATTTAATTCTGCCACAATAATTCCTGCCACAGGAATGAACAAACCCTGTCTTACAATCCCAGGTGCTCTGTCCCAGAAATCAGGGCTGAAGTGCCTAAGAGAACTAGGGGCCCTGAAGATTGAACGAGGGATCTTAATAGAAAGGGAAGAACAAATGGATAGCGGCAAAAGGAGCAGTATTGAGTGTTTCCCAGGAATGCATCAAATTTGTTAATAAAAGCAAAAATATGGGAAACCTATAGTATCTGGTTTGATGAGCAGAGAAGGGCAGCAGTTAGGGATATGTAGAGGGCTTCACTGACCTATGAAGGGGTGAAAATGGCGGCTAATAGGAAGGTGCACAAGGAAAAGCTAGAATGTACCAAAAAAAACGTATTCACGAGGCAAAGGCAAACACCGAATAATAATAGCAAAGGTGGTTAAGAAATAAAGAAAACTTTATTTATGTAACCCCCTTCTGGGGGCTTACCTTTATTGCCCCTGTTCTCCCCATTTCATCCCATTTTCCTCCCATTTCTGCTGAGTTTTCCCATTGCCCAGCAAGTCCTCTGGTGCCCCAGGGTTCCCCCCCACTGAGTGGCCTTCGCCTGATTTCAGTCCATTTTGGGGCCTATAGTGCTGGGTGTAATCACCACTATGGAAAATGCTCCTCGGAGCTTTCGGCGATCACGCATGCTAGGAATGCGCTGTTGTTCCGACTCCCAGTGCGTTCCAAAAATGAGGAGTTCTTTAGTGGTCCCGGTGCCCCTTTCAAGTTTAGTCAGGAATGGAGACCTTCATTAGGCAAAAGAGGAGCCTCAGATCTTTCTAAAATACAATGTAAGTTTGGGCACAAAGCGAGGGATCATGAATAATTCATGGACAATCATGAATATCAATGAGGAGCTGCCTGCCACCTGGGGGGCATATGTTTTGGTAGCAGCAACAGCGGGGGTATAGTGAGCCTGGAATCAAGAGTGGGCTCATTTTACAGGGGCGGTTGGGGCTACAATATTGTTGGGCTTTTAAATATTGTCTGGCTGCACCCGTCCTTGGAAAATAGGAAACTGTATGGGACTGCAAAGAGCTAAATGGGAGCAGCAAAGCTGTTGACACTATGACCCCCAAACAGCAGCCAGACATTTAATTAGGCACCTAGAACTGTAACCAAGGGACTCCTGGGAAAAGGAGAGACTTAATTCAGGTGCCTAAATTATGCCCCAATAAGCCACCTAGAAATATTGATCTCTATGGTTATGGCTAATTGATAGGCTCAATCAGCCAGTCAGCACCTTGGATTCTCGTGAGAAACTCAATGGGCTTGCTAGAATTTTGTCAATCTGTTCTCGGGTTCTGTATGAGTCAGAGGTCTCCTGTGAAAGTGGATCTGGACTGGAGAGGCCTTTCCCAGGTCTTTAGAGGAGATTGCTGTGTTCAGGAAAGGATCAGCAGGGGAAAGAGAGCGAGAGACTGAACTGATACCTTGATTCTCCATGTACTGTGAACTGTCTAATTATTTTGGAGAAGATACAGTAAGTGCTGTAGAAACCCTGAACTGGTGGACTGAATTGAGTTGAGAGGACTGGGCTGTTCTATTTGAGTGCCACAGTTGCTGCTGAGGGTTTGTTTTACCTGTGTGAGACTGCGATTGTGATTCTGAAGAGGAAAAGCATCTCTGGTTGTCAGGGTGCTAGCCAGGTGCTGTACATTTCCTGAGTGAACTGATTGGAGCAGCTGAGAGCTGTGTCCCAGCTGCAATAGAAGAAAAGGTTGTGGACATTTTCTAATTGGAAAGTGTGGACTGGTGTGCTGGGGTCTGTTGTGTTTGGATCCCCCTGTTGATTGCACCTGTGCTTCATCGATCTAGGACTAGCACCAACTGCTAAATGGCATTGAACTTTGCTTGAGCTATTGCCTGTGATTTCTGTGATTTTTGAACTCAGTGCAGGGACTGCAGGAGGAACCCCACCATTTGGGAGTTCTCACCCAGAGCCAGGGAAGGAATCAGCTAACCTCTTCCAAGTGGGAACTCACTGTCTCAGGAGGTCACCAGCGCTTGCTGGGGTGATAGGGCACCTGTGATCCACTGAGGGGCGCAGGGCTGTGGAGCCACTCCCAGGTCTGGCCTTCTGGGGCTAGTGCGGTCCTGCCACAGAGCTCTGCAGTGAGTCAGAAGCAGCTGAAGCTGGCAAGTGGCCAGGCCTCCAATCAAGGGGAAAAGCTGCAAGATCCTCAAGTAAGATTCCATCTGTCCATTGCAGCGTGGGGTTTCACGTTCTGGACATCCTGAGGCAATCAACCCAAGCGTAGTTGGTGTCCTGCAAAACCTTGAGTACACTGGACCTAGCTTCCAGATTGGCTCTATAGAAACATAGAATTTGATGGCAGATAAGGACCGCTTGGCCCACGTAGTCTGCCCATTTCCCTACCTGATGGATAAGCTGCAGATTCTAGTTAATCAACAGCTTACTTCCTCCTACTCCCCCCACACTAGAATTGCCTTATGCCTGTCCTATGCATTCTTGAATTCTCCCACTGTTTCTGATTCCACAACCTCCTCAGGAAGGCTGTTCTATGCATCCACAATCCTCTCTGTGAAAAAATACTTTCTAACATTACCTCTGAGCCGCCCCCCCGCGATCTTCAAATTGTGCCCCTTGTTTTTGCACATCTTTCTTCTGAAAGATACTACCCTCTAGTACTTTGTTAATTCCCTTGAGATACTTGAAAGTTTCTATCATGTCCTCCGTCTCCCTCCTTTCCTCAAGGGAATACATGTTAAGCTGCTTTAGTCTCTCCTCATATGTCTTCTGGTGAAGACCCTGCACCATTTTGGTTGCCCTCCTCTGAACAGCCTCCAATTTGTCTATGTCTTTGCGGAGATGGGGTCTCCAGAACTGCACGCAGTACTCCAGATGGGTTCTCACTAACTGTCTGTAGAGATAGATAACAACTTCCTGTTTTCTACTGTTGATGCCTCTCCCTATGCATCCCAGTATCCCTCCAGCCCTCCTTACTGCCTTTTCACATTGCTTGCCCACCTTTAGGTCATCTGATATAATTACTCCTAGGTCTGTTTCGATTTTTGTTGTTGTTATTAACTCACCCCCCATTGTGTACTCTTCCCCTGGGTTTTTGTTTCCTAGATGCATTACCTTGTACTTCTTTGCCTTGAATCTGAGCTGCCACATATTTGATCATTCCTCCAACCTTGCTAAGTCCCTTTTCATTCTTTCCACCTCACCTTGTGTATCAACCCTGTTGCAGATCTTTGGGTCATCTGCAAAGAGACATACCTTTCCTTCCAGGTGCTCTCCAATGTCACTTATAAAGATGTTAAAGAGGACTGGTCCCAGTACCAAACCCTGCGATACCCCACTAGTTACCCTCCTTTCATGCCTGTTCGACAACTTTGTTGTCGACCGACGTTACAATGACAGCTTTATGTTGACCGCAATTGCTGTCGGCATAAACCGTTCACTGCAAACTTTGTTTTCTTTTTTTTCTTTCCTTTTTTATACTTTCTTTTTAGTCCTCCTCTCCCCTCCGGCTCTGGTCTCCTCAGGAGCACCTAGGAGTCATCCCTCTATGGTCTGCTCCTACCTGGTCAACCTTCCTTCACCCATGTAGCACGGTTTACCCCCCGGGCAGGGATGAGGTGGGCCCCAACACCCCATACTTCTCTGGTGGCATCGGTTGGGAGGGTGCTAGGAGGACGGCCGCAAATCGAGAGCAAGCTCTGGTGCTTCATCTCCACCAGAGCTGAAGGGCATTTTCCCCTGTTCTAGGGAGTGGCTAGCACCCTGTTGTCAAGGTGTTGCCACTGACATCTGCCACTCCCTGCCCCTTCTGTATGCTCCAATGCTTGCTGTGCCTCCGGCTTCCGCCAGAGGCCAGCCAAGCGCTGAACAGTAACCCCCCCCCTTGTTCCAGGGAGAGGACAGCTGTCCTCTGGATGCTCGACCCTTTCCTTTCCCTGCTGACTCCCAGCAACCCAGACTCGTTCCCGAACCCAGTTCACCAGTGTGGCACGAGGTGTAGCATCCAGCACCTCAACCCTAAGCACCACCAGGTTGGCTCAGACTTTGTTTTCTTTGGGGGGCTCTTCCCCCATACCCCCCCACTATAACTAAACTAATCAACTTTGAGTCGGAGTTGATTCAGAGAGGGGATGCAAGACCCCCAAAATGCAGTGCCAGGTCCCGCGGTGACAGTACAGCGACCTGTTGATGTTGTTGCTGTATTGTCGTTCATGGTGCAGGTTTCACTGTGCAATTGGCATACACCCAGAAATCAAGCAAGGGAGTGTAAAACGGATTTAATTGTTTCCTCAAATAACTGTTCTATTTCATCAGGGCCCCAACAGCTGGCCAGTCCATGGCAATGAATGAGCCTGCACCTTGTGGGTACCCCTAAGGACTATCAGGGTAGACACTGGTACCAGTGGGGGTAGGCCTCCAGGAGTGGGCTTGGCCTATGGGCCTATACAGTTATTGTTACTTGTTCTCTTTAATCATCTTTTTATTCACAGCCATCCTTTGCCCCGGTATCCCTTCCCGAGTCCTCACCTCCAATAAAGCTGTGATTTATCATTTGAAATTGTGGGTGCAGGAATTCTCTAAGTCTGTCAGATCATTACTGTTCATGGTTTATGGTGTTATTGTCCAATTGGATATTCAGAGTCTGGAGTGGTTGGTAGGGGAGGTGAGTAGGTGCAGCATCCCAGGGGGCTGTGCCAGCCAGTCACCTGACCCACTTCTACTTTTCTGTGGATGGAGGCACCATGTTATTTTTATTATCTTTGTGATAGAACCCACAAACACCACCGTAACAGGACCCAGGCGCATTAACCTGTTAGAGGGCCAACATGCAGGGGTAGTAGCCTACTGGCACATGGTGCCTGGGTTACATCTTTGGAGGCACCGCTGGGATCTCCTGTTTGCCAGCCATGCCCACTCTGGAGAACCAGAATGGATAGACCCCCCCCCCGGGTCCCAGCACCCAGATCTTTCCTCTGAGGCTGAGGTTTAAGCCTATGAAGGATGACAAAGTGAAATTGGTGGAATGGATTGGGAGTATGGAAATGGACCCCCAAAAATGATTTTTGCTGTTGGGAGTACCCCAGGAGATGGAGAAAGGGGAAATAGACCACAATAACCAAACTGCCTTCTGTAATTTTGTACATAACTGAAGTATATTTTGTCAGTGGCTTGGGCCGTGAGAGGTATCGGGCCATGCCAGGGACTTTTACTGTATCTAACCTGTTTAGAGGGAAACCTGTTTGGAGGAAAAGTGTTAACCAATTGATTCAATGCTTGGTACATGCTGTTTTTCTATTGCCTTCCTTTACTCTTCTTGACAAACCTCCATCTCCCACCTCTCTCTCTTATCCTGGTTTTTCTTTTTCTGTAGCCTAATCCCCTCATCAATCCCTCAACCCCCCACTAGCTGCTCTCTCTGATATTCAGTAGTCTGGGCCACATTTGCTGGTGCCAGGCTTAATGATCCCACTACAGTCTCTCTTTTCCCTTCCCCCGCCCTCTCCTCCTACCTCTCACTATTTCTCCATGCCCCCGAATCTAGAGAATTCTCCCTATTGTATCTGCCTATTTAACCTTTGTCTCCCTCTCATTTATCCCCTTAGGCAGAGGACCTCGCCTCCGTCCGGGCACTTCATGGCTCCCTGTGGCTGGGGCTCAATAGCCAGCCGACTGTGCTGCCTCTCCTTGCCCGCCAGCAAAACTCCTATCTATGTACAGTCTGCAGAAAGCTCTGGTGTCCCCAGGCAAGCGCTGATTGGGCCTTGCCTCTCGCTCCCGGCTTGCCATTGGATGCTGCCTTTATGGCTTTGAATCTGATTGGCTGTCTCTGAAACCTGCTATTTGCTAGCAGAACTGCTGGTTTTGGCTCGCCCCAAACTCCATGTGGCTGTTTATTTGACCCCTGCTAATTTTTGTTAGCTGCTGCTATCCCCTTACAGAATAATTTCTCCTGCCCTCCCACCCCGACTCCGACCTCTATTAAATACACCAAACCTCTGCCTACTTCCAGCCACGTCTCTACTGTCAACCGCTACTAATCGATTCTGACCCATAGCTGGTTAATTCACTCCCCCCCCCGCTCTCCCACATCCCATCCTGCCTCAGATCCTCTAATTACAAGTACTAGAACTAATTACAATTACTAGGAAACATTCTCTTTCACCTAGCATAAATTCTTAGCCCGCATCCTCTGTTATCTTATCCATTTAGATACCTCCTGCTAGCGGGCACTACCTTGCCTTTCATGCCTGCATGCTAGCTCCTGTACATTTAGCTGCTTCTCTCACCACCAAATAAAGCTAGAAGTGCCCTCCTCCTGATTACCCCCAACTCTCAACTCCCATTAGAGCAAGAGCACACATACAAATACCTAGACATCACTTTCAATACTGCCCTCACCTTCCACACCCACGTCAATGCTCTTTCCTCCACCATAAACTCTCAGATTGGCCTACTTTACCACCATTAGGATTGCCTGCCCCTTGCTGCCCTCTGGCTGGCCATCTCCTCCTCCGTCCTGTCCCTAGTGGACTATGGCTTGCCCATCTACGCTGCAACTGATAACACCGCCCTCTCTAAAATCCAGCTCTCCATCAATAAAGCCTGTAGGCTCCTGACTGGAGCCTCCAGCCGTGTCCATACCTGCCTGCTCTATTCCTCCACTAACCTGCTCAACTTCAAGGAATGTCTGCAGTATCAGACCTGCCTTCTTGCTAAGAAATCCCTGCTCAAACTCCCCCCCCCATGGAGTCTCTGTCTCCCTACCATGATCATCCTCATCTGTTTCCACCCACAGCTCTGTTAAAGCCACCTTCAAAGTGCCTAGAACTAAGACCTCCCTTGCCCAGAGGTCCTTATTTTATCGAGCCCCTGCCTGGTTCACCTCGCTCCCTACATGTATCACCAACACTGCCAAACATGGCCCCTTCAAAACAGCTCTCCGGAACCATCTCTTTAATGTCCGCTGCTGTAGGTGCAACTAACCCTGCCCCCCCCCCTTAATCCTACTGCAGGACCTTTCCCTGCCTGGCCCTCCTAATCTTGACAATGCCCCCTGAACTACCAATCCATCTTTCCCCCTACCCCTTTTTACCTACCCCCTTAGGTTTATACAAGGATGTATTCCACTGCAACTCCAGAAAAATTGTACATCTTTAATTGTAAACCTGTATTTTATACTAACATGTAACTAAGTGTATTCTGTGTTCAATGTCTGCACCTGTAATGTTGTCCAATGTTGTATCTGTACAATGTTCTATTGTCTTGCCCTCCCTGCAACGTGGTGCTTTTGTAAATGAGTCCCTGACTCGAAGGTTGTAAATCCGACTTCTACAAATAAATAAATAAACAAAGACAGTTCTCCCTATTCTTACTATCCTAAATTCCTTCCTCAAACTCACTAAGCTACTCTCACTGGCCAATTTAAAACCTAACTCAATTGTTATCATCTTTATCCTATCATCTCTTCTTTATTAACCTTAATTTCCTCGTTATAAATGCTAATCTACTCCACCTGGCCATCATAACTAACATATACTTTCATCTGACACCCACTTAATTCTGCTGTCATTTAGGTACAAGTGTGCTGCTTCTGTTCCTTGCCTGCGTCCTACTTCTCTTCACTCCCACATCCCTTCCCCCCTCATCTGAGCACTCTTCCCCACTCCCAACACCAACCGGCCCTAGTTCATTTTCACCTACCCTAGCCTCCTCCTGCCTGTCTACTGCCCCCCATTCCACATCGCAACCTCCTGCCGGGTTTCTCAATGGATCGAGGCTCCACTTGGATACCATATGAGCCATTACCATGCATTGCAATTCGATAACTGTCACCACCCCATCCAACAGCCAGTCACATTCACAGATAAAGAATTAGTCGGCTATAGTATTTCATTTGCTAATATTATTCTTCTCACATCTGGTGATGTTGAACCCAACCCTGGTTCCCCCCTTAGCGACACAACTAATTTTCCAAAGGGGTTAAGTTTAACCCGCTTCAATATCATAAGCCTCCACCCCAAAAATGACCTCTTGCATCCACTCATTTTGCATCTGAAACCCAGCATTCCCATCATTTCTGAGACGTGGCTCAACAATAAAATCCTCGACACAGACATCTCCATCCCTGGGTATTCTATCATCTGCCAAGACCATACATCCAGGGCTGGGGGTGTCGCTATGTATGTCTCCTTCTCTATCAAATATTCTATCTGCCTATCTATCTCATCTCCCTCAGTCTGCAAGCTCCTACTGATAAAAATATCCCTCCCCTCCTCCCTCCCCATCTGTGTTGGCAGTGTCTACTGTTGTCCCAACCTCTCTGTCTCTGAGCTTTCCTTTATTCCTGATCTCCTCCCCACCATCACTTCCCTTACCATCCCTGGGGAATTGTACCTCCTATGGGATTTTAACATAAACTGGCTCACCAGCAAACAGTCCAAAGTCTGCTCCCTCGCAGCATCCCTAAACCTAAAGCAATTATTAGAGGATCCCACGTGCCTAAATCATAAAACTGGCAAACATACCTTACTCGACTGGGTTCTATCGTCACACCCCCACCATGTCATCAAGTCTGGTATGCTTCCTGATACCCTTACTGACCATCACATGGTCTACTGCTTGCACAAGATCCACTGCACAAAGTCCCCTCTCACCATTCTTAAAATCCTCTCTTTCCATTCCCTTGACATCTTCACCATCCTTAGTGAGCTGTCCAGTATCGACTGTTCACCTATCTCTGTCGCCTCCTCTGTTGACACAGCCCTGTCCTTCTTTACCATGCAGTTCCAATCTGTCTGGGACCATCATGCCCCGCTTAGAAAGGCAAGGGTCTACGGTAACCACTTGCCCTGCATCACTGCTGAACTCATTACCTGTCAACGTGCACATGATCAAGCGTGGGCCGCATACAAGACCTCACACACCCAGCAAGGCCTTCAACACTATTGCACACTCTAGAATGCTTGTACCTGCGCCACCCGCTTCGCTAAAGCAGACTACTTCAACACCTCCTGCCACAATAACATAAAGAACCCATCCAAATTCTGGAATATCATCTATGCCTTGTTTCCCCACCCTCCCAACCCCTCTCCAGTCCTAAAAATAGGTCCCCGTTTAATTGATGACCCATCTACCGTGGCTGTGGAAATAAATAACTTCTTTACTACCTGTGCCTCCTCCCTCCTTGCAGCTCTCCCATCTATTGCTCTCCCATCTTCTAATGTTCCCCCCATCCCCAATCACCCAACACCTTGGGCTTCACCTTTGAACCTGTTCACCCAAATGACACCCTACGGGTATTACTTGCCCTGAATCCTAACAAAGGAAAAAACCCTAATGGCCTTGACCCTAAGCTTCTTCACCTGTCTGCCCACACCAGTGCTCTCCCCCTGACATATCTCCTGAACCTCTCCTTCTCGCATGCAACTGTACCCACAATTTGGAAATCTGCTACTGTGGTCCCTTTTCCCAAAGGGGGTGACCCCTCTAATCCTAGCAGTTTCTGCCTCATATCCCTACTGCCTATCCTAGCTAAGGTCCAAGAGCACCTGGTGCTGGAACAGCTCTCCAACTTCCTTAACTCCTCCTCCTTCTTCATCCCTTCCAGTTTGGCTTCCGTAAAGACCACTCCATGACCACCTCCCTCCTCCAGCTCACTGACTCCATTCTCACAGGGATGGACCAGGGATGCCTCACCTCTACTATCTTTGTCAATCTGGCCAAAGCCTTTGACACTGTCACCCACTCCCTTCTCCTCTTCAAGCTGACAGTGGCTGGCCTCACCAATGCAGCCACTGACTGGTTCCAGTCCTACCTCACTGACCAGTCCCAATCTGTCAGAGTCGGCAATTCAACCCTCCCCCCACACTCAAAATAAACACAGGTGTCCCCCAAGGCTCAGTACTCAGACTTATTCTCTTTTCCATATTCCTGAACAACCTCCCTAATACCTGCTCAACTGCTAGCATACATATGTATGCAGATGACACCGTGATATTCTCCTCTGGAAGTTCCCCTGCTGAAGTGAATACCAGTCTTCAACTGGACTTCAACAATGTCCTGTGCTGGTTTAATGCTAACCAACTCTCACTGAATATCAAAAAAGGTCTCTATGACCTTTGGCACCAGACAAAAGCTGTCCAGACTGCACTCTATCCCCAGCTTTCATACCCTGGCTGGGTCCAAACTGGACAATGTCCCATCTTTTAGTACCTTGGGCTATGGCTAGACAAAAATCTAGACTTTGGTGTACATGTTGATGCCATTCGCAGAAAGCTCCTCCACAAGCTCAGTGCCTTGTACAGACAACACAGCCACCTGCCCATGCATGCTAGGTGTGAAATTGTCCAAAAGATGATATTCCCAGTCTTAGACTTTGGAGACATCATCTACAAATCTGCCCCTAAGACCACCCAGGACAGACTGGACACTATCTTCAACTCCTTCTGCCACTTGGTCCTTGGCTGCCCCCCCTTTCACCCACCACTGTAGTCTTTATACCTCCCTCTCCTTCTCTTCCCTCACTGCCAGGTGCCTGTCCCACACAGCTAAACTAGTAGGTAAATACTGGCTCAGCTCTTTGGCATCTTATCTGTCTTCCCTCTTGTCGATCCCCCCCACCTTCTCCTACTCATTTAGATCCTCAACACACAGAATGCTCCCCCTCACACCGAGGTGTACATTATCCAGTTGCAATGCCTTCTTATATTCATTCCCCAGCTCTTGGAATTCCCTCCCCCTCAAAATTCACTCTGCCCAAACTCACCAGTCCCTTGCTCACCTTCTTTGGAAGTACACAGCTCACTGCTGCAACTGCAACAAACCCTTTCCCTACCTACCCCCTTTCTTCAGAAGCACATAGCTCACTGTGCTGCAGTTGCAACTAACCCTCCCCTACCTACCCCTCTATCTTATCCATCTTCTGCAACCCTCTAGTCTTCATACACTCTAACTTTCCTACATCCCTTCCTCTACCTTGCCTGCCCCATCACCCTCACTTCCCACCCTCCTCCCCCTCCTCTTACTCTACATCTCTACCTTCCCAGCCCACTCTCTGTTCACCCTTGCAGGATTCTCTGCATCCTGAAGGGGTGATGGTCCTGGCTACCCACTCCCTCTACCTTTCCTCCTCCTCCTCCTTTGTAGGGTTATCTTCACCCTCAAGGGGTGATGGCAGTGGCTACCTACCTCCCGCTACCTTTCCTCCGCTAAACTGCCATCCCCATCTATCCTTCTCCCCATTTCATCATCTCTTTCTTCTTCTGCCAGCTCCCCATCCCCCTTGCAGGGTTTCCAGCATCCTGAAGGGGTAAAGGTCCTGGTACCCACTTCCTTCTACCTCTCCTCCTCTCTGATGCCCCCCTCCTCCACTTACTCCGACATCCTCCATTGATCCTTCTCTCCCATCCCTATCTCTATTCTTCTTCTGCCAGCTCCCAGTCCCCCTTTCAGGGTTCTCTGCATCCTGAAAGGGTGATGGTCCTGGCTACCCACTCCCTCTACCTTTCCTCCTCCTCCTCCTTGCAGGGTTGTCTTCATCCTCAAGGGTTGAAGGTCCTGGCTACTGGATCCACGATGGGTGTTCGACAAAAGTTTAGTCGAACGCCCCGACAGCGAAGCCGGCAGGTTGACTGCATTTTTCAGTTGGCTGCCGGTTTCCAATGCCACTAAGTGTTTTCTTCAGGGGGCTTTGCCCCCGAACCCACCACATGGGGTGCTGTGCCCTCCACACCCCCCTACTTAGAATTATCAACTCTGAGTTGGAGCTGATTTGGGGGGGAAGTGCAGGACCCCTGACAGACAGTGCCAGGTTCCAGCAGGTTCCTTATAGCGGCATGGCACTGTAGACGCTGTAGGGGACCTCGCTGTCAAAACGTCACTGTCAGTTCGGTATACCCTGGCTACTTACCTCACCATACCTTTCCTCCTCTAAACTGCCCCATCTCTATTCTTCTACTGCCAGCTCCCAGTCCCCCTTGCAGGGTTCCTAACATCCTAAAGGGGAGTAGGCCCTGGCTACCCATCCCCTCTTGCAGGGTTCTCAACATCCTGAGGGGGAGTAGGCCCTGTCTAGCCACTGACACCTAGAAACCCTCCCCCCCTTATAATAAACACTTACATCCCATGCCTACACCAACCCTTTAACTACTAGCACTGTTCTTGAATGTTCCCACCCTTGCACTACCAGCTCTGTTCTCAGTTACCTCTTCACTCCTTTAACTGGGTTAGTCACTAGGATTAATTCTAATGTTGTGTTCATAAAAATTGCTGTCCCAGCATTATGTTATTATGTTTTTGTAATATACTGTGTTTTTCAATATCTGCTTATTCCGCCCTACTATTTCTAATTTAGTTAGTTGTCTTTATTACCTGGATTGTATGAAGAATGCATATGTTCTATACACCTATTCTATTGACAGCGGATTTTCTCCTACTCCTAATGTATCCCCCTCCCCACAGGACGCTTCTGGAAACAAGCTGCTCACAGTTCATGTTGCCTTCCTGGTGAATCTCTTCTAAATAAATAAATAAAATTGGGTAAAGCAAAAGTGCGAGGAAGAATGAATGACTCTGGAAGGGGTACATTAACTGTACTAGTAGAGAGTAACAATGTGTTACAGGCTGCCTGGATACCTGAGGCTTTGGTGGCAGAGGGGATGCCTGAGTTTCTGCCCAGTGTAACTTCATTTAGTGTGGTCTCCCCGGGGGAAGGGGTACAAGGGTCCTGGATCCCACCAAGATTCCCCAAGGTTGAGAAATACTAGCCTGGATCTGTGCCCATAGCTTTTGATTCTTATCATAAGCTAAGAATGTTTTCAGGGGTTAAGCCCACTCCCAATAGTGAGGACGATTTGGAGGTGTACCACCTTGCTTGTACAGGACTGGCAGTGTTCTGAAATTGAAAAATGGAAGCACCTGGTAGAGAGCCTCCATGGGCCTGTCCTGGTAGTAATTTGATCTTTGCGAGCCACGGACCCTGCGCCCCAGCCCAGGTATACCTGACTGCCCTCAAAAGTGTTTTTGGCAGCCCTGAAGCTGGTGATGATCTTTTGTGGAAATTTAAGACAACCCACCAATGGCAGGGGGAGCCCTTGTCCACCTTCTTAACCCAAGTAGAGAGGGTATTACAGAAGGTATTTAGAAAGGGGGAGCGGTAGCACAGGATCTGAACCAGGTGAGGTTAGAACATGCTATAAAAGCTGCTTGTCACTCTACCCTGCTGATATTACAGCTCTGCTAGCTGATAGGAAGAGCAACCCTCTTCCATATTGGGTTCTAATGCGAGAGAGATTAGGGAAGCAAAAGAGGAGCAAGGACAGTGGGGAAGGCCGAGGGCCTCAGTGGCCGCTACCCAGTTGGAGAAAGAGACACCCTCTGGGGAAATGCAAGAGCTGAAGACTTTATTACAGGAATGTAAGGATGTAGTCATCTCGATTAAGTTGGTAGTGAATATGGGGCTAGTTGAACCCCAAGGGGTGAGTGAGATGACCCCCAGTGCAGCCCCTATCATGTTTGGCTCTGGGTTTACTATGCAGGCACCCGCTCCCAAGGTTGGGGTAAAAGCCCAGATGGATGAAGTAGTCTGCAGGGTAGCTGAGCTAGAGAGAGTGGGGAGGTCTAGTTGAGTGCAGGGAAATGACAAGGCCATCTTATGGGGTCTGGTAGCAGAAAGTACCCTGGTGGGAGTCCCAGGGGCCACTCCGTGGCATCAGTTAGACCACTTCAGTGGGAACCCTTTATATGCAATAGTTGTGGAGGTGAGGGCCATATCTGAAAGGGGTGTAGGGTGCTGATAAACTGTGCCCTCGGCAGAAACAGGCCACATGAAAATTCCCATCAGAACAAGGGAAACTATGGAGGGCATGGTAAAGAAGCACACCAGGGCCCTGGCAGGTCCAGTTCCATGGCTCGTGCCAGAGCCTCTACAGCTAAAACCACCACATCTGTTCCCATTGACATGAACCAGCTTGTAGGTCCATCAATAGAAACCACAGTCACCATCAATGGGATCTCCACCCTAGCCATCCTGGATAGTGGTTCGCAAGTCACCATCATTTTCCAGTCATGGTACGACCAGCACTAGTCCAATGTTGAGCTGCAACTGCTTAAGGGTTTACATATGTGGGGACTCAGTGAGAAGTCATACCCCTATTTGGGATATGTGATGGTGTGGTTGGCATTTCCAATAAAAGCAGCTGGCATAGGAGATGCAGTGGAGACCCTGGCTCTGATCTGCCCTGAATCTGGCATATATGATGGCATGCCTGTGCTAGTGGGCATGAATGTCCATATGTTCGGATAATTAGCCCAGTTGTACCAAGCCCGAGAGACAAAGAGGAAAGGCAGGGAGTCCTCTATTCACCCCTTGATCAAAGAAGCCTACTGGAAGAGGGGCCAACCGCTTGATGAGGAGCCTGATGAGTCCATTGGCATAGTGTTGAGGCAAGATGGGGAGGAAATTGTGCTACCACCTAATGTGGAATGTAACATCACCAGGGTAGTGAGGCTAAAAAAGGATGTGACAAATCAGTTGCTGATGTTGGATGCCCCGGAGGAGCAAGGACTACCCATGGAACTGATGGTGAAACCCAGTGTTCTGCCTGCCCAGGCACATGCCTATGTCAGAAGGGTTACTGTACAAGTCAAGAATATCACTGACAGGGAAGTGGTAGTGATGAAGGGACAGACTTTAGCAAGAGTTTATTGTGCCGATATAGCAGTGCAACCCACTATAGTGAGAGACAGTGCCCCCAAGGGACTTGATCCTGGGTTGTTTGACTTAAGTGATTCCCCAATCCCAGAGGAATGTAAAGAAAGAACTTGGGAGAAACTGGCTGCTCGAATGAAGGTATTTTCCCTATATGAATGGGATGTAGGGTGTGTGAGTGGAGAGTAGCATCACATACGACTCAATGATGAGAGGCCCTTTCGAGAGAGATCCAGGCGATTGGCTCCAGCAGACATTGACGATGTCCATCGGCTCCTTCAGGAAATGCTGGCTGTGGGGATTATTCAAGGGCCAAGGAGCCCCTATGCATTCCCAATCGTCGCGTTAAGGAAGAAGAGTGGGGCAATAAGGATGTGTATGGAGTACTGTACATTGAACAAACGGACAGTGCCCGGCCAGTATACTATGCCTCGGATGCAAGATGCCCTGGATAGTCTGAATGACAGCCAGTGATTCTCGGTCCTGGATTTGCGGAGCGGCTATTACCAGATTTCAATGGCCCCCTCAAGACTGAGAGAAGATGACTTTCATATGCCCATTAGGATTCTATGAATTCCTCCGGATGTCTCAGGGGATCTCGGGCACCCCCGCCATCTTCCAGCACCTGATGGAGAAAGCTGTGGGTGATATGAATCTACTCAAGTGTCTGGTTTATTTGGATAACATGATCATGTTCGGGAAGACCTTGGAGGAACATGAAGCCCGGCTGCTCAAAATGTTGGATCATCTGGAAGGATATGAATTGAAACTGTCAATTGATAAGTGTCAGTTCTTCCAGGCTTCAATTGAATATGTTGGGCACATGGTCTCTGCAAAGGACATCCAAATGAATCCAAGCAAGACTGAAGCCCTCACCACTTGGCCTAAGCTCCGGACCTTAATAGTGCTCCGGTGACTGCTTGGTTTCTGCGGGTATTACTGGAGATTCGTAAAGGACTATACCAGTGTGGTCTGGCCCCGGTTCCATGTGATAATGGTGATCGCGGAAAGGTGATCACCATTTGGGTGAGTGTACATTGCCAAAAATCAATGTACACTTGCGGCGCACAGCAAAAGGGCACCAGAGACTTAGATTTTTTTTACTAAATGATTGTCAACTCCGGGGAAGGGTGCACATTGGGGGGAAGGGTGTGCAAAAGAAACAAAAATTAAATCCCGGACCGGCTCAAAAAAAGGGCGCTCAGAACCAAACCCGGTACCTTCCCAGCCCTAGCCTGCCACCAACCCAGTATGTCACATGGCCAGCTCGGCAGCCCACCATCGCACTCACACCCCACAAACCCCTCCCTTCCCTTCTGCCAGTCGCAGTCCCTCCCCACCCACCCTCACAAGATGTATGTATATAGTGACATCCTGTCACTATATTCGCTGACCCCTATCTGGTCGCCCTCCCTGCCCGATAGCCCTGTGCACAGGCACCATGATTGAGTCACCCTTTTTGAAAGTGCTCAATTGGGGTCACCATCAACACAGGCTACCTCCAGCCCCTACTGAACCTGCTGCAGGGATATCCACCAGCCAATAAAAGGAAGAAAGCCACCTCGCCCAGGACCAGACCTAATCAGGCCAGCTATTTTCAGCCTTCAGAACCCTTTGGCTCTCGGTGGGATGAAGAGTGTGAACGGGCCTTCGATGACATCATCTACTACCTGACACATGCTCCGGTGCTGGCTTATGCAAACCCGCAGAAACCCTATGTTCTCCATACTGATGCCAGTTTCAGTGTCCTGGGTGCAGTCCTATATCAAAAGTATCCAGAGGGCCTGCACCCAGTGGCCTTTGCCAGCAGAAGTTTGAACCCATCAGAAAGCAGATATCCAGTCCATAAACTAGAATTTCTGGCATTCAAGTGGGCTATTGTGGACCAGTTCCATGACTACTTGTTTGGGGCTAAGATTACAGTGAAGATGGATAATAAGCTACTTATTTATGTGCAGACCACCACCAAGCTGTATGCAGCAGACCATAGGTGGCTGTCAGCCTTGTCCACCTACGATTACTGTGTGGAGGTGGCAGCTGGGAGACTCCAATCTACATCTGGCAGATTGAAGTCCCCCACCAGTAGCACCTCCTTTTTTTCTGCCATAGAGCTGATTGCTTCCTCATTGCCTTATCTAGTCCCCCCCCCACCATGTTGGAGGTCTGTAAGTGTTAATGGTGGCTCTGGCTCCTGTCTCTAGGGTGACTCACAGTACCATAATGCTCTGCAAATCTTGAATTTTATTTCTGGAATTCATCCTTGCATTTAAACACACAGCCCTCCACACCTTGATCCCACTCTGCCTGCAACCCCCCTTCCTCCCCCTTATGCCCTGCCTCATTTTGCCCTCTCTTTTTGCAACTTTGTCTTCCATCCTACAAGGTAGACTTGCTTACCTTTAAAACCCTACATGAACAGGGACACGACTACCTGAAAGATCTCTTGACTCCCTACTCCCCCAATCGTCCTCTCTGATCTGCCGATGAGGGATTGCTAGAGATTCCCAGGGTTCGTTTAAAAACTTCTGGTGCTTGGGCTTTTTCATTTGCAGCACCAACCCTGTGGAATTCTCTGCCTCATCGGTTAAGAGAATGCCTGACCATCAGTAGTTTTAAAACTATGTTAAAAATGTATTTATCTTCTCAGGCTTTTCCAGACTGATTTTAAATTTGTATTGCCGTCTGTTTTTATGTACTGTGGCTTATGCCTGTACAGTGCTATGATCTTGAAAGGCGCTTTGTAAATAAAGCATTGATTGACTGATTGATCCCCTTGTCCTCTACTACTCTGCTATTCTCTTAATCTGCTCCCTGTGGGAGTTCACTCCCCTTGAGTCCTCCCTTCCTATGGATTCAGTCTGTTGGAGGACAGTTTATGCATCTCTCTCTCTTTCCACCACCCACCTCAGCTAGTTTAAAGACCTGGTGACTGTGGAGGGATTGTGGGATAACAGATGGACCAGACACAGAACTTCAGGTTTGTGGCTATGGGGAAGTAGAAACATGGACCCTATTCCAGAATGAGCCCTTGGACCAATGCTGGTTGCACTGCTCCAAGGGCTACAGCAATGCTGGGTGTGCCAGGAACCCTGCACCATATTCTTTTTTTTATCATATATTTTATTGAGTAATTTTGAATATTTTTGATACAACAAATGGCAAGCCATACAGCCAGCCACTTAACAACATCAATACAGTTGCAAGTAGTACAATTGCAAGTAGTACAACACCAAAAAAGGAGTACCATCCATTGTACAAACTATCCCATACCAATTATTCACTGCAGAACAGTCATGGTGCATCTAATCTGGGATATTAATGTTTGCTAAGAAAAATACTCTAAGCAGATAAAAGAAATTATGAGACTTGGAAGCCGATGCTTACATCTAAATTCCACATTCCAGGCTAGGGCAGTATAAGTCTAAGATCAAAATAGAGGAACGACAAGATAGCCCATTCGGGGGGGGGGGGGTTGGAAGGTGGTGCCGGGAGTTTGCAAAAAGGCGACTTGAGATATGGTTCCCATCTCCTATAGTAAAGGTGCATGTTGCCCTTCTGGAGGTGAGAGAGTCTCTCAAAGATGGAGAGTTTGGCCAATGCTGCATGCCAGGCAGAGCAAGTAGGGATGATTGGTGCCAATATATAAGAAGAAGGCGTTTGGACCCTAAGATAGTCACCATGCTCCAGTCTCTGTGTGGTTTGGCTTGCTGATCCAAAGCAGTAGTATCTCCCATGCAGAGTCTGGGGCCTGAAAGAACTATAGGATGGTTAAGTACTAAGGAAATATCAGAAGCTACCATTCTCCAATATGAAACCAGATTGGGGCAAGACCAAAGTTTATGGAAGATATGCGCCTCTGCTTGTGAGCAGCGCCAGCACTTACTGTGGCTAAGGAGTTCACGTGTAAAAAGGGCTGCCAGGGTATGATGCCACAGCAGCAATATTTTAAGCTGCAAAAAGCAGCTGGTGGTGTCCCATTACATATGTTGTATGCCTTTAAGATAAGAGTTCCATTGTCCTTCAGAAATGGGTGCGCCAATGTAAGACTCCCACCTCATTTTGCAGGCCAAAGTTGCATTGGGTTGTGAGTCTCTCCATGAGGTGTAGAACCGACCTATGACCCCTCGAGTGGTAGGGAGATGGTGCAAGTTATCTAGCCAGGACCATTGTGTAGATTCTTGGCGCATAGGGAGAAGGGGCTGCAGAGCACTTCTAATTTGTAAGTATCTCTAGAAGTCTTTAAGTGGTAGGGAGAATTGCCTCTATAATTGGTCAAAAGGGAGCAGAGGGTACGTGCCTAAGGGGGAGAGATCTTGTACTCTATAAATTCCTAAGTTGGGCCATGAGGGCCAGTATATAGGTGCCCCATCAATTTTAATAAGGCTATTGTGACATAAGGGAGCATACTGTATGGGGGAAGTCCAGAGCTTCATTTGAGGGCATGATTTGTTCCTGAGATGCTTCCATGAGTGAGCTGTATGAGCCACTATTGGTGGGAGGGAGCGCAGCAAGCCTGCAAATGGAGTGAGGAGTGTGTAGAGAGGTATATATCCTTCCAAGTCAGATTCTTACTAGACCCAAAGTGGGGGATCCACTGTGGTAGAGATGAACCATTTTGTTGCCTGTGCAGCTATACAGGACTTATGATAGCCAGCAAACCATGGGACGCACAAGCTGCCTTGCTACCAGTGCACCCTCATCTTGTGCCTGCTCCACCTTGGTGGCTTAGAGTCCCAAAGAAAGTTAGCCATTAATTTTTCTAAAGATTTGAAGAGCTTGGGCGATATAGCAATAGGAAGGTTATTGAGGAAGTACATAACCCGAGGAAGCATCAGCCACCTCTCTATTTCTATTTTCAATTGCGCCACTAGTGGAGAAACTTGTCGGTATGCAAATACCAAGGTAGCTGAACCCATTATCCGCCGAGGTCAAATTAGTGCCTTGGATGCAGATCTTGGAGCAGAGGCAATTTAAATGAACCAGGGTGGCATTTTTTTGATTGATACATGTAACCCCCCTGCAAATGGGGGTTCCCAAAAGACTTCCAGGAGCTTGCTTGAATGCTCCAAGCCTGAATGGTGTTTGGCATTTAAGCCATTTATCAGTTAGTGTTTTTAGAGCCTCTGGTACTGTCTCTTTAAGAGCTGTCTGCTTGCAGACATAATTAGTTTGTATGGGGACTGTGTGCTTCTCTGAGTACCACTTGAGCTGCTGCCAATTCACTTCATTTTGCAGTCACTAGAGTGCAAAGGGAACCTCATCTGAAAGATGTAACTGTTTGCCAGAAATTATTTAGAGTAATAATGAAATTACAGTTTGTCTAACCTGCTGCTTTGCAGTCAGAACTGTGTCTGCTAGTTCCCATTCTAGTTTTGAACTGCTGAACTGGACCAATCAGTGTGGGTAAGCTAGCTCTAAAATGGTGCCTTGACTAATCAGAACTTGGACTCATAATCTGAGCCAGCCACAAGAGGATTGTATGGGCAGTGACTCTGGGAGATGTAGTTTAGACTTCAGTGCCTTTTTGGACCAACAGCAGCAGTCTATTGTGAGTGACAGCCAATCCAGTCAAGAACTGGGAGGAACTCAAAGGAAGTGCCCAGTTTTGTCGGTTGGAGCTTCAGTTGAGCTTTGGCAGTGAAGAAGGAAGGAGCCCTGTGCTTTTTCAGTGTGCAGTTTAGTCAAAAACGTGTAAGGCCCAGAGTTCCGTCTGCAGCTTGTGTAACAGCTTGTTAGGACTGAATCCGTCCCTGTGAAAAGAATCAAAGGATCTCTGAAGAGTAGAAACCAGGCTCACCCTGTAGAAGACTGGAAGAATTGCTGAAAATTGCACTCGGTCTGTCAGGAACTGAATCTGCTGTGTGTTCTCCGGTATTGTGCAGTAATTGCGATCGGGATACAGATGCAGCCTGCCTGGTATAGTACTTTCTTTTATATGGATGTGTGAAGAGGTTTGTGTACCTCAAGTGAGCCCTGCTGACATTGAAGGACCCTATCTTATTTGAGGTCGTGAGTACTAATTCAGGGTTGCTCCTGTTGAATTGCCACATTAAATCCAAATGGAATTACTGTACTGCTGACTGTTTAATTCTCCTTTTCTCTGTGTGAAAGGGCCCCTACCAGCTGCCAGTTTGGACTAGCCACTAGGGCTTGGGTACCAGGGACAGTAACTGATGAGGGATAGGCCTGTGCACAGAGTCATAGGTAGATTATTAGGAGTGATAAGCCAATTAACCTGATTTCCTGTCCTTGTTATATCCCCCAACAAATCAGAGCTGCTTGTTTCAGCAAAGTTATACTGCCTGAGGTATTTGTCTATGTTAAAGTACTGTACTGTGATTGTTGCACTGTATCTCATTTCACAGGAGGTCCCAGTGCCGGAACCAGACCTGGGGGTAAGTGTATACTGTGAAGGTAATTCTGATATATTGTGTGGGCCACTAGTGGGAAGAAAGGGGGGTTGCAGTGTCCCAGAGGGCTGTGACCAAGTTAGTTTAACTATTGCAAACCCTGACCTCTGGGTGGAGGCACCCGCCATTGGATCCAGGCCCCTCAACCTGTTAGTGGCAAATCAGGCAGGGGTAGTAGCCCCTGGGATAGCGCCATCTAGGGGTTACATCTATAACCCAGAGAGTACCCCAAAGTCATCTAAGAGTTAGAGTATTGCTGGAAGAGTTTGTTGGGGATTTGTTAAAGTTAACAGGACGTCATCCGCGTAGGCCGCCACCAAGTATGGGTGATCAGCAACTAGTATACCTTGAATTTGTGGAGAGGCCACAAGGGTCCTGATCAAAGGATCCAGTGCTACCAAAAATAGTAAGGGGGATAATGGGCAGCCTTGTCTGGTGCCACATTGTAGTTCAAAAGGAGGGGATATCTCACTATTAGTAAGAATGTGAGCTGTAGGCACACTACAAAAAGTGTGTATTCATTGCATAAAATGAGTGCCAAAGCCATACTTGGAGAGGGCTTCATAAAGATACCCCCATTCGATGGAATCAAAGGCTTTTGAGAAGTCAATTGCAAGAGCAGCTAAAGGGAGGGAGGATTTGGAGGTAAACCATTTGAGGCTGAGGAGGAGCTTAGTGTTATCTACGCCCGATTTGCCTCACATAAAGCCTGTTTGAGATAGATGTATGATTGAGGGAAGAAGGGGCACTAATCTAGAAGCTAGCACTTAGGCTAGTATTTTTGTGTCTACTGAGAGAAGGGATATTGGTCAAAAATTGGCACAATGTAAGGGGTCGGATGATTTTTTGGGCAGGAGGGAGATAATTTCCTCTTTCATAGTGGGAGGAAGAATTCCAGCAGCGTGGGTCGATTGGAGGGCACTCTGTAGAGGCTGGATGATGTCAGTGCCCAGAGTCTGGTATAGCTCCACCGACATACCGTCGGGGCCGGGGGCTTTCCCCTGAGCCATTTGGGACAGCGCCAGTTGGAGTTCTTCACAAGAGATTGGAGCCTCCAGAAGTGTAACCTGTTCCATAGTAAGGGTTGGTAGAGGAGTTTGCTGACAAAATTTAGTCAAGAGGGCCTGCAGCTCCTGTGCAGTACTTGAAGATTGGGACTGGTACAGAGTATGGTAAAATTGTTGCATAGTGGTGTTAATTAGCATGGGACTAGTTGCTATAGATACATAGATACATAGATACATAGACAGTGTCAGCAGAGAAGGGCCTATGGCCCACCCAGTCTGCCCATTTGAGCTTGTAAGTTCAGTTTGTTTTCCTAGAAGTCTGTTGCCCCTTGACCCTGACCTCCAGAATTCCTTTATGTCTATCCCATGCATTCTTGAATCCCATGATTGTTTCAGCCCCCCCACTTCCTCTGGCAGGGTGTTCCACTTGTCCACCACCCGTTCTGTGAAGAAATTCTTTCTCATGTTTCCTCTGAATCGTCCTCCCTCCAACTTCATCCCATGCCCTCTAGTCCTGGAACATCTTTTTTGCTTAAAAATAGTGTTTTCCTGCACCCTGTTCCTCCCTGTAAGATACTTGTATGTCTCTATCATATCCCTCTCTCCCTCCTCTCCTCCAGGGAGTACATGTTCAGTTCCTTCAACCTGTCTTCATAGGACTTGTGATGCAATCCATGCACCATCTTTGTTGCCCTCCTCTGAGCCTTCTCTACCCTGTCTATGTTCTTACGTAGGTATGGTCTCCAGAACTGTACACTGTACTCCAGGTGGGGCCTCACTAGTGTCTTGTATAGCGGAATTATGACCTCCCTTTTCCTGCTGGTGATGCCCTGCCTATACATCCCAGCATCCTATTTGCTTTACCTGCTGCCTTGTCACACTGTTTCCTGTTTTAAGGTCATCAGAGATGACAACCCCAAGATCCCTTTCCTGCTTGGTGCACGCTATATCCTCACCCCCAACTGATATATTGTGCCAGGGTTTTGTGCCCCATATGCATTATCTTGCACTTCTTTGCATTGAATTTCAACTGCCAAACCCCTGACCATTCTTCAAGTTTCTGCAGGTCCTTCATTCTGTCTACACCCTCTGGTGTGTCTACTGTTACAGAGCTTTGTGTCATCAGCGAACAGTGAAATTCTGCCTCTAGGTCCCATGCAATGTCACTGATGAAGATGTTGAATAGGACCGGTCCCAGCACTGATCCCTGTGGTACCCCACTGGTCACTCTTCCCTCTGTGGAGTGATAGCCATTTACCACCACCCTCTGTGTTCTGCCACCCAGCCAGTTACCTACCCACCACACTACTGTCCTGCCCACACCCATATTCCTCAGCTTGTGTAATAGTCTTCTGTGTGGCACAGTGTCAAAGGCCTTGCTGAAGTCCAGATAGGCCATGTCCACTGCCCTCCCTGATCCACCTCCCTAGTCACCCAGTCAAAAATTCAATGAGTTGGTCTGACATGACCTCCCCTGGTGAAACCATGCTGCCTTGGGTCCTGTAGTCCATTGGACAACCAGATGTTCCACCAATCTCTCCTTCAGTAGTGCTTCCATGATCTTCCCCACTACCGAGGTGAGGCTGACTGGTCTGTAGTTCCTGCTTCCTCTTTGTTCCCACTTTTGTATAAGGGACTACATCTGCTGTCCTCCAGTCTTTGGGTACCTCCCTGTTTCCAGTGATCGCTAAACAGGATAGCCAGAGGTTCAGCCACCACCTCTCTTAGTTCTTTAAGGACCTGGGTGCACCCCATCTGGCCCCATTGCTTTATCAACTCTTATTACTTCCAGTTCCTTCAGGGACCCTTTCTCTTGTAAAGGACTTGTGTCCATTTCTGCACCATTCTCACCCCTTGTACTCCTTCAGACCCATTACCCTCCTCTTCCTCAGTAAAGACTGAGCAGAAATACCTATTCAATATGTCAGCTTTACTGTTGTCATCCTCCACGTGGCCCCATCCTCCCCTTCAGTCTCACTATCCTCCCTTTGTCTTTCTTTTTTCACTTATGTACCTGTAAAAGGTTTTGTCCCCTCTACCCACTGATTTTGCAATGTGTTCTTCTGTCTGAGCTTTGGCTTCCCTTACTGACCTCCCTGCCTCCCTTTGCTTCTCCTGGTACTTCTCCCTATCCCCTTCTGCCTGTGTCTTTTTGTATTGCCTGAATGCAATCTTTTTGGCTTTCACTTTCTTTGCTACCTCTTTGGAAAACCATAATGGTCTCCTCTTCCTTTTCCTCTTGCTAACCTGCTTAATGCATAATTCTGTTGTTCTTGTAATCCCCATTTTAAATACTGCCCACTGTTCCTCAACCCCTGATTCCTGTCCCATTCCCCTTAATGCCTCTTTCAAGTATCTCCCCATTTTCCCAAAGTCTGCCCCCCTAAAATCCAGGATATGTGTTTTTGTGTGGTTTGGTTCTGCTCCTTCTGTGATTTCAAACCACAATGACTGGTGGTCACTGTTTCCCAGGTGCTCCCCACTGTTACCCCCCATCACACTGTCCCTGTTTGTGAGCACAAGGTCCAGTATTGCCTTCTGCCGAGTTGGTTCCATGACCAGTTGCTTGAGGAAGGCACCCTGAAGGAGTCCAGGATAAATCTGCTCCTAGTTGATGCTGCTGCTGGGATGCTCCAGTCCACGCCGAGAATATTGAAGTCTCCAACCAGTACTACCTCACCTTGTCTGCCATCCTTTGGATGGCTAGCATCAGATCCCTATCTGTTTCTTCCTCCTGGGCTGGTGGTCTATAGACCACACCCAGCGGATGGCTGTCCCCATTTTCCTTTCCAGCTTAACCCACAGTATCTTTCCCATTTTGTTCCTCCTGGATCTCTGTGGCCCTTATGTCATTTTTCACATACAGTGCCACTCCTCCTCCCTTCCTGCCTGCTCTGTCTCTTCTGAATATGTTGTAGCCAGGTATGGTCATCTCCCAGTCATGGTTATCATTACACCAGGTTTCAGTGATGGCCACAATGTCCAGGTCTGACTGTACCATGACAGCCTCCAGATCTTCCATCTTGTTGCTAAGGCTCCTGGCATTTGCACAATGGCTTTCCATGATTTGACCTCCTAGACTGTTTCACTGTTCTACTCCAGCCCCTTCCTTGGTTGTCATTTATCCCTGGTTCTCCTTGCTGTCTGCCCTTCTGCTGAATTTTGCCCCTTTCTGCTTATCCACCTCTTGGGCACTAATCTCCATCTTTTGCACACTGCTTTGCAGAGATAGCCACTCCTCTGGTTCACTGGTTCCACTGTTAGCTGTGGGGGGTGAGCAAGTAGGTACCCTCCTTGCTGGCCTGCCACCCCCCTTTGCTAGTTTAAATGCTTGTCAATGTAGCATTTAAACTTATCATTGAGTGCTTGGATTCCCCTCCAGGATGGATGCAGGCCGTCAGGCTTGAGCAAACCTCCATCCCTCCAGGTGGGTCCCCAGTCACCAATGAATCCAAACCCTTCCTCACAGCACCAGTTCTTCAACCATGAGTTAAAGTTCCTGGTGCATGCACTCTATGCTCTCCTTGCCTCTCACAGGTAGTACTTCTGAGAAAGTGACAGAAGTAGCTACTTGCTTGAGACCCTCCCAGTTTCCTAAACTCTTCCTGAACTTCCTTTGGCTCCCCATTTGCCAGGTCATTAGTACCTAGGTGATAATGACATCCAGCTCACCCTCCGCCTTGCCTTCCCAGTGAACCCCAGGATCTTCCTTCCATCCCTCCATGCCGTGGCACCTGGTAGGCACCTCACCTCCCTGTCCTCCCCCTCCTGTGTTCCTAGCTGGATCCCTCTTATGATGGAGTCCCCACCAGGATTCACTTCCTCCTCCTCTGGGGTCCACTGCTTTCCCCGCTGAGGTCACCTCCTTGCTAACCTCCACATCCTTTCCTTCCACTTCTCTGGGTACCTCTATTTGGTTGTCCTCATTTGCCAGTGTGGCATATGAGTTCTTGAGTGGAATAGGATCTGGGATGTGCCTCTGCCTAACTGCTCTAACCTCCTGAGCCCACTGTCATCCAAGTGCTCCTCGTTCTCGGCATCCTTTGAGGCAGTGGCATTGGACTGGGTGGTCCCTGGATAGGGTGATGGTACTCCTGACCCAGTTTACTTCTGCTCTGAGTCTGGCTACCTTGTCCCACAGTCCAGAGAGATGCATGCAGATAGGGCAGCACCTCAGTGTCCAGAAGGTCTGCCTGAATATGGCTGCCCCACAGCCACTGCATTGCACCACTCCCCACATTATACTGCAATTCCACTACTTGTCTGCTACTGAAGCTCTCCTAGTTCCCTTTTTATTAATTTACTGTACTAAAAATCCTACCACTGATCCTCAGATAATTTTTTTTTTTAAAGAAAAAGAAATCAATAAATAAACAAATGAGTCAAAACACTTGTCGTGCTGAGGGTGGGCTTCTTCCCCCTTATGCCCCTCCTACTTCACACCCCTTGCTATACCCTGTGTTTAGCTCCTGTCAATCAGATTTAACAGGGCATATAATTAAGAGTTGGGGGAAGGGGAGGGAGGGGGCAGTCAGACAAGCCAAGATAAAATTTGCAGCAATTAAAGACAGCACAGAATTACACCACCACTATGTTTTAAATTTTCAACAGCCCAAAAACAATTATAAGTAAAGACAACAAAGAAAGTATAATGTCACTAAAAGCCTACAATCTAAGTTTAAAAGAAAAATAGCAATTACCAGTTACTCTAAAGCACTGAATTGAATATGTTTCCTTCCTTCCCCTTCTGGCTTCTTCTGAGAAATTAAAACTCTGCTTGCTACTTTAACTCTGACTAAGCCCCACCTCCAGTTATCACGTAGCTGAGGTCAGAGGCCAGACAATTAACACCCTTCACCCAACTACAGGGCAGTCAGACAAGCCAAGATAAAATTTGCAGCAATTAAAGACAGCACAGAATTACACCACCACTATGTTTTAAATTTTCAACAGCCCAAAAACAATTATAAGTAAAGACAACAAAGAAAGTATAGTGTCACTAATAGCCTACAATCTAAGTTTAAAAGAAAAATAGCAATTACCAGTTACTCTAAAGCACTGAATTGAATATGTTTCCTTCCTTCTCCTTCTGGCTTCTTCATTGAGTAGCACCCGATGGGGTATGAAGAGTGTGAATCCATGTGGCTGCCTGCTGCTTGCGGAGCTGATATGTGAGGAGTGTCCCTGCATGCTCCCCTCCTGCCCAAAATGCTTGCTTCTGTGTCAAAAGGTGCCATTCTGCCTTTTGATGCAAAATAATGTTTATTTGATATTTGAGACCGACTATTTGTTGATGTAGAGGATTATCTGGAGTAGTACATGTGGCAGATTTAAAACAGCGCTCTAGGACCACCAGCTCCACCTGGAGTTGGCTGAGGGTCACTTTATGCTTCCTGTCCCTACCCGCTGAGAAGGCTGTAATATGTCCCCATAGTACCACCTTAAATGCCTCCCACACCATATCAGTGGATGTTCCACAGTCAGTGTTCAGAGAAAAATAATCTTTGGTCAACGTATTATATGGGGGCGGAAATCTGGATCTTGGAACAAGAGTAGGTTGCAGCACCAGCGTGTGCCACGTGGGCTAAAGTCATGAGAGGAAAACTTAAGTGAGACAGTGGCATGGGTCTGATATTAGTATCGAGCCAATCTTGGTATTGGTTAGACATCTAGTTGCTGGCTCATTAGCCAACCAAAAGTCTATACAACTATGAGAGTTATGTGGCGCTGAATAGAAGAAGTCTGTACCAGTAGGATGGTCCCTATGCCAGATATCAGTGAGGGCCCATTCTTCTTTCATGACTTGCAAGGATTGTCTGGCCTTAGGGTTAGCGTGTGGAGTAGGCTGAGACTTATCCAAAAATACAGCACAGCATGTCCCCTACCATATTAAAATCTCCGGCTAATATTACAGGGAGTGTCGGCCCGTCCGGCTGTAGATCCGACAACGCCTGACTTAGCTCAGGGAAAAAGTCAACATGCTCCTTATTGGGGGCATATATGTTCCCCAGTAAAACAGTACTTGTGGAGGAATATGGTTTCACTACTAGCCACTGATCGTGAGCATCTTTTTTGAGCTCCTTAAGCACCCAGGGAGAGGCTTGGCGGATAAGAATGGCCACACCTTTTGACCTGGTGACAGGAGGGCAGGCCAGGACTTCCCCACCCACATTTTCTTTAGCCAGTTCATACATTTAGCTGTTAGGTGAGTTTCTTGGAGAAGGGCAATATCCACCCATAACGATTTCAGATGCTGCAGGACTTTTGTACGCTTAACCGGGTGGTTAAGTCCTTTTACATTCCAGGATATCAGATGATATCCCTGGGGCCTGGAGGGGGCAATAGGCATCTTCTCACACAGTAGACAAGAGAAGGTACTTACAGATTGTCCAGTTAGATAGTCAGAGGTGGAGATATTGGGTGCCAGGGCCCCTTGGTACCTTAGGAAGAAGAGGGCTATCAGTATCTGCCCTAATTCAGAAGGAGATGTAAGCATCGCTTGTTATGTTCCGACTAGTAGTCTTCAGTTATTCGCAAGGCTGTAGCAATAGTTCCAAAATACAGAAACAAACAGACAAATGAGGTATACAAGGACAATGGTAAATGGGTAATTAACCTGAAACTTATCCAATAAGTATCAAATGAGAGACACTACAATGACAACACTGTGAGTCTGAAGGTCAATGCACAAGAGGGCGATACACACGTATGCATGTATCCCCTACAGCCGCGCTAACTTCAGCACTCAACTCAAAGGGGGTAGTATAGGGGTGAGTTATCAACCAAACTCATCCTAGACCTGCCCTAATCGGCTGTCGGACTGCCCAATCCATGGAGGAAGAGGGGAGGGAGGGATGGGGGGAAAAAGGGGGAAATGTGGGGGAGGGATGGGGCACACCCACCTGCTGGTTACTAATCGATAGTGTAGAGCTGCCCCCAGTAGTATACTGGGAGAAGGGGGAGGGCAGAAGCAGGCCTAGAGGACAGGGCTTGGAGGCTTAAGCACTGACTTGGAAGCCCTCACATGCATAGGATTAAGAGAGGGGGCTATTCCCACCTGTGGGTAGGTAAGGGCCGATCTCTGATTAGGGCTAACAGTCTGTGTGCAGCACGGTGACCGTCCAGGCACATCTGTTTGGCCCACATCCAGAAGGGGGGATTAGACCCCCACCTGATTAGTGGCTTAGTGCACTTGGCCCGGCCCGAAAAGAGATAACCCAGTGAGCCACTCCTACTATGGACAGTTAATTCCCTACTACAGTGGTTATTACTGGGGTACTACCATAGTATACGGGGGAAGGGGTAAAAATTATAATCATAATAGTAGCCTTGCTACCCAGCAGATATGAAACAGAGAGCAAGAGAAGCAAGAAAAAGTCAGGGTCCAATGGTTTGGCCTTCAGCCGGCTTGGGGGAGCCCCGAGGGGTACATCCAGGTTCCATAGGCATTTTCACCACCGCAGCAGCATAGCTGATAAGACCAGGTCATATAGGAGAGAGATTGTCCACTAGTTCCACCAGTGACGTCTCTGGCATGTCAACCCAGTCATTGGGTTGCCCTGTGTCCATATCAGGGGAGTCACTATTGAGTTGGTCAGGCATTGGAGAGAGATCCTCCTTAGAAATCTTTGCAGGAGGTGCTGCTGAGAGTTTGGAATGTGAGTGTTGAGGTCCACTTCTCGGTTTTTGCCTAGATTTAGGTGGTGGGTTTAGTGTATGCTGAGGGAGAGAGGGTTGCTTACTGGAGATTGGTGAAGCAGGGATCAATCCTTGGTCAGCTGTGTGAGCAGAATGAGCAGCTCGCACGTGATCACTTGGTGGGGGACTGGTGTGCTGTGGGACCTGTCCTGCTGGTAGTAAGGTCATGGGGGAACCATAACTAGAAAAAAGGTTCCTACCAGGAGGTGCTGTGTGTGAAGGCTCCCAAAGCCTTCTGGGATTTGCAGTAGGACACTGTAGGCCTGGCCAGAATCTGTTAATCCAATGCTCAATCTCTCCAGGATGATCAGCTGTGAGTTCATGTCCCTCCTTAAAGATGCTCAGTCTAGTAAGATTTTTGAATTTGAATCTAAAGTCATGCTGTTACAGAAAACGTTTGATGGGACTGAATGTTCTCCGTTTTGCAGCCGTTTCTTGAGCAAAATCTCTGTTGATAGCAATTGCAGCACCTTGCCAAGAAAGTTCCCCTAAATCCCTTGCTGCACATAGAATTCTCTCCTTGTGATGTATCTTAACAGGTATGCCATGATTGGCCTGGGGGTGTTGGTATTCTTGTTTGAGCGAGCTGAGACTCTATGGGCCCTTTCCACTTTGATTGGTCCCCTCCATCTATCCCCTAGTATATGAGGAAGAGCCTCATTTAGAAAAGACTCCATAGACTGGCCTTTTGCTCCCTCTGACAGCCCTATGATCCACAAGTTGTTTTGGTGGCTCCGATTTTCATGGTCCTCGGCCCTCTCCCAGAGCACTGCCAGCCTCTCCTCATGTTGTTGCAGATGCTGCCAAACCAGTGCCTGTTGTGCTTCACGTGCCTCAGCTCTCTGTTCCACAACATTCATTCTGTCCTGTAGCTGTTGAACATCTTTTGTGGTGCCAGATAAAGAAATACTTATGTCATCAACTCTGGTAATGAAGGTTTCTAAAAGTTTGGTAATATGTTGCAGAGATTCACCCTCGGCCGCTGGTTGTTCCATTTTCTTTGATTACAAGGCAGTTAGGATCCCAGGCAGAGGAGGTACGATCAGTTGGGTGGTACAGCCCCTCAAAATTCATGGTTGTAGATGCAGGGGAGCTACAGAGCTCAGTGCCAAGTAGACGGTATGGCTGGCAGAGAGATTGAGGCTTTTGCGGCCTGTGCAGGCCCGTTTAGTGCCAAGTCCTGTCGCCACCAAAAAGTAGTAAATCCTCCGGAATCTGCTGAAAGAACGTGCCGTCCAGCAAGGAGGGTATTACCCATGCATCAAGCAATTATTTTGTAGTGGGACCTCCACAGGATCGCGGCATCCAAGTGTGGATGGGCTGTGGTCTGGGTGGAGCAAGAGAGTTAAGCTGCCATCTTCTTTGGTGGCTAGACCATGCCCCTTCTGCACCATATTCTGATCCATGATTGCTGCAAGTGCAGGACTGTGCCTGACCAATGATGCACCAGCAACACATGCCGCAAGGCTGTGGCACTCCTTACGCCAGCGCAGCAAGGAACGGGCATCACTGATGGCAATGGTGTGGGGGGACACAGGTGCCCATTGGAGGTGTGGGGGCGAGTGGGGTCATAGGGAGGGTCGGTGTGCCAGCAGGGTGGTTGGGTATTGTTGTGGCACCCGGCAGGGTGTAAATGCCCATGATATATTGATTTGGGGGCATTTGCACCCCCCAAGTGCCACAGTGATCCTGTACATTCTGGCTGCCACATCAACCCTCCCTATGCCCCTCTGTGTACCTCCTGCCCACGGATCCCAGTAGTAGCCCACATTTTACGGTGTGCCAATTGGTGGAAAGGGGCTTAGATTACCTCCTGGCAGGTCTAAGTGGAACCCCTTGTGACAGCCATGGCGGCGCTCTTGGAATTGGAATTGTGAGCCCCACCATGGCGCAAGCGCCCTTGCGACCTGGCGTACCCAGTTGCAGATCGCAAGGGTGGCGCAGTGCCTGTTCAGCACAGCAGATTCCCAATTTTGTACAGCCCATGTTCTGGAATGGGGAATGCCACAATGGGGGACACAAGGTGCAACTTGCATCTTTGCTGTTTGGCTCAAGCACTTTGCATCCACCGGAATGGCTTCTGGAATCAGGCCCATGGAGTTAAGAGAGGAATATCTGCAGAAGGGAGAGGGGTAGAATCAGGAAGAGATGAAGATGGACTGGTGTAGCTAGAAAAGTCAGAGAAATGCCAGTTGAAAGCATCAGCTATAGCAGTGGGGTTATTGCAATGAATTCCATAAAGCACCATGTCATTCGTAGACTGAGCAGGCTTGCCCTCCATAAAACCTTTTATGTGGTTACAGAATTTTTTGGAGTCACCAGCAGCATTGAGCAGGAGGTTTTTACAGTAGGAACTTTTGGCTAAAAGGATGGGTTTCTTTTTCAACGTGTCCCTTTTCTCTCTGTAGTCAATATAAGTCAGCCAGAAGGCCATTGGTCTTGTATTTAGACCAGCTCTTGTCTCTATCCCAAAATAGAGCAAGAAGGTCTTTATGAAGCCATCTGGTGGGAGTGCCTCCAATTCTATGAGAGACTGAAGGAGTGTGTTTATCTTGGAGTGAGGAAAAATGAGTAATAAAATAATTTAAAGCCTCATTTACATCATTTGTACTCCAGAGTGGGCTCCAATCGATCGGAGACAGGTCATTCATGAAGGCTGCTGGGCTCAGCCTAGAAAAGTCACACAGAGAAAATATCTTGGGGGGCAAGGTGGAGTTCATACAAGCCAGATGCAGTAAACGGGGGAGATAGCATCAGGTAAGATTCCAGCAAGAGAGATTCTGTTAATTCTAGTTGTGAGTATCCAGTCAATAAAAGTATGATTGTCAAATGTAAGAGAAAGTCTGGTTGGTTCAGAGATGAGCTGGTGTAACTGGTGTTTGTGCAGAAGAGCTTCAAAGCTTGTGAGAGATTTATCGCCCCAGTCTAGACTGAAGATATCAAGTAGTATAACTTCATTTTTACCAGATGTGGAGGATCAGTAAGAAAGGAGTTCATTTGGGCCAGCTACTCCACCTTTAGGAGGGTTGTAGGCACAGATGATGCGAAGTGTCTTTGTGCCTTCCAGGAGAAGGATAGTGTGCACTGTTAGTCATGTGGATCATGCAATATATCAGGCATCATGCAGTATGCAAGTGCAGCATAAATAAGTTCACCTCTACTCCTAGGGTATGCAGTAGTAGTAGTGCAAAGGCAACAACAGTAGTGCTGGTGTCATGTGATCAACCAGAATTACACTGAATTTAATCCAAGACGCCCTCCAATTGCCCTGCCTGTCTCCATTCTATAGCTCCTCCCTACTATGAGTGGCAGTTAGCCCTAGTCCTGTTCCTCTCCATCACCCTGATCCAGAGCTCCCCTGCTGTCTCAAAAATCATCACCTTGCCCCTCATCTTAGCTATTGTCCTCATATAGGTCATCTTTTTGGAGACTTCCATCTCCCAAGCAGAGATGTTGGGAGTATCTTATGACCTCCAGTGTAAAAGAATTATGGAGGAGAGCTGGCTGTGATCCCCTAGGATCCAAAAAAGGGGAGAATCTGTGATTGTATCCCCTATTATCTGGGTACGGCGTGCCCTCATCCCTGTTCAGAAAGGTTGAATCAACTGGCAGCCCCACAGAATGTACCACCGGCTCGCACATTCATGTGGCTGCAGTATGGCTGTTCCGCATCTTCACTCCTCTGCCCCCCCTCCCCAGTTAACGGAAACCATGTCAGGGGCCGAACGGAGAGTCTGGGGCTTGCCAGAACCCAGACCAGGAAGTGGTGAAGGATGCGGGGCAAATGGGAGGACAAAATAGGTAAGCCAAACAAGGTTGGGGGGCTTACACTGACAACAGAAGAGGGCTGCAGCAGAGGGAGATTCAATAGCCTTCAGTACATTTTACAGATTTTATGAGCTCAGATCATATGGTTGCTGCTCCCTCTATTCTCCCAGGGCTAGGGACAGTCCTCTGTGACTGCCCTTAGGCACCAAAACAAATCAAAGAAAAAAAAAACAGAACAGAGCATATGAGAACTCTTAACATGCACTGCTGGCGTGCTCCCACCTGGAGTACTGCGTACAGCTCTGGAGGCCGCACCTTAGAAATACATCGATAGGATTGAGACAATGCAGAGGAGAGCAACAAAAATGATTCAGGGTCTGCATCAAATGGCATACGAGGACTTATTTTTATTTATTATTTATTTGAAGTTTGGTAACTGGGTGGGCCCACTGAGACCATGTAGTCCCTTTTTCAGGGGCGGCCCAGGGAGATAATACCATACATACAATCCAAAACAAAGAACAGAAATACAATAATAAGCAGGTTAGGTTGAGGGAGCTGAACATGTACTCCCTGAAGCAACGGGGGGGGGGGGGACATGATTGAGACATTCAAGGATATCCAGGGCATAAATAAGGTAGGGGTACAGGAGCTCCTTCAGGAGAAGAAAAGTGTCAGAGCTAGAGGACACAATATGAGGCTCAAAGGTGGGTGATTCAGGAGCAATGTTAGAAAGTTCTTCTTCACTGAGAGGGTGGCCGACCCATGGAATTGCCTGCCCTGGGAAGTGGTGGAGGCCAAAACGGTAAACGGGTTCAAAAAAGCCTGGGACAGGCGCAAAGGTATCATTTCACAGTTAGTACCCATATTGGGCAGACTAGATGGATCTTGTGGTCTCCTTCTGCCATCAATTTCTATGCTTAATGTGGACAATAGTCCTGTAGCCTGATGACATCTCCAGCACTGATCCGAGACCAGTTGCCCAATGGGTGCCAGCTTCATGGGAGTCCTGTGCCAGCATGCCAGCACCTTTTTTTGAAATCAGTTGATCTCTGGGATTCAGTCAACCTGTATGTGTCTGGGTTCAGCCCTTCTCCCAGCATATAATCATAATGGGTAGTTGCAGGTCATGTGCCCATTTGCTTCTTTACGCATCCCAGTCTGGGAGGTAGAAGGCCTGCATGTGCTTGTATATGAGGCTCCACTGTCCCCTATGCTTCTTCAACCAGGTGGACAGGGTGTGTAATATGTCCACACCTTTATTCCCTGTCTATCCACTCAGGCTTGTATAACATGCCTGACCTGTAAGAATTTCTGGTGGTCCATGTTGGAGAGGTATTAGTACTCTGTTAACTGTTGAATGGATTTAAGGACCTTAGATGTGATATCCATCAGATGGTCCAGGTAGGTTATTCCTTTCTCCTGCCACCCACTCCAAGAGAGAGTATTGTTGTCAATATGCATTTTAGAGTTATCCCATACAGGCTCATACTCCCCTCGGAAGTGATCTTCCACTGACTGATGCTGAGAAGCTTATTCCATGGGGTTTTTGAGAATTGCATGGCACCCATAAAGGGTTTCCTTTTGGGATAGCAGCCAGTAAGAATAAAGATGAGGAGTGTATTACGCAAGCAATAATACCTGACACAGTGGGTGGTATTGGGCAATACCAGACAGCCCAGGGATGTAATGAGGCCCGACTTTGCAGACAGAGGGCCTTATAACCCCTGTAAGATCTGGTATTGCCAATACCGCCCACCCTGGAGGGTATTATTGTGCTTAGAAAATGGGTTCTGTGTAAATTTAAATTAACTAATAATGTAAGAGAGGAGATGATTCTAAAACAGATATAAAAAATAGAAGAAATCATTTTGTGATAAATAGTCCCTCCATTTCTGTTGTACCCCCCCCCACACAGAGTCATTCTCTTCTAACAGTCCTCCCACCTCGCATGTGGAAGAAGAAGAGATTGAGTTAAATTTGTACAGTCACACTAGCAGTTTGTTGCCATTGTTTCTATGTTCAAACAAAGAAAAAAAAGACTTTTTGTTCACTGGTAGCAAGATGCGGCTGTTAGGTGCACGATGGTCCCCAGAAGTGAAAGTATGGTGTGGGACAACAGCGCTGTAAATTATGATTGTTTTTAAGGTTTAACCAGCAGTGCTGGTATAGTAAGTTAAACAGGAGCCCTGATATATTTTAAAATAGGAGGTGATAACTTCATCCACCAGGAGAGGGCTCGTTAGAGTGATGAAACGAGAGTTCTCTATGTACTTAATGTAGTTTAATTTGTGGCTGTTTCTGTGAAGGTGAAAGGGCAGGGCAAACGGGGAGAAGCATAAGACTGCCAGTTGTCTCGAACAGCCGTGAGTATGCTGGCGGCTTTCTGTACAGAAACAAAACAAATAAAAAAGTACAATTTCTTTATGCATAGTATTTGGTTTCTTTTTGCGGCTGTTTTTGAGGAGTACAAATGGCAGGGGCAAATGGGGAGACGCTACAGATCGTCAAGTATGGATTTACTGTCACTGACGATCACAAGCTAATGGTGATAGCATCTCTCATTTAATGAGAGAAATAATGGTGAAGATTTTAAATTCAAATTAGGTGGTTTTGTCCTATTAGAAAGCAGGGTGGGCACTAGGATACTTTACTGGGTGAAGAGGCACTATAGGGTGGTGCTTATTATTAAGAGGGCTCTATCTGCTAGTTAATGTACCACTGCCAGCCAATAGGATTTATTAGATTCTTAAGCCCATTTTCTAACCCATGGTGCTTGTTCCATCTGTGTCCACAGTGCTCTGGAATGGGGGGGTCCAAGCCAGTCATGTAGTGCTCCCCCTCCCTGTTTGATGTTGCCCCCTCCTACTCAGATCAATATCTCTCCAATCATTTTAAGCCCCCAGTTTGTGTGGCGGTTAAATCTTCTCCTAAATATGTGTTCACATCTAGTTTTGTGGTTTTATTCGCACTTGCTCCTTATACTGACATTGCACCATTTATATGGATAAATCTGGTATATGCAATTTCATGTCTGCCCAACTAATGGTATTTTTATTACTCTTGCAACTTACTGTACTGTGTATTTCTGTACTGTGTATTTTGTTGCGCCTGCCCAATCGTATTATATTTTGGATTGCTCTTTCACCTCACTGTACTGTACATTTCTGCATTTTGTATTTTATTTATTCTACACCCTGTTATTATCTACTCCCGCACCATCTCCCCCAGGACACATCAGGAAACGAGCTGTTACCAGCTCAATAGCTATTTCCTGGTAAAACTTTTGAAATCAGTCAATGAATAACTAATTAAATGTTTTACTGTATAAGACAGTCCCATGAAGTTTGGCTGAAAAGGTTCTGGCTTCTCAAACTGACAAGCTGTGTGAAAGGACTGTTATACAATAAAGACAAATCCCTCACAGGCTCTGAAAACAGACTGTAAATCATGACTCTGCCATTAGTGGAGAATTTTTTTGTGAGGGGAAACACGTGGAAGTAATGAACTTCAATTGCCATATAAATTTATCCCTCACTCCCATTTCTGGTTTCAACAATTTTATTTATTTGAAAATTAGTGACCAGGGAAAGTACACTGAGCTGAACCTAGTTTCCTGGTGTGTCCCACAGGTGGGGGTATAACAATACTGTATTGGAGAACCGATCACATATAAAAAGACAAGGAAACTGTCCATTGAGCTCAGGAGGTGCAGCCCTCAGAACTGTCTGCTGTGATTGTGTGCATGACTGACATGAAGAGACTGATGTAAGAAGAAAGCATGCATAACACAGAGTTTAGAGGTAAGTGAAACTACTTTAATTAAAATCCGTGCATTAATTAAAATGTTTTCAAATATTTTCATATGCGACAGTCAATATTTTTGTAAGGAGCAAGCGAGCAGCTCACTGGGGAGAGGTGGCAGGAGTGGGCAGCTGATTGTGATTGCAGGACAGACTATTGTCTACTCTTCCCCCTCCCCTGGATGCATGTGAAAATGTTAACAGCTCAGTATGTCTTTCCTGGTAATAACACTTTGGACATAAATACATTTAAAAAAATCATGTTATTACATACGCCAATCCTAATAACTTGTATTTTTTTTTTTTTTTGTCTGGAAAGATTAGGCAAATTTCATACAATTGCTGTTCCTATATGAACTGCATAAGAACGTTAGCATCTTTCTTACAGTTATCAATTACGAACATACGAACATACGAAATTTGCCAGCAGATAAAGGCCTAGAGGTCTATCAAGTCTGCTCGAATGTGCAGCTAGCACCCCTTATTTTGCAGCTGCCCCTCCCTTCCACCCTTCCCCTTCATTAACCCTCCCCCTTGTCCTGTCCCATCCTCATTTAAAGCAGTCCACTGTTCTACTGCATACCACTTCTGCAGGTAACGCATTCCACCCAGCCACCACCCTCTCTGTAAAAAAGTGTCTCCTCATCTCCCTCCTGAACCTTCCTCGCTCCAGTCTCATATCATGGCCCCTGGTGGCCCTCCTCCTTACTTTGGAACAGCCTCTGTACCCGGCCTTGTTTATTCCTTTCATGTATTTAAAGGTTTCAATCATGTCACCCTGTCTCTCCTCTCTCCAGTGAGTACATGTTCAACCTTCAACCTCCTTCGTGTGATAAGTCCCCAGCCCCTTGATCTATCTTTGTCACCCTGCGCTGCACCCTCCAGTAACTTAATGTCCTCTTCAGATACGACGCCAGTACTGCACGCCAGTACCCAGGTGTGGTCTAACTAATGACCCATACAGTGGCAGAATCACCTCCCCTCCTCGAGGATATACCGCTTCAATACAACCCAGCATTTTGTTGGCCTTGCAGCTACCTTCCTACATTGTGCCGAGTTGTTCATTGACCCTGTAATGAGCACACCTAGATCCTTCTCCTCCTCTGTCTGTGCTAGCTGCACTCCCCCAGCTGGTAACTCCTCCTTGGGTTCTTCATCCCAAAATGCAGCACCTTGCACTTTTTGGCATTAAACCCCAGTTGCCAGGTGTCTGGCCAGGTTTCAAGTTTTGCCAGATCATCCTGCAACCCCTGCCATCCCCCTAGGTCATCCACCACCGCGCCAACCTTGGTATCATCAGCAAACAGACTGATCTTGCTCTTGATGTCCCATGATATGTCTGCAATGAATATCCCAAACAACACTGGTCCCAACACCGAGCACTGTGGGACACTGCTCGTCACTGCCCTTGGGTGTGAGAGCTCCCCACCCACCACCTTTACCTGAACAAATCCACATAATTGTTTTGCCATTGCTAGTGGCCCAACTAATATAGCCCTTTGGGGCTTACAAGAAACTAGGACAAAAGTAAACTTACAAAAAAAAAAATGACACTGACAGCTGACTAAAATCTGGGACTTTCCTGGCTGAAACAGGACATCTGGTCACCTTAAAATAATGTCATGTGAATAGACTGAGTAATTTATTCCAAGGCATTACACACTGTTCCTGGTACGCTGTTCAAAATAATGTACAGTACTTTTAAGATGGGGCAGCATGGTTTTCTCCATAGCTGTGGGGAGGCTCACTATGACAGAGCCTGAGAACTACTGAGGTTACAGGCTAGTCCTGTGGTTAAGGGGAGCAACAGACGATCTGCCCACCACCTCCCTGCTGGGCATTATAGAAAGGCAGAGCTAAGCATCAGATCGGTGATAAACCAAGTGACTACTGCAAACAGAATGCGAGTACAGAGAAAATGTGAGTAACTCATAGGCACCGTTGGGACAAAAACACTGAAATTTATTAAAGAGACTGCATTTGATTTGCAGGTTTGGAGTCCTCAAAACATATTGAGAATGTTGAAGTATAGCACTTCCAGTTATGGGATAAACAGAATTTTTTTTTTTTTTTTAACAAAGGTATAAAATGAATTTATTTAAGAAATAAAGAGTTAACAGAGTATACTGGAGTATATTTAGTTTTTTTTTGTTTTACTTTCGTGACCAGTGATAATAATAATATTTTCAAAACTAAGAAGATGGGAGCTATAAAGCCAAAATGAAGTGAATAACTCTAGGAACATATGCGTATTGAGCCAGCACTATTAATATTTATTTTTATAACATTTAGGGGTCATATGAGGTTTCCTGAAGAAGCTGTGTTAACAGTGGAACACTAATACATCCTTATTGATCTGTTGGCTTATGAATGAAATAAAATGAAATTAGTATACAAAGAATGGTGGTGAACAGCATGTATATACGAGGATCTGTCGTACATGTTAATTATTTCTGCCTTGTCTTGGACAGATGCTGCTTCAATTATTTTCTAGGAAGGTCTATCTGCAGTCTTGGTTTGCATTATAAAAAGACACCTGGTCCAGACCACTGGTGCTGTTGTGTTTTTTTTTTTTTTTTGTGTTTACTTACTGAGAGCTGCCTGTTTATTTTGCACTGCTGATTTAGAAGGTTCCCTTGACTCTGCTGCTGTCTTACAACTGATGTTGCATTTGTCCAGCTGCCCGCCTCCTGCAGCCATTGTTGCTAGCCCATATTCCATGGCCTGCTCCATTCCTTTGCATCAGCCTCCTAGCTGTATTTGGACCCCACAGCTCCTCTGCTTCTGGCCAGTTGGCAGGTCACCTTCCCAGCCAGTTTGTTTCCCTTTCAGGTGTTTTACACCCCTATTTGTCCATTGGTATGGCCACACCTGGAATATTGCATCCAGTTCTGGTCCTTTCATCTGAGAAAAGACAGGGGAAGGTTGACATCAGTCCAGACGGGGGTGGCAAAGATGATCAGTTGTCTTCAGATCCTGAATATGTACTCCCTGGAGACCAGAAGGGAGGAAGGGATAATGACAGAAACATACAAGTTCCTATGTGGGGTTAAGAGGGTGGGCACGGCAAAGCTATTTACAGTGAGAGGAACCATAGTCTCTGAGGCACAACTACTATATAAGCTGGCAGAGGATATGTTCAGGAAAGATGTGAGGAAGTTTTTCTTCACAGAAGATGTGCTGGTGGGTTGGAATGGTTTGCCCGGTGAGAGGGTAATTGCTAGCAGTGGGGCAGGATTCAAGGCTAAGTGGGATATATTCAAGGGAGGTGTTGAGTGATTCAGTGAAGCCTAGCCTGCAACAGATAGCTGGTGTTTGGGGGTCAGTAGGTAAGAACAGCACAGACTGGATGTGCCTTGGGCCTTTTTTCTGTCCTTAGTATTCTGTGTTTCGATGTCAATCAATCAATCAATCAATCAAGTCTTTATTTAACCAGGCGTTCATCGTTGAGCAGAAGCTCATTTGCAAGATGGACCTGGGTGGAGCATGAACAATTGTATATACAGGTCAATACAGGTATTTACAAGGCAATACAGATAATACTCTTTACAGAGAGGAAGAAAAAGAAGTTCATATGTACATAGAATTATACAGATATTGTACAGATTACACGGTATTTACATACATAGAAGTGTCTATAGGAAAATAAAGCAGGTTATCTAAGGTTGCAGGAGGAAGTAACGGAAGAAAAAAATAAAATAAAAATATACACCAGGTAGAGGTGAAGGTGGGGAAGAGAGGGAGGGAAGTAGGGAAAGGCTAGAGGGCACGGTGCACAGAAAGGAGTTGGTAAAGCTGGATGTAGAGAAGGTGGATGGAGAAAAGGAGTATGTGGAGCCCCGGATTGAATGCTATAAGCACGGGCATGGTAGGATGTCACAACGCAGGGTAGTGAGTTCCTATCCGAGGTTGGGAAAGGAAGAATAAGGGGATGGATGGGCCTAGTGTTGATAAGACAGGGGATAAGAGAGAGAACAATTAGGCTGGTGAGGAGCAAGCTGGGGGGGTCAGTACTTAAAATTGGGTCTAGGCGTGGCTATATACCAGTACTGGGTCTGAGTGGGTGAAGCAGTTACATACTTCTCTGATTGTATGAAATAAAGCATCTTGAAAGCATTTATACCGATTAGAGTGCTTAATTTGAGGGTTTTTTGTAGATCGTTCCATAAGGTAGGTAGCACGAAGCTTATGGCTGCCCTGCCGAAGCGGGATTTTGCTTTGGGTACTTTAAGTGTAATAGCTGAGTAACTTCTTAACGCGTATTTCCCAATTATACCAGGGAAGACAGCAGGAGATATAGTAAGGCAGCTTATTAGAGATGGCTCTATAGGTCCAGAGAGCGCATTTCTGGCGCCTGAACTTTAGTGGATGTCCATTCCACTGCCGCATATAGGGTGCAGTGATGTGTTGAAGGGGAGTCCTGTTATAAACCCCAGTGCTCATGGTAGAGTGTGTCCAGTTTAGCCATGTAAGAGTTGGGGCATTGACTGTAGAGGAAGTCAGCGAATCAACCAATGATAGGAAATGGATTGATCAGTTGTTTCTGGCATCTCTGGTGAGAAATTGGTTGATTCTAAAAACAGTCCAAGCCTTTGTCAAGTCGCTTTAGCAAGTCCTCGATATGTTCAATGAAGGAGAGTCTTTGGTCTATCCAAACTCCCAGATACTTGAATTTTGTAACAAATTCTAGTTTTCACCTAGAACTGTGGTAATTTGGGGAACTGTCCCACTGGACACAGGGTTAGCTGTACGGATAAAAGGAGAGAGTACCATCGCTTAGTTTTTGGGCATTAAGGAGTAGCTTTTTTGGAGGAGTTGGCTTTTGCAAAAGGTTGAATTCTGACTGTAGGTCATTGCAGGCAGCTTCAGGTGTTGGGCGACCACGAGAGAACTGTATCAGCTGCAAACAGATGGATGTTGGCTTTTATACAGTAGTCGATGTTATTAATGTAGATTGCAAAAAGTAAGGGCCCTAATATAGAACCTGAGGTACCTTCTTTGCAGAGTTTTTATGGGGACAGACCTTCGCTTTAACTTGTTGAAGGGCTTCTGTAAGATAGTCAGTGAACCAACGAGAGAGGAGGGGTCCACACCTATGGTTTGAAGGGCGGAGAGGAGCAGACTATGGTCGACGGTGTTGAAAGCCTTGCTTAGATCAAGGAAAACAGCACAAATAAAGTTTTGCTCTCAAGATTACGCTGCCAGTCGTTAGTAACTTTGGCGAGGGCTGAGATAGTGCTATGTTTAGCTCTGAACTGGACTGCATAGGATTTAGCAGTTCCCTAGACTCAAGGTGAGTCCTCAGCTGTGCATTTACAATTTTCGCTAGGAGCTTGGACAGGACCGGAAGGAGGGAAATTGGCCTGTAGTTATTGAGATCACCACGGTCACCTGATTTGAACAGTGGTATGACATGTGCTGTCTTCCATATAGGTGGTAAGATGCCCTGAGACAGGGATAAGTTAAAAAGGTGGGTGACGGGTATCGCTAGTACGTGGTAGGCAATTTTTAGGAAGTAAGGGTCAAGGTAGTTGGCCCCAGCACTTTTTCTAGTATCCAACTGAAGCAAGAGGTCTCTACCCTTCAGTGTGGCAGGTTGAAGTGAGAAAGGCGGCGAAGGCTATCGGAGTTTCAGGCAGTTGGCTGGCAGTCTGGGAGCAGGCATGTTTGCAGGGGAGTTATCAAATGCCATGCCTGCAGTAGCAAAGTGGTTATTGAATGCGTCAAGTATATCCATCTTTTCGGTTATAGTCAAGTTGCCAGAAGTAATCTTGGTCGGGAGTGAATTTCCTGAGGAGTGGCCTAGCAGATCACTGATTGTGTTCCAGAGACGTTTGTCCTGTTACCAAAGTCACCGAATTCCTGTCATTTGATTCCATGTTTTCTTGGCTCAGCCACTTTTCCTAGTCAAAAAAGTCACTATAATGGCAACAATGTAGTTTTTCCAATACTTCTGCAGATCTTGTTATCCAGATTTGGTGCCTTAGATGGGTTTTGAGATCACTCCATGAAATGGGTCACAATAATCTAAAGGACTCTAAATAGCTTGGCAGAAGACACCAAGAGAAAGGACTGCTGTGTGACTGAACTTCTCTGCTGGGACTAAAGTAGAAGAACTTTTGCATTTGGACCTTTAATTTAGGGTAAAAAACTAACATACAAAACAAAAACAAAAAAAAGTGTGTGTTTGGGTTAACTGAACTGAATGGGTAACTGAAAAGTCATCTAGGTGTAAATCTCAGGTGACTGAAAGGACTTAACTGCTGTTAGGTTTAAATTACTTGTAGAAAGATCTGGTAAGTAGGGGGAGTGGCTTAGCTAGAAGGAAGCTACATTTAAAGACTGCCTTAGAAAGATTCTGCTAATAGCTTGGCAGAAGACACCAAGAGAAAGGACTGCTGTGTGACTGAACTTCTCTGCTGGGACTAAAGTAGAAGAACTTTTGCATTTGGACCTTTAATTTAGGGTAAAAAACTAACATACAAAACAAAAACAAAAAAAAGTGTGCGTTTGGGTTAACTGAACTGAATGGGTAACTGAAAAGTCATCTAGGTGTAAATCTCAGGTGACTGAAAGGACTTAACTGCTGTGAGGTTTAAATTACTTGTAAAAAGATCTGGTAAGTAGGGGAGTGGCTTAGCTAGAAGGAAGCTACATTTAAAGACTGCCTTAGAAAGATTCTGCTAATAGCTTGGCAGAAGACACCAGGAGAAAGGACTGCTGTGTGACTGAACTTCTCTGCTGGGACTAAAGTAGAAGAACTTTTGCATTTGGACCTTTAATTTAGGGTAAAAAAACTAACATACAAAACAAAAACAAAAAAAGTGTGCGTTTGGGTTAACTGAACTGAATGGGTAACTGAAAAGTCATCTAGGTGTAAATCTCAGGTGACTGAAAGGACTTAACTGCTGTGAGGTTTAAATATTTGTAGAAAGATCTGGTAAGTAGGGGAGTGGCTTAGCTAGAAGGACGCTACATTTAAAGACTGCCTTAGAAAGATTCTGCTAATAGCTTGGCAGAAGACACCAAGAGAAAGGACTGCTGTGTGACTGAACTTCTTTGCTGGGACTAAAGTAGAAGAACTTTTGTATTTGGACCTTTAATTTAGGGTAAAAACTAACATACAAAACAAAAACAAAAAAAAGTGTGTGTTTGGGTTAACTGAACTGAATGGGTAACTGAAAAGTCATCTAGGTGTAAATCTCAGGTGACTGAAAGGACTTAACTGCTGTGAGGTTTAAATTACTTGTAGAAAGATCTGGTAAGTAGGGGAGTGGCTTAGCTAGAAGGAAGCTACATTTAAAGACTGCCTTAGAAAGATTCTGCTAATAGCTTGGCAGAAGACACCAAGAGAAAGGACTGCTGTGTGACTGAACTTCTCTGCTGGGACTATATTGCCCTCCTTCCCTCACCTCTACCCCCACCCAAAGCTAGTTCTATTTTTATAGGCCCAGGATTTGACTGACAACAGGAACTTCCTGTTTAGGGGCAGGAAGTGAGTGATCACAGAACCACCAAGGACCCACCATCCTAGAAGGGCAAGAGTAGCTCTCCGGCCCCCTCTAGCTGCTGGAGGTCTGCCTCTGAACAAGTAAGTGGTCTACTGAGAAATATAGGATATTCTTGTCTCAGAACAGGACAATCAGGAGCTTAAAGGGCACACAGGCAGAAAGTAAGGAGAGAGAGAGAAAAAACAGACGAAAGAGTAAGGATTGCAAACAGTTAAGGAGTCAGAAATAAGACATGATTGGAGTGGTGCAGTGCAGTGGCTGTGGAGCAGCAGTCTTCCGGGAGATGTTCTGGAGGATGCGGTGTTGTCCCATCTGCAGGCACCTCTCTGGGCTGAGGGAGGAGGTTGCTCATCTCCAGGCTGAGTTGGCCAGGATTTGTGGGACCTCCTCTTCCATCCAGGGACCACCAGTGCCATTGCCGTTGCCTCAGAGGTTGCCAAGAAAGAGGAGCGGTTGGACCACAGTGGGCTCAGGGAGGGTGAGGGTGGTGGAACAGAGGCACATCCCTCCAGTTGTACCTCTCCACAATTCCTATGCCATTCTGGCAAAGTGTGGTTCCTCTATGGAGGCACCTACAGTGGAGACCAAGGAGGATGCTGGGAACCTCCACAAAGGAGACCCACAGGAGGGTGGCAGGGGAAGGAAACAACTCCTGGTGGGGGACTCCATTGTTAGGAAGGTAGAACTGGGCAAGGAAGGGGAGAGGGAGGTAAGGTGCCTGCCTGGCGCCATGGCTTGGAGGGACAGGGAGCGAATCCTCAGGATTGCCAGAGCAGCTGCACAGGGGAAGGAGCTGGATGTCATTGTCCACCTAGGGACAAATGACCTGGCTAAGAAAGGGATTAGAGAAGTGCAGGAAGAGTTTGTGGAATTGGGGAGGGGCCTTAGTCAAGTAGCACGCACGGTAACCTTCTCGGAGGTGCTACCCATCTATGGCATAGGAGAGGCTAGGATGTTCCATACCATGGGATTCAATCAGTGGTTGAAAAACTGGTGTGGAGCTCAGGGATTTGGCTTCATTGGGGACTGGGGGTCCACCTGGAGTGATGCAAGCCTATACTGGCATGATGGGCTGCATCTGTCTGGGAGGGGAACCAGGATCCTAGGTGATAGGTTTAAATGCTTCATTGGCAAGCTTTTAAACTAGTCAAGGGGGGAGGCACTGGAAAGGAGCAGGGAAATCCTAGCCCCCAAACAATCACGGTAGTAAGTGTGGCAAACACCAACATGGAGGTGTCGATAGGGAGAAGGGCAGGGGTAAATGGAGAAAGTGACAAAGGCAAGAAGGACAGAGATGGGGCAAAAGGGGGTAAGGCCATCAGGAAATGGAGGGTAATGAGTACCAATGCCTGTAGTCTGGGCAACAAGCTCCCTGAGCTGGTGTCCTTAATGGAAGAGGGATGCCTGGATATCGTAGCAGTCACAGAAACATGGTACACAGAGAACCATGACTGGGATGTTAACATACCAGGGTACATAACCTACAGGAGAGACAGACAAGGGAGAAGAGGGGAGGAGTAGCTCTCTATGTAAAGGAAGGATAAAAGCAACTGAACAAAAGAGTAAACAGGGAGGAGAGGAGGCACTGGGGTCACCTGGAGACTGGAAAGGGCACCACAATCCGCATAAGGGTTGTGTACAGACCCCATGTCAGGGGAAGGAATGGACAAGGATATGATGGAAGGCATTCTTAGAATGGGAGAAAGGGAGATACTGTTGATGGGAGACCTGAATATGCCAGATGTTAACTGGAGCATTTGCTGCAGCCACATCCAAGAGCAGGGCCATTCTTGATGCCCTACAGGTGGCAGGCATTAGACAGCTAGTTTTGGAACCCACTCATGAGGGAGCAATCTTAGACCTCGTAGACTCAAACTGGGGCAGTGAGAGGATCTCAGATCTAGAAGTAGGTTGCCATCTGGGGACAAGTGACCATCAAACAGTGTGGTTCATGTTAAACTCAGCTACAGAGCCAAGCCATAAAAGTGAGGGTACTGGACTTTAGGAGGGCTGACTTTGGCAAGATGGGAGAGTGCCTCAGAAAAGCACTAGCAAACAGGCTAGAAGGAGGGTGGAGCAACAATGGGAATTATCAAACTGCCATCACAGACGCAACAAGCCTTTGTGTGAAGCAAATAAACAAATCAAAATGAAAGAAAAAGCCACTATGGTTCTCAAGAGAGGTGGCTGTGAAAGTCAGGAAGAAAAGATAGCATTCCGGAAGTATAAGGAAACACAGAAGGAGCAGGACAGAGCTGTACCAGTTAAGGCAGAAAGAAGCAGGAGGGAAGTCAGAATAGCAAAGGCCCAAACTGAGGAAAAGATAGCCAACTCAGTTAAGAAGGGGGATAAAACCTTTTATAGGTACATCAGCGAGCATAGAAAGACAAAGGGAGGGATAGTGAGGCTGAATAGAATGAACGGTGGGTGGGCAGAGGGGGACAGTGAAAAAGCAGGAATACTGAACGAATATTTCTGCTCAGTATTCACAAAAGAGGAGGGGAAGTGCCTAATCCAATTAACAGAAGCACTCTTGATAGGGGGGTCGATCCCAGTCCTTTCACAGAAGAAAGGGTTCTGCAAGAACTCCTAAAACTGAAGGTGGACAAAGCAATGGGTCCTGATGGATTCACCCCAGAATTCTAAAAGAATTAAGGAAGGAACTAGTGAAACCACTGGCTACTCTTTTTAATAAATCATGGGAGGATGGTGTGGTACCTGAGGACTGGAGGAAGGCGGATGTGATTCTCCTTCACAAAAGTGGGACCAAGACAGAGGCAGAAAACTACAGACCTGTCAGTCTGACCTCTGTGGTAGGGAAAGTGATGGAGTCACTTCTGAAGGAAAGAATAGTTGAGTACCTAGAGGTCAGTGGAGCACAGGATCCAAGGCAGCATGGGTTCACAGCGGGAAGGTCATGTCAGACGAATCTAATAGATTTCTTTGACTGGGTGACCAAAGTAGTAGACCAGGGAGGGGCTGTGGACATGGCTTACCTAGACTTTAGCAAGGCATTTGACACAGTCCCACACAAAAGATTGATAGTCAAATTAACCAGCCTGGGAGTGGGTCCCAGGGTGGTAGCCTGGGTAAAACATTGGCTGGACAACAGGACACAGAAGGTAATTGTAAATGGAGTCCACTCTGAAGAAAGGGCGGTTACTAGTGGGGTACCGCAGGGTTCAGTATTGGTCCAGTCCTTTTTAATGTCTTCATCAGTGACATTGCAGAGGGACTGGAAGGAAAAGTATGCCTTTTTGCAGATGACACAAAGATCTGCAACAGGGTTGATACACAAGGAGGCGTGGAAAGGATGAAAAGGGACTTAGCAAGGTTGGAGGAATGGTCAGATGTATGGCAGCTAGGATTCAATGCAATAAAGTGCAAAATAATGCACCTGGGAAACAAGAACCCAGGGAAGAATACACAAGGGTGGGGAGCTAGTAACAACAACAAAACAGGAAAGGGACCTGGGGTAATCATATCAGATGACCTTAAGGTTAGCAAGCAATGTGAGAAGGCAGTAGGGAGGGTCGGGGTATACTGGGATGCATAGGAGAGGCATCAGCAGCAGAAAACAAGAAGTTATATCCCTCTGTACAGACAGTTGGTGAGACCCCATCTGGAATACTGTGTCCAGTTCTGAGACCCCATCTCGCAAGGACATAGACAGGATAGAGGCAGTCCAGAGGAGGGCAACTAAATGGTGCGGGTCTGCAAGAGAAGCCGAAGGAGGAGAGACTAAAGGAGCTTAATATGTATACCCTTGAGGAAAGAAGGAGAGGAGGGACATGATAGAAACTCTCAAGTACCTCAAGGAATCAACAAAGTCCAAGAGGGTAGCATCTTTTCAGAAAAAGAGACTTGCAAGAACAAGGGACACAATTCAAAGATAGAAGGAGGGCGGTTCAGGGCAATGTGAGGAAGTATTATTTCACAGAGAGGGTAGTGGATGCATGGAACAGCCTTCCTGAGGAAGTTGTGGGGTCTAAAACTGTGGGAGAATTCAAGAATGCATGGGACAGACATAAGGCAATTCTTGTGGGGGGCAGGAAGATAAAGGCTGTTGGTTAACTAGGATCTGCGGCCTATCCTGTAGGTAGGGAAATGGGCAGACTAGATGGGCCTAGCGGTCCTTATCTGCCATCAAAGTCTATGTTTCTATGACTCTTTTTAGGCATTTGGGATCAAAGAGTTTAGAACAGATCGAGACTACTATATCAGGTTAACTGACTGAGCCATGCAGCAATTCAAGTAAATTATTTCATTCTTTCAGTGGAAACATGTATTAGTAAGAAAGTCATTCTTTTTATAAAACACAATAGTCCAGACTTGCCTTCTGCTTATGCCAGTGTTCTTTCTTCACTGCTTCTCCTTTTCTGATCTGTCAGACCCATACCACTCTGAAGATATCATTTTAGTCATCAGTGTCTAATTATTTCTATGCCTTGACCCTTATGAAAAGCTATTTTATTAAACAATAACAGTAGTCTGATATACAGGATTAGTTGGTTTTTATATAATTTTCTTGAATGTGTTGCTTTTCATTATTTATTTGTTGAAAAAGTTTTACCAGAAAAGGCCTACTGAACTGTAAACAGCTTGTTTCCAGAGGTGTCCTGTGGGAGGGGTACATAATGAAACACATAAAAGCAATTTAACAGCAGACAGAAATTCATTTTTAGCAGAAAGTAAACTGAACTGAGTATTTGTTACCCAGCAAAAAAAGTCATGATACCTGTGTGGCGGAATAGCGCCATGTCATATTTCTGTGTTTCTATAGTTAATATTCCCTTTATTGTACGGTGGTGGTCAAGCCTGTGTGTTTTTTTTCTATAACTTCATTTGGCCTGAAATATTTCTTGTTTTTCTTTCTGCATCTGAGTTCAAGGACAGGGGCTCTGCCACTTTGAATTGGTTTCCTTAGTTTCCGAAAACTGTGCTTGGGGAGGCAGTTTCAGTAATGGAAGAATAATTGAAAGCTAAAAGCCCAGCTATTTACGTATGAATATGCCTGTTGGGGAAGATAGCTTGACAAAGGCATTGGGCCCAGCTATCTCAGCAGGGAGTAGGGCCAGTCTGTCTCCAAAGCAAGTTGGGAGTAAAACAATTTTTTCCTGGGGGAGGGGGAGACCTCTCCAGCCAAGAATCTCTGTAGTTGAGTTTTTAAAATGAAAACATACAAAGCTGGTTGGTCAGCTGAATTTTTTAAAACAAAACATAGAGAGCCATTTGATTCCTTGCAGCCATCTGACAAAGGCCAGCCACTCATAGGATGATATTCAGAGGCTACACTTTTTGAACCTGGCTTTGAAAAGCCAGGAGAGTTTTGCTGAAAATCAGTTCTGTTTGGCAGGGTCTCCCACAATAGGGCAGAAACATTTCACCAAGGGCAATGAGAGTGGAAGCAAAGGAGCAGGGGGAAAGAGCGTGGCAGCTAATTTGGCCACAGAGAGAGAGAGAGAGAGAGAGAGACAGAGAGCTAAAATAGTGGTCAGCAACTACCCGGTCTGAGATGTCCCACACCACAGACATCGATCACTAGCCATTGACAGCTCCCGGGGGAAAGGTTCGTGAAGAGGTATGTCAAGCGGTGGGCTCTGCCCCTGTACCCCTTCCCCTGAAAATATATATAAGTGTAACCACTCATTCCCTGGGGTTACTAGAATCCCATTAGAGTCAGTGGTAGGCAGGGAAGGCAGCTAGTGATTATCCAGTAAATGGATTCTCACTCTGTCCCTCTCTGTTGTTAGCCTCAGCTGAGAGCTGGAGAGGTGATGTCACCATAGAACTCTCACAGCAGCATAAGCCACACAACAGTTGCTGTGAGTGGGGATCTTAGAATTCTGAGGTCAGTTCTGAGGAGGAGCTCAGTGTGAGCAGTTGTCTTGTGCTGGTGAGTGTTCCAGCAGAAGCTCAGAGTGTGAGCTGCAGTGTACCAGTTTTCTCACCCTAGTGGAGGACACCCTTTCCAGCTTTAGGGAAGTGGTAGAAATTGTCTCCAGGTATTCCTGTACTTTATCCCAGTTTGGGATGAAGCAGTCTGCAAGGATTTCAGGGGCAATCCCCTGATTCAATCCAGGACTTGTGAAGCTGCCTTCTGGTCAAGCTCTGTGAGTAACATTTGTTTCTAAGTTTGCCCAGGAGTACCTGCCTGTTTGGTTTTAAGGTGAATTTCTCTGATAAAGGGACTCCGTCACCATGGAAGTTTTAAATGTTGGCTAACCACAGTGGAGTCCAGTATGTGACCTGCCATGTGTGCAGAACCTTTACTTTCCACACCCCTGAGGTGTTTTGCTGATGTTAAGTGTGAGATACATTTCAAGATAGCATCACCAGTGACATTTTGATAAATGTGAGGTGTATTACTGAAGGGATGGCCAAGTATGAACTTGGAAACAAAAGGTGGGAGACCCCACGTCTGGAGTGACCAGTTTAGCACTCAGGGTTCTGAAGGGCACCTGTGTTTTTCTGTCAGTGCATGTGGCCAATGCCTGAAGAATTTCTACCCCAATGAGTGGGGTTTTCTCAAGTTGATCCTTGAGTGCTCCTTCGTGGTCAAAGTGCCACAGTTATCCTATGTCATATGGGAAGTGTTCAAGTACTGGTCGAGTGCCATGTTCTACAGAAGATTTGTGTTTTCTCTGTGGCTAGTTCCACAGTTCCAGAGTTTATCCTATGCTAAATGGGAAGCTGGAGTTCTGTACTTCAGATATCTGCAGTTACCATGTGTGTAAACCCTTGGGGGTCCATCTTTGCGTTGTGTTATTCCAACTTTGTTTAGGAATAAAGCCACACTCTAGAATCCCAGCCTGGTATGGACAATCTTGTTATTGCTTCCCGTGTGGAGTTACTTGAGTACCCCATCCAGAAGTGCAAACCTAGTATAGACCTTGGCAAACGCTCTCTCCCCAGGACCTGGGTTTGGCATCGGTCCATATGTGTGTTTTGTAACCATACAAAATCAGTATTTCTTCTACATCTGCATATCAACCTTAAGTGGTGCTTTGTACCCCCACCCCTCTCTTTTCCCCTAGACTATGGGAAGTGTGCCTTCTAGTTAAATAAGGGGCTGGTGGGGGTTACATAAACAACTCCACCCATGCAGCATAGTGTGGAACAATGGAGCAGGAGGTAGAGGGAGCCAATCACCTCACCCACAATCACATTCACTCTAGAGTCCTGATTATGAAGAGTGTTTCTGCCCTAAGGTGTTTGCCCTCATTACCTCAAGCTTGTTCCTCCACTCTGTTGTTGGGATACCCTGTTTGGGATGAGAAACTGATTGAATAGGACCCCTGTTTTTAATTCCATCACAAAATGGGTAACAAGGATACATTTTACTGGACACTAACTATATTAATCTGCAACTGGAACAAGGTAGAAACTATATGTTAGATTTAGGAAAGTTAAGTGCAAGTTTTTGTATACTGTCCAATTTTTATTTCTTACATCCCGTAACTAAATCTTTGAATGCTACTTATATGTTAAATTATATTATCTAATATTATAATACCTCTAAAATGGTCTGTTGTGTACGTAAAGTTGGGAGGGTCTTTTTCAAACAATACCATGCCTGACCTAATGCTTAAAGGACAAATGCTTCCAGCCTGCAAAAATGGTCTGGAAGGGCTTAATGAGTGGGACATTCCCATCCCATTTATTTTGAAAGCTTTGAAGTTTGTATTATCCCAGAATTATTTCAAATTTGCAGGACATTTCTATCTCCAAATCCAGGGCACGGCCATAGGTGCAGTCATGGCACATAGTCATGCCAATATATTCCTCGGCGAGTGGGAAAAACAGATAATTTTGAATGAGGCAGTAAACCCCTTCTATAAAATCATTAGGAGGTGGCATCACTTCCTTGATGATGTCATTTGTGTGTGGGAGGGGCCTCAGTCAGAGATACGGTAATTCATGAAATGGGTGAATCAAAAATATTTTAACTTGACCCTAACCCATAAATTTGGCACAGAAAGAACAGAATTCTTAGATCTGACACAATTTGTAGATAACAAAAACAGAGTGCAGACTATGAATCATAGAAAGCCTACAGCAAATAACAGCCTTCTGAGGGTAGATAGCTCCCACCTGAAACATTTAATAGAATAAATTCCATATGAACAGTTTATCAGACTGAGGTGAAACTGTTCAAGGGATGAGGAGTTTGAGAGTCAATCCAGGGAACTCTACGATAGATTTTTAGAAAGAGGGCATAAAGAAAAAAACAATCCTGAACACAGCATTTAACAAAGCCAGACAAATATGAAGAAGTACTTTACTGATACAAAAAAATCATGAACCGAAGGGTAAACAGACAGTCAGTTTTATCACCACATATAACAAAGCAGCAGGAGGTATTGTAGGTATTGTCAAAAAATATTGGCCAATTCTGTTCAATGACAACATACTGGCAAAAGAACTTACTGAAGGGCCCAGAGTTACCTTCTCGAGAGCAGACAGCCTCAGAGACAGACTAGTTCACAGCCATTATGTTGAGAAAAAACCTGAAGTTTGAATTACAGGGGTATGAAAAATGTTGAAATCAAGAGCATTCTGAATTGAAGAGCTCTGTATGTTGTCTTTGGAATCTGGAGTCCTTGTAAGATGCTATATATTGAACGTAATGTCGGACCCGTTAAACAACGTATACAGGAACACATATGGAATATACAAGCAGGCCTTATTCATAAACCACTGGGAAGACATTACCTTGAAGTACATAATGGCAAACCAGATGGGACCCAGTTTATGGCTTTAGAGTTTATCCCTGGATCACTGAGAGGGGGGACAGAACTAATAAGTTGCTGCAACAGGAGAGAGCTATTGAATTTCAGCATAGGGAGTTTACAACCCAGAGGACACAAAACAGAATGGGATCTCATACCATTTCTAAAGAAAAAGAAAAATATATAGGGCCGGATATTCAAACTGCGCCCAAAAAGGGCGCAACAGCAGGAGCAAGCACAAGTCAATTGCACATATGCGTAACAGACGCGATATTCAAACATGGAGCAAGACAAACTGCGCAAGCAGCTAACGTCTGAATATCGTACAAACTGCGCCATAGCACAACCAGGAAGGGGAAGCTGAGCAGAAATGATGCGCCATAGTGCAACAAGGCTAGCCCAGCTGAGCAGTCCAGAGGTGCCATAGCGCAAGCAGAGCCCCCCCAGCAGAGCAATGGAACTGCACAACCAGGGAGGCAGGCTGGGGCCCACCACCAGCCATGCCACACATGGGCACAGGAACACACTGCAGAACTAACAATACACCCGCACACCCCAAGCACAGCATCACTGGGGGAGGGATGGATGATCCACCGGCCCATGGGGACAAGCCAACAAAGCACAGCAGGGCCATGTCGCCCCAGCACACCCACTGGCAGGCTGAGACTGCCACACACAGGGGCTCACAACCACAGTGCACATCAGCCCCCTTCTGCACACAGCACACCCTGCACTGTGACCCCAAGACACCACCCATGTGCAGTGACTGTCACTGCAGTAAACACCATGCATCCCACCCGCACACTGCAACCTCGTAGCACAGAACCATACAAGCCAGACCCACCCTGGGCACCCAGCAGTGGGCGGCAGCAGATGGCAAGACCGACTGAAAGTCACTCCCACACCGGAGACACCTCCCCATGCACACACACACACACACACACACACACACACACACACACACACACACACACATACCCAGGACCATACCACCCCAGATGCCATGCACACCACTGCAACTGAGCAACCATAGCCAGCTGCAAATCAGAGACCACCACAGTATTCATAACAAAATATATATATATTGGAAAAAGATATGTACAACACCAAGACAATAACATAACTATATACATATATATACAAGACAAGGTGGGGTAGGGGTACACCGGTAGGGGTGGGTAAGGGTAGAGGGTGAACAACTAGGAGAGGGAAGGCAGGGTAGGGTGGGAGAGCTGGGTAGTGGGAAGGAAGCATGATCAGCGCCCGGCAGGCTGGTCCCCTGCTGCCAGTTGATCTTCCAGTTCCTCCAGTCGCTTCTGGACCCCATGGCGCCTGCATGTCTGTGAGGAGGTCATGTGTAGCGACTGACACCCTGCCAGCCGCTGGAGGCACAGTCCATCCGCCGTAGGATGCTGAGACCTAGGGAAAGGGAACACAGTCAATGGCTGTGACTGTCCACAACCCTGAACACCACCCATCCTGCAAGGCATATAGCCTAGTGCCCTGCACCTGTGATGGTATGCACCCACCCACAGTGACCATGCACATGACACGCCCAACCAGGCAGCACCAGCTATGTGCACCACTGCACACACACACTGCCCATGTCCATCACAGCACAAACAAGGCTGTCAAGTGATGTGGCAATGTGGTGGGATGCCAATTCCACAGCCATGTGCCCAGTGCATGCATGGACCAACAGTGACGCACACACAGACGTGCAGTGACACTGGACAGTGATGACTGTCGCCTGTGTCGTGCATGGTTGTGTTGTCCATGGCTGGTGGTCATGCCCACCCCCCTCCAGCATGCAGTAGCATCCATGATGTAATGACACTCACACTCATCAAGCAGCTGCTGCTGCTGCTGCCGCTGTGGCCCACCCATCACGCCTCCTCCGGCTGCCACCTGGGCCCCACCACGGCCCTCCTCAACCTGGGCCTGCATCCTCTCCGCCAGGCCTGTGGGTGACAAATGTTGAGAAAAACATCAGTGTGACCCCAAAGCAGACTGCCCCCTGCCCCAGTGAGTGTGCCTGCCCACATAGCCAGACCCATGCATCTCACACCTGCACACACTGACACAGCCAACCATGGCAGAGCCATCCCCCATGCACCGCCACCAAAACACAGTCACACCCCTACGGAGAATACAGGTGCATAGATGGTACACCCACCTGGCTCTAGGCACAACGCCTCCTGGCACATGACCTGAGGCGCTGCAGCACGTCCGCTCCCTCCCGCGGAGGTCACTATATCTGTGTCTGCACTGGTCAGCAGACCGGCACCGCCCTGTGACCCTCTCCAGTTCAGTGGCCACCTGCAGCCACACATGGGTGCGGGCCATGGTGAGGGGCTGATCCCCAAACAGTGCCCCAAAGTGGGGCTCAACCACTGCCACCAGGTTGGCCACCTCCAACTGACTCCACTGGGGAGCTCTCCTGCGTGCCATTACTGTAGTAGTGCAGGCAATATGGCGCTCCGCAGCGTGGCAACCCCACGTGGAAATGTTGTGCAATAGACCACCATAGGTTCCAATCGTGCTGTTCGTATAGCGCCGTCGGTTCACATAGCACTGTCACCAAACAGCGTAACAGAGCCATACACATGGCAGCCGAACAGCGCCAGGGGGCAAAGGTCGGACACCAGGTCAGGGGTCTATGACGCAAGGCCATGCACAACGCCATCTGACGTCTACGCATCCTGCGCGACCGATCACCTGTGTGCCAGTGCCACAGTGGACTATTGCGCAGTAGTGCCACAGCGCCATATGGTGCCCAGTGCTGTAGCGCCACTGGCACAATGGTGGCCATGGCCTGAATTGCCAATTGTGCACAGCACGTCATCAGCGCGGCAGACGCCTGCGTAAGCTACCTGGGCATGCGCAATGCAGTGTACCACACAGTCACAGATCTGCGCCATTGGCTCAGCCGGCTCAACCATATTGCACAAAGCGCAACGGAGTGATATTCAGCCGACACATGCAAATCATCTGATCAGCCATTCAAAGGCGCAGTGGCGTGATTTGCATCTCATTACAGTTGCTCCACTCCTAATTTGCATGCATTGCGCTATAAATGTGCGGCTCTGGGCCGCGCTGGCCAGATTCGGTTACTGCAGGTGAGAGGTGGGTTGCATGCTGTGTGATGTTCTGGACAATGGTCATGGGATAACGCTGTAGACTGCACAGTGACAGGTGTCCACTTCCACCCATACAGATCGACATGACCGAGCAGAGCCAAGGTGAGGGTGAGGATGGTGGGCGGAGGAGGAGGCCCAACTTCACCACGGCGGAGACAGAAGCCCTCTTCCAGGCCTACCTGGAGGAGGATCCACTACTGAGTGGACGGCGGGGCACCCCTCAGGCCTGTGTGGCTGCATGGGAGGGGGTAGCTCGGGCAGTGAACCTGCACGGAAGCCACCAGCGCTCCATGCAGGAATGCAAAAAGAAGATGGGGACAGACCGCAGGAGGGTGAAGGAGAAGGTGGCAGCCCTCAGGGCAGCATGTGCTGGCACAGGCGGGGGCCTGCCAGTGGTGGTGGAGCTGACCCCGGCTGAGGACCGACTGGCTGCATCAATGCAGCGGAGTGCTATTGAGGGCGTACCAGGAGGTGGATTCCAGACAGGTGGAAGCCCATCACTGCACTGTATGACATGGTGGTGGTGGTGTTGGGGGGGGAAGGTTGTTCACATGCACTCACATGTCCTCTCTTTCTGTTACAGATCCTGTTCATCTTCAGGGGACGGTGGTGGTGGGTCCAGGCAGTGAGGAAGACCTGCTGGACATGGAGGAGGGTTCATCCACCTCTGTCACCAGCCAGCATGCACTGCACCAGCATGCACGCCGGGCTGCCAACTCTGGTGTCGGTGAGTCGGGTGTGGGGGTGCACAGCTTGTGTCTCAGCAGTCTGGCATGCAAGCATGCCAGCATGCTGTGACTGTGGCTGTAGCATGTACCTGCACCATTGATGATGCAAGGACTGCAATGGCAGTGACATGTGTGTGTCCCATGACGGACACACAGCAGGCCAGCACGCCCCTGGGCCTAGCTGGTTCCAACGTGTGCCAGCATGTCAGCACAGTCCCAGGCTGTGCCTGTCAGCACTGGTGGGGCAGCACTGGTGGCTGTGCAGGTGTCTGGCACTGTTGCGGCCACAGCAGTGGAACAAGTGGTCCCTGGGGCACAGCGGTTGGAGGGGCAGCAGCAGCAGTCACCCACCAGGTCTGGGGGTACAGTGTCCAGTGGTGGCACATGCCCACCGCCCTTTGATATGCCCATTCCTGGTCCTGGTGAACAGCGCCCAACCTCAAGGGGTGTTGAGCATCAGGACCTTCCATACCCTGGGGGACAGGATGCCGTTGTGGCAGAGTACCCATTTGAAGAGCACACCCGCCTGCTGCGGGAATCAGTACAGCAGCAAAGGCGGGTTGCAACATCCGTGGAGGCACTTTGTGTGGCTGTGGAGCGGCACAGCAGGGACTGTGCTCTGGACCGTGCAGAGATGGTCCATATGCGGATGGATGTGACCGCTGCCATTGACAGGCAGACCCAGGCATCGGTCACTGTCATGGCTGCATTGGACACACAAGCAGGTGCCACTGTACCACGCACCCCACACAGTACGATCTCCACTCCCCATTCCCGGCGTCGTGCGACACCAAGCCTGTCGATGCCGGGTTCTGCTGTGGGCATCCCGAGCACCCCTGGTGCAGGTATGTTTGGCATACTGCAGACCCCACTGCAGACAAGGTCATGATCGTGCAGTGGGACCCCGGTGGTCCATCGGTGCCACCCCATGTGGCCCCTGCTCAGCCTGCCAGTGCTGTTGGGTCACGGCGGGGCCACCCACGCATCCGCGGTGGCCGTGGAATGGTGCAGCATGACTGACCTGTCTCCCAGTGCGGGCCCTGTCTGGTGCTGCCCTGTGTGCACTGTGCATCATGGTGGGCAGTGCACTGGTGGGTGCCCTGCACATCACGCTGACATACGGACCACCTGCACACCATCCCGACTGCTGTCCACAGGTGCGTGTGCATGATGATGCCTGCATTGTACTGTACACCAAGGTGCAAGGGTGCCCAGCATCTGACACACGTACTTGGACAGTACAGGTGGTGGGTGTGGTCTGTGGATCTGTGTTTGCCATGTCTGTTCCTGCTCTGCTGTGCACCTGCCCATGTATGCTTTGTGCCTGGTGTGTGTGTGTGTGTGTGTGTGTGTGTGTCCATATGACTGTTCGTCCCTCCCTGATGGTGTGTTTGTGTGCCTGGTCCCTTCCACTCCCCTTGCCGTCATGCACCCCTGGTGTGTTACTCTGTGTGCCTGTGGGTTGCGCCAGGACAGTGTTGGTTGCACATGGCCCCTTGACTTACCTGTGTCATGCATAATGCTCCTCCATGATGGTGTCCTGGTGCAGCTGGGCCTGCCGGATGAGTCGGGGGTCCCGCCATCCAAGGGGGGGCTGCTCATCAGCATCATCACCGGCGCCGCTGGCATCCCCATCACTGTCCCCCTCCTCGACCTGAATGGCTATCCCACAGTTTTTGGCCATGTTGTGCAGGATACAACAGGCCAGGAATATCCCACAGGCCTTTGAGAGGCTGTACTGTAGGGCACCGCCGGAGGTGTCTAGGCATCGGAAGCATGCCTTGAGCATCCCAAACACCCGCTCAATGATGTTGTGTGGTGGCATGCGCCTCATTATAGCGTTGCTGCGATGGGGTCATGGGGCTCCGGTAGGGTGTGAGCAGCCAGGGATGGAGTGGGTATCCGCTGTCACCTGTGTGGAGATGGTGGAGATGAGTATCATGTTCAGGTCCATATTGCCAATATCCCTGTGTGCCACTACCATAGCACCTGTGGCATTCCCACCCTTGCCCCACGTTTGCAATTCCTACATGCGTACTCACCCACTAGATGGCCTGTGGGGATGTCCCACTCTCGAATCGATGGCACAGTGCGGAATGATACCATATAAAGGCATCATGTGCTCCGCCAGGGTGTGTGGCACAGACATTGATTATGCGCCCAGTGGCATCACACACCACCTGGCAGTTGACACTGGAATAGCCCTTCCTGTTCCTATATACAGCCCCATCGGGGCCAGGTGGCATGCGTATGGCCACATGGGTGCAGTCTATGGCCCCTAGCATGCCAGGCATACGTGCTACCCTGTGGAACTCCTGCATGTTTGCTGTACACTCTGCCGCGGTGCTGGGGAACTGGATGTGCTCCGCAGCATGTGGGAGCAGTGCACTGAGGAATTGGGTGAGAATGCGTGATGTGGCCGACTGTGTGATGCCTGTGGTGTCCCCTGTCGGCCTCTGGAAGGTGCCAGTGGCGAGCAGGCACATGCAGGCTGTCACCTTGGTCTCCACCGACAGAGCGTGACTCCATCGTGAGGGTGCCTGCATCACATCACTGCACAGCTCACAGAGCCATCTCAGTGTTGCCCTGTTCAGGCGGTACCGGCCCACAATCTCTACATCTGTGTGCAGCTCAAAGCTGATGCGGGCACGGTACTGCCTGTTGGGAGTGTACCGCCGACGGGCCCTTCCACGGCCACGTCCCCCTGCAGCATGCATTCTCACCCCCCTCATTACAGCTTCCATGTGGAAGCTGGCACTGTCCATCTCCCTGGCTTGTGACCCCCCCTGGCTGATGTTGCTCTGTTACCCCCGCTGTCCTGACTGCTACCTCCACTGCACCTGGTACACCTACTGGCCTTTGTACTCTGTGGCCCCACACCTTCCTTGCCCTCTTCTGTCCTGTGCACTCCTGGCCTGCACTGTATGTTACTCTGGCCTTCTCTGTCTCTCTGCCTCATGTGTCTTCCCTGTCGCATTCTTGCCTCTTCCTTGAGCCTTTTTATTTGGCTCATTTCGCTGAGGTGCAACTTCCGGCTGTTCAGCTCTTCTTGCGTGCATAAGTCTTTGAATGCTCGCATTGCGCTCTTTATGCATGGATCCACCCCTTAGACTTTGCGCATGCCTTCATTTGCATTGCGCTGTTGCTCAGCCTGTTTTCGTGGCGCAACTGCCTCCGCTGAATATCGCAGAATGGCGCACTATTGGACTTGCGCATGCGCAACCCTATTGTGCATGGTGCAACCCTTTTGAATATCCGGCCCATATAGTTTTATGTTTAGTAGTTGACATAATGCAACCTCCTCAAATAATGTACATAAAAACCAATTAATATAATATTGCTGTTGGTATAAGCTTGTTTATTTCTTCTTTTTTCTTCTTTTTGCAGAACCACTTGGATTTATTGGTTGGTGACAGTGGAATTTGTGGATCCCAAGGATATCTTTTCAAGATATTAACTTTAATATTTTATGAAAATGAAAATTGGTGATCACGTATCCATAGTTAAACCCTGCAAAGCTTTCATTCTGGCATTTTAGTTTGTTTTTGCATAACAAAAAGTATAACATTCATCATTTAAAATGATATGACCTCTGGAAATAATACAATCAATTAATATTCATTATATGCCAGATTCCTTTCTTTGTGCTGCTATCTTTTTCTTTCTATAAAATCTTAAAAATCTAGTAATTATTTGATTTTGTATTAAGGTACTGTATTTAAATATGTGTAGTATATTTTTGTTGTTATCAAAGTAAGAGTCCCACTGCATGCCACTTACTAACAGAGATATTTTTTCTAAGTATTGTGTAGTTAATTAATGTTACATGTGATGGCATTAGAGAGTTACTTTAATTGTATAAAAGGACTTTTGTGTAACAGACAAACTAGCCCTCTCAAGAAGACAACAGGCAAAGTGCAGGGGTTGTCTGTGGTGGTTTAATTAAACCCTGGTCGTATTTACCTGTGAACTTATTATGGAATAAATTTTGAGTTTTTACTACAACTCAGACTCTGGTGCATTTCTTCAACAGGTACCAGTGAGTGCTTCCTTTCTTGACTGATTCAAATGCTACCAGGACAGAACACAAGAAGAGACTCTGTGAGTGTAAGGGGAAAGATACGTGAGGTCTCATGGAGTGGTCTGTGGGGTTTGAATCAGTCTTGCATTTCTCATGAAAAGACACATATGCGGTTTATAGGGCACCCCAAAGGTGTGTACACACCTTTGGCTTTTTTGTTTCACTAAGCAGTAGCCAAGAGGGTTCTCTCCCAGGAACACAGACTTGAGGCTGTATTTTCACTGCTCACACAGAGAGAAAATCCCAGGATCTCCTGGTGGATGCTCAGTTGTAAACCCAGCGAGTGCCCTGGAATAACAGGGGAGGGGTTTCCTGACCCACACCACACAGGCTGTATGTAGGGGAGATTGCTGTAAACCCAGGGAATCCTGCCCACAGTAGTGGGCCTGTGACAACCTTTTTAGAAGTCAAGTATCCCTGACATTCTTAGATCATTCTTTCAGTTATTTTGAAATCATTCATCTATTTTAAAGACAGCTTTTAATAATACATGTTGTAATTAGTGTGGATCTGCAATAAAGATTGCCTGGAATAACCAACTGGTGTTTTGGGCTCAGTAGGTAGGGAAAGGACAGACTGGCTTGGCCTAGGTCTTTTTTCTGTCCTCAGCATTTTGTATTTTGATGTTTGCCGTGTTACCAAATTCACTGAATTACTGTCATCAAAATTCCATAATGACAACTACCTGGTTTCTCCAATACTTCTGCATCTTGTTATCCAGATTAGGAGTCTTAGACTGGTTTGGAGATCACTCAATGACATGGGACATGATCATCTAAAGTTGCATTTACACTACAGGATCTGCTCCATTGTGAACACCTTCTGGAGTGTTGTAAGTCACTCCTTTGTGACTTACAGTGATTTACTGGTGCAGGCATGTCATGCTGGCTTGTAAGTATGCTGCTTTGCCTGCACCAGTGCAGCCCTACAGCACCCCGTGACATGTCCGTTTTTAAAGCTTTGTGACAAATGTTGCATGTAAATCCACAGATCACTTTTAATAGAGGATGGCAAAACAGCTTTCACTGTAATGCAAAGATGGCAAGGAATTAATTTTTTGTCCCAAATGAGTTTCTGTGTTTTGTTTCCCTAGTTCCTCAGTTGGTAAATTATTTGTGAAAATTCAGCCACTTATGCGAATGTCTCTCAGCCTTGTAGAAATCCAGTGTGCATTATCAGAACTTCAATCCAGCATGGAGACTACTCCTGCAGTGATGCTTAACCTATGTTCTGTAAATGCAGGTTGGCAGGGTTACGGGAGGAGCAGTGCACCTGGTAGTGCAGCAAACATGGTAATGTAAACATGCTTTATATTTCTTCCAAAAGAACTTCTAGCATTAGGGACCAAAGCATTTAGAAAAGGTTAAGGCCCCTATATACAATGGTTAGCACAAGCATGCATGTAATTAGTACTGGCACTAACCTGGATTTGTGCCAGCATTCTGAGCAGAGCCATATTAAGAAGCACCAGAGTACTTCCAAAAGCTGGTAGCACCAAGGTACTACCTGTAAGGAAGTTAATTAGCATATGCAATTTGCGTATGCCTTGCTAATGCGCATGCGCTAGCCTATATATATATATATATATATATATAAATCCTTATCTGGTGGGCAGTAGCCCATGCTTTCTGCAGTTTGTTCTAAGTATTACACAGTACAGTAAACCTACCAATTCACTCCATGTTGGTGTCTGCATGATTATTATATGGTGTCGGAATGGACTGCCTGCAGCCTCCCACCACTCTCAATCTACATTGAAATGTTGCTGAAAACTGGAGAAAATTTAAGCAGCAATTTGACATTTTCTCGGTTGCCAGTGGACTCACTGAAAAATCCCAGAAAATTCAGGCTATGTCTAGGGCTGGGTGGACTGTTCCATGTGAGATCCGGACCCCCAGATCGAACCTACAGTCCACAGACCCGGATGAATGCGGACTTCACAGTTCCAGGTCCATGGAGATGCCGTTTCCCTGATTTTGCTTTCTGTTGTCATGGGGATGCCGTCGGCATGTACAGGTGGCTGGCAGCATCCAGTCAGGCAATGAAAGGTCACGTGATGCACTCACGGTATATAACCGTGCTGAGTGCACCACATGGCCCAGAATGAGGAGGACCGGGAAGAGAGAGGAGCAGAGAAGCTGTGCTGAGTTGCACAGCTAACCCCCCCAAAAAAAACACCCTAAATAAATCAAGAGTTTCTCCAGCCAGAGGGAAGGGAGTGGGACAAAGAAGACGTTACGGAGGGGGAAAGAACCAATCATGGGAGTGGGTGAAGGTGATCAGGGTTGGGATGAGGGAGGGAGGGAGGGAGTGTTAGGAGTCGGATTGGGGAGGGAGTCAGGACTGGGAAATAGTGGTGCAGGGTGGGGGGATGCTAGCAATGCTGGGCTGGTGACTGTGTGTCAGCAAGGGCAGGCTGGCAAATCTGACTTGTGCCATTCCAGAGGAGAGAGAGTGAGACTAGTGTAGAGAGAGGAAGAGAGAGAGAGAGACTCGTGTACTGGGAGCCCATTACTGTTACAGAAAATCCCAAATGAAAGGTTTTTTTTCTTGGCCTCAGACAGTAGCTGTGTGTACAAAAACATCAGGCTGGCAAAATCTGACTTGTAGCAAGCAGGAAGGGTGGCTCCAAAATGTGATGTGCAAATGGCAACAGCAGTCCAAAGAAACAAGATGTAGCTGAGCACTGTCCACCATGTAAAACCCTTATCCAAACACCAACAGGCAATAGATAAGGATAAACAAGCAAAAGTGATTTAATGTCCAAAATGAAAGGCAAAAAATCCAAAGTTGCAATAGTGCCACATAGGTGTGTGACCCCGCACTCACAAGGCCTGACCAGTTTCGCGGATGCACACTACCTCAGGGATGGCCTTATCCCCATTCATGCCTGCAGTAAATACAGGTAAGTTTTAAAGACACAGTGACAAAAAAAATCAGTGCAATAAATTGGTAAAGCAAGTTTAAAGGTAGGCAAATGCAGAACAAGTATACGTTAGACAATTCTGAGGCTACATTTATGCCACTACACAAATATTAATATCATTAGCATATATCCTTAACTCAAAAGACTAAAAACTAGCAAACATAAAGGAGGGAATATCTTTACTACCACTTAGATAAGGCCCTATTAAATTAAATCAAATGTTCTGGTTGTCATAATAACATACCTAGTACATAGATAGGATAGGGCCCTAAGCTAAATTCATTTAAATCTATATTGGTATTTAGCAAACAAATGAGGCAAAAAAATAATAAAAAGACAAGTATTTTTTTTGTAATTAGTACGAGCTGTACAATCACTATCTGGGGACCACGAAATCCATCAAAAAGTTAATATTTCTTTTTTGTTCTTTTAAGGAAGGGTAGTATGTCAAAAGGGTCATTCAGGCCATGGTGGACTAGAGAGCCAAATTGAAAATCCAACAGGCTTCTCTACAAAGCAACAAGTTGCCCAAATCTCCTCCTCCTTGTACTCCAGTGCTCACCTTCTCAATACCACAGAGAAATTACAGTTACAGAAAATCCCAAATATTTTTTTTTTTCTTTTCATGGCCTCAGTGTAGCTGTGTGTACAAAAAAGGCAGGCTAGCAAAATCTTTGACTTGTGCTATTCCAGATCCAGACTGAGGAGAGAAGGAGAGACTACCATGGGCCCAAGAGAGATTACATTTTACAGAAAATCGTAAATGAAAGTTTTTTTTTGTTTTCTTGGTCTCAGAGAGTGTAGCTGTGTGTATGTAATAAGAAAGGGCAGGCTGGCAAAATCTTTGACTTGTACCATTCCTGATCCAGAGGAGAGAGGGAGAGACTACTTAATTATTTAATTACTTAATTAACAGCTTAATCTGGTTCAAGGTCAGTTGGCATTCATCTGTATCCCCCTCCCCCGGGTCGTGCCTGAAAATAGGCAGGATTTGTCTAGTGCACTTACCCGGTCAACAAAAGCTAAATAAATAAATAAAATAAACTACTGCGGGTCCCAGAGAAATTTTACAGTTACAGAAAATCCCTAATATTTTTCCTGGCTTCAATGCAGCTGTGTGTGCAGGGCAAGGGCAGCAGGGTGGCAAAATAAATCTTTGACTGTGAGAGAGAGACAGAGAGAGAGAGAGAGAGAGAGTGAGAGTGAGAGAGAGGCTGCAGGGCGGCCTACAATAAATGTAACAGTCCCAGAAATCCCAAATATTTTTTTTCCCTGGCATCAGTGCGGCTGTGTATGCAGGGCAAGGGCAGCAGGGTGGCAAAATAAATCTTTGACTTGTTGTGACACCAGAGGGAGAGAGAGAGAGAGAGAGAGAGAGAGAGAGAGAGAGAGAGAGAGAGAGAGAGAGACTGCAGGGTGGCCCATGATAAATGTAGCAGTCCAAGAAATCCCAAATAATTTTTTTCCTGGCTTCAGTGTGGCTGTGTGTAGAGAGCAAGGGCAGCAGGGTGGCAAAATAAATCTTTGACTTGTGCCATCTATTTGCATCTGTCTCTCTCTCTCTCTCTCTCTCTCTCTCCCAGCACACTCATGTCACGGACCCAAGCAGGATCTGCCACCATTATAGGCCAGCCATGAAAGGGCTAGTAGTGACTGATTGCTTTTTTATTTAGCAGTTTTACATTCATTTTTTTATACAAATAATCAATGAAATAATTTCCTTTGGGCCTCTGTGTCAAATGTGAGTGACTTTGGCCATGTTTATGCATTTTTTAGCATTTTTCAAATATTGGTCAATAAATCAGAACTAATCAGGATAAATCAGAACTTCACTATGTTCCGGTTCTTATTTAATAAGGGTCAGAACTTCACAGAGTTCTCCCAGCCCTAATTTGCACAGCACCAGAAGTCTTCTAAAAGATAATTTCACATATTTTTGAAGGGCTCGAGGGCATGCAGGTCATTATGGATGACACCCTAATATGGGGAGCTAATCTAAAAGAGCACAATGAGAGGTTACTGAATGTTCTACAAAGAGCCAGAGATAGGCATTTGTCTTTAAACCTAAAAAAATATCGAAAATCAAAATGTCAGAGGTCCAATATATCGGACACAAGTTAAGTAATGATGGACTGTTGGCAGATCCCAAGAAGATAAAAGCAATTACCCAGATGCCTGTTCCCCAAACTAAGACTGACTTACAGAGATTTATGGGCATGGTAAACTACCTGGCAAAGTTCATTCCAAACATGTCAACTATAAGTAAGCCATTGAGAAAGTTACTAGAGAAAGAAACAGCATGGCACTGGGAGGAGCGCCACCAACAGGCCTTTCAAGAACTGAAAACAGTTGTCACTAACCCCCCAGTGTTGGCCTGCTGTAATCTAAGGAAACCTGTTGACTTATCTGTTGACGCATCTTCAGAACGGCTGGGTGCATGTGCTGCAAGAAGGCAGGCCTATTGCTTTTGTTTCCAGATCACTTAATAAAGCTGAGAAATTATGCACAAATTGAAAAGGAAACACTAGCTATTGTGTTTGGCTGTTCAAAATTCCACCAAAATATCTATGGCAGACCAAGGGTCCATGCTGAATCAGACTACAAGCCCCTAGAAAGCCTTTTCAAAAAAACAACTGGCCAAAGCCCTGCCGAGAGCTCAACACATGATGCTAAAACTGCAAAGGTATGATTTACGAGTTCAATACAAAGCAAGTAAAGAACTTCATATAGTAGATGGCCTGAGTAGGGCTGTGGGAGAAAATTCTGTGCCAGTGTAACCACTAGGTGGCGCTATCCCGAGTTACTACCCCTGCCTTGTAGGCCCATACAAGGTTGAGGGGCCTGGGTTCCCAAGATTACTTTAAAACTGGTTCTTTCATAGGTATAATAATGACATAGTGCCTCCACCCAGAGTTTAACTTTAAGTGGGCTGGTATGAGACCAGGTACAACCCCCCTGGGATGCTCTACCCACCCACTGTAACCATTTGCATTTCAATACCTGGTACCATTTAGAGACTTGATCCTAATAATATGCTCACGACACAGGTATCTGCAAAAACAACAATGAACAATTTAGTTACGGGGGAAAGGGCTTAGGAATGGGGAAAGAAGGAACAGAAATTATGCAGTATAGTATTTACAATATTTACAGGCTGATTAAGAGTTTTGGATTTGTGCTGGTGAAACCCTCCAGCTGGGTAGATATGCTGCACTGTTAAATCACATAGAGCACCAACATTCAAAATAATCAGAGCCCTGGCTATCTAGCTAAACTGCAGAAATCAGTTGACCTAGAACATTTACCTTTTCTCACATTGGTACCAGTCCCAACATTGTTATGAGACCCCGCAATTCCAACCTTAAATCTGGGTACCCAGTAACCAAAGTCCAGTTAAGGTGCAGGCCTGAGGCATGGCGCAGCTGTACGTTGGCCAGCTAAATTAAGCAGATTTGAAGCTTGACTTGAAACAGTTGAACACTTGAACTATGTACAGTCTCTTGAAGGGGATGCAGGGGGGCACTGCATTCTGAAGCAGAAAGGCTGCATAGTAACCAGACGGTTACATTTGTTTTAAACCAATTATCATTTCCTGAACTTCTAGCACACTTACATTGATAACACATTTAGTACATTTATAGAAGCTGTAAATTCTTCAACTAGGGGCCAGCATGGCCACTCTAGTCCTTTCCTACTTGAATCTGTGGGTCCTTGTTCCCTAGTGCTAGGGTGATCCAGTTCTTTACATCTGGTATTTACTTTATCAATACCATTTCTCTTTTCTCTAGCAACTTGAGTACTTAACGTGGTCATTGCAACTCAAACTTTCAATGTCTCAGTCCCATGTGGCAAATGGCTGAGGTTCACAGCTCCACCAGACATCTTGACCAATTACTGACAAATGCTGGACCTCCCAGGCAAAGTCACGATGAGTCCCAGTGCTGAGTGCTCCCCTTCCAGTCCTGTGGGCACTTTAGCAAATAAACACATTTATATGACTGGCCCATTTCGTGGCCACTTAATGCATCTAGGTCCGCCTGCACTGGGCAATGGTTGAGCGCAGCAGATGCAGGGTGCAGACCAAATTAACAGCTCCAACAGTTAAACAGTCTCACAGGCATTGGCAGCCCCAATAAACTTTCTTTCTTTCTTTCTTCTTTACACCAGGGGGTACAAGGTTACTCATGCAGGCTCCTCACGAAATGGTTCTCTGTCATCAAAGGCTCCTGAAGTCTTCAGTTCTCTCACCACTGAGGCAGGATCAGCTGTCTCACAGCTGGCTTATCATCAAGTTGCAGGTCCACGTTTTTCCCAAAAGTGGGAGGAATGGGCTAGCTAGACCCTGAAGGACATTTTTCTGGCAACCCCAAGGCTAACATTGGGGATTTCAATGTTTGGGCCGACAACGAATATCTTAGGTATAGTCATGATTTTCTTCAGACTATGTCCTCCCTGGGCCTGACACAAGCCGTTACTGCAGCGACTCATCAGGACGGCCACATGTTGGAACTGGTGTTCTCACTGGGGTTTGAGATTGCTAATCTCAGGATTGATCGAGTACCTTGGTCCGATCATTGCACGGTGCAGTTCATGTTCGGGGCTCCCACCGGAAGCCATTCCCCTACTGAGATGATGAGCTGTTGCCCTTTACTGGGTTTGACCCATGAGGGTTTTCTGGCAGCAGCTCAATTATCTAGTGTGGGTGTTGCATGCATCGGAGGTATTGGTGCTGGGGATGACACCTATAATAGGGTGTTATCTGACACCATTAACTCCTCGCACCTGTCCGTGTATGACCCAATCTTCATATCTGAGGTCCCTGTGGTTTGACGGGGATTTCAGGGAGATGAAGAGGATGGGTTGGAGGTTAGAGTGCTGCTGGAGAAGATCCGGCTTGGAGGGGGACAAACTGGCCCTGCATGTGCACTATAATGCATACCGGGGGCAATCAACTGTAAGAAGGCAGTGTTCCTGTCCAGGGAGATTGCCGCCGGGAAGAACCGACCAGCTTTACTTTTCTGAACTGTGGACAGGCTACTCCATCCTGCCTGTCTGCAGCCCAGGAAGGTTTTTTCTAATACATAGTGTGAAGAGTTTGCTCGATTCTTCTCGGACAGAGTGTTCAGTATCCGGCAGGTGTCTTCTTCAGCCAGCAATGTTGTAGCTGGCAGTGGTCACCTAATGTGTTCTGAGTGCACTCTGCCTGGTTGGGGGAGTTTAGACCAGTGGAGGTAAGTGAGATCATTGAGGTGGTAACCAATCTGAAGCACACCTTTTGTGAGCTGGACCCGGTGCCGACATGTTTCTTAATGAGATGTATTGACTCCATTGGCCTGGTGTTTGCTCTGATTGTCCGGTGTTCCCTATCTGAGGGGGGTCTTTCCGGATGCTTTGAAGGAGACACTAGTGAGACCCCTCCTAAAGAAACCATCTTTGGACCCGGAGGTCAGGGTAAATTACCGTCCTATATCCAACCTTCCCTTTTTGGAAAAGGTGGTGGAGAAGGTGGTGGCACTTCAGTTGGAAGAGCACCTTGTGACTCATGAGTTGTACGAACCCTTCCAGTCTGGATTTCGGGCTAGGCATAGTACAGAAACCATGCTTGTTCGGGTGCAGAATGATCTCCTCAGGGCAAGAGATCAGGGGGATAAGACAATTCTTGTTCTCCTTGATCTCTCTTCAGCATTTGACGCTGTGGACCATTGTGTGTTGCTTGATCTCCTTTGGGAGCTCTATGGACTCACCGATACTGTCATCCACTGGTTTGAGTCCTTTTTTTTACCAACAGGAGGCAACGGGTTGTGATGGGGAATTCTTCATCCACTCCTAGCCTCCTATCTTGCGGAGTCCCTCAAGGGTCGGTATTAGCCCCAATGTTGTTTGCAGTGTACATGCTACCCCTGGGAGGGATCATTAGGAAGTATGGCTTGGGTTTTCATTGTTATGCCGATGATACCCAGCTATATTTGTCCTTTACCCCAGGAACATCCAATGCGGTGGATGTGCTAAATATCTGCCTGGCTGAGATCAACGACTGGATGGCCTCCAGTTGGTTGCGACTGAACCCTGATAAGACGGCGGTATTGGTGGCGGAGTCGAACAGAGTGCGTGATAGGATGACCTCTGACTCAGCAACTGGACTTTTTCTAGGAGCTGTGTCATTGAAGGCCTCCTCCTGGGTGTGAAATCTTGGAGTGATTCTGGACAGGAATGTAACTATGGAGGCACAAATATCCTCCACGGTTCGTTCCTGTTTCTTCCATCTTAGAAATATTGCCAGGATAAAGCCCCTTGTTCCGCCTCTGGACCTCCCTCCCTACCTTGATACGTGCCTTAGTCACATCTAGGCTTGACTACTGAAATGCACTCTACCTCGGGGTCACAGGGGGATCTCTCCGCAGGCTGCAGCTGGTGCAAAACGCAGCTGCCCAATTACTTATTGAGCAGCAAAAATTTTGTCACATTACACCGGTGTTGCATGAATTGCACTGGTTGCCAGTAAGGTGGAGAATCCTCTTTAAGGTGGGTCTTCTCACCTATAAGGCCCTACACGGGCAGGGCCCTGGTTATCTGTTAGACCTTCTTGCACCTGCTCTCTCTGTCTGCCCTCTCCGTTCTTCTAGTGGGGGCCCCCTGGCCATTCCTAGAATGGGGTTAAGATCTGCTGGAGACAGAGCTTTCAGTGTCGCAGCTCCCATTCTTTGGAATTCGTTCCCAGCTGGGGTCAGGGGAGCACCCAATGTAGATACTTTTAAGGTCTGCCTGAAGGCCCTCCTATTTTCCAAAGCATTCATGGGATAAAACCATAAACTGTAGTAGAACTTGAAAATTATTTGCTGGGTTATTAAGTTTATCTTGGGTTTTAAAAATGTGTGATGTATTATGTTATTCTGATGTTGTATTTATTCATTTTGTACAGCACCCAGAGCCTCTGGGATTGGGCGTTTTTAAATAAATTTTGCCTTGCCTTGCCGTGTGTAACCCCCAGATGGCACTATCCCAAGGGCTACTACCCCTGCCTGCGTAACTTCTAACAGGTTAAGGGGCCTAGGTCCAATGGCGGGTGCCTCCACTCAGAGGTCGGGGTTAAGACAGTCTGGTGTGACTTGGTCACAGCCCTCTGGGTCACTGCAATCCCCCTTTCTTCCCACTAGTGGCCCACACAATAAATCAGAAGTACCTTCACAGTATACACTTACCCCCAGGACTGGTTCGATCAGCTTGACTCTGGGGACCCCCTGTAAAACAAGATGATACAATGCAAAAGCCACAGTACAACACTTTAAACATAAATGAATACCTCAGACAGTGTAACTTTGCTGAAACAAACAGATCTGATTTATTTAGGGGAATATAAGAAGGACAGGGGAAAATCAGGTTAATTAGTTTAGACACCTTGATAATCATAGTACTGTGCGCATGTTCAGAGTCCCAAATTGTCACTTTCACTGGGTACCCAGGATGAGGCGGGGGGCTAGCCAGGATCGGTGCAGCTGGATGGGGCTCTGTGATGGAAAAACACTTGCACAATACCCAACTGTAATCTGGAGCCGGATGGCTCAGTTTGTGAAGAAAGGAAACAGCAACAAATAGATGACACACTTGCAATTTGATAAACAGGTGGAAGGGAGCTATCCTGCTTTGTACTCACAGACTCAGTGCTGGGAACTGGATGGAAAGCAGATTGTCCTGGATTGCCAGGAGGAGCAGAACATGTGGAAAAGGTCCTTGTGACTGGACCCCACTGCAGTTTAAAGCAAATAGATGTAGTCTGGATTAAACTGGGGTTTACTTCCAGCTTCATGCACTCAATTCACTGTACAGGGGATTTGAAACGTGATTCCCCACAAGCACTACACATATTTATATGTAAAAGGAAAGTACTATACCAGGCAGGCTGCTTCTCGATCCTGATCGCAATTACTGCACAATACCCGGGAGAACACACAGCAGATTCAGTTCCTGACAGACCGAGCGCGATTCAGCAATTTCTCCAGTCTTCTACAGGGTGAGCCTGGTTTCTACTCTTCAGATCTCCTTGATTCTCTTCACAGGTTGGATTCAGTCCGAACAGGCACTTGCACAAGCTGCAGACCAAAACTTAATGGCCTTACACGCGCTTACTGTGTGGAACTATACAGCGTAGAAGCTCACAGCTCCTTGTCTCTTCACTGTCCAAACTGATCTGATCTTTCCAGTAGACAGAGCCGGGCATTTCCTTTGAGTTCCTTCCAGTTCAGTTGGCTGGTTTGGCTGTCACGCACAGTAAACTCCCCCCTGTTGGTGGAAAAAAAGGCGCTGAAGTCCAAACTACAATTCCCAGAAGCATTGGCCATACAGTACATGGCTGGCTGGCTCCACAATGAGAGTCCAAATTCTGATTTGCCAGCAGCAGGCTCCATTTCAAAGGTCCCCCCACACTGATTGGTCCAGTTCAGCAGTTCAAACCAGAATGGGGGACTAGGCAAACACAGTTCTGACTGCAAAGAAAAGCAGGTTAGACAAACTGTATTTTCATTATTACTCTAAATGATTTCTGGCAAACAGTTACATCTTTGAAAAATGCTCACTCTGCCCACTTAGTGATGGCAGAAACGGAGCGATTTGGCAGCAGCTCGAGTGGGACTCAAGCAGAGAAATACACAGACCCCCCATCCAAATTAATTATGTCTGCAGGCAGACAGCTCTTAAAGAGACAGTACCAGAGGCTCTAAAAGCACTCACAGATAAACGGCTTAGACGCTGAACACCATCCAGGCTTGGAGCATTCAAGCAAGCTCCTGGAAGACTTTTGGGAACCCCCATTTGCAGGGTGGGGTTACACCCTTCCCGGCCTGGGAAAAAGCTTGGTGTCCGCATCAAGCAAGTACCCCCATAAGTTTTAATTGCAACTATATACATTTGCATCAGGATCACATTAGGCTCATACATGTAATCATCAGTCAATATATCACTTTACCAGAAACACATTTCTGAAACTTTGCAGTATGTCACTCTTTACACAGTATTAGACACACATTGTACCATAACTCAGGTTATTACCTCTTGTACATGAAACCTGAAGAGAGGGTGCCCTTCCCTATCAGCTACCTTGGGGCTGGATGGGGCAGGGGCACAATACCTAGAGGGCAACACAAGTAACTTGGAGTTAGCACTGATGTTCAGTTTGGGCAATGAGCTCGGGGACACATACACTCCTTTATGAACAACATTGAGAGGCAAGTCCACAGGCCTCCCAGGGGAATCATAACTGAGGTGCACCACAGGCTTTACAGCTCGACCAGTCTTTCTAGGGGAACTGTTACAGTCTCTGCACTCTGAGCCTCATTTTCAGTATTGTCCTCACTTGTCAGGGGAGTCTCCATTGGGGTAGAGAGGCTAGAACGTGGGGCACTTTCAGGTCCAGGAGTTACAATCTCTGCGTCCACAACACTTGGTTCACATGGAGAGCTTTCTGACACTGACAGTGAATTATCAGGGCACTCAACACACTCTTCTTGTTCTGGTATGTCACCAGTCTGTTCCAGTCCATCATTTTCCTTCCCTGAAAGCTCAAACAATTCAACCATACATAATGATTCCTTATCATCTGACTTGATGCTTTGCACTTCACTTTCTGGGAGCATTGGCTCCAGGGACAAAGCTGGGGGCTTAGACAGTCCAGAAGGCCCAGCTTCATCTCCAGTATTGACTAGGGGATTGTACCGAAACAACTGACTCAGTTCGTAAAAAGGGTAGTATTCAACATCACACTCACTTTCCTCTGATATGGACTGACAGTCATGCTCAACTGGGACTTGTGGAGGGAAACGCTTTAACTCAGCTTCTGTAGGTGCAGACTTTCTGGATTTTTTCTTAGCAGCAGCTCTACTCACTGGTCCAGAGGGGGCATTTTCTGGGTGCTCAGACTCAATCAAGATTGGTCCAATGGGCAGTAAATGATTTCTATGCATTGTTTTAACATCTTTTGAATTATTCTCAGGCCTTACTTTATACACAGGCAGATCATCTAGTTTGCCCACTACAATGTGAGGGAGATGGTGCCACCGGTCAGCAATCTTATGTTTGCCATGCAGTCCCAGATTTCTTAGCAATACCCGACCTCCCTCCTGGAGTTTCTGTGCTTTCACCTTTTTATCATACCTTTCTTTGTTGGCCAGATTTCTTTTGGCAGCCATGGTTTGAGCCAGTTGGTACGCATGATTTAGCTGGGCCTTTAACTTTTGCACATACTGCAAATAGTTGTCAGCTCGAACCCCATCAGGAGAGACCCCAAAACACACATCTACTGGCAGTCAAGCTTCCCTTCCAAACATCAGGCGGTAGGGGGAGAACCCAGTGGCATCGCTTTTGGTGCAGTTGTAGGCATGTACCAGGGTGCTAATTTGTTGGCTCCATCTAGGCTTGTCCTTTGGGTGTAGGGTGCCTAGCATATCTAGCAAAGTGCGGTTGAAACGTTCAGGCTGTGGGTCCCCCTGGGGGTGGTAAGGAGTGGTTCTGGACTTTCGCACTCCCCACAGAGAAAGCATCTCTTTGATCAGACGACTCTCAAAGTCCCTCCCTTGATCAGAATGGATTCTTTGTGGAGCCCCATAGCGAACAAAAAAGTTTTCTACAAGTACTTTTGCCACAGTGGATGCCTTCTGATCCTTGGTGGAGAAAGCTTGGGCATATCTTGTAAAATGGTCAGTGACCACCAGCACATTACTAATATTTCTTTGATCTGACTCCAAACTCAGAAAATCAATACAGACCAGCTCCATGGGTGCACTGGTGGTGATGTTAACAAGGGGGGCAGCCTTCTGGGGCAAAGCTTTCCTCTGTAAGCAGCGACTACAAGTTCAAATGTGTTTCTCCACATCAGCCCCCATCTTAGGCCAATAGAATCTGGACCTCACCAAGTCAAGTGTTCTGTCTATACCAAGGTGACCCATGTGATTGTGTAAGGACCTCAGTACTGAGTCTCGAAAGGCAGTGGGCAGCACTAGTTGTTGTCTGTCTACTTGTCCCCCCTCTGTCTACTGTTTCTCTGTATAACAGTCTATTGATCAGTTTCAACTTAGGACCTTCTTTGTATAACAAGGCAGTTCTCAAATCAGTGGACCGTAATTTGGACACATCTTTCCCTGCATATAGGGCTTCTAAAGCTGATTTGATCATGGGATCTCGGGATTGAGCCCGCCGAATACTGTCATTGTCCAGCTGAGGCAGTTCACCAATGTCTGTTGCAGAAAAGTGGCAATAAGCAGCAGGTATGCAATTCCCAGAGGGTCCCAAACAATCCGCCATACAGTCCACTGTATCCGTGGACATTTGTTCCTCCCTGTCAAACTTCTGACAGAGTGCTTGAATATCAGGTTCTGACAGTCTGACCCAGTCATTCTGGGGTACAGGCCTCCAGGAGAGAGCATCAGAATCTATGTGGTTCAGGCCTGCTCTGTATTCAACTGCATAGTCGTAGGTAGATAAGGCAGAGAGCCACCTATGGCCAGTGGCATCCAACTTAACTGAAGTCTGCACATAGGTCAAAGGATTATTGTCAGTTTTTACTAGTATCTTAGCCCCATATAAGTACTCATGGAATTGATCAACAATGGCCCACTTCAAAGCTAGAAACTCCAACTTGTGTACAGGATAATTCTATTCGGAAGGGGTCAGGCTTCTGCTGGCAAAGGCCACTGGTCTCAGGCCATTCTCGTGCTCCTGATACAACACAGCCCCCAACCCTTGCAAGCCAGCATCAGTGTGCAGGACATAGGGTTTTGTTGGATCGGCATAGGCCAACACTGGAGCGTGAGTAAGTTGATATATGATCTCATGAAAAGCAGTCTCACAATCAGGAGTCCAGCGGGCCCCAAATACTTCACTTGGACAAAAATATACTCTTTCAGTCTCGAGGGACACTGACTTTTTGTATTTTTTGTGGGTTGGGGGATACCCTTGAGTAAGGTTAAGTAAAGGGCGGATCACTCTTGAATAGTCCTTGATGAAACACTGATAATAACCACAGAATCTCAGCAATCTTTGCAGTTCTTTTAGATTTTTGGGCTGTGGCCAGGTGGTCAAGGCCTCAACTTTACTTGGGTCAGTCTCTATTCCCTCGGTGGATACTATGTGTCCCACATACTTTACTGATATTTGAAAGAATTGACACTTAACAATGGACAGTTTAAGGCCAAAGTCTTCCAGTCAGTCCAATACCTTGAATAATCTGCTCTCATGTTCCTCCAGTGAGCTGCCAAACACAATAACATCATCTAGGTATACCAGGCACTCTAGTAAGTTCATGTCCCCCACTGCACGCTCCATCAATCATTGAAAAGTGGCTGGAGCACCTGGAAATCCTTGAGGCATCCTCATGAATTCATAGAAGACAAGCGGACAGATAAAGGCTGTCTTCTCATGGTCCTCTGGTGCCATCGGGATCTGGTAGTAGCCACTGCGAAGATCCAGCACAGAGAACCACTTGCTACCGTTCAGGCACTCCAAAGCATCCTGGATGCGGGGCATTGTATACTGATCAGGGATAGTCCGCCGGTTCAAGGTGCGATAATCCACGCACATTCTTACTGTCCCATTCTTTTTTCTCACTATCACGATGGGGGAAGCATAGGGGCTTCTGGATTCTTGTATTGCACCAGCAGCTAGCATCTCTTGCAGATGCCATCTCACATCATCTATGTTAGCAGGGGCCAGGCGTCGAGACCTCTCACGAAATGGCTTTTCATCATGCAGCCGGATGTGGTGCTCAGCACCTTGCACACATCCTATGTCCCATTCTTTTAAAGAAAACACCTGGTCTCTCTGGGCAAGCTTCTCACTGATCCTCACTTTCCATTCAGCTGGCAACGGGGAGTCACTGAAATCAAACAAGTCAGGCATTACTCTGCCACTCTTCCCCGAACTCTTGCTACTGGGTAGCACTGCAGTATCCACACAATGTACATTAGCAGGGTGCAACCTCTGTTTACTTGAATCTCTCTATCCGACACATTATGAACCCGAACCATTACCCTTCTAGCATAAGCATGGGCTCTGGCAGGCAAAATACTTGGTTTGACCAGCACTCCTTTCAGCAATTTCCCATCGCCTGGTGCATCCAACATGAGGATTTTATTCTTGACATCCTTTCTGATATGGACTTCCCCCTGTAGGGTACACTGGGCATTTGGCGCCAGGATCAGAGACTCAGGATCCTTTTTCCACACGTCTCCAACCGGTTCCTCTGGTTCCACTTTGTCAGCATCTCTCTGTGCCTCATAGGCCTTCTTGATCAAGGTCGGAATTCTTAAAGCTCTACTAGTCCTTGACTCCTGTTTTTCATAACACAACTGTGCCAGCCATTCAAACATATGTGTATTAGTCCCAATTAGTAAAGGAACCCCATCATACAATCCAGTAGGGGGACTCACTAAGGCCAGGGTCTCTACTTGCTCTGCCACTCCAGCCACAGAGGTGGGGAAAGACAGCCAAATTCGGATATACCCGGAGTAGGGGTAGGCCTTCTCACTTAACCCCCATACATGCAGTCCTTCTAATGGTTGTAAGGGTACGTCTGACAAATGCTTCTGATACCAATCCTGGAACCAGGTGACGGAGGCGAATTCCTACAGGAGATTGCAGACTTCATTGTCGACCTGGTGTTGAGGTTTCCCAGATTAATACTTCTGGGCGACTTCAACGCCTGGGTCGACGATGAACTCTCTCATTTTGGTCAAAATCTCCTCCAGTTGAAGAATACACTGGGCCTGACACAGGTTGTTACCACCTCTACCCATATAGGGGGTCATTCACTATATCTGGTCTTTCTCTTGGGTATGGAGATCACTGACCTGGGGGTGGAACCAGTCAGTTGGTCGGAGCATTACACCATAAGGTTCGGTTTCAGGGCCCCCTCTAATAGGTCTGCCCCTACGGAGATGGTCCAATACTGCCCTTTAAGGGGTATTGGCCCCAATGACCTAATGGCGGTGCTGGATCTATCGAGTTTGTCGGGTGAATGCATGAGTCCAGATGGTCTTGTATCTGCCTATAATAAGGCTGTGGGAGATGCTCTGGACAAAATTGTGCCCAGTCGTGTTGCCTCTCACCATCCGTCCAAGGATTCCATGGTTTGATGGCCCTTGAAGGAATTAAGGCGAGTAGGCCGAAGGCTGGAGAGAGCCTGGTGGAAATCGGGCCTTAATGCTGACAGGCTTAGATTGCTAGCCCATTATGATGGCTACCAATCAGAAATCACTCGTAAGAAGGCAGAATTCCTGTCCAGAGAGATTTCTGCTGCAAAGAATCGACCGGCTCAGCTTTTCCGGACTGTGGACAGACTGTGCAATCCAGTCTGTCTTCAGCCTAGAGAAGCTTTTTCTCAGCTAAGATGCAAGGAGTTCGCTCGCTTCTTTGCAGATAAGGTTGCCAGCATCAGGTCCGGCATTGGTCCGACCTCTCCTCCGGGGGATTGTGGTGGACGACTGGTGGTATCTAATCCTCGGCCTGTCTGGTTAGATTTTCACCACCCGGAATTGTGGACATTGTGAAGATCATCCAAACAATGCGACCAACTAGTTGTAGTTTGGATCCGGGTCCTACACCGCTGTTAGTAGGTTGTGTAGAAGTTATCTATCCAACTCTTGCTGACATTGTCTGGAAATCCTTGGAGAGGGGTTTTCCTGACCCCTTAAGGAGGCAGTAGTTCGACCACTCTAAAAAACTCCTTGGACCCAGACTGTCTAGCTAACTACCGCCTATCTCTAACCTGCCATTTGTTGGTAAGGTTATTGAAAAGGCAGTTGCATTGCAATTGGATGATCATCTTACTTCTCATAATGTCTATGATACTCTCCAGTCTGGCTTCAGGAAAAGGCACAGTACTGAGACTGCCCTTGTTCGGGTATAGAGCGACCTCCTAATGGCCAGAGATTGAAAGGCTTGTACCATTCTGGTCCTTCTTGATCTTTCTGCTGCATTTGACACTGTAGACCATGGGGTGCTACTGGAGCGACTGCGGGTTTTTTGTGGGTTGTCTGGTACAGTCCACAAGTGGTTTCGTTCTTACCTCACTGGTAGGTCTCAGAGAGTTGTCACCGGAATTTATTCCTCTGACGCCTTCTCCCTACCATGTGGGGTACCACGGGGCTCCATTCTAGCTCCCATGTTGTTTGTAGTGTATATGCTGCCATTGGGAGAAATCAACAGGAGATACAGTCTGAGTTTTCACTGCTATGCAGATGATACTCAGCTGTACCTGTCCTTTCTCCCCGATCAGAGTGATGCACTCTCCATACTTAATAACTGCCTGGATGAGATCAGAATTTGGATGAGTTCGAGCTGGTTAAGACTTAATCCGGATAAGACTGAGGTATTGGTTGTGGATCCAGGTTGTCCTGGTGGGGGGTTTGGGTGTTGGACAGCCATCGGGTTTATTACTTGGTGGTGTACCGCTCTCTAGCCTCGACAGGCACGAAATTGCGCTATTTTTGATGATGGTCTGACCCTGAAATCACAAGTGTCAGCTGTTGTCAAATCCTTTTTTACCATCTGAGGAATATCGCCCAGGTGAAACATCTGATTCCTGGGAGGACCTTCCAACTTGGTCCACGCCTTTGTTACCACCCGCCTGACTACTGCAACCCTCTACCTAGGGCTACCAGGGGTTGATATCCGCCGCCTTCAGCTGGTGCAGAACGCTGCAGCCAGGCTTTTGACTGGGACTCTTAGAACCAGTCATATTACGCCTGTGCTTCGCGAACTGCACTGGCTGCCTGTTCGGGGCGGATCACCTTTAAGGTTGGTTTACTAACGTTTAAAGCCCTACATGATCAGGGACCCGGTTACCTGAAAGATCTTCTGGTTCCCTATTGCCCCCTCCATCCTCTCCGCTCCGCCAGTGAGGGATTGCTAGAGATTCCCAGGGTTCATTTGAAGCTATCAGGATCTCGTGCCTTTGCCTTTTCAGCCCCAACCCTGTGGAATTCTCTACCTCGCTGGTTAAGAGAATGCCCGACCATTGACAGTTTTAAAATTGCTTTAAAGACATATCTTTTTACCTTGGCTTATTCTTTATAGTTATGGTTGTTTAGTGTTTGGATTTTCCTGTTCTATTTATTTTTGTACAGCGCCTTGATTTTGAAAGGCGCTTTATAAATAAACATGACTTGACTTGACTTGACTTGACTTGACTGGAACATAATTGTTACTTGGGAGCCACTGTCCAATACAGCTCTTGTAGACACTCCATTCACCTTTACAGTGGTCTCCATGGAGGGACCCACTATTCTTGACCAGTCTGGAGAGGCAGTAGCAGGGGCCTGGGCAGCTGACCTTGCCACAGAGGGACGTGAGTTAGCATTTTTGGGACCCTCACTGGGACCATTTCGTGCACCTCTTAACCACTGACTTGTTCTCCGAAGCTCTCCTTGTAGCCAGCTCACCACTTTCTCTAAGTCTTTCTGAGACCGGCATTCCCTCTTCATGTGCCCATCCTTCCCACAATTATGGTAAAATATGTCTGCTGAAGTTTGGGGTGACCAAGGCATCACTGTGGGGGCTGCAGCATTGGTAGTATCGATAGAAAACCTTGGTGCCACCTCAGCCAGCGATGGGTTGGACATTTGGAGACATTTCTTTAGTTCCCTCACTTCCATAGTCATTGCATCAAGTTTCGAACTGTTGTCAATATGAGGTGTTGGAGTGGGCACCCCCACCCCCATAGCAGAAGCAGTCGGGCAAGTGTCAATGCCCGTGCTCATAAGAGCGGCCTTCATGATGAGACTATCTGTTACTTTCCTAATCTCCCTCAGCAACTCCTCCCGGTTCGGGGTATTTACAGCCATCCCTGTTTGGCAGGTACTTAATCCTTGACTTTCATCATGGATTTTTGGTGATCCCTGGCCGTCAGCAGCCAACCCCGCCCTTGGAGCAGAGGTTGTAGCAGCTACAACTACACGGGGCTCTGAGAAATCCTCCTCCTCCTCAACTTCCCGGATTTCTTTCATCAAATCACAATGATCCGGTGGGTTACCTCTCCTGTCTTGAAGCCTCAACTGAAAGAGCTGCAATTTTGAGTGCTTTGCATGTTGCAATATGTGCCTCAACCTCACACGGTTTAAGTCACTGGCGGCCACCCCCCCCCTTTCCGGCAGACCCTCTGTAGCGCTCCTTCCAGACGAGTAACATATGCAGATCAACTTTCCCCTGGCCATTGTTTTGTACCTTGAAACTTCCACATCAAGCTCTCCCCTGACTCAATACTTCCAAAATTGCATTCAAGTGCAGTTAGGTACTTTTGGGCAGATGCCTCAGGGTTTGTGGACCTCAAAGACTTAATGGCTTCCAGAGCGGGACCTCTCAAGCTCTCTAGGATTCTTTTCTGTTTCTCAGCCTCTGCACACTGCTACTCAGATACCAAAGGGGCAACACAGTCTATTCAGGTCTCCCAATCATCCTCCCCTTGTGGGGTGGGAAGGGTGCCAGAGAAAATTCTCAACCTGCGGTAAGAGTCATGACTATTGGCAGGTACAGACATGGGAACTTGCACTGGCACAGAAGGAGGGGCAATAACGGGTACTGGAAGGGAAGAGGGTGTTGGTGGAGGAACGTTCTCAGGTGGCAATAATAGTTTCTTTACATCCTCCATAGTTTTCCCTTCCCCCAACAACAATTTAGCAAATTTCTCCTCAAAAGTTTCAGATAATGGGGGAGGCTCGTTCTCTCTGGGGTCTTTACTGTCCCTGGTTATCACTCTCCAGACAGTGACGGTTTCCCGTGGGGTAACAGTCTGTGGCACTTTAGAACTGTTTACAGGGTCCTTACACTCTATTAGGACCATGAAAGTTTGGGTGACCAGATCAGCCTGTCGCCCCTCTACCACAGGGTCTCGTAAACATTCAATCTTGGCAAGTACTCCCTATACAGTGTCCATACTGGTACCCAGCGGGATATCCAGGATAAGTATAGCATTTTGGGGGTCGATCTCCTCCCCACTACACCACTTCACCAACTGGTGTACAGCCACTTCTGTTGGGGTACCCATTTATTTTTTAACAGTAATTCGTAAATGTGGCCACTAGAGGATGCTAATCCCAGTGGTGAGCCTCCAAGATGTAACCCCCAGGTGGCACTATCCCAAGGGTTACTACCCCTGCCTGCGTAACTGCTAACAGGTTAAGGGGCCTAGGTCCAATGGCTGGTGCCTCCACTCAGAGGTCGGGTTAAGACAGTCTGGTATGACTTGGTCACAGCCCTCTGGGTCACTGCAATCCCCTTTTCTTCCCACTAGTGGCCCACACAATATATCAGAAGTACCTTCACAGTATACACTTACCGCCAGGACTGGTTCGATCAGCTTGACTCTGGGGATCCCCTGTAAAACAAGATGATACAATGCAAAAGCCACAGTACAACACTTTAACATAAATGAATACCTCAGACAGTGTAACTTTGCTGAAACAAACAGATCTGATTTATTCAGGGGAATATAAGAAGGACAGGGGAAAATCAGGATAATTAGTTTAGACACCTTGATAATCACAGTACTGTGCGCATGTTCAGAGTCCCAAATTGTCACTTTCACTGGGTACCCAGGATGGGGGGGGGGGATAGCCAGGATTGGTGCAGCTGGATGGGGCTCTGTGATGGAAAAACACTTGCACAATACCCAATTGTAATCTGGAGCCGGATGGCTCAGTTCGTGAAGAAATGAAACAGCAACAAATAGATGACACATTTGTAATTTGATAAACAGATGGCAGGGAGCTACCCTTCTTTGTACTCACAGACTCAATGCTGGGAACTGGATGGAAAGCAGATTGTCCTGGATTGCCAGGAGGAGCAGAACATGTGGAAAAGGTCCTTGTGACTGGACCCCACTGCAGTTTAAAGCAAATAGATGTAGTCTGGATTAAACTGGGGTTTACTTCCAGCTTCATGCACTCAATTCACTGTACAGGGGATTTGAAACGTGATTCCCCACAAGCACTACACATATTTATATGTAAAAGGAAAGTACTATACCAGGCAGGCTGCTTCTCGATCCCTATCGCAATTACTGCACAATACCCGGGAGAACACACAGCAGATTCAGTTCCTGACAGACCGAGCGCAATTCAGCAATTGCTCCAGTCTTCTACAGGGTAAGCCTGGTTTCTACTCTTCAGATCTCCTTGATTCTCTTCACAGGTCGGATTCAGTCTGAACAGGTGCTTGCACAAGCTGCAGACTGAAACTTAGGGCCTTACACGTGCTTACTGTGTGGAACTATACAGCGCAGAAGCTCACAGCTCCTTGTCTCTTCACTGCCCAAACAGATCTGATCTTTCCAGTAGACAGAGCCAGGCATTTCCTTTGAGTTCCTTCCAGTTCAGTTGGCTGGTTTGGCTGTCACTCACAGTAAACTCCCTCTGTTGGTGGAAAAAAGGCGCCGAAGTCCAAACTACAATTTCCAGAAGCATTGGCCATACAGTACATAGGTGGCTGGCTCCACAATGAGAGTACAAGTTCTGGTTTGCCAGCAGCAGGCTCCATTTCAAAGGTCCCCCCATACTGATTGGTCCAGTTCAGCAGTTCAAAACCAGAATGGGGGACTAGGCAAACACAGTTCTGACTGCAAAGAAAAGCAGGTTAGACAAACTGTATTTTCATTATTACTCTAAATGATTTCTGGCAAACAGTTACATCTTTGAAAAGTACTCACTCTGGCCACTTAGTGATGGCAGAAACGGAGCGATTTGGCAGCAGCTCAAGTGGGACTCAAGCAGGGAAACACACAGACCCCCATCCAAATTAATTATGTCTGCAGGCAGACAGCTCTTAAAGAGACAGTACCAGAGGCTCTAAAAGCACTCACAGATAAACGGCTTAGATGTCGAACACCATCCAGGCTTGGAGCATTCAAGCAAGCTCCTGGAAGACTTTTGGGAACCCCCATTTGCAGGGGGGTTACACCTGCCTAACAGGCTCTACTTTAAACTGAACTAAATTATTCACTGGCAAAGAAGAACAAATCCCCCTCCTTTGTGGAGAGGCTTACACTGGATCACCAGGCCCAGTTACATTGCTGGGGGCCTGAGCCCCTACCCCTGTGGGGGGCTTCCATTCGAATCTAGAAATCTGCTGAGAACACCGTCTTTTATGGGGTTCTTCTGAGTCTCCCTATTGGCTGAAACTATTGGTTGCTTTGCCTCTGATTGGCTGGAAGGCTTGTCACTCACAGAAATTAATTATTCACTAAGCCTCCTCGTTACACAGTTGGATTGCTGTTTTGGCACCTGAATGAAGTACCTGAGGTTTCCCATGAGCTTTGGCAAATGTCCCACAAGTCCTGGCTTTAAAATCCTAGCTTTCTGATTGGCTGTGGCTGCTCTGAAATGGCTACTGAACACACAGTCCCTTAGGCAGAATTAATACAGTCCCAAACAAATTTGTGGTGCAGCCAGAATAATTAAAAGATTTGCCCAAATGCCCCACAGTTCAATAGCCACTGTTGTGTCCCAAATGTCACTGCCCAGCTTCAGCAATTATCTCAGTCCGTTTGCCTGTCACTGCTGCCAGTATTTTAGACCCCTTGGTTGCAGCAGGCAGGCTGTCTATTCTGAGTCTCAGCATTATCTGGGACAGCCAGTATTTAAGTCATTTATTTAAACACTTTGCAATTCAATCATTTGTCCCCTTTTAACATTTTTCCTCCAAAAGTTCAAAACAGTAGCTGCATTTATTATTATTTTTATTTTATTTTATTTTTATCCCTCCTATCACCCCATCATTCCACTCTTTCGGGTTCACTTATGCTACCCACCCCGACACACACTGAGTCTGCCCCTAGAGTGCCCATGGGTGACTCCTACCTTTCCTCCCGTCTTTCGTGGAGCACCTGGCACAGCGGGGTCTGCCTGTGGTTCCTGGACTGGGCAGCTGGAGCGGCCATCATCTAGGACCTCCGAGGTTGCTTTTTTTCTGTTTTTTTTTCTTTTCTGTGCTTCCCGTCTCTCCCCCTGAGGACACTGGCTCCGGCAGGAACGTGCTGACGCACGCCTGCCAAGTGCCTAACAGCGTCCTCCCCTCCCCGGCTCCCCCTTGTAGGAGCCACCAGTGCCCTGAAAGTTGGTGCTTCCACTGGCCCCCGTGGACGTTGGGTGCATTATGCACTCCTGGTAACCCACCCCGAAGGAGGAGATCATCCGTTGGGACATTTGATCCTCCTTCCCCCTACCGGCCCTGACAACCTGAGTCCGCACTTGAACCTGGGTTGCCGGTGTGATGCAAGGTGTGGCACCCAGTGCCTCATCCCTCGGCACCACCGGGCTGGCCTTGCATTTATTATTTTACAGTTACTTTGCCTTTCTGGCAGCCGCCGAAACACTGCCTCCCTGAGGGCAGAACAGACCCTCATGTATATTCATACGATCAGGGCTCTGGCTCATTAATATTTATGAGCCCCAATCCTAACACTTCGTGGATTTCTTAGATTATTTGGTAATCCCACCCAACAGCGATTTTTTGACAGCGAGGTTCCCAACAGTGACTACAGTGCCACGTCACTGTAGGGAACCCACTGGAACCCAGCACTGTCTGCTGGGGGTCCTGCATCCCCCCCAAATCAGCTCTGACTTGGAGTTGATAATCCTAAGTGGGGGTGCTGCAGAGTAACCATCGCATGGGGAAGAAAACAGTGCCAGTGGAGAGCCAGCAGCCGACTGCAAAATGTGGTCAACCTACGGTTGGCTGTCGAGTGTTCGACAAAACTTTGTCGAACACCCATCGTGGATCTGATTATTTTACAAAACGGGCTCTCCTGGTCCTTGTCATGGTCACCAGGTCCCACTTAGCAGATGGGGACACCGGGACCACCAAGCACTCTATCACCCAACCACAAATTAAGTGGTCGGGAGATCAAAGGCACCGCATTGCACGTGCGTAATCTCCGTGGCACCAGGGGTACTGAACAATCAGCAGGGAAGTGTGGCTGGCATTTCTTGAGCGCAAATGGGCTAAAATTACACTGGAGTAATGACTTGATGCACCAGAGGCACAACAAGACTGGAGGAACCAGGAAAAAAACAATATAGCAGGCATCTGGAAGCGCTATGCAGGCGGAGAGCAAACTGGAGCTACAGGCTAAAGGCAAGCCCCCAAATTGATAGTGGGGGGTTACACCAGAAACTGAAATAGGCAAATATGAGGTTCACACAGTGGACTATATGCCTATCAGTGATGAAAAACTGAAATTGTTTCAGCAAGAGACTGACAAAGATTCAGCACTGGTCAAGTTGAGAGACACTGTTTTGAATGGGTGGTCCCAGGAGAAAACATTAGTGCACCCTAAAATAAGGCAGTACTGACAGTTCAGAGATGAAATCTCAACAGAAAATGGACTTTTGCTGAAGGAGGAGAGACTGATAGTCCCCACATCACCGAGACCAGACATGTTAACTAGATTACATAGCAGCCACTTGGGCATTGAAAAATGCATGCACAGGGCCAGAGATCTTTTATTCTGGCCAGGGATGAACAGTCAGATTAGTGACATGGTGGCCCAGTGTGGCATTTGCAACCATTTCAGGAAAGCACAATCTAGAGAGCCGCTGCAGCCATATGAGATGCCAGCGAGACCTTGGCAAAAGGTTGGAGCTGACCTCTTTGAATTTGAAAGGGAAAATTATCTTGCAATGGTTGATTACTACTCCAAATACAATGAGATATCCAAGTTGTAAAATACAACAAGCAAAATGGTGATTAACCATATTAAATCACAATGTACAAGACATGGTATCTCAGAAATACTTGTAACAGATAACGGCCTGCAATTTGCCTGCAATGAAAGTATGAGTTTAAACATGCAACATCTTCACCAGGATACCCCCAGAGTAATAGTGTGATAAAATGAACCATTCAAACAATAAGGAGACTGTTAAAGAAAGCACAAGTGGGCCATCAAGACCCTTATTTAGCACTCTTGTAATTGAGAAATACCCCACTGGAGGGGCTTATCACTAGCACAGCTGCTTATTGGCCGCAGAACCAGAACTTTAATGCCTACCAGATCTGAGCTACTTAAAACAAAAGTGCCAGAAGTTGATGTGTGACCTACATTGCAAGGGACTCAAGAAAAACAAAAGTCTTAATTACAGTTTGCATGCCTGACCACTCCCAGCCTTACAGCCAGGACAGCCTGTTTACTTGTGAACACTTGAGAATATCTGGACCCCTGCAATTGTGGAACGCCATGCTGAAGAGCCATGCTCCTATGTGGTCCAAGCAAATGGGAAAGTGTATCAAAGAAACAGAAGGGGCCTTTTGTTAACCCCTGAGCCACGCCCATTCTGTGGCCCACAAAACTCGCACATCCGAGGAGAAGAAGAGAGGAGAAGAGAGGTGGATGACATGATGGTGGACCAAAAGTGGTCCATCATTAAGGAAGGAATATTGGTTGCCACAGATGAGTGTGTTAGGCTCAGGGGGAGGAACACAAGAGCCAAAGCACCCAGCAGTAAGAGAAAAGAGATTGACCTATAGAAAATTCAGGAAGACCAAGAGAGAGGTGGATAGGGAAAATTACCTAAGGTTGGCTAGTGAGGCAAGTGAAGAAGTCCGGCGAGCAAAGGCACAGAAGGAGCTGCAAATTGCTGAAGGAATTAAGAAGGGGAAGAAGGCTTTCTTTCACTATATAAGTGAGAAAAGGGACAAGATGGAAGGGATTGTTAGGCTTAAGAAAGGGGTGGAGTGAGTGGAGGAAAATGGAGGAAAAGCAGAGATACTAAATGAATACTTCTGTTCTGTCTTCACCATGGAGAAGGATGGACCAGTGCCTTCAGGAGGGAAAAGAAGAGCGGGGCGGGGAGGGAAACACAGACATAGTAATAGAGGAAGACAGAGTGAGGGAGGGTCTGCTGGCATTGAAAGTGGACAAATCACCAGGCCCGGACAGAGTACATCCAAGGGTGCCAAAGGAACTGGCTGAGGAGCTGGCAGGGCCACGAGCAGACCTATTTAATAGTTCACTAGAGTCAGGTGTGGTACCACAGGACTGGAGAACAGCATATGTAGTGCCCCTTCACAAAAGTGGCCTCAAGGATGATCCAGGGAATTACAGACCAGTTAGTCTGACCTCCATTGTGGGCAAGCTCATGGAGACCATACTAAAGGAAAGGTTAGTGGCATATCTAGAGGAGCATGGTCTCCAGGATGAGAGGCAGCATGGGTTCATGGGGGGGGGGATCGTGTCAAACAAATCGAATTGACTTCTTTGACTATGTCACTAAGACAGTAGACAGGGGCCAAGCAGTAGACATCCTCTATCGTGATTTCAGTAAGGCCTTTGACTCTGTGCCCCACAAAAGGTTGACCAGGAAGTTGGTGGATCTTGGAGTTGGGGAGAAGATGGCCAGATGGGTGGCAAACTGGCTTGAGGGAAAGAACCCAGAAGGTGGTGGTGGGGGAGAGTTATCTGGCACCAGAGATGTAACCAGTGGGGTCCCACAGGGCTCCGTGCTGGGGCCGGTGTTGTTCAATGTCTTCATCAATGACATTGGGGACGGCATTAAAGGCAAAATGTGCCTATTCGCAGATGACACCAAGCTCTGTGGGAGAGTGGGCACAGCTGAAGGGATACAGGACCTACAGGAAGATCTGGAAAAGCTGAGGAGGTGGTCCAGGATCTGGCAGTTTGGCTTTAATGTCAAAAAATGAAAAGTTATGCATATTGGAGCCAAGAATCCCAGGACAGAGTATTACCTGGGTGGAGTCCAAGTAGCTGCATCAGAGGTGGAGAAGGACCTGGGAATGATGATCACTAGTGACCTGAAGCACGCCACGCAGTGCAAGAAAGCAGCAGCAAAGGCAAACAAGATGCTGGGATGCATAGCTAGGGGGATAAGTAGTAGGAGAGAGGAGGTTATACTGCCCTTGTACAAGTCACTGGTAAGGCCGCACCTAGAGTATGGAGTTCAGTACTGGTGCCCACACCTCAAAAAGGACTTAACTTGCTGGAGAAGGTACAGAGGAGGGCTATAAAGATGATAGCCGGTCAGCAGGGCAAGGCATATGAGGAGAGGCTGAGGGCACTAAACATGTACTCCCTGGAAGACAGGAGAGAGAGAGGGGACATGATTGGGACTTTCAAGTACTTGAAAGGGATAAATAATGTTGATAAGGAAAGTCTATTTAAGCTGAGTGGCAACCATATCACCAGGGGACACAGTCTTAAGTTGGAAGGTGGGAGGTTTAGGAGGGATGTCAGAAAGCACTTCTTCACAGAAAGGGTGGTTGACACTTGGAATGCGCTGCTGGAAGAGGTCATCTCGTTAAAGACAGTGAGCAGCTTTAAGAGAGGCTGGGATAGGCATGGGGGAAGATAAGAGTCATGGGTAGGGAGGATGGAACGAGTGGGGAGGGAGGGCAGGGACATTAGCTCAAGCTGTGGACCCTGCAATACAAGCAGACTTGATAGACCAAATGGCCTTCTTCTGCTGGCTTCTTCGTATATTCGTATGAGAACGATGGGATCCCAGAGATGCCTGCAATAGAGGTCCCTCCACGAGTGATGCCGGGGTGGTTACAAAGTGATCCTGTGGAGTCGGCCCCACCCCTGAGCAGTCAGGACCGATTGACTGACACCAGCTACAGCCCGAGAATTAGCAGTGTCAGTGGAAGGAAGATACGACGGCTGGCCTGGGATCGTGACAACATAGACTCACAAAAACTTTAAACATTTTATGTTTTGGGGGAAAAAGTTTAATTGTGAAGGGAGATATAAGGAAGTTAATTAGCATACACAATTTGCGTATGCCTTGATAATGCGCAGCGCTAGCCTATATATATAAACCCTTATCTTGTGGGCAGTAGCCCGCACTTTCTGCAGTTTGTTCTAAGTGTTATACACTACAGTGAACCTACCAACTCACTCCACATTGGTGTCTGCATGATTATTGCACTACCTATGCAACCGCGCCTATGCAAATGAAGGGGACCCTCATGCATACTGGCATAGCGTTACATTCAAAGGTTGATGGCGGCAGTAAATGGCCCCCACAGTGGTGTTGTTTACTGCTGCTGAAAACCACGTCTGGTCACTAAGCTTGCACCCCCCCAACCCCTGAAGGCAAGGCAGCTGTACTGCAGACAGCCACCCCTGTGCCAAATTGCACCCTCACCACTGATCACCTGACCTGTCAGTTACATTCATAACCCCGGTTGTGTAATGGTGCCCCCACCCCTGGTCACCCATCCTACTTTAATAAAAAAAATCTCTGGTGGTATAGTGGTCCCCCTCCACCCCAGTCACACATCCATCTGTAATAAATTAATCCTGTGGTGAGTGGTCCCCCAGTACTCCCATCCTGCAATTATAGAGGAGTCACTCCTCCGGACGGTTCACCAATCTCCCACCCACCAAGGACCCCCTCCCCATGACCTCTCTCCCCTGATTGCCATGCTCCGGTAAATTGGCAGCTGGCACAGCCCTCCTCACACCTCCTTAGCCAGCTGCTATCATGATGATGGCTGGTTGAGAAGGTGTGAGGAGGGCTGTACCAGCCACTGATTTACTGGAGCACAGTGATCAGGGTGAGGGGGGTGCAAGGCAGGTGGGGGGGTTGGTGAATGACTGGGGATGGGAAGTCTACTACACCACCAGGGATTCCTCTATAGTGGCTGGATGGATATTGGTAGAGTGGTGGGACCACTACTTATTTATTTTATTTTGAAAAGTTTCACCAGGAATGACAACATGAGCTGTAAACAGCTTGATTCCAGTAGCATCCGGAGGGGTGGAGTTACATGAAGGGGGAAAGGAATAAAACATATCTAAGTTGCAATACATTGTGTACATATCAATTACAATACATTGTGTACATATCAATTACAATACATTGCAGACCATGACAATTATCCAGCTGTGATGAATATAGACATTAGAGGAAGAATATCATTGAAATAGCATAACATGAAGCTGCGACATAAAGATAGTATGTGGCCTTGAGATGAAAACCAGAACAACACATATGGAGTAAATCAGGTAAAAGGCGTACGTAGCACAAGTGCTCAATGACAGCATGGCTGAGAACCTGGGAATCAAGTGCTATATTATAAAAATGGCTAGACTTGCAAGAGAGGTGGTTGGGATTATGGTAGCAGAGTAGAGGGAGGGAAGAGAGAGGCCTGCTATACCTACTCCCCTTCAGGATGTTGCGAACCCTGCAAGGGGATGGGGAGCTGTTAAGATAGTAGAGAGAAAGAAGGGGGGTAGGAGTAGTTGGAGGGAGGGGTGAGAAGCAAGGTGGGGGAGATCAGAGTAGTGGAGGCCAAATAGCCAAGGTGGTCTGGAAGTTGGCTGGAGAGGCATTAGTAGGGAAGAGATGGGAGGCAGGGGAGAAGGGAATGAAATGAACTACATCACCAGGGATTCCTTTATTATGGATAGATGGGTGATCAGGGGAGTGGGGGGACCACTTTGCCACCAGTAATTCATTTATTACAGTAGGATGGGTGATCTGGGACTGGGGGGACCACTATAGCCCCAGGGATTCATTTATTATGGATGGATGGGTGATCAGGGGTAGGGGACCACTACACCCCCCTAGGGATTCATTTATTATGGATGGATGGATGGGTGATCAGGGGGTGGGAACCATTATTTATTATTTATTTATATATTTATTTAGCTTTTGTTGACCGGGTAAATGCACTAGACAAATCCTGCCTATTTTCAGGCACGACCCGGGGGAGGGGGATACAGATGAATGCCAACTGACCTTGAACCAGATTAAGCTGTTGGTGGTATTTTTAGTGAATGAGGGAAATTTGGCCAGGACACCGGGGAAATTCCCCTACTCTTTTCGATAAGTGCCATGGGATCTTTAACATCCACCTGAACTACCACCAATCCAGGCAGATGGGACCTCAGTTTAACGTCTCATCCGAAAGACGGCACCTCAGAAATGCAGCACCCCTCTCATGCTGCACTACAGTGTCAGTACTGGGATATTAACCCAAGTGCCAGATGTGGGAACTGAACCCACAGCCCTCTGATCTCCCGGCCTCAGAGGCGAGTGTGCCATTACACCACCAGGGATTCATTTATTATGAATGGATGGGTGATTGGGAGGATTGTCGGACAACTATACCACAAGAGATTTATTTATTACAGTGGGATGAATGATGGGGGAAGGGGAGAGAACCACTACACCACTAGGGATTAATTTATTATGGATGGATAGACGATCAGGGGGTGGAGACCACTAAACCATCGAGGATTCAGTTATTATGGATAGATGGGTGATCAATGGGGGGTTGGGGGACCATTATGTCACCAGGGATTCCTCTATAATGCAAGATAGGTGCTATGCAGCTGCTGCACTGCATGCAAATGAGCCCATAATAGGCATACAGATGGCCCATTAGTGCTTTGCTTGCCCAGTGAGCTGCTCATTTGTATGCTTAGGCAGAACATGGGCCAAAGGAGATGTGGCGCTATCCTGTTTGGGGCAGTACTCTCTCCTGTGGACCATATACGGCCCTGATCTGTACTACTGCAGTGCAGATCCGCATAGTGCTGTATCGATACAGCCCTGACCTGTACTGCTGCAGTGCAGATCCACATAGTGCTGTATCGATGTGGCCTGATAGTCAGTCAGTTAGCACCACTGTGACGGTAGGTGCTACCCATCGCTCAGAGCTGGTTATGCACCATTGTAAGCGCAACACAAAAAGCTGCACTGTGATTGCACCTGGCTCTGAATACGGGGCCCTGAGATTTTACAACTACTGTATAGGGGTTAACTGACTGAGCCATGCAGCGATTTGAGTAACTTCTTTCTTTTTTTTAGTGGAAACATGTATTAGTAAGAAAGTCATTCTTTTTATTAAAAAACAAAACAATTGTTCAGTCTTGCCTTCAGGCTATGCCAACGTTCTTTTGCTTCCCCTTTTCTGATCTCTCAGACACATACCGCTCTGGTGATGTCATTTTAGTCATCAGTGTCTAATTATTTCTACTCCCTGAAACTTATGAAAATCTATTTTATAAAAAAATAAGTAAATTAATAAATGAAATAACAGTAGTCTGGTATACTGATTTATTGCTTTCATACCAAGGTCTTAATTGACCTGCATTTTGTTGTTTCTTTATTTGTTGCCAGAGTTTTACAAGGAAATGCCTACTTAACCATAAACAGTTTGTTTCTAGAGACATCCTGAGGAGGTGCTAATAGGAAGACACATAAATGCAGTTTAACAGCAGACAGAAATTAACGTTTAGCACTGGCTGCACTTGACACAATATTTATCTTGCCATATTGTTCTTTTGTTTACGTAATTACTTTCCTCATGTTGTACTACTTACTGAAACCATTGTCATTTGCTATTCTTGTTACTTGACGTGGAACCTCTGTAAAAGAGCCCTTGGCTCAAAGGTCTTTCCGATTTACATACGAACATACAAAGAAGCCAACAGAAGAAGGCCATTTAGTCTATCAAGTCTGCTTGTATTGCATGGTCCACAGCTTGAGCTAATGTTCCTGCCCTCCCTCCCCATTCCTCCCATCCTCCCTACCCATGATTCTTACCTTCCCCCTATGCCTATCCCAGCCTCTCTTAAAGCTGCCCACTGTCTTCAATGAGATGACCTCTCCCGGCAGTGCAATTAAATTAAATTGTTAGATAAATAAAAAATAAATAAATAAAAAGAAAAGAAAACAGAAAGTAAATTGAGCTGGGCATTTGTTACCCAGCAAAAAAGTCATTATACCTTTTTAGTAGTCAAGTTATCTCTGACATTCTTACATCATTCCTTGAGTTATCTTCAAATATTCAGCCATTTTTGAAGACAGTGTTTAATAACAAATGTAATTAGTGTGGCTCTGCAATAAACAGGCAACCTCCAGCACTTTTAAAAAATTTCCTCCCATGTGGTCACTCATCAGTGATACACACTGTACTCATAATACATATATGTCAGGACATTACTGGTACACTTTTCTGAAGACCATCAGCACAGCATCAGTCACCCTGATCTATGGTAATTGTACCTATGATGGTGAACCTGGCAAGGGGGCAGAGATTTTTAAAAGCTAGCTTTCTCTATATTGCCTCTGGAATGAAACAAAGATGACAGGGAAATTAATAAACTGATGTTTATGTTTGTTTAAACTTCTAACTGGATTATTATTTTTTTGTTGTTAACTAGTATGACAGTTTTATTTATTTATTTATTTATTTATGTTTTGGGTGACCGGGTAGGCAAGCTGATCCAAAGGACCATTTTCAGTTGCAACCCGGGCCATACAGTGACAGACAATACAAGGTTGAAGCAATAGGCACAGGTTACATTACAGAAAGGAGCAATATACACTGAGTAACATGAAATCAACAGCAATGAAACATTACACATCAAATCTAACACACAAGTTTCATAACAAATAAGAGTGCATGCCTGGGTCTCGGATACATGGTTGGTCACACGTGGAGCAGTCACATTGTAGATCCCCACATCACTTGATCAGTCAGGATATGTGACAAAGCATGGTGGAAATACCGTACGGTGATCTGTGTGAACCCAGGAAGGGACAAGCAGTGCTAAGAGGTACAAACTAGTTGTCAGCATCCAGGTGGTAAGTCAAGAGATACAGTATGGCTTCTACGGTGGCTGTTTGGTGAGAGGATTGCCTATGGAGCATGTACAGGTAGCCTGGGACTTTAGCCACTCTCTCAGTTGCAATTTGAAGGACTGATGAGAGGGTGTGTTTCTGATGACAAGTGGAAGTTTGTTCCAGAGAGAGGGTGGCCAGAAATAGAGAGGGCCTTACTCCCCGTGACAGTAGATACACAGGGGCCTACAAGGTGGGGAATGGAGGAGTCTCTGAGAGAACGAGTAACCACACGAGCAGAGAGAATCGGTGAGAAAGGTGACTTCGGAGAGTTTCTGAGAGAGGTCTCGACTAGATTGCCCAATTCATATTCATAGCAGCGATGAAGGGATAGCCAGCCAAGTGACTGGTAAAGAGAGCAGTGATGACTGGAGTAAGGAACCTGAAGAACGAGGCGACAGATGGAGTTATATGTGGTACTTAGCTGGGAGAGATGCGAGGCAGAGGTGGTAGAGAAAACTGGAGAGCAATAGTCAAGGAAAGGCAGGTGATTTCCCTGGGCAATAGCAAGGCGAGCTTCAGGGGTCAGGAGACGGTTGATCTGCTAAGTTGTCCCCAACTTCTGATGGACCCTCTTTAAACTGCATCTTATGAAATGTTGGAATGATGAGACACAAGGCGGGGGAGAGACTACAGTGATAGAAACACCAATGTTAATGATAATTTTTATTTAATAAAGAGTATTTTGTTTCATACATATTTTTTTTTTTTCTTCCATGTAGCTTTTTGCTCCCACCATTACCACCTGCGCCTAATTGGCAAGGAGGGAGACATGTATTTCTGGATTTTCTCCCCATTACACAGGACCCCAGATCGTGATCATGCATGCGCGTGGAGGTGCACATGCGCTCCATGGCTCCAGTGACGGTCTCTTCCAACCACCTGGTCTAATGCCAGGGTTCCCTAATGGCCTGGCACTACCACCTAGCCTCCACTGGGTGGTAGCCAAGAGCCAAAGAACCCTTGCATCCCTTCCCGAAGAGGAAAGCTGCCTTGCGACATCTCGATCCTGCTCCGCACCCCCCACCTGACCCCTGGTGGCCCGAGCTTGCTCCCAAACTCAGGTCGCCAGTGTGGTGCGAGCTGTGGCATCCAGCGCCTCAACCCTCAGCGCCACCAGGCCAGCCTGTTTCATGCATATTTTAAATATTTAAAGTTAAAACAAAGCAAAATACCTTTTATGTTCCATCTGATATTTTAAGGAACATTTTCCTCTGCAACCCAACTACACTTATTTGTGAATATACACTGAAACAACTATCTTACAGAAAGTCACTGTGGCATTATTTTCACTGTTTCAGTGATCGCTGTGTTTTGCCACTCACCCTACGTGGTCGCACTGTTTTCCCTTCACCTTTTTCATCCTCGCCCCTTTGCCCTCTGTGTTATCACACGGAACCTGAGACTTCAACAGTCCATAGTGGCCCTGGCATGCTTTACAGCTGTAGTCAGAAATGAACAAAAGCAAAGAAAACTGCACTCTCAAGGAAAGTCACTGGAAGAAACTTCTTTTGCAAAAGGTAAAGTGTTTATTGTTGCTGCATGTAGCAAACAGCAGAGTGCAAAAATACATGTTCATGTTTAATATGCTAATAAAAGTTTCCACTGAACAAAATAGTGCCCAAACTGTACGTGACCCAAACACCCTGGCATTTCACTCATAAAGAGCTTTGTCAGGGGGCAGGGTTTGGGAGAAGCAGCTTTGCTTATATACCTTGAAGAAGTATGAGATCATCAGTCTTAGTACAGACATCGGGCCAGATTCTACAATAGTTACGCCTGGCATAACTGCACTTGTGCCAAAAAGAATAGCGCAAGTAGCAAGTTACACCAGCAGTTGCGACATGCAGTATTCTACAAAGTGGCCTGCGACATGCCACAGGCCACTTGCGCCGCAAGTGTTACATTCCTAAAACCCCCTGCAACATGGCGCTAGGGGTTTGATGCAGCAGTTGCACCCTATTCCAGTAGGGCAGCAACAAAGTCCCCAATGTCGGGATTCTACAAGAACGCCCGGAGAAGAACCTTCAACATAGGTTACACCAGCATTTAGCTGGTGTAACTATAGGTATGCCCTCCAGGGGTTCTGTAGACCCACGAGCATCCCAGCATGCAATCCATGTGCCCTCCCCCCATGGCCAGAATACCCCTGTAGGTGCCCCACAGGGCATCATGCAACATGGCCCCCCTATCCCTACATGCCCCGCAGAGCAGCACACACACCCTGCCCCCAAACCTCCAAACAGTAAAAGCCCCATCGGCCTGCCCACACACCCCATGCCCCCGAACCCTCCACTGCTAAAGGCCCCACAGGGCAGCACTGTCAACCCCCCCCACCCTTGCCCAGACCCCAAGACACTGCTGCAATCGGTTAGCAAAACCACACACCATCCCTGTAGTCTGGTCCTTCACCCAGCTGTGCCATTCCACAGCCCCACCCATCCTCAACTGGCAACTGGGACAGCCCACCTCACCTCCAGGGCCAGCTGCACTGAGCTCAGTAGGAGCGCCACGAGCAGACGCACCAGAAATTAATTTCTGAGCTCGCTCTATACAGCAAGCACTCCTACTGAAGGAGGTGAGAGGTGGCTGTGCCAGTCACCAGCTGGGATGGTGGGGGAGCCGTGGAATGGCACAGCTGGGTGGGGGGTAGGGGCCACTAGACTACCAGGGCCACTGTTCCCACTGTATTGCACACATCGGACTGCATGTACTGTACATACTGTACAGTACACCAGTCACATGGGGATCGGGATAGGTGTTGGGGGAACCTTGGTGGCATGACAGTGGGTAGGGGGCCTCTAGCCCTGCAGAGCTCCGCTGGGGATCGGGCATGGGGGGCACGTGTGCCTTGCAGGATAGCAGTTGCGGCTTGTGACATCCTTGCCAGGTATGCCTTCTGTTCGGTGTACCTGGCTGTATGTTGCAAGTCGCAGTACTTAGACATGGGGACCCTGCCCCTTCTAGGATGGGGTGCAGGGTCCATGTTGCAATGGTATTTGGCACAAGTCACCTTTGGCGGCGACTTGTGCCAACCTTCTAGAACCGTGCCCATTGTTTGTAACTAAAATCATAAATGCTGTATGCCTGCAGGTACACATCCCACAGGTTGCCACATCCTATCATGTTATGAATGATATAGGCATGCCTGAGGTGTGTTGTGAGGCTTGAGATAAACATAAGTGCTTTCAACCACTAGAGAACTGCTTATATCAGGACATGACTGCACAGCCATGTTATCATAACACAATATTAATAAAAGGGGTGGGGGCATGAAAAAGGTGGAGGTGTGTGGACACTGGGGAATAATGCATGGTCGTGAGACATGTTTGCTTCTTTGGAGAATATATATATATATATATATATTCATTGCAAAAAAAAATATTAGGGCTTTGTGTCTCCGGAGTCTTGGTGAATCAATGGTGGGGTCTTTCTTGGGGTTCTCAACCGCAATGCCCCCCCCCAGCCTGTTGCCTCCTGTCTGAAGCATAAGGTACAGCTCCAAGCCAGTGCCTGATAGTGATAGTCTTCAGAGGTAGAGAAGTATGGCTCACCACATGTTACCAACAGAATCAGTCATAGTGTTCTTGATGCAGGGCCTGCAGGCCCTGCGTGATGAAAACAGATCACACCTGACCTTGTTTGCTATGGGGAGGTGGTGGGCATTATGCTTGACAACCCCAAGAAGACTCCACCACTGATCCGCCAAGATTCTGGAGACCCAAAACCTTAATATTTTTTCATTTCCCTACTTTGGGTGCTTTGCATTCTTCAACCCTAATGTCTACATTAACGTAGTTTCTTTACAATGAATTTCCCTTTTTTTTTCGATAGACTCATATTCTCATTCATGCAGATACCAAAGGGACCTGTGCAAACCGAAATAAATAGAATAGTGGAGATAGTATTGACGCAGTGCCTGGGCCCATTAGGCCTGGACATGCACGTCAACCTCTTGTTAGGTAAGCTATCAATGGCTTACTACAAGGTGTCATCTGTGTGCCAGAACACTGCTCTGTCCCTCCCCAGGCCATAGTCAGTGCTGAACCCTGCAGCACATTCCCTCCAGTCTCAGTCCATTCTGATGGATTGCTTAGCTTGAACATGAACTCAGGTCACTGGCATGGGAAGGCAGCATGGCCCCCCCCACCCCCGGCAAACGACCATCCACACAAACAGTGTTATTTCATACATTTTCTTTCTGTGAGATTTTGACCCCAAAATTTCAAGATAGTCTTTTTATACCCCCTTCCGAACATGACAGATGTCATTTATAAAATAGTGGTTGAAATGCCATTTTGCACCAAAAGTGCAAAAACATACTTTGGCCAGGATCTGAAAAATGACACCTGTCATGATCATGAAGTGATGTGAAAAATAGCTATGTTAAAAATTTTCAAAATATTGTACTGTAAATTACCAAAGTTATGAGTGAGTGTTAAGAAATTACAACATAGCTTTATAACTTTGTTGTTTTTTAAATATTTTGACCCCAAACTTTTAACATAGTCTTCTTATGACCCCACCTCATGAACACGATAGATAAAAATGTTCAAATCCTGACCAAAATGTCATTTCTCGCCACAAGTGTGAAAACACATTCTTACCAGGATTTGAAAAATTACACTTGTCACATTCATGAGGTGGTATGAAAAAAGTCCCAGCTGAGGCACTTACTTCTTTCTGTCCTCTGTTTGCATGTGTTCCATAAATATGCATACCACACCCATGTAATTGAAAAATGAAATACTATTTGTGCAGCACCAGCCTGTGCATTAGAGAAAGAGTAACGTGTGCTCTGGAATGACCCAGGTTCCAGTTGCCTTGGTGGCACAGCTGGTTAGCAAGACCAGGATGGTATTCCGGGCAGTCTGGGTTCAAGTCCCAGCTGAGGGATTTACTTCTTTCTCTCCTCTGTTTGTTTGGGGGTGGAGGGCAGGACAGAGGAACTATGGATGCAGTTTCAAGACTCTAAAAGAAAGACACTGATGGTGGGAGTAATGTACAGGCTACCAGCTCAGGGAAATGGCTTGGATAGGGAGTTGGCCGAGCAGATCAGAAGAGTCTGTAGGAAGGGGACACCATAGTGGTGGGGGACTTCAACCTCCCTGTGGTGGACTGGCACACCCCAACCACCATGTGTGCAAAGGAGCAGAGATTACTAAATGCATTTCTGGACCGCTTCCTGGTGCAGTTGGTCTGTGAGCTGACTGGGGAGGGTAGGACTCTGGACCTGATATTAACAAACAGGGAGGCTGTAAGGGATCTGGGAGTGGAGGACCCCCTGGCTGGGAGCGACCATCATACGGTGTGTTTCACACTCAATATGGGAAGGATAACAGAATGAACAGGTACCAGGGTGATCAATTTTAAGGCAGTGGACTTTAAAAGGATGGGGGGAAATTTTGGTTGAGCATCTGGTGGGAATTCAGACACGCATGAGTGCCAGCCAAAAATGGAATATCATTAAGAAAGGGCTGGCAGATGCTACTGAGACCTGCACCAGGACACGGAGCAAGAAGAGGAGAGTAAAGAAGCTGAGCTGGCTGACTCAGGAGGTAATGGAAGGGGTGAGGGCCAAGAGAAAAGCATTCCGGAGGCATAGGAAATCAGAAGGGCAAGGGGACAAAGATGAGTACATGAAGTCCAGAGAGGTTACCAGGCTAGTCAGAGTGGCCAAGGCTTCCAGAGAGCTGAGACTGGCACAGGGAAGCAAGGACGGGGAAAAGGACTTCTTCAGATACATTGGCAAGAGAAGAAGAAACAAAGACCAGATTGTGAAGATTAAGAAAGATGGGGGGTGAGTGGAGATGGGGGAGGACCAGGCAGAGGCACTGAATGAGTACTTCAGCTCTGTGTTCACAAAGGAAAGAGGGGGGCGGATACCCCATGGGAAGGGTGGAGTGGGCAGAGGAAGGGCAGAGGGTGACATATCAGAATTACAGAGGACAGGGTGCTGGAGGGACTAAGGGCACTGGGGTGGACAAGGCACCGAGGCCAGGTGGCAGTCACTCTAGGGTACTTAGGGAGCTAGCAGAGATCCTGGTAGGACCACTGGCAGACCTGTTCAGTACATCACTGGACACAGGATGCATGCCACAGGACTGGAGGATGGCCCATGTGGTGCCTATTCATGAAAGTGGCCCAAAGGATGATCCAGGTGATTAAAGACCGGTGAGTCTCACTTCAATTGTGGGGACACTCATAGAGTCAATCCTAAAAGAGAGGCTGGTGACCTTTCTGGAAGACAATGAGCTCCAAGATGGCCATCAGCACAGTTTTGTATCAAGCAGATCCTGCCAGACTAACCTAGTCGAGTACTACAACAGGGTTACCAGGGAACTGGACAGGGGCCATGCAGTGGATGTCCTATATTTGGACTTTAGCATGGCCTTTGTCTCAGTGCTACATGGGAGGCCAGGGGGGAAACTGGAACACATTGGGGTGGGGACAAAAATGGTCAACTGGATCACCAACTGGCTGAGGGATAGGCAGCAAAGGGTGGTGGTAATGGGGGGGACTCTCTTCACCAAGGGACGTTACAAGTGGGGTGCCCCAGGGTTCAGTACTGGGACGGGTGCTGTTCGGTATAGTCATAGCCGATATCACAAATGGGATCCAGAGTAGGATCAGTCTGTTCACAAACGATACTAAGATCAGTGTAGTGGTAGATGACATAAAGGGGTGGAGGGGGCTGCAGGAAGACCTGACCAAACTACAGGAAGGTTGGAGACATGGCAGTTGGAGTTCAGCACCAAGAAGTGCAAGGTACTGCACATCAGAGCAAGGAACCAGGGGAGGAAATACCAGTTGGGAGGGGTACAGTTCAAAAGCAAGTGGAGGAAAAAGATCTAGAGGTACTAATAATGGGGAGTATGAACCACTCAGCTTAGTGCAGGAAGGCAGCTGCAAAGCAAACAAGATGCTGGGGTGCATAACGAGGGGAATCTCCTCCAGGCACAGAGAAGTGATCCTACCCCTGTACAGGTCACTGGTCAGGCCGCACCTGGAATACTACGTGCAGTACTGGTGGCCATTCCTGAAGAGGAACATCAGATTGCTGGAGGGAGTGCAGCCTAGGGCAATGAAGATGATACAGGAACTTGAGGGAAAATCCTACAAGGAGAGGCTGGGGGAGCTGCAAATGTATTCCCTGTAAGAGAGGAGGGATGGAGGGATATGATTGAAACCTTTAGGTACCTAAAGGATATTAACAGGATTAATACAGAAGGGATTCTTCAGATCAGAAGGGGGAGGGACACGAGAGGGCATCGACTGAGATTGGAGGGGGGGAGATTCAGGAGGGAAATCAGGAGGCACTTTTTCATGGAAAAGGTGGTAGATAAGTGGAGCACTCTGCCCGAGGAGGTGGTATTGTGTAAAATGGAGGGAGGATTTAAGAGAGGGTGGGACAGAGTGTGGGGGGGGTGGTTATGAGGAGGGGAGAGCAGGGTGGGGCAGCTGCATGTTGAGGGACTAGCTGCACAATTGAGCAGACTCAATAGACCGTGAGGCCTGTTTCTGCTGGCATTTTGTATGTTCATATGTGTTCCCTAAATATGCACACCACACCCATGTGATTGAAAAATGAAGTAATCATTTGTGCAGCACCAGGCTGTGCATTAGAGAAAGAGTAATGTGTGCTCTGGGATGGCAGAGGTTCCAGTTGCCTCAGTAGTGCAGCTGGTTATTGTAACTGGGATGGTATTCTGGGCAGCCTGGGTTCACGTTCCAGCTTAGGCACTTCTTTCTCTCCTCTGTTTGTATGTGCTCCATAAATATGCACACTGCACCCATGTGATTGAAAAATAGTGTGAAAAAAATGCATATGTTGAAAATTTGGGGTCAAAATATGAGTGAGTGAAGTGGGCGAGGAAGGACACTGACGCCAACCAAACTTTACTAGATCAAGTCAGTGCGCAGATCCACCAGGCTGCATCTTAGAAGGAAAGTGAAACTTGACTACGCCAGTGACCCGGAGGTGGGTTTTTGGATCATACCTGACCAGCAGAAACATAGAAACATAAAGTTTGCCAGCAGATAAGGACTGCTTCGACCACCCAGTCTGCCTATTTTCCCTACCTACTGTACCACCACAGACCCTACTTGAATCTCCAGCTTGTTCCCCCTTTCCTTACCAGTAAGATTCCCTTATGCCTATCCCATGCCCTCTTGAATTCCACTACAGTTTTTGGCCCCATCACTTCCACTAGGAAGATGTTCCAGGCATCCACCATCCTTTCTGTGAAGAAGTACTTCCTTACATCTCCCCTGAACCTACCCGCCTGCCACTCCAGCTCCATAGCATGACCCCTCGTTCTTTCCTTCAATAGTGATTCCATTAATTTCCCCACCACCGAAATCAGGCTGACTGGCCTGTATTTGCCAGGCTCCTCCCTGCTACCACTTTTGTGAACTGGGACTACATCTGCCACCCTCCAGTCCTCCAGAACCACTCCCATCTCCAGTGAGTGGTTGAACAGGACTGTCAGTGGTGTAGCCAACATCTCAATGAGCTCGCTCAATATCCTTGAATGTATCCCATCTGGCCCCATTGTTTTGTCCACTTTCAGATTTGAGAGTGCCTTCTGGGTTGTCTACTCTGTAAATGGACTAGTGTCCACCTCCCTACCTTCGATGCCCCTGACATTTATATTTGGTCGCTCTCCTTCCCTTTCCTCCATGAACACCGAACAAAAATATTTGTTCAGGATGTCTGCTTTTACCTTATCCCCTTCCACACACTCTCCCACCCTCTTACCTCCTTAGTCTTACAATCCTTCCCCTGGTCTTTCTCCTTTCGCTTACATGCTGAAAAATGTCTTGTCCCCTTTCTTTAGTGCTTCAGCTATTTGTTTCCTTTATTTGCACCTTTGCGCTCCTGACTGCTTTCCCTGCCTTCCTCTGCTTCACCTGATTCACTTTTCTATCCTCCTGCCTGTCTTCTTATACCTCCTGAATGCTAACCTTTTTGTCCTTACTTTCCTGGCCACTTCTTTTGAGAACCATAGTGGCCTCTTTTTCCTTTTGCTTACTTGCCTGATGCAGAGGTTTGTTGTTTCCACTATCTGCACTTTTAGTTTCACATACTGTTCCACCACTCCACCTAAGTCCTCTCCCCCTGCCAGGGCATCCCTAAGGCATCCCCCCATCTTTGTAAAATAGGTCATCATATGACACTGTCTCATGAACTGTGTAGTTGAAAATTTTCAAATCCTGCCCAAAACATGACTTCATGGCAAATTCACCTTTCAGTCCATATTTGCAAAATGTAACCTACTTTGTTCATGAGGTGGGGTCCCAAAAAGCCAATGTTGAAAACTTGGGGGGGGGGGTATTAAACAATGACCAAGTTATGAGTAAAGTTCAAAACACATTGAAATACATTAACCACACATACCTGATTTCTTTATTTCCCAGTCTGGCACTGAAGAGTAAAGATATGTCTCCAGTCCAGAGAGGATTATGGAGTTGGACTGAATTTAAGTGAGTGAAATGTGTGTTGGGGGGTTACAGTGGGTACTGAGTGTGTGGGGGATCATGGTGGGTGGGTTGGGTTGGGAAGGGAAGGCAGTACAACAGACAATGATGGACCATTTTCTGTATTACATGCTTCAAACAAGGAAAAAGACATCAAGGGATAGATGTATTTTTTTATTATAGGTACCAACACTAGGGATTGTTACTACATTGTCAGCTAGATGTTTGGTGGCTCCAGAGCTGGGCACCCTGGTGTCACAGACTGTTGGGTTGGGGGAAGGTGGTGGTCTGATCTGACACAGGGATTGGGCACCCCGGTGTTTGTATGTGGATGCAAAATGGGTGGAGGGGATCCTAACTGTAGGGGGAGCTGAACTGGCACTGGGGGTAGGTAGCCCGGTGATGGAGCCTACAACATTTTGACTGTCATAGTGGATTGGGCAACCCACTGTCCAGTTTTAAGAAACTAGACCTCTGATGTGGCTAGTGGCAGACAAACAGACTGTAAAGTTAACAAAGCACACATAGCTGTGTTTAGCAGAGGCGGAGTTACACACTGACACGTAGCCCCCCTCCCCCGCCGAACTAACACTATTAAAATAAATTCAACCACTGTTGGCAGTGTCTAGACAGCCAACACAAATGCATTCATATAAAATTACCACATGAAGAAATGTGGTTGTAAAAATTCCATTATCCTTAAAATGCTTTTTTCTAACTGTGCATGCTCAGAAACAGAACTGTTTATCTTAAATATTTTTAAAACTTCTTCAGTTTGAGAGATAAAATATACAAAAGCATTCACCTTGGTCCACACTCTATCAAACCCACACTCTTATCAAACCTGCAAGTTTCAGGTTTCAGATTCTTCTAGTTTTTTAGATATAGGTGAGAAAAAAAAAAGGTCGTAATGGATGTAATTTGTTCATTTTCAAAACCTAGTTTTTTAGGTATAGGTGAGCAAAAAAAGGTCTTAATGGATATAATTTGTTCCTTGTTTGCACTTCTGTAACTTGCCCCCGGTGAACTGATTGCCATGAATGTTTCAGATTCTTGAGAATCTTGCACCAACTCTGCACCTTCCAAATTCCAAGTAAATTGGTTGAATGGGGGCAAAGTTATTAAGGTGCAAAAATTGGGCAATTTCAGGTTTGGCAGCGACCAAGATGGCAACCTAAGCTCTTGGCTTCTCACCTCAGGCTAATAATGAAAAACTGTGACTGCGATATTGGAAATTATTTGGACATAGTTGGTTTCCTGATCTCTTCCTGAAGCAAAATATGCATTGGAGGTCACGATTTGTTATGTTTTTCTTGTCAAAATCGTCAACTGAAGTTGATTCAGCTCTACCTGAAGAGACTGGAGGAATGGTTGACCCTATCATCAAGGTGATATTCAAGCAAATTTTGACTGAAGTTACTGCGGTAAAACAATCTATCACTACCTTATAGGAGAAAATGGAGCATCTAGCTATGCGGGTCTTTGACTCCGAAAGTACCCCAAGGCACTTCAATATTCAGGGTGACCACAGGGACACACAAATTTACATGTTAAAAATTAAAAGAATCTTGTTATGGGACAAAATAGATGCTTTGGAGTGTAGAGTTCACCGAAACAATATACGCTTCATATGAGCACCAGAAGGAGCTGAAATTAAATCGTGGCCAATTTTGTCCAGCACCTGTTTAAAATTTTGGTTCTCAAAATTCTCTTTTGTAAACAGAGATAGACCACAGGTCCCTCGCCCTTCTACCTAAGGCTGGAGAGAAAACACATCCTGTTTTGGCTGTCTTTTTGCTATATGCTGTCAAGGAGAAAGTGCTAGTTCTGGCCAGAGAAAAAGGATCCCTAATGTAGCACAACCATAGAATATCCCTGTACCACATCTGTTTTGCTAAACTTTTTAAGATCCTCTTTTACTGACTTATGCCAAACATTGCAGAAGCTGGGAGTAAAGTACAAGATAGCATTCCTGGCCACCATCACAACTCAGTGGAACAGTGTTTTTACCATGACTTCGCAGACCCAGGGTAAACTGCAAATCTTTTTACAGAGGACATTGGGTGAGAAGGTACCCAACTTTCAACCAAAATACATGAGCAGTATTCACAAGGCTCCCAACACTAATGGGGAGGATAAGCACAAAGCAGATACATCCTTCTGTTCTCCAGGCCCTTCTACCAGCTCAGGTCAAGGGTTAATTGATGAATATCTGCACCTTCTCACCACTCCACCATCCCCAGACTGGTCCATGACATCACAGCCATAGCAGAGACTCCAGAAATTCAGCAAGAGAGCACTCATCGGGGGAATTACCTCCAGAATGCTCCACTCTGCCTCTTTTTCTTCTTAAATATGCCCAGCTGGCCGCTGCCCCATCAACCAGACCAGCTCTTCCTCCTGCTCAGCAAACAACCTCAGCACCTTGGGCGAACATAGCACAGCAGCACCTGTACATCAATAAGAACAACCCTGCAACTGACTGTACCAGAATAACTACCTTATAAAACTGTAAAACTGTCACCTGAAGCCTGATCTGGACAGAATTCAGAAAAAGTCACCTGAGTGTGTACCTCATCTCATTGGTCTTTGAACTGCCTCAGTGCGAGAATCCCCAGGCTATGCAGCCTTTTCTTTGAAAATCTTTAATCATTATTTTGCTTTCTGTATCTCTTGACTTAGCTTACATGCAGATGAATGGGTGCTTATTTAGTCTTTGCTGTTTTTAGGTAGGTCAAGGGTGGCAGATGGGAAGGGGGAGAGGGATCCCCTCGGTATTTAAAGGGGCTTTACATGGAGTCATCACAGACCAATTACACCTCCCTCTGCTATTCCCTGTGGATGCCATCTGAAAGTGGCCTCTATATTCGGCTGCTGATTACTGGTTTCACTGGCTTACATGATACAGAGGGGGGCCATCTGTATTCAGTCATGAGAATTCTGTCAGACTGGACATGGGAGATTGACAACCTATGAGCTGTCTGTCAAAAAAGAGCACCAAACCAAGGAGTAAGTTGTCCATGTAAATGCAATCACTATTGGTTGCTGTGATACTTGCAAGCCAGACCCCTAGAATGTCCCAAACCAGCACAAACATGTGAGAAGTATTCACCTTCAAGGCAGTTCAAAGCTCTTTCTAGGCAGACCTTTGTTAGACCTGGATGAGAACCTGGATGAGAACCACGAGTCTACAACTTGTATATTCACAGAACACCTCATAATCCATCTAGAGGACAACACCATCAAGTCACACTATGCCTCAACACAGGTCTGGCCTGAATCTGCTCTGCTCAGTTCCTTAGATGCGAATTCCACCACAGCCACTGACTGCCTACACTGCTTAGGGAGGGTATAGGGAGGCAAGGGTGAAGTACTGGCCTGCCATGAGCGGTCAGCTGGCCTGGGGCACCCCTTTTGGGTTTGAATGCAAAACCCGACCCAGCACTTGGTGGTAATCTTACACCAAGGGGTACAGTCTTTCAAACTTAATGGCTGTAATGCTAATGATTTATTGGCAGGTGTGTCAGATGTATAAAACATTCCATTGCTGTGTTTGTGAAGTCTAACATTGCAGTGCGAGCTGAAAACCTCAAACCTAGGTATCTGCCACTGATTCTTTTTTTTATTAGTTATCTGTTGATGATTACCTGCTTTCAGGTGATCAGTTGATTATATCCCCCAATATAGAAACAGCCAAACATTGCTATGGCCAACAGGAGTAAACTGTAGTCCAAGTGTAGCATATCAGTTCTGTACACCTAGTGCAGCTTGCTCAGACATCTCCCCCCAACAACAGAACTGTTAGGTGAGTAAGAAAGGGAAGGGCAGAATGTTTCTGTGAGGGTCAGTTGCACCTGATAATATTAGGCACAGGGTGTCTGGTAAAAAGGAAAACTTAGGAACCTCTGGTGATATTATGGATATGGCGGGAGCCTGATTTCAGAACTCCTGTTCCTCCTCCTCCTTCTCCTCCTCCTCTTCCTGGCTAAAATCTTACTCAATCCTACCCTCAAATAACAGACAAGTGAATCACCAGCTTCATATTTCTATCAAGTAGTGGCGACTCAGTCGACAAAGCCTAAAAGCAAGAATCTGGTAGCAAAACTCAAAGCAATAGTGTAAAAGGTATGAGACAAGGAGGCTTCATATAGTGGGCACTCCTCCGGCCAATCCCATGTGTTGGTGTCCCCAGTCAATCTTAAAGTAGACGAGGAGGAGTTACTTATGCTGTCAGAACAAACAATTCGAAAGGTCTTGAAAACAGTCAAAGTTAAGTGGTCAAAGTTATTTATTGTTGATCGGTTAAAAATCATTACAACACTACATAATGAAAATGACAGAAAGTACATAAAAAAATTACATCACATGTAAACTAAGATCAGCATCCATGGCTTCAATAAATAAATAAAATATTTTCATGTTAGCCATTGGACAGTTAACTTCATTGCATGGTCAAACTGACAAGGTTATACGTTTGAATCTCCCAGTTTAATTACATTATGAACAATCTGTCCAGCAAAGGATAATTCAGGAGTAACACCTCAAAGTCTACTAGAGAGTCCCTTCAGAGAGCATACTGCCAAACCCCAATCCACACATCTTCTCATGAAATCTGCAGGGGGACTCTTGACAGGCAGGTTCCTATTATTAGCGTAATACCACCAAGTACTCCTTATTATTATCTGCTGCCAAATTACAGCTATATAGGGGTTCACTCTGCCAGTTAGAGCCACATGTTATGGCTACGGTATTAAAGCAAAGAAACCAAATAGCTCAATAGCTAACAGAATACAAGATAGGCCCTGGTTCCATTCCAGCTCAAAAGGAAAATCCGCCAGTCATTACCCGACTCACACTTACATATCTGACCCGTAAAGTGGGATCTGACAGTGACCCACAAAAGCAAACCCCTCAAATCTAAGATGACTCCCAAAACCCCCCACAATCAAGACATGTTGGATGACTATCGATTGCTCAATGATATACGTTAGTTGCAATAATTCAATTCATATGTACTTAAACTCATAAGTAACAGATACTGGCCTGAAATTAGGTGATTAACAGCTCCTTACGATGGCCGCTTTCCTTTAAAGTAAAATATTGAAAGTGCATAGATATCTACTACTGGCCCTTGTTCTATAGATTTAAATATGTAAGTTGGGACTTCAAATAGCCAAGCAACACAAATATTTAAAATTGTTAAATCAACATGTGGACATAAATATTTCAGCTAATCATACAGGTCAAACATGGAATATTTATAATATTTAAGGATATTGCGGCAAAGCAGCTAAACAGGAGCATGGCTTCTGTCACATTGAGGAGCCCGAGCATTCAAGGCTCCAGTATCTGTGGAGTCCATATATTATTACATAGGGCTAAAGGGCACCATTCATGGTCAGAGAAACTTTAAGTTAAATAGGGAGGCAAATGAGTACCAAAAGACACGAGCCTAATAGCATCCCTCTATCACCATTTTGGTTTGAGCATTCAAGGCTCCATTTGCTCAGGAGTCCGAGAATTAGTGTATGAGCTAAGGGGTTCAATTCATATTCAGGAGTCCATCAAGTTATAAACAGGGGCACCATAAATAAAGCTTCTTCTTAAAATCTAGAACAAACAACAGTCGTTAGGTACTTTAAAAGCCCAACCCGCTGTGTACAGCATCTCTGGTATTTTAACAGGTGTGATTTCATCTGCCAATATGCAGTCAAATTTCACTCCTCCACCTTAAACCAAAACTTAACAGTTCTGCATGTCAAAATTAGCAGAGAGAATGATAATCCTGCCTTTCCATGGACATCACAAATATGCTCCGAAGCAAGCATTTTTAGTAGCCGAGTTCAACTCACCCCAGTTTTTAAAGAAATTTGATATATAAAAAGACAGTACCTTCCTGATACAAATTTTCTGAGTCTCCTGCTCAAAGTATCTCAGTGTCTACAAAAATCCAATGTGACGATGCGGCAATCTATAGCAAAGCTAAGGAGGAGACCAGATGATCTTTCTGAATATGTTTTCTTATGCAAGCAAGGTTCTGGACCCAAAATTAAATATTTGAAGCAATGGTAAAGCTTTCAGAAATAGGATCCAGTCACTGAAGAGTAGACAACTTGACCCAAGAGTAAAAAGGTTAGGAGAAAAACAATACCTCATAGGAAAGTACCCTCTACTCAGTTACCAGTGGTCGCTGAAGTAGCATCCCACTTGGGCCCAGTAAAGAGATGATCATTCATACCCTCGCTCATTCAATAGATTTGTACTCCTTTTCATTTAGTCTGGTAGTCGGGAGTCCAAGAGATTATACTCCCTCCTAAATAGGTCTCTCCCATTCAGTCTTTTTGATTTTTGAGCTCTGTTCCCACCTCCTGTATGCTAAGGACATCTGGGGAATACAAACAGAACATCGCTTTCAGAGCATAGTAAGTTTAATTCCAGTAGTAAAAGATAGACCCCCCCGGCCCTTAGGCAACAATGGCATACCTTTTTTTTAAAAAAATAATTCAAGTATATCGACACTTATTGTGCACTAATTCCTGAATTTTCATCCGTTTTCAGGCACCTCTCTTGTTTCCAATCCTGGTTTCCCCTCTTTGGCTCTAATCCATATCATACACCAGCAGTGTCAGTGGCTCAGTAGGTAGCACACTCACCTCTGAGGCCGGGAGATCAGAGGGCTGTGGGTTCAGTTCCCACATCTGGCACTTGGGTTAATATCCCAGTACTGACACTGTAATGCAGCATGAGAGGGGTGCTGCATTTCTGAGGTGCCGTCTTTCGGATGAGATGTTAAACCGAGGTCCCATCTGCCTGGATTGGTGGTAGTTCAGGTGGATGTTAAAGATCCCATGACACTTATCGAAAAGAGTAGGGGAATCTCCCCGGTGTCCTGGCCAAATTTCCCTCATTCACTAAAAAAATACCACCAACAGCTTAATCTGGTTCAAGGTCAGTTGGCATTCATCTGTATCCCCCTCCCCCGGGTCGTGCCTGAAAATAGGCAGGATTTGTCTAGTGCACTTACCCGGTCAACAAAAGCTAAATAAAATAAATAAATAAATAACATGCCTGGTGCACCTGTAGCGCTTGTTTTCTCCTCAAAGGTCCTCGGTCCAAAAGTATCAAGCAAGCACCTAAAAAAAACATTAACTGCTCCACCACAGAGCAAATGGCAACAAAATCAGATGGCTTGCCTTGCCGGATTCTATATCACAACTGGTGGCACACCTGTTGTGAACATGGCCAAATCCCATTGTCTATCCACTAAGGGTTCAATGTTCCGTGTTTCAAGATAAAACATTACAAAAAAATAAATACCACAAAGTTACCAATCCCCCAAAAGAGCATGGGGCAGCAGGGAGCGAAGCAACAGTATTCGTTCTAACACAGTTCTGCTTTACCCAAACTCTATAAATGTCTGTCAAAAACATCGAAACTAACGGCCAGTCCATGCAGATCTTTTGATGCAAAACATTCACTCTGCTACTTCACGGGTAACAAAAAGCACACATTTAGGCTTTACAAGTTAAAATAGCCTGAGTTTCATTCATTAATGCTTAGCCAAAGCTTTTTTAATAATCAGTGAACAAGGAATGAAGAGCAGAGCAGCGGGGAATGTAGCAGCACTGCAGCCAACTTGCTGCCCCCCCAACCCTAAAAACAGTCAACAGAATTGAGTCAGCCTTAGCTGATCAAAACACTGATCTCAAATCCATCTATTGGAGGCAAACTGAAACAGAGCATAAAGTGACATACCTCTCAGCCCAAGTGAATGGGCATGACAGACCGCTGCTGCATTTGCTACACAGGGAAAGAGGAATCCATGATGGCATGGAAGATGTGGAAAGCAGAGCAAGGCATAATAACTTCCGTATCCACAAAGTTAAAGATGGAGTGGAGGAAGGATTTGCCTCCATGAATGACTTTGTGCTGCATTTATTAAAAATTGTCTAACTAGTACCCCTGACTTCCCACTGATGATTGAGTGGGCCCTTAGATCCCTGGGCCCCAGACCTACAGACTCAACCACCAGGCTAAGGTTGTGGATAGTTCGAATGCTTCACTATCCATCCATAGAAGCAGTTTTGTTAGCAACATGGTCAGCTAAAATCATAAACTTCGAAAACGTCAGAATTTAATTTTTTTATCAAGATTTCTCAGCCTCACTACAAAGAAGAAGGCAGGAGGTGAACCAGGTCATTAAAGCACTGAAGGAAAAGCACAACATTAAAGCCCAGATCTTGTATCCTGATAAGAGATCAAGAGCCAAAGGAGATCTTCCTCACCACCTCATCAGAAACCTCACTAGATTCCTGAAGTTGAGGCAGAGCAAAATTGGCAAGGACTTGTAGCTGACTGAAAAGAACTCTAAGTCAACTAGATGAAAAGCTTCAGAATTTGATATATTTTACTAAACAAACTCCAGTTGGTCCCAACATGTTGGGCACTAGTTTCAACTGGGACTTAAGCAACCATCTTTTGGGGGTCATGAATAACTAAAATAATGTTTAATTGTTTGAAGTATTTTAATCTGTTTTCTGGGAATCCATTGTTGTTTTTACACTTCTCTGAATATAGATGGGTCAGACTCATGCTATAACCCAGGGTTGGGGCTTCCCATCGATTCCTGCATGGCAGGGATGCACCGGATTAGGCAACACATCCCAAGTGGGATGGAGAGGAGGGGAACCCATGATGTTAAGTGGCACTGTGTCATATCTGAAGAGTTAAGAGCTGTCACTTCACAGATATCAACCCACTTTGGTAGCAGAAGGGGCAGCAACAGCACCATTACATCAACCCCTTTTCCCTTTCTCTATCTCTGGACAGTCTCCTCTTCTTTGTTCATACCTCTCCTTTTTGTCTTTCCTGAATTAGGAGACTAGTAGATGGGGTGGCCCAATAACAAAATACAGGGTGCTGGGGAGGAGTTCCCAGACATCTGTCTGCTTTGACAGGAAACTGTAGAGACGGGATGAGCTCCTGGGTAACTGGGAAGCTCTGTGCACACTAAGCAAACTGGCAAGCACTTAGGTAATCCCTGGCTGCAGATTACTGGCCATTTTGTTGCCTCCTGCAAGCAATATGGTTGAAGAGGATGATATAAGGAACCACGCTCTGCCCGATGAACAGTGTCATTGACCACAACACAGAGCCTTGGGAATATACAACAGAGCTATGTGAACGTCTCACACTGTTTGGCTACTGTAATTTCTGCAAGTGGACACTGTCTTCAGGTTTACCAAATATCTGGGAATGGGGATGGCTGTCAGCGAACAGTGAATCAAGCCTCGGGAGAGAACTAAAGCAGACAGATAGCCAGATTCCACCTAGCACACAGTGAAACCATAATGGTGATCCAAATACATGAACAAGGCACTTTCTTTTTTACTTGGTGATTCCTCCTGTTCCGTCTCCCCTGCCCACATGAATATTTGAGGAAGGTGGGAAAGTGTGTGTGCAGGAGCCAACCATGCCAGTCTGGGGCTCTTCCATCTCTGGTTGATAGAGCTGCCATTAGACTAAGTTGGGGATGGCAGTCTTGGGGGATGATCCCTTCTTTATCCCATATTTGTTGTCACAAATTGAATAAAGCCATGGATTAGTAGGCCACCGCTACAATTACCCAGACTCCCTCTAGGAAAGGCCACATGTTACTCTGATTTTAGATGGAATACCCCCACCTGTATAAAAGAAATATAAGAGATGCTAGGGCAGAGACGAAGACAATTGATTATTGTCTTCCTATCTCCCACCACACACTTCTCCCTTCCTTTGTTCTTCTTCAGCTCTCTAACTGTAAAACATTATCCTTTTCCCTAGTATCCATGACAGGGACATTGACCTTTACTTACTCAACTAAGGGGGGGTCAAGCCCATCTTAACATCGTGAACACGAGTGGACTATTATAGGTGCACTCACAGGAGCTCAGATACTCTTATCTCCACACTCCTTTTTTTCTCATGTAGAAAGTATGAATTGAAATATGTAAACCAATTGTATATGTACCAGGAGATTGTGTTAAGTCCTGAAATTCCCAAGTTGTTATATCTTTTCCATAGCGATTAGAAAGGCTTTGTAACAATTTATGTATTCAATGCATTTATGGTGTAAACCAACTTAGAGTCAGCACTCTGAGTAGTTTGCTAAGTGATGATGCAGCTTTAGGTAGATGAAGGATTTTTGTGATCATCCTTACCTAACATCAAACTTGTTACATAAAATGTTAAAGCTATTACGTCACCAATTAAGAGAAGCAGAAACTTGGCAGAATGGAAGCGGTTAGACACAGATATTGGGTATATACAGTAATCGCACCTTTCTGATAAAGAACATGACAAACTTACAAGAAGCTGGGTCAGCAAAATGATTGCTGCCTCACACTCCAACAGCAAAACAGCAGGCACAGCAATAGTAATCCATAAAATACTACCCTTCACAGTCTTGAGGCATTAAATGGGTGGAGGGCAGGCTAGGGCCCAGCGATATGGTGGACAAGTTCTTCAGGGATGTTTTTAGTAAGACTGCTTTCTTGTATGATTGCTCTCTTCCCTAATCATCTCCTGGTGACTGGGAAGACTTCAGTTGTGTTCTGGCTCCTATACTGGACTGCTCTAACCCTTCTTTAAGGACCAGTATCCAATCTACAAAGACTGTTAAGTCTCTGATAGAGGAAACAGGGCTCTTGGATTCATGGAGGCATGTTCACAAAGGTGTCAAAGTCTACACTTTTTTCTCCCATCCTAATTTCTCATACTCCAACACTGATTTCTTCCAAAGTCCTGTAACTCTGGCCTGTCAGACAGAAGACAATGTCTTCTTTCCGATCACTCAGACAGACCATGCACCAATACAACTCATCCTGTCACTGGGTGCTAACACCCACAAAACATGAAGGATGAATACCTCTCTACTAAATGCATCAACCACATCAAGGAGTCTATAGCAAAAGAGACTGAGGAAGCATTATCTCCAAATTCCTCATCTGACACACCCACTCCAGTTATTTGATACACAGTTAAGGACATGGTGAGAGAAAAATTACCAGCCTCTCCCCCAGCCATAAAAACAAAATGCATGTATTGCAGTAGCAAAAGAAAACAAAGCTAAAGCCCTGGAGTGAGCCCACACAGGTACAGAAAGTAATTTTATGTTAAAAGCTCTGTAGGAAGCCAGGCAAGACCTCAATGCTTTTCTAATGAACAAGCTAAGGGTGCTCTTAGGTGCACTAAACAACGTTACTATGAGGAGGGAGGTAGGACTGCAAAGCTGTTGGCCTTTCACCTTCATGGAGCGGTGGCAGACCGAACCATCCAAGCCATTCCAGCAACACCCTTGAAGGGGACGCTGGACAAAATAGACAAAATATTTCAAGGGTTTTATAGCACATTGTAAAAGGAATCCAGAGACCAAGGACAAGTGGTTCAGGGTACACAGATTTTGCTAAATGACTTAGACCTTCCTTCTCTGAAGAAAGAAGATTACACTATGTTGGAAAGCCCTGTCCAAGAAGATGACATAATAACGACAATAGATGCTTTGGTCAGCAACAAATCTTCTGAGCCAGATGACTTTTTTATATAAAGCTTTAAAGGAGAACTCTAATTTAGTGAAACTCTCCACCCCCAAAGCCTCACCGCTCAGTTAGGCTTTGAGCAATAAAAAACATTGCAAGTGTCGGCACTTACTTTATTTTAAATTTCGTAAACTCTGCCATCAGGCAACATGGTAGATGTTGTGCGGTGCTACCTCTTGTTACAGTGCAATGCAGAACTGCTCATGCTCATGCTGTAGTACCACAATGTAACATGAGATGGCACCGCACAGCACCTGACACATTGCCTGATGATGGGAGTTTACAAAAATAAAATAAACTAAGTGCAAACATCATTTTTTTTTATTGTGAAAGGCCTACCGGGGGGGAGGAGGTGAGATGTTGAGTGGTGGTGAGTTCCATTATATCGGAGTTGTCCTCTAAGGAACAATTAGTCCCTATCCTCTTAAAATTATTCTATTGCTGTCAAACAGAAAATAATGCTCCAGACTCTTGGAGTGAAGTGGAAATTACCACTGGTCCCAGGCCAGGGAAACCATGAGATCAGTGTGCACCCTATAGGTTTCTCCTCTCAGTCAGGATCTTAAGATTTTTACTATAACTATGGCTTCTTGGTTAAAAAGGTGGGGCAAATTAACTGAGCCCAGACCAGACGCGGTTCACCCCACAATGGTTTATAGCTAACAACATTAGGAGACTACTGAACATCCTAACAACAATAGGGGCTGACAAGTGGGGGGAAGGTGAGGTCCCTTGACATAGGTGATGAGTTGAAGGGGAGGGGCAGACTCAATGGGCCAGAAGGGTCCTTTTCTGCAGTCAGATTTCTCTGATTCTATGATCCTGTCAGGTGCCAAAAACTGTCATGACAGGTGGCATTCCAGAAAGATGCAGAAAATATATTTGATTGCTTTTATTGGCCTTTTCTTTTAGAAATCCTTAAAAGTATGGGCTTCAGTAATGGCTTCACACAATGACTCTCTGCTGTAAACCAACCCTACAGCTAGAAATAGGGTTATGGCACTCTTTCAAACTCCTTCCCTATCTGCAGAGGAACAAGGCAGGGGTGCCCTTTGTCACCACTGCTGTTTGCACTTAGCATTGAGCTTTTAGCCGCAGCCCTCTGAAAGACTATGGAATTGCAGGGAATAATGGTAGCAGGGCAAGAGCACCACACATCCTTATATGCTGATGACACTCCTTTGTACATGAGAAACTCCATATAATCCATGCCATGCTTCTTGAGACTTCTAGACCAATAGCCCTTCTAGCACTTGCAGCTGATGCTTTTAATAAGTTCTTTATGGATCTGGGCAAGTTTAAAGATTACAAACTATAAAGATTACAAACTACAAAATAGATTGTGCTCTGCACAAGAAAAAAGATTCTCCTCAGAGTTTTACAAGTAGTTGTCATTTATTAGTCCACTGCTGTGGGAGCCCCTAGCACCTTGGCAAGAGTGACTTCAAGGGGACATGTTACATTCTAGCTGACATTTCAAATGCATTTAAATACATTCCAAAGAAGTGACATCAGCCATTATTCAACCAATCATCAGTGAAGTACATCTAACTTGCTTATCAAAAAAATCTAAACTTTAGAATTCCTATGTTACTAAACAACCTCATATGCAGTCTAGTAGAAATAAGGAGCTAAATGAAACATTATTGATATATCAGCTTAAGTACTTAATTTCAGTGAGTCAAAGTGTAACCATGAAATCTATTAATTTGGTCATATGGCTGCTGAAGGGTTCTCCTATTGTTCCAAGTAGGGTTACACCAAAATAGCTAATTTCGACCTATATACACATCACTTAGATATATTCATCATAAATTTAAATTCACTTATTCTCTCACTATACTTGTAAGCAATAAAGCTGTAGAGAGGAAGAAAGACACTGAGAGGGGATGGAGGCCATCTGTACCAGAAACATAGTGTCCACAGCTTCTCCTATAAAACATGGTAAAAAATATCCATTAGTACAGCATTCTTCAATATTTACATAAGCATTTATCATCGACACTCATATAATGTGATTTAAAGTACAGTCTGGGAAAATGGAAGGGGAGGGGGAGGGTGAATAAAGAAGGGTGGGTGTTTAAACATAGATGTTTCGTTTCGATCTCAAAAAAGGCTTGAGATCCCATCGCTCATTCAAGCCTAAAGGATTTAAAATATTGGCTTTAAAAATCCATGCAATTTCCCTTTGTAATAGCAGGTTTGGTCTGTAACCACCTCTTTGCTTACTCTTAACATGTTCTAGCCCCATGAATCTAAAATTAGATGGATCAGATTCATGTGTATATGTGAAATGTCTCCCAACTAGGGTATCTATTTTCTGACTTATTATGGATCTTAGATGCTCCTGTATTCGTTCTTTTAAGGGCCTTACAGTTTTCTCAATATAGTACAAACTAGAGTTACACCATAAAATGTAAACCATAAAAGGGATAGTGCAGGTCATGAAATCCCTTACTTCAATTTGTTTATCATTAGATAATGTAAGATCTTTTTCTGTGTGCATGTATTGACACACATTACATCTCCCACACCTATAATTGCCCGTAGGCCTTGTTGGTAGCCACATGCTATCTGGCTCTTCTCTCTTGTAAAGCTGGCTATGAACTACAAAACTAGCCAGGAAAGTCATAAATCATATGACTTTTAAATTTTTTTTCTACGTCATACGGTTCCTGAGATATAAGCAATTTAGTATTCCAACTCCTCATTGTCTGCTCCGAGACCCATTATTATGCATACATTCTTTGTACTCACTGTCTTTCTCTATACAGCTTTTGGGGAAAACCAGCCTGTGCGCTTACATTACTGTCACTGTTAACGCTTCCGCTTGCGGTTCCGTACATGTTTCACTTACCGTTTCTGTCTACGCCACCATGTGCGTTACCATTTGAGTTTTCATTTGCACTTGCGTTTGCTTTTTTTTTACCATTTGTGTCTACAATACTGTTTCTCTTTCTGTTTCGCTTTGCGTCACCATGCGCATTACCATTTGCGTTTGCGGGCACCATTTTACTATGTGACAAGAGATCATGTGGTGGGAGCGAGGGGCCCTTTGTGCCCTGCCCTCCCGCCGCCGCATTACATTCACTGTTTCTCGTTTTCATTCTCAAAAAGAAGGGAAATTAGAGGCAAAAAATTCCGTTTAATGCATGAGTTAGGGTTGTTCCACAGTGACAAAAGTGAGGAAATTCGGTGTTAGGGTTGGCTTATGGACCCCCCAGCCCCACCCCAACAGCATCGGGTACGCATTGGGGTTGTTAGTCTAACTCTCATCCCATTCTCCTGTACCTCTGCTTCTTTATACATGTGATGGGGTGAGAGTTAGGCAGATGACCAGTTTTTTGCCTCTAATATATATATATATATATATGGGTAACTAATAAGATGAGACACCTAGGAGTACAAATTCCCTTAAATCTTAACATGTTACAGCAAGTAAACTACTCCCAAATAATGCAACCCTCCTGTGCCTGTTTAAACAGATGGAAGGGGATCTCTTTCTCTTTTTCTAATCATGTAGCTGCAGTAAAAATGAATACTCTGCCAAGATTCTTGTATTTTTTCACCACTCTTCTAACCTGGTTATCAAAAGAAGAGCGGAAAGAACTACACAAAGCCCTTAGTAAACTTATAAGGAATGCTAAAAAGAATTAAGCGGGAACTCCTGACTAGAAGGAAAGAGGGTGAAGGGACGGGAGCTCTCGACTTTGAACAATATTATGTATACTAGCCAAATTCCACCCTAATTGACATCTTTAAGGAACAACAAAGACATGGGATGGGTCCAGATGGAAAATTCCTCTGTCGGCAAAATTCCCCTATGATGTTTACCATGGATGACCACCACCAATTGCCTCAGCACCATAATTTATCCCTGGTACTGAGCTACACTACAGGTCTGGATGCATAACGAAAGAATGGTGAAAGCTAGGCACTCGCATGGGCTTTTATACCAATAGCACATATACCAGGATTGATTCCAGTCACTTTGGATAATACTTATAAATTGTGAAGCAGAGGGGGCACACATCTAGTCTCATAGCTTTTTAGTGAACAAGTATTTAAACATTTCCCTTCCCTACAAAGAGATTATCACACAACACAAGGGGATATATTTAGTTTTCTCCAGCTCAGAAGCTTCTCTTTATTTCAATAATTGTCCTGTAGTCATTAAAGTTTTTTCTTAAGAGATACGAACATATGAAAAAAACTAGCAGAAGACCACCCGGTCTATTGCATCTGCTCAGTAAGTGATGCAGGGCCTGGCCTTACAATTTACATCAATGACCCTGCCCCCCAACCCTCCATCCCTCCCCTCCTGGTCCCAAGGGTTACCTTTATGCTTGTCCCAGGCTCTCTTAAATGCTCCCACTGTCCCTGCTGATACCACCTGCTCTGGCAGCTCATTCCAGGTGGACACCACCCTCTCCATATAGAAATGCTTCCTTACATCCCTTCTGAACCCCCTCACCCACCAATTTTAGGCTGTGCCCCCTAGTGGTGCTCTTGTCACTCATTTTAAAGAGACCCTCCCTTTTCACTCTTTTTATTCCCTTCATGTACTTGAAGGTCTGTATCATATCACCCCCTCTTCGTCCTCTCTTTCAGGGAGTGCATCCCTTAGGGCTCCCAGCCTCTCCTCATAGGACCTATCCTATAGTCCCTTAATCATCTTGGTTGCTTACCTCTGGATCCCCTCCAGCATACTGATGTCTTTCTTAAGGTAAGGATGCCAGTACCTCACCCCATATTCTAAATGTGGTCTCACCAATGACCTGTACAATGGTAAAATAACCTTGCTACGCCTACTGCTGAATCCTCTTGCAATACAATCATTGAATTAAATTAGATAGGTTACAGCTCGAATAGTCATATAAATAGTTGGACTGCCAAGAATTGATTACATATTCAGTAAAATCAGCATATAAAATTCTTGCTGTCATAATTTATCAGTATCAAACAAAGAATTTCATAAAGCATGCAGATTGTAGTTTATACCATATCATTAATTGGCTTTGAAGAGCTGAGTTGAACACTCTGAAATCATCTTTTTTATATATATTCCAGAAAATGACATCATAGAAGGAGACCAAAGGTCCATCAAGTCTGCCCATGAGTTCCCGAGACCCTAGGAGATCCCAGGACCTAGCCCATACTTTTACCCGGGGATTTAATTCAAACATACTCTTTATTCCAACCCTGTTTGAAGACTGACACAGTCTTAGCTCCCACTGCATCTGAGGGCAGCCTGTTCCATGGCTCCACTATCCTTTCTGAGAAACAATGTTTCCTAGGATCTCTTCAGAGCCAAAGATCACATCAGAGCCAAAGAAAATCATTTTGTATAGCACTGCCATGAACAGTTGTTTCCATTGTCCTAATGGGAATTATTCAGAGCTGTTATTTAACTTAGAATATTTTTTTTCTCCCCGTGACTGCCACGGCCCCACTCCTTTGGGTGGTCATACTGGACCATCCCCTTGGCCACCCAGGAGGCATCAGCTTATCGACCATCAGACCCATAGGTCTGGCCTATCAGGCATGCCTGTGGATCCAACCAGTCACCAGCGGGAAGCTTAACCAGGAAAGTTGGCAGGAGGGGCAGGAACAATCAGTTGGGGTGCAACCGGGTGCGGCAAAGGGGAGCCAACCCAAGGCTGTCAGTCGGGGCCTTGGCAACCATTTTTTCTGTTTTTGCTGAACCCACCCACCCCTCCCTACTGACTGTGTGCACTCACAGCTGGCCTGGGGAGTGCCTGACAGCATGTGGTCACCACGCCATCATCAGTCCTACCACTAGCCACCACCAGGAGTCGTAAAAGAGCACCATGACAGCTTCCATCCCTCACAGGGGGAGAGCATCTATGAGATGCTATGAGCCCTTCCTGCCAGCCTCTGCTCCTGATGTCCCAGGCTCGGAGCGCGAACTCGGTTTGCCAGCATGCCAGAGTGTTCCCCATTGCTCAGTGCCACAGAGCCGGCAAGATATTATAATGATTCTTTTAACGGCTATATTTATTTATTTTATTTTATTGAATTTTGCTGACCTGGTAAGCCCACTGGGCCTAGAAGTTCCTTTTTCAGGGGCGACCGGGGGAAGGTGGGATACAGATGTTAAGCAACTGAAATTGAACCAGATTAAGCTGTTGGTGGTATTTTTAGTGAATGGGGAGAAATTTGGTCAGGACACCAGAGAAATTCCCTTACTCTTGGAAGGGGGGCACTGTTGGCCCTTGTTTTTCCAAGACAGCGGATTTGGAGGAGAAGGAGGTGGAGGATTTGCTGGAGGATGTGGAGGGACTGCCTTGTCCTTTTGAAAGACGAACTGTGGCACTTGAGGAGGATGAGCCTGATAGCTCAATGGAGGATGAAAATGATTCCAGATTTGCAACTCCTTTGTTGCGGGAGAACACTGATAGCCTTTTGGATTCTACTGATAATGCAGCTGCTGCTGCACTGTTGGAAAAAGACATTGGTGAACGTCATACAGTATTGTTAACTATGCTTGCAGACGATGAGGAATGGTATAAGAAACAGAAGACTGCCTTGAATAAAAGGTAACTGGAGGTGCAACAGATAGATGAAACCCTGCCTGCTCTAAGGTCTGTATCAGAACACATTGCACACACTGTAAAACTGCAAACAGGGACTTCAGCAAGAAGTACATTGCAAATAGTGGCTGCCCAGTTTGGTATATTAAAGACACCTACCCCGCAGGATGAATGGTCCCCGGACAAAGCACTAGGGGAGGCTGGGTGGACTCAGAACCATAATGGGACTTAGTCTCCAGATCCTCCTTATGAGGATTCCCGTGAAAAAACACAACCACCAAAGATAACATCCACGGGGTATGCTAATGCAACATTTCTCACAAAGCTTTCTTCTGAAGCTGAGAAGGGCAACAACATGAATGGTTCTAACAAACTGGTGGTTGAGGAGATCTTGGATTATGAGGTTCCACTGGATAAATATAGTGATACTCAGCTCTTGCAAGGGAGAAGGCCTGACAATCAGGACACAGCTTAGACTTGCATCCGGGACTCGTGATCTAGTAACATGGACCGAGAGGTCCAGAACATGAATAATGACTCTGGCATAAACCTCCAAGATCCTTTGGAGTGACAGCAGGTTGGGACTTCACAAACAGTAAGTGAAGATGAGAAAGAACAGAATGGGAATATGTCTCAGGTACAAGGGGTTACACATGTTCAGAACCCAAGGGTGCCAGAGTTTAAATTGCAGAATGTAGTTGAAAGGAATGAAGACATGCAGAGACAGGGGGGCTCCTGAAGATAGCGAGGGTTCTGACCCAAAGGGCTCTCACTCTCCTAGGTCGCAAAGACAGTCGAACATAGGGGCTTCAGAAACTGGAAGACAGATGCCTACAAGTGATCAGTATTTTTCAGGTGAGGAGACACCTCCCCCCCGACCAAGGTTTTCAGATCTCTTTAATAAAGTTGAATCCACTCCATGAAGAAACACTGTCCATCTGCGTTATAAAAGGGGTCTAGAACTGCACCCTGATAGACTATATGTAGGCAAACACTTACTAAAAAAACTCTGGGTTTTACTGCAAAAGACGTCTATGCCCCGATACATACATTGGGGAGGACAATTTTTATGTCAGCTTTAGGACGCCAGCTGGGCTTGAAAGGTTTTTGAATGTTATATAATCAATGTAAGTTTGCCCTGCTGTGGACACCTTTGTATGCTATCCCTCTTTCAAAACCCCTTATAAAAATGGTAACTGTTATGTTCCGTAATGAAAGCATGCACGTTTGTGATATCCATCACTGGTTACAGCAGAGGTGTGAGGTGTTAAGTGCTCCTGAAGCACTTTTGGATTCAGAAGCTTTTTGGACTGGTGGATGGTGTTTTCGAATAAAGTTAAGGCAAACTGCTGATGGAATTTCTCATATCCCAAACAGTTTTTTTTAGGCAAAGACCATGGGGTATGCTTCTACTCAGGCCAGCCGAAGGCCTGCTATAAATGCGGGTCATGTACACATCTATTCAATGTGTGTGATAAACTTAGATGTGGCATTTGTTGGGAATTCAACTACACAAGTTCCCAATGTGGAAATTTTGCCAAGTGCAATCTGTACGATGAGCATGGTCATGTGTTTCAAGAATGCTCTTGGGCGGCCAGAAATAAATCAAGTACTATGGATTCTGACGATCTAATTTCTAGGGCACAAAAAGAAGTACCAACTCCCACCCCAGAACCTCCTGCCCAGGATATACCCTCACCTGGGAGGCAGAGCAATTCAAATGGTGGCCCAGATCCATGTTCTCATATGGATAGAACAGAGGTTGAAACATCACCCCCCCAGTATCGCAGTCCACACCTGAAGCATCACATACAGTAGAAGAGAGGGCAGGAAACTTAGGGGTGGATAGTGGAGATCCATCTTCAAAGGATATATTGGAGGATGCATCAATGCCCCTTCCCCAAGCAGGACAATTGGTCTTAGCCTGAACCAAGATGAAGGAGCTGGAGATTGGCTAAAGCTGAGGTATCAGGGGAAGAGATGGGAGCTGAAAACCCCTTTTCTGCACTGGCCCCAAAAGCTTGGGGAGGTGCTGAGATGGCATGTCTCATGGGTCCACTCAATCAGGGACATTGGACTTACCAGTAGGAGATAAGAAAATAAGGAAAAAGGACAAAAAAGGAAAAAAAAACGCAAAAAAACTTCCTGAGGGTTTGCTTGGTAAATTTTCATGAGACTAATAGTATCATGTGGCCTCTTTTTTAGTGGGTTCCTGTAATGTACACAGCATTGGAAACATGAGGAAGCAATCAGAAGTTTTCTCTTTGCTTCATGATTTAAAATATGAAGTTATTGTTCTACAGGAAACCTGGATGCAGTCCTATACTGGGTTGATAGGAACTAAAAACAACTGGATTTGGGGCCCCTTCTACTGGTTTTTTGGGTAAGACCAGGCTGATGGGGAGGGTCTATTGTTCTCAGGGCATAAATTTAATTTCAAAAATTAGTAGATTTTGTGCCTGGGAGAGCTTTGCTTATAGATGGGATATGGTTTAATGTTCCGTTTACATTTATTACCATATATGCACCCCAGACTAAGGCTTACAGTGTGGTATTTTTACACTTGAGTGGTATTATTTAACTCATTACAACCTTTTTTACGACTGTGGGCAGAGCCTACAGGAGTTTTGCATGTACAAAAGGAGTGATGTCAAGTTTTCTGTCCGTGGAACTGACCGAAGGTGTAAATAGTCTCCTCCACCTTACCCTCCTCCAAGAAGTGTTTTCCACCCTCAAATAAATATGCTTTCATGTTACTCAATAGTTGCAGGGTACTACTTTCTTTCTTAAATGGGTGCTACAAGAACTGGAACCTGAGTAGTGGGAGGCAGCATTTTTTGGGGGGGGAAGTAAGATCCAACCCCCTTCCACCCAAGAAGCTCCTAAAGATCCAGCCCACCTTTTTTTTTATTCATGTGGGAAGGGCATGAGGTGGATCTATTATATTGAAATACAATTCACTAGTTTGGGAGCTGGACCTAGAAATACAAGAGTATGAGAAAAGAAAATACTTAATGCCTTCAAACTGTCTTAAAAACCCTTGGAACAAATGATTATCAGAGTCACCTGGTGTCTCAAAGGGAAAGACTAAGTGTCTGAAATTACTAAGAATTCACCTTCTATGGAAAATAGACAGCTTTCAGGTATTTCTTAAACATTTATATACTAAAATGGGCACAATACTTGGCAAATACAGTCTGTGATAAAGTGTATTTTTATTTTTAAGTTTGAGAAGTGGAGTTGACTTGCACATATTAAAAATACCAGTTGCAATTAGCAACTCATTTCGGAAACAAAATTCTGTTTTTTCTTGTCCTATTTACTTTTTTCCTAGCTCAGTTTATAGTGGAGTTGACTTTCTAACATTCCTCCTGAGTTAATTACTCCTTGGAACCTGTAATTCCAGTTTTTACGACTGTGTCCCTGGAACTTTCTACATGACAAGTTCTCATAGGCACCTCACAACACCTCATTAAGCCATTTGACAGCACCATCTTTGCTGGACACTGCATAATAAGAGAACCAGTCTTGCATTTTTCCAAATAATATACCAACTTCATTCTCAGGCAGGCAGTTCTAGGGGGGGCACACTGGGGGGGCACACTGGACTTCAGTTGTTTGTCTGATATTGGTCACAACCAGGAGCCCCTCTAAAAATAATTAAATACATTTATAAAGCCAGGGTTGAGCAGATCACACATTGAATTGGTTTATGATTAGGGGAAAGCTGTGATCACTTTCCTTGTGATCTGCTCCCAGCCACACCTAGCAGACTGCACTTTATAAATGTGAGACAAGGAAGCTGGAGTATTGTCTTTGCAAACAGAGAATGAAACAGCTGGACTCTAACTCAGATCAGCAAGATATTTTTTACATTATTTAAAGTGCAGGACCAAACCGATTGGGGCCACTTTGACGTAGTGGTTTGGCATGTTCACATTTTGGCCAAAGTTTGATAACTAAGAGCCCATATTTGGGACATGAAAGATGGAAAAATCCTCCATTACAGGCCTGTTTGGGCAGTTCTTTTGGGGGGCACACTGGACTTCAGTTGTTTGTTTGATAGTGGTCACAACCAGGAGCCCCTCTAAAAATAATTAAATAAATTTATAAAGTCAGGGTTTAGCAGATCACACACTGAATTGGTCACAGCAGCAGAAGAAGCACATTGGCATTAAAAGCTTAGTGGCGTGGATGTAGAGGCCCCAGTATTTAAGCATGAATTTGGTAGAGGATTAATTGTGACTGGGGAGTGAGGGAGGGAATGAGTCTTAATATTTTTAGCATAATGGTTTTCTGAAACTTCAACCTTCAATGGCTTAGACTTTGTAGTCATCTGTACAGTATACCACTAAGCCACATGCAGTGGGGTATGGGTAAAACCCACATCACCAGACCCAGGCCAGAGCTGTAAAATCTGGACTGGGCACAGCTTGTGCAAATATTGCTGATCTGGTGGAGCAGCAATAAAAGATAAATGATGCAATACCCTCAATAACACACCTACCACAATTTACCTGATGCTCATTTTTAGGCCTTATATAGTAATATCTTCCTTCAACAGAACAGCTTGTAATGAAATGTATCCAATTTACATTGACATTTGGGCATATGCGTTTTTATATTATATGAATTTTGTGTGTGAACTGCATATCAGTTTCTAAAAAAAAAAACAATGACACACATCAAATGTCTTCAAAAACTTGAGTGCTAGGATAAAGTCACACCTGGAGTGATTAGGCATGAGGCCTCAGGCTGAGTGTGAATAATCACCCCAGAAATGACGTTATCCTAGCATGACACATACCCTGGAGTGCATTATTCCTATTATACAATGGCTTGTTTTAAAAAAGTGAGAAGAATTATTACCACTTTTATTTAGGCTGCATTTTTCCATTATTTTTTGAAAAGGTAGGCACACTTACAGAAAAAGCAGTGCAATTACTTGTATTGTCCAATAGGTGGAGATGTTGTTTTTACTTATTGCTTGTTCTGCCCCCACCCGGTTTTATTTTTTACTGTCTAGTTAGAAGAAAATATTTAATTTACATTTTTATGACATTTGTAGGCTGTTGGCAGTGTGACTGGCTTCAGCTGTTTCACCTTGAAGGGCAAAATTAATTTTTATACAGAGCAGGGATGGGGTAGCAACCTGCTTCCGGTTTCTTGGACAGTCGTCGGGTCGCTCAGTATTTTATTGTAGTTAATCTTTTATTGGAACTGCTTAAACATGGCATAGTACAGCACAAAAAGAATTATACATATTGACATCTTGTGGTATAATATATAATAATAAAGAAAAAGTAACCTGATGGAAATGTTATGTATTACCAAGATTATAATAATGCTATGTATTATATTGATTCCCATATAGTATATGATATTGACCGTACTACACGAAGCTAAAGGTATAAGATAATAAAGAGAAAAAATTTTTTTCAGTAATAATCACAAACATCAAACAACAAGAGAGAAGGAGCTGCAAATATGTAGCAGTGAGAGATCGCGTCTGGAACAAAAAAAAAACAGATTATTATGTGTATATGTTCTTTAAGATTGGAGAAAATTCAAATAGCTCTGCCAGCAAAGGTAATATTCATTGAGTCTGTCAGTGGTTAGATAAGAGATTCTTTCAAGAGAGGAGATGCGAGTTAGATGATTTAAAATATCAGTCAGATTAGGAGTTAAATAAGACTTCCAATGAATTAAAATCAGTCTTTTAACTTGCATGAACAATATCTGAAGCCATTTATGCTGATATTTTGTTAAATTTATATTGCTATCAATGATACCAAGAATATATAGTTTAGGATCAAATGGAATAACTCTGCCGATGATTTTGGTAGCGAATTGATGAATAGTTTGCCATAAGTTAGAAATGGATTTACATGACCATAATATATGTAGAAGATCTCCATTAGGAGCATTACATCGCCAACAGTTATTATTAGGTAGTAAACCAATCTTATGCAAATGAACTGGAGTTTTATACCAACGGTGCAAGATTTTACACTGTATTAATCTGCTTTGTACATCTTTGAACGCATCATGGCAGAGTTTCCAGCATTTGTTCCAATGGAAATCGGATATATCAGTATTAAGTATCCGGTTCCATTTGTCTCTGGCCAAAAGAGACTGATTTGGGAGCTTATCTCTAATTAATTTATAAATAGTACTGGTTAAGCCATGAGGGGTATTAATCCATTTGTTAATGTGTGAATGAGTTCCCAGCAGATTATAGGATTGTTGGGTAAAAGGGGTTATGGCAGATCTGATCTGTAGGTATTTCCAAAATTCTGTTTTAGGGATGTTCCATTTGACTTGTAAGTTACAAAAGGTATCTAGAATATTGCTGTTATCCATTAAAGGTCACTAAAAGAGGATTTTTGTGCCCAAGATTTACAATATATTGGTTTATTCTCCAATATAAGCTTTGGATTTCCCCAAAAAGGAGTGTAATGTATAGGTGCCGGGTCAATGTTAAGCCATTTGTACATTTTAAGCCAATAATATATAGACGAATTAATAACAGGATTTTTCTTAAACTTAGATACGGAAGTGAAATAGATCAAAGAATTAGGGGTTAGACCAGAAGATAATGATGTTTCCATATCATACCATAGGGGGACATTGCAATTGGGTTTGAGAAACCATTTGACCGTTTGTGAAGCTCTAAATGCCCAAAAATATGCAGTAAACCAGGGTAAACCGAAGCCTCCATGAGTCCAATGAGATCTTAATTTAATGAGACTGAATCTAGGTACATGTCCTTCCCATAAGAAATTCCCCATCATTTTATCAATTTTGTGTAGGAAATGGGAGGGAATTTTAAGTGGGATACAAGCAAATAAGTATAGAATTTTTGGTGTGATATTCATTTTAATTGCAGATATTTTACCAGGGAAAGATAGGTTGAGACTTTTCCATCTATCTAGATTAGTTTTGATGTTGATTAATAATGGTTGTATGTTTAGATCCCGGATCTTATTCAAATCAGATGATATTTTAATGCCTAGATAGGTGATTCTTTGCGAGGCCCATCGAAATCGAAGATGAACTTTTGTGAGAGTGTCACAATGATCATTTAATGGGAGTATTTCAGTTTTTTGATAATTGACACTGAGCCCGGACAGTGTAGAGAAACGGTTAAGTAAATTGTAAAGAGGTTGTTGGGATAGTTTAAAGTTTTCTAGTAGTATAAGCATGTCGTCCGCATATGATAATGATGTATATTGTCTATGACCGATAGAGATACCATTTATATCACTGTTTTGTCTAAGGGAGATAGCGAGAGTTTCAAGAGCCAGAATAAAAAGAGATGGAGATAAAGGGCAGCCTTGTCACATGCCTCTTTCTAGTTCGAATGACTGAGATAATGTAGAATTGGTAAGCACTCTCGCATGAGGATTAGTGTAAATAAGTTGAATCCAGGAACAAAAGTGATCAGGAAGGCCGAAGCGCGAAAGCACCGGATAAAGAAAGTTCCAGCTTAATGAGTCAAATGCTTTTTCCAAGTCTATGGAGATGGCGACTGCAGGGGAAGGGAGAGATTTTGCTTTATGTATTAGATTAATTAAAGAATGTAAATGATCCGAACCCATTCTTCCTTTGATGAAACCAGTTTGGGATCTATGAATTAACTTAGATATTAATGGTTCTAGACGGCTGGTTAAAATTTTAGCAAAAATCTTACCATCAGTGTTAAGTAGTGATATGGGACGATAATTGGCCGGGATGGTAGAATCTTTCTCTTTTTTTGGAATAACCGTTATGATAGTGTCAGTCATCGTATTAGGTAACTGTCCAATTTTTGTGGATTCTTGAAAAACATTACATAACAGGGGGGCTAATTGATCAACAAGAATCTTATAAAAATCAACAGGGAAACCGTCTCCACCTGGAGAGTGACTGGATTTAAGAGAAGAAATAGCTTTCTTTACTTCTTCTGTGGTAAGTGGTGTATCTAAAGAATGTATAGCTTCTTCTGATATACGGGGAAAAACAAGCTCATCTAAAAATGAGGAAATGTCTGAAGGATTTATAATGGGAGGAGAGGAGTAGAGGTTTTTATAAAAGGTTGTCATAATATTATTAATAGAGTGTTCACTGGTGCAGATATTCCCTGAATGGTCCTTTAGAGCAGTGATGTAACGTTCCACTTGCTGCATTCTAAGTCTGTAAGCAAGAATTTTGCTGCCTTTTTCCCCTCCTTCCCAAAATTTATGCTTTATTCTTAATAATGCTAATTCTGTTTTCCTAGAAATAAGTTTGTTGATTTGCATACGTAGTTGTAAAATTTCGTAGTGTAAGGGTGAGGAGGGATTGGGTTTAGGACTATTTAGATAATCAGTTTGTTTTTATTTAAGTAATTTTTCAAGATTATTAATTTGTTGCTCCCTAAGTTTCCTTCTATGAGTCGCAAATCCAATTATTTTACCACGTAATGTGGCTTTGAGTGCTTCCCAAGTAATGCCCATAGAAGTATCTGTAGGGTCATTAAATGAGATATATTCATTTATTTGTTCTTTGATCCAAGACAAAAATTCTGGGTCCCTTAACAAGAGGGGATCTAAACGCCATAAAGGAGGTTTGGTGGAGGAGGAGCCCCAGATAAACAAAAATTTAACAGGAGAATGATCAGATATAATTAATGGTAGAATCTCAGTGTCGATTGTATTAGCAGTAATTGAAGGAGATGTCAGCAAATAATCGATTCTACTGTAAGTCTGGTGTCGGGAAGAATAAAAAGTGTATTCCCTGTCTCTGGGATGGAGAGTTCTCCATATATCGGTTAATCCGAGATCTTGCATTATTTGGGATACCATAGCAAAGCTTCTGGGGTGACTATCTAGGGAGCCATTGCTCCTATCCATATGTATATCCAAGGTAAGATTAAAGTCTCCACCAATCAGTAAGGGGGAGTTCACTAGATTTGATGAGATTAATGTATGTAAAAGGTTTTGGAAAAATGAAGGATCATCGGAGTTAGGGGCATAAATATTAACTATAGTTATAGGGCCTAAGGGGGTATCGAAGGTTATAATAAGCCATCTACCATCAGAATCTTTCTGAATAGTAGTAGGTGTCCATTTCAAATTTTTATGAATCAGTATAGCAACACCTCTCTTTTTGGATGTGGCAGAGGCTGAAAATGCTTGACCTACCCAATTACTTTTTAGTCTAAAGTTATCTTCATCCAACAGTTTAGTTTCTTGTAATAAAGCAATTTGAACTTTATGTTTTTTAAGGTGGTTAAATACCTGTTTGCGTTTAATTGGTGTGTTGAGCCCTCTGACATTCCAAGTACATAATGATATATTAACTGTCATATATAAATATATTAATAGGAAGTAAAACAGTGAAGGTGTCAGGGGGCTCAAATACACCGTAATAATGGGATGAAGATGTAGAGATCAGTATATGGTAAATATATCCGAAGAATAAATTGCTGGCAGAGCTATAAGTAAAAATTAAATAAGAAAAGTAAATAAGCATCAGTTGGACATATTTATTGCAGCTCACTTCTAACAATATAGTAATTACACAACAATATATAAAGATTATATAATAACAAGATAAAGTAGGTATCATCTAAGATGGACTGAGAAGTAAAAGGTCGGTCTGGTATAGGAAGAAGGAGGAGAGAAGGAATAAAAAAAGGAGGATAACGGGAAGGACCAAGACCACTTCTCAGTTCTCTAGGACATAGCTAAACTATAAAAAAAAGTTATTGGTTCCCAAGGGCAGAGTATAACAAAAAATGTATAACAATACAAATTGTGGTAATAAGTACAAAGCCCCAAAGTGGGATATAAAGTTCTGTTGACCTTTATAATTAAGTCTGATGAGATTCAAAAAACATCATTAAATCCAGCATCGTAGATAGTAGACTAAAATGATTTGAGATCAATAGTCTAGGAATAACTAATTGCTACCTTGGAAGGGGAGGGAGAAGGGTAAAGAGGTCAGTTGTCTAGGAATCTAAGATGATAATATATATTGTTTACTGGTGGGGTATACTGTTTATTTTGCGGTGATGGTAAAAGTTGTGACAATTATACATTATAATGATTTATTAAAATTCTAATGGGGGTCATATAAAAATTAAAAATTTCAGAATTCAGTAATTGGCAGAAGGAAACCATATATTGACATCGTCAGCACAGTTATTAGCAGTATATACTGTGGTCTCGTTGGATTAATTATGCAGAAACATCCTGACCAGTAGACTACAATGTGAATATATTAATTATATATAAATCTAAAGAAAGTAGTAAAACATATAACTTTTACAATAAAATAAAAAGTGATAATATCAAACTAATAAATAAGATCATTCTATGTTATTATAATTAAATGTTCTAAGATAATTGCGGGTATGTAAGAGTTTATACCAGGTTTAACTGAATAAAGGCATATCATGTTCTATATTAAAAAAAAAAAAAAAAAGGATTTATATGTCTATGACCACATAGTAGGAATAAAAAAGGAATAGAATAGTGATCCCTAATTTGCATAAGCTAACATTATGCATTTTTATATTGTTGACTATATATAAAACATCATAGTAGTTGCACCTATATACGTAATGTGCAATAGATGGAGAATGCTAGTATCAGATGGAACGTTATGAATTGAGAGCAGTGTGTTCCAGATCATGAGATCAGTAGTATTTCGATGATTCAGGTAGATGCATCCACAGACAACGCAAGGAATGTCGCCTTTCTATCAGCTTTCCCACGATGTCCTTCTCATTCTTTCTCTTTGAAGGATCAGCTGTTCAAGCGGAGAGCTGACCACACCGCAAGACCAAGAATGGCTCTCCAAATCTCGATCCCATTCCATATCTAATGAATCAGCAGGATTTCCAACACCAAAGTCACCCGAGGTGGGCAAGCCCTGAAGGGGTGAATGACCGCTGGACAAAACAACACCAGGAGCAGTAGGAGCGACATTGCAGAAGGCATTCAAGACTGCACAATTGAGAAAAAGGTACGATTTGGAAGAAGGACCACCCTAAACTATAAAGACATATTGAGTATCCATTGAAAGTTCAGGCAAAACTGCCCTAGGGGGGTCAGGAACAACAGACACATTTGCCGAATGCATCGTGATGCCATCCGAAACAACACCGGTAGTCACATGTAAGTCAAAACAGCGCTGGGGTTAATATGAGTTGGGAAAACTATAGACATATGTAGAATGACAGCTGAGAAAAGCTGTAAGGGGTTCAAAGTAACAGAAGTTTTGAGAAGAGCTGTCAAAGTGAACTAACTTGAAGGATGGCACGTTATGAATTAAATTGAAAACAATATATTCCAGCTGATGAGATCAGTAGCGCTTCAATAATTTCAGTAGATGCATTCGCTAACATTTGCAAGGAGTGTCACCCCTCTGTCGATTTTTCCCGCGACGTCTTTTTTTTGGAGGTTCGGCTGCTTTAAGCGGAGAGTTGCCCACGCTGCAAGACCAAGAGTGGCCCTCCAAATCTCGATCCTCCTCCATATCCAGTGAACCGGCAGGATTTCCATCATTAAAGTCACCCGAGGTGGATAAATTTTGAAGGGGTGAGTATCTGTTGGATAAAGCAACACCAGGAGCAGTAGAAGCGCTATTGTGGGAGGTATTAGAGACTGCATTGTTGGAGGAACAGTCCGGTTTGGAAGAAGGATCATTTTGAGCTGTAGAGGCTTGCAGAATATTAGCTGAGGATTCCGGTAAAGTTATTTTAGGAGGATCAAGAACAGCAGATACGTTGGCTGAATGTACCGTAATGTTATTTGTAACGGTACTGGTAGTCATATGAAAGTCAGCGCAGTGTTGGGGATGATTTGAATCGGGGAAATTGTGGCCATATGCAGGATGACAGCTGAGAAAAGCAGTGAGGGATTCAGGATTGCAGAAGTCTTGAAAGGAGTTGTCAGGAAAACTCTCATAATAGCAGGATACAGTGAAAATCGAAGACCCATTTTGTGCAAGATCGTGAATTGGAGTGTAGGCTTTCCATTTATCTGAAACTTCCTTGGAGAAATCGCGGTAAATGTAAATATTAAATCCTTGCCAGGAAAGTTGTCCGATTTCCTTTGCTTTCCTCATGATGAGCTCAATGCTGGCATAGTTTAAAAATTTAGCAATAATTGGTCTCGGTCTGTGATCTGGAGAAAGTTTTGGGCCTAGGGATCGACGGGAGCACTCTATAGTAAGCTCTGTATTGGCATGAAGACCTAGGATTTGCGGCAGCACCGATTGTAGAAATGCAGTGGTATTTTTAGCTTCCATATCTTCAGGAAATCCAAAGATTCGAAGGTTGTTTCTGCGGTTTCTGTTTTCCAAATCGTTGATTCTAGATTGTAATTCTTTGATGGTACGATCTTGGGATCTAATGGTAGATTTTAGTTCCTGTATTGCGTCTTCATTAGAACAAACTTTATTTTCTGTAAAGGAAAGCCTAGAACCGATAGTTTCCATAGTTTGAGTATTTAATTGAGTGGCAGATTTTAATTCTTGCATATCCAATGTTAGTTTGTTGAACATTACTTCAATATTTTTTAAAGAATCAGCTTGTTTGTTAGAATAGGCCATGATTGAATTGCAGCAATCCACAGAAACTATTAAGGTGCTGTTTATATGAGAAAAACAGGGCTATCCAGAGCGGAAAAAAGTATCAGTTAGGTAGCAGAGGTGTAATTGTTTGTTATTTACCTCTATATCATCAAGAAATTATCTTAAATGAAGTAAGATGATGCTGGATATGAATTGTGAGGAAGAGCTCAAAATCTAAGCTTCCATCTTGCTTGGAGCCAGGGCACGCCCCCCCGCTCAGTATTTTATTGAGCTTAAAAAGGAAGAAACAATAGACATAATTTTGAAATGTGTAGCAGCTTGCTGAACAAAAGTAAAGTGTTACTTTTCTACTGTTATTCATACTCTGAAGCCGTCAGTCCTCCGTCATGCTTTTAAGTGTAACGTTATTTTATTTTCCAGTTTGAATGTCACGAGGTCAGCAGCCTGCATCATCTCGCTCAGTTATTTCGAGCTGCATTGCTGTTTTAGTTCTCCCAGTACAGTTGTTTTGTACTGGGAGAGAACTAGCAAAGGACTGTGAGGGAAAAGTGAGAGTGTGCTTTGTGAGAGGCATTGCCAGTGTGTTGATGGAGGGTGGCGTATGTACGTATCAGTTCTCGGCTGAGCTGGAAAGCGAGTAGCGCTGAAGCTGCTCGTAGGCAGCGGAATTATTTTTTTTTCTTTTGAGTGCAGTCGTAAGTGTGCTGGCAGTAGAGCCATGATGTTATGCCAGGATAACACTCACGGCTCCAGTGCCAGCGTGACCAATCAGAAGCTAACATTTTTCTTTGCCATTGTATAATATAGTAATAGGAAAGCATGCCCGGGATATGTGGTTTCTTTGGATCAGCATAAGGCTGTTGACACAGTCAATCATGAATTTATGTTTGCTATACTTAAATTTTATGGGATTCTGGATTTCTTTTCTTGGAATTTTGAAATTAGTTTATGACCAAGCTATGGTTACACCACTGATTGTGGGTCAAGAAGGACAATGGATACTGGTTAAATCAAGGGTTAGACAGGGGTGCCCCCTGAGCCCGTTGCTGTATACATTTATGTTAGACCCTTTAATTAGGAAAATACTATTTCATAAGGAGATATAAAGGATTTTAGGGACACATAGGCCTTGGGAAATCAAATGAATGGCCTATGCTGATGATTTATGTGCTTTTCTTAGAATTGAAGAGAGTATTGTAAATTTAATACAGGCAACGAAGAGGTAGGGTGCCCTATCTGGGGCTAGATGAAACCTACAGAAATGTAGAGGACTTTGAGTAGGTAAATCAGGGGAGGAGGGTTTTCAGGTGGGAGGAATTACTATTTCTAATGGCCCCATTAAAACATTAGAGGTATAGTTTGGGGAGGGGGCTATGGCAAGTAGAAATTGGGAAACTAGTCTCAAGACCTGTGAAAATAAAGTGAATAGATGGAAAAGTTGGACATTTTCCAAACTTAAAATAATTTATATTATTAGACAATTTTTGGTGCTCTGTTTTTTGTAGATAAGCATAGTTTATCTGTTGCTTTTAAAATGGGAAACCAGGCTTTGAAGTTCATTTTTTCAAATACTTTGGGGGTCTCAATTAAATCCGGTTAAACGGGAAGTGACTTATCTTCCAAAACTAAGGGGAGATTTAAACATGATCAATCCAGTGATTTTTTTCACACCATTTTTTGGGCTGGGTCCTTTCAGGTGGTAGTGAGCGATACTGAGTCACTTGTTAAAACATGGTTGATTAACAACCTAGGACCAGTTTTGGAACTATGGACTGAGTTGCCTGTCCGCTTTATAGATGGCAAATTTCTGACTGCTATAAACCCACACTGCAGAAATTGCATAAGTGGGGAGTTTGTAGATCACATTTACAGGGTAAAACAAGGAGAGCTTTGTATAACCAAATTATGGATTTCATTGGACCAGATATAGCAGAGTTTAAGGGTTGTCCTCTTTCTGATAGGGATCTTGTGATAAATCAACTTATGAATAAAAGAACACCATCTTGAAAGTGGGATGTTTTATGGTTGGAGTCACATGGGAAGTTGGGGGTTAAAGGGAATAATAAACACAAGCCTTTAAATGAAAGAAATTGTCCTTACCCTGAATGTGACAATCAAATAGAGACTATGGAATATTTTCTTTTGGTGTGTCCTTATGTAAAGGTCTATGGATTTTCCTGGCGAATAGATGGGGTTTAACATGGTTAAAAAACTTACATATGATCAACTGGCTTTAGGGAATTATTCACGTATTGTGGGTGGTGGGATGGATACTACTTTGAATGCTTTTTTCACGATTTTAGTTTTTTATTTCTGTCAAGGAAGGAATCAATTAATTTCTCAACAAAAGAAAATGCATTATCTTTCAATATGTAGATTGTGTGGAGCCACGTTGAGAGAAGTGTATAAAATGGATGTACGACTCTATCCTAAGAAACGAGTACAGGCGTGGTGGAAAGATTTTCCTTTTTTTCAAAAATATGATTAGTTTGATTTCAAATGGGAATAGTTTTGAGGGGAGTAAATAGGTTTTTGGTATTGTTTACAGTAGGAAATGCCTTTTTTTCTATGTGTAAGGATGTTATTTTCCTTTTTCATTAGGTTCTAGTGGGGAACACTAAGGTGCTTACTGTAAATAGTGGTTTGTTATATACTGTTTTTTGTGTGCTGTAACACAATTGTCTTAATTATGATTTGAAAGATTGTTCAATAAAAAATTCCCCTACTCTTTTTCAGTAAGTGCCATGGGATCTTTAGCATCCACCTGAACTACCACCAATCCAGGCAGATGGGACCTCAGTTTAACGTCTCATCCAAAAGACGGCACCTCAGAAGTGCAGCACCCCCTCATGCTGCACTACAGTGTCAGTATTGGGATATTAACCCAAGTGCCAGACGTGGGAACTGAACCCACAGCCCTCTGATCTCCTAGCTATATTGTTAGCTTTCATTATTTTTCCTTCTTTTTTAAAGATGGAAAAACCTTCACACCCTTCTGAATGTGTTGCCAATATGTTGTAATTACATTTGGTAGACATTTTGGGCCAGATATTCAAAACTCAGCCCGGGCGCTAAGGGGTGTTTGCTCATTGCTAACCAGGGTCTGTGCCCAATTTATGGGTGGGGTCTATATTTGGACACCTCCACACTGTGGGCAAAACCCATTAGTGCCCAAGCACTAAGTTACTGTTGCACCCATATAAATGATGAGGTCCTCCCCCTCATACATGTGCAGAGTGATATTGAGAGGTTTGCACAGGTGGTAAATGCCACCCAAACAGGCACAAGTTACCACCTTTTCAAACCCTGACTTAATGGGGTGCAAGGCCCTGGTGGTGGGCAAAGGGACTGCACTCACCCGCCCAGGCCCATTGAAGCAATGCAATGACTTCTTTGGTGTCCAGTGGTGCCCCCAACCTCTGATTGCTTGCTGCCATAATTCTGAGGAGGTCCCTACTGTCCAGGGGACCCCCCCACCCTCCGATTAGCCAGGTCGCCTTCAAAAGGTATTCTTTGGTGTCCATTGGATTCCCCCCAACCCTGAGCACTAAACCCAGAAGAAAGCCTGTATTCCCTGGTGTCTAGAGGCACCCCACACTAGGCACACTGGGCATACCAACCTGCCACCCTGCCTTACCATAGTCACAAGTGCCACATGGTTCTGATACAGTGATTGACACATCTCCTGTCAACACCTCAGCCGGCTGCCATATGCAATGACAGGGAGCACGTGTACTGTCAGTCCTCCTCTCACCACCTTGGCTGTCTGCCATATGCAATGATTAGGACAATAATTGGGACACATTCATTCTGGTGTTCCTGTTTCCTTAGGAAAACTCTTATTTAAACATACTCCTACCTATGAATCAGGATCTTCAAATTAACTCCAATTGATCAAACCATTTGTGCGTACAACAGCTGGTGCATTAACTTTTGCACATTGTGCAGCCTCTTTGTGGAACTCTTTGCCTATGCAACTTTAGTATCTCTCATCCTTTAAACTTTTCTCCTCAGCTGCCCTTGAATATTTACAACATCTTAATGTGTATTCATGTAAATTGTATTGCATGCTGTATTTATTGTAATTGTTTTTTGCACTTTGTATTGTATGTTTTGTTTTGTACTCATCATGACCTCAGGTTGTACCTGAAAAAGGAATATATATTCCAGTGTACCTACTTGATACTCAAATAAAATGATGATGATAATGGAGGGAGAATGCATACTGTTTACTAAACTGTAGACAGTATGCATGCTCCCTGTCATTGCATAAGGCAGCCAGCCAAGGTGGTGACAAGAGGGCTGTGCCGGTCGCTGTATTGGAGCCGTGCAGCACTGGCAACTATAGTAAGGGGGTGGCAGGGTGATGTGCCTGATGTAGCCAGTGCAGGGGAACTGCTAGACAACAGGAAATATGGTCTTTCTTCTGGGATGGGTGCTTGAGGGTGGGGGGGTTCCACTGGACACCAGGGAATACTTTGTGGAGGCAGCAGTGGCTGATCAGAGGGTGGTGAGTCCACTGGACACCAGGGACTTCCTCAGTGTCATGGCAACAGGTGATTGGTGTGTGGGGGTGCCATCAGACACCAGGGAATAAGGATACAGTGACAGAGATGGGGATCAGAGGTGGGGGTGCCATTAGACACCAGAGACTACCTAAACTGTTATGGGGACAGGGATCAGAGGGTGGGGGTGCCACTAGACACCATGGAATAAGCACACAGTTATGGGGACATAAATCAGAGGGAATGGGGTGACACTAGATATCAGAGAAGATCTAATCTTGTATGGGGATGGGGTAGGGGGACACTAGAGAGGTCACGTAACTTGTGAGGATGGGTGTTCAGGGTGTGGGGGAGCCACTTGCTACCGTGCCTGATGTGGCGGGGGACCTCTGTAGGGGTGCAACCTTCAGCCACTTCACATGCAGATAAGCCCATAATGGTGCATATTCCAGATGAATGCAGACAGCACGGTCCTGTTTGCCTCAGGGCCCTCCCAAGTTGAGGTAACAGCCAGGCTTCAAACTAATTTAAATGATGTCCAACATTTGTTCAGATCTAATCAGCTAACCCTTAATGCAAGAAAAACAGCATCTATGTCCTTTGGAACTCACCAGAGACTTTCCAGGCTTCAGTCCCCCCTACCCCTTCCACATCCTGGATAGAGTCACAATGGATGATGTGTTCTCATTTAAATACCCAGGGACCTGGCTTGACCAACACCTTGACTTTTCACAGCACGTAGACACCATCCACAAGAAACTCCACCCTAAGCTCAGCGCTCTGTACAGGTATAAAAGCTGTATCTCTCTACATGCCCGCCATGACATCATCACTAAAATGATCCTCCCCATTATTGATTATGGTGACATTGCCTACATTGCTGCCCCTAAGTCTGGGGTTGGTAAGGTGGGTTGTGTACCTCACAGCAGTAAATTTAAACTGCATTTGATACAAGAAATAAAAATCCTAAAATGAACTTATGGCAGTGGTGCCGGTTTATTTTCAGAATTTAGAGTGTGGTATTTGGACATTCCCAAGTCCATCCTGGTCGGACTGCAGCCCTTCTTTCACTCCTTCTGCTGCTTTATTTTAGACTGCCCTCCCTGCACTCACCACTGCTCCCTGTACTCTGCTTTTTGTCTACTTCCCTGGTTGACCGTCACACTACCCACTGTGCCTTCTTCCTCTCCAAATTCTGGCTAGCCTCACTCCCCTCCTGTCTCAACTCTCTACTCTCCCCTCTGCTCCCCTCCTTCTACTCACTCTGTAACTCAGTCACTCATTCCATCTCACTCCCCTCTCGTACATCCCTCATTGGTCAGGCTACCTCCTCCTTTCACTTTCCTAAGCTCTGGAACCCTCTCCCCTTAGCCATTCACTCTGGAACATCCAAATGCTCTCTCTCTCCTCTCTACTCAAAGCCCACACTGCTCCCTCCTACAACTGGCCATAATTATTAGCCTACCCCTTCCCTGTTTCTTCCCCTTGCCTGATTTTCTCCTTCTCCCTGCCCATTCCCTATTCTACTTTTCTCCATGCCTTTGCAGGCCCGGGCCAGGACACAGGCTGGGTGTGCATACAACCGTTTCCGGCCCTTGTGGGCTTTGCATCCCAAACGGTCGTTAGGTCTGCCTCTGCCCCTTTTTACCTTTTCCCTCCTACCTGTTCTCCCCAACTCCCTGTCCTTTTCCTCTCCTTCTCTTATCCATACCTTCACAGGCCTTGCACCTAGGACTCGGGCTGCATGTGCATCTTAACTGTGCCCAGCCCTTGTGGAGTTTGCATCCCAGAGGGTCATTAGGCCTGCCTCTGCCACTCTCTCTACCATACTCCCTCCTGCCTGTTTTCCCATACTCCCTGTCCTTTCCCACTCTGACTCTTCTCCATACCTTCACAGGCCTTGCACCTAGGACTTGGCCTGGGTGTGCATCCAACCGTGTCCAGCCTCTGTGGGGTTTGCATCACAGAGAGTCACTAGTCTGCCTCTCCCTCTTTCCATACCACTCTCCCTCTTCCTCCCTTCCTATTTGCCCCTCTACTCCTTTTCTCTTTCTTTCCTACTTCCAATTCCTTCCTTCCTGTCACCTTCTTCCGCTCCTTGTGTTGCCTTGTGTCTTGTGCTTATGCATTGTGTTATGAATTTGCTATCATTTTAGCTTATATTCTAGTGCACATACTCATAGAAACATAGAAGATGCCAGCAGAAAAAGACCTCATGGCCCATCCAGTCTTTCCTCTGTAACCCCCAACCCCATTGGAGGCTTACCTGGGAGCTCCCAAAAAGGCTTGGTTCCCCCAGGGTTTTGGTCCACTCCCTATTCTTTTTTTTCTGGATTCAGGTTTTTCCCTGGCTTGCCCCATGTCCTGGTCCCCTCCTGCCGGCTCCTGCATGTTTTTTGGGAGAGCAGGGCCAGAGGAGCTGGTTCGTGGAGCTGCCTGTTCTGGAAATGGCACTACAGTGCCAGTGAGCTCAGCGCATGTGCGAGGAGTGCAAAGTTGTTTGGCCATTTTGGGGGACGGTCTGGCTCTCTTCCCCATGGTCCCATTCCCAGGGTTTAAGGAAAAGGGGACCAGGATTGTTAGCTGGACCAGGGAGACCACAAGGAAGGAGAAGGTGTTTTTTGGGAGCGCCAATCATCATCGCGTTATGGAGAGCCGCCTCATGAATATTAATGAAGCGACTCATGAATAAATATGAGGAAGTCCTGTAAATGCCTAAGAGCTAATGGAAATAGCGCTGGTGACATGGCTGTAAATAAATAAATGGTTCCAAATGTGAAAGGGATTAAATAAGGAGAGGTGCTGCTGTCAAATGGTGGGGCAGTGGGAAAATAGATATGTTTTATTCGGCAGCATGGGAAGTGAAATGTGGGGATACTATATAAACTGCAAAGGGATTGTGGGTAGCTGCCTAGGGGCATTGAGGAACGGCAGCAGTGACTGAAAGGGGCAGGTTGAAATTATTAAGTACTGCAGTCACTTGACAAGGCACAGGGGTGGCTACAGCTGTATGGGAAATGCATAAATAAAAGCAAGTGGTTTGGCTGCACAGAGACCTTCCAATTTCCAATTGTTTAACCAGGTGAGACACACTCAGCTGAAAGCTTGTTTACAGGTGCAGCCTGGGAGCACAGGGAAGTTAAGTGACTTGTTCAGGGTCACACAGTATGCAAGTGGGGGCTGTGGGATTCAAACCCAGGTCTCCAGATTTGCAGCTCAGAGCCTTAAACCACTGCGCTATACTGCCTCCATGAACCCTGAACTGGGGACAATGTAAAATTGTGAAGAACTGTTTACATCAGCCACCACGTTGCAGCAGCCAAAAGTCACCCTCCGTCCAACTCCACCCACCAAGCCAGGATTATCAGAGAGGATTCTGGGACTTGTGAAAGGACTCTTGGAGGGAAAATAACCAGGGAAAATCTAGGTGCCAATTTGCTGCACCAATGAGGCATCAAGGGAGTCTCATACATATAAATGTTTCTTAAGGACAGTGAGAAGCTGCCAAGAAGCTCCCAAACTGAGAGAACTTCTGGGTTTTGACTTAGTTTGGTGGGAGCCCCTCCAGAAGGAGGGGGGCTCTTGCCCCTGGAGAGAATGGGGCTGCAGGATGGGCCTGCCTGAGGGCTGCCAGTAATTTGTTCCCCAGGTCAAGTAGTGCCTGCCCCACCAGGAAAAGGGAAAGAAGAAGCAAGGAAGAAAAGGATTTATTGAGAAACAGCTTTAAAGAGAAAGGAGAAAAGCTGCAGGATGATGGAGTCTGTTTTGGTTAAAGTTGCACCACAATGGTGAGACAGAGGCAGCTTGGATGACAAAGGGAAAAGCTGCAGGTTACAAGAATCTGCTTGAATTGAAAATGCACCAGGGCAGTGGAAAGAGGAGAAAAGAGGTTGTGTCCTGAACCTGGAAACAGGACAAAGGTTTTGTCTTGATCCTGGAAAAGGACAAAGGTTGTATCCTGAGCCTGGTAAAAGGACAAAGGTTGCATCTAAGCCTGGGAAAAGACAGACTACAGAGGAATACTGAGTAAAGAAAATAAACGTGCTGAGAGAAGAAAAGAAAGCGGGAGTCTCTTCACTTGGAGAATTGCTATGCACCTGCATGGTGAGAAAAGGGACTTTGAAAGTTGTTGAAACAGAGGGCAGGATAAATGTGTGAGCCAGAGTGAAAACGTGGCTGTGCTGAAGTTGAGAGACTGTGAACGAAGAAGGATGGACAGGTGCCTATCGGAGCAGGGTACCTGTTGTCTGCTCCTGAGATACGGCGAAGAAAAGAGACTTTTGTGGTAAATCCTGAAGTCTCAGACTCTGAACAGCTCCCCAGAGCCTGATATTCAGGAAAAGAAACAGATTGCTTTGGCTATATACTGTGGCAGGAAAGATAAACCAAGAGAAGAAGCAGAGATTGTGCTGAATGTTTATGCTGACACCCAAGGCCAGGTGGGGAACTCACTAACCCCCATCAAGAGGGGTCTGCTGCTGCAGGTGATCACGGGTTTTGCACTCGAGTGCTAGGGCACTCTGATTGGAGGGAGCTGGGCCGTAGGGTCACTCCCAGGTCTGGGTCCCCTGTAGTTGGTAGGCCTTGTGCATGTGCTCTACAAGGGGCCTGTAATGGGCTGAAGGGGACAAGCTGCAAGATCTGCAAGCAAGAAAAGGTAAGAGCAAGCTTCAGCCTCTGTGCCCCTTCCAGTTTCAAGCAATGTGCCTGGTTCTGCATGTATTTCTAACAATCCCCAGTACTTTAGCGAACTGTGCCATCCCGGGAATGATTCTGCAAAACCGTGAGTAAACAGCAGGAATTGCCCTGCACCTGGGGACTGTAAATAGTTTAAGCATGCACACCAGGGCTGGAGATAGAGCTAAGGTTTAAACAAGAGAAAGGATTGTAAAAAGTTTAAAGTTAAATTCTTTAAGCATGCCAACTCTGGCTACCACCTGCACCTCAGGCCTGCAACTTTCCATCTGGGTGTCTAGGTACAGGACTTTGGGGTTTCAACTGGACTGGGACCTGCAGTTCTGTGTTTGGGCACACCTTTACCAGTTAGCTAGCTAGACAGATTTGGTGGCTGTATATATATATACATATATATATATATATATATATATATATCTATATCAGAAATACAAAATCACACATACCCCCATAAAGCAAAGCATCATGGGCTGTATATGTAAATCACCACAAAATATTATGCTGGTTCAATTTTAAGAAGAAATGCATGATGCAGAAATGCCTCTTACACAGTCTGCAAAGAGTGCCAACAGAAACACAGGCACATGTTTCATCCTACCAGGACTCATCAGTGTGCCTCGTATGACACCCCAGTGGAAGGAACCAACTACCCTAAGTTGGTCTATGTGGGTTTGGTTGTGGTGAGCCCAATTTTGTGGTGATTTGCATATACAGCCCATGATGCTTTGCATTATGGGGGTATGTATGATTTTGTATTTCTTTGAAACTTGGCTTCCTGGCCAGTGCCCTTTGGGGTAACCCTTGCCTCAGTGCTTGCATGCTAAGGTTCTTTGTCTTTTAGCTTGTTTTTTGATTTTATTGGGCTCACCATAACCCAACCAAGATAGACCAACTTAGGGTAGCTGGTTCATTCTACTGGGGTGTCATGCAGATGAGGCACACTGACGAGTCCTGGTAGGATGAAACACGTGTCTGTGTCTTCTATTGGCACCTTTTTCAGACTGTGTGAGAGGCCTTTCGGCACCATGCATTTCTGCTTAAAGTTGAACCAGCATAATATTTTGTGATGATTTGCATATATAGCCTATGATGCATTGCATTATGGGGGTATGCCTGATTTTGTATTTCTTTGAAACTTCGCTTCCCGGCCAATGCCCTTTGGGGTAACTCTTGCATCAGTGATTGTGCACTAAGGTTCTTTATCTTTTAGCTTGTTTTTTGTTTTCATTGGACTCACCACAACCCAACCCAGCTAGACCAACTAAGGGTAGCTGGTTCATTCCACTGGGGTGTCATACAGACAAAGCACACTGATGAGTCCTGGTAGGATGAAACACATGTCTGTGTCTTCTGTTGCCACGCTTTGCAGACTGTGTGAAAGGACTTTCGGCACCATGCATTTCTACTTAAAGTTGAACCAGCATAATATTTTGTGGTGATTTGCATATGCAGCCCATGATGCTTTGCATTATGGGGGTATGTGTGATGTTACATTTCTTTGAAACTTGGCTTCCCAGCCAAAGCCTGTAATTACCTGCCTCCTCACTATTTCCATTCTTGTGGAGGGGGACTACATCTGCCCTCCTCTGGTGCACCAGCACCTCTACTGATTCCAATGACAGGTTGAACAGAGCTTCTGGAGGTGCAGTCAGCTCCTTCATGAGTTCCCTCAGTATCCTGGAATGTATCCTGTGAGGTCCCTTTGCCTTGTCCACTTTTAATTGTGTTAGTTCACTAAGGACCCTATCATCCATAAAGGTGCTAGTGTCTGCCTCCCATCCCTTAATGCCCTTGTTCTTTGTCATTTCCCACTCCCTCTTCTGTAAATGCTAAACAAAAGTATTTGTTCAGTATGTCTACTTTTTGTGGTCCTCTGTTACACACAACCCCCCTTCTCCTTTCAGCCTCACTATCCCTCCCTTACTTTTTCTCTTTTCACTTATGTATCTAAAAAAAAAATTTTATCTCCCTTTTTTACTGATTTTGCAATATTTTCCTCTGTTTATGCTATTGCCATCCTGACTCCCTTCCCTGACTCCCTTTGTTTCTCCCGGTAACTCTTCCTATCCTCCTCCCTCTGTGTGCATTTGTACCTTCTAAATGCCATTTTTATGTTGGCTTGCATGCATGTGCAAACAACATATTGGGGTAGTAACACTTTCATAGGTGTGTCAGTGTTGTGGCGAATCCAAGGGATGCTTTAGTCGGTGTGTCCCACAGCCACCAACCAGTGAGCATGCTACCGATGACAGCAGTTTCAAAGACTGCCACCAACTTGAAACAAATCTGCCGCTGCAATCAGAGACAGGCTGGTCATTGCAGTGGCAGATGACATGCCTCCATTACATGCCATTCCTGGTGAAACATTTAAATACATATGGTGGCTCCTGCCATCTGCTACACAATCCCGACATTGGGGTGCCCAATCCATGTGTTGGCATTCCCCCTCTTAGTATGTCTTTCCTGGTTAAACAGCTTCCCCTTTCTGACACCAGGATGCCCACTCCTGGTGTCAGATGTGGGCCCCCTCAACCCGTCTATTCAGCTTGCCGACATTGGGGTGCTCAATCCCCATGTTGGCATCCCCCCCAAAATTGTGGCACACTGACAGCCCACCCTAGTGTGCCAATCTTTTTTGAGTGTGTGTAAGCGGTCCAAACCTGTAAATAAAGAAAACCTTCCCTCACGGTCTGTTTTTTTCCCTGCAAAGCAGAAAATGGTCCACCATTGTCTCCCTCATCCCCCTCTCCCATCCCCACCTTCCCTCTGCGCACCCACCTCCCTGCATCCCCCCTCACCCATACTTACCCTCCATAGGTTGGGAGCCACGCTCTTCTCTGATGCAGGACACATCTGCACTCTTCAAAGCCAAACTGCGAACTGAAGAAATGACAGTAAGCTTTATGGGGGGGGGGGGTCAACTTAGGTTGGTATCTCAGCCATGTTTTGGAATTTTGGCCCCAAATTTTCAACATGGAGTTCTTGGGACCCCACCTCATGAACACATAACTATCATTTCATTTCTCTCTCCTGAAAGGTGATTTCACCATTGCTGCATGGAATCACCTTTTGGGACTGAATAACAAAATGACAGTGCCACTGTTCATGAGAGGAGGTCCCAAAAAGCCCATGTTGCAAATTTGGTGAAAGAATTCCAAAAAAAGACTGCGTTACCAGTGTGCGTATCACAGTTTCTATGCACGCCATAACTTACCAATTTTTTATATTTTCACTCCAGATTTTCAACATTGCCATTTTTCACCTCTTTATGAACAGCACAGCTGTCATTTTTTATATCCTACCCGAAACATGTTTTCGCCCCTGTGGTGCACAATGGGTGCAGTTGCTGTGCAAAATCAACTTTTGGGACAGATTAACAAAATCACCGTGTCATTGTTCATGAGGAGAGGTCCAAAAATGCCTATGTTGAAAATCTGGTGAAACAATTCCCAAAAATGACCATGTTATGGGCATGCATTGTACAGTATCTACTCACGCTCGTAAGTTTGCAAATTTTTCATATTTTATCTCCAGATTTTCAACATTTCCATTTTTCACACCTCCTCATGAACAATACAGCTGTCACTTTTCACATCCTGCCCAAAATTGTTTTCGGACCTGTGGCTCACAATGGCTGTGTGAAATCACCTTTCAGGATTGAATGACGAAATGATAGTGTCATTATTTATGAGGTGGGATCCCAAAAAGCCATTGTTGAAAATTTAGAGTGAAAATACCAACAAACACCCAGGACATTAAAGTTTCCAACCATACACCCACCCTGTACAGACTGACAGACTTCAGGGGGGTAACTTGGGTTTGTCGGCCGTAATGTTCACAGCATTCTACCCCCCAACCTACAACCACTGACAGGCATTGAGGTGTGCCTTGGGTTCTGTCACCCTAATGCTCACACCATTCTCCTATATTGCAACCATCTCAGCTTATTTCCTTATGGAATAGAGTGAGCATAGGGGGCTGAAGACCCCAAAGCACACTACGACATCTGTCAGTGTCTGCAGGGTGGGGTGTGTTGGAATGACGTAAGTGTTATGGATGACGAGCCAAAGCCACACTCCCAATGCCTTTCAGTCTCTGCAGGGGGGGGGTGTTGGCATTAGTTCAATACTTCACAGCCACTTCTATTATTTATTTATTTAGTTTTTGTTGACCGGGTGCACTAGACAAATCCTGTCTATTTTCAGGCACGACCCGGGGGAAGGGGATATAGATGAATGCCAACTGACCGTGAACCAGATTAAGCTGTTGGTGGTATTTTTAGTGAATTAAATTATGCATCTTTAACTCCTGCACTACCAATGCCAATGTCAGCAAGACAACATTCGGCATTGACAAATGCTTGGTTTGCTGTATTTCTGCTACCTCTTTAGAGAGCCATAGTTGTCTCTTTTTCCTCTTGTTCTTGCAAACACACTTGATACACATATTTGTAGCCTTTTCTGTGCCCTCTTTAATTTTTGCCCATTGATCCTTGACTCCTCCCAGTTTCCCTGTCCTTGCCAGGGTGTCCCTTAGGTATTCCCCCATTTTCTTAAAATCAACCCTCCCGAAGCTGTACTAACGTACAAATGCACTGTATGTTATATTATTCTCTGTAAATATCTTAGTGATGTGTAAATATAAGGCATGTAAATAGATCTACTGTTTAATTTTCCCTTCCCCCTCTCCCCAGGACACATCTGGAAATGAGCTAATTTTAGCTCAGTATGCCTTTTCTGGTGAAACTTTTAAATTAATAAATAAATAAATATGGCTGCTTAGCTCCGTGCATGCCAAGTGGGCTCATTTGTATGTTACCGACAGAATATCGCACCAGGGACTTCTGACGCTATCAGGGGTGTGAGGGCGCTGTTCTCTGTCCATTCCTATGGGCTGCATACAGCCCAGATCCCTGTCAGGGCAGCACCACTCAATGTCTCACTGCACCAACGTGCCCCTATATTCAGTCGGACAGCACCGGTGCACTATCCGACTGAATTTGACATCCTCAGGGTCGTGGGCATGGGCAAGTGCAGCACAAACCTTTGCACTCTGCTTGTGCCCATATTCCAATACCAGCCCCCATGTGTTCTAAAATCAAACAACATTTTATCCACCATCTATAGATACACTTGTATGACCACAGCTGGTGTTTTAAGTCAGTAGCTTCTTCCTGGCAATGCCAATAGTTGAAGTTTTCTTTCAATCTTGTCTTATACTTGTACAGTACTGATGGAGTAAAGTAAGCTCTGATTAAGATTTTAAATTGTATTGATCTATCTCTAGATGCTGGATATTCCATTATTGAATGCAAAGCCTGCTTCCACTATTTGTTTGTTATTTTTGTGTTAAAATCTTTCTCCCATTTATTTCTAACACTGTCATACAGTAATTTTCATGTGGAACAGCTTGATCATTAGATTCTGAAACAGGCCTTTCCAATTATTGGATTCCAGTCTACTTGGCTCTTCCTCTGCTCTGTTGTTGTGTTCAAAGTTTGGTGTTATTTCCCACCTTGACTAGTCTTTTGATATGCAGCCTTCAGCTCTATAGATTTTAAATAAAATCTGATGATGATAGCAGGTTGTATATGCTGTTGCAGTAGTCCCATTCCACACATTTCATATTCTGCAGTAGGTTTGTCCACCATTTAATACCTTTGACTTGCCAAGTACAGAATTGAACCAACTTTCTATTTATTTTAACATTTGGGTTGCCCCACAGTTTAATAGACTTAAAGATTTTAGTATTTATATTAGATTTGACCAGATATCGCTGCACCTCCATGCTCAGACTTTATAAAATTATATTATTACTTCAAAAAACAAGGTGGCCCATGCCACAACATGTCTATAGATAAATCTAAATATGAGCCCCAGTTTACCAGGGTATTCTGCAGCACATAATCTTTGCTGTTCCCCTTTGTCAACACAATAGGATAGCGTACTTTGTTATATATGTCACTTAGAATATTTTGGATCTGGGTATGCAAAGTCGCCCATTTCCTTTGGTAGGCATATTCTAGGCCAAGCTATTCTCAGCTTTTTGAAGTTCCAAAAATGAATTCTTTAAACAGCTTAGTTATTTTCTTAAATCAGGCATCTGGTATTGGGATTAATAGTGTTTGCAAAATGTAGGATATAGAAAGAATTGTCATTTTTAGCACCTTGACTTCCCCCCGATCAAATGACATAGTTTTGACCAATTCATGATTTTATTTCACGGGTCCTCTAGTATTAGAGCATGATTATAGTTACACATTTCCTCCACTGTTTTTGTGAGCTTAATTCCTAAATAATCTATATAATCTGATTTGATAGTAACATCAGAAATATTCACAATTTCTCATTCCAGAGTTGTTCCAAAAAAAAGTAACTGGTCTGGACACATTGATAGTGTGGTCATTTACTATAGAGAAATGTGAGATAATAGATTTCGGTTCTAATAAGTTATTTTAGGTTGTTTTAATAACATCAGGATATCATCTACATATGCTTGCTGTGTGTGTTAGTCTTTCCCTCTGGGAGTACATTAATTCACTATGGGAAATTCACCCCATGACAGTTCGCTCCCTCCCTTTCTCTCTGCCACCATAATGGAATACCGGAGCACAATTTTATTTATATTTTTTGAATCCTCTTCATTAGCAACTTACCTTACACTGGGAGACATTCACATTCCTTAATGGTTCCCAAGATCTGGAGGGACTGAACTGTCGTGGGGTGAATAGCCCGTAATGGATTGTTGTGTAACCCTTTCCTCTTATTTCTATGCCCAGTACTTTTTCATTCTAGTGTATTTCCATTAGTAGTGGTTCTAAAGCTAACAAGAAAAGAGTAGAGGATAAAGAACATCCCTGTCTGACCACCCTAGATAATTAAAATCAAAACTATTTGTCCGATTGTTATTTACTTAGTCAGCCAGTCATTTATTTATTTTTATGGGAATCATACAGGGCTTTAATTCAATTAATTAATGTTTTTGGAAAACACCAATGTTCTAGTATGAAAGAAAATTGTGCCATTCCACCTTGTCGAAGGTGTTGGTGGCATCAAGGCTTAGCATTATTGCATCTTATTTTGATTTCTATAAATATTCCATAATGTATTGTACAGTATGAATACTGTTAAAGATGTGCCTGCCAGCAATGAAGCCATTTTGATTGCAATGTAAAAGTATTTCTAGAAAGGGCAGCAGCTGAATATTAATAATTTTAGCTAGAATGTTATATTTATTATTCAGGATGGTTATTAGCCTACAATTCTGAACTTTAAATCTTTTCCTGGTTTAGGTAGCAATGTAATAAATGCAGAGTTAAAAGAAGTTGGCATCATGTTTTGTTCTTGTATAGCTTGAAATAATAGGGCCAGTGTGTGTGTGTGTGTGGGGGGGCAACAAATCAGAGAAAAAAAATTATAATTTTCTATTGTTAGGCCATCATCCCCCAGACATTTCCCTTTAGCCATGGAACTGAGAGTCTTTCTAATTTATTCTTGATCAATGGGGACTAGAATTCAGTTTGTAGCTTCTTGGACTAATTTTTTATCAAACAAAGATTTTGCAAAATAATTTATATCTTCTTCAGATGGGGTGTACTGAAATTTGTAAAGGACCTGGTAATACCCTTGAAAGCATTTGAGGATTTCTTCTGGTTGTGTTGCAAGGGACCCATTTTTAAGTTTGACATGTGTGCACGTGCAGCAAACTTCTTGCTATAGGAGTGGATTTTGAAGGGTGTGACACTGTCCAATGCAGAGTGGTCTGCAAGGGGCGGAACAGTGCCACACCAATCATCAGAGAGGCTGATTGTGACACTTTGCCTTGATGGTCGGAAACTTTGTCTATTTGAAAAGAAAAAGCTGAACCAATCATATGGTGGCTTTTTCCTTTTATCTGCAGGAAATCACCCAGCAAACAGCTGTTTGGTGTCCTGATCAGCCTGGCTGATGTCACCTCCCCCTCACCACTCCACCAGTCCCTTCCCTCATTGTCTCCGCAAGTCCCACCGGCCCCCACAGTGTTTACCTACCAACCCACCAAACAGCAAATCCCTTGCTGACAAAACAGCCCAATTTAGCTCTTATATGAGCTTTTTCACTCTAGCCACCTCTCAAGAGCTAATATGCTTGACTGCTGGCTCTTACACAGACACCCCCCCACCACCAACTCCAGGGGAAAAAAAAAAAAAAAAACAATTCCTATCCATGCTGTCGTAGCACAGACAGCAGCAGAGGGAGAGAGACAGACAGATTGCATTGTATTTGGAAGAGTATTTGACCTGTGGCTCCAGCTGACATCTCTCCTCTGCCTTGCCATTCCTCCAACAAGATTCGGTCACTGTGTGTGCTCTCCCCAGATCCTTGTACTGTTCCCCCACATGTTGTGCTCACGATGCACCCCCCAGCTCCTTGTACTGTTCCCTTACATGATTTCCCCTCAGCACTGCATAGTAGAAAGTGAGAGCCAGAGAGACAGAGTGACAGGGTGAGCTGAACATGTACTGTTGAATTTCTCTTTCCCCCCAAATAAGCGGCGGTGGCAGAGTACAGACAGGAGCACTCATCCACATTCCCTGCAATATGCAGAAAGAGAGAGAGAGTAAGAGGCATCGCATTGGGTCTGTGTCCACTGATACCTTTTTTATCCTGTGTGACACATTTGTCCCTTGTGGTATAGTGCAGCTGTCTGTGCCGGTGGGAGCGGAGTGCTGAAAGTCAACAGGAAAGTTGCACAACACGGAACAGAGGGTGAGACTCAGGAGAATGGCAATGTTTGTCAGGGCAGGCTGAGACAGAGCAAGTGAGACAGAGAGAGAGAGAGAGAGAGAGAGAGAATGAGTAGCAGTGGTTGGGAGAAGCAGTGTCTCTCTCTCTCTCTCTCTCTGTTCTGTGATCGGGTCCGAACTTCTGTCCATGATCGGCTGTTTCTCTCTGTGGAATTGAGTCGGTGACATACAGTGCACAGTTCCTTTTGTCTGTTTTGGTCAATGACATGCTCCAGCCCTCAGTCCCCCTTGGAGCAACATGTAGTTAGGGTAAGGGGCATAATCCTCTACATGCCTGCCCTACATGGTACAATAGCAATATCAATGAACTTTCGGCATTGACAAATGCTTGTTACAATAGACTCTACAATTTCTGTTCCTTGCTTTTTCTTGTTTTAGCCTCTTAGCAAGACATTTTCCAGAGATTTCACTGGTTAGGTGCCATGTTTCCCTTTGTTTAAGCTATTTATTTTTGATGCCTAAAATTTCAGTGTTGTTAATGACTTTATTTTAAAATTGCATCATATTGTTCCTTTGAAGAAGCATCCCCCCACCCTTTCACTTTTTTCACCTAGGGATTCTAAATTATTTTCTTTCTATTTTCTTTTAGCTTGTCTTTATTACAACGTGTTCTTCTGCAGCAATAATGCTCCACAAGGTAGCCTTAAGAGCATTCCATACCTGACTGATATTTGTATTATCCCCCTTGTTGAACTGCATGAATTCTGTGATTACTTTTTGTATTTTGTTCTTAATGTCTGGTTCCCTTAGTAAGTTATTATTAAATCTCCACATAAGGCATCTTTTATGTTCGTCTTATTTCTTTTATTTATTCATTTATTTATTTCAAAAGTTTCAGCAGGAAAGACAATACTGAGCTGCTAACAGCTGATTTCCAGATGCATCCTGGGGGTAGGGATGTAGAAAACCAAATACAGTCCATACAATATATCTAGGAGCAATAATCAAAATTAAAGACATATCAGTGTAATAGATACAAAATGAGAAATTTAGTTGCAAGAACTACTTTAACATATTAAAGAACATGTATTAAAGGAAGCAGATTCCCAGATTGCCAGGCAAAAATGGGGGCAGGGGGAGGAAGAGAGTCATGGACAGTTGCAGGAGGGTGAAGAATAGTCATGGAGTAGGGAGGGACTTTAAGAAGAAAGCAGAAGAGGCAGAGAAAATTGACAAGGGGAGGACCAGAGTTTAGGAAAGTGGTATGAGAAAGCAGTCTCTAGCCTTCTATCCTACAAGAGTATAACACAGAACTATGATCAGAGGTACGTGTGAAGACTCTATTTTGGACTGATGGCATGAGCAGTCAGTCAAGAAAGGTATTGCCAACAAAATATAATCCTGTCTCAAGCTTGTGTTATACCTGGTAGAATAAAGTATATATTGTCTTTCAGAAAGATATAATTGTCTCCAAATATCTACCAATGAGCTACTGTCCAGAAAGTTAAGAATCATAGATTTGAAATGGTCCCATCCTTTACCTCCTGATGTTTTGTTTGAAGAGATCTGAGTCAAACTGTACATGTCTCTGTACAAAATAATATGTTCTTACTCCCACCGACATAAACCATTACTGATGGAGTAAAAAAAACACTGACTTTGTTTAAAAGGAACATATACAGACCTCATTACAAAGAACATATTTTCTAACTGTATTTTCAGTACTACCATTTCGCACTCCTCATCTGTGGATGAGTCACAAATTTTGCCTTCCTTTAAAAGCTTTCCCCAGCAATATTACTACACCTCTACCATTATTGTCTACTGCAAAGGAGAAATATACTTTTTTCACTGAACCTCATTTTAATTTCTTTTCATTCAAAAATGCTTTAATATTTCCTGGAGGGCAGTACATCTGTCTTCATCACAGGGCTCCTGCAAACAAAGGACTTTCATTTCTGTTTGGATTTGATTCAGAGTTCTATTTAAAGAGTGTGAACTTTTGCTACTGAGCTTCGCTTACATCTGAGTTTTTGCCCACCCACCCACCCACCCACCTCCAGCTCTCACACATACTTAAATGCTGAGCTGAAAAGGGAGGATCTATCATGATCAGCTCATAGGTGGTCCTGGTATTGTATTTATGAATATATTATAACTACAGAGAAATGTTTAAGGGATACCTGGATATTGTGGCAGTCACAGAAACATGGTACATAGAGAACCATGACTGGGATGTCAACATACCAGGGTACACAATCTACAGGAGGGACAGGGAAGGTAGAAGGGGAGGAGGAGTAGCTCTCTACGTAATGGAAGGGATCAAAGCAATGGAACTAAAGGGTAAACAGGGAGGGGAGGAGAGGAGGCACTGTGGGTCACCCTGGAGACAGGAAATGGCACCACAATCTGCACAGGGGTTATATACAGACCCCCGTCTCAGGGGGAGGAAATGGACAAGAAAATGATAGAAGACATCCTTAGGATAGCAGTAAAAGGGGAGACATTGTTGATGACGGACCTGAATATGCCAGATGTTAACTGGAGCACCTTTGCTGCAGCCACATTCAAGAGCAGGGTCATTCTCAATGCCCAACAGGGGGCAGGCCTCAGACAGACAGTGTTGCAACCCACTCAGGAGGGAGCAGTCTTAGACCTGGTACTCTCAAATGGGGATGGAGAGAGGATCTCAGATTTTGAAGTGGGTAGCCATCTGGGAACAAGTGATCACCTAACAGTGCGGTTCATGATAAATGCAGCCATAGAGTCAAGCCATAGTAAAGTGAGGGTACTGGACTTTAGGAGGGCTGACTTTGTCAAAATGGGAGAGTGCCTCAGGAAAGCACTAGCAAATGGGCAAGAAGGAGGGGTGGAGGAACAATGGGGAAACATCAAAACTGTCATCACAGATGCAACAAGCCTTTGTGTGAAGCAAATAAACAAATCAAAATGAAGGAAAAAACACTATGGTTCTCAAAAGAGGTGGCAGTGAAGGTTAGGGAGAAAAAAATAGCATTCAGGAAGTATAAGAAAACACAGAAACATAGAAACACAGACTTTAATGGCAGATAAGGACTGCTTGGCCCACCTAGTTTGCCCATTTCCCTACCTATTGGATAAGCTGCAGATCCCAGTTAACCAACAGCCTACTTCTTCCTACCCCCACCAGATTTTCCTTATGTCTGTCCCATACATTCTTTAATTCCCACACTGTTTTTGACCCCAGAACTTCTCAGGAAGGCCATTCCATGCATCCACCACCCTCTCTGTGAAAAAATACTTCCTCACATTGCCCCTGAGCAGCCCCCCATCTTCAAATTGCGCCCCCTTATTCTTGCACATCTCGTTTTCTGAAAGGTGCTACCCTCTTGGACTTTGTTGATTCCTTTGAGGTACTTGAAAGTCTTAATCATGTCCCCCCTCTCCCTCCTTTCCTCGAGTGTATACATGTTAAGCTCCTTTAGTTTCTCTTCATATGGCTTCTGTTGCAGGCCCTGACCCATTTTAGTTGCCTCCTCTGGACTGCCTCCATCCTGTCTATATCCTTGTGGAGATGGGGGTCTCCAGAACTGCATGCAGTACTCTGGATGGGGTCTCACCAACTGTCTGTACAGAGGGATAACAACTTCCTGTTCTTTACTGGTGTTGCCTCTCCCTATACATCTCAGTATCCCCCCAGCCCTCCTTACTTCCTTCTCACATTACTTGCTTACCTTTAGGTCATCTGATATGACTACCCCAAGGTCCCTTTCCATTTTTGTTCTTGTTAATACTCCCCCCCATTGTGTACTCTTCCCCTGGGTTTTTGTTTCCCAGGTGCATTACTTTACACTTCTTTGCACTGAATCTGAGAAGGGATTTGGCAAGGTTGAAGGAATGGTCAAAAGTATGGCAGCTGGGATGTATAGGGAGAGGCATCACCAGTAGAAAACAAGAGTTGTTATCCCTCTGTACAGATGGTTGGTGAGACCCCATCTAGAGTACTGTGTGCTGTTCTGGAGACCCCATCTCCACAAGGACATAGACAGGATGGAGGCAATCCAGAGGAGGGCTACTAAAATGGTGCAAGATCTGTACCAGAAACCATACAAAGAGAGACTAAAGAAGATTAAAATGTATACCCTTGAGGAAAGGGGGGGGGCATGATAGAAACTTTGAAGTACCTGAAGAGAATCAACAAAGTCCAAGAGGGTAGCATCTTTCAGAAAAAGAGATGTGCAAAAACAAGGGGACACAATTTGAAGATAGAGGGGGGACGGCGCGGGGCAATGTGAGGAAGTATTTTTTCACAGAGAAGGTGGTGGATGCATGGAATGGCCTTCCTGAGGAGGTTGTGGGGTCAAAAACAGTGGGGGAATTCAAGAATGCATGGGACAGACATAAGGCATTTCTGGTGGGGATAGGAAGAAGTACTCTGTTGGTTAACTGGGATCTGCAGCTTACCCAATAGGTAGGGAAATGGGCAGACTAGGTTGGCAAAGCGGTCCTTATCTGCTGTCAAAGTGTATGTTTCTGTGTTTCTATGGGTTCAAATTTTAGGCTTTTGTATTCAAATATAAATATTTTGTTCAGCTGGGCACACAGTTGTGTGGTATAGTTTAAGGTTAAAGAAAATTGTGAAAAGAGAAATTGCATGAATTTGGATTATGGGGGAAGACATTTTGTGTTGGTCATTATTACAAGCATGATGAAGTCTATTATCTTCAAGGTAACATTAATTAGACTAGTGAACTAAGAAATATAATACTTAGGGTTAAGTTTAGGTACAGGGGCCCGGATAATCAAAAGGGTTGCGCATGGCGCAACAGAGTTGCGCCATGCGCAACCCACTGATGCGCCCTGGCGCGATATTCAAACGGGGATTGTGCCTGGCACAAATCCCGATGCGCTAGAGCGCATCATTAATGTATGCAGCGCAGGTGGGGGGATGTGCCCATGCATACTCTGCACTTCCCGATATTCAGCCCAGGATGTGCTGAGTCCATGCATGAGCAAACCCTACTTGCGCTGCACACAGGTGAGCCAAAAAAAAAAGGAACAATGGCTGGCCACCCACAGGTGAGCTGCCGTATTGCAGGGCACAACACAGCAGATGCCACCAGTGGGAAAAATGAAGTTCTATATCCCTGGTGGTCCAGTGCACCACTCACAGCCCGATCGAGGGCTTAGGTATAAAACAATTCACGTCCTATATCCCTGGTGGTACAGTGGACCACTCGCAGCCCAGTGGGCATTTGTATTAAAAAATTAAAGTCCTATATCCCTGGTGGTCCAGTGGACAGCTCGCAGCCTGATCACGGGCATTTGTATTAAAACAATCATGTCCAATATCCCTGGTGGTCCAGCAGTACCCCTCCCCACCCGCCCACTGAGTCCCACTGCCCAGCTCCCCGGTCAGTGGCATTTGCAGCACCCCACCCGCCTGCCACCCTGCCGCCCGACGACTGACACCGTAGGTAGGGCTGTATACCCATTGGTCCACAGAAACATAGAAAAATAGACTTTGACGGCAGATAAGGACCGCTTGGCCCACCTAGTCTGCCCATTTCCCTACCTAGAGGATAAGGTGCAGATCCTATTTAACTAACAGCCTATTTCTTCCTACCCCCCACAAAAATTGCCTTATGTCTGTCCCATGCATTCTTGGATTCTCCCACAGTTTTAGACCCCACAACCTTCTCAGGAAGGCTGTTCATTGCATCCACCACCCTTTCTGTGAAAAAATACTTCCTCACATTGCCCCTGAGCCGTCCCTCCTCTATCTTCAAATTGTGTCCCCTTGTTCTTGCACATCTCTTTTTCTGAAAGATGCTACCCTCTTGGACTTTGTTGATTCCACTGAGGTACTTAAACGTTTCTATCATGCCCACCCCTTTCCTCAAGGGTATACATGTTAAGCTCCTTTAGCCTCTCCTCGTATGGCTTCTCTTGCAGACCCTGCACCATTTTAGTTGCCCTCCTCTGAACTGCCTCCATCCTGTCTATGTCCTTGCGGAGATGGGGTCTCCAGAACTGGATGCAGTACTCCAGATGGGGTCTCACTAACTGTCAGTAAAGGGGATAACTAATTCCTGTTTTCTGCTGGTGATGCCTCTCCCTATACATCCCAGTACCCCCCAGCCCTCCCTACCACCTTCTCAGATTGCTTGCTTACCTTTAGGTCATCTGATATGACTACCCCAAGGTCCCTTTCCATTTTTGTTGTTGTTAATACCCCCCCCATTGTGTACTCTTCCCCTGGGTTTTTTGTTTCCCAGGTGCATTACTTTGCACTTCTTTGCACTGAATCTTAGTTGCTATACTTTTGACCATTCCTCCAACCTTGCCAAGTCCCTTCTCATCCTTTCTACCCCCCCATGTATGAACCCTGTTGCAGATCTTTGTGTCATCTGTAAAGAGGCATACTTTTCCTTCCAATTCCTCTGCAATGTCACTTATAAAGACATTAAAAAGGACCGGACCCAGTACTAAACCCTGCTGGACACCGCTAGTAACCCCCTTTCTTCCGAGTGGACTCTGTTTACTATTATCCTCTGTGTCCTGCTTTTGTTTGTGCACCGAAGGAGCAGGACAGAGAAATATATCAGTTAAAGCAGAGGGCAGTGGGGAAGGCAGTCAAAATAGCAAAGGCCCAAACCGAGGAAAAGATAGCCAGCTTGGTTAAGAAGGGGGATAAAATGTTTTATAGGTACATTGAGGTGGAGAAAGATCAAGGGAGGGATAGCGAGGCTTAATAAAGGGGAGGGTGACAGTGAAAAAGCAGGGATACTAAACAAATACTTCTACTCAGTATTCACAACAAAAGAGGATGGGGGTACCTAATCCAATCAGTAGAAGCACTTTGGACAAGGGGGTTGATACCATTCCATTCACAGAAGAAAAGGTTCTGAAAGAACTCCTAAAACTGAAGGTGGACAAAGCAATGGGGATTGATGGGATTCATCTCGGAATTCTAAAAGAACTAAAGGGGAGAACTAGTGACACCAATGACTACCCTTTTTAACAAATCATGGGAGGATGGTGTGGTACCTAAGGACTGAAGGAGGGTGAATGTGATTCCCCTTTACAAACGTTGGTAGCAAAGCAAAGGCAGGAAACTATAGACCTGTTAGCTTTTCCTCAGTGGTAGGGAAAATGATGAAATCACTTCTGAAAGAAATAATTGTTGAGTACCTAGAGGCCAGCAGAGCACAGGACCCAAGGCAGCATGGATTCACAGCGGGAAGGTCATGTCAGACGAATCTAATTGATTTCTTTGACTGGGTGACCAAAGTAGTAGACCAGGGAGGGGCTGTGGACATGGCCTACCTAGACTTTAGCAAGGCATTTTACACAGTCCCACACAAAAGATTAATAAACAAATTAGCCAGCCTGGGAGTGGGTCCCAGGGTGGCAGCCTGGGTAAATAATTGACTGGACAACAGGATACAGAGGGTAATAGTAAATGGAGTCCACTCCAAAGAAAGGGCTGTTACTAGCGGGGTACCGTAGGGTTCAGTACTGGGTCCAGTCCTTTTTAATGTCTTTATAAGTGACATTGCAGAGGGACTGGAAGGGAAAGTATGCCTTTTTATAGATGACACAGAGATCTGCGACAGGGTTGATACACAAGGGGGAGGAAAGGATGAGAAGGGATTTGGCAAGGTTGAGGGAATGGTCAAAAGTATGGCAGCTTAGATTCAATGCATAGAAGTGCAAAGTAATGCACCTCGGAAACAAAAACCCAGGGGAAGAGTACACATTTGGGGGGGAGGTATTAACAACAACAAAAATGGAAATGGACCTAGGGGTATTTATATCAGAAGACCTAAATGTAAGCAAGCAATGTGAAATGGCGGTAAGGAGGGCTGGGGGGATACTGGGATGTATAGGGAGAGGCATCACCAGTAGAAAACAAGAGTTGTTATCCCTCTGTACAGATGGTTGGTGAGACCCCATCTAGAGTACTGTGTGCAGTTCTGGAGACCCCATCTCCACAAGGACATAGACAGGATGGAGGCAGTCCAGAGGAGGGCAACTAAAATGGTGCCAGTACCCCCCAGCCCTCCCTACCACCTTCTCAGATTGCTTGCCAACCTTAAGGTCATCTGATATGATTACCCCCAGGTCCCTTTCCATTTTTGTTGTTGTTACTACCTCCCCCCCCACTGTGTAATCTTCCTCTGGGTTTTTGTTTCCCAGGTGCATTACTTTGCACTTCTTTGCATTGAATCCAAGCTACCATACTTTTGACCATTCCTCCAACCTTGCCAAGTCCCTTCTCATCCTTTCCACGCCTCCTTGTGTATCAACCCTGTTGCAGATCTTTGTGTCATCTGTAAAGAGGCATACTTTTCCTTCCAGTCCCTCAGCAATGTCACTTATAAAGACATTAAAAAGGACTGGACCCAGTACTGAACCCTGTGGTACCCCACTAGTAACCCCTCTTTCTTCAGAGTGGACTTCATTTACAATTACCTTCTGTGTCCTGTTGTTCAGCCAATGTTTTACCCAGGCTATCACCCTGGGACCCACTCCAAGGCTGGTTAATTTGACTAATCTTTTGTGTGGGACTGTGTCAAATGCCTTGCTAAGTCTAGGTAGGCGATGTCCACAGCCCCTCCCTGGACTACTACTTTGGTCACCCAGTCAAAGAAATCAATTAGATTCATCTGACATAACCTTCCCACTGTGAACCCATGCTGCCTTGGGTCCTGTGCTCCACTGGCCTCTAGGTACTCAACAATTCTTTCCTTCAGAAGTGATTCTATCACTTTCCCTACCACAGAGGTCAAACTGACAGGTCTGTAGTTTCCTGCCTCTGTCTTGCTCCCACTTTTGTGAAGGAGAATCACATCAGTCTTCTTCCAGTCCTCAGGTACCACAACATCCTCCCATGATTTGTTATAAAGGCTAGTCAGTGGTGTCACTAGTTCTCTGCTTAATTCTTTTAGAATTATGGGGCGAATTCCATTTGGTCCCATTGCTTTGTCCACCTTCAGTTTTAGGAGTTCTTTCAGAACCTTTTCTTCTGTGAAAGGACTGGGATCGATCCCCCTCTCCAGAGTGCTTCTGTTAATTGGATTAGGCACCTCCCCCACTTCCTCTTTTGTGAATACTGAACAGAAGTGCTCATTCAGTATCCCTGCTTTTTCACTGTTACTCTCTGCCCACCCACCATCCATTCTATTCAGCCTCACTATCCCTCCCTTTGTCTTTCTCACGTCCCTGATATACCTATAAAAGGTTTTATCCCCCTTCTTAACTGAGTTGGCTATCTTTTCCTCAGTTTGTGCCTTTGCTATTCTGACTACCCTTCCTGCTTCCTTCTGCCTTAACTGGTACAGTTCTCTGTCCTGCTCCTTCTGTGTTTCATTATACTTCCTAAATGCTATCTTCTTCTCCCTAACCTTCACCGACACTTCTTTTGAGAACCATAGTGGCTTTTTCTTTCATTTTGATTTGTTTATTTCCTTCACACAAAGGCTTGTTGCCTCTGTGATGACAGTTTTGATAACTGTACCAGTTAAGGCAGAAGGAAGCAGGGAGGGTAGTCAGAATAGCAATTCCCATTGTTGCTCCACCCCTCCTTCTAGCCTGTTTGCTAGTGCTTTTCTAAGGCACTCTCCCATCTTGCCAAAGTCAGCCCTCCTGAAGTCCAGAACCCTCACTTTTGTATGGCTTGACTCTGTAGCTGAGTTTATCATGAACCACACTGTTTGGTGGTCACTTGTTCCCAAATGGCTACCCACTTCTAGATCTGAGATCCTCTCACTGTCCCCATTTGAGAGTATGAGGTCTAAGATTGCTCCCTCATGAGTAGGTTCCAAAACTAGCTGTCTGAGGCATTGTACCTGAAGAGCATCAAGAATGGCCCTGCTTTTGGATGTGGCTGCAGCAAAGGTGCTCCAGTTAACATCTGGCATATTAATGTCCCCCATTAACAGTATCTCCCCTTTCTCTGCCATCCTAAGTATGCCTTCTATCATATCCTTGTCCATTCCCTCCCCCTGACATGGGGGTCTATATACAACCCCTGTGCAGATTGTGGTGCCATTTTCAGTCTCTAAGGTGACCCACAGTGCCTCCTCTCCTCCCTGTTTACTCTTTTGTTCAGTTGCTTTTATCCCTTCCCTTACATAGAGAGCTACTCCCCCCTCTTCTGCCCTCCCTGTCTCTCCTGTAGATTATGTACTCTGGTATGTTAACATCCTAGTCATGGTTCTCTGTGTACTATGTTTCTGTGACTGCCACAATATCCAGGCATCCCTCTTCCATCAAGGCCACCAGTTGAGGGAGCTTGTTGCCCAGACTATGGGCGTTGGTACTCATTACCCTCCATTTCTTGATGGCCTTACTCCCTTTTTGCCCCATCCCTGTCCTTATTGCGTTTGTCACTTTCTTCATTTACCCCTGCACTTCTCCCTATTGACATCTCTATGTTGGTGTCTACCTCACTTAGTACCCTGATTTTTGGGGGGGCTAGGATTTCCCTGTTCCTTTACAGTGCCTCCCCCCTTGGCTAGTTTAAATGCTTGCCAATGAAGTATTTAAACCTATCACCTAGGATCCTGGTTCCCCTCCTGGACAGATGCAGACCATCACACCAGTATAGGCCTGCATCCATCCAGGTGGACCCCCAGTCCCCAATGAAGCCAAATCCCTGAGCTCTGCACCAGTTTTTCAACCACTGATTGAATCCCATGGTGTGGAGCACCCTAGCCTCATCCGTGCCATAGACAGGCAGCATCTCCGCGAATGTTACCGTGTGTGCTATTTGTCTAAGGCCCCTCCCCATCTCCACAAATGCTTCTTGCACTGCTCTGATCCCTTTCTTAGCCAGGTCATTTATCCCTAGGTGGACAATGACATCCAGTTCCCTCCCCTGTGCAGCTGCTCCTGTGATCCTGAGGATTCGCTCCCTGTCCCTCCCAAGACGTGGTGCCAGGCAGGCACCCTACCTCCCTCTCCCTTTCCTCCCCCAGTTCTACCTTCCTAACAATGGAGTCCCCCACCAGGAGTTGTTTCCTTCCCCTGTGGGGTCCCATGCCACCCTCCTGTGGGTCTCCTTTGTGGAGGTTCCCAGCATCCTCCTTGGTCTCCACTGTGGGTGCCTTCATAGAGGAAACACACTTTTCCAGAATGGCATAGAAATTGTGGAGAGGTACAACTGGAGGGCTGTGCCTCTGTTCCACCACCCTCACCCTCCCTGAACCCACTGTGGTCCAACCGCTCCTCTTTCTTGGCAACCTCTGAGGCAACGGCAGTGATCCTGGTGGTCCCTGGGTGGGACAGGAGGTCCCACAAATCCTGGCCAACTCAGCCTGGAGATGAGCAACCTCCTCCCTCAGCCCAGAGAGGTGCCTGCAGAAGGGACAACACTGCATTCTCCAGAACGTCTCCTGGAAGACTGCTGCTTCACAGCCACTGCACTGCACCACTCCCATCATGTCTTTTTTCTGGCCCTCTAACTGTTGTTTGGAATACTTACTCTTTCCTCTGTTTGTTTATTTTCTTTTTTTTTCTTTTTTTCTTCCCCTACTTACTTACTGCCTCTGTGCCCTTTTAGCTCCTGATCTTCCTGTTCTAAGACAAGGAGTTCCTATATTTCTCAATAGTCTCCTTACTTGCTCAGAGTCAGTCCTCCAGCAGCTGGGGGGGATGGAGAGCTACTCTTGCCCTTCTAGGATGGTGAGTCTTTGGTGGCTCTGTTATCATTCACTTCCTGCTCCCAAACAGGAAGTTCCTGTTGTCAGTTAAATACTGTGCCTATAAAAGTAGAACTGGTTTAGGGTGGGGGTGGAGGGGAAGGAAGGAGGGCAATATAGTCCCAGTAGAGAAGTTTTAGTTATACTAGTAGCTCCTTCCTCCTGGTGTTCTGTCTGTTCTCTAGCAGAAGCTATCTAGGGCAGTGCTTAAATCTGGTTTTAACCTGGCTCCTTCTAGCTAAGCCACTCCCCCTACTTTGCAAATCTTTCTACACTTAGTTAATTTCACAGATAACAATTCCCTTCTGACACCTGTGACAAGCACCTAGATAAATACACAGATAACACAGATAACAGATAACAATTTACTTCAACTACCTCTGACAAACACACTAACTCTTTTTTTTTACCCTAAATTGAAGGTCCCAGTACAAGATTTCTAGTTCTTAGTCCCAGTAGAGAAGTTTTAGTTAAACCAGTAGCTCCTTCCTCCTGGTGTTCTGTCTGTTCACAGTGTGAGCCAATGGGCGTGCAGCCCATACCATACTACACATTCCAGATCTGGTGAGCCAAAAACAAAAGGAACAATGGCTGGCCACCCACAGGTCAGCTGCCATATTGCAGGGCGCAACACAGCAGCTGCCACCTGTGGGTAGCCACCCGAGCTCTGGCTGCACCTCCTTGGCGGCGCCCCCCCATGCCCGATCACGGGCATCTGTTGAAATAAATAATGTCCTATATCCCTGGTGGTCCAGTGGACTGCTGTCAGCCCTATCGCGGGCATTTGTATTAAAAAAATAAAGTCCTATATCCCTGGTGGTCCAGTGGACTGCTCGCAGCCTGATCGCGGGCTTAGGTATAAAACAGATCTGGAATGTGTAGTATGGTACAGGCTGCATGCCCATTTGCTCACGCTGTGGACCAATGGGCGTACAGCCCTACCTTTGGTGTCAGTTGGCTGGTGGTGGGGTGGCAGGCAGGTGAGGTGCTGCCACCCGCCACTGACCGGGAGGGGCGGTGGGGCCCAGTGGGTGGTGGGTGGGGAAGGGGTACTGCTGGACCACCAGGAATATTGAACTTAATTGTTTTAATACAAATGCCCACAATTGGGCTGTGAGCGGTCCACTGGACCACCAGGGATACAGGACTTTATTTTTTAATACAAATGCCCATGATTGGGCTGCGAGCGGTACACTGGACCACCAGGGATATGGGACATTATTTAATGCTACATATGACAGCGATCAGGCAGAGGGGCACATTGCCGCTCTGTGCAGGGGGTGTTGGTCCCCGACGGCTGCTGCCTGGCAGGGCGCCAGGCGCAAGTCGCCGGGGATCGGTGCACCTGCATGCAAATGGGGCCATAATGACATGCAAATGGCCCCATTTGCACCTTGCATACATTATGGCCCTCATTTGCATGTGCACCTTTTGAATATCGCAGTTGTTGCGCATAGCACAAGGGAACTTGCACTAGCACATCCCCCTGCTCCACTCCGGCCACTTGCACTAGTGCAGTGCCACTGCACCATGCACACTGCTGGTGGCCAGAGTGTGATATTCAATTATGCTGTGCCATTGCACAGCTCCGTTGAATATCACCCAGTCAATGCCCCTGCGTAGCCAAGTTGCTCTGCACCCAGGCCTGTGCCACACACTGGCGCAGTCTGAATATCTGGGCCAGGGGGTGTAAGGATAAGTCTCAATCTGTCTATTATAAAACACTCTGTTTTAAGCTTCAGGGTAACCTTATTTAAACTTCTTGATACAACACTCTGCGGTAACCTTAGCAGATAATAAAGGGACAATTAGCAAGCTCTAAACATGCAATGGAATGGGGATTTCTTTTGCCGAAATCATTTATTGGGGTGGCACTGCATTGGAATTTGTGGATAACACAACCAGGTGCACCCAACTAACATGTCCTAATCATCCCTGAGATCCAGAGGAGATGAAGCAAAATCTGTTATGTGGATAGCGATTATATAGTAGTGATTATGGAACAGCGATTATAGGTTAGCATTTGCTGTGCTACTGAAGCGTAACCAAGGCTTAAAGGGCAGATTGCTTTTAGTTGTGCTTGGGGACAGACTGCACTTACTGGTGGGGTAAGCTTGTTGGCTGACTAATTTTTACATGAGGGTAATGTATCAGAGAGCCAGGGGAGCCATGGGCAGAACTGGAAAAGGTGGATGGAAGGGGTCATGGGGGTGGTATAGACATCCTGCTACTAAAAATGAGGGGGGGACACTGGTGGGTGAATAGTGAGACAGGAAGGGTTGTAGGCTGCAACAACTGTGGAGCGGCAATCTTTCTGAAAATTGCATGGAGAGTAGGAGAGTGTTTGGTGTGCAGGGAAATAAGGCAGGTTAGGAATGAGATCAGCTGTTTACAAACAGAGCTGAGGAGGGGAACACAGTCTGCAATGGAGGACAACTCAGCGGCTAAGGAGGGAAGGAGGGTAACTGAGGGGGGAGGACAGATCAAAGAAATAAGGGGAGGAGCGGGAAGAAGGTAGCAGATGGGGGAAGGAGACAGGGGGTCCCAGCTCAGAGGACAAATGAGGGTAAGAAAGGGGAGGAATGGAGGACAGGAGGGAAGGAGGAATCTAACAGTCGCAGGGTCAGCAGTGAAGGGGGGGTGATCATCAGAAGGAAGGAGGAAATAGGTGGTAGTGAAGGGACATCAAAATATCAGTTCACAGTACTGACAGGATTTGGGGAATGTGTTTGCGGGAGTGCTGAATGGAGGAGCTGATGACAGACCAGGTAAGAAGGGAATGGGGGAGGCCAAGGGGTTGAGAGGATATGGTATGGGAGATAGTTCAAGTAAGGGGGGGTTGTGCGGAAGGGGGAGGTATGAGAAGAAATGGGAAGGGATGCATGAGGGGGAGGAGGCAGGTGGAGTCCAGTGGAGAGGGGAGGTAAAATCAGAGGAAAAAGGGGAGAAGGAGGGTAGAGCAAAGACAGGGGACATTACAACAGGAGTGGAAGTGGGAACAACTGCACTGGAGGAGGAGGAGTGGAGAGGAAGAAGACGGGATAAAGGAAGGACAAGGTGAATAGAACATGAAAACAAGGATGGGATCCTAGGGCTGGGAGACTCAGTTCTGAAAGGGATCAGATGGGGAAGCAAGGGGGAGAGGCATAGTTGCATATGGGTGGAGGCCATACCAGGCATGACAGGGGAAAGGGTGGGTCAGTCTGTTCCGAAGTATGCTAGGTGGGGTAGGGAGAAACCTCATATAGTTCTGCATTTGAGAACGAATGACCTGGTGGGAAATACAGTAGATGTAGTCCAGAGGAGGTTTGAGGAGCTGGGGCTGATTTGTGAGGAGGCAGTAAGATCAGTAACTTTCTTGGAGGTGCTTCCAGTACCCAGGGCAAGCACGGCAAGGAAGCTGAGGACAGAGGAATTTAACACATGGCTAAGGAAATAGTGTTATTCCAAAGGGTATGGGTTGGTGGGGGTGTGAGGAAGGACTTGGGAGGGCAGAGATCTGTATGCTAAGGACAGGCTATACTTAAGGGAGGAGGGATGGAGAATATTGAAACAGAAACTGGGGGAATACTTAGCAAACAATGAGAATTTAAACTAGAAGAGGGGGATGGCAAGTGGGCAGGAGTCAGGCAGGATCTGCAGGCAGGGAAGCCAAATACGCTTACCCCCCATACCAGCAACAAGGGACTTACAGGGAAGTCAGGAGGGGATGCTAGAAAGGAAGAGCAAGTAGGGAGATGGAGGAAAGAAGCAGGGTGGAGGGTGGTAACCTTGAATTCTAGGAGTCTAGGGAACAAAACAGCAAAGTTACAGGCTCTCATGGCAGATGGGGAGGTGGACATGACGGCGGCCATCACTGAGACATGGACCACCAATTACCATGACTAGGACCCGGCAGTACCAGGGTATAGGATATATCAGAGGGACAGGGTAAAAGGGAAAGGGGGGTGCTGTACATGACGGAAGGACTGAAGTGTGTCAGGAAGGAAGGGGGGGAGGGCAGCACGAAGTCATTGTGAGTGCAGCTTTAGGACTCCAAAAATAGGATCCTCAGAATAGGAGTGGTGTACAGTCCTCCCTCTCAGACTGAGGAGTTAGACAGGAAACTAGTGGGACAGATCAGAAGGACCTCCTGGAGAGGCAGCACGGTGATTTTTGGAGACTTCAACCTGCCGGTAGTGGATCGGGGTACCCCAGCCACCACGAATAGGAGGGAGCAGGTACTTCTGGATGCCTTCCGGGATAGCTTCCTGTTGCAGATGGTAAACAAGCCAACCAGGTTAGGGAACACCCTAGACCTTGTGCTGGAAAATGGTGAGTTTGTGAGGGAGCTGGAGATGGAGGAATCGCTGGCTGGGAGTGACCACCACTCGGTGTGGTTCACGATAAACATGGGGAAAAGTGGAGTAGAAACGGGCATAAGGGTGTTAGACTTCAGGAGGGCTGACTTCAGGAGGATGAGGGAAATAGTACAGGGTATCTGGCCAGGATCCATCCAAATATGGACACTAATCAGAAGTGGGAGGTCATTAAACTGGCAATTGAGGAGGCAACTGTAACGTGTACAAGGGTCCAGAGTAAGAGGGCTAGGGCCAAGAAGCCTAGCTGGGTACGCAGGGGGTCAAGGAAAAAGTAAGGAAGAAAACAGCCACCTTTAAAAGGTACCAAAAAACAGGGAGGGGGGAGGACAAAGAGGAATACCTGAAGAAGTCGAGGGAGGTGACAAGGGCAGTCAGGTCAGCCAAGACATCCAGGGAACTCAGGCTAGCACAGAGCATCAAACAGGGGGAGAAGGACTTCTTCAGGTACAGCAGGGAGAAAAGTAGTTGCAAGGACCAAATAGTGAGGATAAAGAGGGATGGGGGTGGGTGAAAACAGGGTAGAACAGGCAGAAGCATTAAACGAGTACTTCTGCTCAGTATTTACTAAAGAAAAAGGGGGAGCTGTATCCAAGGGGGTTGGAGGGTGAGCATGGGGAGGTGAGGACGTGACTGATGAGGAAATCCCAGTGGGAAGAGTACTGGAGGGCTTGAGGGCACTGAGGGTGGACAAGGCACCTGGGCCAGATGGCATACACCCCAGGGTGCTGAAGGAGCTGTCAGAAGCCCTGGCACAACCCTTGGCAGACATGTTCAATGCTTCCCTGGACTCAGAAAGCATACCTCAGGACTGGAGGATGGTGCACTGGGTATCCTTCCACAAGAGAGAGATGCCCCATGGATGAGCCAGAGAACTACCGGCCAGTAAGCCTCAAATCTATTGTGGGAAAGCTAATGGAGACAATCCTGAAGGAGAGGCTCATTTCCCTCCTAGAGGCTAATGGGCTCCAGGACTGCAGACAGCATGGGTCTGCCTCAAGCACATCCTGTCAGATCAAATTGGTGGAGTACTATGATAGGGTAACCAGGTAATTAGACAGGGGCCATGCAATGAATGTCCTGTACCTGAACTTCAGCAAGGCATTCAACTCAGTGTTGCGTGGGAGGATAGGAAGTAAGCTGGAAGGCACAGGGGCAGGCCAAGATGGTGGGATGGGTAGTGAACTGGCTGCAAGGGAGACAGCAGAGGGTGGTGGTGGTGGGAGGGGAGCTCTCATGTCCCAGGGCGGTGACAAGCAGGGTGCCACAGGGCTCTGTACTGGGGTGGATATTGTTTAAGATCTTCATAGCAGACATCTCAATAGGCATCAAGAGCAAGATCAGTCTGTTTGCAGATGACACCAAGATGGGAGCAGTAGTGGATGACTTAGAAGGGTGGCAGGGGTTGCAAGATGATCTGGCAAAATTAGAGGCAAATTAGCAGCTGGGGTTCAATGCCAAGAAATGCAAGGTGCTACATTTCGGGGCAAAAAAATCTAAGGAGTAGCTACCAGCTGGGGGGGATTCAGCTAGTCAAGATGGAAAAGGAGAAGGATCTGGGGGGGGGATAATAACAGGAGCAATCAACAACTCAGCACAGTGTAGAAAGGCAGCTGCAAAGGCCAACAGAATGCTGGGTTGTATTGCCAGAGACATATCCTCCAGGAGGGGGGAGGTGATCCTGCCACTATACAGGTCACTGGTTAGATCACACCTTGAGTACTGCATGCAGTTCTGGTGACCATAGCTGAAGAAGGACATTAGGTTACTGGAGAGGTACAGTGCAGGGAAACAAAAATGATCCAAGGACTAGATGACTTACCCTACAAGAGTAGGCAGAGGGAGTTGAACATGTACTCCTTGGAGGCGAGGAGGGATGGGGGGACATGATTGAAACCTTCAAGTACATGAAGGGAATAAATAACATGGGCACGGTGGGGCTTTTCAAATTAAGGAGGGGGAGGGACACTCGAGGACACGATCTGAGATTGGAAGGGGGAAGGTTCAGGAGGGGAAATGAGGAGACACTTTTTTACAGAGAGGGGGGTGTCTCGGTGGAACACATTGCCAGAGAAAGTGGTATCCTGCAGATCAGTGGCCTACTTCAAAAGTGGATGGGATAGTGTAAGATGGAAGGTTTTTATTAGAAAAGTTCCAAGCACACTCCAAACCCATAAGAAGGATGCCACAGCAAGTTAAGCTTAATTAAAACATATTTATTACCACAGACATCAGAAAAAAGCATCCCAGCCTGACATGTTTCAGAATTTCTTCCTTCTTCAAGGAAGTCAAAGGAGTCTTTGAAGAAGGAAGCAATTCCAAAACATGTCAGGCTGGGACGCTTTTGTCCAGCGTCTGTGGTAATAAATACAAGGGGCAGGATTCACAAAAGGGATGCGCCCAGTGCATCCGAGATGTGCCAATGCATCCCTGACATGCGCCCAAAGGTGATTCTGGAAGGGGGCCGATGCGTCGGTGCAACCTCGATGCACCAGCGCATCACAGATGCACCGCATATGGCCAGTAATGCTATGAGGCGCATCTGGAGGTGCTATGAAGGGGGCATGCCCATGCATACCGGGGGCATCCCCATTCACAGCCCTATTCTGTGGCAAGTCCGGGGATGCACCACAGAAAGATAAGTTTAGTAAAACCAGACTTAAGTGGGTGGCCACCCACAGGCAGGCTGCCATACTGCAGGCAGAAGCACAGCAGCCTGCCCACCCTGGCAGTCCAGTGCCCCCCCAAGCCCCCGGTTCATGCCGCTCCTTGCAGCGGCATCACTGACATCTGATGCTCCCCAAGCTCCCATAGAATGCCGCTCCTGGCAGTGGTAAAGGAAATGCTGAAACCCCCAGGCCCCGTTGAAACTTCTCCAGCTTTCGGTGGCATGAAAGTGAACACAGATCCTCCCTGCCCCAAGCCCCGCTGAAGCCGATCTCCATGGTGGCCATCCGCTACGGAATGAACGCCCCATCACGCACCCCAAACCCACCCTTCTCCCCCACCCCAGCAGGGTCCCAGTGTCAGTGGGTAGCTCAGCCCCGCACACCACCATGGGCACCCACCGACAGAGCTGTCTGACAGTGACAGCTACTGTACATCCTGGCGCCCAATCCCATGGTGTGCGGGTGGGTTGAGCTGCCCGCCCAACAGTGGGAACCACCCAGGGCTGGGGGAGAAAAGGGTGGAGTTGGGGGTGCATGGAGGTTGTACCATAATGGACAACCCCGCAGAAGGCTTCAATGAGGGCTTGGGGCAGGGGGGATCTGCATTCTGCCTACTACTGCCACAGAGGGCGGCTTCAACAGGGACTTTGGGGGGGGTCAGCATATCATTTACCACTGCCAGGAGCAGCATTCTATGGAGACTTGGGGCTAGGAGGGTGGTTACTTTACAGTTACCACCACCACGGAGGGTGGCTTCAATGGGGGCCTGAGGAGGGGGTTCTGCATTTCTTATACCACTGCCGGGTGTGGCATTTACCAGGGGCTTGGAGTGGGGAGAGGAGGTCGTGCTTGTGCGACGTCTACTGTTCGTCACATTCCGCTGGGGCATCCCTGCAGGCACAATGCAAATGGGGTCATAATGGTATGCTAATGGCCCCATTGTGCCATGCATGCCTAATGGCCTCATTTGCATGCCCCTGGCTCTGAATCACGTTTTTGGGTGCAGGGCATCCTGAGATGCCCTGCCCCGAGGGGTTCACAGCCTGACATGGGGGATGCACCAGCGCAGCCTGCAGCTGAGATGCACTGAGCGCATCTTCTTTGTGAATCCTGCCCAGTATGTTTTAATTAAGCTTAACTTGCAGTGGTGTCCTTCTTATGGGCTTGGTGTATGCTTGGAACTGAAATAGTTTCTATTAGTAGTTTCTTAAGCACCACCATTCTGTGTATGCGCTCTTTCATCTTGGATAAGGGGGAAGATTACTGGAAGGGAAAGGGGAAGGGAGGGAGTGGCAGCTGCAGTATAGGGGCTGCTAGCTGCACAATCAAGCAGACTTGATAGACCATAAGGCCTTTATCTGCTGGCAACTTCGTATGTTCGTATGCATCTTTTTTCACTTATGTACTTTAAAGCTCAATGTATTTTAATGGAGGTGTCTATGCCATGTGCATTCCAAGTTAAAAATGTTGAAGTTGTTCCCATTATAATCTTAGACCACCTGATAGGTTCCCCTTTCTAGACTCAATGTAGTAAAAATCCAGTTCTGAGTGTAACTTTTTTTTTGTGAGGCCTTTGCTTCTTTTCTCTCAATTTTTATTTTTCCCCTTCCCCTAGCACCCCCTCCACCCCTCCCAAATTGCCTATGCCCTCTCACTACCAAAAATGTCATGGATGTAGTGTGGCATTACTCTTATATACAAGGCACACCTGCGTTAGCAGTGGCTATTACATCTTCTAGCTATGAAGGAAAAGAAAGCATTAGTAAACATTAAGTTAATAAAGGCAAAGGTACATTTCTTACTCACATTGAAAGAGCCCTTGATGCCATTGTGACAACTTTGAAAAAAAAATGCAATCTTTAGACACAATTTAGCTTATATTTAGTATTTTTGCCCATAATTCTCACCATTACTGCTTTATTACTAAGGACATTTGCACGTAAACAGGAACACTGCCCTATCTGTTCTGGCTGCTTGCCTACACCTGACATCACAGTTCTGTTTATGACATCACAGTCTGTTGCTGTGGAGATAATTATGATGTCGTAAACAGGGGATTATGATGTCAGGTGTAGGTAAGAAGAAAGAGCAGGCAGAATCTAAAAATCAGAAATCTTTCATACATCTTTCCTCAGCAATAAAGAAAAAAGGGAAAGAAACAAGAGCACAGTAGCACCCCTATAGTTAGGGTTGAGTAGAGTGTTCAATGTTAAACCCCAAACTTTGCACCTTAATAGCTTTGAAAGCATTTGACATCAGCTGAAATTTTCCATGTGTTGTCTAGGAGGCAAGATCTAAATCTGTGGAAAGTTATATGATGGCAGCTTGCGCGGGTTTTGAGATCTGCATGTATCATTTTTCTGTAAATGTGTAATTTTTTTTCTATACTTAACACGTGATTTTTTTTGCTCTCAACTACAGCCTACATGAAATGGAATTTTTTCCCCAATCTTTCAGGGTGCATGTGCAATGTCCTAAGCTAGTGCCTTTGAAAGGTTTCATGAAAAAATATTAAACAGTTCCAGAGTTACAAGGCTTTGAAGTTTTGTGTTTTTCTGCTCTGAGCATGCTCAGTAAAGTTCTTGGGATAACATTCTGATGCAACACCAAACATTCTGTGTTGCAGGGACATTTCCCTTGCCTCTCATAGAGAGCCGCCATCTTGTTTCTTTTCTCCTCAAACTAATAAGCATGGAACATACATAAAATGTGTCATTTTAAAAAAACAAACACCAGAACCTTGTTAAACAGAACCCGTTTAGCTAGATTCTGATGTTTGTTTCTTAAATTAATGGCTAGAAATACCTTTTCTGGGTACCCAAAAATCCTGGGTGCCAAGCTTAATGAGAATAGCTATTGATTCACGTTCTCTGTATTAGAACAGTGGGACTTTCTAGAGTTCTATAGCCGCAGCTGTAACTCATTCTGCAGACTGCTCTGAGAGCAGTGAGCGACTGCTTCCCCAGTGTCTAGTGGTGCTCCCCACCCTTCCATCACCATCCCCTTATGTGTACTATGTTTTCCTGGTGTATAGTAGCACCCTCCACCCTCCGATCACCATCCCTTTTTCCCTGGTGTCTAGTGAAGCTCCCCCACCCTCTGATCGCCATCCCATATTGTATGATGTTTCTCTGGTGTCTAGTTGTGCCCTCCCACCCTCCAATCACCATCCCCTTAGTGTTATAATATTTCCCTGGTATTGAATGGTGCCCCTCGCCCTCCAATCACCATTCCCTTAGAATTATGTTTTACTGGTGTCTAGTGGTGCTCCTCACCCCCTGATCACAGTCCTACATTGTACATTGATTCCCTGGTGTCTAGTGTGTCCCCTACCCTCTGATCACCATCCCCTTAGTATTATAATGTTTCCATGGTGTCTAGTGGCGCCCCCCCGACGTTTCGATTGCTGTCCCCTTAGAATTATAATGTTTCCCTGGTGTCTAGTGCCACCAAATCCTCCTATTATCATCCCGGAAATGTCAACTGTAATAAAGAAAACCGTCCCTCAATGTTTTTTTTTTTTTTTTGTTAAATCTGTAACAAAGAAAATGGTCCTTCACTGATCTGACCCTGCCACCCAGACCTCCCACTCAGAACTCACCACCTGACACCCCCACACAACCTCACTCACCTGAACAGGTCCCAGGGTGAAGATCCTCTCTCTGATTGAAGACACATATTGCTGCTGGAACTGTAAACTGCAATATGAGAAACTAGAGTAAGGGTAGTTCAATATATTTCAATGGGGTTTTGAACTTTGATGCACAACTTTGTAATTTTTATATATTTTCACCCTAAATCTTCAACGTTATATTTTTGGGAGCCCACCTCATAACCAAAGGTGGTGGAATTATGCCAGTCAGATCCAAAAGGTGATTTTGTGGTCATCTGACAAAATCACCTTTCAGGCGGGATTTGAAAATGTTCACTGCAATTGTTTATGAGGTGGGATCACAAGTAGGCTATGTTAAACATTTGGGGTAAAAACATGTAAAAATGGCAGTTATAAGTATATGCTGAAATTTGCTTATGCTCCCTCATAACTTCAGTAATTTTTGATATTTTGACCCCCAATTTTCAACATAGGCATTTTTGGTGCCACATCATGAACTGTGATTTTTCAAATCCGGGGCAAAATGTGTTTTCGTACCTGTGGTGTGGAAATTACATTTTGGTGGCACGGAAGAAAAAAATGACTCACCATAGTAATGTTGCTTCTTCTAATGGAGTCTTGCTGTATTCTGACAATATGCAGTTAGCCCCAGCACTTGAACTGCCTCATAAAGGAAAGAGTTAACTCTATGCAGAAGCATAGAACATTGAGCTCAAGCTCAGTTTTCAAACCTCTGTCTCTGGTACTTACCAGTGTAACCGTCAGATTCTTATGAGCAAACTAACTAACTGAGTACTACACTATGGAAATTGTTTAATATATAGCCATTCGAGCAGACTTGATAGATCTCTAGGCCTTTATCTGCTGGCAAATTTCGTATGTTCGTAAAAGGCAATAATTTGGGTCCAAAAAGACTCAAGTCGAGACCCCAAGAAAAAAAGGCAGTGACAATAGTTAAATATATATATGAACATAACAATAGTAACAATAAAACAACTACCCCACCTTAAGAGGGAGGGTACAAGGAACACCCATGGGGTGCAACACTGTACCTGCCAGCCCACTTCCCAAAAACTAGGTTCTGAGAGGGGATGCAGGGAGGGAGGTCAGAATACAGCAAGACTCCATTAGAAGAAACAAAATTACTAAGGTGAGTAATTTTGTCTTCAAACAGCATGAAGTCTTGCTGTATTCTGACAATATGCAGACTACCAAGCAGTTCCCCCAGGAGGAGGGAATGCAGAACCTACTTTGGGAACAAGCTCTGCAGTACTGCTGTACCAAACCTAGCATTACTCCTAGCCTGGATGTCCAGAGAGTAATGCTTGGTGAATGTATGGACTGTATTCCAGGTGGCTGCTTTACAGATTTCTAGCAAGGGTATATCTCTGACTGCAGCCAGAGTGACAGCTGTACCCCTAGTTGAGTGAGCCCTTGGGCCTGGAGGGGGTGTTTTGCCCAATTTGTCATAGCAGAATTGTATACAAGAGACAATCCACCTGGCAATAGTCCTTTTAGTAGCAGGCTTACCATTCCCCACTTCACCATAAGTGAGAAACAATTGAAGACAGTCATGCCTCTGTGCCTTACTGTGCTCTATGTAGTAGCTAAGAGCCCTATTAACATCCAAACTGTGTAACCTTCTTTTCCCTGAAGAAGATTGGTCAGTGAAAAACACAGGTAGAGACATAGACTGGTTCAGATGAAAGTCTGACACCACGGCCGGCCTGGTGGCGCTGAGGGCTGAGGTGCTGGGCGCCTTACCTCGTACCATGCCGGCGACCCGGGTTCAGGAATGAGCACTGGCCACCATGGGTCAGCCAGGGAGGAGAAGGATTGAGCACCCAACGGCCGCTCTCCTTCTCCGGGGGGTTATCTGCATGCTCCCGCTGCAATACCACCACCTAGGAGAGCCTAGGTGGTAGGTGCAGTAGGAGGGAGTAGCAGCACAGGGATAGGGCAGATGTCAGCAGAGGGGTGTAGCAGAAGGCACATCTCAGCGTGCCTCCGTATTCATTGCCCTCATTGCACACCGACATTGGGGAACAAACAGGGAAAATCACCCTCGTCTCTCCTAGGCGATGACTCCTCGCTGTGTCCTCAGGCTCATCGGGCAGCATCCACTGTACCGGTCCACGTCGTAGCAAGCATGGTGTGGAGGAGGTAAGACCTCCTCACCCTACCCGGGGGTTATCTGGGCACCTAGGTTAGTGGACCATGTGCTCTAGGGGCAGACCCGAATGAGGGGAGGTCGCACAGATTGAGGTAGTCTGAGAGAGTGGAGAGAGGAGGGCAGGAGGGGCATAAATACAAGGTTAAAAAAAAAGTCTGACACCACTTTGAGTAAGAACCTCCTATTGGTTCTTAGGACCACCTCATCCCTATGGAAGGAAATTAAGTCAGGTTCAACTGACAGGGCCTGTAATTCACTAATCCGCCTAGCAGAAGTAATAGCTACCAGAAACACAGTTTTCCAGGTCAAGTACTTAAGCTCGGCAGAAGCCAAAGGTTCAAAGGGTGGCTACATAAGCTGAGCAATGCAGACATTAAGGTCCCAAGTCGGAGTAGGCTCTCGAAAGGGAAGGTTAATATGAACCAGATCTTTGAAGAATTTACTGAAAACAGGATGAGATGCCAGGGAAGAGCCCTTCCCTGATGAAAGGAAAGCAGAGACAGCTGCTAGGTGGACCTTCAGAGTTGCAGGCCTAAGGCCTAGACCGTTAAGGTGAACCAGATAATCTAAGGCTGTAGCAATGTTCACTGAATCAGGCAAAATGCCCTTCTGAGAACACCAAATACTGAATCTTTTCCATTTGGAATTATAAGTTTTTCTAGTGGAAGGTTTCCTAGAAACCCTCAAAATATCCAGAACTCCCTGAGAAAGATGCAGGCCTGCATATTTTAACTCTTCAAGAGCCAGGCCTTGAAGTTGAGAGACTGGAGATTGGAGTACCAGATCCTCCCCTGAGAGGACATTAGGAGATTCTATCTCTTGGGAAGAAACAGGGGACGTGACACTGCTAGAGACAGCAGTAGAGGATACCAAGGCTGCCTGGCCCAATCTGGAGCCACCAGTATCACTGTGCAGGGTTGAGATCTGATTTTGATTAGGACTCTGAACAACAGAGGGAAGGGAGGGAAGGCATAGAGGAATCTGCCCTTCCAATCCAGAATGAGAGCATCCAGTGGAACAGTCCCCAGGACTGGAGATCTGCAACAAAAGAGAGGAAGTTGGTAATTGTCTGGGGCTGCAAAGAGATCTATCTCTGGAGTGCCCCATCTGGTGAAGATGACCTGTAGAATGTGAGGGTCCAGGGACCATTCGTGATGTCCCTGGGAGATCCTGCTCAGAGCATCTGCTAGTACATTGTCCTTTCCTGGGAGATGAATTGCTATCAGGGAAGTCTGAAGGGAATAGGCTAGAGACCACTGTTTCATGGCCTCTGTGCACAAGGCCGTGGACCGAGTGCCTCCCTGCTTAATCACCTTGCCCCTGACTGATTATGAAAAGACCTAAAGGGCCAGAAAGACTGCCCTGAGTTCCAGCAGATTGATATGAAGGAGGGACTCTTGTGAAGACCAAAGCCCCTGAGCAGTGAGGGCTCCTAAATGGGCTCCCCAGCCTAGGACAGAAGCATCTGTAGTCAGGACTACTGAGGGGACTTGGAAGAGAAATGGAACACCCTGTCTGAGGTTGTCCTGGTCCAGTCACCACTGGAGAGCTTGAACCAGAGTCTGAATCACTGGAATCAATTTGGTAAGAGAGTCCTTTTCTGAAACCAAAAGGACCTTAGGTGGAACTGAATGTCCCTCATCTGAAATCTGGCTCCTTGCACCACTGCAATCGAAGCTGCCATGTGGCCCAGGAGTTGAAGAAACTGTCTTAGTGGGCGAGAGACCATAGGTCAAAAATAGGAAGCAAGATTTGTGAGGGCATTTACCCTTGCGAGAGGGAGGAAGGCCTTTCCTTGGATAGTATCCAACTCTATTCCTTTGAAAGTAAGAAGTTGTACCAGTTTGAGAACAGATTTTGGAAGATTGAGAAAAAAACTCAGAGAACTGAGCAAGTCTTGAGTGATTTGTAGAGCTGACTTAACCTGATCAGAGGACTGACCTACAATTAGCCAGTCATCCAGATATGGGAAGATGGAAATACCCTGCTTTCTGAGAGAGGCAACTACTACTGCAAAGCACTTTGTAAACACCCTTGGAGCTGATGTTAGGCTGAAGGGCATGGCTCTGAACTGATAATGGCCTGAAGGCAACTTGAACCTGAGGTACTTTCTGTGGGAGCACCTGATATGGAAATAGGCATCCTTGAGGTCCAGGGATGCTAGCCAATCCCCTGGCCTTAGAGAGGGAAGAATTATTCCCAGAGTCACCATTTTGAAGTTTGGTTTTGTGATATGTTTGTTCAAATACCTTAGGTCTAGGATGGGTTGCCACTCCCCTGTCTTTTTCGGGGTAAAGAAGCACCTGGAGTACAGACCTTTGCCTCTGTGCTTAGTGGGAACTTTCTCTACAGTTCTGAGAGCTAGTAGAGAAGAAACCTCTGCCTCTAGAGCAAGGGTTTCTGAGATGGATGCAAGTGGAAAAGACCTGACCCTCAGTTTTGGGAACCTTTTTGAAGCTGAGGATCAGTCCCTGGCTTACTACCTCCAGGACCCACTTGTCTGAGGTAACAGACTTCCAGGCCTGGAAGTAGTAAGCCTGCCTGCCTCCTAATGGAATGGGGGAGTCAACCCGGGCTAACACATCAAGGTGTCTGCTTGGCAGGAGCCTTGGACTGAGAAGAGGATGCAGCCCTGCTCATCCTCCTCCTCCTGCCTCTCCCTCGAAAGAACCCCCTCTGTGGGAAGGAAGAGGAAGTCTGAGCTTGGTAAAAAGGCCTATGGAAAGGCCAGCCCCTGCCCCTAGACTGCTGCTTCTGAGGAGTGGCTTGCCTCTCTTTGGCCTGTGCACTCCTGTAAGTGGTCCTGTACTCATCCATTTTCTTCATGTAAGCCTCTGTCTGCTCCCCAAACAGAGAGTTACCCACTACAGGGAAATACATAGCCTTAACCTGGGTATCCTGTGAAAGGCTAGTATATCTGAGCCAAGCATGTCTCCTGAGAGACACAGATGTAGCCATGACTCTTGATGCCACATCATTGGAGTCCACAGCAGCATGGAATTGTACCTTGGATGCCTCGATTCCATCAGCAGCCACCTCCTCCTGCTCTTTGGCTAGCTGGGGGAAGGTCTGTTTAGCCAGTTCCAGAACCGTATCCCACCTGGACTTCTGGTACCTGGCTGTGTAGGCCATATAGTTAGCCTGAGTCCCAAAGAAGATGCCAAATACTGGCTTTTGGCCATGGCATTGACCTTCCTGGAGTCTTTGTCTGGGGGTGTGTGAAGCCAAAGGAATGTTAGCCCTGTCACAGGCTGAAGCCTGCCCTACCCCAACATGGCTGCAATGACTAAATAAAAACTCCATACCTGAGCCTGATAACATATACCTCCTGTCCATTCTTTTATCTACAGGAGGCAAAGAGCTAGGTGTCTCTAAAATCTTTTTTGTCTGTTTCCTCAAGGACTTGTGAAGCAGGATAGACAATCTTTTGGACTCTGGGATGTTTATCATCTCAACAAAATCAGGCTCTTCCTCTTCCTCAGCAGCTTCAACCATTGGGAGCTGGAGGGTTTCAGCAACCTTCTTGTAAAACAAGAAGTGTAAAGGGGACTCAGAAAGCATGGGAAGGGAGACATTGGAGGGTCTGTCTGGGGAGATGTCCGGTTCAATGGGCACATCCAGACCTTCAAAGTTGTTATCTTCATCTTCATCCTCGGGATAGTCTTTATCTCCCTCCCACTCCTCATAAGAAGCATCTGGATCATAATCCAATGGAGCTGGATCCAACCGAACCAACCACCTAACCAACGGTACCGGATTGGACGGAACCGGGCAAAGCGATTGAACTATACTAATCGCTTTGACTATCTTGTCAGTGGTTGTAGCTTGCGATGCTGGATCCAAACTGACTGATTTATGTTTCCTTTTCGACAGAACCTACCCCTCGGAGTCAGATCTCCTTTTGCCCGAAGAGGTATCGCCTAGGTCAGTAGGCACCTCCTCAGGTTCGGCCGCAACCAAACCAGGCTGGCCATCTGGGTCTATGGACTTCTCGGCCTCCCTTTCCTTCAGCCTATTCAACCTTTTTTCCAGAGTGGCTTTAGGAAGATTCTTGAAAATCTGGCAGTCTGTTTTGAGGTGGTCAAACGCCAAACAGTAAACACAGATGAGGTGAGGGTCGGCCTTGGCAAAGGCCTCCCCACACTCAGAACAGTGTTGAAACCCAGTGGGACCAGTTTTTTCCTTGGGTTTCTCAGACATAGCTAACCTAAGTAATTACCCTTGAAAGCTTTTAAGCCAGGTAATAAATCCCTGATTGGTTACAAACCATGTTACAGGTTTTGTAAAAGAACCAGAAAAAGTCTGGTGCTTTTGAAACCGATCGGAACTGGAACACCACACTAAATCCCAGAAAAAGTTCAAATAAACAAATACAAGCAAAAAGATTGGTTCCTAACTGGACTGACCAGAGAGAAACCGAGACAAAAACAGTTTCCACAGAAAATTAAATAAACACCAGTCACTACCTATCTACCACACCACTGGTACCGTAGACAGAGGTTCCGAAAATAATAAAGCGTTTTAAAACCGAAAGCTAATTCAAACTCTACCGAACCAAGCAGAGGAGAAATCTCTGGAGCGACTTCACTGTTAGGTGGAGTAAAGAATCTGACTGTTACACTGGTAAGTCCCAGAGACAGAGGTTTGAAAACCGAGCTCAACGTTCTATGCTTCTGCATAGAGTTAACTCTTTCCTCTCTGGGGCAATTCAAGTGCTGGGGCTAACTGCATTTTGTCAGAATACAGCAAGACTTCATGTTGTTGGAATCACATTTTGGCATGGATCTGAAAATGTTCACCTACTGAGTTCATGAGGTTGGGTAACAAAAAGGCTATGCTGAATTTCTGCTGTACAGATACAGCAAAATGCCCAGGTTATGACTGAATGTTGCAATATTTCAATGTTCACTCATAATGTCGCTAATTTTCAATATTTTAACTCCAAAATTTCAGCATAGCCATTTTTCCACACCATCTCACAAATGTGGTAGGTGTTATTTTTTAAATCGTGGACGAGACGCCTTTCCACACTTCTGGTGAGAAATGATATTTCTGCCAATATATTATAAGTGCTATATGACATGTTTATAAGGGCAATGATAAAATTACTATCTTGAACATTTGGGGTCAAAATTAAATAAAAAGTGAATGTGTAAAGAGTGAATGTGCCAAGCCCTGCACTTCTGTATTCTTCCCATGGTGCGGAGATAAAAGAGCCCTGCATATCTGCACCTGTTCAGGCACTTACAAGAATGAGGATATGATTCCACTATCTCAAAAAGAAAGGAAACTCTTTGCACAAAACTGTGTTAATGCACCAGTTAGGGTAACTTAACACCGAAAAAGTAGGGAAATTGGGTTTTAATGTTTAACCCTAATTCCTCATCCCCATCTCCCAAGCAGCAAAAGGAAAAAATCATTATGGTTTTGGCTGTCATGAGTCTTGACGAATCGGGGTGGGGTCTTCCTTGGGGTTTTCAACCCTAACGTTCACCCCATTCCATGAGCAAATAAAGTCAGATGTGATCTGTTTTCTTCAAGCAGGGCCAAAAGATTGTTGACACATGTGGGGAGACACAGTTCTGTATGTTTAAACACTATATCAGAATCGGGGGCATTAGTGCGGAAAACCCAAGGAAGACCTCACCCCTAATTTGCCAAGACTCAGGATAGCCAGAACCATAATGATTTTTACCTTTTGCTGCTTGGTGGGTGGTGGTGGGGAGTTAGTGTTAAACACTAATGCTACATTTCCCTTCTTTTGTGGCATTAAGTTACCCTGACTGGTACATTAACAAAGTTTTTTGCAAACAATATGAAATATAAACTGAACTGCGTCTACATTTCACGTTTTCATATTTTTCTAATGGTGTCAGGGACTCTTTAAGTTATGTTTTATCTTCCTCATTATAGTCTATAACTATTGCCCCGATCAAAATCACAGTGGCAACTTTCAAAGTTCAGGTAGTGCCCTGAAAAAAGTTGGTTAGGAATACTTTTAATCTTGCAGGAGAAATAATAACTGATTAATTTTTTTCTGTCCATAAAATCTGTTGGGTTTAGCATATTGTCTTCTGAGTTGCCAGGGTTCTTGAGAGAAGTCCTGCCTAATGCCAATTATCTGACTTTTGTAGGTGAAGTTTTCTTTTTGTGAAATTGCTGTGACCAAACGTCATTTGTCTTCACGTCTTACTAGCTTCACTATCACAAGTCAAGGTTCACCTCTATCAGGGGATCTAACTGATGTCCTGGTTCAGTGTAGTCTATCGGTTTCTGGAATGTGTATGCCTGTTGTAAGTAAGCATTTAAACAGGTCAGTGACAGTGGGCTTGATTTTCAGAGCCCTGAGCATGCTGCGAGCCGCTGGTACTCCAATCATTTGGCGCACAGGGCTTGCGGAGTTCTCCCGGACGATGATCAGGATTTTGAATACCGAAGGCCAAATGCTGCCAGTTAGAGCAGCTTTTCCCTGGTCTAATGTGTGCCATTTAGGGGACCCTCTTTATGGGGCCTGCACCAAATCTTTGGTGCAAGCTGCCTTAAAGTGTGGAAAGTGTTGCAATTGCACCCTGTGTACTAAAATCAGGTGCAGCTGCATCACAGGAATTTGGTAAAGCTAAACCAAACTATGGGGCTGATTCAGGGTTTGATGCAGACACTGTGTCCCCCTTTGAGAATCGAGACCCTATCATTAAGCAATGTTTATTTCTCCCAATTAGTCAGAATCCCAATAAATCCTGATCATTTTTATACTCCACTTTCTTGGTCATTTTGTTTTGCTGCTAGTTGTTGGATTTGCACTTTTAGTTTTTTTTTTACTTCTGAAATCACCGGGTTTATATTATTTTCTAGTTCTGCTTCTCGTTTCTCTAGGTATGAAATTTTGTTAGATACTTCACCTACATTGTTTATTCTAGTGCATCTACCCCTTTTTTAGTAGTTTGAACATTTTCTGAGATACCTTTTAATTTGTCCATATTTTGTTGCAAGATATTCAAATTAGAGAGAATATGCATGGCCCATTTAGGAATAGTATCGTCCTCTTTTTGGTAGTCTTACATATTTGAGCATTTGGCTGTGCCTTGGGCCTCCAAATCTTCATTCCTTTGAGAATCTTTCTCACCCATATCACTTTTGGGATCTTCACCCTGTTTTTTTAATTTTTTATTTTAGCTGTTTTCTGTTGTTTGGATGTGTCTCCATGCTTCCTGTCCCCAGCCAACTCAGAAGCATCTTAAAGGACACCTGAACCATCTTTTTACACATTTTGTTCTTTAAAAAAATACTCCATTGGCTTGCAAAGGAGAGGCTGTTTACATTTATACTGAAACTGCATTTAATAAAGTAGAATAAATGTAGTTTCATAGCATTTGAAAATTGTAAACACAGCTTCTCCTGATTCAAAAATCCTGTTCTCAGAATCCTAAAATGGCTTCATTAATGATGTCCTATATGAGAGAGATGCTAGCTGTGCAGATGTAGTCTAGCTGTACTAACCATATTAAAATGCGAATAACTTTAAAATGAAAAATGATAGCATGGTACTGTGAACATGAAAGTTGTTCAGCACAAAAATATCTACAAAATGAGTGGTGTTTCATTTATATATACCTTTTAGTTTAAAACAAATTGCAAAACCAACTGCATCAAATTCAATTGTTTGTCACTTTTTCAACAAATAGATGCAAATAACTTTAAAATAAAAATGATAGCATGGTAAAGTGAGCACAGCATTTGTTCAGCACAAAAATATCTACAAAACAGGTGGTGACTCATATATATATATATATATATATATATATTATACAATGGGGGTGAGACATATTCCAGTGAAATAAAACATGTTATTTTCACTGCAGTGAAATAAATCCTGATGACGTCAGCAGACTTAAAATAAATATTTATTACACCCCTGCAAACCTGTGCTAAACCTGCATTAATCCCGCGCAAGTCATGCAAGCCGTGCTAAACCTGCACAAGCCGCGCTAAATCCACGCAAGCCACACAAATTGTACATTTTGCAACAGTGAGACCCCCATTGAATAAATAGGACACATGATGTGCACATCGTGGAATATGAAAAATATTTTCACTCCTGCCTTGTGAGCACTATATATTTCACTCACGCCTTCGACACTCATGAAATATCCAGGCTCACTCTGCAGGAGTGAAAATATTTTCCATATTCCACTCATGCCCATCATGTATCCCATACATATATATATATATATATATATATATATAATGCCACTATAGTTAGGGTTGAGTACCCCTTAACGTTAAAGTGTGGAAATTTGCACCTTAATAACTGCTACTGGTTGATAGATTTGCCTGAAATTTGGCAGACTTAGAGGGTTAGCCTAGATCTTGGAATCTGCTAAGTTTCATACTGGTCGGATATACAGTTGCGGAATTATTAAGTGACATTTTGTAGCACACCTATGCTTTTTTGCACATTCTTTGCTCGCGCCTACAGGTCACATGGTTTGTGCGACTGGTCTAAAAATTTCAGGGAACGTGTGGCCAGGGTCCCAAATGTGCCATTTGAAGATTTTGTGAAAAAATATTGAAAGGTTCAAAAGTTATTCAAAAAACAATTTTCCCAGTATAGTCAATGGGAAAAGTGAAAAACTTTGACAGTGTCGCAAATGCAGTTTTTAGTGTTGCAAATGACCCCTGTAGTGTCGTGAGTCAGACTTTTTTTTTCTGTTACTGATCACAGAAATTCTTGGCATTTAAAATTGGGACCCTTTAGGGACACAATTCTTTTTGTGTTTACCTAGTCGAACACTGAGGATGCTAGGCATGTTTTTATTTTGGGGTTACACGCCCCAGAAATATGATTTTGAAATTTTTAGGAAAAGTAGTGTCAAAGTAGTGTCGAACCTGCGACACTTTCTTGATTTTTATTTTGTGAAAGTGTCGTGTTTTGCGACACTACTGTTTGACACTATGGGGAAAATAACAGGAATTCTTTGCCACCCTGCTGCAAAACAGTGGTTTGGTCTTTTGTGCTGAAATTTGAAGGGAAGAAAGCCAACATTCCACAGATGTGCCTTTCACTGGTTTGGTGACAAAATATTGCACAGATGCAAGTTTACGGTGTTCCGAAATGACGCTTTTTCCAATAGACTAGCATTGGGGCATCTGCCACGCCTTTCGGGGCCCATATCTCGGAAATGGTTGGAGATACAGACTTTTCGTCTGAAAAATGCTTAGCCCCCCACTAAGGGGCTAAGTGCAAAACTAGCCAGGAAAGTCATAAATCATATGACATTTGAATTTTTTTCAATGTCGTACGGTTCCTGAGATATAAACAATTTAGTATTCCAAGTGCTGATTTTCTGCTCCGAGGCCCATTATTATGCATACATTCTTTGTTCTCACTGTGTTTCTCTGTGCAGCTGTTGGGCAAAAACTGGGTGTGCGCTTCTGTTACTGTTACACTTAGTATTCCCACTTGTGTTTCCGTACCCGTTTGCATTAGTGTTCCCATGTACGCCACCGTGTGTGTTATCCTTTGTGTTTTCGTTTGAGCTTGCTTTTGCATTACTATTACAATTTACGGTTCCACTACTGTTTGTGTTTGTGTTTCGATTTGCATCACTGTGCACATTTCCATTTGCATTTGAGGCCACCCTTCCATTTGCATTTCTCTTTCATTTGGCATTATTGTCGCTGTTACTGTTACTATTTGCATTTCCAATTGTTTTACCATGAACGTGAGCATTACAGTTTGTGTTTGCATATGCGCTTGCATTAGTGTTTCTGTTTCCATTGGCGTTATTGTTGCTGTTACCGTTACCATTTGCATTTTGAATTATGGTACCATGGCCATGTGCATTATGGTTTGCGTTTCCATACGTGCTTGCATTTGCATTTCTCTTTTCTTTGGGGTTATTCTTGCTGCTACTGTTACCATTTGTGTTTCCAATTGTGGTACCGTGACCATATGCATTACCAGTTGCGTTTCCATATGCAATTGCGTTTGTGTCTCTGTTTGCATTACTGTTAATTTTGGCTTCACTTTGAGCTTGCGTTTCTCTTACCATTTGCGTTACCATTTACGTTTGCATCACCATGTGCGTTACCATTTGAGCTTGCATTTCCATTGGGGTTACCATTACTATGTGAGTAAAAATCACATGGTGGGAGTGCGGGGCCCAAAGGGCCCACACATGCACCATCACATTCCATTCACTATTTATAGTCCCCATTCTCAAAAAGAAGGGAAAGTCATGGCAAAAAAACTCCATTTAATGCACCAGTTAGAGTTGTTCCACAGTGACAAAAGTGCAAAAATTCAATATTAGGGTTGAAAAACCCCCTTGCCCCCCCACCCATCCACCTAACTGACATTGGGTGTGCGCTGGGGTGTTGGTCCTAACTCTCACCCCATTCTCCTATACTTCACCACCTCAGCTTGTTTACACATGTGATGGGGTAAGAGTTAGGGCTGATGACCCCAATGCACACCCCAATGGCAGTTGGGGGGTGGGGTGGGGGGAGCAAGAGGGGGTTTTCAACCCTAACATTGAATTTCCTCGCTTTTGTTGCTGTGGAACAACCCTAACTGATACATTAAACAGAGTTTTTTTGCCATAAAAAATATAGATAGATAGATAGATAGATAGATAGATAGATAGATAGATAGATATAGATTTTTTATTATTATTAGCAAAAACAAAACAAAACAACAGAAATTGCATTTTTTTTTACTTTTTGCAACAAATAGATGCAAATAGCTTTAAAATGAAAAATGATAGCATGGTACTTTGAGCACAAAGGTTGTTCAGCACAAAAATATCTACCAAATGAGTGTTGTTTCATTTATAGATGACTTTTAGAATTTTTTTCATAAGAAGCAGGAAATTACTTTTTTTTCACTCTTTTGGAGGTATGGCATAAATGGAATATGCTGCCTCCCTATTGGAAATATTGTTGGTATTTTTTATCATGCCGTCCTCCAATTAACCAAACTGCAATTTGCTTTTCAAATAGCTCCTACCTCCCACCTTCTGAACGGGGTGGGTACAAAACTGTTGCATGCTTACTGATTTCATTTCTATTTTCTCCTGCTCTGTCAATGCTACCTCACTGTTACAGTGTGAGCCACAGATTCTCATATTCCCACTTTACATTATCAGGCAAAGTGATCTAGGGCATGCTGAATTTCTCATGCAGCCACCCACTGACACTTCCTTTTCTTCCTTGCATTTAGTCAGTGCACATGTAAACTGCCTTCACCATACTACCCAGACCTACATCTCACTCTGCTGCTGTTTACCTTTTTTGGCTTCATTTTGTGTCATTCAGCTGTGTGCTGTTTAAGTTAGAATGCTACCTCTGTTTACAGGCAAAGAAGGCAGGTGCCACAGAGCAGCCACCTGCTGACTCTCCCATGTCCTTAGCATGCACTTTCATGGCAGCATAGGTGCCTTTGACACCTAAGTGAAGACATTAGCACTTCTCAAGTGGTTGCTGGCAGTCAGCTGCACCTCATACCTCAGAACCCACCTGACAACCCGCCTTGGGTGTGTTGTAATTTAGCATTACCACACACCATTTCATGTGTTATTGCCTCCTTACAATTTACAATGTGATCCTATGGGAATTTTATATCACACTTTCCAGGTGGCTGAAGACACTCGGCTGTGTTTCATGCCTCACAACCCACTTGGGTCATGCAGCAATTTAGCCTTGTCACATACACTGCCCTGTGGTATTGATCAATTAAAATGTATAATACAATCTTATTTGAATTATATACCACACTTCCCAGGTGGATAAAGGCACCCAATTGCACCTCATTTCTTACAATCAAACTGGGACATGCAGCAATTTAGCATTGCTGCACACCCTGCTGAGTGTTAATGCTTACTTACAATTTACAGTGTGATCCTATGGAAATTTTATATCACACTTCCCAGGTGACTGAAGGCACTCAGCGGTGCCTCATGCCTTACAACCTACCTGAGGAATACAGCAATTTAATATTGTTGCACACCCTGCCATGTGTTATTGCTTACTTACAATTTACAATGTGATTCCATGGGAATCATATACTGCACTTCCCAGGTGGTTGAAGAAATTCAGATGTGCCTCATGCCTCTAAATCCACCTTGGACATGCAATCATTTAGTATTGTTGCATACCCTGTCATAACATCACAGTTTAATACTGTGGAGTACAGAGTTGAGCATGGGGCTAAAGATTAGCTGCCTCCCCTTTAACTAGGAACAGTAATAGGCAGCCAGCTATGGTCACATGTTATGCTAATTAGTGTCCATCTGGGACTAGGGAAGGGCAAATTCCTTTGGCCTCTGGTCAATCTAGGATGTTCCCTGTGCTAATGAGGTGTGCCTTCCTAAGCTCCTAAATAAACCTTATCTTGTTCATTATTTTATGCATCTGACTCAGTTCGTTCGGTGCCTAGTGACTCCTGCAGCAGAAGTACCAGATGGGAAAGCAGAATACCAGCAGGTAAGCGGTCCTTTAGTGGTAGACCAAATACCAAAACGCCACACATGGTGGAGAATGCGGCCCTTCTTCTTCTGCCCAGGCCCCATCTTGCTTGCTCTGTGTCATTGGGCACCCCAGAGTCATCCTCCAAGTGTGCCTGAACTGTATGCATGCTCAGAAAGAATAAACTTGGCAGTAGACAGAAAAATTAAAACTGAACTGTTCTCTGTCAAAGTAAGCCTCCTGCATTCTGCCTCAGCATATATAAGTCTCCTTGCATGTATATGTGCTCCACATTAGGACACTGTCTGTGCAACTAAGGTACACAGTTCTTTTATGGCTCCACCAGCCCCATGGAGCTGCATGCTACAAACCTTGGCAGGCTTCTGCAAACTCCATGTCTAGAAAGCACACCAAAATCTAAAACTCAGCCTACAGCCAGCAAAAGCACAGAATATACACTGCAATCTCTGCCCAACTGCCCTCTGCTGCAGGGATCAGCCACCAAACTATAAAACCAGCAAAGCAGCAACTAAATTTTTAAGTATTTTTCCTGATGCTGTCTCTGGATTGCAGCTCCAGCAAATGTAAATTCTATACTAACCCAGCTAACTAGCAGCCTGCAGTCCTTCTCTAACATTGTAGGCTATGAGAAAAAAAATATGTGCTGCATATTACAAGCCTGCTAACTGACTAAACTGTAAATTACAATCATGCTAGCCTGAGCACCAGGGGCTGGGGACTGCCTGTTCATTAACTCTTAAACCAGAGACATTTGGCTTTCTGTTATTTTAAGTTGAGGTGCCTTCCAATATACAGACATTTGTTTTGCCAGTTCTGCCTGAAGAAAGTATTCGAGGCTTCTAAACCTTGAAGTGAGCAATACATCTCTTAACACAAATACTTTGGATAGCCTGGGCGGGAGTCACTCAGCTAAACCAAAGCCTGCCATTTATCTTTTGAATAGACTGCAGAGTGGCCATCTTGCATTCTTTCATTTGCCCTGATATAAGCCACTGCCTACCACTGCAAAACAGGAAGCAACCCTTCCCCTCCCCTCCTGCTGGCAGCCATATTGGGAATGTCAAACTAGCCAAGAAGCCTATGTTACAGGTCCAGTGGCCATCTTTGTGAGGGGCATCAGCTTGTTCAAAATGACCTCCCTCCATGGGAAGTAATGCTGGCCATGGCTTTGAGGGGCACTCATTGAAATGAATAGACACTGCAACAAATAGCTGCATCTTGCAAAAGAAAAGTTTGTTTCAATAACAGACAACAACAAACTAGAATGGAAGTTGTTTATCGAGATGTCCATTGATGAAAATTGCTTACCTATAACTGTACTTGTCTACAAAAAAAAAAAAAAATAACTAAACTTTTAATTTTCGCCGGCCCAGTGGCACTGAAGGTTTTTTATTTTTTTTTTATTTAGTTATTTAACCAGGTATAGCACACTAAGCTGAAAGCTTTTTTACAGGAGTGATCTGGGAGCACTAGGAGGTTAAGTGACTTGCTCAGGGTCACACAGTATGCAAGTGGAAGCTGTGGGATTCAAACCCAGGTCTGGTCTGCTGGATGTCACCAGATTTGCAGCTCATAGACTTAGACCACTGCGCTATACTGCCTTCCATTGAGGTTGAGGTGCTGGATGCCACATCTCGCACCACGCCAGCGACCCAGGTTCAGGAGTGAGCTCAGGTCACTGGGGGTTGGCAGGGGAGGAGAGGGATTGAGCATCTGAAGGACCGCTCTCACTCTTCAGGGAGGGGGGTTCATGATGGTTGGTGTCCGACTACCACCTGGTGGAGGCTGGGAGGTGGAGGCACATACCATACTTAGGAGTGGAATCAGGGGGCAGATGGCTGGACATGGGTGAATGCAGACATGTATGCACTCCCGATCACTAGCATCATTGCATGCCCACTGACTCAGGGAATCCTGGAACAGGGAAAAGAGTGGCACCTCCTATGGCTTGATGGCCTTTCGTGAGTGTTCATTGGGACGCTGGCACCCCGAGCTGGATCCATCTGGGTGGGGAGTTGTGGGTTCCCTGCCACCACGCTGCGGTGGGTTAGCTGCAGGGACTATAGGGGGGTGCCAGCAGTCCCAGGTGAGATGGATGGCAGCCAGATCCTAGCTGATGGGCTGCAAGAAGTACAGCTGGGGTGTAGAGAGGCAGCCAGAGGAGGATAAATAATAAAAACAAAACAAAAAAAACTTTTCATTCTCTCACTGAATCATTTCTTCCAAGCGTCTCCTTCTCTCCATGACAACCACTCTTACTCATCTCTACAACCTTCATTCAGGGCCATGCAGCCCCTCTCCAACCATGTCTTCCAAGGACACCAACGCCCCGAGTACTGCCAACTCTGGGGCTCCACCTTCACCTACCTCAAGAGCATGGGGTCTCAAGACTGAAACTATGCTGCATGACATCCGGTCATCTATTCCAGCCCAAAGGACACCCACTATACAGGCCATCCAGGATGACCTCGCCTACCTCAAAGCTTTTTCCATACACTCCACTCCAGCTTGCAGCCAGTACCATTCTCAGCACTACCTCATGAAGATGCTGTCACCTGACTCGAGTAATTTCAGGCTTGGATCTCCTTTAATGGTTGGATGGATCACTTGCAAATTTCCAATGCAATGCGCTTGCTCCTGAGAGGGACGGCCATATTGTGGTTCAATGCCCTTCCAGACCAGACGAGAGGGAACAATGTCACCCTGTATTCCACCTTCAAGGACTATTTCTTACAAGGTCATCCACCCTGGTTGTTAGAACAGCAACTATGGGAGCACACTATGCAACCCTCCAAATCATTGGAAGCATTTATGGTGGACATTGAATCATGGTGCAAATGTCTACAAAAATCAGAAAAAGACCGGATTACAGCATTTGTCCGGGGCATGCCTCCACAATTTCATACCTACATTATCCAACAAAAGCCAACCACCTGGCTAGACATGGCAGCTCCCACTGCAACTCCTGTTAATGCTCTACAGCGACCTAAGCCACCTCCATCTTCACGGGAGCCAGTGACCTGTCAGTGGTGCGGGTTCAGGGGTTACACTGCTGCAGTCTGCCATAAAATGAAAAACTTTCATAGGACTCAAGACAGCCACAGGCATCTGCCACAGCACAATCAGCAATATGCTAGCAACTATTCACAGGACCAGTGAAATGAGCACTGTCCAACAAACTAGGGGCTCTTGTTGGGCAGGAAAATGAAGCAACTGACTGCCCCACTGACTCACATAACACAAACAAACAGCACCCTCTAGCTGGTAAGTCAGGCACAATCTCGCCTAAAGGAGCCAACGTTTCTGTTATCAGATCACCCCTCCTTGCAAAATACATCCCTGTCACTATTGGCAATTGGCCCACGCATGCCTTGGTCAACTCTGGAGCAGAAAGATCCACAGCATTATCCTAGACAATCCAGCTATTCGCCATGTACCTACTGTTGCTCCAGCCGACCTAAAATACATCATCACTGCAAGCACTGCTACAGTATCTATCATCAGCGTGGTCCATCTCAATCTCCACTTCGGCTCACAGCAAGCTAAGGTTAAATTCTACTTAGTGCCTGAACTTCAAACAGACGTGATCCTTGGCCTGGACTTTCTGAAGGTGCACAAAGTCATACTGGACTTTGCCTCAAACATACTGTCACTAGATCTCCGGAGGCAACTCGCAGCTATAGACTCAGTCACTGTACCTCCTAAGTCAGAGATGACCCCCTTCCCCAAGGTGTTGTTGGCATCATCACGGGATTCCCAGCTTTGCACTCTTCAGGTCTCCTTCCAGGAAACACCCTGTCTGCTGTGCATGGTGGTTCAGTATTCCAAAAGTGCTGCAACTTCACGGATGAACCAGTGGTCATCTCCAAGGGTGCCAGTATTAGGAAGTTTGTTTGTCTGTCTTCAGGGGATCAGCTTCAGCTTCTACCTGACCCTCAGCCTGGTTCCTTTAACAGTCATCCTGTCAGTGCCATCACAACCACCCCCACTTCACAAGAAATGCACATGCCCTTCAGCCAGCGTCTCTCTGCCTCAAACCTCCCAGCCTGTCCCACAGAGAAACAGCAACTTCTGGAGTTCCTGGAAACCTACTCTGATGTCTTTGTCAGCAATGATAATACTCTCAGATGCTGTGATACCCTGCAACACACCATTGAGGTGCAGCCCGACCAAAAGCCAATTCATCAATGAGCCTACAAGGTGGGACACAAACAAAAGCAAATCCTAGAGACCTTAATCACGGACATGCTCGGACAGGACATTATTGAGGAATCCACCATCCCCTGGGGTGCACCTTGCTTGCTAGTAATCAAGAAGGACAGAGGGTATCGGTTTGTGGTGGACTACAGAAAGCTCAATGCCCTTACAGTACAGGATGCCCATCCCTTACCCACCACAGAGGATGCCTTAGAGAGCCTTGGTGTGGCCAGCCCAGCCTACTTCACCAATCTAGATCTCCATAGTGAATTCTACCAAGTTACTATTGATCCACCTTCACGTCCATACACAGTCTGGTGCTGCCACTTGGGGCTTTTCCAGTTCAAACGTCTGCCTATGGGACTTCAGAACAGCCCAGCCACCTTTCAACACGTCATGGAGGCTGTGTTGCATAGACTGTCTTGGAAACTTGCCTAGTGTATCTCGACAATGTTACTGTCTTCAGCAGAACTTTTCAAGAACACCTCCAGCATCTCAAAGAGGTGTTCAAACGTCTCAGGCAAGCTAGCCTCAAACTCTGTCCAGAGAAATGTTGCCTTGCTCAGCATCAAATCCATTACCTGGGACATGTGGTCAGTTCCCACGGCATCTCACCAACCCAGATAAGCTTTCTGCAGTAAAAGACTATCCACAACCCACAAACCTCAAAGACCATAGAGCTTTCCTAGGTTTGTCTGGCTACTACAGAAAATTCATTTGCAACTATGCTAACATTGCAGCTCCCTTGTATGCTCTCACAAAAAGGGGATGCGACTACATATGGACTTCTGATTGCAAAGAGGCCTTTGAAACCTTGAAAGACAAACTTATTTCTTCCCCAGTATTGGCCTATCCCAGCTTTAGCCAGCCATTCATGCTTTACACAGATGCTAGCTCCTTTGCAGTGGGTGCTGTGCTGTGTCAAATCCAAGAAGGAACAGAATGAGTTGTTTCCTATGCAGGGCACTCTCTTTCTGCAGCTGAGCAAAACTGTGGCATCACAGAAAAAGAATGCCTAGCCATGGTCTTTGCTGTAAAGAAGTTTGACTGCTACCTTCGCTACTCCTCCTTCACAGCCATCATGGATCACTCAGCCCTCAGATGGTTATTCGAAATGAAAGAACCAGTAGGAAAGTTTGCCCAATGGGTTGCCATACTGCAAGGCTACAATTTTGAAATCCAATACCGACCAGGTTGAGTTTACTTCAATGCTGATGCTGTAAGCTGGAGACAGTATCCCTCCATAGCTACCTCTCCTGATGAAGAAGCCTGCCTACAAGCTCTCCCCTTCTGCTCCACAGATGAGCTCCCTGTGGACACTCCTACAGCACCTCAAGACACTTTGCTGCTCCCAAATGCTTCTATGGAGAAAAGTACCAATCCTCAACTATTGCAAGCAGCTAAAGAGCTTCTTACAACCTCCAGCACCAATATTTTCCTGGCCATGATTAAACTTCAACAAAGAACTGATCCTCAGTTTACAGACATCATCACTTATCTTGAGTCTGGAACTCTACCACAACAGAAGAAACACCGCCAGGATGTACAGTTCTTTGTGTCACATGACTTCCTCAATGACGGAGTGCTTTTTCACATTTGGACCAAGGAGGGCAAGGGCCATTGCACAGACAGAACTCGTGCACAGTTAGTCTCTGGACCCTCCGTAACTCCTGCACCAAAGCCATTCGGATGGCAAGAAAGAACTATTTCAAGGCTGCCCTCTCCTCCAACTTCAACAACCCTTCTAAATTCTGGAAATCCATCAAAACCCTGCTCACGCCCCCAGCCCAGCCACCCACCCTGACCCTATCTACCCACGGCAACACCATCTCAGCCCATAGCGAAGTTGCTTCAACATTCAACACCTTTTTCATTTCCTCCTCACAAACCACCAATGCTCCTCACCCACACCCAGTCCCCCCTCACAGACCCAGCTGTCCCCCTCCAGCCCCAAGATCTCATTCTGTCCTGTCACAATGGCAGAAGTTCTCTATGCCCTACGTTCCCTTGACCCCTAACAAAGGCAAATGCCCCCTAGGTCTAGATGCCAAATTACTCCTCCTATCTGCTCCTGCCATTGCCACCCCTCTTGCCAAGCTCCTAATCCTCTCTTTCTCCACAGCACAGATTCCAGATGCCTGGAAGCAGGTGGTCATCATCCCGTTACCTAAGGGTGGTGACCCATCGGACCCTGGTAACTACCATCCCTCTCCCTTCTCCCAATTCTGTCCAAAATACAGGAAAACCTAGCCCTTACCCAACTCATTCAATTTCTTGATGCCACCTCCTTCTTCACCCCATATCAATTGGGTTTTCATAAATCCCACTCCACCATCACCGCACTCTTAAGACTCACAAATGATGTCGTCTCAGGAATGGACAAGGGTCATATCACCTCAGCCATTTTTATAGACCTAGCAAAGGAGTTTGATGCTGTCTCATACCCAAAGCTATTCACCAAACTACGAGACGCATGTCTCTCCCGTTTAGCCACCAGTTGGTTCCAGGCCTACCTGACTGGCAGACAGCAGACAGTAAAAATTGGTACACACTCATCCCCCCCACTCCCAGTCACTTTGGGTGTTCCCCAAGGCTCTGTTCTGGGCCCCTTACTTTTTTCTATATTCCTAAATGACCTCTCTCTGTCCTGCCCAAACTCAGCCATACAAATGTATGCAGATGACACCGTTCTGTATGCCTCCGGCCCCTCCTATGGGGACGTGCATGAAGTCCTCCAACAGGATTTTGATGCCATTTAACAATGGCTCAGCTCAAATCAATTAGTACTCAACTCAAAAAAAACAGTCTCCCTAACTTTCGGGTCTCAACCTAGACTATCTCACCTTGTGGCTCCCCCCATCTTCCATACCCTGGAAGGGTCACCGTTGGAGGCCTGCACTGCTTTTAGATACCTGGGTGTCTGGCTTGATCAACATCTTGATTACTCTGTCCACATTGACTCGATACACAAAAAACTACACCCCAAACTGGGTGCCCTTCATGAGAATAAAGGGTGTCTGCCCACTGCGGTCAGGAGGGAAATAGTGCACAAAATGATCCTCCCCATCCTTGACTACGGCGACGTGGTCTACAGCGCAGCACCTTCATCAACCTTGGTGAGCATGGACACCCTCTTCCACTCCTTCTGCTGCTTCATCCTGGAATGCCCCCCCCACCACCCACCACTGTGACCTATACAGTGCCTTAGATCTCCCTTCCTTCAAGGCCTGATGAAAGATACACTGCGCAAACATAATAGCCAAATTATGAACTAACTCCCTCTCCCCCATCTCAGCTCTGCGCTGTCAGCACAACCCTCCCCGACCTACTCACTCAGGCTCTCCGACTCCAGGCTACTCAAACTACCTTTCATGCACAGATCAAAGGGCCAATCCACTTTCAAATATCAACTGCCCAAACTCTGGAATGACCTCTCTGCTGATACCAGGCTCACCACTGCCCCCCGGCTCCTTAAACCACCCCTCCATAACCATTTCTCAGGTGCTTGCAACTGTTACCTACTACCCAGACCCACAACCAAGAGGCAGCTAACTTCAACTTGACTGTGCTACACCCACAGCTAAATTATTATCAACCTGCATGAGTCTGCCTGTTAATACTACACGGTCTATAGGTCTCTAGGTACTAACCTTGTAATACCTAACTGATTACGCTGTGGTCTTAGGACCAAAACCCTGTATTAGCTAAACTATGTCAAATGTGTATTGCTGCTGCATGTTCTTGTCCTGTGTGATCCACTATGTAACCCCCAGGTCACATCTGGAAACGAGCGGTCTCCGCTCAGTATGCTTGCCTGGTAAATCTCTTAAATAAATAAATAAATGAACAGTTAGTTGTGCCAGCCTCTCTAGTCTCTGAAGTTCTTCAATCCACTCATGCCTCTCCACTTTGTGGAGGTCATATAGGTATCCACATGTAACCCCCAACCCCATCATTTTGCAAATAACAGGTGGTATGCTGTTTGAATCTGACAGCCGTATCAGGTGGGGACTGGGTTCAGGGAGGAATAGGTCACTTGGAACAAAGGCTAGGTTTGGCTACTCTGCACAGGGGCACCCAAGTAACTCCGAACACAGGAAGCAATAAATGTAATGTCCAATACCAGGAATGGGATTCTAAAGTGTGGCTTTTAGTCACATCCAAACAGAATAAACAAAGCATAGATGGACCCCCACGGGGCTACACTCCTGGTAATGCAGATTAAAAGAATCAGGAACACTTCCTCAACACTTTCAGCCCTCAGGCTCTGAACCCACCGGGCACACAGCCCGGACTTGCACGCTGCTTTGGGTACACAGTCCGAACTTGTACACTGATCTGGGTTTTCCCTGGCTCGGCTCCCTTGTCGGCCATTGGAACACCTTGGAAACATTTGCTGGTGGGTGGAAATGTTTGCTGGTGGCTCCCTAAACCACCTAAGAGCACCTCAGCTCTATCAGGAAAACTTCCTTTTAACCCCACGTCTGGGTACTTTCCTCAGGCACTGACCAAGTACCTGAGAGAAAGTAAAGGTGCCACAGAGCAAATCCGTAGAGGTGAATTTGGTTACTACTGATGGGGGGTCTCATACCCCTCGCTTCCACAATTCATACCCGTCCATTTCTCTGGACAGTAAACACCTCATACTGTAAAGCTTGGCAATGTAGATTAAGGCTAAATGTATGTCACATTTCCTCTGCTTGTCTTGCTTTCCCTTTGTGCTGGACTTGAACATACTTTTACTTGGCATAGCCCATTGCTCTTGGCCCCCCACTGATTAAGCAGTCTAATCCACACTTTACTTCACTCTTAGGTGCTGGACTTGAACCTACTTGAGTTAACCGGCAATGTCTATTACACTAGACCTCCTACAGATTAAGTAGTCCAAATCCCATGTTCCAACAGTTCAGGTGAAAAACATTGGCCCTCTGTCAGAGCGAACTCACCCTTTGGTTGCAGGTGCCCCACAGGCGATTCCTCTACAGGAATTTCTCTCTCTGATCTTCTAGTGCCACAGCACAACTTGAAATAGGCAGCTTCTTCCCTTAGCCGGAACCAGGAGGGTTGCCCCTGGAAGACAGGTAAACCTTTTCCCCCATCCCCTCAGGGAGGGGCACTTGGACCAGTGACAGTGGACTAGACCACTTCAGCAATAAGTTTCTGTGTCCCTCTTACAGTGGAAACACACACCTTCTTAACAGTAGCTGTAAAACAGAGCTTAAAGCTCTGAGATTCTGCACACAGACTGCTGTGCTACTGTCTCTCTCTAAGACTGCACACAGACTCTGTTCAAAATCCCCAACATTCTATCCTAACTTCCAACTGCAGCAGGTTTAGATGTCTTTTAAACAATTAAAAGACTTGCACTGCACTGAGTGCCTCTCCCCCACATATTCTCACACATGTGTGAGACGCATCCTGTTCAGACCCCAGACAGACCACACCTAATGTCTTTGCTCTACCAGTTATTTACAGCAGATGTGGGAGTGGCAACAGTAGCAAAATGCAAACTAAATGGGAAGAAGAGGGTCATATTAACGAAGAGCCCAAACAATGGAAGCAGCTCGGGGAGGGGGGCATAAAACTACAGTTGCTTCTTCGTAGAGAGAATTCAAATGGAAAATTATGGACAGTTTTTTCTCATTTTCTCAATATGCAAATATTTCTCCAACACTGGTAATGGTAGGTGCTGGAGATGTTGTGGAGGGGTAGGATCCCCCTCCCCATCATATCTAATGGTCATGCCCAGAGCTTGGTCTGTAGTGGACAGAAGTCTACAAATTGACTCAAGGTATGATAGAATTGTGCCTGCCGTCTGAGGTCCAAAATAAGGTCCTCGACTTTCCCCCCAAAGGGGTGCACAAACTGGACAAAAATACCTATTTCTTATCACCACGGCAGCTGCTCTAAAAGCCATCACCCAATGATGGCTAGCCCCAGAACCTCCTAATGTCATGGAGACACTCAGCATTTGTTAATAAATTAAGGAAATGGAAGCCATCACAGCATTACTTAGGGTTAAAAAAGAGGAATTCAACAGCTGTTGGTTCCCCTTTTTTGATTATAAAGAAAAACAGAAGGCATTCTCAACTTAGAACAACTTCTTTTGTGGTTAATAAGTTTTATTGATTTGATTTATTAAGAGGATACAAACATTAAAACAGTCGGATACATTGCAAAGGTCTTACAGACTATTACATATGTCTGTAGAAGCAGAGAACGGAACATGCTGGCCAAATAGTAACAAACTGAATATACTAGCCAGGTAGGCAGTAGGATAATACTCTGTACCTGGATGTACAGCACCTATCCAGCTGGAGATTAACTTTGAAAGTATTAGCAGTTGGTGCATTGCATTATGGCTAACTCATACAAATATTTCTTACCTGGCCCCATTCTGCTAGTTTCTGCAGTATTTGACAAAGCATCAGAAATTATGAGAGGTCCAGGGCCGCTGTCCTCTACTTTACGCCTACAAAATACAAGAGATCACACACACAAAGCAAACAGGTCTTCATTGTCAGAGAAGATACTATCCTTTACTGATATTATACCATGTCATCCGTAGAGCAGGGTCCCCTATAACTCAATAACAATCTCTCCAGCACTTGCCCCTAAATGCACCATGAGAGGAGACCATTATAGTAGCATGGTTGTGCCTATTCAGCTGATTCCCTCCCTAGGTTTCAAAAACAGAAGGAAGGGAGTCCAGAGATGGAGGTAAGTACCTCCCCCAGGGAAGGGATTATCTAGGACTGCCATTTACACAGTAGGAGTCTTTTAACCTGCATACTGAGTGTCAGAAGTAGTTTCAACTCGGAGAGACTAAGGTGAGGCGCCAGGGTCCGGAGTCCTAATAACAGCAACTCAAGGGACTGAGGCGCAGACTTCCTAAGTATTTTGGACCCCATCTCACAGGTAGCCTGCCATAGCAGCTGGATCAGCCTGCAGGACCAAATTATATGGAACAGGTCACCTGGGAGTTCCTGACACCTCCTACACAGGTCAGACTGAGCCAGCTTTGCCTTGGCGAGGACTACAGGAGTCCTGTACCAGGAGTGAATTATCTTGTTCTGTATTAATTGACTATTGGTGTCAGGATATGCCCCCTGAGCTAATGTTAGACAAGACTTCCACTCCAGGTTTGTAATAGGGACACACAGTGCTTTCTCCCATTTATGCTTGGATTCCTCTGCTTGGGACGGGATGGTGCTCCGATTGGCCGCATATACCTGGCTTGACTGTCCTCTTTCTAGGGCCAGCCATGACTCTACCTGGGAGATGTGTTGCTTTTGGTGCTGCTTATGCCTGTACATAAGGATGGCGCTTCTTATTTGAAGGAATCACCAGAAGTCTTTGGGAGAGATCCCATAAGAGTTCCGCAGGCCCTTAAAGGAATTAAGGGTATCTGTACCAGGAATGAGCATATCTCGAAGCAATGAGATACCACCACAATCCCATGAGGGCCATGCAATTGGTTGCTTATTGATGATAATCTCATTATTGTCCCATAGTGAGTAAGTCTTAGGCGAGATGGGGAGGCGCCCAACTTCTTATGCACCTTGGCCCAATATTCCAGAGAGGGACCTATAGTAGGATGAGAGCGAGTGCCCTTCGTGGATGGTTAAATAACAATAGTACCAAGTGAGTACTCTGACATACCTCTCTCTCCATATCCAGCCACTGGGGAGTGTTGTGTTCAGGCAAAAGGAACCATTTTTTAACGTCTGAGCAAGCTGAAAGGCCCATTTATACTCCTCTAACCATGGAAGACCCCAGCCCCCTTCCGACCAATGAACTCTGAGCTTATTTCTACTGCATCTAGGTTTCTTACCCTCCTACAAAAAGGATCCCAGCAGGGAGTCTAACTTAGTAAACCAATAACAAGGTATTTTCAAAGGGATGTGGCAGAGAAGATACATAATTTTTGGTGCTGTGATCATTTTAATTGATGATATTTTACCTACAAGTGACAGTCGAAGAAATTTCCTTCTGTCCAGTTCTGTACGAATGGACATAAAAAGTGGTTTCATATTCAGGTCCTAGATTTTTTGCAGATTAGGAGAGATAGTAATGCCCAAGTAGGTAATCCCCTTCGGGGCCCATCGGAGCCCATGCTGAGTAACCATTTGAGAGGTACACTTAGAGTTTAAAGGTAGGACATCCATCTTGGCCTGGTTAATCTTGAGCCCTGAAAATGTAGAGAAATCTGACAAGGTACACAGTAGGGGAGGGAGGGAGGTGACGATATTGGCTATAGGGAGCAACAGGTCATCCGCCTACATAAGAGTAGGTTATGCCCTTGTTCCCACCTAGGCCCCGGAAATTAGAGGATTTTGCCTAATAGCAGCCGCCAGGGGTTCTACTGCCAATACAAAAAGTAGTGGGGAAAGTGGGCAGCCCTGATGGGTACCCCTACCCAGTATGAATGGGGGAGACTGCATCGTATTGGTGAGTATTTGTGCAGCTGGGGATGAATATATTGCTCCAATCCAGGCCCGAAACCCCATCCCCAAGCCCATAGTGCAAAGTACTTGTTGGACATAGTCCCACTCCAGGGAATCAAAGGCCTTTTTGAAATCTATTGCAATGGCAGCAGCGGGGGAAGATAGTGTTTGGGCCTTATTGATTAAATTTACCAATGATCTAATATGAACCGTGCTAAAGCAGCCCTTAACAAAGCCTACTTGAGATGGGTGGATTAAACTGGGAAGGAAAGGATTAAGTCTATTAGCTAGTATCTTAGCTAGCACCTTACTATCAGCATTCAATAATGAAACAGGGCGGTAGCTGGACGTTTTAAGAGGGTCTTTACCTTTTTTTGGTAGAATAGTAATAGTCGCCTCTCTAAGGGATGAAAGGAGAGACCCTGTTCGCAATGACTCCGTAAATACTTGTTGCAATACCGGAGAGATTATGGGATGCAACAGCTGCCACACTTCAATAGGGAAACTGTCCCTTCCTAGAGTATTTCCCTTTTTAAGGGAGAGGATGGTGTCTGCCGCCTCCTGGGTTGAGATTGGAGCATCTAGGGCATTAACTTGGGCTTCCAAGATTTTGGGGAGATGTAGGGACTCCAGAAATGGGCGGACCCCTTGGGGTCTGGGGCTCTGGAGGATTTATATAACGAGGAGTAAAAATCCATCATTATTTGATTAATACCTTGCACCGAGGTCTGGGTCCTACCCCCTGCATCCTCTGAAGCCGCTATATGCCTTTCGGCTTGCAGCTTTTTGAGATGGTATGCCAGCAGCTTACACTCCTTTTCTCCTCCTTCCCAATATTTATGCTTGAGTCTAATGACAGAAATCTCTGCCTTTCTAGAGACCAGCTCGTTCATTAGCATCTTCAGAGAGGTGACCTTGTGACCTGCCTCTGACCTAAGGGGAGGGACACAAAGGGCCTTAAAAGCAAGCTCCGCTTCTCGAAGTTGTCGTTCAAGCCCCCTCAAATGTTGTTCCCTCCTCTTTCGGCGCCGTCTCACACACCCTATTATCACCCCTCTTAGAGTAGTTTTGAATGCCTCCCATGTGGCACCGACAGAGGTATCTGCTATTAAGTTATGCCAAAAAAATTCTGTTGTTTCCTTTTGAAGCCACAGGGGAAAGTCTGGGTCATGAAGTAGAAATGGGTCCAGCCTCCATGCTGGAGACTTAGGGAGAGGGGGGCCCCATGTGAAGGCAAGATGCACAGGGGCATGATCCGAGATAACTAAGGGATGAATAAGGGTATTAACAGTGTTACTAGTAATAGTAGGAGAGGTGAGCCAGAAGTCTATTCTACTAAGAGAACTATGTACTGGGGAATGAAAGGTGTTGTCCCGCTGGGAGGGGTGAAATATTCTCCAGATGTCCGTAAGGGCCAAATCTTGTTGTAATTGAGCAACTGCCATTAGAGTCCTGAAGTAGGGCTCAGTATTGGAAGGGGATCTATCCAGGAAAGGGTCCAGAGTAAGATTAAAATCTCCCCCAATAAAATGGGGGTGTATTCCAGAGCTATGGATCCCAGCACCTGGGCCAACCTGTGAAAGAAGGAGGGCGAGTCCTCATTCGGAGTGTATACATTACCCAGGATCAGAGGGCCCTCCCCAGTATCCATGAGTACCATTACCCATCCACCCTCAGGGTCTCTCACTTGTCTCTGCAATTTCCATTGTAGTTGCTTGTGAAGCAGAATCGCCACCCCTCTTTCTGGGGAGGCGAGGCATGAATGACCTGACCTACCCTCCCTCTTCAGTCTCTTAAGATTCCCTCCGGTAAGTTTGGTCTCCTGCAGGATGGCAACCTCACTCCCAGTCTCTTAAGGTGGCCCAAACTTGCTTCCTCTTGTTTGGGTGTTAAGCCTCTGGCGTTCCATGTCAGACACGTGATATCACCTGTTAGTAATAGGAGCAAATATTTAATTAAGAGATATATCAAGAACAACCAGCAGATAGGGGGTAAGGGCGGCCCAACCAGAAGAGGCACATTTCTATAGAGCGACACCAGCTATGGAGAGAGTGGGTAAAGCCCATACACCCTGCTCCTAACAGATGACATTATACTAACAAATAATGAAATGTCTGTGTGTGTGTCTCTTGTGAAACAAACATACATTAACAAACTATATACAATACATTGTGCACAGTGTACCACGCAATCTGGGGATATAGGCTGCATAGCCCTGCTGTAGGCCAGCCCCTATCCCAAGGGCATTATCAAGTGGTATACATCCTTCCTTAGTACTATGGTGAGTGTGGGGGGGAAGTTCCCCCCCGAGAGAATCGAGTATCGAGCAACCCAATAGGAAGGTTGGACCACGTGGCTCATTGCAACCCCAGAGGGTTGAGAGAGCTGCTCCAGCGGTGTAGCTCAGAAGCTGGGGTAGTTAAAGTGGGACTACACAATGCTTCTAATGAGGTGGGGGTTTGCAGGAAATAAAGTGGGGGAGGACTGCCCACTATTTAGACGAGCCTAGGGTTATTGCTGATGGGTGCCAACATGCTCTCACAACAAAAATCCTAGTGAGGTCAGGCTCATCACACCTATGAAGAGTGTACTGTAAACCACCCAATGCAGGGGCTGGGAAATCTCCCCTTAATAGAAAAAAATAATAAAAAAAAACATACCAGAGGGGCACAGGCCTGTGCCATTCACCCCTTAGGGCCTCATGTTAAACACATCCTGGCTGCCCATTCAGTACAACAATTTACGCATGCCGACAAATACTTTCATATTATATGACACAGCTTCCCAGCGGACCTCACCCCCCCACACACAAGAAAGTGAGGTAGAACCCACAAAAGTTCTTCTGTTTAATCAGATGGTACAAAAAAGGACTTCTTTGCCATCTAGACATATCTGGACCTTTGATCAGGATGTCCACTGAGAGCTTGTTGGTAGGCCTCATTGAATCCCTCCTGAATAGGAGTGAGGTATCTTCTCTGCCACATGGCAGTGCAAGTCAGTGGGGTCAAGGTTGGGGTGAAAAGGGGCTCAAAAGTTCCCTTACATGGGTAACATGAAGAAAGGGTAGCAGATGGGTCAGCCAAGGAGATTGTCCGCTGACGATCAATTTAGACATCCCAAACTCGCCCCATACCTACAACTCCCCGGGGGATTAAAAGAACAGGAATAGAAAGAAAATAGAAGGATGACTACTTATCTGACCATGCCAGTGGGTTTCTCTGATTGATTGCCCTGGAGAAGTAAAGCACTCAGGATGGTTCACACTGAAGATGAGATCTCCGGCTGGTGGAGACCTCCTTGTAGCCTTTGGTGGACACTGCCCTCCGCTATCTGTAGCTCCATTCTGCAGCTGGTGAGGAGTTGCTGACAGGGACAGGTAGCTGGGCTGCAACATAGGAGTAGGCCTGCCTTCCACAGTCAAATCCACAATGCCTGGGTGTTGATCCGGAGAGCTGGGGTGTAAAGCTTCATATCTATTAGTGATGTGGTAGGTCTGTAATGGATCTGGAGCAACAGTGTCCATGCTTGTGGTCTCCTCTGTGTCGTCTTGCCCTCTCTCCGAAGGATGCTCACAGCGGCCGTGTTTCTTTGAGGATTGCCTCTGTTGGTGTGTTTTTAAGGGGGAGTTCCCAGTGTTGCTCCATGAGGTCTTGCTAAACTGCAGGCCTGCTCACTGAAGGAGAGGAGTGGCAATCCAACCTGTCAGTAGCAGTTTTTGCTAAAGGGGTTCCCGGGGTAGTGGTGGTAAATTCTTGTGGCCAGTTGTGCTGTAAAAATCCATGAGTGCATCAGGAGATTAAAAACTGTTCGGGACCCCATTATGCATAACCCGTATCATGGCTGAGTAACGCAAGGAAAAAGACAGTCCAATACTGTGCATTTTATGCCTTGCCTCAGAGTATGCTTGGTGTTTGTCCGACAGATCCTTAGAGAAGTCTTGAAAGATGTGGATCCTATTCGATCTCCACACTACATGCTGTAACTCGCGAGCTCTAGTTAGGACCTTCTTTTCGTCCCTAAAATCACTAAATCGGGCTATGATAGGTTGTGGTCTGTCCTGGGCCTGAGACATGGGGGCTAACGTACAGTGTGCGCGTTCCACCTGGAGCGGTATCAATGGGTCCAACTGCAGAATTTCAGCGATGGCTAATTGTAGAAATCCCTCAGTATCTTTGCCTTCTACATGCTCAGGAAAGCCCAGGAAGTGAAGATTATTATGGCTACCTCGATTCTCAAGGTCACCATCTTACTGCGCAGCATCTGTATGGTCCGTTGTTGATCTCTTATTTCTGCCCTTACGTCCTGAACATGCCCCTCCATCGCCGAGACCCACTGTTCGGTATGCAGCATCCTGGCTTCTAAATTTTGAACCACTTGGGTGTTTTGATTAGTTGCCACAGTGACTTGTGCCATCTGGGCCATAAGTTGACCGAACATGGCCTCAACTGACGGTTGCTCCCAGGTTTGTGGAAAGCGGCCTTCAGCCATAATTTCAGGCCTACCTCATCCAGGAGGCTCTTCAGTAAAATAACAATTTCTACACAGCAAATGAAGGGTTTTTGTATCAATGAAGCTAAGTTAGTGTAGCTTGAGTATTACCCCACAAGTTACAGTAGAGTGAAGATATACTACCTGCTGGTAGAAAAAGGATTTTAAAGGATATTTCCCTCTGGGCTGTGGAGCTGATCTTTACACTGCCATCCTGTTTAGCACCCCTAGTGGCCCTAGAACAACTTCTTTAATGAAGTAAGATACAACACAAACATAAAATAACACACCATGAGGGTTGCACCTTTATAGGAAACCTATTTGGAAGGGGATGGAACCACACATCATTAGGGCCGGCATCTTTGGGAGGGTGGTGGGGTGCACAGGGTGTGGAGCAGCCATGATACTGGACTGGGCTTGGAAGTTCAGTGGTTGCCCAGTGTGCTACCAGCTAGCACAGCTTAGGGAGGAGGTTGCGGGATTAGGAGAAAGCTGGGGAAGGGGGTGGTATGGTTGGGGAAGGGGCTGGGAATCTCCAGGGTTGCACCAAGCACTGGGGTGGGGGCATAGGGAAAGGAGTGCAGAAGAATACTCAGGGTCACATAGGGACCATGGCAGAGGGGTCCAAAGGACACTACCAAGGAAGCAGGCAGGTAACTGGGACCCTCACAAGGGGGACGGAGGACAACATTCTCAGGGAAGTAGGCAGATGGCCAGGGCTGGACAGAAGGAAGCAAGGCGGGGAGGTGGATCAGACCTTACACTCAGTAACCGCTTCAATTCTCTTCTTCTGCTCAAGGATGAGGGGGGTGATGTAGCCACGACAGAGGTGGTTAGAGACGGAAAGGGAGTGGGAGTGGGAGGCAGGAGGCAGGGGCCAGATAGCAGGAAGAACAGGGGGGGACCTGGAATGCAGGAGAATGGGGGAGCAGTGAATCAGAGCAGGAGGGGCAGGGGAAGAGGGAGGAAAGCGCAAGGAGAAGGACCAGTTGGGAGGAAAGGTAAAGGAGAAGGACCAGAAGTACAAGGAGGATTCAGTAAAGGGAGCTGAGGGTTTAGGCCAGGGGAGCACGACGAGCAAGGAGGAACTAAATGGAGACAGGAAGGAAGGGAGGATGAGCCAGGCTAGTTTAGCAGATGGGGGAGAAGGACCAGTTGCGAGCAGTGAGGGGGAAATTAGCAAGGTACAGAAGGATACTCAGGAGGAGGAGAGGCATAGGACTGGAGGAGGGGTGGCCATGGTAAATATGGAGGGGGTGGCATGTGGCACCCAGATAGGGGGAGGAACAAGGAGCCAGCTGGGTGGAGGGGCCTGTAGAAAGGATGAGGGACATGGAAGGGGGAATGGAGGAAAAGGAGTGGTCAGAGTGCTCCTGCTGGGGGATTCTATGATCAGGGGTATCAAATGGGATAGGGAGGGAGAAGCCTGGCCAGTTAGAACAAGATGCTTCCCTGGACTAACGGTGCACAGGGCTAAGCACGAGGTATATCAGCTGGCAAAGGATTGTGGGGGTTCCCCAGACATACTGGTCCACCTGGGTGCAAATGACATTGAGGGAAATAGCGAGCTAGAGATACAGGCAGATTCAGGGAGCTCTCCAGGGTCTGTCATGACATAGGATGCACAGTTTCCTTCAGAAATCCTGCTAGTGCCAAGGCCAGTGGGGAACACAAAAGGAAAATAGGAGATAAACCAGTGGCTCAGGGAGTGGTGTGAGGCCAGAGGGTATGGGTTGATGGGGGATTGGGGGAGACCTGGGAGAATAAGGAGCTGTATGCTAGAGATAGACTACATCTCAATTTGGAGGGGAGGGGAATCCTTAAGTTGAAAATAGAGGGGTTCATTGGTAAAAAGTGGGGTTTAAACTTGTGAAGGGGGGTGGGATGGGAGAAAAGGCTGTCAAGGGGGTGCCAATAAAGGAGGAACTCAGTCTCCACCTCCCTGGGGACCAGGAGGATTGCAGGAAAAGGCCAACTGGCAAAGTGCAGACCAGGGGAAAACAGAATCCCCATGGGAACACGAGCAGGGGAAATGGAACTATAGGGAAAGGGTGGAAGGTAGTCCTGCTAAATATCAGGAGCTTGGGCAATAAAATGCCTGAGCTCCAGGCGATGCTAACTGAGGGAGCAGTGGATGTGGCAGTGGTCACTGAGACTTGGGCCACTGCAAGACATGACTGGGACCTGAACCTGGAGGGTTACACTATGTTCAGGAAGGACAGAGGGGAGGGAAGGGGAGGAGGGGTAGCATTGATAGTCCAAAACTGCATTGGCATAGGGGGAGTAGAGGAGGCGGAGGGAACCGTGGAGGCGAGTTGGGTCACCTTGATAACAAGGGGGGGCAAGAGAGTAAAAATAGGAGTGGTGTATAGACCCCTGCCCTGGCGGAGGAGCTGGAGGACAGTCTGGTGGCAGATGTTAGGAGACACTGCAGACTGGGCAGAGGAAAGGTGGTGGTGTTGGGGGACTTAAACATGCCAGGAACAGACTGGGAGACTATGACATCCTTTGTGACCAGGAACAGAGGTTGTTGGATGTCTTTCAAGACACGTTCCTAACTCAGCAGGTGAGGGAACCGACCAGGAGGCATGGGTACTGGATGTGGTCTGGCAGACAGTGACCAGATTGGGGCCTGGAGGTAAGGGACCCATTGGCGGGAGTGACCATGCCACGGTCTGGTTCTGCCTGGACCTAGGAGGTGAAGGCTGCACAAAGACGGAAGTAACCAACTTCAGGGGCGGATTTTAAGGAAATGGGAAGGATCCTAGGAGCATTTGGATGGGATTGGGTCAGACATGGACGCTGATAGTAGGTGGGAAATCATCAGGAGAGGGGTGCAGGATGCTACCAGCACCTGTGCAAGAGTAAGACAAATGCAGTAGGGCCCAAAACTGTTGGTGGACCAGGGAGGTCCAGGAGGTGGTGCGGGAAAGAAAGCAGCCTATAAGCAATTCAAGTGCTCAAGGAGTGAAAGGGATCGAGGGAGTCAGAGCTGATGGCTAGAAGGGCCACTAGAGTGGTGAGGGCGGCTAAGGCAAGGAAGGAGCAGAACCTGGCCAGGGAAATTAGGAGAGGGAACAAGGGTTCTTTAGATACATTGGGGAAAGACGAAGGGTGAAGGGCAGATTAGCAGGATTAAATCAGGGAGAGATGGGCACAAGACCCGAGGGGAGCAGGCTGAGTACTAAATGAGTACTTCACCTCAGTTTTCACCAGGGAAAATGGGGTGCTGCATCATACATGGGAGAGACAGAGATACTGAGGGGGGACCCTTACCGATCGGCAGGTCTGGGGAGAGGGAAGGCATCACTGGCAGGTGGGGGAGGCTAAGCAGGAGAAGAGGCACGAAGTGGAAATCACAGCAGAGAGAGAGGGAAGCCTCAGCTCCCTTAAGACGGAGAAAGCACCGGGGCCGGATAAATTACATCCCAGAGTGCTGAAGGAACTTGCAGATGTCCTGGCGAAACCCCTGGCAGAGCTTTTCATCATCTCTCTGAGGACAGGGTGGGTGCCCCAAGACTGGAAGGTGGCGCATATAGTGCCTATCCACAAGAGGTGATCAAGGGAGGTGGCAGGGAACTACAGGCCTGTCAGCCTGACATCGGTGGTGGGCAAGGTGATGGAGGGCATTGTCAAGGAGAGGCTAGGGGGGGACCTGGATAAGTCAGGGTGCCTGAACGATAGACAGCATGGATTCATCCCGGGGAAATCGTGTCAGACAAACCTGGTGGAGTTCTATGACTGGGTGACAAGTGCCTTGGACCTGGGTAGACCAGTGGATGTCCTCTTTCTAGACTTCAGCAAGGCATTTGACTCTGTTCCTCATGTGGGCCTGTTAGATAAGCTGGGAGAAATGAGGGTGGAGAACCAGATGATCAGATGGATAGGCAATTGGCTCCAGGACTGGACCCAGAGGGTCGTAGTTGGTGGGATAGTCTCATCCCCAAGGAGGGTCATTAGTGGAGTCCCACAGGGATCAGTCCTTGGGCCCCTTCTGTTCAACGCCTACGTTATCTGACATAAGGACAGGAATCAGGAGTGAGATGAGTCTCTTTGCAGATGACTCAAAACTGGGGGCGGTGGTGGATGGGGAGGAGGGGAGGGTGGCCCTACAGGGGGACCTGGAGGCTCTGGAAAGATGGTCTAGAAAGTGGAAGCTGAGGTTCAATGCAGGGAAATGCAAGGTGCTCCACCTGGGGGCCAGAAACCCAGGCCAAGTGTACACCCTGGGGGGGAAATGCTACAAGTCTCGAAGGCTGAGAGGGACCTGGGGGTGGATGTCAAGATGAACAACTCTGAGACTTGGAGGAGGGCAGCAGCCAAGGCCAACAGGATGCTGGGATGCATCGCTAGGGGGATCACCTCCAGAAGGAGGGAAGTGATACTCCCTCTGTATAACTGCTTGGTGAGGCTGCACCTTGAGTACTGCATGCAGTTTTGGAGGCCACACTTAAAGAGGGACATTAGCCTACTGGAGAGGGTCCAGAGGAGGGCAACCAAAATGATTTGGGGCTTGGGGGACAGGACCTATGAGGAGAGGCTTGAAGAGCTAAATATGTACACATTGGAAGAGAGAAGGGACCGGGGGGACATGATAGAGGTCTTCAGGTACATGAAGAGGGTAAATAGGGGAGGAACAGTCAGGGTGCTTGAAGGAAGGAGGAAGGGCCACTAGAGGACATGGGTGGAAGCTGGAGGGGAAGATTCAGGGAGAAAGGAGGAGGTGCTACTTCACTGAGGAGGGTGGTGGAGCCATGGAATGCACTGCCTAGGGGCTGGTGGAGGCAGAGACAGTGGAGGGGTTCAAGAGGGGGTGGGACAGGTACAGGGGAAGGGTTCTGGAAGCAAAATCCAATGCAGCAAGAATATCCAGAACTGGGAAGGGAGAAGCCAGAGAAGGCGAGGGGGACAGCAAGGTCAGCACCCAAGGTGGGGGCTGACCAAACGAGCAGACACGAAAGACCGTTAGGCCTATTCTGCTGGCATTTTAGTATGTTAGTATGTTATTTTACTTTCACTTTATTGTCACATAAGTAATTGTTTTTATTGTACACTACAATATGTAAAACAATAATAAACTATATGCAAAGCACTTTTTATTTGATTGGAGGCAAGTTTTGTTTCTCTTTTTCACTTCCAGGAGTAATGACTGTGTTGTGTTAGAGCAGGCTGTTTTATTGTTATACAGAGGATAAAGTATCGGTCGGGATATGTAATGAGATGTTTGCACATACCGCAGGGGTTAGATGCTACATAAACCCCAAGAGAGAAGCTCAAGGTGCTTATGCATAGCATCTAACCCCAAGGGTGTGTGTGTAAACTTCGAGTTTACATAACCTGACCCATGTTTTATTTTATGTAATTGCTGGGTCTTCCTTTTAGACCACAGCAATTATATAACATAAGAAAAGAACAGACGTCCGTGACTCCTGTGGGGCCGCAGTCCACTTTGGTTCAAGTGTGCGGTCCGCAGCAGTTTTTTTGTTTATTTGAATGTTTTCTGTTTTTTTTTTGCTGTCAGGTGAAAGTCCCAGTAGCGGTTCATCTCTTCACAGGATGCGGTCATCAGTCAGCAGTCTGGGAGGAAGAGCTGTGGCGCGCGCATGCACAGACCGAGGGAAAAATGTGTGCATGTTTGCCATAATAAACACTCCTTTATTACTGCAAATAGTAAAAACTCTTGGCTACACCTCAAAGGACTGGACGCTATGCCATCAACTAGTGCACTGTACTATGAAACAAGTTTATTACAAAATACAATGCGCATAGCATTTTCTTGAAAGTGTCAGGCGCGACACGAAACATACATAGATGCTATGTTTGTGCGGGTGCTACTCACGTTGTATTTTGTAATAAACTTGTTTCATAGTATGCTAGTTCATAGCGTGGTGTGCAGTCCTTTGAGGTGTAGCCAAGAGTTTTTACTATTTACAGATACTGTGGAACTTGTATTTTGGCTCCTTGTCGACAGCTCTGAGCCGTGTTCTTTTTGTTTTACTTCTTTACTATGGTGGTTTTCCTTCAGTAAAAGGAAGACCCAGTTATTATACTACTTTAAATCGATGATCTGCTCACTTAGTTGCTGACTGAATTAAGAATTTTTTTTTTGTGTGCAATAAACAAGACCTGCATCTAATCAGTTGGACATAAGCCATAAGGTATACAATACATTTACGACCTGCTGGACAATTGATGAACTGGTCAAATATACCAAGGGACATTCTGATATGCCTCTAGGCTCAGCTGATTCAACACCTGTGGAATTTATCTTACATATGCTTGTCTATTATACATAATACGTTTCAGTGCGATTTAACTAAGTGTCATATATTTTTAATAAACAAAAGTTAAAAAAAAATAAAGCTTAAAATAAAGTACCCCCTGCATATTGAGGTGTAACTAAAAGGCTCGGTATCCCCTCCACTACTGGGTAGAGACAATGTCCCCTTCCCAAACTCTTGCATACTTGTAGCGGTTCTTTAAACTCTGCACACAACATGCATTAATGTTTTAAAGAGAGGATCCTTCCCCCTCTTGCCGAATGAAAATAATTGAGATACAAATGAAGCACAGACAAAGATCTCTACCTGGGGAAATGATGAGTGGTTGCCCTGTCTCTTATAAGCAGTGCTGATACCAAATATCCATAGTTCACATGGTCCATCAGCGAGAGCGGTCAGGGTGCACCTCAAAGATGTATTAGTTGAGCCAGTAGCAGTTCGTGGGCCCCTCTCCAGCTAATCATGCCTGCAGACAGATGCGGCTCCATGAGGTTCAGGGTAAGTGGGTCTGAGAGTAGGCCGGGGGAATGTAATGAGACATGTAGCCATACACATGTGGTTTCCTATGATATGAATCTAGCTACTGCACTACTCTAGCTCCTGCCCCTTTACTTAGATCCCTGTCGAGAGGGAGGCTGATATAGGCATTAGCACCCTGTCAAACTTGTATGATATCCACCACAAGCATCACAAATTCCTTAAGTTGCAGCTTTTTTATGGGTTAATTCCAGTAGCCCTAGTCTACACTTTGGCAATCAGGGGAACAGATTGTGCCTGATTAAGGACTGCATAACAGTGGGGGACAGTATATATAAAGGTACCCTGGAGTTGGTGCAACTGCCAAAATGACTGAATGGTCCCTAGGGAAATAGCTACCATGAGTCAACTGGTTTCCTTGCCATGTTTCTGCACCCCCCCTTGCAGATAGGACAACAACTTGATTAGGGCAGAGCACAACTCACTTATCTCCTCCCCCCACAACTTCAAACCCTTGCTCCTCCCTGACATCTTCACCCCCCCCCCGGGGGATAGCATAGCTTATCGGAATGATTCAAGGTGGGGACTGCCCTCTATCCTCTTACTCTGCTACCATGTGTGGAATCCCTACTTGGGGAAAGAAACCCTGCCTACCTACTGGGACCTAAGTATATGCCCAAGGTTTATACACCCATTAACCTATAACTAGAAAACCTAGGGGAAATCTTCTCCTCCTCCATCCCACACAGTTAGGATGGCTCCTCAAATGTGCCCCCCCACTCCGTTCCTCCACTCCCTTCCTTTAGGCAAGCAACCTGACTAAATAGTAGTACCTTTGGTTGACTAAATAACCCCTCACTATAGTACCTGAGGCCCTGCACTCAGGGATTTAGTGGTAGACAGTTCAATTTTGTTTTGCTTTTTCTTTCCCCTCCTCTAGCCCAAGGATGAGTATGGCTTGTTACTGTTTGGGACTTTGTCCAATAAGCTTAGAGGCTAGTATGTTCTGTTGGGGGTAGGTAGCAAGGTTTCCTTCCCCCTTGGTGTTTGTATTTTCTGCTGGTCTCTCCTGTAGTGGTATTGGACCTTAGTCTTAGTCTTTCGTTAATAAGCTGTTGATGTTTTTCACTGTTGGTGATAATATGAACCAAAATGTTACCTTAATACTTAGTTTATCTTTTATTGTCAGTTTTTCTGTAATTTAAATGTTAAAGATCACATTAGTGGAATTTTTAGTAAATCTAGAAGAAGTATGCTCTGGCTATGACAGTTTCCAGTATGGGATCCTAAAGATGTCCCTTGGAGATGGCACAACTTTATGGCTCTTGCCACTGAGGTTGAATGTGAATTCCCACATAGCTGGGAACAGGTCTGCTTAGATATATCTTTTCAGTTTGTCTCAATGTAAGTTAGCACAATGTGTCCCCAGTGTTCACTCACCCATAATTTCCTTCCACAATGGGTTCAGAAAACAAAATTTACCATTTGGTCTCCTGGAATGTCCAGGGTTTTAATTCATCAATCAAAAGGAAGCAGGTGCTCTGCCACCTTTGAAAGAATCAGTGCGGTATTGCCATGCTACAAGTAACACACTTTCACCATGCTGAAACTCAGAAACTAAACATGGAATGGGTGGGACAGATGATGGGAAACGCATACACCACAAAGCCAGGGGGAGTAGCTCTACTACTCCTCAAACTACTCTGGGCTCAAATTCTATCCACAGCAAGCTCTCGGGAAGGTAGATTGGTCCTGACCCTGATCGTACTTAACTCCCAACCCATCCTCTTGGCTAACATGCAGAGCCCATATTCAGACACAGACAGCTTTATCCCTCAAGCGGTTCAAGACATGTCAACACTCTTGTAAGCAGGGTACAGATTAATACTGGGGGTGGGGGTTGGGAGACTTCAGCGAACTCTGGGGCCCAGTGATGGATAAATTATGCTGTCATAACCAGTTGCTTACCAAATTCAGGAGATCACTCCATGCTCTGGCTGAGGAATAGAATCTTGTGGGCCTGCGGAGAAGTCTGAATCCCAAAGGATGGGACTTCACATTTCACTCCAATCCACATTACTCAAGTAGCAGGATGGACTTCTTCATGCTGCCAATAAGGCAGATGCATAAAGTTCAGCAAGTCTCAATAGGACTCATCATTTTTTATTATCATGCCTGTGGTTATCTTGTGCTGGGGATAGGCCCTCTCACTCAGGACCCCCCATGGTGGTGTATGGGCACCTACCTTTTATCCCACTGGCTGACTGCAGAAATAAGCTCCTTTCCAGCCATTAATGATACTCCAAAGGTGTCTAGGGCCACCCTGTGGGATATCCTTAAGGCCTATTTAAGAGGTCAAATAACCAACTATACCTCTCACCATAAGAAACTACTTGAAAGAAATTGTGGACCTTGAACAGACTCTGAAGCAGAAGGAGAAAGAGTACAGCAACCTTATGATACACGACTCTCAGCTACACTGGAGCCCAGATAACGGATAAACACTGTCTCATCAGCAGCGCAGAAGGTAATAATGAGGACCTCCCATAGATACTAGGAGTCAGAAGAGAAAGTGGGGCCTCTTTAGACATACCATATACTAAGACGCAACAAGCATCCTAGCACATTGCTTGGGTCCGACTGCCATCTGGGGCACTCACAAACAAACCCACTGAGATAAATGAGGCTTTTGAACAACTCTATATCAAACTCAATACTTCAAAGAGGGGCCATGCGCTCCTCCCCTCCCCCAACACCTGTGGGATTTTGTACTGGCAGTGTCACTTTCTTTTTACAGTTAAAGTTTTTATTGTAGCTTTTTCATTTACAAACAGGAGGATGCATTAGAAACATTCTGATACATACCAAATGCAGGTATATAGTCATGAAGAAGACAATACAAACTTCCATAAGAATATTCGGTGTGCAGTTTGATCTGTTGGCACTTCTTGCAACAGTTAGCTGGCTATGCTAGAAGTGAGGAAGACATCCTGCCCTACAAAAACATGAAAGCAACCACAAAGGAAAAAACAACACCTAAAACAACTATACAGTATACATTACAAAGATATGATGGAGAACAAAAATAATCTGCCAGTAGTACAAAGATCCAGCCCCATTAATGTAACATAGGATAAGGGCAATTTCAGTAAGGTAAAGTTATCCTGTTCGTGTTCTGAGTTTTACATATGATACAAATGGTTGCCCACAGCTGGAATGGGCCAAACGAGTGTTAGCAGCTAACTGAGTTAATCTAACATGGCTAGTTGTGTTAAGGAGCTTAGCAGTTTGTACATGGTTGGGATTTCCATCTTACGCCATCTGCACAGAATAAGTCTTTTGACTTGCACACTCAACAGAGTGAGCCAGCTGTGCTCCTGCGTGTTAAGGTGGGACGTGGAGTGTCACTTTTTAAGCTTTCAAAGGAGCAATTTGCAGAACTGGAATCTCCTAATTCCCTTCAAGAACTGCTGATGGCAGTTCATACCCTTACTAAAGGGAACACCATGGAACCAGATGGCCTCTCAGTAGAGCTGTATCAAACCTTCTTACCAGTCCTTGGCCAGCCCCTGCTGACAACCTTGTAAGATGCTTACAGAACAGAGATATTGCCACCCTTAGTGTTGGATGCTGTAATTATCCTCCTCCCAAAACCATGGAAGGACCCTCAGATGGTCTCTAATTACTGGCCCATACTGCTGCTAAATGTGGATGCTAACATTTTAGTGAATGTCCTAGCACTGAGATTGGAGAAGGTCATCCCTGACATCAACACCCAATAAACAGAGTTTGTAAAGGACAGAATGGTGATAGACAATATCACATTAAATCACACATTGACAAAACTGTTCCAAAAGTTCACCAGTGTTTGGGATGCTTAAAGTGTGCCAGGCATTGCCTGTCAAGCTTGGATTATAAACACATTATTGGGCAAGCAATTCTCCCTATTCTTGATTATGGTGATACTATTTATCACCACGCTTTTGAGTCACATCTCCATTCCATCATTGCTCTTTACTACACCAGTTAAACTGATTCCTTCTCCAGTAGTAATCTTCACTGGTTATCTCTCATTTATAAATTGGCCAACAATGAACCCCCTGCTTGTTTATCAGAAAGATTACTTGTTCCTGCTCACAAACACAGTTACAGAGATATACCACTGTGTGGGTTTCCCTTACCCAAATTTTACACATGTTTTTGGTGGAGAATGTTTCTCATATGGAGCCCCTTTCTCTTGGAACAATTTCTGCCTTCAGCTTAGGCATTCCTCTACTCTTTGCTGTAGGAACAATCTGTTTGCAACTGTTTTACTATTTGATTTGTATTGTATATGTTTGTTATTAGAATTCTATTTATTATCTTCTTGTAACTTGCTATAATTATGACTTGGGATGTTTTGTAAATGAGACTTGCTTCTCTTGGAACCTATCCTGTATTTCTGCAACTTTTAAATAGAAAAAATATGGATGTTATCTGCGTGGCATCCAGGCATGAGACCCCGGCACTGCTAGTAAGTGTGGACACAGAAAAGGCATTTGATTCTGTGGAATGGGACTACCTTTTCCAGGCTATGCAACCCATGGGAATGAGTCCCAACTTCATCAGCTGAGTACGACTTCTGTATGCTAACCCCTTGGCATGTATTCTTATGAATGTGTTCCGTATAGCTATGGAACCTCTTCTTTGGAAAATATATCATACTAAAGAGGTGGGGGGGGGGTGTTAGTTGTCAGGGCACTCAGCTCAAAACCCTAGCATATGCTGATGATTTACTGGTCACAGTGTCTAACCAAGACACTTCAGTGCCAGCACTGCTGTCCCTCCTGACAGAGTTCAGTCAACTGCATACCTCTCAACTGCTATGAATTTCACATAGCACTATGATTTTCACACTCAGATTTACCCTTGCTCCACATAGGTTTACTGGTGTTCTTCATAATGTTAGAGCTATTTCTGGACACACAAATTATTAAATCATTTAACTAAGCAAATAGAAACATTCCTTTTCACTAACTATATGGGGCCCAGTATCAGTAGACATTTTATTCCTTCAAATAAGAAAGTGCTCCACATTCTGGCTATTTGCTATGATTTTTGTAGGCCAGTGCTATGATTTTTAATGCTGAGAGGTTGAGAGATATGGTCAGCTGTCTGGGTTTTGGGTGAATTGGAATAAAACTGAAGTTCTTCCCCTAAACAAATGTATCCAGCAAGGCCCAATGAAACATCTGGGACTCCACTGGGAACCCTCCTCTGTCTCACACCTGGGCATGCAGTTAACAGCTGATCTTAACTTAATAGTAAATCTCAATCTGAATCCTCTCCTACAAGTCCTGGAGACAGACTTATGCAGGTGGAAGAAGCTTAAACTGACATTTGGTGATAAAATAGCATGTAAAATGATGCTATTCACGAAAGTCCTATTCTGCCTCAGTAGTCTACTGGTCTCAATATAGCAAGAAAAACTGCAAAAACTGGAAAAAGTTGCTTCTTTCATTCTTATGGGAAGTTTCGAAACTGAGGTTCAACCTACATAAATTAAAAGACCCAGGGAGACAAGGAGGATGGTTGTGGACCTGTCACCAAGTGGCTGGGATGTGGTACAACCTCCACTGACTTATGCCCCCCCCCATCTAACAATACCCCAGTGTGGTTCCCACTTAAGCAGGGCTCAAGAGAGTGCCCACCCTGGGCAACACATAGTTAAGCATCACAGAAATTAGCATCTCCCTCAACCTCCCCAGTGAGGAATTTTGAAAAACAGACCAGGTCTAATCTGCTCAAGAATCAAAATGGAATACATACTATCTGGTAAAGGGGAACCTCTTTGGCACAATCTTCATCTCTGTATAGAGAGTGAACCTATCTGGTGGAATTCCTGGGTAGCTAAAGGAATCTTAACAATAGAGAACCTGTTTCAACTAAGTACTGATGCCATAGATTCCTTCTGAAACCTAATGCTCTGATATGATCTGCCCTGCTCTGACGTCTGGAGATATCTCCAGCTAAGACAAGCCATCAGGTGGTGTAAATCACCCTTGACACCACCTGATTCTTCAAAAGTATCATAGGAATCACTAAGCTTCTTTAGACTTTCATCCATTATGTTTGTTCTACTTATGTGGTTTTGCCCTTTGACCTATAATAGGTATCTAAGTTGTGTTTAAATGCATTCATTGTTGGACTACCCACTACTTCTATTGGAATTGCATTTCATACTGGGACCACTCTTTGGGTATACCAAAATCTCCTATTTTGGTGGTTCCATTTATTTGCTATCAGTTGCAAAGGGAGGGCTCTCATATTGTAAGTTCGTGGTTTAAAGTGTAGTCCAAAGTCATCCCATAGAGAAGGATCAGAGAATGTTTATATAGCAGACACATATCCCCTCTTTGTCTTCCGTATTCCAGGGGAAAAAAGGCCCAGTGTCTTCATTCTATCCTCATATTCTATCCCATCCATACCTGTATTGTTCTTGTTACTCTCTTTTGAATCCTCTGCACTCTGTTTATCTTACCCTTTTTATAAGGTGCCCAGACCTGGGAACAGTGCTCAAGGTGCGGTCGCACCAAGGCCCCATAGAGTGGCATCAGCACCTCACTTCTTCTACTCCCAATATGTCTGATTATGCAATTTAAGGTTTTGTTTGCTCTCTTAGTAACTAGGTCACAATGTGACTTAAATTGTAAGTCATTTGTAACTGTGACTCCTAGATCTTTTTCCTCTACAGAAATATTGAGGTTTTTTTTTCTAACTGATATTTATAGCCTTGATTTGTTTTGCCCAAAAGTATAACAAAGCATTTGTCCTTATTTAGCTGGAGCTTGCTATTGGTAGTCCATTCCTGTATGTAGTCCAAGGCTTTCTGGGGTAATATACTATCTTCATGTGTATTTATGACAGAACCTAACCTACAATCGTTGGTGAATTTTATAATCCACATATTGCTATGTCAAATTTGTAGTAAGAAAACATATATATTGAACAAGGATGGTCCCAGCATGGACCACTGTGGCACACCACTAGTCACCTCTGTCCAATCTGAGAGGACCCCATTTATTGCCACACTCTACCTCCTCCCCCCAAAGCCATGCCGCTACCCAGGTAACTATAGTTTCATCAAATCCCATGGTTCTGAGTGTGCAGATCAATTCATTATGTGATAGTTTGTCGAAGGACTTGGAGAAGTCCAACTATATAACATCAACTGGCTGTCCCTGGTCCAGTGCCCTGCTGACCCTCTCATAAAAGTGGAGAAAGTTTGTCTGACATGACCTATTCTTTTTGAAGCCACATTGTGTTGGATCATGCATGTTTCTGACCTCTAGGTATTGTAGAATATGGTCTTTCAGTATTCCCTCGAGTATTTTCTCCAAGATTGAAGTTAGGCTTACTGGTCTGTAGTTTTTGGAAGCAGTTTTAAATCCCTTTTTGTAGATGGGGATAACTGTTGCCTCTCTCCAACCTGGCACCACAGCCCCTGTGTCAATTGAGTTTTGGAATATGTGTGTCAGGGGAGGCGTTATTTGCTCTGCAATTTCAAAAATAATTCTGGGATGCTGACCATCAGGTCCCGGTGATTTATTTTTGTTTATTTTCTTAAGTCTGTGCAAGACATCAATGAATTCTATTTGTATCCGACCATTTGGTGCTTTTTTTTCTCAGCATATATGGGAGTATGCATGGAAGTAGTTTTGTGATTGAAAACAGAACTGAAATATTGATTTAGTATGTTTGCTGTTTGTTTCGGATCTGCCATTTTGTTGTTTGTATCTTTAAAAGGTCCAGTGGTCCTATTAGTCCCCCTTGCTTCATTTACATATGAATAACAAGTTTTGTAATTATCATTAATATTGTTTGCTAGCTTTAATTTGTATTGTGATTTGGCTATTTTGATCTCCTTTTTCACTCTTTTTTACTGTTTCCTTGTATTTATGTGTTTGCTCAGTATTCTCCCTGACTCAAGTTTGTTTGAGCAATTTGTTTTTGTGTTTGATTAGTCTTTTAAGTTTTGAGTTTAGCCCCCTTGGTGTCCTGCCTTTACTATGGTGCTTGGCCATCTGCGGACTATATCTGTGTGTTTCATAGTGTATTTTACTTGTTAAAGGGTCCCACATGCTTTCCAGTGAGGACGAATTGAATTGTGTTTTCCAATCCCAGTCTTCCAAGTTGGCTTTTACGGAGGTGAAGTCAGTCATCCTGAAGTTACATTTTGTTGAATGTTTACATGCTCAATATGATGTACTGTTATATCAAAGAAAATAGTCTGATGGTCACTGTTTCCAAGCGGTGTGTCAGTTGTCATATCATAACAAGTCTGACCTTCCACAACACATCACTAGCTGGATGAAAAATCTCGACAGATTGTGAGGCAGAATCTAATCCTTCCTCTTGGAACCTCACTGTCCAGCTCTGAGGAAGCAACAATCTGTTTAGGAAGCAGAACTCCAGGTACCCATCCCTGACAATATATGGGCAATAATACTAAGAAAGGCCCTCAGAATTCAGAGATATGTGATACTAGCCTATTCATAAAAATATTCTTTATAGGGGTATAGCACACAAAAGTTTAACTTAAAATGGACCTAATGTCTAATGATACATGCTGGAGATGCCACAAGAATACTGACACACTTACCCACATTGTACGGGCATGCCCTGTCATTCAGAACTTTTGGTCTGAAGTGTTCACCTTTTGCAACAAAGTGACAGGCCGGTTGCTCCCACAAAACTCCATATTCTGGCTTCTGAGAAAGGTCTTTTGCAGACCAAACTGTTCCCTGCTGATCCTTTCTTTGGCTCCTCCTTGCAGCATAGGAAGCCAAAAGGCAGATACTCCACACACAGAGCTCTGACCACCATCCAACCCTATCTGAATGGATATCGTCCTTCTCCAAACTGGCAAAGTATGAGTGACAGACCCTTCTGGCCAATCACAATATGGGTAGATTTAATAATATTTATATAATGGGAAGGGAAAATCCAGCATCCTGATCCTTAGTCCATTCATTAGATGTGTCTAATGCATGACAAAAAACAAGTGCTCTGAACCAGGACACATTACAACAGAAATCCTTGTGTCACATAGAATTTTAACATTTAGAACAGCCACCATTTTCCCCCATGCTGAGAAACTACACACTGGGCCCAGTTTTAAAAGATCCCTTAGAGTGATACAAGTTCCATCGCTTTAAGGGTTGTGGCAAACTCCAGGTGCACCAGGGACCATGCGTCCAATTTTATAAAAATCAGAATTCCTGTGCCAAACTCCGCAGGTTTGTCTCAAGCCGCCAGCTGCACCAAACATTTGGTGCACCTGCAGAAATTGCTGCAGGTATCCACCCCCTCCCCCCACCTGGCTCAACACTAGAAGGGCCAGGATGGTTGGGGAGGTGAAGCTGCTTGCTGGGTGGGGCAGGGGGCATGAGGAACATGGGAGGTAGCAGAGGGGGAGTCAATGTTAGTGATGTGGCACCTTACGGGGTGCAATTATAGCTGTATAAATATTGTAAATGCCAGCATGTAATCATACTGTACTACAATGTACAGTAACTAGTACCTATACTGTAAATACATAACCAGCCCTAAAGAAACACACTGCAGGCAGGACCAGTGATAAACCTGCAGAATATGGCATCATGTTGAACCGTAACATAGCAGACCTCACAGCTGTACAGTGATACAGACATCACTGTACGGTTGTGAGGCATCTGCTGTGCCTGATTCAATATGATACAGTATTCTGCAGATTTATTACTGGTCCCTCCTGCGGTGTGTTGTTTTAGGGCTGGTTATGTATGTACAGTATGGATACTAGTCACTGTACATTGTAGTTCAGTATGATTATGTGCTGGCATTTACAATATTTATACAGCTGTAGTGAAGTGTGCAGCAGTAAGGAATGGCACATCTGGTGCTGAGGAAGGGAAGAGTGGCAGCTTGCACATGCGCACAGCAAGAAAAACCTGGTGTGTGTTCACTGTTATAACCAACTGGTAATAACAGCAAATTATAACTGGATTTCCCTTAGGGAAAAATAATACCCAGTTATTATAGTTTCTTTGCCACTCACCAGTATATATTCCTTTTCAAAGAATTCATTTTTAGAGCTTGTATTTAATAACTTACCTTGCTGTGTTCATATGTTTGGAAGTTAAAATGGAAAAGGGATTGTAGTACCTTGAGACATTTTTGATTTACTGTATGTCTGTTGGTTGTCACGGGTAGAAATTGTATGTACTTGATTATTTCTCAATAAAAAATATTTGAAAAAAGATGCAAAAATCGAGGTTTAACATTAAAGTGATTGTTCAACCCTAATGCACAGGTGTAGTAGTGCCTGTACAGTATCTGTCTGTCTGTCTGTCTATCTAATCTATTTCTTGGTCTGTCTGTCTAATCTATCTATCTATCTATCTATCTATCTATCTATCTATCTATCTATCTATCTATCTATCTATCTATCTATCTCTCTATCTATCTATGTCTCCATCTATCTACAGTAACTCTTTATCTAGCTGTCTAGCTATTTATCTCTATTATAGTGGCACAATGGTGCCATTATGGTTAGGGTTGAGCAGGGTGTTTAATGTTAACCCCCACATTTTGCAGCTTAATAGCTTTGCTACCATTCAATGGAACTGCACAAAACTTTGCATGCTCTGTCCTGTGGGGTAGATCAATTGATGTGCCAACTTTCATTCTGATTCGATGATGGATTCTGAGATCCGGATAGTGAATGAGAGTGATTTTTTTTTTTGCTGTTTTCTTTGTCCACCTCAAACACCCAGATGGTTTGGAATTTTGGTCTGACTTTTTCAGAGCAGAAAGGGCTTGGCCCACAGATGAGCTTTTTGCTAGTTTGGATAAAAAATATAAATCCATTCCAAAATTATTGATTTTTAAAATTTCTGTTCTGAGCATGCTCAGTAGGCACTTTCAGGTTAGCTGCAGAGAATGAAACAAGAATTGGTTGATCCTCTTTCATGTGAAAAAATCCTTTTTCTTATGCTGCCATCTTGTTCTCCTTTTTTCCAAACAAAAAAATTTCCAAAACCCACAAAAATGTCATGGTGTAGAGAGACCAATACATGTATCTTGCTCGTCTGGAACCTGTTTGGTGGATTCTGCAGTTATCAGTTAGAAAAATCACTCTGAATTTTTTTTAATTTGTATTGCATTTTCAATCCTTTTTTGTGACTCGCTCATACAAAAAAGGATTCATAAATATGGGTAAAGATTTATGTTCTTTGTCCACACATAGCTCACAGACAGCTTAGAATATTGCCCTGAAAATTTCAGGGGAGAAATGGCTTAGCCCACAAATGTACCTTTTGCTGGTCTGATGAAAAAATGTGAATCTGTAGTGGCAACCCCCCATCGCTGTCCCTGTATTTGAAAATCAGGATAGCATTAACATTACCCTTCAATTAAATCAGCCTTGTGCCTTAATTGGGGAAGAGATCAGGAGATGAACTGACAGACCTGGGCAGCAGGAGGAAAAAATAGAGATTACCATTTTCTACAGTGAAGTGCAGAGTGGTTAACTAATGATAAACTAAACTAGGAACTGTAAGGTTACTACTAAGCTTTTCCACCCGAGCTTTACACTCTTCTTGCAGTTATGGGTACTTGTCAGTTAGCTATGGAGGTCCTCTGTTTGGATGTTATACCATACAGCTTGTGGGTTCAAATTCAGTAGAAGCTGTGACCTGCAGTCATTAATGCACAAGAACATTTTACTGAATAAGTTAAACGCCGTGCACAGCCCACAATATGGTTTGCCAACCCACCACACACTCACTCAGCTCACTCGTCGACTCTCCTCACTGCCCAGCCACCCACCACACAGCTCATCTACAGCTTGCTTGTCACCTCTACTCACAGCCCAACTGTCCTCTTTACTGCCTCCTTACAGCCTGCCTGTTGGCACTCACCGCTGATAACCAATATCACAATTAACAGTTTGGGAACATCAGCTAACTGAAAGACCGTTAAATTCAGCATTTTAAGCTGCCTGATACCACATTGCTTGCTCTTAGCCTCAGATCACTTGATATAACAATGATACTGGGAAAGTTAAAAGGCTTACCTATTCTTTGATGCATTTGGGGGTTAGTGTCAAGAGCAGTGAGAGCCTGGAACCACATATATTTGGGGTCCTAGTGGGGGAGGTATACCTTCCTAACACAATAGGTTAGACAGTCTCTGAGTGTGTCAGGAAGAACCCTGACAGCAGTGATGCAGTGGAATGAGAAGAGAGCACCCAGAGCACCCAGAGGACCTCCATAGCATTGATTTATTCTGTTCTTCAATATACTCTTTTCACCATGTATGTGAGTATAGGGGTAGGGTGCTGTAAGACTACTTTTGATATATTACATGTACCATATCCAGTGTGACAAATAAATTATTTGTTGCATTATTGCAGACACAAGAAAAGTGCAAACAATACCATAATATTACTTTAGTTGGAGCAACAACGTCCCCACTTGTTGTGCTACATGGTATGCCTGGAATACTGTAGACAATGTTGCATCACTGCAACTGCCCTAAAGCCCTAACCTTGGACAATGAAATGCCTGCTGCTACTGCACCTTGTATCACACTTGAGTACTGGAACTAGCAAGCACTAAGTTATGTTTGAACTCCTGAATACTGTAAATACGGAAGAAGAATCTGAAAAAAAACTAAAGTCCCAAATCTTTTTTTCGTATACGGGATTCTTTTTTTTTGTATGCTTTTTTCATTCATAAAAAAAGATGCCTCATACAAAAAATTATTTGGACATAGTTTTTTCCCAGATTCTTTTTACGTATGAAGGGATCCTTTTTCATATGGCTGAATTATTTTTTTGTATGGCTATACAAAAAAAGGGAAGCAGGTCACGAAAAGTATTTTAAAATAAAAAACATGCATTTGGGGGTTAGTGTCAAGAGCTGTGAGAGCCTGGAACCACATATATTTGGGGTCCGAGTGGGGGAGGTATACCTTCCTAACACAATAAGTTAGACAGTCTCTGAGTGTGTCAGGAAGAACCCTGACAGCAGTGATGCAGTGGAATGAGAAGAGAGCACCCAGTCAGGAGAGAGTGGTTGGAAGAGCAAGGATTATAGTGGGTGGGTATATCCCCCTATATACCACCAATGTCAGTTGAGGTACATGAAAAAAAAAATTAGTATGTATGACACCAACCAACTAATTAACTGTATTAACACCTGAATAACACATTAATACCTCATGCACTACAAACAACTCTATTACACACACAATAACACCTGTAACAAGCACCTGAATAACACATGCAACAACCATCTTACTACAGTATTTAACAGCCACCATAATAACACATATAATAATCACCTTAACAAGTTCTCTAAAAGTGGCACAGTACCAACATCTTCTTGAAATTTAGCCCTCAAACAATTAGAACTGACTTTACCTGCCAAGCCCTCCATGCTGCTCCTCCTGTAGCTCTAGGGTACTCTTCATCATAGACCTCCATCCCTGACTAAACAGTTTCAGATGCCGGCTCTCACATGAGGCTCCTGACCAAATACCAATGGGTGCAATCGCCACTCTAAGTTCAGACTTCCTAAGAACACCAATTGCCACTCCCAGCCACACAAACAAAGCTCACGTGCCTTCCTAAAAAGAAAGTCCTGCCAAACCACTCCCCCTTATATAGCAGAAGTACAGTAGAAGTCACACTAAACTGCTCTACCAATGAGTTGCTTTAGCATTTCTGACTGAGTTACATAAGTGTTGCTGGATTCAGTACAAAACCTTACACAAACTGTTTCTGAAGAGTTACTACTTAGTTTTGCATTGCATTGTGATTGGATTTCAGGTGTATGCCAACTGAGTAGCAAAACATTTTTCTAAACATTGCTCTTGAGCTGATTTAAGTGTTGGAAAACAATGCAGTATGAGTTGCCAATGCACTGCCAGCTGTAAAAAACAATGCTAAACCAACTCATTGGCAGGACAGTTTAATATGACTTGTACTATACTTCAATGGGTGGTTCTGTAGCTGGAGGCACTCATCCACAATGTAAGACATAGACACAGTTTTGCAGCTGCGGGTATAAGACATGCCCACTGACCTCTGGCCGTAGAAATGCAGGCCTCACAAAATGCATGTTACCCAAACTACTACAGTACTTTTATTTGCAGATGCTCAGGCCCCGAAGAGTTATTTGCCTCTGCAGCCACAGGTGTAAGACATATACACTAATGCATGTCTGCAGAAGCACAAGCCACTGTGTAGCCTGCACTTCAACAGCTACTTATAAAAATAAATGACACCCAAATTGCAGCAGTACATCTGTCTGCAGAACCACAGACCTTTGTGGGGCCAGCACTTATGCAGCCCCAGATACTCATGAACATTGTAAGACATACACACACAGTTGTGGCTGTAGAAGCACAGGCCCTGTGCTTCTGAGGCTGCAGATACAAATACATGAAGGAAGCACATCTGTGCTACTGCATTTGTGTAATCAGGAAACAGTCGTATATTGTTTATCTTACCTGATGGTCGCTGTCTGTGGTCGCTTGTGGGGTGTTGTCCTTTTGCTGCTTGGCATGGTGGGGAGTTAGGGTTGGGAACCCTAATGCCAAATTTTCATACTTTTGTGGCATTAAGGTGAACTCTAACTGGCACATTGACACAGTTTTTCTTTTTGAGATTGTGGAATCATATGCTCATTCATGCAGGTCCCTTCAGGATCTGTATGAACAGAAGCAGATGAGGGCCCTACACCAAAGGAATAGTCTGTCTGCTTATGGAAGTGCACATCCATGTGACAAAGAATGTCAAGAATTTGTGGGTCTGTCTGGTGGGCTGTGGAATTGCAGGGACCCCTGGGCCCAATGATTCCTTGTGGTGACAGATACTACAGATACAAAAAGAGTCCAACTGTCCATTAAAGCACAGGGCCATCTGGCACACAAGGGTGCAGAGGTGCCAGGTCCTATGTCAAGAGAAAAGTTCTCTTCACTTTATGGTACTTGGGCTCATGCAGGCAATGATGCACATTCCCTTCCCAGGCTGGGGGGTGATGCCACATGACAGTGCTGTCCACCCAGCCTCAGCCCATCCATCTAGTTCACTGAGCTCGCCCCCTGAACTCAACTCACTGTCACAGGATCACAAAGCACTACCCACTGGGATAAAGGCTGGTAGAACACACGACGTTTCTAAATTTTTTTTTTTTTAATTTTGACCAAGAAATTAGTAATTTTATAACTCCCCCTTATAAACATGACATGTAGCATATTGGATAGTAGGTGAAACATCATTTCACACCACAAGTACAAAAACACCTTTCATCCAGGATTTGAAAAACATCAGCAGTGGTGGTGTTAAAAAAATGGCTATGCTGAAAGTTTGTAGTCAAAATAATGATAATTGCCAAAATTATGAGTGAGCATGGAAAAATGCCAGTGTACATTTAAAAGTTTGTTGTTTTTTTTAATATTTTGCCCCAGATTTTAAACATAGTGTTCTTATGACCCGATGTCATGATCCAAGTGGGTGAAAATGTTTTAAATCCTGCTGGAAACATGGACTGACTGTGAAATCCCCTTTCGGCCCCGTGTTGAAAATTTTCAGCTACCTTGTTTATAAGGTGGGGTCCCAAAAAGCCCATGTTGAATGTCTGGTGGAAAAATACTGAAAATTAGTGGAGTTATAAGTGAATTTTGAAATATTTCAACATTCTCTCATAATTTGGACATTTTACCATAATTTTCCACCAAATTTTCAACATTGTCTTCTAATGAACCAACCTCATAAATCCAGTAGGTGAGAATTTTCAAATCCTGCCTGAAAGGTGTCTTCGTGGTGTGACTGCAAAATCACCTTTCAGGACAGATTTGAAAATGGTCACCTACCTTGTTCAAGACGTTGGGTTCCAAAAAGGCCATGTTAAAAATCTGGTGTAAAAATATTTAAAAATGTTAATGTTATGAGTAAAAGTTCAAGATGCATTGAAATACATTAACTGGACTTACCTTATTTTCTCATATCACAGTCACAGTTCCAGCAGGAGGACATCTTTTCAACTGGAAAGTGGTGGATCTAGTGTACATTATGGGACCATATTTAGGGAAGTGTGGGTGTGTGGGTGCTATATGGGAGGTTGGGGGTTGGCTCAGATCAGCGAGGGACCATTTTCTTCATTGCAGGTTTAATTTAAAAAAGGGACTTTTTTTTCTTTCTTACAGGTTTACAAAAGTAAAAAAGATTTATGCTGGATAGTTTTCTTTAACAGGGATGGACCCGACACTAGGGACTGAGCACACCAGTGTTGGCAGTTATTGATCAGTGGCAGTGGGGGTGGGTAGGCACTCCAGTGTCACCACTGTTGTATTGAGGGGATGAGCAATCTTGAGAGGATGGGGGAAGTCAAGTGGTACTGGGGTGGGCACCCTGGTCCACTTATAATTAAGCATTATAGTATAGATTAATTGGGATGGATGATGTACGGATGACTAAGCTGGGAGGGGGACGTACTGAAAAAAGAAAGAATTAGGATAACGAGGGAGGTCTAGCTGAGCTAGGAGGGGGAGGAATTACTGAAATTAATTTTGGGGGGTGTACATCAAAAAAGGAATTCCCCTGTTGCACAACTTTGTGTGCAACTGAGGAACTCTCGAGTTACGACAGGAAAAATAGCTCCTCTCACTAAGCTGGGCACAGGATTTTTGGATGCACAGAAAACACATTTCTAGGCTTAATTTTAAAAAACAAACATCAGAATCTAGCTAAATGGGTCCTGTTTAGCTAGTTCCAAGTGTTTATTTTTAAAAATACATCATTTTTAGGTATTCTACATGTTTGTTGGTTTAAAAAAGACAAGACGGTGGTGTTAACAACACAAGAAAGTTTTTTCATGTTGCTGTTTTTCATGTCATGAGAACTAAGTGGTGCATAAGAACAATACTCTTGTGACGCAAACATTTCTTGTATGAGAGGTCCCTATTGGGCATGTTCAGGAAAAACCCTAACATCCTTATAACTTTGAAACCTATTAACATTTTTTCATGAAACGTTAAAAAGGCACTACGTTGGCACAGGCTGTTTCTACCCTAAATGTTTCAGAAAAAAATTCTGTGCCATCAGGCTGCAGACTGTAAGTGAGAGCAAAAATAACATGTAATCAGTATAGGACAATATTCATTTTCATTAAAAAGCAACATTCTGTATCTCAGAAACTTTGCAGGCTGTTGTCACAAAACTTGCCATGCCTTGAGAACTTGCTACCAAGGCAATTCATGTCAAATGTTGGCCAATTTTGTCAAATGCTGGCAATGTTATCAAGGTCTGAAAACTGTGGTTTAACATTAAACACTCTACTCAACCCTAAGTACACTGGTGCTGCTGTGAATATATATATATGTATGTATATATATATATATTTTATATATATATATATATATATGTATGTATGTATATATATATATATAGTATAAGATAAAAAACTTCATTTATTGCATTAGTTAGGGTCAGCCAACAGTGAGAGCTCGGTGTTAGTTGAAACCCCTTGGACCCCCACCCATCATCAGTCGGGCAAGATATCGGTCCCTAACTCTCACCCCATCAGATGTGTGAAGAAGCAGAGGTATAGGAGAATGGGGTGAGAGTTAGACCGACGACCTCAATGCGCACCCCTCATGCCAGTTGGGGTGGGCGGGGTCCAAGGGGGTTTCAACTCTAACACCGAATTTCCTCGCTTTTGTCGCTGTGGAACAACCCTAACTAATGCATTAAATGGAGTTTTTTGCCTCTAATTTCCCTTCTTTTTGAGAATGATAACGAGAAATAGTGAATGTAATGCAGCAGAAGGGCCCCGCAGTCCTGCCACGTGTTGTCTTGTGACATAGTAACAGGAACAGCAACGCAAACAGAAGTGCTAACAGTGGCACACATGGTAATGCAAACATGAATGAGAAGAGAAAGGGTAACACACACGGTGGCATAGACGGGAACGGTCCGCCACGTGATGTCTTGTCACATGGTAACATGGTGCCCGCAAATGCAAATGGTAATGGGCATGGTGACGCAAAGCGAAACAGAAAGAGAAACAGTACTGTAGACACAAATGGTAAAAATAACTGAAACGCAAGTGCAAATGAAAATGCAAAGGATAACGTACATGGTGGCGTAGACGTGAACGGTAAGTGAAACGGGTACAGAACCACAAGCGGAAAGGGCAACGGTAACAGTAATGAAAGCACACAGGCTGGTTTTCCCCCCAACAGCTTCATAGAGAAAGACAGTGAGTACAAAGAATGTATGCATAATAATGGGTCTCGGAGCAGAAAATGAGGAGTTGGAATACTAAATTGCTTATATCTCAGGAACCGTATGACGTAGAAAACAAATTTAAAAGTCATATGATTTGTGACTTTCCTGGCTAGTTTTGTACTTAGCCCTGTTAGGGGGCTAAGCATTTTTCTGACAAAAAGTCCGTATCTCGCACCGTTTCCGAGATACGGGCCCTGAAAGGCGTGGCGAACGCCGTAATGTTATCCTATGGGAATAAAAGAGAAGTTTGGAGTGCCATAACTTTGGCTCCCTGTAATATTTTTTCATCAAACCACTAAAAGGCACATCTGTCAGATGTTGGCTGTCTTCCCTCCAAATTTCAGCCCAAAAGACAGAACCGTTATTTTGCAGCAGGGCGCCAAAGGATTGCTGCAATGCATCGGACGCCGTAATGTTATCCTATGGGGAAAAGCATCAACTTTGGAGTGCCATAACTTTACTGCCATGTAATATTTTTTCAACAAAATACTGAAAGGCACATCTGTGAGTTATCGGCTGCGTTCCTTCCAAATTTCAGCCCAAAACACCAAACCGTTCTTTTGCAGCGGGGTGCCAAAGAATTGCTGTCATTTTCTCACAGCCTAGAAAAGTACTGTCGCAATTTGTGAAAGCTTTCACAAATTCATTCGACAATATCGCAAGTGCGAAAGTACTTTGCGAAAGTACTTTTTCTAGAAATGTGAAAAACATATTTCTGGGCTGTTTTACCCCAAAATAAAGACATGGCTAGCATCCTCAGGGTCAGACTAGGTGAATACAAAAAGAATTAGGTTGCTAGAGGGTCCCAAATTTAAATGCCAAGCATTTTTCTGATCACCAACTGAAAGCAAAATGGTGGATTTGCGACAGTAAAAAGGCCATTTGTGAAAGTAAAAACTACATTTGCGACATTGTCAAACTTTTTAACTTTTCCCATTGACTTATAATGGGAACTTGTTTTTTGAATAACTTTTGAGCCGTTTAATATTTTTTCACGAAATCTTCAAAAGGCACATCGGGGACTCTGGCCACACGTTCTCTGAAAATTTTGGACCGGTCGCGACAAACTTGCGACCTGTAGGCGCTGACGTAGAATTCCAAAAAGCGTAACGTAGTGCAGTAGATCATGCTTAATCACCTGCAACCATATATCTGAGCAGTACGAAACTTGGCAGATCCCAAGGCATATGGGTCTTGATCATGTATGCCAAATTTCAGGCAAATCTGTTGAATGGTTGCAAAGTTATTAAGGTGCAAAATTTTAGGTTTAACATGTAAATGGTTCCTCAACCTAACTATGGTAGCACTAACGTGCTACCATATATATATATATATATATATATATATATATATATATATATTAGAGGCAAAAACTTTGCTTAATGCATTAGTTAGGTTGTTCCACAGCGACAAATGTGAGGAAATTGTGTTAGGTTGAAACCCCGCCTGGACCCCCTCCACCCCCAACCAGCATTGGGGTGCGCATTGGGATCGTCAGCCCTAACTCTCACCCCATGACATGTGTAAAGCAGCAGAAATATAGGAGAATGGGTGAGAGCTAGGACCGACGATCCAATGCGCACTCCAATGCTGGCTGGGGGGTGGGCGGGGTCCAAGGGGTTTTCAACCCTAACAATCAATTTCTCACTTTTGTCGCGTGGAACAACCCAACTAATGCATTAAATGGATTTTTTTGCTCTAATTTCCTTCTTTTGAGAATGATAACGAAATAGTAATGTAATGCAGCTGGCGGAGCGCCCTCCCGCCACATAATGCAGCCGGGGAAGCGCCCGCGCTCCCGCCACGTGATGTCTTGTGGCATAGTAACAGGAACAGCAATGCAAACAGAAGCGCTAACAGTGGCACGATGGTAACGCAAGCACGAATGAGAACAGAAAGGGTAATGCACACGGTGGCGTAGACGGGAACGGTCCGCCACGTAATTTGTTGTCACATAGTAACATGGTGCCTGCAAACGGAAATGTCAATGGGCATGGTGATGCAAAGTGAAACAGAAAGAGAAACAGTACTGTAGACACAAATGGCAAAAAATAACAGAAACACAAGCACAAATGAAAACGCAAAGGATAACACACATGGTGGCGTAGACGTCAACAGTAAGTGAAACGGGTACGAAACCACAAGCATAAAGGGCAATGGTAACAGTAATGTAAGGGCACAGGCTGGTTTTCTCCAAAAGCTGCATAGAGAAAGACAGTGAGTACAAAGAATGTATGCATAATAATGGGTATTGGAGCGGAAAATGAGGACTTGAAATACTATATAGGTTATATCTCAGGAACCATATGACGTAGGAAAAAAATTTAAAAGTCACATGATTTACGACTGTCCTGGCTAGTTTTGTTCTTGGGGGCTATGTAATTTTCCAACAAAAAGTCCGTACCTCGCACCGTTTCCAAGATACAGGCCCTGAAAGGCGCGGCAAACGCCGTAATGTTATCCTATGGGAAAAAAAGAGAAGTTCGGAGTGCCATAACTTTGCCTCCCTGTAATATTTTTTCACCAAACCACTGAAAGGCACATCTGTGGGCTGTTGGCTGTCTTCCCTCCAAATTTGAGGAAAAAAGACCAAACCATTATTTTGCAGCAGGGTGCCAAAGGATTCCTGTAAGGCGTCAGGAGCCGTAATGTTATCCTATGGGAAAAACTTTCAACTTTGGCGTGCTGTAACTTTGCCGCCATGTAATATTTTGTCAATACAACACTGAAAGGCACATCTGTGAGATGTCAGCTGCGTTCCCTTCAAATTTCAGCCCAAAACTCCCAACCATTCTTTTGCAGCGGAGTATAAAATTACTGTTACGGGCATAGTGTCGCAAAAGTAGTGTTTGCAATTTCTGAAGCTTTGCAAAATTTGCAACACTTTCGTGAGTGCGACACTACTTTGTGAAAGTACTTTTTCCAGAAATCTGAAAAACATTTCTGGGGTGTTTTACCCCAAAATAAAGACATGGCTAGCATCCTCAGGGCCCGACTAGGTGAATACAAAAATAATTAGGTTGCTAGAGGGTCTCAATTTTAAATACCAAGCATTTTTCTGATCACTAACTGAAAACAAGATGGTGGATTTGAGACAGTAACAGGGCCATTTGCAACAGTAAAAAGTGCATTTGCGACACTGTTGAACTTTTTGTTAACTTTTCCCATTGCCTTATAATGGGAAATTGTTTTTTGAATAACTTTTGAACCGTTTAATATTTTTTCACGAAATCTTTGAAAGGCACATTGAGAACCCTGGCCGCATGTTCCCTGGAGGTTTTGGGTAGGTCGCATAAACCGTGCGACCTGTAGGAGCGACAGCAGAATTCCAGAAAAAGCGTAAACGCACGGGCAGATCATGCTTAATAACTCCACAGCCGTATATCCAACCAGTACGAAACTTGACAGATCCCAAGGCCTATGGTTCTTGATCAAGTATTCTAAATTTCAGGTAAATATGTCAAACAGTTGCAAAGTTATTAAGGTTCAAATTTTGGGTTTAACATAGAAATGGCTCCTCAACCCTAACTATGGTAGCACCACCGTGCTACCATAATACATACATATATATATATATATATATAAATTATTTGCAAAAAACTGTTTTAATGCAACAGTTAGGGTTTTTTACAGTGACAAAAGCAAGGAAATTCACCATTAGGGTTACCACCCCTTGCACCCCACGACCACTCCGCCCCCATCAACAGGCATCGGGTGTGTGTTGGGATCATTGGCCCTAACCCTCACCCCATTCCATGTGTAAATAAGCTGAGGTGGTGTAGTATAGGAGAATGGGGTGAGAGTTAGGACCGGCGATCCCAACACACACATCCCGATGCCTGTAGGTAGGGGCAGAGTGGTCGTGGGGTGCAAGGGGTGGCAACCCTAACTGTGAATTTCCTCACTTTTGTTGCTGTAAAAAACCCTAACTGTTGCATTAACACAGTTTTTTGCAAAGAATTTCCTTATTTTTTGAGAAAGCATAGTAAAGTACAATGTCGCACAAGTTGGCGGGAGCGCAGGGCCCCACCAACTTGCAAATTTCTGCCTAACATAACAGTACAAGTAGTGAATATCATATGTATTGGTGGGAGCATGTATTGGTGGGAGCATGGGGCCCTTTGTGCCCCACACTCTCACCAACTGGAAATGAACCAAGTTTTGATTCATCAGAGTGGCATCCACAGAAAGCTATCTGCAATATGCAAACTGCATCATGCAATATCTCCACAGCAAATTAATTTCCCAACACCCAAACAGCATAATTCACGTCTACAGAACATTCCCTCAACACCCTCCAAATTTCAAGTTAAAAGACCAAACCGTTTCCAAGATATTTAATTTTAAAGTTTTAGATTTTCATTCATCGGAGTGGCATAATTCAGCACCTGTTTACATTTTACACACCTAACCACTGAAAAGTACCTCCATGGCAGTAACGCTAGCTAACCTACAAATTTCAAGCCACTACCACAATGCAGAACTCTATCCACAAAACATAAAATGTGTCACACAATATCTCTGCAGCAAATTAACTTTTCAACACCTAAACACCACAATTCACATCTACAGGACATCCCCTGAATACCCTCCAAATTTCAAGTTAAAAGACCAAACCGTTTCCGAGATATTTAATTTTAAAGTTTTAGCACCTTTAAAAATTCTTTGAGAGAATCGACTGCGAATTCACAATCAAAGATCATCTTTGATCATGAGGGGACATCTGGTTGTGAAATATGGGCTATCTGGTCCCTCCCAGAGATATCTGGTCAAGCAAAAATCTGGCCATCTCGTCCTGCCCTCACAAATGAAGCTCGCGATCAAAGAATTTGCAGGCTTGTGATCAAAGAATTAAAAAATATTAAAGCTCCATTTTTTGACACAAATACATTAAACCACAGGCATGGCTCAATAGAGGGAAGCCACCTGAGAAAAACTCATCCTAGTTTTACTTCTGAAGTCACCCCTAGGCTGAGATATTTGTTTTTTTCTAACCCAAAAATCTGGCCATCCTGTCCCTCCCTCACGAACGAAGATCGCGATCAAAGAATCTCGTGGTCAAAGAATTTACAGGCTTGCGATCAAAGATCGTTAGCGAGCCACGATCAAAGAATTTAAAAGTTTAAAACTCCATTTTTTAACAGAAGTACATTAAACTACAGGCATGGCTTGATAGAGGGAAGCCCCCTGAGCAAAACCCATCCAAGTTTTACTTCAGAAGTCACCCCTGGGCTGAGATATTTTTCTTTTTTTCCAACCCAAAACTGAAAACAAAATGGCAGTCGTCACGATCAATAAATTTCTCGCAATCAAAGAATCTTTGATCATGGGCCTGCAAATTCTTTGATCATGAGGAGCAACCAGATGGCCAAAACCCCATTCTTCTTTCACAAAATAACCGTATAAATTTTTCCATAGACTTATAATGGAAGCTAAAAAGTTGAATAACTTTTGAATGGATTAATATTTTGTTCACCAAATGAAAAGTGGCATATTTCTTGACCCAAGCTCTTTCTACATGCCAGGTTACAGACCAGCATGCCACACAGTGGCCGCACAGCGCCATGGACAAAATCCGAAAAACTGCCCTCAAAACTGGTGAAAAGTGCATTTTTCAGTGATTCACTACGCAAAAACCATAGATCTGACTAAAGCGCAATTTGGCAAATCAAGAGAGCTACTATACCCCACTGTGCATGCCAAATTTCATGAAAATCCATTGAGGGGGTCCAATGTTATTAATGTGCAAAATTTCAACTTTAACATTAAAGTGCCTTCATAACCCTAACTATAGGGGTGAGACCGCGCCCCTCTTATTATATATATATATATATATATATATATATACACACACACAGACATATGCTGATATAGATACTGTAGATAGGTAGGTAGGTAAAACATGTCATTTGGACTTTACAGTCCAGTTTACAAGATAGCCCTGCATTATATCTATTCTAAGGTTACAAAACACAAAACAAGGAGACATAATAAGCATATCTAAACTAAAACATATGTTATCACACAGTTGTTAAATATAAAATACAAAGCTGCTCATAAATAGATATGATACAAACATAGTAACATTTGCAAGTAAAAAGCATCAAATCTTTAATGTCCTCTATAAATGGTAAGTGACCTGATATGTCACGAACAGCTGGGGGAAGTGTGTTCCAAGTGGCAGCAGCCCTTTGAACTAAGGTTCTATATTCATATTTATTGGATCTCTTTCTAATGGTTATTTTATTTAAATGAACTGATCTTGTTAATACCCTCTTATTATCTGTGTTTGCTGGAAAAAGAAGTTTTGAAATAGGGTGATCTGGAAAAAAGATTTTCAGTTTATGTATTAATGTTAACCAATGTCTGGTATTACCCATTTCCAAGGGTTGCCAGTTCAATCTATTCAGAAGTGAGCAGTGATGTGTTCTATAGTCATCCCTTAATACAAATCTTCTATACAATAATGAGTTTTATCTAAACGGTCTAGAAGTGATTTATTAGCTGATCTATATACTAATTCACCATATCTTAGTGTAGGTAAAATCAATTGTTCAGCCAATCTCTTTCTATCATGCAATTTCAGGCATTTGGTTGTTCCCCTCAGTGCTCCTAATCTCTTATTGACTTTGTTAATGAAGGTTGTAATATATTGGGTGATAATCAAATGCTGATCAAAAATCACCCCAAAATAACAATAATAATCAACTATTTCCAGTTTTGTTACATTTTTTCCGTAGATCTGGATTTTAATAGAATTATTTTGGTTTTTAGATAAAAATTGCATTAATTTAGTCTTGTTAGTATTCGTTATGAGCTTCGACTTGGTGAATCATCCCTCAATTGCGAGAAATCTGACTGCAGTTTTAGCTACAGTTTGGTAGCAGAGTGACCTCTGGCAACTATTGCTGTACCATCAGCATACAGCCTAATGACTGTATGCTGGGCCACCTGAGGTAATTCGTTGTTGAAAATGAGAAACAACTGGGGTCCTAAAATGGACCACTGGGGACTCCTCTAGTAACTACTCTTTTCCTAGACGCACACAGCCCTGAACCTCAACCCTCTGAGTACATCCACCTAAGTAGGATGTTAACCATTCCAGGGGGCCATTTGTGATACCTTGACCTCACAGTGTCTCAGTCAATAAGGGGTGGTCCACCAAATCGAAGGCCTTCGCGAGGGCTACGAAACCACCACTGTTTCCAGGCTGACACTCAGAGACCTGTTGATCAGGTCACTGAATTCCAACAAGGCTGTGGAAGTAGAGTATCCCTTTCTAAATCCTGATTGGTGGGGGATTAACACATCATATTTAATTAAATAGTCAGAAATCTGAACAGAGGCCAATTTTTCCAGACATTTGGATAAGAGAGGTAACAGGGCTATCGGTCTGTAGTTGTTTACATCAGCTGTATCTCCTTTGTGAATAGGTTTTATTTTACTCTCTTTTCAAAGTGAGGGGAAATGACCTAACTGTAGACTCCAAGCAATTGTTGGGGCAATGTGGTGGGCTACTAATTTTAGAAATCCACCTTCAATATCATCAGGGCCAGTAGCCTTGTGGGAGTTTATTTTATTTAGTTCCCTGTATACATTTAATATTGAGAGTTTTTTGAATCTGAAGAAGGGTTGATTATTTTGTGTCAAATATGAGCATACTATCTCATCTTCAGTATTTTGAGCAGATGGATCATTGTAGTTTGGTAAATCTATGAAAAGGTCATTTAAAGCGTTAGAAATTTCCTCAGAGTTTTCTAAGATATTATTACCTACCTTTAGTCTCATTTTTGTCTTTGAAGATAACCCTCCCAGATTTGTTAGTTGTTTGACTATATTCCAAAGATTTCTTGGATCAATACTGTTATTGATTTTGTTCCTGTAATAAGATGATTTAGCCATTTTTATAAGTTTTTTTTACATTTATTTCGCTTTAGTTTAAAAGAAATCCAGTCCTCTTCAGATTTAGTTTTTAAAGCTTTTTTCCAAACTCTATTTTTAATCCTAATTTATTTTAAAGTCTTTCATAAATCCAGGGAATCTTGGAGGATTGCTTTTAGATTTAATTTTGGGGGGTTGGTCACAAATACTACCAAAAGTATGGGTAAAATATTCCACTGCTGTATCAATGTCAGGGATTTCTTACACTCTCCAAAAATTTAACCTCTGAAAAGTTTCAAAAATCTCTAATCCAATTCTGGATTGGAAAAACAGTGCTAGACAAGAACTGAGACCTAGGCATGGTGATCCAGACTGGATTATGATCTCCTAAATGGGGGAGGGGGAGGGGGGCAAGGTGCCTGAAGCTTTTATCTGACTTTGAACAGAAGCAAAAATCAAGTCCAATATTGACCCATGAGTTAAAGTTGTGTAACAGGTAAGGGGTTTTAGACAGACAGACAGACAGATAGATAGATAGATAGATAGATAGATAGATAGACAGACAGACAGACAGACAGACAGACAGACAGATAAGCTGTCCTGCTGGCACAGTGGTTAGATTTCTACTTGCGATGCCGATGACCCAGGTTCAGGAACAGACCCAGGGAATCGGAGGGCCGGCCGGGGGAGAAGGATTGAGCATCATGGGGACTACTCTCCTTCTGTGGGGGGAGGGAGGGGTACAGTGTTCGGTGCTTGCTGGATCCCTGGTGGAGGCCAAGGGCACCGCAGCAACCAGTGCTAGCATGCTAGGGGGATAGGATGGATGCTGGACATCATTGCACATCCCCACTCCCAGGGCAGCATACTCAAAAAATCACTGACCGCCCAGGATGAAGCCCACTTCCAGCACTTGGCCTCAGTGGTTCCCTGCCTCCCTGCTGACCAATTACAGCTCTGCAGCATTGCTAGCCCTGACCCCACCCTGGGGGGGAAGCCAGGGAGGCAATGTCGGTGGTGGTCCCTGCTGACACCTTCATCCATCACAGACGGGCCTGTCTGGTGCTGTAGCCCCACCCTGGGGGGTAAGACAGGGGGGTATCAGTGGGGGCAAGGCAAAATAGTGGAACAAGGCAGGTTGTCCGGGGGCTGGAGCAGAATAGTAGGGCGGGTGGCTCAAAAAAAAAAAAAGATAGATTGATCAATTGATCAGTCTACTGGTTTCACTTCTCATGAGGCCAGAGGTCAATAATAATAAGAAGAAGCTACTTCTGATATTTTACATTAGCTTATCTCACATCCCATATATTTCTATATACTGTGGGTGGGATATTCAAAAGAGTTGCGTATGGCACAACAGGGGTGCGCCATGCACAACCCACCCATGCACCCTGGCTCGATATTCAAAGGGGCAAGTTGCACTGCGCAACTCCCGATGTGCCAGGGCGCATTGGTAATGTATGCAGTGCAAGTTCGGGGGGCATGCCCATGCATATGCAGCACATCCCGATATTCAGCCCGGGATGTGCTGTGCATATGCTGGCACAAACCCACCTTGCACCACTCAGGGGGGCACAAAGATGTGCCTGGTAAAACCAGGAGCAATTCCTGGCCAACCACAGGTGAGCTGCCACATTGCAGGGTGCAACACAGCAGCTGGCAGCTGTGGGTAGCCACCTACCCACCCAGAACACTGCCCACATGCTCCCTGCCTGGGAGTGTTGTGTCCCCTCATAATCCCCTGGTGGTACGGTGGACCGCATTCCATTGCCTGATCATAGGCATAAGGTAAATATCTTTCTGGTGGTCCAGTGGACCGCTGTCCATCACCTGATCATGAACTTGTGTGAAATAACTTCCTGGTTGCCCAGTGGACCGCTGTTCATTGCCCGATCATTGACATAAGATAAATATCTCCTTGGTGGCCCAGTGGAACCCCCCCCAGCACCCAATCATGGGCAGATTCAGTGAATTAAACCCTGGTAATCCAGTGGTACCCCCCTTCCCACCTGCCCACTGAGGCCCCCTGCCACCCAGCACTCCCCCAGTCAACAGCGGGTGGCAGCACCCCACACACATGCTGCCCAGCTGCCCGCCAACTGACAGCGTACAGTAGTGTCTGTACACCTATTGGTCCACTGTGTGGGCCAAGGGGCATGCAAACCATACTGTACTACACAGGCCGAATGTGAATGAACACATTTTGGGCCTGTGTAGGTCGTGCATGGTCTGCTACACCATGGGCCCATGCAGTGGGCCAGTAGGCATACAGACACTACTGTACGCCATCAGTTGAAGGTAGGCCAGGTGGCATGCAGGCGGGTGCTGCCACTGCCACTGACTGGGGGGTGCTGGGTGGGGGGCCTCAGTGGGTGGGTGGGCGGTACCACTGGATCGCCAGGGTTTAATTTGGTGACTCCACCCATGATCGAGCACTGGAAGGGTTCCACTGGACCACCAGGGAGATATTTCACATAATCCCATGATCAGGTGATGGACAGCAGTTCACTGGACCACCAGGGATGTATTATGCTTATGCCCACGATCGGGCGACCGGGAGCAGAGACCACCGAGGTGCAGCAGGGTGTCGGTCCCCGACGGCTGCAACCTGACAGGGCACCAGGCACAAGTCACCAGGGATCAGCGTAATGTGTGCAACTGGGGCCATAATGACATGCAAATGGCCCCATTTGCACCTTGCATGCATAATGGCCTCACTTGCATGCCCACAGCTGAATATCACAGTTGCTGCTCCTAGCGCAACCGCACTTGTGCTGGCGCAGCCCCTGTTCCCCTTCTGCCACTTGCACTGGTGCAGTGCCACTGCACTGTGTGCAGTGCGTGTGCCCTCAGTGCCATATTCAATGGTGCTGACCCATGGCGCAGCGCCGTTGAATATCGCCTGGTCCATGCCCTGGCACAGCCCAGTTGCGCTGAGTCCAGGCTTGCACCCCTGCCTGGTGCTGTCTGAATTTCCCACCCTGTGTTTATATTTGATGATAAAACTTTATTTTGCATCTTAATAACGTGATTGTCTCTGGACCAAATAGACTGAAATTTGGCATGCTTGGGGATGGTGCCAGGATCTCTGGGTTCCATAAATTTGATAACGGTCGGTTCAGAACAGTAAAAGTCCTATGAAGATTGAAAACTTTTACAAATATGAAGATTAATACTTTTTTTTGCTTTTGAAACCTGAAACTTTAAGATTGCTTAGAGTTTGGCCCAAGGATGATTTTTTGATAGGCGATTTGGAAGAAACACGTAGATTTTAATTTATTTAGAAAATCATTTGCCATTTCCTTGCATGCACAGTTTTTTTTTTCAATGTTCAACATTCTATTCATAATTGAATTTTTGCCAAAATGGCATATGTTACTTTTGTGAGCTGAGTTCAGTTTTTGCAGACTAAGTCTTCCAGTTTTGTGAGCCTTAGTGGTCACAAAAGTGAGGAAAAAAGAGAAACCTTTGAGCATCAAAAATAAGAGATTGTGTGTTGTAGGTTAAGTCTGAAACTTATTTGGTCAATAATTTAAGGTGCAAAGTTGATTATTCTAGTGATTTTGATTTAGGAAAACAATGCTTTTTGAAATATTTATGAAATTGGTCTGCTGCAAGTCACAAAAGCAAGCACTGATTTCATGAGCTGTGGCCTTCATTTCATGACTTGCAAACCTAATTTTTTGAGTCATGAAACTGGGAAAAAGATCAGAAAACTTTGTTCTTCAAAAACAAGAAAATCTGTTAGAAATGGCTTTTGAAAGTGTATTGTGTACAGTTGACTCTTCAGTTGTTATTTTATTGAGAAAAATAACTTTCACATAGAAACATAGAAGATGATGGCAGAAGAGGACCTGTGGTCCATTGAGTCTGCCCAAGCAAGGTATCCCGGGACCTATTGTGCACAGGTGTTCTGTCTTCCTAGACACTCAGTCTAGCCCTTGCCAGTGCCATGTGTTTCTTCCCAGTCCTTGTCCCACCCATGCTTAAAGCTTGATACTGACTTTGCAGCCACCACCTTGGGAGGTAACCTATTCCAAGGTTCCACCACCCTCTCTGAGAAATAATACTTTCTGAGATCTGTCTTGAACACTCAACACTTCAGTTTCCACTCGTACCCTCTTGTAGCAGAATTGATGTTCCTGGCAAAAAGCTAAGCTTCTGGCATGCCTTTAAGAAACTTGAAGGTCTCAATCATATCTCCCCTCTCCCTCCTAATCTCTAGTGAGCACAATTTCAGAGCCCCAAGTCTCTCTTCATAGGTGATTTCCTGAAGGCCATGTATCATTTTTGTTGCCCTTTTCTGGACCACTTCCAATCTATCAATGTCCTGTTCTAGGTGAGGCCTCCAAAATGTATACAGTACTCCAGATGAGGCCTCATTAATGACCGGCAAAGTGGTAGTATCACCTCCCTGTCCCTGCTGTCTGTCCCCCTGCCAATGTATCCTAGCAACCTGCTAACCCTGCTGTAAACCTTATTGCACTGACTTTGCTGCTTGAGGTCATCCCGAATGATGACTCCCAGATCAATAAATTATGAATGATGCTAGATTGTTCAGTGTCATGAAAACAGGGTCTGCTTTTGTGACTCACAAACCTGTTTTCATGAGATATGACTTCTGCTTTAGTGTCACTTGGTCTCAAAATGAGAAAAAATATAAATGGCTATGCAGAGCCATGTGCAAAGCTAGCTACAGGTCTGGGGCAACATGTGCGATGTAGCTTCTTTACTAGTGGCCTTCAGGCCCATTTGCTAGGTCTGCTAGAGGTCGTTTGCTGTCTGTGTGCTAGTGGAGCAGCTTCCTGAGTGGAGCAAGCTACAGGTCTGGTGCATGGAGCACCACTATGCAGCTGCATTGTGAATGTCCTGCAGCACCAGTTGCAAAGCAAGTTATGGGTCTGGCATAGTAAGCATCACTATGTTTTAATTGCAAAAAACTAAATTAGTGCATCTGTTAAGGTTGAAATGTAAATTAAAATGTACAAACTAAGGAAATGAAATGTAAGGGTTGGAACCTTGGAAAATTGATGATGTAGTGTTCCTCATGGTTTTACTGGTCTAGTGACATAAGGTTGGCGTTACCCCAATATGCTTGCACAATGAGTGCCAATATTAGGGTAACACCAACTCTGTGTCACATGGCCATTGAAACCCTGAAGAACACCACATGGATCCTGTAAATTGGTAATGGCCGGTTCTAGATAGTTGAAACCCCACAAAATATGGAAATTAAGGCCTTTTCCAGCTCACTGATAGAACAAGAATGGCTTGGAGTTGGAAGCTATGTCTTTCAGGTTCATTAGAGTTGTGTCATTGATGATTCTTTGATAAGGTGGTTTTACTGGAAAATTTATAGTTTTTAAATTATTTAAAAAATAAAGTGCCATGTTCAGAAAATTTGTTGTTGTTGTTTTTAACATTCTTTTTATGTTCACCTGCAGACAATAAACAAGGATTGGATCCACATGCCAAGCTGTTTGTGGTGCCAAGGCAGCCAGCCCCTTAACCAAAACAGTAAAATCAAAAAATGAAGCTCTTGCAAGATCTGCAATGGCTGCAGTGAATCTCCCACACAGTACTGCCCCACAAAACAGTAATGTCTCCTTCAAAATAGTCCTTGAACAAAGATCAGTTTATTTGCTGTGCAAAAGAAAATGGTGCAATACAAATACATGGGCACTAAACAAGGTCTGTAAATCCACAGCTGTTAGCAGTGTTCAGGATATGGCTAATGCAGCTCGATCAATCCCAGACTCTCCAGCGCTTCACTCAGAGAGCTTTGTCAGGGGGCAGAATTTGGTTTGAATCGATAAGCTTAAACACTGGTACGAGGCCCTCCCTCACTCCCTCATCATCATAGGCTTAATAATAGTGAGTCACTTAACTTCCTTGTGCACACAGGTTGCACCTGTAAATAAGCTTTCAGCTTAGTGTGTCTCTCCTGATAAAACAAAGGTAAAAAAAAAAAAATAGTAATCCAAGTTTACCCCGTTCCATATTGTCCACTATTGGCACAGGAAGTGTTATAATTGACAACACTAGGGCTTAATTCCAGCCTGCAGGAGAACACTGAGTGGGCTTTAATAATTTACTGGGATATGTAGAACCATTAACTGATAGATTTAAGACTAAACTAACTGAATATGTATATTAACAAGCCCTGCTTATCTTCAGCATTAAAATGAAGAAAACCTGTGGGGATCTGTATGTACTTCCACATTAAGTACAGAATGTCATGATAATTAAGTATTGCATGGGTAGAGAGTTTGACCATTCATATGTATTCCTGTTAGCCTTGCATGTTGACTATATCAAGTTTATAGTTTTAGTGAGATGTGTAACACTGTAATTGTATTGTGTTTCTTTGATAAAGAAAACTTAAATATGTTTATGGAAAAAAAAAACAATGGTATGGGGCTGGGCTTAGTGCTGCTTCATACATTACCAGTTCAGGTCAGCTTGTGACAGACAATATAATGCATGCCAATATAAGTGTGTCAGTGCACAGTACATACGTAAACACTTTGTTGAAAATTAGTGCAAAACGTTTCTTGCTAGAAATCATCTAGTAACTAGTTCAATCATGATCACAAATGTGGAATGTCCAAGCAAAATAGCTGCATGTGCATATACTATAAATGTCTCATTTCCACATTAAAGTAGGAAGGGGATGGGGTAGGTCATTGGTTGGGAGGATGGGGAATGGGTTAAAAACATAATGGTAGGAACAACAAATCAAAAAAGGGGGAGGGTTGGGTTTGGATTCCACAAGATACACATAGTAGTAATTTGTGTGTGTGGGGGGGTGAACTATGGGTTGACAGGATAGGAAAGATGTGGATAGCATTACAAGCTAATAATAGAACACTGCTACTATTCTCAGTTCAGTTTTTTACAATAATAAGATATGTCAGATATTTTAACAAAATTATATTTCTGGACTATATAAAAGTAACAATACGTATTCAAGCACAGCATCTGAAGCCAAACTAGTACATATTCATTTCAAACTCTTAGTAAGAAAGAAAGAAAAGAAAGCTATAGGAAATATCATGTCCTGCGGTTGGCATAAGCTAATAGAGACAGATAGAAGATGCTTTGTAGTGTATTACTGGTTTGATATTGAGAAAAGAGAATAAAACATACAAGTTAATATTAATACACTTCCACAGTATTAACACTTGTTTCCTCTGTATTTTAGAACAGTTCCCATTCTAGCTCATCATTAAGTCCTCTCAGTTTAAGTACCCTGAAACTGTAAATCCACCTACATTCTTTCTTAAAGAGAATGTCCAAATGATTACCTCCCCGTCTCGATGGTGGTACCCACTCAGTCCCCATGAACCTCAATGTTTTGTGGTCAGAGTTGTGACAATCTCAGAAGGGAATACCCACTTGTGTTTCTTTTTCCATGATTATAGCATGGACATGTTTATGTATTCTGGTTTTTAACTGCCTAACAGTGCATGCTACATAAATCTTTTCACATGCGCATTGTAGGGCATACACAACAAAGGGTGCCACACAGGAGATAAACTCTCTTACTTCCATTATAAAGTCTTCTATAGGGTGATGAAGCTTCTAGCTTGTGTTGCATATTTGTAGATGTTGCAATAGTCACATTGAAAAAAAGCCTTTAGGTTTCACTGGTAGCCAAGTCTGACCACTCTCCCTTTGTCCCCCTAACTGTCTGTGGACTAACATATCTTGGATGTTACAACTCCGTTTGTGAGTGATTCTGGGTTTCTCACCCACTGCATTAGCCAACTTATCATCACCCTGAAGTATGCCCTGGTTCTTTTTAATAAAACTACCCACTTTTTAAGAGGTACAGTATGTGTGTAAGTGGTAACAAACAAGATGGGGTGTTCCTTTTCTATTTATTGTTGTTTGAGTGTCAGTAGTGTCTGTCTGCCTTTTTCCAGGGCTTTTTATTTGGCCATATCCAATAGGGAGCTATCACAGCCTGTGACAGAAATTTTTCTTTCAGCTCCTTTGCATTTTATGTTGTCTTGCACATATGCAAGCAACATTTTGTGGTAGTAGGAGATGATAGTAGGAGAAATGCAGAGGTGTGAGAGTTTTGGCGAATGCAGGGCATGCTTTAAAAGGTGCATCCCTCATTCTCCAATAAGGCAGCATGCTAGTGCTGACACAAGCTTGCAAAGTGCCACCAACTTAAAAGAAATGTGCTGCTGCAATCCAAGACAAGCTCGTCATGCAGCAGAACAGAAGAACACCTCCCCAAAGTGCCTTGTCTGACGAAACATTTTAAATAAACATGGCAGCTGCAGCCATCCACTGCACAATATCAAAACAAAGCTGACTCCAGGGGTGCCCAATACCCCTGTCAGCATCTCCGCCACCCCTCCCCCCCCACACACACAGATTGTGTGGCACACTGAAACCCACCCCAGTGTGCCTCCATTTAACAGAAAACTGATTGAGTCAGCATGTTCCTGCCCCCACCCCCATTGTGTGGCCCAACATTAACCCCCCTGAAAGTCATGGGGCACTCTGGGAGCCCACCCCAGTGAGCCCAACATTTGTTTTATTTAATCTGTAAAGAGTGAAAACTGTCCCGAGGGGCAGCGTCCTTTTTCTTTATTCCTGAAAAAAAGAAAACGGTCCATTGTCAGTGGCACCCCCTTCCCCCAACCCACATCCACCCTCTGTGCACCCCACCTCCCCACCCCTCACCCCATACTTACCTCTGGAGGGCCAGCACTCTAATATTTGGTAGGCGAGAACACGTCTGAACTCTTCAAAGCCGACTGCGAACTGAAGAAATGCCAGTATGCTGTATAATGGCACAAATGGGGGAGGAGGGGTTCAACTTAGGTGGATACCGCCACCATTTTTTTGAATTTTGGCTCCAAATTTTCAACATGGGGTTCTTGGGACCCCATCTTATGAACACATGCACTGTCATCTTGTTATTTGATCCCAAGAGGTCAGTTTGTGGTCACTGCACAGAATCACCTTACAGGACTGATTAATGAACCAACAGTGCCACAGTTCATGAGGTGGGGGTCCCAAAAAGCCTATGTTGCAAATTTGGTTACAAAATTCAAAAAAATGACTGTATCATGAGTGTGTGTATTGCACAGTTTCCACGCACGTTCATAACTTTGACAATTATTTATATTTTCACTTCAGATTTTCAACATTGCCATTTTTTCACACCTCCTTATGAACAGTGCAGCTGTCATGTTTTACATCCTGCCCCAAATGTGTTTTCGCACATGTGGCACACAATGCTGCAGTCTCTGTGGGAAATCAATGTTCAGGACAGATTAACAAAATCACAGTGACACTGTTCATAAGCAGAGGTCCCAAAATGCTTATGCTGAAAATTTGGTTAAAATAATCCCCAATATAACTGCGTTATGGGAGTGCATTGCACAGTTTCTACACACGCTCATGGCTTCACCAATTTTTCATATTTTCATTTCAAATTTTCAACATTGCTATTTTTTCTCACCTCCTCATGAAGCATACAGCTGACATTTTTCACATCCTGCCCAAAATGTGTTTTTGCACCTGTGGCACCAAATGGTGCAGTCGCTGTGCAAAATCACCTTTCAGCTAATGAACTGATAGTGCCACTGTTCATGAGGTGGGATCACAAAAAGCCCATGCTGAAAATTTGGAGTCAAAATACCAACAAACACCTGGGGCATTAGGGTTTCCAACCATAACACCTCACCAAGTAGAGACTGACAGGCATCAGGGGTGTGACTTGGGATTGTCGGCTGTAATGCTGATGCCATTCCACCCCCACCCCTAACCTGCAGCCAGTGACATGCATTGAGGTGTGCCCTGGAGTCTTCAGCCCCAAAGCTCACCCCATTCTCCTATACTGCACCCATCTCTGCATATTTCCTTATGAAATGGGGTAAGCGTAAGGCCTGAAGACCCCAAGGCACACCGAAACACTTGTCGGTGTCTGCAGGGTAGGTTGATGTGAAATGGTGTGAGCATTATGGCTGATGACCCAAAGGTACACCCTAATGCCTGTCAGTCTCTGCAGGGTGGGGTGGGGTTGACATAAGATCACTACTTCACTGCCATTCCTATTATGCATCTCTCTAACTCCTGCACTACCAATGCCAATGCCAGCAAGACAACATTCAGCATTGACAAATGCTTGTTCCAAATTGTCACTGATATCAGAGCAGCTCCTTCTTAATCTGATAAACTGTTCATAGGGTATGTGTTGTCGAGGCACAGGTCAGGAAGCATAGGAAAACCAGGAGCAGTTTCAAAATTTGCAAATACCATTTTATTTTTCTCAATTACAGCAAAATAAAAAATTAAAATTATTCAGTACTGCTATTTACAAAGACTGTACAAACAGAGAAAACTAAGTCCTTCTTCTGAAGGTATCTCTTAATTCCAAGTTTCAGTCTCTCACTCTCCTTGTGTTTCTTGCAAAAGCATTGCTGCTCTTTTTTATAAGTCTTTGGGAACTCATTAAGAGAGCCTGCTTCTCACAGAATGTTCTTGTAAATTTACAGAGCGTTCTTGTCAGTTCCATTCCCTACAGGTGCAGCCAAAAGAACACAGTGACCCAGAATTGACCTCTTGTTTACATCTCTGCAAAAGGCTTAAAAACTGCATATCAGGTTAACCCCTTGAGTTCCCAACAGCTTTGCAGTCATTTCAATAGTATAACTATATACAGTTTTAAACAAAGGGAGCCCAGTATCAGTGACATTTACACATATAAATTCACATATATTTTTATACCCACAGATAAGCAAGGGGAAGAAAAAACAGAAATAGCAAGGGAAGGCAGAGAGATAGCGAGAGGCAAAGAACTGCGAAACAGTTGGAGTGATCAGTTCTTAGGTCTCACACTAAAATTTCATTATGCAACCAGACAGAGAAGAGACAGAATAGGAGAGGATAGAATATACCATTGCTTTTAAACTCTTTCTGCACAACAAATGGGCAGGGCCCTATTCAATCCTGTCACAGTGTGGAATCTATGAAGGTTTTCAGATGAAAGCTATCAGCTTTAAGCAGGTTGTTTGTGCAGTGGGTTTTCTGAAATTTGAACTTTGTACTCTGCCCATCTCAGTTTTGCATAATTCAGTGCCCAAGGAAGTTTACTTTGTTTTCATCTATGGCATAAGTAAACCTCAAATTGAAATAATATGTATCTACCAAATTCATAAAACCATTTAGCTCCCCCCGGAGCCTTTTCCAAAAGCAGACCACATCATCAATAGAGTTAAGTCATCTAATGATGTTGTCTATGCAGGGCTGGACATTCCTGGTAATGATTGTCATTTCCGCACAGTACCCTAGAAAAAGGTTAGTGTATATAGGAGCTTCTGTTGATCCTATTGCAGTACCACACTACTGAATGTAGAAACTTTCTTCAAATTTAATACTGTTGCATCTTAATATAATGTCTAGTCCTGAAAAAATAAATTGTCTGGGGAATGGTTCATCACCATCTTCTTTGGCCAGATAGTAGGCATAGGCTATGAGGCCATCTTCAAAGCTAATTTTTTAAAAATCTTTATTTATTTATTGTTTTGGTGACCAGATATGGCCTACTAGGCACAAGTGCCTGTTTTTTAGGGATGACCCGGGAGCAGTGGGTTGGTTAAGTGACTTGTTCAGAGTCATACAGTATGCAAGTGGAGGTTGTGGGAAACAAACCCAAGGCGACTGGATGTACCAGGCTCATTCACAGTTCATTACTCTAACCTCTAGGCTATACTGCCAGCCCATTAATTCACATCGCAAGTGCCTCAACATCTATTATTATCCAGAGGTAATCTTGTTGCCATGTTAAATCCTACAGTCTGGCTATGGTGTTCATTGTGTCACGTAATGGTAAGTGTGACCTAACCAGGAAGAGTTTGGTCTTTAAAAAAATCAAGGAATTTGCTCAGGTTCTCCAGAAACTATAGGGTGGCCAGGTGGGCTGTTAAAAATCCTTGTGGATCTTTGGTAGGGCATAAAGGGTTGGGGATACTGGAAAGGGAGGGTACAGGAAAATAAACTAAGTTTTTTTTCTGAAAGGCTGCACTCCAGCAAATATTGTAACTCATTATTAACAGTACTAGTGGGGTCTTGTTCTAATTTTCTATAATTTGCTTCAACATTCAACAATCTATTGCACATTTCCTTATAATGTTCTAGTCATTAGAACAATATTTTCCCCCTTGTCAGCTGATTTGAAAATTGTGTCCTCCCATTTTTTCCATTTCTTTTAATGCTTCTGCTTTCCGAGGTGTAAGATTTAACTTTTTTTTGTTCTTAGAGTTCTCTAGCAGTAATCATATCTCATTATACAGAAATATAAAATCTGTCAGCAGATAAGGACCACTTGGCCCACCTAGTCTGCTCCTCATTTCCCTGCACATTCTGCCATTGCAGACCCTACCTGGTCTCCAGCCATCCCCTCCCCCGCCACACACTTTGATACTAATTTTCATTATACCTATCCCATGCATGCTTGAATCCCATTACTTTTTTTGCCATCACCATTCCCACTGGAAGATTGTTCCAGGCATCCACCACCCTCTCAGTAAAGAAATACTTCCTCGCATCCCTCCTAAACGTCCCCCATCCCGCTTCATTGCAAGCTTCCTGGTTCTTGTATACTTTTTCCTGAAAAATGCTTCCATCCTGTACCTTATTCAACCCCCCCCAAAGCATTTAAAGGTCTCTATCATGTCCTCACTGTCTGTCCTCTCTTCCAGGTTGTACATGTTTAGATCCCTCAGTCTCTCCTCAAAGGACATTTGGTGCAGCCTCTACACCATTTTTGTTTCCCTTCTGTGGGTGGCCTCCTCCCTGTTTATGTTCTTTCTGAGGTGTGGTCTCCAGAACTGGACACAGTACTCCAGGTGTGGTCTCACCAATGATTAATACAGTGTGCAACAGCACCTCCCTCCTTCTGCTGGTGATAACCCTCCCTAAGCACCCCAGGATCCCACTGGCTTTCTCTGCTGTTTTGTTGCATTGTCTTGCCACCTTGCCATCATTCTTAACAACTTTCTCAAAAAACAAAACATAGATACAGGAATATATTTGTTTTCCAATGTTTTCGATGCTATTACTATTCAGCCCAAAAAGTAATGCAGTGTTCATGGTACCCTACATTAGTTATAGTGTGTTAATTTTCTAGTGACAGATGCTGTATGGCATCAAGATTTTCTACTGCAGCCCATTAATAATTATCCTGATTTTCCGCAGTCCGAGTAGGGTCTGAGGTACTAGGGAAAAATTTACAAACTATGTGGGCCAAGCAACCCATATCTGCCATCGGAATGTTTCTTATAGTTTAGTCTGATTTTGTTGTACTGTTACCTGTGTTATATTTACCTGTTTCAGAGTGTGTTCCATGCCAACTGTAATGTTTTGGTCTTTCTTGGGTTAGTACCCATTTCAGTTTCATTATCCACTACCACCTGCATGTTTTCTGAATCCTGATTTAATTGTGGTGTATTGTGAAACTAATACTTCAGTCTGAGTTTTCTGATAAGCTTGCTAACATCTAATTGAAGTTCAAACTCATCAGGATTACATGTAGGTACATACGAGAGTCCTTTTCGTAGTACAGCCATTTGCTCAGTTGTCAGTTCTCTTTCCATAAGATTGATTAATTATTTTTTGCTTTCTGCTGTTTGGCCTGTTTTCATGTTATTATTTGATGTCCATCCTTCCCTCTTGCCCCTTCTGGTCTGTCTCTTTCTTTTGCTGCTGTTTTTTTCTTCTTCCTGGTTCCTTTTGCCCCTCCTTTGTCTAAAAAAAAATACACATTTCTATTTAGTTGTCTTTGTTGTGATTCAACACTTTCTGTTGGGCCACCACTATCCTCTGCCCTCCCACACACACACACTTGTTTGAGGGTATGAAATTATGTTTTCCACTGCTTCCAACTCACTTTGTTGTCTTCTCCTTTGATTTTTTCCTCCACCTTGCAGCCCTTTGTGTTGCTGTGTCTGTTTCCAATTAAAGATTCACTCATTTATGTAGTTCTCTTTATTCCTCTTTAACTTATTTTTCTTTCTTTTTTCTATATACATTTTTTTTCCTCCTGGGCACATTGCAGGCAGCTGTTCAGTCCTGTCCTTGCCTCCCTCACCCAGCAACTGGCTCCCCGGTCCACTGAGGCCCCTCATCCCCCATGGATTGCCACCCATGGCAGAGCTGGGAAGGGGAGAGCCATCCTTCCCCCACCCAGTGAACTTGCATCCAGATTTGGTGGGTCGATGAGTTGGCGACAGTGCAGGCTGAGGGCAGACAGGCAGGCAAGGCTTTATATAGCCTGCTACTGTCATTTTCCACTGTTTTCTCCCATCCCCTTTGCCGCAGTGGTGGGTAAGCATGTGCATGTGGAGGTGCACACATGCTACTTAACCGTGGGCCCTCCCTTTCATGCCACTTGAACTCTGGCACTGCCACCTGGCCTCCACCAGATGGCAGCCAAGGAGCAAGATGGTGTCCCTCCCCACATGCCGGTAGAAGAGACCAGTCCATTGGATGCTTGATCCTTTCATCCTCTCCCCACCCCCCCAGCCAACCTCCAGCAACCCGAGTTCACTCCCAAATCTGGGTCAACACTGTGGTGAGAGGTAAGGCATATTGCACCTTAGCCCTCTGCACCATGTGGCCAGCCACTTATTTTTCTTTCTAGTGACTATGTCTGTCTCATGTATGTTAACTTTCTCTTCAAGTTTTCCTTCGAGCTCTTTATACTCAGCATTCAACTGAAATTTCCCTGAGTTCTCTTTCTGTAATTGCAGTTTCTTTTGTGAGCCAGATCAGTTTATCTGTGTTTTCTAAAATCACCAGTTTGTGAATGTCTGTGCCCATACTGTAGAGTTGCTGCAGTTTCCCTCTCTGCTAGCCTGCAGAAATGTTTAAACCCACTAGATGGTGCCTCAGTACTCTCAGGCCTCTGTGAATCTTTTTTTTTTTAATTATCTTTCCAGTGTTTCAGTGTTATACATTAAATTCAGTTCACTCAACAACTGCCTCTCTAGCTTCTTAAAAGCATTCGTAATATCTGGTATTTCAATAGTTGTTCTAGTATCAGCTATCTGCTCAGCTCTCTAGCTTGCAGTCTTCTGGTTTATATGCTTTCTTGACTAGACATAAACCCACTAGCTTCTCCTTGTTCTACATGTGTTGCTATGGGATTTATGTCCCTCTTGATGTTCAGCAGATGCATTGTTTATTTTTTATTTTAGCAATGAGAACTGATTTGGTGTTTTACTAGTAAAGTCCAATACTCTTAGACTATCAAAATCCATTCTGATTTCAATTCACATTATATGTACAAACAACAGATGGGGTATACCTGTTCCCATTTGCAGCAGAACCCAGTGGCACAGATTACAGACAATAAACAAGAATTGGTCTGGTGCGCTGGGTTGCTTGCAATAAAATGCCAAGGTAGCCAGCCCTCTTCACTGTTTGCTGCCACTGTGTCCGATTTTACAATCTTGGGTACAGTTGTGACAATTTATCCACTTTACCACAGACTGCACCAAATCTCAGGCACTCTCTTAAAACCGTCCCTGTTATTGACATAATTAGACTGCAAAAATATGGTGTAGTGTGTGTCAACTGCTGCAAGGGATAGAAAATCCCTTTAAATTTCTGCTAGCCCAGTGCGCTGTATGTTTGGTGCACCTGGCGCTTACGGCAATCTCGGGAGCATGAAAATCTGGCCCGGGTGTTTGTAAGGCAGAAGGTGGTTGAAAGAATCGTGATCCTCAAGTTTGGTAAATTATGGTTAAAAAAAATATGATTCTTAGAAAAATTACCCCCCGAAACTATGTCCCGGGAAATGCACACTGTATATGCTCAAAGGCATGTTTTTCCCTGACTTAGTATTTTATCAGTTTTCTTTTAAAGTCAGAACTTTTTTAAATGTTTCAATACTTTTTCACCAAATTTGAGGGACTAATGTATTAGGAAATATTTATCCAAGTGGACACTCTCATGACGTGTTAGAAAAGAAACTGGGTGTCTAGGATAACCTTCAAATACATGTTTTGTTTCAGGTTGGACTTTTGAACTGGCCACCTTTTCTTTAGTTGGGGGAAGTGTAACCCCTTCTCTGAGGCGTGGGATTCCTCCATCGAGGTGTGGGACTTACCTGGGAGCCTGATGGCTGCCACATTGAGAACCCCCTACAGCTCCCAAAATATGGACTCTGTGAATGGGGGACTGGAAGGAGGTTACTGGGACTGGCAAAAGCCCTTAGGGAAAACCCTTTCCAGGGGCCCGAACCCCTAACTTCATGGCCACCACTATCCTGATGACCATGAAGTTCCTGAAATAAAGCTGTGTTTTTGCTGTTTTCATCTGAATCATAGAAACATGGACTTTGATGGCAGATAAGGACCACTTGGTCCACCTAGTCTGCCCATTTCCCCTACCGACAGGATAAGCTGCAAATCCTAGTTAACCAACAGCCTACTTCTACCTACCCCCCACAAGAATTGCCTTATGTCTGTCCCATGCATTCTTGAATCCCCCCACTGTTTTTTGACCCATGATCTCCTCAGGAGGCTGTTCCATGTGTCCACCGCCCTCTCTGTGAAAAATACTTCCTCCATTGCCCCTCCCTATCTTCAAATTGTGTCCCCTTGTTCTTGCACATCTCTTTTTCTGAAAGATGCTACCCTCTTGGACTTTGTTGATTCCCTTGAGGTATTTAAAAGTTTCTGTCATGTCCCACCTCTCCCTCCTTTCCTCAAGGGTATACATATTAAGCTCCTTTAGTCTCTCTTTGTATGGCTTCTGTTGCAGACCCTGCACCATTTTAGTTGCCCTCCTCTGGACTGCCTCCATCCTGTCTATATCCTTGTGGAGATGGGGTCTCCAGAATTGCACACAGTACTCCAGATGGGGTCTCACCAACTGTCTGTATAGTGGGATAACAACTTCCTGTTTTCTACTGGTGATGCCTCTCCCTATACATCCCAGTATCCCCCCAGCCATCCCTACTGCCTTCTCACATTGCTTGCTTATCTTTAGGTCTTCGGATATGACTACCCCAGGTCCCTTTCCATTTCTGTTGTTGTTACTACCTCCCCCCCCCATTGTGCACTCTTCACCATGGTTTTTGTTTCCTAGGTGCATTGCTTTTCACTTCTTTGCATTGAATTTAAGCTGCTATACTTTTGACCATTCTTCCAACCTTGTGAAGTCCCTTCTCATTCTTTCCACCCACTCTTGTGTATCAACCCTGTTGCAGATCTTTGTGTCGTCTGCAAAGAGGCATACTTTTCCTTCCAGTCCCTCTGCAATGTCACTTATAAAGACATTAAAAAGGACCAGACCCAATACTGAACCCTCTAATACCTCACTAGTAACCCCCCTTTTTTCAGAGTGGACTCCGTTTACTATTATCCTCTGTGTCCTGTTGTCCAGCCAATGTTTTACCCAGGCTACCATCCTGGGACCCACTCCCAGGCTGGCTAATTTGTTTATTAATGTTTTGTGTGGGACTGAGTTAAATGCTTTGCTAAAGTCTAGGTAGGCCATGTCCACAGCCCCTCCCTGGTCTACTACTTTGGTCACCCAGTCAAAGAAATCTATCAGATTCGTCTGATATGACCTTGCCCCTGTGAATCCATGCTGCCTTGGGTCCTGTGCCCCGCTGGCCTCTAGGTACTCAACAATTGTTTCTTTCAGAAGTGATTCCATCATTTTCCCTACCACTGAGGTCAAGCTAACAGTCTGCAGTTTCCTGCCTTTGCTTTGCTCCCACTTTTGGGAAGGGGAATCACATCCTCCCTCCTCCAGTCCTTAGGTACTACACCATCCTCCCATGATTCATTAAAAAGGGTAGTCAGTGGTGTCACTAGCTCTCCCCTTAGTTCTTTTAGGATTCTGGGGTGAATCCCATCAGGCCCCATTGCTTTGTCCACCTTCAGTTTTGGGAGTTCTTTCAGAGCCCTTTCTTCTGTGAAAGGACTGGTATTGACTCCCCCCAATCCAGAGTGCTTCTTTTGATTGGATTAGGTACCTCCCCTCCTCTTCTTTTGTGAATACTGAGCAGAAGTATTTGTTCAGTATCCCTGTTTTTCATTGTCCTCTCTGCCTACCCACCCTTCCCTTTATTAAGCCTCACTATCCCTCCCTTGGTCTTTCTTTGCTCCCTAATGTACCTATAAAAGGTTTTATCCCCTTTCTTAACCGAGTTGGCTATATTTTCCTCAGTTTGGGCCTTTGCTATTCTGACTGTCTTCCCTGCTTCCTTCTGCTTTAACTGGTACAGTTCTCTGTCCTGCTGCTTTTGTGTATCCTTATACTTCCTGAATGCTATCTTTTTCTCCCTAACCTTCCCTGCCACTTCTTTTGAAAACCATTGTGTTTTTTTCTTTCATTTTGATTTGTTTATTTGCTTCATACAAAGGCTTGTTGCCTCTGTGATGGCCGTTTTGATGTTTCCCCATTGTTCCTCCACTCCTCTTTCTTGTCTGTTTGCTAGTGATTTTCTGAGGCACTCTCCCATTTTGACAAAGTCAACCCTCCTAAAGTCCAGTACCCTCACTTTTGTATGGCTTGACTCTGCTGCTGTGTTTATTATGAACCACACTGTTTGATGGTCACTTTTTCTCAGATGGCTGCCCACTTCTAAATATGAGATCCTCTCTCCGTCCCCATTTGAGAGTACCAGGTCTAAGATTACTCCCTCCACAGTGGGTTCCAACACTAGCTGACTGAGACATGACTTCTGTAGGGCATAGAGAATGACCCTGCTCTTGGATGTTGCTGCAGCAAAGTTGCTCCGGTTAACATCTGGCATATTCTGGTCCCCCATCAACAATATCTCCCCTTTCTCTGCCATCCTAAGGATGCCTTCTATCATTTCCTTGTCCCTTTCCTCCCCCTGAGATGGGGGACTGTATACAACCCTTGTGTGGATTGTGGTGCCATTTCTGGTCTCCAGGGTGACCCATAGTGCCTTCATTATTGCCTGCCATAACCTTGTGCATGCCATTTGGTGGAAACTGTTGTACTTACTTGGGTCCTTGGGAAGTGTGGCCACTGTAGGGAGGTGGGTGGTACAGCATACCAAAGGATCATACTGTTAAGTCTTCAGGCACAATTCAAGTACATTTTTTCTCTGGGTGGAGGCACTACCTACCACCCACCCATCCACCCCCTCGTACCCATACCAGAAAGGTTGGTGTTGCGGGACCTGATGGTGATTGACACAGCCCTCCACTCACCACCTCAGCTGGTCACCTATGAACATGGAGGCAGTGCACATCCTATAAATAGAATGCATGCTCCTGCCTGTTCATAGGCGACCAGCCGAGGTGGTAAGCGGAGGGATGTGCCGGTCACCATCAGGTCCCACGGCACCGATCTTTCTGGTAAGGGGATGGAGGAGTGGATGGATGAGTGGGTGGTAAGTGTCCAGTTGGTGGGACTGCTAGACTCTAGGGACATTTATCTGGCAGCTGGGTCAATCATTGGGGAGTGGGGGTTACTGCTGATTGTGTGTGAATGTTGTCTTTTGTCACACTGCTTACCTTGGGTTAATCTTTTGACAGCTGGACACGTTCTGCAGGTACTTCTCTTTGTTACTGGGGCCAGGGATCAAACATCATTGGGGGGGGCCTGGAACTGATCCAGTGGTTGTCATAATGGTTGGATGGGATTGGGGATCAAAAGCCAGCGAAGGGGGAAGGGAAGGAGACTGGACACCAGGGAATGTTTGGTCTGTGACGGGACTGGAGTCTGAGTGCTGGGGAGGTGTTGGTACCAGGATTTCCTGCTTTCATTACCTAGCCAGTGATCAGAGGGATAGGAGATCACTGGTATCAAGGAGGTTGTTGTTTTTAATATGGGCTGGTGATCAGAGGGAGGTGGGGACCACTAGGCACCAGGGAGTGGGTTTTCCTTATATGGGCTGGCAATCAGAGAGAGGGAGGGATCACTAGCACTGGGAATACCTTTAATTTCCATGGGCTTGTGACTGGAGGGAGGGGGAACCACTAGCACCAGAGAGTTTGTTAGTTTTTCATTTGGGCTGGTGATCAGAGGGCGGGGGAGACACCTAGCACCAGGGAGTATGTTATAAGTTTACTGGTTGGTGGTCAGAGGGTGGGGAAACCACTAAGCACCAGGGACTTCCTAACAACTATGGGTTCGGCCAAGGAGGGGCACACACCACGCTAACTTGCAGGTGCAACCCATGCAAATGAGCCCATAATGAGCATGCAAAGGGCCCTTTAGCACCTTGCATGCCTACTGAGCTCATTTGCATTGGTCCCTTTGAATATTGCGGATAGCACTTCGGCGCTATCCACTCTGGTGGCTCTATTCCCTGCACAGCAGGGATCCATGTTGGGTAGAATACCGTATATACTCACTCATAAGTCGATCCACTGATATGTCAGAGGGTATGATTCAATCGAATGCTGTAGTGCATTTCTCATTGACCCACTCATAAGTCGGACCATCTTTTTTTAACTGAACATTGAGCAATGACTTGGATGAATTACTGACTGAAGCAATAAACAATGATTAAAACATTTTAAAATCAGCTTTTATTTAACATGAAGTGACTGCAAAATCAAAATCAAATTAGCTCATTTAGCTTATTTATTTTGTGTGATTTTCCGTGTACTGAACAACCACTAATTTGAATTCAGCGGTATAGGAGCAGTGTTTCCTTTTGAACAAGGGCATTTCAGAAGCTAGATAGTAACGGAAGGTATGCACTTGTTTTTAACAGCTCACTATCTGCAATTAACTCTAAATGCTGCTAAATGCTTTTCACTAATATGCCAATTAACACCAGCTGAGCCTTGTTTAGCACACCACAGGACACAATGTAACTGTGTGTAACTATGTGTAACCTCTAACACCTTTGATGCCATTTACAGCGGGAGACAATTAAAGCAGGCTGAAAAGCGTATATTTTCACGGATTGGTGTCAAGAATTGTTTTAGTGATTAGATGTGACTCACTCATAAGTCGGGCCCCTTAATTTAACAGCTGCTAAAAACTCCCAAAAAATGACTTATGAGTGAGTATATATGATAGTTGTTATAGCTCTGCACTGACAGGTCCCTATATTCAGTCAGATAGTGATGGTGCACTATCCACCTAGACATAACATCCTTGGACCCCTGGGCAATTCCAAAGCGCAGTGCAAACCTTTGAGCTCCACTTTGGGCTTTTCTGAATATCGGTCTCATAGTCAAGTCAAGTCAAAATTTATTTCTTTTGTGCTTTTCAAATGCCAAAGCACAGATACATAAAAACATAACATTAATATAAATAAAAATTAAAATAAACACAGATAAAATTAGCACAGTTTAACTAATCAAAGGCTGAAGCAAACAGAAAACTCTTCAAAGCAGTTTTAAAAGATTCTGTGGATGGGCACTCCCTTATCTGATGAGGCAGAGAATTCCACAGCGTTGGAGCCACAAAAGAAAAAGCTCTGGCCCCAGAAGATTGAAGACGAACCCTGGGTATCTCGAGCAATCTCTCGTAGGCGGAACAGAGTGAGCGGAGAGGGCGGTAGAGCCAAAGGAGATCTTGCAAGTAGCCCGGTCCCTGTCCCTGTAGTGTCTTATAGGTCAGCAATGCAACCTTGAAGGTGATCCTCCAACACACCAGTAGCCAGTGCAGTTTGCGGAGAACAGGTGTGATATGGCAAGATCTTGAATGCCCAGTCAACAACCTGGCTGCTGCATTCTGCACCTGCTGTAGGTGGCGGAGGTCCACCCCTGGCAACCCTAGATATAGAGCACTGCAGTAATCCAAACGTGAGAAAACAAAGGCATGGACCAGTACAGGAAGGTCATCATGAGGAACAAGGTGCTTTACCTGGGCTATATTCCTCAGATGATAAAACGAGGGCTTGGCGATGGCTGACACCTGAGACTTAAGTGTCAGTTTGCAGTCACGTATAATGCCCAGATCACGCACCTTTTCAGAGGGTCTCAACTGGTTCCCCCCAGCACAAGGCCGGGGGGAATCCAGGATACACGATGACTGGGGTCCACCACCAGCACCTCAGTCTTGTCCGGATTCAGCCTCAACCAGTTGGCACTCATCCAGTCCTGAATTTCAGTGAGGCAGTTGTTAAATGCTGAGAGTGCGTCATTTTGTTCGGGCACAAAGGAATTATAGAGCTGAGTATCATCTGCATAGCAGTGAAAACTCAGCCCATAATGCCTAAAAATGTCTCCTAATGGCAGCATATACACCGTGAACAACATGGGAGAAAGCACAGAACCCTGCAGTTCCCCACAAGGCAGCACAAAGGGAGCAGAGGAAAAAATTCCCGATACTACCCTCTGAGATCTGCCCATGAGGAATGAATGAAACCATCTGAGGACTGTCCCAGATAGTCCACAGATAAGCCGCAGGCATTCCAACAGTATCCCATGATCAACGGTGTCAAATGCTGCAGAGAGATCCAAGAGGACCAAGATCGAACGGCTCCTCCAATCTCTCGCGATCAGGAGATCATTAAGTACCCGAACCAACGCCATGTCGGTAGTATGCCTCTTCCTGAAACTGGATTGGAGAGGATCATAGATTCCATGGGTGGTAAGAAAGTTATCGAGTAGCAGCGCAACCACTTTCTCAATAACCTTACCCAAAAAGGGCAGGTTAGAGATCGGTCTGTAGTTTGCGAGACAATCTGGGTCAAGGGAAGATTTTTTCAAAAGGGGTGTCACGACAGCCACTTTCAAGGACTTCAGGAACACCCCTTGATCCAGTGAGCACCAGATAATCTCAGCAAGGACAGGCCCAATCACCTCCAAGCAACCTATAAGAAGACGCATGGGGCTAGGATTCATACTACAGTAGGTCGGCCGCAAGCTCTGAATGATCTTCATGAGATCCATGATCGCTGACCAGTTGAAGTCCATCCAGACAGACTGAGGGCTTGTAACCATGCATCGATCTCTGTAATGCTTATTTGAATGCTTTCTGCGATGTCCGACCTGATCGTAAACACCTTGTCATCAAAGAACCAAGCAAACTCCTCACACTTTGATTGTGAAAAAGCTCTTTGGCCCTGTAGACAGGCTGGACTGCACAGCCTCTCCACAGTCCAAAAGAGCTGAGCTGGTCGATTTCTTGATGCAGCAATCTCCCTGGACAGGAACTCTGCCTTCTTACGGGAGATTTCTGATTAATAACCCAAATAATGGGTGATCAATTTAAGTCTGTCACTTTCAAGGCCGGATTTCTGCCAGCAGCACTCCAATCTTCACCCCACTCTCCTCAACTCCCTCAATGTCCCATCAAACCATGGGGACTGAGGACAGAGGGAGAGGAGGAGAACACGGACAGGAGCTATGGAATCCAGAGCCTCCAGCACCATATTATTATAGTGCTCTACTAAGGCATCTGGTTCCAAGCACTCCAAAGGCCAACTTGATAGATCCAATACCGCCATCAGACCTTTGGGGGTTATACCCCTTAAAGGGCAGTATTGGGTCATCTCCACAGGGGTCGGCCTCATGGGGGGGCCATAAAATTGAACCTTATGGAGTGGTGGTCAGACCACCCCACTGGCTCCACCACCAGTCCGGTGATCTCCATCCCCAGGGTAAACACTAGATCCAGCGAGTGACCCTGAGAATGGGTAGCAGCGGTAACTATCTGTGTGAAGCCCAACGAATTCATGAATGTCTTGTGTCTCTTTCACGATAAAAATGCGGTCTCATGCTGTTTTGGGTGAGAGGACTGTGAAGCAATGCTGAGCAGTTTCTTCAGCCCAAAACAGCATGGTATAATGTTCTTATCCTGTAAGAAACACAGGACAGCATATTTATATTACTATATTATGAAGTAGTATAGCTGCCTCTGCTGGAAAAATGAGTCAGAGACTGCAATTTAAGTAAAATGTTTGAATTTATTTTCTTCGAGTTTTGTGCTCCCCCCTCCATCTACATCAGTTTATGGTACATTCCAAGATGCCACTTACATGGTGGTTAATAGCAGTGGGATACGAAGAACAGGTGGAGCAGGTTTACAGTTTTAAAACTTTTAAATGATTTCATGCTGGAATTACTTTGGAAAAAACAAAACTACAAGGTAAATGGGTACAATACTAAAGCCTCCTAACAGTAGAAAACAGTGTCAGCTTGGGGCGAATCAGCTGATTGGAGGAGCACAAGGCACCAACTGTACACTGGATAAGAGGTACAGTAAACTAGCACTCTGATTGGCTGAGGTAGTTACACTGCTTTATAATTGCTAAAACAGTCCCATATCTCTGTTTTAAAGTAGCAAAGTAGCAGTAGTAAACATTTATTTGTATAGAAGTAAACATCATTATTAGGACACAGAACTTATCCTATTTTTAAGGTGGACCTGTTTAGCCATACAAAATCAATTGCAAGAATATATGTAACATTTGTGTAACAAGAACAACACATAACATGAAGTGCAAGTATCTAGTTTGTAGACAGATGTAGTCCTAAACTGGCAAAGACATACAAAAATATACAGATCTAAAATATAGCCAGTGTAGTATTATTTTTGCACAATTAATCTGTTACATTGAGAGATTATAGATCTTACATGAAATGTTTCTGGACTATTGTAGTTAGTTTTGGGCACCAATTACAAAGAAGGATATGGACAGTGTTGCAAGAATCCAAAGACTGACAACAGAAATTATTTGGGGGATGAGATGGCAACCAAATCAAGAGAGACTGCAGCAACTAAATTTAATGAGTGTGGAAACAAGAACAGCAAGGGTGACATTGTTGTACTGTTGTATGATGTGACAAATGACACAGAATTAATGGAGAATGTAGGACTAGAATTCAGAAATTAATCAAGGCAAACTAGAGGACACAGTAGTTGACTAAGGGGGAAAAATTCAAGACAGAAAAGATGAAGCACTTTTTTACCCAGAGGGTGGTGGGGTTGTGGAATAGGCTACTAGCATCCATAATTAAGAGTAATACAAAATCAAGTTTTAAGGTAAATATGGGTGGCTGTAAAATCAGTATTGAAAATCCTGCAGCCTAATTGGTTGAAACCTATGTCTTAGATCTCTCTACTGCACAGGTGAAAAGTGCTGGCAATCAGGACACACAAAACACATTAACAACATCAATGTCGTTGTCAAAAATTGCTGATTTCAACTGCAAACATTGCCTGCCACCCTTACTCACTAAAAATCATCTAGGCCCCAAAGATAAAACTCCCTCAAAACAAAAAGAACAATCAAATTGATTCAGAGTTCTTTAATTTTATATTCCTCATCTCACACATATACACAAATAAAAAAAAAAGTATCACAGAATGATAGAAAGTACTACTCACAGTGTCACTTTCTGGAGCTTCTTTAGTTGAGGTCAGTTTTGGTGGAGGCTGAGGTGGTGCTGCCTCTGTACATGCCATCAAGCGCAAACTTGAATTCAATTTGGATAAGTGTTCTGTCATGCACTTAGGGAAATATAACGTAAAGGGCTGAATATACAATCAATTGACATATTTTAAAAACAGTTACAGAGGAAAGGGATTTGGAGGTAATAATGTCCAATGACCTTAAGTTTAAATCTGACTGTTCAGCTACGGGCAAAAGAGTTAATGGAATACCAGGCTGAATTAGATGGTATATTAAAAGCAGGGATGAAAGGGTGGTGCTCCCATTGTACAACTCCTTGATTAGGTTACATTCAGAGTATTGTGGGCAGTTTGCTGCCCTAAGTGCCAAGGCAGATATCAGACTGTTAGAGGGTGTTCAAAGTAAGGCCACAAGTATGATCTCTTTAGTTAAGCATCTAAACTATAGGGACAGATTGGATACACTAGGATTATATTCCTTGGAATACAGCAGAGTAAGGGTGACCTGTGTCTAGTTTAAGGGGCTCTCACAATAAACAAATAAATAAATGTTCTGTGGGAATGCTTGGGGTTAGAATTAAAAGCTGGGAACCACATTACGAGGTCACGCATGTTACAGCTCAAAGGGGAAACATGCCAAACATCTAGAAAATCAGCAGCCTGATTCACCCAAAGAGTTGTGTCCATATGGAATAATCTTCCACTAGATGTGGTGGGAAGTAACAACATGGGGGAATTCAAAGCAGACTAGATGACTATTGCAAGAAGAATAAAATATGTAATTACTCCCTTTGAGGAAAGGGTGGGCTACTATGGGTCATGCGCTCTACTTGGCCTGTACAAATCTATGACATATGAGATCTATATAGATGCTGGTAAGATCCCACCTAAGTACTATGCCCAGTTCTGGAGACTACATCTCTGAAAAAACAGACAGAGTGGAGGCTGTCCAGAGGAGGGCAGCTAAACTGGTGCAGGGTCTGCATCAAAAGCCCTAAGAGGAGACAGTAAAGGACTTGAATATGTACACCCTGGGATGGAGGAGGGAGAGAGGGATATGATGGAGAAATGTAAATACCTCATGAAGGTTAATAAGGTACAGGAGGGGAGCATTTTTTCAGAATAAAAGGTGCTCAAGAACAAGGGGACATGCTATGACACTGGAGGGGGTGGATTCAGGAGAAATGTGAGGAAGTACTTCTGCACAGAAAAAGTGGTGGATTCCTGTAACAGCCTTCAGTGAAGGTGGTGGGGGTGAAAACAGTGGTGGGGTTCAAGAAAGCATGGGTTAAGCACAAGGGAGCCATTGTGGAAATGAAGGGGGGGGGGAGAAAGAGCTGTAGATTGGGCACAGTCTGCAGTAATAGTGTAGAGGAATGGGCAGACTGGATGGGCCAAGAGATCTTTATCTGCCATCACATTCTACATTCTATGGACGTGGTTTGTGGGGTGATCGTGGAGCTGCAGCACACCTTTTGGGAATTTGACCCAGGCCCGACACACCTTCAAGTAAGTTGTGTGGGTTTTTTTGTGTGCAGTTTTCACCTAGATAGTGTGGTGCTTCCTTTCAGAGAGGTCCTTTCTGACCGAATTGAAAGATGCACTGGTGAGGCCTGTTCTGAAAAAAACATCTTTAGATGCGGACTGCTTAGTGAATTATAGACCAGCCTCTAACCTTCCCTTTCTGGGAAAGGTTATTGTGAAGATGGTGGCTCTGCAGCTTAAGGCACACATCACAGATTCTGACTTCTTTGAGTCTCTCCAGCCCAGTTACAAGTCAAGGCACAGTACAAAGACCGCATTGGTCAGGTTGCATAATTACCTCGTTAGGGCATGAGATAAAAGAGAATGGTCACCTCTTGTTCTACTTGATCGCTCATCAGCCTTTGTCACTGTGGACCATGGGCTGCTGTTGGACCACTTTGGGGAGTAATGTGAACTCACTTGACATGGTCATCAGCTAGTTGGAGTCCTTCTTCAGAGACAGGATGCAGATGGAGGTGATGTGACATTTCTCCTCACTCCAGAAGCCCCTTCTCTGTGGCATTCCCCAGGGGCTGGTTCTCATGCCAGTGTTGTTTACAGTGTATATGCTGCCCTTGGGAGAGATCATTAGATGGCACATGCTGGGCTTCCAGTTCCACTATTATGCAGATGATACCCAGCTGTATCTGTTATTTGCACCCAAGAAGCCAAATGGGAGGAAATGTGTGCCTCACCAAGATTCAAGAGTGGAAAGCATCAGGCTGGCTACAACTCAACCCTGATAAAGCAGAGGTACTAGTGATTGATCCGAGCTGAAGGTGGAATGTGGAAGCAACCAGGGCGGTGACTGGCCTCATGCTTGGTCCCACCAGCTTGGTGGCCTCTGCTATGGTGAAAAATCTGGGGGTTCTTCTGGATGAGAGGCTGACATGTGAGGCTCGGGTGTTGGCAGTAGTCTGGAGTGACTGTTACCATCTTAGAAACATCACCTGCATTAAAGCCTTGACCCCCCCCCCCCCAGATTTCCTACTATCGCTGGTACATACCTTTGGGACTTCCAGACTTGACTACTGTAACACTCTTTACCTCAGTGTTGGCAAGGTGTCATCTGATACTTGCAGTTCATGCAGAGAACAGTGTCCAGGTTGCTGACAGGCCTCCCAGTGCCAAGGACCTGTTATGTGAGCCTGGTACTGCATGATCTACACTGGCTGCCAGTGAAGTGGCACCACACCTTCAAGATTGGTTTGCTGTCCTATAAAACCTTATATGGACTGGGTTCTGGTTACCTGACATACCTCCTGACTCCTTACCATACCTCTCATCCCCTCCAATCCTCTAAGGAGGGCCTCCAGGCTGTTTCTAAGGCTAGACTTAAGTAACCTTGAGATTGTTCCTTTGAGGGAACTGACCCAGCCTTGTGGAACACACTTCCAAGATCCTAGATGGAGGCCACAAGGGACCTCAAGACCTACCTTTTTAGGGAGGCCTTTTGTTTTAGTTGGCTGCCTCCACAACCTGCTGCCACTATTTTAGCAGGTTTTATTTATTGCTGCAGATATGTATTCATTTATAGTTTAGTTTATGCTATTTAAATGTGCATAACTGTTATTTATTTATTTATTACCTTTTATGTCTGAAAAGCACTCTGAGCCCCAGGAATGAGTGGAAAAGCACAGGAGTGGAATGGGGTAAGATAGGCATCAAAGGCATTGACACAACAGCTATTATCATAAGGAAGCAGGGAAGCAGAGGACTCTATTGTTCAACTAAGGTACCTGCTCACTCCTGTTGTTGCATTCACTGCCAGGATGGGTGGAAGATAAAGGGTAGCCCAAACCAGATATAGGAGCAACACCCTAATAGGGTAAGTGTACAAAGGGAAACAACAAACAACAAAAGGGGTAAATCTAACAACACACTACCAAGGGAAAAGAGTACACAAGAAATGGATAAAAACTAAATGGCTGGCCAAAACAGAATACAAAAAACACCCCTTCTAGCAGAGGTGTACAAATGGGTAAAACAAATTATATAAGGAGAAAAACTAAAAACACCCTATCAAGCGTAAGGGTATAAAAATACGTCTAAGTAACACAAGGAGAGTAGGAACTGGGAATGCTGGGAGTGATGGAGTGTAGTCGTTGTTGGGTGGCAGTTTTCAGAGAGACCTTCTGGAGACTGTGGTGCTGCCCCATCCACATGCACCTGTCTGGGTTGAAGGAGGAGGTTGCTAGACTCCAGACCGAGTTGGCTAGAATTCAGGGGACCATCTCTCCCACACAGGGAGCACCACACCTGCCATCGTTACCTTAGAGGGTGCCAGGGAGGAGGAGGAACGGCTGGACCATGGTGGGCTCTGAAAGGGTAGGGGTGGTGAGTCACAGGCACTTTCCTCAACTGGTACTGTACCACTACAAAAATCTTAAGCTGTTCTGGTGCAGTGGGACTGCCTGGAGGAGGAATCTATGGTAGTGGCCAGGGAGGATGTGGCGGTCCTCCGTAATGGAGACACTAAGAAAGATGCGAAAGGACTCAAGAGGAGGAGGAAGCAGCTTCTTGTTGAGGACTCATTTGTCAGGGGGACAGAAATAAGAAGGGAGGCAGAATGGGAGGTCTAGTGCCTGCATGGCACAATGCCCAGAGGGATGGGAAGCAGATCCTGGGGATTGCTTGGGCAACTGGACAGAAGAGGGAGCTAGATGTTATTGTCCACCTTGGGATCAATGACCTGGCTAGGGATAAGGCTGATATAGTGCAGTAGGAGTATAGGTCGCTAGGGAGTGGTCTTAGACAAGAAGCATGGTCAGTAGCTTTCTTTGAGGTGCTGCCTGTCTACGACTGGGGGCAGTAGAGGGACCTCAGCACCAGAAGCTTCAGCTCATGGTTAAAGGAATGGTGCACAGAGAGGAAGGGTTCCACTATATTGGAGACTAGAGACCTACCTAGATGGATAAGGGCCTATACAGAGGTGGTGACCTGCATCCATCAAGGAGGGGAACTGCAGTCCTCTGTGGAAGATTTAAATGTTGCTCTGAACATTTAAACTAGCTGACAGGGGAGGCAGAAGTAATGGGGGTGGCAGAAACTAATGCCCCTTCCTTCACAGCTTGAGATAGAGAGTAAAGGAACCTGAGCAGAGAGGAGCCCCAAAGGATGCAAAGTAAGGAAGGAAGCAGGGTGACAGAGATGAAGGGGAATAGAAACAGGAGCATTAAAAAGACAAGGAGGAAGGGGGGGGCCAAAAGGAAAATAAGAGGGATAACAAACAGAGTGCTAACAAAATCTGGAAGACATCCTGAATGAATACTTTTGTTCAGTATTCACAGAGTAAGGAGCGGAGAGGGGCCACAAAAAAGTAATGAGAGGGAGGGAGGGAGGAAGGGAGGGAGTGAGCAAGGTGCACACTGGTGTGTTCTTAGATGAGAGACCTGAGGGATCTCACTAATCTGTAAGTGGACAAAGCAATGGGGCCAGACGGGGTACATCCAAGGGTACTGAGGGAGCTCAGAGAGGTATTGAGTGCACCTGCTGACCCTACCTACTGCCTTGTCATATCCCCTCACCATCTTCAGGTCATCCAGTATTATTACCCCAAGGTCCCTTTCCTTTTAGTGATTGTCAATAGCTCTCCCCCTTTTTATACTCCACCTCTGGGTTTATGTGCCTTAGGTGTATGATTTTGCACTTTTTTGCATTGAAACCCAGCTGCCATATCCCTGACCACTCCTCAAGGTTTCTCAGGTCTCTACACATTCTCTACACCCCCTCCTGAATGTCTACCCAACTGCAGATTTTACAGATTTTGGTGTCATCTGCAAAGAGATACACCTTCTCCTCCAACTCTTCTTCAATGTCATGCATAAAGACATTAAAGAGAACTGGTCCCAGTACTGAGCCCTGAGGTACCCTGCTGATCACGCTACCCTCCCCTAAGCTGAGTGCCTTTTACCATCACTCTCTGTCACCAATCCATCAACCAATTTTGTATCCAGTTTGTGTTCTTGTCTGTTTCTGAAATGAGTCCATGTGACAGAATATGTGGAATCCAAGAATGCTGCATGGCTTTTGCTTTTTCGTATATCCAGTTTACCACGTTGGGACCCACCCCCAAACTGCTCAGTTTCCTTATTAGCTTCCTTGAAAATAAATGATAATAAAATTAAAACAATGACATTTGATTCCAACAAATTAAGAAACCAGTGGAAATTGGGCAATAACAAAACTGAAAGTGTAACACAGTACACATATTTAGGTTTAACATATACCTCTAATAATAAATGGACACAACATCTGCAAACAATATGCACCAAGGTTAGAAAAACAGTTACTGGATTAAGAAGATTTGATTTCCTCTTACGGTGGCCATACTATGAGGCCACTTCTAACAGCTATTAAAACTAAATATTGGGCACAAATGCTTTATGCTGCTGAGCTGTGGAAAAGTAACAATGCAGAAGCACTTACGAGTCCAGCTTATAAAACTATACAATCAGCTCTGGAGCTGACACCATTTTAACCAGCAGTATATCTAAGGGCAAAGCATGGATTCTTAAATATAAATTCCTGCAGAGATGGGAGAAAGGTCAAATTCTGGCTACGTTAAACGAGATTAAGAGATACTCAGTTACCTAAGTTATGTTTTCAAGGATAACTAAAATAGATTAAAAATAAGTGTGGGAATGCTTGAACTGCTCAACAATCACTTCACCACAGCCAGACTTGCCTTCAGCTCTTCCCCGGCTAGCCAACTACGTGACCAGCTTTGTGGACAGGCCCAATCTAGCCCTTGCATCACTTCCTCAGGCTTAGATCCTGTGTTCTCCTTCTCCCCTGTCTCTCTTAAAGAAGTTGAAGACCTCATCCTAGGTCTGGACACCAAAAAGTGCTGGGGCCGATCTTATTGATCCTTACTTTATCAAGATAGATTGTCATGCGTTGTCTGTACCAATAACTCACCTCTTTAATATGTCCCTTAATCAAGGGGCACTACCCACCATCTGGAAAACTACCCACATCATACCTCTCTTCAAGTCAGGTGACCCTACTGACTTAAATAACTATAGACCTATCTCTCTCCTTCCCATCCTCTCTGAGTTACTTGAAAAAATAGTTAACACACAATTAAAGAAATTACCTAGAGTCTTCAAACTTACTTACACCCGTACAATCTGGCTTCAGACCCTGTCATAGCACTGTCACTGTGCTAGCCAAAGTCTCCAATGACTGGCTGAAAGCCTTAGATGCCAGAAAACACGTTTGCGCCTTGTTCCTTGACCTGAGCAAGGCCTTCGACACTGTGGACCATGCCCTGCTGTTGGATACTTTCAGGAATTTTGGTCTGGACACTACGGCCTTGAAGTGATTCAATAGTTATCTTGTTGGTCGTTATCAACAGGATAAGGCTGATGGTGATATATCTAACTTACCCCACTCCCCCGAAATGGCATGCAGGGATTTAAAACTCAATTTTGGCCAGCTGCCTCTTAATCTCTTGAACTGTAAACTGCTACTGAATGCGAAAAAAAACAAGCCTATGTTTCTCTCGCACTCCACCAAAAGCAACCAAACTTCTCTTACCTCCTCAATACCTAAAATTAACACCCTGCTTGATGAACCTTTAGAGTATGTGACCAGGTTCAAATACTTAGGTGTATGGGTAGATCACAAGCGTACCTTTTCTGATCATGTCGAGGACCTAGTGAAAAAGTTAAAGCAGAGGCTTGACTTATTTTTCAGGATTAAGCACCTACTGACCAGGGAAGCCAAAATCAGACTAATTAACTCCACCTTTCTCCCCCTTTTAGATTACGCAGAGATCATCTACTGCCAAAGTACTAATACCGCCCTAGCTAAACTAGACACCCTTTATCACCATGTGTTAAGGTTTATCACAGGTGCCCCCTACTCGATGCATCACTGTTCCCTTTACTCGTTTGTAGGCTGGACCTCGCTTGGCTTTAGGCGTCAAAAAAATGCAGCCATCTGAACGTTCAAAGTCATCACCCACCTGCTTCCTCAGTACATCTATGAGTGCCTTCCCTGCTCTTCACCTAGTAGTTATACTCTGAGGAGCCTTTCTTACTTAACCCTTTTTGTCCCCAAAGTTTGAAATAGATTTGGTAGCTCATCCATAAGTTTTGTTCTGCCCACCTTATGCAATAACGTACAAAAAACAATGACATTGGCATATCCAGTGAAGTTGGCTACTTTCAAATACCTGTTTTCACAGTATTTTCCTGAATCCTGCAAGTGTAATCGTTAATGAGCTGTCTGATTATAATCAACTTCTTGTACGTTCCTTTAATTTATCTTGTCCTTGTACCATTCATCCCTTCTTTTCTCTTTCTCTAATCTTTTTTGCCTTTCCCTGGAGAATCCTGTCTTCATATATACTATGCACTTAATTAGATAATGTTTGCTAATACCTGTATTGTGTCAACCTTTTTTTCCTGGCTGTTTATTATATACTGTACCTTGGTTTTGTGTTTCTTTTCCTGATTCTGTTGCTGATTGTCATTTAATTACCTGCAATGGTAATCATCATGTTCTATGTATATTGTTCTTGTATCACATTGTACTGTACTTCATTGCCCAGGTCCACCTTGAAAATGAGCTCGTCTCACAGGTGTTTCACCTGGTAAAATAAAGATTGATTGACTGATTGATTGATTGAATGCAAATTGATTGCAGATGATACATAATAAATTGGATCAATATAACTTGATGATATTAAAACTATATAATGAAAAAAATATTACTTTAAGCTTAAAATACAAAAATTGTATACAAACCAATATAAATTACTGGGTACAAGATGATTTGCTCAAAATACAGTTCTTGAGGTATGCAAAATGGTACGCATTAAATAACCCGAGTTTTGATTTTAAATACTATTGGGATGCGTTAGCGTTACTGGATAAAGTATTAAGGAATGTATTTATTAGAGCAAAGTTAGAACTGTTGGAAAGTAATGTGCTTAAAGTGAGAGATAACAAGTTGCCAAAAACACAGGAGTTATGTGCCTGTCACACAGGAGAAAGGATGGATATACTCCATATGCTATGGTGCTGTCCATGGTATATCAAACCTAGACAGTATTGGCTAGGCCCTTTTCAAGACTGGCCTAATTTGACAAAAAAAGAAATTTACATGTATTTTATTTAATACAGCAGATGATAACATGATTAAACGCGTGGCAAAACTTTTTCAGACTATTGTCCGGATAAGGAAGAAATGGAAGCAAGAATAATATTGGTTGCCCTGTGGGTAAGAGCACATCTTAGACCATGCGCCTACATGGTTGCAAAAAGAGCTTTGTCAAAATATAATAGTAATGGAATTTTTACATCTAGGGTTTTAAACTTTTCTATTTTTTGTCATATGTCATTATCTGTATTGTGTTTGTAATTTATATATTGTAAGGCTTTTTTATGGTCAACAATAAAAGACTGATTGATTGAATTATTAGCCTCCTTTGTGGTATGGTGTTGAAGGCCTTGCTAAAGTCTAAGTAGGCCATGACAACTGCCTCACCCTGATCTAGTCCCCTGTTCACCCAATAGAAGAAATTGATCAGATTCATCTAGCATGACCCCCCACCCCATGTGAATCCATTCTGCCTCATGTCTTATAACCCACTGGATTCAAGATACTGCACTATTCTTTCCCTCAAAATCATTTCTATTACTTCCCCACCACAGACATCAGACTGAGTGGCTCATACAATAGTTGCCAGCCTCCTCCATGCTGCCACTTTTATGGAGCAGGACTATGTCCGCCCTACTCCAGTCCTCTGGAACCACTCCAGCTTCCCATAAGTTGTTGAGTAGGGCTGTCAGAGGTACAGCCAGTACCTCCCTGAGCACCCTCAGTACCCTTGGGTGTATCCTGTCTGGTCCCAAAACTTTATCCACTTTCAGTTTGCAAATCTGTTCAGCACTCTTTTCTCTGTGAATGGACTTGTGTCTATTTCTCGCCCACTGTTGTTCCTGCTGTTTTTATATGGTCCATCCCCCTCCCCTTCCACTGTGAAGATTGAATAGAAGCATCTGTTCAGGATACCTGTTTTTTCCTCATCCTCCTCCTCCTCTGCACCATTGCCTCCTGTCCTTTATAACCTCACACTCCCTCCCTTTGTCTATCTCTTATCACTTATGTAACTAAAAAAGGTCTTGTCTGCCTTAATTACCCCTTTGGCAGTCCTTGCACCTTTGCACCCTTCAACACCTTATCTGTTTCTCTCTGCTTTTCCTGGTGCACCTCCCTATTCTCTTCCCTCTGTGTTTCCTTGTACCTCCTAAATGCTACCCTTTCAGCCTTTACCTTTGCAGCCACGTCTCTTAAGAACCATAGTGGTCTGTTTTCTCCTGCTCTTGCTCACTTCTTTCGCACAGAGACTTGTTGTCTTGCAATGCCATCCCTTAATCTGGACCACTTTTTCTTCACCTCACCCAGGCAATCCCCCCACCACTAGGTTGTCTCTGAGGCATTCATCATTTTATTTAAATCTGCCTCCTGATGCCTAGAACCCTCGTCCTTGTGTGGTTTGCCTTTGTTGCTGTCCTTATGTTCAAGCACACTGTACATTGATCGCTGATCCCCAGGTGTCATCCCACCTTGACATCTGCAATACTGTCCCTGTTTATGAGCACCAAGTCCAGTATTGCCACATCATGAGGGGGCTTCCTGACTAGTTCCCTTAGGAACAGCCCCTGGGGGGACTCTAGGATGTCCATGCTTCTAGCTGAGGCTGCAGCTGGGAGACTTCAATCTACATCTGGTAGATTGAAGTCACTCACCAGCAGCACCTCCCTTCTTACTGCCACAGAGCTGATGGTTTCCCCCATTGTCTTATCCAGCCCCCCTCACTGTGTTGGAGGTCTGTAAATGTGAATGGTGGCTCTGGCTCCTGTCTCCAGGGTGACCCACAGTATCTCCAGACCCTCCTTTCCCCCCAGGTTCCCTTGTGTTTCCATTGCTTTGATAACCTAACTTATATACAGCACAACCCCTCCTCCCTTCCTCCTCTCCATATCCTTCCTGAACTGAGTGTACCCTGGTATGGCCATGATCCTGGCATGGTTTCCTGTGCACCATGACTCAGTAATGGTCACAATATCCAGGTCTGCCTCTGCCATCATGATTGCCATGTCTAGAATTTTATTTCTGGACTTCCTCCTTGCATTTACACATACATGGCCTTCCACACCTCGATCCCACTCTGCCTACAACCCCCACCCTTCCTCCCCCTTATGTCCTGACTCATTTTACCCTCTCTTTTTGCAACTTTGTCTTCCGTCCCCTTGTCCTCTACTACTCTGCTATTACCCTAACCTGCACCCTGGAGGATTTCACTCCTCTCGAGTCCTCCCTTCCAACGGCTTCAGTCTGTTGGAGGGAAGTTTATGCTTCTCTCTGTCTTTCTACCACCCACCTCAGCTAGTTTTACTGTTCATCAAAGTAACATTTCAAATGTCCACTAAGGACTGTGGTTCCCCTCTTAGATGGATGCAGGCCACCATCTCTATACAGGCATCATCCCTAATGTAGCTGAACCCTTCTTCTCTTTACAGTTCTTTCAACCATGAATTGAAGCTCCTGGTATGAGTACCCTATCCTTCCCATGGTTGTAGACAGGCAGCACCTCCACAAAAGTTACCATGTGTGCTGCTTGCCTTAGGTCCCTCACTAGTTCTTTGAAATCTCCTTGCACAATCCCAGCCCCATCCCTTGCTAGGTCATTAGTCCACAGATGGACATTGAAATCTAGTCCCCCCCCACTCTACCTCTTTAGCTATCCTAAGGATCTGCTGCCCATCTCTCCATGGCATGATGCCAGGTAGGCACCTTACCATCTTTTATCCCCCCTTCCTGTTTTCAAATGTACCCCCCTAATACTTGAGTCCCCCACCAGAAGCTTCTTCTTCCTCTGTTGGGGTCCTCTGCCTCCTGCATTGGGCCTTCCCCATGGAGGACCCCCTACATCCTCCCTTGCCACCACTTTGAGTGCCACCTCCTGGAAGTTTTATTCTGCCAGAATGGTGAAAGAATTTTGTAGTGGCACAGCCTGAGTAATGTAGCCCTGACCTGCCACTCCCAACTTCCCAGAGCTATCCATGATCTAGCTGGCCTTCTGTCTCCAAGACAACCTCTGGGGCAACAGCAGTAGACTTGGTGGCCCCTGGGTGGGGGAAATGGTCCTTTGGCTCCAAGTCAACTCAGCCCAGAGATCTGCAACCTCCTCCCTCAACCCAGAGAGGTGTTTGCAGATGAGGCAGCACCTCAGTCTCCAGAATGTCTCCTGGAAAACTGCAGCTTCACATCCATTGCACTGCACCTGTCCCATAATTGTCTTTATTTGCTACCTTACTGCTATTAACTGTACCTTATGCTATGCCCCCAACTCGTATTTGGTTCGTATTTCCTCTTTTCCCCTTTGCTTCCTCCTTTACTTGCTTGGCTGTAGCTTAGTCTGTACCCCTCTGCCTCTTTACTTCTTACTTTTCAATTAATCCTTCCATTTATGCACTTCTAGAACAGGTTTTGCACCCTACTCTAGATAGGGTGTTTCTCCTATTCCCACCAGTAGCAGCTACCTGCTTGTTACTTTCTCTGCATATATTTCCTGCCCCAGCAGCTGCAATTCCCTATACAGGTACAGTAACAGTAAGCTAACAGTAAGCCGATGGTACCCTACTTTACCTTGTTAGTCTGGCAGAGCCCCCCTGCATGCCTGCTGTCACCTGTAGATGTCTGCCAGTGCCTAAGACACCAGTAGTATCCTGTTCCACTCCTGCTCCGTTCCACTTATCTCTGGGATATGAGCATGATGGGTTACACTAAGAGTGGTTCCTTTTAAGCAGGATGACCTGATTCCTGCTTGAGAACTATTAGGTGGAGTGAGTTACATGACCAGGCAACTAGCCACAGCAATATGCCATTTTTAGCACTTCCTTCCTGCCTTGAGTTCTGCTGGGACTGAGGAAGTTGCTGTTAGTGAAATCACAGCTCTTTCAGAAAAACTCTGCTAGCTGCCCTAGCAGTTTGGCAGTGGCCCTCCAATCCCCAAAGCACCCTGACTACTGAAAATTTCTTCTTTATGACATGCTTCCTGCTTGAGTGCTGTTTTGTGGTGCGATATGATCAGCTAAGTACCACTCTACATCACAAATCCATGGACCATAATGACATCCTCCATGCTAATAGTTTACATGATCCTAAACTAATTGAGTTACTCCACTGTTCACAACTATTCCGACACCAGACTATCCTCCCTTTACTCCTTCTCTCTCCCTTTTTGCCATACCACCCAAGGTCAGCACACCTTCTCCTACAGGGGTGTAAAACTCTTTAATGGCCTACCCCCATCTCCAGTTCAGTGTCCCTTGCTGGAATCTTTCAAAAGCAACCTAAAGTGTCTCCAGGCCAGTTCCAATTTCTGTAAATGCACCTGACTTTGACTGCATTATGCGCCATGCTTTCTTGATTTGTATATACTTGTATATACCTGCTTACTGGTTCACCACACTCTGATGTCTTTGCTACCTTCACTGTACATATTTTTTGTTTTCTTTTGCCTGTATACCGTGTTCTGTATATTTTCTTATATCTGTAACTGAACACGTGAAAACCGGCAATTTTGCTTACATGCCTTTCCAGTATAAAAAATAAACCTAAACCAGAACCAAAAGAGATGGTAGTGAACTGGAGGAATTTGGCAAAAAAAAAAATATAGTGGAAATATTCGGAGAAAGAGGGTACCCTTATTGGATATTGAAAGAAGCAACAAAACATTTGAAAATGTAAGTGGGGAAGAGACATGGATAGTAGTCCCCAAAATAACACAGGCAGGTCCAAGCAGACTAGCATTCAGCACACGATATAACGAACACACTAAAGCAATCAGAGATTGTCAATAATCACATTTTGAATATCACCCAGAAGGCTTCATTAGGTTGCATCAGAAACCATTGGTAGTTACCAAATGAAGCCCATCATTAAGGACAAATTGGTCCACACACACAACAGCTTTCACCTCGTAAAAATTCAACTCAGCTATTACTGCAACCTCTGACTCTGGAAGCTACCCATGTGGCAGTTGAGTGCAATGCTCTAAAACCAGCAGGAAAACAGAATCTAAAGAAACATACATTAAATCGTGCAGTTTGTGTAAGGTTCTTCAGATCTGGGGTTTTTCTTTTGGTACCACATTGGACTATCTGCACTTAGCAGAACTGATTTGACTGTTGCATATTAGTCTTGGAGTTTGTTTATAAACCAGCAAAGTATATCCTAAATGTTTATGAATAAATGGTTCCCTGAACATTATTATTGTTTCATTTTTTTAACACCTTTTATTGTCCCCAAGGTATAATTGTGTATATCACTGAGGTCTTGGTATGTATTTCATTTGTGGTCAGTAGAGCATGCTATTTCTGCCATACTTGACATGTATTTATTTATTTATTTAAAATTTGATAACCAGGAAAGGCACCATGAGCCAAGGCTTGTTTCCAGGTGTGACCCAGGGATAGGGGCACAAAATGACAGAGGATAAAATAAATATGATTTTACATGATGAACAGCAAATAATAAAACATTACGCACAGCTACAGGTAACATGTATTGAGCAGTGGATATTTATATAATATACAAATTGAAGTTGATATTTATATATAATTATATGTACAAGTTTAGGATGAATAGGAATAAAAGACTGCGGATAGTAGGTGGATAAAAGATAAGGGGGGGTGCTCAACCAAAGTGGGCCAGCAGGCACAGATAGGGAGAAGCAAGTCAAAGGCATGTGAGAAAGCGCAATTAGGAAGAGGGACAGGTGCAGGATATGGAAGGGGTAGGCCTCAGTAAACACTTGAGGACAGGAAATGAGGGGGTAAGATGGGTTTAGGGGGTTATGCTGTTCCAGAGTGAAGGGAGCCTATAGGAGAGGGCCAATTTGCCAGTTGCAGTGCGAACACGTTGGAGGGAAAAGGAATGGACACTGACTGATCATGAGTTATATAGGCAAGGGGGTGGCAGGTTTGAGGAGAGAGGCAAGGTATGAAGGTAGAGTCTCAAACCAGAATTTAGATATAAAGGTGATGCAGAGGGATAAGCATCTCTGGGAGAGAGACTGGAGGGAAAAGGAGGAGTAGAGGTCACTGTGGTTAGTCAGACAGGGAGAGCTTGTGGAAAATCTGCAGAAGGCATGGCACAGCATGTCTAGTTTGGGGAGAGAGGTTGCAGGGGCAGCACTGAAAACAACATCCACATAGTCGAAGGCAGGAGGGATCCATTTAACTTGTAGGTTGTGTCTAACTGGGAGGGGAAGGCTAGCCTTATGTCGGTAGAGTACCCAAGTTTCAGCTGTAGTTTGGAATGGAGGGCACTGAAGTGGGAGGAAAAATCTAGTGATGGATCGAGCCAAACTGCTAGGTGTTTGTACGTGAGGCCCTTTTCAAGGGGAATGGATGCACCTGAGAGGAAAGAGGATAGGGCACAGAACTTAGCCAGTTGTTGCTTGGTTCCAAATGTCATAGCAACAGTTTTTTTATGTTTAGTTTTAGGCAATTAGCATTAAACCAGGAGGTAACTGCTGAGAAGTCCTTTTGTGGAGGTGTTTGGATGGCGGAAACAGATGGGCCAGAATGGAAGAAGACAGTGTCATCCGCATGCATATGTGTCTTGACATGGGAACATACAGAGGGTGGTTGTTAATAAACAGGAAAAAAAGAACTGGCCCGAGGATTGAGCCTTGGGGTACACCAGCCAAGATTGGGAGGGGAGAAGAGAGGATAGGACATTGCTAGCTTTTACAGACTGTGACCGGTCCGTGAGGTAAGACCTGAACCAAGACACAGAAGATGGACAGAGGCTCAGGCCACTTAATTTATCTAGTAGGAGAGGATGGGACATGGAGTCAAAGGCTTTTGAAAGGCTGATGAAAATGGCTGATGTGAACAGACCCCGATCCATGGCAGAGTGGATGGCATCGGTAAAGCGTTGAAGGGAGGTGGTGGTGGAATGATGCATTCTGAGCCCTGATTGGACAAGGGATATAAAATTTGAGGCCTGGAGGAATTCATTTATCCTAGAGAGGATAAGGGACTCTTGTATCTTGGTCAGGGAAGGGAGAAGTGATATGGGGTGGTAGTTGCCAGGGGTGATAGCATCACCACCTTTAAACAGAGGTAGGACCATAGTGAACTTCCAGGCAGAGGGAATGGTAGCAGAGGAGGCAAGCTGATTGAGAATAAAGGTAAAGGGGGTGACAATGGAGGGAGCAGAGATTATAAGAAGCTTAGGGTGCAAACCATCGGGGCTAGACTTGGGTTGAGGGAGACAAGAGCTCTCAGGACTTCAGAGGGGGATATCGGCAGCAATAGGAATAAATGGGACAATGGGGGAGAGGGAGGGGAGCTAGATAGGGAAAAAGATAGTTTGTGCAGTATCGCAGAGGTTGTGAAGAACTTGTTTAGAATTTCTGCCACTGAGGAGGGGGTCAGAAATAAGTGAACCCGCTTGGCTGAGAGTGGGGGATAGGGGAGTGTTGGAGGGGTGGAGGAGAGATCAGATGTCATGCCAGAAGGTGGATGGAGTACTGCCAGTCAAATGCGCTTCCCCAATCAAGTCTGTAACTTTCCTTTCATTTATAAGCAGTATCCTCTCTCATACAGACATCAAAGCATTTATGATTTCGCAAGAGTGTGCCATAACCTGGTTTCCTCTTCTAAACATCATAAAATGGATACTGATTTCCCTCTTAGCAGTTAAAGCTATATTTAACTTAGATAAACAGGAGATCCTTGATTAAGGTCTGTTCTAGTCTATAATTAGCTCCTGGCCTTCCGGGTAACACCTAGTATCTAAAACCTGGGTGTGTGTGTCATCTCACATGCTGTCTCAGTATCTCTCATGACAGACAGGCAATAACACATTTTTATATTACAAAAATTATACAGTGATCAGAACCAGCTGTCCAAGTGTCACAATTCCTCCCCACCTAGACTGAATTTGGGGGCTCTATCCCCTGCATGGGATGAGCTTCCCAAATCAGTTCACTCCTCATAGACACTAGACAGCTCATCGGAGTTCTGATTTTTGGCTCCAGCCCTATGTAGAATTTTCATATCATATCCTTGCAAAGCAAGACTACATCTTAGCAATCTACCATTGTTTTTCCCCCTCTGCATCAGCCAAACTAGGGGGTTGTGGTCAGTCTGCACCACAAAATGCTGCCCATATAAGTATGGCTCTAACTTCTTTAGGGCCCACACTATGGCAAGACATTCTTTTTCCACAGTAGAGTATGCCTGCTCCCTGCGAAGTAACTTCCTACTCAGGTGCATTACTAGGTCATCTTTCCCTTGGCTGGATGTCTGACTCAGTACTGGTCCAATACCCATGTCTGAGGCATCAGTCTGAACTATAAAGGGTCTGCTATAGTCAGGACTTGTCAAAACAGGAGCACTGCACAGTACCTCCTTTAGTTTGGAAAAGGCTTCCTCACAGGCTGGGCCCCAGGTAATTTTCTTGGGCATCCTTTTCTTTGTCAGGTCAGATAGGGGAGCAGCCAGGGTACTGTAATTGGGTACAAATTTTCTGTAGCACCCTGCTGTCCCTAGAAAACTCCTGACCTGCTTCTGTGTTTCTGGTCTGGGCCACGCCTGGATTACCTCTATTTTTATTTTGTTAGGATGGAGCTGTCCCCGGCCTACCACATGCCTGAGGTATGCCACTTCTTCCATGGCCACCTGGCACTTCCTGCTTTGACAGTGAGCCTGGCCCTCTGTATCCTGCCCAGCACTTCCCTAAGGTGGGATAGGTGTTCCTCCCAGCTGGTACTAAAGATGGCAATGTCATCCAGGTACACCACGGCGTACTCCTCAGCACCATTCAACACCTGGTTCACCAACCTTTGGAAAGTGGCCAGGGTGTTCTTTATTCTGAAAGGCATTACTTTAAATTCAAATAAGTCTATAGGAGTGATGAAGGCTGACCTCTCCCTAGCTCTGTCCATCAACTCTACCTGCCAATACCCCTTGGTCAGGTCAATCGTCGTAAGATAGGTTGCCCCTCCCAACTTGTCCAGGAGTTCATCCATCCGGGGCATCGGGTGGGCATCTGACTTCATGACTGCATTCAGTCCATGATAGTCCACACAGAAATGAGTAGAGCCATCTGGCTTAGGCACAAGGACTATGGGTGAGGCCCAGGGGCTGTGGGATCTCTGGATTACCCCTAAATCCAGCATCTCCTTCACTTCCTTCCTAATGTCCTTTTGGACAGTCTCTGACACCGGATATGCTGTCCACCATATGGGCGTCTGTGTCCCTGTCTCCACATCGTGCACTGCTAAGGGGGTTAGTCCAGGCTTGGCACTAAACAATGGGGCAAAGTCTGCTAAAACCTCCCTTACTTTCTGGATCTGGTCCAGGGCCAGCTGGGGAGACAATTTTAGTGCCTCCACAGAGGATTCCCTCTTACTTTCTTCTAGCAAGTCCAGAAGGGGGTCTCCTTTGTCCATCCCTTCCACAGGACTACACACTGCAAACACCATGTCAGCCCTATTTGCAGATGGCTTCATCATGTTGACATGGTACATCCTTTCTGTCTGTCCTCGGTCAGGTAACTCTGTAATATAGTTCACATAATTTACCTTCCTAACCACTTTGTATGGTCCTGCCCACTCAGCCTGCAGCTTGTCTTTCCAGACCAGGATAAGGACCATGACTTCCTGTCCCACCATGTATGAGCAAGCTCTGGCTCTGCGGTCATACCACACTTTTTGTTTCTGCTGGAGAGCTGCCAGGTTGCTCTGGGCTGTCCCCATAAGCTCCTTCAGCCTTTCCCAAACTTAAGGATGTAATCCACTATGGGAGTTCCCTGCGTGGTGGGCTTGCCTTCCCAGTCCTCCCGGATCAAGTCTAGGGGCCCACGTACCCGGGGTCCATATAAGAGTTTGAAGGGGGAAAATCCTTTCAACTCTTGGGGCACCTCCCTGTATGCAAACAACAGGTGGGGAAGGTATTTCTCCCAGTCCCACCCATGCTGTTCAGCAAACACCAGGATCATTGAATTCAGGATACCATTGAATCTTTCCACAAGCCCATTGGCTTGTGGGTGATATGGTGTTGTGCATCTCTGCACCACCCCACACTTCTCCCATAAACATTTCATCAGGTCTGTCAAGAAGGAACCCCCTAGATCAGTGATAACCTTCTGAGGAAACCCAACAAGGGAGAAAATCCCAAGTAAGGCATCTGCCACTTTGTCTGTCCTCAGTGAGGATAGGGTGACTGCCTCTGGGTACCCGGTGGCATAATCCACCACAGTCAAGATGAATCTCTTCCCTGAGGAGCTGGGGGTATTTAAAGGCCCCACAATATCCATTCCCACCCTCTGGAATGGCCCTTCCACTATGGGCAATGGAATCAGAGCGGCTTGACTTTTTTTGCCCGCCTTCCCTATTTCTTGGCACCGGTGACAAGACCTGCAATACTCCTTCACCTGCTGGGTGAAGTTAGGCCAGTAGAAATTCTGGGCCAACTGCTGCAACATACGCATGATCCCTACATGCCCAGGCAAGGGAATATCATGTGCAATCTTGAGCAACTGCTCACGATACCCCTGGGGAATGACAAGCTGCCTGTCTATCACCCCTCCCTCTGTCTGTACTGCCTGAGTATACATAAGTCCATTTTCCCAATAAACCTTATGTCTGACGTCACCTCCCGGTGCACCGTCTGAGTCTGCCCAAACCCTCAGCTTCTCTAAACTAGGGTCACTTCTCTGATCAGCTGCAAACCCCTCACACATTCCCAAGGCATGGGACAGGTCCCCTTCAGTCGCTAAACTAGGGTCCCTAGCACTAGTGTTAGGGCACTAAGGATCACTGTCAATCCCAACCCTCTGACAATGAGTCACCCCTCCCTCTTTGGAGTAACCCTCTGTAGCTGTGTGGTTACTTGCTACTAGGGACATTTCTACCCCTGTTCATTAGTCTCCCCATCTGGAGACGCAGAATGGGGAACCAGCCTCTCAGTGGTTCCCACAATAGTTTCTGTGGGGTTCAGGGAACTACAATTTCCCCTTGCCGCTTGGCTATGGGTAACTGCACATACCATCCCCTGTTCGAGATTGTTGTCCAGGATCACATCCACTGCTAACATTTTGGCTACAGCCACCTGTTGCAGAGTTCCCCCTGTTTCACCCCAGTCCAGGAGAACACTGGCCAGTGGCAATGTTTTCTCTTCACCAGTGAACCCTTGTACAGTGACATATTTATTTGGTATAAGCTGACCAGGCTGTACCAGATCCCCTTTTACCAATGTCAGGGATGCCCCTGTGTTCCTTAACCTTTGCGTCTGTACACCATTCATCATGACTGGGTGCATGTGTTCCCTCATGTTCACTGGCATGCTTCCAGGGACACACAAATAACCCACTTCCTTCCTAGTATCATTCTGCGTATTATTGCTCATTCTTTTGGGACACTGTCTGGCAATATGCCCAGTTTCTTTACATAACCAACATTCACCTCTCTTTTCAGAGAAATTTTTTCTCTGAAACCTGGGGCTAATTGGTTTCAGTGGAGGCAGTGAGGGTTTTAGCTACCCTGAAGGCACGCTTTTCCCTTTCTGCGCTGCTATGCCTACCCCATTCGCTCTCAGAGCAGGTGTGCTTTTGTCATAGCAGTCCGAGAGTTCAGCAGCCTCTTGCACTGTTTTGGGATCTCGGTCCTCCAGCCAGGTTTTCAGCTCTGCTGGGCATGCCCAATAAAGCTGTTCTAACAAAATCACATTTTCAATTTTATCAACAGAGTTTGCCTCAATTTCTTCCCACCAACGTTTTAAAAACTGACGTTGTTTCGTGGCTAGCTCCTTGTAGCTCATGCCAGGGCTTCTCCTGAGCTTACAGAATTTAGCTCTGTATGATTCAGCAGTTAATTCAAATTTCTTTAACAGTGCAGCTTTAAGTTTGCTGTAATCATCACTATCCTCATTGTCCATTTGACCCAATGCATCCCAAGCTTTCCCGGTAAGTAGCAGGGATAGCTGGAAGCTTCAGGACTCCCTAGGAATTTTAGCCTGAATACAAACTTTTTCAAAAGAATTTAAAAAGGCATCCATAACCTCCGCCTCTTTAAATTCGGCTATCAATTTGGAATTAAATGTGTAACCCAGTCCTGTAGTCCCAGTTAAATCCAAGCCACTTACCTGCACTGATGCCACTGGTTGGAGTCGTAGCTTCTCCAGTTTGTGTTGCCTCTGGTGCTCACTCTCCTCACGGTCCGTGTCTCTCTGTTCTCACTCTGCCTCTCAGTGTTCTCGCTCTGCCTCACAGTCCACCTCCTGCTGTTCATGGTACCTCTCCCTCTGGGACTCCAGCTCCATTCTGTGCAGCTCAATTTGCAGCCTGAGTACTTCTGAATCCAGGATACTGGTGACCTTCCCCTGCTGCTATAGCCCTTTGCTGACAGTGGCCCTGTTGCCTTCCTCATCGGATCTTGACACTGCATTGGCCGCTAGCCCTGCCACACTCAAGGTTTGGTCCTTTTCAGTCTCGGTCTGTGACTCACTGCTCTGGGTATCTGCTACCATAAGGGCATCCACGAGATTCTGTTTGCTGACTTTCACCTCGAATGGGACTCATCTGTCCCCACACAACTGCTTTAAGTAGTCTACAGTGTGTCTGCTGTAGTTGGAAGCCATCTTCTTCCCTATTTATGGCTACTCTGACTTGCACTTTAGAAAAAAAATAAAATGGGTAGGAGCTTGACTGTATGCCAAGTGATATAATTCTGTCTCCCTTTTTAAAAATAAATCACTGCCTTTTTCTTTCTTTGCAAGTGAGCTGATGGTCTCAAGCTGACACACTGAACAATAAAATCTTGTAACAAAATTATGCACACTGCTGCCAACCAATCTGAAAATTATCAGCACTGCTGCCACCAATCTGTCACAAACCCACTCAGCAGGTCAGCCCTCTACTCCCAAAGTGCCAACCTCTGAGCGCAGTCTTATGAACAGTTAACAGAAACAGGGTAACCCTCCTGTCTATTTTGTGGGTTCAAATCAACCTTTGGTCTCAAGTTCTGGAGGGATTCAAACTGTGAACCTCTTGCTAGCGTACCCAATGCACAGGCTCAGATAATTCTGTCTTCGGGGGGGCCAGATATCTTTGCCTACGGGCACCTAACCAGGTGTACAAAAATGAACCCTTAAAAATCTCTAATAAAAGACCTCAGATTAAACTCTCACCTTTTCCCAGTTTGGTATCACCATTCAAGCTTATGCATAGTGTCAGCTTTAACCATATATACTTCACTTGTTAAAGAAAGAAATTCAAAGACAGACCAAGTGGGCTGTAAAAATAAGAGTTTTACTAAAATAGATAAAAGTATGTAAAACATAAAATACAGAACCTTATATCACAAAACATACAAATCACTTAAACAAAACAGGTTTAAAAATGCAGACAAAATATCCTACCACAGTACTCTTAGAATTGTCTTTTCTAAGGTATTCTTATCTCACAGTGCTGAAGATGTTTCTTTTTCAGATTCCAAACATTTGTGTTAAAATGGAAAACAGAATACTGTTTAAAAACTGTTTTTGCCAACCCTTTGTATGAGATCACCTAGCTCCTCCTCTGTTTATTAAAAATCATGCACCCAGGATGTTTTATCATTTTAGTAGGTAAGTTAATTAAGGTTACATCAACAGAAACTCCTTTCCCCACATGACTTCCCCAATCAAGTCTGTAAATTTCCTTTTATCTATGAACAGTATCCTCTCTCACACAGACATCAAAGCATTTATGATTTCGCACCAGTGTGCCATAACCTGGTTTCCTCCTCTAAACATCATAAAATGGATACTGATTTTCCTCTTAGCAGTTAAAGCCATATTTAACTTAGATAAACAGGAGATCCTTGATTAAGGCCTGTTCTAGTCTATAATTCGCTCTTGGCCTTCCAGGTAACACCTTGTATCTAAAACCTGTGTGTGTGTGTGTGTGTGTGTGTGTGTGTGTGTGTGTATCATCTCACATGCTGTCTCAGTATCTCTCATGAGAGACAGTCAATAACACATTTTTATATTACAAAAATGATACAGTGATCAGAACTAGCTGTCCAAGTGTCACAGTGGTCACTGAGTGCAGCGAGTAATATGCAGGTAAGGCAGATGCGGTGGGGGTAAGTTGTAAGCACCCAATCAAGCAGGGAATGAGACTGGGAGTGAGGATTTGGGCATGTGGGTTCTTTTATTATCTGGGACAAGTTTAGGGCTTCAACCTGTTGCTGGAAATTGAGCGAACCAGTCTAAATTAAAGTCGCCAAGAAGGATGAGCTCACCCAATGAGGCAAGGGAGGAGGCTGCGGAGACACAGGAGACAAGAGAGGATGGTGGAAGTTTTGGAGAAGCATAAAGGACAATGACATATATAGAAATAAAATCTTATAGACACAAGTGTCCTATGGACTGTTTGGAGGAAACATGGAGGTTTCAGTGCGGAACCACAGAGTCCTGTATTCATCCCCTGGCTAGCTCAGCCAGGTCATTGTTAGCCACAGCTTGTGGTGCCCACCCTCATGTCTGCCCCATCCCCTCAATATAAATAAAAAAACAAGTAAAAAAGTCACACACTGTTGGTACGATATCCATCACATGTGCAAGACATAGAATAATGGCCATCACAGCCAGCATACGTTTATGATATGTATCTGCATACCGGAATGTTTTATACATTTTTGATCCTGTCCTTAAAACCAGCAGGCATAGTGACAGGCAATGGGAATATATAGCCTTCATGAATATAACCATCACTCAAATAACGATTCTATGTTGATTGCTATTATTGCTGTCACAAGCCACTATTATGACTGATAATATAGTAAGTGGGGAGTGTTTTCTCCCATAGGGCAACCCAGTTTTAATTCGCCATCATAATCAGTAGGTTATAACGGGAAACATGCTCTGAGATTCTCTTGTTGTGTGCATGTATGCACTGCTGCCAGATGGCCTCACTCACCGCCACCCATGCCGCTGGATTGAGACGTCAAGAGATGATGTTTTTAATACTTGCCAACACACGTAAGCCCACTTCAGTCTTGTTCCTGGCTGCAGTTCATGATTTTTCTGATTTGAGGTAAAAAAATAAATAAAGTGAAAGTAAAAATTGCTGTTCAAGCCCCTCTGTGGCTGAAGTAGTGCTACTGCTCTGATTTGCCTAGCTAGACAGAGACAGGGCGAGCAGCAGACATGCAGAGATCTAAACAGATAGAGACAGACAGACAGACAGAGAGAGACAGAAAGGGTGAGGGTGGTATTGAGTACAAATAATCAGAACTTGGGATGTGGGGGGATTTTAAACAGCAACATCGATGCTGCTTTAATGCAATAAACAGCAGCACCTCAGCACCATCTACTGGTCAGACTGTTTTTTTTTTTGTTACATAATTTAATGCACTAGGTGAGAAAACACTACCCAGCATTTATATATAAAATATAAACACAGGGTGGTGTGTACAACTCAAATTTTACACACACCCTAGTTGTTGGATGCTTGAATGAACCCATAGAGGTTCGCTTGGGTGTGTGTAAAATTCAAGTTTTAGTGTCACTCTTACTTTTCTATTCATTATTTATTTATTTAGGTAGGAACACTGATCCAAGCGACCGTTTTCAGGCATGGCCTGGGCCAACAATATGACACAAGAAAATACATACAGCTACAATGGAAAATGCAACCAGAACAGTTAATACAGCACAGTTTACAATGACATGGGAGGGGGTAGGGTGACAGTACATAGAGGGAAATAATAGTATATTTGAAGTAAAGAATACAGAGAACATACCATAATGATTCACAACCAAAGGTAGCAGGCAATAATAACCGGAAATAATGAGTAAGAGGGCAGGCACAGAGTGCTGTGTGAGGAAAGACAACTATAAGAGCTTTTCTGTTAATCATAGGAGAGCAAGAATGACAGGGGTGAAAGCCTTTCAATGGCACTAGTGCTACATACTTTTTAAAGGAAAAAATGGTTTGTTATTGCAACACTGTGAGAGGCGAGCAAATGGCTCAGCACTGCAACAAGACAGGTGTGGTGTCCATTTCAGTCGCAATGAGATGGCAACACTGCAGTTAGCTTATGAACTTTCCAACAGAAAAAAAATGAGGTACTTTGATTTTCTAGGGAAATAGGTGAATTAATGGCACTCAAGCTGTGGGGGTGATTTCTTTATAGACGACAGGCAGGGCTGAAGGTTGTGGAATGGAACAGAGTGGAGCAGGGGTCGGTTTGACGGCAAATGTGTGATGCAGTGCCTGGAGCATGCAGTTAAGAAAATAAACTTGTGGGTTTCTAAATGCACTTATAAAGCAGCACAAATTATTTTGTGGACCTATTGGCTGCGTCTACTTGGGGGGTGACCAGTGCTCGTTTTTTTCTGATTGGTGTTGTGGGGAAGGGGGCCATTTATTTATTTATGTATTTATTGAAATGTTTCACCGGGAAGGCATGCTGAGCAACACGTTGCTCGTCTCCCAGTGTGACCTGAGGAGTAGGGAACAATGGGATAGAAGATTTGCTAAGAGATGGGAAAAATATCAGTTGGTACCTTGAAAATCCAAATTGTCACGGTTATATCACATTGGTACTGAGTCAGGCTGCACTGGCGCTTTTTATTTCCTGGTCTCTATTCAAAGTTATTGTACCCACCCCTGACATGAGTACTAGCCAGTTGTAGATCAGGAAATCTAAAGCCCTTTTTCTAAAGCTATATTAGGCTATATAGTATGTTGTAATCAAAGGTTTATAAAGCTTTGAGTGAGTCAGCAGTCCCAATAAAATATTTGACCACAGACTGTGGACCAGTGGTCAAACAACTGACTGTATGTGCCTGACTGAACATTGGACATACTGCACCCTTTCTTAGGACCCTAAAATAGAACACAGTAGATCATTTGTCTGCATGCTACACTTAGAATGTATGTAATGGAGAGATCACATGCAAGTCAAAATACTCTCGGTGAACTGCGTGCTAAATCCAAGCAGTAGTTAGCGCCATGGTCTCTATCCCTTGGCTTTGTTGCAACAAATAATAGTACAAATAATGTGGCTTTTCTGAAGGAAGGGAAGCTGACACCTATTCATTGCTTGATTCATTGTTTAAACTTGATAATTCAGGATTTTTTTGCATTGTTAGATAAATGTCGAGAAATTGCTTATGAGGGCTAGGAAGTAAAACAGCATATCAGTCATTCTTTCAAAGCCTGTCAGATTTTGAGACTTAGTGGTAAAGTATAATCTATCACAACATCAGCTGAAACAAGAGGTGGTGGCCAACGGAAGAAACATAGAAATTGTTGGCAGATAAGGACCGCCTGGCCCATCTAGTCTGCCCGTAAGCCCTTATACTGGATTAGTGTTCTGACCCACTCACTGCTGTACCTCTGTGGTTCCCCTATGCCTGTCCCGAGCATGCTTAAATCCATCCACAGTGCTCACTCCCACCACCTCCTGAGGCAGACCATTGCATGCGTCCACCACCCTCTCTGTAAAGAACTTTCTCACATTCTCTCTTAACCTCACACCTTCCAATTTCATGTCATGCCCCCTCGTTCTTGTGCTCCTCCTGTATTGGAAAATGTCTCTCCCCCTGCACCTCATTTATACCCTTGAGGTACTTAAATGTTTCTGTCATGTCCCATCTTTCCCTTCTCTCTTCCAGCAAGTACATATTGAGGTCTCTTAATCTCACCTCACAAGTCTTGTGTTGGAAGTCCTGTACCATCTTAGTTACTCTTCTCTGGACCATCTCTAGCCTGTTAATATCCTTATGAAGGTGCAGCCTCCAGAACTGCACACAGTACTCCATGTGACGCCTGACCATGGTTTATATAATGGCATCACTACCTCCCTCCTTCTGCTGGTGATACCCTTGCCTATGCACCCCAGCATGGCACTGGCCCTCCCAGCTGCCTTAGCACTCTGCTTTGACATTTTTCAGGTTGTGTGAAATAATAACCCCTAGGTCCCTTTCCTTTCAGCCACCCCCCCCCCCCACGATCCTGTAGCTTCCTAAAGTTTTATTTAATTTTTTTATTTTATTCTTTTGGTATTCTAGGCCCACGAGGCGCAAGTGTCTGTTTTCAGGGGTGACCTGGGAGCACTGGGGTAGCTAGGTGACTTACTCAGAATCACACAGAAAGTGAGCGGAGGTTGAGGGAATCAAACCCAGGTCTGCTGGATGCACCAAGCTCATTCACAACTCGTTACTCTAACCTCTAGGCTATGCTTCCAGCCCCTGTACATGTTCAAGCTCCTGTATGAAAATATAAGGAAATAATTGATGATGTTCTGCAGCAGACTGGGGGTGGGGGGGCATATCTCTATCTCCAGAAGAATTGGGACTAACAGGAAAAAAAAGGTTGACAGAGATGCTAATGCCATTCTAATTTTGCACCTAAGAGGTTAGCAGGGGTCATGTTTCACTAAAGATGTGTTTACACAGCGGGATCTCTGTTTGTCCCCATGCGCTTCCAGCTCACAGCGATCCACATATGCACATGCCATGTTTACACTGTGCCTTGTTTAAGCTGCAGCCAGTGATTCCACACTGTGTTCAGGATTCTGAGGGCATGGTTTGCCCCTGCTGACATCTTCTGTGATGTACCACCAACTCCAACGACTTCTACTGGTTGCCATTGCTCCCTGCATACAGGAAGTGCCGGCACAAGCTGACCCTTTGTTTAGAATTGTGGGCTATTTAATTTTTCAGTTCATTTGTCTGGTTAGAGAGACGTACTGGAATCGGGTCTTCACATCATTTGGAGCTGTGTTTTTCAATTTTGTTTCATTCAGCAAGCAAGCAGGTTTGTGGGCAGATGAGGACAGTCACCCATTGCTCAGTACTGTTTGGGGGCATAATTCCTTGCTGCCTTGTTCTCCATCTTGTTAATGAACCACATGTGTTTTGTTATAGCAACTGTAAGCAAGCTGTTGAGTGGTATCACTGACCGCTATGTTGTGCAGAACGTCCTGGTTCCAGACCCAGGGAAGGACTGGAGAACAATGGATGATGGGACATACAGCAAATCCGTCACTGTGAGCATTCCAATTTGTCTACACAGCCAGAAAATATGCTTACAGTGGATTGCCATCCCACTCCTGAGTCGAATGAAAAAGCCGTGGCGCAGCACACAAAGGACACTCTGGTGAGTGTCCACACAGCCAGCTTTGCAGCACATCTACTGATGCACAAGGGATAGAGTGCTGCAAAGCTGACTGTGCAAACGAGCCTTGTAACCGTCCATCCCTATGTTGTGCTGGCTGCATCAACAGCTGGAGAAATTAGATGAGGAGTATGTGGCCACTGATGATGCTGAGCCTGCAAAGTTAGTATGAACACTCATTTCATGACTAGCCAAAGACAAGCATCTGAGCACAATTAAGTTCAAAGGCCTACATTGTTGCAGTTATGTTAGACTCATGTTTTAAATCTGGCTTGTCTTCTTTTCTGGGTAATGGATGGGATAACATGGCTGTGGAGCACTATGTTTGGATTCTCAATGAAACAGCTGAAAATTGCAGGTAGAATATACAAATGGGAAAGCTTGAGCTCCACTGGCAACGTAAGACTCCTAAAAGTGAGGGAGATCAGATGACAGGACTGAAGAAAAGCATAAAGCAAGCAACTTTCGTAGTGTACCTTGAATTCCTCCTACTCCAGAGGGGTTCCTCTTCTGTATACCACTGACACTCATACACCCTGGGTGTTCCATAGGTCACTTTAAAAGACAAGCACCACCAGCAGTATCAAACCAAACTCAGTCCAATATTACAGCACTTTAGAATATCAGCTGGGAGTAAGAAAGTGGCTGGTGATGCTTCCATATCAGCACAAGATGTGGTACAGGAATACATGGATTCTAAAGTCCAGCTATGGCTGCTTAAGGCACCCATGTGGTTTTGGCAGCACAAAAGGAGATAATGGCCAGAATTAAGTGAAACTGCAGCAGAGTACCTCTCATTCTCTTCTGCCAGTGTCTTGTCAGAAAGAGTTTTCAGCATGGCTAGGGCAATTGTGAGGGATCAAATGACGTCTATCCATCAAAAATGTTGACAGGCTCACTTTTATTAAACAAATCAGCATTTCATCCCAGCTGATTATGAAATACCTCATTGTTTATGCCCTGAACAAGAAGAGACAGAAGAGGGTGCCCCTTTGCCTCTGCTAGAGGTATATTTATCAAATTAAGACAATGCAGAGGGTGTTTAGGAACACTAATATTATGATGTGATTTGATATGACTGTTGGTACAGTGCTCAGTCACACAATACATTTATTTTTTGGGGTACTGAAGTTACTCTGTTACAAATTTCAATTTATTCTGCCCTCTGTTTGCTGGCTTTGCAAAGTGAGCTGCTTATAATTATTAAAGCAAAATGGTAGGCACACACCTTCCCACTGGTCCCAATGAAGACATCATGCTGTATAATATCTAAGTCCTTTATTTAATTTCCAAATGCACAAAATATAGCAAGTGAATGCACCCCTCAGCAGCCACGTAGACAATCTTTTGCAAACCTCCATGCCTTTGATCTACTGCTAATAATTGTTGCTCTTATTGTTGACACATAGAACCTGAACACAGACAGTGATGGCAGAAAAAGACCAAGGAACCATCCCAGTGGCATGGAGGGCTAAGGTGCTGAACACCTTACTTCCTGCCATGTCAGTGACCCATGTTCAGGAATGAGCACTGGTTGCCGGGGGTCAGTGTGAGTGGGAGATGACTGAATGTCCCAGGGACTGCTCTCGTCTCCATGGGGATGGGTTGTCAAGTCATCTCAGCCCATGATTATCAAGTGGAGGCCCAATGGCACTGCAGGAACAAGCGACATGAATGATGGAGCTGTGGCAGCACACGATATGTACACCTCCATGTGCTTGTCCTGGCACTGCAGCGCAGGGGAAGGAACTGTAAAAGTGAACAAGCTAGGGGCCTGGGTGGTCCACCCTGCCACTCTGGTCACAGGATGAAATCTGGATCTATCTGTTCGATGGGGGGGGGTGGCTGTCCCCCGCTGGTCACGCCATGAGATGAAATTTGCAAGGGAACTGAGATGCTGGACCAGAGTGAGGTAAGAGACAATAGCCAAACATGGGAACAGGGCTGATAGCCACCCAGGTCTGCTCCAGGAGGATATAAACCTTTGTGGAAAAAAAGGAAAAGACAAAGCATCCACCTGGTCAGCACATAGTTCCCTTTCTGCCCCAGGACCTATAGTTCATAAGGGACTATATCTCTCCCAGTCCATCAAAGAGATAATTTCAAAGTAGGAACAGCACTCCAAAAGACCAGAAGTAGATTCAAGTAAAGTTCATGGATTTTATTTTCCAATTATGTACGACAACACATGCCACACTGCCCCAGCGCTTTGGCAACTTGCCTTCCTCAGTCCATCTATCTGCTCCCCTCCTTACTGTTATTAACCTGAGTAACCACCAAACCCTTCTCTGTGTCCCAGTCATGCTTGAAAGTAATTATGGTCTTGGTGCCCACGACATATGCTGGCAGACTGTTCCACGGCTCCACCACTCTTGCTATAAAATAGAGTTTTCTCACATCCCTCTTTAACCTTCCCCCGTCAGCTTCCACTTATGACCTCGGGTTCTGAAATCTGTACTGAACTTATATACAGTATGCATGCACACTTCATATTTACATCACTGCCACTGTAGGCTGACTTTACTCACATGGACCTGCAGAAGCAAGTGGCATTTCCAAATTAGCATTTCATTCACCTTTTGCATAGATCATCCTCTGATTTTCAAGTGAAATCTATCTTCTGCAATTTGTAGTGAAGTAAAAACATAATGGAGTACTATGTGAGATTATGTATGTAAGAAATAAGGCACTGTGTGTAAATCATATTTTACAACACGTCCAGGGGCATAGTAAGGCAAGAGGCTGAAGGCCGAGTTACTTCAGCTGCTGTCCGTGCTGTAAAATATGGTTTACACAGTGGGAGAATTCAAGAATGCATGGGACAGACATAAGGCAATTCTAGTGGGGGGTAGGAGGAAGTAAGCTGTTGATTAACTAGAATCTGCAGCTTATCCATTAGGTAGGGAAATAGACAGACTAGGTGGGCCAAGCGGTCCTTATCTGCCATCAAATTCTGTGTTTCTTTCTATGTTTCTACACACACCCCTGAGTGCCTTATTGCATTTATAAAATTAGCTCCTTTTTTTTTACTTTTGACTATTGGGAAAAGCATGTTTATATGTAAAAAAATAGATTTATTTGTGTACATTTGCGATAAAACAGTCCTTCCACCAACTGCAAGTGATGTCATTGATGATATTATTGTATTATTGCCTACTTTCTTCTTCCTGTTTGTTTTTTTTTCTGTTGTTCTCCACATTCAAGATATGGAATGTTTATCATGGAATATTTATCATGGAATACATGGATTCAAAATTCTGCTCAGTTCCACTGGCAGAATGTTTCTATTCCAACACACTGTACAAACATACAACATAGAGGATTGTGTATGATAGCTCATACACAACAAGGGTATTTTTCACTCGAGAGGTTTCCATGGTAACTGGAGACCTCAAGACCACAGCTCGAGAGGTCTCGTTACTGTGGAAACCTCGAGAGTAGAAAAATACCCTTGTTGTGTATGAGTGATCATACACAGTCTTTTATAGAGTATGGTCGCTCAAACAAAGACTGCACTTACTTTTTTCCACATTTGTGTGTAGTTTTCACTTCTTCTGGCCTGTTTCACCACCACGGCCATTCTTGGCACATTGCCAGTCACTCGATTGTGCATGCACACCCAGCTTCCATGCATGCGCACCCACTTTCTAGGTGTTATGCTGCACCAGCTACGTAGCTAGTACAGCACAACAGCTATGGCGACGTAGCTGGTGCAGCATAACAACACTGTTGGGAGCATGGATTTCCATGCTCAACAGCATTCTACCATACACTGTAAAGGCCTTTGTTATAGCCAGAGACTCAGTTATCTGACTGTCAGGGCAAGAAGAAGAGCGTTCCCTGATAACCAGGTAAAGATAGAAGGGGGGGTTTTCACTGTCAGCAAAGAAACAGTTGTAGTGAAAACTATCAACAGTACTTATTGTTTCTGATTTGTTTATGTATGTAAGGAGAGTGTGATAATCAGGGAAACAGCATTTAATTAATTTGTTTTATTTTTTATTTAAGGTATTTTTTTAAGGGCCCAGTTGAAGTTTTTTTTACAGTGTAAAGGTAGCAGCCATGTTTGTGGTGGAAGATCAGTTCTGGCAGTAGGGGGCTAACTGAAATGCCTGTGTTTCAAATGCCCATTGAATTGTGTTGCAGACTCTTCACTGCTGAGCAGTCTTTTTTTTAACCATGTGTAAACCATACTTTACACATAAATAAGAGCCAATCAGAATACATGATTTTACCCTGCCATTTTATAAGTGCATGATAAAGGCATGCTACTATTGACGCACAAGTTGAATACTCACTATACCTGGCTGGCCTACAATGCCCCTCAGGCTAATGTCTTCACCTGTGGATTACTTTTATATTTACGACAATGTTGTCTTCACAATGAATACAGCCATATTACACAGGACACTGCTATAGATCAAGGATAGTACTGAATTAGATTCTGCTGCAGTAGACGTGTTGTTTTTTTTGTCACTTGTCAAAACTAAGAAACCAGAATCCTTACACACATCAAAGTAGCTAAGTAAATATGTTGCTTATGCATGTGAGTGTCTAGGTGATTAATGAGTGAGTCTGATGAGTCAAGAGTGAGTGTGTGTGTATGTGTGTGTGTGTGTGTCTGTGTGTGTTAAGAGTGTGAAAAGTGGGCCTGTGGCAATTTTTGTTTGTTTTCTAGTCGAGCCCCATAAATTCAGTTCAGCTTTGATTCTTAAACCAGACACTTTAGTGCATGTAAGGGGAGTGGGGAGGATTAGTAGCTAAAACAGTGCTATCTAAAGCCCCTCCCCTACTCCATCCCACTCACTCCAAGACCGCTTCCTCCAGCCCCCACAGACATTGGTTTTGCAGAAAAAGCAAAATGATGACTCCTACCACTTTACAGAATCGACTGCATCTTTTTGAAGACACCCTGAACATTTTAACTGTAACAGGCCCACTATGGGCCAAGTTGACCAGCAGCTCACAAACTGATTTGTTCCACTCAGGTTCCAGACTAAGGGTGCTGTGTCTTGGGGTGATGGATGGGAGGGGGGATTGGAGCAAAGGACCAGCAGGTCTGGCTTTGGGAATGTCCAATCTCTTCAAGATTGTTTAAAAAGTGATATGTTGCCCAAATATTGCCTGAAATAAGTACTTTCAATAATTTGTAGTGCAACACTTTTCCTAATGTTTTTGTTTGCATCCTATTTATCATCCTTGTCTCAGTTTGTATGTGGAAACTGGTTTGCTCCCACCTGACTTAATCCCCCCCAGCCCTTCAGTTCAGCAGCCAGAAGAGCTGACTTGAGACTACACAGCCTGCTAGTGTGGTTTGGTTGGGGGCTGGAGAGATGGGCTTCTTGGTCTGGCTTTGGGAGGTGCATTTGGAGCACAGGGCCTGCTTCTGTAGGGGGGGGGGGTGTTGGAGCAAAGGGCCTGTGGTCTAGCTAGTGGAGTACCTGCTCTTCTTCCTTTCCAGATTTCCTCCTCTGACAAACCTAATTATGGGAAATTTGCATGTAGTGTATTGTCTGGCCAGAGTTTAATACATTTGTGTAAACCACTTCTTTTCTTGTTGGAAGTAAAAAGGTAGTTAATGTCCTAGGTACAAGTTTAGCTTTGGAGGGGGAGGTGTTTAATTGATAGGGTGCCAGGTGACTCCCTCAAGACATAAAGTATGGAAGGTTTCAGTCTTTGGGACAGGCTCAGAAAGGGTGCTACACTAAATTAAAAATCAATCTGTCCATCTGCCTCTCCTTCTGGCTATTGCTGGTTTGTTGCACTGTGGGAGGCACTCGAGAGTGGTGGAAATGGCATTGTACAAGAGAAAGGGTAGGAGACACAACTGGAGCTAAAGTGGAAAACCAAACTGCAGGTAACTATTATTATTTCTCTTTGTTGGATCCTCACTCTTTCATGATCTCACTCCACAATATTTATGGCATGAACTCAACTCCAGTGAGGGATTAAAACACCACAACCATCTGGCCCAGAGGGGGAAGGGGTGCTACCAACTGAGCCACACTGACACCTGCTAGCCAGTAGCCACAGTTTTATGTGAGACAATAGACACAGTGACTGAGAAACAAAAAATTCATAAAGAATGACAGCCTGTCTCATCTCCAAAATGGTCTGCGCCCTTATCCTGTATTTTTTTACAGCATGTGTAAATCCTATGTGCAATAAGGTTGCCAATGTGAACATTTCGTGCCTGAATTTTCTGGATTAGAGGTGTATGCGGTTTCTGCTCCTTGCTATTGGTCAAGAAGTTGTTACACTTTTGACAATTGTTATGAAAATAAAAGGCTAGTTATTTTGATAGTGATATTGCTTGGTTGTAACAAGTCAAATCATTGACCTTTCAAAAGCGTTTGACTCAGTTAATCACCAGCTATTACTAAACACACTGCTGTCCATGGGACTGGCCCCTGATACAGTCACCTGGTTTCGTAGCTATCTGACGCAAAGAACTCAACACGTTAGAATCGGCGACTCACTCTCTGACCCTAAGGTAGTGGCCCTTGGAGTACCGCAAGGGTCTATACTTGGACCGCTCCTTTTCAGCCTGTTCATTAACCGCCTCCCTGAAGCCTGCCCGGCTAGTATCGTTTTAAATGCAAATGATGCCGTTATATCGGTCCCAGGTAGGGACCACTTGACCATCGAGGAAGGCCTACTCGATAGTTTCCACAAACTTGAAACCTGATTCTGTCAACATAAACTGCTACTAAACCATAAAAAAACCAAAAGCATGCTGTTCTCGGTCCCACAGAACAAAAGGAGTTTCGTCCCCCTTCGAATCCTGAACCAAAAGGGCATCACACTTGAACAAGTCTCCTTGTTTAAATATCTGGGTGTTTACCTTGATGACACTCTCAATTTCTCCCACCACATTGATCAAGTTGTCAAAACCACCAACATGAAACTGGGCATCCACTATAGAAACAAGCACTCAGTGACACCTGCAGCCCTTAAATTAGCCACAGGGAGCACAGTATTATGATCTTTTGATTATGGCTTACCAATATACATCGAAGGATCAGGCACTGCCCTAAAACTCATGACTAGGGCTTGTCATCTGGCACTTGGAACAGATCGATGGACTCACACCTGTACACTCTACTCTGAGATGGGCTGACTCCCACTGTACCTAAGAGCCCAATTCCAAACATGCCTGATCATAAAAAAAGTGTAACTAGGCCTCATGCCGGAATCCATAAGCAGTCTGTTCAAGAAGGCAGTGCACACTAAACAAACAAGAAATGCGACACAAGGAGAGCTACAAGTCCCTTTCAAGCGCACATCACTGGCCCAAAAATCCATTGCTTTTAAGTGCCCCAAATGGTATAATGAGCTGCCTGAAACGCTGACAGGAAACACAAAGCTGAGTCTGTTCAAAAGGGGGCTACGTTCCCACCTTAAGAATGTAATCACCTGTAACTGTGCAAGAAAATAATTCAACATATTTCTCCTGCCTTATCTCCCGCCTCCTCACCTCTTCCCCTTTCCGCTCCCCCCCCTTTGACTTACAACCCTCCTACACCACCTTTCCCCTTTACTCCTGTCCCACATCACCTCTAGCTACTTTGACAACGCCAGTCTGGCTGTTTACCTTTTCCCCCATCATACCCAAAGCTTAGCACAGACCTGTTATTGACATGTCTCACTATTCCCAGTGAATCCCTACTCTACAACAACTTGTTGTTATGTAATTTACTCTACTTTTAAGATGTACCTGAAACTAGCAAGTCTTGTACCTCATGTGCTATTTTAATGATGTTCATGATGCTTATCATGTTTTTCCTTTTTCACTGTTATCTTAATTTGTACTTATTGTATTGTACTGTACTGTATTGTATTGGATTGTATTGGATTGTACTGTATTGTATTGTATAGTATTGTACTGTACTGTACTGTATTGGATTGGATTGGATTGTACTGTATTGTACTGTATTGTATTGTATTGTACTGTATTTTTCTGTATTGGATTGGGTTGTACTGTATTGTATTATATAGTATTGTACTATACTGTATTGTATTGTACTGTACTGTACTGTATTGTACTGTATTGTACTGTATTGTACTGTATTGTATTGGATTGTATTGTACTGTATTGTATTGTATTGTATTGGATTGGATTTGTATTGTTCTGTTTTGTCCCTGACTTGGAACCTTTGAAAATGAGTCTTTGACTCAAATGTATTAATCCCAATCAAAATAAATAAATAAATAAAATAAAAGGAAGGTGTTAGAAGCAGTCAAATAGTGTCAAAATGACCCTCAAAATGCACAAGAATGCATCTAAAACCTGACAGCTTCAGGGGGCCTAGACGGCCCCAGACCCCAGCCTCTTTGTTGGGGGAGCCATGGTTCATGGTCACAGACCCCTCAGTTCAAAATTTAGCACTACACCACTGGACACCACCTCCCCAACCCGACCACTCCAGCCCCAAAAAACATTATGCTTAAGAGGTGACTCCTCCTTCTGAACCCTGATCCTTGATTTGGGTGGAGGGGCAGTAGAAGGCATTAACTCCGAGAGTACCTAGAGTTCCATCAACTTCTGGCACCCTCCCAGCATGGCTTCAGAACTAGGCATGGGATGGACACTGCTCTTACCAAATTCTCAACTGACGTACTCAGAGACCTGGATAAGGGGACCCCTACCAGTGCGGTCTTTATCAACCTATCCAAGGCCTTCGACCTGGTCAATCACAATCTGCTATTGACTAAGCTGGGCAATGTAGGCCTTGACAGCCATTCCCTAATGTGGTTCGAAAGCTACTTAACTGGATGTACACAGAGGGTAAAATGGAAAGACTCCATATCAGAGCCGCTCCCATTAAAAGAGGGAGTGCCACAAGGGTCGATTCTTGGCCCCCTCCTCTTCTCACTTTTCACCAATGAATAGTGTGACCACTGTTGTGGGAGCTCTGTGGTCCAGTATGCGGATTATGCCATCATCTATCGACCCCCCACTAAGCTGGGAGGCCTCCACCCGTTGCTACAAGGAGACCTGAGTTCCCTCAAGCAATGGCTTATTAACAACAGAATGGTCCTTAACACAGACAAGACCAAGGCCATGATGTTTGGCCCAAGATCCCTTAGACATGATAGACACCAACACCTATACCTGACCTCCGCATCAGGTACCAGGCTAGAGGTTGTGACGTCACTAAAACACCTTGGCCTCACCCTGGACCAGGGCTTCACCCTCAAGGACCACATGGATCAAGTTACTAAACCCTTACATGCGAAACTAAGCACCCTCTACTGACTGAAAGACCAGCTGATACCTGAAGCAAGGGTCTCCATAGCCACCAGCATCCTCCTCCCGACAATCACCTACGTGGCCCCAGTAGTCCATGGAGTAGCTAGACTTGAGATGAATAGACTTCAAGTTCTGTACAATAAGGTGGCTCAGTTCACCGCTCAGTCAAACCCCAGGAACCATCACTGTGACATGCTATCCCAACTAAGCTGGCCCTCCAGGGATGCCCGTCTCCAATACCCCTTGCTTTGCCAAACCTTCAAATTAATTAGCCCAACCCCCCCAGCCTCTCGGGACTCATTGTGCTAAAGAATAACCCTCAGCTCCTCTGCACAACTGATCGCACTCTCCTAGCTATCCCTAAAGTAAGAACCAAGGCGGGGGGAAAGTCTTTTGCTCACACTGCATCCACCCTAAGGAACTCCCTCCCTTCCGGAGTGCTGGAAGCACCCTACATCATAAGTTTCCACACAAGGCTTAAGGCTCACATGATGGCTACTTTCAAATGTAGCTGCTAGGGACATGGGTCCACCACACGGACAACTAATCCTCACAGTCCATTACTACCTGCTGAGCGCAATCTGTCTCTGCAATTGTGGTTCATACCCTCCTCTTTCATTTTAGTGTCAATACACATGCACCGCTGTATGCTGATCTCAGCACATGTAACCAGCTGACTGTACACCACTGTATAACTTATATCATACTGTATTGTCTTCATTACTGCACTGTGATTTATTCTATGTTATTTAATCTCAGGTCACCCCTGAAAAAGGGACCTCTGGGGCCCAGTGGGCTTACCCGGTCACCAAAATTTAATAAATAAAAAAAGTAAATAATAAATCTGACCAGCTCAGCAGAACCCCTCCCACACAGTCCTCTGCACTGTGGTCTATAGTCTCTGAATGAAGGGACTGGGAACAGGATTGGGGAGGGAGGCTGTGTGCAAGTGTGTCATTAATGACACTAGATAGACTGCCTGGGTGAGTCTGGGTAACATCACTAAATAATGCAATTGGTCCTGTCCCTCCATCCTGATCTCATGGTTGCTTGCTCCTGTCAGTGACTACAGGCTATGGATTGTGCTGGCTGTGGGGGTGGGGGTCTGCTAAGCTAGCTGGATTTCTGTAATCTTCTGACCTCCCAGAAATCAAGTATAAGGGTTCAGGAGGAAAGGGGGGCACCTTTTAAACGTAATGGTCTGGGGGACTGGAGTGGTCAGGTTAGGGCAGGGGTAACACAGAACCAGAATTTTTTCGGCAGAAAAGGGCTACTTGACCCACCCAGTCTGCCCAGTAGACCCTAATTGATCTCCAGCGACATCCCCCTTCCCTTTTTATTTAGTAATATTCCAGTATATCTATCACATATTGTACATGTTTGAACCCCACACACACACACACAGTTTTTCCCCCTACTACCTCTTGTGGCAAGCTGTTCCAGCTGTCCATTAATCTTTCAGTGAAGTAATATTTCCTCACATCTCTCTTAAATTCCCCCCTCTAGCTTTGTTGCATAGCCTCTTAATCTGTTGCAGTTTTCATTTGAAACAGGATCCCCACCTGTACCTAGGTCTCTATCATGTCCCCTCTCTCCCTCCTCTCCTGTAGATGTGCTTATTGAGGTCCCTCAATATCTCATCATACAGTTTCTCATGCAACCCCTGTGCCATTTTAGTTGCCCTTCTCTGGACTGCCCCTACCCTGTCAATGTCTTTTCTGAGATGTGGCCTCTAGAATTGTACACAATATTCCAGGTGTAGTATCACCAAATATCTATATGGTGGTAATATCACCTGCCTCCTTCTGCTTGTGGTACCTCTCCCTATTCACCCCAGAAATCCATTGGCCCTACCCACCACCTAGTCACTCTGCCCTGCGACTTTGAGGCAATCAGATATTATAACCCCTAGGTCCATTGCCTTCTTAGTGACTGACAGTATCCCCCCTCCACCCCCCCCCCCAATTTCATACTCAGCTCCTGGCTTTCTATGCCCCAGATACATGATATTACACTTTTGACATTGAACCCCAGTTGTCATACCCTTCACCACTCCAAGTTTTCAAATGTCCCTTCTCATTTTCTCTATCCCCTCCTGAGTATCCACCCTGTTTCAGATCCTGGTGTCATCTGCAAAAAGCATACCTTCCCTTCCAGCTCTTCTGCGATGTTACTTGTGAAGATGTTAAACAAGTCTGTCCCCAATACTGGTGTCTTAAAAAAGACACTGGTATCTCCAAGCATGGTGCCAGCAGCCTGCATTTTCCTTTTTCATCAAAAACAGTGTTGGAGGGCTAGGGAGGGGGAGGGGAAAATAAGTATGGTGTAGGAGGGGCTTTCCATGTAACTAGCCCTAGTTTCCTAAGAAGAGGAAGAGTTTTTTTTTTAACAAACTGTTGAAGTGTGGGAATGCTGAAAGGAAACCAAGTCCCTTCAACCAGCCTTGCTGATGCCAAAAGAGTCAAAGTTCAACATTTTCACTGAACTCCAGTTTGGCATCAGCTCACCCATAGTAGTTTAGTTTAGTTTATTAGTCTAGGAATTAATACCTTTGAGCCAGGGCTCTTTTACAAAGGTTCCACATCACAAAGAAACATTTAACAAAGCACGAAACACATTACAGTAAAACCAGACAGGAAAGTTACATAATAAATTTGCTATTAACAGTTTAAGGCAGTAACGTTTTTAGGAGTTACATAGAAAAACAAGCTATAACAGGTTCAAATGAGTAGACAATTTGGAGGATAAAGAAACTTCCAAGGAGAGGGTGATCACTAAGAGCCAAAAGGAGGCAAGAGAGGAGGAAAAGGTGGTGAGCGGGAGAGTAAGTGAGAGGGGACAGAAAAAAAGGGGGGGGGAGAGTGAGTTTGGGTGGGAGACAGGAAGTAGTAGAGGTACCAGAGGGCTCATTTGTCAGGGAGAAAGAGGCCTCAGATGTGAGGATGGACACGAGGAGTAGTGGTCTTTATCTAGCGCAATCACAGTTGCTAGTGCTGGTGAGGTGGGCATAGAGCATGGATTTGAAAGCTTCGAGCGAGGTTGAGGATAGAGTAGGTGGACTAAGCGCATTGAACCATGTCAGGGCCCTGTATGCGAAAGATCTTTGTCCCTGTACAGTCTGGCATCTGTGAACCAGGAAAGGTTGGCGTTCAGATCTGGTGGAGGGTCGTGAGCCAGGATTTGGTCGGAGTAGGTTTTGGATACATAATGGAGTCAGTCCCAAGATAGATTTTTTTGCCATTATGCAGGTGAGATAAATAAGACGATTTGATAGGTTCAACCAGCCTGATTCATAGTACAGTTCACACGTGTGAGTCAGTCTTTGAGCCCCTGTGAGGAGCCGGCAGGCCTTATTTAGAGTGATTGAGATACGCCTTAGAGCAGTGGAGGTAGCATAAATAATAAGGCCATAGTCAATGATAGAGATTATGGAACTCTTTATAGCTATTCTCAATGCCGCTTGATTTAGAAATTGATGGTTACGGAATAGTATTCCAAGATGTTGGTTCACTGTTTTCGCAGTGTTGTCAATGTGGGTTGCAAAGGTGAGCCCTTGGTCAAAAGTGATGCCAAGGTATTTGAAAGTATTTACTTGGTCCAGTGTGTTTCCCGCAGAGGTTTGTATGGTGAGTGGAGTATGCCTATTTTTGTTTTGGTGATTGGAGAAGAGCATGGCTTTTGTTTTATTGTGGTTTAGCACAAGTTTACTATCCAGGGACCACCTTTCAACACTAGAGAAAGCAAGTTGCAGGCTTTTTCGTAGGGAGTTTGGATCCTTGTGGGAAGAGAGAATTACAGCATCATCAGCGTATAAGATTATTTTCTCCTGACAGATATCTGGGAGGGAGTTTAGGAACAAGCTAAAGAGGAGCGGGCCAAGAATTGATCCCTTCGGTACACCCAAGAGAACTGGTTTGAAGTCGGAGAGTTTGTTAGAGATTTTTACAGCCTGTGACCAATTGGACAGGTAACTTTTTACCCAAGCACAAGGACCTTCGGCCAGGCCTAGGCTGGTAAGTAGGGAGGTAAGTAGGCCATGATGGACTGTGTCAAAAGCTTTTGTAAGATCGATAAAGACTGCACCTGTTTGGCACCCTTTGTCCAGGGCTGAGTGGACTTCTCCAGAGAAATCAAGTAAGGCTGTTGTGGTACTATGTCCTTTCCTAAAGCCGTGCTGTTGATTACAGAGTAGATTGTATTTGTCAGGTAATCAGAGTTGGTCTGCCACTATTAGTTCAAGTGCTTTGGAGAGGGAGGGTATTGATATTGGTCGATAGTTTCCTGTTGAGGTTTTGTCCCCCCTTTGTGCACTGGCGAATCTATGGCAGATTTCCATTTGTTTGGAAATTGACTTGGCAAAGTGACAGATTAAGAATTTTGCAAGGTGAATTACTTCATCCAGGGTGAGAGACAGGATTTTAGATCTAGCGTGTCACTACTTGTTCTGGATTTGGAGCAGGCTTTTCTTATGTACTTGTGGGCTTCATGCACTTTGATTTTCTTGAAGTAAAATTGTGGTTTGTTACGAGGGGTGTTTTGTGATACTAGGCTAGGCACAGGTAAGTCCGAGAAGAAATCTGGGGGGAGGACCCCACTAAGGTCTGTGAATGTCTTACTAAGCGCATCTGCAATAGTCTTTGGGTCAAGAGTGGTGGATCCATCAACTTTCATAATGGTAGGTGATGATTTTGATTGTTTACCCATTATGTTTCGGATGTTGTCCCAAAAAGCTCTTCCGTCACCCCAGGTGGATTCAAGGGCGTTTTTGAAATAGGCGCTCTTCATTTGCCTGATTTGTGAGGTACATCTGTTTCGAGCCTGCTTATATTTTAGGGTATCATGGGGTGAGCCTGTGTCTCTGGAAATTGCCCAGAGGTGGTTCCGACCCTTGAGCTCGGCAAGTAGTTTGGCAGTAATCCATGGATTTGATAGCGCTTTGATTTTACGTTTTTTTACTGGGGCGTATAAGTCGCATGCAGTGTTGAAAGATTTAATGAAGTATTCTAGTGCGGTATTAATATCAGTTGATTCAAAGATTACGCCCAGTCCTGTTGCAGGAGATGGGTTTCAACTTGATAAGATTCCCAAAGGCAATACTCTGCTTGTTATAACTTTGGGGGGTGGCTTGAGAAATTTATTAGACCAGGTACAGGACACTGGGGAGTGGTCACTGAGAGAGTCAGGGAGAACTTTAATGTTTTTTATCCGGTCAGGGTGATTTGTGAGAACCCAGTCAATAAGGGTGCTTGTACCAGTTTTGTAATTTTTCCAGGTGAGGGAGGTTACCATCTGCGTCAGGTTTGCTGCTAGGATGTCAACTTTGTAGGAGCCAGTGTCAGAGGTGAGCCAGTTTATGTTGAAATCCCCGAGGAGGAGGAGCTCATTTTCAGAGGGCTGCAGACTAACAAAATCAAGTACAGACTTAATACTGGCACGGTGGTCTTTTGGAGGGATATAGACTGCGGCCACTGTGAGAACTTTGTTTTGTGCACCAAGGAGCAGTTTGATAGGGAGGAGTTGCATCTGCGTGTTGTGGGGTGAAGCTGCCGCATTGACAGGTGAGGTTGTCCTTTATGTAGATGGCACAGCCCCCCACCTTTCTTGCTTGCCCGGTCGAGTCTGAAAAGATTGTAGCCTTCAAGCGAGATCGCATGATCCGGGGTGCTGGGAGATAGCCAGGTTTCCACAATGGCTAGTATATCAGGGTGTTTTCAGTCCAACAAGAGTTTGAAGAGATGCCAGTTTGGGAAAGAGGCTGCAGATATTTAAAGTGATAATGGAGAGACCACTACCAACTTTCCCTGTTTTTTTGGCTTCAGTGCAACAGGACCAGGGTTTGGGTGTATCCCACCAGATATTAAAAGTAGGAGGAGCAGGAGTTTCAGCGATGCCTATCTGTAGTTCATAATAGGTTGGAGTGAGTTTCTGCTTGTACTTTATAAGATGCTTGGATTGTCTTCTGAGTCCCAGTAGAGGTGATCGTTAGTGAGTTATAATGATGTGGCAGTTTCCAATTAGGAAATATGGCTCTTTGCACCCAGGTATTAATTGGGTGATGTTTGTTTAAGACTTCAGGTAAAAGCCATGGTACAATGTTTCGGGTAGTAGTATAGAAGGTGAGAGTAGGTGGAGGGGTAGGGTAGGCAGAGGGGGGGAGTTGGCATAAAGGGAATAGGAGGGTGAGGGTGAGCAGGAACAGGTGGTGGGGACTAAGCCAGAGCATTATTTTTAGCGAGGCAGGAGAGAGCAGAGAAGTGGTGTGGGGTAGGCAGTCGGGACGGGGTGACGAGCAATAGGAGGGTGGTGGGATAAGGATTGTAGTGGGCTTAGGTGGATATCTAAGCACTATGGCGAAGTACAGAGAGAAAAAAAAAAAAGACTGGGAGGGTTTGGTGCCAGAGGGTTTAAGAGAAGTACTATAGCAAGTACAGGAAATACTGGGAGGGTTTAGTGGCAGGGGGTTTAAGAGGCAAACAACAAGACAGTATGGAGATTTAGGATGCAGAAAAGTGTAAAAGAAAAGGCAAAAAAGAAAGAGAAACGAGGAAACACAAAAGAGGTAAATAGTAGCTTAGGGGGTTTAGTGAGTGTGCATCAGAGCAGTGGAGGAGGGGAGGAATATGCTTGAGGGAATAGGTGGGAGGCACCTGCTTGAGGGGTGGGTCTTTACATGTGGGCAGAGCGAGAGGGCCTATTTAATAAAGGTCGGAGGGGGGGCGGGCGTTAAAATTTGGCCGAGAGCAGTGCAAGTGAATGGGCGCTGAGCCCAGCACAGCACCCTCTCAGCAGTAACCAATGGGAGGGCAGTTGCTGAAACCAGGGGCCAATGGGCAAGCGTCTTCAGGCGCTTTGTCCAATAGTAGCCGATCCCTGCTTCCCGGCCTAGTTGAACTCCTTACCCGGCTTCACAGGAGAGTTTGCGGCGGCTGGTGGTGGTGTCAGGGGCCTACGGCTGTTCAATTCAGGCGACCTGTCTAAGGTAGAAAGGGAGAGACAGATAAGTAAGTGGTTTAAAACGTTTTTTTACATGCAAGTCAGACAAAGGAATAGTGACGCTCTAGACTGTGATTCGTTTATGGCCGGGGGGAAGGGGCAAGAGGGTGAGGCAGTCACAGAGTGTAGGCCAGAGGTTAGTGTGATAGAAAGAGGAGAAATTTTGAATAAGAATAGAAGGTAATTCGAAGACAGAAGAGGCGGTGGGGGTGGGGGTAGTTAGCTTTTGGGAGAGGTGAACTAATTTATGGCCACAGGTAAGGGCAGGCGCCTTTCAGGCGGGCCGGCTGAGCAGCCTTGGAAGGGAAGGAGAAAAAGAAAGCGTGGTGTGGGGGGAGGTGAGCTAAAGAGGAGAGAGGGGCAGAGAGGATGGGAGCTTAGTATGGGTCACACTAGTAAGTCGGGGGGTGGGAGTCGCTGCAAGAAAAGCTCCTTGCAACAAGCTTCTTTCTTGCAGGTGAAGAGAGAGCAGCAATTGTGGGCGTTAGACGATCTGGCTGCAATCCCTATTTCTGCCTGGAAGGAAAAAAAAAGTAATCATTTGCAAGAGCACACTAATTATTTCTCAAAATGCAGGGCCCTAGGTGGAGCACTCAGAAGCCAGGGAGCAGGATGAGGCAGAGCAAGGGATAGAGCTTGGGTAGTGTGGGCTGAGCAAGGGCGCTTGGGTGCAGAAGACAAACTTAGAAGGGAGTGGAGAAACAGCAGGTTCAGAGGCGGGGGTAGAGTAGGGGCAGGTTCAGTAGAGATTACATTAGTATTTAAGGACCTGGGTACAAATTTAACATGAGCTTACGACTGGTAAAATAAAGCATTTACAGTTCATCTAAGCTGTGTTCAATGTTGACTATGCAGACAGGCTTTGCAGTAACATATAGTTCTTAAACAGTGCTATAAACAGATTCAGCGCTAGCTTTGCAGACCTGTTATAACCTTTACACAGGGAGAAACTTCCCTAAGACATTTAGGAACAGCCATATAGAATGAGAACTAGCAGTGCATCTAGAGGATTCTGTAATGGCTAGTGTACAATGGAGGCATTAACAACAGTAGAGAGAAATTAACTGAGTCTATGCATAAACATTGGTAACAGGCAGTCTAGGCAGCACTTAACATTGTAGCAGCTCTCGGCGGTGGTAAGAGGAGGAAAAGTAAGAAAAAAGGAAAAATAACGGGAGGCAGCATGTCCGGGCGAAAAATTCGGCCGAGAGCAGTGCAAGTGAATGGGCGCCGAGCCAGCACAGCACCCTCTCAGCAGTAACCAATGGGAGGGCAGTTGCTGAAACCGGGGGCCAATGGGTGAGCGTCTTCAGGCGCTTTGTCCAATAGCGGCCGATCCCTGCTTCCCGGCCTAGTTGAACTCCTTACCCGGCTTCACAGGAGGGTTTGTGGCAGCTGGTGGTGGCGTTGGAGGCCCCGAGCCGTGCCAACGGGCATACGGCTGTTCAGTTCAGGTGACCAGTCCGGCTTCACAGGAGGGTTTGCGGCAGCTGGTGGTGGCATCGGGGGCCCCGAGCCGTGCCAACGGGCATATGGCTGTTCAATTCAGGCGACCAGTCTAAGGTAGAAAGAGAGAGATACAGATGAGTGTGGTGGTGTGGCTTGACTGCTGACAAAGTGTGTACGTAAATTGTTTCATTACTGACTCTTTAACACAAAAATCTTTTTTTTCTTTCGCTAAGAAGCAGAAGTCAGTAGTGCAAAATCATGAGGCCTGGCCTCCCTTGCCATCCACTTTCATGCTCCATTAACCTAGACCAGGATCACCAGCAGCTAAAAAGTGGCCTTCCTCAGACTCCTGTCCTGCCCATCACCTGTTCTCTTGCTCGGCAGCCTTGCTTCAGTAGCTAAAATGTGACCCGCCTCAGGTTCCACTCTGATCCATACCTAACTGTACACATCACTGATATCTCTTATGTTTTGCCATGGCTGCAGTTCTAGTACCAGAAATAAATTCTTTAATTTGCTAATATAACAGCTTGATTTTTTTTTTGTCATGTTGCAGAATGTGCCACTCTTTTGCTTTCCTGCCTTGTTAGCTGTGTTTGAGTAGTGCAGTGGCACCTTATTTAGGCTTTTCAGTGTGCTTTCTCTCTGTATTGTGCACTTTGCCAATGCAACCGTGAACTTCACTTCAATACTGGTGGAAGTAGTGGATTAGTTTTCACCCACTTAGCCATTATTAGACAGTAAGACTTTTCGCCATGCACTGCTTCTATGGCTAGTTACAAACTATTTTGGAAAACAAAAGCTGAAGATTCAGACAAAAGGCGTAAACAACCTGCAAATGCCCCTGGCTATGATATCTACTTTCAGGAATTTGAGACATTCTGGCATTTGACACTAACAACATCCTGAGTCATTGATGTTTGCCTTTCCCCCTTGATTTGCTTGCCTTTTTGTATCTTCTGACTCTTGGATTCCTGTTGACAGACCACACACTGACACCAGAATTGAAGGGAAATTATTACTGTCACAACTTTGTTTCTGTCGTTTTTCCTGAAATTACTGGCCCATTTCTCTCATCCCACCCCCCACCCCCACCCGCCAAGGTCCAGGAACATCTGGTGCTTCACGACTCTCCTTCTTTCTCGACTCCTCCTCCTTTCTTAATCCCTTCCAGTTTGATTTTTGAAATACCAACTTAACTCCCTCCCTCCTTCCTTGGGCACTCTCAATCCAGATGATCAGGGTCTACTCATATCTTATAATGTTTGTTAACCTAGCCCAGCTACTTACCTTCTCCTTCTTGACATGCTCTGCTCTCTCCTTTGTAAAGTGTTTCTATTCCTTCCTTTCCAGTCACACCCAATCTGTGCTAACAGGAGGCAGCCTACCCTCAAATTGTGTCAGCCATCCCCAGGGTTCATTATTAGTCCAATCCTTTTCTCTACTCTGCTTTATGTAAGGTATGCCACCATTGCCTTACACGTTTTGAGTTTTGCAGATTTTTTCTGTGTTATACATGGAGATCTTTCTGCCTTTCCAGTTTATCTTGTGGCCTGGTATTGTCTCCCCCTTTTCTTTCATCTGCTTTCCTGCTTACAGAGCCAGGAGTCCTGTAGTGGCAACAGGAGCCCACACTGTGGGAGGAGTAGCAGAAGATCCGCAGGGGGTGAATGCCAAGAAAGATGTTGGAGAAGTGGGTGAAAAAACACCTACCGAGAGGAGAATCTTAGTGGACGATAAAACCCATGGTCCCGCGTAAAGGAGAAGCTTTTTCTGGGATCTCAATAGATCTGTTTCACCACAGTACTTCTGTGGATGGAATATAAAGTTAAGTAAAAGAGCCATAATAGTAATAAGGATCAGAATTACTTTATACAAAACGTAGATAATATTTTATGCACTTCCTTTTTAAGTGCTCTGTGAGATGCATGTGAGCATTTCTTTTTCAGAGTGTTTTTATCTTATAGGCTTCTTATTGTCTATAAGTTATTTTAGTTCCTTTTTTGTATTGGTACTTTTTTTACCTTAAAGCTCTGCTGGTTTTAGTAGTTCACATAAGAATTTAAGTAGGAAGCATTAAAAGTTTGAAAATGCTTGAGTAGCCTAGTCAGCAAATCAGGAATGAGTTGGTCACATGGTGCCCAGCAAACAGGTAAAACTGCGCTGACTCTGCGTTTTCTGCACAGTCTGCCTGGAGCCCGGTGCTGGTTGCGGTAAAGAATACTGTCACATTGTTTTTCCTTTCTGTAATCCACTTTCCTTCAAACAGTGAAACAGTGTAACAGTCTGACAGCATCTGCTGGGAGGACTGTTTCTTTTCATATGGACCTCCGTGTGTTTCCACAAAAGCTTGGTTAAATTCTTGGTCCTCAGCGATTCAATTTATTTGAAGTGTGCAAGTTAAACTATCCTCACACAGCACATAGCATATTGTTGCTGCAAGTAAAGCTTATTTTGGTATATTTTGCCAAACAGCTGTAAGACGCTGTATTGCTTTCCTTAGAGTAGTCCGTTTATCCCTCAGCAACTGCTGGTGCTAGTCAATGCTGTTGTTGTACAGGAAGGTACAATGGATCATAAAATGTAAGTATCCTATTCCCTTTTCAAATCCTTATCTCAATTATTAATAGTGCTATTGCCCATCAGATTTTCAAATCTGAGAGATCAAATCTGAGTGATTAGTAAGTGTAGCCCCTGGTTTGGAAAGCAAGGGGGTATCATTATTTTTTGACTCCCTTTTATTATACCGTGTAAAGGATTTTTAGAGTTTAAAGGCTGTCACTTGTATTTAATGTAAACTGCTGGTGCTATTATACATAGAAACATAGAAACATAGAAGTTGACGGCAGATAAGGACTGCAAGGCCCATCCAGTCTGCCCATTTCTTTTTCTACCTTATAAATGTGCCATCGGCCTTTGCTCTGTCAGTGACCTATCTATTCATAGTCATTTGTATTGCTCCCTTATGCCTATCCCATGCCTGTTTGAAGCCCTGCACTGTATTCATAGCCACCACTTCTTGTGGTAAGCCATTCCATGCATCCACCACCCTTTCTGTGAAAAAGAATTTCCTCACATTCCCCTTAATCGGCCTCCCTCTAATCTCATGCTGTGTCCTCTTGTACTGCTATTTTTCTATATTTAAACATGTTAGACTCTTTCACCTTGTTTATGCCCTTAAGGTGTTTGAATGCCTCGATCATATCACCTCTCTCCTCCTTTGCTCAAGGGTATCCATATTGAGCTCTGTTAATCTGTCCTCATATGTCTTCTGATGCAGTCCCTGCACCATTTTGGTTGCCCTTCTCTGGACTGCCTCAATTTGGTTAATGTCCTTGTGAAGGTGTGGCCTCCAATACTGCACGAGTACTCCAGATGGGGCTAACCAATGTCTTGTACAGAGGGATTATTACCTCCTCTTACGACTTGTGATACCCTACTAATACACCCTAACACTCCCTAGCCTTACCTACTGCTTTAGAGGTCTGTTTGATGATTTTAGGTCATCAGTGATGATGATGCCCAAGTCTCTTTCTTCCTTTGTGACTGTTAGCAACTCCTCCCAGCCTATAAGTGGCTTCAGGGTTTCTCTTCCCTATGTGCATGATTTTGCACTTCTTTGCATTAAATCGCAGTTGCCACTCTTCTGACCATTCTGCTAGTTTATCCAGATCTCTTCTCATTCTGCCCACCCCATCTGGCTCATCTACTCTGTTGCAGATCTTGGTGTCATCTGCAAACAGACAAGCCTTACCTCTAGTCCATCTGCAAGGTCACAATGAAGATGTTGAATAGGACTGGCCCCAGGACTGATCCCTGAGGTACCCACTTGTGACTTGCATCTCTTCTGACTGTATACCATTTACCACCACTCTGTTTTCTGCCAGTCAACCAGTTTGCCACCCAGTTGACCAACTCTGACCCACCCCTGAGCCTACCCAGCTTATTTATCAATCTTCTATGTGGAACAGTGTCAAAAGCTTTGCTGAAGTCAAGGTAGGCGACATCAACTGCTCCCCTTGTCCACCACTCTGGTTACCCAGTCAAAGAAATCTATGAGATTAGTTTGACAGGACCTTCCTTTTGTAAACCCATGCTGTCTTGGATCCTGTGCCCCTATGGATTCCAGGTGTTGCACTATCCTTTCCTTAAGGAGTGCCTCCATAATCTTGCCCACTACTGAGGTAAGACTGACCGGTCTGTAGTTCCCCACCTCCTCCCTGCTCCCACTCTTGTGGAGCGGGATCACATGAGCCCTTCTCCAGTCTTCTGGGACCTCTCCTGTGCTCAGAGACTCACTAAACAATTCTGCTAATGGCTCTGCTAGTTCCTCCTTTAGCTCCTTAAGTACCCTGGGATGTATGCCATCAGGTCCCATTGCCTTATCCACTCTGAGCTTAGCAAGCTCTTGCGGACCCTTTCTTTTGTGGAGGGAGTAGTGCTCACCTTCCTCCCCTGTGTCCATGATGCTGAGCTGTGGGCCCCTGCCTACCTTCTCTTCAGTAAATACTGAGCAAAAGTATCTATTTAGGATAGATGCCTTTACAGGGTCCTCCTCCTCACATGCTCCCTTTTCTCCATTAAGCTTAGCAATACCTCTGGACTTTCTCCTTTCACTAATGTATCTATAGAAAGTCTTGTCACCTTCTTTACTGTTCGTGCTAGTGTTTCTCAGTTTGGGACTTTGCCTGCCTTACTGCCTTACCTGCTTCCCTTAGGGCAGTTTGGTATGCCTCCTATCTTCATCCCGCTGTGTTTCCTTATATTTCCTGAAGGCCAGCCTTTTGGCTCTGACCTTTTCTGCTACTGTATTTGAGAACCAAAGTGGTTTCCTTCTTCTTTGCACTTCCTTTTCTGTCTAACACAATGGGATGTTGCTTCAAGTATTGCATCCTTAATGCTTGCCCACTTTGCCTGTACCCTCACCTGTGTTTCTTGCTAGGCTGTTTAACTCTGTTGGCCATCTTATCAAAGTCAGCTCTCTGAAGTCCCATATTTTTGCCTTGGAATGGGATGATTTAGATGTAGTAGCCAAATTGAACCATACCATGTGATGGTCACTGGCCCCCAGGTGACCTTCTACCTGGAGATCTGTGATCCCTTCTTTGTTAGTCAGTACTAGATATAGGATAGCCCTGTCTCTTGTGGGTTGCTGTACCAGTTGTTTGAGGCCCTCCCCCTGCAGGGAATCCACTATGAGTCTAGTTCTGGCAGATGTTCCTGCTGGTATTGACCAAACTGTATCTGGCATGTTGAAGTCTCCCATTATCAGAACCTCCCTTTAGCTGTCATGTTTTGTGTATCTTCTAACAGTAATGTGTCTATGTCCTCCCTCTGGTCTGGGGGCCTGTAGACAACCCAGTTCTTATGGCTGTCCCATTTCCTGCTTCCAGGGTGACCCACAGTTCTTCTGGCTCCTTATGTGTATTCTGAATTTCTGTAGCTTTGATATTTTCATTAACATACAGGGCCACTCCTCCCCTTGCACCCTCGGTCTCTTCTGAAACAATACATAGCCAGGTACTGAAGTCTCCGAGTTGGTTACTGGTAAACCACGCCTCACTAATTGCTACTATGTCCAGTTTAGCCTCTGACATTATTGCCTGCAGGTCTGGGATCTTATTTCCCAGGCTGTGAGCATTTGTGTACATGATTTTCCATTGGCCAGATTTTGGTGTGTTAGTTGTTGGGTGAAGTTTGGCATTACCCCTGTGCATCGTATGGGGAGCCAAACCTTTTTTCTTACCTGGTGATGCAAATGAACGGCAAACACGCTGAATTCCTGTTTGACCACTAGCTGAGGGGGGAAGGGTGTTCTTCCCATTCGACGTATGGGGTGCTGCACCCCTCTCCCCATTTGCTAGTTTAAATATTCTGCAAAGACGTTTTGTTACTTCATTGCCTTGAAATTAAGCTATTTAAATTAACTTATTTTTCTTGCCAATACTTTTGGTATTTTGGTATTTTCCCCTATAAAACTGATAGGTGACACCTATTTTTTGTTTTCCCGTTTTAGGGTTAAAAATCTCCTTGCATGGGATAATACATGTTTGGTGCTATTGCACCCAGAATCTAGTTGAAAGTGCTGAGGAGGAAAGGGGAAAAAAGGGGAACTTCATTTAAGATCAAGGACAATATAATACAAGATAAGTCACAGATGAGAACAAGACAAGAGGGGTGTGGAAAAGTGGAAAGTGGAAGAAATAGGAACAGAACTTTGTGTGTGGAAAAGGAACTCAGAAATACAGGAAAGGTTCTGGCAAGAAGTCATCTCTTGACTTTGGTACCTGATTCAGATTTGACCAGATTTCTTTATATATTACAACAAACACAGATCTTATTTTGCACAAAACTCATTATTTGGAGACTAGCTTTGCACATTCAGTTTGTATTCTACCAGGGGAATGAACTTAAAATTTATTATAAAATTAATCCTCAAGTTTAGTTACTGACTTATTATTGTCTTCCTGCAAGACCTTGCATATCTTCCATATTTCACACATTTGCTACTCAACTGTGCAATTATTGACTTAGATCTGGAAACTTGAAGAATTTTGAAAATCCTTTTGTACATATTCCTGCAAAAGTATTGCATATTTTTGAACATTTCTTCCTGGGTGCATAATCATTTGCATAATGTGCATGATTTATTGATTTATATTAGCCATTTTAATGATCTTTTAAACTTCTAGCATCTTTTGCATATTATACAAATATTATACAAATCACAGAAATTGTACCCAATTTATTTGGGATAATTTAGGGTAATTTATACTAAAACATAATTTGTGTTTGATAGTTTATTAATTTGTCTGTGGAATTAAGAGTCTACTAAATACACTGAGTTAATTAATATATTGAGCTAATTACAGGCAGCACTGATACATATTTAGCACTGCATAGCCTGAATTGAATTATTGTTCAAGGAATTACTACCTTTGAGCCAGAGTCTCTTTTACAAAGGTTCCACATCAATTAGGTACAGTACAAAAGGTTACATAGATAACACAACAATTTGTGTTGTGTCAAGAGCAATAAAACACATACAAATACATATCAAATCACTTGTGCAAAAGGACATGAGATATCAACAATCACATTATTATTACAAGAAAGAGGTCATGCCAGATTAGGAGAAACAAATAGGGAAAAAGTCCAGAACAGAGAGGTTAAGTGAAAGGTGTGGGGAGCAGACAACAGCAGGAGAAAAGGTTTCCCAAACATGTCTTTGTCAGATAACGGAACAGGGTGGGTAGTGAGAAAATAGGAGGTTTAATCAGGGCAGTCACAGGAGCTGGAGGTGGCAAGGTGAGAGAAAAGCCTTGATTTGAAAATACCTAGAGAGGTGGAGGCAGTAATATGAGTGCTGAGGGCATTTAGCCAGCTGGGGCACGATAGGCAAATGATCTTTGTCCCTGAGAAGTCCGGCATCGGGGGACTTGGAGAGGCTGGTGTTCTGATCTTCTGGTAAAACGGGTGCTAGCGCTCGGGCATAACAGGTCTTGGATACAGGGTGGAGTGAGGCCCAGAGTGGATTTTTTCACCATCAGGCAGGTAAGGTACTTTATCCGGTTTGAGAATTGCAACCAACCTGAGTCAGCATAGAGTTCACATGTGTGGGTACGTCGATGTGCACCAGTGAGCAGCCGACAGGCCTTATTTAGGGATGTTGTAATGCGACTAAGTGCTGTAGTAGTGGCAGATCCATATATAACTAAGCCATAGTCAATGACTGAGATGATAGAAGATTGGATGGCAGTCCTCAGTGCAGAATGGGTAAGAAGCTGTCGGTTCCGATACAGAATCCCAATTCGCTGATTAATAGTTTTTGCTGTACTATCAATGTGAGTTGCAAAGGTTAGGCCTTGATCAAAGTTGATTCCAAGATATTTGAAAATTGGCACTTGTTCAAGGGTATTTCCCAGGTATGTATTAATGGTGAGTGGGACTTGCCGTTTCTTGTTTTAGGTTAGAGAAGAGCATGGATTTAGTTTTTTGTTTTAGAACCAGCTTATGTTCAAGGAACCACATCTCAACTTTGGAAAAAGCATGCTGAAGGTTGAGGCGTAAGAGGTTCGGATCTTTATGAGTGGCAAGAATCACGCATCATCAGCATAGAGATTAATTGTTCAGGGCAGGATTTGGGGAGGAGTTTAGGAAAAGGTTGAAAAGGAGGGGCCCAGGATGGATCCCTAGGGAACTCCTGAGCGAACCGTTTTGAGTCTGAGAGAACTCCAGCTACTTTTACAGATTGAGAGTGCTGAGCAAGGTAATTTTTACCCAGTCACCAGGACCTCTGCGAGCCCTAGGGATAGAAGTTGTTTGATAAGTAGGCCATGGTGAACTGTATCAAATGCCTTGGTTAAGTCAATGTAGACTGCTCCAGTTAGGTTTCCTTTGTCCATGGCATTGTGGATTGCTCCTGAGAATTCAAGTAGGGCAGTCGATGTGCTGTGCCCTTTCCTAAATCCATGCTGCTGAGTGCATAGGATGTTGTGCTTTTCCAGGTAGTCTGAAAGTTGGTCCACCACCAAGCATTCAAGGGCCTTAGAGAGAGGTGGTAGTATTGATATAGGGCGATAGTTACCAGGCAGTGACTTATCACCACTTTTGTGCACCGGATTGACAACTGCAGCCTTCCATTTCCTAGGGAATTGGCTGTAGCAGAGGGAGAGATTGAACATTTTTGTGAGGGGGAGCAGTACTTCCTCCAGAGTGAGGGACAGAAGTTTAAGTTTAAGTTTAATTGTAAGAACTGTTAAAATTTGAATCTTGATTCACAGCATAGCCCTAAGCTCATTCGTTGTGCATTATCCACTCCAGTGCCTGCCCACCCCAACGCTAATCCCTTCTCCCCATTTACCTGCCTATTTAACCACCCTCTCTTTCCCTCTTCTGCAGATCACACCCCCCTTCCCCGAGGAGCCCGGAGGTCGCGAGGGCCAGTCCCTGAAGCCCTTCCTGCCCATGAAATCCCGAAGCTGCTGTGAGGTAATTACCACTCTCCTGGCTGCAGTCACGACCGTTTCTCCATGTGGAGACCAAGCCTGGCAGAGGACTGCTCGGATCCTGCTTCTGGCACCTTTTTTCAGTGACTGTTGCAAGCTCCCCTTCTAAAAGCTGCTGAAAATGCTTCTTTTCTGGTGCTTAGGCTTAGCCCAGCCGAACGCTATATGTTCGGCTCCCCACCGCCGCCCCCACCACCACCCTTGGTCGGCACTCTAATTTATAGCTAGGTTTAGTCAGGTGACTTGCTGAAATAAGCTATCAGCCTACTTTTCCAGCTGCAGGTTATACAAATTCAACACTAGTGGGCACTACTACGTACCTCACATTACCTACATATAAAATGCTATCCCTGCTAATAGCAGCCCTCCTGACTTCCAGGATCATACAGCAGGCTCAACAACCCCCCCCGAGGCACCTAAACAATATTTCAACAACTTTTCTACACATCAATTACTTATCTACGATGATTCTAAACCCTGTCCCTCCAACCTCTCCCACACAAGCCTAATTGATCCTGCTGGCTTATACACTCGCACACTCACTTTAACTCGCACACTCTCACATGATACACACTGTACCTCAGCTCTCCCCCCATCTAGACCACAACCCCCCACCACCCCTGTAAGCCCCAAAACAGAACCCCACACTCTTCCCACCCTTTTAGCAAGCATCATACCCAGTCTTCCGGTCCCCACCTCCAATGCTAAAAAACCTACACCCTACCAAACCCAACGTCACTCATCCAAACTCTGCAGGTCAGCCCTCCTGCGGCATGCCCTACTACTTCTCTCATTATCTGATGTAGTAGAAATTTCTGAGTTCATACTAGTATATGCTGTTACAGGGTTACAGAATGTCACTGAGGTTACTTGAGGTACATTTGTAGAAGCAGAAAGCAAAATAAAACTGGATAGAACTGGTTGTGTCTTGTACCAGCCTGAATAACAGGCTCGGACAAAGTATAAAATAAAAACATGCTTGGGCAAAATATAAGATAACAGCACGTTGAGGCATTGAAGGCAAGCTGTACGTTGCTATGGTGTGAGTGAAACTCATTGTTTCACTCAGGTCAGATTGACACAGGCATATGTATCAAGCAGTATTGGGAAAGAAATGAAATAAGCAGTGGAAAAGTACCCATTCATTGCCATCAACTTGTTTTTCTGTTACCTTGGCATCGTCAGGCATCAAAACCATATTAGGAATGACAGCAATTCTTGGAATAGAGATAGCAGTTCTTGAAATAAGATACTAGTTCATTGGAATTAGCAACACCTTGATAAAAAGGTATAAAAGTGATTGACTAATGAAACTCAGGGAGCCTTGCATGATTTTTGGAAGCAGACTCCCATATGCATATGTAATAAACCGTTCTTTCTACTATACAGTGGTCCTGAGTATGATTTTAAACTAAAGTGTAAGAACATATTTTTTTTCCACGACAATTTGGCGTAGTCGGCAGGATCAGCACACTCAGACCTCGGTCGGCTCGGTCGGGGACCGCTTCCCAGGTCTCCCACTTGGAGGAGAAGTCCTGATGCTGAGGGGAACGCTGAAGAAAAATCTCAAAGATACAGCCAGGGGGAGATTGAAATGGGACGGCCCTGATCGTGACGGATTTTTGTTTCCCCTTGGCTCCGAGCGGCGCTGATCTGTAAGTACCTACCTTGTCTTTTTGCCTTGGGACACTGCATATTATAAAGAATAAGTAAACAAGTAAATGGAGAAGTTTTGAGCCTGTTTTAATCGTATGAGACTTTAAGGCAGAAGGGGACAGGAAACCGGGGTGGGGAACCTGCAAGAGAACTCTTAGGTGAGTTGAGCACCCCTAGCAAGATACCCTTAGGTGGGTTGAGTGCCCTAGCAAGATACCCTTAAGTGGGTTGAGCAAGGGGACCCTAGCAAGATACCCTTAGGTGGGTTGAGCGCCCTAGCAAGATACCCTTAGGTGGGTTGAGCACCCTAGCAAGATACCCTTAGGTGAGTTGAGCACCCTTGCAAGATGCCCTTAGGTGGGTTGAGCACCCTCGCAAGAAACCCTTAAGTGGGTTGAGCGCCTTAAAACTGTGGAGGAGGCAGGCAACAGTAACTCCCGGTGGTTGTTTTCTTTTATCTTTTCCTTTTTCATTTGCTCTCTTTGTGCGGGTTTCTTTTACTTGGGGTATGAAATCAGGACATATTGGTTAAAATGGGGGGGCAGCACAGCAAACATAAGCAAGAAAATAAGGAGTCTCCGTGGGTTGCCTCCGGCCCCGTAAAATGCATGCTTGAAAAGTATAAAAAGTAATAATAAAAGTAGAAAGAGAGGGTTTGAGGACTCCAGGTTTAAGAATATGTGGAGAGATGTATTAAGAAAAAGTCTCTCAAACAAGCAAGGGCAACTGCCCTTTGCCCTTGTAATTTGTGCTTGCTACAAGTATATACTGTTAGAGCCAATAATGGGTTTCACAGTTCAGGCTGTTTTTAGTAGAAAAGCAGCGGCTGATTAAGTAACGTTAGATAAGCAACATTTAGAGAAAGAAAATAAACTACTGTGGATGTACGCACAGTAGGTGACTACAGACGGGATGATTTGAAAATCCTCCCCCCCCATGTTGCCTATCTGTGTAGTTTCAAGTTTTTCTGTATCAATTTTAAGTCCTCTTGCCTCCTATAGAGGCTGAAACATTTAATCCCAAACCCAAGTACTGGGGACCTCTACCAGATGGATCTCAACCTAGTATTCCTAGAGATTTTTTTGTTTTTGTTTTTAAACTGCAAACCAGAGCTCTGGAAAAAGACTTGGTTTGGCAGGTTACTAAAATGGCCAAAAGAAAACCTTTGAAAGGGTTAAAACCTTTGAAAGGGTTAATAGCTGCAGCGTTTGAAAATTATCATGAAGGTCCTGCAGTCAGTTTTCTCAATCGGACCAGTGTATCAAAAAAGAAGAAGGAAAATACCTTGGGAAGTCTGAATTGTTTTATTATTTAAAGTTTTTTTTTATGTCTGTTTTATTTCTGTAATACATGTACTAAACAAAGTAATGCTCCATCTCTCTTGTGTATTTTCCAGCGTATATCTGTGTTCTGTAATTATGTTCTGTTGTCAAGGTTATGAGATAGGATTGACTGTTTTCGTGCACAACATGTTACAGTAAAAAAAAAAGAAAGAGGAAGCTTCTTTGCCTCATATCTGACTGTTTTAATTGGTTTTATTTTTAATGAAACATTTGTGCTGCCTAGATAGGGTCAGTGAATAACTTTTGTATGTAGTTGTTGGTTGGAGCAGGTAATGTTGAAGGTGAAGAGCTATGACGCTATAGATTGCAATGTGCAGAAAGATTTGTAGTTTGCAAGCAACGTGCCAAGCCACTGCTAGGTGAAATGTAATGTTTTAACAGCTATAAATGGCTTTATCATACTTCTAGTTAAAACCAGAAACTTTTTGCAAAATGGCAGAGTGCCATATTTTAGCTATGTGCCAAAAGGTGTAACCATGTTATACGAGATGTGTTCACTTACAGATGGTATGTTGTGCTGCATTTTAACGGAGTTAGAATGTGTTTAAAAAGTGTTTTGTTCTGGAAAGATTTGGCATGGCGATATGTATAAATCTGTTGGTTTAAAAATTGTCAGTGTTACAAGACAGGCAGGAGGCAGCACATATATCTAAAGCACATACAGTTTTCTAATAAAAATATGGGCATTACCTCAGCAAATTGGTGTCAAATAATGTCAGTCGTATTTTGTGTTAAGTATTTCTTTTTGTGTATGTGTATGTGTGTGTACTGTCTTGGCCAGCAGTTTTATTGTATGCTCTATTATTATTTAAAGATATTTTAATATTAGTAGTGTTCAAGGACACTACAACAATAACTGGGTTTGAATGACCCTTGCATGCACACTGTGACCTTTTGCACGTTATTTGACCTTCTGGTGTTTCAACATTTTATCTTACTACCAGTTCAAACTTGATGTGTATTCCATACCTAAAGCACAACTTTTCACACAAAATGTATGTTTTCATGAAAGCACACCAAGAGTGAACCATGAAATTTGACTTTTTATTGCAAAACTAGTATTCTAAGTGAAGAGGAACAAACTTTTCTTCTCCTCTCACTGCTTCTGACTTGCAGCCAACACAGGCAATACTCCAGCTGGAAGGGGAGAATTATTCATTATCTCTCCATATTTTTATTATATTTATGCAGTACACTTTTGAAAAAGGACTATTACAGCTGTTTTTGAGAGTTTACCATCTACAGTTAAAAACAATGGTTTTGGTTTTTATGTGTGACCATGGTGTAATCATTTTTTTTTCCTTTTGAAATGCATTCTAAAAATACGTACATACAGTATTACCATCAATCCGGATCTTATAAACTCAGCTGACATTTTGTCATGCTTAGGATAAAGGAACCCAGGGACGCTTGGCTTCTTTTATCCTATGAGAATAATCTTGTTTTATTTTTAAACTTGTGTAGGTTTAGTATTTTGTTGTTTGTCTGTGTTTCTTCTCTTTCTTCTAGAGAAAAAGAAGTTCCCCATCTTTAAAGTAAGGTATAAAACTTACTAAACTAATTGTAATATTATCTTGTTATAATTTAAAGTGTAGTAGGTGGGGATCATGTCACCATCCACAGCTAACCTTTTTTATTGCTACAGTATTCGAGCTGTCTCTTCCACCAGTAGGAGCTCAGGGGGAAGGGGTAAGCTACCCTTCCTCCCTTCCAGTGTAGTACCCACAAAGGTTGCAAGGTACATCACTGTTCCCCCAAAGGGGTAAATAAAGAAAATGTGTATTTTCCAATAATTGTTTCTTATTTACAGGTTTTAAAAAGACCCAAAGTATTTTGACAGCATAACCCAGCCCAAGCCCTTCTGCTTAGTCTAGTGCAAACAGTTAAATCTCACACCTATTATTAATACAAGGGCTTCTGCCCTTAGCAAGTAATCAGTTACGCTGGAGGGTAAAGTTGTGTATGTATGTCCACACATATTCATTCTTTTGATTGTCTTTTCAGCTTTCTTATCCTGTCAAAACAAATGTAAAACAACTTTTGTCATAACCTTACAGCAATGAATGCATTTTTTTTCAACCAGTAACTTCACAGTACTCTAACATTTCTGGACTCTAAGCTAAGTTTACAGTTTATATTTGTTGTTTAAAATGTATTTTATGCATTATGCTCAATACTGAAATTGTTCTATTACAAACATGCTTATGTTTCACGTTTATGTTATAATGTTTTGATATACATCTTGCTACACTGTATCATGTGTGTATTCAGAAAAGTGCTCCACATGTATAATGTTTTTAATGCTCATAACCAAACCTAAATACTGGGGCCAGCATTGCTGACCCACCCCTACAATATGTTCCAAAGCAAAACCCCAGACAAATTAATGCTCCGTTTGTCTTATTATTCACAGGTGCAATAGGCACTGTTATTAAATTGGCATAGGCCAACAACATATGTATTTGTCCCGCTAATTGCATAGTGTATCAGGCATATTGCTATGAACTATATGTTTGAAGCGTGTTATTGTAATATTACAAGATTTTATAACTCAGGTCTCAGTCAGGCCTGCTTGCAACAGACAGGGAAATAATGTTCATCACTGTCATAATTGCTTCTGTGATTTGAAAGCAGGGTGTAATCATAACATTGTCATGATTTACAGATGGTCAAATGGTATAATTGAACCTCGGCCTGCACCCCAGGTGTGCGTTTGATGTCCCATTTTTATTTTTTCTCTTTCTAATTGCCAGAATTTAGGCTCTGTCACACCACTCTTTACAAAACAAAAGGTTAATGGTTTAAAAGATTGTTATTTATGTGTTTTTAATTCAGTGTCTAACACACTTTGCAAGTTTGCAGGTTTCCACGGTGTGGCACACATAAGATCTCCACGTTCAACAGCAGTAATACTTTCATCTAAGTTGCCAAGACCTTCATCTTTTTCCTTAAAAAAGAGAAACAACTGCCACAGTTTTGATGTTATCACCATCTTTGTGCCTGACTGGTTCCTTATAAGGACTATTGCATGAATCCAGTTATTATTACCTCTGCAAGTGTAATGTTTTCAGCAAAATTACACCTATTTGTAGAACTTTAAATCAACTGAAGACGGTCCAGTCAGTTCAGACTGTGCAATCAAGCTTATTGTTTCTGCTTACTATGAAGTTAAGTCTGGGTTAGGGGCAATCCCCTAACTTCGGCAAGAAGATTCTTCTTCAATTGACCTTCAAGCAATACATCCATTTTCTTCACTGCTGCTTGTTCCAAACATGGCTGGTACTTTCTACAACCCTATTGCTCTGTTATGGACTGTGTTCTTAATGGTTTATTGTCAATTGTTACCTTTTTATGGACTGTTAATCTTTGTGCCGGGGTGTAATCAACTATCATGACACAAATGCCATGCAAGTGTGTGTGTGTGCTCCATTAAAAGAACTCAATGAACTCAATGCATAATCTAATGCACCCGCCAATGTGTCTGCCAATCAGCCATCCAGCAGCCAGCAACATGAACACTGACTTTTCTACTATGCTGGTGTTTTGTTTTTAAATTACTGTCTGCATTGCCCCATGTGCCTTGTGGGGTTACCACCATTCTGCAAATGACATTTCACCTGTACTGTAGTTACACCAACCTGTGCTTACTTATATGAACTTTATGGACTGTTAACTTTATGGACTGTTATGTTTTATAAGGACTTATCTGTCAAGAGACATTATCAACAGATTCTTCAATCAAGCTCCAAGGGTGTGCCACACCTCAACACAAGGTAGCATCTACCTTATTCACTCTCAAAGTGGATTCCATGAACTTTTTCATCAACAAAATTGTTATGTTATATTGTGTTATATGTGGTATCACATGTTATCATTTTTTTTCACATATTTGAATTGTGGTGTTGACATCCCTCAGTTCTGTATTGTGTTTTACAAACTCACCATTTGTGTTCCATCCGTAACTACCTCTGTATCAACTCCAGAACAGAATGTTTTTTATAAATGCCTTAACTATCTGTATGCTGGCAACCTGTTTTAAATCATATAGATAAAAAGGGGGGCGGTTAGTTGATACAAAGTATCAAAAGGGGGAGAATGTAGTAGAAATTTCTGAGTTCATACTAGTATATGCTGTTACAGGGTTACAGAATGTCACTGAGGTTACTTGAGGTACATTTGTAGAAGCAGAAAGCAAAATAAAACTGGATAGAACTGGTTGTGTCTTGTACCAGCCTGAATAACAGGCTCGGACAAAGTATAAAATAAAAACTTGCTTGGGCAAAATATAAGATAACAGCAAGTTGAGACATTGAAGGCAAGCTGTACGTTGCTATGGTGTGAGTGAAACTCATTGTTTCACTCAGGTCAGATTGACACAGGCATATGTATCAAGCAGTATTGGGAAAGAAATGAAATAAGCAGTGGAAAAGTACCCATTCATTGCTATCAACTTGTTTTTCTGTTACCTTGGCATCGTCAGGCATCAAAACCATATTAGGAATGACAGCAATTCTTGGAATAGAGATAGCAGTTCTTGAAATAAGATACTAGTTCATTGGAATTAGCAACACCTTGATAAAAAGGTATAAAAGTGATTGACTAATGAAACTCAGGGAGCCTTGCATGATTTTTGGAAGCAGACTCCCATATGCATATGTAATAAACCGTTCTTTCTACTATACAGTGGTCCTGAGTATGATTTTAAACTAAAGTGTAAGAACATATATTTTTTTCCATGACACTGGCAATATCCACCCCAACCCGGGACCGCCCTGCACAGTGGCCTCATCTAACAGCCCAAGTGGGAGCCTACTGCTAACTACTCTTAATATATGTAGACTACCAAAAAAACACACACCCCTCCAAGGCTGGTTTGCCCAGCATGCACCTAACATCCTAGCTCTATCTGAGATTTGGCTCTCTGAAAGAATACCCAATGATGTTGTCTCGCTCAGTAATTATTCCATCTTCTGGGCTGACAGGACCAGCAAGAGAGGTGGTGGCTGTGCAATCTATGTTAAATCCTCTCTTCATGCCACTGAAGTACAAACCCCAATACCACAATATGGCGCCCAGACACTCACAGTCAAACTTAGTCTGGGTACTAAAACCCTCCACATCACTGCAGCCTATATCCCCCTGAGCAACCAAAAAACTCGTATTTGATTCTATCCTCCACAGTATCTCCCACCTACCTAATACTAGTGAAGTTATCATAATGGGAGACTTTAATGTCAATAGACTATCCTCTGCCTCATCCAGCTTCAAAGACACTGCCCTGGCATGTGATCTTACCCAACTCATCACCTCTCCTACCAGAAGGGACAATAGAACTGAGACCTCCACCCTTTTAGACCTCATCTTCACCAACAGGCCATGGAACCTCTCCCATACCACAGTGCTCCCTGACTCTATCAGTGACCACTCCCCGGTGACCTGCTGGTGGTCGGGTAAATTACCCCCTGCCCCCCCAAAATCACCTTGCAGAGGCGACTTAAAAGAGGAGGCTTAGAGAATCTCAAAACCCACCTATCTACCAGCATTTGGCTCCCCATTTACACCATGCAGTCTGTAGACCTGGCACTCTCCCACTTTACAACCACTTTCAACATGGCCTGCGACATTTTCGCTCTCCTCTACAAGCAAGTAGTGAAAACCAGAACCACACCCTGGATCACTCCATCACTACTTAACCAGCTCCAACAAAGGGACAACCTATGGCATAACGCCCTTGACTCTCAATGCACCCAGGATAGACAGCTATACCGGGAGGCCCACAACAAATGTACCTGGGCCTTATGGCAGGCGAAAGCTACTTACTACCAACAAACCCTAACCTCCTCCTGGGGAGATGGTAAAAAATTTTGGAACAATATAAAAGAACTCAGTGGTAAATCCCACTCCCCCAACCCCACCCAGCTCACAATAAATGGGGACATCACCCAGGATCCTTCCTCTATCGTCGAAGCCCTCAACTCTGCCTTCTCGGACCTCTCCCATATACTCCCTCCAAACTACTTCCACCCTGTCCCCCACCCTCCCCTGACACCACGAGTAACAACAATACGATACCCTTTTGGCTGAAAGTCATCTCCTGCCTCGAGGCAAAACACTACGTTTCCAAAGCTATTGCCAATACCCGGCACAGCAATGATTCCATAGATCTTAAACTCATTTGGCTGACCCTGGATGTCACATTACCTCATCTAACTAAAATTCTCAACCTCTCTCAATGCCTAGGTCAGTTCCCCTTGACCAGGAAGAGAGCCATAATCACACCTATTCTGAAGAGCGGTGACCCCACTAATACAAGCAACTATAGACCGATTGCGATACTTCCACCTCTTTCCAAGGCACTGGAGAAAATAGTTTCAGACCAGCAAACAGAACACCTAACTAAACACAACCTTCTCTGCCGGAAACAGCATGGTTTCCGGTCCGGCCACAGTACCATCACAGCACTTAATGAGCTCAACTCGTTCATCCATGAGGCCCTCAACCAAGGCTGTATAGCAGGGGCGATCTATGTGGATATGACCAAGGCATTTGACATGGTCAGTCATGAGCTACTGCTTTGTGTCCTTCCACAACTAAATGTGATCCCAGAGGCTACTGCCTGGTTCAAGGATTACCTCTCAGGCCAGTCACAACAAGTCAGGATAAACACCACCATCTTCTCCTGCAAAACAGTTTGCTCTGGTGTCCCACAGGGGTCTATTCTCAGCCCTCTACTATTCACCCTCTTTTTAAAGTCCCTTCCCAAGTCATGCAGCGGTCACCTACTACTCTACGCTGATGATGCGGTAGTGTTTTGGAAACACCCACAGCTGAGTGCCCTCCAACTAGCTCTACAGGGTTTCTTCAGGGAGCTAGAAACCTGGTTCACTGAACATCACCTGATCATCAACTATCAAAATACAAAGTCCATGATCTTTGCGCACCGTCAAAGCCCGCAGTCAGCCGACAATCCTAATCAAAAACATACAAGGCGCCCCACTTGAACATGTTACATGTTTTAAATAACTGGGAATCTCATTAGACACCTCCCTTTCCTACCATAATCACATACAACTTCTCTCCTCTGCTGTCAACACTAGAGTGGGTATCCTCTACAGACTTAAACACTGCTTACCCACACAGGCCATGCATCTTGCAGTCTCCTCCTCAATCCTCTCCCTAGCAGACTATGGGATAGTGATATATGGCTCTGTGGAACCCACCACCCTACGTAGCATTAACACCGCTTTGAATAAGGCTTGCTGCCTAGTCACCGGCAGTGACAGATTAACTCATACCTGTGAGCTCTATGCTTTGGCTGGTTGGCTAAACTTCCAAGGAAGACTAAAGTACCACTCCTGCATCCTTGCAAAAAAGATACATCTCCAGCTGGCTCCCATCGGCCTTCTCTCTATAGTCAGCGCAGCCCCCCCCCAGGCGTAATACAAGACTCGCAGCATACTCCTCATTTCTGGTTCCCCATTGTAGAAAATCCCTTGGGCAAAGATCCTTCTGCTACCATGCCCCTCTTTGGCTCAACACTCTACCCCCCCATCTCTTAGACCCATAGTCTCTCCCTATTCAAAACAGGCCTCAAAGCTCAACTCCTTGAGTCAGCAAAATGTGACTGTGGCTAACATTCTGCCCTCCTCTTGTGTTTTCAAACCCCCCAAATACCTGACATAGGGTCTCTCTAGATCCCAAGAATCTGCATTCCTGCACATCTCTGACAAGGGATATCCTGAACGCTGCCTACTACTGTCACTGGTTAACTAAGATAAAGCCTGGACTGCACTACCAGTACTGTTTATGTGAATTACTGCTTGTTTATTGTACATTTTCTGTATTTGTTTACCCTCCACCCTCTGTAACTGACGTAGTGCTTTTGCAAAAGAGTCTGTGACTCAAAGGATTGTAATTCCGATTATATCCAATAAATAAATAAAATAAATAAATAAATATTTTGTGAAGGTGAGTAATAGACTAATTAAGTAATTAAGCAACTGGATAGTTTAACATGAATGGTTACGTATTGGTCACTGATTAATAAGATAGAATTAAGGTGTCTTAAGAAGTAATTGAGTGAATTTGGGCACCAGAGATATGGTGGTAACAAGAGCTCAGTCAATGAACTTAAATACATCACTGGCAGTCCATTTGGATATGTCAATAGTAGGGTCTGATATGGAGGAATTAAAAAAAGATGAAAAAATAATGAGAATGGAAGATCCGCATATAAGTATAATTAAAGGAAAAGGGGAAGAGAACAGGAAATGATCAGGAAAAAAATCTGGAAAGACAGATAAGAACAAAAAGGGAAACAGCAAAAAAAGTGAAAATAAAATAGAGTCAAGTAAGGGTATAACTGGGAAGAAAACACAGACCAAGAAAAAAGGTCCACCATATGTAACCATGATGTAAAACAAACAAGGATTTCACCATTATTAATCAAAAAATTACTGGTAACAGACTAGTCAAACAGAATGGAACTGATTGAGTATAGTCAAGAAATTAAAGCCCAAAGCAATAAAATAATTACAGGGGTAAGTGGATTCTCCACTTCGACCCCAATTATAGATGTTAAAGAACCATCCATTAAAAACACATGTGTGACAAAAGATTCTGGAGATGGTACTAATCAAGAAATTTGTCTAGATATAATTGGTTGGGCTTTGCCTGAACAAGAATTAATGGAAGTTACAGTATATACTCCAACTGTTACTAGACATAAGACACTAGAATAGACCAAGCATACAGATGTTAAGCAAAAGGAAATGGATAACAAACTGTCAGATTTCAAAATACTATCAAAGGCCTGAAAGATCTGGCTGAACGTCACAAAAAGAAATACTCTGGAGACATTAAAGTTAAAATTGAAAGTTTAGCAGAAAATGGGCTGGAAATAAATACCAATAGTAGGAGAGAGATTAGAGAGGAATCTATGATGCATTATCCTATTGCCATTAGTGAGGAAATGATGTGCATTATGAAGAACCATTACACTGAAAATGTAATATCGATACAGCAACTTATAGCACTAAGAGGGAAATAGATACATTGAAAAAAATATTACAATAAAAGGATTGAGATCACAATAGTCCTGGATGAATAACTTCATTCACAAAGTTGTGAATTATTACAGAATGCACTGTAAGCCCATTGGTCCATAGTGTGGACGAATGAGCTTGCAGCAACTACTGTAAGCTGTCATTTGAGTGGGCAGCCATGGTGGTATGTGGGTATACTGCCCACTAATGGCGGGTGGGCTGGGTGGGCTGGGAGTCCTGTGTGGGTGGGGGTGGGGTACAGCTGGACTACCAGAGATGGTACATGTCATGTTATGATGGTGATTGGGGATTCAGGCAAGGAGGGGGATCCACTGGACCACCAGGGAAATCATATTTATTATGATCACAGTGATCAGAGGTACATGATGGGAGGAGGGTACCACTGGACCACCAGAGAACAATTGTATTACCTTTACAGGCAATCAGGGCTACCGGCGGGGGGGGGTGTACCACTAGATTACCAGGGACTATTGTGTGTGTTTGTGCAGAGTGTTGGGAGGGGTGTTGCCACCCATGGCTGGTGGCTGCTGTGTTGCACACTGCATTACAGTGGCCCATTGGTGGGTGGCTAGCACTTGAGCCATTTTTTATGGGTTCAACTTTGAGCCCAGGTATGCGACACATCTCTGGGTTGTGCCAGCAGATGCACGGCACATCCTGGACTGAATATTGGGATGTGCCGCATATGCACAGGCATGCCCCCATGGAGATGTGCTGCATACATTATCTTTGCACCCTGGTGCATTGGGAATTGCACTCCACAATTCCCACTTTTGAACGTTGCTCCAGGGCACATTTCTGGGGTTAAGCTCGCTCAACTTTGAATATCTAGGCCAGAAAGGATCAAACAAAAAATTAAAAAGAAACATTGACACATATGGAACTCTCAAAAGAACGTAAAGAGGATAAGGGAAAGCAAAGCCAGAAAGTAGGTGATGATAGCAAAAAATTAAAGAAAACATTGAAAATGTTCCAAGAACAAAAGTATTAAAAATTATACAGTACGAGATCAGGAACAGTTAAGTAAAACAGCAAAGGCTGATTGGGGAAAATAAGGCTGGTTGAAAGTATATGGTTTAAAGAGACTTGAAAATGAAACTAAGAATCTCTTGAAGGAGATGATAATTAAAATCTTTAATGATGTTTTGGAGCTACATATAGAACAAAGTGATATAGTGGAAGTTACTAGACCATCTAATTCTGGCTATGTTGACTTTGTATTGATAAAAGTTACACAACAACATATAGCAAATTATATATGGAGAAATGGTCATTTGATGGAGCAGCTAAAATTATACATAGAAATGATAGATGAGTGAAACCAAAATTTATTAAGGGATGATGAACAGTTTGATAAAGAACCAGTAACCCTATCAATCTTTAGGTATCATAGACTGTATAATGAGACACCAAGAAAATTGTTATGGTCTATATGTAATCTTTTTTCTAATGTATTGAAGATTAGATTGGGAAGATGGGGACTTATGGAGATACAGTACATTGACATAAAAGTTTAAGGGAAGATAGATCGATATATTGTGTAGAAATGAATTAGTGGCTAAAAGGATTCTAGAGTGCTATGAAAAGTTTGACCAAATGGGCATACATATAGTTGACTTAAAAATGTTAATGGAAGAAGACATAAGGTTAATAGAAAATAAGATGGTGATGAAAATGGAACAGAATGTCAGAGTAAAGATGCGGGTGCATACAGAATCAACGAATCCATCTCTACAACTAATAGATTGCAGGCCTCTGAAGGCCTAAATTGACTAACACAAAGAATAGAAGAGACAGAGGCGATTGTGAATGAATCTGTTGTATCATCAAGAAGTGAAGATAGCTTTAAAAATACAGATATAGAGATGGGTACTGTGATTTTCTTAACATGGAACATAGGGTAAAAAACAAAAATGCAAAATCCAAATTGTTTGAAATTTATTAAAAAATGTACAGATATATGTATGCAAGAAACATGGCATGATACTTTGTACAACATAAATATTAATGGATAGCCAACATTTCCCTGCCCTAGTGTCAAACTGCCAGTACAGGGTAGACAAGCTGGTGGTCAAATAACACATGTTAAGACAGGGTTTTTTTAAAAAAACGGAGGAAATAATAAAAAACACTTTTTTGTGGTAATTAGACTTGGCACATCAAAAATTTGGATAACAGTGATTTCATGTTATAACATGAGTTCTGACAATACTGTCTTCTGATTCATCCAAACAGGTCACCTAACCATTGATTAATCCCTGATATACCCACAGTTGCATGTTCACAGGCCATTATTTTACTATTTCTTTAGGTAAAACTCTAACATAACATTGCCCATGTTATAAGAGGATTAACCCACAACAGGGTATGGGTTTACTGAGCATTAATCCATGCCTGGGTGTTGAAGTCACTCTGCTTCGCCTCGTGACTCCAACCCCCCCAGGTGTGGATTAATGTATACTCATACCTGATGGTCAGCTCCTTCATTTTCCCTGGTTAGATCTCATTTTACAAGAAACACATCTGGAATTGGTTAGAAAAGTATCTTTGATATATCCTTGGTAGAGTTGTGCAAAACTGGAAAATTTCACCCCAGTGAAATATTTGGTAATTTACACATTTGTGAAGGCATGTTCACAGAAATGAAGCAAAATTTTGCTTGAGGCAGGTGAAATTTAGGTCCTTGAGCCAGTGAAATTTGCACTCGTGAACTCAATTTACAATTTCACCACTATCTGGCCACCAATTTTTCAAAAAAACAATCCCCTTCCCTGTCCCTGGTGTCTAGGGGACCCCCCCAGCTAATCACCAGCCGAATTGAAGAACCCTCACTCCCTCCCCAGCCATGACCCTGGCCCCAATCTTAAAAAAACAAACAATCCCCTCCCCTGTCCCTAGTGTCTAGAGTTCCCCCCTCCTGGCCACTCACCGGCCCAAATATAAATTAAAATTATCTCCCTGGTGTCTAGTGGTCCCCCCAGCCAATCATTGACCCAAACTGAGCAAGCAATCCCCCCCAGTTAAGTAATTCTTTTCTCCGATTCCTGGACCCCCAATCCTTTAAAAAAATTTAATCTTTTGCCAGACCCCACTCCCTGGTGTCTAGGACCCCCCACCCCACCCTGTCTTCAGATAGAACCCACCTCATTCCCTCCAGTACCCCGATCGGGCCACTGACACAGCCCTCCACTCACCTCCACGGCCGGCAGCCCAAATGAGCACTTCAATGAATGACAGCATGCTTGCATGTGCTCATTCATTGAAGTGCTCATTCAGGCTGCCAGCTGTGGAGGTGAATGGAGGGCTTTGCTGGTGACCTGATCGTGGTACTTGGGGGGGAATGAGGTGGGCACTATCTGAAGACAGGGTGGGGGGTCCACTAGACACCAGGGAGTGGAGCCTTGTAAAAGATTAAATTTTTTTAAAGGATTTGGGGGTCCATGGATTGGGGAAAAGAATTACTTAACTGGGAGGGTGAAGAGCTTGTTTAATTTAGGCCAAATTTTGGCCATTGGAGAGGATGACTAGACACCAGGGAGAGAATTTTAATTTATATTTGGTTCAGTGAGCAGCGGGGGGGAGGCACTAAACACCAGGGACTTGGTTTGGACTGTTGGGAGAGAAGACAATGAGGGTGGTTCAGAGATTTGCAGTGGGCAAAATTTCACCACAATTTCGTGAAACATTTCACCCGGTGAAATTGCCAATTTCGCGGCAATTTCGCCAGTGAAATTTTATTTCATAACATCTCTAATCCTTGGAATATCCAGAAGATTTTTTACTACTATTGGGAGATTTCAATGCTGGAGCTGGAAATTTTGATGGAATATTAGGTAATACAATTATAACATGGATAGATCCAGATGCTGCTAGGCAAAAACGAGATAGAAAAGTAAATATAAATGAAAAAATGTTATGTGAGAGTCTTAAAAATCATGGTATTTACATACTTAATGGGAGATTAGGAAGAGATTTAGAGGGAGTAACCACTTGTGTGTCTAGTAAGGGTGCAACAGTCATGGACTTAGTGTGCTGGAGAGGTCCTCTGCATTTTGGGAAAAATATAGCTATCCCAATAAGTACTGATAGTGACCACCTGCCAGTGATGATTTATACTGCAGACAGTATTTATACTGCAAGACACTCAGAAGTAATAAAAATTGCAGTTAAAACAGAACAGATTAAGATAAAATATAAAAAAAGATTAGTTTGGTCAGAAAGGATAGAACCTTATATTAGTGATAAGCTAGAAGATTTTTGGGAAAATATAATAGCATTAATGGAAAATCTGGATTCCTTCTCATTCTGTCATGCCTTGAGTAGTTTTTTCAATCAACTACAACCATGATTATATAAGGAAGGGAGTCTTGCTATTGAGAATAAGAAGTTGAGCTGGTTTGATAATGAGTATAAAACTATGAAAAGACAACCTCAGAAAGTGATTAGAAAGTATAGACAAAAATACACTCATGAAATTAAGGTATTACTAAAAGAACTAAGAAAATAGTATAGAAGTCTATTAATAAAGAAAAAGAAAGAATATTACACAACACAATGGGAAAGAACGATTGATGTAATAGAAACAAAGGATAGTAAAAAAATTCTGGTCCCTAGTAGCACCCGGATGCAAAGAACTGAAGGAGGATATAGAAAATTATGTCTCCACGGAAGACTGGGTTAATCACTTTGCTAAAGTGATGTTTAATGAACATGGTAAAAGATTGTGGTGAAATTTAGATAAATGTATGATTAAACTGAATTTTCATCCAATCATGATAATGGAAGTTAAGGAAGCAATAGGGAGATTAAAATCAAGTAATGCACCAGGGTCAGATATGGTCGCAGGAGAACTATTTAAGTGCAAAGAACAGCAGTGGGCAGACATATTGTCTTCCTTCTTCAATAAGTGTATCTGTGATAATTACACCTAAAACCTGGAAAGGAGCCATCATTGTGCCAATTTATAGAAAGGGAGATAGATATGATCCGAAAAACTACAGAGCTATTAGTTTACGGGATATAACAGGTAAAGTGTTTGCACAGATCCTTCTAGTTTGGATCCTCAGTGATATCAATAGGGCAGGGGGATTATCTCCACTGCAGGCTGGTTTCTGTCAAACGTTCTCAACAATGGGCAACTGTTTTATTCTGCATCACTTATGTGAAAAATATGTGAAACTAGGGCGCCAAAAATTATTTGCAGCATACATTGATTTTTTGACTGCATGTGATAATATTGATAGAAGTAAACTCTGGGACCTGATGTCTAACTTTGGAATAGATCCCGTGACCATAAATGCAGTTAGACTATTATACTCTAACGCCTGGGAGCAAATAAGATCAGATTTAGCAGGGAACCTGTCTATTCAATTTGCAACAAATTTGGGAGTAAGGCAGGGGTGAATGTTAGCCCCTACATTGTTTTCAATTTATATTGACCCTTTACTAGGAAAATTGCAATCTTCACAAACTGATTTACCAAAAACTGGCTCAGATTATTGTTCAGGAATGGCATATGCAGATGTTATATTACTTTCTCTAACGACTAAGGGTCTACAGGAAAAGTTAAACATATTGGAGGCATTCGCTGATGAAATGAGCCTAAAGATAAATACGACAAAGTCAAACATCATGATTTTTGGTAATAAAAAATATGGTGGGAAATGGGTTGTAAAATCACAACCTTTACAGACCATAAATGACTATGCCTATTTGGGATTATTTTTTTTCTAAAAACCTTCAGTGGAAAGTTCATTGCAATTCATTGCAAAAAAGGTCACAAATACTGCTTTGGCACTAATAAGGTTCAAAGTAAGATTTGGGGGATTTTCTGTTAGACCCCTTTTTGCTGCAATTGAAGTGAAATACAACTCGCAAATATTGTATGGAGCAGAATTATGAGACCATAGGTACATAATTCTAGAAAGATCTGTAATCCGATTACTGAGATATACCCTTGGTTTCCTGCCTTCCATTCCAACTGCCCATGAACGTGCAGAAACTGGGCATGCTAATCTCCTAGCACTTGCAGAAACAAGGATCATTAACTTTTGGATTAGAAATGGCTTGAGGAAGATAGAATGGCTAAAAAATGCCTAGAAGAAAAAAAAGTTTTGGTAAATTGACAAATATTGGCAGTCCCCATAGTTACTCAAAGTTAAAAGGAGTTTACAGTCAGTAGGGTTGGAATCACTTGTGGACTTAACCATATAAAAATATTATAATCTCGGTACAACATAAAAAATACATAAAGAAATTACCGATAAAAATATATAAGAAGGAGGATATGAAAAAAATAAGAAACTCTAGATTCTCAATATGGTATAGCAATAATATATTGGTGCGTAAGTACAAATATTATCTTGATATCCTAGAAAATTCAGAGCATAGGAAAACCTATGCTAGGTTCTGGATAGAATTCCAAGACTCAAATGTTTTTACTAGGGATGGGATGAATACCATTTTTTAATATTCGGCTGAATAGCAAATAGTACAAAACTGCATTTGACGAATAACAAATACGAATACAAATAGTACAAGAACACCCTTGATTACTGTTATGAGCTTGTGTGCCAAGGTAAGTGCAGTTTGCTGATGGGGGGGGGGGATGGACAGAAGTGAAAACCTTGGCAGACAGTAAGTTGCATAACAGCCCCAAACAGCCTCTAGATGCAGAAATGTGCTGAAAGGGCTCCCATTAACACCCAGCTCAGTGATTAAGTAGGTGCAGGAATGTAATGAATGGGCTATCATTAACACATAGCTCAGTGACCAAGTAGCGTTAATAGCCACAGCAGAACAGCTGGTGATGTGTGACAGATTTGGAGAGGTCAGAGTGAACTTTACTGACATCTGCCAAAAAAAAGTATTACTTTAATTACATTTTGGGTGCTCAGCCCCCTCTCACAAACTGTCCGACCGCTGCTTGCTCACTCATACCTCTCAAACAGAGAATGACAGGAGTAGAAGCTGTTTGACACAGCTGTACTGCAGAGGACCAGAAGTCAGCCACTGTTAGTTTGGTCTGTGAGCTTTTACCTTCCGCTGTAATCGGGACCTGGTCTGTAAGCTGCTGTGTAGTAGCCCTGGGGGAGGGGGAGGAGGAAGTCTTTTAAGATATATATTTTAAACATGTGGCTGTCTTGCAGTCACAGCATTGTACCTGGATCTCACCTCTAAATTCAGGTCCAGTCTGAGAATCCTGAGAGTTGGGCAGTGCCACAAATCTGGATGTTTTAAAATGTAAATAAAACTTGTTTGATTCAGGAACTGGGAGGATGGAGGGAGCAGAGGGAAGTCAGAGGGAGGGTTCAGTTCTGTTCATTGATGGTTGAACAGTAGAAAAGATGTTAAAAAGGGAGTGTTTTTGACTTCCATTTGCTGTGTCTTGACATTTTCTTATTTATCAACCTCTGTTAAAGAATTGCTAAAAACGGCTGATTTTGTTACATGTTTTTGGGCTTGTGTGTGATTCAGGGACTGGGAGGAGGGAGAGAGTGAGCAGAGGGCAGACAGAGGCAGGGAGTCAGATAATCCTGAGAGTCAACCAGGGGAAGGCAGGGGAATACAATAACAAAACAAAAAAAAAACGCTTTCCCCTGTTACCACCAATCCAGACGATTCTACCACTGTCTGTTCCTCTGTTCTCTCTCTCCCAGCAGCACTAACTCTAAAAACAGGTAAATAGCACATGCCACACTCCAATCACTATCTCAGGATTTTAAATGGCAGGCGATCACTGCTAATACAATTATTCAATATTCGATTACTATTTTTAGTAGGTATTCGACCAAATACGAATTGTGGAGAGAGGACACTATTCGTATACAAATCGAATACGAATCGAATATTCATCCCATCCCTAGCTGTTACTGCCAAATTTAATAATATAAAAGATCCAGTGTGCTTACGAACATATGAACATATGAAATTGCCAGCAAAAAAAGGCTCACAGGTCTATCAGGTCTGCCCGATTGTGCAGCTCTTAGTTTCATAACACTACAGCTGCCCCACCTCCACCCAAACCACTCTCTTCCTCCTCTTTTCCAGTTATTTCCCCCTTTGTTCTTTTGTCTGTACTAAACCTGCCCTTGACTCTATCCCAACCCCGCTTAAAGCTATCCACTGTCCTTTGAGGGATTAACTCCTCCAGCAGTGTGTTCCAACTTGACACCACTCTCTCTGTGAAGTAGTGCCTCCTCATCTCCCTTCTAAACCTTCCCCCTTCCAACTTCAGACTGTGCCCCCTAGTGACCCTTCTCCCTTTTAAGCGGAACAATCCTCCCTCCCTGACTTTGTTTATGCCTTTCAAGTACTTAAAGGTCTCTATCATGTCCCCTCTTACCCTTCTGTCTTCCAGGGAGTACATGTTGAGCTCTTTCAACCTTTCCTCGTATGGCAACTCCCCTAGTCCCAAGATCATTTCTCTAGCCCTACGCTGCACCCCCTCCAGTAATCTCACATCTTTTTTGAGGTATGGGAACCAGTACTGTACACAGTATTCCAAGTGTGGCCTCACCAGTAATCTATACAATGGCAGGATGACCTCCCCCTTTCGAGAGGTGATCCCTCTGGCAATGCACCCCAGCATCCTATTTGCCTTTGCTATAGCTCTTCTACACTGTGCAGATACCTTCATGTCTCCTGTGACTATTACTCCTAGTCCCTTTCCTTCTCTGAAGCCATTACCTGCACTCCCCCAGCCAGTAGCTGTTCTTGGAATTTCTGGCTCCAAGGTGCTTGACCTTGCACTTCTTAGCATTAAACCCCAACTGCCACTCCCTAGACCAGTGTTCGAGTTTAGCTAGATCCTCTCTGAGTGCCTGCCTCTCTTCCTCATTGTCCACTTTTGCACAAATCTTAGTGTCATCCATGAACAGGCAGATCTTACTCTTAACTCCCTCTGTAATATCTCCAGTGAGGACATTGAATAAAATGGGGCCCAGCACTGAACCCTGCGGTACTCCACTCATTACTGGCCCTGGCTTGGATGTCTCCCCCCTTTCAACTACCCTCTGTTTTCTGCCCTGAAGCCAGCTCTCAGACCACCCCACCAGTTTTTCCCCCACTCCCATGTCCCTCAGCTGGCTCATTAACCACCTGTGTGGCACAGAGTTGAAAGCCTTGCTGAAATCCAGATACAGGACATCCACAGTGTGGTCTTCATCAGCTGCCCTAGTGACCCAGTTGAAGAAGTCGATCAGGTTAGTTTGGCAAGATCTTCCCATGACAAACCCATGCTGTCTCTCATCCTGCAGACCATTGCTATCAAGAAAGGTTATCAACCTCTCCTTCAGAATGGTTTCCTTCAACTTCCCCACTATGGGAGTCAAGCTCACCAGTCTGTAGCTACCAGGTTGGTCCTTGGGTCCACTCTTGTGAAGGGGCATCATGTGAGCCATCCTCCAGTCCCTGGGTGCATTCCCCAACTCCAAGGAGGTGTTGAACAGGTCCTTCAGAGGACCTGCCAACAACTCTGCCAGTTCCTTCAGGATCCTTGAGTGTACACCTTCTGGTCCTGGTGCCTTGCCCACCCAAAAGCCTTTAAGGCCCTTCAGAACTCTATCCTCTTGGATTACCTTGTCTGTTATCACTCCCCCCTCCACCCTTACCCATTTCCCCCTGTGGTATTGGACCATCCCTTTATTTTGTGAAAATTGAGCAGAAATATTGAGTGCCTCTGCCTGATCTTCCACTTGTTCCACCCTTCCTCCCTCTCTCTTGATTCTAACGATGTCATCCCTACAACTCCTCTTGTCTCTTATGTATTTAAAGAACCCCTTTTCCTCCTCTTTGATCCCCTGATCCAACTTCAGCTCCTTTGCTGCCTTGGCTGCCCTGATTGACCTGGTCACCTCCCTAGATGCCTTTGAGAACACTTCTCTATCCTTCTCACTCCCGTATTTTTTTAACTTAATAAAGGCCAGTCTTTTTCCTTCACCTTCCCCTCCACTTCCTTGCTGAGCCAGCTAGGTTTTTTGACCTGGACTGCTTACTCTGAGATTTGGCACATGAGTTCGTGGCCTCATTTAGCCCCTTCCTAATGATTGCCCACTTCTGTTTAGCATCCATCCCTGGGTTAATTTCAGCTAAATACCCCTCTAGGATGCTGCCCATTCTGGAAAAATCTGCCTTACTGAAATCCAACACTCTTGCCCTTGTCTTAGCAGACTCCCTCCCTGTGTTGAGGAGGAACCACACTGAGCAGTGGTCGCTTCCTGCTAGAGGGTCCTGTACTACCACATCCTGGACTTGGTCTCCATTTGTTAGCACCAAGTCCAGTACGTTCCCCTCCCTAGTAGGATCCATCACCCCTTGCACTAGGTAACTGTCTTGGATAGCCTCCAGCAGCACCTGTTCCTTGCCGTGTACTGTAGTTATTGTCTACCAGTCAACCCCAGGTAGGTTGAATTGTTATTGTGGGGGGCAGGATATAGAGAACCTCCAGCTGTTAAATTAAAATGCCCATGGCATGAAGGGTCCAGGAAAAAATGGATAGGACCCATTTTGTCTTCATTAAAAGGATGTGATGATAACATACTGATTAATATTTTGTTAACAATGGAGGATGAAATTATTACAAAAAGAGTTGCAAACGTTTTAGTATTTATACAGAAAAGAAGGAAAATAAAGACTAAATCAATAGTTGTATAAGGTTAAGTTATTGTTTTATCTGTGTATTAGAGATGGTTTATTTGTGAACAATTTTTGGTTTATAAAATTGGATACTCTGTTTTTTGTATGTCACTTGTAATGATCTTGTAAGATTGAACAAATAAAAGTGAATCGTACCTTTTATTTTTATTTCTCCGTAATGTCTGTGTCATCTCACACATACACATACACATGTACACTGATAACAGCTGTATTCTTCAGCAGCCCTTCAGTCCCTGAGCTAGAATTCTTTCTTCAATAAGATTTTGACAAAAACTCCAATTACGGTTTTGTGCAAATTTGCTCACCCTGAATGTTGTCAAAAGGTGTCTCATTGACTGCATTGGGCCAGACTCCCTACCCTTCCAAACTTCTTGACCCTGGAGAGCTCCCACATTGAGCAAGTCCCACCTTTAAATACCTTGGTGTTCATTGGAATCAGCACCTCAACTACTCTTATCACATTGATACCTTCCACACTAAAATCCTCCCCAAACTTGTCACAATATACACAAACAAACACCTTATCCCCCTTCCTGCCCTTTGGGAGATCAACTCCAAAAGGATCCTATTTGGGTTTGACTTTGTTGACATGGTTTAAAGGTACACCTCCAAATCGTCCTTTGCCAGACTGGACCCATTTTCCATGCTTTCTACCACTTACCCTTGAACTCCCCTCTCATGCTTACCTCAGTGCAAAGTGATGCAAGCTGTCCTGATCTGCTCTTGATAACAGCTGCCTCCCGCACTGTGCTTCTTTCATTTCTAAATTCTGGTTTGGGACCTCCCCTGTTTCCTGGTTTCCCTGCTCTTCCTCACCCCCCCCTCTATTTCCCCAAGATGCTCAAATTGCCACTTTTTCCTCACTTCTTATTTATTTATTGATTGATTTATTCTTTAGTACCCGTGTAAGTGCACTAATACTGGGGACCATTTTCGGGCACGTCTCGGGCCAGCTAGTGGCAATACGTACATAGGCATAGTAGGGAATAGTTAATAATACAAAATCAGTACATGTTGTTAATACAATACAATACAATAGAAACTAACTGGTAGTATACCCAGAAATACAGTACAGGTAGAAGTAAACTTAAGTCACTATAAGGTGCAGACATGTAGCAAATTGTAGTAAACAAGTAAATAAATAGTCCGATTAACTTATGGGTGTAAGCAGACAGTGAGAAATAAGGGTATAGGTTATAGGTGGAGAAAGCTGGGAAAGGATAAGATAAAAGAGATGGATAATGTGGTGTGACAAAGGGAGCAGGGGAGGTAGGGAGGGTGAGAAATGCCCAGAGGTGCATTTCAGGTAAGATGAGTGTTAACGGGAGGGGCAATGACAGTTGTATTTGTCTAGGAGCCCGGATTTGAGGTTGTGTTTGAAAATTTGTTGAGTGTCTGATATTCTAATGGGGGTTGGCAGACCGTTCCACAAAGAGGTGGCAACACTAGATAGAGCTCTCGCTCCCATACTGGTGAAGGTTTTGGGTACCTGGAGGGAAGGCAAGGAAGAGGAGCATAAGTTCATGGTGGGTGTTCTGAAATTGAAGAGGGTGGGGTGGGGAGAGCTGTTGCCTATTCTGGTGGTAGAATCCACAAAGCAACCAAGGGTATAGTCAAATCGCCCTTGCAAGGGGAGCCAGCCTAGTGAGCGGTATCAGTCACAGTGGTGAGTGTTGAAAGGAGTGGACAGGGCAAAATTATAGGCTTTATTGTAGGCAACCATGAGCCTAACCTGGAGGGTGGTCGAGATACTGGATTATATGGGAGAGCAATAGTCGAAGATAGCGAGTAGGTTTCCAGTGACTATGGTGAGATGAGCCTTGAAGGTTAGATAATACTTTAGGCAGCAGGCAGCACCCAGTTTCTGATTTACTCTCCTGACAATGCCATTTATGTGATTAATGTAGGTGAGCAAGGAGTCAAGCAGTACCCCCAGGTACTTAAAAGAAGATACATTCTCGAGAGGAGGGCCATAGGGGGTGTGGATATGAAAGACATCATTAGCATGTAGGGTTTTGGCAAGGTAAGGTTTAGAGCCGAACAGCATGGCCTTTGTTTTTTTTGGATTGGCAAGCAGGCGGTTGGATGAGAACCATCGCGAGGCTGCACAGTAGTTTTCAGACAAGATAGAGGATATACGGGAGAGGGATTGGTCACTGTGGAAGATGACAAGATCATCAGCGTAGAGCAGTGAGCTACTGGTGAGGCTGTCAGTGGGAAGGGAGTTATCAAATATAGAGAACAGTAAGGGGCCCAGGATGGATCCCTGGGGGGACGCCCGTGGAAACAGGTAGGAGAGGGGAGGTGGTGGTGCCAATACACACTGATTGGGAGTGCTCTGAGAGGTAGCTCTGGAACCAGGCTGTGGTTTCAGTAGAGTAGCCAAGGGCTGATAGTTTGGAGAGGAGGAGGGAGTGATTGACCATGTGGAAAGTTTTTGATAAGTCTATGAAGACAGCACCAGTGGCATGTCCTCGATCCATGTTTGTGAGTATGTGGTCTGTGAATAGGACAAGGGCAGTCGCAGTGCTGTGATGCTTATGGAAACCATGCTGTTGGCTGCATAGTAGATTGTGGTTGGATTGGTAGTTAGTTAATTGGCCGTGTATGACCCTTCCAAGGAGTTTGCTTAGATGGGGAAGGATAGATACAGGCCGGTAATTATGAGAGGAGTGGAGGTCCCCGAACTTAAAGACTGGGACTACTTTGGTGGATTTACAGGAGGCAGGCATAGTGAAGGTAGCCAGAGCAAGGTTGAAGATAAAGGTGAGTAGTTTGGAGATCACTGGGGGAGCAAGTTTCAAGAAAACTGGGGAGAAGCCATCTGAGCCTGGGCTGCCTCGATTTGGTAGTCTCCTTAACATATTGTAGGTCACCTTAGGGGTTATGGACTTGAAGTAGAAGGTGGGGTGAGGGGGAAGCATTAGAGAGGGCACTAGGGGACAGGGTGGTGGGATGGGTAGAGTGTAATCCATTCTGGGTGGAGGGAGCAGGGTGGGAGCGTGGTGGGGTGGTGGGGGTAGCTTGAGGGCTATGGAGGTGAGGTGGTAACTTGTTGAGTAGGATAGACAGGTCAGTAAATTTGGTGTTTAGCACATTTGCAACTTCAAGGGGGTCAGTAAGTAGGCCGGATGAGGAATGCAAATTAATATTGGTACTATGGGTATGAGTGATCCAATGGTGTCCCAGAAATGTCTGGGATTACCAAGACACTCTCTCTGTAGCCTCAGGTAGTAGTCACACTTTAAAGACCTGGTGGAGTGTTTACATTTATTTCATAGGTGGTGATACTCATACCAGAGGACAGGGGAAGGGGCCTGTTTGAATGCAGCCCACTTGCTATCACGCACCTTCATAAGGGTCAAGAGCTCTTTTGATACCCATCATTTGCATCCACCTTTGATGCACCAGGTGTTGATGAGAAAGTGGCGGTCTTGGATGGCCAGTAGAGTATTGGTAAAATGGGTGGTGGCTTGTGATGCGTCAGAGATAGTATAGAGGTTCTGCCAGTTAATAGCACAGAGATCCTCAACAAGGCATGGCATATTGGGGTGGTTAAAGTTGCGGACGAATATGAACTTAGCTGGACAGTGGTGGGCCTTAAAGGAGCATATGCTGAATGTGGGAGAGTGGTTTCTCAAGGAGTCAGGCAGTGTGCCAGTGTGGGTGATCTTTTCAGTGCTATTTGTAATCACCCAGTCCAGGAGGGTGTGGTTGGAGGTAAGATGGTTGATGCAATTGGGGAGGTTGATGATTTGCACCAGGTTAAGTTGTTTCAGGAGGTTAGCGTAGTCAGGTTCATGAGGGCTGAGCCAGTTAAGGTTGAAGACACCAAAAAGGAGGGAGTCTCTGGGAGGGGAGAGTGAGACATAACTTTTGAGGAGGTTCTGAAGGCCTTCAACTCCACCATTTGGGGGGTTGTAACAGCACCCCAGGAATAGTTTTTTTATTGACCCAAGAGTGACTTCAGTGATAAGCCAGTCACAAAAGGAGTTGTCGTCGGAGGTCAGGACAAGTGCGGCAGTAATTGATTCATGTGTGAAAATTGCAGTGCCACCACCCTTTCTTTTGCCTGGTCGGTCCTTTCACAGAAGGGAGTAGCCGGTTAGCTTGACCATGGAGTCGGGGTGTTGTGGCTTTAGCCAGGTCTCTGTGAGGCATAGTATATGGGAGATTCAGGCTTTACTTCAGGACATTTCTCAGGGAGACTGCAAATGTTCATGTGGGCAAGTTTTAATCCAGGTGGGCTGGCCCAGATGGAGTCATTTGGTGTGCGTGCAGCTTGCATGGGGCCAGGGTTTGTCTCAATGTCACCTGCAAGTAGGAGCAAGGAGTGTAGGAGTAGGTAGGTGCACAGGGGCCTTGGGCAGGGGAAGGGAGAGTGGAGAGCTGGGATCCAGGATGCTAGTTGGCGTCGTTGTAGGGTAGAGAGGGAGGCATGGGTGAGGGCCCCAATGGAGGTCGATTCCCACCTAACTGGGGTAGGTGGGGGGCTGGGAGGGTGATAGTCTTCAGTGAAATGCAATAGGTGTAATTGGTCAAAGGCAAGTACTAAGGCAGTGAAATTGGCTAGGAGCAGCATAGACAGCAGAGAGGCCCCAAGTAGAGGGAGGTTAGGGGGTGTCATTAGAAACGTAGACTTTGACAGCAGATAAGGACCGCTTGGCCCACCTAGTCTGCCCATTTCCCTAACTACAGGATAAGCTGCAGATCCTAGTTAACCAACAGCCTATTTCTTCCAACCCCCCACAAAAATTGCCTTACGTCTGTCCCATGCATTCTTGAATTCTCCTACAGTTTTAGACACTACATCCTCCTCAGAAGGGCTGTTCCATGCATTCTCCACCCTCTATGTGAAAAAATACTTCCTCACATTGCCCCTGAACCACCCCTCCATCTTCAGATTGTGTCCCCTTGTTCTTGCACATCTCTTTTTCTGAAAGATGCTACCCTCTTGGACTTTGTTGATTCCACTGAGGTACTTAAAAGTTTCTATCATGTCCCCCCTCCCTCCTTTCCTCAAGGGTATACATATTAAGCTCCTTTAGTCTCTCCTCGTATGGCTTCTCTTGCAGACCCTGCACTATTTTAGTTGCCCTCCTCTGGACTGCCTCTATCCTGTCTATGTCCTTGTGGAGATGGGGTCTCCAGAACTGAACGCAGTACTCCAGATGGGGTCTCACCAACTGTCTGTACAGAGGGATAACAACTTCCTGTTTTCTGCTGTACAGAGGGATAACAACTTCCTGTTTTCTGCTGTATGGGTGGTATGAAAACAGGAAAGATGGGAGTGGTGGGAGAGGTTGGCAGATCTTCTGTGAGAGGTGACAAACAGCAGGGCACTTTAAGGAAGGGCTCCCTAAAAGAAGGAGGGGGCAAGCAGAAAGAGGAACGACCAATCAGGAGAGGACAGGCAGATCTCAGGTGTATTTAATTAGCAGTGGGGGTTGGGGAGGGCACGTGGGACGAAAAACAGACTCCAGAAATGGACCGGTGAAAGGCCCTGGCTCCAAAGCTGCAATTGGGTTCCAGATCCACCAATCGCTGCACAGGAGCTGAGGGAAACAGCCAACTGGGAGCCAGGAGAGGAGTCCACAGCCAGTGGAGATTTTGGTTGGTGATCATGGAGCTCAGTGGTCCATACCTGATGTTGAGGTGGGCAGCAGGGAGCTGGGCGGCGGCAAGTGCAGGTGCCACCAGTAGGGAGAAAATCCATGGGGCTGGGAGCACCTGAGGTTGCGGCACTACACCTGTGGAGAAGAAAAAGAGAGAGAGGGATTAAAACAGGAAGATAGGTCAGGGCAGGGCAGATAGTCCAGACAGACAGCTGGAAAACAAAGTGCTAGACGAGGTGGTAATTGGGGTGATGTGGAAGCATAGACGCAGGGGTGTGGAAAGATAGGGGGCTAAGTATAGGGGGATGTGAGCAGTGGGAAAGTGAGGGAGGCTGATGGAAGGAGGTGAAAGGAGAAGGGAAAAGGAAAATGGCAGCTGGGGACAGTCTAAGGCAAAGGCTAGGAAAGACTGGCGGGAAAAAATAGCAGCCGAGTGGGAGTCTGGAGGTAGAAATAGCAGCCGAGTGGCAGAGACAGGCGGGGGTAGAGACAGGCAGGGAAGAGTAAATCAGCAAACAGCAGGACAAAATACTGTGGCACAAACACGTAGTCCCCAAAATTTGCAAAATACCTTAAACAGAGATAATGGCTGAAGTGAGTAAGATTTCCAACAAATACATGTAACACTTAGGCCATGCACATTAGCAAATGACAAAGAGTAATGGCCAAAATGAGAGTAAAGATTATCATCATTACAGTTAAACAGACTATGCACTTTAAAAGGTCAGGAGAGGCATTGGACCTTTACAAGAAATACATTTCAAAACCTATACCTGAAAACCGGCCCCTTTAGCTCAAAACAGACACCAGAAAGGGACCAGTGAAAGGCCCCTGCTCCAAAGCTGTGGTTGGATTCCATATCCACCAATCGCTGCACAGGAGCCGAGGGAAAGAGCCAACCAGGAGCCAGGAGAGGAGTCGGCAGCCAATGGGGATTTTGGTCGGTGGCCATGGAGCTCAACGGTCTATACCTGATGTTGAGGTGGGCGGCGAGGAGCTGGGCGGCGGCAAGCACAGGTGCCACCAGTTGGGAGAAGATCCATGGTGCTGGGAGCCACCGAGGCAGCAGTGCTACACCTGATGTTAATGGGGGCAGTAAGGGGCTGGGCAGTGGCAAGCACAGGTGCCGCCAGTCGGGAGAAGATCCATCGGGCTGGGAGCGCCCAAGGCAGTGGCACTACACCTGATGTTGAGGTGGGTGGAGAGGAGCTGGGCGGTGGCAAAAGCCCTAATTGAGCTATTCTATGCTGCCTAGCTAAATTTTTAGAACTGCTAGTTGCCTGAATTTTTACAGATGTTGTAACTAGTACCGTCTGTCTGCTGTATACAGTAAAGGCTCCGGGTACCTTTGCAATAAATGCTATCTGCATACCCATTTAAGTTCTTACATATTAACCTAATTGTTACTCATTTATCCAGATAAGCATTCTTTGTGCTGTCATCTTCAACCTAACTATGTTCACACTAAACTGTTTCCACTGCAGTCTCTTTCATGTTGTTCAGTACAAGCCTTGAAGGCCTGCTGGCTCAGCTCCCCACCACCACCACCACCACCACCACCACCACTTTTTCAGCACTAATTGCTGGAGGAAAATCCCTCCTGCCGAGAACCCACCAAAACCAGCAACCTACACAATCATTTATTAAAGACAGACACATTGTCTAGAATGGCCTGCAATATGCTTCTTTCTGTCTAGATTATTGCAAGCAAGGCCAGTACCAGAAATTATGGTGCATGGATCAAAGAAGTGCATACATGAAGGCTGTAAATTCAGCACCCAACCTCTTTTCTCCTGTACAAATGATACAGACTTGAAAGGATTGAATTAGTGTCCCTTCTTTCATTCATGGCTCCCAGAAACCCGCATGAACATTTTGTGCAAATACAGCTGACCTTTCCAAGCAGAGCATGGTTGACATGTTTCCCACTTGATATCCTGATGCATTTTGTGTAACAACCTATCACTTTGTCAAAGGATCCATCTGCTTACAGTTAATCAGTGATATTTACACAAAACTAATGTGTGTTTCTGGGTGCCTTAAAAAAGTGACATTGCTTCATTCATTTGTAGTCTGGATTGTTTGTGCAGCTAGCTATAACTGCTATGGAGGACTCCAGATCTCCATGTGTGCAGTCTACAGTATGGCCCTGTGCCAAGCCTAGCAAGAGTTATGACCATGCTCTAAGCAACGGTGATATGCATGGAAACCCAAACCCCAGGCTTCTTGTAAGAGACTTGTCCTGCATTACCCCCTACTCTCTTATGGAGTTATAGAGTCATTATGGTGTTTCCTGCCTAATTATTGAAAACAAATGACAACCATGGCAATGGTCTAAAGTTATCCATAGCTTGACACCTAAGACTGATCATCCACCAGCATTATCACACACTCAATCTGGTGTTTTAGCTGGGTCTTGGGGTTGATAACCTCAGGATTGATCGTTTCTTGGTCCGATCATTGCACTGTCGAGTTCATGTTTGGGGCCCCCTCGATAGTCCTGTCCCTGTGGAGATGGTTAGCTATCGCCCTTTAACGAGGTTAGACCCCAAAGGACTTTTAGTGGTAGCTGACCTATCTAGGGTTGAGATGACTTGTGCGACTGGCTCTGGGGAGGCTGTGCCCACCTATAATAAGGTGGTGTCTGAAGCCCTGGATACCATTGCACCAGTTCGTATATGACCCAGATCTTCTCACTTGAGATCCCCATGGTTTGAAGAGGATCTCAAGGCGATGAAGATCAAGGGTCAGAAGTTGGAGCATTGCTGGTGGAAGTCCTAGGTAGATGCTGACAAACTGGTCCTGTACATTCACTATTGTGAGTACCAGGAGGCAATCTCCCATAAGAAGGCAGAGTTCCTGTGCAGGGAGATTGCGGCAGGGAGGAACAGACCTGCTCAGCTTTTTCGGACTGTGGACAGGCTTCTTCATCTGGCCTGTCTTCAGCCAAAAAAAGCCTTTTCATCCACCTTGTGTGAGGAGTTTTCTCTGTTCTTCTCTGACAGGGTGTTGGCTATCCAGTCGGGGTTTCCCTCAGGTAGGCATTTGCCTCACAGTTGCCGGTCTGTTGGGAGCAGAGGAACTCTGCCTGCCTGGGAAAAGTTTAGACCAGTGGAGGCATCTGAGGTGACTCGGATGATCTTAGAGCTGAAGCATACATCTTGTGATCTGGACCCAGCCCTGATGTGTTTCTTGATGAGATGTGCTGAGGCTGATGGCTTGTGTCCTTCAACATCTATGAGCCATTTCAGTCAGGTTTTGGGGCTGGACACAGCACAGAAACCTTACTAGTCAGGGTGCATAATGACTTACTCAGAGCTAGAGATAGAGTAGACAGGTCAGTTCTTGTGCTCCTTGATCTCTCTTCAGCTTTTAACACCATGGACCACACTGTGCTTCTTGATCAACTCTGTGAATTTTGTGGACTCAATGGTACTGCTATCAGATGGTTTGAGTCCTATCACTTGGACAGGGTGCAGCGGGTAGTGATGGGGATTTCTCCTCCTCTCCAATGCCTCTGTCTTGTGGAGTTTCACAGGGTTTAATCTTGTCGCTGATGCTGTTCGTGGTGTACATGCTGCTCCTGGGTGAGATCATTCGACAGTACAGCATGGAGTTTCACTGCTATGCAGATGACACCCAGCTGTATTTGTTATTTGCCCCCAGGACATCCGGTGTGGTTGATGTGCTTAATACGTATTTGGCTAAAATCAGTGAATGGATGGCTTCCAGCTGGCTGTGACTCAGCCTGGACAAGACAGAGGTGCTGGTGGTCAAGCCGGGTTGCGGGCGTGATGGGTTGTTACCTGGAGCGGACGCTGGTCTTTTCGTAGGGTCTGACCCATTGGTTGCTTCCCTGAAGGTGCAAAATACAGGTGTGATCCTGGACAGCAGACTGACCTTTGAAGATCAGGTGTCGTCTGTTGTGAAGAGTGGTTTTTACCACTTACAGAATATCGTCAGGATCAAGCCCCTCATTCTGCCTGAAGATCTACCAACCCTAGTATATGCCTTTGTGACTTCCAGACTTGACTGCTGTAAAGCTCTTTACTTCAGGGTCACAGGAGGGACCCTCTGCAGGCTGTAGCTGGTGCAGAACACGGCGGCCCAGTTATTGGCAGGACTATCTTGGTCATGCCATGTGACCCCTGTCCTGCAATTTCTGCACTGACTGCCGGTCAGGTGGAGGGTCCTTTTCAAGGTGGGCTCGCTCACCTATAAGGCCCTATATGGGCTGGGCCCTGGCTACCTGTCTGAGCTCCCGTCACCTGTGACCTCTGCCTCCTCCCTCCGTTCCACTTCGAGGGGCCTCCTGGATGTTCCCAGGGTTTGGCTCAAAACCTCCGGTGACCAAGTATTGGTGTCTCTGGACTGACCCTGTGGAACATGTTTTCAGCTGCAGTCTGGGAGGCTCCCTCGATTGGTGTCTTTAAGCAGAGGCTTAAGGCCCATCTTTTCAGCCAGGCTTTTGGGGATTAAATCATCTCCCCTCGACCCTATCCTCAGCTATCGTATATTTTATACTTTATATTTAAGTTTTTAAGAATGCTGTTTTAAAGATTCTGTTACTGTACACATGCTATTTCTGTATTTTGTATCTTGTTTTTATTATGTACGGCATCCAGAGCCTCCGGGATTGGGCGCCTTAGAAATAAAGTTGCATTGCCTAGCCTTGCCATCTTTGGGCTTGGATCACTCTTTAAAATGCAGACACAGTTGTACTATCTGAGACTTGGTTTCAGCCTGCCATCCCCAGTACAAACTCTATGTAACATCATACACTCATGGAAACATAGACTTTGATAGCAGATAAGGAACGCCTGGCCCACCTAGTCTGCCCATATCCCTACCTACTGGATAAGCTGCAGATCCTAGTTAACCAACAACCTACAGTATTTCTTCCTACCTCCCACAAGAATTGCCTTATGTCTGTCCCATGCATTCTTGAATTCTCCCACTGTTTCTGACCCCACAACCTCCTCAGGAAGGCCGTTCCATGTGTCCACCACCCTCTCTGTGAAAAAATACTTCATCACATTGCCCCTGAGCCGTCCGCCCTCTATCTTTAAATTGTGTCCCCTTGTTCTTGCACATCTCTTTTTCTGAAAGATGCTACCCTCTTGGACTTTGTTGATTCCCTTGGGGTACTTAAAAGTTTCTATCATGTCCCCCCCCCTTTCCTTAAGGATATACATATTAAGTTCTTTAGTCTCTCCTCATATGGCTTTTGTTGCAGACCTTGCACTCACCATTGTAATGATGGGTCCAGAGACCCAGGTGATAGAGTGGCCTTTTATAGCCATGATAAACTCAAAGTGAATGTTGCTGGCAGCAGTTCTCTAGACCGGATCTACGACTTGTCGTAGACAAAAATCTTGTCGAACGATCAGACAGCGAAACTGGCACATTGACCACATTTTGCATTCGGCATATGGTTCCACTTACAGGGACATGTTTTCTTCGGAAGGGCTTTGCCCCCAAATTCCCCACATGGGGAGCTGCACCCCTCTGCACCCCCCCCACTATAGATTCTCAACTCTGAGTCAGAGCTGGTTGGGGGGGGGTTGCAAGACCCCCGAAAGACAGCGTTGGGTTCCAGCTCTGACACTTCAGTGACCTGGTGCTGTATTCACTGTAGTGTTGGTCGCTATCCAAGTTTCACGGTCAGGGTGGTATACCCTCTAGACCAACACAGGGAGATCCCAGCACCTAAAGCTCACTTTTTGTGATGAAAGTTTCATAACTGAATTTGTTTAAAAGCCTGCCAGCTTGACATCAACCCCCTGAACAAAGTTTAAGGCCTACGGTACTGCTGCACCTATCACCTGTACAAGAGGTTAGGCAACTTTAATATTAATTGGGGGAGCAAAGTACTAAACTATGCAGAATACTGGGTACAAGAAAATAATCTAACTGAGCAAATCCAGGTTTCTATCAGATAGAATACAAGATTCACAATTGTCTCATGATTCACCTGGATACTATCCAACAGGACATCTGATGGTAGAGTCTGTTCAGATGCATTCAGTGACCACAATATGACCTGTCCAATCTGGCAATGCAAAATCCTTAAATCTCGTCCCAGACTGATCAACATCAGGTCACTCAGCTATGCTGGCAGAAATCCACAAAATAAACTCGGTAAGACTTCAGCTGATCCCAGATGTTGAATTAGCATGGAGATAGCTATGCAATGAGCTCCTGTCTGACTACAACATGCACACATTATCAGAGTCTGTATGAGTCAAGGGTAACCATCAGAGATGAGTAACAGCCACCCTGCTGTCTGAAAACAGTGAGCAAGACCAGTCCTATAGTAAATATAAGCAAACAAGGAAAGAAGTGAGTTGCAATACATAGATATAGATATAGATATAGATATAGATATAGATATAGATATAGATATAGATATAGATATAGATATAGATATAGATATAGATATAGATATGCTTTGCAAAAAAACTGCATTAATGCACCAGTTAAGGTTCAAGTTAATGACACAAGAGTAGGGAAATGTGGTATTAGGGTTTCCAACCCTAACTCCCCACCCCAACCTCCCAAGCAGCAAAAGAAAAAAAAAACATTAAGGTATTGGGTCTCCGGAGCCTTGGCAAATCATTGGTGGGATCTTCCTTGAAGTTGTCAACCCTAATGTTCACCGCCCCCCCAAGAATCATAGCCTCCTGCTGATACACAGGGTACAGATCCAAGCCAGTGCTTCATAGTGATGCTGTTTCAGAGGTAGAGGAGTATGCCTCATCACATGTTGCAAACACAGTCAGTTGTAGCTTTCTTCACAAAGGGTCCTGTGGGCCCTGCATGAAGAAAGGAGATCATGTCTGACGTTGTTTGCTCAGGGAACTAGATGGGCATTAGGGTTCATAACCCCAAGGAAGAGCCCACCACTGATTGTCAAGACTCTGGAGACCAAAACCCTAATGTTGTTTCCCTTTGCTGTTTGGGGGGGGGGGTAAGAAGTTAGGGTTGGAAACCCTAATGCCACAGTTCCCTACTTTTGAGCCATTAATTTGAATCAATCAATCTTTATTTTACCAGGTGAAACACCATTAAGTGAAACTCATTTACAAAGTGGACCTGGGCAGCGAAGACAACATTGATACAAAACAACAGAGTTAATACAAAGTCTTAAGGATAAACAATAACAACATTACAAACTGGTATACACAACAATCACATGATTTATATTTGCAATACATTCATATATGAACAGGGCACATAATGCCCACGTGCATTGGATAACATGTACATTTTCCTATGGTATAAAGTGCGATCAGTCATTAGTAAAAGGGATGTATCAGAAGATCAGAGGAAAGGAACTTAGATAGAAACCCCAAACAGTAGAAGTAGTTAAGATAGACAGGAGGAGAGAAAAAGGAAGGAATAGGAGGAAAAAACAGGGAGTAGCTGGGTTTAAGGAGGCAGTATAGCACAGTGGTTTAAGGCTCTGAGCTGCAAACCTGGAGATCTGGGTTTGAATCCCACAGCCCCCACTTGCATACTGTGTGACCCGAGGAAGTCACTTAACTTCCTTGTGCTCCCAGGTCACACCTGTAAACAAGCTTTCAGCTTAGTGTGTCTCTCGGTAAAAAAAAAATAAAAATTACTGAGTGGACGGACAGGGGCAGTACGGGGCAAGCTAAGCACATGCAGCTAGTAAACTAGTCAGAAGTTAAGCATAGCAATTGCAGGTGTCCCTGACGTGTCGTCTGAGTAATGTTTTGAAGGCTGCCACTTTAACAATAGTTGAAAGCGTCAGGGTTTTTGAAGGTTGTTCCATAGAGCTGGGAGGGCATGACTTATGGATGATAACCCAAAGCAGTTCTAGATCTTGGAATGTTGAGTGATATGTAGGAGTGTCTCCTGAGAGAATAACTTCCAGGGGTGCTGGTTAGAGGCTAGATATGTACTGAGGGAGCTTACCAATTAGGGCTCTATAGCTCCATATTGCCACATTTTTTACTCTCCTGGTTTTTAGGGACTGCCAGTCAAGAAGAGCATGAAGGGAGCAGTGGTGAGTCTTGAATGGAGCACCAGTAATGAATCTTAGCACCCTCTTGTACAGGGTGCCAAGTCTGACCAGTACTGTGCATGGGCCATGACTATACAGAAGGTTGATAATTTGAACCCTAACTGGTGGATTAACAGTTTTTTGCAAAGAATTTCCTTTCTTTTTGAGATGGTGGAATCGTATCCTCATTAATGCAGGTCTGTTCTGTACCTGCATGACCACATGTAGATGTGTATAACCCTCTCGGCTCTGTGCCAAGGGAAGAATCTGTCTACCTATGCAAGTGCAGGGCCCTTGTAGGTCATGCACTTGTGTCCAGCGACAGATGTCAAAATTAATGCAGCTATCTGGACCCAGTGATCCATGTAGCCACAGATCCAGATGAACAGGGCAATGAGTCCATCTCTCAGCCAAGGCACAAGGCCCTCTGCCACCCACTGGTGCAGAACTGCAGGGCCCTATGTTAAGAGAAGAGCTGTCTCCACTATATGGTACCTTGGCCTGTGCGGGCAACCCTGCACCTTTCATTCCCTGGCTGGGGGGGGTGACACATAACAGCCTCATCCCCCACCCTTACCTTATCCAGTTGGGTCACTGAGCTCACCCCCCAAACTCAGCTCACCTGCATGGATCACAAAGCACTACCCACTAGCGGTCAAGAATGATACTACTCACAAATTATCTTAATAATTTAACCCCAGATTGTCAATATAGCCATTTTGATGACTTCCCTTATAAACATGACATGTGGCATTTATAGTATATTGGCAGAAAGTAAACTTCATTTCACACCAAAAGTGCAGAAACACATCTTGTCCAGGATTAAAAAATGACACCTGTCACGTTTATGAGGTGGTATGAAAAAATGGCTATGTTGAAAGTTTGGTGTCAAAGTATTGAAAATTAGTCTCTTATGACCCCACCTCATGAACCCATCAGGGGAAAGTTTTCAAATTCCTGCCAAAACATCATTCCATGCCACAGGTGGGAAAACCCATTTGGGCCAGGATTTCAAAAACAACAGCTGTCATGTTCATGAGGTGGTGAGAAAAAGAGGTTATGTTTAAAATTTGGACTCAAAATATTACAAATCACCAAAGTTATGAGCGAGTGTAGTGTTGGGTTACTATTCAGCAGTACAGGAGGTGGGAATCCTGATGTCACCATGTAGATAATGGGAAGGGGTGGGTGACTTGGAGGGGAAGGGATGAAGAGAAGCGGTACAAGGGAGTGGGCACCACTGTCCATTTATTAAAGTTAAAATTAAAGAGGGAGCAAGCAAACCGGAGGGGAGGGGAAAAAACAAGTAGTACAGGGGGTGCGCACCCAGTCCACTACATGCGGATAGATAGGTAGACGCTAGACAGAAAGACAGACACTTAAAGAGACAGAGACAAAGAGAGAGCATGGGATCACCAGCTCACTGCTGTAACTGAAGCCGGCAGCATGACTCCAACTACAGCTTCACATTTCAAGAATATCCCATTGTTCTCATAATGAGAATGGGGGTGACTGGTTCCTCTAGCTAAGCTGGGCATCCAGGATTTCTATGTGCATGATCTTGCACTTCTTTGCATTAAACCCCAGTTGCCACTCTTCCATCCATTTTGCTAGTTTATCCAGATCTCTTCTCATTCTGCCCACCTCATCTGGATCACCTACTCTGTTGCAGATCTTGGTGTCATCTTCAAACAGACAAACCTTACCCTCCAGTCCATCTGCAATGTCACTGATGAAGATATTGAAGAGGACTGGCCCCAGGACTGATCCCTGAGGTACCCTACTTGTGACTTACATCTCTTCTGACTGCATACCATTTACCATCACTCTCTGTTTTCTGCCCATCAACCAGTTTGCCACCCAGTTGACCAACTTCTGACCCACCTTGAGCCTACCCAGCTTATTATTCAATCTTCTGTGTGGAACAGTATCAAAAGCTTTGCTGAAGTCAAGGTAGGTGACATCATCGAAACGTTCAAACATCTTAAGGGCATTAACAAAGTGAAAGAGTCTAACATGTTTCAATATAAAAGAAATAGCATGAAAAGTGGACATAGCATGAGATTAGAGGGAGGCCGATTAACTGGTAATGTGAGGAAGTTACTTTTCACAGAAAGGGTGGTGGGTGCATGGAATGGGCTACCTCAGGAAGTGGTGGATATGAATACAGTGCAGGGCTTCAAACAGGCATTGGATAGGCATAAGGGAGCAATACAGATGAGTATGAATAGATAGGCCATTGACAGAGTAAAGGCCTATGGCACATTCATAAGGTAGACAAAATGGGCAGACTGGATGGGCCGTGCGGTCCTTATGTGCTGTAAACCTCTATGTTTCTATGTTTGTCCAAAATATCCTTATAACTCTAGAACCATATAATATTTTTTCACAAAGCCTTCGGAAGGCACCGCCTCGGTATAGGCCACTTCTACCTTGAAAGTTTCATAGAAACATTCTGCACTGTCTAATCTGTGCATGAGAGCAAAAAAAAAAAGTAGAGGAAAACAAAACACCGGTATTTTGCTTTTTTTGTATGACTTTTTTTCCCATCTGGTCAGCTCCAGCATGCTATTCAGCCCTGTCCCTACCACCCCTGCCTGACACCTACCCCCGACCTACCACACCCCTGAGAATTCCCCCACAGATTACCCCATGGCAGGGCTAGGAAGGGGAGGATAATCCTCCCCCCACCTCGTGACTTTCATCGAGAATTGGGGGCAGTGGTTGAGTGGCAATGCAGGAACAGGGGCAGTCAGGCAGGACTTCACAAGGCCAGCGCCTTCCCTTTTTTCATTTTTTCCTTATCCCCTTGCCATGGTGGCATGTAAGTGCATGGGCCTGGAGGCATGTGTATGCTACAGAACCATGGCCCCTCCATTCCACAGCACTCAGACTCTGGTGCTGCCACCCAGACTGCACTGGATGGCAGCCAAGGGGCAAGAAGTCGTCCCACCCAATCCTCAGGAGAGGACAGCAGTCTGTCAGATGCTGGATAATCTCTCCCCCCCCCGCCAACCTCCGGCACCTTGAGCTCGTTCCTGAACTTGGGTTGTCGGTGTGATGAGAGGTAAGGCACATAGCGCCTCAGCCCTCTTTGCCACTAGGCTGGCTCTTTTTTTGCATTTCTTGGCATTCCGTATCTTAGAAGCCAAACAAGATGCTGTCACAAAACCTTTTACATCTTGAGACTCTACCGGTATAACCACACATGCCAAATTGTGGACTATTTTGTCAAACTCTGCCAAAGTTATTAAGGTGCAAAACATTTAACATTAAACAGCCTACTACCCTAAGTATTGGGGTGCTACCAATAATATAGAATAACGGCACAGTAGTGCCCCTGTAGTTATGGTTGAGTAGGCTGTTTAATGTTAAACCCCAGTTTTTTGCACCTTAATAACTTTGGCGTCATTTGACAAAATAGCAGAAAACCTGGTATGCACAGTAAGGCTGTCAGGCTGTCAGTCTCAAGACATGAAAAGTTTTGTGATGGCATCTTGTTCAGTTTTCAAGTAGAGTGCCAAAAAACGGAAGAAAAAAACTTGTGCTTAACATTGCCTATTTTTTTGCTCTCATCTACTGTACAGCCTAGATGGTGAGAAATTTTTCATGAAATTTGAGGATTGACGTGGCCTGTGCCAAAGGTGTGCCTTTTGAAGGTATCATGAAAAAACATTTTACAGTTTCAAAGTTATAACATTTTTTGATAACCAACAAATGTGAGCAGTAACAAAAAAATATTCTATTGCTAGTGTTTATTTTTGTGGTTTACTTGTCGTGCAGGAAAAAAATACTGACCGTGTGGGGAAACAAAATACCGATCATGATGGTCAGCATTTTGTTTTAACTCAAAACTATTGAAAATACATAAAAAATTTATTTAAAAAAAATAAACTCCTGAACCTAGGTAAGTAAGACTCACTTACCTAGATTCTGGTGTTTGTTTTTTAAAAAACAATTGCCAGGAATACCTTTTCTGGGCACCCCAAATACAGGGTGACCACTTTTGTGAGTGGGCTTGAAGTGTATACTGTACTCTGTCATTCATGACAGGGTACAGTACACACTGCAAGCCCATTGGTCAACAAGGTCCACCAATGGGCTTCAGGGTGTACAGTAGCTGTCATTCTCAGACAGTTCTGTCGGCAGGCAGCCATGGTGGAATGCAGGTGGGTTGAGCTGCCCGCCAACAGTGGGACTGTGCTGGGATGGGGAGAGAGGGTGGAGGTGCATGAGTGGGTGGGTGGGTGGGGGCTGCTGGGCTACCAGGGGTCATGTGGCATACCATTGGCATTATGATCTGGTTGGGGTGGGGGGGTGGTTCTGTTCATTCATACCTACTGCAACAGAGGGTGGAATATGAAAGGGGAGTTGGGGAGGGGGTTGAAAGTATACTACTGTACTGCCACAGAAAGTGGCAGTCCAATGGCCTGGGGAGTCAGGCAGGTGGGGCACTGGACTGCCAGGGTGGGCAGACTGCCATCTGCAGTATGGCAGCCTACCTGTGGGTGGCCACCCACTTAAGTCTACTTGTTGTAGACTTATCTTTGGGAGGTGCATCTCTGAACTTGCTCCGGAGATTTGCCTCCACATTGGGTTGTGAATGGGGCTGCGTACCATATGCATGGGCACACCCCCTGCTCAACTTCTCCAGATGCGCTGCATATCATTATGGGTGGTGTGTGGTGCATCAGTGATGCGCCGGCACATCAGTCCCCTTCCTGAATAACTCCAATGTGCAAGTCGGGGATGCGCCGGCACTCCTCGGATGCACTGGGCGCATCCATTTTGTGAATCCTGCCCCAGCTCTATATATTGAGTTTTATCATTTAGTGAATTATATTTTGAAATTTAAAGGGTATATAGGAAATCAAGTAAAAGATGGACCACTGCTGCTTTTTAATTAATTGCATAGAATCCGCAGCCGGTAACAGCTGTATACATCTTCCAGAAAATGTTAATAACCCATAACAGAAGCATAGTTTTCCATACAGATCGTTGATTAGCAGTAGAAAGTAGAAATTGATTTGTGTAGAAATATACACACATTTAGCATCTAAGGTTCCTGTTCTTGTTTTTTTGTGAAGTATGTGTGAACTATAGGAGGTTTTCTGCCATGACTGGAGGAAATGGAGAATATATGTGTAAATAATCCTAACTCTTTCAGGGTTGCTGACATGTATTCTTTTTGGTCTATTCTGTAAAGGACACTGCTTGAAGAAAGCAATATCAGATTGTATTGGCAACCTGTGGTGAGACACACTTCTCTGCCTTTGAAGAGTGTATCACTATGAGGCACTAGCTTGGAGCTGTACCTTATGCTTAGAACAGGAGGCTACCGGCTGGATGGGAGGGGTGAGCATTAGGGGTGACAAGCCCAAAGAAAACCATACCACTGAGTTGCCAAGATTCCAGAGACCCCAAACTCTATTTTTTTCCTTTTGCTGCTTGGGGGTTGGGGGTGAGGTGTTAGGGTTACCCTAACACCACATTTTCTTAGTTTAGTTAATTTTTGTTGACCAGGGAAGGAGGACAAGACAAATCTGCCTATTTTCAGCCTTGTACCGGGGGAGGAAGATGCAGATAGAAGTCAACTGAAATTTAACCAGATTAAGCTGTTGGTGGTATTTTTAGTGACTGGGGGGAATTTGGCCAGGACACTGGGGAAACTTCCTTACTCATTGCTTGGGACTGCTTATGGTTAAGTAACTGTGGGAGGCTAGGGGTCAAAGGTAATCATAAGCATAAACAGCTAGCTGACAGGTACTGTCCCAGAAATGGTTGTGGGCAAGTTTTAGAAACACAACAACATCTGTATTTGGATTGTGCATACATTAAACTATTTTGGGCTTGTTTAGCAGAAGCTTGGAAGAGACCTTCTTCCTAAATATTGATTATCCCACATTACTTTATGGGCCGCTGGGCAGTGTATTTAGCACATACCATGTAGACATACTATATGTAATTTTAGGGGTTATTCGATATTTTATTTGGCAGTCACATTGCGTGTGGGTTTTACAGCAGTGTTACCAGCCTGGTAGAGTTCTATGACTGGGTAACTAGGCAACTGGACAGGGGCCATGCTGTGGATGTCCTGTATCTGGACTTCAGTAAGGCATTCGACTCAGTGCCACATGGAAGGCTGGGAAGGAAGGTAGTAGGCACAAAGCTGGTGAGATGGGTAGGAAACTGGCTGCAGGGAAGGCAATAGAGGGTGGTGGTGGGTGGGGAGCTCTCACACCCAAGGGCAGTGACGAGCGGTGTTCCACAGGGCTCGGTGTTGGGACCAGTGTTGTTTGGGATATTCATTGCAGACATATCATGGGACATCAAGAGCAAGATCAGTCTGTTTGCTGATGATACCAAGGTAGGCACGGTGGTGGATGACCTAGGCGGATGGCAGGGGTTGCAGGATGATCTGGCAAAGCTTGAAACCTGATCAGACACCTGGCAACTGGGCTTTAATGCTAAAAAGTGCAAGGTGCTACATTTTGGGATGAAGAACCCAAGGAGGAGTTACCAGCTGGGGGAGTGCAGCTAGCCCAGACAGAGGAGGAGAAGGATCTGGGTGTGCTCATTACAGGGTCAATGAACAACTCGGCACAATGTAGGAAGGCAGCTGCAAAGGCCAACAAAATGTTGGGTTGTATTGCAAGGAGTATATCCTCGAGGAGGGAGGAGGTGATTCTGCCACTGTATAGGTCATTAGTTAGACCACACCTGGAGTACTGCGTGCAGTACTGGCATCCATATCTGAAGAGGATATTAAGTTACTGGAGGGTGCAGCGCAGAGTGACAAAGATGATCAAGGGCTGAGGACTTATCATCGAGAGGAGGTTGAAGGAGTTGAACATGTGCTCACTGGAGGAGAGGAGAGAGAGGGTGACATGATTGAAACCTTTAAATACATGAAAGGAATAAACAAGACAGGAACAGAGGGGCTGTTCAAAGTAAGGAGGGAGGGACACCAGGGGCCATGATATGAGACTGGAGCGAGGAAGGTTCAGGAGGAGATGAGAGACACTTTTTACAGAGAGGGTGGTGGCTGGGTGGAATGCATTACCTACTGAAGTGGTATGCAGTAGAACAGTGGACTGCTTCAAATGAGGATGGAACAGGACAAGGGGGAGGGTTAATGAAGGGGAAGGGTGGAAGGGAGTAGCAGCTGCAGAATAAGGGGTGCTAGCTGCACATTCGAGCAGACTTGATAGACCTCTAGGCCTTTATCTGCTGGCAAATTTCATATGTTCGTATGTTCGTATATTACTCATGTGGATCTCCTTGTTAACATTCAAAAGACTATTGGTAAAACAATGCAGTTAGATTAGCTAGGGTGTGTTTCTCACCTGAAAGAGTTAGGCATTTATGGATTAATTGAGATACTTGGAGTAGATGATAAGTTGTTTATGTTTCTTTTGATGTTACAGTACTAGGAATGCCTTCTTATTAACTCATGTTTCTTTTTTCCCTTTCTTAATCAATGTATCCTTTTGGGATTGTAAGATGTTGTCTTAATGAAGTATTTACACTGTTGATATTGAATTTATTGTATGCTTGTATATCTCATTGTATATTGTTTCTGTAAGGAAGTCCATCTTACAATAAAATTCCCCTACTCATTGGTAGGGGGTGCTGTGGCTGGTGCTGCGATGGCCAGTCATCTGGAGCCTGTGTTGGAGAAGGACGTCCAGGTGGCTTGGGAGCAGGTCTCCTCCTCAGCCCCCTTATTGATAGAGGCCATGATGGAAGTGGAGCAGGGAATGGAGGAAACATCTGTTTTAGTGGTGGAAAACATCGAGCAGCAGCATGCTGTAATTTCAATTGAAAACATGGATATCGAGCCTCACAGATAGGCTGAAGAGTGTTACCAGTCAGCAGAGGATAGCAGCATGTTGATACAGGAAGAGGAGTGTCAGCTCTGTGATCGCATAAACCATTTGGAAACAACTTTAAAGCTGCAGGAGGACACGACGGGTTAGAAAGAGCAGGATGGCAGTAGGAGGATTGAGAGTGTGGTGACACAGGAAGCTCCAGTGGTGCAGAGCAATAATATGCAAGGAGCTGAAAAACCAGGGAAGCTCTCTGAGGCTGCAGGTAACTAACATTTGGTGGCACACGACTTGGATGGGAGTCACAACATTTCCGATAATGTCGCGGAACAGGTGGCTATAGGGGATAATGTAGTTCACACTGTTACCAAACTGACAAGTGAAGGTGTACAAAATATAGGGCTGGTCAATGATTGCAACTTATTGGGAGATAAACAAATTTCCTTTAACATAGGAGTTTCTCCAGGGGGAACAGGAAAAAAATTATATGCTAAAGATGCTACTGGGAGAAAAATAAAAGGGTGTATAAAAAGTACAGAAACAGAGCATTCGTCGTCACTTCCCCTCACTAATGCCCAGAAGGAGCAGGTGGCAGAACTTTCCTCAGTACGAAAGGGGTGGGTTGCAACAGCTTTATAGGGAGCAGGTTGGGACAAGAAATTAGATGGCCCAGGATGGGATGCAAATCTCCCTAAATCCTTAGGGGGAAAAAAATGACTCCAACTTATTAGAGAAAGATGCTGGGGGCCAGAAAAACTGTAAGACCAACTCCCCTATGTCCCAGATTACCCCAGACAGAAAAACAGAGTAGGAGAGGATGTAAATCCAGACTCATGCCATAATCCAGCTCTAGATGTGATTTTAGAACTTGAGGGAGAGTTGCCTCAGGAGCGCAATACAGAAGAGCTAGCCCCCCTCCCTCCCTGCTTGGTCTGTCCTGAACAGAGAGATGGCCCCACCCTTCCAGGTGGGAACACAGTAGTAGTTCCTCAGGTTAAGATAATAGAGCCTAGACAGATACCCCCCATCTGTATGTAATACGAATGTAAGGGAAAGGCTGTTCCCTGAAAATGTGAGGAATGCTTCAGAACCGGCATATAGACGAAATGCAGTAAACCTTAAATATGGGGGTGATATGGCTGATATACCTGCTAGGCTCTTTGTGGGACATGCCTTACTTAAAAACAGTATGAAGTGTTACGCGTACAAGATTTATGCACTAATACACATACCAGGAGACTCCATATCTGATATTAGCTTTAAACATCCCACTGGATTACAGCGATTCTGGAAACAGTATCAAATGCTCAAAAACACGCCATTGTGGAAACCTTTCTTGGCTATTCCCTTGAACAAACCTATGTTCAAAAAAAATAACTGTTCTGTTTAGGAATGAAGGAGTAAATGTTGCAGACATAACATACTGGTTAAAACAACATTGTACAGGTAATGGATACCCAGAGCCCATATTGGATGAGGAACATTTATGCACAGGGGGCTGGAAATATAAGATCACCCTAAAACTGGAAAATAGTGTAACAAAACATTTACCAAATTGCTCCTTTTTAGGGAGAGACAGGGGTGTGATTTTTTTACCCAGGTCAGCCACGAGCTTGCTACAAGTGCGGGGATGTAGGACATCTCAGTAATGTATGCGAAAAGTGTGAGCTTTGTGGTGCAGTGGGCCATATAGGTGCTCAATGTCAACAACCGCTCAGGTGTAATTTATGTGAGGAACACGGGCACACATTTCGGAACTGTTCATGGGCAGCACACAATAGTTTGGACCAATCTCTGTGAGCAGAACATGATGTATATGTGACTACGGCCCAAAAAGAAAAAAGGAAAAGGTATGAATTAATGCTGCAGACAAATGCAGGGGATTCTAAACCACAGAAAGTGGCACATCCTAGACTGACTGCCCCTGAGCTAGAGGAAATAGGGAAGCAATTATCTGATGACCACCCCCCCATTAAAAGGAATAGATACCAGAAAACAGACCACTGAGCTGATAAGGAGAGCACCAGAGGTAGCTGATGTACAGACAAGTGTGGATAATGTGCAGGAATGCTCTCCTCCCACAGAAGTCACTACAGGGCCATCTATCGAGACAAGCCTTCAGTCGGGGGTGACTGTTATAAACAAAATACCTCCCCCAGATGCCATGGCTGATCCTGCCTTTCAGAGGGTAACTAGATCCAAAGTAGCAAAGAAACATATTGAACTTCAACCAGGGAGCATAGATACAGGGAACATACTTGTGACAAATTCATATGAAATACTGATGGATTTGGAGGATGAAGATGTGGGGGGTGAACAGGATGTGTCATCAGTCACCTCGGTACAACCTGACATCACTCTATGCTAGGGGGCAAACCAAAGCCTAGAAAAAAGAAAAAACAAAAGTGAAATGTTTTATTTATAAGACATATAAGTGTTTTTAATTTTCTTCATGGATGAGGGAATTACTTTTATTACTGCAAATGTAAATAGTATTACAGTTCAGAAGAAAAGAAGTATCACTTTTTCTAGTCTAAAGTCAGGAAAGGGGCAGGTAATTATGCAAGACACCAGGCTCCACACTTTACCAGAATTGGCAGAAGCACAGAGATTGGAGGTGGGGCCCTTCCCTGTGGTCTGTAGGGGAAGACCAATGCACAGGTTTAGGGACCATGTTTGCAGGAACTGAAGTGCTGTGTTAAAAGTTATAGATATGTACCTGGGAAGGGCCTTGTTAATAGATGTGATCTTACATAAGGTCTCTTATAGACTCATCAATATTTATGCACCCCAGCCAAAGGCTGAAATGTCTTCCTTGTTTAACAAAATTTCCCCCTTTTTACATACCTCTAAATGAGTTGTATGGGGGGGGGGGGACTTCAATTGTGGGTTAAGTTATAGGGATTGGGGAGGAACGCTACAAAATATTTAGTGATACAAATACACTATGTAAAATCCTAGAACAAAACAAATTAAGGGATATCTACGAGACTCTTTGAATCACCCCAGAACATACTTTCCATAAAAGGAAATCATCCACTAGGACAGATTTTGTGTTTACATCAGACAGAGTGACAGGAGTATCAGTTACAGTTATACCGTTGGAAACCTCAGACCATATGGCAATACAGGCTAGAACTGGACAACAACATAAGATTTCCATAGGTAGAGGTTATTGGAAAATGAATACTGAAATTTTGCAGGAAGAACTGCATAAAGGAAGTATACAGGAATTTTTAGAGCTTAAGAAAGGCATTGGTTTTATGTATGACAGTCCCACTGAGTGGTGAGAAGACACCAAAAGAGATTTAAAAGACTTGATAATTTCCATTTCATACAAAAGAGCAAACAATAAATATATGCAGTATTTAGGCTTCAGGGCACAATATTTAAAAATACTGGCACGGATGAGATTAACCAGGAGAGATATGATGACTCAGCTTCATACTATTAAAGAAAAAATGTACATGTACCATAAAGAAAAAGAGGAAAGAGTAGCTAAGCAGCAGAAATGTTTAGCTGTAGGAACAAAAGAGCAGGTAAATCCCTATAATTTGGATTTGCAGGGAATGCAGAAGGTAACTATGTCAGCTTTGAAAGATACCTCAGGGCTAGTAGTAAATGATAGGATGGGGCTACAACACATAATACAAGAACATGTTAAGAATATTTTTCAGAAAGGAGGAAAGATAGCACAAGTCCTCTTATTTCAGCACTTGGAGATACCTCAGTTAACTGAACAAGAGGAACGTGAATTGTTAGTGCCTATTACACTAGAAGAAATCAAAACAGCCATATCTAAGCTATCTGCACACACTACACCAGGGAAGGATGGAATCCCTAATGATTTTTATAAAGAATTTATAGATATTCTTGCTCCTTGTTTACAGTTAGTTTTTGCAGCTATACAGACAGAAAACAGACTAGTCCCAAGTATGAAAGATGGGGTGATGACCTTCCTTTATAAAAAGTGGGACCCCCAGGATATTAAGAATTGGAGACCACTGAGTTTACTGTCCACAAACTATGAGATTTTAATCAACCTAATGACAGTAAGACTGGCTAAGGTTGCAAAAAAGCTAATATTTCCAGCACAAACTTGTGCTATTCCAGACAGAAACATCATATAAAATTTGCTCTACATCAGAGAGATTGAGCAAGGACTGGAAATGAATTTCGAAAGATACATTCTGACAATGGACCAAGAGACAGCATTTGATGCTATAAAGCAAGAGTCCTTAAACATTATGAATTCCCTCACAACTGATTACCTTGTTGCAAATGATGTATACAGAGGCACAGGTAACTCCGCTTATCAAAGGACACCTTGGAATTCTTGTTTATTTAAAAAATGCAGTCGGACAGGGATGCCCTATGAGTCCTTTATTATATGTCTTTGGATTAGATCCAGCACTAAGACTGATACAAGCTGCACAGGAAATTAGGCCTATAAGAAGTAAGGAAGGGACGTGTTTTAGAAGATTACAGCATATGCAGATGATTGTATTATAGCACTAGCAGACGTGGATGCAGGGCGGAAGGTGATTCAATTAATATATGATTTGGTGGAATACACTGGTATAAAAATTAATACAGCTAAGAGTCAGATGGTAGGGTCTGGAGCTGCCCCAATGTAAGATGAGTTTCCTATCCCGATGGTAAAAGGACATATTAAAATATTAAGACTGTATTTTGGTATTAATGAAGCAGAAAGTCTAAATTGGGAATTAGCTTATGAGAAAGCTAATAAAAAAGTACAAGCCTGGAAGTCATGGAAAATGACTAGAAAAAAAGGTTTTTTCTGATCAGGGCATACAAAGCCCCCAATTTTCTTTATGTAGCTCATGTATATTCCCTACCGTACAGTAAGCATACGAAAATAATAGGTCTTTTTTTCCTATTGCTGTGTGGGAGTAGACTCAACACAGTCAAAAGGGTGCACACATATAGGGCCTGGAAGGCAGGTGGCCTGAACATGCTTCAGCCTTTTGGTGTTTGTCTTTAGTAATTTTTCTTATAGTAACATAAGACCATTGATATTAGAAGTAGAAGGAATGGGAAAGGAATGCATGGAACTGTGGGGAAAGGATTTCCTTACAGCATGGGGTAGAGGCAAGTGGCATGCTTTGGACAAAATGCTCCCCGCTTATGTACAAACTACTCTGAAATATATAAGGCATTGGAGCATTGAGTTAAGTTGGTTTATAATGGATAACAGGAAAAAGTTTTATACAACAATAGTGAAGAAATGCTATTGGGAACAACCTGTGTTTAAAGTTCAGCCAGAGATAGACTGATAGATTACTTGACAGCATGACAGAACAGAGAATTCCGTTAAAAATGTAGGATGTGATATGGTTATGTGGGCATCAAAAACTTAATGTGAAAGGTTATTAAGTCCATAATCAGAAGGAAGAAGGAATATGTAGTGAACAGCAGTGGTAGGACAAACGGAGACCAAGGCACATTCATTTTTTAATTGTGTGTATGTAAAAACTTTTTTGGTGGATCTAGCAGAATTATGGAATGAAGACATTTTTCAGGATATGACTTACGATATACTTGTGTTAGGATAACTACTGCCAGTTTGGGGAAAATGGAGAAGAGTACGGTTTACGTCATATTAGCCTGTATAAAGTGGTCTTTATGGCAGGTAAGATGCCACAGAATCCTTCAAAATGAGACATTTTGATACAAGATGTGTTATTTAAAATTCAGATGAATTAGACAAGATCCACCAGTATGAAAGGAAGACGTTGGGGCAAGTGATATGTGAATACTTGTGGAAAGATATAGTGGGTGGGTTGACCTGTACTAGAAGTTAAGTTGGAGGTATGCAGGAGTTTGGTGTACCTTATAAAGGAATTGTATACATCTGTAGCATTTTTGAATGTGCTATAGGTTGAGAGATAGCTGAGTAGGAAGTATTCATTTGGCGGTATAGTAACACAGGGCATAGGGAACAGATTAATGTTTGGGTTTGTGAGGAATTTTATTTCTCCTTTTTATTTTCATATGGTATTTGGATAGTTATTTTTTCAACGTTGTGACATAATTTGGAAAATGTATGATGCAATATATGATTCTTTATGGAGCTTGCTTGATGTACTTATGTTTTTGAATGTTAATAAAAATTTCCCCTACTCACCCTTAAGGGAACCGCTGGCCATGCAGGATGGCCACTCCTGAGGGAGCACTGGAGAGCATGGATTTGCGGGAGGTAGACGAGCTGGTCTTCTCCTCTGCCTCAGGAAACCTAGAGACTGAAAACTTTTTTGTTGCACCAGTGAGCATGGAGGAGATGATGGAAAATACACCACAGATTTTGGAGGCAACGGTAGAAACAGAAAGAACTTCAGTGATACAAATGGCTGAGGTACGCATGGATGGTTTTTCTAATTTATTGGATATATAGGAAAAAAGGTTGATGGACCAGCAGCAACAGGACAGTACTCAAAAATTACAAGCATTACTGAGAGAAGAAGAAGCGCGCTTTACAAAAAGACAGCGGGAGCTCAGAGGCACTATAGCGCAAAGAGAATCACGGGAAAACTCTGCAGCAGGCTCCCATAGCAACATAGATACATAGAAATTGTTGGCAGATAAGGACTGCTAGGCCCATTTAGTCTGCCCGTGAGCCCTAAACTTGTATGCAGTCACTGACCCTAAGTGATCAATGGCTTTTAATCACTCCCTCCCCACCCAATATTCCCTTGTGCCTGTCCCAGGCATGTTTAAATCCATCCACTGTGCTTGCCCCCACCACCTCTTGTGGTAGACTGTTCAAAGTGTCCATCGCCCTCTCTGTGTAGAAAAACTTCCTCATGTTACCTCTTAATCTGCCCCCCTCCAATTTCATATTGTGTCCCCTCGTTCTGATATCTTTTCTACATTGGAAAAGATCCCCCACCTGCACATTGTTTATGCCCTTGAGGTACTTGAAAGTTTCTATCCTGTCCCCCCTTTCTCTCCTCTTCTCCAGTAAGTACATATTGAGGACTTTTAATCTCTCCTCACATGTTTTGTAATGCAAGCCATGCTCCATCTTTGTCGCCCTTCTCTGGATAACATCCACCCTGTCTATGTCCTTATGCATGTGTGATCTCCAGTACTGCATGCAGTACTCCAGGTGAGGCCTTACCAGTGTTTTACACAATGGCATCAACACCTCCTGTCTCCTGCTAGTAATGCCTCTGCCTATGCACCCCAGCATGCCACTGGCCCTCCCTGCAGATTTTGCACACTGCTTTGATACCTTAAGGTCATCAGTTATGATAACCTCTGCATCCCTTTCCTCTATGGTGACAGTCAGCACCGCCCACCATTCTGTAGCTCTCCCCAGTGTTCCCTCTACCCAGGTGCATTATCTTGCATTTTTTTTTGCATTGAACTTCAGTTGCCACACCTCCAACTATCTTTCAAGTTTCTCCAGGTCCCTCTTCATTTTCTGCACCCCTTCTGGAGTATCCACTCTGTAGCAGATCTTGGTATCACCTGAAAATAGGCAGACCTTTCCTTCCAGCCCCTCTACAATGTCACTAATGATGACATTGAACAGGACTGGTCTCAGTACTGATCCCTGTGGTACTCCGCTTGTCACCTCTCTCTCTCTCTCCCTAGATTGGATCCCATTTACCACCACCCTCTGTCTTCTGTCAGTCAACCAGTTTCTAACCCAGTATATCACCTTATGCCCCATGCCCAAACTACTCATCTTGTTAACCAGCCTTCTGTGGGGGATAGTATCAAAGGCTTTCCTGAAATCTAGGTAGGTGATATCTACCACCCCTCTCTGATTCATTTCCCTAGTCACCCAATCAAAAAAAATTTATCAGATTTGTTTGTCAAGACCTTCCTCCTGTGAATCCATGTTGCCTCGGATCCTGGGCACCATTGGATTCCAGATGTGTCACTATCCTTTCTTTCAGCAGTGTCTCCATGATCTTCCCCACCACTGAGGTGAGGCTGACTGGCCTGTAGTTCCCCGCTTCCTCCCTACTGCCACTTTTGTGCAGTGCGACTACATGCACCCTTCTCCAGTCCTCTGGAACCATGCCTGTGTTGAGTTACTGTGTGAACAGGGTGACCAGAGCTGCTGCTAGTTCCCTTCTCAGCTTCCTTAATATCCTCATGTGTATGTGGTCTGGCCTCATGGCTTTATCCACCTTCAGCTTTGTGAGTTCTCCAAGAACTCTCTCCACTGTGAATGGACTGGTGTCTAATTCTCCCCCAACCCCACATCCTCCTCTCCCCAACTGTGGTCCTTGCCCTCTCTCTCCTTTGTGAATACTGAACAGAAGTAGTTGTTCAGTATTTCTGCTTTGTTTAGATCCCCCTCCTTACAGTCTCCCTCCTCCCCTTTGAGCCTCACAATCCCCACCCCCTGGTTTTTCATCTATCACTGATTTATCTATAGAATGTCTTGTCCCCTTTTTTCACAGTCTGTGCTAAACCCTCCTCTGTCTGTGCCTTGGCTCCTAACAGCTTTCCCTGCTTCCCTTAGACATTCAATGTACACCTCCCTCTCCTCCTCCCTTTGGGTTCCCTTATACTTCCTGAAACTTGCTCGTTTAGCCTTTACTTTGTCTGCTACCTCTTTAGAGAACCATAGTGGTTTCCTTCTTCTTTTCCCTTTGGCCACTATCCTAAGGCATTGGTTAGTTACCTCCACTATGGCCCCTTTTAGCTTCTCCCAGTGTTCCTCCACTCCCTCCATTACCTCTCCCTTCCCCAGGGCTGCCCTTAAACATCTACCCATTTCACTGAAATCTGCCCTCTGAAATCAATAATTTTGCCCCATATGGCTTAATTGAGTCCCTGTCTCCATGCCAAACCACACCATGTGCTGGTCACTGGATCCCTGCTGCCCTTCCACCTGGATTCCTTTGACTCTGTTTCCATTGGTCCATACCAGGTCCAGAATATTTTTTTTTCTGGTTGACTCATGCACCAGATGTCTGAGTCCAGACCCCTGCAGGGATTCCAGGATGACTGTGCTTCTGGCTGAAGCAGCTGCCTTGGTGGTCCAATCTATATCCGGCATATTGAAATCTTCCATCAGCATGATTTCATCTTTAGCTGCAATATTGTGAACTTCCTTCATTAGTACCCTGTCCACTTCCTCCCTCCATGCCAGCGATCTGTAGATCACTCCAGTACATATTGCTGTGCCATTCCCTGGTTCAAGGGTGACTCACATTGCTTGGCATCTTCCTGTCTTCCCTGTACTTCTGTAGCCTTTATGCCTGCTATGATGTACAGGGCTACCCCCTGCCTTTTTACCTTCTCTGTCCGTTCTGATCAGCATATAACCCGGTACACTGATGTCCCAGCCATGATTAGCAGAGTACCATATCTCTGTTATTGCTGCTATGTCAAGATTTGCATCCATCATCAAGGCTTCCAGGTCTGGAACCTTATTTCCCAGACTGCAGGCATTTGAGAGCATGACCTTCCATGTTTTCCCCTGCCCTCCCTCTGTTCTTGTTCTCACTCTCTTGCCTGTTTCCCCACCCCATTTTTTCTTGTTCATGTGCTCCTGCCCCCCTTATCCCCCCTTTTACATGCTTCACCTGCCTGCCTGATGCAGGCCCAGATGTCACCGCCAGCTGCAAATTACTCACCAACAGCTTCAAAGATACAAGAATACCAGAAACAAACAGGAAAACAACAAAAAGAGGATTTCAAGCCCTTTTCATTTATACCAGGTACTGTTCTGCATCTGCTATTTGTATTCTCTGGTAATCTAAATAATCCATGACAGGGAGTCTTGTTGGGAATGGCACAAATGGATATGGAGGTGCCTAAGTCGAGACTCCCAAAAATAAATGAATAAAGCTGGCAGCTCACAGGAGCCTAAAGAAATAACAGAGACTGGTGTCTTGTTGGGAATGGTGCAAATAGATGCCTCCACATCCAGCCTAAGGCAAAAACCCGTAGAAAAATCATGTAAGGAGGTTTCAAAACTTTGGTCTGTGGAATCTGCACTTCTATCAGCAGACTGGGAAAAATCCAATGAATCTGAGTCCTGGATTTCGGGACACTCTCCGATTCAAACAAAAATTGGTGGGAATGATAGAGATAATTCAAGACCCTGTGCTATTTCAGATCAAGCCACAAATGCAGGACATTAAGGCTCAGACATGGAACGTATTGTTCAATGACCAGTTAGTTGGTCACAAATATCCTTGTGATAGAGTAGAATAGGACCCTGTCCCAGTTGTTATGGAGAAAGTATTTAAATGCAAGGATCTGTTGTTTCATTTTCCTGTCTCTTGTCTATCTGGTTGCACAACCAAGTTTTCCTGTGGGACCCAGGACTTGATCACCCCAATAGTCTTACAATTCTTTGCCTCTCGCTATCTCTCAGTCTTCCCTTGCTGTTTGTCTTTTCCTCCCTTGCATATCTGCTGGTATAAAAATATATCCAAATCATTATGTGGAAATGTAACTGATCTTGGGATCCCTTTGTTTAGAAAATATATAGCGTTACTGTTGAAATGTATATAACTATAGTTTGAGATGATTGCAAAAAGCTATTAGAAACTCAAGGGTTACCTGAGGGCAGGTTTTAAGCCTTTTGCAGAAGAGCTGTGGAAAAGGGGCCTTTGCTCAGGCACACTGTGTTCCTGCCAGCACCTGCCTGAAATATACAAGAACACTTTGGAAGATGCTTGTTAAGAATGGGGCTTAGAAGGACTTATAAGACAGAGCTGCAATTGCTTGCAGAGTTGGACACAAAGACTGAAGGAAAACTCTGATGGATCGCCTCTGTTTTATTTTGCCTTTGTAAATAGTTATACCAAACAATTTTATTTATTATGTTACTGCTAGTACAAATAAATATTTTTGGTGAATTCTACAACTGCTCCTAGTTTTCCTATGCTTCCTGAGCTGTGCCTTAATGACAATCCTTACCGGACGACTTACAACTAATGCAAAATCCGGTATTTAACATTGGAACATTTGCATCCACCTCTCAAAAGACAAGTGGTAGCACCACAAGGGAAAATAATACAAGATACAGTCAGAGAAATATCAAGCAGGGGGCCCCCGATTCTAACAGCAACTCATCTCAGAATGCAAGAGCGCATGTATCTTTTTTTAGGACACCTGAACAACCAGCAAAAAGACATAATGCGATCAGGTTACTGTATAAAGGGGAATGGAGTTTTTTCCTGATAGGGTGTTTGTGGCAAAAAAAATTGTTAAATGGCTCGGTGCAGGTTTCTGCTACAGAGATACAGTATATGCATTAATACATGTATCGGGGGAGTCAATGTTTGACATCAGTTTTAAGTTAGTCAGTGTTTTACAAAAAGTTTGGACGAAATATCATGTTTTAAAAACTTCACCCCGTGGGTCCCCTTTGAGGTTATCCCCCTAACAAAGTCGGCTAATAGAACAATTATGGTTTTGTTTAGAAATTAGGGGGTCAATGTTACTGACTTTATATACTGCCTTCAACAGAGATGCACTGTGCTGGGCAATCCGAAGCAGTAGTTGGTAAAGAACAAATCTGGACGGGGGGGGTAGAAGTTTCAGGAACTTTTAAATTCCACTGATGCAGGGTTGCAACACTTGCCAAATTGTTTTTTCTTGGGGAGGTATAGAGGGGTTCTGTTTTATCCTGCTCAGCCAAAAGCCTGTTACAGGTGTGTGGCTATAACACACTTAAGTAGCCTATGTGATAGATTGAAGTGCACCCAGTGCAATGAACTAGGACATACAAGTGGGCAATGCAGAAATTAGCTGAGAAGTAATCTGTATGAAGCGAGAGGGCACACATATCAATCTTGTCCATGGACTGCACACAGTCAACCTAACCAAATGGACAGTGAAGAACAGTGGTTACTGACAGCAACAGCACAAAGAGCAAAAGTTAACACACAATCAAGGGCTGAACCTCCACCACCTATAGAACAAAGAACTGATCCCCCCAACCCCTCCACCCATAGAACAAAGAGCTGATCCTCCACCACCCACAGAACATAGGAAGAATGCAGTCCCAGAAATGGAGAGGACAGATACCCCCCCCCCAAAGTATCAGAACAAATAACATCTCATTGCAGGGAAAAGGACACACCCATGCCAGAACAGGTGGGGAGGCCAGAAGAGGAAAGAGTAAATAAAAATGTCCCCACCACAACCTTTAAAATAAAGAGAAAAGGGTCACTAGGAGGAGACAAACATGGGTACAACCAAACCCTAAGATGCCCAAAACAACAGGCATCCCTCTAACAAGCAAGTATGAGGGCGTCGACAGATGCCCTGGGACCTCAGAGAATGAATCTGCTACATCCTCGGTAGTTTTGTCCCTCCCAGAGCCCAACTCAGATCAGGATGACCTCTCCTCAGAGGTGATGATGGTAGTGGATAACCCCATAAAAGGGAAAGTGAAGGAGAATCTAAAGCATACAAGGGGCTCAAGAAGCCAGAAGAAAAAGAAGCCATCATAATTCAATTATATAGCACCACCACCCCCTTTCTTTTTCATAAACTAAATGGATCTGTCTTTGTCATTCTTTTCTGTTAATGTAAACTGTATAAACAATGCACAGAAAAGAATGGTAAAATTTTCCTACTTAAAATAATATAAAACAGGTATCTTTTTTCTACAAGACACCAGACTGCACAAAATTCATGAGGTTTCACAGGCCTCAAAAGCCTGGCAAACAGGGCCTACATAAAGGTCACTAGGACACAATACCTGCACTGGACTAGCTATTCTCTTTCAAAATGTGGAGTTTACACTAATTAAATTAGTAGATTTAAGCTGGCCTGGTGGCGCTGAGGGCTGAGGCACTGGATGCCTTATCTCGTGCTACGCTGCCAACCTGTGTTTGAGAACGAGCACAGGACTTTGGGGTTGGCAAGGGAGGAGAAGGATCAAGCATCTGTGGGACTGCTGTTCTTTTCCAGGGAGGCAGGACGCCAGTGGTCAGCTCCCAACTGGCCCCTAGCAGAGGCAGTGCGATGATGCTGCAGAAGGGGGAGGAGATAGGGTAGACACCTGGAGGAGCACATGCAGATGCGTGCATGCTCCCTCCACTGGCATCACTGCATGCCTCACATCAGGGGAGAAAAATGGAAACAGGCTCCTGGTCAGGCAGCATGAGCTTCCAACTGCTGCTGCCCAACCCTGAATGGCACTTCCTAGTCTGGATCCTTCCTAGGTGAGTCGAGCTTGTGGGGTGGGGAGGCTCCTCACTACCCTTCCATGGGGGGGTAAGCCATGGGGGGATTGAAGAAGTTGGCCTGATGTTGGGGGTGGGAGCCAGGAGGTCGGTCGGGACATATAGTCAACTGGGAGCCAAAGAGGAGAAATAAATAGCAAAAAAAAAATAAATTAGTAGATTTAGAAGCAAGAAGAGTGCTTATTCTAGATATAAGGATAAAGAAACTCTACACTACTTCATTAATGTCTATGCACTTAAATCTAATGCAGAAAGGGTTGCACTATTCAGAACAATTCAGCCATTCCTATACTTGACCAGAATGTTATTTTAGTGGGTAATTTTAATTGTAGCATCTCTCTGGTAGATAGGGGTAAGACAGCACAAATGAAAAAAAATATTTTGTGACATGGCCTTTTTAGCAAACTTGACAAAAGATGCTTGTCTAAAAGATGCATACTAGTCAGCAACAGGGAAGCATGACTCGACATTTTACAAAGGATTCAATGTTTGGGGAATAGCGATGGGTAAAAGTGCTTGTGTAACTTGTAGTACTTTTTGTGACTTTACTCTGTTCCCACCCTTGAGTAGTAGGTATGTAGGTAGGAATTTGTATGGAACAGAAGGCTCATGAACAAGGGTGAGAAGAGCACCGGAGGAGGAGGGGAAGGTGGTGGATAAAAAATACTCCCTAAGCAAGGGAGGTGTTTGAGTGATGGGAGTTAAATAGAGTTTGTGGGAGGAGCTATTCCCCACATTGAACCTCAGGCTAAAGCCCTTCCTTTCAATGTTTGAGGAACAGTGATGGGGTATAAGTGCTTGTGTAACTTGTAGTACTTTTTGTGGCTTTATTCTCTTCCCACCCTTGAGTAGTAGGTATGTAGGTAGGAATTTGTAGGAAATAGAAGGCCCAAAAAGATACCTCGTCCAACTCATGGAGAGTATGACAGCTAGCACTCAGGAGAGGAAACCCTCCCCAGGTGGAGGAAACTTCTGAGGACCCACGGCCATTGGTCTGCCCCTCGTCTGAACATACTAAGAGGAGAAGGACCTAGGTTCTAGTAACCATAACTAATTTTGAGGAAGGTGAGCTGCTTGGAGAGATGATGGCCCATCCTCAATCCATGGATGATGTATTTTGGAGGACAATACTGAAGTTGAAGAAGTAGGTCTTTTCTGAACAAGCAGTAGAATCCTGAGTGTGAAGCAGATCCAGTCAAAGAAGGGCAAATGAAGTCCAGATTCCAAGACAATGATGGATAATCGTTCAAAGGGATTACAGGGATGAAATGACCTGGGAGAGCATGATTTGATTGATATACTACCAGACAGAGAACGGTGGAAAATGCAATGATTTGTGAATGATCCAGCTTGTGGACGGTTTGACATTCACAATAAAGTCTGGAGGTGAGGAATTCAGTAGTGAGTGATAAGTTGCTAAATAAGCATCCATGAAGTGGAAGAAGGAGTCGAGCAGAGTCTCTGAGTGCCTGATAGGAGAAATGCCATAAGTGATTCGTAGACAAATACCAGAAAATTGGCATATGCAGTCCACATGGTAATAAAATATATATATATATATATATATATATATATATATAATGACTGGAAGTGCAGTTTAAAGAATTGGATAGCTTATCTGGGCATTGATATCATAACTATACTTGTACATGCTCTGCTGGTCCACTGGCTGAAGTGAATATGGGTATTTCTGTGGTGTAATTGTCTGTGAGATGTACTGAGGTAGCTATGGTTAGTTAGGGTTACAGGTACTCTGATGCCTAAATGCTTGAGAGAAGCTTGGAGGTGAATATATGGAAGAGTCTGTAGGCTGGGTTGGTAGTGAGGTCGAGTAGTATGGAATGCCAGAGGATCCTAGTGCTATGGTTGATTAAGACCTGTTGGGAGGCAAGACTGGGACAGTGAATTTATTTAATGGTTGTGGATTTCTGGATTGAGAATCAGAGGAGCTTAGTCTCAGTGAAAGTCTTCACTGCAGGGAGTAGTGGAGATAATTCATGAAGGATAGACTAAAAGGACTGCTGGATGGGTGGCTGATTTGACTGATGGTAATAAGATGAAGAAATGCAGATGATTGTATGAGGTATGGTGATGTCCAGGAACAAGAAAACAGTGGTTTGGATAGCATGATGCTAGTAAGCAGCTAGGCACTGGAGAGCCAATGATGAAAGTTCTAGGAAGGCAGCTGAGATGATCTAATTACAAGCAACGTTTGTTGAGAAAGTAGGAGTTGAGTAACATGGTCAACAGAGTCGGTGTTGGTGGGAGAGGCTGCAGAAGGTAAAATGGACGATGTCTGTAATGGCATGAGGTATCTTGCAATTCCCGGTATCTATAGCAATGGTAATGGTTATGGAGTCAGAGCATAACTGAAGGATTTAAGTCCTTTCCGTGTATGAGGATAGCCTGTGAGACAGAGTAGATGGGGAGTCCACAGAGATTGAATAGACAAGATTCATAGGGAGTATCCAATAGAGAGGGATGGGATCTTTCTATTGTCCATTCGAATGGGATTCCAGAAATGATCGTGAGGAGCAGATTGGGCAGTATAGAAAACTCTATGATGACGTAAGAGTCTATGAAGCATGTTACCAAAGGGATATTTGCTAGAAGTAGTTTCCTCAGGTGAAATGAAAAAGTGATCCATCAGGTACTGGATGGGAGCTGTTAGAATGGCCAGAGTAGGAATATGAGATGGATAAATGGGAGAAGAAGCTGACTGGGTAGGAATACTGGCCAGAAATAGGGTAGTATGCCCAAGAGAGCCACAGCAAACAGGACAAAGCCCCAACCTTGCAAGGCGGGTTGTCCTGTGATCAGGACATCAGCTATTGAGCGCTTTCAAAAAGGGCGACTCAATAACAGTGCCTGTTCACAGGGCTACTGGACAGGGAGGGTGAATATAGCAACAGAATGTTGCTATATGTACATGCACGGGGGGGAGCAAGCACACCATGCGATGGGTGGAAGGGGAGGGAGGGTATGTGAGGTGTAGTGTGGCGGTGGGCTGGTGAGCTGGCCATGTGTTGTGATGGTTTGGTGGCAGGCTAGGGTTGGGAGGGTGCCAGGTTTGAATCTGGGCACATTGGAATTTTTGCACTGGTCGGGATTGGGGGTATGAGGGATGTAGCCCCCTGCATAAATAAAAAGAACCTATGTTTTTGGCTCCTGTTTGCCCTGTGCCACAAGTGTACATCACCGAGATTGATTTTTGGCAATGCACCCTCTCCCTTACAGTGATTGCTATTCTGCAGTCACTGTTATCACATAGAACTGCTGCACGGAGAAGAAAAGGCAGCAATCCAAAGATGGAAGGAAGGTCCGGAGTGAATCCAAATGGACAGGAGGAATGATCCAGGAAAGGAGATGACCAAGGTGAAGCCGGATGACATGCAGTGCAGGAAGGAACAGGACCAGGTCAGCACATCAGTGAACAGCAGCGGAATGCAGAAGGCTGTAGCAAGTTACTAGAGGAAGATCCACGGAAGGCCAAGGACCGAAGCCAAGTACCAAGAGCAACTGAATTGAGATACATGAGTCCCACATCTGATGAAGTCTTCAAACGACGAGTGGAGCAGATGGAAGTTACTGAGCGAAGAAAATGAGGTTCCCACATCTGAAGTAGAAAATGAACTCATACAGCTGCTGGAAGGGATGACCCACAGGAAGGAAGTCAATGAGGTAGTCAAACTGAATTAAGAGAGAGACTGAACAAGCTGGCAAGATCCAAATCATGAGGGAAAGGAGGTCAAGGGAGGTCAAGTATGATGGTCCATGGAAGTGCAGGATGGAGACTGTTGAGGAAGGATGAAAGGCATTCAGAGCAGAGGGGACCTGTTTCTGGAGGGAAGCAGTTATGGAGTAGGAGGTAGAAAATGCAGAAGGTTGAACTGTCAAGTGCAGACGCAGGCTCCTACCTGAGATAGTTGAGGTGGGATGACTTGGACATGACACACCAGATAATGTATGATGGTAAAGGCAAAACTGATAAATGATTCAGGTCCAGGAGAGAGCAGCAAGCATTGATCCGGTAGAGAGCATACAAGGTTGAAACTGACGATTGCAGAAATGAGCTTCCAGTCCTGGTGATTGAGGAGAGATGACCAGTATCCAGTACCACCAGGGAGAGGTAGGAGGAAGGAGACAATTGAGTGGATGTGATCTCATCCCAGACGGGAGCAGTAGCCAGGTAGGAGACAGAGACGGTACTGAACTAGCGAATTCACATAAACAGGCAACCAAACCAGGTAGTCAGTGCAAGATGACCTTCATACCATTCCGGTAGGTAGAGTTGGGAGGTGGAAGGGAAATGAGGTATAAAGGCCCCGTTCCTGAAGGGAAGCAGCAACTCGCATGAGGTATAGGATGCAAAAGGTGGAAATAGTTGAATGCAGATTCAGGCTCCCAACCATGGAAGGCAGCATGATAGGACCATGAAGCGAGGCTGCAGACCAGGTAGGATGGAGAAGGCAAATTGGACAAGGTCTTGTTCCTGAAGGGAAGTGGTATCCAGGTATCAGGCTGAGAATGAGTAATGTTGAAGCAGTGGAATGGAGACTCAGGCACCCATCAGTGATGGTTGAGGTGGGATGCTCTTGACTTGAGGAAGCTAGGCAAAAGAAGGATGATAAGGGCACATGGGGTGAAGAAGTTCCATTCCCAAAGGGAAGCGACAACTGGTATGAGGCAGAGAAAGTATGGTAGGACACAGTAGATTGTAGACATGGCTCCCATCCCCGGTAGTCAGGGGGCAAGCTAACCTGCACTCAGTGCTGTCCACCAGAGTTAGGGATGGAGGATGTCAGGTTGGTAAGAAGTAGGAGATAATGAACATAATGGAATCCTATCCCTGGTAGACAGGTGAATTCTACCTTCGCTCAGCAACTCAGAAGGCGTGAGCTAGAGACGCAGTCCAGAATACTGCTAATGTGGTCTGGCAGAAAGCACAGAATGCTGCTATAGAAAGAGAGTAGAGTAGATTAGGCAACTGAAATGAGACAGGCATGATGAACAGTACGCAGACATACTTAGATGATAGGAATGGTAAGCACGTAAACAGGCATTGCTGCAGATAAGAAAGGCATGGCCTTGGAAACAGGAATAATCCATGGGAAGGAAGACCCCACTGTAAATGGAAGCAGGAACCAAGGGAGAGAATTATGTGGGTGAAGGTGACTGAGGCTGTAGGCAGTTGGGCGGTGAAGTAGGAACAACTAGGTTCAGAAGAATGGGAGAACCCCCGCCCCCGACATCTGGAGGTATGTAGCGTAAATTATTCTGGCAAGGGACGGTAACCACAAGCATCCGGTGAAGTGATTAGGGAATTTGGGGATAATATACAAAGAACAGGCAGGAGATAATTACAGCTCCCTAAAACAATGTACCCAAAGTGCAATCCAGATTTGTCAGGGTGGCCTGACATACAACCCCTACCACCACCACCACCACCAGTACACCAGTACCATACGCATGCAGAGCAGTGGGAGTAGAAGCTGCCCGCCAGCTGCTGCAGTTCCAACCCATAGCGAGGATACAACAAAACAGCAGATGGGCATTTGGTCAGCAGCATGTATTGGGATACATAACTGTTGTTGAGGGAGTGGTAGTGTACACTGTGAGTATGGCCAGTAAGAAGACAGTAATTGCCATGTAGCCAACAAACTGCACGAGGGGAAGCACTGAGTTTAGAAATGAATGATATCAACAACAGAACCTGATGGCCTGTAAAATATCCACCCCAAGTATGGATGCTTCGATAGGATTAATTGAGGAATTGTCTTGCAGTCCTACCTCTGCATATGGTTGAGGTTAAGTCACTAATGCAGTGATCTGTAACAGGTTGCTGTAACGCAGGTGGTTTGCTGCAGAATAAAATAAGATGCAGAGTAACATGCAATTGTGCCGTCAGGGGGCCGCAGTACAGATCATGAAAATATTCAGGGTGGCACCCCCCCACACACATTTCTTACAGTGTGAGTATGCAGTAAAGGGTGTCTTGATATATGGTGACAGCCTAGCTTCCATGTTCCCTGCATAAACACAGTAAGAAGGCTGCAAGGGGATGAACAAGTCCTGCAAATCCAGGTCCAAGTGGTGTGATAATGTGTCACTGCAAAAAGCAATTGAGGAACAGCTAACATAACATACTAACATACTAGATGCCAGCCTCTGCTTCACCCTTTGCCTATACCTGTCCCACCCTCTCTTGAATCCCTCCACCGTAGCTGTCTGTACCAGCTCCCTGGGCAGCGCATTCCATGGTTCCACCACCATCTTGGTGAAGTACCTCCTCCTCCTTTCCCCCCTAATCCTACCACCCTCAATCTTCCAACTGTGTCCTCTGGTGATTTCACCCTCCTTCAGTTGAAAGATCCTATCTCGGCTTACCTTATTTACTCCCCTGAGGTACTTGAAGACCTCAATCATGCCCCCCCAGTCCCTCCTCTCCTCTAATGAGAACAAGTTGAGCTCCCCTAGTCATTCCTCATATGTCATATCCCCCAGGACCTGGATCATTCTGGTTGCTGTCCACTGAGCCCTCTCCAGGAGATGGATGTCCCTTCTTAGGTGCGGCCTCCAGAACTGCACACAGTACTCAAGATGTGGTCTAATCAGGCTGTTGTACAGTGGCAAAACCACCTCCCTGTTCCTTGAGGTAATCGCCCTAGAGATGCATCCCAGCATCCTATCACCCTGACCACAGCCCTCCTGCACTGCTCTGAATTATTCATGTTAACATCTACCAAGACTCCTAGCTCTCGTTCCCCTGCTGTGGCCTGCAACTCGTCCCCCTCCCAGGGTGTACACATAGTTGGGGTTTTTCCGCCCTAAGTGTAGCACCTTGCACTTGGAGGAGTTAAATTTCAATTTCCAGGTGCAGAACCACCTATCCAGAGTATCCAGGTCCTCTTGCAGGGCCAATCTCCCCTCCTCCACCACCCACAGCTTAGAGTCGTATGCAAAGAGACTCATTTCACACCTGATATCAGAGATGTAGGCGTTAAACAGGAGTGGCCCCAGGACTGATCCCTGTGGGACCCCACTTATGACCTCCCTAGGAGACGAGACCTTCCCTCTGACCACTACCTGCTGAATGTGACCAGAAAGCCAATATCCAATCCACCTAACCATCAATGGGCCTACCCCATCCTCCCAGCTTCTCCCTTAGGCCAGAGTGAGGGACTGAATCAAATGCCTTGCTGAAGTGCAGGAACAGTACATTCACTGGTCTCCCCCTCTCGAGTGTTTTTTTTTTTTTTGAAATTTAAGTTTATTGGTTTTCAACAACAAAATACAAACCACTCAGCATGACAGTAGTAACAGACCAAAAATTATACATGGTACAAACAAACATAAATCCCTCCCTCCCTCCCTCCCCACCCCACATCTTCCCTGCCTGCCCCAAAGTGAGGTGCTAAAGAAAAAAAAAAACATATAAATGCCTACTCTGACCACTAAGTACAATAACGATTCTAGAAAGAAAGAAAAAGGACAAGAAAACAGCTTACATCCCCAAGTATTAATAAGTAATTATACCAAAATAAGAGAAACAGAGGAAGATGCTGCGAACCAGAGGGAAGGCCATAATAACATTAATGAAGGTACAACGTATACAACTTACTCCCATTTCTTTTGAACAGATCGAGGCGATTATGCCGAGCTGGCTATCAGTCTTTCAGCATTAAGACAGACAGAAAGCTCGGTCAACCATTCAGCATAGGACGGGGTCAGCTGATCAGTCCAATGTCTAAGAACCAATTTTTGACCACGATAGAGACCATGGCTATATGATATCGGCTCCACACTTCCTATACTAACATAATCCCCAAAATACAGACCGCAGGGGTAAAAAGCTCTGAGAGGCCTAGTAATGGGTCTAAGTTATCTTTGATAGAGGACCACAGAGGGTGATCTTACTACAACTCAGAAAACATGTAGCAAATCTCCTTCACTTTGCTCACATCTTGAGCGAGAGAGAGAAAGGAGTTTTTTGAGCTGAAACAATTTTTTAGGAGTGTAGTACATATTATTTACGATATAGTACTGTGTAAGTCTCAGCCTATCTTGGGTATGAAACTTATGTAGGTCCCTCCAGATGCGGGTCCAATCCAGAGCAGTGTCAGGGGACAAAGAGAGCCAGGTAGCAGAGCCCACAGCAGGTTTTGAAAATTTATAATTAAGAAGAAAAGAATATATTGACGAGACAGGATGGGGTTTAGAAGCAAGTGTTGAAATCTGAGAGAAAGGGACGGACTATTGAGTCTCTATAGTGAACACCAAATTTCTCAACCAATAGGTGTCTCAGTTGATAAACCTTAAAAACTTTCCCGATGGGGATACTATATTTACTTAAAATGTCCCCTGAGACAAGAAGGGATCCCTGATCATAAAAATGTTCAAGGCTCGCTTCATTAATGTGTGGTAACCACCCAGGAGTAATCATTGAACTGCCCAGCTTGAGATTAGGATTAAGGACGATCGGCTGACCCAGATCCTTACTTGGAAAAATATTGACAAAACGAAGACATTGTGAGAGGGACTTAAGAGACATCAGAATTGTTTGGTCAGTTACCCAATGCGAAAGCACGGAAAGGGGAGTATAAAAGATAGCGCGGGGATCAATTCCAGAATCCACCAAAATCGACCTCTCAATCTGAAGCCAAATCGGAGAGGAGGATCAAAGTCGGCAGGCAACCATCTCCTAATTTAGCTAGGTGGGCAGCCCAATGATAGAATAATAAATTAGGAACCGCAGACCCCTTATCCTTAGGAAGAGACAGCTTGAGGAAAAGGCGCGAACCCCTTTCCCGCCAGATAAAATTCGAGAACATTACGTGGAATTGCTGTAAGTAAGAGATAGGCAACCAAAGAGTCAATAGATTCAATGGATAAAAAATACAGGGAGGACATTCATTTTGATAATATTGATCCGACTCTCAAAGGAGATGGGAAGAGTAGACCAACGCTGTAAATCCTGCTGGATATGACTTTAAGGTTGTTCAAATTGAGCTTCCTAAGCAAGGAAAGGTCTGTTGAGAAATGAATCCCTAAATATTTGATTGAACTAGAAGACCATCTCATGCCCAGCCTGGCGAGATCCTGTTTATATGTATAATTATTTAACGGATAGATCTCAGATTTCAAATGTTCAACTTATACTGAGAATGAGCCCCATAGCATTTAATGACCTCCAATGCCTGCTCGATAGAAACATCAGGGTATGCAACATGCAGGAGTATATCATCCGTATAAACAGAAAGAACTAGCTCCTGTTGGCGTACAGGCACCCTTTGATCATTGAGAAGATTTAAGTCTGATAATAAGTGGTTCAGATATAAATTAAATAAGAAAGGCGAGAGGGGAGCCTCGTCTAGTACCAGTGTATACCAAAAAGGGAGGAAAACAGCCCATTACAATATATCTTAGCTGAAGGACATTTATAGACAGTCTGGATCCATTGTAGAAAAGGAGCTGGAATCCATCCTAATCATCACAGCCCATAGAAAGGACCAATCCACCTCGTCGAAAGCTTTTCAGCATCTAATGATACTAAAGCCATTGGAAATTGAACTGTACGTGCATATTGAGAGATATGGGAAAGGATCCTAAGATGGTCTGAAGGGATCGAGAAGATACAAAGCCAACCTGCTCCGGCTGAGAAGGTGGGTCCAGACCTTCTTAATCCGCCTCCGCCAGATTTTAGAGAGGATTTTCATGTCATAATTTTGAAGCGTTATGGGCTTATAACTAGCAGGATCAGAAGGTTCTTTACCTGGCTTAAGAATCAGGATGATAGTAGCTTCTAAGAGCGAGGATCTATCGGGGAGAGAAAGAGGTACTCATAGAGTCTAAGAAGTATTGGAGCCAGTTCTTTGGAAAAAGTCTTATAAAAGTTGGCGGGGAAGCCATCCGGGCCGGGTGCCTTATCTAAGGCCATAGAGGCAATAGTATCCTCTATCTCAGAGAGGGAGATAGGGACATTTAAAGCCTCTCTATGTTCTGGCAGGAGCTGGGGGATGTCCATATCCGCCAAATATGCTGCAATATCTAAAGGGGAAGCAGAAGAGACAGGTAAAGCATAGAGTTCCCTGTAGTAATCCTCAAAGATCCGCATAACTCTTTGGGAGAGGTTCTAATAAACCCGGGGACGCTAAGGCCAGAATTATCCTAGAACCCCTAAGGTACGGAGTCTTAAAGCTAAGAGCCTCCCAGCCTTCTCACCATGCTCAATGTACCTAGTTTGAGTTTCATAATACAGTATTCTGCTTTTTCTTTAAGAAGATCAGTGTATTCATTTTTAACCGCCAAAAGGGTTTCCAAAACAGGTAGTTGCAAGGGAGGAGGATGCGCAGACTCCAATTTCTTGATTTTGCCCATTAGAGAAAGTGCTTTCGCCTGCCAGGCTTTTTTTCTCGCTGACGCTAACTTGATCAACTCCCCTCTAAGATAACACTTTAGGGAGCACCAGATACTATCAAACCTTGAGGTAGAACCCAGGTTATCCATTAAAAAGAGTGAGATTAGGGATTTTATCTGCTTCACTAAGTCATCATCCTTAAGCATTTGGGTATTAAGTCTCCAGGTAGTGTCCCTTTGGAATTCCGGATCAGGAGAGACTTTAACCCAGACTATCGCATGATCAGAAAGGATTATCGGTTCTATACCAGACTGAAGGAAGCTTGGAAGGAGGGTCTTACTGACCAGGATATAATCTATCCTAGACCATGACCCGTGGGGTTGGGAGAAAAATGAGAAAGCTCAGAGAGTAGGATAGGAAAGTCGCCAGGGTCACACAATCCTAACATATGGGAGAAATCCTGCAAAGCCCTCTGTATGGAAGTGGCGGTCGATTAATCTGGGGTCCTTATCCAGGGAGCAGAAGGCACATTCCAATCTCCCACCAGGGCTATCTGCTAGGAAGTAAAGTACTAATTTTGTCCAAAGAGCCATGAGAAATTCAGGGCTACCTCCAACCGGGCCATAAATTGAACCCAAGACTATCATATTCCCATTGATAGAGCCCTGACCAACACAAACCTCCCGCCTGGGTCCTCTATCACAGAGTCTTTCAGAAACGGAACATGTTTTTAATAAGTATAGCTACCCCTTACTAGAACAGGTTCCACCCTGACCGATAAATTTGTGAGAAACCAGAACGGGATAACCACCTAACTTCAGAATTAATTAAATGAGTTTCCTGAAGAAATAACACGTCTATTTGGAGCAAAGACAGTGATTAAAAACTTGTGTTCGCTTGACCTCTCTCTGAGCCCACGTACATTCCACGATGCCAGTTTCATGGCTCCCTAGCCATTTTAATAGCCAAATAATAAAAGAGCAGGCATTAAAGGAAACAGAAACAAACCGGTAAAAGGCACACTTCACCCCCAGTACCCCCCATCCCTCCCTCCCAGCTTGCCATCGGATATCCCCAAAACAAATTTTAATTTGTCAAGGTTAACATCCTTTAGAATCCAGACCTGAGCCAAATAAAGCTGGCAGGCTAAACCACCCCTCCCTCCCCTCTCACCCCTCCCCAAAAAAAATCCTTAACTAAACTCCTCAAATAACTATATACAGTGTGGCCCCAGAAGAAGAAAACACCAAGACTGCCACAAGAAATCCAGCATCCTGAAACCACCCCCCCAATGCGAATCCAGAGCCTCCCGATATATAGAAACCAGACAGACAAAATAAGTGCCTGAAAAGTACCTCCCTGGAAGGAGAAACCTTCCTGTCTCCCACCAAATGCCCCAATAGACATTCAATTAGGAGGCCTGGATTAGCGAACCCCCCATCCATAGGTTCGCGACTCAGCAACTTCCAGGAGCCGGGCCAGAGAGCAATCCTCCCCACCTGCCATCTACCATCGCAATAGCAGACCGAGAAAACTCCTCAATGTCGCGATCAATGATAGCTACAGCCTTCTCCCCATTTGGGCTTAAAAAGGGAAAGGTAGATGCCCCAGCAAATAAAAATAAAAAAAAAAAAAACATTTTTACTCACCCCCTGAGAGGAGGCAAAGGAAAAAAAAATGCCAACATAAGCCGGATGTATCGCGGGGTAGGAGGCTAATCATCGACCAGGCCGCATGTTTCCGGAGAGCACTTAATAGCGGCAGGACCAAGACCCGATCCTACCCCTATATTTGAACCTCCGGGAAACCCATCTCTGATATGCAGTTCCAGAAAAGACCAACCGTCCGTGGTCGCATCCTATTTCGCCCTGGATAGCCACCAGGATCTCACACACAGCAAGGACCTGAAGACCACCAGAGCAGGTAGGAAGTAGGCGACAGGGGCATCAAAGTGCACAGATATAAAAAAAAGGAAAGCAAAGAAAAGGGAGATGGTTAAAACAGAAAAAAAAGGGGGAGAGGAAAGAGAAAAAAAAAAAACATCCATAGGCTTAAGTCCCTTCAAAATGTTTCACAGAAGTGATGTCCATAGCATCCATTCATCCCTTTGACGTGAAGAGGTCAGGGAGCTTGATGGCAAGGTCTCTTTGAGACGCATCTGGTGAGTCATATCCATGGGTGGCGTTGCCAATCGTAACTCTGAGGGTAGCAGGGTAGGCCATTTTAAAGGGAATAGATGCCGCAATTAACTTTTGGACTATAGAGTGGAACGCTGCCCTTTTGACTTTCATCTCCTTAGGAAGATCCTGGGTGACCCGTAGATGTGCTGTTCCCCAAATAATCGCTTGCAAACTTCGGGATTTACTAAAGACGTGATGCCTCTCAACATAGCTTAAGAATTTAATAATTATGGGCCGCGAGGGGGATCCAGGTGGTGGTCGGGGTCTCAGCAACCTATGTGCCCTCTCGAGGTGGTAACTCGGGTTAATCGGTGAGGGGCCCACTATCTTGACAAAAAAATGTTGTAGGAAGGCCATCAGATCCGCCCTTCTTTCTAGCTCCGGAAGGCCCAGGATAAGAAGATTATTTCTGCGGATGCTGCCCTCCAGATCTTCGGTCTTCAGCTGAAGTTTCCGCACTTGTGAGGCCAATCCAGATATCTCCGTTTCGGCCTTCACCTTCCACTGCTCCAGGGAAAAAATCCTCGCTTCCGAATTCGATACCCTCATGGTGAGGGTAGAGAGGTCCCCCCACAATGACTTCAATTCCGCAGTGATATCCTGAAGAATGGTTCTTATTGGGGCCAATTCCTGCAGAAATTTGTCCTCAGTCAATGGACCTGACGATTGGGACTTGTCGCTGTTTTTTTCCGATCTCATGTCCGCATGATTCCGCGAATTCTTTGGTTGTTTCTCCGGGGTCGCGGGCGGCGTGTGTCTAGCCACGGCCTGCTTTCTATCTCCCTCCATCTCCCTATAACCCCCAAAATATTGACAGGGGTACACCTAAGGTTCGTTGATTAAAGCTTGAGTGACTCAGTAAACGCGATCTGGCTAAAATTAGTACTTCTAGAACCGCTAAATCTGGCAGATAGGAGAGCTGGAGGGGAGAGCTTTATGCCCTAGCTGCCATTCAGCCAGCTGCCATCACGTGACTCCCCCCCCCATCGAGTGTTGATGTCACCCACTGATAGAACTCTACAAGGTTTGTTTGACATGATCTACCTTGCACAAACCCATGCTGCCAGTCATCCAGGTAACCCATCTCCTCCAAGAAACCTCCCAGCCTTTCCTTAAGTATGCTGTCCATTACCTTCCCCACCACCAACGTCAAACTGATGGGTCTATAGTTTCCTGGCTCTTCTCTCGATCCCCCTTTATGGATGGGCACAACATTCGCCTGCTTCCAATCCCTTGGCACCCTTCCTGTCTGGAGCGGCAAGTTAAAGAGATCCGCCAATGGTACAGCCAAAGCATCAGCCAACTCCCTCAGTACTCTGGAATGAATAGCATCAGACCCCAGAGATTTATCCTTTTTTAGGGACTGGAGGACTTCCCACATCTGACCAATAGGAATATCAGCATCTGTCCCCCTATTCAGCTGAACCAGTCTGATATCTCACCCCTGGCCTATCTCCCCAGTGGCTTGTTCTTCAGCAGATACCCCAATAGTCAGGTCTGCTGCACCTTCTGTGTCCTTCAACTCCTTTTTTGGAAGTTCTCCAGCCTCCTCCCTAGTGAACACTGAGGCAAGGTAGTCATTCAGTACCTCCACCTGCTCTCCAGACCCTTCCACTCACCCCCCAGTTGTCCTCAACCTACTGAGCTGGCTCTTGACCTTCCTCCACTCACCAATATATCTAAAGAACCCCTTTTCCCCACCCCGAGCTCCGAGCAAGCACAGGTCCAACCCCCTAAACCAGTGCGAGGAGGGAGTAGGCGTAATACAGGAGGTACACAGGCGATCCCCTTTCTATAGCCCAGTGCAGCAGCTACAGGCCAAGTGCAGGAAAGACAAAATTGTTGGTGCTTACAGTAAAAGAGCAGAGCATGCCATGGAAAAAAGGCGAGCAATCCAGTACAGGCGCTGAGCAGAGACGGTGTGCAGTAGCACAGCAGAAGTTGAGGAGGAGAATGGGATGCCTGCAGGGGACAAACAGAAAGTGGGTGTGCATTGGGCGGGGGGTGTGGAGGCAAGCCTTGAAAATTGAGAAAAGTTCAAGCTCATAAGTGTCGGAGGTAGAGGGGACTGGATGCAAGTGGAAAGTCCAAAAAGAAAACCCAAAGGAGAGAATCCAGGATTGATGATGGACAGAGACGAGTGGAGGAAGGGAGCGGGGAGGCAGAATGAGCCACAGAGAGAGGGGGAGACCTGCCAGGACACAGGGCAAAAGGTAGGAAATACAAACGATAATGGAGAAAACTGAACAATGAGAGAGGGGGACAAACAAGGAAGGGAAAATGAGCCAGACAGAGCAGCAGAAGGCGCAGGACGTAGCACAGCCACATGAGCAATGCAGGGAGCTCAGGGATAAAAAAAAATTCCTAAGCAAGTGAGGTGTGTGAGTGATGGGAGTTAAACAGAGTTTGTGGGAGGAGCTATTCCCCACATCAAACCTGGCGCTTATGTCCTCCCACAATTGGCCACAAGGATTGATTATGTTTTTTTGATGCTTTCCCTGAATATTATCTCTGGAAAGGTGGTAACAGTCGAATTTTATGACCATAGAATGTTACAAATCATAATGGGGAATATACACAAAGCCCTAAATGGACCGGGTACCTGGAAGTTTAACTCTTCCTTGTTGAACCTCTCTGATACCCTTTCCAGTATAAAATGTGACTAAAGCAAATAAAATGCTCAAGTGCATTGCCAGGGGGATAACCTCGAGGAGTAGGGAGATACTTCTTCCTCTGTACAACTGCCTGGTTAGACCGCACCATGAGTATTGTGTGCATTTTTGGTGCCCGTACTTGAAGAAGGACATTGCACTGCTGGAAAGGGCCCAAAGGTGGGTGACGAGGAAGATACAGGGCCTGGGGGAGAGATCCTATGAGGAGAGGCTTGATGTGTTGGACATGTACTTCCTGGAGGAGAGAAGAGACTGGGGGATTTGTTAATTTATTTATTTAGGGATTCGGATCATACGTTTGAGCTCAGAGTTCTTTTACAAAGGTTCCACGTCAAACTGTGATAATGACAACAATAACAAACAGTTTATATACAATGCTCGAATAGTAGGTAGCTAGTATACAATAAGGTTACAATGTAATTCGTAGTACCAATGGTGATAGTACAGCATCGAGAGCGTACAACTAGGGTAAAGGACAGTGTTTATGTGTAGTGAAGGAAATAAAGAGGTGTGACACCTACGGTGAGAGTCTGAGGAGGTGTCAAGGTTTGGGAAGGGGAGACGGGGGGGGAGTGGGCAGCCAAAAGAAGTGGCACTGTCTTCTAGGAGGTTGATAGGTAGTGGTAGTAGGTTGGTATATATATATATATATATATATATATATATATATATATATATATATATGTGTATATATATATATATATATATATATATATATATATATATATTTATATATACACCGAATATGGATATGATTGAGATCATTAAATATCTAAAGGAATAAACAGGGTCAGCCCAAATAAGGAGATCCATCTGAGGGAGGAAGGGGCCACAAGGGGGCATTCCATGAGGCTGGTTGGCGGGAGGCTCGGGGGAGAGACTGGGAGGCGCTACTTTACTGAGAGGGTGGTGGACCCATGGAATGCACTGCCTGTGGAACTGGTGGCTGTTGATACAGTGGAGGGATTAAAGAGGGGCTGGGACAGGTATAAGGGTAAGATAAAGCTGAGGAAGGCCTCCAAATCTGAAGGTGTAATTCTGATGGGTGATGGGGTTGAGGGGAGTTACGGGGAGATGAGGGGCCAGCAACGGTGTCTTAACCGGGTGCTGATTTTCGAGCAGACTCGATAGACCCTTAGGCCTACTCTGCTGGCATCTTAATATGTTAGTATGTAAAATATTTTTTAGAAGCAAGGAAATCTATATACTTAATGTATGATGACCCATCAGCTTGGTGGGAGGATACTGTTGCGTACCTGACCTCCTTACTTAAGTCACACAGTAAAGAAAGCCATAATACTTTGTATATGGCATATCTACAGAATAGAAAGCAGCTACAGAAATTACTCTCTTGCTTCTTCAACAGGCCAGGATTTCACAAAGCAAATTCAAATTATAAAGGCTGAGATGATGCGATATCACCTACAACAAGAACAAAGTTTGCAACACCAGCATAAATTTGATGTTCAAGGGATAAAAGGAATAACATGCCCATATGAAAGTCATAAAAATAGAATTAGCCAGAAACACATGGAAAGCCTATTAGACAATAGTAATGTACTATAAACAAAAAAACATAAGATTATGAACATAATTACATAGCATTCTATCCATTTGTTCAGCCCTGAACAGATTACATATAGACCATCTGAGGACATTTTGGATACCTCAATACTGGAACCTCCCTCACAACAGAATCTGGATCACCTGGGGGAAGATATACAGACAGCAGAAGTAGCAAATCACCCTTACTAACAGAAATCTCCAGGTGAAGATGGTCTTACAGGGGAACTATGCAAAGTCATAGGTTCAATTTTGGCACCAGAATTGGCGAAGGTGTTCTATCACATTTTACACACACAGAACCCCTCTTTATGAATGACAAATGGACTTCATACATATATATATATATGTTAGGTAATAGATTAAACATACAAAACTGGAGGCCCGATAAGCTTGCTTAATATAGATTTTAAAATATTAACAAAAATTCTGGATGCTAGACTTTTAAAGATAGCTACTGGTATTATCTCCCCAACACAAACCTGTTCAGTTCCTTAGAGATCCATAACAGACCATCCAATATTACTGAGAGAAACAGTAGAGCCAGGTAACAGAAAATCTTTCTGGTTTCTTCTTAGCATTGGATCAAAGGAAGGCCTTTGACTCAGTGGGTCATGATTTTTTGTGGGCAACGTTAAAGGAGAAGTACAGGCAAAACAAGTTTGCTGCTCATCTGTGAGGGTATTTCCTTCCCTCCATTTCAAATATTGCTTGTCTGGGTATAAATTAGCCCCCACTTACTTACAATTTCCTTTGTTTCCTCTCCATTCTGTGATTACCAAGGGTACTGCTTGCCATGCTGCCCTAGTCTCAAGATGCTGGAAACCTCACTTTACCTCACTAGACTGTGGAAGATGACGTCATGCCACCCAGCTGAGAAATCCTTTGATCATTCTGCTGCTATGGCAACAGTGTCTGAAAAGTCTAGCGTTCCACCCCATACAACCTGAAGCATGCCCCAAACCAATTAACCATTTGCTGTCTGGTTCCCCCTCAGGTCCGCTGCCATGCTATAAAGCAGCTAGGTGAGAAGAGGGGAAACCATTTATTCAGTGGTGTTTTTAACACAACTGATGTCAGAGGAAGGAATGGAGGAGCATTCGCCATGCTGCACAGGAAGAGCCAGCATACAAGGAAGAAGACTGCCGGCAGGACAGTAACTGTAATGAGGGACCCCCACTGAAGCATTTCCCTTCAGATCTGGAGTTTTTCCCATTGCTGGGATCAGTCCAAAGTCCAGAGCCACTAGGATCAGTGGACACTGTAGGGAGGGATGCCAGCACTTAAGTATTGTTGCCACCGGAGCAGTGAGAGTCTTATCAGAGTCTCAACATTTATAGGTGAGTTGTGGTGTGTGTCTTTTCATTCCCAAAATTGTGCAAGGGCTGTCAGTTGCTATAATAGGAAGGGAGGAGGTGATTTCTTAGCAGGGCTGACGTAATCCCACTTTCTCTGGTAGCTGTCTTCTCCAACACTGCATCCCCCCTTCCCCAGCACAACTAAAAGGATGAGCCACATGCAACATGCTGAAATGCCACCACCGCATAAACTTCAGTGTCAGGGCTGTGTAGCAGAGCTATACAAAAGTGCTCTTGAGCGGGAGCACAGCATAAAGGGATGACGGCAATTTGGGGATTGAAGTATTCATTTTATTGTTCCCCAAACTGCATGTAAAGCTGATGGTCAGGAGGTGGACAGTAAGTTGTGATCTTTAACTTGTTGTTCAGCTTTGCCATTGGTGAAAGGGTGGAGGGTCTGAAGTGACTACTGACACCGGACACTCCGAGTGTGGTTTGGTAGGCTGTTTTGTTTTTTTTTCATCTGGGAGCTACCTACATTCAGATAAAGTACATTGGGTCTGGGAAGGTAATTTTGGTTCAGCTCCAATTACTTTCGGGGGTCTGTTGTTGGTGAACATTTTCTGTGGTTTGGGGCATATTTGGGCCTTTGAGTTATTTATTCCCTAAGTAGGCTGGGTAAACAAACCCCGAAAGAGAACAAAGGGGTTACCTGAGATAGCAACGATAGAGTGGAGCAGCGAATAACTGGGCTGAAAAAAGGCGCCACATTTTAAATTTGAATCCGGCCCTGCATAAAGGTCTGAAGGAGGTTTGGGGACTGGAGTAATCATTTTATTTTACTTTTCCCACAGACTGCTTCTAAAGCAGCCAGAGAGGAAGCGGACAGTAAGTTGGGATATTTTAACTTGTTTAGCTTTGGCGCCTCATTGCTGACAGGGTGGAGGATATGAAGGGACAACCGGGACTGGACTTCTGAGTGTGTTCAGTTGAGCTGTTTGTTTTCAACAGGGAGCTATCTACCATTGGTTAGCAGAAGAAAATTGTTTTGTTCTGCTGCGTTTACTTTCGGTGATACAATGCACTGAACTTATTTTCTTCATTTTGTGTCAGGGAGAGGCGATCGAAACCAGAAACTTAAAAATAACCTACTTGAACAGTTTATGGTCCGCATGGTGGGCACATAACAGCTCTGATGCAGGTGCAGGCAGGTACTGATCGGAAAGGTACCAGTGCATATAAAAGTATGTCCATCCCAGGTGGAAGGGTTTGATATTCCATTTTGTGCCAAACACAGTACCTATACTGTCTGTCTGTGTTTGCTGGCATCCATGTTGCATGGGGGTGGCAATTAGAAGGCCCCTGATTTGTTTATTTCCAGTGAGGCTGCTGGGGCAGTTGCTGATCTGCTGGCAATTGGGGAGATGGATTTACTGCCAGATCTAAGAAGCTGCTCCTGTGAAGAAGACAGATGCTTGACAGAAGCTCCCCTTCCTCAGGGCTGCAAAAACAGTGTCTGTATGTGGCAAGTGTGTGTGTGTGTGTGTGTGTCTGTGTGTGTGTGTCGGGCTGTGCGTGTGTGTATGTGTGTATGTGTGGAGATGTACACCAACAAAGTGAGGACTGTTTCTGTGTGACAGTAACACTGAGGACACCCTCAAAATGTTTTTCTGTTTTGGCATCTAGAGGTCAGTATGACCCTATGGATGCATTTTTAAAAGGGTCTTTAATTGGAAGTTTTTTTGTTTGTTGTGTTAGTCTTGCTTTAAACTTCTCTCTTCAGCCATCTCTGTTTAGTCATGGTACTGCAAGTTCTCTTTTCTTTAGGCTCTTCTGTTCTTTACTGCCACCGGTGTCCACTCTTAAAGCAGCATGTCCCCAGATTGGTGTCAAAAGTTATCTCAGTAGTTAGCTCAGTCCAAAATAAGCAGTTCTTAATTACGTTGCACAGGACTAACCTGTGCATTGACTAATATGTTTCTTCTACTGATGTATGTTAATTTTTAGATTCTTAAAGTGCTGTAACTTGACCTATGTACCATAGGACACTATTGGAAATCATTTTCATTTTCATTTCCATTTTATTAAGGCTTAGACCACTGAACAGAACTAATTTAAAATGGTGAATCAGGATCTTAGTACAAAACAATTACACTACACATAAGTTACACATATACACAGCTTACATAAGCAAAGTACAGTACAGTAAATTGTATTAGTACTGTACATTCAATATACAATGTCATTATCTGAATCAGGCCAATGGAAAATCATGCACACAAATGCCCGCAGTCTGGGGAACAAGATCCCAGACCTGGAGGCAACAAAAACAGAGGCTAAACTAGACATAGTAGCCATTAGCTAGACATGGTTCACAAGTAACTACACTTCGGAGACTACCGTACCCAGCTATATACTGTTCAGGAGAGGTGAAAAAAAAGGGGGGGAGTGGCCTTTTATGTCAATGAAAATATCAAGGCTACAGAAATTCAGAATACACATAAGGAGCCGGAAGAACTGTGGGTCACTATAGAAACAGGAAATGGGAAATCCATACAAACTGGGATTGTCTACAGGCTTCCAGACCAGGGGGATGACATAAATACATTACTGTTAGAAGATATACAAAACATGACCACTAAAGTGTAGGTTCTGCTAATGGGAGACTTCAACATGCCAGATACAGATTGGTCAATACTAGCTGGAATATCTGACAGAACTAGGCACATAGTGGATTCCCTGCAGGGGGAGGGCCTCAAACAATTGGTACAACAACCCACAAGAGACAGGGCTATCCTGGATCTAGTACTGACTAACAGCAAAAGGATCACAGATCTCCAGGTAGAAGGTCACCTGGGGGCCAGTGACCATCACATGGTATGGTTCAGTTTGACCACTAGAACTAAATCATCCCATTCCAAAGCAGAAATATGGGACTTCAGAGGAGCTGACTTTTATAAGATTGCCAACAGAGTTAAGCTAGCCCTGGCAAGAAGAAATGCAGGTTAGGGGGTACAGGCAAAATGGGCAAGCATAAAGATGCAATACTTGAAGCAGCATCCCACTGTTTTAGGGAGATAGGCAAGAGCAAAAGAAGAAAGAAAACACTTTGGTTCTCAAAAACAGTAGAAGAAAGGTCAGAGCCAAAAGGTTGACCTTCAGGAAATATAACGGAACGCAGTGGGACGAAGATAGGGAGGCATACCAAACTTCCTTAAGGGAAGGCAGGAAGGCAGGCAAAGGTCCAAACTGAGGAAACATTCACATGAACAATAAAAGAAGGAAACAAGACTTTCTATACAAACATTAGTGAAAGGAGAAAGTCCAGAGAGGGTATTGCTATGATCAAAGGGGATAAGGGGGAGTGTGCAGAGGAGGACCAAGGAAAAGCATCTATCCTAAACAGATACTTCTGCTTAGTATTTACTGAGGAGAAAGTAGGGCAGAGCTCACAGCTCAGCACCATGGACACAGAGGGGAGGGAGGTGTGCACAATTCCCTTCACAAAAGAAGGGGTCTTACAAGAGCTCGCTAAGCTCAGGATGGACAAGGCAATGGAACCTGATGGCATACATCCTAGGGTACTAAAGGAGCTAAGGATGGAACTAGCAGAGCCATTAGCAGAACTGTTTAGTGAGTCTGTCAGCACAGAAGAGGTCCCAGAAGACTGGAGAAGGGCTCATGTGATCTCGCTTCACAAGAGTGGCAGCAGGGAGGAGGCAGGGAACTACAGACCAGTCAGTCTTACCTCAGTAGCGGGCAAGAGTATGGAGGCACTCCTTAAGGAAAGGATAATGCAACATCTGGAATCCATAGGAGCACAGGATCCAAGACAGCACGGGTTTATAACAAGAAGGTCCTGTCAAACTAATCTCATTTCTTTGATTGGGTTACCAGAGTGGTGGATCAAGGGGATGTAGTTGACTTCAACAAAGCTTTTGATACTGTTCCACATAGAAGACTGATTAATAAGCTAGGCTCGGGGTGGGTCAGAAGCTGGTCTACTGGGTGGCAAACTGGTTGGTGGGCAGAAAAAACAGAGTGGTGGTAAATGGCATAGAGTCAGAAGAGGTGCAAGTCACAAGGGGGGTACCTCGGGGATCAGTCCTGGGGCCAGTCCTCTTCAATATCTTCATCAGTGACATTGCAGATGGACTAGAGGATAAGGTTTGTCAGTTTGCATATGACACCAAGATCTACAACTGAGTAAATGATCCAGATGGGGTGGGCAGAATGAGAAGAGATCTGGAAAAAAACTGGCAAAATTGTCTGAAGAGTGGCAACTGGGGTTTAATGCAAAGAAGTGCAAGATCATGCACATAGGGAAGAGGAACCTTGAAGCTACCTATAGGTTGGGAGGAGAGTTGCTGGCAATCATAAGGGAAGCAAGAGACTTGGGCATAATAATCACAGATGACCTGAAATCATCCAAGCAGACCACTAAAGCAGTAGGTAAGGCTAGAGGGATGTTGACATTTATTAGTAGGAGTATTACAAGTCATAAGAGGGAGGTAATAATCCCTCTTTAAAAGACACTGGTTAAGCCCCATCTGGAGTACTGTGTCCAGTATGGAAGGCCCCACCTGCACAAAGACATTAACAAAATGGAGGCAGTCCAGAGAAAGGCAACCAAAATGATGCAGGGACTGCATCAGAAAACATATGAGGACAGATTAAAGGAGGTCAATATGAATACCCTAAAGCAAAGGAGGGAGAGAGGTGATATTTTCATTTCATTTCATATTTTAGTCATACAAATTATATGAATTAGGATTAACTCAATTGAGCTTCTGATCATTTACAACAAGGTCCTAGAGATTGCAAGAACAGTCAGACACAATACAAAAAAACAGCACAATATAACAGATACATATACACTTTCTATATATTGTAAGTACAAATTAAGTAAAATCACTCAATCAGGGTTTCAGGCATGTAAAAACATAATAAGGGCATAGAAATGTCCTACAGTTTCAAATAGAACAACATGATGTAGAGCAGATAACAGACTTCCTAAATCAGGACTTAATCCCTATCCACAGATTTCTACCCTTGTTACACTTAATGTTTGTTGATAATCCATTCCTCTCAAGAGAACCCCTATAAAAAAAACAGATTGCCGACCAATTTCTAATTTACATTTTGGAATTTCAAAATCAGGGGCATTTGCTGTTCTTAGTGAGTTCAGTTTATCCCATTTTGTCACCCCTGTGACTATGGAAGGGGGTAAATCACCCAACCAGCCCTTATACATAAATGTGAGTAGGTGTTCTGTCCTTATTCTCAAAGTCTCAACCACTCCAATTGATTAAACAAAAAACACTTGTGGGTAGTACTGGGGGCATTCAAGATAAATCTAGCCAGTCTACCAATGCACACCTCCAGTCTCTCCAAATCACTTTTTTTACCAGAAGCAGAGATAAAATCCCCATAATTCAACATGGGCATTATCATTGAATTAACAACCCTGCCTCTTACCTCAGGACTCATACAGTGCCTAATCCTATATAGGGCTCCAAGTTTTTTCCCCTTTTTTTTCAAAATGTAATTTTTATTCAGTTTCTTTATTAGTGACACTAAAACAAAGGATGTGAGATATGGCTTATACAAATTACATTCATTCTATATAGTAGTTTGTGCACATAATTTCTGTGATACAGTCTCCAGACAATTATTATTTTGCTTAGAACAGGTAAATTAGTACAAATGCATAATGTATAATATTGGTAAAACTGTAGGATCCATATACTCCAGAGGAATCAAAAAATATACGTCCTCTAGACAAATTACCTCAAGGGTCTCCCCTCGTCCCAGCCACCTTCCCATATTTGTACTATTCAACACTATCATGGTACAAAATGGGATCTTGCAATGTAATATAGATAACCCATTTTTGCCATCAGATTTCAAATGGATTTACGTTATTTAGCCCCCTAGAGAGGAGTCTCTCCATGATATAAATTTCGCTCATGACCTTGAACCAGTCCTGGATTGAGGGAGGAGTACACCGACCCCAATGGCAAGTAATCGCCTTTTTAGCTGCAAGGATATAAGTGACAAGAAGAGGCCCTCCAGGTATGCGAAGGCATTCAGGCGGCACAGACAAAAGCACCAGTTCAGGACTAAGAACTACCTCCTCTCCCACCAACTCCCCAAGATCCCCAGCTATCTCTTGCCAGAACCGTCTCAGTCTAGGGCAGGACCATAGTACATGGAAGTGACCTGCCATATTCTCACTGCATGCCTTCCAGCATTTCCCCATGGGCTCATGTATAAATTTAGCTATCTTAGCTGGGGTATTAAAAAATCTGTTCCTTGCCTTCCAGGAGAATTTTCTCCAGTAGGGGGCCCCCAGAACCTTCAATGAGAGCTTTGTGTATTTTCCCCAATCTTCCTCTGAGACTGGGACAGAACGTTCTCTGTTCCAGGCCTCTAAAATCATCCTAGTTGACTCCCTAGACAGCTCTTGTAGTCCCTTGTACACCAGTCCAATGAAGTGGGGCCATATCTGCCCCCTCCAGAGTAGTTACAAAGAGGTATAGCAACAGGGGAAGGGGGCTTGGCATAGTGCTTATGAGGGACCCTCTGTGTTAAAAGTTCTCTAACTTGTATATATATTTGGAGGTCCTCCTGCTGCAACCCATGTAATTCCTGCAATTTAGGAAAAAGAATAATTCATTCTGAATCAATAACTTGAAAGATAAACCTAAGGCCTCTCTTATGTTAGTTGTATATATTAGTTGTTCAATGTCTGTGCCATCTGTGGAGAAAGATATCCTGCCTCTGACTTTATGAACCCCAGGAAATAGCAAGAATAGCAGACCATCTCTAATTCTGAGGAGGAGCGAAGTTTATACCAGATCCCTAGGTTTGATTGTGCTTACACAACTGGATGGAATGATGCTTGTGTGACTTGATATACGATGTGGATTTGATTTACATTGTGGCTTTCTGCCTCTCTATCTATGGGATATATCACCCTATTAGGGTTACAACACGAGGAACCCTAGAGGAGGGTTCCCCCCCCCATAGGTGCCGCAGGAATGATTCCATCAGCTAAAGGTAGCTTAGGAAGAAGCCCACAGGTAAGAGAGACGTGCCACTGGAGGAGGAGGCATGGATGGTGGAGCAAAGAGAAACAAATCATGGAATGGCCCAGGGTGAAGTACCCTGGTGGAGGAGTGACATAGTTGCTCCACCCAATCGAACCTCAGGCTTGAGCCTTCCCATTCGATTGTGCTTACGCAACTGGATGGAATGATGCTTGTGTGACCTGATTTATGATGTGGATTTGATTTATGTTGTGGCTTTCCGCCTCTCTATCTATGGGATATACCACATGAGGAACCCTAGAGGAGGGTTCCCCACCATAGGTGCCACAGGAATTATTCCATCTGCAAAAGGTAGCTTAGGAAGAAGCCCAAAAGAATACCCAAATGGGTGTCAAGCATCAAAGAGGCAAGGATGATGACTGAATGAAATCTGAGAAGATGATTAAGGCAGACTTCCTAAGGAGAAAAGGGAAAGCCAGGGCCACCATCCACCTCCATCCAACAGCAGAACCTAGTTAACCTAAGATGACACTAACCCTAACTAATAGTATGACCATTGGCTAACCTAAGAAAGCACTAACTCAAATATTATGACCATTGGCATGGAGGAGAGGAAAAAAATCCTTTAAGGAGGAAACCTCTGGGGATCCAAGGCCTAGGTCGTCTTCCCTCCAGGCTGACGATGTTTGATTTAAGGGTGTATGTCGTTAACGAGAAGGATATGAGTAGAGAAGATGACTGGATAGGGAAAACCCCCAAAAAGAAAGCACAGATCAAAGAAGAAACATGAGACAGCGGGGATCCGAGAGGGGTATGCCGAGGAGTCGATGGGAAGGAGTAGATCCATGTAGAAGTCAAAGGCACAAAGGGCATCCAGATGCGCTCATGAGAAGATGGAAGATGAAGAAAACTGATGATGATTACCGCAGGAGTGCTACAGTCCAACGTAAGAAGACTGAGGACGAGGAAGACGGACGATGATGAGTGCTGCGGGGCACAGCGGGTTGATGAGGTAGCAGAAGACCCCCTTGAAAGGTATGCTTGATTGATCGATGTGAGTGTGAGGAAGAGGACACAGGAATTGAACTCTAAAATGAACTTGGATGATGGTGGAGAACAGCCAGCTAGCCCTTAGCAAAGGTGATGTACAGGAAGGCATGGTCTTGAGTGGAGATAGAGTCAAATTGCGGTAGCAGGGATGATAAAGCGATGCGATGAAGTAGACCTCAATGCCAAGAAGGCAGGCCTGGAACCAGAGGGTAAGCTCGGGTCAAGTGATTGAGAGGAGTAAGCTTGGGTTGAGCGATCAATGGGAGCAAAGTGGGCGACAGACGATGGAGTGAAGCCATGAGTGGAGTGAATCCTTGATGGCTGGTATGAGGATAAGGCATAGTGAATGATGACTGGAACCATGAACTTGATACATGCAGCAGGAGGGCTGTGGGTCGAGCAGGTGGCATATGATGCATGACAGGTATGCCCAAAAGAAATATCGATAGCAGGCCAGACGGAGCAAGCGAACATCTCAGACATGGTGGTGAGCCACAAGAGCATGGTGAAGGAAGATGACACTGAATCTGTGTTGAAATGTTGCCATCCAGAGGCTATAAGGGGCCATGGCATCTGAAATAACACAAGGAAAAAAACAAGAGAGTCACCAGATATTGCAGCGGCAGGGAAAGCAGAGCAGGAGCCAGAGACCAAAGAAACAGCAGAGCCAAATCTGGGCAGAGAGACAGGTGCATGGGAGGCATGCATATCAGCCAGTATAGCAAACATCCAGGTGCTCCAAAGAGCAAACTCCATTGTGCGCATATAAAGGAGCAAACACATACTTGTGCAAAAGACTGCTTCGATTGTGCTAACGCAACATGAAGAGATGATAAAACAACCATACAGGCAGAGTCAGTGACGAGGGGGGGACAAGAGAATCCTGAGAAATGCCCAGCGACGTTTAGATGCAGAGTGTGACATATAATCAGAAGTGAAAATGAAAATACTTGGCAGGGATCAGCACCAGTGTTGAGTGAGATTGCATTAAGACATGAAGGCAGTGCATTCAGAGATCAACCAATGCTGTAAAAGAAGTCCTTCTGGCATGTACATACAAGCGAATGCCATGCACTGAAGGCTGAACCCGTTCTCCAAAAGAGCTGTGAAATACAGAGAGGAGAACACCCAAAGAACATTGACAGTGATGTCCAGAATATATAGGATAGTGCATGGGGAACAGTTGACAACAGGGCTATTCTTTCACCTAGTTGGCACTATGACGACGGATTGATTACCTCGAGAGTGTAGCTTGAGAGGTAATCCGTCCTCATAATGCCAACGAGGTGAAAGATGCCCTGTTGTCAACTGTTCCCCATGCACTTTTCTTTGTAGTGTATGGTGGAACATTGTTTTTTTTGGGAAAAAAATCAGTTACTAGAAGGAAAAAAGAACTTTACATTTTGAACATTTTCACGCTTGGCATTTTAACTGCTTAAGAACTTTACATTGTGAACGTTTTAATGCTAAACATTAGTACTGCCTCTGACATTGCTGCTTTCGCCATGTGTCCAGTCTATGGAGTGAGTCCTAACTGTCAAATGCTGCTCGAGGACATGTAGACGTATCGGCGCAGTAGAAAATATCCCTGCTGCACTGCGAACGTCACTAGTGTGTGACTACAAGGTTTCGAAAACGATGGATTTCGGTGGAGAACGACGTTCCACCATACACTATAGCAAAATAGCCCATCAACTCCCCATCAGGGCCATTGAATCTCCCCAGCATTTGAAACACCCGATCTGGGCAGAATAGGTCAGGCCAAGCAGCGAGTTACAGGACAGGACCCCAGGAGCATCCCAGCAAAGAGCACAGAGAAGAGCCATGGCTCAAGGAAGGACATGGTGCTGCTGCGAAGGGGGAGTAGAAACTGATTGCATTTCAAGTGCATGTGGAGCAAAATGGGATGTGAGCAGCGAGGTAGAATGGAAAGCCGGTGTGGTGGGTGACATCACACCCCGAAGGCGCCAGCCTGGACTGATCAGCAACTAGCAAGCAGAATGGCAGCACGTGAAGGAACCATGAGGGAACAGGCGGAGACGTGCTGGGAGAGAGCGCCACGAAGCGGACCAGTGTACGATGCAGCAAGTGGGTAAAAAGGAAGGGAGCCACTGCCAACAGCCGGGGGGGGGCACAAAACTCAGGAGGGGGGGAGGAGAGAGAGAGAGAGATTCAGCCAGTGGCAGCTTAAGGGAGTGAGGCAGGAGACATAAAGCAGTAGTGAGATGGCGGAAGCAGCCAGAGGCCAAACGAAGCAGAGAACTGAGCAAGAGATGACACAGCTGACCAGGCAGCCAACGTGGACTCCGGCTGAAATGAGAAATGAATCCTGGGAAGGCCCAGGGTGAAGTACCTTATAAAGCCTAGTGGGGGAATGATGTAGTTGCTCCACCCAATCGAATCTCAGGCTTAAGCCTTCCCATTAGATTGCATACCCTCAAAGTAGGTGAGTGTCCCTGTTGGGGGAGGCGCTCAAGGAATGGACCACCTCTATTACATCTTGAATCTGATTTAGGGCTAGCTCTAAAGTCTTCCAAGGGAGATCATATGCCGGGTTACTCCAATGCATAATTCTAGTTAGCACCGTAGCCTGTGCATATTTAAGTAGGCTAGGAAGGGCCAAGCCTCCTCTCTCCTTAGGGAGCAGTATTATGGTCCATCTAATTTGTGGCTTTTTACCCATCCAAATAAACCTGGCCAAGATTCTGTTCCACAAAGTAAACTATGTAGAGGTAGGAAAAATAGGTATTGTTTGAAATAGATACAGCAGTCTAGGTAAAATGTTCATGTGAATGAGATCTACCCTACAGTAAAAGGGAAGATGGAGTTGGGACCATTCATGAATATCGCTCTCTATTATTTGGATGAGAGGCTCATAATTTATTAAAATAATATTTTGTATACATTTTTAATTAAACTATTTATATGAGCTCCCCAATTTAGGGACTCATCAAGCCATATACCTAAATATTTATAAGACTGAACCTGTTGGATCGGGGATCCCTCCAGGGTATCCACCCTCAGGGTCAAATTATCCTGAGCAGTCTCTGACTGATGGAACAATAACAACTGTGTTTTTTAAGGATTTAAGACTAAACTACTGTCTTTAAGAAAGACCTGCAGCTCATTAAAGGTATCTGTAACTTATCTTGAATTTTGTTTAATGTAAAATCAGAAGTATATATAATAGTATCATCAGCATATAAATGAAAAAAAAATAGATGGATCTGTAAAGTTTATCCCATTAACATATATATTGAACAATAAAGGACCCAGGATGGAACCCTGGGGGACTCCCAATCGAACAGGAACAAAACACGATCTCCAACCTCCCAAGGATACCATTTGAGTTCTATCAGTTAGGTATGAGGTGAGCCAATGGAGACTAGGCCCCACCAACCCCAGACAGACCTCTAGAATAGGAGGACAACATGATCCAAGGAATCAAAGGCCTTAGGTAAGTCAACAAAAACTATACCTACCGGTGTGCTCCCATCCAGGGCAGTCTGAATATCCCCAGTAACCTTGACCAAAGCCGAGATACTACTATATGATTTCCTAAATGCTGATTGCATATTATTCAAAAGGCTCTGTGATTCCGAATGCCTGACAATCTGGGTGGCCACAAGCCTTTCAAAAATCTTTGAAACCTGGGGCAAGAGAGAGAGATAGGGTGGTGGTTACCCATCTCTGGCTTGTCTCCCCCTCTGAAGATGGGCACTACTTTCAACTCTTTCCGGGCATTAGGACATTCTCCTGTGTCAAGGGAGAGATTAAATAAGTAAGATATGATCAAAACATTCAAACATCTTAAGGGCATTGACAAGGTGAAAGAGTCTAACATGTTTCAATATAAGAAAAATAGAAGGGCAAGAGGACACAGCATGAGATTAGAGGGAGGCCGATTAGGGAGTAATGTGAGGAAGTTCTTTTTCACAGAAAGCGCTGTGGCTGCATGGAATGGCCTGCCTCAGGAAGTGGTGGATATGAATACAGTGCAGGGCTTCAAACTGGCATGGGGTAGGCATAAGGGAGCAATTCAGATGAGTATGAATAGATAGGCCATTGACAGAGTAAAGGCCTATGGCACATTCATAAGGTAGAAAAAAATGAGCAGACTGGATGGGCCTTGAGGTCCTTATCTGCCATCAACTTCTATGTTTCTATGTTACAATAAATTGATGGCAAAGTGGTCCTGGTCAGAGTCAAACCCAATGTGTCCAAAAGTATATTTTCAACTAAGTGGCTCCAAAATAATAGTTGTAACAGTAAAGAAAAGGTACACACAAATAGAAATAAATCAGTAAAGTTGGCAGAAAAAAAATTATCATTCACGGCTTAGTCAAAACTTAGTCCATAAGGTCCAAAGAAATGAATAGACAAGAATTTCATGAATGACCTCTGCACATCAAATTTAAATCAACTGAGATATTTACCTGTTTTACTACTACAACTATTATTTTTAAGTAAATTGGCTGTAAATGCACTTTTCACACACTGGGTTCAACTCCCCCACCCTCCCAGCCACTTTGTCATTAATCTATTGAACCGGGACAGCACTAGCTTTTCAAAGCTGCCTTAAGTCCTGTGTTCCTGGATGACATGATGCCTGGCCATAAAAGTTGAGTGACTCCTTCATAAATAATCTTAGTGCAATGTTATTCGCACAATGTTATTATTTTCCTGTCCTCCAGAAGTTACCTTGTTGCTGGTGATTGGATTTACTGCTAATTTCTATCTTGAAGTTAGTGGGACCAAAAACTCCAAACACACAGCTACCATCTTATGTATCATACCATCTTACAGCATGTATTGTCTAGTATGCAAATGTTTAACAGCCGCAGTTCTTGATATTTTATATTATGTGTTCCAATAAAGATAAACATATAATTTACATTATTTTCTCCATAGAAAATGCACAACTGTATTTATGTACATCAAAAACAGGTTTGGAAAAATTGCCATTTATACTGTAATAAATGCCCTTCTGATCCAACTACTGTTCCATAAGTGAAACATGGACTTGCATTTTTCTGAGATAAGGAATTCCTCCTCAGTATCTCTGTGAGGCCTCTTTTGAGAGCAGTGAGTAGGTGGTTAATTAAGCAATAAGGCACGACAAGGTGTGTGTTATCGTGTAATAACTTCACTCCTGGGGTGGGTTGAAGCACGAGGTGAAGCCGAGTGCTTCCACCACCACCCCAGGAGTGACGTTATTACATGATAACACACACTTTGGAGTGCCTTATTGCAATTACACGTAGGCTCAATGTTATACAAAACAAAAATAAAAATAAAAATGTTTTTAGTAGATTTTTTGTGAGGCAGTATATATATCTTTGTTTCTGAAAAAAAAATCCATAAAATCATCCAAAAAATCAACACAGTGATGTTATTGTGTAATATCATCACTGTCTCAGGCACACACTGACCAATCAGAGTCCAGGAAATTTTCTTGCCATTGTATAATTCAGCTTTTCCTAAGTTGTTCTGCCTGAAGTCATTCTTCAATGCTATGTTAGACTATATTTTTTATTTGTATACTAAATGGCATATTTGACAGACTTGTTACTAGGTATTGGAATTTCAGGAAAAAAGCTTCACAAATTGACTTTATATTTTGTGTGTGTTACCTGTGTAGTGCACGAAGGAATCATAGGGGGAAGCAAATGAGGTGAGAGACAATTAGCTTTTGTTTACCGTGTAAGCCGTAGATCAAGTAGAGTGTGCGGCAAAACTCAAGATAATAAACAAGCATTTGTCAATGCCGAATGTTTGCTTACTGGCATTGGCAGTGGTAGTGCAGAAGTTACAGAGCTGCGTAATAGGAATGGCAGTGAAGTACTGAACTGAAGCCAACCCCACTACCACCCTGCAGAGAGTGACAGGCATTGGGGTGTGCATTTGGGTCGTCCGGCATAACAGCCACGCCATTTCACCACACCCCACTCTGCAGAGACTGACAAGTGTCACGTGGTTCCTTGGGGTCTTTGGCCCTTATGCGCCACTTCCATTTCATTAGGAACATGTGTGAGATGGGTGCAATATAGAAGAATGGGGTGAAGTTTAAAGGTCAAGAGTCCAAGGCATACCTCGATGCTCTCAGTGACTGCAGGGTGTGGAATGGTATGAGCATCACAGGCAAGAATCCAAGTCACACCTTTGATCTCTGTCATTCTCTATAGGGTTGGGCGATTTAGTTGAAAAGCCTAATACCTCAGGTATCTGCTGGTATTTTAACTCAAATTTTCAACATGTTTGTTTTGGACCCCACCTCATGAACAGGGGAATATCAGTTTGGTAGCCAAAGCTGCTTATGCACAGTGACTATGGGATTTAGCACCACAGGTGCAAAAATATTCGAACAGGCTGTAAAAATGACAGCTGTACTCTGTCATGGGAGGGGAAAAATGGCTATGTTGCAAATGTGTAGTAAAATATTTAAAAAATGGTGAAGTCACGAGCGACATAGAAACTGTGCAATGCGCACCTGCTATATATAAGTAGGTTGGGGATATTTTATAGCAGATTGTCAACTAAGGCATTTTGGTGCCTCCGATCATGAACAGTGTCACTGTGATTTTCTTTATCTGTGCCGAACAATGATTTCCGACAGCGACCTCGCATCTCTGCACTGAAAGTGTGAAAACACACTTCGGCCATGTTGTGAAAAATGGCAGCTGTACTGTTCATAAGGAAGTGTTGAAAAATGCCACTAGTGAAAATCTGGACTGAAAATATTACAGTCATGAACTAACGAGGATGCGGAAACTGCACAATGCTCACTCGTAACACAGTCATTTTATGGACTTTTGTCACCAAATTTTCAACATAGCCATTTTAAGACCTCTGCTCATGAACAGTGTAACTGTGATTTTCTTAATCTGTCCTAAACATTGCTTTCGCACACCAACAGCACCATTGTGCGCTACATGCGCGATAACACATTTTGGGTGACATATGAAAAATTGCAGCTGTACTGTTCATGAGGAAGTTTAATAAAATGGACATGTTGAAAATCTAGAGTGAAAATATTAAATTTGCAAACTTACGAGCATGCATAGGAACTGTGCAACGCACGCTCGTAAAAGTCATTTCTAGGCATTTTTCCACCAAGTTTTCAACATAGCCATTTTAAGACCTCTGCTCATGAACAGTGTCACTGTGGTTTTGTTAATGTGTCCCATACATTGAGCTTGCACACCGACTGCGCCATTGTGCGCTACATGGGCAGAAACACATTTTGCTCAGGATGTGAAAAATGACAGCTGTACTGCTCATAAGGAGGTGTGGAAAAATGGCAATGTTGGAAATCTGGAGTGGAAATATTGAAAATTCGCAAACCTACGAGCGTGCGTGGGAACTGTGCAACGCACACTCGTAAAACAGTCATTTTTAGGAATTCTGTCACCAAATTTTCAACATTGCCATTTTAAGATCTCTGCTCATGAACAGTGACATGGTGATTTCCTTAATGTGTCCCATACACTGAGTTCGCACGACTGCGCCATTGTGCGCTACATGGGCAGAAACACGTTTTGGGTGAGATGTGAAAAATGACAGCTGTACTACTCATAAGAAGGTGTGGAAAAATGGCAATGTTGAAAATCTGGAGTGGAAATATTGAAAATTCGCAAACCTATGAGCGTGCGTAGGAACTGCGCAACACACGCTCGTAAAACAGTCATTTTTAGGATTTTTTTCACCAAATTTTCAACATAGCCATTTCAACACCTCTGCTCATGAACAGTGTCACTGTGATTTTCTTAATTTGTCCCGTACATTGATTTCACACACCGACTGCACCATTCTGCGCTACAAAGGCGGAAACACATTTTGGGTGAGATGTGAAAAATGACAGCTGTACTACTCAGAAGATGGTGTGGTGAAATGGCAATGTTGAAAATCTGGAGTGAAAATATTGAAATTTCGCGAACTTACGAGCCTTCGTAGGAACTGCGCAATGCACGCTGTTAAACAGTCATTTTTTGAATTTGGTACCACCCTCAACATGGGGTTTTGGCCCCTTCTGTGAATGATGTCACTGTCATGGCGGTATTCAGTCCTGAAGGGTGATTTCACAGTCACCTGCCGAAATCACCCTTCTAGTCCGAATAACGCCATGACAGTGACATCATTCATGAGAAGGGGTCCCAAAACCCCATGTTGAAAATTTGCAAAATTCCCAAAATGCCTGAGATGTGCAATAAAGTTGAACCCTCCTATCTAGCCCATTATACAGCTTACCAGCATTTCTCAGTTCGATGGTCGCCTTTGAAGAGTGCAGACGTGGTTCCCGTCCACCGAAGATCGCTGCCGAGTCCGGAGGTAAGTATGGGGTGAGGGGGTGGGAGGCTGGCAGCGCATGGGTGGGTGCGGATGTGGGAGGGGGCCGGGAGACGCCGCCATGGGACAGTTTTTGTTTTACAGAAGAAAAAGACGCTGATTACGGCCACGCTGGGGTGGCTCCAGCGGCACAATGACTTGGGGAGCGCTCAGCTGACGGGGATTGGGCACCTGTCGGCAAAAAACCTATTGGGACGCTTTGCCATTCTGGGGTGGGCTCCCAGCGTGGCACAGGACAGCAAAGGCGTTCGGCCGATGAGGATTGGGCACCCTGCCATAAAATCATTGATTGCTATGTTGGGGTGGGCTCTCAGCATGGCACCAAATACTGGAAGGGGGAGACGATGCAGCGTAGCCGACGGATTGGGCACCCGTGGCTTATAAGGGTTGTGTATGGGGCGCCCATGGGCGGTGGTAAGTTAGCCAAGATGCTTTCTATCGCTGTTTCACTGGGCATAGCCTCTTTTTCAATCAGAGGTTATTGCATTTTGGAGCGTATTGCTAGACAGCCCAAAATGCATTGGCTTACAGGGGCCGCACCTGCCAGCTCGCTGCCTGAATTGGAGGAGGAGGTGACACACCTCCGAAATCTCCGATGATGGCACTATGTTTCTTGCACATGCGTGCAAGCAAACATAAAAATGGTCAGACGAGGTGGGCCCAGCAGCTTTTATCTGCATCCATTTCTAGGTTTCTTTTTTGAAAAATGTTTGGGGGTCTCCCACTGCTGGTAGCTCGGTTGTGGATTTACCTGTCTGATCCAGTATCCAGTCCCTTCCCTCTCCCTGGGGATCATCTTTGGGCATGGCAGTGGTGGTGGCTGCTTCCCCCTAAATCCCCACCCTGAGGACATCAGCATGAAAGAACTATGTCCAGTCTGGTGAAGTGCTGATGCATGTCTCTTCCTACGGTGGTCACTGGCATTTCATGGACATGAGACATGCCACTTGTAAGTAAATCCCCCCCCAGAATAAAACACTGGCCCAGTTCCCAAACAATGATGCACCCCCCACACACACACACATCCCCAAACCAGAGGTGGTTAGTGGCCTCCCTCCCACCTGCAGCACTGACAATCTACCACCACAGTCCCATGTGCCTGCCTGTTGGTGCCATGGTAGTGGATGGTGAGCAAAACAGCCCTCCACAAACCATCTTGGCCACCCATCATGTTACAGGAGCAGGGAGTGTCAAGGTTAATAAGCTTATTAAGCTGCGCACTCCATGCTCCTGTCAGCCTGCTGGTGTCTGAGGTGGTGTGTGGAGGGCTGTGTTACTCACTGTCCACTGACCATGGCATCAATAGACATGTATGGAGACATGTATGGGGACTGGGGAGTGGATATTCAGTGACACAGGTGTGAGGGGGACCAGTAACCTCCATCAAGGGACTGGCTCGGGGTAAATCACTGCTTAGTAACAAGGCTGAGGCTTTATTGTGTGGGGTGGAAGAATAACTTGCTAGTGACACGGTGCGTGGCTGTGGCATGCCAGTGATCACCAGGGGAGACTGACTTGACAAGCCATTGCTGGGGATCGGGAGAGGGTAGGGACCACTGGACACAAGGGAATATAGCACCTTTTTTGCATCTGCGTGACAAGGAGCGCAAGGCACAGTACAAAGTTTTGAGCTGCACTTTGCACCTATGAATAACAGGCCCTAAGATTTGTAAGGATGCTCAATTGCCTATTCGCCTACAATACATAAACAACACATTACTAAATTCCTTTTTTAGGTTACTTCTAAGTCAGTAAGTCAACGTAATGCACTTTAATACTGAAGTAATTTGCTTTGGTGGTACTTTTGCCACATCGTATCTTTTTAATTCATTTTACATTTTAGTTGATAATCCAGGAAATAAAATGCTCCCTGGTTTGGTTTGGATGTTTGTACATGCTTGTCACAGACTGAAGTACAGCATTAATTAAAACAAGTCACTGCTTTGTCTTAGTTACTTAATGATTGTAATTCTGCAAGCAAATTACTTCTGAGCTTACAAGGTTTACTTATTCATTTGAAACTCCAGTGATGCTAGGGGAAGGAACACTTTCTTTTGTAAATCCTTGTGATTTTTATGTTGGCTCACACATGAGCGCCAGCCAGCATATTGCAGTAGTAGCAGATTTGGAGGTGCGGTCACTGTGGGCGAATATAGGGCACACATCAGTAGGTGCTTCTCTCATTCCCCAATAAGGCAGCTGTAGGCACTGACACCAGCAACATGTAAACTGGCCACCAGATCTAAGAAAATGTCCACTGCAATGAGAGCCAAGCTCATCATGCAGCGGCGTGCCTTTCCTGGTGAAGCAGTTTAATAAACATGGCAGCACTGACTGCCACCACGCAGAGTGACCCAACCTACTTCATTTGCCAATGGGGGAGCCCACTCCCCGTCGGCATAATGCCCCTCTTCCATTTAAAGTTTATGCCGAGGTGATGCCCAATCCCCTCGGCATCATGTGCCCTCCCAAACTGTCTCTGTTTGCCAATGGGGGGCCCAATCCCCATCGTATTCAGTCCCCCTTCCCCGTTTATTTTGCCGATGGGAGAGCCCACTTCCCATTGGCATAATGACCCTGCCACTTTTGTTGTGTGCTGAGGGGAGTGCCCAGACCCCCATGGCTCTTGTCCCCCCCCCCTTCGGTATGTGCTGATGGGGGGTGCCCAATCCCCCGTCGGCTACAGCACCATCCCAACAAACAGTCAGGTGGCACGCTGGAAGACCCACCCCAGTGTGCCAAATGCCCCTGTAAAGCAAGAACCGTTCTGCAATGTTTTGTTTTTTTTAAACCTGCAAACCAGAGAGAATGGTCCTTCATCAACTCTGGTGGCCTTCCCCCAACCCGCGCCCACCCTCTGAGCACCACACCTCCCCACACCCCCCACCCCATACATACCTCCAGAGCATGGTACGACGATCTTCGGTGGACCGGGAACACGTCTGCACTCTTCAAAGCCGACCGCGAACTGAAGAAATGCCAGTAAGCTGTATAATGACATAAATAGATTTTTTTCAACTTTGGTGCATATCTCGGGCATTTTTGGGATTTTGGCACCAACTTTTCAACATGGGGTTATTGGGACCCTCCTCATGAATTCAGTTACTGTCATGGCGTTTTCAGCCCCAAAGGTAAATTTCACAGCCACTTATGCGGAATCACCTTTCAGGACGATTAATGAAATGACAGTGCCACTGTTCATGAGGGGGGGCTCTCAAAAAGCCCATGTTGCAAATTTGGTGGAAAAAATAAAAAACAAAAAAGGCTGTTTTATGAGAGTGCATTGCACAGTTTCCACGCACACTCATAACTTCATGAATCTGTAATATTTTCACTCCAAATTTTCAAAATTGTCATCTTTCCATACCTCCTTATGAACAGTACAGGTGTCATTTTCCATATACTGGCAGAAATGTGTTTTTGCGCGTCCAGCACAGAATAGCGTGGTTGCTGTGTGAAATCATTTTTCGGGACAGTTTTAGAAAATGACGGTGACACTGTTCATGAACAGAGGTCCTAAAATGCCTATGTTGAAAATCTGGGGACGAAAGTCCATAAAATGACTGTGTTACAAGCGTGCATTGCGCAGTTTCCACACACCCTTGTAACTTCGCAAATTTGCAATATTTTCATGCCAGATTTTCAAAACTGGCCTTTTTTCACACCTTCTTATGAACAGTACAGCTGTCATTTTTCACATCCTGCCCAAAATGTGTTTTCACACCTGTGGCACACAATGGCGTGGTTGCTGTGGGAAATCAACTTTTGGGACACATTAACAAAATCACAGTGCCACTGTTCATGAGGGGAGGTCACAAAATGCCTATGTTGAAAATGTGGTTAAAAAAATCCCAAAAATAATTGGGTTACGGACGTGTGTTGAGCAGTTTCTATGCCTGCTCATGACTTCACCAATTTTTCATATTTTCACTCCAGATTTTCAATGTTGCCATTTTCTTACACCTCCTCATGAACAATACAGTTGTCATTTTTCACATCTTGCCCAAAATGTGTTTTCGTGACTGTGTCACCAAATGGCATAGCCACTGTGCAAAACCACCTTTTGGCTAACATACTGATAGTGTCGCTCTTCATGAGGTGGGGTCACAAAAAGCCCATGTTGAAAATTTGGAGTGAAAATACCAAAAACGCCTACGGCATTAGGGTTTCCAACTGTAACATCCCACTCGGTAGAGACTGACAGGTGTCAGGGGTGTGACTTGGGATCATTGGCTATAATGCTCATGCCATTCCACCCCCACCTTGCAGCCAATGACAGGCATCGAGGTGTGCCTTGGAGTATTCAGCCCTAAAGTTCACCCCATTCTCCTATACTGCACCCATCTCAGCATATTTCCTTATGGAATGGGGAAAGTATAAGGCCCAAAGACCCCAAAGCACACCACGACACTTGTCAGTGTCTACAGGGTAGGGTGAGGTTAAATGGCATGAGTGTTATAGATGATGACCCAAAGGCACACCCCAATGCCTGTCAGTCTCTGCAGGGTGGGGGTGGGGTTGGCGTCAATTCAGTACTTCACTGCCATTCCTATTATGCAACTCTAGCTCCTGCACTACTAATGCCAGTGAGACAACATTCGGCATTGACAAATGCTTGTTCTGAAATGACACCACTGCTGTGTGGAATGTGCCTTTTGACTCCTAGATGTGGCAAGGGATACTAGTATCTCCACTGCATTTGGGCCTCTCTCTTCACTGCTGTCTTTTGAAATGCATATCCTAAGACTGACTTCAACAGACAGGGGCATGGGGGATGGGGATCTCTGAGAAATCTGAGGGGCTGCTGAGGCAGCCAATAAATTAGACCCTCGGGTGGGGAAATTAGTTTGCTGTTGTCTGTTTTATTATGTGTGAGCTGCCTGGCCTTCGGTCAACACACATAACAGAGGAGCACTAGGAAAACAAGTATTTTACATTTAGGCTCGTGACTGATTCAGACTCTGCTGCATCCCAACTGAGGATCCCCATCATGTAAGTGACCATCTTCATGCAAATAACAGTTAGGATGATCAGTTTTTGCTGTTTTATATTTACCATTTAAGTTTCATCCAAACCACGCTTAAAGTAAATCATTAATAAGCATGTTCTTAGCATACTAATAATATGTATTTCATCACTGAAATCTACCTGTACATGTGTTTATGAAGTACTTGATATATACAAATGTCTGTTCTTTATTTTAGTCTTTGGTAACCAGGTAAGGCCTGTTAGACAGACATGCCTATTTTCAGGAGTGACCTAGGAGCACTGGGGAGGTTAAGTGACTTGCTCAGAGTCACACAGTATGCATGAGGAGGTTGTGGGAATCAAGTCCATGTCTGCTAGTTGTACCAAACTCATTTATAGTTCATTGCTCTTACCACCAAGCTATACTGCCACCCCAGTCTATGGATAGCTATAAATGTTTAAAGTACTTAACACATACCCAGAAAGATACAATATACAGTTTGAATACTAACATACTAAGATGCCAGCAGAGGAGGCCTTATGGTCTTTCGTGTCTGCTTGTTAGTCAGCACCCACACAAGGGGCCAGTTTCGCTGTTTCCACCTCCCCCTTGGGTTTCACTGTCCCCAGTCCAAGATGTTCCCCTGTATTGGACCTTGTCAGATTCAACCTCCCCCTATACCTGTCCCATCCGCTCTTAAACCCCACCACAGTCTCTGCCTCTACCAGTCCCCTGGGCAGTGCATTCCACGGTTCCACCACCCTCTCAGTGAAGTAACACCTCCTCCTCTCCCCTGATTCTCCCCATTTAGCTTCCACCTGTTTCCTCTAGTTGCCCCCTTTTTCCTTTGGAGCACCCTGACTGGGCCTCCCTTATTAATCCCTTTTATGTACTTGAAGACCTCTATCATGTCCCCCCGTCCCTCCTCTCCTTCAGGGTGTACATGTTGAGCTCCTTGAGCATCTCCTCATAAGTCCTTTCCCTCAGGCCCCAGATCATTTTGGTTGCCTTCCTTTGGACCCTCTCCAGGAGTGCAATGTCGCTGTTTAAGTGCGGTCTCCAAAACTGCACACAATAAATTTGAGGTGTGGCCTAATCAAACAGTTATACAGAGGAAGGATCACTTCCGCCCTTCTGGAGATAATCCCCTTAGTAATGCATCCCAGCATCCTATTTGCTTTTGCCGCTGCCTTCCTACAGGTCTCTGAGTTGTTCATTCTGACATCTACCACCACCCCCAGGTACCTCTTGAACTTCGAGACTTGTAGTGTGTCTCCCCCCAGGATATACCCTTGACCTGGATTTCTGGTCCACAGGTGCAGAACCCTGCATTTGCCTGCAGTGAACTTCAGTTTCCACCTTCTTGACCACCTTTCCAGAGCCTCCATGTCATCCTGCAGAGCCATTCTCCCCTTCCCTCCTCCTTATCCACCACCGCACCCAGCTTTGAGTCATCTGCAAAGAGACTCATTTTACTCCTGATTCCCTTCCTTATGTCTGAGACATAGGCATTAAACAGGAGTGGCCCTAGTAGTGACCCCTGGGGAACTCCACTAATGACCCTCCTTGGAGATGAGACTAGCCCCCCAACCACCACCCTCTGAGTATGCTCCGAGAGCCAATGACCTATCCATCTTATCATCTGCATCCCAACCCCATTTTTTTTTTATTTAGTTGTTTAACCAGGTATAGCACACTAAGCTGAAAGCTTTTTTTACAGGAGCGACCTGGGAGCACAAGGAGGTTAAGTGACTTGCTCAGGGTCACACAGTATGCAAGTGGAAGCTGTGGGATTCAAACCCAGGTCTGGTCTGCTGGATGTCACCAAATTTGCAGTTCAGAGCCTTAGACCACTGCACTATACTGCCTGCCAGTTCCTCCAGCTTAGCCAGCAGGCCATCGTGGGGTACCAAATCAAATGCCTTGATGAAGTCTAGAAAGAGGCTGTCCACCAGCCTATCCTGGTCCAGGGCACTCGTCACCCAGTCGTATAATTCCACAAGGTTTGTCTGACACGATCTTCCCGGGACGAAGCCATGATGCCCATCACCAGACAATTCCCATTTGCTCCTTTACCCCCCCCCAGTCTTTCCTTGACAATACCCTCCATCACCTTACCCACCACCAATGTCAGGCTAACGGGTCTGTAGTTTCCCACCTCCTCTCTTGATCCCTCCTTGTGGATAGGCATGATATGGGCCACCCTTCATCTTGGGGTACCCACCCTGTCTTCAGAGAGATGCTGAAAAGCTCCGCCAGGGGGATGCCAGAACATCTGCCAATTCCCTCAGCACTCTAGGATGTATTTCATCTGGCCCTGGTGTTTTCTCTGTCCAAAGGGAGCTGAGGGCTCCCCTCACTCTCTCTACCAGGATTTCAACGTCCACGTCCTCCCCCTTTGCTCCCTGTACTGCCAACCCCACACCTGATGGTGCTGGATCCTCCCTCTCCCCAGACACATCAGGGCTCTCAATCTCTAAGGGTCCCACCCCTTCCTCCGGTTTGCCCCATCTCCCCCAACAAGACGTAGCTCCCCCATTTTTGCTGGTAAAAACTAAGGCAAAGTACACCTTTAGAACCTTAGCTTGCTCCCCCGCATCCTGTGCCCATCCCTCCCCTGTCCTTATCCTGCTGATCTGCCCCTCACTTTCCTGTTTTCCCCTATGTATCTAAAGAACCCATTTAAAAGACAAAGAACCTCTATGCATAAACACTGCGGCAAGGGTTACCCCAAAGGGCATTTGGCTGGGAAGCCAAATTTCAAGGAAATATAAAATCACACATGCCCACACAATGCAAAGCATCATGGGCTACATATGCAAATCACCACAGAATATTAGGCTGGTTCAACTTTAAGCAGAATTGCATGGTACCGAAAGGCTTCTCACACAGTTTGCAAAGGGTGCTAACAGATGACAGACATGTGTTTCGTCCTACCAGGACTCATCAGTATGTCTCATCTGTTTGACACACCAGTGGAATGGACCAGCTACCCTAAGACAGTCTGTCTGGGTTATGTTGTGATGAACCCATTAAAACAAAACATGATTTAAAAGACAAAGAACCTCTGTGCGCAAACACTGAAACAATGGTTATCCCAAAGAACCCATTGTCCCCCCATCTCATCTCTCTGGCCAAGGTCTGCTCCTTCCTCACCTTAGCTACTCTCACTACCCTGGTGACCCTCCTGGCCATCTGTTCATACTCCCCCTGATCCTTTTCACTACTTGAGTGCTTGAAGTGCCTATGGCAGCCTTCTTATCCCTCACCACCTCCTGAACCTTCCAGGTTCACAAACAGGGTTTTCTGGCCTTACCAAATTTGCGTCTCTCTCTTGCACAGGACCTGGTAGCCTCCTGTAGTCCCCTCCTAATGATCTCCCACCTACTGTCAGCATCCATGTCTGGTCTTATCCTGTCCAAATGACCCTTAAGGATCCTTCCCATTCCCCTGAAATCCGCACCCCTGAAGTCAGTTACCACCATTGTTGTGCGGCTTTCCTCCCTCCCCCCCAGGTCCAGGAAAAATCAGACTGTGGCATGATCACTCCCCTGCCAATGGGCCCCTCACCTCCAGGCCCCTAATCTGGTCACTGTCCGCCAGGACTACATACAGTGTCCTGGCCTCCCTAGTCAGCTCCCCCATCTGTTGGGTCAGGAATGCATTCTGGAAGACATCCAGCAACCTCTGCTCCTTGGCCACTGCGTCATAGTCCCCCAGTCTGTTCCTGGCATGTTTAGGTCCCCCATCACCACTACCCTTCCTAATCTACAGTGACCCACAACAGTTGCCACCAAACTCTCTTCCAGAGTATCCACCAGCGGGGGTCTGTGTATCACCCCGACCTTTACTCTCTTACCCCCCTGCATCAGCAGGGTGACCCAAATCGCCTCCACACTCCCCCATGCTTCCTCCACCCCTCCAATACCTATGCCATTTTTGACTAACAGTGCTACCCCCTCTTCCCTCCCCCTTGTCCTTTCTGAACATAGTGTAACCCTCCAGGTTTAGGTCTCATTCGTGCCCTTGGGTGGCCCAGGTCTCAGTGACTTCTGCCACATCTACTGCCTCCTCAACTAGCATCGCCTGGAGCTCAGGCATCTTATTTCCTAAGCTCCTGGCATTTATCAGGACCACCCTCCACCCTTTTTGTCTCCTTTCATTCCCCCCTTGTGCTCCCATTCAGCCACATGCCCCTCATCACCTGCACCCTACCTGTTGGCCTTTTTCCATATCCCTCCAGCCCCTTAGGGGAGTGGAGACTGCATCCCTCTTTTATTGTACCCCCAGAACAGCCCTTCCTCGATCCCTCCCCCCTTCACAAGTTTAAACCCCAGCTTTCACTGATAAACCCAGCTAGTTTCAGCTTTAGGATTTCCCTCTCCTACAAATTAAGGTGGAGCCTTTCCCTAGCATACAGCCCCTTGTCCTCCCAGGTTGCCCCCCAGTCCCCCACAAGGCCATACCCCCTTGCCTCACGCTACTCCCCGAGATACTGATTTATCTCCCTAATCTTCTGCTTGTTCTCCCCACTAGCCCTTGGCACCGGCAGGATTTCTGAAAAGGAGATCGAACATCCTATGGAATGGCATACCCTGGCCAGCTCCTGAAACTTTGCCTGTATTTCTAATTCACTATTCCCATTTATGTCATTTGTACCCAGGTGCACTAGCATGTCCGGGTTCCCCCCACATTCCCTTGCCAGTAAATATAACTTGTGCTTAGCCTTGTGCACCATCAGGCCAGTGTGGCATTTGTTTTTTATCGGACAGGTTTTACCCTCCCCCCCCCCGCCACTGGATGCCTCTGATCATGGAGTCCTCCAACAGTCGTACTCTAACCTCCACCTTGCCTCCATGCTCACCCTGCTGATTTCCCCTGCTTCCAAGCACATCCTTGCCCCTTCTTCCGGTCACTCCCCCCTTACCGGCTCCTCGCACCTCCCACAGTCTGAGTCTCAAAGGTAGCACTCTCCATATTGTCACTGGCCACCCCAGTACTCCAGTCCCAGGCATCATCCCCACCACCCGAGTAGCCTTCTTTGTATCTGCATCCCCTTTGTCCACCGCTTGACTAAACCAGCCACTCTATCTGTTGGCCTACCATGGTTCTTACTTGCTTTCATCCCGTCCACGTTCAGCGCATCCCTACCTGCCATGCCCCCCTTGACCATACCCTCAGCCCCACCAATTTCTGCAGCCTCCTCCTTGTTCATTGATCCTCCTCCTTTCCCTGCCCTCCTCACCTCCATTCCCTCAGCCTGTCCGGATTCCCCCGCCCCCACCCCGCTTTTCACCCACCATGCCCCCTGTTGCTCTCCATTTCTGGTTCCTGCCTCTTTTCCCCTCTCCCTTCCTATCCATCCCTGCCCTAGCTACCTCCTCCTCCACCCCACACTCCCCTCCTCTACCACCAGATGTAGAGGGTTAAAACAATTTGTGAGTCTAAGATCAGACCCCAGGGCCCACCCCCCATCCCTCCTGCCCACCTTGGTTCTCTCTGGACAACCCCAGATACCTGCCTGCTGTTAAGAAAATTTATTTTTATAAGTACTTGACATTATTAAATAACTGAAAAGTGCATTACTGCTATCCTTGAGCAGAAGAGCAGACTGATAAGGAATGAGGGAGGGGAGAGACTAGAGACAGTGGTCCAGATTTTAGAAACTTCAAGAATGCCGCAAGTCCCTTTCCTCCTTTGTGACTGTCAGCAACCCCCTACCCACCCATCCTGTAGCTTTCCCCAGGGTTTCTATGTCCCAGATGTATAATTTTGTACTTTGAGTTAAGCTTCAGTTGCCAGTCTTTAGACTATTTTTTAATCTTCCCCTGGTCCCTCCTCATTTTCCCCAACCCCTCCTGGGTGTCCACTCTGTTACAGATCTTGGTGTCATCTACAAACAGGCAGAACTTTCCTGGAGTGAGACACATAATGGTGATGTAAAGACCAGTCCAATAGGACTGGAGAAGAGACTGGCAGCAGGGAGTGTAAAATGCATATGAAATAAAGGGTCTGTATTGATCTCCGTATTATATAATCCCACACACTCTTTATACTGTGACATCACAAACACTGACATAAACACAGGAGTTTGATTTTCAAATATAAGTTGTTTTAATGTTAAATAGGTAGATGTGACATTTGAAGTGTGTGTTGAAGAAGTTGCTGTTGAAAATGACAGGTATTTAATGCATGTTGATCAGTTGATCAAGGAACAGGTAGAGAAAACGGATTTGTGTATACGTCACTATACCAGATTCCTTATTTGCAACCTGCACTTTGACAGCTTCAGTGTACTGATGCCACTGTATGGGATTCCCTGTTGTAACCAGCACATTGACAACTCTTGGGGTTCCCTATTGTATCTTGCACATTGAGGACAAGTGACAACACATTTGTTAGTGAATACTGATCCTGGGGGAAGCTAGATACATTGTCCTGTGTCTGTCTGTGGGTTACAATTGTATGCCATGTGAGTAGTTCTTGTCCCCTTCTCTCTCATCATGAAATATGGATACTATTATACATTCTGGAAGGAGAGATGGAAGTGCAGGGTCCAGGGACCCTGCGTTCCCACTGTGATGTATGGATACTGTTGTACTATCTGGATGGAGGGATGGGAATGCTGGGTGCTTGGACCCTGCACTCCCATCCCTCCTTCCAGATAGTACAACAGTATCCACATATCACAGTGGAGCACAGGGTTCCTTGACCCTGCACTCCCATCCCTCCATCCAGATCATACAACAGTATCCATATGTCCTGGTGGGAGAGCAGGGTCCATCCCTACATGCAGACAGTACAACAGTGTCCATATATCATGGTGAGAGTGCAGGGTCAGAAGGACCCTGTGCTTCCATCCGTCCATCCATCCATCCATCCATCCATCCATCCATCCATCTATCCAGACAGTACAACAGTATCCATATGTCATGGTGAGAGTGCAGGGTCTGAAGGACCCTGAACTCCTATCTCTTCATCCAGATAGTACAACAGTAGTACAACAATACTACAACAGTATCCATAGGACCCTGTGCTTCCATTCATCCATCCATCCATCCATCCATCCATCCATTTATCCAGATAGTACAATAGAATCCATATGTTATGGTGGGAGTACATGGTTGGAAGGACCCTGCACTCTCATCCCTCCATCTAGATAGTACAACATTATCCCTATGTCATTCAGACCCTGTGCTCTCATCCCTCTATGCAGATAGTACAACAGTATTCATATATCACGGTGGGAGCACAGGGTTGGAAGGACCCTGCACTCCAATCCCTCTATGCAGATAGTACAACAGTATCCATATGTTATGGTGGGAGTGCAGGGTCCAAACTGCACTCCCACCATGAAATATAGATACTGTTGTACTATCTGGATGGAGGGATGGGAGCGTAGGGTCCATAGGAACCTGTGCTTCCCCAGTAAAATGAGGATACTGTGACACTTAGCCATTTAGTTATGATTGCTCTATGATTTTTGTAAAATAAAAATGTAGTTTGATTGTCTATCTTGAGACATCCTGTGCCTCTGGGATGATCCCCCCCCCAGGTTTCAGTTCAAAGAACAGGATATGTTAAACAGCAGATTTCTGTAATGTGATTAACTTCCAAGAAGTCACATTTTATGACCTTGTTGTTGAGTTGTGCTTCTTTGAAGCCAGGAACTAAAATATCCATTTTATGACATCTTCAGAGGAAAGAACAGTTAATTTCAACTGGTGTTAAAAGAAGCTATATGACAGCTAAGTGAGAAAGCTGCAGAGTTGTAAAATTCCTGTGATGTCTTGGGAAGCAGGAAACCACAGTAGATTGGAGGAAAGACTGAAGAGCAAAGAGTCATACTAGAAATGAGTTTTTGCTGATGTCACCTTATTTAATATACCTCCTGAGTGATGGGACATCCTGTGTGTATTAATTTTTATATTTAACTGGGAGGAGATAGGTGACATCATGGAAGAGGCAGGTGCAAAGACAGTTTTAAATTATTCTGTGGCTGATCTTTAGACACATTCCTGTTGGACTCTGAAACAACAACTTCTAACTATAAGCACTGTAAGAAGGTATACATTAGATAGACAAGTCTAAGTGTATTGTGGTAGGAGTTTATGTTCATATTTTGACCTTGTTCTTTTAAGTGATTGTATGCTTTGTGATATATTGTTCTATGCTTACATTTTACCTATTTTTATCCATTTTCTAAGTAAACCTCTTACTTTAAAGAGACTGCCTGGTGTGCCTTTGAAATTCTTTCTTTTGCATGTGAAGTACAGATGGTTAAAGTTGACACTGTTCATAAGCTTAATGGTAATACCAAACTGGGAAAAGGTAAGAATTTTCCTACGGTCTTTCATAGAGTTTTTAGGGTTCATTTTGGATACCTGGTTAGGTGCCCTTAGGTGAAAGATATCTGGCATTCCCAGTAGAGAAGAATTATCTGAGCCTGTACATTTGGGTACGCTAGCATAAGGTTCACAGTTTGAATCCCTTCAGAACTTGAGACCAAAGATGATTTGGACCCACAAAACAGACAGGAGGGTTACCTTGTTCTGTTAACTGTTCACAATACTGCACTCAGATGTTGGCACTGTGGGAGCAGAGGGCCTGACCTGCTGAGTGGGGTTGTGATAGCTACTATTATGCTATCTCAAAATGTAAGGAAATTATTTGCAAAAACTTTATTAATGCATCAGTTAGGTTTAAGCAACAAAAGTTGGGAAATTAGATGTTAGGTTTGAGCCCCTAACACTCCTCATCCAAACCCACCAGCCCATCCCACACCATCCCTCCGAAGACCAACAGGCATCGGAGTGTGCCTTGAGGTCATTAGGCCTATCTCTCACCCCATTCCATGTGTAAGAAATTTGACATGGTACAGTACAGGAGACTGGGATGAGAGATTGGCCTGACAACTGCAAGACACACCCCGATGCTTGTTGGTCTGTGAAAGGTGGGGGTGGCTGGTGATTGATGGAGGGGTGTTAGGGACTCAAACCCAACATTTCATTTCCCTACGTTTGTCGCTTCAACCCTAACTGATGCATTAAAGAAGTTATATATACACACTGGGCCGGATATTCAAACTGCGCTATTTTGTGGTGCAGGCCCTTGCACTGCACAAAATAGTTGCGCAGGGGTGTGGCCAGAGTGATATTCAAAGGAGTTGCGCTATTGAGCAACGCCTTTGAATATCACCCCCGGCCACAGCCACTGTACATGGAGCAGTGGAACTTGCGCCACTGCAAGTGGTCAGAGTGGAGCATTCAACTTGCAGTGGCGCAAGTACCATTGCGCCATGTGCAAATTTCCGATATTCAAAAGGTGACATGCAAATGGGGCCATAATTCATGCAAGGACAGGGGGGCATTTGCATCTGTTTATGGCCCCATTTGCATGCCATTAGCATGCAGGTGCACCGATCCCCGAGGACTTGCGCCTGGCGCCCTTCTAGGCAGCAGCCATCAGGGACCAATGCCCCCTGCAGCCCAATCATGGGCAAAAGCATTAAACTTCCCCCTCCCCCTGACTGGCCCGATTGTGGGCAAAAGCTGAAATAACCCCCCCCACCAGCCCAATCGCGGGCAGCAAAGTGTCTCCCCTCAACGTATCCCTGGTGGTCCAGTGGACCGATAAGCCCGATCGCGGGCAGCAAATGTCTAAACACATGCCACCCCCGAACATATCCCTGGTGGTCCAGTGGACCGACAAGCCCGATAGTGGGCAGCAAATGTTTAAACACCCCCCTGAACGTATCCCTGGTGGTCCAGTGGACCGATAAGCCCGATCGCGGGCTGCATTATTATACGACCCCCCCCAAGAACACATTCCTGGTGATCTAGTGTCCCCACCACCCACCCGCGATGCCCCACCACCCCACCCCGCAGCCAGCGGGTGGCAGCATCCCACCGCCTGCCACCCCCGCCGCCTACCGACTGACTGCCCAGTAGGGCTGCACGCCTATTGGTTCAAAGCAACAGCCAATGGGTGTGCAGCCCACCATACAAGGCAGTCCAGATGGCGGCAGCCCTACCGGGCAGTCAGTCGGTGGGCGGTGGGCGGGAGGCGGTGGGATACTGCTGCCTGCCGGCTGTGGGGGGGGGAGCGGTGGTGGGGCTTTGTGGGTCTGTGAGATATGCATACCTCATGATGCAGGAGTGAGATTATTTTCCATATCTCACTGCTGCCCATCATGTGTTCGATTTATGCAATGGGGAAACATTTATGTTAGTTTTATTTGTGTTTGTATTCAGTTTAGTATGTTTTTTTCTGTGGGATTTTGCTTTGTGTTGTGAATGGGGTGATTGCTGGTATGTGATTGGTTGAAGGTATGAATGGGAAGTAGTTCTGTTCTGTTATTGGTTGGTATTTTAGGTTGTTCTTTGTGATTGGTTAAGTTTTGTTTGTGTGATGCTTTGATTGGTTTAGTATGTTGAGTGGGCAGGAGTTTGATTGCTGTCTTCCTGGAGGGTGTTTTTGTTACATTTCTTTTTCTTTCATGGTTTATTGTTAATTTGGTGTGCATTTTGCCCTTTATTGCTTATTTGGCATCCACTGTGCTGTGCAGTTTGGTGGGTATGTGGTTTATTTATGAGTTCTTATGATTTTGTTACCGTTGCAGCTGCAGGACTTTCGTTTTCACGGAGAGCTTTTTTTTTACATTTCGATCTCTGGTGAGGACTGAAGAAGTGAGGTACTGAAGAATTTGTGAACATTCTGGGATAACTTGCAACGGGGTATAGTACATAGTGTGGAGATGTGTTACATTATTTCAGCATTTGTTTTCTGGCACGGCTTCAGTTTCGGGTTCAGGTCACGTATGATTTGTGGAGATCTGCACTTCGGTTGAATGCAATGAGCGTGTTTCAAATATGTTGAAATTAAGTGTTTTGTGTTTCTTGCAGTGATGTCAAGGTTTTCTGTGGATCCTTTTTTTTACTGGGTCATGTTTAAAAAATGTTTGATGTAGAAACGTACTGTGGTGAGCATACTGCTTGTAGTGACATAGCTAGAGTGAGAATATCAGTTTGTGACATAGCAAGTGTGTGTGTAAATTTAAATAATCTCACAGTTGCTACATCACAAGGATTTATCTCACTGCAGTGAGTATATGTGTTTTTATTTAGAACGTTTATCAGCCACCCCATTGTATAAATATATATATATATATATATATATATATATATATATATATATATTTATATATGTATATGACAAGTTAATTAATGCATAGTCAGGTGGCAGCCGTCCATGAATCCTCTTACTCATACTACTATCCACATGTTATAGCACAGATTGTAAATGATCAATTAACACAATGCAGTGAGAGAGGCATCCCCTTGGGGAACATAACCTTCAAACACACCATTGTAATGAAACATTCTTGGCTCAGAGGTTACTTGACTCCTTAGCTTACTGAAGTCTCAGTTCTGGCATTCCAGTTTGACTTCTCAAATGGAATTAAGACAAATTATGGTCTTTAACAGAGGAACTACAAAGGTTTTATCTAAATGTTGACCCTCAGCAGTACTGTAAACTTATTCTTAGGTGCCAGGCAGTGCCATATGACTGCCTGCTTAGAATGCAAAAACTGTAGCATCAAAATAAATAATCTGTTTAAGTAGACAGCTTGCCTAAATGCTCTTGTTTGACCACATTTTAAAATCATGGACAACAGCAGACAGAATATAATAACAGAGCCCACAATGCCAAGCTGGGGGTGGCTTTTGTCTGTGTGCATGCCCCACTTTTTTTTTCTCCTCCTACCTCCCCCTGGCTGGCCCATCCTTTGGTTCACCTAGGGATCCTGCCGCCACTCCTACCCATCACCAGCCACCATCAGCCCAGATTGCAGACCCCTGGGCAACCCAGTGTAACCCTTCACCGGGTGGGCCCCCCTCCTCCAAGGGGGAAGGCGCCAGGAGGGGGATGACTAGTGTAATCCTCTGCAGTTACCCCAGGTGCTGCTGTGGTGGCATGGATCCTTCTGTGGTGGTTATGGCTGGTGACTGTCATCTGGCCAGACAGGGAGACCTTTTCCCTGGTGTTCTCTCCAGGAGGGACGTGGCGTGCCACTGATGTCAAGGCATATGCTGACATCCGCCACACCCCCCAGTGAGCAGAGCCCAATGTGTTGCTGTTCCCCTGGCCTCTGTCAGGAGCCAGTACATTCTGGGCCACACCCCCATCCTTCCCCCGGGGAGAAGGCGAGCAGTTATCTGACACTTGAGCCTTCTTCCCTCGGCCGATCCGGCAATCCGAGTTCGTTCCTGAACCTGGGTCGCTGGTGCTGCAGGGGTACATCTTTCCACTGCACCTGCAGGTTTGCTGGCATGCCCCCCTTTGATGATGCCAGGGAGGGTAGGCAGTTAGGTAAGGGACCAGCCCATTAGGGGCAGTCACATTTAGGGAGATGTTCCCAGGGGAGGGGGAAGGTGGAAGTCAAAGGGGAGGAGCACCAACCTACATAAGGTTGGTGCTAGAGGGGTTTGCCCTCTTTGCCTCCCCTCTAGGATGAAGCCCAGTCCATCCCACCCTCGTAAAAACAGGGAGGAGTTTTAGACAGACAGGGGCTTGCTGACCATGATCGCATTAGGGGTCGGGAAGGAATTTCCAGGGTTTTCCCACAGGGTTTTCCAGTTTTTTGCATTCTCCAGTGAGATTAAATTAGAATAAGTAGGTAAGTTAGGACGTCATAGTCATTAATGTAAGCCAAGATGGTTCTGGTAGTAATGATGAAAGATGTGGTTGGTGTATTGGTTGGTTGATGCGGGGTAACGGAGAATCTTGGTCTTTTGCAGAACAGATCACCCAGAGGCTGATGGAAGTGATGGACTGTCTGGATAGAGCTCACCACTTTAAGAATATGGTGGCATCTGGGTGGCAGCCTCCATGGAAGAGAGCCTGCAGTGACACGGTTTCCCCGAATGGGGTGGGGGAGTCTCAGCAGTTAGTCAAGAACCACTTCTAATGCCTCGGAGGTGGTGTCCCTCGCATGGGCTTGCAATGTTAACAGCTTCCTTCAAAAGGGAAGACTGGTGTTTGATAATAATAATAATGTATAGATTGATCAAGACCACCTGGCAGCGCACGTTCAACATGTTCATGATTGGTTAATAAACACATGGCTGTGGCCATTTAACTCCACTGCTTGGTGTGTGTCTCAGTTTGTTCAGGTGGCATGGAGGGGGGAAACTGTGCCCTATAAGACAAAAGCTTGCTTACAAATGGGGTTGAAAATGCTTCCTCATGCATATTTAGTATGCTTGTCACTAATGGTGTTGTGTGTTGCTGATCTTGAAATAAAATAAAAACAACATTACATGAAGAATGGAGACCCCACACAGTGGGACTTTCCAAAATGGAACAATTTAAAAAATCCCTAAAAGAAGAAATCACTTTGAAATCAGCCTGTTACTACTTTTAATTGATTCCTGACCAGTATACCATGTATTATCTTGTGCTTGTACATCACTGACACTTGCAAACTTTGTCTCCTTGAGACTGTTATGCTAGAGTGTGTATATTTCCCTGACTGATAATATACTGTTGCTTGTACCTGTCCAGGCTCTTCTTGAGCCGGTGATTGTGTATTGCATTTTTCCTTTACTGTACTTGTCAGACATGGAACCTTTGCAAAAGAGCACTTGTGCTCAAAAGTGTTTTCCAAATTATGAACAAATAAATAAATAAATAACACATTAACAGTAAGTACAAGTAACAACTCAACTGTTGTTAAGGATCTTACTTCGGTTTGGTATGCACCTCCCACGGCGAAACCCCTACAGCAACATACGTCGCTGCCGACAACAGCACCATGTCACTGTAGGGGTTACATAGAAACACAGAAACATAGAAACATAGAATTTGATGGCAGATAAGGACTGCTTGGCCCATCTAGTCTGCCCATTTCCCTACCTGATGGATAAGCTGCAGATTCTAGTTAATCAACAGCTTACTTCCTCCTACCCCCACTAGAATTGCCTTAGGTTTTTCCCATGCATTCTTGAATTCTCCCACTGTTCCTGACTCCACAGCCTCCTTAGGAAGGCTGTTCCATGCATCCACAACCCTCTCCATGAAAATACTTTCTAACATTACCTCTGGCCATCCCCTCTATCTTCTGTGCCCCTTGTTCTTGTATATCTCTTTTCTGAAAGATGCTACCCTCTTGTACTTTAATTCCCTTGAGATACTTGAACGTTTCTATCATGTCCCCCCTCTCCCTCCTTTCCTCAAGGGTATACATATTAAGCTGCTTTAGTCTCTCCTCGTATGTCATCTGGTGCAGACCCTGCACCATTTTGGTTGCCCTCCTCTGAACATCCTCCACTCTGTCTATGTCTTTGCGGAGATGGGATCTCCAGAACTGCACACAGTACTCCAGATGGGGTCTCACCAACTGTCTGTACAGAGGGATAACAACTTCCTATTTTCTACTGTTAATGCCTCTCCCTATGCATCCCAGTATCCCTCCAGCCCTCCTTACTGCCTTCTCACATTGTCTGCCCACCTTTAGGACATCTGATATACTTACTCCTAAGTCTCTTTTGATTTTTGTTGTTATTATCTCAGCCCCCCCATTGCATACTCTTCCCCTGGGTTTTTGTTTCCCAGATGCATTACCTTGCACTTCTTTGCATTGAATCTGAGCTGCCATATATTTGACCATTCCTCCAACTTTGCCAAGTCCCTTTTCATGCTTTCCACCTCACCTTGTGTATCAACCCTGTTGCAGATCTTTGTGTCGTCTGCAAAGAGACATACTTTTCCTTCCAGGTGTTCTCCAATGTCACTTATCTCATTCAGGCCTAGAGACGTCTGTAGGAGGTGTCTGAAAGCATAGCCCCTCAGGACAATAACGCCTGTAGACGTACTCAGCTGACTTTCACTCAGGCCCAGAAATGTCTGAGGAAGTCAACAGTTTTTACCTAACTATTAAACAAACCGAATTGCTTAGAATTGAATGCATAGCACCGTTAGAAAGGTAATTTTGCTCTGAACAATTTTGCTGCAGATACTTTGCGTCTATCATGTATACTTTAGGAGTTATTCATATTTGTTTAAGGTATGGTGTGCATGGCTAACATTTGTCTCTCAAGCCTCACCTAAGCACCTTGAATAAATCTGAAAAAAAAAACAAAACAGTTGTTTGGTATTACAGCTACTATAAAATAAAAACTAAATGGATTACAATTGATTGCATAGCACCATTAGAAAGGCTATTTTGTGCTGAATAATTTTGCCACTGATACTATGTGTCTACCACATATACTTTAGGAGTTATTTGCATTTGTTTAAGGTATGGTGTGCATGGCTGACATTTGTCTCTCATGCGTCACCTAAGCACCTTGAAAAAAAAAAATCAGAAAAAAATCAGTTGTTTGGTATATCGGCTAGTATAAAATAAAAACTAAATTGATTACAACTGATTGCATAGCACCATTCGAAAGGTAACATTGTGCTGAACAACTTTGCCACTCATACTTTGTGTGTTGCACTTACGGTTCATGAGGTATTCACATTTGTTTGTGGCATGCTGATTATGGCTTGATTTTGCTTAGAAAGGCCCAGGATGCAGTGCTAAGAGTATACAGGGCACAAGTGGCAGAAGTCTCAAAGAGCTCTTGTGGTGTGAATGAGTTATAAAGATATTAAAGAGGATCGGTTCCAGTACCGAACCCTGCGGTACCCCGCTAGTTACCCTCCTTTCTTCACTGTGGACTCTGTTTATGATTACCCTTTGCATCCTGTTGTCCAGCCAGTTTTTTATCCAAGCTACCACCTTGGAACCCACTACAAGGCTCGCTAACTTGCATATTAATCTTTTGTGTGAGACTGTGTCAGATGCCTTGCCAAACTCTAGCTAGGCCATATCCACATCCCCTTCCTGGTCTACTACTTTGGTCACCCAGTCAAAGAAATCTATTAGGTGCATCTGACATGATCTTCCTGCTGTGAAACCATACTGCCATGGGTCCTGTGCTCCACTGGCCTCTAGGTACTCAACAATTCTTTCCTTCAGAAGTGATTCCATTATTTTCCCTACCACTGAGGTCAAACTAACTGGTCTGTAGTTTCCTGCCTCTGCTCTGTTCCCACTTTTGTGAAGTGGAATCACATCCGCTCTACTCCAGTCCTCAGGTACCACCCCATCCTCCCATGATTTGTTAAAGAGAGTAGTCAGTGGCATTACTAGTTCTATCCTTAGTTCATTTAGGATTCTGGGGTGAATCTCATCAGGCCCCATTGCTTTGTCCACCCTCAATTTCAAAAGTTCTTTCAAAACCCTTTCTACTGTGAATGGACTGGTATCGACCCACCTATTCAGAGTGTTTCTCTTGTTTGGTTTAGGTACCTCCCCCTTCCCTACTGTTGTGAATACTGAGCAGAAATATTCTTTCAGTATCCCTGCTTTTTCACTGTCATCCTCTGCCCACATTCCCTCCCCTTTATTAAGTCTCTGTATCCCTCCCTTGGTTTTTCTTCACTCCAATTGAAAACACAGTATACTGGTATGCTAGCTCACTCACCCCAAATAAAATTCTCAATAACTCTTGTAGAATAAAGTTATTCTTTTCATATCATCAATTAACATCCAGTTGTATGAATTCTACGTTTCAGGAATACTCCCTTCGTCAGGAAAAACTGGTTACCTTATTTGTATAAAAATATAAATGTTCAATAACTACCAATAATTCCAACAATAAATAATAATTATCACACATAATTAATATTCATAATGAAACACAAAATTATAATAGCCCTTAAATGTAATATTACGGTCCTTTCACAAACATTCTTTCTCTTTGTTAAGTATAGAAGTTCGACTCTCACCAACTTCTCCTATTACATAACATTACAAAAATTAAAGTGTAATCGACCTCACACTCATAATGCTTAGCTCTCTAAAATTTAACTGTAAAATAGTAATAATTATTATGACCAACCTCATTTATGAAAGAGGATTTCTTTTTCTCTATATTCCCCTTTCTCCAATTTTATTTAGCTGTAGAGAACAAAATGTAACACCTTATAACCAAGCTTTAACTTGTGTGGCACCCCATTATAAACCTTATTCAAATTATCTCACCGACCTGTTTATTGTTTATATAATTTCATGTGCTTCACTTCTTAATTTCTCTTCTTTTATTTCAGCCTGTAAACAATGTAGTCAACAATATTTTTTCATTTCTAATCTAGTTTAACATTCTCAATAAACTTTACTCTGTAATGCACCCAAGCAAAACCTTTTCACTTTGCTCTATCGAAAAGAGCTTTAGTCTATATCACCTCACTCACTTTTCAAACCCCCGGGGTGTATCAGCCACTTACATAAAGCTTTCATTTACTCACAAACTGTATTATTATTTCAAATGGGTCTCAAGCTACTAAGTGCATTTTAACTTTAATCCCAAAATGGTTTCAAAACTTCTGAATACATCTAATTTTACATAGACAGAGAAAGCTAAGTCATTACTTACAGCACAATCCTTTTCTTGGAGACTTCCTGGTGGGAGTGAGGCATGGGCCAAATTGCCCCATTTAAATACAAGGTGGCTCCACCTCTAAATCTGGCTAAATGACCCTATGTCATATGCAGGCCACTGGAAAATTGTGAGCGCAATTTTTCCGTAATTTCCGCAATTTTCACACTTCTCTGCACAAAATCCGCAATTTCTTGCAATTTCTTACATTTATGGAATTTTTGACTGAAACTTTTTAAAAATATTTAAATTCTTAAGGAAATCTACTCAGATATGGTACACAGACTTGGATTTGACCAAAACTGTACAGTGTGAGGTGAGAAGGGGTCAAATGTGACTCTGCTTTCATGTGATTACTTCCCTGCTTTGGTTTCAGAATCCTCTGGTCATGCATACGTAGACTTGAACACTTAAAATCTGTGTGAAAGCAGACTGTTAGAGAACTTTTTTGCTGACACAGAGACTGAAACAACAGTTGTGAGAAGAGGTGCAAAGTGCCCCATTCACCTAAATGACACATTGACCACAATGCTTGTTTTTGAATGGTAGGGTACATTTTCCTTGTATAAATACTTTAAATCTGAAAGGATTTTGATTCAAATGTGTCAAGAGTTTGGATGGCCCTGCTGATTATAAACTTGAATTTGCTTCTGAGGGGGTTGGTGACAGTGATTCCTTACATGTCAGTCTGCCACAACTGTATACTCACATACAAAGCCTACAAAAAGCAAACATTTCTGAAAACATGCTGAACAAGTTAAGTATAGTTAAACAGTTACACTCAAATAGACAAAATAATTGGAACCCAATTAAAATCACTGCAAACCGAGTAGAACAAAAGTACAATGTATTGAAAACTATTACATGATGTAATGAAAAGCTACTGGCATGATTTGATACTTTATCACATGATTTTAAAATGTACTTACAGTGCTGATTTAGAACAGTAATCATTTTAACAGAATAAATATTTTTCTTACTTGACCTTTATTAGGCACCCTGGTTATCTGTTTATTTTTTTTTCTTGCACCAAAGCAAGTAGTTTAAACAGGCTTCATTATTTAACATCTAGAAACTGGCAAAATATGTTGTTTCAGGATGTATTCAGTACAGACTAACTGTAAATTACTGAATAAAATCTAGTTAGCACGGCATTACTTAGATGTCTTAATTTTTAGAAGATATGCTACATAATAATTAGTTTACAGTGCATTTCAAAAACAAACATCTTTCTTCATATTAAAAGCATTTACAAGTGGCAATACATTTATCTAACAATTTATGTGATCAATACATGCTGCAGCAAACAATAAAATATTTATTAAGTGGGGATGTATAGTGAACCCCTGCAATTTTCCAGCAATTTTTGCAAGAAAATCCCCGCATTTTGGGGTCAAATTTTCCACAATTTTCCAGTGGCCCTGGTCATATGTAGGCTATTATTTGCCTGCTTGAGTGCCAGACCCACTGATTAGTGGCATCAAGAACCATATTTCTTGATGTTAAAGGTACAACTCATATTTTTAACTTTTAAACTAATCCTAATCGGAATTTATGTATTACTTTTCTCCATCTGTTTTTACCAAGACACTTTCACTAGGGCTCAACCCATTACCGAGAAAAAAAGTGCAATTCCACTGCTTTAGAAAATAGAGCCCATACTTTTTAATGCTTTCAATTTTACAGAATCGGCTGCCATTCTATAATTTCATTTAGTCCAAATTGTGGGTTATTAATTTCAAAATAATTAATAAACATTGCTTCTCTCCGGAGCAGTTTCTCATTGAAGTCACCACCTCTATTATTCTTATGCACTTTCTCAATACCAAAAAAATGTAATGTTGGTATTTGATGGCCTCTTTCTAAAAAATGTCTAGCTATCGGTAATGTCAAATTCCTGTTTCTAATTTACCCTTTATGTTCACCTATTCTCTGTTTCATCTGTCTTTTCGTTTTCCTTATATACATTAAGTCACAGAGGCATTTAATACCATAAATGTCTGGCAATTTATAAAATCTTTAATCACAAAATCTTCATTTTAACTTTAATTTTGAATTGTTTTAATTTTATATGTGTTGTGACAATCTCCCACAGCTATCATTTTCCTTCAGTTCATCTTCACTAAATAAGCCTTTCTGTTTAACATCTGGGATTTTGTGTTCAGAGTGGGATAAACAGTCTGACAATGATTTTACTTGTTTTGCCACCACTTGGACACCTGTAGTAAAGGCCTTTTCTCCAAAACTTGTTGCTTTCAACACATGCCAATGTTTATTGACTATCCATTCGATGTTATAAAAAACATCACTATACTTTAATGTTAACATGATTTTTTTACCTATTGTTCCTGTTTTTTTCACCTCTTTCTGTAATAATGATTCTTCTTTATTTATCTCTAGTGCCCTAGATTTAGCTCTCATTAAAAGTTGTTGTGAATAACCACTATCCTTAAATCTGTCTACCATATCATTTGCACTTTTTAATACATCTGTCTCTTCTGAACAGTTTCTTTTCACTCTTAGTAACTGACCATAAGGTATGGACTCCACTACTTTCTTTAGATGAAAACTATCAGCCCTTATGATTGTGTTTCTATCAGTAACTTTTCTATAAGTTTGGTACTCAGTTGATTCTGATTTTTAAAAATCAATAAATCCAGAGAAGGAATTTGATCTCTATCTCGATTTAAAGTAAATCTTAAATAAGATGTTCTACTGTCTAAAAAGTCATGAAACTCCAACAATTCTAACTCTGTTCCTTCCCATATTAAGAATATATAATCTATAAAGCAATGCCACTGTAATATATTTCTTTCATAGGGATTATTCGTGTATACAAAATTCTCTTCAAACCAGTTCATGAAAAGGTTTGCAAATGATGGGGCCATACTGGAGCCCATTGCTGTTCCTTTAATCTGTGCAAAATAGTTTTTTTCAAACCTGAAATAGTTTTGTGTCAAAACAAAATTAGCCAACTGTACAAAAACTTCATCTGGAGGTTTAGTTTCTGTTCTGTATTTTTCTAAATTAGATTTCAATGCCTCACAACCAATTTGATGTGATATCAATGTGTATAAATCTTTAACGTCAAAAGTAACTAAAAATATCAATCTATCTTCCAATTAATTGTTTTGATTGAACTCTCTAAATATATTCATCATATGTGTACTGTCCTTAAGATAGGATTTCGTTAGCTCTACAAAATCTTTAATATGGAAATCTACAAAAATTGATAAGGGTTCTAGTATTGACCCTATTCCTGCCACTATGGGTCTTCCTGGTGGGTGGATTGGGTCCTTGTGAATCTTAGGGAGTGTATAAAATACTGGAATTATAGGAACATTTTTATAAAATGCATTTAACTCCCATTGTTAATCCAACCCCTATCAAAAGCTCTTTCCAGTGTCTCCTTAATTAAAGAAACTATGTTAGTAGTAAGTTCTGTCGCTAATGCTAAATAGTTCTCTTTCACTTCCAATAACTTTAAACATTTCTCTCTATAAGTGATATAGTCTTCTATTACTATTCCTCCTCCTTTGTCAGCTTTTTTTATGATTATGTTTGGGTCATTCTCTAAATTTCTTAAAGCTGCAAATTCTGTGGTGGTCAAATTATAATTTGTCCATCTATCTTTATTCATTTCTTGTCTCGAAAGTTTCTCCACATCCTTACTTACTAGACTAATACACATTTCTGTAATATTAGGGATGGGATCAGGGGGAAGAAAATGGGACTTCAATTGTAATCTGTAGCTTAATTGCATTTTGAGTTGACTTTACTGTCCACTTTGTTCCGATTGTTTGTTGTCAAAAAATATCTTAGTCTAAGTTTACGAAAAAATCTATTCAAATCCAATTTAGTTTCAAAATCACTCACTCTCTCATGAGGACAAAAAGTGAACCCTTTATTTAATATAGGGAAAACAAAAAGACCGATGAAACAGAGAATAGGTGAACTTAAAGGGTACATTAAAAACAGGGATTTGACATCACCAAGAGCTAGACATTTTTTAGAAAGAGGCCATCAAATACCAACATTATGTTTTTTTGGTATTGAGAAAGTGCATAAGAATAATAGAGGTGGAGACTTTTACTGGATAAAATTAGGACAAAAGAAGGCACAGGGCCCATCTAGATTGTCCTCCCACAACAGTGGGATGGGCAGACTAGATGGGCCTGGCGATTCTTACCTGCCGTCAAAGTCTAATCAGATTTCTGGGCTAGCAACCAGAGATCAAGCCTAGTTTTGAAGGAATCAAAATTTACTGCCTCTACAATAGCTGATGGTAAAGAATTCCAAGATTTTGCTGCCCTTATATTGAAAAAATTATATTTTTTATTGTTGGCCCACTCCACTTTTAATTGCTTAGTGTGTAATCTTCCCACAATTCTTTTATCAGCATATGCTAGTCCACATATGTTAAACAATTTGGAATTATGAACTAATCTATACATTAGAAGTAAATCTCCCCTTTGTCTTCTCAGCGTTAGTGGATAAATACTTGTCTGTCATAGCCTAGTCTCATAACATTTATTTTTCAATCTAGGAATGGAATTAGTTAATCTCCATTGTACTTGTTCAAGATGATTTATGTCATTTTTTAGATAAGGGCTTCAAAAGGGAGAACCATAATCCAAGTGGGGTCTAATGTATGCTCTATACAATGGTATTAAATTGTATTCTGATTTACTAATAAATGTTTTTTTGATTTGTCTCATTACAATATTGGCAGATCTAACCACTTTACTGCAATGATCACCATATGACAGTTTGTTGTTAACTAGGATGCCAAGATCTCTTTCACAGCTTGATGATTCCAATATCTGCTTATTTAGATAGTAATTATAAAATGAATTATTCCTACCAAAATGCAAAATCTTACATTTGTTGATGTTACATATTAAGTTTTTATTAGCCCATTGTTCTATGGTATACAAATCATGTTCAAGCAATTTAAAATTTTCTGGGGTGTCAACTCTTCCACCAAGTTTTGTATCATCAGCAAATTTTGATAAATAGTTGTTAGAGTTTATAACCATATCATGAATAAAAAAGTTAAACAGATCTGGGCCCAATACGGATCCCTGTGGGACCCCACTCGCGACAACTCCAGGAGCTGATAGAACTCCATTTATTCTAACCAATTGAGTGCAATTGAACAACCATTCTGATATATTTGAGGAGGCTGTATAGCGCAGTGGTCTAAGGCTCTGAGCTGCAAATCTGGTGACATCCAGCAAACCAGACCTGGGTTTGAATCCCACAGCTTCCACTTGCATACTGTGTGACCCTGAGCAAGTCACTTAACCTCCTTGTGCTCCCAGGTCGCTCCTGTAAAAAAGCTTTCAGCTTAGTGTGCTATACCTGGTTAAACAACTAAATAAATAAAAAATATCTAATTTACTAGTCAAAATGGAATTTTGAAATTATGTAGTTTGTTTATTAGTAAGGAATGTGATATACAGTCAAAAGCCTTACTAAAATCTAACAGTAATACATCAGTAGATACATTACTATCCAATAGTTTAGTAATATGTTGGTAAAATGATATGAGATTTGTTGCACACAAGAAACGTGATTTGAAACCATGCTGAGATAAATCATAAATATTCAAATTTTCTAGTGCATTTTCTAATCTACATTTAATTAATTGTTCCATGGTTTTTCCCAGAATGGAGGTCAAACTAATTGGGTGATAATTTTGGACATTGGACTTTAACCCTTTTTTGTAAATAGGTGTAACCAAAGCAGTACACCAAGCATCAGGTATTTTATAATCTAATAATGATTTATTGAACAGTATTTGAAGCAGAACAATTATTGAATCTAGTGTTTCAAGAAGAAATATGGCGTTAATATTAACAGGTCCCGAACTAGTCGATCTTTTAATCTTAGATAATGAGTTTTTTATTTCTTTTGACTGAAATAATGGAATACAAGAATCATTACTGTTGGTGTTAATTACAAGATTTCTTGATTGATCAATAACTGAACAGAAATACCCATTGAAATAGTCTGCCATATCTTTATTTGAGGTTATAGTAATCCCGTCGTTACAGAGAGGTCCTATATTTCTGTTATTAAATCTATTTCCATTAATATAGGAGAATAAGGATTTTTGGTTGTTTTTGAATGTGCCAAATTGAACTCTAATTTTAATTTAACAGATTTAATTGATTTGTTTAGTGTAGTCAAAGCAATTTTGTATTTATCTCTCAAGGATGAACTTGGATTTGATTTTAATTTCTTGAATAAATGTTCCTTGATTTTAATTTGTTTGTTAATAGTGTTATTAAACTAGACAGGAATTTTACCTTTTTTATTGCATTGTGACTTTAAAGGAATATACTTATCCTCTAGAGAATGTATAATATTTATTAAACATGTAAACATTTCATTAACTCCTTTATCTTGAAATAATTTGGACCAATCAATTCTTTTTAATTTCTGATTGATCTTTGAAAAAATTTGCTTTGTTGTAGTTCCTATGTTGGAAGTTATTATTAATTTTGAGAGTTTGTAAGTAAGTACTAACAAATATAGAATTGTGATCACTGTTACCAAAAGGTGCCATAATATTAGCCCCTGAAATATTAAAACCTTCATTTACAATTACAAGGTCCAAAATATTATTGCCACGTGTAGGCTGATTTACCAATTGGTCCAAACCTAGATCAATAATTTTATTCATAAATAGCCTATCATGGTTATTATTACTTATATTCAGGTTCCAGTCTATACCAGGCATATTAAAATCCCCAAAAATTAGAATATCATTTTCCTGGGATAATTCCGATATTAAATTTATTAATTCGGTAGTATATTGGATATCTGCTGAGGGTGGTCTATAGCAAACCCCTATATTAATTTTGGGATGATCAATTGGTTGAATGGAAGTCCATACTGATTCAGTCAAGGTAGTTGATGATATTTCATATGCGGCAATATCTTCTCTAACAAAGAGACATACACCACCACCTTTACTGTCTGTTCTGTCCTTATGATAGAGTTTATCATTTGGAATATTTCTATCCCAAACTGGAGATTGATCCCACCAAGTTTCGGTAACGGCAATGATGCTTAAGTCCAGTTGGATACATTTTGCTGTCAGCTCTGCCATTTTTAAGGAATTAAGAGATCTTGCATTAAAGGACAGAAAGTTAAGTGTTTTCCAAGTGCTGACATTAATTTTTGTGTTAAGAGAATTTGGAATACTCCAATTATCCCCCGATTTATTTAGTTTAAATGTTTGTTAATAACAGTACCTATTGTTTTGCCCAATGAGACACTTCCCCTCCTACTCAAGTGCAATGCATCCCAACTAAAGAGGGATTCCCCACTATCAAAGTTCTCCCAGTGTAGGATGCAGCATATGCCTTGTTTAAAGCACCATTTTCACAACCATTCGTTAATTTCCCTAATTTGACAAGTTATATTATCAGTTGCTCTGGGAACTGGTAGTATTTCTGAAAAACATATGGTACATCCCCTCTCTACAAGTAAGTTGTTTAGAGCCACACAGTCTTTTTTTATCTGTAGGGAACTGCTTCAATTTATATCATTGGTTGCTACATGGATAATAACTAACGGGTTATTCCCAGCATCCATGAGTATATCATTGGCCATTTTGATAATATCAGAGATCTTTGCTCCCTTAAAACTGGAGTATATTCTTGTAGCTTTGTCTGGATTGCAAATTGCCCTGTCCAAGTGTTTAATAATTGAGTCCCCTAATACATAGACTTAACATGTAGAGTCCTGAAGATTTGACTCAGTAATATCCATAGAAGAGGCTAAAGTCCCAGTGATAGTGGGGAGTGGCTCTAGTATATGATGGACATTGATTAAAGAGCCTGAACACTCATTTTAATGATGACATAGAATTTATATTTGATTGAGATGAAGAAGTGTCAATTACTATTTTTGGGGTTTCTGTACTAGCTGACAACAGATTAGGCCTACCTTTAGAATTTGTGAAAACACTTATTATTTCACTAATAGATGGTTGTGAACCTGAATCAATAATCGTGGCGTTTAGAAATTCACTTTCCCTTGTTAACATGTGATAACCTGAGTGGTCTAGGTTATTTTCAATTGGGCAATTATTGTCAGATAGATTAGAAAGTGATGAAAAAGAATTAAGGATAGGTAAACAAAATTAGTCAGCTCTTTGCCCTTTTTGCAAGCCCTTGCACTAGTTACCACTGACCATTCAAAATCAACCTCTCTATTTCTTTTCTTATTTAGCATATTAATGGTATTTGCTTCCGTTATCACATTTTTGGTAGCTATTAAGTTACTTGCAGTGTTACTGTTATAACATGCATTTTTATTTGGGGTTGTGTTCAAGGGTAAGCAGGTGGATGAGTGAAAGGATATCATATTACCCATAGTTTGTTTGTAGGGGAAGGGCTGTGCAGTGCTTTAAAATGTTCACACATAGTAAGTTGGCTTTCTTCTAGCTGTTGTAATCTAACTGAAAACATTTTGATATCTTCTAGTAGCCATTTATTATCAAGGCATTTTTTACATGTATAATCCTTTGATGAATTTGTTCTAGATTTTAATAAAAGATACATATTGCATGACTTGCATATAATTCCAAGTTCACCATCCAGAGTCATAATAGTGGAATAATCACTCCCCGGTTGTGTGCTAGCATTTGTTGCTACCATGGAATTTAAAGAATCCATGCTAGAAATTGCCACTCAAATTTACCCAAATTGCAATAAAAGAAAGTTTTGGGATAAAAATAAAATAACCTCACCTAACCCTTTACACCTCCAAACACTGCCAAACACGCGCTTCAATGAGAAACTGCTCCGGAGATAAGCAATGTTTATTAATTATTTTGAAACTAATAACCCAACATTTGGACTAAATGCAGTTATAGAATTGCAGCTGATTCTATAAAATTGAAAGCATTAAAAAGTATGGGCTCTATTTTCTAAAGCAATGTAATTGTGCTTCTTTTCTCGGTAATGGGTTGAACCCTAGTGAAAGTGTCTTGGTAGAAACAGAGGGAGAAAAGTAATACATAAATCCCGATTAGGATTAGTTTAAAAGTTAAAAATATTGAGTTGTACCTTTAACAGCAAGAAATACAGTTCTTGATGCCACTAATCAGTTGGTCTTGCACTCAAGCAGGCAAATAATAGCCTGCATATGACACAGGGTAATTTAGCCAGACTTAGAGGTGGCGCCAACTTGTATTTAAATGGAGCAATTTGGCCTGCATTTCACTCCCACCAGGAAGTCTCCAAGAAAATGATCTCACTGTAAGTAATGGCTTAGCTTTCTCGGTCTATGTAAAATTAGATATATTCAAAAGTTTTTAAACCATTTTGGGATTAAAGTTAAAATGCACTTAGTAGCTTGAGACCTGTTTGAAATAATAATACAGTTTGTGAGTAAATGAAGGCTTTATGTAAGTGGCTGATACACCCCGGGGGTTTGAAAAGTGAGTGAGGTGATACAGACTAAAGCTCTTTTTGATAGAGCGAAGTGAAAAGGTTTAGTTTGGGTGCATTACAGAGTAAAGTTTATTGAGAGTATTAAACTAGATTAGAAGTGAAAAATATTGTTTACTGCATTGTTCACAGGCTGAAATAAAAGATGAGAAATTAAGAAGTGAAGCACATGAAATTATATAAAAAATAAACTGGTCGGTGAGATAATTTGAATATGGTTTATAATGGGGTGCCACACAAGTTAAAGCTTGGTTATAAGGTGTTACATTTTGTTTTCTACAGCTAAATACAATTGGAGAAGAGGGAATATAGAGAAAAAGAAATACTCTTTCATAAATGAGGTTGGTTATAATAATTAATACTTTTTTACAGTTAAATTTTAGAGAGCTAAGCATTATGAGTGTGAAGTCAATTACACTTTTATTTTTGTAATGTTATGTACTAGGAGAAGTTGGTGGGCGTCAAACTTCTATACTTAACAAAGAGAAAGAATATTTGTGAAAGGAGCATAATATTACATGTACAGGCTGTTATAATTTAGTGTTTCATTATGAACAATGTATTACGACTGTACCAACTAACACAATGTACCTCATTGCCCTCTTGCACAAATCTGGGATATTGTATACTGTCTTACCAACTTTGTATGATCCGTATGACTCTGTGAAACCTGTCTGTATGTTCAACCCTTATGTACCAATTCCCCGGGTCGCCCCTGAAAAAAGGGATCTTCGGAGCCCAGCGGGCTTACCCGGTTAACAAAATTTAATAAATAAATAAATAAAATTATTAATTATTTGTGATAATAATTATTTATTGTTGGAATTATTGGTAGTTAATGAAAATTTATATTTTTGTACAAATAAGGTAACCAGTTTTTCCTGAAGAAGGGAGTATTCCTGAAACGTAGAATTCATACAACTGGATGTTAATTGATGATATTAAAAGAATAACTTTATTCTACAAGAGTTATTGAGAATTTTTTTGGGGTGAGTGAGCTAGCATACCAGTATACTGTGTTTTCAATTGGAGTGAAGAAAGACCAAGGAAGGGATACAGAGACTTAATAAATGGGAGGGAATGTGGGCAGTATATTGGGTTTTCAATTAAAGCGTATGCTTATACTGTTTTTTTCGGGTCCCCTCCCCTATGAAAATAGAATACCAATATAAAATTTGTTTTTTTGAGGTTTTAGCTGTACCGGAGAAGCTCTTTTCTTTCTTCACTCCCTAATGTACCTATAAAAGGTTTTATCCCCCTTCTTAACTGAGTTGGCTATCTTTTCCTCAGTTTGTGCCTTTGCTATTTTGACTGCCTTCCCTGCCTCCTTCTGCTTTAACTTATAAAGTTCTCTATCCTGCTCCTTCTGTGTTTCCTAATATTTCCTGAATGCTATCCTTTTCTCCTTAACCTTTCCTTCCACCTCTTTTGAGAACCATAGTGTTTTTTTTCCTTCATTTTGTTTTGTTGATTTGCTTCACACAAAGGCTTGTTGCCTCTGTGATGGCTGCTTTGATTATTCCTCATTGTTCCTCCACCCACCCCTCCTTCTTGCCTGTTTGCTAGTGCTTTTCTGAGGCACTCTCTTTTTCCCAAAGTCAGCCCTCCTAAAGTCCAATACTCTTGCTTTTGTATGGCTTGACTCTATGGCTGTGTTTATTGTGAACCTCACTGTTTGGTGGTTACTTGTTCCTAGATGGCTACCCACTTCCTAATCTGAGATCCTTTCTCTGTCCCCATTTGAGAGTACCAGGTCTAAGATTGCTCCCTTCTGAGTGGATTCCAGCACTAGCTGTCTGAGGCATGCCCCCATAGGGTATCAAGAATGACCCTGCTCTTGAATGTGCCTGCAGCAAAGGTACTCCAGTTAACATCTGGCATATTCAGGTCCCCATCAACAATATCTCCCCATTTTTCTGCCATTTTAATGATGCCTTCTATCATTTCCTTTTCCATTCCCTCCCCCTGAGATGGGGGTCTATACACAACCCTCAAATGGATTGTGGTGCCATTTCCTGTCTCCAGGGTGACCCATAGTGACTCATCAACTTCCTGTTTAGTCTTTAGTTCTGTTGCTTGAATCACTTCCCTTATATAGAGAGCTACTCCTTCTTCTATTTTACCCACCCTGTCCCTCCTGTAGATTGTGTATCCTGGTATGTTGACATCCCAGTCATGGTTCTCTGTGTACCATGTTTCATTGACTGCCACAATATCCAGGCATCCCTCTTCCATCAATGCCACTAGTTCAGGGAGCTTGTTACACAGACTGCGGGCATTGGTACTCATCACCCTCCATTTTGTGATGGCCTTACCTCTTTTAGCCCGATCCCTGTCCTTACTGCCATTTTCTGCATTTACTCTTGTCCTGCTCATTACTGACTTCTCTACCTTGGTGTTTACCTCTCTAACTACTGTGTTTTGTAGGGGGGGGGCTGGGATTTCCCTGCTCCTTTTCAGTGCCTCCCCCTTGGCTAGTTTAAATGCTTGCCAATGAAGCCTAGGATCCTGGTTCCCCCCCAGACAGATGCAGACCATCGCACCAGTATAGGCCTGCATCCCTCCAGGTGGCTCCCCAATCCCCAATGAAGCCAAAACCCTGAGCTCCACACCAGTTTTTCAACTATTCATTGAATCCCATGTTGTGGAGTACCCTAGCATCATCCTTGCCATAGACAGGCAGCACCTCCGAGAAGGTTACCACACATGCTACTTGTCTAAGGCCCCTTCCCAACTTTATAAACTCCTCTTGCACTGCCCTGATCCCATTCTCAGCCAGGTCATTTGTCCCTAGATGGACAATGATATCCAGCTCCCTCCCTCATGCAGCTGCCCTCGCAATCCTTTTTTTTTTTTTTTTTTGCAAATAGATATACTTTATTGCATGAATTAAACATAACAATGACATACACATCAAATAAAATAAACCATAGCACAAATACATAAAAAGAACAGCAGTGGTCCCTAAACCATATCACATAATAAAAAAAATATTTGGATGTGTGAGCTGTTCCAAGAAGGGTCCCACTGCCCCTACTCCCCTACCCTCTCCCCTTCCCCCCTCCCCTAGGCAGCAACTCGTTAGTAAAAAAAAAAAAAAAAAAAAACCTAAAGGTTTAGAAAGGCTCAAAACATTTAGGGCTAGCTTGCCTCAGTTTACACCCAGTAACTTTAAATACGCTCAACCACCCAGGTCAGCTATTCCTTATCCTACTGCTCTCTAATTAGTCCAGTTCCTAATATCTAGCTGCTGGGGCAAACAAATAATAGTTGAAACAATGAATAATAAAAACTAGGTAGAAGCAAGGAGCTCCAGACGATTTTATGACTTAACCTGGGCAACATACTCCTTCTGTAACTCGGATAGTCAAAAGATTATAGGAGGATCTCAGCTCTCAATATCCATATCTATCTTTCAGAAGATTTAGAAAGCTATCCCAGACACGGGTTAAAATTTCTATCGTTCCATAAAAAATTGCAGCAAACCTCTCAGCATTTAAAGCAGTAAGGAACTCATTCCACCATTCCTTATAAGTTGGGAGTTTGTCACTGTTCCAGTAATGAAGCAACACCAGCTTCGTCACTAATGCTACTAATGCAAGTTGATGTCTAACATGCTTCCTTAAGCTTTGTCGGTATAAACCAAAGAAACAAGACTCAACATTAAAGTAGGTACCCAGCTTAATGAATGGGGTCAGCCATTTAGCTACTTGATCCCAACACTTCACTGCTTTGGGGCATTCCCAAAGTAAATGGTAAGTTGTAGCAACAGGACAGCAGCATGATTTACATCTCGGTGAATTAGATTTATGTAACCTTGCTAACTTTGCTGGGGAAAGATAGAGATTATGAAGAAGAAAAAATTGCAAACTTCTTAATCTGTCTTGTTTAACATAAGAGTAAATATTAACCCATATCTCCCTCCATGTCCCCTCAGTCCATCCAAGAGACAAATTAGTCTCCCAATAAGATGAAACAGGAGAAATATTTGATTCCTTTTTAGCTCGAATTAATTTGTACAGTTTTGAGATTGGTTTCTTTGAGAGAGTCAAGTCACTCATCTCTTTCAACAAGTCTCCTGCTTCAACTGTCCCCTTGCCATCTTTGAGGAAGGAGCTTATACATCCTCGGATCTGGTACAGGGTAAATCTATCCTTAGATTGCACTTTAAACTTCTCTGCCAGTACAGCAGATGACTGCAATAAGCCCTGAAAAAGAAAATCTGCAAGTTTATATTTATTGGGGTCGTTCCCTATGTTCTTTTTTAACATTTGCTTTCCTACCAACAAATTAGGGTTCCTTAAGAGGGGTTGCGCTACGTCTTTAATATATGGGATATTCAGCAATGCATATAATTGATGTAGGGCCTTTATGCTCCAGCCCAATGGGGTATCTCTTAGCTTGCCAGGGATCCTTGCCCAAGGAGTAAACAAGCAGGATTCCACATCTAACCCCCCCAGCCTCACCATTACCCAATCAAGAGTCTGACTAGAACGCTCCTTATTTGCATCCAACATCCATGGAACTACTTTAACTGCGCGAGAAGCTAAATAATACATGTAAAAATCTGGAAGTTGGAGGCCTCCTACTTTCCCTGAATAGGTCAGCTTTTGATAGGCCCTGCGAGGAGGTTTCCCCAGCCATAGAAAGTCAGTCACATACTTAGTGATCATTTTAAAAAAAGGACTAGGGAGGTATACATTGAGATTACTAAGGAAATAGAAGATCTTAGGGAGGATCATCATTTTTATTGTATTAACTCTTCCATAAAAGGAAAGCGAGAGTTTCGACCAGTTCTCTAAATTTTCTTTAATTGATTTTAGCAAAGGCTTAAAATTTAAGTCAACCAGCTCTCCCAAGTTTTTAGGAACCCAAATACCTAAATAATAGAGAGCTTCGGATTGCCATTCTAAATCTAAAGACGTGCACCAACACGGTTGCAAAAGGAGGGATAATGGGAGAACTTTAGTTTTCACTTTATTTAAATAGTATCCTGAGAATTGACTAAATTCGGTAATAATTTGAAACACCCGGGGGAGAGAGTCCTGACTATACCGAACGTGTAATAGGAGGTCATCAGCAAAAGCTGATATCTTATATTCGGAGTCCCCAAAAAGGATCCCATGTACGCCGTTATCGCTATTTATCGCTCTAATTAATGGTTCGAGATATAAATTAAAAAGATACGGAGAAAGGGGACAACCTTGACGGGTACCGCGAGTTAAAGGAAAGGCCGCTGAAATCAAATTGTTACAAAGAATTTTTGCAGATGGACAGGTATATAGGACTTTAACATGTTTTATGAACTCATTGGGAAAGCCAAATTTAGTTAAGGTTTGAAACAAAAATCCCCACTCCACCCTATCGAAAGCTTTCTCTGCGTCTAGAGAGACCAGAGATGCTTCCAACTCTGGACGCTCTGACTCAGAGATTAAATAAAATATTTTCCTGAAATGATCTCCTGATGAGCGGCCAGCAACGAAGCCCGCCTGCTCCGGACTTACCAATTCTAACCATACATTTTTTAGTCGAGTAGCTAATATCTTAGCATAAATCTTAATATCTATATTAAGTAAAGAGATCGGTCTATAGTTACCAACCATGTCGGTCGGCCTATCAGGTTTTGGCAAGAGTATGATTTTGGCTTCAAAGAGAGAAGGGTCCTGAATTCCACATTCTTGCCAAAAAATATATAGTTGGTGTAACAATGGTACTAAAAGATCTTTAAATGTTTTAAAAAACTTAGCAGTAAAGCCATCAGGGCCCGGAGCTTTACCGAGCTTGAGGTCATCAATGGCTTCACTAATCTCCATTTGAGTAAAGAGGGCTCGTAGTCCCTGGCAACTATTCCCAGAAAGCCTGGGGAGAGGAAGATTCTCCAAGAACTTCTCCATATTATCATCTCTTTCAACTGAGGACAATGTACTGGAGTATAAATTTTTATAAAACCCCAAATATATATTCAAAATCTCTCTCGGGTCCACTACTAAATTATTAGTACGGGGATGTTTCAATGCGGCCACATTTTTTGCTGCCGACCTCTGTTTTAGCTGCCAGGCAAGAATCTTCCCGGCTTTATTGCCATACCCTAAATGGGTGGCTTTTAGTCTAGACGCCCGCTTTCACCCTTCTCTAATTGTCCTCAAATACCAGGCCCTTAATGCGACCAATTCATGTTCAAACGAAGATGGCCTCGTATCATCACTCATAGCCTCTAAGATTTTAATTCTCTGTAAACAATTAGATACGATGTTCCTACTTTCCTCTATGCAGTTGCAGCATATCTTATCAACTCCTCCATGTAGCCTTAAGAGCTGACCATACCATATCTACTGCACGTATAGAACCCCAATTAAATTCAATTGTGTAGTCCATAAAGGAACAAAACGCTGCAATAATTGGGGATCCCTCAATAAGTCATTATTAGTGACCAAGAGGAGGTTTCTAGGTATTGCCGACATAGGTCGACAGCTCAGAAATGGGCTAGTGATCTGAGATCACTCTACTCTATTAGCTGTGTCACTAACAAAGGGAAAGGCTTGATGGTTGACCAGAAAGTAGTCTATATGGAATAGCTTCTATATGTACAAGAAAAAAACGTATATTCCTTAGAAGTAGGATTGAGCGTTCTCCAAGGATCTAAGAGACTCAGGGAGGATGAAAAATCCAACAGAGCTCTTTGTGCCGGTGACCTGAGGTCCCCTTTAGACTATCCAAATGGTTTGACTGCACAAGATTCCAGTCCCCCCCTAGGATGACTGGTCTGTTTGCTAAGGGACTTATAATTGAATCCAACTCTGTGAAGAAGGAGGGAGTTTCTTGATTTGGCCCATAGATGGATCCCAATACCACTTCTACTCCCCCTAACCTACCCTGAACTAATATATATCTACCGTTAGGGTCAGCCTGCATTTGGGTACAAAAAAGGGTACCTTTAGCTATTAAAATAGCTACGCCTCTTTTATTCAAGAAGTCCCTGCACCATAAACCTGTTCTACCACTTTTCTGAAAATGATGGACTTGACTACTGGGGACATGGGTTTCTTGCAGAAAAACTATTGATGGGTTATAATGAGCCAGATGGTTTAATACTACATATTTTTTGGTATTGTCCTTGCCTCCCTTTATGTTCCAGGAGATAAATTTAAGATTACTGACCATTTATAAATGAAAGACAAGCCCATATCTGTATTAGTTGCTGCCTAATCCTCCCCCCCAAACCCCCAAAAATCCCAAACCAATAAACTACTTCTAGAATTACTAATAATCCAAACCTAAAAACCTTCACCCTGGCCCGAAGCCAACTCCAAAGTACTTGGTCCATATATGCTCTGAGAACACCCCCGCTAACAAATAATTTGCCCCTTATACTTATATACCTAGTTATGCACCTATATATATAATGCCAACTGTAAACCTAAACATTAGTAATAGCGCAGATCCATTATTCACTTAACAGCAATAGCTTAAGGTAAACCTGAAATTAACCTTTGATATGACTAACATATTTTCCTGTTAGCCTGGCATATACCTCTTGGACTGAAACAGAATATAAATAGAGATGCCAAGAAATTATCAGGCAGCCCAGTATACAAATAAGAAGATGCGCTCAGACCGCTTTAACCCCGCCCATATTTTCCCCCAAAGGAGAAAGCACCACTTCTTTAGTCACCGCTGCCTCAAAATAAAAGACCAAGTCTGCTTGCATCAATATCAGAATAGGACTTGGTTATCCCCAAATTTCATACTAAAATGGAGGAATATCTAAATGAATGTTCCACCTCTGAGGCTCGGTACTCACTCGACACCTATCCGCCAGGAGAATAAAGGAAAAGGAGGAAGTACCGGCCTCTCCTAATTTAATATAGATCAATAATACAAAAAAAAACAGTGCTTAGAATGACCTCCTCCAAAGCGGGTAAACTATTGGCTCGGGGACTTATCAAAAACGTGTATGTGGCAGCCTGAATCTCTTGCCCTAACTGGCCAGTACAACATTTAACCTGAATAACATTAAACTCCCCCAAAAAGAAGAAACCAGATTAGAAACTTGTAATTAACGCTAAAATAACATCAGAGCCTTCGCAATATTAAGTCATAATTATGCTGATGCTAAGGCTATTAATGGACTATCTGCTGGGGGTAGCCCCCTCCAACGTCTCTCACAGTCCTTGTAAATAACTCGGCTGACACACTCTCAGAAGATCATGCACACAGCAAACAGTCAGGTTTTGGAAAATAAATCTGGATAGACGGCTTTAAGCAATTTTATAGCCTCTTCTGATGATTCCAGGCGTTTAGTCCCATCTTTCAGAGTGATCTCCAGTTTAGCAGGGTATAAAAGGTGATGTTTAATTCCTGCTGCCCATAATTTGGATGTGATAGGACGAAAACTGGCCCTGATCTGTCGTGCTTTCAGAGTCAAGTCGGGAACAATTCGCAGCTTTTTGCCTTCCCATAAAATGGCTGTTAGTTTTTTAGCTTCCTTCAGAATGAACTCCCGATCGAGATAATTTAGTAATTTAGATATAACAGGCCTGGAAGGTTCCGAGGACTGCGGCCTTACTCTGAGGGCTCGGTGTGCTCTTTCGATAACAAACTCAGGGCCGTTGGGGGGGTGCCCCACTGTCGATTTCAGGAACTTCTGCAAAAATAAAATAGTATTTGAGCCCTCTTCCCCCTCTGGAAGGCCTAGCAGAACCAAGTTGTTCCGCCTGCTTCTGCCTTCCAAATCATCCAGTCTTTCCTCCAACTTCGTAATCGATTTCTTTGCCTCAGATATCCTTGGGCAGCTTTTCTCCATGTTCCTTCGACCGACGAAATTCTTGCCTCGGCATTAGTTACCCGACGTGCCAGCTGAGTTAGGGCAGGCTTGAAATCGGCTACCTCCTCTATAAACTTAAATAGTGCCTCTTTTATTGTAGTAAGGTCGCTCTGGATTTGCTGTGATGAGATTTCTTCTTGCTGGGGTAATGGTGATGTGCTTCTCCACGGTCTTTTCGCCTCCAGCTCCTTTTCAGCATTCTCCATCGTGCTGTCGCTAAAATTTAATATATCTTGCTTCTGAGGGGGCTATTGTTGCTCCTCTAAATAAATTCAGCCAAAATAGAGCGAAAAGATGTTTGAATTAAGTATATTTTCTTAGCTGGGAAGAGAGGATCACGAAGCAGCTGCTACGTCCTCAGATGCATCACGTGACCCCTCGCCCCGGCAATCCTGAGGATTTGCTTCCTGTCTCTCTGAGCCATGGTTCCAAGCAGGCACCTTACCTCCCTTTCCCCTTCCTCCCCCACTTCTACCCCCTAATGATTGAGTCCCCCACCAGAAGTTGTTTTCTTCCCCTGTGGGGTCTCATGCCACCCTCCTGTGGGTCTCCTTTGTGGAGGTTCCCAGCATCCTCCTTGGTCTACACTGCAGGTGCCTCCATAGAGGAACCACTCTTTGCCAGAGCAGCATATGAATTGTGGAGAGGTATAACTGGAGGGATGCATCTCCGTTCCACCACCCTCTCCCTCCCTGAGCCCACCTTGGTCTTGGAAACCTCTGAGATAGTGGTGGTGGCCCTGGTGGTTCCTGGGTGGGGGAAGAGGTTTCATGAGTCCTAGCCAGGTCAACCTGGATATGGGCAACATCTTCCCTCAGACCAGAGAGGTGCCTGCAAATAGGGCAACATCGTAGCCTCCAGAATGTCTCCTGGAACACTGCCGCCCCACAGCCATTGCACTGCACCACTCCCATCTTGACTTATTTTATGTCCCCTCTCCTGTTGCTTTGTATGCTTACTGTCTCCTCCCTCTATGTATTTTTAGACCTACTTTCCTACTGCCTATGTGCCCTTACAACTCCCACCCTTCCTGTTCTGGGACAGGAACTTCCTGTAGTCTTCAGTAGTCTCTGTCTTCCTTGCTTGGATTCAGACCTCCAGCAGCTGGAGGGGGGAGAAAGAGCTATTTTTTAGGTTCATTCAAGGTTGATGAAACTATTGTGTCTCAGTGATCCTTCCCTTCCTACTGCCAAACAGGAAGTTCCTGTTGTCAGTCAAATCCAGTGGCTATAAAAGTAGAACTGGCTTAGGGTGCGAGGGTGGGGGCGGTAAGGAGGGCAATTAGTGAGAAAAGCTGTAGTTCTAGTCAGCTGTTACTTGCTCTGAAAGCAGGATTCTTCTCTGTCAAAAACTAACAGCAGGAAGATGTAATTGGAGACAGCTGCTTCTCTACTGCTCAAGCCATGCCCCCAATTAACTTCTCCCCTCTGCTCCTGACTCAGCAAATTAAGTTGATACAGCCCCCTTCCTCAGACAGAGAAATGCACAGTGACTTTCTTATTTTTTCTTCACTTAAATGAGACTCCCTGCTTCTAATAAAGTATCTGTTTGCTTAATCCCTACAGGCATTGACTCCTGCTGAGATAGAAGTGATTTATCAGTAAGAAAATCTGTAGTTCTAGTCAGCTGTTCCTTGCTCTGAAAGCAAGATTCTCCTCTGTCAAAAACTAACAGCAGGAAGATGTACTTGGACACAGCTGCTTCTCTACTGCTCAAGCCACACTCCCAATTAGCTTCTCTCCTCTGCTCCTGACTCAGCAAATTAAGCTGATACAGACCCCTTCCTCAAACAGAGAAACACACAGTGACTTTCTTCTTTTTTTTACTTAAATGAGAACCATGCTTCTAATAAAGTATCTGTTTGCTTAATCCTAAAAGGCACTGACTCCTGCTGAGATAGAAGTAATTTATCAGTAAGAAAAGCTGTAGTTCTAGTCAGCTGTTACTTGCTCTGAAAGCAAGATTCTTCTCTGTCAAAAACTAATAGCAGGAAGCTGTAATTGGAGACAGCTGCTTTTCTACTGCTCAAGCCACACCCCCAATTAACTTCTCCAGGCAACGCTTTTTCACATCCTGCACCCCCTCCCCAAATCAACTCTGACTCAGAGTTGGTATCTATAGTAATGGGGGTGCGGGGGCAGAGTCTCCCATGTGGGGGGCTCAGGAGCAAAGCCCCCAAAGAAAAAATAGTCCCTGCTATCCATAGCTCCCTGCTGACTTCAAATTGCAGTTGACAGGGAGCCTGGCACTGCAATGCCGGTCGATGATTTAGTTGTCGACTTGGCATCATAGATCCCTTGAATTTGACTGTCCAGTGCATAAAGCAGCCAGTCAGATAGTTGTCCACTGAAATGTAGAAAGAAATCAAAACAAGAAAAAAAAAGAAAACAACATCCTCACAGCTCAAAGGTCTGCCAGTGGCATGGCTCCACAATGAAGCAGACAGTCCTGTGCCTCCTCATAAAGCTACATTGTTTTCTTTTCTATTTTTTTGTAAAGTTACAATACTCATGATCGATCTGTCACCTGCACAGCCTGGAAGTATGTCTCAAAATGGTACAATGTGTCCAAAATTGTCTGAGCAACAAGTCACAGAGGGTGATGCTGGTGGTAAATGGAGTTCAATCTCTAAGAGGGGGTGACATATAACGGACAACCTGACAGTGGCCAAGCAATGCTAAAAGGTGGAAGGAAGGGTCAGATGGATGCTTGGGTGTATGGGGAGAAGCATCACCAGTAGAAAACAGTAGATGTTGACGCCACTATACAGATGATTGGTTGGGCCACAGCTGGAATACTGTGTTTAGTTCTAGAGACTGCAGTTCTGAAGTAAACTGATAAAATAGAAGCAGTCCAAAGAAGGGCAACAAATACGGAAAAAGGAATGCACCAGAAAAAAAACATGAAGGAAAAACTGAAAGATCTCAATATGTATATTCTTGAGGAACAGAGGAGATGGGAAGTATGGCAGAGACATTTAAGTACCTGTTGTATGACCTTGCTGCATCTCATTCTCCTCTTCTATTTTTTTGTTTGGTTACCAGATAAATGTTGCTTTTTCTTTTTTTTAAATATGTGGGTAAATTCAGTCTGCAGTGCATTGAATTTATTGTTTTGGGCCAAAACAATAAATTTAATGAATTGCAGACTGAATTTACCCACATATTCTAAAAAAAGCAGCATTTTTCTGGGAACTGAACAAAAAATAGAAGGGGAGGATGAGAAACATTCTAGCCCAAAAAGATCAACAAAGTTACAGAGAGGAATGATTCAGGTTAGCCCTGAATTGAGCTGACTAAGACTATTTAAATTATTAGTAAGGTATGGGGAATGCTTTAGATGCCAAAGTCCCCCCTCCCCATACCTCAGGATACAGATGTTGTATTAATGGTGCAACCAACATAACATACAGCAACAGCACAGTGCACACAAAACCAACATACACTAAGCAATTCTTAATATTTTCCTCCTGGTACAGTAGGTGCCAGGGGATATGCGATGCTGGTTCAACAACTATTTTGTTGACCGGCATCACAGCGACGGATGTTATGTTGACCTCAAGTTGTGGTTCACATAATTCAGTGTGGAAATCCAGTCCATTTTTCTATAGGGGGACTTTGCCCCTGAACCCCCCATGTGAGGGGCTCTGTCTCTGCACCCCCCCATACTAAATATAACCAACTCCAAGTCTGAGTTGATCTGAGGAGGGGGTACAGGACTGGGAGACAGAGTGACGAGGTCTCAGGTGCACCATTACAGTGAATTGTCGATGTTGTCGGTATTGACATTGTTCGCTGTAATGGTGTTGCTGTCGGGCAGGCATACCGGTGCAAGGACCTCCCATCCCCACTAACCTCTAGTCTAGCACCTCTCACCTTGTTATGCTCCATCTGGCTGGAGCAGTGCTGCATGTTCCCAGTGCTACTGCACCACCAGATTGAAAAAAACTTTTAGAAAGACTGTCTGCTTTTAAGCCATTTATATTTTAAGCCTTAGCTTGGGTTCTCATTATGTGTCCTCTTGTAATCACCTTCCCCATGCCTGCAGTGCAGACAGTTACACGCATACAAGAATAACATCTCAGACATGTGAGACACATGCAAACTCAGTCCACAGCAGTGCACAACTCAAAAAGGAGCGAACCCCCACTCCTAAGCCAGACAGACATACATGATAACATCAAGGTGCAAATGGGGTAGGTCAGGGGCCGAAATTAGCACCAGCCCACTAGCCAAATGCTGGTAGATTTTGTATTAGGCATGTAAGATTTTCTTTTAACTTTTTGGTGGTCTCCCACAGCCAGCAACTTGGTCGTGGAGTTACCTGTCTGATCCAGTATCCAGTCCCCTCCATCTGCCTTGGTATTATCTTTGGGCACAGCAGTGGTGGTGGCTGCTTCCCACTGAATCCCCACCCCTGAGGACATCGGCATGAAAACTGCATCTTAGAACTTACACTTCTAAACCTCCAACAGGACAGATAGCAGAACACAGCACTTTTTATTTTCCTTAACTCTATTTTCTCTCTCCAGTGCCCCAGACATTCTTTAGGAGTAACCCCTCAGCTGTACCTCTCACTCCCTGCCTGAACCCCCACTTTCCTCAGGGCCCCCCATGAGCGACTTGGCAGGTCCAGCACCCTGGATCACCCTTTCTTGGTGGCACTTTCTGAGATTAGAGGGACCTACTTGATCACCGGCTTGGCAGTGGGGAGCCCTGGGTGTGCTGGGCCTGCATTGGGTGGGTGTGGGCATGCCACTGGGTCTCCGTCATCTCACCGGATCTCTAGAAGTGTTTTCAGTGCTTTTTTTTACCCCTGAGGAGCTTGGTAGTGCAATGGAGGCTAGGCACAATGTGCCGCCATATGCCAAGCTCCTCCCCCATTGTACATAGCGCCGCAGGGTCTGTGCTGCACTCGACTACCACCAGATGCCACTATAGAGTGGCACAACCCCAGAACCCTTCCCAGGGAAGGGAGAGCTGTCCTCCAGATGCTCAATCCCTTCCCTCCCCTGCCGGCCCCTGGTGGTCCCGGCTCATTCCCAAACCCATGTCACCGGTATGGCGTGAGGTGTGGTGTCCAGCACCTTAATCCTCAGCACCACTGGACCAGTAGAACACAGCATATTGATAATACCTATTTACCTCCAGGTTGGTAGCCTACATCAACATTATTATATCTCAATACCTATTCACCTGGAAGGGTCAGGGCTCAGCCATGGGACATGGGTCCGGGTCCAGCAGTGTAAACTAGTCATGATGTGTATAGCTCCATGTCACATGTGTGGCAGGTTGAAAGGTTCCCTAACCAGAATTTTTAGGACAGGCCAGACGAATCTGGAAGGAGAGGCAGGAAGCTTACTCAGTGACCAAGACGCAAATGTATTATTTATCGAGGGACAATAAAAATGAGATAACTGGTTTTCACAACAGTGCAAGATAATAAACATAAACAACAAAGCAATGTGACTGAGACCAACAATTGGTCTAACTAATAACAGGGGGTTAACCCCTCTTAATCCAAGTCCTGCGTACACTTGGCCGAAATGACAGAATAACTAATGAACCAAGTTTGGGCTTTTCACTGCATTGGCTGATCGGCAGGTGGGCATTGACCTCACCAAGCGCTTTTGCAAACAGGCCATAATGGAGTGTGCCCCGAACTAACAGAACAAAACGAGGAACACAGCTAGCTAGTCAATCAAGAACTTGGTGATCCGCTGCGGCTCCGGGCAAGATTCTGAAAACTTCTGGTTTGGCAGGGGGTTCTCTAGAAGATTTTCTGTGATGACCACTGGTAGGCCCCAGCCCCTGATGACCTCTCAGCAAGGTGACTTCGGATGGGATGATCTTTGGGCTGCCTCTGCGGAGCAACACAGGCACATGTATACTTACGGATGACCGGCATAACAATAAAAAGGCATGCCCGACATTAACTGTGGTCCCTCCAGCTTGAGCCGGGGCAGCTCCTAAGCTAACTTGCCACAGCATACCTCACTAGTGGCTCTCTACCACTTACCATCACTGGGTTGATGCAGGAACACTTTTGGTGGGACTTCAGCACAGGCTGGCGTAACCGGCGGTGGTTCTGCTGCAGATGGTGGATGGGCCAGGGACCTCCCTGGGTCAGCATCAGGCTCTGGTGAAGCCGGTCCAGACCACAACAGTGAAGATGGACATCGGGTACCCCAAGGCACAGTTCAATAACAATTCAGTACCAAGCAAACAGTTCAAATTTTTCAGACAGTTCCATTGTTGGGGTCACTAACATCTCAGGGTGCAACCTGGGCAAACATTAACCACAGCAAATACACAAGCAACACTTTTCTGTACCAGGGACTGGGTTTACCTGTTAGCCAGGCACCAACCAGGCCATTCCCTCGATCCATGATCTCAGCAACTACCAGCCAGCAATCCTATTGGCACAAGGCTTGAACCTAGGCCTACTTTGTATCCCCATCCATGGACGCCTCTTTAGCCCCTGGCCCCACCCCTGCACCCTCGGCCTGAGTGCATGGCCCACAGCCCTGCCTGCACCCTGTGTGACCTTGAGTAAGCCCCTCTAACTTCTCTGTGCTCCCAAATCACACCTCTGAACAAGCCTCAGCCTAGTGTATCTCTGTTCAGACTTGGCGTTGCCGGCCTGAAAATATGGGCTAGAGTCCCACAGCCCCCACCCTAACCCCTGGGGCTCATGCCATGCAGTGCCCCTGTCTCTTTCTAGTGGGTGCTCTGCCCACTTATTCTCCCTTTTCCCCTCTCCTCTGGTGCCCCTGTCCCTTTTTCTGCAGCACCTCTGGTGCTGGAAATAATTATTTCAGGCATGCAGCCCATTCAATTCTTTGCCCCCCCTTATTGGTGGGAACCCTTCCCACACATTTTTTTCTGCCCCTGTGCTCAGCACAATAATTTAGGGCTTGCAGCCCACCTACCTCCTGGGCCGGGTCCTCCGCTGGCAGACTCGCTCAGTGGGGGGTGCAGGGGGTGTCCGGGGAGTCGCACTCCCACCCGACGCTTAGACTGTCTCAATACAGACAGGGGTGAAACCCGAAGTCCCAGGCGTTTGCTTCCACCCGGACCCAATTTGGTGTGGTACCCAGTGGTCTATCCACAGAAGGGTTCCTCCTCCGGGTGCAGTGCAAGTCAGCAGCTCGGAGGATGCTGCAGCTGCATCGGAGGTCTGGTGGGAGAGGAGGCAGCCAAGGAGAGGGCAGAACTTGCTTCTGACCACTGCTCCCTCTAGGAGGGATGTGTCTCTGGGTCGGAGGGGTGAGGCTAGCGGCAAGTACCAGGAAAAGGCCAGACCCGCGATGAGGCAACACTGAGGACCTACAGATCCAGGCTCCCAAGACACAATGACAACCAGTTCTGGGATCGGAGGGACAGCTCACATGAAGAGCGCAACCCCAATCAGGGAGCAAATAAAGCAAATGCCCCACCACCCCTGCCAGCTGAGGCAGGGCAACAGCCAGCCCACTCACAGCTGGATTTCCCAAACAGGAGATAAATAAAATAAATAAAAAAGCAAATGCCCCACCACCCCTGCCAGCTGAGGCAGGACAACAGCCTGCCCACTCAAAGCCGGGTCTGGGGACAGTAATCAGCCAGGAGGCTGCAAGAGCAGCTCCTAGCAGAGTGCACCACAAGCTACTCTCCAGATAACCCCACCCCAATCCACAGAGCAAGAGAAACAAAGGAGGGAAGGAGCCTACCTTCCAGGGCCGACTGCTGGTGTGTGTCTGGAGGACCGCTGGAACTCTCCAGTCTGGAGGACGATGGGTGCTGCTGCTGCTGAAGACCTCAGGACCCTGGCTACAGAGGAACAGCCACCAGGAAGCTACGGACCTAAGCTTCAGGTAAGCTTCCAGGCATCCATACCCCTGTGCTCTCCACTCTGTAAGCCACCCAGTCCAGAACTCCCCTCCAGCTAGCAGAGGAGACCCTTTTCTAGCCTGGGGGAGAGACTTGGTTTCTGGCCAAGTGATTGGATCCCTGGGGCCTAGATCAGTCCCCTGGGCTGATTTGTAGCCCCTTTAGGCATTGGCCAGAGCTCTGGCCTGGCCAAAACAAAGGCTGAAGCCCAGGAAAAGTACAGGAGGGGGAGGGGGACCAGGACAGGAAGTGGTCAACCAGCCAGCTCGGACAGCAAGGCTGGCTGACTGTATGTGGGGTGGGGGGGTTAACCATTTCCCTCCCTGCTGTCCTTCCTGCTCCTTTTGTAGCAATTAGGGTGCTACACATGTTAAGTCACAAAGCTGGACAAGTTAGTCATGGGGATTAGCTAAGCCCTAAATGGCAAGCTTCAAACATGGTTGGCACAGACACAAATGGATAAAAAAAAGACTAGCAACAGGGAAGAGAAGAATGCCATTGAGGGCCAAATAGGGCCAGTTCACAATACTGAACTGATGTCTGATGAAACTTAGTCCATATGAGGAAGTATTGCACAGAGGTTAAAGGCACTGAGTGGCAAAAGTGGAGGCCTGGGTTTGAATCCTGTCAGCCCCCACTTGCATACTGTGTGACATTAAACAAGTCACTTAACTTCCCTGTGCTCTCAGGTCTCATCTGGAAAGAAGCTTCAACTTAGTGTGCCTATGTCCTAGTTAAACAATTTCCGCTTTCACTTTTCCAGAAGAGTTCTGAACAATTGGTCAGGTCAAGAAGCAGGTTACTAGTTAAGCTAAATATTCTTATTGAATCCTGTTAAATATACACACATTGACAGTGCATGTTGCTTATGAAAAAAAGGTAAGTGGCTAAAACTTATTTCTAGGACTGTATTGTACATTTGTTTAATGTAGCTGCAGTACACTTCCTAGGGCCTCTTAGATACACAGCTACATAGATGTTGATGGCAGATAACGGCGTATGGCCCACCTAGTCAGCCCATTAAATCCTGATTTACAGGGTTATATAGCGATCAGGTTACAAGGACACTGCTTTTTTTCCAAACCCTTACATCACTGTAGGCTGAGCATTGAATGATAAGATGCAGTCTGGAAAGAGAGTCAATTCACTCTGTATATTCAGCTTTCTTTCAGCAATGAGAAATTAAGTCATGGACACCAAGGTAAATCTGAATGAACACAGATTAATTTCTGACCAGAATTTTAACTTTCCTTACGGTATAGCTCAGACGCAGAGATGAGGGCAATATATGGGTATGTTCATGAAACTTAGAGTAGGTTCCACTACACTGCAAATGTTCTTCTGATGAGTGTATCTTTTAAATTCAAGTTGTCTGCCTTATGGTTGTTTATCTGTTTTGTAGCTTCGCTCATGTATAGATAGATAAAATTACTTCATCTGCTATAGCAAACGCGTCTTAAAGTGTTGCTCCTGCAACCTCGATTTTCTTGTCATTGTGCAGTGCTTAAATGTGACATTAAAAGCAGTCCCAGTTTATGTGGGTTGCTTTGGTATTCCTCCCCCATGAGCTGGCACTAAAAGCATGGTTGTTATGTTTTTTGTTGTTTGCTGCTTGCCATTTGCCGTTTGGTGTTCTTATTTATTTAATGTTATATCTGCTTTTTATTTATATCATGGTAGTCCATGGCATTTGTACTGTCTGGTGTCCACAAGACTCTCGTTCTGCCCAGGGGACTTTACACAAATTTCAATTAAGTCTGTTGGGTGTTGTGGGTGGGGTGTGATGGCAGTGCTCCTGTTTGTCAGGCCAAGCACACCTGGACAAATGTAAAAGCTTGGTGTAGTATATGGTAACTTACCCTAGTAACAATGTAGAATGGTTTAGTCCACATCCCCCTGCAGTTTTGGGCTAATGGTATGTCTTGGGTGGAGACTGGGTTTTTAGAAAGTGCACGAGCAGATTGTAGTAGTAGTAGTTCTGCTGAGGCCTGCTGATCTTTCTGATGTATGTTTGTTGAATAAACCTCAGAGCTGTTAGAAGTTACTTATGGTGTCCAGTCATTCCTAAAGCCAGCAATCCGGTAAGAAGCAACTAAAATGAAATATTATATGGTGTCAGAAGTGAACTTGCAGTGCTGCAGTTGCAAGCAAGAAGAAAAGTTTATGCTGCCAAGAAAATAAACAAAAGACAGTAGTTGTGAGTACCCAAAGCTTACTAAAAGACTGTATAACAAAATATTTTTGGCAGTATGGAGCAATTTAAGCCACCTCCACCACTATTGTTGACCAGAAATCTTGCAGAAAACTGGAGAAGGTGGGCACAGAGATTAAGTCTGTACTTCACAGCCATGGGGTTAGATGATAAGTCAGAGGAAATGAAAATTGCAGTCCTGCTGCACACGATCAGGGATGAGGTCCTCAAGGTGTACAATACCCTCAATATAACATATGCTGACCCACGAGCTAAAAAAGCAGCTGAGGTTATGGAAGCATTTAAGAATTATTGAGAACCAAGAAAACACTCGGTGTTTGAGAGGTATCAGTTTTGGGTCCATCTGTTCAATGAGCACTCAGGTATAGACAAGTTTGTTACAGAGCTCAGGCAAAAACCTCAGAATTGTGAGTTTAAAGAGACTGAGGAGGATTTAATGATCCGAGATAAAATTGTCTTCAGCGTCACTGATGACAGGCTCCAAGAAAATCTACCCAAATCCCCAGACCTCACGATGTCCAAAGCAGTGAACATATGCAGGGCCAAAGAGGTAATAAGGGCACAGGCATGAGCGATGTTGCAAGGGACTGCTGATAAGTTCATCCATGCTGTAGAACATAAATTGAGGCAGGATGGTAAAACAGGTCGAAAAACGAGACCGCCAGCTACCAATACATGAGACACGTGCACAAAAATCAAACACATGCGGGAGGTGTGGCAAGGGACATGCGCCAAAGACTTGTCCAGTATATGGACAAGAATGTCGTAAATGTGGTGACCTCAACCATTATGCAAAAATGTGCAAGTCCAAAATGTCCAACAAACCTCATGACAAAATAACCAAAGGAGCAGAAGCACTATTTGTAGATGCTATAAAAAGAAAACAAGAAATGGTGTGGATACAACTACCAGATCAAGATAATGGGACAGCCAGTTACGTTCAAAGTTGGACACTGGGGCTGAAGCCAAAAATACTGACTAAAGAAGTGATTGCACAGTTTCCATGCAAGGTACAAATCAAGCTGACCAGTACTATCCTAGTGGCATATGGAGGAGCACAAATTAGTCCTGAAGGGGAAGTGATGCTAAAGTGTAAGACACAAGACAGAGAGGCCAATCTGCAGTTTTAAGTCACTAACATGTCGGACGCTTCCCTACTGGGTCAACAGGCATGTGTCATCCTGGATCTGATTTGCAAAGTAAAGGTGCTTAAAACCAAGCCACCAAGCACAAAAGAGGAACTTCTTGCACAATATAAAACAGTGTTTGAAGGTCTAGGAGAATTCCCAGGAGTTTACTACATATATACTGCCCCAACTGTTACTCCTGTGATACATGGGTGCAAGAAGGTCCGATATGCAGTCATGGGCAGACTAAAACAGACACTGGAACAGCTGGAGCAAACTGGGGTGATTAGCAAGGTAAGAAAACCTACAACATGGGTAAATAGCCTTGTAATTACCAAAAAGAAGAACAGTGAGATCAAGGTGTGTTTGGACCCTTGAGACTTAAATAAAGCTATCAAAAGACATCACTTCTCTATCCCCACATTGGAGGATATTCAGAGTAAGCGTTCCGGTAAAAGAGTTTTACAATTCTAGATGAAAAAGGTGGGTACTGGCAGATCAAATTAGATGACGAATCTGCAGGCCTATGTACATTCAACAGTCTATGGGGAAGCTACAAATTTCACAGACTTCCTTTTGGAATAAGGTCTGCGAGTGAAGTATTCCAGCAGAGAAATTCTGAACACTTCGGGGACATGCTGTATCTCTAGCCTGACCTGTAACTGAAGGAGTCATCACTGGATGAGTGCAGCTGACACTTCTGCAAGCTTTGAGTTCTATTGCCTGGCGATGCCCACCCACCAACCTGAAAGGTGACTGTGCAAGCCATCAGTGCTGAAAGCAAAGTGCAGCCCAAAACACAAAAAGGTACTGTTTAAACATTTTGGCATTAGTAGTAGAACAGAGAAGGTCTGTGTGCAGGACTACGTCAGAGCATCAACTTGGTGTGTGCCTGACTGAAGGAATTTGGCAAGAGTGAACAGCATCAGAACCAGCACAGCCAGTCAGCCTTAATAAAAGACATGGTTTGACTATAAATCAGAAAGCAAACAACCCACCAGCCAAGTTCAGGCAACCCCAGTGAGCCTTTACAGGGGGAGATACTGGTTACATGGGTCGGCCCTATAGTCCATGTGCTCACCCCATCCCCCCCCATGTGTACCCCTCTGTAAATCCGGTATGTCAGCCTGGACATGTGGTATTTCCTGCTCCATCAACAAAGAGCCTCAGCTGTCCCCATGCCTTGCTAGAGGTACCATGGCCAGAGAGCTCATGTCACTCCCACAGAGCTCCAGATCAATAGTAGCCACTGTCTTGGACTCTTTAGAGCATGAGGGGAGAGGAAAAAGAGATAATGACAAGCAACAGAGATAAGGCTTCTGCTTGCTGAACTACATGGATTCAGCAGAGGGTTGCCAAGCAGGCCACACAACCTGTCTGACTGAGTGTCTTGAGTGTGCTGCTTCCCAATCCCTTTGAATGATGGGGTGACAGCTTTGCACTTATGTCCACCCTGTCAAAACAAACCATTCTTAAAATACAAACCAGTGGGGTCAGCACACTTAGAAGCAGGTATATAATGCATAAAAATGTTACTAGCATGGAGAATCAGTGATGCTTTTTAATTCCATACCATCATGTTCCCACTGTCATAGCAGCTTTTTATTTCAGTCAGAATGAACTTCCAGCTTTCCATCAGTCCTATGTCTTAACTTTTAGTTAGTTTCACGCATATTTCCATGTTCCAAGAGAAATATTGTGGATTAGCAAAGTTGCCCACACAGAGCCAAAATGTCTGGTCCTAGCATATGTGGGATTTTTTATTCTTATTGTCGTTTATGTTCAGCTGTTAAAAGTCTCATACGAGTTTGTATAAGTTTGCACAGTGTATTGCACTTTAGAGTTATTGCTCATAAAGTTACAGGCAGGGCCACATCATGGCAGAGTGTATACTGGAACGTAGTGTGCTAAATTGAAAAGCTGTTCAGATTTGTTTACATTGCTTTGCATGTGCCACGTTTGCTAGTCTGCAGTATTTCTTTTGGAACATGTGTATACGCATGAAACTAACTAAAAATTAAGCCATAAGATTGAATGAAAGCTGGAAAGTTTTTTTTTTTGACTGAAACAATACTACTATAAGAGTGGGAAAGTAATGATAGGAAATTAAAAAGCGTCACTGATACGCCATGCTGGTAAGCATCTTTTTTCCATTCTAGTATTCCTTTATGAAGAAAATACCTGCACACTGTTATGAGAGAGGGTACTCAACCTCTATAATCCCAGGTTAGGACTGAAACTTTCTAAACCAGAATTTCCTTTGTGTACACACAAATAAAAGGTGACCAACTGGCACAGGTCTTGGCTTGGATAAACACAAAAACTATATGTATGTATATGTGTGTGTGTATATATATATATATATATATATATATATATATATATATATATATATATATATATATATATATATGTATATATATATATATAAAACCAAGTCACATTTATTGTGCAAAATAGAGCCATTCTCTGCAAATTCACAACTCTCTTTTTATCCACTATATACCTGCTTCTAAGTATGCTGACCTCAATGGTTCGTAACTTTGGTTGCTTACTCTTGCAGTTTACTATGTGTTACCCTTCGTAGGGTATGTACACCACCTGCAGAGACACTGGCTCTTTGTTTTAGGAGTGTTCTTAAAATAAATTGATGTCCAGCTGCCTTCTTACAGTGCTGTCACCCACCAGCAAAGGGCAGTGACTGCATCAACTCTATGACAGTCAAGTTCAGTGCTACTGGGTCCCACCCAGCTGCCACCCTGGCTGGTGGAAGCTCCACAAGAAGGAAGAGTAAGGACCATGGAGGACAGCTGGACAGTTGGATAGGTAATGGGACCCCAGAGACTGTGTCAAACCCAGAGCTGGGGTTGGGAAAGTAACAGAGACTCAGGGGTCACAGCAGTAACTCTTGTATAGCCCTAAGGGGTTGATGCCTGGCCCTGTGGTTCCTTCTAAAGGGTCTATTGATGTGGAAGATGGCCTTCATCCTCAAAGGATATACAGGGTACATTGTCCTAGGTGGGGCTACCCCGCTCCCACATAGACCAATCTGAGTTTTGTGGGATTGATCCCAGTGCCGGGATTACCAGCCCAGAGCTTGTTCCCCCATGTGACGGCTCCTGAGTACCCTATCACACATGCTCCCTAGGACACAGCACTGCCTAGATCCCCAAATGCAAACAAACTGTTCAGATACCCAGAACCAGATGAGCCAACTTGGATGGGGTAAGGTGCTGAAGAGGAACTGAAAGTGCTTGTGGAGTAAGTGACAGATGAACTGTCTGGGCTTGCTGAAGCTTCAACAGCTGACACCCCAACTGATGCCCCATGGGGTGAGACATTAACCCTTACAGTGCCCTCCCCACTGAGTGAATCTGACTTTATAAAATAGGAAAAGGGATTAGAGGTGGGATGAAATCTGGCTGCCCTCAGGTAAAGGTGACACATGCCACCTGGCCAAACTGTGCAAGGCTGACTGTGTCATCAAGAACAAAGTAGAGACTCACTACAGGTACTATTCTCCATACACTGTATATCTGGCTGATTTTGGCAGGACATGGAGGGAGCCAGACACTGGGATCTTTTGAAAGAAGCCAAATGTTCCCTTGCAACAAGGGACAAGTTTGTGTATCAGTGATGAAAGATAAAGATTGCGAAGAGAGTGTAATAAAATGTAGAAGAGAGGGTGTGGCATCAGGATGCCTGAGGTCATCTACACTGACATGGAGGGGCTGCAGAATGGGCATTACATTACTATACACTGTCCAGATAGGACCACGGGGATGGGGGGGGGTCCTCATCCTCACTACCATGCTAAATTGGGTGAGGGTGGAAAACTTGCTAGTTACTACAGTAGAGTAGTTATCCACATGCTTTGGAATGCTGCAGTTTGGGCTTCCACTCTTAATGGTCCCCTGTAGAAGGGAAGTGTGGCCAGCTCTTTAACTGGAGGGATCCACCAGCAGAGCTGCTCCTGTGCTAATCCACCATTGGGGTGGCAGTGTTCCGAGTTTCAGGTGTTGTGCAGAAGGAAGAAAGAAGATGCCAAGTGTTGCAGTATGACTGTTCTTGTACCCATGTTATACATGCAATTGGGAACATTACAAAGCCAGTTTGGGGGTTAAAACTGGGGCTCACCTAAAGGTGACCCTACCTTTGGAATCAATCCACACTCTCATTCACTGTGAAAGACTTGCATGTTAATCTCATTTTTATCTATCCAAATTTATATTCCCTTTGTTACATAACATTTCAGAGTCCTGCAGTGTGTATTATGTAGTGTGCAAATGTTTTCCAGAAAAAGAAAGGCTGAAGATCAGAAGTTAGAGGAAAGACCAATGGTTAACTGGGGAAGTTACAATGTTAAAATGGGAAATGTATGATATACGTGCCAACTGTTTCTTTGCCGGACAGAAGAACCTGTTCAGCGGGACTGCATAATGAATTTCTTTCACAGCCTTAAGTTTATAAACATCTATATCTCTGTGAAGGTTATTTTTTTTTCAGGGTCCAAGGAAGAGGAGACACTGTTGATAAGGGACATAAGCACTACTAATGGTGGCAGGGTGGCAGACCTGGCCATTCAGTACATAGTAAGGTTATGGGGAAATGTATCTGTGATATTTTGTACATGTTCAAACTTAAAGTGTGCACTGGAATGTGGTGCTCTAAAACAAACAAGAATGTCAAAGCCAAAAAGTTTCGGGCACTCACCATCTCATAAAAGGAATGCACAGTTTTCATTGGTTTAAAAATCCATTTAATTAAGAAGCACAGACAGACACTGTCCTGCCTGATGCATTTCAGATGCTCTGATCCTCTATCAAAGCCTTTGATAAAGGACCAGAGTATCAGAGTACTTCTTAATTAAATGGTTTTTTACACCAATGAAAACTGTGTATCCATTTTATGAGGTGGTGAGTGCCTGAAACTTTTTGGTTTTGGTATTTAGTACATGCTGCCTGAATTTATAACTGCTGAAAAAGAGCAAATATTGAAAGAGTGAAAGTGAGGTACCCACTAGAGATTGAAACAATCTGTGGGATGTACTGCCTGACTGTACTATCGCTAGTGGATGAGGCCTTTGTCATGTGTGTGTGTGTGTGTGTGCATGTGCGTGTGCATGTGTGTGTGTGTGTGTGTGTGTTATATATCTATATATGTAAATATATCTATATATATATATATATATATATATGATTGCATTGTGTGGGCATGTGTGATTTTGTATTTTCTTGAAACTTGGCTTCCCAGCCAAATGCCCTTTGGGGTAACCCTTGCCTCAGTGTTCGCGCACAGAGGTTCTTTGTCTTTTATATATATATATATATATATATGGCTGTTCTGGCGTCATAAACTTATAAACTCTAAAGTGTCTCATCCATTGTGGCATTTGGTGAAATATGAAATATTGGGAGATAATGGGTATAATTTGAGAGCTAATAGTTTTAATTTGCCATTATGTAGGACATATAATAGTTTTGGGGATGCAACATTACAAAAAACTATTGCTGAGGCTGGAATGCTTTGCCAAATGATATAAAAACTATAAAATTGTTTCACAGATTTCAGAAGGACATTAGAAAACTTCTAAGCCGTACATGTGAATGTTATTCATGATCCTCATGTCCCTGTTTCATTATGTAACTGTGTGCATATGTGTTGAAACCTAAATATTAATGAATCATTGTATTTTATAATAACTGTACAGGTATGTTCCTGTCCTGATGTGTAACTGTATGTTTATGTGTCGAAATTTAAGTGTTAATGAATTGTTGTGTTTTATAATAAATGTACAGGTAGCTGTTCAAAACAGGGTTTCACCCTAGCAAACTGTATCCTATATAAAAATAAACATTTTATCATCGTCATATTTACTGCAGTATCTAGCACCTTTAAGCCTCCCCCACCTGTTGGCACACAGTGCCCAGAATAAACTAAGAACACCATGATTCTATGTGATTATTGTGAGCACAAAACAGCAACTTACAAATAGCGAGGACAAAACAGCGGAGTGCATAAACAGCGACTACGGTTTTATGAGGACTATGCCCCACACACACCCCTTTATTGAGGGCTTGGCCCCACACCCCCCTTTACTATGAATAACCAACTCTGGGGGGCACAGCTCAAGGAGGGGGGGAATAGTGAACACTGTTTTGTTCCTCACCTTGTGAGATGGGGCCCATATGTACCGGCTACGTGCATACATGTGCATATACATTGTGTAGTTCTTTTTCACTATGTACAGCAGAGTCAGCCAGGATGTAAAGCTCTGTGACAAGTACAACCTGCAAGACAAATTGGTGTAATTGCCATTGCAGTATTCTGCAGCATGCCACTGGCAGAAACTATGATAAAAGTGTTGCACCCTGGCTGACTCCACTGTATATGCATCTACACATGTTACACATTGTGTACTCTTCTCCTAATTATATATTCAACTCCCATTCCTCAAGGTCACACATGGAAATGGGTTGGTTCCAATTCAGTGTGTGCCTTCTGCCAAATATTTAAGTTAATAAATAAATTTCCTTTCAAGATATAGCCACAGTAGGATGGTGAGCATGGTCACTCGCGTGCAAAAAATGCAGTTTATTGGTATTTTTTTTTTAACTTTCTTTATTACTCCCAGACCTCCAAGCATCCTTCAGGACTGCCCACTCAGATACTACCCTACTCCCAGCCTGAACCCCTCCGCATCTCCCATGCTCTCTCCTCGAACAACCCCCAGGCAGGCCTGGTCCCCGGTATCTCCTCCGGGGCTGGTTCCACCCTTCCCGCTGGTGGTCAACTCCTAAGTGTGTGGTGCCTTACCTGGGGCCGAATGGTCTGGCTCTGGAGAGATCCGGGCTTGTCTGGGCTGGCGAATGGGATGTGGGTGTTCCCCTGGGGCCACCGTCATCTCACTGGTGGTCTTAGGAGGCCTTTTTTTTTTGAGTAGCTTGTGTTTCCCTCTGAGTGCAGTCATGCAATGGCATCAGCATGCAGGTGGATCCCCGTAGACGCCCCCCGCGCTTGTTTCCCACTTGTTCCCATGCAGGTAGTACCCCCGGTCTCCACCAGGGCCACTACTGCACCAGGAAGACCCCTAGATCCCTCCCAGGGAGAAGAGAGCTGTCCCATGGACACTCAGTCCATCTCCTTCCCCTGCCAACCCCCAGTGCCCGGGCTCACTCCCGAACCCAGGTTGCCGGCGTAGCGCGAGGTGTGGCAACCAGCGCCTCAACCCTCAGCGCCACCAGGCTGGCCAGTTTATTGGTATTTATTTACTGTGGTTGTTATACCTAATTTTTAAAGCACAAGGTTATATAGAATCCTGTACAATAGTTTGTAGTCAGCATACTGTACAAGTTTATAAAAACAGATCAATTGGTTTAACAAGGTTCCCTGTTTAGCAAGAAATGTTTTTGTTGTACAATTGCAGGCCATGTTTAATGAGATTCTTCGATTTTCAGTAAAACAGAAAATGCACAGTTCATATCAGCAGAATGCAATTACATGAAATTCCCCCAAATTTGAATTGCAGGACCTTCCATTCATTATTACTGAAGTAATTTCCATTAAAACAGTGTTTCCCCTTTAGACTTCATCAGCTCATGTTGCATAAACCTGATGTAATAACATAATCCTCTGTTTATGACATCACACGCTCTTGCCACAGATAGGTTTCATATGTCACAAATACAGGATTATAACTTCAAAGCTGGAAAATCAGCAGGAACAGATGACTTCTAAAGGGGCAAAGGGCCTATGTTCAGGCAGATGTCTTCAATCATAAAACACAATAAAACCTTTTTTTTTTTTCCACAGAATTTATTCACTCTTTTGGACTCTGTTTGTTGGACCGCTGCCTTTCTGTTTTTCCTGGAGAGATTTTTAGGCAGTTCCCCATGATGTACATTTGTTCCATCCTCCTGGTAATGTGAAATTCTGTTTGTCAGATGTCTTTGATAATAGAGAATGAAATCTCCAGAAATTCATTTTTTTTTGTTTTAATTCTTACGAGGCAATGTTCCTACCAATGCTAACAGTAATTTTTTTCAGAAACCTAGAAAATCACCCCAATATACCATTGGGCATAGGTCTGAAAATGGGGGGGTGTACTCAGTGAAGTCATTTCACTGGAATTTTAGGAGTAACAAACCCCCAGTTCAACATTGTCAGCAGAGATGCAAAAAGCTTGCCCACCTACCCAATATTGTACAATACAATCCTGGGGTACTTTGTTTCACACATTCATAGAGGTGGCAAATTCAATTAAATTCAGTTTTACTTTTATACTGAAAGGTATGTGAGCAAAAATGCCCATTTTCACAAACATTCAGTGTACAAACATTCAATAATACAGAGAAAAAGGTAAAAACAATATTTGCAAAATTTGACGTTATTTCCAGTAAGAACAATGTATATGACAGGATCATCTAGAATAGAAAAATAAATACAGAGCACACAACAACAGAGCCAATATACAGATACATATAAACTCTAAGGTAGCTCAAGGGTTGGTGGACATTCAGTGGGGTTACCTACAAGGGCAGACACAGGTGGTGGATTGGAGGAGGTGGTCCTTGAGGGAGGAGGCAAATGAGCCAATTGAACTACAGGCCTGAAGTTAAGGGGGCAGTTTATTGTAAAACTTAGGGCCCTTGTATGTGACGGAGTTCTGTGCATGCTTGGTGCAGTAAAAAGGGGCATCGAAGACATGACAGGTGACCCCTCTAGTACTGCACTTGGGAACCGATAAGGGGAAAAGGGAGTTAACACTGATTGGCAGTAGGTTACAGTGAACTTTGTGTAGGAAAGAGACCATTTTAAGTTGGAACTTGCCTTCAAGGGTGAGCCAGTAGAGAAAGGCATAGAGGGTACAGTGATGGGTCATCCAGGGGAGACCGGTCACAAAGCATGCAATATTATTATATGTAGTCCTGAGTTTGGAGAAAAGGGGGATGTGCTGGGGGGAGTAGACAACACAGCCATAATAAAGTAGGGGCAGGAGAAGGGAGTTGGTGAGGCATGGTCTGGAGATGGGGGTAAGGAACTTTTTGTTTCAGTATAAGAAACCTAGCCTCATATGGGTTTTCTTGATGAGGTTGGTAATATGGATATTGTACGTCAGGTGAGGGTCTAAGTAAGGGCAAAGGTATTTGAATTCATAGACTTGTTCTATGATGTTACCAAGATTGTCTTAGAGGGATCAGCCCATGACTGGGGCTTTTCTTGGGCCAGAGAAGATCATAAACTTGGTCCTGGAGTTAAGAAACATGCCTTTGGCAGAGAACCAAATGTGTAGCTTGTCGAAGTCAGCCTGCAAGTTACTGAATATTGTATCAAGGTTAGTTTGACTGCAGAAGAGGGCCAGCATAAAAGACTAGCTGGGTGGTTTGACAGATGGAAGGGAGGTTATTGATGAAGTGCGAGAATAGGAGCAGGCCTAGGATGGAGCCCTGGGGTACCCCATATTTAATCAGACATTCAGTAGAAAAATGACCACTGATACTAGTTTTCTGAGATCTGCTGGTAGCTTCCGACCCATTTGATGACGTTTTCAGATATGTGCAAGCCCTTGAGAGTGTCCAGGAGAAGGCAATGGTCGACCAGGTTGAACGCCTTGGTCAGGTCCACAAAGACAGAGCCTGTGTACTGGCCCTTATCGCTTGCCTTGAGAATATCGCTGGTGAACCTGGCAAGGGCAGTTTCGGTGCTATGTTCAGATCTGAAACCATGCTGAGCAACAGAGAGCAAGTTATGATGGTTGAGGAAGGTGGTGAGCTGGGTATGAACAACTTTTTCAATGATTTTGGAGAAGGGAGCAAGGAGAGAAATAGGTCGGTAATTCCCTCCTTCATTCCTTGACCCTGACTTGAACAATGGTTTGATGGTGGTGGTTTTTCAGGTGCTGTGGATAAAGCCAGAGCTGAGTGAGCGGTTACATATGTTGGTGATGGGGGCAGCTAATGAATTAATGGCCAGTTTAAGGATTTTAAAGTCAGATCTTTCCGTCTTTCGGATGAGACGTTAAACCGAGGTCCCATCTGCCTGGATTGGTGGTAGTTCAGGTGGATGTTAAAGATCCCATGGCACTTATCGAAAAGAGTAGGGGAATTTCCCTGGTGTCCTGGCCAAATTTCCCTCATTCACTAAGAATACCACCAACAGCTTAATCTGGTTCAAAGTCAGTTGACGTTCATCTGTATCCCCCTCCCCCGGGTCGTGCCTGAAAATAGGCAGGATTTGTCTAGTGCACTTACCCGGTCAACAAAAACTAAATAAATAAAATAAAATAAAGATTCATCCACACCTTTGCTGGGTTTAGGGTTGTTACTTTGGATGAGTTTTATAGTGTCCAAGGGTTTTAGGACCCTAAAATAAAATCTAGGACTGGGCTTGGACTTAGAAGGGGGGTTAGGAGGTAGGTGAGGAGTGGGGGAGTGGGGGGAGGGTTTATCGAGGTCACCAAATAATTAGTTGAAAATGTTTACTACTTCTGAGGGATCATTGGCCTGCTTGCCACCAAGGAGCAGAGTGATTGGTTCAGTATTTTTGTGTTTCCCCAGTAGTGAGTTTAGTGTAACCCAAAGCTGATGGGGCTTGGATGTTTCCCTGAGTTGTTTATTATGGAAAAAGTCAATTTGGGCTTTTCTGATGACTAATTTACACTTGTTTCTGAGTGCTTTGTAGAGGGAGAGCTGAGCAGGGTCTCTATGCTTGGTGTTACAGGCTCAGGCCTTAGCCCTGGTTCTCATCAATTTAATGATGTCGGACAATACCCATTCATTAACACATCACCTAACCCTGATTTTTTACGAGAGGGGCATATTTGTCGCATACACTGTTGAGGAAGGTAGAGAATCTGTCAAGGATAGAGTCAAGGTTACTTGGTACAGCTGTGAATGACCAGGTGACTAGGTGGAGATCGTGTGTAATATTTTTGATTGACTTATTTGTCTAGCATCTAGAAGATGAACTTGGGGGTTGGGGCACTGGGCAGACCATAGGCGGTAGGTAGCACAGTGATCATTGATGCGGTTCCAGCAATACTCCGGAGTCAGTAATGTGGAAGGGGTTGGAGAAAATGACCCAGTCGATTAGCGATTGAGTACCCATGTTATAATTTGTCCTAGTGGGTGTGGAGATAAGCTGGTGAAGGCCAAGCTCGGTGATGCAGGATTTGGCGGTGTTGACTTGGCTGGAGAACCAATCTATGTTGAAGTCCCTGAGAAGAACTCACTCCCTGTTAAGAAGGAGGGAGTGTTTGAGGGCCAGCAAGGATTCCAGGTCGGAGACAGGGGTTCCTGGTGGGAGATAGGCTGTGGTGAGGGTGATGGTTTTATTTTATCTGAGAAATAGGTTAAAGGAGAGGGTCTCAAGCAGGATGAAATGAGAGGACATTGTGATTGGTGAAAGAGAATTTGCTGGAAATGAAGAACATGCAGCCGTCCCCTTTTTTCCCCTGTCTGTCCAGCCTGACAGAGGTGAAACCGCTGAGTTCAATCTCCCCATCAGCGATTTTGTGAGACAGCCAGGTTTCTGAGAGTGCAATAACGTCAAATTCAAATGACATCACAGGGACTACAAAGAAATCATAGTAGTAGTAAAAGCCTTAATTTTTATACATGGTAAGAAGTTTAAGGCAGATGGGCCCTATTTATAAAGTTGTCATGTAAGAAAGTATACATAACATTGCATACAATATCAAAAACAGTTGTACTTAGTCAGAAGATATAATATACAGTAGCAAAGATGATAATATTTTAGATACATACATACATGGGATTGAGTGCACTATGGAAGGCTATGCATGAATGTGGGCTTGATATGTGCCAGTACCTAGCTTACGCAGCTTTGTACCCCCAGACAGGTGCACAGGGCATGGCATGCATGAACATACACCACCACATGGTGACTGTCCATGGCCCCACCTCCCCGGCACACTGCTGTGCAGGGGCGGATCAGAGGACACAGGTGGGCATCCAATTGGATGGCTGTCCTGATGCCATAGTGGATCCCCTGCTTCACACAGAGCAGAAGACTGTGGGACACTGCCAGACTGGTATTATAATAAAGAATAGGCAAGTGCCCAAATGGCCACTCCCTTCCTGTCTGGAGGGCTGGGGTGGCAATGGTGGGGGAGATTAGGTCCCGCCGTGGTCAGCGGGTGTGCTATGTGGGGATGCGCAGTACCTATGGCAGTGAGCCGGCCAGTGGTGCTGAGGGTTGAGGCACTGGATACCACACCTCATGCTACGCCGGCGACCTGGGTTCGGGAACGAGCCCGGTCCGCCGGGGGTCGGCAGGGGAGAGAGGATCGAGCATCTGCAGGACTGCTGTCCTCTGTTGGGGAGGGATCCAGGGGTAGCCCAGTACAGCAGTGGCTCCCGGTGGAGACCAGCAGCATTGCTACGCATATGGGGCTTAGCAAAGTGGTAGACATCGAGCTGCTGTCCTCCAGACGTGGTTGGGAGCACCCACGTCTCAGGCTGGGATGGTGTTGTACACCCTGCATTGGGGAGGCATAAAAACACCACAAGGAAAACCCCTCTGGGCTAGATAGGCAATGGCCCGCCCTGAGCCACGTTGCCACACATCCAGTACTGCAGCCCCTCCACTGCTCCTTCTATCTCCTTGAGCCCTATGTCCTCCGAGGGGCTTGGGGAGGAACAATAACGCCCTTGAGGATGGCTGGGCTCACAGTGGGCGGTAGAGTAGTATTGGCCAGAGGTGAGGCCCGAGAGACTTCCAGCTCCAGAGGCAAGAAAAAGAGTTGAAGAAAAACAAAAGTATTTATGGCAGTGTACCTGCCAATGTACCCTGTGCCCCCTTGCCCCGCGCTCCACATCATCATGAATGGTGCAGAGTGTGGGCATGCCCCCTGACACTCCCCTGGACCATCTGTGCACCTAGGTGCATGAACCGCTAGGGGAGCAAGTACAGAAGGATCATGTCTTCCTTCCATGAATGCCACCAGGGAACTCCACCCCATGCATGGCATTCTCACTTAGGGTTGCCTATGCGCTTCGGCTCCTCAGTGTGTAGGCAATCTGCCCATTAATGCATAGACCCCTATGTTAGTTGCATGTAGACCCACTATACCATGTTTCCTTAGAATACAGTAGTCAGACTGTTCTTGTTACATATCATGCTAAGTGGGATATCAGCAAGAGTTTGTATATTGCATACACTACTCTGTGATCTTAGAGTAGCCGGAGTTCATTAGGCTACAACATTTAGTGAAAGCAGTTTCACTTGGCTGGGATTTCCACACTTATGGTTTGCTTAAAAGCCATCAGGGAAATCATAGGGGTCTCAGCTACAACCTATGGCACCCCCTAAATGATCAGCAAAAGCATGCAGTGGGCTCAAAAAGCAGCCATAAGAAGAGCAGTCCACACAATAGGACATGTTTGAAAACTGATTGTTTTAATAATAGAAAACAGTAAGATGGGGGAAAATACCCCGAGTACAAATATGTGGTAGCAACCCCCTCTCAATATATCAACCCCCTAAATATGCCTTAGGATACAATTTTCAAAGGATCTGGCAAAGAATTATAGAAGATAGGAGCAGGGTGCAACAAAACCATGTGGTCTGTGGCCTGTGGCCTGTGGCTTGTAGTGTCTGGGGGCCATTGAGCATGTTTGTACTTGTGTTCTCGGTTAGTAAGCCCAGAATGACTTGGCCAGAAGCTAAGACAGGTTTTCAAGGCATTGGTCATTTACACACATATGCATGTGTGCTCCAGTGGAATTCCTGAGTTCAAGTCTGCTTTATAGACTGCAGTGATAGGTGCAGTGATCGCATCCTAGTATGATGCTGCAGACATTATCGTACGTGGACTCTAGTTTATGTAGTGTAACAGTATTTGTCCTTCTGTATGTGACATCAGCATATTCTAATGAAGGAAGACAGAATTGTTCCATTAGTAACTTTCTGATATCATGATTGAAGCAATAGATATTTCTGTAAAGTAGACCCAGTTTTAGGTTGATTGCTCTACGTATATATTCAGTTTGGGTTTCAAAAGAGGTGTTAATCTAACCATATGCTGAAGTATTTGGTAGCAGCAAAGCTCTTTAGAGATTTCACCAGCTAGAGATTTTTTTTGCCAATTGTAATATGTATTGTTTAGATGTTATGCTTGATTCACTTCGGTGACATCTGTAAAAGGGACTTATATTCCCAGCGCACTCACCTGGTAAACAACTACAGATGATCAATATCTCAAGCCTTGATGTGTGAGAAACTTGGAGAAGAGCATGGTTTTAGTTTTCTTTTCATTGCTGAACAGTGTTTTCCAGGCCATCCAATGCTTCACCCTATGAAGTCACTCCAGAGTTTTCTGTTCAGATGGGTCATGGAAACTGTGCTGGCATATATTCATCTATTTCAATTGTTCATACTGGTATGGCTGAGTTTAGTTGCAACACCTAGCTTATAAGAAGGTCCCAGGAGGCGGACAGCAGCAATGGTTACAAGTATAAAACCATCAGTTTCAAGCTAACAGTATTCGCCTCAGTTTGAAACTAGAGACAATGCACAGGAATGTCTAATGTACATAAAAATACAATGCATCACTATTGTACATCAAGTAATCATATAGGATGGTCTCGGTTGCATAGACATGGACAGAGTTTTAAGAGATGGAGAGGTTAGGTAAAGAAAAAAAAAACAGAAGCAGTTCAATAATTGAACCTCGTGGCTCTCCTAGTTGTACCTTTCCATTGCTTGTCACTCCATTGCAGACAATTATCTGGGTCCCAACTCCTGCCCATTAGGTAGACTCTTAGCCATTTAATATTTTTTTTCTGACAGACCAATGAGCTGCAGTTTACATGACAGGAGATAATGCTTCACAGGATCAGAGGCTTTAGTAATGTCAATAAAGATGCAGAGTGCCATAGCAATGTTATTAGTCACTTCTAACAGAGCTGAAGTAATAGAATGTTGCAGCCCGAAGCTGGACTGCTCAGTAGGCAGGAGTCAATTTATGGGAACAAATGAGATTTATTGTGTACTATTTCCCAGAACCTTGTTTCAGGTGCATAGTACTGATACATGGCTGTAACTGTTCAAGTTGTTTTGATTTCCAGATTTAGTAAATTTGGGACAATAGACTTTTTCCACAATACTGGGAAATCACTCACTATTACCAGAGAAATGCTGAAGAATGTAGTTAGTAGAGCAGTCATTTTGGCAAATTTGGTATCCAGACCATCTGTCCCAGGGTGTTTGTATTCATCTAGATTCTGTAATAGCTGAAGTGTGATTAATAGTGGAAAAGAGAAAGGGGTGTGTGTCATAATAGGGTCATTAAAACAGTGCTGATATCTATCACATGTTGATATTTTATACCTTGGATGACATAGCCTGTGGTGTTTAAAGTTGCATTGCACAAACCTTTCCCCCACCCATGCATCCCGTTCCTGGCAACTTAATAGCTCTGTCTGTCCTCTTTGCTTGAGATGGTACAGAGGGCCTGAGACAGATGCATCATGATATCCCATGTTGTGCTGTGGTTATTATGGCACCTAGCCATCTGTGGCGACTGTCTGATGCATCCCTATCCTCCTTTACAGGGGGTCTTTCCCATCCCCACACTGGTGGGTATACCCCTCCATTAGGAGACATGACCCCTTCTCAGGTGCCACCTTGTCTCCTATTTGGGACCAGTCATGATTCCATCTCACTGACTGCCAAGCTTTTTAGGGAACCTCTGGACTGGTTCCCCTACCTTGGAAGCCACACCATGTCTCACAATTCCTGTGGGCACTCTAGTTCTTGTTTAACTCAATTACATTTCAGTGTCCTTCCCTCTGAGGTCTTACACCTGTCTCTCACCTAGCAGCCTTTCCCCCTATATTCAGAGTGGGCACCATGTTCACGTTTTCTGGTTCTGGTTATATACTGTTTGTTATGTCTTGTTGCTTTCCTGTTTTTGCTGCATTATTTGCTTAAGCACAATTGGAACATTTTTTTATTTTCTTTATACCACTACAGTGGGAGATGGAAATCACACCATATATTTGGGTAGTGTCTCTTGGTGGAGTGTACATTTAGAAGCATACTCTGGCCTTACTTAGGTCCTATTCTGCCTCTCCAGGGGAGAAATGTCATCAGAGACTGGTTAGATCCTGGACTTTTACCCTTCCTATGGCCACTATAATCTTTGTGGGAAATATTCTTTCAAAATTAGGAAACTTTTATCTGCAGCAGAACATACTAAACTATAGAGATTTATTTTTGCCACTGTGGCTGCATTCACCTATAGGAAGGGTACACGCCGAAGGGATGTGGTTTTCATACCTAGAGCTACACCATTCCAGCCTGCAGGATCATATACAGGTCCACATGGTTGTTTAGCATTGGTCACAGTCACTACCTAGACAAAGCAATTACCCTCGTAAGCCTCTATTCCTCCCTGGAACACATGGTGAATCTTTTGTTGGGGAAAATTACAACATCAAAAAGTAATTTTGATTATGGGTGGGACCACAACATGGTTTATGACCTACTTAACACATCTAATCCAACCCCTTCCACAACAACAGGAGAAGTTAAACGCGGCCATGTGTTATTTTAAACATGTGCCTGGCATGACACTTGGCACCTTTTGCATCCCCATTCATGTCTATGCATGCATTATTCTGCCCCCACCATATATATATACCAGGATAGACCTTATTCAAATATCCACGGAACACTTTTTTATTTATTTATTGAAATGTTTCGCCAGGAAGGAGTACTGAGCAAGAAGTCACTTGTCTCCCGGTGCGACCTGGGGGGAAGGGGTACAACTGGAATAAGACATTATACATTCAAGTTACAGGATCAACATTAACATAACAGTTGTAAGGCGGTGTTACAAACAGTGTTACAACAGTGTTGCACTTGTTGAAAGAGGGGACAATAATAAGTGCTGGGTTAATAAGTAAACAAGAGCTTACATGAAAGAAAAGGGGAAAGGGGAGGGAGGGGTGAGGTGGGGAGGAGAAGAGTCATGCCCCTGGAGACCCTTCAGGATGTGAGGAAACCTGCAAGGGGACGGGGGGACCAGAGAGAAGGGTAAAAACAGTGCCCCAGAGAGACCCCTTTAAGATGGTGGGGGAAAAAAGTAGATGAGAGATACAAGCCACCTTGGGGGGTGGGAGAGGGACCCATGGAGAGCATTCAGGGTCCTTTACATTTTGTGAGAGATCAAGGGAAGCCAGTAAGGGGGAGCAATTAGGGGATGAGGAGAAGGGGTGGATGTGCACAGGGTAAAATGAAGGTGACGGTAAGGGGATAGGGTTTGTCTAAGGCTTAGAGGAGGGAATTAGGAAGGGACATGGCGGGAGCAGTTAGGTGCAAGGTAATTATTGAGGCAGAGCTGATGGAGTAGGTGGAGGATGAGTGCAGGATTGGGGGGGGTTCCACATTTTTGGGAGGCAGTGAGAGTAACTGGATTGGCTGATTTGGGTGGATCTGCAAGGGACAACCAGAGTATGGGAGTCAGTTGATCTAAGGGAATGGGAGGGTGGGAGGGGTGTTATAATGGAGGGAGTGAGCTAGGAAAGGAGCTCACCCAACCAGTGCTTGGAGGTGAATTTAGCACAGTGGGAGAGTCGCCTGTTTGTAAGAGAGGGGAAGGATATGGCATGATAAAGATTGCGGTGATGGGTGTGGATGTGGGGGGGCATCCAGAGCAAAGCAGCAGAAGGAATTGAAGAGGGTGTCCAGTCTGGCCAGGGAGGACTTGGTGGCAGCACCATAGACCACATCACAGTAATTGAAAATGGGCAGTATCATCTTCTGAACAAGTACATGCCTAGTTGTAGGAGGGATGCAACTATGGTTCCTGAACAGTGCATCAAGCTTGGGGGGCAGTTTTTTCTGGATGGTGTCAATATGGCCAGAGAAGTTTGAGTGTTGGTCCAACCAAACACCTCAGTACCTGAAGGAGGATGTATCCTCAATTAAAGTCCCCTCAAGGGTGTGAAAAATGGGTAGGGAGGGAAGCCTAGAGAGTCTCTGCCTTGTGCCAAAGGTCATGGAGACAGTCTTTTTGGCATTGAGGAAAAGTTTATGGTTAGCAAACCACAGCTGAACCTTGTCAAAGTCTTGGTGTAAGCTGGTTGTAACCTCAACAGGACAGGAGCCAGGTGCATACAGGACTGTACCATCTGCATACATATGTATAGTGGAGGATGGGGAGCAAACAGAGGGAAGATCGTTTAAGAAGATGGAGAATAGGAGGGGCCCTAATATCGAGCCCGGGGGGACTCCAGTGCTAATCAGGAGGGATGGGGAAGTGGCATCTAAGATCTTAACTGATTGGGTTCTACCAATAAGGTAGGCCTTGAACCAGTTTGTGGTGCATCTGGTGGCAAAATGTGACATTTTCCGATCCGTCTATCTGACCATGCCCCTGCTATATTAACACTAAACTGGAATATAACCAAGACATACAACCTCTGATGTCTTAACAATGTCTTCCTAAATCTAGAAGAGTTTCAGGACCTAGTTAAAATAAATCCAATAGTACAAGACAATAAGCAGCCAGGAACTTTACCCAAGCACTGTATGGGATACAATTAAAGTTGTACCGAGGGGGGAGTAAATTATTCATCATGAGTTAAAAAACAGACAGAGTTGTGCAGTGTGGCTTGACCACAGGGAAGATGGCTGACTAATCTTTTCCTGCTTTACCTTTCCAGCCCTAATGTAACACATCTGTCAGTATTTCCATGTCAAAATAGCATAACTCAGGTACCTTCATTAAGCTTAAGCAGCGATAATCAGAATGATACCAGCATCTTTCAGGTTATCCCTACAGTTGGGTAACATTCTCAGTGCTCTGTTCAACTGTCAAGACCTGACAGTTCTCCTCAGTGATGTCTACAACCATGCTTCCTGCTGATTAGGTGGAACAGATGTTCCAACAAATCCTGAAAAAAACGCAGATGCTACAGTCAACACCTGAGGTTAATACTGCAGCCACCCATCACACAGGTTTTTTACAAATTAGAAATTATTGATCAATGAAACCTGTAAACAGAGACCAAATGCCACAAGTTTCAGGCCCAGCTCTGGGATCAGACAAAATTAATTTTCCAATTACAAGAGAAGGTCGACTTCTAAAAATGGAGGCTGCCGAAATAACTTAAGATTTGTTGGCTTTCCTGAGCAACTTGAACTCTGCAACACAACAGGCTTCCTCTACCATGTCCTGTGAACTCTGCGTAAAACTACCAGTAACCCACAGTTTTACATTGAAAGGTCTGTTGATCCCTAGCACCACTCTCCTGGAGAGTGGAGAAGCCAAGGCTAATACTGGCAAAATTCCTTTGCTTCCCAGTCAAAGAAGACATTTTAAGGATAGCTAATGAATGAGGAAATCTGGATTGGCAGAGACATAAAATAATGATTTTCCAGGACTTTTCTCGTGATCTAACCAACAAGTGGTGGGTGTATTCGGAGATGCACCAGCACCTACACCAGCTGGCATCCCCTTCTCCCTCTGATATCCTGCACAATTTTTCATACAGCACAACTGAGTGCCTGTCACCTTAAAGTCGCCCAACTCTGCAGAGGAGTATATCAGATGCTAATGGTCGTCCCCTCCAGTCTGCCAGAAATCACTACCCATCACAACAATCTACTTTGAGGGTGGAATACCACATGGACACTGCCCCACCAGCACTACAACATCACCTGGGTCCAGCACCACATCATCCCCTGGGTCCTTGCTCACAACACTCTCCAGAAAAGGAGGCATGGCTCCCTCCAAAACCTAAAAAGAGGAATCACAACAAAGTCGAGCTTAAAAAGGACATTACTCCTCCCAGTGTGATCTCACAGCAACAGTCAAAGTGGTGACTCTGCGAATAATGAGGATGATCTCTCAGAGCTGGCTACTCCAAATAGATATGCCTCACTTCATCTGACTACTCCAGAGCTGAAACACCCACCTACTTTGCCTATGTCTGACTTAGCCGCCCTGACTAGTTCAGCTGCTCCCACAATTCTGTTGACTGAGCAGACTCCCTCTGCTCTGGCCATTGACTTATTTTCTATGTCTAGCAAACATGTTGCAAGCATCCCTTTCTCACATCTGGCTTTTGAGGCCCAGAGGAGGAAGTGTCAAGACCAGCACACAGTACACCAGCTCAGTCTCAACCCACTCCTACTTGGGCATCTATTGTCGCAGACAAGGACCTAGCCACAGCTGTGACCTTTCCTATGACTCCTGCTGGCAGCAATCAACATCTGGCACTGCAGCACGAGGTTGCTCCTGCACTGCCGGAATTACAGGTGCCACCATGAGCACTTCATGACAGCTAGTGTTTACTAAGCATTGCTGTTTCACTCTTGTGTTGGAAGGAAAGGGAACTAACTGAATTGCTGGAACTTCAAACTTTGTTAACTCTTGAGCTACTTACTGTATTGCCTCCTTCCTGATGCATCAGAGGGCCCTGGTCTATATACTTCCGAGTGCAGTCATCCTAGCTGTACCTCATCTCAACCATCTAACTCCAGAGTTTGGGGGTCAGCTCTGTCTTCCTACAAGCTCTGAGTCCAGTTTTTGCCAGAGCCTTACCAAAAACTGATGGACTACTAGATCGGCAGATTGTTATGCACAAGAATATGCACATTTATCTTTTGTGTTATTGTGTAGTTGGTGTTACTATTACTACAAAGAGGGGGGCAGATGGTAACTATGAGCAACATAAATTCTGCTAAAGATGTGCTGTTCTTCTCTCAGTCTGGGTAAATAATGCTTAATGAATGTGTCCTGATGTTTAGCACAGATATCCTCTTCTTACAGGTGTGTTATCCTCTCTTTGGCCCCACCTCTGCACTCTGCTTCCCATGCTACAGACCACCACAGTGGGGTGAACCTAGCCCATAGCTCTCCAGTATCTGCCTTGCTGGATACCCCTCTCCCGTTGGTCAGATTAGTCCTGCCCCTTTACCGCCTGGGTTTGTTTTGCCCATGAGGCAAAATCAATTCTTGCAACCTATTATGCCAACCAAGTTCTATTAACACCCCTAGCTCTGTAGCCTGCCTCTCTCCAATAATGTGCATATGGCATGAGATCTGTACATGAGCGTTAAGTATGCCTCCTCACAGTAACCCCCATGATGGGCACGCAGATTAGCACATGAAGGCTACCAGATAGATCTTAGGCAGATGCATGAGATCTGTTCTGTTTGTAAGTATGCCTCTCCTCCATGCTCCCCCTTGACTGGATCCCACTTAAGTCAAGGAGGCCATCAGTGGGACCGTGAGTGGGGGCTCATGACCCATATATTGTCTGTCAACCTGCCTCCCCATCGCAGTCCCCCCTTGGCTGGCACCCATGCAATCAGGAAGGCCACCATCTGGTACAGGAGTAGGGGAATGCCTTAAGCATCCAGATATGCTGATCTGCCCCCCCCTTTGGATCTCACTAAGCAGCTATATGTGCCAGCTGCACCACCATCACCCAAACTTTGGCCACACCGGTAAGAATCTTTTTTATTGAAGTGGCCAGTGGGGCACCTGAAATGCATAGCCTCACTCACAGGAAACTCATGTTATAACAGTAATTGGACTAGCAGTATGGCTGCTTAAGCATCTATCTACCTGAACCCTGATGATAACATGAGTCAGGCCTCAGTTCACTGGTCCACGCGAGTTCTCCAACCCCTCGTGGTGGCATAGGACAGCTCCACTCAAGGGTTAAACAGGTCACTAAGTCACAGGTAGCTGAAGGTTAGGTGCACTCTGTAGAGGTATACTGTCGAAATAACGCAACTTCAATGGTGAAACCCATTACAGCGACAATCTCAACAGGTTTCGAGATTGTCACCGTAATGGACTGCGGGTGAAATTTCGCTGTTTCGAAAGTGTTTCCCCCCACTCTGAATAACCTCTGATAAGGGAGTTTGTTATCTTTAGAGTTGGGGGGTGCAGGGGGTACAGCCTCCCACAAAACAAACACTCAGTGTCTGACTGGGGACAAGCCCTCTCTCAAGGCACAAGTCTTTCAACGCTTCCATGCAGAGATAAGCATTCCATTCATTTTCAAGCTGCTGACACAGTGGAATGCTAAGACTATGTTATAATGTAGGGCCAGTTCAGTGTTTGGATCCACGGCTCACACTTATCACCCACCTGGTCTAAAAGGATCATTCTCTTGGTACCTACTGAGCCTCTTCAGAGTGCCCGAGTCACCAGTATAGACTGTACTATTGGAAACTTATACAACCTGTAGGGCTGGGGGAAGGGGCTACTTTGCAGAACTCAATATTCATTTTCTCCCTCGCTCCACAAGTATAACCACATGTCTTGGAGTCTTGCAATGACTCAACTATACTTTGGTTATATTTACAGGTTTCTGTACTGTATTCACACTGCAGTAGATATGGCTGTTATGTTTGTTCTGTAACTACCAGTGACATGTTAGTTGCTAAGCAACAATTGCTACTTCCCCCAGTTTGGGGATCTGTACCTGTCATGCTAAATACTACCCACTGTTCAGTAGCTGTGCCAGCCTTTCAGATCTGGGGGTTGTACCTGTTTGTGCTTTCAGTGGCTGTTCAGACCTTGGCATTTCTGATTTTCACTCTGAACAGGGGGATGAGCTCCAAAAGCACCCTTGGAATATCTAGGGTCTGAGCTCCTAATTAAAATGCAAACATGTGCTAAACCACTTAAAAAGACTGTGATCTCAGGTGGTTTTACTTCAGGATACAAAGCTTCTACTTGCAGAGGTACTGAAACACAAACAGCAGTGGGTGAGCGTTGAATTGTACAGCTCAGCAACAGTTAAGAAACATGGGGTTTCCATCTTGATACAGAAGGCTCTGAATTGGAAGTTGATCGACTCTGCAACGGGTAGTGGTGGTAAGTCAGTACTAAGGCTGTTTGACACTCCAGCCAGTTTTATAATGGTCAGCAACATCTATGCCCCAGCCCTAACTCAGACTCCCAGGCATTTTTCTATTTCCTAGGAGACAAACTCTTCCAATTCAACACAAATAATGCACCTCTTTCACTGTGTGATGGGGTGTTAACCTCAGCCTGGACTCGGCCCTGAATCAGAGCCAAGGCACAGCTGAACCTTGTGTCAAATTGGCACAGGCTGTTGCTTTGTGGCTAGCGGATCAAGGACTCACAGAAGTGTGATGCATACCCCATCCACAGGGCCATTGCCAGGATTTTTGCAAGGGGGGGGGTGGTTCTGTTTTGCTGTCTGTGACTTTTTTTTAAAAGCGGGGTGGTCTGGGAGACACCAGGCCCCCAAAAGCCCTGGGGTCCTAGATGCTCTGTGGTGCACTTTGTGGCTAATTGTGAAGCTATACAACTCATATTTGAACTCTCCTCCACACCTTGTTCAAAGGCAAAGTATTATTATTATTATTATTATCTTGCTGCAGGCTGAATACATATATGTATTCAGTGCCTGAGGCTAGCAAGATGCTGATAATATACTGTTCCTGAGGCATAGAGTCTGTGGATATAATTGGCTGAGTATTGTACTACCTTGCTGCTGTGTCTGCTGGCTTCTATGCCAGGGATCTGGGGACCGCTAGACCCCCAGAAGCTCTGATGTACACAATGCTCTGGGTTGCAGTGTACATGTGTGTGTGTTTGTGTGTGTGTGTGTGTGTGTGTATTTAAAACTAAATTACTCATCTCCAAGCTCTCCTCCACCCCTTGCTCTAAGGAAAATTACTATCTGGCTGGCTGCAGGAATCACAGCAGGGGTCTGGGGACCACTAGGCTCCCAGAGGTCCTGAGGTGCTCGATGCTCTGTGGTACATTTTGTGGGTTATTTTGAAGCAAAATAACTCAGTCTAAGCATCCTCCACCATGCAGCCAGCTAGATAATAAGAATTTTCTTTACAGGAAGGGTTGGAGGCGAGCTCAGACTGATCTGGTACCCCAGAGTGTATTTGGGAGCCTAGTGGCCCCCAGAACTCTACCATGAAGCAAGCAGGCAGAGCAGCAACTTAGTACTACACAAAACAAGCATTTGTCAATGCCGAATGTTTGCTTGCTGGCACTGGCATTGGTAGTGAAGAAGTTACAGAGCTGCATAATAGGAATGGCAGCGAAGTATTGAACTGAAGCCAACCCCACCACCACCCTGCAGAGAGTGGCAGGCACTGGGGTGTGCCTTTCGGTCGTCAGGCATAACGACCACACTATTTCACCACACCCTACCCTGCAGACACTGACAAGTGTCGCGGTGTGCCTTGGGGTCTTTGGCCCATATGCACACCCCATTCCATCAGGAAATACGATGAGATGGGTGCGGTATAGGAGAATGGGGTGAAGTTTGGGCCCGAAGAGTCCGAGGCACACCTTGATGCCTCTCAGTGGCTGCAGGGTGTGGGTGGGGGTGGAATGGTATGAGCATGACAGGCAAGAATCCCAAGTCACACCCCTGATGCCTGTCATACTGAACAGGGTGGGGCGTTATGGTCGGAAACCCTAACGCCTCAGACATTCGTTGGTATTTTCACTCCAAATTTTCAACACGGTTTTTTTGTGACCCCCACCTCATAAACAGTGGCAATATCAGTTTGTTAGCCTAAAACTGCTTTTGCACAGCGACTATGGCATTTGGCACCACAGGTGCAAAAACACATTCGAACAGGATGTGAAAAATGACAGCGGTACTGTTCATGGGAGGTGTAAAAATGGCAATGTTGAAAATCTGCTGTAATCTTAAAAAAATGGTGAAGTCATGGCGTGCATAGAAACTGTGCAATGCACACCTGTAATGTAACTAGTTTGGGGATTTTTTTACAGTAGATTGTTAACACAGGCATTTTGGGACCTCCGATCATGAACAGTGTCAGTGTGATTTTCTTTATCTGTCCCGAACAATGATTTCCCACAGCGACCACACATCTCTGCACTGAAAGTGTGAAAACACATTTCGGCCATGTTGTGGAAAATGACAGCTGTACTGTTCATAAGGAGGTGTGGAAAAATGCCACTGGTGAAAATCTGGACTGAAAATATTACAAATTCATGAACCTATGAGGGTGCGTGGAAACTGCGCAATGCTCACTCGTAACACAGTCATTTTATGGAGTTTTGTCACCAAATTTTCAACATAGCCATTTTAAGACCTCTGCTTATGACCAGTGTCACTGTGATTTTCTTAATCTGTCCTAAACATTGTTTTCGCAAACCGACTGTACCATTGTGCGCTACATGTGCGGAAACACATTTTGGGCGAGATGTGAAAAATGGTAGCTGCACTGCTCATAAGGAAGTGCTGTAAAATGGCACTGTTGAAAATCTGGTGTGCAAATATTACAAATTCGCAAATTTGCCAGCGTGCGTAGGAACTGCGCAACGTGCGCTCCTAAAACAGTCATTTTGGGGAATTTTTTCACCAAATTTTCAACATAGCCATTTTAACACCTCTGCTCATGACCAGTGTCACTGTGATTTTCTTAACGTGTCCCATACATTGATTTTGCACACTGACTGCGCCATTGTGCGCTACATGGGCAGAAACACGTTGTGGGCGAGATGTGAAAAATGACAACTGTACTGCTCATAAGGAGGTGTGGTAAAATGGCAATGTTGAAAATCTGGAGTGAAAATATTGAAAATTGTGAACTTCTGACGTGCATAGGAACTCTACAGCATGCATGCGAACAGTCAATTTTAGGAATTTTTTCACCAAATTTTCAAAATAGCCATTTTAAGACCTCTGCTCATGAACAGTATCACTGTGATTTTTCTTGATGTGTCTCGTACATTGATTTCGCACACCGACTGCACCATTGTGCACTACATGGGTGGAAACACGTTTTGGGTGAGATGTGAAAAATGACAGCTGTACTGCTCATAAGGAGGTGCAGTAAAATGGCAATGTTGAAAATCTGGAGTGAAAATATTGAAAATTTGTGAACTTACGAGCATGCATATGAACTCTGCAACGCACACTCGTAAAACAGTCACTTTTAGGAATTTTTTCACCAAATTTTCAAAATAGCCATTTTAAGACCTCTGCTCATGAACAGTATCACTGTGATTTTCTTAATGTGTCCCATACATTGATTTCACACACCGACTGCGCCATCGTGCACTACATGGGCGGAAACACATTTTGGGTGAGATGTGAAAATGACAGCTGTACTGCTCATAAGAAGGTGTGGTAAAATGACATGTTGAAAATCTGGGTGAAAATATTGAAAATTACATCGAACCAGCAAGTCGTAGGATCTGCGCAATGCACACTCGTAAAACAGTCATTTTTAGGAATTTTTCCACCAAATTTTCAAAATAGGCCTTTTGAGAGCCCACCTTATGAACACTGGCAATGTCGTTTAGTTAATCATTCCAGAAAGGTGATTTCGCACAGTGGCTGCAAAATCACCCTTCGGGCCTGAGTAACGCCATGACAGTGCAAGAATTCATGAGGAGGGGTCCCCAAAACCTCATGTTGAAAATTTGGTGCAAAAATCCCAAAAAATGCCTGAGATATGCAACAAAGTTGAAAAACCCCTATCTATCCCATTATACAGCTTACCGGCATTTCCTCAGTTCGCGGTCGGCTTTGAAGAGTGCAGATGTGTTCCCGGTCCATTGATGATCTTCACGCCGAGCTCCGGAGGTAAGTATGGGGTGAGTAGGGGTGTGGGGAGGCAGGGTGCGCAGTGGGTGGGTGCGGGTTGTGGGGGGCAGGGAGACTGCGAGGACAGTTTTTCTTTACAGGTTTTTTTAAAAAAGGCAGCTGGATGTTTGCCCGCTGGGGTGGGCTCCCAGCATGGCAGAAGGATGGCTGGGGGGCATGGAGCCCAGCGGGGATTGGGCACCCCCAGTCGGCCATGGCATCTGTTGCCACGCTGGGGTGGGCTCAAGCGTGGCACCCCTATACTGGGGGAGACAGTGAAGCCCGGCCAAGGATTGGGGCACCCCGTCGGCCATTACATCATTGCCATGCTGGGGTGGGCTCCCAGCGTAGGCACCTGGACTCTTTGAAGGCGTGGAGCTGGCGGCAGATTGGGCACCCCGTCGGCCGGCCACAGTGTGGAGGGAGGCGCGCCAGAGCACGCGGTGTGCGTGCATCTGGCCAGCGTGTGTGTGTGGGGGACCTGCTCACTCAAGTGGAGCTCTCCCTTTCAACTGTATACCACTGCATTTTTCAGCTGTCGTAGACAGCTGGAGCAGTGATTGGCGCTCTGCAACCATGCCTGCAAATACACTGACTGAATTGGAAGAGGCTGACACACCTCTGGAAAACTCCTATGATGGCACTATGTTTCTTGCACATGCGTGCAAGCAAACATAAAAACCAGCCAACCACAGCTGCAGACTCTGCCTCGGGTACAGTACATTATCAGTATCTTGCTTGCCTCAGGCACTGGACACACATAATGTATGTATTCAGCCTGCAGCCAGCCAGATACTGTAGTAATAATTGTCCTTAGAGCAAGGGGTGAAGGAGAGCTTAAGGATGTGTTATTTAGCTTAAACACGCACATGTACATGCACACACAAAATGCACCACAAAGCATGTAGTACACCAGGGACACCCTGGGCATAGAAGTCAGCAGGCACAGCAGCAAGATAGTACAATAGTCAGCCATTTACATCTGCGGACTGTATGCCTCAGATACAGTATATTATCAACATTTTGTTAACCTCAAGTACTGAATGCATATGTGTGTTCACCCTGCAACCAGCAAGATAGTAATAATTTTGCTTTGAGCAAGGGGTGAATACATACAGTATATGCCTTAAGTACCTGAGGCAAGCAAGATGCACATGAAGTACTATGGATATATTACTCCGCCAATGCAGGTTATGGCTAAAACCAAGGCAAATCACATGACCAATTTTCTGCTGGGGCTACAATGGGGAATAGTTCCCTGCACACACCATACCAGAGTCTGACACACAAAATAGTCACATCTATGACAGAAGGCTCCAGACTTTATTTGGTGCCTAAAAATGCTTTTTTTCAAATGAAGTGCAAACTTGGACAACCAGCACTGCACTTATGTGTGGGGGCCGACTCTTCATGCTGGCTGTTCCCCTTTTAAGCAGTCTGTGCAAATAAATAACCTGAGCCAGAATCCCCCAATTCAGCAGTCAAAGTAATGCCCCCACCTCAGGGAATAATGTAGTATTAAAAAATAAAATGCCTGGGGAGTGGGGGTATAAAACAAAATGAAATCCCAGGGCCCACTCTCTCCGATGCACATAGGATGCTAAAATCACCAGCTAATCCCCATTTTCCCAACATTGCCAGAGGTGGGGAAGGGTAGGGAACTGCTGCGTAATACATAATCAAATTTGTTTCTCTGGACTTTTGTTAATATATAAAATTATTTCCTACAAACACAACAATGCAATGGTTTTGTTATGGCATCATCAGAAAAAAATAAGACTGCATCTACACACTCAGAATGAACCTTTGCAAAAATTATTTACACACAAAACAGGTAACTGGCACATTGGTAACTTTCTCAGTTAATTCAGCACCAGGGATTGTCTCTGTCCAAAATCCATAGGCCATGTCGTACCTCTCAGCCTTTTGTCACTGAAATGAGGGACCCAGATGCTCAAACTGAGAGAAACTTTGGGTCTAATATTCAAAATTGTGCCTGGCAAAGGTGCAAGTGGGTACTCAGCGCAACTAGGTTGCGCTGGAGAAACAAAGGGGTATATTCAAAAGAGATGTGCCATGGTGCATCTCTTCTGAATGTATCAAATAATGTGCACTGCTCAAATACAATGTGCCGACGCATCCCCCAGACAGGTCTGAATACCAGGAATGGGAAATGTACCAGTGCATCATAGGTATGCCTTGTCAAATCCCTGATATTCAGACACCAATATGCAAATGGGGCCATAATACATGCAAGGTGCAAATGGGTCCATTTGCATGTCATTATGGCCCCATTTGCTTGAGATGAGCAGGGCTGGCCAGCGTAATGCACATGGCACCCCGCACACCATGGGGTGCTGGCAGTGGAGGTCCAGAGTTCTCCCCATCCCATCACTCCCATCAGGGTTACCAGAGGGGTAGGGTGGGGGATACCACTAGACTACCAGGGATATCAGTGTCGGCTGTACGAATGATCGGAGGTACGGGCAGGGAGAGGGGAACCAATGGACCACCAGGGATATTAACTTACTACAATACGTGATCGTGCTATGGAAGGGGGGTACCACTGAGCCACTAGGACAATAATTTAAATAAAATGCAGTGATCAGTGCTATGGGAAGGGAGGGGGTACCACTGGGCCATCAAGGATAATAATTTAAAATAAAATACAGTGATCGGTACTACAGGAGGGGACGGAGGCACCACTGAGCCACCAGGGATTTTGCTTGTCTTACAATACGGCAATCGGAAGAACAGGTAGGGAGGAGGAAACCACTAGACCACCAGGGACATCTGTGGGTGCTTGTGCATGGTGTTCTGGGGGACAGCCATCCACGGCTGGTGGCTGCTGTGTTGCACACTGCAATACAGCAGCACTCCTGTGGGTGAAGGGCACTTGAGGCATTTTTTATGGGTTCAGCTTTGAGCCCAGGAATGTGGCACATCTCAAGGTTGTGCCAGCAGATGCGCCGCACATCCCTGGCTTAATATTGGGATGTGCCACATATGCATGGGCACGCCCCAGGGAGATGTGCGGCATACATTAACTTTGCACCCCGGTGCATCGGGAATTGCGCTGCTCAGTTCCCACATTTGAATATTGCCCCAGGACACAGTTCTGGGGTTGGACTGGTGCAATGCAGTTGCGCCAGTTGGAACCCGTTTGAATATCTAGGCCTAAATGTAATGAGGGACAAATCCACAAACCAGGAGAAACAAGCTCAGAACAGTGTGGAAACCATTGTGTGTTCGATTTAGCATCTTAGAATTATGTTGTTTTGCTTTAGAGAGTGAATTTATAGCACATTCTGTATGTGGACAGCACCTTTTCTATGGGGACAGAGGAGGGACACAGCAGTTTTAAGGGGTAAAATGAGTAAAGTCTCTCTTAATCAGGGACAGTTCAGAGTGGTATGGGCCACAGTGCACAGTCGAGGGCCTCAGCAAGTATGCATTGCCCCTGTAATGCCATCGTAATCTTAGTGACTGTGGTGGACATTTAGTTTAGGTAAGGGTGGTTATACCTGAGCTCATGATACCCCTCTTAAGTTCAGACATGGAGATTGGCCAAACATTCAAAGACTATAACACCAATAATTTATCAGAACAGTTATACAGCACCAGATCATAAAACAGAAGGTTATGTTAAAAAACACAAATCTTTTAAAGAACCTACTGTACATTGAGGAGGGCTGTTTTTTTGGAACAATAATTCACAGAAGCAATAAGCTCCCTAACAAAAAACAAGCCACCTGGCCTTGAGAGTCTCACATCAGAGTTTTATTTTGCATTATTCAAAGATCTTTTAGTATCATGGATCCAGCTTCTGACTGAAGAAATGAAGAATAATATTACTACAACCAAATCTATGTTGGGAGCCCTTGTGATACTGAGCCATAAAACAAACAAGCATTTGTCAATGCCGAACGTTCGCTTGCAGGTATTTGCAGTGGTATTTGGCATGTATGGTGCTTTACCCTAATGCCCTGTGCGATTGCTGGTATTTGCACAATAAATTTTTAGCATGACCTTTTTGTTACCCCCATTGTGCGCTACATAGGCGGAAACACGCTTTGGGCAGGATGGGGAAAATGACAGCTGTACTGCTCATAAGGAAGTGTGGTAAAATGGCAATGTTGAAAATCTGGAGTGGAAATATTGAAAATTCGCAGACCTACGAGCATGCATGGGAACTGTGTAACATACGCTCGTAAAACAGTCATTGTTAGGAATTTTTTCACCAAATTTTCAACATTGGCATTTTAAAACCTCTGCTAATGAAGCGATGTCACTGTGATTTTCTTACTGTGTCCCATACATTGATTTCCTTTTTACCATTTCTTGCCATTGTGTGTACTACATGGGCGAGGAAACACGTTTTAGGCAGGATGTGAAAAATGACAGCTGCACTGCTCATAAGGAGGTGTGGTAAAATGGCAATGTTGAAAATCTAGATGGAATGTTGAAAATTCGCAAACCCTCTGGCGTGCGTAGGAACTGCATAGCGCAGACTCGTAAAACAGTCATTTTAGGAATTTTTCACCAAATTTTCTCAACACAGCCATTTTAAGACCTCTGCTCATGACCAGTGTCACTGTGATTTTCTTAATGTGTCCATACATTGAGTTCGCACCGACTACCCCACTGGCATTGCGCTACATGAAATGGAAACACGTTTTGGGCAGGATGTGAAAAATGACAGCTGTACCTGCTCATGAGGAGGTGTGGTAAAATGGCAATGTTGAAAATCTGGAGTGCAAATATTGAAAATTCACAAACGTACGAGCGTGCGTAGGAACTGTGCAACGTACGTTCATAAAACAGTCATTTTTAGGAATGTTTTCACCAAATTTTCAATATAGCCATTTTAAGACCTCTGCTCATAAACAGTGTCACTGTGATTTTCTTAATGTGTCCCATACATTGATTTCACACACCAACTGCGCCATTGTGCACTACATGGGTGGAAACACGTTTTGGGTGAGATGTGAAAAATGACAGCTGTACTGCTCATTAGAAGGTGTGGTAAAATGGCAATGTTGAAAATCTGGAGTGGAAATATTGAAAATTCGCAATCCTACGAGCGTGCGTAGGAACTGCGCAACACACGCTCATAAAACAGTAATTATTAGGAATTTTTTCACCAAATTTTCAACATAGCCATTTTAAGACCTCTGCTAATGAACAGTGTCACCATGATTTTCTTAATTCATCCCATACATTGATTTCACACACCGACTGCGCCATTGTGCGCTACATGGGCTGAAACACGTTTTGGGCAGGATGTGAAAAATGACAGCTGCACTGCTCATAAGGAGGTATGGTAAAATGGCAATGTTGAAAATCTGGAGTGAAAATATTGAAAATTCGCGAACTTACGAGCCTGCGTAGGAACTGCGCAACGCACGCTCATAAAACAGTCATTTTTTGGAATTTTTGCACCATATTTTCAACATGGGTTCTTGGGACACCTTCTCATGAATGATGTCACTGTCATGGCGTTATTCAGGCCCAAAGGGTGATTTTGCGCGGTGACTGTGCAGTGACTGCGAAATCACCGCCTGGACCCGAATAACGCCATGACAGTGACATCATCATGAAAGATCCAAAACCATGTTGATGAATTAAGAATCAAAACTACCTGAGATATGCAATAAAGTTGAAACCCCTATCTAGCCCATTATACAGCTTACCGGCATTTCCTCAGTTAGCGGTCGGCGCTTTGAAAGTGCAGAGCGTGTTCCCGGTCCACGAAGATCGTCGCACCAAGCTCGAGGTAAGTATAGGGTGGGGGGTGTGGAGAGCTAGGTGCGCAGTGGGTGGGTGCAGGTTGTGGGAGAGGGACTGGGAGAAGCGCCCGTGGGACCGTTTTGCTGTACAGGTGAAAAAAAAAACAAGACTCGTGGGGCGTTTGCCCGCTGGGGTGCAGGCTCCCAGCATGGAGATGGCTTGGGGGCCGTGGAGCCCGGCGGGGATGGGGCACCCCGTCAGCAGAGCGACGCTGGATGCTTTCTTCATCGCTGGGGTGGGCTCCCAGCGCAAGCAGCAAACATTTGGGGGCGGCGTGACGCTGGGGCAGCGTGTACGGTGCTCTGTATGACAGCGGTAGTTTTCTTTGAAGCGAGACCACCACTGTCATACACAGCTCCCGCACCCATTGGTGCAGGACTGCCATGCCTGCTCAACGGAGCTGTGGATTGAAAGGGAGAGGCACACCTCCAAAGTGTGCTACTCTCCCAAAACGTTCCTTGAGCATGCGCACAAGCAAACGTAAAAAGACCCTTAACCAACAGCTATAGACCAGTAGCTTTCCACAATGCTGACTACAAACTTATAACTAAAATATTATTTCATAGAATCAAAGAACAATTACTGGAATTACTAAACACTAATCAGACCATTTATGTTAAAGATGGTACCATCTTTGAAAGCCAAAGAAATGAACTTCAAAAACAGCTTGATAGGCAGGAAAAACATCAAAGGTGGAAGAGACTAAGACTCAGAGGAGTACCTAAGGGAGTGGAAGGCAGGGATATGGTACTAACTCTTTATTACTGGACCTAGCTCCCTCAGGTACTAAAGATAAACCAGGTTGGCAGTAATGAGAGGATAAAAGTTGATCATGTGCTCAGGTCACAGGTGCCAAAACCACTGCTGGATGCCCCACTGAAAAAGATAATATTTCAGCTGCACTGCACAAACATACAGGTAAACTGTGTATTATTTCTTAATGCCTATAGAACCCCAAAACAATTGAAGCATGGAGGGCAGTGTATACCAAAAGGATGTGGCTTCTAGAACCAAAGTGGAGCCATGATGAAAAACAAGCGAGGGCAGAAAGGAAAAAGGTGGGTACACGCAAACCAGATTGAAATAAATAATCAGTTGAAAGCATGGTGTCAGTTAAAAAGTTTTACTTTAAACTCATCAAATGACCTGCCCTCCCAGCTGGAAATGATTTATGGTCTCACTGTCTCAGGATCACTGGGAGAGCAGAAAGTGGCTTCTGTGTCAGTCCATTGGTGCCGCAGCCCCAGAGAATACAGTCTTTTCTTGGGGGTGAGGTGCTCTGGACAGGCTTACCAGTGGGTCCCTTTTTGTTCTCAGTCTGCGAATGCTCTCCTTGCTGGCAGTCCACTGTCAGGTCTCTTGCTGCTGGTCAACACATCATGATGGCATGCTCTCGGGCAGTGGCTCAGTTGTGCTCTCACGCTGCAGCCTATCAGCGTGACTTGGGGATGTCAGCCACATACTGACTGGATGGTCATGACTGGGGCGGGTTGTGCGAGAGAGGAAAGAGGAGCAGGGCAACTATGACCTGCACAGACTACAGTGAGTCTGCTGGCAGTGGGGAGCAGGGCAGGGATGAGGATTTAAAAATGAATGTGGTAGAGAGGTAAAATACCCAGTAGTAAAACGCATCAAAAACAAAACAAAAAGCAGGGTTCAAGAAAGGGGGTTCTTTCAAACCTGACAAACCCCAGCTGGCGATGGCCCTGACCCAAGATCCCAAGACTATAGCTGCTTCTCTGCAACACATGGCTCATACAACCGAATCAACTTATGGTTATCCTCTGCAGTGGCCTTTGAGAAAGTAACTACTATCGCTATTAATCTCCTCATTATATCAGACTGTGCTCCAGTGCAGTTAGATCTGATATTGGGCCCATCCCAACCCCCTTTCTTCTCTTGGCAACTGGACCCCCTACTATTGCAGGATCAGAAATGTGTGGAATGGCTAAAGCAAGAATCCTATGTCTTCTTCCAGATTAATTACAATGGGGCTACCAGTGTAGCCATTATATGGGAGAATTTTAAAGCCACCATTAAAGACCACATAATGTATTATGCCTCCCATAGGTGGAAAGAAAGAAAACAGACATTAGCTGACCTCGAAAAGAAGCTTAAACAGAAAGAGAAAGTGATCAAAGTGCTTCCTAGAATAAACACTGAACCCCCCACATCAGGCAATCACCAGGCTCTGTCTGGATATCACCTCTCTCCTAGCCCGGAAAGCTGAGTTGGCTCTGCTCAGATTAAAGTATAAGTTTTTGGAGGGAGAAGTATGGGAAGATTCTATTCTACCACCTTAAAAAACAGCAAGCAGAAAGGCATATTGCAGGGTTCATTAACTCTCAAGGTTGATTAGGTACCTCTGCTGAGCACATCAGTGATACCATGTGGAGCTTATAGAATAAGCACTACAGCTCCACCTGATATAGCCACAATTGATGGTTTCTTGCAAACTATCACCCTGCTGTCACTGTCACAAGAACAATCCACAGCGCTGGATTCTCCTTTACCCCAGCAGGAGGATGAGGCTGCCCTTAAGGATCTAATGCCTCACAAAGCACCAGGGGGCAATGGTTTCTCTAAAGATTTCTTGCAAGTCCATTCATGCCCTGTCTGCCCCATCCTGTGTAGGCTCTTTAAAGAGGCACTGCAAACAGGCAGGTTCCCCCTACGATGTGTTCCACCACAATCCCAGTCCTGCCCTAAAAAGGAAAGGGCCCCCCATCTGCAGCCAGTTACAGACCTTTATCCCTCATTACAGCTGATAGCAAACTTTTTGCTAAGGTCTTGTCCTTGAGACTGGAGGGACTCCTCCAATCAGTAGTTCACCCATACCAAGCAGGGTTTGTCAAAGAGTGTCTCAGCTATGACTATCTTAGAACCCTGGTGAATCTCATTCATACTGCTAGAGGTGCTCCCAGCCCCATGGTGGCTGTTGCAATAGACTTTCAAAAAGCTTTTGACTCCATGGAGTGGGAGCACATCTACAAAGTACTGCATTGCATAGGGCTTAGTCCTACCTTTCTGAATCCGGTCCATACCTTATACACCACCCCTGTAGCTAAGGTGCCATCACTTAAGACAAGGAGGCCATCTATGGGATTGGAAGTGCTTTCACAGGAATTGCAACTCACTAAGGGGACAAGGCAGGTTTCCCACTCTGGGAAAACCCAGCCATTATGATTAGGGGCACCATATTCAACTGGCCCTCATGGGCATCACAGAAACATTGAAACAGAATTTGCTAGCAGATAAAGAGACTTGGCCCACCTAGTCTGGTCATATGCATTAGCTGGCATCCATACATTCAAAGATCTCCTGGCACCTGACCACTTATCCCTGGACTCATTTTTCTAACCTCCTGCAGAGATACCATATTGACAAGTATGACTTTTGGCGATACCTGCAGATTTGTAGCACAGTAACCCTCATTTTGGGTGAGCTCAAAAGCACCCACAATCTGAAGATGGATCAGTACCTGAGAGTCTGGCTTAAATCCCCAAAAGTGAAAACAGGCCTTGTTATAAAGTGATCAGAGAAGCTGGCCCGTCAAGCGCAGCGATGAGTTCCACTTGAGCGGCGAACGGGTTGAGGAGGATCTGGATCGTCGGAGGGCCGGCGGGGGAGTAGGATTGAGTGTCCGCTGGGCAGCTCTCCTTCTCTGGGGAGGGTGTGGGTGGCGCTCGGAGTGCTGGGGACTCCTGGCCGGAGGCAGGAGTTCTCACGCAGCCGATGCTTGGCGGGGGGGGAGGAGGCGGGGCAGACACTGGCGTCATTGCATGTCCCCGCCTCCTCTAGGGGAGAAAATCGGAAAAAAGAAGGCGGGCGGGACCACCGTTGGATGAAGCCCTCCCTGGAGATCCTCGCATCACCACCGCCACTGCGGAACCCCAACCAGTCACAGTTCCGGGGTCATGAAGGTGGCCTGCGGCCCCACCCTCCGGGGGGTAAGCCGGGGGTGACCGAGGGTCCCCTGCAGCTATAGGCAGTGGTAGAGATCTCTGGGGACCGTGACCAGGGCGGAGGAAGTAGACAGTGGTCCAGCCAGGATAAAGAGGTAAAAAATAAAAAAAAAGTGATCAGAGAAACTTTTCTTGACCAGTCACTGTCCACCAAGGGCACGTGGGACACTCTACTAAATGATTGAATCACTCAAAAAGAATGGAAATCCTGCTGGAAGTTGTCTCACTTGGTGGTCCATGACTCTAGAAGCAGACTGCTTCAAATTAAAATAGTGCACCTCTGGTATAGGACCCCTGCAGTCTTATTTAAAGCACACCTGATGCCTACAGACCAGTGTTGTCATTGTGATCAGTTTGGAGGGACATTTACCATATACTGTGGCAATGTCCTCCAATCCAATTATCAAACTCGACCCTGTCATGCAATCTCCCCCTCTCTTCAAAAACTGCTCTGTTGGGATCTCCCAAAATGGTCCCAGAGCTTCTGATGGAAGAAGGGACATGGGTACAAATGGTATGCCTTGAAGCCAAGAGATGCCTCCTATGAAGGTGAAGATCCAGAGATACCTAGTCAGGCCGAACTTCTGGCCAGCATCTCCCAGCTACCTAGCTTTGAGCATCAGAACTACCTGTCCCTGGCTTCTTCACCAAATACCACAGCATTTGGGCCCCATTCTTCAACTTTCTCCAATCCACTGCTGACCAACCAGATGCACACAGTGTACAACCAGCCACAGGAGTAGGTTAACAACCCTACTCATAGTGTACTGAGATCCCACCTCTGGAGATAACACACAAAGGAGTAGTCCCACCTGCATCTTGGTAATGCATACTGTTTAACCCAAATACTTATGTAGTTTACATACCCTGTTCCATGACATGTATGCAATAATCTGTATATTGGTTTTGTTGATAGTTTGTACAGACACATAACTACTGATATCCTTCCAAATAGATCTGCCATAGGCCACAGTTGGACACTAGCAAGCTACATAATCTGGTTCAGCACTGCACTGATATTGCGAATTTCATGCCTTCAGTTGTGAAGATCTGTAAATGTTAGTTGCTATATGTGATTTGTGCAGCATAATCACATTCATCTGTATGTAAACTACATACAAACATATGAAGAAGTCAGCAGAAGAAGGCCATTTGGTCTATCAAGTCTGCTTGTATTGCAGGGTCCACAGCTTGAGCTAATGTCCCTGTCCTCCCTCCCCACTCTTCCCATACTTAATACCCATGATCCTTACCTTCTCCTATGCCTATCCCAGACTCTCTTAAAGCTGCCCACTGTCTTCAACAAGAGACCTCTTCCGGCAGCGCATTCCAAGTGTCCACCACCCTCTCTGTGAAGAAGTGCTTCCTGAACTCCCTCCTAAACCTCCCACCCTCCAGCTTAAGACTGTGCCCCCTCATGTTATGGTTGCCACTCAGCTTAAAGAGACTCTCCTTATCAACCTTATTTAATCCTTTCAAGTACTTGAAGATCCCAATCATGTCCCCTCTCTCTTTCCTGTACTCCAGGGAGTACATGTTCAGTGCACTCAGTCTCTCTTTGTATGCCTTATCCTGCTGACCTGCTATCATCTTTGTAGCCCTCCTCTGGACCTTCTCCAGCTGGTTAATGTCCTACATGCCTATGCTACCCATCCTCATACCATTACATGATCTGGACCCTGTTTCTTACATGAGTTTTGTTTGTCTGTTTGTCAAACATTTTTAATAAAAAGATTAACAACAACAAAAAACAGAGAGGGGAGAAACTTTCCAAACTTTGACAGTCTCTTCTTGAAATATAAATGCCAACACATGTTAGGAGATACATCGCAGCCCCCACATTAACTAAACTCAGACAGGAAATTCAAGAAATACTGAATGCAAAGACTGAAGCAGCCTTACACTACCTCTATTATTGAGGTAAGGCCCGAGCCTCTTGGATACTGTTTTTTCGTGTAAGTCAGCAAATGATGGCCTCTGCAGTCACATGTATTAGTGACCCTACCACAAATATAGTATATACTAGACTACCCGAAACAAGATCTTAGAGGCATTCTGTTCAAATTCTGAGCAATTATATACCCCAGAACAGCCTAAAGATCCTGCTTCAATAGATTCCTTTCTTGAATCTGTTCAGCTCCCTGCTCTACCTCCTGAGCAGCTAGCAGCTCTCACAGCCCCAGTCTTGGTGGACGAGTTTGATGCTGTGATACAAAACTTGAAGACCAACAGAAGCCCGGGCCTAGATGGCTACACTAATGAATTTTACAAGCTTTTCAATGATAGCCTTTCCCCTCATCTGTCTGGGGTCTGTGCTTGGGTTGCAGCTGGCAATACCCCTCCTCATCTTGGAACTTAGCTATAATCTCTGCGATATTCAAACCCAATAAAGATGAATCATTATGTTCTTCCTTCAGACCTGTATTGGTCTTACACATAAACTCTAAGATTTTCACTTTTCTCTTAGCCACATGGCTTGATAAAGTTCTTCCTTTTCTGGTTAAATAAGATAAAAACAGGATTTGTCAGAGCTAGTTAAATGCAAGATAATATAAAAGTTACTCTCCACAACTGACAGTGCACTGTCCATCACTGTATCAAGCTTGGTGGATACAGGTATACCCAGTTTAAATGTGACCTGTAAAGAACCACTGCAGCCCGCTCCCGTTCCCATATACCTTACAATGCTGCTGTGGGAGTCTGGGGCTGCGGTAATCCTAATTTTGAATCCACAGGTTATTTTTGTATAAACTGCCAAAACGTTTGGCTGAACATGGAAGTGCCGCATGGTTCCTGATTGAGAGGGCACAAGGAGTCATGGGTGATACACCCATTTAGTGCCATCGCTCCCACCATTGCTCTTATTATAGCAGCTGTGGCAATACTTTATTATGCTTATTTTATGGCTTCTAAGGGGGTCTTGATACCTGTAATGTTACTTACACAACACCTGGAGAGGCTGTTCCACGCTCGGGCAAAAGTTTTGGCAGTTTATACAAAAATAACCCGTGGATTAAAAATTATGATCACTGCAGCCCCAGACTCCTGCAGCAGCATTGTAAGGTATGTGGGGACGGGTGTGGGCCGCAGTGGTTCTTTACAGGTCACCTGTAAAATATTACATGTGATATATCATATCCCTCAAAAGCTATTTAAATTGGAATGTCTAGACTTACCCTTATGTACTCAATGTCAACAAGCTAAAGGCTCTTTAGAGCATAGTCTATGGGACTGCTGCAAGGTTCAACTCCTTTGGCAAACAGTTAAGATTGTGTGGATCCAAGTTTCGGTTTGACAGATGCTTTTACAAAGTGTAATTGTATTTTGGGTTTGGACTTACTGACCCTGTGGGGCCCAGAGCACTTTTATTTTAATTACAATGATTGTTAAAAAGATCAAATTGAGGCATTGATTGGACCAGCAGACCCCTTCCTTTTCTGAATGGTATTTGGAGATACTTCGACTTTTGCACACTGAGCAGATGTTGGCCTCAACTCATATGTTTCCCACTTAGATGCAGCACTGGGGTCCCGTGGAAGTCTGTCTGTCCTCCCTCCTTCAGTGATTGGTTTGTTTTGCCTTTTTGTCCTTATTATCTCTGTTTATTGTTTATACCATATCACAGGTGGTTCTCCTATGTCCTTTATGTCAAGTGAGGGTGGGACAGGGTGGAAGGGTTGGGGGGTTGCTTTATGGTCTACTGGTTCCTTTTTCTCATATTTTTTCCACATTCAGTCTGTATGGTCTGTTTCTGTAATGTTTGGAAAAATTTTAATAAAGCATCTTTAATTTAAAGTTAAAGTTAGTTTCCACATTCTAGACCAATCCACCCAGTCCAAGGCTTCATTCTTGTTGTTAAGTTTAGATACAGAGAAGGCTTTAGAATGGGTGGCGTGGTAGTTTCTCTTTGCACCTTTTAAAAATGAATGTTCCTCCAACCTTTGTAAATATCCTCTGTCATCTTTGTGGGGTTTCACAGGCTTTTGTTAAAATCAATGGTTAAATCTCTAGTTTCTTTCCCCCTACACAGAGGCACCAGGCAGGGGTGCTCCCTTTCCCCTCTATTGTTTGCCCAGTACTTGGAACCATTAGCACAAGCCCTAAGTCGAGACAGAAATATATGGGTAGGGTCACCCCTTAGAGTAGACAAAAATTTGCACTATATGCAGATGATCTCTTTGTGTATTTAACTTCTCCTGACCAGTCTCTGTCACACCTTTGGAACTTTTTGCAGCAGTTTGGGGCTTGTGCTGGCTGTAATCTAAACACATCTAAGACGGAAGTGTTGAAGTACTACTGCCAACCTACACCTCAGGTTATGCATGTGTACTCTTAAATTTCTCAGAGCATATCTCACAGCCAATTTGATGACCTTACACAAAACAAACTACTCCCCACTTACAAGGGCATTGTGAGAAGATCTGACTGGAGGGTGAACTAAAACCTCCCCTTAATAGAACAAGTTGATTGTGTGTGTATGAACCTCCTGCCTAGACTACTTTACTTGGCTCAGACCCTACCCATACCCCTGCAGAAGTCTCAGTTCCAGTTATGGGACAAAATTCTCTCCGAGTTTGTCTGAGCTAGTACCAGACCCAGCATGAAGTGTGTCATCTTACACCTTCCTAAAGCCAAAGGGGGCTTCACTCTTTCAAACATGAAAGATAACATAAAGTGGCACAAATCTTGATGGTCCTCTTCTGGATCTCCTAGATATAAGACCCTGTGGAAAATCATAGAACTAGTAAAAGAAGATGACTTAATTCCTATTTCTTGAACAGTTCTTCCACCCAAGGCAGCCTCTCACAGCACTGAAGGGGCAGTTCTTTCACTACCACAACACCGGAGATATGGTATAAAACTCTATCACACACCATTATTTTCCCTATGGCTATCTTATTACCCCCATTGCCAACAATCCAGAGTTTCAATCTGTACAGTTAGATACAACATGACATACAGGCAATGGGAACAGATTGTCCTGTTAAAATAGCGAATCAATTTCAGTGAATTAATAATAGCACATGAAAAAACAGTGAATGTTATATTAGGCAAGGCAAATTTTATTTTTCTGGTGCCCAATCCTGGAGGCTCTGGGTGCTGAACAGTAAAAGCACACTATCAATACAGTAATACAAATCATTATTAAAAATATATATATCAGTATGAATAAATATAATTAATTAATATCTCTATGAAAACTGAAACTCAAACAGAAGAGCAGGGTACCCAGGGAGGACTAATACCTGAGGTACAGGAAGACCTTGAGGTGGGCCTTAAAAATCTCACCCAAAGGGTTACTATTAGCTACATGGCCTTTATAGCAATTGGTTATTTTAGCAAAGCAGGCAGTAATGTAGCTCAATGCAGTAATGTAGTTCACCAATATAAGCTGGTGGCTGTGTGCTGGAATCCATGTTGGCAGCGCAGCCTAGATGTTAGAGTCACTACCTGTGTGTGTGGTTGTTATGTCCAGCAGACCTGGGTTCAATACGCACGGTCAATGTTTTTTTTTTTCCTCTATTTTGCATCCGCCTCCATGCCCCCCCAGTTCTGCCCCTCCCCCAGGAGTTGTGCTATCAAATCTGACCCCACCCCGACTTTGTCCCCTCCCCAACTTGCATACTTCCCCAGAGTGAGATTATATAATCTGTCCCCAACTTTGTCCCCCTCCTGACTTGTGCCCCCGAGTGAGACTATATAACCTGCCCCCTCCCGACTTTCTCCCACTTCCCCAGTTGCATCCACTCCTGGAGTCACTTTAGTAAATATGCGGAATCTTGCGGAACTTGTGTTTTGCGGCAGCATTTATTTATTTTTTGCTCTGATATTCGCTGTTTTGAGTGCTTGTTCTTATTCATTGTCGCTATTTTTGTTGGTGTTGTTGTTCATGCACCATTCTTGTCTTTATGATTTTGCTTTCACTTTTTTGACATAGCGCTGGGAATGGATAGTTTTTTGTTTCTCCCAACACATGCTATGCAGGGGGCAGATGTTTTGGACTTCGATGCACTAGCTACCAAATATCAGTGGAAACCTACTGATATTGCCTGTTATACACAAATAAAAAGCTTCATACAATGACAAAGGGACCACTTCCCTCGTGGACAATCCACTCCAAGTATCATTTCTCTCATTCTGCATACATTAGAAAGGGGTCTCCTAGACTCCCCTATTTCCTGTTTATATGCTTCCCTTTCAGAACCTGAAGGTCTTTCCACAGAATAGTTACATTTACAATGGCAGGCTGACTTAGGAATATTCCATCACAGCATACTTGACATACACACACAACTTGACTTCCCTCCACATGAGTAAGACATTTTTCTGGAAATCTTTTAGTTGCTGTTTTTGAGCCTTTCCCAGAATGTGAAATACAACCCACGAGTCAAGTCCCTCTTGCTGGAGGGAAAGTGGAGACATAAGGGCAACATACACCCACATGTTCTGGTCCTGCCCTAAACTACAGGGATACAGGAATGGTCAGCAACAGGATCATAGAGAAATATTCCCACCCACGCTTCAAGTAATACCATAGCTTGTCATATTTCTTGATCTGCCAAAGGGATATAAGCAAACAGTACCAGAAGATTACTGCTCTTTGTGTGCTCTGCATTTATTTTGTGCTTGTTACTGTGACACGATTTGGTAAAGATCATCTAATGTGTTCCCGGATGGGTGTTGCTATTGGGGCATACTTCGTTAGTACAGTGCACTATATACATTTTGATGGCCAAAAAAGCTATAACCATGGACTGGCTTTCAGATGAGTTGCCCACTATATCTTATGCAATGATTGATGATAGATCTATATGGCATAGAGAAACTCATAAGTAAAGAACAAACAAAAAAAAGCCACAGACAGGTCTTGGGTACCTCTGGTTACAATACAGTATGTAAAAACGAAAAAAACAGGGAACTCACATGGCCCAGCGAAACAACGAAACAACGAAACAAATGCTGAAGATATGTACAAAATACTTTATTCAAGTGGAAGTGCACAGTAAAAAACAATCAACATTTCACAGAATTGCTTTCTCAGAAGTCATAAGGAACATACTTTATGTCCAGTGGGGAGATCCAGATAAGAAAATTAAGGAATTTTGCGCACACAACATAGCAGTGCAGGCGTGCAGCAATGTTTTGTTAGTTAAAAACATGTATACGAACTACAGGGACACAAACCACTATGCACATTTACCCCACATGGGCTTCATCAGAGGGCCATCCAGTTGGGATGGTGGAACAGCAAGATGGCTGTGGTGCTGCTCTGCTCCCTACTGCTCTGTGTTTGCTTGGTGTTTTGACTCCCTTCTAATGCTGTTTGGAGTTTTTTTCCACAACTTACCTTACTCGCTAAAGTCTGTTTTTGATATGTAAAATATATTTGTTTAATAACTGCAGAAGATTTGTACAAATTTATTGAAAGACTTTGTGTTCAAGTTTATTGAAAGGCATGTTATTGAAAGACATGAGAAGGAACTGGAAGGGGACAGGATCAGTTGTGTTCCAGGACAGTAGCTGCTTCTTGTTGTTTTTACAGGATTTCTTGTGGATTTTACTTGGTAGAAGGTTATTTCTTTTCTTTCTTTCTTTCTTTCTTCTAAGGGGCTAGCAAGGTATTGTTTTGGGGGCTCTTGGAAGTTTGAAAACTGGTTTGGTGGCTGTAAGTGGGCTAATTTGTTGGATGTTTCATTGTGTAACAGGCTGTGCTGGTGGAGGCCTATTTCTTCTGATTTAAAACCTATTTGGTGGGATTTGCTTGGGGCTGGTTCTTTGGCTGCCAGGCTTGGAGGGGCAGACACAGGGCTGATACACTCTCTCGAGAGTCAGGTGTAGGCCCAAGACCCACCCTCCCTCACCCCTCCTTTCCCAGAGCTCTGCTAATTTATAGGGGAACACCTGCCCTGCAATTGGAGGAAAAGGCTGCAGGTGCTGCTCATGTAGTTCTAGCCACAGGGGGTTGGATTTAAAGGCTGGGAGAGAGGAGCTTAGGGAGTTGTTCACTTCCCTTATAAGTTTACCATGTTGTACTGCACCTAGGTTTACTGTGGGACTATATCTAGGATTAGTGGGTGACCTGATTAGGAAGTAGGGGAGTATCTTGGACTAGTGGGGAACCTGGTGGCTCACCCAAGGAAACCTACTTGGAGGGGGATGGAACCACACATCATTAGAGCCGGCATCTTTGGGAGGGTGGTGGGGTGCACAGGGTGTGGAGCAGCCATGATACTGGACTGGGCTTGGAAGTTCGGTGGCTGCCCAGTGTGCGACCAGCTGGCACAGTTTAGGGAGGAGGTTGCGGGGATTAGGAGACAGCTGGGGGAAGGGGAGGTATGGTTGGGGAAGGAGGCAGGGGCTCTCCCACGGGGTTGCACCAAGCACTAGGGGCGGGGACACAGGAAAAGGAGTGCAGGAGAATACTCGGTGGTCACATAGGGACCCTGGCAGAGGGTGCCCAAAAGGAGGACTCCACCAAGGAAGCAGGCAGGTAACTTGGGCCCCTCACAAAAGGGGGCCAGAGGGACAACATTCTCAGGGAAGTAGGCAGATAGCTAGGGCTGGACAGAAGGAAGCAAGGCGGGGAGGTGGGTCAGACCTTACGCTCAGTAATCACTTCAGTTCTCTTCTTCTGCTTGAGGATGAGGGGGGTGTTGTAGCCACGACAGGGGTGGTTAGAGATGGAAAGGGAGTGGGGGGTAGGAGGCGGGGGCTGGATAGCAGGAGGAAAAGGGGGAACCTGTAATGAAGGAAAATGGGGGGAGCAGTGAATCAGAGCAGGAGGGGCAGGGGGAAGAGGGAGGAAGGTGCAAGGAGAAGGACCAGTTGGGAGGAAAAGGCAAGGAGAAGGACCGGAAGTACAAGGAGGATACAGTAAAGGGAGCTGAGAATTTAGGCCAGGGGATCACGACAAGCAAGGAGGGACTAAATGGAGACAGGAAGGAAGGGAGGACGAGCCAGGCTAGTTTAGCGGATGGGGAGAAGGACCAGTCGCAGTGCAGTGGTGAGGAGTTGGTGAGTAAGAGATACTCAGGAGGAGGAGAGCATAGGATCAGAGGGGAAGGGGTGGCCAGGGTAAATAAGGAGGTGGCAGCATGTGACACCCAGATAGGGGGAGGAACAAGGAGCCAGCTGGGTGGAGGGGGCCAGTAGAAAGGATGAGGGACATGGAAGGGGGGGAAATGGAGGAAAAGGAGCGGTCAGAGTGCTCCTGTTGGGAGATTCTATGATCAGGGGTATCAAATGGGATACAGAGGGAGAAGCCTGACCAGTTAGAACAAAATGCTTCCCTGGATTAACGGTGCACAGGGCCAAGCATGAGGTATATCAGCTGGCAAAGGATTGTGGGGGTTCCCCAGACATACTGGTCCACCTGGGTACAAATGACATTGAGGGAAATAGCGAGCTAGAGATACAGGCAAGATTCAGGAGCTTGCCATGGTCTGTCATGACATAGGATGCACAGTTCCTTCTCAGAAATCCTGCGGGTGCCAAGGGCTAGTGGAGAACACAAAAGGAAGATTAGGGAGATAAACCAGTGGCTCAAGGAGTGGTGTGAGGCATGTGGAGGGTATGGGTTGATGGGGATTGGGGAGACCTGGGAGGATAAGGAGCTGTCTATGCTGAGATAGGCTCCATCTCAATTTGGAGAGGAGAATCCTTAAGTTGAAAATAGAGGGGTTCATTGGTGAAAAGTGGGGTTTAAACTTGTGAAGGGGGGAAGGATGGGAGAAAAGGCTGTCGAGGAGGTGCCGATAAAGGAGGGACTCTGTCTCCACCCCCCTGGGGAACTGGAGGAATGCGGGAAAAGGTTGACTGGTAAACTGCAAACCAGGGGAAAACAGAATCCCCATGGGAACATGAGCAGGGGAAATGTAAGTGTAGGGAAAGCGTGGAAGGTAGTCCTGCTAAATGCCAGGAGCTTGGGCAATAAAATGCCTGAGCTCCAGTGATGCTAACTGAGGGAGCAGTGGATGTGGCAGCGGTCACTGAGACCTGGGCCACCGCAGGACATGACTGGGACCTGAACCTGGAGGGTTACACTATGTTCAGGAAGGACGGGGGGAAGGAAGGGGAGGAGGGGTAGCAATGATTGTCAAAAACTGCATTGGCATAGGGGGAGTAGAAGAGGCAGAGGGAACCGTGGAGGCGATTTAGGTCACCTTGATAACAAGGGGGGGCAAGAGAAAAACAGGAGTGGTGTATAGACCCCCTGCACTGGCGGAGGAGCTGGAGGAAAGTCTGGTGGCAGATGTTGGGAGACACTGCAGACTGGTCAGGGGAAGGGTGGTGGTGTTGGGGGACTTAAACATGCCAGGAACAGACTGGGAGACTATGACATCCTCGGTGGCCAGGGAACAGAGGTTGTTGGATGTCTTTCAAGACGTGTTCCTAACTCAGCAGGTGGGGGAACCGATCAGGGAGGCACGGGTACTGGATGTGGTCCTGGAAGACAGTGACCAGATTGGGGGCCTGGAGATAAGGGACCCATTGGCAGGGAGTGACCATGCCACGGTCTGGTTCTGCCTGGACCTAGGAGGGGTAGAAGGCTGCACAAAGATGGAGGTAACTGACTTAAGGGGCGCGGATTTTAAGCAAATGTGAAGGATCCTTAAGGAGCATTTGGATGGGATTGGGTCAGACATGGACGCTGATAGTAGGAGGGAAATCAGCAGGATAGGGGTGCAGGATGCTACCAGCACCTGTGCAAGAGTAAGACGAAAATGCGGTAGGGCCCAAAAACCCTGCTGGTGGACCAGGGAGGTCCAGGAGGTGGTGCAGGGAAAGAAGGCAGCCTATAGGCAATTCCAGTGCTCAAGGAGTGAAAGGGATCGAGGGGAGTATGAGCTGATAGCTAGAAGGGCCACTAGGGTGGTGAGGGCGGCTAAGGCAAGGAAGGAGCAGAACCTGGCCAGGGAAATTAAGAGGGAACAAGGGGTTCTTTAGCTACATTGGGGAAAAATGAAGGGTGAAGAGCTAGATTAGCAGGATTAAAACAGGGGAGAGATGGGCACAAGACCCGGGGAAGCAGGCTGAGGTACTAAATGAGTACTTCACCTCAGTTTTCATCAAGGAAAATGGGGGTGCTGCATCATACATGGGAGGACACAATGATACTGAGGAAGGGGGACCCTTACCGATCGGCAGGTCTGGGGAGAGGGGGAGGCATCACTGGCAGATGGGGGGAAGGCTAAACAAGGAGAAGAGGTAGCGGAAGTGGAAATCACAGCAGAGAGAGTGAGGGAAGCCCTCACGTCCCTTAAGACAGAGAAAGCACTGGAGCCAGATAAATTACATCCCAGAGTGCTGAAGGAACTTGCGGATGTCCTGGTGAAACCCCTGGTGGAGCTTTTCACCATCTCTCTGAGGACAGGGTGGGTGCCCCAGGACTGGAAGGTGGTGCATATAGTGCCTATTCACAAGGGGGGATCAAGGGAGGTGGCAGTGAACTACAGGCCTGTCAGCCTGACATCAATGGTGGGCAAGGTGATGGAGGGCATTGTCAAGGAGAGGCTAGGGGGACCTGGAAAAGTCAGGGTGCCTGGACGATAGACAACATGGATTCATCCGGGGGAAATCGTGTCAGACAAACCTTGTGGAGTTCTATGACTGGGTGATGAGTGCCTTGGACCTGGGTAGACCAGTGGACGTCCTCTTTCTAGACTTCAGCAAGGCATTTGACTCTGTTCCTCACTTGGGCCTGTTGGATAAGCTGGGAGAAATGGGGGTGGGGAACCAGATGATCAGATGGATAGGCAATTGGCTCCAGGACCGGACCCAGAGGGTCGTAGTTGTCTGGATAGTTTCATCCCCAAGGAGGGTCATTAGCCGGGTCCCACAGGGTTCAGTCCTTGGACCCCTCCTGTTCAACGCCTACATCTCTGACATAAGGACAGGTATCAGGAGTGAGATGAGTCTCTTTGCGGATGACTCAAAACTGGGGGAGGTGGTGGATAGGGAGGAGGGGAGGGTGGCCCTACAGGGGGACCTGGAGACTCTGGAAAGATGGCCTAGAAAGTGGAAGCTGAGGTTCAGTGCAGGGAAATGCAAGGTACTACACCTGGGGGCCAGAAACCCGGGCCAAGTGTACACCCTGGGGGGAGCAAATGCTACAAGTCTCGATGGCTGAGAGGGACCTGGGAGTGGTGGTGGATGTCAAGATGAACAACTCGGAGACTTGTAGGAGGGCAGCAGCCAAGGCCTACAGGATGCTGGGATGCATCGCTAGGGGGATCACCTCCAGAAGGAGGGAAGTGATACTCCCTCTGTATAACTGCTTGGTGAGGCCGCACCTCAGTACTGCATGCAGTTTGGAGGCCACATTTAAAGAGGGACATTAAACTCCTGGAGAGGGTCCAGGAGGGCAACCAAAATGATTTGGGGCCTGGGGGACAGGACCTATGAGGAGAGGCTCGAAGAGCTAAATATGTACACATTGGAAGAGAGAAGGGACTGGGGGGACATGATAGAGGTCTTCAGGTACATGAAGGGGTTAAATATCAGAGGAACAGTAGGGGTGCTTCGAAGGAAGGAGGAGGGGGCCGCTAGAGGGCATGGGTGGAAGCTGGAGGTGGGAAGAGTCAGGTGAGAAAGGAGGAGGTGCTACTTCACTGAGAGGGTGGTGGAGCCATGGAATGTGCTGCCTGGGGGCTGGTGGAGGCAGAGACGGTGGAGGGGTTCAAGAGGAGGTGGGACAGGTACAGGGGAAAGGTTCTGTAAGCACAATCCAATGCAGCGAGAATATCCGGAACTGGGAAGAGAGAAGCCAGAGAAGGTGAAGGGGGCAGCAAGGTCAGCTCCCAGGGTGGGGGCTGACCAAACGAGCAGATGCGAAAGACCATTAGGCCTATTCTGCTGGCATTTTAGTATGTTAGTATGTTGATGTTGAGTTGAATGCTAACGTTGAACTGAAACTAACACTGGGTTTTAATACCAACATATGAACATACGAATCTGCCAGCAGAAACAGGCCTCATTGTCTATCAAGTCTGCTCAAATGTGTAGCTATCCTCCTACATTGCAGCTGCTCCCCTCTCCTCCCCCCCTCACGTTTACCCCCCTCTCACCCTCTCCCATCCCCTTTTAAAACTGCCCACTGTCCTACAGGATACCACCTCCTCAGTCAGAGCATTCCACTTAGCCACCTCTGAAAAATGTCTCCTCATTTCTCTCCTATATCTTCTCCCCTTCAATCTGAGACCATGCTGTCTTGTGTCCCTCCCCCTCTTCAGCTTAAATACCCCTTCTGTACCTGTCTTGTTTATCCCCATCATGTATTTAAAGGGTCTCAGTCATATCCCCTGATCCCTTCTCTCCTCCAGTGAGTACATATTCAACTCCCTCAGCCTGTCCTCATAGGATCTGTCCTCCAAACCCTGGATCACCTTTGTTGCCCTGGACTGTCCCCCGTAATCTGACATCCTTCTTCAGAAATGTGCACAAGAACTGCACACAGTACTCCAGGTGTGGTCTTACCAGTGACCTGTACAGAGGCAGGATCACCTCCCTCCTTCTGGAGGAGATTCCTCTCGCAATACACCCCAGCATCATGTTGGCTTTAACTGACACCTTCCTGCACTGAGCTGAGTTGTTCATATTCCCCATTATAACCACCCGTAGATCCTTTTCTTCTTCGGTGGTACCTAACTGAACCCCTCCCAACTGGTAATGTCTCCCAGGGTTCCTTGCTCTGAAGTGCAGCACCTTGCACTTCTTAGCATTGAACCACAACTGCCACATTTCTGACCACTCCTCCAGTTTAGTTGGGTCGTCCTGTAGCCATTGCCACCCTACAATATCATCCACCACTGTCCCCATCTTGATATCATCAGCGAACAAACTGATCTTACTCCTGATGCCGTGTGAGGTATCCGATATGAAAACCCCAAACAGCACCAGGTCCAGTATCAAGCCCTGTGGAACCCCACTCATCACAGCCCTTGGGGATGAGAGTTCCCCCCAACAACCACCCTTTGCTGCCTCCCCTTGAGCCAGTTCACAGTCCAGTTCATAATCTTTGTCCCCTCTCCACATACTCCAACTTTCCCACCGACCACACATGAGGCACCAAATCAAAGGCCTTGCTGAAGTCCAAATACAGAATATCCACTGCATGGCACCTGTCCAGTTCCCTCATCACCCATTCATAATGCTCAACTAGGTTGGTCTGGCAGGATCTCCTTGAGACGAATCTATGTTGCTGACTGCCCTGGAGTCCACTGTCTTTCTAAAAGGTCACCAGCCTCTCCTTCAGGATTGTCTCCATTAGTTTTCATACAATGGGTGTGAGGCTTACTGGTCTGTAATTGCTTGGTTCACCCTTTGGACCACTTTTGTGGAGGGGCACCACGTGAGCCATCCTCCAGTCCTGTGGTATGCACCCTGTGTCCAGGGAGGTATTGAACCAGTCTGCCAGTGGCCCCGCAAGGACCTCCGACAGTACTTTCAGCACCCTAGGGTGAATGCTGTCCAGTCCTGGTACCTTATCCACCCTCATAGACTTCAGACCCTCCAGCACCCTGTTCTTTGTAATTACCTCATCTTTCACCTCCCCCCCCCGCCCATCTTCCACATCCCCTGAGGAAGCTGCCTGCCCTTCTCCTTCATGCATACAGAACAGAGGTACTCATTTAGTACTTCTGCCTGCTCCACCCCTTTCTCCACCCACCCCTGTCCTTTCTAATCCTCATTATCTGGTCCTTGCAACTCCTTCTTTCCCTTATGTACCTGAAGAAGTCCTTTTCACTGTCCTTGATGCCCTTTGCCAGCCTCAGCACTCTGGAAGCCTTGACCACCCTAACTAGTCTGGTTCAAGCAATCAATCATTCAAATATTTATTTAACCAGGCGTAAACATCATTAAGAACAAGCTCATTTTTGAGATGGATCTGGACAATGTACATATACAGTAACAGAATAAAAAGGTAACTATAAAATATACGCACGATCATACACATTGCACAGATAAAATTTAATACACAATAGACATGGACAAAAGACATACTCAGCATATAGACAGAGCAGTTAAATTTGTAATAAATACATATTCATGAACGGGACATAGATTAAATATTACACACACTATACGCTAAAATACACAGAGTAGATTAATGCTTACAACAGTATCCAGAGGGACCCAGAATCAGGTTAGGCATACAACAAATATGCCATATATATATATTTATATTTATTTATGAACAGTGCATAGATTAAATATTACATACACTATACACTAAAATAAACAGAGTAGATTAGTGCTTACAACAGTAACCAGAGGGAGCCAGAATCCGGTTTGGCATATAACAATGTGATAGAGGGGTATCACAGGTAGGCTCCAATGCAGCACATACAAAAACATGGAATTTATTGAAACCCTTTTTGATATAGGAACAGAGGGTAAGAACAGAGAGGGCTAATATGGAGTTAGACTTGTAGCATTCAATGAGAGAAAGGAAGGCAAAGAACAAGGCAATTGTAAAGAAGGTGGACTGAGTGATGAGCCTCAAAAAGCAAGGGACATGGGGACACGATCAGGAGGAGAGTTTACGGACTCCAGAACGATGCACCTGACTCAACATTTTTATGATACTTATAAAAGGGGAAGAGGTAAGAGGAAATGGTTGATTGCATGACCAGAGACTCAGGTTACCTCTTTGGATTTGGACTTTTTCACATACAATTCCCTGTCCTCCCCCTCCCAGATTTCCTGAAACTCCTAAATGCTGCTTTTTTTGCCCTCACCCCTTCCAAGATCTCCCAATTCAACCAGCTTGATTTCTTGGCCCTACCCTTCTTGCTCTGTGTCTTGGTACATTACCCAGTAACCTCCACCAGCTCTAGATTGATGATTTCCCATTTTTAGCATGCATCCAAGTGTGGATGAATTCCTGCTAGGTGCCTCTCCAAAATCACCCCCGCTTAACAAAGTCAGCCTTTCTGAAGTCACCCAACCTGGTTCCTGTATCTACAGCATCCTTGCCCATGTTGAGCGTGAACCACACTGAGTTATGGTTACTCCTAGACAGCGGGAGTGACCGCTTGTCAATGCAATATTGGCAATGCACTGTGTTGGTGCACTTTCAGTGCTTTTATTTATTTACAGGGCTTGTGCTGTGTTCCTCTTTTTGGAACAGCAGTAAAATATTTAAAACACTTTTCCAAAAACGTGAGCTTAGACAACTTGGAAGGTATGGAGATGGATGCCTGGAAGTACCTTCTAATTCCTGCCAAGGCTTGAGATGACACCGGGGAGAGAAGGGTGAAAGATGTAGCTGTAGTTGTACTTGATGTGTTGTTGGGCTCATTTTCACCTTTTAAAAGGCGTGCTACCATTGCTTGGAATGGAGGTATCTTAGCATTGAATCATATGTAAACTGAGTTTACTGTGCTAAGTGGAGCATCTTTCTCTGCCTAATTCCACAGATGAGCATGTTTAAAACAAAACTGGAGGCTCAAGAACTGAAGACGATGGAGATGAAAGCTCGGGTGCCTGGAAGGTGTTAAGCCCCACCACGGAGGGGTATACTGAGGTCTCCAAGAGGCAAATGGGAGCTGAAAATGCCCTGTGAAATAGTCAGTGGTCTCCCAGAGAGGGAGAATGGAACAGTTTAAGCAAATATCCAATGTTCTCTTTGCCTGCACTCTTCAAAGGCATATCGTCAGGGGTGTCTTTTGGAGAGTGTATATATATATATACTGTGTGTATATATATATATATATATATATATATATATATATATATATATATATATATATATATATATATATATATATATATATATATATGTATATATGACCATACAAAATTACCAGCCACAAAGAACCATCCTGGTCTACCTAGGCTGCTTGAGATTGCAGCTAGCTGCTCTCTCTCCTCTCTCTCTCTCTCTCTCTCTCTCTCTTCTATATATATATATATATATATATATATAATTACAGCAAACACTTGGAAAATCCATCTGTACACTGTCAAAGATACATATATATATATATATATATATATATATATATATATGTATTTTTGACAGTGTACAGATGATTTTCAGTACTTCTAGTAATTTTAATTACCTAAATTTTGGAGTAGGACAGATCGCTGGTATAATAAATTTTACCCTAGAAGAACTGATGTTTCTAGAGTTGCAAATGATTAAATATATTTTTTGGCTTACTGTAGTTTTCTGAATTTCATAAAGAATGATTACATTTTCAGTTCTAAATGAACCTAACCTAATTTTACTGGTAGCAGGCATAAGAGAGACTTAAAGAAACCTGGAATACAGTGGGTTTAAAACTGTTTGAATCCGCATTGAGCATGAAGGGCTTTCACTGATCCTGTTGTGCACGGTTCACCCCTATCAGTGTGACAATTATTTTGTCGACACTGATATGGGCACAGGCAACATGCTGTCTGGCATCACAGCACCAGGCATTAAGTCTCCCCGGAGTTACAGTGCCAAAGCGCCCTCCCAGAAAATAATCAGGTTTTGAGGGGAGCTTCAACCCTGCATCCCCCCAAAACTAATTTATGAAGGAACTAGAAGGGGGACAGGATCAGATCTACAGTACAGCAGCTTCTTGTTTTACATTGTTTTTCGTGGATTCTACTTGGTAGAATGTTATTTATTTTCTTTCTTACTACTAAGGGGCTAGCAGGGTATTGTTTGGGGCTGTTGGAATTTTGAAACCTGTTTTGGTAGCTATAAGTGGGCTCATTTGTTTGGTTCACTGTGTGGCAGGCTGCATTTGTAGAGGTCTATTTCTTCTGTTTTAAAACATAATTGGTGTAATTTAACTGGGTCTGTTTCTTTGAATTGGAGACCTATATCTTCTAATTCCAAGCCTATTTTGATGTGTTGTTGGTGAAGCTGTTTGAATTGGAGTCCTGTTTCTTTGGGTAGCAAACCTATTTTGGGGGCTTTGAGTAGAATTGTGATTCATTGTTGCTGGCTTCACTAGCTGTAAAGTTGAGTGCACAGTGGGGGAAGGGTGCTAATGGTCTGACCAGAGGCCTCAGCTACCTGATTGTTTCTGGAAGACTTGGGCTGGTCCCACCCCCCCAAACCCCTCACCCCACCCACCCCTGGTCCATTATTTCCTTTATACTAGGGGTTCTGACATCACTTCCTCAAACAGGCAAAGGATATGCACCTGTCATAGCAAAAGCAGACATCCAGGAAAGGAACAGCAGCAAGTGAAGAGGAGACTGCTCTCTCAGTGGAAGGGAAGTAAATGCAAATCTAGGAGCTTTCATTATTACTTCTTCGCATTGATATTGCTTTAGGAAAAGGAGGAGTAGGAGTTTGAAGAAGGTTGTGCAATGGCTACTTAAAGTCTCTTTTTGAGTGTGGATAGGAAGGATAGGAATATAAAAAGCAGTTGCTCAATATATCTAAACGTGTGCAACAAAGGAGGTAAGGGAAATAAAGAAAATGTTTTGCACTGATAGAGGGGAGACTTGAGGGAGTGTTTGGTATCCTGCATCTGGAAGGGTGGGGGTCGCTGGTGGGCAATGACAGCAATGGGTAGGGTGGTAGGCTGCAACAACTGCAGTGCACCAATCTTTCTAAACATTGCCTGGAGTGTGGGAGGATGTTTAGTGTGCAACCACATAGAAAAACTTAGAAAAGAGCTTGAGGGTCTGCAGGAGGAACTAAGACAGGCAAGGCAGATTGGGGGTGGGGTTTAGCCCAATACTGGCGGGAGGAAGAAGGGGAGATGAGGGAGGGCAATTTAAGCCAACAGTGGTGAGGAGAGGGTCAGAAGAAGGGAAGCAGAGACAAAGGGGCCCAGGCCAGGAAGAACGATTGCCGGGGAAACCAGGTCAGGAGACAAAAGACAAATGGAAGGAGGAAATAGGGACTTGTGAGGGGAGGCGAAGAAGTGGCAAAAGTCATAGAGTGGAAAGGAGAGAACAGGTTACTATGAAGAGAGAGGGAGCGGGCATTTGTGAAGGGTCTTCAGAAAACAGCTGTGAACTGCTTGAGAGGAAGAAAGTGGAGGAGGGGAATGATGAAATTAAAGGAGTAATTGATAAATGCCTGGACCAAACTGGAGAGGGGAAGTTCTGCTGGGAGAATTGCAATGGGGTAAAAGGGAGAAATAATGTGCAGGAGGAAGAAGAGGAGCTGGAAATGAGAGAGGGAGATGAATGGAAGCAAGCAGGGAGTAAGAGGGGTGGAATCTTAGTGCTGGGGACTCAATACTAAGAGGAGTTAGGTGGGGTAGCAAGGGGGAGAGGCTTAGTCGCATTTGGGTGGAGGCCATGCCAGGAATGACAGTGGAAAGGGTGGGACAGCCTGTTCTGAAATATGCTAGAAGGGGTAGGGACAAGTCTCATTTAATTATACATCTTGGGACAAACGACCTGGCTGACAAGACAGTAGATATAGTCCAGAAGAGATCTGAGGAACTAGCACAATTATGTGAGGGGGCAGGAAGATCAGTAACTTTTTCCAAGATACTTCCAGTGCCAAAGGCAAGCACAACACGAAAGCTGAGAATAGAGGAATTTAACGGATGGCTAAGAACCTGGTGTTGTGCTAAAGGGTATGGGCTATTGGGGGGGTGGGGAGGGACCTGGGAGGACAGTAGTCTGTATGCCAAGGACAGACTACACTTGAGTGAGGAGGTAAAGAAAGTGTTGAAACAGAGGATGGAAGAGTATATAGAGGAAGTTGGGAATTTAAACTAGGAGTGGGGGGTGGCAGTTGGGGAAGAGATATGCAGAGACCACAGGTTGGGAAATCATATGAGCTTACCCCCCATAACAGTGACAAAGGACAAATGGCAAGTACTATTGGTGATGCTAGGAAAGGAGGGCAGGATGGGGGGGGGAGGGTGGAAGGTGGTTACCCTTAATGCTAGGAGCCTTGGAAGGAAAACTGCCGAGTTACAGGTTCTCATGGCACAGGGAGAGGTGGACATCACGGAAACATGGGCCACCCAATATAATGACTGGGACCTGTCTGTACCAGGGTACAGGTTATTTCGTAGGGACAGGGTGATTGGGAAAGGAGGGGGAGTGGCACTATATGTGAAGGAAGGACTGAAGTGTGTAAAGGAGGAAGGGGAGGAGGGTAGTACGGAGTCACTTTGGGTGCAAATCCAGGATTCCAAGAATAGGATTCTTAGAATGGGAGCGGTATACAGGCCACCATCTCAGACGGAGGAGTTAGACAGGGAACTAGCGGGACAGATCAGGAGGACCTGCGAGAAGGGTAGTGTGGTGATTGTGGGGGACTTCAACATGCCAGGAGTGGACTGGAGCACCCCAACAACCAGGAACAGAAGGAGCAGGTACTGCTGGATGCCTTCAGGACAGCTTCCTGCTGCAAATGGTCAGTGAACCAACCAGGTTAGGGAATACCCTTGACCTTGTGCTGGCAAATGGGGACTTTGTGAGAGAACTTACAGTGGAGGAACCGCTGTCAGGGAGTGACCACCACTCAGTAGGGCTCACATTGGATATGGGCAAGGAAGGAGTGGAATCTGGCACAAGAGTGCTGGACTTCAGAAGGGCCGACTTTGGGAGGATGGGGGAAGTGGTAAAAGGGTACCCGGCCAGAATTCAATCTAGTATGGATACTAACCAGAGGTGGGAGCTCATAAAGCTGGGGATAGTGGAGGCAACAAAACCTGCTGCAAAGCCCAGAGCAAGAAGGCTAGGGCTAAGAAACCGAGCTGGTTGAGCAAGGAGGTCATGGAAAGGTAAGGAGGAAAAGAGCTGCCTTTAGGAAGTACAAGAAAACAGGGAAGGGGAGGACAGAGAGAGTACTTGACAGAATCGAAGGAGGTGACAAGGGCAGTAAGGGAGCCAAAGCATCTACAGAACCAGGCTGGCACAAGGCATTAAGATGGGGAGAAGGACTTCTTTAAGTACATCAGGGAGAAAAGGAGCTGTAGGACCACATAGTAAGGATTAGGAAGGAGGGGTTGGGTGGAAACAGGGTGCGATAAGGCAGAAGCACTAAATGAGTACTTCTGCTCAGTATTTACTAAAGAGAAGAGGGGGTGACACCCAAGGTGGGAGAAATGGCAGAAGCGGGGGAGTGGTGACAGATGGGGAAATCATGGAGGGCAGAGTTCGAGAGGGTTTGGAGGCACTGAGGGTGGACAAGGTGCCAGGCCCAGATGGCATCCACCCCAGGGGACTGAAGGAGCTGGCAGAGGTCCTTGCAGGACCTTTGGCAGACCTATTTAATGCCTCACTACATTTGGGGTGTGTACCTCAGGACTGGAGGATGGCTCATGTGGTGCCCCTCCACAAGAGTGGCCCCAAGGATGAACCGGGAAACTACAGACCAGTGAGCCTCACATCCATCGTGGGTAAGCTAATGGAGACTATCCTGAAGGAGAGGCTGGTGGCCCTGCTAGAGGCCAAAGGACTACAGGACAGCAGACAGCATGGCTTCATATGTGGCAGATCCTGCCAAACCTACCTGGTTGAGTTCTATGACTGCGTAACTAGGCAATTGGACAGGGGCCATGCAGTGGATGTCCTGTATCTGGACTTCAGTAAGGCATTCGACTCGGTGCCACATGGAAGGCTGGGAAGGAAGTTAGTAGGCACAGGGGCGGGTGCAAAGCTGGTGAGATGGGTAGGAAACTGGCTGCAGGGAAGGCAACAGAGGATGGTGGTGGGTGGGGAGCTCTCACACCCAAGGGCAGTGACGAGTGGTGTCCCACAGGGCTCGGTGTTGGGACCAGTGTTGTTTGGGATGTTCATTGCAGACATATCATGGGACATCAAGAGCAAGATCAGTCTGTTTGCTGATGATACCAAGGTTGGCGCGGTGGTGGATAACCTAGGGGGATGGTAGGGGTTGCAGGATGATCTGGCAAAGCTTGAAACCTGGTCAGACACCTGGCAACTGGGGTTTAATGCCAAAAAGTGCAAGGTGCTGCATTTTGGGATGAAGAACCCAAGGAGGAGTTACCAGCTAGGAGTGCAGCTAGCCCAGACAGAGTAGGAGAAGGATCTGGGTGTGCTCATTACAGGGTCAATGAACAACTCAGCACAATGTAGGAAGAGCAGCTGCAAGGCCAACAAAATGCTGGGTTGTATTGCAAGGGGTATATCTTGAGGAGGGAGGAGGTGATTCTGCCACTGTATAGGTCATTAGTTAGACCACACCTGGAGTACTGCGTGCAGTACTGGCGTCCGTATCTGAAGAGGGACATTAAGTTACTGGAGGGGGTGCAGCGCAGGGTGACAAAGATGATCAAGGGGCTGGGGGACTTATCATACGAGAGGAGGTTGAAGGAGTTGAACATGTACTCACTGGAGGAGAGGAGAGACAGGGGTGACATGACTGAAACCTTTAAATACATGAAAGGAATAAACAAGACGGGTACAGAGGGGCTGTTCAAAGTAAGGGAGGAGAGGGCCAATAGGGGCCATGATATGAGACTGGAGCGAGGAAGGTTCAGGAGGGAGATGAGTAGACACTTTTTTACAGAGAGGGTGGTGGCTGGGTGGAATGCGTTACCTGCAGAAGTGGTATGCAGTAGAACAGTGGACTGCTTCAAACGAAGATGGGACAGGACAAGGGGGAAGGTTAATGAAGAGGAAGGGTGGAAGGGAGGGGCAGCTGCAGAATAAGGGGTGCTAGCTGCACATTCGAGCAGACTTGATAGACCTCTAGGCCTTTATCAGCTGGCAAATTTTGTATGTTCGTATGTTCGTATAACCTCCTCCAGGGCGGGCATTCCCTGGAGGGGCAGAACTTTTGTGGGCACAAAGGACAACATGACTGAGCAGTTATCTAAAATTAAGATCACCCCGTCACTGTCGTCATTGCTGCGGCGCCCTAATTGTGGCGCCAAAATGTAGTTGACCACTTGATGGGATACATTGTAGCATGAAGCCTCAAGAATGGTTTTATTCCTTTGGATAGAGTTGCTTCTGTTGTTACAAGTTGTAGTCTTAACTAATTACTTTAAACACTTTTTCTAAATCTTTTTTAATTTTATTTTAAGCTTTTTTCTTAGCTGATGTTTGTGAGTTTATACATAGACTACCAAGTTTTGCCTTCTTACAATGAATTAACTATCAGATAGCCTTTTTTGCCTATTTAGCAACCTGAATCATTCTGGAAAAAAAAAGCAGAAAGCAAAGAATGGAAATAGGGAAAGGGAACATTGTTTAACCAGGAGTAGCACACTAAGCCGAAGCTTGTTTCCAGATGTGACCTGGGAGCACAAGGAAGTCAAGTGACTTGCTAAGGATCACATGGTATGCACCTAGGCGGCTGTGGGATTCAAACCCAGGTCTCCAGGTCTACAGCTCAGAGCCTTAACCCACTGCACTATACTACCTCCAAATACATCGTAAGGTTCCCATAACCTGAGTAATCATTTAACTTTCAGGATCTGAACATACACAGGTAAGTGGGATTAGTATTAAGGATGCACTCACATGTTGTGTTTATACAAGTAACCTTTTCTTTCATTGGAGCAAAATTGAGAAACTGTAGGCTGGGCCTATAGGAGGTAACAGGTTTTGGGAAGGGACTATGTTACCATTGGTTTGGAGACAACTAAGATTAGTAAGGCCTATTTGGAGCCCAGTAAGTAACTGATCTTTGACATCTGCTGTAAAGATGACAGTAAGGACTTTTTCCCTTTTATTGTAAGGGCTGTTGCATTTGTTAAGGTTCATTTAAGATAGCAGACTTTTCCTAGTGGCAATACTTGTCCCGCTGTTGCCAAAACACCAGCACCAACAGTATGCTGAATTTGACTCATTTACTGATTATATGCCTGCTTTGAGGACAGTATGCTGCAACATGTGTCTTTACTCAGTGAGAGTGGGATCATGGTACGCATCAGCCTATCCCATGCCTGTTTGAAGCCCTGCACTGCATTCATATCCATCACTTCCTGAAGCAGGCCATTCCATGCATTCACCACCCTTTCTGTGAAAAAGAACTTCCTCGCATTACTCCTTAATCGGCTTCCCTCTAATCTCATGCTGTGTCCTCTTGTCCTGCTATTTTTCTTATATTAAAATATGTTAGACTCTTTTACCTTGTTAATGCCCTTAAGATGTTTGAATGTTTTGATCATATCACCTCTCTCCCTCCTTTGCTCTAGGATATGCATGTTGAGTTCCATTAATCTGTCCTCATATGTTTTCTGATGCAGTCCCCGCACCATTCTGTTTGCCCTTCTCTGGACTGCCTCCATTTTGTTAATGTCCCTGTGCAGCTGCTGCCTCCAGTACTGCACACAATACTCCAGATGGGGCCTAAACAGTCTCTTTTAAAGAGGGATTATTAGCTCCCTCTTACAACTTGTGTTACCCCTACTAATACACCCCAATATCCCTCTAGCCTTACCTACTGCTTTAGTGGTCTGCTTGGATGATTTCAGGTTATCTGTGATGATGATGCCTAAGTCTCTTTCTTCCCTTGTGATTGCCAGCCACTCCCCTTCCAACCTATAGGTAACTTCAGGGTTTCTCTTCCCTATGTGCATGATCTTGCACTTCTTTGGGTTAAACCCCAGTTGCCACTCTTCTGACCATTTTGCCAGTTCATCCAGATCTCTTCTCATTCTGCTCACCCCATCTGGGTCATCTACTCTGTTGCAGACCTTGGTGTCATCTGCAAACAGACAAACTTTACCATCCAGTCCATCTGCAATGTCACTGATGAAGATATTGAAGAGGACTGGCCCCAGGACTGATCTCTGAGGTACCCCACTTGTGACTTGCATCTCTTCTGACTGTATATCATTTACCACCACTCTCTGTTTTCTGCCCGCCAACCGGTTTGCCACCCAGTTGACCAACCTCTGACCTACCCCGAGCCTACCCAGCTTATTAAGCAATCTTCTGTGTGGAACAGTATTGAAAGCTTTGCTGAAGTCAAGGTAGGCGGCATCAACTGCACCATTCTGGTTACCCAGTGAAAGAAATCTATGAGATTAGTTTGACAGGACCTTCCTGCTGTAAACCCATGCTGTCTTGGATCCTGTGCTCCTATGGATTCCAGGTGTTGCACTATCCTTTCCTTAAGGAATGCCTCCATAATATTGCCCACTGCTGAGGTAAAACTGACTGGTCTGTAGTTCTCTGCCTCCTCCCTGCTACCTCTCTTGCGGAGCAGGATCACATGAGCACTTCTCCAGTCTTCTGGGATCTCTCTCCTATGCTCAGAGGCTCACTAAACAGTTCTGCTAATGGCTCTGCTAGTTCTACCCGTAGCTCCTTTAGTACCCTGGGATGTATGCCATCAGGTCCTATTGCCTTGTCCACCCTGAGCTTAGCCATTGGGATGGGTGTGGCAAGTGATGCAGTTGCAGCTGCTGTTGACGCTGTAGCATTAGTTTGTAATGGTACTGCATGTATATACTGAGTTTGGCAAAAATGGGAGTTTGGTGCATCAGCAATCAGCTGGAGCTGTGATCTATCTGCCAACATTGCATAGCTCCTTGAACTAAGCTTGGGGTAGAGCTAGCCATAGGAAGATGACCAGCCTTTGAGCTGCACACACTGTGGAGAAAAGTTTCAGCATAAACTGCTGATGTCAAATGGTAATTTTATGCAGGAGTGCATTTGGTACACATGAAACACGTAGCTGTTTGGGATGCCAGCACATCCAGGGCACATGAGCCTGTGGTCCCCACCCACAATCCATTGAGATGGTAATTTATATGCAGGGGCAGTATTATGTTCTGCGTTCCAAGAATCTGACCATCTATGTTCACTGGCCTTATACAATTGGTATGCTGTCAGCAAATCAAGCAAAGGGTTGCCTTGTAGGTCCCCCTTCTGCAGTGTTAGAAGCAGGATAATGGGTGTATGCACGAAGGCAGTTGTGAGAGGGAAGGAACCACCAGAAGTTCAGAATGTTTCTGCTTCTGTGACAGTTTACTGTGAGTTTCTTCATAATGCTCTGTGTCACTGTGTAAAAATTAAAACATCAATGGTAAGAGACCACCACAGACTGAATCAAACTCAGAAGGGAAACGGCAGTCATCCAGGAGTGAACTGTGTAAGTTTGAACTTTTTTAAAATGAAGTTTGAGCAGGAAATCCCTTGTTCCTGCTGCACAATGCTTGGTGAGATTCATGCTGTGAGGATAGGATTTCAGGGGAGATTTTTATTTTACTGCTACTAAGGTACACAATGAGTAATGTACCTCATAATGTAATGTGTTACAGTTGAGAGGTATGGTTAACAGGGAGCAGGAATGGGGGTGCTGTATACGTTAACTTTTAACTTTAGTAAACTTTGCCGGCTGTCTGCCTCCAAGCATAAATGGTGACTTGCAAAGGTACTGTACACAGCCCACCCCAATTTATAGATGTAGACCCAAGTGTGGTGTGTGGTGTGGGTAGATTAATAATTGCTCTTCTAATGCCATTGGACCATTCACAGGGCAGTCTGGCAGTGTATCTGGATCAGTTTATTTCACCAGCTGTTCTCTACCTGCTATGCCCCTTGCTGAGTGTATGTGGGCCAGGAAGATGTACTGTTCCAGTTCTTCTAATAGTGCATATAATTTGCAAGACTATTTCATCACTGTTTATGAGATGATTCAGAGGAAACATAAAAAAAGCATGTGCATTTCATGGCCTTCAGATAATCATTTGAGGTCACCCTCTCATCCCTTCAGAGTGAAAAATGTGATAGACCAGTTCCATCTCAGTATGCTGAAAAAGAAGCCATCTGCAGTACAGTTCAGTAAAAGACATGCTGAAGAGGGTCAGAAAATTGAGCAACAGTCTGGTGCCTTACTGGAATTTGTAAAACTTTCCCATCAAAATTAAGAAGAAGATAGCCAAGGAGAGCATGATTAGCTTATTTTGGGGCCTACTCAAGTCAGCCTCTTGCCAACTTCTTCTGACTAGTTGTGCTGAGCCAGAAATTAAAGATGCTGAACCTCAAGTAGAGATGCAAACAAAGTATGCAGGACACGTTGAAGAACTGGCATCTGCAACCCAGGCTGCACAAACAACCACTTTTCATGACCCCAGTAAATGGCCAGTGGTTATCAATGATAACATCAGAACAACGTTAGTGAAGAAAGGACCAGTACAAATTACTGATAATAATTTTCCCTGCTCTGCTGACAAATGAAAGAGACAATTTACTCCAAAACATTACAAGCGAATCATTCTTAATGGTGAAGTGGCCGACAGACAATAGCTTATATACCCTAAAATCTGCAATGCAGTTTTTTGCTTTTGCTGTAAGCTTGTTTCTGCACTGAGAACCAGCATGACTGAAGGTGGTTTTTCAGAGAGGAGCAACTTGGTGCAACATCTTGCCCTACATGGGGCATTCAGCCAAGCACCTTAAAAGTGCAAAAAAGATGATTAGAGTTGGAGAAGCAACTGAATAGTTATCAGACAGGATTAAAAGCATTAGGAACAGATGGAGAGTGAAGTTCATTACTGGAACAGTGTGCTAAAAAGATTGTTGGCAGTTACTCAGTTTCCTTCTGAATGCAATCGTGCATTCCATGACTCTGTGGAGTGACGAAACTCCCCAAACTATAGTAATTTCCTTGACTTGGTTGAAGTTCTTGTTAAGTTTGATCCTATTATGCAACAATATGTGAGGCATGTAACAGCAGGAAAAGTTCATGACCACTGCTTAAGCAAAGATATTTAAAATGAAAAAATTCAGCTAACCTCAGGAAAAGTAAAGACAAAAGTCATACAACGTGTAAATATTGCAAAATATTTTTCGACCACAAAGAGCAAATGTCACTGATGAATCCAGTAGCAGAAGTTGGAAAAGAACAAATCAAATTAAAGAGCACTTTTTGTGTTTTTTAGAAGTTGATGATACTACCAGGCTGGGTCTTACCATGGGTTTGTTGCAGGAACTGAATGACCTTGCTTTCTTCATACAGGACTCTAGGGGACAAGGTTATGCTAATAGGTCCAATATGAAAGGGAAGGGAAACACTAGGAGTTCAGCACAGTATTCTATATTTAAACCTGCTGGCTTTTTTCATGCCATGTGGTTGTCATAACTAGAACCTAGTTCTGGGTGATGCAGCTAAATCCTGTTTTGAGGCTATATCCTATTTTGATGTAGTGCAAAGCACCTGTGTCCTTTCTTTCACTTTAACTCATGGCTGGAAAGTCTTCAAAGATCATGTCCCTGGCTTAACTGTGAAACCTCTTGTGAGGCAAGGTGGAAATGCAAAGTTGATAGCATCCAAGTTCTGAGTTATTGAATGGGTGAGGTTTTCAATGCCTTATTTGTCCTGTCGGAGTAACCAGGAACACTAGATGTCCAACATGAAGCTATAACACTGGCTAAACAGCTATAAAGCTTCACATTTTTGGTCTCACTTGTCGTGTGGTATGACATTTTGTTCTGAATTCATCTTGTGAGTAAACAAATGCAAAGTGCCTCATTAGACTGTGGGTCTGTTGTTAAGCTAATTGAGCATACTTCTCTTTCCTGGCTTTACAAATGCCAAAATCACTGCCACAGCACTTGTGAATCACCTGGACATTGAACCACTATTCCCATGGCAACTGAGTTAAGAACACGCTGAAAGAAACACTGAAAGAAACAGTTTTTATATGAAACTATGGATGAACCAGAAAATGATCCAGAAACAAAATTTGGGGTAGGATTGTTTTAATGTGGTTATTGATAGGTCAATCAGTTCTATAAAAGACAGATTTGAACAAATGCAGAAGGACAGGGAGAACTTCCGTTTTCTGTGTGGCATCAGCGAGCTAAGGGATATAGACAGTGATACTCTGCTAAAGCACTGCAGGGATCTGCAAGCTAAAGGATGTTGTTGGTTTGTAAAAGTTTATTCTTGAATTTCCAAGAAATGGATAACCCAATTGAGTGAACTTATTTACAATGGGGTCCAACATTTATTCAATTCCATACAGTTATACAATTAATTACACCTTACAGCTTCGGACACATCCTCATAACTAAGTTAGCACAGCAATATTGAGTGGACCAACTTTACATAGCAGTGGTGGTATCAACAACGTTGTTTAGGTTTTTCATATTTAGATATTAACCAATTCTTTATATCCTTCCACGGTTTAATTTTCTTTGATTTCAGGTTACCAGGCAATCCATTCCATGCTCTGGGGCCAAAATTAATGATGCAGGAATTCTCTTTTTCTGCTCTAAATACAGGAATATTAAATTCCAAGTTTTGGATCCGCTGGTCCACTGGCGCAGAGGCATGATGGCCATCTGCGGCGCAGATGACCTGGGTTCGGAAATGGATCCGGGTGTCGGAGGGTTGGCTAGGGGAGCAGGATTGAGCATCCGTAGGACTGCTGTCCTGCTCCAGGGGGAAAGGGGGTTGAGTGTGCAGCACAATGTGGACCCCCAGCAGAGGCTGGAGGTACCACAAGTGCTCTGGTGCCTGCTGGAAAGGGGGTGGGGTGGATGCTGGCCGTCATTGTACATCCCCGGCCCTGGGGAAAAACAATAGAAAAATTTGGGAGTGGTCAGTCCCGTACATGTGGGGGTCAGTGGCTGGGGCAGGGCGAACCTCACTCATAGGGTTAGGGGAAGCCGGGGTCCAAAAACAGAAAGAAAAAAAATGCCAAGTTTTGGGCTATTCGTAAATCATTTCTTAGTGTATGAGTTTTAAAATAAGCCATTCAAAGAAACTCTTTGTGGTCCAGAAGTCTATCTTCCAGAACAGTGGGTGCTTAACCTGTTTTCTCGCTGTTCTTGTTTTGTGACAGCACCACTGTATCATTTCCTGCCATTTTTCCTTGCTCATTTTGTGTTGTATTTCAGAACAGCACATGTTTCTCTAGTTTTAATATGGGAGAAAAATGGATTAGAGACTTCTACATATAATGAAGAGTTAATTTAACCTTCAACAGTGTGCAACACATTTTGACAAATAGTGAAGATATACACCGGAGTAGATCGACACTCTTCACAGGTTTCAATCTGTTCAAGGGAAGCATCTTGTGATCAGACCACGTTGCATCATGGTGTCCTCGGGAGAGGTACAAGATGCGGCTGTAATCTTTGGCATTCTGGAGGGTGGCTTTGCCAACTTGATTTTCTCTGCTGCAGAAGAAGCAAACCCACTATTGAGTGAAGGTGGGACCAGCAACTGAAAACCGAATGGTGAGTTGCAGTGAAGGAATAACTGGAATTAAACATTTTCTGAATAGGAGTGAGGAACAGGCCCCACTCACCGAGGTATTAATGAAAGTGACAGAATTTGTTTTAAAAAGCAACACATTTATTTACAAGAATGAGTTTTTCCATCAGATCAAAGGGATGGCCATGGGGGGCCAGTTTAACCCCAATTATGCTAATTTATATATGGTCAAATGAGAGCAGGATACCATCAGAAGTAACAACAGCCCATTTTTGGAGAAAATTGACCTATGGAAAAGGTTTATTAATGATGTGCTCATTGTATGGAAGGGCACAGAGGATGAGCTGTCAGCTTTTGTCAAATATCTGGAAGATAGCAACCAAATTTTAAGGTTCAGTGTAGCGTTTAGTAAGAAGCAGATTAGCTACTTAGATATTATCATCATGAAGGATGGGAATGGGGAAGTAATCACGGATATATACAGGAAAAACAGAAACACACTGCTACTGGCATCGAGTAGTCACCCAAAACATGTCATCAGGGCTGTACCCTGAGGACACCTCCTCTTTCAGATACCTTGGGATCTGGCTGGACCAACACCTTAGCTTCACTGGCCACATTGACGCCATTCTGAAAAGACTGCACCCCAAGCTTGGTGCCTTATATAGGAACCATAGCTGCATAACTCCTACGGCATGGCATGAACTTGTCCAGAAGATGATACTCCCCATTTCTGACTGCTGTGATGTAGACTATGGTGCCACTCCCAAATCTTCCTTTACCAGATTGGACTCTCTCTTCAACTACTTCTGTTGCTTTGCTCTTGACGTTCCATCTCGCACTCAGTATTGTGACCTGTAATGTGCCTTTTCCTTTCCTCGACTTGGTAATAGATGCCTTACTCACTGTGCCAAACTCACTTCTAAACTTTGGCTAGGAGAACTTCCTTCCTACCTGTAATGCTCCCTCTTTTCCTCCCCACTCCCTCCCACTCCCTTAGATCAACTGACACTCGTACTCTGCTGGTTCCCCGTTGAACCACCCTTATCGGTCAATCAGGCTTCTCCCACCATTTCCCCAAAATCTGGAACTCCCTCCCCCACAAATACAACACTCTTTCTCCTCCCACTCCCTAGCCTTTGCCTTATACAACTTTCTCTCTGTTAGTTGCTCCTGCTATAATCCTCCCTAACTAGTTCCTCTAGGAGATTGCTCCACTACACACTCACCATTTTCCTGCTAAATCCTCTCTCCCCTCTTTGAGCCTGCCACCCAGTACTCCCACTTTTCCATTTTCCTACTTACCCCCTTGTTTTCTACCTCTGCTCTCCATCTACACCCACTACCAACTCGACCATGCTTAGCCATGCCCCCGGCAGGATTCTCAACACCCTGGAGGGGTCTAGTACTGGGCAAACTCCTTTCCTCCCTCCTACTCCCCCTATTCTTTAAACTCAGTTCTTGCTCTCCCCTACTTTCTGCCCTCTGGCAGGGTTTTCAGCTTCTTGAAGAGGCCAGTCTTAGGCAAGCTCCCCTCCTCAACCACTGCCATCCACCTTCTAATCTAAATTCCCAATACCAAATCTATTTTTCTCCCCATCTTTTCCTCTTCCTTTCTCCATCTCTCCCACCCACCCCCTTCTTATTTGGGTCTCCAAGGCATTCTACCACTGGCAGGATTCCCTGCATCCTGAAGGGGCAAACTCTTGGCTCATCCCCATCCTCTCTATCCATTTCCCACCCCCTCACCTGCCTCCTTACCACTCAGCACTTATACAGGTATTAGTTCACTTGAACCTAAATACTTGCACTTCTTGCCCTGTTGGAGCAGATCATATTACTGTATGTATAAATTATTAGTCATGTTAAATACTAATCTGTAAGCCTCCTGGTAAATGTAATTAAATGTCTCATTTTTAAATGCAAATGTATTGTGCTTTCCTTAGTTATGTTAAATGTTCATTGTATGCCTACTATTACATCCTACTGTATTCTCCCCCCCGGTCGCATGGGATACGAGCAACTTGTTGTTCAGTGTGCCTTCCTGGTGAAATATTTCAATAAAGAAATAAATAAATACCGAACCGGCAATTCATATGAACCAAAAGAAACTGTGGAGCAAGTGAGCTGTATGAAAAAAGAGATGACGAATTGACTGATAGAGTACTAGAACGGGGCTATCAAGAAGAATTGATTTTGCAGGCAAGGGAGGAAGTAGGAAGAACTGAAAGAGAAACACTGCTTGTGGAAAGAGGCAGTACCCCCCCTCCACCAGCAGACCCATGACTGACTTTTGTCAGCACCTTCAATCCACAGTCACATAGAATTGCTGAGATTATTAGGAAACATAGGCACCTAGTACAGTTGGATCCAGGGTTAAAAGACATAGAAACATAGAAACATAGAAGTTGACGGCAGATAAGGACCGCAAGGCCCATCCAGTCTGCCCATTTCTTTTTCTACCTTATAAATGTGCCATCGGCCTTTGCTATGTCAGTGACCTATCTATTCATAGTCATTTGTATTGCTCCCTTATGCCTATCCCATGCCTGTTTGAAGCCCTGCACTGTATTCATAGCCACTACTTCTTGTGGTAAGCCATTCCATGCATCTACCACCCTTTCTGTGAAAAGAATTTCCTCACATTCCCCTTAATCGGCCTCCCTCTAATCTCATGCTGTGTCCTCTTGTCCTGCTATTTTCTTATATTTAAACATGTTAGACTCTTTCACCTTGTTTATGCCTTAAGGTGTTTAAATGTCTCGATCATATCACCTCTCTCCCTCCTTGCTCAAGGGTATACATATTGAGCTCCGTTAATCTGTCCTCATATGTCTTCTGATGCAGTCCCTGCACCATTTTGGTTGCCCTTCTCTGGACTGCCTCAATTTGGTTAATGTCCTTGTGAAGGTGTGGCCTCCAATACTGCACAGTACTCCAGATGGGGCCTAACCAATGTCTTGTACAGAGGATTATTACCTCCCTCTTACGACTTGTGATACCCCTACTAATACACCCTAACACCCCTAGCCTACCTACTGCTTTAGAGGTCTGCTTGGATGATTTCAGGTCATCAGTGATGATGATGCCCAAGTCTCTTTCTTCCTTTGTGACTAGCAACTCCCTCCCAGCCTATAAGTGGCTTCAGGGTTTCTCTTCCCTATGTGCATGATTTTGCACTTCTTTGCATTAAATCCCAGTTGCCACTCTTCTGACCATTCTGCTAGTTTATCCAGATCTCTTCTCATTCTGCCCACCCCATCTGGATCATCTACTCTGTTGCAGATCTTGGTGTCATCTGCAAACAGACAAGCCTACCCTCTAGTCCATCTGCTGGTCACTAATGAAGATGTTGAATAGGACTGGCCCCAGGACTGATCCCTGAGGTACCCCACTTGTGACTTGCATCTCTTCTGACTGTATACCATTTACCACCACTCTCTGTTTTCTGCCAGTCAACCAGTTTGCCACCCAGTTGACCAACTTCTGACCACCCGAGCCTACTTAGCTTATTTATCAATCTTCTATGTGGAACAGTGTCAAATGCTTTGCTGAAGTCAAGGTAGGCGACATCAACTGCTCCCCTTGGTCCACCACTCTGGTTACCCAGTCAAAGAAATCTATGAGATTAGTTTGACAGGACCTTCCTTTGTAAACCCATGCTGTCTTGGATCCTGTGCCCTATGGATTCCAGGTGTTGCACTATCCTTTCCTTAAGGAGTGCTTCCATAATCTTGCCCACTACTGAGGTAAGACTGACCGGTCTGTAGTTCCCCGCCTCCTCCTGCTACCACTCTTGTGGGTGGGATCACATGAGCCCTTCTCCAGTCTTCTGGGACCTCTCCTGTGCTCAGAGACTCACTAAACAATTCTGCTAATGGCTCTGCTAGTTCCTCCTTTAGCTCCTAAGTACCCTGGGATGTATGCCATCAGGTCCCATTGCCTTATCCACCCTGAGCTTAGCAGCTCTTGTAGGACCTTTCTTTTGTGAAGAGGGTAGTGCTACCTCCCTCCCCTGTGTCCATGATGCTGAGCTGTGGCCCTGCCCTACCTTCTCTTCAGTGAATACTGAGCAAAAGTATCTATTTAGGATAGATGCCTTTACAGGGTCCTCCTCCTCACTTGCTCCCTTTTCTCCATTAAACTTAGCAATACCCCTCTGGACTTTCTCCTTTCACTAATGTATCTATAGAAAGTCTTGTCACCTTTTTACTGTTTGTGCTAGTGTTTCCTCAGTTTGGGACTTTGCCTGCCTTACTGCCTTACCTGCTTCCCTTAGGGCAGTTTGGTATGCCCCCTATCTTCATCCGCTGTGTTCCTTATATTTTCTGAAGGCTAGCCTTTTGGCTCTGACCTTTTCTGCTACTGTATTTGAGAACCAAAGTGGTTTCCTTCTTTTTTGCACTTCCTTTTCTGTCTAACACAATGGGATGTTGCTTCAAGTATTGTATCCTCAATGCTTGCCCACTTTGCCTGTACCTCCTCACCTGTGTTTCTTTTGCCAGGGCTAGCTTAACTCTGTTGGCCATCTTATCAAAGTCAGCTCCTCTGAAGTCCCATATTTTTGCCTTGGAATGGGATGATTTAGATGTAGTAGCCAAACTGAACCATACCGTGTGATGGTCACTGGCCCCAGGTGACCTTCTACCTGGAGATCTGTGATCCCTTCTTTGTTAGTCAGTACTAGATCTAGGATAGCCCTGTCTCTTGTGGGTTTGCTGTACCAGTTGTTTGAGGCCCTCCCTGCAGGAATCCACTATGAGTCTAGTTCTGGCAGATGTTCCTGCTGGTATTGACCAATCTGTATCTGGCATGTTGAAGTCTCCCATTATCAGAACCTCCTTTAGCTGTCATGTTTGTATATCTTCTAACAGTAATGTGTCTATGTCCTCCCTCTGGTCTGGGGCCTGTAGACAACCCCAGTTCTTATGGCTGTCCCATTTCCTGTTTCAGGGTGACCCACAGTTCTTCTGGCTCCTTATGTGTATTCTGAATTTCTGTAGCTTTGATATTTTCATTAACATACAGGGCCTCCTCCTCCCTTTTGCACCTCGGTCTCTTCTGAACAATACATAGCCAGGTACTGAAGTCTCCCAAGTGTGGTTACTGGTAAACCACGTCTCACTAATCTACTATGTCCAGTTTAGCCTCTGACATTATTGCCTGCAGGTCTGGGATCTTATTTCCAGGCTGTGAGCATTTGTGTACATGATTTTCCATTGGCCAGATTTTGGTGTGTTAGTTGTTGGGTGAGGTTTGGCATTACCCTGTGCATCGTATGGGAGACAAACCTTTTTCTTACCTGGTGATGCAAATGAATGGCAAACACACTGAATTCCAGTTTGACCACTAGCTGAGGGGAGGGTGTTCTTCCCATTCAACGTATGGGTGCTGCACCCTCTCCCCATTTGCTAGTTTAAATATTCTGCAAAGGCGTCAAACTTCTGCCCCAATGCACTGACTCCTCTTTAGTCAGATGCAGTCCATCAAATTTAAGAACTTTCGCTCCCAGAACTGTTGCCAGTTCCTACAAATCTGTGTCCTTTTTCCTGGCACCAGTCCTTGAGCCATGTGTTTAGCTCCCTATCTCCCCTTCTCTGACCTTCCGTCCATCTGCTCCCTTCTCCCAGACTGGCAGGATCTCAGAGAAGGAGATGCCGGACGAAATAGATGATAGTTTGTCACCCAGCCTAGTCAGGTGTTCCTTGGTCTCCACAACTGACCGGCTGGCGAGATCATTAGTCCCTATGTGTACTAGACATCAATGTTTTCTCCTGCTTTGTGAACAATTTTAGCAATGCGGTCAGTGTCTCTCCATGCTGATGTACCTGGGAGACATCTGACCATCACCCTGGCTGGAGATGGGTATCAACTCCCGAATCATGGAGTCTCCTATGATCAAGTTTTTGGATTTCCTTTGTGCTTGTTAGTTTTGGTTCCTGTTTTGGGTGAGTATTGTTGTGCTAGCTCCTGTGCCGCAGTGTCCTGCTCTGCAGTGTCTTCTGCCTCTTTATTTGATTTCAGAGATAGAGGCAGATACCTGTTTGTAGTGTTTATATGGTTTTGGAGGTAATGTGTGGAGAGCAGAGAGTGATGGGGCACCTGATTTGCTCCTCCTAACCACCTGCCAACCTCCTGGACCAACTACCCTCTCGGTTGAGGTTTTCTGTTGGATGCTGGGGAAATGGCGGTGGTTTTATAATGTATTTCCTCTTCAATATGAAATTTGAGGCGTGCAATCTCTGCCCATGCTGCCGGAGCTGAGACCTAAGATCTCCAAAGGCCCAGCATGTAGGACAGCGTCCTAAATCCTGTAAGAATGTCCTTCTGAAAATTGTTCCACAGTACCTGCAGTTAATGAAATCCATTCCAAATAAGTTGCTGGGTTTGTAACCTAGTCAGAGTAATTAGAAGGAAAAAAAAAATGCAAGTAATGGTTTAATTGTGCTTTGTTTAACTTGTCATAACAAGTTAAATTACTAGTGCCCTGTAAATGAGATCACCTTGTGGAGCCCCACTGATCCCCTTCCTGCTCTGCCACAGGAAATGTCACAACTGTGGTACCCTATAAATGGAGTGTGGCGTGGGGTGGTTGGGGATGGGGTGGGTGGCTGGGCCCTTCCCTGCCTAAAAAGAAGAACCACAGGACGAAAGAACAAGGAGGTAAGAGCAGAAACAATCAGTCAACAACAAATGCAGTAACCCTGAAAGCTTAACCTAATGTTAGATAAAACTGTAAAACCTGTAAAGCACCACCTGTAATAATTTCAAGAAGATATACCCTGTAAGAAACACTTTGCTCAGAAAAATAAAGCAGTAACAGAAGATATACCTTGCAAAAGACAATTTGAATCAGAAGATTACAGCAGTAATCTGTTAGCACACACCTGTAGGCACACCTTGTAATAATGCAGAAGAAGGTATACCAGCAACAACAATTTGAATCAGAGAAAAATAAAGCAATGAAATGTTAGCAACAAACAGTAGCAATCCCTGTGAGTAAAAAATAAAAACACCACCACACAGTAAATCTGCTTAGCCAAACTAAGTCTTAATCCTTCTCCCTTGCTCTGGTAAATTTCTCTACTCTGCCTTTCAAGCAGTCTTAGAAGGAAAGAGCTCAGGTGAAGCTAGGTGCCTTGGCCAGCAAACCAAGTCTTCTACCTGGAGGGGATGGTCCAAAAAAGATCTATAGAAGGGGCAAGACCATTAAGGATCACTTTGTAACTCAGTACAGCCAGTTGAGAAAACAGAAATGTGGCTATCACACAAAACAAATGGTTGCCACAGATGTGGCAACTGTAAATTCTGCAAGAAGGTCAGAAACAGTAAGATTTTTAAATGAACACTGAAATAAGAGGCTTCATCACTTGTGGCATGAGTGGTTTGATATATCTGGCAGAATGCAAATGTGGCAGCTACTATATGGGGAAGACAAAAGGGGCATTTAAAGTGAGGACTGGTGAGCACACACGAGCCGTAGAGAATGGCAACATCACCAATGCCCTTGCGAATCATGTGCTCAGGTCTAGAACCAGAGCTGATCATAACTTTGTTTTCATTGGGATAGATAGAACCTCTGTGCCACAAAGAGGTGGTAATTATGATGATTTATTCATCCAAAGGGAGAAATACTGGATATTTACTCTAGGTGCAATGGAGTGGCCAGACCTTAATGGCAGAATTGAAATAAAACCTTTCCTCAGAAAGAAAAAAATGAAGTATTTAGTTGCTGTTGTTCTAATAATTGTATATAAAAATTGCACTAATTTTTTTTATATGTATTTCACTTACTGATATTGCATCAGCAACTTTAAGGAAGCACTGCTGTTCAAGTTTTGGATGCCATAAATGTAACAAATCTTGTGTGTGAAAATGGACTGAATTATAGACAGATGCCATTAATTAATTGTTATTGAGCACTGATCTATTTATTTTAAACTGTATATAAGCTTTTTTTTACATGTTTAAATAAGATTGTTGAAGTATGAGAACTTTTCAACTCGTCTCGTATAATGTAAATTGATCACTGTCACTTTAAATGACTATTTAAGGAGTTACCAGAGGGGGAGCTAACATTCTTTGTAAAAGCACTAGTTGTGCGAAACATGTCAGCTGTTTAGCTCTCTGACTGAGAAGCTGTTTGTGACTTGGAGTTTGTGAGTGCTTTTACCCTGATTTTGGAGCTGTTTTATACATGTGTGGATTAATAAAGCTGCCTTTTCACTGTTTAAGGACATCCTGGTGATACTTGGCTCCAAAGTATATAAGTTCAGTCTGGAAGATAAATTCTCCAGGCCTATGGTGGGTGCCAGCACTGCAAGGTACTGTTTACTGTTTTCATTTTGCTTGGCACCATCAGTCACCTAGTTGCAATCAAGCTAACTGTCCTTCTGAGTCAGAGACTAAAACTATAGTTTGGAAACTAGAGAAATTAGTTTTAAAGGGGAGAAGGACATATTGGCACAAAACTGCGCTTGAGGCCTATTTAGCAGTACAGAGAGTTCCAAGGGGGCTACCCCTTACACATAAGCCTTCCTATGGCACAGACAATATTAAATTCATGCACAGATGGTGAAAAACATGCAGAATGCATCAATTAAAAACATTGAATTGATTTTGGAGTTTGCACAGCCTGTTCAGGACGAAATAACTAATGAGATTGCTGCTACTGAGTACCTTTTAAAAGAAAAAATGGATGTGACTTGAATTTGAAAGACTGAACAAATTATTGCTGGACAAAGCCACAAAATATGACATCAAAATAAAGAAACAAAAACAAAAGAAATTTGCGAGAGATGAGAGGGACTACTTTCATAACCGATTGTTTAATTGGAATGACAGTATTGTTGACAACAAGAATGCGGGAACTAGATCAATCTTTAAAAAGGAGACTAATTCAGCTAGTGAGCATGCAGTCAGTCCAACTGTATTAGACTGTACTATTGGCACTTCCAATACAGATTATTCTGAGACCCCCTTGGAGGGAGACTCGGGGGAATTGGAACTAGGACAGCCCTCTATGCAAATCCAAGGGGCCAGACACAGTCAAGTGTCAATGCAAAATTAGAAACATAGACTTTGAAGGCAGATAAGGACCGCTTGGCCCATCTAGTCTGCCCATTTCCCTACATACAGGATAGGCCGCAGATCCTAGTTAACCAACAGCCTATTTCTTCCTACCTCCCACAAGAATTGCCTTATGTCTGTCCCATGCATTCTTGAATTCTCCCACAGTTTTAGACCCCACAACCTCCTCAGGAAGGCTGTTCCATGCATCCACTACCCTCTCTGTGAAATAATACTTCCTCACATTGCCCCTGAACTGCCCTCCTTCTATCTTTAAATTGTGTCCCCTTGTTCTTGCAAGTCTCTTTTTCTGAAAGATGCTACCCTCTGGGACTTTGTTGATTCCACTGAGGTACTTAAAAGTTTCTATCATGTCTCCCCTCTCCCTTCTTTCCTCAAGGGTATACATATTAAGCTCCTTTAGTCTCTCCTCATACGGCTTCTCTTGCAGACCCTGCACCGTTTTAGTTGCCCTCCTCTGGACCACCTCTATCCTGTCTATGTCCTTGCGGAGATGGGGTCTCCAGAACTGGACACAGTACTCCAGATGGGGTCTCACAACTGTCTGTACAGAGGATAACAACTTCCTGTTTTCTGCTGCTGATGCCTCTCCCTATCGTCCCAGTATACCCCCAGCCCTCCCTACTGCCTTCTCACATTGCTTGCTAACCTTAAGGTCATCTGATATGATTACCCCCAGGTCCCTTTCCTTTTCTGTTGTTGTTACTGCCTCCCCACCCATTGTGTGTCCTTCCCCTGGGTTCTTGTTTCCCAGGTGCATTATTTTGCACTTTTTTGCATTGAATCCTAGCTGCCATACTTCTGACCATTCCTCCAACCTTGCCAAGTTCCTTTTCATCCTTTCCACGCCTCCTTGTGTATCAACCCTGTTGCAGATCTTTGTGTCATCTGCAAAAAGGCATACTTTTCCTTCCAGTCCCTCTGCAATGTCACTGATGAAGACATTAAAAAGAACTGGACCCAATACTGAACCCTGTGGTACCCCACTAGTAACCCCTCTTTCTTCAGAGTGGACTCCATTTACAATTACCTTCTGTGTCCTGTTGTGCAGCCAATGTTTTACCCAGGCTACCACCCTGGGACCCACTCCCAGGCTGGTTAATTTGACTAATAATCTTTTGTGTGGGACTGTGTCAAATGCCTTGCTAAAGTCTAGGTAGGCCATGTCCACAAGCTATTAATTTCCAAGTAGTCCATTTCCAGTGAGGAAGATGGGGGAGGGGGGGGCATCGTGGAAGAAGAGACATGAACATTTACTGATACAAAGATGTTTGAATAAGTCATCTTCCTCCCCCAACCCCACTGCAAATTCCAAGGATGACATTTTAACACCTATTGTTAATTTGTCTGATTACTGCTTGTCTTAATATGAAACTATGGCTTTGAGTAAAGTCCTTTCTTTTTGCCCCTCCTCTGACACTAATTTCTTTGGCACTTCTGTCAATTTACACAAATTTGGTCAAATCTAAATTTAAATGCATGTTTAATGGTGAAGAGTCATCCCCACAAGATGAAACCAGACTTAGTCCTAGGTCTGAATTTTGCCCCACCGTTAATCCCATAGTGTCTACTTTCATACGTAAATGTGAATTGGACCTTGAAAATTTAAGGAATGCCCCACTAGTTCATTCAGGAATAACTGTAATCCAAATGAATTGCTGCAACTCAAAGCTTTGGGTAATAACCAGAATATTATAACAAAACTGGGTAACAAAGGGGGGAAGGGTGCAATAGTTATAATGAACAAACAGGATTATATAAGTGAGGTTTTGCGTTTGCTTAGTGATAACTCTTTCTATCAGAAGGTTCCAAAAGACATCATTCACAAATTTAAAATGGAAGTGGGCAATTTACTTCATGAAGGTTTTGTAATAGGATACATCACTGCTGTTTTATTTAGGACTCTGTCAGTGAACAGCCCTTTAATACTGGTGATGTATGCATTACCCAAAATTCATAAGGATTTGGATCAGCTACCAGGCCGCCCCATTATTTCGGGGCAGGGGTGGCTGACCGAACCATTGTCAATGTATTTTGACCATTTCCTGCAACCCTTAGTTCAAGGTTTGAGATCTGACATAAGAGAGTCTACTGAGGTGGTTAAGATCATGAAAGATATACAAATGAAGCCACAGTGTTTTTTTGCAACAGTAGATGTGAATTCACTATACACTGTTATCCCTCATTTTGAGGGACTGGGGGCCCTAACATTTTTTTAAATACTAGATTGGAAGAAGAATGTGTGATGACACCTACTCACTTCTTGGTTAAACTAGCAGAAGCAGTGCTACAGAAGAATGTTTTTTTGTTCAAGGACCAACTATATCATCAGATACGAGTAACAGCAATGGGAGCCACCATGGCCCCCGGTTTTGCTAACCTGTTCATTGGAAAATGGGAGCATAACCATCTCTATAGCACCACCAGAAATCCATTTTTTTCCAGGGTGGATCTGTGGTGGTGCTTTATTGATGATGATATAATAATATGGAAGGAAACAGCACAGGAATTATTTCTTTCACTGAATGGATGGAAAGCACCAGCACTTGCTAAAGATATACATATGAGCTAAATCAACCAGAAATCACATACCTTGATTTAAAGCTGTACAAAAAGTGGGGAAGGGGGAGTGTGTACAACTTTATTTCAAAAAGGCACTGACTGCAATAGCCTCCTTAGTTAAGAGAGTTGCCAACCCCCATATGGGCTTCAATATCCCAATGGGACAGTTGGTGCACACTCTGCGGAATTGCACTGAGACTACAGAATATGAATAGGAAAAGGTTGAGCAGGTAAAAAGATTTGTAGATATAGGTCCAGATATTCAAAAGGGTTGCGCATGGTGCAACGGTGTTGCGCCATACACAACCCACTGATGCAACCCGGTGCAATATTTAAAAGGGAAAAGTGTGCCGCACAAATCCCGCTGCGCTGGGGTGCATCAGTAATGTATGCAGGCACAGGTGGGGGGGGCATGCCCGTGCATAAACTGCACAGCCCGATTATTCAGCCCGGGCCATGCAGAGTTATGCAGGCGCAACCCCTACCTGTGCCTGCACAAAGTTAACCTAAAAAAAAAAGAAAAAGTCGAGGGCCACCCACAGGTGAGCTGCCCCATTGCAGGGCGCAACACAGCAGCTGCCACCTGTGGGTGGCCATCACATGTTCCTGCCGCACCTGATGGTGCCCCCCCATGCCCTGATCGCGGGCATTACTGATCCCCCCCAAAGTCCAATATATCTGGTGGTCCAGTGGACCACGATTAACCCGATCGCGGGCATTCCTGTAATACCCCCTCAAAGTCCAATATCCCTGGTGGTCCAGTGGACCGCGATTAGCCTGATCACAGGTGGCATTCCTCTATCCCCCTCAAGTCTGAAATCCTGGTGATCTAGTGGACCCCCTACCCCGCCCACTGAGCCCCATCCCCTGCTCCCCGTCAGCCCGTTCCACATATCTGGACTGACTAAATGCGGTATGGGCTGCATGCCCAGTGGCTCATGCTCTGAACCAATGGGCGTGCAGCCCAGACTGAGCTTGTCAGTCGGTGGGCGATGGGCGGCAGGCAGAGTGAAGTGCTGCCTCCGCCCGGCTGACAAGGGGGAGTGGGGTGGTGGGGCTCAGTGGGCAGTGGGGTGGGGGTTCCACTAGATCACCAGGGATTTTGGACTTGGGGGGGATAGAGGAATGCCACCCTCGATTGAGCTAATTGAGGTCCACTGGACCACCAGGGGTATTGGACTTTGGGGGGGATCAGTAATGCCCACAATCGGGCTACTCGCAGTCCACTGGACCACCATGGATGAGAGACATTCTTTGTCCCTTACGGGACGTCCTGCAGTCAGGCTGCAGGGGGCGTCGGTCCCCGACAGCTGCTGCCTGGCAGGGCGCCAGGCGCAAGTCGTCGGGGATTGGCGCACCTGCATGCTAATGTCATGCAAATGGGGTGTAATCAGATGCAAATGGCCCCTGATCGCCTTGCATAAATTATGACCCCATTTGCATGTCACCCTTTGAATATCGCAGGTGCTGTGCATGGCTCAATGGAACTTGCGCCACCGCATCTCAATGCTTCACTCTGACCACTTGCACTGACGCAGTTCCACTGCGCCATGCACAGTGGGGGTGGCCAGGGTGCAATATTCAAAGCAGTTGCGCCATAGGGCAACTCCATTGAATATCACCCTGGCCACACCCATACGCAACTAATTTGAGTGGCGCACAGGCTTGCGCCACAGACTGGTGCAGTTTGAATATCTGGGCCATAGGCTATAGTGACCACAGTATTGCCACAGCAATACAGAAAGTAGACAGTATGAATAGACTGGATACTTTACAATATACGGGTTCTGGCACCAGAGAAAAAAGTGAGAATTTGTGTCCTTTTGTAACCACTTATTCAAGGAGAGCAGATAAAGTACAGGAAACAATCTGTGTCAACTGGTCAATTTTACAGTTGTAATCAAAGTTAGATAATGTTGTGAAATCAGATCCAAAAATTGTATTTTGCAGGTGCTGAAGTATAAACGATATGGTGGTCAGTAATATTGTCCCTGGCCCAGAACCCATGAGGCAGGCCTTGTTGGCACCCCTTCCTACAGGGACACATCATTGTGGTAGATGTACATTTTACAGGTACCTTTGCACTTGTGAAATGTTCAGCCATCCAAAAACAGGGAAAGACGTTGAGATAAAGGATTTCTGGTGTGATATACCTATTAAAATACAGTTGTGGAGCGTGCTATACTTGGTAAAATAAGGTTGAAGGAGGCTCAAGGCCCATCAAAACTACCCCCACTCATTGTGGGCTAATTTCAATTAAAACCCAGAAGGTATTTATCCAAGCTATTCTTAAAGGATATAGGGTTAATTGAATCCACTGTGGATTTTGTGGTAGTTTATTCCACAATTTTATTGCTCTTATTGTAAAGAAATATTTTCTTTTGTTTGTATTTGCCATGGGTACTAACAATTGTTTATTATGACATCACAAAATTGTTTTTTCTCGTGCTGAATATTACAATCTGTCATAAGGATAGGGTCCTGTAAGATATTGCGTAGCATTAGTAAGTCTCCCCTGTTTCTTCTTGTCCCCAAATCATAAAGGTTCAAATTTCTAAGTCTATCCTGATCGGAGAGATGACATGATCTGGGTATAATTTTGATTACTTTCCAATGCACACTGTCAATCATGTTTATATCCTTTGTCCTTTGTCAAGTATGGTGCCCCGAAGGAACTTGCATAGTCAAGGTGTGGCCTGATGTGTATATTATAAATGGATATTAAACAGGCTTCATGTCTTGTAGTAAATCAACATTAGTAGTGTATTTGCTACCTGTGCTGTTTGTCGACAGTGGTCCCCTAGTGTTGAAGTTATTTATCATGACTCCCAAATCTCTCTCTCTCTCTCTGCTATGCAGGCAGGATCACACATACTTTCAGAACAAGGATAGGAGAACATGTGAGGACAGTGCAGAGGGGTGATGAAACATATGCCATTGTGAAGCATATTCTTCAAAATCCAAGTAGGCAACATGACTTCAGTTTTATAGGCATTGACGTAGTCTCTGTTGATCCAATGGGGGGCATCCAGAAAATCATAGGCCAAAGGGAAAGCTTTTGGATTTTGAGCTGGGAGCAAGACAAAATACAGGCCTAAACAAAAGTATTTATGTTTCTGCATTTCTAAAGGTGTTAGGCATTCAGAATAATTGAATGTGAGACCCTGTGGATCTTTAAAAACAGTTTAAAAAATGAAAACAAAAATGTCTACAATATGAAGTTGACAGACAACCCAATTAAATGTGGGCTGGATTCCTCATGAGTTTCTGTATTTATTTAGCTTTTGTTAACCAGGTAAGCACACTAGACAAAACAGAAGCCTACTTTCAGGTGTGACCAAGGAAGTACAAAGAAGGACATGTTCATACAGAGATACACATAACATCAGGTAAAATAACACAAGCAGTTAAGAATGGTACAAGGTTACAGGAGACAGTGTATAGACAATTCAAATGGATATATGACCTTGATGCTATTTTTACACATATAAATATTAGATGTAAAAATATTAGTGATGGTACTTATGCTTTACTATCTGCAGCAGGAGTTATGATTTGGAAGTTTAAAAAAAAAAAAGTTGTGCCTGGGTCTAGTTTGAAATGTGTTTATTTTAATCAATGATGAAATAGGTATAATAGCCATAATTCCACAATTAATATCAAATATATGAAATATGTTGTGGTAGATGTCATAAATAAGGAATACAGACCCATGTATTTTTTAAGTTATCGAAATAGATAAAATGTGCCTTTAATATGATTGCCGTCACTTTGAATTTGTACACAATGAATGGTGATTGGTTGAGCACTTTACATAATTGGTGGGATATTCAAAGCAGTTGCACATGGCGCAACTGAGATGCGCCTGGGCAAGTGCAAAAATGCACCAAACAGCAATATTCAGTGGCAGCCAATGCGCTGCGCAAATCGCAGTGCGCCAATGTGCAACCCTAATGAATGTATATGCAAGTGCAGGGGGCATAGCTATGAATAAGCGGTGCAGTGCGATATTCAACAGCAAGCAAACAGAGCAAGTGCAGAGCAACAGGGACATGCGTAGAGCAAACTTGAGCCCATAAAAAGAGGGAGCAAGCAAGGGATGGAGGCTTGCACCACAGTGGAGCAATAGAGAGGGAGAGCGAGTGGGCAGGCAGGACAGCAGGCGAGGTGCAAGCCAGAGACAGAGGCAGGCAAAAAGTGCAACAGAGTGTGGGACTGGGCGTGTGACACTGATTGTGCCTGCGTGTGTGAGTAACTGTGTGTGTGTGTGTGTGTGTGTGTGTGTGAGACAGGTGCAGGGTCAACAACAGCAGTGTGAGTCTACAATACCGGGCATAGGAGTGGCAGCAAAAGTGCCTGGACGGGAGTTGGAGGCCACAGCCAACAGGCTGCCAGCTGGGAACCACCAACACAGGTGTGCACCTAGCACAGGGGCACATGCAGCAGCACACAGCCAGGGGTGCCTGGAGAGACAGCCACCTAGGGTGGGCAGGACAGCCCAGGCCATGGCCAGTGCCATCTTCCAGATGGAGGCAGTAATGAGGGGTGTGAGGAGGCAGAGCAGTGTGGCTTGCTGTTGAATATGCCCAGAACAGGTGGGACTGTGACTGCACCACCTTTGAACAGTACAGTGACACAGAGATTGTGGGCCAGTACTGCCTGAATTGGGCAGTTCTGAGGCAGCTCTGTAAGCTGTGCAGTGATGAGATGCAGGCACCCACAAGACAGAGCCACGCCCTGTCAGTGGGAGACCAAGGTCACGGCAGTCATGTGCCTGCTCGCCACGGGTACCTTCCAGAGACCAACAGGGGACACCACAGGCATAACCCAGTTGGCCGTGTCATGGCTCCTCACACAATTCCTCAACGCACTGCTGCCACATGCTGTGGAACACATCCATTTCCCCAGCACACAGGCAGAGCGTACAGAGAACATGCAGGAGTTCCACAGGGTGGCACGTATGCCTGCCATGCTAGGGGCCATCAATTGCACCCACATAGGCATCCGCACATGACCTGGCATGGAGGGGGTAGCCTACATCAACAGGAAGGGCTACCCCCAGCGTCAACTGCCTGGTGGTGTGCGATGCCAGGTGGCGCATAATCAATGTCTGTGCCACACACCATGGTGGAGCACACAAGGCCTTCATCTGGCACCAGTCAGCACTGTGCCACAGGTTCAAGTATGGTGACATCCCCACCAGCCACCTAGTAGGTGAGTATGCTGTTGGAATGGGCGGCCTGGCACAACAGGGCAGGGTGTGGGGGATGCTAGGCCAGGGGCATCAGAGGGTGTGGCTGGGAAGGCAGCGGGGTGCAGCTATACAGACTACCATGTTAACCACACATGTCAACACACAGGTGACAGCAGATACCAACTCTGGTCCTGGCTGCTCACCCATACCAGTGCCCTTCGACCCCAAAGCAGGAGCGATACAATGAGGCACACGCCAGCACATGGAACATCATCGAGTGTGTGTTTGGGCTGCTGAAGACCAGGTTCCATTGCCAGGACAGATCTGGCGGTGCCCTACAGTACAGACCCTCAAAGGCCTGCGGCCTATTCCTGACCTGCTGTATGCTACACAACATGGCCACTGACCGTGGGATAGCTGTCGATGTTGAAGAGGGGAACAGCAATGGGGACGACATGGGCGCCGGGCCAGGTGGTGGTCGGCTGCCCCCCCAGGTGAAGGGAACCCCGGCTGAACAGGATGGCCGAGCAGCAATGGAACACAATTGCAGAGGAGCACTATGGTGCACACAGGTAGGTGAACATGACCACACGCATGTCCTAGGGACCATGGCACAGTATTCAGCCATGCAAGGGCAGGCCCCATGACAGTAACAGCTGGAGGGTAGTGTGAACGGGCATTGGACTGGACTCCGTGGAAGCACCATGTACAGCACTGAAAACCCCACCCACACACACCCGCATACACACGCACATGCACAAGGGCACCCACATGCGCATGCCCAGAGGCTGCCAATGGGCGTGTGTCAGACACTGAACACCGGTGCACAGTAGTGGCCAGTGTTGTGTTGGCATCATCATGCACATACCACAGTGGCCAGCAGCCAGGTGGGTGTGCACAAGGCCTGTGTGTGGCGTTGACCATGGATGACACGTCTCTGAAACACACACGCACACGCCATACCAATGTGCACACAGGGCAGCGGCAGACAGTGGACAGGGTGGATGGCGGCTCAGGACTGCCACATGGTTGCACAGCCGCTGCAGACATGTGGATGGTCCCTCCAAGACTGCCCAGCAGATGTGGGCTGTGCAACAGCCACAGGGGGTGTCCCTGATGGTACCCCAGGTGTGTCACTGCAGGAATGTGACCGGTCCCTTGCAGGTGTCTCCAGGCTCCCGAACATGCCCGCTCCAGGTGTGGCCAGAATGCCTACAGTGGATCCCGGTGTCGATACTGAGGGGGTTGCATGATGCCGTGACTGAGGGGTGGAGAAAGCACTCTGTGGGGTCTGCGGCAGACGGCCACGCACCAGTGTGGCCAGTGGTGCTAGGCTGGCCATGACCGCAGTGGTAAGCTGATCCAGGGCTGCGGTCATGTCATCCCGCATATGTGTGGTTTCGGCCAGGAGCTGTTCATAATCCCTGTCACACCTCCCTGCAGACTGGTGCAGCTCTGTGCGGAGTGCACGCACCCCTGCCATGACCAGCACCTGTTGTTCCACGGAGGCCCGTAGCAGTTGGATGTGCTCGGTCAAGGGGTTGGTGCCGACCCACAGGTGGTGCTTGACCCTGCAGCACAGCCCCCTGCACTGGTGGGGGCTGTACAGTGGGGTCCTCTTGGGGCTGATCAGTCTGTGGTGCACCGTTGGCGGTCACTGCACCCAGCCCACCTTCGACCTCGTCCTGCTGCCACTGCTGCCCCTCCGACTACTGTGCATGGATCAGCAGTGGTGCAGCTGCACTACCACCACCACCCTCTTCAGACTGCACTGCACCGATGGCGCCCACAGCCTCACCAGGTGTGGTGGCCGGTGGGTGGACAGCCACCACCAGGGCACCATCTGCACTGCCGTGGCGGGTGTGTGGTATGGGTGCCTCCCCTAAACAGCAACACCACTATCTAGGATAATGGCCACATCATCATCAGTCCTGGACCTCACCCCAGTCTGTGTCTCAGCATACTGGATGCCATGGCTGGCATCCTGCTGAAACACAGCCAGGGCCTTGTCTGCAACCACATCACAGGCATCTGGATGGACAGTGGGGTTGGGCTGCCTGCGGTCCAGACCCCAGACACTGGTGGAGGTGGACGGATGGTCCTCCAGGTCGGGGACCGCCTCCATGGTGCACACCCCTGCCACTGCATGCAGGCACTCTGGAGCTGAAGGAGAACACAGTCATATTAGTACCATTGGCACACACTCCTACACCTCTGCCCCCCCTTCCCAAGTGCTGCCATACCTACCATGCAGTGATGGGCTGCCCCCCATCTGGAATCCACTGCCAGGCACCCTCTCGATGGCACTGCACTGCATGGATGCTGCCACCAACTTCTCCTGCAGCAACAGCTGTGGCAAGTCAGGCTGTCCACCGCCTGTGGCAGCACGTGCAGCCTGGATGGTGGCCACCTTCTCATTAATCCTCCTCTGGTCTGTGTAGATCTTCTTCTTGCACTCCTGTGCTGTCCTTTGATGGATGCCCTGCTGGTTCACAGCCCTGGCCACACCCTTCCATGCTGTTGCCCGGACCTGTAGGGTGCCCATTGAGCCACTCAGGAGAGGCTCCTGGTCCAGGTAGGCATCGAATAGAGCATCACTCTCTGCTCTCGTGAAGTTGGGCCTGCACTTCTGTGCAGGCCCATGCTCCTCAACTTCCTCATGATCCGTCATGCTTAGTCCTGTGGGTATGAACATGTGGCCAGTGATGGCTGCAACCGACACTGCCCTCCCATTCCACTGTTCCAACAGGCACACAGCCTGGTAGCTCACCTCGGAAGGATGCAATACCAATCTAGTGCCTGTGCAGTCCCATGGTGCCTTTACAGCACATGCAAATAAGGGGATGCACAATTGAAATGAGATACAAATGCCTCCGATGCATTGCGGATATGCTGATTAGCTAATCTGCATATGCCGGCTGAATATCGTGAAATTGTGCATGGTGCATTGGGGTTGCGCATGCACAAGCCATGGCACAACAATATGACGTGCACAGTAGGCCTGGCAGTGTTCATGCACGCAGTGCCGTCATGTACATCAGTGGCTCATCCTGCGCACACTGTGCCATATGCAGTATAGCGCTCTGCCACCATTGGGCATGTGGCGCTTGTGCGCTTTATGCCCTATGGCGCCCATGCGTGATTGGCTCATGGACCATGGGGCCCCTATTATGCCCCATGCATGGCCTGCCTAATCATGCTGTCGCGCACAGTGCACATGCCAACCCTTGACCCCATGATTGCCCTTTGACCCTACGGGTGACCTGCAGCAGGTGCCAGTGCTGCACCACCTGTGTTGTGCAGCACCATGGCTCGTGTGCTACTGGGCACCATTTTGGTTGTGCAACTGCAGAACCGACCACGCCACGCCGCAGCAATGCAAGGGCACCCAACTGGTCACAGGTGGAGCTGGTGAACATTGCGGCCCTTGTGGAGCCACATGCAGGCAGTCTTTTTGGCCAGGTGTCCCTGGATCGGCAATGAACAGAGATGTGGCAGGAGGTGGCTGAGGGGCTGGAGGAGACCACTGGGGCACAGCGCAGCAGTGAACAGTGTCACCACCTCTATGGGGACCTGTGGTGGAGGGACACTGAGAAGCTATGGGCACTACTGGCACGCATCAAGAGAGACACCGTACCACATCCAGGTAAGTGCACTATGCCCATGTCTATACCATTCCAGTGTTCTGTGGGGGACAGCAGGGTGTCACACCATGCTGCGGGGGGGCTGTGGCTGCACATTGTTTTGACTGTGGCAGCACACCATGGGTGCACTGTGCCACCACACTGCCACTGCATGGGGTCATGGGGCATGCTGTGCTGGGGGGGCATGTGGTGTTGCCAGGTAATGATGTGTCATTCTCCATGTCTCGCTACTAGGATCTGAGGATAGAAGAAGAGCACGGTTGGCTGGCACTGTGGGTGGGCCAGGGCAGGCCATCGCAGGGGCATGGGCACAGGATGCAGGCCGCATGGGTGGTGCCACAGAACAGGAGCAGGGTGCGCTGCAGCAAGCAGGTAGGCACTGTTTCAAGGTATGATGTTGTGCAGGGTGGGGGTGGGCCACAGCCCCCTGTGCACATGATCGTTCCAGCTGTGCACCGCCGGCGGTGTCCATTGCACCATGCTGTGGCTATCACACATGTGTGTGGCTGCTGCAGGTTGGCTGTGGGTGCACCCAGATTCCAGGTGTGCCACTGCCATCCCACCGCTTACCACTGTCACCTGGCTGCCATGGTTGTGGTGTGTGGCACATGGGTGGTGTTGGTGTGCAGTTGTTTGAGTGGCTGTGGATAGTCGGGTTGGCGGCTTGTGTGGGCGCACATGCTGTGTGCCATCTCAGGGCACACGTCACTGCTGTCCGCTGCGCATGGTGGGTGGGTTACAGTCATACAGCTATGCACTCATACCATGTCCCCTTCTTTGTCCTAGGTGTCCATTGCCCTGATGTCAACACCAGGCTCCTGAGGCGGATCCTTTGGGTCACCACTGCCATGCTCCAGGTGGCACAGCTGATACAGTGGGCACTGTGCAGGCCGCATCGAAGATGTCGGCATCAGGCACCAGAGGGGTGTGGACACCCATAAGGCCAGTTGGCCTACAGCCATTTCCCTTCCCTGTCCCACCTCCCTTTCCCTCCCTTGTACCCTTGTCTAGCCATGTCCCCCTGCCTCCCTTCTCCAGCCTCCCAGTTTATTTGTGGCCTCCCAATTCCTTGTTCCCTGTACCTGTTAATTGTTCTGTAAATAGTTATTTCTTGACTGGTTTTAATACACATTTTTATGGTTAGCCTTCTGTGTCTGTGTCTGCTTTGCAGCTGGAGTGTGGAGCCATGCCGCAGTGGTGTGCATGGTGGCCGAGTGGTATGTCTGGGGTTGACTGGGGATTGTGCCTGGTGGTCTCTGCCCAGTGGCTGGTGGCTGTGCCCTGGGGTGGCCGTGTGCTGTCTGTTCATGTTATGTGGCATGTGCATTGTGTGCTGTTGGCATGTGTTGCCAGCTGTGGTCCAGATGGCATGTCCTGTGCCTTCCTGTGGCTGTTTGTCAGTGGACATTGGTGCCACCCTGCCTCTGTGCACCACGGTGGTGTGCATGGTCAGGGGCCTGCTACCTTGTGCTTGCCATGCTTCCCTTCTGTCATCCTTTGCACTCTGGTGGTGGTCTATCCCACCCTGGTGGCATGCTCCTTGCTGTGCCTGTTGTCCTGTATCCTGGTGCATGCACCTCTGCCCCTTGCACAGCCTTGGTTGCACCATGACGCATGTTGGTTTGCTTCCTGGTGCAGTCCTGGTTACACTATGGCGCATCCCTGTGATATTCATGTTGTGCTGGTGCTTGCCATCATGTGCAACCTTTGAATATCACATTTGGTGCACCATGGTGCAGTGTACTTGCACTGCGCCTGCCTCTGGCACATTTCTGAATATCCCACCCAATGTGTATAAATGAAACACTTTGAATCGACTTCCTAGATCACTCTGAGGAAGCTTAGCAGCTTGCTAAGTGAAACGTTAGTGTCTGCACAGTAGCCACCACATATTTTTTACCAGTTGTGTTTTTGTACCATGCTGTGTGTTTTTTTTTATAAAGGACTGAGTAATATAAAGAAACTCCTTGTGCTCCAGATGTTTTTCTTCCACAACAGTGGGCACTTAACCTGTTTTCTCACTCATTTTCTGTTCTAAATACAGGAATATTAAATTCCAGGTTTTGGACTACTCGTATGTCATTTCGTAGCATATGAGTTCGAAATATGTCATTCAAGTAAGATGGAGTTTTATTTAACAAATACTGCTGTAGAGTGCATATAATATGCAGATGCCTATGATCTGCTAAATTTACCCAACCCGATGCTCTATATAATATGCAGTGGTGTGTCAATCTGGTTTCATCCAGAAGAAAGCATGCATATCTACTTAAGGCCACGTCTAACCTACCCAGATCTGTCTTATGTGCTCCCACCATCTACCATGTCTCCATAATCTATAAGAAGGATTATCATGCTATTCACTATACTTCATATGGCTCCTATTGGAATACACCTCTTTATTCTATATAGTACCCCCAGTCTGGTATTTAATTTTTTGATCAGACTATCTATGTGTATGTACCATCTCAGTTGTGAGTCCATCCAACTTCCAAGATATTTATACAAGTTCACTTGTTCTAGTACATGACCTGTATTTGTTTTTATCTGAAGAGTTTGAGCAATTAAATTTTGCTTGTTGCCAAATACCATAACTTGGGATTTCCTGCTGTTTAAAACCAGTCTATGTGATTTGAGATAGCCATGCAGCTGATCAAAATCTTCTTACAGCTTACTCTGAATTTCAGTAATTGACACTCCTTCCAGGTAAAGAACCAGATAATCTGCATACAAATGGTGCTGGGCCCCTGTAATTAGAGGCTCAGCATTATTTGTATACAGATTAAGCAGTACTGGTTCCAGTACTAACCCTTGTAGACCACCTCTCTTTGTAATTTCCAACTTGTATACATGAGTCCCCAAAGATACTAGCTGAGAACTCTCAGTTAGATAATCCCTGAACCAGCTTAGGGCCACCTGGTCAAGGCCCACTAGTTTTAATTTGTCCAGCAGGATAGTATGATTATGGGTGTCAAAAGCTTTGGACATATCCATAAATATTTCCCCCGACTAGGAGGCCCCTGCCCAGAAATATTTGTATCAGTTGATACCATTTTCTAACACAGTCGTTGTACAGTGACCAGGATAGAAACCTGACTGGTATGGGTTATAAATGTTGCTGGATTCCAAGTAGTCCTTCAGTTGCTTCCCAACAGTCTTTTCAAAAAGTTTAGATATTACATGGAACAGTGATATTGGTCTGTAGTTTGGGATGTTTTCCTTAAAACCTGATTTAAATACTGGAATCGCATTGGCTATTTTCCACTCCTTTGGATAGGAGCCTGGTGTTATTGATAAATGAAAGAAATGAAAGATCTCTGTTATTAATAAAGCTATTACTGGTGAAGCAATTTTTAAGAGACTAGTCAGAATCTCATCCAGGCTGATGGCCTTTCTTTCCATTAATTTTAATAATTCCTGCAAGATGTCCCCTGTTACAATTTGTTGGAAGGCAAATATAGTACCCTCTACCCTTCACTTAAGATATCCTCCCTCTATGGTCCCTGCTTCCTCCCCTGCTGTCCCACAGTCTATAAAAAATCTGTTTCACAAATCTGTTGTATGACTAGATGTTGGAATGTTTGTCTCCCCAATTTTAAAGGATCCTGGATATTCATGGGCCTTTTGCCCTTTTAGCATAGAGAACAAATCCCAAAATTTGAGAGGGAAATTTGTATTTGTAGCTCCAAATTGATTTTCAAAATAATCTATTTTAACTTTATTTCCTTCAAATAAAGGTTCCTAAGTTGTCTGTATTTGTCTCACGCAACCTTGGAATTTCTTCTTTTTGCATTTCTCCATGCTCTGTCTCTATTTCTGGGATGAAAATTAAGTGACCCCTTATACCATTTTGTATTTCCCATTTTTTGCCCTTTTCTTACAAACAGGAGCATGGAAATTACAGACTGTCATAAATTCTTCACAAAAATAACTCCGCATACTATCAACTTCTAGTACCAATCTTAACCTGTCCCAATTTCTCCCTTCCAAGTCAGTCATAAATGAAATGTAATCAAGATGTTTCATTAATCTAAATTAATTTCTCCCCAGTCTTCCCCTCTCTTCCCTAATTTTCGAACACAATACGTTACCTGATGATCACTAAAAGTGTCTGGTAAAACGCCACTCTCTGTATATTTATCTGGATTTGAGGTCAGGATTAGGTCCAACACAGTAGAAAGATTAACATCTTTATAGTTCAGTTTGGTAGGTGATTTAATCAGTTGTGAGAGACCCAACTTCAGTGTTAAATCAAGCAGTTTCCCACTTAAAGGGGTAGAGGTCCAATCAATGTTAAAACCACACATCAGAAGTATTTCATGACTATTTTTGTACTGGTATGGAAAATATTGTATTTTTGTAAAATGTTCCCCATCACCCTTGGGTGGGGAGTAGCAGCCTATAATTAAGATTGGCTTAGTGCAGTGAGGTCTCATGTCAAGTATCACCTTTTCCATCCCAGGTGTGTGGACCTTCTCTGTATCAATATATGACAGATTTAAAGTAGTCTGCCCATACAGTATATTACTACCCCCCCTATTTTATTTCTGTCCTACCCCCAAATATTGTAACCTGGCACTTGTAGTTCTGAATTGTCTATTTTATCAGATAACCATGTTTCAGAAATTACTACCACTCTTGGTTTATATTCCAGTATCCACTCTTTCACAAAGCTCATTTATGGCGCTAAACTTCGAACATTAAAATGAATGTAACTGTCCCCCTCCCTTTGTAAATTATTAATAGTCCCACAGTAGGTCCTGGGCCTGGATTTAATTGTACATCCCCTGCCAATGAAAGGCATAGCAACAGCAAACCTTTTGCTGTTGACAATTTTTTGAAAACAAATGTTTGTTTTTAGCAGAGTTTTTTGTGATGGCCCTTTATTTGCTTTTTCATATCCAATTGGCTATTCTCCAATTTTATTGTTGCTTTCACCATGTTTGTAAATCCTTTTTGTGTCATTAAACCAAGGACTATGACCAAGACCTTGAATACAGGAAAATAATCACACAATTATGTAATAATACTAGTCAACCTATACTTAAAATCCAAATGTATTTGCTCACTTTTGTCTATTGAATCACAACTTCTAGTTAACCAATCCAGCAATACTATTGCTTTAAAAAAGCATCAGCCAGGAGTTCCCCAATTTTAAAACTCCTGTATTGGTATTAGTCTAGGTCCTACCCCCCTTACCACCCTGGGACCTCTCCTTCTCCCTCACCTCTACCTCATCCACTCCCCCCCCCAGTATCCACAATCTTTCCCCTATATGCACCCCCTGGACTCCTATGAGTAGTCTTGACAATGCCTTTTCTGGCTGCTCCACTCTGCCACCAGTCAGCTCACCCGTTACTGGTGGTCCTACAACTGGGCAAGTATCACCCATGTATATCTTGCTATACAATGCACTTATTCAGGTAAGGCCATACTTCTCATCCTACATCTGTAATCTCTATAGCACGCCCCATGCATTCTTCATTGATCCCTTAATGTAGGGCCCTAAGGAGCCAAGGACCAAGACTAACCACTACAACTAATGTATAACCTTGAACTATTGTAATGTGCATCTTTTATGTACTTGTAATCATTGCAACCCTATGTAACCTATGTGTAGTCTGTTCTTGTCTTTTGTAACTCTCTGACCTGGAACCTTTTTTAAATGAGTATTGGACTCAAAGGTATTAATCCCAATCTGAAATAAATAAATAGTCAGCCACTTGTTATAATGAATAATTACTATATATTTTTATTTTATTTTAGTCTTTGGTAACTGGGTAAGGTATAGATCACTTTCTACAAAAACAAGCACTTTCAGAGTTCTACTCCCAGTTTTCCATAACACAGTACAAGTTTGAATAGTTAAAACAATTAAAATAAATCTACGGCATTCTTATACTGGTATTTATATAAATGTAAAATTCAAGATATGAAACTGAAATATTAGAACACCTAGCTTATTGATTTCCATAGCTACTTGTGTTAAGATTCAAGATACTGTTTCTCTGTGAATTCAATTTCACCAAGTGGTGCTCGCCCCACTTACACTCATGCCACAATGCTCACACTGTCAGGTGGCACAAGCTTTTGTAGGCAAACTGTGCCCTGCCCCCCTCAGTGAAATACACCACCCGTCTCACTGCCGAGCCCCCACAGCAGGTGTGTAGAAATAACAGCAGTCTCGGTACTAGGTGCAATTCAGCAGACAGTCTTAAAGTGCAGTTCACTCACAGGCAGCAGCACACAAGTTTATGAAGGTGGATAACGGCTGTATCGGTGTGCAGAAATAAACACAGCAACCTGCTCCTTTCCATTTTTTGACACTCTGTATCTCTGCATTCATGTATCTGACTAGAATGAAACTTGCCACATCAAAAGATCCTTGGTACCTGATGTTGCTGCAGAATTTCATGTGAATTAAACAGTTGCAAAGTTATTAAAGTCCAAAATTCTGAGTTTAACATAGAACTGGATGTTGAACCCTAATATTATAGGGGCATGACCAAACTTCTATAATATATATGTGTGTGTGTGTGTGTGTGTGTGTGTGTAAAAAAAAAAAAAAAAAAAGTATATGTGTGTGTGTGTGTGTATATATGTGAATATAATATTGGCGTGGTCGCGCCACTATAGTTAGGGTTCAGCGGTCAGTTACATACTAAAGTCAAACGTTTGTGCATTAATAACTTTGGACCCATTCAATGGATTTGCCTGAAATTTGGAATGTGTGGTGGAGCATGGTAGATCTCTTTATGTGCTAAATTGCATTTTGGTCAGACGTACAGTCTTTGAGTACGAAAATGCTGAAAAATGCAAAATTATCCGTTTTTAGAGGCAGCTTTGGGGATTTTGGATGTGGCCTGCATGGCTGTTGTGTGGCACGCTGCTCTGCAAGATGGCTTATTTTAACGAGCTTTGGTGGCTGAACATGCTGCTTTTTGTTTGGTGAAAAAAATTAAGGCATTCAAAAGTTATGCCACTTTTAAGTTCCCTTATAAGTCAATGGGAAAATTTATATGTATGTTTTGCAAACAAAGAATGGGGTTCTGGCCATCTCATCCCACCTGGCGATCAAATAATTTGCAGCCTCATGGTTCAGGAATCTTTGTCCCTGAGGATTTTGAAAATGCTTTGATTGCGAGGTCCGCCATCTTGTTTTAAATTTTCTGATTGGAAAAACACAAATATCTTGGCTCACGGGTCACTTCTGAAGTAAAACTTGGATGGGTTTTACTCAGAGGACTCCGATCTATCGAGCAATGTCTTTGGTTTCATCTGAATCAGTAAAAAAATAGAGTTATCAACTTTTAAAATCTTTAAACGCAACTAGCTAACGATCTTTGATCTCAAACCTGCAAATTCTTTGATCACAAGATTCTTTGATCACGATCATGCATCATGATCTAAATATACAAATATCTCAGCTCAGGGGTGGGCTAGGGACACAAATGAGGGTGGGTTTAGATGAGGGGGTTTCGTTGTATTGAGGCATGCCATTGGTTCCATTTAAATCAGTCAAAAAATCCGGTTTCACTGTTTTTTATTTTTTTGGTCATGAGCATCCATTTTTGACCATGAGCCTGCAATTTCTTTGATCTCAAGATTCTTTGATCATGATCATGCATCGTGAGGGAGAGACGAGATGGCCGGATTTAAAAAATCATTTTTCTCAGCCCAGGGGAGCCCTGGGAAGTCAAATGAGGTTGGGTTTTGCTCAGGGGGCTTTGTTCTGACAAACCATGGTGGTGGTTTAACAGGATTCCTTCAATTTTTTGATTTGTAGGCTTTTAAAGGCTTTGTTCATGAGTGTGCAAATTCTTTGATCACAAGCCATCAAATTCTTTGATTGTGAGATTGTTTGATCACGATCATGCATTGTGAGTGTGGGGCAAGATGGCAGGATTTAAAAATCTATTTTATCAGTGTGGGGGTGTCCTTGCAAGTCAAACTAGGTTGGGTTTTGCTCAGGGGGCTTCGTTCTGTCAAACCATGGTGGTGGTTATCCAGCATTTGTTCAATTTTTTTGTTTATTATATTTTTTATTCCTTGTTCATGAGCCTGCAATTTCTTTGATCATGAGCATGCAAATTCTTTGATCGTGAGATCCTTTGATCATCATCTTTGATTGTGAGGGAGGGACAAGATGGCCAGATTTTTCATAATGGAAGAGATAGGGACATTTTACCAATCTTTAATATTTAATATCTTGGAAACGGTTTGGTCTTTTTACTTGGAATTTGGAGGGTGTTTACAGCATGTTCTGTGGATGTGAATTACAGTGTTTATGTGTTGGAGAAGTTTGGGGGGAGACATATTCCATTGTGTGTTCCATGTTATGCATTCAGTGTTTTCTATTGCGTTAATGGGTTGACCATAATTGTTGTTGCCACACTGGGCATTATGTATTATGCTACTTGATGTTCACATTGTGGATGCCTTCCCATACAGTGATGGCTTTGTAGGTTGACTAACACCAAATAGATGGCCATGTGTCTTTTAAATGCACCACAGGGCTGCCCACACCCCCAGAAGCCTGAATTCAGTGTTGATAAAGGCCTCGTAGGGTGGTGGTGTCATCACTCCATTTGTGCTTTGATGCTTGAGTCAATAGCCAGAAATGCAGCAAATTATTACGTGACAAACTGTAGTAGTTTAATGGTCCCCTCCCATCATGCAGTTGTGCCAGCACTCCAGCACCCCATTACACACCTGGTCCTAGCTGATGACTGGCACAATGAACTCTCACCTTCATGGCAAGCTGCTGAATGAGTTATGCAGGAGTGCTACTATTAAATGTATCAAGATATTTATTTCTGAGCACATGTTTACAATCATGGTCCTACATAAGTGACTTGGAGGCTGGGCATGGAGGTGAGAGGTGGGCTGTGAGAGTTGCTAGCTGTGGATGGGTGAGTGTGTGGTGAGAGGGCTGGCATGGATAGCTGGGGGTGGGTGGCCAGTATAGTAGCAAGTGTTGTTAGGTTGTTGCATTTCCAGCCAGCAAGTCAGGGTTTGGGAGACAGATGGGGGGATTAGAGTGTCATCCTGATGGGTGTTTGACAATGGGGGATTTGGGGTGCTGGGGGTGTGGGTAGCTCTGTGCAGTAGACATTGTAGGTTTTCAGGGCATGGGGTGTATAGTCCTTTAGGGCTCTATGTGTAGACATGGGGGTGGCTCTTGATGTGGGTTGCCATGTGGGGCACCTATTGAGGCTAGCTTGACATGGAGGGACATTTGCAATCTGCGTTGTGACATGTAACCAGGCACGGTGAACTATAGGTGCACGCGGCAAGTATATCACAAACTGGAACACAGATTGCAAGTCCCCCCATGACAAGCTAGCCTCAATTGCCACTGCAGATGGTCAGAAGACAGTACACAGATGGCAAGTGCTTAGCATGCCAAGCTATCCTCAATAGGTGTCCCACATGGCAACTTATCTCAAGTACCACACTCACATGTAGGCATTGAGCCCCACAGAGCTACTCACCCCATGCCCCCAAAACCTACAATAAGTGCCCCACAGAGCTGAACACACCCTCAGCACTGCAAATTGTCCATTGTAAAACACTTTTCAGGGTGCCACTCTCATCCACCCCAACTGTCCCTTAATCCCTGTGTCACTGGCTGGAAATGCAACAAATAACCTAACAACACCTGATACTCTACTGGCTCCAGCACCCTTCCGTGTCAGCCCTACCACCAAATAGTGAGTCATACAGTCAGCAACTCATATAGCCAACCTCTCACTTCCATGCTCAGGCTCCAACTCACTTATGTAGCCTGGTAAGTGAGTGCGTATTGAGGGTAGCTTGTCTTGGGGGGACTTGTAATCTGTGTTCTGGGTTGCAACATGCTTGCAAGGTGCAGCTAGAGTTTGGTGTACCTGGTCGCATGTCGCAAGTTGTAGAAGTTAGCTGTGGAGTCTCTCTGCATCTTCTAGAATAGGGTGCAGGGTCAATATTGCAGTTGTAGGTGGCACCTGTTGTATTTGGTGGTGACTTGTGCTAATCTTGTGAAATTGGGTGTATGGAAATAAATGGTATAGGTGTACCATGACAGTTTTACAGAAGTTTGAGTTCTGACATGTTGGATGGAGTCAGCTCTACATAACATTGAGTACTGAGAAGTTGGATGGAGTCAGTCAGATAGTGTTGCCCACCTCCCCTGCCTCCCATACCCAAGAACTAATGTGTAGTGAATACAGAGCTAGAGGTCTAGTAAGGTTATTTACATCAATTGTATTGCTCTGTGGTAGCATGTGCATATGTATAATTCATTTACGAGTTGCATGGAATCAGTCAGCAAATGTTCAGAATCTGTTACATCAGGAAATGGATGGTAATTTGAGAGTCATAGCACAAATACATATGTTGTCATTTTTTTATGCATTCTTCATATCACCTACACACAACTTACAACAGTGAGCAATTGTGCAGACAGAGTCACACAATATCACCCCCTCCACACACACACACACACACAAGAGGCAGTGCAGGATGTGAGTTATTGTGTATTTTCCCACTTTTGTCTGCTGTGCAGTAACTTGGCTGTTCCTTGTAAGATATCACTCAAGGTGTGGGTAAGCCCACAGTAACTCAGGACATGTTCTGTTTTATTTTTTAAGCATGCCTCATTACAACTATAGAGAGGTTAGAAGACTGATCAGTTGTACAGCCTTAACCAGGTATTGTGTGAAGACTTATGGACCAGGGATTCATTCTTGAGTACAGATGAAGAATGCAAACAATGGCATGGAAATGTATTCCATTACAGCTTCATGTCAGCGGCAAAGAAAGTTAGAACTCAGAGGAGTTGCACACTGTCAGCTTACCTGTTCCTGCTCTGCTCCCCCCTCCCCCCACCCCTGAGGAGTTCCTCTCCCCACTGCTCTCCCCTGTCTGCATACTGAGTGGCATGAGTGCATACTGAGTGGAGAGGTACAGCTCAAGGAATAGCGTGATCATGAATGGTATCAATGTATATATCAAATGCTGAGTAGTTGTTAAAATTAAGGGTTGCACAGGCTGAGGCAGGTAATGCCTGTCAGAGAGCCTTGAGCAGGCAGTGGGTTGTTAGTGGACAGGCACAGCCCAATAAGACCCATGTAGCTCAATACTATGCCTCTGTGACAATTTCTTTTCAGTAATACTCAAGACACATAGGTTAAGATTAATAATTACTTTAATATTTTTAGGCCGAATTGTTTGGTTGCTCTTGGGATGGGCAAAAAAAAACAGTTCCTTGTGTATATTCTTGATCATTTCTGGGTGTTTTCTGTTTTGGGGTATTTAACTGCCTTAATCTACACTGTTTCATTTTAATATGTATAATGTTTAGAATAAATATTTTATGTAAATTAGTAAGTGATTACAAATGGAAGTTTATGATACAGAACATGTAGTGAGCAAAGCTTTATCTTCCTTACATTTCTTGCTGAGTAGTATTAGTAATGTGTCCATTGACACTATTTTTTGACTAAATAGACTGCCCACTTAGATGTTAAGAGAATGAAGAATAACAATTGATTATTTAACATGTGGTTATCACTATTTGACACCTATTTAAGAAAAGTTATTAAAATAGAATTATATTTTTACCTAGTTAGTGCTCTGATGCCATTTAGTTAATGACTGCATGTGCACATGAGATAGTAAGAAACATCTAGTGGTTCTCATGAGCATAATGATACATTTTTTAGTAGGAGACCCACATGTGTAGGTTATGCCAACAGTGTTAAAGTAGGTGACAATATTTTACATGTTATTAGACAGTTTTAGTTTAATGTCAACAGAGACATTGCCAAGTTAAATTTGCCCCTATGTATTCATTGTCTTTTAATAAGATTACTGACATGTTAACATTTTTAATTTTTTATTATAGTAGTTTATAGTGATGTCTACATATCTTTTAATACTATTTTATTTTTGCTACTAGCAGTTATTTTTCTGAAAGTGGGGCAAGCAATATCAAGAAGTAAATAAACAGTTGGAAGCAACTAAACAATTTGTTACATATTTAACAATATAATGGTGTGGTGAGGATACTCATTTCACAGCCATTTTGTAACTGATGCGAAAAGGTTGATTCATCTGCTATTAAAAGGTTTTTACAACTATTGATCACTTGTGGAACTGGGAAAAATTCCTCATCCGACCTCCAAAATATGGATGACCCTGTTAAAGCAAGAGCACACCAATTGTTTGCATTGTGGAGAGAAGTACACAATCATTGGTTACATTTTCAGTTGTACATATCCACACGGATATATAGAAATCAATTGTACAGTGGAAATAGGCCAGATAATGAGATGTACTGTATACATCTCTATAATCAGCTATTAGCAATATAAACAATAGCACTTAATGCAATGCAATAACATTACATGCATGGATACAGCAGTTTGGGCACAGTTAATGAATGAATGCATGCAATTCTTTTTTTAAACAAAATAGAAATACCTCAGAGTCAAGCTAAGCATTATACATTGAATTTGAAGTTCAGCATTATATATATATATATATATGTACAAATCTGAGTCGCATTTCTGGGGTAGAGTTTGCCATATTCAGTATTGAGAGTGTCATTCAAAAACAGTGACAGATAATCCTGTCAGATAGTGTTCAAAAAATATAGTTCAGTGCTAGCAGATGACACCATAATGTAGGAAGTCATACTGTTAATGTGAGTGTAATAACCACATCAGCCAAGACATAACTCACTAACTGACATGTGTGTAATATCCAGCACCCTTGAGTCTGCTTTGATTTGGCAGAAGTCAATTCAGTAGGTATCATAGTCAAAGGCAAGAATGTAGACAACAACAGGTAAAGGGGTGAGAACTTAACCTGATGTGTATTGTTCTAACAAACATAGTTCTCTACACAATATGTGGAAAGCAGTGGTTGCAACTCTAAGCGTGTTAGTAGATTACTGAGTTTGCCATCACCATGTAAGATTGTACTGTGAAACAAATGAATGCACAGTCATATGTGCTCAGACATACAGACTTAACTGATGCACCTGCAAAGAGACATGACTCACTGACTGTCTAATGATTACAGTTCAATACCCTCAAGTCTACTTGAGCAGTACCACTGCAGTTTTTGTGGTGAGTACATCAAAGCTGCAAATGCTCAATATCACAATACAAATGATTTTTGACAATTGTATTGCAATAAATGATGAAAACAGTATTGCTTTGCATCCCAATGTATGAGAATGACAGTGTGATAGACAAGTAATTGTCTACCACTGTCAGTTACATTGGTGTACTGTTGCAGTTGTCTTCTGCAGTGGAAGACTAATCAGAGCATTTAACATGGGCTGTGGTGATAGTGGACAACAAGTAGAACACATAGATCACCATGGATCATTTTATACAGCAGTAGTTTTAGATGGAAGGTGTTACTACTTGTATTAAAGGAGAAATCCATATGTAGATTGGTGGAAAGAAAATAGTATCTGGATGGAATATGCACATGGAATGTTATTGTTGCAAAGATGCTGGTTTAGTGAGGTGCTATGATTATATGGCATCACTCCTCCACATGTTGTGCAACATTGGTGCAACAGAGAATGATGACGTATGCATCTTTCAGATTCTTTGGGAGTCTTTCTTTCAGAGTGCATACTTATTATTGTACTCCTTCCATCCCTTTTTGAACCTTCGCCAAGTGACATAGTGGCCAGAGTGAATGGATAGGCTGTGATGGAAGATAATTGCATGGGTGTCAAATTGAGTTCCTGAGAACATAGTTCTCCCAGCAATGAAGTGAGAAATTGGTGTTGTGATTTTCATGCCTTGAGAGTTAAAACATTGCAATATAATCATTATGTATGAACTTGAAGATGTAACTCTCGGAGAGCAAACACAAGAACGACCACATCTTCTGCACAGCCAACCAGTTTCTACATTTGCAAACAACTTACGGAACTTCACAGTTCTTTGTTCAGGGACATAGACAGACAGCCAGAGCATGTCCTGAGCTGCTTGTGATTTTTTGTGGCTGCATGACAAACATGTGTGCTTGCATGCATAGTCAACTTTAAAGTGCTGACACAGATCAATTCCATCATCTGTTAGACTGTTTATCATTCCCATCATGAACTCTGTGACATCTTGTTGTACATTGTCAGCAAACATTGATTGTCCTGCATATTTTTCAAGAGTTAGTCATAGACAAGGCCCCTTGAATTCTGCGATTCTGCGGTTGTGGAATTTTCTGCAGAATTTGCATCATGCCACAGAATGTATATAGTGCTGCAGAATTCATTGTTTTTGGTGAATTTTCATTCAAATATACAGTTTTTCCATAGTACCAGGCTCCCGCACCCATTTCATTTACCCTGAAGCCCCTCCTCTATGCTTGGTAGGTGATGTCATCAATGACATCACTTCATATTTTAGCCAATGTCAGGGCTGCATTCTGCCACAGAAATAAATAAATCATGCCACGGAAATCAGAAATGGCTGCCGCAGAAGCCTAGGAGCCCTGCCACAGAAATCAAAAAATTCTGCCGCAGAGCACTTGGTGCCCTGGTCATAGAGGAGTCAAGCTTTGTAAACTGGGCAACTGCTCTTGACTACCTCTAATAACTCTCTTTAATGCTTCTGACAGAGGTTTTGACTGACTTGAGTTCAACACATCAGCAAACTCAGGGATGTGGAGACGTGCTTGCATTATAGCATTTGCATAGCAGTTTACTCCTGTGCTGTTGTCAAATATTGGCAGTGTGTTAATCCTGATACATTTCTTTACAGGCAGAGATGCGAGCTGTTTATGGAGAGAGTGCTCAGTCATTGAACGGTGAGGAGATGACTGTGGAATCTTAGTGTGCTTTCTTTTTAGTTTGCACCCTTCATCCATTGGGATATCTGATCCTGATACATGTCTTGGAACTAGTAACAAAGGAGCATTTGGTTGGTACAATATACATAATCTGTTGTACTCAACAATGCATTTTGTGTCAGCATGGATTTTACTTTCTGCTAGATTTACTATGTGTAGTCCAGACAACTGTCTGACATGAGACAAAGCAACATAAGACATCCCATCCTTGAATATACCAGTGAATATATCTACAATGGCACTATCAAGGCTGAGGCCCTGTGACTTGTGTATAGACACTGCACAAGTAGCACACAATGGAAATTGTTTCTTTGTCACATATATGTCTTTCACAAGCTCAGACTTGACAGTAACTCTATCTATTGGTCGAGGAGTTTCACAGTTATCAAACTTAACCACAAACTCCACAGTTGTATTTTGTACATTGTACTGGAACTCATGGATGTAGCCCATGGCTCCATTGACAAGACCTTGCTCAACATCTATGTTTCTGCGAAGCATGATATGGGCATTTCTACACAGTGGTAGGACAACTTCCAAGCCAGCAGTACGTGACACATCACTTGTCAGCTCTGTGAGATGCTCAATCATTTTTGATACCATTGTTTGCGATAGGGTTATACCGTCTATGGTATCTATGCATGTGAGAGTGGCAATAGGTTGCTGTTCTCTCTGCATCATAATCTCATTGAACTCTGCACATTGTTTAAGTCTTGGGAATAGATAACATGTACCCCAGACTTCTGTACATGTGCAAAGATATCATAAGCATCCTGGATAGGAGCATTATTTCTAGTGATCATGCACTGTCTTAGCATTTCCACATGAGTGGGTGACAATACGCTAATGTGAGCTTCATCAAGCAATGCTTTATAAGACATGTCACCTTGCTGTCTCATATTCTGTGAGAGTTCAACATATGAGGAGAACTTCCACAGACTGACTCCGCCAATGCATCCAATTGTTTTCTTTGCCTCTTCAATGGAAAGAGTGCAGAAAACATGTTTGTCATTTACAGGAGCCAGCTGCAGGAGATCCCAAAGAACAATAATATTCTTGCCACCAAATGGTATGTCATCATTGGTGCCTAGTACCTCCTGTAGATGGAGGTGGACATATGTAAGGAGAACATTTGAAACCATACTGATCTCATCTATTATCAGCAAATGCATCTTGTCAAACATTGACCTCAATTCAGAGGCAACATCATATAACAATTCCCTGTAATCACCACTCTTGCCATGCTCAACTGGCAACATGAACAGTCTATGAAGTGTGATACCACTGATGTTATAAGTTGCCAAACCTGTCAGAGCAGCAACAATAACTGAGGTTGCAGAGTTAGTAAGGTCATGCACACCTTTGCTTAAAGCTTCAGTCAAGAAACTTTTTCCAGTCCCAGCAGCACCACTAACAAACATCCTCACTAGTGTGTGCTCCTCACAAACACAGTGCCTGGTACTGTGTTGAATACCATGTTGCGCAGCATGTATCACAGACTGATACATAACTTTTTGGTGTGAGTTCAACTTCTCAACAATATCTGCAGCTGACTTTGAGAACTGTATGCTTTGTTGCATTGTGCTATCTACCTCTGACATTAGCACAGCTAGGTCATTAGGAGGAAGAGGGGCACCAAGAGTCCCTTCTCCTTCAACATCAACCATTTCCTGTGATGTTACTGGGGTGTCATCATCCAGAACTTTCTTAGCATTCTCCAACTGATTTTTTTTCCATTTCGAGTCTGTCAATGTAAGTGTCAGAGACATGACTCTTAAAGGTATCATAAGTTTCTATGAACTGTTGTTCATATGTGTCAGCTAATCCTTTCAATTCAGATTCTGATCTCCAAGGCTTAAACAAAAACAAGAGAGCAAAATAGTAATGTTCTTTGCTTTCTGTTGTGTTCAAGCTGAGTTTGCAGTGGTCAATTAGCCATGGTTTTTGCTTTTTCACAAGTGAGCCATCAAAGCCAGTGATTTTATATATGCTCTTCTCTGGGTCAGAAGGAACACCCCACTTGTAATCATACCATTGAGCAACTTCAAAGAGACAGAGATTATCCATAGCACTGTGGCGCTGTGGATCTGTGGATAGTAGTTGTCAAATAAGTTGCTCTTGAGAATATTTGTGGATGTTGGCCTTGTAGCAGCCAGATCCTCAATCTCTTCATGGCTCTTAAGGATGCGATGCCTGTTCTGCTTGTAGTTCACATTCAAGAAATGAATGGAGTGTGACTTTCCATATAGACGTACACCTGTAAGTTGGTCACTTGCTTCATAGGCTCCACACCCATGGTGTGACAGAGTCTTAAGCCCCAGTGACCTATCACAGTTAGACAACCCTTCCCACATTTCTTGCAGGTTTGTTTGCTCATGCTTAGTGATGTATGATGTTACATACCTGACAAGTGCCATTTAATTATCAGCAACAAACTGTGCATCAATGTTTGCCTGCCACATCAACAGAAGAGAAGGGCTATAGTCATTGATACAGACTTGTGAGTCTGTGCGAGGTAGTTCATATACTCGCTTTGTTGATTTTGCCTTCAAGTGGTGTTGCATGGCTGAAAAGACATCACTGAGACAAGCATCCAGGCAAGCTCATCTTGGGAAACCAAAATGGCATTGAGTGTACCACTGTCCCTTGTTCTTTACTTTCCTACGACAGTACTTGCCACACAGGTGTCACTGGAATTTTTGGACCAGTTTCCAAAGTGTTGCACTGTCATACTTGTCTGGAATCTGACATGTGACATACTTTAATATGAAGCTTAGGCTCCTACTTGTCTCATTGTCACCAATACATGGGGCATCTCTTATCCACAACAACATACGTATGTGTGGAGCTCCACGGGCTTGGTACTCAACCCTCCAGAAGTAGTGCTCGACAATGCCAAGAGGAGGATTTGTCTAAGACAGTATTAACTTTAAAATAATGTGGAACCGGTGGTGGAATTAACATGATACAATTACTGGATCAAGTGAACATAGTTCGTTGAGAGTCATAGTTCATATTTTCTCAACAACAGAGTTTGCCCATCTGAGAAGATCAAGTAGATTATCCCAATAATATTCAGCACAACTCAATGTTACAAACCATGTTGTTGGTCCAAACTCTCTCAGCATGCACATCACCTCAGAGTGTCGTCTGTACCAATATTCTTTAGTACCATGCATGCTGGACAAAATGGAAGAAAGACTGACTTGCAGTGTTTCATCTTTGTTTTGCAACTTGTGTAGTAATTGTGCAGCTGTCATATTGGTGAACTCTGTACCAAGTCTCAATGTATGAGCAATACTGGCAGATAGGACACTAAGTTCACTTTCCCAAAGAAGGTGGAAGAGGCATGCAATGTTTCTTCGAAACTTGCCATCCTTATGTAGAACTCTTGAGGCCCTATAGTCAGCTCCTGGAACACAAAGTCCTTGTTCATCTAATCGACCACCTGAGCCAAGTGGAAACAGATCAGGAAAATAACGAGCTTCTAGAGTAGCCTCTCATATTCTTACAGGATTGCCCTCCACTTGCTTCATTTGACATAGTTCAATGCTATCCATCACTGAATCCTTGCCATGCAATGGGTGTATGTCAAATTACTCATAGACATTTTGTACAAAGGCAATGTCAGCCTTCTCCAGTATTGCTTTGTTAGAGTTCTGCATAGCATTACCTGTTCAAAGACCAGCAAATACATCGATGTCAATGTCAGCATAAAAAACATTATGCTCCTGTATTGCAAAGCAACCTTTACCTTCTAAACATTGACTATGTCCTGCAATATTGTTTTTGCCTTTGTTGGTACTCCATTCACCAAGATGACTACACTATTGTCCTGAGAAATAGTGTTGACATTTTCTTGCAAGGGCAAAAGCAAATATACAACAGAACCCTTCAGAGACCGTCACAGTTCTTTGTTTAGTAGGTCTCGCGTCTTTGTATTCAGCCTGATAATTGTTTGAAATTGCTTCATGGTTTGAATTAGAATCCTCTCCAACAAGTTCAAGACTACTATCTCAGGAGGAGTTGGCTCAACTTCCATCTAATTAAGCACAGACCGAGGAGGTAAAGTGTCACTCTTTATCTCGTTATAGCAGTAAGAACAGAGTGACACAGTTTCAACTTCTTCAAAGTCAGACTTTAAGAAAAGGTATGTATGAAGACACCCCCACATCACATTCCAACATGGAATGTTCTGCAGATCTACTTTGACACATAAGTGTTTGTAGAACAGGCGCTCACATGATGCGCAGATTACATAACATGTTTCTGTCTTGCTAAGTTCAAATCTAGCAAACTCATGACCAAAATGTTTGAGAAGCTGAGCTTCTTGTACCAGTGATGTGTGCATTCTGTTTGTCTGTTTGCGAACAGTTGCATTAGACCGCAATCTATGGGTTGTTTGCAACTGTTTGATGAAGTCCATAAGTCCTTCTACATCTCCATTGTCAAGCAATGCTTGAAGGTGCATATAGTCTCGAACAACAGATCTCACTCTATATAATCTTTGTACAAATTTTTGAATGCCAGAGTTCTGCAGTGCTAGCATGCAAAAGTGATGGAACTCACTGTCACAGTTCATGGTCTCTAAGCATGCAAGAGAGAGAGAGAGACCCATTAGCCCTCTGTGAGAGTGAATCTCACACTTGCCAATGGTGTGAATCAGTCTATGTCATTCAGATCTCTTTTTGGTTAGTTAGAAATGTTGGCAGAAAAGTTTCAATGGACATTATTGACTCTTCCCTGACATTGCATGTACTGTCACATGCCCATTTCTTAGCTGATGACTTTGGGTTACTTGCAACCTGTTCAACTTTAACGTCATTGTGAAAGTCAGAACTTTCATGAGATACAACTAAGACATTCTGGACTTTTCCATGCTCATAAATTGTCAAACTGACGTTTCTGTTGTGTGCATGGTATGTCTCTTCCCAGAAGAATGCTTCTGAGTACTCTGAATGAAACCAGTCTCCTTGAAACACCACAGAGATATTTTCTCTGCTCAAGTGTTCAAAAGAAAATACTTTGTTTCTCATCTCCTCAATCTTTAAACTTAATTTATCAGTAGTTGACATCATTTCAGCCCATTATTGGGAATGAATTGCTAGAGCTACATTAACAAATCGTCTTACTCTCAAGCGCAATTTCATTAATGCAACCTTAGTATGAAGTCTGTTCCCTTTGCGTCTTACTATTCTAGAAATCACACAATCAATTTTAGCTCTATGGCCAAGTTTTTTGAAAAAACTTGCCTTGCTGTGTTGTGCAGTGGCAGAAGTGACACGTCTAGCATTTTTTTTTCTGTCTCACAGATCTATGCTTTGTTGATGACAGTGCTGGATGTTGTATCTGCAGAATTCCTCTAGTTAGTCTACTGGTTAAAGTTTTAATAGAGGGGGTGTTTTCTTTGTTTAAATGTGAACGCTTTATGATATGTGTACTTGAAACAGAAGAAATGTTCTTTTTCTTCTGTTGAGGAGTTGCACCTTTACTGCTTACATTGCGTGATGATGAACAAGCAGTACACCTGGCACTTTTACTTTCTTATTTAACTTTACAGCAAATGGCCATGATGAAAGAGCTCAAGTATGTGTTCAATCTCTTGTCTGTTGTAGTCTCCTAAGAAAGAAAAAAGAAAACAGAAAGTAGTGTAAGAATAATGTGCTATAGGTTAATAAAAAGTGCATATTGCATGAGCCATTGACAGCATACTACACTACAAAAAAAAGTCATTTGTTAATAAAATTTGTAGTACAGTGTGTGACCAGATTCAATAATGTTGTGCACCTCAGTCTAACCTGAATATTGGGTCACATTGTAGAACAGTAATGGTTGTTGAAAGACCACCTGTGGCAAGCGCAGTGGTGCATGTATCATCTTACAACCAAGTTACAAGTTGTGGAATTCTTAAATGTGACTTACTAAATGTTTCTGACCACTTATCTCAACCTGTAATAATGGTGGGATAACCAGGGTACTATTACTCAATGGACATAGTGCACAGTGGTATGACAGTGCACGAAGCTACAACTGGTGCATTTAATAGTGTCTGGAAGGCATACTGTAAGCTATGTTGGTCGAAGTTATTAGATATTTATATCGATGGGATGTTAATTGAGTAGGAAACTGAAGCAACACAAAGTTCCATGAGTTGTGCATGCAAAATTTAACATTTTTGTCATGACCAAAGAATTTGTTGGCTCGCGAACGATCCTCGTGATCAAAGATGGTCCCGATCAAAGAATTGGCATGCTCACAATCAAAGAACATGAAAAGATAATAAATGAAGCTGCCTACCCTTGAATGGGGCTGCTTCAGCTCCCCAACAGTAGGTTGGCACCCAGCCAGCCACCGACTGAGATCAGGACGCCCGCCTGCAGCTCCTTGGAAACTGCCTGCTCTTGAACGGGGCTGCTTCAGCTCCCCCACGGTTGGCCGGCACACAGCCAGCCACTGACCAAGACCAGGATGCCCACCTGTAGCTCAATGGAAGCTGCCTGCCCTTGAACGGGGCTGCTTCAACTCCCCACGGTCGGCCGGCACCCAACCAGCCATCGACTGAGAACAGAACACTCGCCTGCAGCTCTTTGGAAGCTGCCTGCCCTTGAGTGAGGCTGCTTCAGCTCCCCCACGGTCAGCTGGCACCCAGCCAGCCACCAACTGAGACCAGGACACCCACCTGCAGCTCCTTGGAAGCTGCCTGCCCTTGAACAGGGCTGTTTCAGCTCCCCCACAGTTAGTCAGCACCCAGCCAGCCACCGACCAAGACCAGGACGTCCACCTGCAGCTCCTTGGAAGCTGCCTGCCCTTGAATGGGGCTGCTTCAGCTCCCCATGGTCGGCTGGCACCCAGCCAGCCACCGACTGAGACCAGGATGCCCATCTGCAGCTCCTTGGAAGTTGCCTGCCCTTGAATGGGACTGCTTCAGCTCCCCCACAGTCGGCCGACACCCAGCCAGCCACCGACTGAGACCAGGACGCCCACCTGCAGCTCCTTGGAAGTACGGTGACAGTGCAGCCAATCAGAACATGGGCGCTTCCAGCAAACCCGCTCTGATTGGCCAGAACTTTTCCCCTTCTTGGCACTTTTTACAAATAGATTTTAGGTAGAACTATGCACATTTCAAGCATCTAATAGAAGTTTTTCAACTGTATTAGCTGGATTGTAATTTCTGCTACTGTTTAAACTGTTTACAGCTCTTCTGTTTCCTTGTTCCTGCACCCGCCCCCACATCCAAGCACTCTGCCTTGACGCCAAAAAGTCTAACTCTCTTTTGTCTTGCTAAACTGCTCAATCTAAACCTATCCTACCTCTATACTATTTAAACCCTGCTATTTTTTTTTCTCTCCGGCTGCCTGCCCTTGAATGTGGCTGCTTCAGCTCCCCCACGGTGGGTCGGCACCCAGCCAGCCACCGACCAAGGCCAGGATGCCCACCTGCAGCTCCTTCGAAGGTACGGTGACAGCACAGCCAATAGGAACACGGGCACTTCCAGCAAACCCTCTCTGATTGGCCTGGACTTTTCCCCTGCTTTTGCCACCTGGTGCTTTTTACAAATAGATTTTAGATAGAACTAAGCACATTTCAAGTGTCTAATAGAAGTTTTTCAACTGTATTAGCTGGATTGTAATTTCTACTACTGTTTTAAAGTGCTTACAGCTCTTCTGTTTCCTTGCTCCTGCACCGCCCATCCGAGCACTCTGCCTTTGCACCGAAAAGTCTAACTCTCCTTTGTGTTGCTAAACTGCTCAATCTAAACCTATTCTACCTCTATGCTATTTAAACCCTGCTATTTTTCCTTCTCTCCAGCTGCCTGCCCTTGAATGGGGCTGCTTCAGCTCCCCACAGTCTGCTGGCTGGCACCCAGCCAGCCACCAGCCAAGACCAGGATGCCCGCCTGCAGCTCCTTGGAAGATGTCTGTCCTTGAACGGGGCTACTTCAGCTCCCCCACGGTGGGCCAGCTGACACCAAGCCAGCCACCAACCGAGACCAGGATGCCCATCTGCAGCTTCTTGGAAGGTACGGCAACAGCGCAGCCAATCAGAACACAGGTGCTTCCAGCAAACCCGCTCTGATTGGCCAGGACTTTTCCCCTGCTTTTGCCACCTGGCGCTTTTTACAAATATTTTTTAGATAGAACTAAGCACATTTCAAGTGTCTAATAGAAGTTTTTCAACTGTATTAGCTGGATTGTAATTTCGACTACTGTTTTAAAGTGCTTACAGCTCTTCTGTTTCCTTGCTCCTGCACCCCCCCATCCAAACACTCTGCCTTGGTGCTGAAAAGTCTAACTCTCCTTTGTGTTGCTAAACTGCTCAATCTAAACCTATCCTACCGCTATGCTATTTAAACCCTGCTATTTTTTCTTCTCTCCAGCTGCCTGCCCTTGAACGGGGCTGCTTCATCTCCGCCACAGTCTGCCGGCTGGCACCCAGCCAGCCACCGACCGAGACCAGGATGCCCACCTTCAGCTCCTTGGAAGATGTCTGCCCTTGAATGGGGCTGCTTCAGCTCCCCCATGGTCAGTCGGCACCCAGCCAGCCACCAACCGAGACCAGGATGCCCATCTGCAGCTTCTTGGAAGGTACGGCAACAGCGCAGCCAATTGGAACACGGGCGCTTCCAGCAAACCCGCTCTGATTGGCCAGGACTTTCCCCTGCTTTTGCCACTTGGCGCTTTTTACAAATAGATTTTAGATAGAACTTAGCACATTTCAAGTGTTTAACAGAAGTTTTTCAACTGTATTAGCTGGATTGTAATTTCTACTACTGTTTTTAAGTGCTTATAGCTCTTCTGTTTCCTTGCTCCTGCACCACCCCATCCAAGCACTCTGCCTCTGTGCCAAAAAGTCTAACTCTTCTTTGTCTTGCTAAACTGCTCAGTCTAAACCTGTTCTACATCTATGCTATTTAAACCCTGCTATTTTTTCTTCTCTCCAGCTGCCTGCCCTTGAACGGGGCTGCTTCAGCTCCCCCACGGTCGGTCGGCACCGAGCCAGCCACTGACTGAGACCACGATGCCCACCTGCAGCTCCTTGGATGGTACAGCGACTGCACAGCCAATAGGAACATTGGCACTTCTAGCAAACCCGTTCTGATTGGCCAGGACTTTTCCCCTGGATTGGCCACCTGGCAGTTTTTACAAATAGATTTTAGATAGAACTAAGCACATTTCAAGTGTCTAATAGAAGTTTTCCATTAGCAGGTTATAGAGACCTGCCACTAGAGGGATTCTTGTTTTTTCATTTGAAAGAAAAAAGTCTACCCTCTGAAAGACACAGTTGCTTTACTTGCTATATACCTTCTTTCCCATCCTCAAGATCCTCTCGAACCGAGTAAGAGTTCCCTGAACCACGGGACAGCTGAGATCCACGCCATTGGCCCCATGATATCTGTACCACACCCTGATTGGACGCCCTCTTGTCTCCTGCTTGGTGATTGGCTCTTGAGCTAGATAAAACTTTGCTCTGCTCGGGGCTGCTGCACCCATTCATTTCTATGGCAAATGACCGAAATTTTATGCCCGTCCCCCCGACCTTAACTTTATAGACCTTCCTTCACACCCCCTGGTAGCTCCACCCCCACTCATGCTCCATTGGGTACCTGTTTTGGACCCCCCATCTTTTGTCGTCACCTCCACCCCTGGCTGCCTGGCCTTCCTGGCTGTATCCTCACTTCCCATTGATCCAGCTACTGCTCTTCCACCCCTTCTCCTAGCCCCGCCAGCCTGTCTTAACCCCCTCCCTCTAACTACCCCAAATCCTACCTTAATCATGCGCCTCCACTGTTCTCTACCCCTATTCTATTTCTTCTTGCCTGTCTTCCTCCCCTACTGCACACCCTAAAAGCCTGCTTTCCCTCCCTCCCCCACAGCTTCCACATTTCTACATCCTTCCTCCACATAGGCACGCTGCACACTGATCACTGCCCCTTGCCCAGGGTCCATCCTACCGCTATGAAACTGTCCTACATCCACACTGGTCCTAGCCCTCCACTCTATGCTTACCCTCACCCACTATCATCGATGCTCAGCAATTTCCCTAGATGGTAGCAGGCAAAAGCATTCCCTTAAAGAAATATGCCACAGCTCCTTGAGGCTAGTCCTCCTCCTTCTAATGCTGTCAGGCAATGTGCACCCAAAGTCTGGCCCATTCTGCTCTAAAGCCACTAATCTGAGCAAGCCTTCAGGTGCCCTCTCATTCATATCAGTGAACATCTGCAGCTTCCTTCCTAAAATGGATGCCCTACAGGCCTTCACCAGCCAACACTGCCCTGACATCCTGGCAGTTGTCAAAACTTGGCTCATGCCATCAGTACCGGACCATGCAATCAGCCTTCCTGGCTACAACATCTTTAGGCTGGATTGCCTCTCCAAAAGAGGCGGGGGCTGCGCTCTCTACCTAAAAGACTCCATACAGGGGCACCACATCATTACCTCACTCCAACCCACAACTGCTCAGATACTGCCTGTGAGAATCCTCCTTGGAGCCCAAAACAAAACCCTCACTGTTGCCACCATCTACATCTCTCCCAAAGAACAGGGAACTGATCTAACAGCTGTCACTCCCACCGGACATCGAATCCATCCTCCTTGGTGACTTCAACATCAACTGGCCTGCGGCTGATACTGGCGCACACAGAGATACCGTTGCTGCGGTGAACCTCACACAAATGGTTGACTCATCAACCAGGAAAAATTACAGGACTGGCACCAACAAACTCTTGGACTGGATCCTTACCAGTCTCCCATCATGGATATCTAACACTAATGTCCTCCCTGACTCTCTCAGCAACCACTCCTCTGTTAGCTGCACCTGGTCAAATGAATTCATCAAACAACCACCAAAAACTATCACCAGCAAGGTTCTACCCCATGGTCACCTTTCTCGACTCAAATCCCACCTCCTCCATCAAAACTGGTCCCCTATCTTCAATACAACCAACGTAAACACTGCCCTTGACCACTTCATAAACATCTTCACTGTGGCCTGTGACACGTATGCTCCTATTAAGAAATGCAAAGTCAAATCACTCAGTAACCCTTGGCTCACAGGTGACCTCCTCAGGATGCTAAAAACAAGAGACCACCTATGGGAACTGGCCAGAAATTCTGGAAGACAAAACAACATCCAAAACTACAAACGTGCCTGCAATGACTGCACCAAAACCATCCGGCAAACGAAGTCCACCTACTATAAGCATGCCCTCAAAAACTCCTGGGGCAATGGTTGGGAATTCTGGAAGAACATAAAGGAACTCACCGGGAATCCACCCAAACCCCCCCCCCCATCAATACTCGACATCAACGGAACCACAACCCTCAAGCCAAAAACCATTGCGGATACCTTTAACAAAGCCTTTACCGACCTCAGCACTGTCCTACCCCAGGACTACTTCAAAGATGGTGAAGCCCCTCTGTCCACAATGAGCACTACTCCCACCAGCTCCCCCTGCTTCTACTTCAAAGCAGTCAAGGCTCACCAAGTACACAAATATGTTACCAAAGCCCTTGGTAAATCAAGATTCAGTAATGACTCACTTGATCTCAAAATCCTGTCTCTCACACTTGATGAAGTGCTTAGTCCTCTGACCAGAATTTTCAACCTCTCCCTCAGCCTTAGCCAGTCCCCGGACAGAAGGAAATCTTCCACTGTCACCACAATCCATATAAGTGGTGACAAAACTGCCCACGGTAACTACAGACCTATCTCCCTACTACCCCCACCCTCCAAGGCACTAGAATACATTGTCTTGGACCAGCTCATAGAATACCTGGATACGTACAACATCCTGTGCAAGCAACAACTCTGGGTTCTGCAAAGGTCACAGCAACTCCGCAGCCCTACTTGAATTCACTGGCACAATCCACAACACACTTGACTCCGGTGAACTACTAGGCTCAATCTACATTGACTTAACTAAAGCCTTTGACACCGTCAATCACTGTCTCCTGCTTGTCCAGCTTCAGAACACTAGGCTGTCAACTGACTACATTGGCTGGTTTAAGAGCTACCTTGAAGAACGGTCCCAAACAGTAAGAATCACTGATACACTCTCGGACCCTAGACCAGTCTGCTCGGGAGTCCCCTAGGGCTCCATTCTGGGACACCTCCTCTTCAGCCTACTCTTAAACTCACTACCGGACAGCTGCCCAGAACAAATAATTCTCTACGCCAACGATGCTGTGATCCTCACCTCAGATTCTGATCCAATCCAATTACAAAATAAACTTCAGCGGGCCTTATCCTCCATTGAATCCTGGTTCCTAAATCATAAACTGCTTCTCAATCAGAAAAAAAACAAGCCTATGATCTTCTGCAGCCCCCACAACAAAAATAAACAACTCCACCTCTCCATTGTAATTGAACAAGGAGCCATCCTAGAGCAAACACAATCGTTCAAGTACCTCAGCATAACCCTTGATCCCCACCTCTCATATGCTGTCCATATCAGCAATGTTGCAGAGTCTGCCAATGCAAGGTTAGGCATATTATACTGGCACAGGAAACACCTAACCCCAGAAGCACTGTCAGTGGCCGTCCAAAGCTCCATCATCAGCATCATAGACTATGGTCTTATCATGTATGGATCTGCAACTACCACTGCTCTCAAATGTATCATGACCTCCCTGAATAAGGCCTGTCATCTCATCACTGGCTCACATTGCCGTACCCACACATGTGACCTTTATTCCCAACCTGGATGGCTTGAACTGGACAAACGCATAAAATACCAAACCTGCATCACGGCCAAGAAAATTATAATGGGTCTTGCCCCACTTGGTGTCTGTGCCCTCCTTAAGCCTAGACATAAGAAAGTCACTACAAGGAGATCCAATTCACATCTACTACATATCCCACAATGTTGCACGACCCAAGGACAAAGATCATTCGTCTATCGGGCATCCAACTGGCTCAACTCTCTTGGCAGCAACATAGCGACTGCTGCAACACTCAGCCTCTTCAAGTCCAAGCTGCGCCTCTCACTGCTTGTATCCTGCAATTGCCCATCTTAACATTTCCAGTGTTCCAGCTGCACATGCCCCAGCACCCAGCACTTACAATCAGTCTTTGCACCCCTAGCACCTTACCTGTCATATTCCCTCGACAAGGCCCCCTGGCTGCACTGTCTCCCACCCTTGCCCACCTCCCCCCGTATCTTCACTCCTGCCCCACCCCAACCACCTCCCGTACTCCGCCTTTCCCCCGCACCTCCTTTCCCCCCGATCTCCTACCATCACTTCCCCACCCACCCCCTCCTTCCCTTGTCTTGCTCATAGCTCAAGTCTTTGCACTGGCTATTACATGTCTGTAAGTCAATGACTATATGTTTGTAACTAAAAATGATGACTGTTGCACACGCTGACATGGAACCTTTGTAAAAGAGCCTCGGCTCAAAGGTATTGTAATCCTAGACTGAAATAAATAAATAAATATGTTTTTCATATGCAATGGCACAGCTTTTCATTTGTGCCTGTGTAATTAAAGCTTCATGGGTTGAGACATCTGCCCCATTGTGTGAGGCCCATGGACAGCATACACAAGAGTGCCCCTTCTCCTCACACAAGTTACAGTGAAACAGGTTACTATATGCTGCAGCCAGATGACCTGTATCTAAACACTGTGTGCAATGTGGAGTGTCACAGGTGTTACTGAGATAGAGTCTGGACCCACACTTGTGGCATGACTTAGGTTGCCCTGGGTAAAACAGGGATCCTTTGTCTCTTCCTAAATAAGAGCAACTTCGGAGGTGAATTATTCTGTTATTCAGCATAGTTAATATGCATTTTACTCTCCAGTCCCCCCGTCCATATCTGTGCCGAGTCCACGATGGGAAAGGGTTGTTCTAGGACCTCACACCTTCAGCCAAAACAAAATGTCCTCCACCTGCACCCCTTCATTTTTGAATAAGATAGTGATGGCCCGAACTGCCAGCTTGGTAATGAGAATTGCCAAAAAGGGAGTCCACAGGGGTATTTCTGTTGCTGTATTATACTTTCCCCAAAAACAATTGCGTGCTTCAACTGTTTTAAAGCTAATGTCATAATTGTATTTGTCTGTATGTATGAGGGCAAAGATTTCCGAAGTGTAGAACTTCAAAGAATTTTTCAGTAAAGTCCTTCCCACGTAGACCCTATCCAGGGGACGTTCAAGGCCCCCTTTGTATACTAGTCTAATGGCATTGTTATGTGGAGCCGGCTCTCATTTGTTTTTAAATAAATCAGACATACGTAATAAAGGTTTAAAAAACTGTCTTTTGTTTGGGTCCTGTAAATTCTGTACCTCTAGGCCAATGGATAGGGATTCTTTAGGTGCATGGGTATCAAGTATTTCTTTTGAAGCACCTTTACTTGTTTGGGCCCCTTCTTTTGGCCCTACTTCAGGGTTAATTATGGTAGTCAGCAGAACCTCCCTTTGTTTATCCCCAGTGATTATTGTGGGGTTCACAATTATAGTAGGTTCAAGAGGACAAGAATTTTTTACTAACATACTATTTGCCAGCAGATTAGGCCTTATGGTCTATCGAGTCTGCTCACACCTTGGATCCTTAGTTGGGTGCCGAGGCCCTCCTATCCCTTGTGCTCCAGAAACCCCTATCATCCATCCCCACCCCCCTGGGACAGGCCATCATCTGATACATCCACTTTCTGTGTCTGTCCCATCCTCTCTTGAAGCCCTCCACTGTGGATCTCTGAACCAGCTCATCAGGCAGTGCATTCCAAGGGTCCACTACCCTCTCAGTGAAAAACCTCCTTCTCTTCCCCCCTCACCCTTCCACCTTCGAACTTCAAACCATGCCTTCTGGTGATACCTCTCTGCTTTAGTCTAAAGATCCCCTCCATGTTTACCCTATTTATTCGCTTGAGGTACTTGAAGACCTCAATCATGTCCCCCCGTCTCTCCTCTCCTCCAATGAAAACAGGCAGAGCTCCTCAAGTCTGTCCTCATACGTCAAATCCCCTAGCTCTTGTATCATCTCAGTTGCCCTCCTCTGTACCCTCTCCAGAAGTTGTATGTCCCTCTTCAAGTGTGGTCTCCAGTACTGTACACAGTACTCAAGGTGTGGTCTAACCAGTCCATTGTACAGCAGCAGAATCACTTCCTTGCTCCTAGAGGTGATCCCCCTTACGATGCATCCCAACATCCTGTTTGCCTTGCTAGCCGCTCTCCTGCACTGCTCAGAGTTATTCATACATGCATCCACCATGACCCCTAGGTCTTTTTCCCCTATTGAGGCCTCCAGCGCCTCCCCTCCCAGGGTGTACCTGTGTTTAGGGTTTCCCCGACCAAGATGCAACACCTTGCACTTGGTGATATTAAAATTTAATTTCCATGTGTGAGCCCAGTTTTCCAGGGTGTCCGGGTCCCCTTGCAGGGCCAACCTCCCCTCTTCTCCCTCAACTACTGCTCCCATCTTGGAGTCATCTGCGAAGAGACTCATTTCACACCCTATACCCTCCCTGATGTCCGATATGTATGCATTAAACAGGATCGGACCCAGGACCGAGCCCTGCGGTACCCTACTACCAACCTCTCTAGGGTTCGAGAGCTCCCCACAGACCACTACTCTCTGGGTGCATCCAGCTAGCCAGTTTTCAATCCATCTGACCATCAAGGGCCTACTCTAACCCCATCAGTTTCTCCACCAGACCATTGTGGGGGACAGAGTCAAGCATGCTGAAGTCCAAGAATAATACATCCACAGGCTTTCCCTGTCCAATTCTGATGTTACCCATTCGTAGAACTCCACAAGATTGGTTTGACATGATCTACCTGGCACAAACCCATGTTGTCAACTATCCAGACCTCCCACCTCCTCCAGTACACCCCCAATCGTTCCTTTAGTATACTCTCCATTAATTTTCCACACGAGGTCAAACTGATGGGCCTATAGTTACCTGGTACTTCCTCGACCCCTTTATGGATTGGCACCACATGTGCCTCTCGCCAATCCTAGGTACCCTCCTGTCTCAAGTGACCTGTTGAAGAGCTCTGCCAGGGTGCAGCCAGTATGTCCGCAATTCCCATAGTACTCTGGATGAATCCCATCCGCCCAGGAGATTTGTCTTTCTTTAGGGCCTTGAGGGCTAACCACACCCTTTTGGCAGAGATAGCATCATCCGTCCCCTCCATCTTACTGGCCTTTTTATCCTTATCCAGATGTGACACCCCTTGGGTATCTCTCCCTCCCTCTTGCTCCATTTCTGTTGCTCCCCTGATCCCACTCACTGTCGCTTCTATCCTCTTCATGCCTTGCTTTGTAGATATCCCATCCCCCTCCCTAGTGAACACAGAGGCAAAGTACTCATTAAATACCTCTGCCTGGTCCCTCACCTCTTCCACCCACCCTCTTTCTGATCTCAATCTGCTGAGATGGCCCTTAGTTTTTCTCTGCTCCCCAATGTACCGCAAGAACCCCTTTTCCCCTCCATGTATCCCCTGTGTCAGCTGCTGCTCTTTACTGGACTTTGCTCCCCTCACCATCCGGGTGACTTTTCTAGTTGCAAGATGGTACATTTCCTTATCCCTATCCCCTCTTGTTGTTTTATATTTTTTGTAGGCCGCTTTCTTTTCTCTGACTGCTACCTGTACCTCACTGGACCACCAGCATGGTTTATGTTACCTTGCTCCCTTACGTTTCAACTTAGCGCAGATCCTGACTGCCTCATGAAGTCCTGTTTATGACCTCCATCTCCTTTCCACACTTGTCATTGATGTAATCCTCAAGTGATCCTTGAGAATATTCCCATGCCCAAAAGTCTGCCCCCCTGAAGTCCACTGCCAGTGTCCTAGATCTCACCCCCCCCATGCTTATTTGAAACCAGACAGTATTGTGGTCGCTGCAAGTCAGGGGGTCCTGTACAACCAGGTCCCTTACCAGATCCCCATCTGCCAGAACCACGTCCAGGACATGCCCCTCCCTTGTGGGCTCCATCACATGCTGTGTTAAGAACACATCCTGGAATCCATCCAGCAGCCTCTGCTCCTTGGCCACCTTAGAGGACTTGGTTCCCCAGTTTGTACCTGGCATATTAAGGTCTCCCATCAACACCACTCCTTCCCCTTTTGGTCCACACTGGGCAATGATGTTGTCCAGCAAACCATCCTCTAGAACATCACTCATCCCGGGGGGCCTATATACTATACCCAGCTTGACCTTATCTCCTGCTAGGGATCATAAGGTGACCCATAAGGCCTCCATGTTTCCCTCTGCCTCTTCTACCCTAGCAATTTCTATGTCATCTCTAACATACCCCCGCATTCACCAGTACCTCATGTTTATGTTTCATATTTCCCCCTCCTTCGGAAGTACCGTCCCTTTAAATAAGTCTTCAGATACTGCAACATTCCCTGTTTCTATAGCACAAGACATTTTTCTATTCGGGGATTTAACAATTTTACATGTCTTGCTGATCTCTTTGTCAGCAAAGTACTGAACCTTTGGATCTGCCTGGTCCAGTGTCCATGACCCATTTCACTTTGCTATCCATCCTGCACCCCATAAGGCTGTTACAGCTGACCACTCATCATTGGGAAAAACGCTCTGTGGTTATACTTCTTTTTGTCCAATCTTGTGGTTAGCCATGCCCAGATTTTTTCTTTGGGGTAGTCCAGCTGCTTTTTCCAATGTTGACTCTATTCCATTATTGTGAACCAAAATTTCTGCTTGGAATTCCAGCAGTACTGGTGCTACAACATTTGTTTGGGGTGTGGTAGCTGATCGCAACTGCTGCACAGCTGCTTCATACTTCAGTTCCTCCTCTTTGATTTTTGCAAGAAGAACTTATCATTTTGGATCCAGTTCCTTTTGTAAGTCTAATTCTGTCATATTACTGGCAGCTTCCATCTCGATGCATGTCGGCTCCTCATCCAAAATTACTGCGTCCACATCTCCTGCCTCTTGCTGATGCACATTATGAACTGAGGAATCCAGTGCTGTTCCAGGTACATCTGTAGATACTTCTTTTTCCATCTGTACTGAATCTGAAACGTTTGTTGGCATATAGTGTACCGACTGTCTGTTATTTGATAGCAGGGCTGAAAACAAAACCCCGTCCTCCATATTGGTCTCCAGCTGGGTTGAGACAGGGGAGGAGACCAGCTTCGCAACCTCCTGAACATCCATCTCCTGCACTAGTTCACCGGGACTGGTCAACACTGCAGACAGTCAGTCGCTCCCCCTGCTAGCAGAGTAGGGGAATTTCCCCAGTGCCCTGGCCAAATTTCCCCCCATTCACTAAAATACCACCAACAGCTTAATCTGGTTCAAGGTCAGTTGGAATTCATCTGTATCCCCCTGCCCCTGAGTCATGCCTGAAAATAGGCAAGAATTTGTCTAGTGCACTTACCCGGTCAACAAAAACTAAATAAATAAATAATCCAGTCCCTGCTTGCACCTGCATTGGAACTGTTATGTGCCACCATGCTGACCATAAGCTGTCTGAGTAGGTTATGTCTAAGTTTCTAGTTTTGATCCCCTCCCACTGACACAGAATGAAGAAATACGTTCAATGCATTGTACCACCGAGAGTAAATGCAGCAGAACAAAAAAATTACCTTCCGCTAACCAATGGTAGGTAGCGCCCAGTTGAAAACAAACATGAACCAAAATAGATTGCTCTTTTATGTGACTTTAACCACTTCTCAACAGAATTATATAAAATAAATTGAAAAAAAGGCCATGTATGTGGCTTTCAGGCAGAAAGAATTCAGGTGTGAAGGTTTTTTTTTCTATTTTTCTCCTTTCTTTTTTGATGAAGTGGCTCAGAGCATGGGTGCTTCAATCATCATTACTACTCATGAAGACTCATGTTACATTATTGCTGCTACATCCATAGGCCAAATTGTTAGGGAGCCAGATTAGCCGAATTAGCCAAATTAAGTAATAACGGGGACCAAAGATACTCATATTTTTCATAATATTACTCCAAAAGATAAACTGCCTTATCAATTCTTCCATGGTCCAACATTTTCTCTATCCGCTTGAAATATGTTGGAGCATCTACGTCTTTCCAATGTTGTAAGATTATCTTGCTGGCCACCAGAATACCAGTGCAGGTGTGAAGGGATTAATCTTCCCATGCTAATTCAAAGAGGAGCAGGGGAGAGAAGACATATTGGCTGTATGTTGTAAAGTTAGCAGGGGGTCAGCTCTGTGACAGTAGGGCTCAACTCCGAACAGACAGAGCCAGAGATTTACCACTCTGATTTACAATAATTACTAATTGGTCCTGCACTCCACTCATGTGTGTCTCACATGCACAAAGTGTGGACAGTGGATCTGCTGGACCAAACAGTATGGATCATTATGACAGCAAATTAAATCAAATGAATTTTTATTTATAAAAGGCACCTTTTCACTGATCAAGGCACCTGTAAATAAAATTAACAATGTCCTAGTAAGTTAAAATACAATACATAAAATCACAGACATTTTAAAATAGAGTATAAACTGACATAACCCATAAATAAAATGACAGTACATTCTGATTTCCAATAATAACATTCATCAGGAAATGCCAGGCCTAACAAGTAGGTCTTTAATGCTGTTTTAAACCTTTGGACGGTCCGGCACTCTCTTACCTGATGAGGTAGAGAATTCCACAGGGTAGGGCCACAAATGGAAAAGAATGGTCCCCACATGTCTTCAGTCACACCCTGGGAATTTATAGCAATCCCACATCAGTGGCTCAGAATGGTCGGGAGGGGCAGTAGGGACAATAGAGATCATGTAGGTAGCGGGGGTCCCTGATTGTGTAGGGCATTATAGGTCAGCAAGCTGACCTTGAAGGTGATACACCACCACACTGGCAGTATTCCCGTCCATGGAGCACAGGTGTAATGTGACTGGTTCTGGATGTACCAATCAGAAGTCTGGCAGCTGCAGGCAGCGTATATCAATCCCTGGTAAACCTACATAAAGGGTATTGCAGTAGTCAAGGCGAGTCATTGCAAAAGCGTGCACCAATGCCAGAAGATCCTCAGGAGGGACCGGGTGCTTCACCCGGGCGATATTCCTCAGATGGTAAAAAGAGGTCTTGACAACGGCTGACACCAGTGATCTTAGGGTCAGGCAATCATCTAAAATAATGCCCAGGTTATGCACCCTATCTGAAGTAGTAAGCTGGACACCCTCAAGCCAAAGACCAGATGGTTGTCCTGCTGACACACCCACCTCCCGAATATCTGGGTCCACCACCCATTATGTTTTGTAATGTTGTAACTTGATTTGTGATGCCATGGGTCACCATTTTAAATGAGTTAATTCTCAGTGGTCTAACCCTTCAATAAAATGAAATGAAATGAAACTACCAACACCTCAGTCTTATCTGGGTTCAATCTACACCAACTAGCACTCATCTAGTCCTGAATCTTGGATAGGCAGTTGTTAAACACCAAGAGGACATCTCCATGACCAGGTACAAAGAACATGTACAGGTGAGTATCATCTGCATAGCAGTGAAAACTCAGACCATACTGCCTAATAATGTCCCCTAACTGCAGCATATACACAGCAAACAACATGGGTGCCAAAATGGAGCCCTGTGGCATCCCGCAGGATAGGGGAATAGCTTCAGAGGATTAAATTCCAGAGGCCACTCTCTACATCCTACCCTCAAGGAAAGATTGAAATCATCTTAGGACAGTGCCTGATAGTCCATAGATAAACCGCAGGGGGCTTCAATAACACACCATGGTCCACAGTGTCAGATGCCACCAAGAGATCAAGGAGGACCAAGATGGAATGAGTCCTCTGATCTTTTGCTATTAGGAGATCATTTAGCATTGAACAAGTGCCGTCTCAGTGCTGTGCCTCTTACTACATCCAGACTGCAGAGAGTCATAGATGTTGTGGATGGATAAATGATCATCCAGTTGCAGTGCAACCACCTTCTGAATAACCTTACCTACAAAGGGCAGGTTCGAGACAGGTCTGTATTTGACTAGACAGTCTGGGTCAAGGGAGAGTTTTTTCAGGAGTGGTAGCACAACCACCTCCTTCAGGGGATCAGGGAAGATCCCCTCTCCAGTGACTTCCAGACTATCTCAGCCAGAACCAGGATGATCTCATCAATGCACCCCACAAGGAGATACATTGGGTCCCGGTCCAAACTACAGCTGTTTGGCCTAGGAATCCTCCATACCCTATCTGTTGGGGAGTCCCTGAATAACCCAACTCCATTCCCCATCCCAGGATGCCAGAATGAGCAGAAGCTGTGCCGGTGCCACTCCATCAGTCTGGAAATGGAGCCCTTTCTAAAATGCTTTCAGCATTTAACCCTTTTTATAGACTTTGCATTAATAAGAGCTAGAGCAGAGTTGATTTCTTTATTTAGTTAGTTTTTGTTGACTGGGTAAGTGCACTAGACAGATTCTGCCTATTTTCAGCCATGACGCAGGGAGGGGGATATAGATGAATGCCAACTGACCTTGAACAAGATTAAGCTGTTGGTGGTATATTTATTGAAAGAGGGGAAATTTGGCCAGGGCACTGGGGAAGTCCCTACTCTGCCTGCAGGGGTACTGTCACTTCCTGTAGGTGGGATGGAGGGACTCATTTCGGAGTCAGACACAGGAAGAGGAGGAAGTGTTGATGTGGCAGGGGAGATGGCCTCCTCCCATGTCTCTCTTCCTACAGAGGCTGAAAAACACAGAAACTCTGCAGAAACAGTTACGGATTTGGAAGACCTGACTATAGAATTCAGCGAGGAGGATGGTGCACCCAATCCTACCTGTGTGTGGGAAATAGTGGAGAAAAACAACAGAGAGCTGATGCAAAATAAAGATGGTCAAACAACAGAGAATGTGCCGGTACTGGATATTGAATTGAAAGAAAAAGTAAAAATGCTTCAGTTAGAAAAAGAAAAGATCATGCAAAGAGCCGCAGAGCTAGAGAAAGAGCTTGAAACTCTGGCACAAGTACCAGATAAATTCTCTGTAGTGAATAACACAGAGATGAGTCATCCAGCTTCTGACTCACAGGCAGGCCAAAAAGACAGGGCCGCTGCTTCTGTCAAAAACAAGGCGGTTCAAAGCAATGTTAAACAAATGGCTGGCAGTTTAAATGGCATAGAACCCATGTGCCGAGAGTCGAAGGAAAAGGAAACAGAAAGTGTTTGTCTCACTAAAAACATTAAAATGGAGTTGGGAAACAGTTGTGATTACAGGACTCACTATGAACTGAAACAACGGAGAAAACGTACTCCTTCAGGGACAGGCAGAAAGAGAGAGAGAGAGAGAGAGAGAGAGACGGACTGGGGCTCCAGAGCTCCTGACTTTTGCGATACAGGTTCAGTACAGCATTCAATTGCACAAGTATTAGAGAATGCTGGTTGGAAACAGGGACAGCAGGGAGCCTGGGTTCCTGATTCTGAGGACCCTTCATATCAGGAGATGATAGAGCGTAAACCTACAAAAGTGGCCTCTATCAATGAACAAGACATGAGCTCCAACAAACCCCAGGGTAACACTTTTTCTATTGTATCTGATGCTAGTAATATTGATGCATGTGTTGGGGGCAATATAAATGAAGGGGAATCTATGGCAAACAGAGATATTTCTGAAGGTGTGAGTGTGAATGGAACAGATATTCCATTATGGATGGGACCCAGTGAGGAGGTCATACATGGGTCTGAATATAGGCCAACATTGGACCCTATATTTAAATTATCTGATTTGTTTTTAAACAAAGGGGAGCCTGCTCCCAGATGGAATGCTGTTAGGTTAGTGTACAAGGGAGGCTTAGAGAACCCCCCCCCCCGATAGGGTACATATAGCAAAGCAACTTTTAAAGAATTCTATGAAATTTTTTTCATCAAAGATTTTCGCCCTAATAGGGTTGGGAAACGGGAACTATGACATTAGCTTTAAAAATGTGTCAAGTCTAGACCGCTTCTGGGCCCAGTACCAGGTGTTAAAAAATACTCCTTTATGGATTCCTTTTTTGGTGGTCCCTTTAACAAACCCCCTAGTCAAATTAACTACAGTTTTTTTAGGAATGAAGGGATAAACATTGAGGGCATCCTCTTTTGGCTGAAATGAAGGTGTGAAATCTTAAATAAACCTACCCCAAATTTGGACAGTGAGCAAATATGGGACGGGAGTTGGAGGGTGAGAGTTAAGCTAATTTCCACAAATACAGGCCCTGCTCATCTCCCCAGTTCCTTTTTTTTTTTTTTAGGGAAAGACAGGGGATCAATATTCTATAGCGGTCCACCCAGGTCATGTTTCAAGTGTGGGTCATGGGCCCATTTAAGTTCTGCCTGCAACTCCATGAGATGTAACCACTGTTTGAGATTGGACACAGTTCTGCTAATTGCCTAAACTTGTTTCTTTGCAAGAGGACAGGTCATGCATATGATAGGTGTCCCTGGGCATCCCATAATAGGGAGGATTGTCCTTCACATGAGGGACTAATCAACATGGCCCAGCAACAATATGCAAAAAAGGCAGCCTCTGCAAGCATTGTAGTGGCTACATCACCAGGGCATTCAAGCTTCCTAGAACAGAATGTTCCTACAGACCCTCTTGCACCAAGGGACCCTCCAGGGCAGGATTTGGAGGGAATACAGGCCACAGAGGAAGTAATGGGAATGGAAACAGGTGAAGAAGCCTAGGGTATGAATGAGGAGACAGGTGAAACAGAGCCGGACATGCCCCCTCCCCCAACCCCAGGAGAGAAGGATCCACCTTTTAGAATGGTATCTCATAAAAAAAGAAATAGACAAGGGAAAGCTGTGTCACAGGGGAACAGAAAAGCTAATATGAAGGAAACTGCCTCAGTACAGACTGTAATCAAATATGTTTTATTAAATTCAGAGGGAACCGATGGTGAGTCTGAAGGGGAGGGGACAGATGGTTCTTCAGTAACATCTATTACAGATTCTGAAGGAGGAGGGGGAGATTCAATAGCAAAACTAACAAAACAGCAAAGATCATCCAAAATGCCATGAAGCAAGTATACTGACATTTTGCCTTTTTTTATATTATGGGGTCATTAAAAATCATTACTCTAAACATGAATAGTATTAAAAATTATGGTAAGAGGGGTGGGGCCCTGCTTACTCTGGACAATTTACACAGTGACAGCATTTGTATTTAGGACACTCATCTTAAAACCCATGCTAAATTGCAATCTGCATCCAGATACTGGTTGGCAGGGGCCTCCTTTTGGTCCTCAGGGTCTGAACCCTGTGATGGGGTAGGCATTTTACTAGCTAACCCCCTCCTAAAAGTATCCAGATTAGTTGACATAAATCCAGGAAGGGCTTTGATGTTAGATATCTCCTACATTTCAGAAAGGTTTTGTATAATAACAGTGTACGCTCCCCAAACTAAAGCACAGATTAAACAGCCTTGTTTAAAGAGATTCAGCCTTATCTACATACATCCATACCTGTAATCTGGTCAGGAGATTTTAACTGTGGACTCTCTACAACTGATAGAGGCCTTTAAACCTCAAAGTTGTTTTGTGACACTACAGCATTACTACAGATAGTTAGAACAGCTGGTTTGGTGGATACCTATAGAAGGAAACATCTAAATGGGGGGTTTACATATTTTAGGGCTGACTTAAGGACTTGGATAGATTTTACCTTTGCATCTCAAGTGTTAAACATTCTTTCTGCTTCCACAATCCCTAATGAATTTTCAGACCATATGGCAGTTCAGATTCAGGTATCATGAGAGGGAACCCCATGATGTAAGAAAAATAAATTGAGGATCCAAAAATGAAAAGGATGTGGAATCAGGACTGGATAGCCAGGCTCTCAGTAGCGGAAATGTATGAGAACATTACAGAATGGTGGGAGGACTCTAAAAAGAACTGGCAGAAACTTTTTCAAAATAGAGCTACGTATATAGACAATAAGGAATAAATGCAATGCCTGCAATTAAGACAATATTTACAGCATATTATTTCCCAGGCTGAATTGTCTAAACAGGATTATAGTGCAATCATTAAAAACACTAACGGTAAAATATCTGACATCCAATATAATGGGGCCAAGTCCCTAAACCAGGAATTGAGATTTGGGACTCAGGTAAGGCAAAAATCATTAAACCCTTTCAAAGAGTATAATAAGAGGGTTGAAAACAGATTTATTGCAGAACTAAGCACACCAACAGGACAGTTAGTAAATTCTCCACAGGAGATTTTGAATGTGGTAGAATAATTTGTGGCAGGTCTATTTGGTACCACCACTCTGGATCATGATCCCTCTAATTTATTAAAATCATTGGGGTTAACACAGACATCTGAAATAGAGATCCAAGATTTGATTAAAGATGTATCTGTAAAGGAAGTGACAGCAGCTAGCTCCACATTCTGCTCAGGTATGGATGGATTAGGGTCAGGATTATATAAAACCTTTAGTATAAAATTAGCCCCTGCTTTGGTGATTCTGTTTAATTATGTTTTAACATAATTAAATTACGCCCCTTCTATGCAGGAAGCAGCTCTTGTACTGCTCCACAAGAAAGGTCCAAGACAGATAATCGGTAACTGGCGTCCATTAAGTCTGTTAAATACAGATTTTAAAATCTTAAGTAAAATCCTGCAGACCAGATTATTGAAAGTAGCTCCAAAACGAATCTGTCCTTTTCAGTCTTGTTCAATACCAGGCAGGAAACAACAAGACAATCTTATGGTTCTGAGGGAATTGCTCTTTAGAGGGCAGGCAGGGCAAGCACAGGGCTTCATCTTAAGTATCGACCAAGAGAAAGCTTTTGACAGGGTTTCTCAAAAGTTCTTCTTTAAAACTCTCAGGGCATTTGGGACTCCAGAGATTTTTGTAAACTGGATAAAACAAATGTATAAAGGGGCCACGATCATCCCTAGTATAAATGGTTGGGAGGGGAAGAGGATAAAGGTTGAACGAGGCATTAGACAGGGTTGCCCTTTGAGCCACATACTTTACACCTTTGTCATAGATATTTTTATTAGAATGTTGTTAAAAGAACAAAGGATCACAGGAGTAGTAACTAACCCAGATTGTCCCCCGGTCAAGGTGCTAGCATACGCAGATGATTTAGTTATAGCAATATCTTCTTCTAGTTCTGCAGAGGCTCTAAGTAATATATTTCAGCAGTATTCCAAATTTTCAGGTTCTAAAATTAATGTGGGAAGGAGCAAGGGGGTTACACTAGGTGATACTCAGGCACCACAGTTAGGGCATATAGGTGGTATTCAAGTGACTGATCAGCCCATCTCTATATTAGGTATAGAGTTTGGTCCAGGGGACATGACTATGTTAAACTGGAAGGGGAAAGTGGAGAAGGCAACAGAATTAGTCAACAGTTGGAAGGGACAACAATTTTCAAAGAAAAAAAGAGTGGCTTTAATTAAAACACTACTAGTCCCAATATTTCTCTACTTAAGTTATATATACCCTCCTCCAATAAGTATGTTTATAAAACAAATGGATCCTTAGCAAAGACGGACATAGATATGTTATTACAGTAGTTTAGTCATTTACAGCATATTTTTTCAGGCGTTCTGGGGATCTAGACTGAATCCTGTTAAGAGGGAATATACATATTGTCCTGTTTGCGAAGATGGGGTGGCAATGATCAACCCGATTGCATTCTTTTTTAGTACTTTTCTACCTGATAATATTAGGCCAGCCATGAGACCTGGAGATCCACCATGGAAGCTAATGTTAAATGCATGGCTAGAGCCATGCAAAAGGGTATGGGAGAGTAAGACCCCAGAGGGTTGAACAGATTGGCATACACTCCTCAATATGGAGTGGAATGTATAAAAATGCTGGTGAAATGGAACATTAGTATAGAACAGATAGTAATATTAGATAGGAAAAAAAATATGGTTTGATTATAGATGCAGAATGTAGGGTTGAAATAGTGTTCCCAGAGTGCCCTGACACACAGAAAAAAACAGCACTCCAACAGGTGGTGAACCCTAGACTCCCCGTTTTGTGTGGGATTGTGTTTGGTTAGGCAATTTGGGGAGATTAGGAGTAAGGGGTAATAACAAGCATAAACAGTTTGAAGAGAGATATTGCCCCAGAGTGGCATGTGGGCAAATTGTGGAAACCCAACAACACTTATTTTCAGAATGTTCATATATAAAACCATTTTGGACATGTTTGGCTAGAACATGGAAGGAGCCTTTGCTTTGTTCGGAAATTTGAATTATACGACTGTAATGTATGGTCCTGTAGGAGGGCTATTTGGGAAATACCACAAAGACACTATGTACATAGTATTTGCAACAATAAAATATTTTATTTTGCAGGCTAGGTGCATGTGGGTTCTGCAACAGAGAGAAATATCTCATCTGGAACTTTTTAAGAATATTGGGATATCATTGAATAAAACCATGAAATTTGATATGATGAGATATACCCCTGAAAGAGCTAGGCTTTTTTGGTTCAATTGCAATGAATGGGCAATCTGTGATTAGGATATTATTTTGTAGAATATTGGTAGATTATAGTATACAGGACTTGACAAATGCAGAGCAATATGTATAATGTTTTCTTTTCTACTGAATCTTTTTTTTCTGTTTGTTACAATTGGTTAATAATTTTGTTTAGAATGTGTATATATAATGTATTTGTATTGTAATGAAATCCAATTTTCAATAAAATTCCCCTATTCTTCTAGCAGGGGGAACCTCTGTCTCACAGGAAAGAAGAGCAAGTGCTGGAGGAGATGGATGTGCAGGACATGGTGGTTGTGCAGAACGCGGTATTGCAGGAGGATAATGAAATAGCCTTTGCTCAAGGAAAAAAATTTTTTTTTGAAAGTGATCCTGAATTGTTACCTGCATTTATTACAAAAACAATGGATGTGGAGATGCAAACAAGGGACACGGAGACACAGAAGTAGCAGTGTGGTGATGCAATACTGATTCTATGCAAATCTTAATACCGGGATTTCAAACTGCATGCACAAGAGATGGTTGCACAGAGGAAGCAACAACCGGGAGATGTCGTAACGAGATCAGGTAACGTGGTCACGCTGACAATGACGGTGCAAATACACAAGCAGTTTGGCATTCAGGAAGGGAAAACACCAGGTGGAGCGACATGGACAGCTAACGCGGCATTGAGAAATGTGGGATGGGCTCAAAACCCACAAGGAACTTGGATTTTAGACCTGGAATGGGTCAAATTTGCACAGGACAAGGATGCTATGATTCAGGAGAGAACTGGTCACCTTACAACAGCATGACAGAATTCACAAACCCGGAGCGCCGGTGGAAACAAGGGCAACACTCCACAGGTACCTCAACAAACTCATACTGAGGCCCCCAAAACAAAATGAGACACAAACCAATGGTATGCCAATGCAGAAGAGAGGTCTAGTACTTCAAAGGGAGGAGGGGGTTTCGAAGGCCTTGTGATACTAGGTCAAATAATGCTGAGTGAAATAATGAGGAGAAGTCAGGAGAAAGAAGTAATGATAGAACAATAAATTTTACTATATCTGACTTGTTCAAACATAAACATAAACTAGAGCAGGCACCTTGAAGGAACACTGTTAGGCTTAGTTACAGGGGAGGCCTCCCACAACAGCCAGACAGATATAATGTGGCAAGACAGTTACTTAAAAATTTCATGCAATTAACTACTGCTGATATTTATGCCCTGATGCATATATCAGGGGAGGATACTTATGACGTTAGTTTTAATACCAATGCCAATTTAGAAAGATCTTGGAACAAGTACAACTCTCTTAAACAATCACCTCTGTGGTCTCCCTTCTGTGCAACACCCCTGACGAAACCTATGATTAAGCTAGTAACTATAATGTTTCATAATGAGGGGGTTAATGTGAGTGATATAAATCACTGGCTTCAGAACAGGTGCAATGTTCTAGGCCCACCAGAAGCTACAGGAACCACAGCACATGTTTAGGATGTACGGCAAAAATCAGTCAAATAATGATTACATAAAATATTTGGAGCATAGAAACCAACTATATAAATTGATGTCGGTACCAATGAAAGACCAGAATAAATTCAAACACCAAATTGTAGAAGTAAAAAAAGTAATGTTTTCTTATCAGTACAATAGAGCAAAGTCATTAGAGGCCGAAATGCGGTATGGCACACAAAAGCAACCTGCCATGGATCCCTATATGGCCTGCAAACAATGGCTAGATAAAATAGTAATGACAGAACTATATAAAACAAATGGATCCTTAGCAAAGACGGACATAGATATGTTATTACAGTAGTTACTCAGAAACATTTGAAAGACGAACTTTCAAAAAACTCTGACAATAAGACAGATTTTAGATCCTTTATGACTGCCCCATTGCCACATCTGGATGCAGAATATTCTGAAGAGCTAGAGAAACCTATTTTGCAGGAAGAAATTTGTAATACTATTAAAGACCTAAATACAGGATCCTCACCAGGCCTGGACGGGCTCTTGAACAAATTTTATAAACAATGTGTACAAGAAATGAGTATGATTTTAGAGCCAGTCTTTAATTATATTCTAAATTCAGGACAATAGATACCAGAATTAGGGAAAGCCATTATCAATGTTATATTTAAGAAAGGGGATAGGCATGATATCAATAATTGGAGGCCCATTAGTTTACTAAATTGTGATTACAAAATACTGACAAAAATATTATGTAAAAGATTAAAAAAAATAACAGGGGATTTGGTAGATGTAGCACAAACATGTGCAATACTCCAGATAAATATACAACACAACCTTTTAAGCAATAAGGCATGACCAGGGGTTAGATTAATAGTCTGTTAATCACCCCCTAGGGGTGTAATGTGGCATGAGGCATAGCTGAGTGCCATACTGCCCCTAGGGGGTGATTAACTAACTGTTAATCTAACTCCTGGTCATGCCTTATTGCTATTATAAAAATTATTCCAAAAGAAAAATGTTAAAAGTATATGTTATGAATGTTTTCCTCATTTAGAGGGAGATTTTTAATAAAATAGTTCTTCCACCAACAGTTTAAGAATGCTGGTTCAGAATCAGAGTGCAAGATTCCACTCATTCGGCAGCTCTAAAGGATAGAATGCTAGCAGGAAGAATTCATTTGCCATGGTTATCAGGCTATACATGACAGTGTAACAGGGATTGCTGTTGGAATTCTAACAGCCAATCAGATTGCAGCATTTCTGAGACCCTTTTTATAATTTTTATTTATTTTATTTTTTATTTTATTGGACACAATCGGAATTACAATCCTTTGAGTCACAGACTCTTTTGCAAAGGCTCCACGTCAGTTACAGAGGGTGGAGGGTAGACAAATATAGAGAACGCACAGTAAACAGGTAGAAATTCGTAAAACAGTACAGCAAGTGCAGTCCAGGCATAATCTTAGTTAACTGGTGGTAGTAGTAGTAGGCATCGATACAGGATAACCCTTGTCAGAGAGGTAAATGATGCTGACTCTTGGGATCTATCGAGACCCTGTGTCATTTTATCGGGGTATGAAAATACCAGAGGAGGGCAGGAAGTTAGCCACAGTCGCATTTATGTTAAGGGAGCTATTGGAGGGCAGTAGGAAGAAGGATGTGTCAGGAAACATATTGTCTTTAGACCAAGCCAAAGCATTCGACAAAGTAGAATGCAACTATTTATTACAAGTTTTGACAGCTTATGGTATTCCAGATAGAATGGTGAGGTGGATAAGGCTTCCGTATAAAAATGCTTATAGTATATGAGTGCCTTCGACTGCGCATGGATTTCAGCAACTGCTGAAGTGTTGTTGTAGGACAGCTAAAAGGTCAAAAAAGTTGTTGTACTATCGATGTGACATCACATCGATAGTACAACAACTTTTTAACCTTGACCTGCCACCTTATTGGCTCAGCTGAGCGTTGATGTACAAAATGAAAACAAATATGGCGGCGTGATTTAGCGAGTGTCAGGCAGCGGAGCCACTGACTTTTGAATTTAGAGTCAGGACACAGACAGCCATACATGGCTCCCTTTCAGAAAAACTGATTTTTTTTTTCCTTTTTTATTTTAAAACTAAGCGGTGTGGAGAAGTGAAAGGGAGAAGTGGAATGGATTGAGCAGGAGTGCCAGCAGCGGGAATGGGAGCGAGCAGGAGCACCGGTGGGAACAGAGCAGCAGCCACAGCAAGTAACTTTGTAAATAAGATAATGAGAAAGAACTTGAAGACACTCATATACTATACAAAACAGTGGATGGCTGAACATCCACAACTAAGGCTGCGTTTCCATCTCGGGCAGTTGATGACATCAAGGAGACCTCTCAAGCTTTGCTCTCAAATTCTCTAAGATGTCATCAACTCTCTAGATGGAAACACAGCCTTGTTGTGGATGTTCATCCATCCACTATTCTATATGTTTTTTGCCCCATATTTATTAATGGAAATTTTGGAGAAACACTAGTACTACAAAGAGGGGTACGAAAACCAAAGGGGTGTCCCTTAAGCCCTCTGCTGTACACAATTGCATTGGACCCTGTAATACATCAGATTAAATGGGACAATGCAATAATAGGGGTTAGCCCCACATTACACTTTACAGACTGAGAAAATATCAGCCTACATGGATGATGTATGTATTTTTGTGAATTCTAGTATGTCAGGGAAGCAAGCATTACAGACCTTTCAGAAATTTGTCCCAATATCAGGGATAGAGATAAATCATAGAAACATAGAATTTGACAGCAGATAAGGACCGCTTGGCCCACCTAGTCTGCCCATTTCCCTACCTGATGGATAAGCTGCAGATTCTAGTTAATCAACAGCTTACTTCCTCCTACCCCCCACTAGAACTGCCTTATGCCTGTCCCATGCATTCTTGAATTCTCCCACTGTTCCTGACTCCACAACCTCCTCAGAAAGGCTGTTCCATGCATCCACAACCCTCTCTGTGAAAAAATACTTTCAAACATTACATCTGAGAGTCCCCCTCTATCTTCAACTTGTGCCCCCTTGTTCTTGCACATCTCTTCTTCTGAAAGATATTACCCTCTTGTACTTTGTTAATTCCCTTGAGATACTTGAAAGTTTCTATCATGTCCCCCCTCTCCCTCCTTTCCTCAAGGGTATACATATTAAGCTGTTTTAGTCTCTCCTCGTATGCCTTCTGGTGCAGACCCTGCACCATTTTGTTCCTCCTCTGAACAACCTCCACTCTGTCTATATCTTTGTGGAGATGGGGTCTCCAGAATTGCATGCAGTTCTCCAGATGGGGTCTCACTAACTGTCTGTACAGAGGGATAACAACTTCCTGTTTTCTACTGTTGATGCCTCTCTCTATGCATCCCAGTATCCCCCCAGCCCTCCTTACTGTCTTCTCACATTGCTTTCCCACCTTTGGGTCATCTGATATAATTACTCCTAGGTCTCTTTCAATTTTTGTTGTCGTTATTAACTCACCTCTCATCGTGTACTCATCCCCTGGGTTTTTGTTTCCCAGATGCATTAACTTGCACTTCTTTGCATTGAATCTAAGCTGCCACATATTTGACCATTCCTCCAACCTTGCCAAGTCCCTTTTCATTCTTTCCACTCCACCTTGTGTATCAACCCTGTTGCAGATATTTGTGTCATCTGCAAAGAGACATACCTTTCCTTCCAGGTGTTCTCCAATATCACTTATAAAGACATTAAAGAGGACCGGTCCCAGCACCGAACCTTGCAGTACCCTGCTAGTTACCTTCCTTTCTTACTGAGGACTCCATTTACTATTACACTTTGCGTCCTATTATCCAATCAGTTTTTTTATCCAGGCTACCACCTTGGGACCCACTCCAAGGCTGGCTAACTAGTATATAATCTTTTGTATGAGACCGTGTCAAATGCCTTGCTAAAATCTAGGTAGGCCATATCCACAGCCCCTCCATGGTCTACTACTTTGGTCACCCAGTCAAAGAAATCAATTAGGTTCATCTGACATGACCTTCCTCCTGTGAAACCATGCAGCCTTGAGTCCTGTACCCCACTGGCCTCTAGGTACTCAACAATTCTTTCCTTCAGAAGTGATTCCATCATTTTCCCTACCACTTAAGTCAAACTAACTCGTCTGTAATTTCCTGCATCTGCTCTGCTCCCACTTTTGTGAAGTGGAATCACATTTGCCCTCCTCCAGTCCTCAGATACCACCCCATCCTCCCATGATTTGTTAAAGAGAGTAGTCAGCGGTGTTGCTAGTTCTATCCTTAGTTCTTTTAGAATTATTGGGTGAATCCCTTCAGACCCCATTGCTTTGTCCACCCTCAGTTTCAAGAGTTCTTTCAAAACTCTTTCTTCTGTGAATGGACTAGTATCGACCCCTCTATTCAGTGTTTCTCCCTTATTTGGTTTAGGTACCTCATCCTCCTCTTCTGCTGTGAATACTGAGCAGAAATATTCGTTCAGTATCCCTGCTTTTTCACTGTCACCCTCTGCCCACATTCCCTTCCCTTTATTAAGTCTCTGTATCCCTCCCTTGGTATTTCTTCGCTCCCTAATGTACCTATAAAAGGTGTTATCCCCCTTCTTAACAGAGTTGGATATCTTTTCCTCAGTTTGTGCCTTTGCTATTCTGACTGCCTTCCCGCCTCCTTCTGCTTTAACTGATAAAGTTCTTTGTCCTGCTCCTTCTGTGTTTCCTTATATTTCCTGAATGCTATCCTTTTCTCCTTAACCATCCCTGCCACCTCTTTTGAAAATCATAGTGTTTTTTTCCTTCATTTTGTTTTGTTGATTTGCTTCGCACAAAGGCTTGTTGCCTCTGCGATGGCTGTTTTGATTATTCCCCATTGTTCCTCCACCCCTACTTCTTGCCTGTTTGCTAGTGCTTTTCTGAGGCACTATCTCATTTTCCCAAAGTCACCCTTCCTAAAGTCCAATACTCTTGTTTTTGTATGGCTTGACTCTATGGCTGTGTTTATTGTGAACCACACTGTTTGGTTGTCACCTGTTCACAGATGGCTACCCACTTCTAAATCTGAGATCCTTTCTCCTTCCCATTTGAGAGTACCGAGTCTAAGATTACTCCCTCCCAAGTGGGTTCCAATACTAGCTGTCTGTAGACTGTGTATCCTGGTCTGTTGACATCCCAGTCATGGTTCTCTGTGTACCATGTTTCAGTGACTGCCACAATATCCAGGTATCCCTCTTCAGTTCAAGGGCACTAGTTCAGGGAGCTTGTTGCACATACTGCAGGCATTGGTACTCATCACCTTCCATGTATTTTTTATGGCCTTACCACTTTTAGCCCCATCCCTGCCCTTACCACCTTTTTCTGCATTTATCCCTGTCCTGCTCCCTACTGACTTCTCTACCTTGTTGTTTATCTCTCTAACTTCTGTGTTTTGTGGGGGGAGGCTGGGATTTCCCTGCTCCTTTTCAGTGCCTCCCCTCTTGACTAGTTAAATGCTTGCCAATGAAGCATTTAACCCTGTCACCTAGGATCTTGGTTTCCCCCCTAGACAGATGCAGACCATCGCACCAGTATAAGCCTGCATCCCTCCAGGTGGCTCCCCCAGTCCCCAGTGAAGCCAAATCCCTGAGCTCCACACCAGTTTTTCAACCATTCATTGAATCCCATGGTACGGAATACCTTAGCATCATCCTTTCCATAGACAGGCAGCACCTCCAAGAATGTTATCGTACATGCTACTTGTCTAAGGTCCCTCCCCAACTCCACAAACTCCTCTTGCACTGCTCTGATCCCATTAACAGCCAGTTCCTAGGTGGACAATGACATCCAGCTCCCTCCCTCGTGCAGCTGCTCTCATGATCCTAAGGACTCGCTTCCTGTCCCTCTGAGCCATGGTGCCAGACAGGCTCCTTACCTCCCTATCCACTTCATCCTCCACTTCTACCCCCCTAATGATCAAGTCCCCCACCTGGAGTTGTTTCCTTCCCCTGTGGGATCTTGTGCCACCCTTCTGTGGGTCTCCTTTGTGGAGGTTCCCAGCATCCTCCTTGGTCTCCACTGCAGGTGCCTCCATAGAGGAACCACTCTTTGCCAGAACAGCATATGAATTGTGGAGAGGTACAACTGGAAGGATGTACATCTGTTCCACCACCCTCTCCCTCCCTGAGCCCACCTTGGTCCAACTGCTCCTCTTTCTTGGCAACCTCTGACGTAACGGTGGTGTCCCTGGTGGTCCCTGGGTGGGGGAAGAGGTTTCATGAATACTAGCCAGGTCAGCCTGGATAATGGCAACCTCCTCCCTCAGACCAGAGAGGTACCTGCAAACAGGGCAGCATCACAGCCTCCAGAATGTCTCCTGGAACACTGTTACCCCACAGGCATTGCACTGCACCACTCCCATCTTGACTTATTTTGTGTCCCCTCTCCTGTTGCTTTGTATGCTTACTGTCTCCTCCCTCTATGTATTTTTACACTTACTTTTCTACTGCTTATATGTGCCCTTATAATTCTCGCTCTTCCTATTCTGGGACAGGAACTTTTTGTAGTCTTCAGTAGTTTCTTTCTTCCATGCTTGGATTCAGACCTTCAGCAGCCAGGGGGAAAAAAGAGTTATTTTTTTTGTTTCCTTCAAGGTTGATGAAACTAATGTGTCTAAACAAAAGTGTGACAATACCACTAGGGGGAAAAACTAGAGGATAAAGATGAGATAAGGGACATCTCAGGGGTAAGTATTAAGTTAGTTTATTTATCGACTTTATTTCAACACCCCACCTCATTGGATTCGCTCCAGTGTGGTCATTTGCAACCAGTTTATCCTGTCCTCCTGAAGGCCTCAGCTTCCCTGGGCAACTTCCTCTCCTTCACCTCATCTCCTGAACCCCACCCCGATCTGAATCCCCTAGGAGCAAGGACCACCACTCCACCGGCACTCTATCTATAGTGTCTGGTGGGGATAGACAAGAGGAGAGCCAGGGGAACCACTGAGCCCAGAATTGGACATAGTGCCATAGCCCTAGACCCACCTTCGCCTACCAATGGGAAGTTTTTTTTCTCTTTTTCTTCCCCCATTGGCCCAGCAGTGCAATGCACTCCAGCACAATGCATGAGCACTCCTGCTCATGCCCGCAGAAGAGCTGCTCTGGCAATGCCCCCATTCTGCCAGGACTCAACTGCTGCTAGACCCCCAGCCATCACTAGGGGTCACCAGATGGTGAGACCTACATCCCCTCTCCCTCCCAGAAAAGGAGAGCTTTCCTCTGGATGCTCAATCCTTTCCTCCCCTGCCAACCCCCAGTGACCCAAGTCTGCTCCTGAACCTTTTGGAAGACTTTATGCTACTAACATTTAAGGTCAGAGGGCTTAGAATTTGGTTCATTTAGGCAAAGGAAGTGGGAGGTCAAAAGGTCACCCACTGGGTTTGTGCCTAGACTTGGTTTTCCCTTTAGCCTTTTTAGCCTTAGATTGTTCGATGGTGGGTCTGTATAGTATTCCATAATTCCCAAGGTGACAGGCAATGTATCTGAGCCACCTTCCTCATCCTCCATGTCTCCCCTTTATTTCCTTTTCACCCACACATTATACCTGTTTCTGGTAAGAATAGGAGATTCTGCTAACTTCAGGTCAGGTTTTTTCTAGACTTTCTTGATTTACCTGTTTGTACTACCGTCATGGGGTTTCCTTGGGTGGAGGCATGGTTCCAGGGGGAGGTTATGTAGGCTCTTGGGAGGTTGCTGTGAGTGTTTCCTCCCTACTTGTATCTATGGGGGGGTTAGGTGTTGAAGCCATGTCCCTAGTTTGAGAAGTATCTGGCAGAGCTCCCTGGGATTCTCTGAGGGGAAGAGGGGATCTGATCAGGGGTTGGGACACTGAGTCCTTGCCTAGCTTGCATAACCTTGACTTGTTGGGCAGTAATCAGAGTTTCCTGATCTTGCCAAGTTATGCTGAGGCCTCATTAAAAAATTAGGACAATGACAGATGGATAGAGGACATCTCCTGAGGCTGAGATGGAAAGGAATATATAATATAGGGAGGAAACACCCACAGCAACCTCTCAAGAGCCTACAGAACCTCCCCTGGAACCATGCCACCACCCAAGGAAAACCTTATGAAGGTAGTACAAACAGATAAATCAAGAAAGTCTAGAAAAAACCTGACCTGAAGTTAGCAGAATCTCCTATTCTTACCAGAAACCAATATAATGTGTTGGTGAAAAGAAAATAATGGGGAGACACAGAGGATGAGGAAGGTGGCTCAGATACATTGCCTGTCACCTCAGGAGTTATGGAATACAATACAGACCCACCCTCAGAACAATCTAAGGCTAAAAAGGCTAAAGGGAAAACCAAGTCTAGGCACAAACCCAATGGGTGACCTTTTGACCTCCCACTTCTTTTGCCTAAAAGAACCAAATTCTAAGCCCTCTGACCTTAAATGTTAGTAGCATAAAGTCTTTCAAAAAAACATGGTACTACTCTCCACATACTGAAAGAACTACTGAACAATATTTTTTTTATTGCAAGATACTCACATAAAAACTGAGTACAAACTTTCTTAGGTTAAACATTTATGGTCAGAAGGCCCATCGTTTTGGTTTCAGGGTGAAGAAATATGTGATGGGGTAGCTATCCTATTGAAAGGCCCTGATTTCAAAGTTAAAAAAAATCATGGATATTGAACCAGGGAGGGCTTTGATGGAAGACACTTTATTTCATGAATTAGAATTATGTTTAATTAGTGTCTGTGCTCCTCAAAGCATTGTGGCTTGTGTAGCTTTATTTGAACTAATTCAACCCTTTTTACACACACAGAAAACAGTTATTTTAGGGGGACTTTAATTGTGGCCTATCACTGAAAGATAGAGGGTGCAAAACACAGATTTTCAGCGATATGGCTTGTTTAAAAAATATAACAACCATAGCAAATTTACAGGAAGTATTTGAAGCTATAAAAACAGGGGGTAAAACATTTTTAAATGGTCAGCTAACATCAATGATTGATTATTTATTTATGTCCAAAAATTTTAAGATCTTAAAAGCAACTACTATTCCAATAGAAACATTGGACCATCTAGCTGTGCCTAATAAATGCAGTGTTGGACTACACTCAGCTTCCTTTATAAAATCCAGATGGAAACTTAATAATAATCTACTAACAGACATTTTAATTTTAGAAAAATGGGATCAACTAATAAGAGCTAGGGTATCCATTATTGAGGCATATGAGACCATTATTGAATGGTGGCTAGATTCTAAAGCAGATTTTAAAAATCTCTTCATTAGCCATGCCACCTGGAAAGGGAAAAAACAATATGCCCAATACTTAACTCTGAGAAACCAACTACAAAAGTTAATATCAGCAGTACATGAACAGAAAATTAATTTAGATGCATAAATTAAGCAAACAAAAGAAAGAAATGTACAAATTTCAATGCAATAGATACATGAGCCTTAAAATAGAAGCTCAGTTTGGCACCCAGGGGTGCCAACCAACTGTAGACACTTTCAAAAGTTGTGCAGATAGAGTAAAAGCAATGATAATTGAATCTCTAGCTATAGGAGAAGATCCTACATCTGATAAAAAGAAAATCATAGAAGAGGCTCATAAATATTTACAAAACCAATTTGGGGACCAACTTGATACTATATGGGATACAGATTTCTTAAAGGACATACAACTGCCGTCTCTCTCAGAAGAGATGGGCACATTACTGACAGCTGAAATCTCCCCAGTACAGATAAAGCAAGCTGTAGATAAACTTAAGTTAAACCCTGCCCCAGAGAAGGATGGTTTAACACCTGAATTCTATAAAACTTTTCAAGGCAAATTATGTCCCGTTTTAGCTATCCTGTTTAATTCACTATTACAGTCCTCAGATATTCCAGCACCTTTTTCTCAGGCCTTAACAATTCTGGTATACTGTGATGATACACCGCATATGGGAGACTGTCAAAACAGCAACCCATATGAATGTGCTATCATCATGGGAGATGGTAGGGGGATGATGAATGTTGCGACCGCATGGATAGGGTGGGTGACAGGAAGGAAGGGTGGGTGACAGGAAGTGGAGGGATGGGGAACAGGGTTATAACCCTGTAGTGTGCCTACTTCCACTGAGCCAACTGTGTGGTGTGGTGGGTAGGGTGGTTGACTCTGATGGAGTAGGTCCTGGGTTCAGGACTGGGGGTGGGAACAATTTTGCTGTGTTCTGCAGCTGTGGGACTTAATTTTTTTTAAACCGGGCTGTGCTCCCCTTCCCAACATGCACCCCCCTGGAGCTGATAATCTTTAGTTAGGGGGTGCACAGTTTCCTGGTTGTCTTTTACTGCATATCACTGAAAATGTTTTCAGCGATAATGCAGGTCGCGATAATAGGGATCGCCTTTTGACGGTCACTATTATCACATAGAACCACAAATCTTCTACACAAAAAAGGAGACAGAGCTGACTTAAAAAAACTGGATACCAAGCAGCTTTTTAAACGTAGACTATAAAATCTTATCAAATATTTTGGTACAAAGATTGACAAAGATAGCGGAAAACCTGATCTCTCCAGTACAATCTTGTGGTATCCCAAACAGGTTTATTTTTTGCAATGTACAATTTTTAAAGGCTGTAACTTCACAAGATATGGCACACCAATGTACTGGCTGGCTTATATCATAGGATCAGCAAAAAGCGTTTGACAGAGTTGGTCATAAGTTTTAATTTAGAATATTACACCATTATGGTATTCCACAAGAATTCATAAACTGGATAAAACATTTGTACAAATCAGCATTTGCACAATCCTTTATAAATGAAGAATTAGGAACAGAATTTTGGATTAAAAGAGGAATTAGACAGGGCTGCCCTCTGAGTCCAGTCTTATACCTATTTGTATTTGATCCCCTGATTAGGAAAATACAAAATCATAAAAACATCCCAGGCATAAAAGTGCATGGCCACCTTGACACAACAAACATTAGCACTTATACTGATGATTTATGCCTAGGTGTACAAACCAAGGATGCTATACATGAAATAACACAAACCCTCGGAAAGTATGAGTCAATCTCAGGAGCAAAACTGAACTATGGAACGTGCCAAGGTCTCCAAATTAACCCAGATGCTAGACTGCCACATATCAAAATGCTTGACAATATACCAGTAAATACTACATCAGTAACTATTTTAGGTATTACATTTGGCACAGAAGATGATGCCAAATACAACTGGGACCAGGCCATAGTAAAGTCCAAAACATAGTACAACAATGGAAAATTAAAAATATCTCCAAGAAAAAAAAAGAGTATATTTGATTAAAACGTTACTTATACCTCAATTCCTGCATGTTGCTAATATTTTCCCTATTCCATTTGCATTTGAACCACAATCCTTAAATATATTCTTCCAAGGTTTGTGGGGAAGTTGTTTAAACCCCATTAGATGAATGTTTACATACTACGGCTACAAGTTAGAAGGTACTAACATGCTGAATCCAATAGCATTTTTCCATAGTATCTTCCTAGAAACTTAGCAGATATTATTAAAGACTCAAAGACAGAATGGTAGAACATTTTATATGGCTGGTTCCCCATCCTACAGAGCAAATGGGACACAGGTACCCTTTCAGTGTCTATGATTGCCCACACAAAAAATGTGCCTGGATACATCAAACCTTGTTTAACCAAGCTGCGACAATGGAATTTCACCCAACAGATGATTATCACAAACTATAGTAAAACCTTATGTAAAAAATCATAGAAGACATATTATTCATAACCCCTGTATTACCAGAATGTCCTGACTGTCAGATAAAAGAAGTATGCTTACAGCAACAGATAAAAGAATTCCAAAACAAATGTGGAATATAGTGTGGCTGTCATGTCATGGCAGGCTAGGGGTCAGAAACTCTTTAAAACATAAAGCTGTGGAAGATAGGATGTGCCCTAGGCTTTCCTGCATGGATACTTTGGAAACATTGGATCATTTCTTGATCCAATGTCCATTCGTCCAGTCTTTCTGGCTGTCCCTAAGCAAAATATGGAAAGATACAAGATTGTTACCCATTACGTATGAGGTTCTAACTCTAGGTTAGATACATAGATACATAGACAGTGTCAGCAGATAAGGGCCAATGGCCCACCCAGTCTGCCCATTTGAGCTTGTAAGTTCAGTTTATGTTTTCCTAGAAGTCTGTTGCCCCTTTCCCCCGACCTCTAGAATTCCTTTATGTCTATCCCATGCATTCTTAAATACCGTGATTGTTTCAGCCCCCACCACTTCCTCTGGCAGGGTGCTCCACTTGTTCACCACCCGTTCTGTGAAGAAATTCTTCCTCATGTTTCCTCTGAATCATCCTCCCTCCAACTTCATCCCATGCCCTCTAGTCCTGGAACATCTTTTTCACTTAAAAATAGTGTATTCCTGCACCCTGTTCCTCCCTGTGAGATACTTGTATGTCTCTATCATATCCCCTCTCTCCCTCCTCTCCTCCAGAGAGTACATGTTCAGTTCCTTCAACCTGTCTTCATAGGACTTGTGATGCAATCCATGCACCATCTTCGTGCTCTCCTCTGAACCTCTCTACCCTGTCTATGTCCTTACGAGGTATGGTCTCCAGAACTGTACACTGTACTCCAGGTGGGGCCTCACTAGTGTCTTGTATAGCTGAATTATGACCTCCTTTTCCTGCTGGTGATGCCCCTGCCTATACATCCCAGCATCCTATTTGCTTTACCTGCTGCCTTGTCACACTGTTTCCCTACCTTGAGGTCATCAGAGATGATAACCCCAAGATCTCTTTCCTGCTTGGTGCATGCTATATCCTCACCCCCCCAACTGATATATTGTGCCAGGGTTTTTGTGCTCCATATGCATTATCTTGCACTTCTTTGCATTGAATTTCAACTGCCAAACCCCTGACCATTCTTCAAGTTTCTGCAGGTCCCTTCTCATTCTGTCTACACCCTCTGGTGTGTCTACTCTGTTACAGAGCTTTGTGTCATCAGCGAACAGTGAAATTCTGCCTTCTAGGTCCTGTGCAATGTCACTGATGAAGATGTTGAATAGGACCGGTCCCAGCACTGATCCCTGTGGTACCCCACTGGTCACTCTTCCCTCTGTGGAGTGACAAATATCCCCACCCTCTCTGGAAGCACTGTAAAAGTACTTTAACTCATTGACTCCTAGAAACGTCTGTAGGCATCAGCAAATCTAACTACAGTGTGTCCCAGAACACCTACTGAAGTCGCCTACAGACTTCCTGTGTGCCCTAGAAATGTCTGGAGAAGTCACTCACATATTTTAATATTACTTGCCAGCCAGAATTGATTAGAATTGACTACATAGTACCATTAGAAAGGTAATGTTGTGCTGAACAACCTTGCCACTGACACTTTGTGTGTATCATGTTCACTTTAGGAGTTATTCATATTGTATATGATATTTTGTCAATCTAGAACCACCTAAGCACTTTGAAGAAAACATACATTCTGGGTATCTTAGCCAGTATAAAACAAAAACCAAATTGAGTACAGTTGATTGCATAGAACCGTTGGAAAGGCAATTTTGTGTGGAACAACTTTGCCACTGATACGTTGTGTGTGTCATGTATACTTTAGGAGTTATATGCATCTGTTTATGGTATGGTGTGTATGGTTCAGATTTGTCCCTCAAACCTCACCAATACACCTTGACTCAAATGGGGAAAAATGATGATTAATACTACAGAAATAGCTGTTTGTTTTACAAACAAATTATTAAAATTACATCTAATGTCTGGATGCTTAATTTGGTGTTGATATGTTACATATTTCCCAACAAAAAAAGGTTTATGGTGCATTTTTTAGTGGAAAAAATATTTTGTTTTGCTGTTTCAACCAGCACAGAAATAAAACTAAATTACCTGCTATTTCTTGCATACCACTGTTGGAAAGGTAATTTTATGCTGAACAATTTTGCCACTCATACTTGGTGTCTAGGACTTACGGTTTTTGTACTATTAGCATTTGTTTGCAGCATGCCAATCATGGCTTGATTTTACTTAGAAGGGCCCAGGATTAACTGTTAACAGTATACAAGAGACAAGTGCTGCAACTTCAGAAAGCTCCTGTGGAGGCATGAGTTAAGGGTAATTTTTGCTGCTTGCAAATACTACATGTGGCAAGCAAGATGTGCTTTACTAATTCAGCAAAAGAAAATAACGCCAGAAGATGTGGTTATTCAGGTTTTAACCTCTCTGAAAGCAAAATATAGGTCAGGGCCAGTGGTGGACATTTGGGTACATAGGCAAGGGGGCTTGAGACTGTGAAATACCCAACTCAATAGGCCAGAGGTCTGGGAGCTGCCTAGGCCCCCCAGAAAAATGTCAGATTTGTGATACTCTGAGATGCAATCTGAACCTTTTTTCTAGCAAAATATGAGGAGTAGTAAGTTGCCACTCATCCTTATGTTTGGCAAGACAAATCCACAAGTACAAAAAAAAAAAAAAGAGAGAGGTATTTTTAGGCCATGCCTGTGCATCATAGGCAATGACTACCAATGCACATGGATACAGCTTAAAATGAGTACCAGACTATGAAGTACTTAGACCATGCCTGTCTGTGGCAAACTACCACACACAGGCCTGATCTAAGTATTTAATATTTTTTTTACTTATAATTACTGGGCACCGGGTGGGGTTTGTTAACTAGGTGTGTGCAGTGCAAGACATTGTCAAATAGGGCTGCCATCCTTGTCAAATAGGGCTGCCATTCTAATGACTCATAATGAGCATTTTTTTTACCACTGTCCCAATGAAACTGTATGTATTGATTTCCCAAGTCTAGAGCCTGACACTTGCAAAAATGCCAATATCGTGGTGTTAACAGACAATTTCTCAAGACACACAGAAGCTTAAGCAACCAAGGATGTAAAGGCAGTCTCCAGAGTCCTTATAGGAAGCTTTATTATTCACTTCAGATTGGTCAACCGCCTTACTCTCTTACCCTCCTTCAACTCCCCTCCCCTTCCCCTCTCCCTTTTCTAATCTGCTCACCCCACCCACTGTTGCACAAGTTCCCCGATCCTTGCCTCCCACCCACCTCTCCTTCTACCTCCCTCCCAGTTACCCCTGTGTCCACTCTCTCTTCACTCTTTCCTACGCTACCTGGCACAACTGGCAGCAACTCAGTTTTTCCACTACACCTTTCCCTTTGACAATGCCTTTCTGGCAGCTTTAATTCATGTGAATATTGTTTGCTGTGACTCATTATTCTTGGTTGTGTTGTTCTAACTGTTAATTATATTACCTGTAGCTTTTAGATCATGTATACCCTGTACTGAAATTTGTATTCCAAGTGCTTGCCTGCTAATCTCACACAACTTGTACATCTATTCTTTGTATACTGACATGAAACCTTTGTTAAAAAAAAAAAAAAAGTCATTAGCTCAAAAGTATTTATCTGAAATTCTAATAAAAAGAGGATCTACTCTGGTCAAGATTTTGAGAGCAGAACTGTTCAGGAACTATTATCCCTGTGTGGGATATGTAAATCCAGAACCACCCTTTATAACCCTCAAGGTGATCCTCAACCAGAAAGGTTTAACAAAACACTGTTGATGCAAGGCACCTTAGACTCCAAATATAAGTCCAGTAACCATTACAGGAACTGTTTATTACATCTTGGATTACAAACACCTTTGAGCCATTGGCTCATTTACAAAGGTTCCACATCAAGTACAATAAAAAAAGTGATAAACTTCAATGAAAGAATTACCAACAAGTAAAATATAGTATTAAAATTAGGCAGATACATCAGACAACAAATGTAGTGAACATATTAAATAACAGTTCTTGTCATCCACCAAAAAACAAATGAAAACACCACAAGTTCTTGTCCTTCGCAAAACAAATTGAACAACAACTTAATAAAAATCAATAACCCCAGATTAGCAACAGACTTGAGGGAAGAGGAAACAGTGTAGAGTGGTGAACCAGAGAGATGAGGATAGAGGATAATGTGGGGGGGGGGTAACAAAAATTGGGAGGAGTAGCTTAGACACAAAAGTGTACTAGTACAGCGGGAGGTGATGGTGTGCAAGTTCAAGTACAGACAATAAGTGAGCTCTCTGAAACATATATTCAGTAGGGAAGCTCGACTACCCATAGATTTCCATTTGGAGTTTCTGTTAATGGACCCTGGCTAGAGGCCTACCTGCAATATGTTCAGTGGCTCAGGAATCATCTCAACGCTGCCAGCCAGTTGGCCACAGAGGTGGCTGCCAAAAGGAACAGAAGCAACAAGGAATAAATTGACAGAAAGGTCAGGGTGCAAGATTTGTTATCAGAAGATGGAGCGATTGAAAAATGCGGGATTGCCCAGGCAGCACAAGATTGCTGATAGATGGGGAAACACTCCTTGCATTGTTGTGGACCACTTGCAGGACCTGCCTGTTTGTAAGGTATGTCCTAAGTCTAATCCTCATCTCTCTCTCCTGAAAATGATTTTGGGAGGACAGAGTGGAACGAAAACTCTTTGCCAAAATCCTTTTCAGGAGAGGTATGAGGAAGTGCTTCTTCACAGAAAGAGTGGTGGATTCCTAGTGTAGTGCCTCAAAGTTGGGTGGCAACACAAAAAGATGGAGACTTTTCCCCCACACCCAAAAATGTAACTTTGTTTTCTCATCCACCCCTCCACCTCCTATGTTCCCCAACCCAGCTTTTGTTTAATTTTGTGCCTTTGGCATGATGGTGGGGGGGGGGGAGTGGCTGAGGTCAGAATTTACTCATTCCTTCCCAAAAGGTCCAATCCCCTGGTGGCTAGCTCAGACTTCCCTTGCCTTACAAAAGGGCCTGAGCCCTGATGAGTGATGTACTGGGGAGTTTTGGGCTGGCAGGTGGAGGACATGGGGAGCAGTGGCACAGTACCGATGTAACATCAAAAAGCACATACCCACGGTCATGTGGCTCCATGGCTCCCGGTGTCACTCCCCACTAGCGTGAGTTTGGCGTGGTGCAGCAGCAGTCGGGTGGAACTGGGAGCAGTGGCTCCCCGATTTGAGTAGCTCGGCATTGGCTCCAATCCCCAACACAGTCCTCTAGTTCCGTGGCTTCCCTGGTGTCACTCCCTGCTATTGTGGCTCCAGCATGGTGCAGCAGCAGTTGAGTGGGAGCAGTGGCTCCTTGATGCAAGTGGCTGGTTCCCCAACACAGTCCTCTGATTCCAGGCAGTGGTAGTGGCCCATCTGTGGGGACAGTTTTTCGGGGACGGACCATTGTGTGTGGTGGTAATTTGAGTCCAGGCAAAACAAGTGTCCCAGACTCAGTAGTCCCAATGCCAGCCACAGAAGCAGCAGTAGAGAAAAACGGGTGGAAGCATGGCTCCCTGATCACCTTTCCAGACCACCCAGCAAACAGAGGCACTGAAGGCAGTCCTGATGAATGACCATGGAATCAAGATCATGTCGGGAGTCAGAATTGCTGGGTTGTTCTGCTGCTGAAATACCCGACTGTATAGCAGAGACCGGGTGGTCAGAGAGGGGGGTATCAGCCCCTTAGCCCCCCTTTATGTCAGCCTCTGGTCAGAGCAACAAACATTGCCTAAAGAAAATTTTATACAGATTGGAAAATGTGTTCTTGGGTACTACAGGAATATAAATAAGATCTTGAACTTTGACTTATAAGATAATTGCCTGTAGATACACAGAGGCTGGCCAGCCATCAGAATATAGAACAGAAGGAAATAAAGAAAATGAAATGACAAAAAATAACACTGATCATATGTACGATTTATTGGTGAGCACTAGGGAGAGGGATGGTTTACTGGGGTATTGTGATACTGTGTAATTTTTGTACTTCACTTTATTTTCACTGTAACTCTTTATGTTGCTCTCTTTTTTTGTGTTTATTCATAAATAAAAAAATCCCCTACTAATCCAGCAGGGAGCTTGACTTCCTGTGGGCCTCGTGATGGCCAGTTCAAGTGGATCTCAGGAATGGATGGATGCAAGGGAGGCTGGGGAGTAGTTCTCCTCCCCAGCCTTGGCGTTGCTTGAGACCGTGTGTTTTTTGATGCAAATGGGTCAGAGGAATTGCCTTTATGATCGGATGGTGATTGATAATCAACAAAATCTGATTATTAAAATGGAAGCTGGAAATATTGGGCCTGCTCCTACTGATGAAATTACTAGGAGTTCTTCAACTAGGATGGATATCACGCTTACCCAAGCAGAACTGCAACAAGACGAGCAGAGACTTCTAGCCTGACATAAAGAAATAAGTGGCTTTACTACAAATGGTATCTGATGACGTGAGTACCTTGGGCCCTTCAGAGCCCAAAGCCTGTGGCTTTAGTACTGTTTCTGGGGCCCAAATGACCAGGATGCTGAAGAGTGCCGTGGCCGAGTCACCAATAACTTTTGTATCTAATTCAAATGATCAGTTTGCTGCTATAGTATTTTCCTTTACTGCATGTCAGGCTAATTCAAAACTGATTGAACACGTTAAATATAAAATAACTGATTTGCTGGCTAAAAATAGAAAAATCCCCTCAGACTTGCCCTCCTCTAGTGAAAAGTTGGCTGATGAAAAAGTGGCTGCATCTACTGTTACGGCATCTGTGATATCAGCCACTAGTGTCAATGTTCCCTCTGAAATACTGATTGCCATCTCTCCTTGTGAAAGTCCAGTAGCAGCAGCTGTCCAAGCTGCTTTTGTGCTCCCTCTCATAGATGCCACTGCCAAGCACTGGTTCCCAGGTCTTGCCCTTAAAAATGCAGGATGTACCTAGACTGAATCTGGACAATGGGTACTGGACCCCAGCTGGAAGCTGGGTCTCTTGTCACAAGGTTCCCCAGAGTGGCGGCCACCACTCGCTGCTAATTCTTCAGGCCCTGCTCCTAGAGTTTTCCTGTCACTCTCTCTACCACTGTCAGTGCAGCTGAATTTACAGAAAAAGGGGATTCTGTCATTCCTCTGACTGTGTGCAAGTTGGGACCATAGGTTTCAGAGGCTGTTCTGATCAAATCCATCTCAGATAAATTACAGGTTATGGTTGCATCTAACCAGGGGGAAAAGACAGCAGTTGAGGGCCCACCAACCCCTACTCCCACCACTGCAAGTAAATCCAAAAGTATAACAAACATACAGAATAAAAATCCTGCAGGAAATGCTGAGGAACATGTTACCTCTCCTGAAGGGGTGGACCCCCACCAGAGACCCTTGCTTTCTGAACTGTTCACCAAATCCAAAAAAGAAGCAACATGCAGGAGAAATGCTGTGTGGATCTGGTATAAGGGGGGCCTCTAATCCCAGCCTGATTGCCATTATATGGGAAAAAACCTGTTAAAAGACTCTTTGCATTTCTCCCCAGCTGAAGTCTTCACCTTGATTAACATATTGGGTGAAGACAATTTTGATGTTATCTTCAGGACCTCCCATGCCTTGGAACTTTTCTGGCAGCAGTACAATCAGGTCAAGTTCTCCCCCCTCCCCTCCCATGCTCTCCCTTTCTGGTCATTCCACTCATCGAGCCACTCATTAAATTTTATTTATTTATCAAGTCTAGGATTACAAATACCTTTGAGCCATGGCTCTTTTACAAAGGTTTCACGTCAGAGAAATACAAATTATGGGGAACATCAAGACAGGCATTACAACAATGTGGACATTGCAAACAGAGTACAGATTAATACAGTTCAAGGGTAGCATTGTAACAAGGCAGCCAGCAGCATTTGTCAGAGAAAATAGACAACAGATAAGAAGTGCAGAGTCATAGGAGAGGGAAGAGGGTAGGGGGGAGAAGGAATGTAGGAAGGGTGGCAAGAGGGTGAAAAGTGCAGCATTGGGTATACCAAGATGTGAGGGTAGAATCCAGAAGGAGGGAAGGGGGTGGGGACAACTAGAGCAGAAAGGGAAGTGGAGAAACAAGGTTAAGTTGGGCAGTCACAGGAGCTGTTGGTAGTGAGATAGTCCCGGAGCCTAGTTTTAAACATACCAATAGTTGGGGCAGAGGAGATGGTTGGGCTGAAGCCATTGAACCAGAGTAGTGCTCGATAAGCAAAAGAGCGTTGTCCCTGTGAAGTGTGACAGTGGGGGACTTTCAGTAGCTGTAGCGTGGATCTCCTAAGGCACCATTTGTTAATTCGGTGTTGTAACAGAGTTGAGACCCCAGAAGGTGCAAGGCCAAGGTAGATTTTTTTGACCGTGGAGCAGGTGAGAAACTTTATGCGGTTTGATAGTTGGAGCCAGCCAGTCTGAGTGTACAGGTCACATGTGTGGGTGAGACAGTGAGCACCAGTGATGAGCCGACATGCTTTATTTAAGGCAGTTGAGAGGCGTCTAAGGGTTGTGGTTGTGGCCGAGCCATAAATGATGAGACCATAGTCTATTACAGAGATCACAGAGCTCAGGACTGCAACCTTCAAAGCTCCTAGCATGAGGTGTGGTCTGTGTTTGTAGAGGAGACCAAGCCATGTATTAGCAGCTCTAGCTACATTATCTACATGAAGTCCATAGGAGAGATTAGGGTCAAGCTGAATCCCTAAGTATTTGAAGGACACCACCTGGTCTAGAGTGTTGCCCTGGGTGGTGGAGATAGCCAGTGTAGCAGCATTGTGTAGGTTATGAGAGCTGCAGAAGAGCATAGATTTGGTTTTCTTGTCATTGAGGACCAGTTTATGATTAAGAAACCATGTCTCTACAGAACTGAAACCAAGTTGAAGGTTGTGTTGAAGAGTTGCAGGATCTTTGTGAGTGGAGAATACAACAGCATCATCAGCATATAGTATGATCTGCTCAGAGCAATGGTAAGGGAAGGAGTCTAAGAAAAGGCTAAAAAGGAGGGGTCCCAGTATGGAAATTTGTAACTGCCATGTTCCAAAATGAAGGTGTCCATACTGAAGACATTGTGTATTGGTTAAATTTAAAATGTGATGTCCTCAGTGCTCCAGAACCCATCCTGGATTATGAACATTTCTGGACTGGCAGCTGGAAATTTCAAGTAAAACTGCATTAGTCCAATGAAGGGATTTGCCACATTCCAAACTATTTTCTTTCAGGTAGGGATCGGGGCAGGGGAGTTGTCTGTTTTTATGTGGGGCAACCTCACACTTGTTATAAGTGTGGGGCCCAGATGCATCTTTCCAAGGTTTGCGACAAACCCTGCTGTGCAAATTGTGGTGAGGCTGGGCACATCAATCATCACTGTGCAAATCATACAAAGTGTGACCTCTGTGAGGAGACCGGTCACAACTTTTTGAAATGCTCCTGAGCTGTTAAGAACAAGCTGCCTTCCATAAACCCTGATTCGCTAATTCAAGACGCTCAAGAAGCTGCTGAGTCAAGTCCTACTATATCTACCCCTCTGGAGTGTGCCATTCTCTTTATGGAAGATGCCCCTACAAAGTCTAAGAAGGTTAAAGAAAATCTACCCCTGAAACCAGACAATACACAAGGAACTGTCATTTCTAACACTGGCTCTATTTTGGAACTTCAGCCAGTCTGTTACGAAGACCCTTCCCCACCTGTTGAGACTGTGGACAGTTCAAAGTCAGCTACAGTCATTCTACCCCCCAAGCCTGAGCAAACATATATAGGGCCTAGACATTCCTCATGGAAATTAAAACCTATTCCTGAACCCCCTTGAATGGTCACTACAAATCCTTTTGATGTCTTACCTGCAAACCAAGAATGGGGTAACTTAGATATGGAGTTGGGAGAGTCTGATTCTGCATCCCAGAATTCTGGCCTTCCTAAAATACCTTCAGATCAATCTGGGTATAAGGAGAAAAAGAGAAAAATGGAAGAAAAATAGCTTCTAATTTGAATGTCTAGTTTGTTTTCAGCTAATGTACAGTATGTAGTCTACTGCATTATGAAAAAAGGCATGCTATTTTTCAACAGCTGCATAATCAGAAATATAACATCCGTTTTTTACAGGAATCATGGGTAAATTCCATAGATCAGTCCAGGTTATTCCAGTTAGAATGTTTTTTGGGGCCCTTCTTTTTTGTCTTTTGGGTGTGATAGAGCTGATGGGATGGCTGTATTATTTCAGTTTTCCTCTTTCACACTGCCTGAACTTATGGATGTAATACCTGGAAGGCTGCTTATTATAGATGGTACGTGGGAATCTACTCCATGCAGATTCATTACAGTCTATGGTCCTCAGTCTAAGGCTGAGAGGGTTGACCTCTTGACCTCCCTCCAACCTTTTTAAGTTGCCTCCAAAAATATATTTTTGGCTGGTGATTTCATTGTTGGTTTTTAAAAAATTAGACCCAAGCAATAGGGAGAAAAAAAACAATATTGCAATTCTCATGCATTTGAGAAATGCATCAAAACTGCTGACCTTGTTAATTGCTCAAACTCTCTGAAGGAGGGTCCTTCTTTCACCTACAAAAGAGTAAATTTACTACAGCCATCGATCATTGTTTTATTTCTCAAAATGTTACCCTGGCTTCTTTTGCTGTTTGTCCCTTTGAATTTTCTGATCATGCCTTTTTAAGACTACACATACAAGGTCCTTTTTCTGACTCTGTCAAGCAAACTAGATAGAAACTGATGGAACTAGATGGAAGCTGAACTAAAAAAAGACCAAGGGAGGGATAGTGAGGCTCAATAAAGAGGAGGGGAGGTGGGCAGAGTGTGACAGTGAAAAGGCAGAGATCCTGAATGAATACTTTTGCTAAGTATTCACAAAAGAAGAGGGGGGTACCTAAACCAAACAATAGAGGCACTCTGGATAGGTGGGGTTGATACCAGTCCATTCACAGAAGAAAGGGTCCTGAAAAAAACTCCTAAAACTCAAGGTGGACAAAACAATGGGGCCTGACGGGATTCACCCCAAAATTCTAAAAGAACTAAGTGGAGAACTAATGAGACCACTGACTACCCTTTTTAGCAAATCATGGGCAGATGATGTGGTACCTGAGGACTGGAGGAAGGCAGATGTTATTCCCCTCTACAAAAGTGGGAGCAAGGCAGGAAACTACAGACCTGTTAATTTGACCTCAGTGGTAGGGAAAATTATGGAATCACTTCTGAAAGAAAGAATTGCTGAGTACCTAGAATTCAGCAGGGCACAGGACCCAAGGCAGCATGGATTTACAGCTGGGAGGTCATGTCAGGAGAATCTAGTTGATTTCTTTCACTGGATGACCAAAGAAGTAGTAGACCAGGGAGGGGCTGTTGATGTGGCCTACCTAGACTTTAGCAAGGTATGTGACACAGTCCCACACAAAAGATTAATAAACAAGTTACCCAGCCTGGAAGTGAGTCCCAGGTTGATAATCTGGATAGAAAAATGGCTGGACAACAGGGCACAGAGGGTAATAGTAAATGGAGTCCACTCCGAGGAAAGGAAGGTTACTAGCGGGGTACCTCAGGGTTCAGTACTGGGACCAGTACTCTAATCTTTTTATAGGTGAGATTACAGAGGGGCTAGAAGGGAAAGTATGCCTCTTTGCAGATGACACAAAGATCTGCAACAGGGTTGATACACAAGAAGGAGTGGAAAGGATGAGAAGGGACTTGTCAAGGTTGAAGGAATGGTCAAAAGTATGGCAGCTTAGATTCAATGCAAAGAAGTGCTAAGTAATGCACCTGGGAAACAAAAACCCAGGGGGAAGAGTACACAATGGAGGGGAGGTACTAACAACAACAAAAATGGAATGGAACCTGGGGTAGTCATATCAGATTATCTAAATGTAGGCAAGCAATGTGAGAAGGCAGTAAGGAGGGCTGAGGGGATATTGGGATGCATGGGGAGAGGCACCACCAGTAGAAAACAAGAAGTTGTTATCCCTCTGTACAGACAGTTGGTGAGACCCTGTCTGGAGTATTGCATGCAGTTCTGGAGACCCCATCTCCGTAAGGACATAGACAGGATAGAGGCAGTCCAGAGGAGGGCAACAACAATTGTGCAGGGTCTGCATCAGAAGCCATATGAAGAGAGACTGAAGGAGCTTAATATGTATAAATACCCCAGAGGAAAGGAGGGAGAGAGAGGACGTGATAGAAACATTTAAGTACCTCAAGGGACTCAACAAAGTCCAAGAAGGTAGAATCTTTCAGAAAAAGAGATGTACAAGAACAAGGGGGCACAGTTTAAAGATTGAGGGGAGATGGTTCAGGGGCAACATGAGGAAGTATTTTTTCACAGAAAGGGTAGTGGACATGTGGAACAGCCTTCCAGAGGAGGTAGTGGGGTCAAAAACAGAGGGGGAATTCAAGAATGCATGGGACAGACATAAGGCAATTCTGAGGGGAAGGTAGGAGGAAGTAGGCTGTTGGTTAACTAGGATCTGCAGCTTATCTAGAAGGTAAGTAAATGGGCAGACTGGGTGGGCTATGCGGTCCTTATCTGCTGTCAAAGTTTATGTTTCTACTTCTGTCCTACAGGATCCACAAGTCATTTCAGGAATCACTACCCTTTTATTGGCAAGGACATCTGTTTATGATTTACAAGATGAAATAGCCTGCTAGTGGGCTGACACCGAATTAGATATTAGAAGGTGGTTTCAAAACTACGGGGTTTCTAAAGCCCGTAATGATTTTTTTCACTATCTCAAATTACGTACACAGCTTCAGTATCTCTACTCTCTGGTCTCTACACATAGATTTGATTACACATAGCAAATAAATACCATTAAAACACAAATGAAAGCTGTACAATATGATAGAGCTAAGTCTTTTCAGGCTGAACTGGAATATGGTATAAAAAAACAACTGAAGACCTGTTCGAAGCCTGTAAAAATAGAAAAGCTGCCACTTCCTTCACCATGCTAAGAAATCCAGTTGGTGATTTGGTTACCTCTAAAGAACAGTTGTCTGCCATTGTCTTGGACCACCTTCTATCTTTTAACAAAACTCATTCCCCTTCAAAATCCAGCATTTTTTCTTAAATGAATACCTGCTCGCGACAGCTCTCTGCAGAGGAAGCATCTGCACCAACAGTTTCAGTTTCTTTAACAGAAATTGAATCCACAATTCTTTCTCAGAAACCAGGAATTTCACCAGGTGAAGATGGTTTACTGTATGAGTTTTATAAAATTTTTCCTCAATTCTGGTTGTTTGTCAAGAAGCTGTGTTTTCTGCCTTTTTTAAGCAAAAGACTTTTCCTGAATATTTTACTACTGCCCTTATTATTTTTCAAGTCCACGGACAAGTTGGACATCCAGAATTGGAGACCTATTGGCATTTTAAATGCTGATTTTAAAATACTGTCCCTGATCTTAAATAACAGATTGAAAACTTCTTCACAGCTACTCATACAACCTTCTCAGTTTTGTGGATTACAGAAGTATAAAATACAATACCCACTATTGATTATTAGGGACATTATAGAACATTACAATGCCCATGGAAAATCCTGTATCATTTTATCACTTGATCAGAGCAAGGCCTTTGATCGAGTCAATCATCTGTTCCTGTTTTCCATTTTAGAGGCATATGGGATTCCACTATGCTTTATAAACTGGTTAAAACTGTTATATTCTGGTACAATAAATAAACCCATCATCTTGGGACACAGCATGTTATGTTTAGAAATATCTTCAGGTGTTAGGGCTATTCATTGAGCCCCCTGATATATATATATACACACACACACACACACAGTATAATATATATATGTGTGTGTGTATGTATGTATATTTTCCCTAGATCTTTTTCTTTGTCATTTAGTATCTTCTCATCTGTTGCAAGGCCTAGTGGGAAGTGGTCTTCGGGGTGAAATTATTGTGTTGGTTTGTGCAGATGATATATGTCTATTTTTGGCTGATGTTAAAGATATTCCTGCTTTTTTACATGAAATGCAGCTATATGCTTCTGAGTCAAACGCAGTACTAAACATAATCAAATGTAATGGCACAAGTTTTGCAGATCAGAACCCTGATCCAGTAATTATAGAGGGTATTCTGTGGGGGCCTGGTCCCAACAAGATTTTGGGAGTACAGTTTGCCTCTTGAAACTTATCCTTTCAAAATTGGGATAGGACCTTATAAACATGTGAAGTCAAAGTCCAACAATGGAAAGGGTGGAAGCTTTCCAAACTCAAAAGAATTCAAGTCATTAAGAAATTCCTGATCCTTTGCCTATTGTATGTGGCTATGATTTCCCCCCTTTCCTGTTTCCTTAGAAACAAGGTTGTACGGTTGTTTTTTCCAGATGTTGTGGGGGAGCTATTTAAGCCCTTTTAAATTGTGCTTTGCATATCTTCCTAACAAAAATGGAGGGCTCGGTATGGTGGACCGCACTGTGTTCTTCCATTCGTTATTTGTTTCCCAAATCGTATGGTTGGGTCTGAATCCTTCCTTTACTTTAACTGAGAAATGGATTAAAAACAATTTAGGTCACTATTTTTCTGTTTGGGGGACCACACCCCCTAAAATATCACCACATCTAGGCATTCCAGTGTACTTTAAATCTGTGGTGCAAAAACTTTTTAAGTGTGGCCTTTCAAAAACCCAGATAATACAGCAGGCTGGCCCCTTTTTGTATCAGTCAGTAAAGCAGAAAATTCATCCAGCTGAACCAGAATTTAAAAATGGTACTCACTCTCAAAATAAAAATGTTTTAGTACAACTCAATACTCCCTGCATACCCCGTCATATGTGGGAACTTCTCTGGCTCTCCTCTTATGGAAGATGAAATGTCAAAGCTAATAATAAACACAAAGCAAAAGAAGACAGATACTGCCCCTATAGAAGCTGTTGGGCACAAGAGGAGACAATGGAGCATTTCTTACTTAACTGCTCCCATGTGGTATCTTTATGGCAATATTTGGCCACCAGGTGGAAAATACCTTGGTTAACTACACTGATCTATGATATTATTGTTCTGGATAAATATTCATTATAACCCGTTTTTTTTTTCATAAAGAGACTCTAGCAGTATTTTTCTGTTGTCTAAAGTATTATCTGTGGCAAGCTCTTTGCCAATGGGTTTTGCAACAGCAGTTGATGTCCTTTAAGACCTTTAGCACACTATGTAAAAATGCATTAGTTTCTGCATATAAGGCTGATATTTTTGTATTTCCTTCTGACAAGGTTAACAGACGGTGGAAAGGATTTTTGCATTTCATCAAATATGAATAGTATGAATTTGTCATTTATGATATGATATCTTAAATGCTCTAAAACAGCTGTTACCTGAAGTTTAAACATTAACTTTCTGTGTTTTGGGGGATTTCCCCCACTTTTTTTGAAAGATTATAGGTATGAACAATGGACATTTAGAGTCCAATGGGACCAGACTACAGACAACCTGAAACAGGAGGTCCTAGTCTCTTCCTTGGTGAAAAGAGTTCCATGGTAGAAAAAAACATCAGTTCTCGGGGGGCTTTTGTTATTCCTTTCCTTAGCAGATTATTACCTCAGATGCTACAGGCATGGGCTGGGGAGCTCATCGGGGGCCACATCAAAGATAAAAAGATAAGGGACATGGTCCCCACTGGAGTCCTCTCTCCATATCAATGTTCTGGAGATGAGAGCTATGCTTTATGTCCTCCTGGCCTTTCAGACTCAGCTGTCCCCAGGCCTTTTGTTGGTGCAGAAGGACAACATCAGTGTCATCCATTATATCAACAAGCAGGGGGTACTCACTCACACCCTCTCCACAGGGAAGTGATGAGAGTGTGGTACTATGCTCTGGACCACGGCCTAGAACTGTCAGCCATCCATGTTCCAACCCCCTCATACTGCACTACAGTGTCAGTACTGGGATTTAACCCAATGCTGGTGTGGGGATTTAAGCAGGGGGATATGCTGGTTATGTGGCAGGGTGAGAGAGTAAGGGGATAAGATGGGGGTAGAAGGGATGAGTGCATGGGCAGGAACCGAACGAAGACAGGAGAGAGTAGTAGAGCTAAGCAAAGAAGGTGAGAGAAGGGCAAACAAAAGAGCGTATAGTATTTTGTTTTTGTTGACCAGGAAAGGACCACTAGATAGTACTGCATTTTTCAAGCTCGTTCGGGAGCCCAACCCAGTTTAAGGTGTTGGTGGTATTTTTAGTGAGTGGAGCAAATTTGGCCTGCACACGAGGTCACGTGATGGCGTCTGTCTAGACGGCTGCATGGGCTTGGAGCTCCCCCCGCTCGTCGCGGTTTTAGCGTTTTTTTTCTTAAATCGCGATTGCAAATTGCCCAGATTGTTACCGGAGGAGAATCACTTACCTGTATAACTGCTGTTCCTCTTATTGGTCCTGGGTTAGCGCGATTTTGTGGGAGATGGAGGCCGATATGAAGCAGGCCCCAGTTACACACCCTCCTGCCTCTTCGAACAAAGCGGCTAAAAACAAAGGAATCAAGGACCGGTAAGCCTGAACGGGCTGAGGACAAAGCAACAGCGCCCTTCCTTAACTGAAGATAAGTTCATGCATGAACTCAGCTCTATTAAAGACATCCTGAAGGATCTCGCAGCTGAGATGAAGTCTTCATGCTCGATTTATCGTCAGTCTCCACCAGGGTTGAGGATGTCGAGGCCAGGGTATTCTCGGTGGAAAGAAGGCAGGACAGATCGGGGGCACGGTAGACGACCTGAGACAACAAATTAAGAAGCTGCAAAACAAAGTTGAAGACCTTGAAGGACGTAACCGCAGAAACAATCTGCTGATATTTGGTCTGCCTGAATTGGAGGAAGTGCCTGACATTCTTGCTTTCCTTCAAACGTTTCTAGTGAAGGTGGTTGGGCCCTCGTCAATAAGCTCCCTATATCATCTGGAGCGTGCCCACCGGTCCCTACGGCCCAGACCCCCACCAGGTTCCACTCCACGGCCCATAATTGTTAAATTTTTAAGCTATTTGGAACGCCAGCATGTTTTCCTAAAAGCAAGAGAGCACAAGGAGATCCTGTGGGGCTCATCCAAACTGTGAATCGCTCAAGATCTCCCGAAGGAGACGAGGGAGAAGAGGGCTGCCTTCCATCAGGTTGTGTCCAAATTGATCCCTGCTTCAATCCCTTCAAATGACATATCCTGCAACCCTGAAGATTACAGTCGGAGGCTCTGTCTACATTTATCGTCACGGACTTGGCCCTGAGTGAACTTACCTCCAAGTTACGGATCTATTCAAGAAACCTGGATGAAGGACTTATACTTTGTTTGCTAGTTATATTTTGTGCTGCCTATGCCTGCTTTCAATGTTGCTGCTGGTACTACTCATCTAGGGTAGGCCGAGGAAAGGCGATTAGGTTGCTCGCTTCCCCTTGGGAGATAGCCTTTGATTCTTCCCTGGTCGGTTGCCCTTTATTCTCCTTCCTTCTGCCATCTCCCTCCTCCCTTAGGTCTTTTCCTACCTTGTCCGTTTTTTCGGCTGCAGGGTGGAGTGGTGGTCATTAGGGGCTGGTTAAATCTCGTCGTCATGTTCCCGGTCGGTAGGGAGGAACTAAGTTCTGGGCTGGTGTTTCCTAGGACTTCCGGGGAGGACATTTTGGTCCGTTTTCTAACTTGGCCCTGGAAACAATGCCCCAACACTGAATTGACCGTGAAGTGAGCTCTTCTACCGGACACTACTTCAAGTGGATAATCCTATTGAGGGTGAGCTGATTTGTTTTCCTTTGGGAAATGGTCTTCCGATGATCGAAATCGAGCTGTGAGTAACTGGCTGGGTTGGTTTCGTGTATTCTGACGATCTCCTGTGTTGCCGTTCATACTTGGGGGTTGGATATTGCCTGCTACTACAGGCCTCACGGCCTCTTTTTTTTTTTTTCTTCAGGATGGCATCTATATCGCCAGTAGGTGGCGACTGGGGGGGGGGTCCATGGCCTTTGGATGCCTTATTGCGAGCCTGAGATTGGGGGGTTGGCTAACCCCTCCCGGGTGATGATATTGACTTGGGGTATAGGTTTGGAGGTATGGGCACTCTCTTGGCCCTGGGTAGGTTGTCTTCAATATTCACCTGGGATTTGGGGGTTCGCAATGGGATTTGGAGGGCCAGAACTGGTTTATTCCGTTTGGATAATATGCTCATTCTGGTCTTCCCCTGTATATAGTTTTTTGGGGTTTTTTGTACTTTTCACTGGTTTTGTGGGACTTGGGGTTGGGGGGTTGGATTGGTTGTTAAGGACTTTTTTTAGGATAGGAGTTAGGGTGGGGGGTCGGAATTCATCACGGACTGGTTTATATAGGACACCTGGGAGACTGAGTTTGGTCGGGGGGGTCAGGTGGGTTGCTGACTGTCTCTCCCTGTTGGGCTTGAGTCTTATTTTTCAGGGGTGTTTATGGTTTACGATGGGGTGGGTTTGTTTTGGGCTGGGTCCTTTTTGGATTTAACTACAGTGAACTTAATGGGTACATTGTCGGGGGGGTGCACCCTACCTTTTTCTACAATTATATGACTGCCTGGTTATTTCTAACTTGTTTACGGTATTTTAAAATGTTAAAATGTCTCTGAAAATTGCTTCTTGGAATGTACGTGGACTCCGGGACCGGGTCAAACGTCTCCAGATGTTTCGACACTGTTCATTAATGTGTGTCGACATTCTCTTTCTTCAGGAGACACACCTCACTCAGTCGGACGCTAATTTGCTATCTCGGTCAGGTTTCTCCTATTCTTATCTGGCTGGTAATTCCTGCTATAGTAGGGGGGTCGAAGTTCTTATTAAAAAACAGGTCTTATTTACTGCAGAGAAGACGGTGGCGGATGTGGAGGGGAGATTTGTCTTGATTCAAGGGGTTCTTAATGGTGAAAATGTTGTCTTAGGATCTATATACGGTCCAGTCGGAGGAGATTCTAGTTTTTTTAGGTCTCTTACGGAGAAATTGATTAGTTTCCTCCCGGCTCAATTTATACTAGGAGGAGATTGGAACCTTCCTTGCTCGCTGACTTTGGACAGAGACCCCCAGGATAAGCGCCCACCTTCTCTGGCCCATAGAGCCTTTTCAGATTTAAGAGCACTGTTAGGTTTGTGCGATCCCTGGAGACTTGCTAACCCTGCTCTTCAGGTCTATACCTTTCTCTCTCAATCTCATGCTACCAAATCTCGTCTGGACATGATTTTGATTAGTGTTTCTTTTCTCTCAAGTTTTGGTCTAGCTGGTATTGACCCAATTATTCTTTCTGACCATGCAGTTGTCTGGATTAAACTCTCCCTTAATCCTGAATACTCACGGGATTCGGTTTGGAGGCTGAACACACAGCTCTTAAAGGACTCGAGACTGTATCTAATATAAGCTCCTTGATATCAATATTTTGGCAGAGAACCTCAACTCTGTTCCTAGATTTGATCTGGTCTGGTCTGCTCTTATGTTTTTTAAGGGGTGAGTTTATCAAGACGGCCTCCTTCAGAAGGAAAAGGGGACTTGCTGACTCCTTAATTTTGATGGGTAGAGTTCGGGATCTGGAGGCTAAATACCTCTCAACTTCCTCCTTGACTGATCTCAAGCAGCTTTTGGTAGTCAAGGACAAGTATATGGATTTCTTAAGGGAGAAAACTAAATATGCTCTTATTAAGACCCAAGCAAAGTACATTGACCAGGGAGAAAAGTCTGGTAAGCTCTTAGCAAAGTGTCTCCGGGTACTTGAGAGTTCTAGGCTTATTCCTTCTCTGGTCTCCCCTTCTGGGGAAGCTGTCATTGCGCCTGAAGATTGCCCACGCCTTCAAGGGATTCTATGCGGATTTGTACAGTGAGCTGGAGAGGTCGATTCTGTCTCTGACTTAGACAATTATTTAGGTGAGATTGACATTCCCTGCTTATCTGAGGCTCAGCGGGCTACTTTGTCTGCCCCCATTTCAGAGGAGGAAGTTGAGAGGGCTATTGCTTCTCTCACTCCAGACCGTACGCCGGGGCCTGATGGGTTCCCAGCCAGTTTTATAAGACTTTCGTTAAGGACCTGGTACCCTCCCTCCTCAGGCTCTATGACTATCTGGCCTCAACCTCGGAAATAGACCCATCGCTTTTTGAGGCAACCATTGTCTTAATTCCTAAGCCTGACAAGGTTCTCACGGACCCAGCTAGATACAGACCTATATCACTCCAGAACTATGATATGAAGATCCTTGCTAGGATTCTGGCTGACCGTATCAAGAAGGTATGGTCTGAGCTGCTGAGTCCTGAGCAGGCTGGATTTGTGCCTGGTAGATCCTCGGCTGATCATCTGAGGACCTTTTCAGATATCTCCCAGTATGCTCAATCCTTTCGCACCCGGGCGATTTTGGTTTCTCTTGACGCCGAAAAGGCTTTTGATCGTGTTGACTGGGGGTTTCTTTGGGCTGTGCTCGAGAAGATGGGCTTCCCGCTTGCCTTTGTTAACAGAATCCGGGTGTTTTACAGTTGTCCTTCTGCCAAAGTATATTGTAATGGGGTATTTTCTTCTCTTTTCCGTCTTTATGCGGGTATTAGACAGGGCTGTCCACTCTCGCCTCTCTTATTCAATTTGTATTTGGAACCTCTTCTCAGAAGGATTAAGGCTTCGCCCTGATCAGAGGAATTACTTTGTGTCAAAAAGAACTGGTCCTCTCAGTATATGCCGATGATATCCTTCTACATCTGTGGAACCAGTTGAGTCTCTTAGGGAGGTGCTAGGCTGATTGAGAGGTTTGGGGTCTTTTCGGTTATAGGTTGAATGTTTCAAATCCGAGATTTTCCTCTTAATGTTCATGCCAGCAAGGCTGAGTTCTCCTCCTTTGGTATGAAGTGGGCCCCTAGATACATTAAATATTTAGGATCCTTTTTCTACTGACTCTTCTCTTTTGAAGGAGTTAAATATGGACCAGCTCAGGGACTCGGTTACACAGGACCTCCAACGTTGGTCAGCTCTCCCCATGTCACTCTGGGGTCGGATAAATGTGATTAAGATGAATGTCCTTCCCAGAGTGTTCTATCCACTGAACTTGGTAAATCTTAGGCTACCTGTTTCCTATATTCAGCAGTTTCACACGCTCTTCTCTCAGTTCATCTGGTCCAAGAGGGCAGTTAGGCGTTCTTATGGTAAATTATCTCTCTAAGGATAGAGGAGGTCTCAGATTGCCCAATCTCCTGTTGTATTACTGGGCTGCGATCTCTTAGGCTGGGAAGGTGATTTTCTGTCGAACCGATGTTTCTTGTCCTATCTGGCTTCAATTAGGGTTTTTCCCTCGCTGCAATCAAATTTGATAAGCATGCTCTTTTACCTACCCCAAAATTGCTTGCTAAGTGGATCCCGGATAATGTTATAAGGACTGCTATTGCAGTCTTTGGCAATGTCTGAGGCATTTCCATGTTTCCACGCCGACTTGGGCAGCCAGTTGTTGCTAATCCTAATATTAAGTTAGGTAATTCATGGATTGGTCCTGACTGGCTGCCGCAAATCAAGGAGGCTAGTCTGGGGAACTTTTTTAATATTAATTCCCTTCTCTCCTCCAGTGGTATTCTTGAGAAGTTTCATATTCCTAGTCGGTCTATTTTCAAGGTTTACCAACTGAGGCACTTAATCAATCGGAGATTTGGCTCTTCCCCTGGGGAGTCAGTGGTCTCTCCTTTTCTTTCTGAAGTGGTTAGACTTGCTTCTCAGTCTCATTCTGTCTCTTCGATATACTCCTTTCTTCTGGACTATAACTCACCTGATGGGGCTGCTGGTTCGGATGTTTGGACTCATCTCCTGCCCGGGAATTCTTTTGACTGGCTTGGGCTTTGGAAGGACCTTCACAGATATCATACCCAGGACAGGTTTCGCAACCCAGTACTACATTGTTAATAATCTGTACTACACCAGCTAAGCTATCTCAATTTGAGAAGGTTTCCCATCCTAGCTGTTTCAGGTGTTTGCATGGGGATGGAAATATCGTTCATATATTCTGGGACTGTCCTAAAGTGGCTCCGCTGTGGTCTCAGATTAAAAACTATCTCGATCCTTTATTAGGTCTGTCTGGCTTTTTCAGTCCTGAGGTGTGTGTCTTTGGGGATTTTTCTCGGGTTGACAGTGCTGAACGAAGATATCACATGGCCATGGTGGCTATGGCTGTTAAAAAAATGGTGTTAAGACATTGGACTGACCAACTGGTCCTGTCATTTGCCGATTGGTTAACTGAATTATTATCGTATCTCCAGTCCGAAAAACTAGCTGCTAGTCTTAGAGGGCGATTGGATCTGTTTCACAGGAGATGGGGTAAATTACAGGCTCTATGTCTGAAGTAAATTGGGTCTCCTTTATTATGACCCGAGTCCCTATGTCCACATGCACTTTTGTCTTCATTTCTTTCCGTTAGCTCAAATATAACCAGTTTTTTCTTCTTGATGTAGCTATACCTATGTCTGTTTGCTACTATGATTTTGATTTACTGTTAGTAGATGTTTATTCTATTATTGTAGTAATGCATGGTGGGTGCACCCTGGGAGGGAGGGGGTTTGGGTTGGAGGGGTGGGTGGTGTTGTGAGGTGTCACGGTTTATGTTGTTGCGGATTTTGTATGGGTTTCTTTGGTGGGGTTGGGTGGATACTTTTTGTATATCTCTGGGATATGTCTCTAGGGGGGGATGGGAATTTCGTTTCTATGTTTGTTGTTTACATGTTTATATCCTAACCTATTGTAGAAATGTTTTTCCAGATATGTTTGGATACCGTTTTCCTTTTTTATATTCTTAAAACAATAAAATTCAAATTTCAAAAAAAAAAATTTGGCCTGCACACACCTGGGACCTTCTGCCATATAAATTTCTTTCCTGTTTTGATCACTCTACAGGTCTTTCTGGATCAAAATAAAAGTTGCCCAAGATTGACATTTAGATTTTAGGCAGGCAATGAGATTTACTTGGTTTTGGAAATCTTTGGTATTCCTTTTTGTTCTCATTTTACTTTGTTCAGTATAACATATTTTCTCAGATTAAAAATTGTCTTTAGCTTTCCCTAGCAACTAGTCCTGTGCATTTGCCAGTCTACTTCACAACCTGCTCCTGTTTGACCTGGATCTTCTGCTCCCCTTCTCTTCTTTCCTGTTACCCTACTCACTTTGCTGACAAACAAGTTGATCTGTCCTACCCATCTTTGCATCCCTTAACTATCTGAAATTCACTGCATACCCATACTGCTATTTAATTAGACCTGTACTAATTTACTATATAATTACCTAGTACCTCTATATTTTTTTCTTGTCTCATAATTGCACTTTGGTCATGTGTTTTGCATAGAATGTGGTCATCCTCTCAGTTCTAATGCTACACTTTCTACTACTTCCCTCCCCCTTCTCCCTGATGCTGCCTCTCCAGAAGACCCAACCTAACCCCTTTGCCCCCCACCTCCTTGCTCCACCTCCCCTCCCCCTAACCAACCTGACTCTGGGCAGGTTCTGCTGTCCTCTGTTCCCTGACCGCTCTATCCACCCTAGTGTTCTGAATGCCCCCTTTCTAAACTTAGAATTATTCCATCATTGCTGTCACCCCTCCCTTTACCTCCCTCCCTTTACTTTTCACAAAAGACTGTAGTGGCTGGCTGCAATTTTCCCTCCACTCATCCTTCTCCTTCTGGTGATGAGGAACTCAATCCATGCCCACCTCCCACTCCCTGTCTCTCCCCTCCCTTTGTTCCTCCTCCGTCTCCACTGCCATCTGCTCCTTACCCAAAGGACTCCAAATTATTCACCTGAATGCAAGGAGTCTTCTTTCTACAGTTAACACACTCAAGGTTTGGTGCTACATACCTACCAGGATGTCCTCTGCATAATGAAAATGTGGCTCTCCTCCTGCATCCCAGACTTCCACTGGGCACTAACTACCAACTGATTCATCAGGACAGAGTCAAATGTTGCAGTGGAGTAGAAATTTACACTTGTCAATGCCTCTCCTCCCACAAGGTCCCTAAGGAGGCTATCTTCTCCTTCCATGAATCAGTCCTCTTAAAACTCTTCCTCGCAGCTACCACCCCAATTTTTGTTGTGTCCTCTACGTACCTCTGAAATCCTCTTCCAGCTCCCTCCCAAACACCCTTTTCTTGTAGGCTGCATTTGGAGAATTTATACTCCTGGGTGAATAAAATCTAAATTGACTGTTCCCCACACCTCTTCACATAGTCCACTCCACTGAACCTCTAAATCTCACTCAGCTCCTCGGAAACCCATCAGGCTTAACCCTCTCATCTTGAATAATTCCCTACTACATTGGGTGCTGTTCTCCCACCCCCGAAGGATTGCAGCTTCCAGAACCCTTCCTGACACTTTTAATGACCACTGTCTAACTTACTGTGCCATAAAGGTTCACCTTCCATCTACTGTATGTCGCCCAAGTAAATTTGGTACTGGCCACTCTAGTTTCTCATCTCTGATGCCCTTCTAGCTGATCTCACTCATGCTGACTGGTCCCCTGTGTTCTCTGCACTAGACATTGACAAGGCCCTGTCCAATTTTAAGGACATCTTAAATGAGGTTTGAGACATAAATGCTTCTCCTAAAAAAATGAGAGTTAGGCACCATCACCACCATTGTATCACCCCAAACCTCACTGAGATGTTCAAAAACTGTGATCTGCTGTGGGCAAAAATCAAGCACACTTGCACTTCTGCTGATCTCCAGTTTTAAAGGCACCCTTACAAACTACAGCTCCAAACCTGTTCAAACAACTGAGGCCCACTTCTACAGGAACTGCCTCCAGACCAACCTGAGCTTTCAGGCTAATTTCTGGAAGGTGTTGCACTACCTCTTCAGCCCTCTTGTCCAGGCCTCCCCATCCCTACTTGTGGATGGGTCACTGATCTCCATTTCCCAATCAGTCGCTTCACACTTTAACCACTTGTTCACTACCTGTGCACAACCTAGCCAGTCCTTGTCAGACATCTGTTGGCTCCCTCCCTCTCTCTCTCCCCTCCTGATTTTTTTGACTTACCTCCAATCACCCAACAGGAAGTTCTTCAAGCCCTCTTGTAACTCAACACATCAACATGCAGCCCTGATGGGCTTGCTCCATCCCTCCTTCAAATATCTGAACCAGTCATAAGCGCTCCCCCCTCACTTTCCTTCAGAACCTAGCCTTCTCCCTGTGTTCTGTTTTTAAAGCCTGGATATTATCTATGGCCCTGCCCCTCTACAAAGGATGATACCCCTCTATTCCAGGTAATTGTAGACGAATCTCCTTACTCCCCTCTCTAGCAAAGTTCCAGGAATCCCTTGCATTTGCTATTTTCACCTCTTTTCTCAACTTCTCATCTATCCTTTCTCCGTCACAGTCAGGTTTTAGAAAGGACCACTCCACCATCTTCCCCCTACTCCGAGTGACTGACTCCATCCACACAGGGATGGAGAAAGGCCACATCACTGCATCCATTTTCATTGACCTGGCCAAGACTTTTGATTCAATATCCCACCCATCCAACTGAACAAAGTTGCCTCTGCATGCCTCTCCACCACCTCCATAAGCTGGTTTCAGTCCTATCTGACAGACCATCAACAGTCCATGCAGGTAGGGAGCCATATGCCTCCTACCCCTCCTGGCTGGCATGCCCCAAGGTTCCACACTGGACTGTGCACTTTTTTTATATTCCTAAATGACCTCCCCTCAGCCTGCTTCTCGTCCCACATACACACGTGTGCTGATGATATAGTTATGTATATTTCAGGCCACTCAGTCAAACCTGTTGAAGTCCTGCTACAGCTTGACTTTCAAAATATGCTGTTGTGACTCCTGAGATCCTCAAATATATCTGTCAATACCAAAAAAAAACCCAGTTTCCATGGCAGATGTTAACTGGAGCACCTTTGCTGTAGACACATCCAAGAGCAGGGCCATTCTCGATGCCCCACAGGGGGCATGCCTCAGACAGGTAGTTTTGGAACCCACTCATGAGGGACCAATTTTAGACCTTGTACTCTCAAATGGGGATAGTGAGAGCATCTCAGATCTAGAAGTGGGTAGCCATCTGGGAACAAGTGACCACCAAACAGTGTGGTTCACGATAAACTCAGCTACAGAGTCAAGCCATACAAAAGTGAGGGTACTGGACTTCAGGAGGGCTGACTTTGGCAAGATGGGAGAATGCCTTAGAAAAGCACTAGGAAACAGGCAAGAAAGAGGGGTGGATCAACAATGGGGAAACATCAAAACTGCCATCACAGAGGCAACAAGCCTTTGTGTGAAGCAAATAAATCAAAACAAAAGAAAAAGCCACTATGGTTCTCAAAAGAGGTGGCAGGGAATGTTAGGGAGAAAAAGATAGCATTTAGGAAGTATGAGGAAACACAGAAGGAGCAGGACAGAGAACTGTACCAGTTAAGGCAGAAGGAAGCAGGGAGGAAAGTCAGAATAGTAAAGGCCCAAACTGAGGAAAAGATAGCCACTCAGTTAAGAAGAGGGGATAAAACCTTTTATAGGTACATCAGGGAGTGTAGAAAGACAAAGGGAGTGATAGTGAGGCTGAATAGAATGGACAGTGGGTGGGCAGAGAGAGACAGTGAAAACAGCAGGGATACTGAATGAATACTTCTGCTCAGTATTCACAAAAGAGGAGGAGGGGGAGGCACCTAATCCAATTAACAGAAGCATTCTGGATGGGGGGGATGATCCCAGTCCTTTCCCAGAAAAAAGGGTTCTGAAAGAACTCCTCAAACTGAAGGTGGACAAAGCAATCGTGCCTGATGGGATTCACCCCAGAATTCTAAAATAATTAAGGGGAGAACTAGTGACACCACTGACTACACTTTTTAACAAATCATGGGAGGATGGTGTGGTACCTGAGGACTGGAGGAAGGTGGATGTGATTCTCCTTCACAAAAGTGGGAGCAAGACACAGGCAAGAAACTACAGACCTGTCAGTTTGACCTCTGTGGTAGGGAAAGTGATGGAATCACTTCTGAAGGAAAGAATTGTTGAGTACCTAGAGACCAGTGGGGCACAGGACCCAAAGCAGCATGTGTTCACAGTGGGAAGGTCATGTCAGATGAATCTAATTGATTTCTTTGACTGGGTGACCAAAGTAGTAGACCAGGGAGGGGCTGTGGACATGGCCTACCTAGACGTTAGCAAGGCATTTGACACAGTCCAACACAAAAGATTAATAAACAAATTAACCAGCCTGGAAGTGGGTCCCAGGGTGGTAGCTTGAGTAAAACATTGGCTGGACAACAGGATGCGTAAGGTAATTGTAAATGGAGTCCACTCTGAAGAAAGGGGGGTTACTAGTGGGGTACCGCAGAGTTCAGGACTGGGTCCAGTCCTTTTTTATGTCTTTATAAGTGATATTGTAGAGGGACTGGAAGGAAAAGTATACCTCTTTGCAGATGACACAAAGATCTGCAACAGGGTTGATGCACAAGGAGGTGTGGAAAGGATGAGAAGGGACTTGGCAAGGTTGGAGGAATGGTCAGAAGTATGGCAGCTTGGATTCAATGCAAAGAAGTGCAAAATAACGCACCTGGGAAACAAAAAGCTCAGGGGAAGAGTACACAATGGGGGGGTAGTAACAACAACAAAAATGGAAAGGGACCTGGGGGTAATCATATCAGATGACCTTAAGGTTGGCAAGCAATGGAGGAGGCAGTAGGGAGGTCTGGGGGCATACTGTGATGTATAGGGAGAAGCATCACCAGCAAAAAACAGGTAGTTGTTATCCCTCTGTACAGACAGTTGATGAGATCTCATCTAGTTCTGGAGACCCGTCTCCACAAGGACATAGACAGGATGGAGGCAGTCCAGTGGAGGGCAAATAAAATGGTGCAGGGTCTGCAAGAGAAGCCATATGAGGAGAGACTAAAGGAGCTTAATATGTATACCCTTGAGGAAAGGAGGGAGAGGAGGACATGATAGAAACTTTTAAGTACCTCAATGGAATCAACAAACTCCAAGAGGGTAGCATCTTTCAGAAAAAGATATGTGCAAGAACAAGGGGACACAATTTGAAGATGGAGGTAGGGGTGGCTCTGGGGCAATGTGAGGAAGTATTTTTTCACAGAGAGGGTGGTGGACGCATGGAAGAGCCTTCCAGAGGAGGTTGTGGTGTCTAAAACTGTGGGAGAATTTAAGAATGCATGGGACAGACAGAAGGCAATTCTTTTGGGGGGGTAGGAAGAAATAGGCTGTTGGTTAACTAGGATCAGCAGCTTATCCTGTAGGTAGAGAAATGGGCAGACTAGGTGGGCCAAGTGGTCCTTATCCACCATCAGTCAATGTTTCTATGTCCATGACCTTCTGCTTTGCTCAGAAGCTTGCCAGACTATCATCTACACCTTACTTCATAACCCTCGATGGCACCCAGCTTGCCTAACCTGCATTCAAATACCTGGGCATATGAATGCACAGTGAATTGGATTTTGCTACTCATATTAAAGCCCTACTCTCCAAGCTCCAGCCCAAACTTAGAGCTCTCTACCAGAACAAAGATAGCCTCTCCCTTCCTATTTGGTGTAAGTTGATCTTCAAATTAATCCTACCCTTTTTTGATTACTCAGATGTGGTCTTCAGCAAAACTTTCAACACTAAACAGACTGGATACCCTCTGCAGCACTTTTGAATAATTTGCTTCCAACCTGCTCCATGGTATCTGCTACTATTTCCTTTACTACCCATCATCTCTGCTTCCCAAACCAGAATGTCACCAGACTGACTGCTCCACCATTTATAGCCAAATTCTGGCTTGGGTCTCTATCCACTTACCTTTCATCCCTCCTCTTTCCTCTAGCTGATTCTGCCTACACTTTATGGTCTAGACAATACTCTACCCTCTCTTTCCCTCTTCCCCACTCCTGTTCTGGTCAGTCTGCTTTTTCAAACTGTTTTCCAGCACTCTGGAACCAGCTTCCCTTTTTCTTCATCTGTCTTAATCTGTCCTTTCTCTTAAACATCTGCTAAGGAGAACTACGGTGAACTACTCACCTGGTATGCAATTTTAACCCTCAGATAGACACAGAACAATGTATCTAGCTCACCCTGGGATCAGTATTCCCTAACAAATATGTCCTCATGAGTCCTCAATGTGCATTTTACAACTGGGAACCCCATACGGTGACATTCACACAAGTTGTCAATGTACCTGTTACAGCAAGGAATCCCATACAGTGGCATCAGTTCTCTGAAGCTGTCAAAGTGCAGGTTGCAATAAAGAATCTAGTATACTGACGTATACGCAAATCCTTTTTCTCTACTTGTTCCTTGGACAACTGATCAACATGCATTAAACGCCTGTCATCTTCACAAGACTCAACATCTACTTCTTCTTCACACACTTTAAATGCCACATCTGCCTGTTTAACATTAAAACAGCATATATATTAGAAAACAAACTCCTGTGTTTATGTTAATGTTTGTGATGTCACAGTATGAAGAGTGTGAGGGATCAATAGAGACCCTTTATTTCATATGTATTTTATACTCCCTGCTGCCAGTCCCTTCTCCAGTCCTTCTCTATGATTGGTCTTTAAACCACCATTTACGTGTCTCACTCCAGGTGGTTCAGAGTGCCATGTCAGTTGGAGATCTTTCATCCTTCTGTTGCCGGCATCCATCTATATATTCTACAGTGCTGCTGGCCCCTTGTTACCATCTTTAATGTCTTGCAGTGCCCATTACCATGTTATGACACACCCAATATGACATGAGCATGCATGGCCAATGATTTGCCAGCACCCTGCCCTCCCACACAGCATGATGCGACTGCCCATCTGCATTTCTGTCCTGTTTGCAATAGGTGACAGCCTGATGGACTCCAGTGGACCATCCACACCAGAGAGAATAGAGCTGTTCTAGGGATGCTCCATACCCTGTCTGCCAGGGAACACCTCAATGATCCAACTCCATTCCCCAACCCAGGATGCCAGAATGAGCAGATGTTATGCTGGTGCCACTCCATCTGTCTGGCAATGGAGCCCTTTATAAAATGCCTTGCATATTTAACCCTCTTTTTTCCAAAATCATTAAGGCCAAAGCACAACTAAGAAACTTTAAGAGTAATTCAGTAAATCAGCTATATTCAGGAAAACAATGAAGTTGCATGTCCTTACTGTAACTGAACATAGATGGAATGTGACGCTTAGTTTAGACAGTTTTGTGCAAAGATGTCCTCTATGTGATATAGGTATCTGGTCAAAACCTCAACAGCAAATACGTGCCATAAAAAACATGCTGTCATATCAGCACTGTGTGGTTTCAGAATATATGTAATCTAACTCAGTTTTGGACTGCACTTTTTTGTGCTAATTGCACTGTGCAGTTATTGACAACACTGTTTTTCACAGTGCAGTCTTGACATAGTGACAGATGTATATTGTTATTTGAAAACTGATAACTGAGAAAGGCATACTAAGGCAAACTGGCTTTTTTCCAGGTGCAACATGAGGGTGAAGGGACAAGGTGTGAGCATACAAGAAACAATACTACAACTATTAACAGTTACAATGATAACAGTAGCAAATAGTGTGGTTACAAAAACAGTGCGGTGCCACACACACACACACACACACACACACACACACACACACACACACACACACACACACACACACACGTCCTCAATATGCAGGTTGCAACAGTGAATCCCATAAAGTGACTTTCACATGAGTCCCCATTTATTTGGTTTTGTTTTGTTTTTGTTGACCAGGAAAGGGCCTCTAGGTAATACTGCATATTTTCTAGCTCATTCCAGGAGGAGGACCCCACCCAGTTTAAGGTGTTGGTTGTATTTTTATTGAGTGGAGCAAATCTGGCCTGCACACACCTGGGAACTTCCCCAATGTAAATGTTTTTCCTATTTTGATCACTTGGTCTATCTGGATCCAGATTAAAGTTACCAAAGATTGACATTTAAGTTGAAGGCAAAGGCAACAAGATTTACTCAGGATTGGAAATCATTGGGATTCCTTTTTGTCCTTATTTAACTTTGTTAGTTATAGCATATTTTAATCAGATTAAAAATGTCCCTTAACTTTCCCTAGCAACTAGCCCTGCACTATTGCAAATCTACTTCATAACCTGCGGCTGTTTACCCTGGATCCTTGGCTCTTCCCTCTCATCTTTCCTGTTACCCTACTTATTTTGCTCACAAACAAGTTGCTCTGTCCTACCCTTCTTTGCCTTCCTTAACTATCCAAAATTCACTGCATACCCATGCTGCTACTTACTTATAGCTGTACTAATTTACTACAGAATTACCTAGCACCTCTGTACTTTTTACTTGTCTCATAATTGTAACGTGGTCATGTGTTTTGCGTACAACGTGATTCTCCTCTCAGTTCTTTTTTTTTTTTTTTTGCTTCCCTCCCTGATGCTGTCTCTTCAGGTGACCCAACCTGAATGCTTTATCCCCCACCTCCTTGCTCCACCTCCTCTCCCCCTTACCAATCTGACTCTGGGCAAGTTCTGCCCTCCTTCTCTGCTCCCTGAACTCTCTATCCACCCTAGCCTTCTGCACACACCATTTTTTTTATATACTTCAAAGTTTATTAATTTCCAACGATCTTACATTCACAATAGCTCTCAACATTAAACATGTCTTGTAGTAACTTACTTGTTTTATCCTATCTTACATACAATTTCTTGAAATTCACTTAAGAACTATTAAGTTAAAACTAATACAATGATTCATTTCAATTACTTTTGTTATACACAACAGAAATTCTATATCAAATTCTATTAACCTAAGTCCAAAAGTTCCAGAAAAAAGACTTATTGATTTTCTGAAAAATGTTACTGAAGTCTAGTATTTGATTTTTACCTTGTGTTCTTACACATGATGCCTTCTGTTTTATTTTATATTATATTGTTTTCATTTGATTTCAGGCATTACCTGGGACTAGTACTTCAAGCAACATAAGAAGAAATGCTTTATCTTTGGATTTAAAAAAACTTAAAAACAATAATATGAAACCAGAAGAAAGCCACCTCATGAATCTGTGTGTAAACATGATATCCTAAATCATAAAACATATCCATTTTCTCTATTAATTTATATCAGGTACATCTTCGGAGAAGTATTCTCAAGGGTTCAAAGCTGTATTTCAATAAAGAAATTCATTATCCATCAGTAACCATTGTGTTTGTTGTTTTCTTTTCATTTCAAATTCATATTGAGGGGGAGTCTGAGTGGGTATCAGTGTTAAGAGATTGGGGGTATGATTTGGGGGGGGGGGAGGACAGGGAACAAGATTCTCCCAGGTTCTTTTGATTCATTCAGATCCCAGCGGGTCCATCTGTGTAAGAAGGAGGGCAGAGCTTGCTGAACTGTAAAGGTGATTCTTTCATACATTTTAATATTTTCAATAAGTTTTTTCCATTCCTCCTGAGTCAGGGGGTTATCAGTGAGTCATTTCTTAGTAATACTTTTAATGGCAGCAGCCACCAGTACATTCCAAAGATATCTGACCTCCTGTTCCCCAATCCCTGGAGGATGAAGCCCTAGTATTAAATGTTCTGGACCAGGGGGTGTTGGCAGGAGAAACAGATCCTTCATGTAGTTTTGTATTTGCTTCCAAAACCCCTTGATTAAAGGACAGTGCCAGAAGATATGTGCCTGTATGGCCACCTCCTCTCTGCATTTTCTCCTACAGGTACTGTTTCTTTTTATTCCATTTGACTGTTTTTGCTGGGACTTTAAAATACCTAATTCAAAGTTTCCAAACAAATTCTCTCCAATCTGGGGCTGATGTAGTATACCAGGTGTTTCGCCAAATTTTGAACCAGTTCTCCTCATTAAGATTAATATCTAATTCCTGTTCCCACTTTGTTTAACATAGTTTGTGGATTTTTGTGTGTCCGTTGTATAATTACTATAAATAATAGATATAGATTCCCCCCCATTTTGAATTCCAAATTGTCTCAAATATGTTTGCATGTGGAGAACCTTTGGCCTTAATTATAGAAATACATAACTGTTTATTAATATATTCTCTTATCTGATAGTAAAATATCAGATCTTTTTGTGTCCATGCAAATTTTTGTTGGGCTTCCTGGAGTGAAATTATCCTATCCTCCTTTAAAAATTGCCATGGTGCTTGGCAGCCCTTCCTCTCTTAGTGTTTATAACAAGGGTCAGTGTGCACTTGCATGTGTTCAGTACTCACTGACCACCATTGGTATTTCCATAAGAATATCTTGGTTAGACCCACCTTTAAAATCTTTCTACAGGCTGCCAACATCGCCTCCATTCCAGAGTAAGTTGGAGAAGTCCAGTGTTCATGGGGGATTTAATGCAAAGCATTGTGTCTACAGTGGAGGGGACAATGAGCTGGCCAGATCAAAATCTTTCCACCCTGCTTTATATTCTGGGTGTTGTAATAGTAATGCCACCCTCATTTGGGTGTCACCCCAATAGCCAAGTAGTTGTGGCACACCTAGCCCCCCCGATCCTTTAGGTAGCTATAAGGTCTGTCTTCTAATCCTCGGTTTACCAGGTAACTATATAAATCTAAACATAACACGCTGCCATGCGTCTATTTGTTTTAGGGAAACCTTACAGGGCACACACTGGAATAAAAACAGGAATCGGGGTAGGACATTCATTTTTATCATCTGCATTCAGGAATGTAGGGATAGAGGGAGGAGGAACCATCTTTACATATCTATCTTGATTTGTTTTTCAAAGGGAATATAATTTAATTGGAATAATTTAGATGTATTAGTGGCAAGGTTTATACCTAAATATTTCATTGAATCTAGGTCCCAGCACATAGGGTATGCACATCTAAGGGCAGGAGATGGTTGCAAATTAAATTTCAGAACCTCTATTTTATTAGTGTTTAAGGAGTAGCCCAAGAATCTTGAGAATGTATTTAAGTGACTGAATAGATTCAGGATAGAGCTCTCTGGGTTGGACTGGTAAAGTAAAATGTCATTGGCATATAAAGCCAATTTTTGCTGGATATTACCTATCCATATCCCTGTTATATCCGGGTCTTCCCGAATTCCCTGAACCCAGGGTTCTAAATATAGAGCAAATAGAAGGGGAGAAAGTAGGCATCCCTGCCTAGTGCCTCTTTCCAAAATAAAGTGAGCAGAAATGTGCCCATTCGCACAGACATAGCCCTTAGGTGCATCATATAATTTAGAAATAAGTCTGGTAAACTGTACCGGGAAGCTGGACCTGGTGAGAAACACCCTTAAAAAGGTCCAAGACACTTTGTCAAAAGCCATCTCAGCATCTAAGCTGAGAAGGAGTGCAGGTTGTTTTGAATTATGTATGGTATCTATAATGTGTGCTGTGCGCCTGAGGTTATCCTGCACCTGTCAGCCTGGGATGAATCCAGCCTGTTCCATGTGTATCAGCTGGGGGAGAATTCATATTAACCGGTGAGAGAGAATGGACATGAAGATTTTGTAGTCGGTACTCAGTATAGAAATGGGGCGATATGAGGGGCATATCGTGGGTTTTTTACCTGATTTTGGAATAACTGAAATAATAGCTTGGGACCATGATTCTGGTGTTTTACCAGTAGAAGAAAGCACTTTATTGTATACTCTAAGTAGGATAGGAAGGAGTGTTTTTTTTAAGTTGTTTAAATAGTTCTCCTGGGTATTCATCTGTTCCTGGGCATTTGTTTGTTTTAAGATTGGAGATTTCTGCCTGAATTTCTTCTGTAGAAATGGGGGAAATGATTCTCATTTGGGCTTGTTTAGGTATTGTGGGTAACTTTCATTTCCCTAAGTAGTTTTCTAGTTCTGATCTATCTGGGAGTTGGGTATATGTATAGAGATCTTGGTAGTAAGTTTTGAAGGCCTCGACAATCCCCGGGGTCATTTGAAATATCTGTTTAGTGCATGGATGGGTCAGGGACAATATCTGGGCTTTGGCTCTCTGTGTGCAGAATCTAACTGCTAATAAATGTGCTGCTCTAGGGCCTCCCTCATAAAATTTCTGTTTCAGAAAGAGAACTTTCTGTTCTACTTGGTAGTCTAAAATCCCTTGTAGTTCATTTTTAAGTACTTTCAGTTCCCTAAAATGTTTCTTATCATATTTTCTTTTTAACTGAGTCTCTTGGTCATTAATCCTTATTTGCCATGATCATTTCTTAGCCTCTCTCTGTTTTTTCTTATGAGTTAATATAGCAATCAGTTTACCCTGAAGCATTGCCTTAATCTTATCCCAAACCACTGAAATTGACGTGTCTGAGGTATCATTATCTTTTAATGCCTGTTTGATTGTATTTGTCAGTTGCTCTTTGATTTCTTTATCTTGTAATAGGGAGATATTAAGTCTCCAAAATGTATGCCTCTGGAAGTCTCCAAGATGTAATTGCATGTAAATAGGGGCATGATCTGATAGGAGTATGTCCCCAATCCAACAGTCTCTAACCTGGCCCATTAATTCTTTGGGGAGAAGAAAGTAATCTAGTCTGGAGTAAGCTCTATGGGGGGAGGAAAAGAAAGTATCATCCCTCTGCTTAGGGTGTAGTTGTCATCATACATCTGCATAGCCTAACTCTCCCAAAAATGTTGTGAACTTCATCAAGGTCCTTCTCTCCAGTTTAGCTATCTGTGAGGAGGTATCCATGTGTGGGTTTAAAAGAGTGTTAAAGTCACCTCCAACTATGACCTCCCCCTCTGCCCATTCCTGTAATTTAATGAGAATGAGGTGGTAGGTGACAAACTCTGATCCTGGGGGGCATATATGGAGGCTAACGTTACCATTTTCCCTTGAAATTGGCCCTTCAGAAAAACATATCTCCCCTCCTTGTCTGCTAATTTATTTATTGGTTCAAATTATGTTTTATTCGGAATCAGTATTGCTACTCTCCTTCATCTTCCCCTCCCATAGGAAGCACTGGCTATATTACTGAAACCCTTTTTTCCCAGCTTTAAATTGTTCTGAGGTAGAGAGATGTGTTTCTTGAAGCATAATAAAGTCTGAGGCCGACTTTTGAAGGGAAGACACTATTTCACTCCTTTTTGGCCCATTTACATTAAATGAGCAGATCAATATGGTTTTATCCATGAGGTTTTAACAAGAAATCAAGCTGATAATCCATGCACCCTCTCTTATATCTTGTGACACATCAATGACTTTCAACTAAAATAATTTTAACTCTATTAAAACAGTAAACACTCTTAAACAGCCTGTAACAATAACAGAACTCAACCATTTTAACAGTTTGGTAGTTGTCTAAATGCCTACCTAGTTATTTGAATAACTGTTGCCTCCAAGGTTGAGGGGCCAGCATTGTGGACCCTTAGTCTGCCCCCTTAATCAGATGGCAAAAATGGGGGTGGTGGTGAAAAGATGGATACCCTGTACTATCAGGGACTCTTCACCTGAAAGACCTCAGAAATTGAGAAACCTTCTAAAATGAGATGCTCACTAGATGCTCTATAGAAAGGTGTTGCTTCGTTCTTTAAGATCCCCCCCCCTGCCATTTTATCAATAGACATTTTGAGTTATGAACTATGGTTTCAAAGCCCTCATATAGTACAGTAAACAATAATGTCTGTGAATTAGTGTCCAGCTATAAGTATTGTACGAGATGCTTTTAGTCTGAGTTCTCCCCACCTGCCTGCGGGAGATTTAAAGAGTCAGGATATATATTTATTAATTGAGAATGCTTCTCTTTGATTCATGCAGTGTTAATCTCTAATTATCCCAGACTGCATCTTTCAGGTTGTAAAGCTCAGATATTCATGACGCTTGTTATGCCTGTGGGAAACAGTGCAAGGCAGTGTGTACTAGATATCAAAAAAGCAGTAGCAGAGGTGCCACACCTGCATCAAGAACCTCCTAGAAAAAGTTAAATAAAATCAGTGTTACAAAAGGGCCACAATACCTTCAGCTTTCAACCCTCTGCCAAAGCAAGTTCTGCATTTTTCTGTCCATTACATTTGTGTTTCAGAGCTTGTACTTGTTCTAGAGCCTTACGCACTGCTCGGAGTGATGAATCTGCACGTCGGTGCATTGTTACATGCAGTCAGTCCGTGGAGTGAATGTGCTTCCTGGCAGTGCGTTCCGCCTCTAACACAGGAAGTTGTAATCCTTTTAGTTGAAGTGCCTCTAAAGTTTTTTGGGGGGTTGAGTACATTTGGGGGCTGTCGTCCCAGTGAATTCTCAATTTGGCTGGAAAGGGTTTTGTAATTTCAGTCCTTTCTCTTTCAGCAGCTGCAGTATCAGTGTGTATTGCATACAGGCCTGTTGGACTTCTGGTGGGTAGTTGTAGTCCAAAGTTATCTGGGATGCCAAGTATTTCAGTTCTTTTTTTTGCCCATGCTCGCATTAAAAGATCCTCCTTTATTTTAAAGTTGCTCACCATAAAAACTATTGATCGGGGCTGTGCACTTGGATCTTGGGGCTTTGGTAACAATGTGCAGTGATCACATTCGATGGAGAGAGCATATTGTGGAGGTAAGTCAAGAATGTCCCTTAAAAGATTCTCTAAGAAGGTGGACATTGGCATTATTTCTGCTCTCTCTGCTAGCCCATACAACCTCAGGTTATTGCGGTGGAAGTGACCTTTGAGATCTATATTTTTTGCCTGGAGGGCAACTGTTTGCTGGAGTAAGGCCTCAACTGCTTGATTAAATTGGGCCATGGCATCTTCATTTTTCACAATTCAAGCTTCTGCTTCCTCTATTCATGAATCCATTTTCTGTAATTGCGGCGAGAGATGTTGTAGGTCCTTCTTAGTTTCCTTCTGGAGCCTCTTATTTCTTCTAATATGGTCTCATATTGGGTCCTAGTAAGGAGATCCGCGTCTTCCTCCATATTGTATCCTGAGGCCTGCGCACTGCCGACTGACTGGTCTCTACTGTGGCTTCAGTGCTTGCGGGACAATCTATCTGAATTCCTTTCTTTAGGGATCAATCTCCCTTTGACAGAAGCTCCTTTATCCTTCTGTTGACCGTCTTTTGACATTTTGGCTGGTTTTATTTCAAAACTGACTTCTTTAAGGGCTTTTATTTATTGTCGGGAGGCGAGGAGTAAATCTCCTAGGTTGCAGAGTCATCCATGGCAGAACCGGAAGTCCGTAGACACCATTTCTAAACTTAGAATTCTTCCATCATGGCTGTCACCCCTCCCTTTAACCCCTCCTTTACTTTTCCAAGATAAAACAAAAGGCAGAAGTGGCTGGCTGCAGTTTTCCCTCTTCTCATCCTTTTTCTCCTTCTGTCTGGTGATGAGGAACTCATTCCATCCCTCAGAGATATAGGTGTGCAGTGTACATGCAGAATGCATGCCATGTGCTGAACTGTGCAATGTTTGCATACAGTTCGCATACACAAAGTGATCCTAAGCAAATCAGGTCTAAAAAGTAAATCAGGTTTGCATGGTGCAAGCTTGACATGTGCACAGCATTTAAGCCGGTGGGAACATCTTCTAAAAATTACATCAGGTTTGCATGTTGCATGCTTGACATGAGTGCAGCAGTTAAAGCTGGTGTGAACATCATTTGAACATCACATCAGGTTCACATGCTGCATGCTTGTCTTGTGTGCAGCAGCTAAGCTGGTGCAAATCTCATCTAAAAAAAACACATCGGTTTCTATTTCTTATACTACTGTTAGCAATTAGAGTCATTAAAATAAACTTTAATTTGAATTCCCATAAAAATTAGGTAAACTCATTATTTCTGATCCATTTGCAAGTTGTTTAATGGCTTTTGATTTTTGTCAATAAACCGCCATTAATTTGTAAAGTTTTGTTTGCTTACTGCATTAAATGCCTAGGATATAGCCAGTCAACATTCCCCATTCCAGATGTACAAAGAGGAGCCTCTGTGTTGTAAAGCCTATCCTTTTTGTTTTGGACCATGCAGATCCCTTGTGCATACTAAGTGCTACAAATATGCTTCTCCATGACTGTTTCATCTCACTTACTTTCCCTTTGTCATTCCGTATTGAGCATATACACTATGGCCATGCTCAGCACCCTTTGTGCTGACTAGGGTCTTGGAAGCATGCACCATACCTCACATTTTGTCACTGAAATGAGGGACACGGATACTCAAAATGAGGGACACTGACCCACATGATGATCAGGACACATCATGAAACATGGAGATACAATACCTCAGAACACAATGGAAACCATTGCATTAGCACCTGCAAATTAATTTCTACCACTAAGAAGGGGTGCCATTTTGGTAGGCCCCATATTTATGCCTAGGTTGTTTTTATGGTGTGGCAATAATGGCTTTAAATTTTGATTTCATCTTTTGTACAGTAAGTGCCCACCTGGCCTGTGTGTGCTCATGCTGCAGGTACTCTCCAGACTCGACTGTGTCTGTATTGTGTTGTCCACTCTCTTCACCTATTAGCGGTGGCACAATCACATGTGATGTGGATGAGCTCCAGCCAAAAAAGAGCACATGAACTTTGCAAGTGTGACACTGTCTTTCCTGCCACAGAGTAGGCAGACTGCACACTCTTCATTTACCACCTCTGTCCAAAGCCCTGGAACATGCAGTATCTGACCAACTTACTGAGCATTTAGAGAAATACAACCTGCTAAGTACGCAGCACCATGCTTTCCATAAACATCACTCCACCCAAACAGCCCTGATAGACTACATTACACAGATCTATGAAGCTCTGGATAATGGAAGGGCAGTAGGAACTATATTCATTGACCTCACCAAGGCATTCAACACCATTAACCACCAGCTCCTACTACAGTGTCTCTGCTCCATAGGCCTTTCATCTAGCACTGTTGCCTGGTTCGAATGTTGCATCTCATGTAGAACATAATGTATGAAGATCCTTAACATTCTCTCTGAGCCTAGGGAGGTCAGCCTTGGAGTCCCCCAAGGCTCCATACTGGGTCCACTCTTATTTAGTCTAATTATAAACTCACTACCTGTTGCCTGCCCAGCAAAAATGGTACTTTATGCTGATGCTGCGGTCATTTCTGCATTTGGTAGGGACATCACCACTATAACCACTGACTTACAGGCCAGTTTTAAATGGCTAGAATCTTGGTTCTCCCATCATAAACTGTTACTCAAACCACAAAAAAACCAAGTGTATGCTCTTCATGGTGCCACAAAACAGGAAAAAGCATGGGCCCCTACACATAAGTCAAAAAGGTGTGCTGCTAGAGCAGGTCAGCACCTTCAAATATGTTGCAGTATACCTTGATGACACGCTGTCCTTCACAAAGCACATTGGACACATCATCAAAACAGCTAACACCAAACTGGGAGTTCTCTACTGACATAGACACTCTATGTCACTTGAGGCTCTTTAAACTGGTTACATGCAGCTCTGTGTTATCTACCATTGACTATGGTCTAGTGAACTATGGTGCAACTCTGACACCACCCTGAAGAGGATCATAACTCTCAAGAAGGCCTGCCACCTGGTCCTGGGTGCTGACTATCAGAGGCATACATGCACCTTGTATTCGGACACTGGTTGGCTTCCTCTCCATCACAGAATCAAAAACCAGGCTTGTCTTCTTGGGGAAAAAAGCATTGCTTGGCCTTATGCCTGAAGCCACCTCCAGACTATACAACTACACCCAACCAACAGAAGTGCTACCAAAGGAGTGTTCCTAGTGCCTTTTAAGTGTACCACACTTGTACAATGATCCCTCTCCTACAGGGGCCCTAAATGGCTTAATGACCTACCTACTGAACTCCTTGTGTCTGGCGAAATCAGACATTTCAAATCCGGACTCCGCAACCTGCAGGCATGTGACACCACCTGCAACTGTTAGCCCTTATCAATGCCACCTGAGGGCCTTCCACAGTCCCCAGCACCCCATACTGCCCTGAACAGCTCCCCCTACTACTTCTCCTACCCACCTCACCCAGCTCCCCACCTGACAATGCCTTCCTGGCTGCACACCCCCAACTTATACTGTCCTTGTCCTGGATCTGTCTAGACCATCTAATTCCCCTACATGGCAATTCCGCACTACCGCAGACAAGTGGTTGCTTTGCCATGCACTCTCTAATCGCTCTGCCTGTTTCTGCCTGACTGCACTTAGAAACCTGTTCATTGCACTTAGTAACCTGTATTTTTTGTTATGTAGCCACCAGCTGTTTCACATTTGTATGTTTATTGTTGTCTAGTGTCATCCTTGTTCCTCTCTCTATACAATGTTTTCACTGATGTAACTCAATGGCTCTGTATTTTGTCACCCAACTTGGAACCTTTGTAAACAAGCCTCTATCTCAAAGGTATTAATCTGAATCTTAAATAAATAAATACATAAATGAATAAAACACTACAGCTTGGAGGAGTCGGTGAGCACTGAACTCTCAAAAGCAGTGTTGTGGCAGCATATTTTTGTTGTTCTACTCTTAGTGAGTCTTCATCTCCCCTGGTGGCTGAAGGGGCAGAGGGCAAGCTAGAAGCTAAATCAAGACTAGATTACCTACTTACTCTACTAGGCTTGCCTTGCAAAAAAAAAAAAAAAGAAAAAAAGCTCAGATCTCCATGGCAGCAAACTAGGCTTAGCAGCAGTGGTGACTGCAGTGTGGGTGGCCTTGATACACCTTGATCAGTGCAGTGCAGCAGCAACCAAGCAAGAAACCCAGGTTGGGTGGCTTTGGTTAGTGAGGTGACTTGGTTGAGGACCATGTTGGGGGCCTGTGACGGTCAGTTCTAGCATCCAGCTTCTGGCAGAAAGGGGAGTAGAGTTAAAACTTGGCTGGTGACACGCTATTCCAAGCTGCAGGTTCTGGCCATATGGTCAGGTAAGTAAAAGTAAATTATTTTTTACAGGGGGATTGGGGAAGGAGGAAGGACTGAAATATTGATGTGTTTTTCACAGTTCTTCACCTTTGAGCAGCTTCATGACCCATAGGGGATGGGTATTGAATGGAATGGAGTCTGGGAGAAAAATCGGGACAATGTTTTTTTTGGGGGGAGGGCAGAGCTTCAGCCAGGAAAAAAAAATGGTTAGTAATTGGGTGGGTTTAAGCTCAAATCTGATGCATTGCTCTGGTGTGTATACAGATGAATCTTATACATTTGAATTTTTCCTAATTTGCATATCACTTTTCAGTCAAACCAAATAAGTTGTACCATTTAGAGATGTTACAGACATTCTAGAGCTGTCCCTTGCATTCAAGGACAGTTGAGCAGTATGGTATGCAGAGACTACTGGAGCCCCACTATAGTCAAGCTTATGTCACCCCCCCCGTGAAGCTGACCTCCACACTCCCACTCTCAGGCACATTATGACCAAGGGCAAAGAATACTGCAGGGGTATGCACCATTGACATGAATGGGGGTATTTTTTAATTACTATTTTATACATTATTGATGGAGAGTTGAAGATTAATGAAGACCACCACTCAACTATCAAGGGCCTTGTTAGTAGAACTGTGGCCTTAATTATTCACCAACTCACCATCATAACATATAAAATAGTAACAGACAATAATGCCATTCATTTCAAAGGGGTATGCCCCAACACTCTGACCCATGGGCATCATCTCTTAAAGACTCCTGCCTCTGGCTCCCTAGTACTCAAGTAAGAGACTTTTTACTTTTATCTATACTTGGTGGGCTGTCTGTAGCAGCATGGCCATACCCGCTACAGTGTGTGTGTGCATGGGGGGGGATTGGCCATGTAGGTGTGTGTGTGTGTGTGCGCGCGAGTGTGTGTTGAGTTATTGCTACTTTTGTGTTTTCACCTTATAGTCTGTTTGCGTGGAAGCATTCAAAACTATGGAGAGAAAATTGTAGGAGTACAGGCCAGACAGAAGTAATTAAGTGGTTTTGTGGGAAAGTTTGTGTTTTGAGGTGGAAAAAAACACGTGTTTCCACTGGTATGTGTGCTACAGTTCAACTGTGAAAATGAGATGAGGGAGTGAAGAAAACTGAAAAGCACAGCAGTGGCTACAAGCATGCTGCATGTGTGCAGATATATTCAGATACAGTATGCATTGAAGTACAAGCAAGCCATATGTGTGCAGACAGTATGGTTTAGTGGTTAAAGGCACTGAACTGCAAGCTAGGAGACTTGGAGGCATGAAGACCTGGGTTTAAATCTCATCAGCTCCACTTGTGTATGGTGTAATCCTGAGCAAGTCACTTAACTTTTACATGTGCAGTTATCAGTGACTACTTGCTTTTTCCATGCATGCCACATGCATGCAGTCTTTCCCAATTTAACATAAAAGGCATGGTTTCCACACTTGCTTGCTGCACGCATGCCATCTGCATACAATCAGTTCCAATTTAACATTTAAATCATACTTGCAGCACATATATCACTTAGGTAGTTTTATGTGTGTAGCATGAAAACATTTCATATAATTATTTCTGTAAGAGATACCCCCGACTCCCTCCCCCTCCTTCCCTCACTCCTCCACCCTCTCCACCCCCATCTTCTCCTTACCCAAAAGGACTCCAATTTATCCATCTGAATGCAAGGAGTCTTCTTTTCAGACTTGAAAAACTTAATGTTTGGTGCTACATACCTCCCCAAGATGTCTGCTGCATCACAGAAATGTAGCTCTCCTCCTGCATCCTGGACTCCCGACTCACCCTGCCTGACTACCAACTGACTCATCAGGATAGAGGCAAACATAGTGGAGGAGTTGCTATTCACACTTGTCAATCCCTCACCTCCAACATGGTCCATAAGGAAGCTGTTCCATCCTCCCATGAATCAGTGCTCTTGAAACTCTCTGTCTCAGTGACCACCCCTACTTTTGTGGTGTCCTTCACATACTCCCTGAAATCCTCTCCCATCTCCCTCATAAACACACTTTTCTCCCTTGTCTTGCTGACTGCCTCTGGAGAATTCATCCTCCTTGGTGACTACAGTTTAAATAGGCCATCCCCCACATCTCTTCATGCAGTCCACTCTACTGAACCTCTAAATCTTACTCAGCTCCTCATGGAATACACCAGGCTTAACCCTCTCTCCTTAAATCATTCTATATTGCATTGGGTGCTATTCTCCCACCCCCAAAGGGTTGTAGCTGTTAGAACCCTCCCTGACACTTTTAGTGACCACAGTCTAAATTACTGTGCTATTAAGGTTCACCATCCACCTACATCACCCAAGTAAATCTGGCATTGGTCACTCTAGTCTCTCTGCTCTGAACCCTTATAGTGGATCTTGCCAATGCTGACTGGTCCCGTGTTCTCTGCACTAGACATTGACAAGGCCCTGTCCAATTTTAAGGACATCTTCAATGAGGTTTGGGACACACATGCTTCTCTGAAAAGAAAATGAGAGTCAGGCATCATCACCAGCTTTGGATCACCCCAAACCTCATTGAGAAGTTCCAAACCCATAATTTGCTGTTGGTAAAAACCAAGCACTGCTGCACTCCTGCTAATCTCCCACTTTAAAGGCCCCTCTCAGAAAATCTAGCAACAAACCTCAAACAGCTGAGGCCCAGTCCTACAGGAACTGCCTCCAGACCAACCTGAGATTTCCAGCTAATTTCTGGAACAAGTTGCACTCCCTCTTTAGCCCTCCAGTATAGGTCCCCACCATCACTACTTGTGGATGGATAGCTGATCTCCAACCCCCAATCAGTTACTTCACACTTTAGCAATGTTTTCACTATCTGTGCACAACCTAGCCACTCCTAGTCAGACTTCTGTTGGCTCCCTGTCACTCTCCTCCCAAAGTTTTTGACTTAGTTCCAATCACCCAGTAGGAAGTTCTTTAAACCCTCTTGTATATCAGCATATCAAAATGCAGCCCTAACAGGCTTGATCCTTTCCACCTTCAAATATCTGCCCCAGCCATAAGCCTCTCCCCTCATTTTCCTTCTAAACCTGTCCTTCTCCCTCTGTTCTGTATTTCAAGTCTGGAAATTGGCTAACGTCCTGCCCCTTCACAAAGGATAAAACTCCTCTACCCCAGGTAATTGTAGACACATATCCTTACTCTCCTCACTAGCAAAGCTGCAGGAATCCCTTATGCTTGCTAGTTTCACCTCTTTTCTCAACTCTTCTTTTATCCTCCCTTTTAGAAAGGACCACTCAACTATCTCCTTCCTACTCCAAGTGACTGACTCCATCCACACAGGGCTGGACAAAGGTCAAATCACTGCATCTGTTTTCATTGACCTGGCCAAGATTTTCAATTTAGTATTCCACCCCATCCAACTGAACAAACTGGCTTCCACATGCCGCTCCAACAACTCCATGAGCTGGTTTCAATCTTGTTCGACAGATCATCAACAGCCCATGCTGGTAGGAAGCAATATGCTCCCTCCTGGCTGGCATGCTCCCAAGGTTCCATACTGGGTCCTGTGCTATTTTCCATATTCCTAAATGACCTCCCCCCAGCCTGCATCTCATCCCACATACACATGTATGCCTTTGATATGGTTATTTATACTTTCAGACCACTCAGCCAAAGCTGTCAATATCCTGCTATGGCTTGGCTTCCAAAATGTGCCATTGTGGTTCCAGAAATCCCCAACTATCAGTCACTACAAAAAAAAAGTGTCCATGACCTTATGCACTGGTCAGAGGCTTGCCAGACTATCATCTACACCCTGCTTTACAACCCTCAATTGCACCCAGCTTGCAGCAGCCCCTGCATTCAAGTACCTGGGAGTATGGCTGCACAGTGAATTGGATTTCACTACTCATATTAAAACCCTACTCTCCAAGCTCCAGCCCAAACTTGGAGCTCTCAGCTGAAACAAAGATAGCCTCTCCCTTCCTATTTGGTGTGAGTTGATCTCCAAATTAATCCTACCTATTTCCAATTACTGAGATGTGATCTACAGCTCTGTCCCTTTCAACACTAAACAGACTGCATACCCTCTGCAACACGTTCTGCCAATTTGCTTCAAAGCTGCCCCATCGCACTAACCACTGTTCCCTCTACTACTCACTAACTCTGCTTCCCCTACCACAATGCCACCATATTGATTGCTCCTCCTTTTATTGCCAAATACTGGATTGTCTCTCTAACCACTTGCCTTTCTTCCCTTCTCTCTTATCTAGCTGATTCTGCCTTCACCTTATGCTCCAGAGACTACTGTACCCTCTCCATCCCACTTCCTCACTCCTGTTCTGCCACATCTGCCTATTTAACATTAAAACATTGAAAATCAAAGTATTGCATTTATGTTGAGGTTTGTAATGCCACAGTATGAAAAGTGTAGGAGATGTATAATATGGAGATCACTAGAGACCCTTTATTTCAAATGTATTTTACTCTTCCTGCTGCCAGTCTCTTCTCCAGTCCTTCTCTCTGACTGGTCTTTTCACCACCATTATGTCTCTCACTCCAGGTGATTCAGAGTGCCATGTCAGTCAGAGATCTTTCATCCTTCTATTGCTGGTATCCATCTGTTTATCCTTCTGCTGGCCCCTGGGTACCATCTTTAATGCCATGCAATGCCCATCACCATGTTATTACACACACATTAGGACACGAGCATGCAAGGCCAAGGATTTGTCAGCATCCTCCACTCCCGCACAGCATGGAGCAGCCACCCATCTGCATTGCTGACCAGTCTCTTATAGGTGATGGTTTAATGGAGCCCAGTGGACCATCCACACCTGAGACAGTAGAGCTTTCCTAGGGATGTTCCATACCCTGGCCACCATAGAGCACTTGAGTGACCCAATTCCATTCCCCAACCCAGAATGCTAGAATGAGCAGAAGTTGTGTTTGTGCCACTCCATCAGTATGGCAATGGAGACCTTTCTGAAATGCTTTGAATATTTAACCCTTTTGCTTTTCTTTCAAAAACATTAAGGCAAATGCACATCTAACAAACTTTAAGAGTAATTTGGTAAATCAGCTATATTCAGGAAAACAATGAAGTTGCAAGCCCTTACTGTAACTGTACACAGATGGAATGTGAGTCTTAGTTTAGACAGTTTTGTGCAAAGATGTTCTCTATGTGAGATGTATAGGTATTTGGTCAAAACCTCAACAGCAAATATGCACCATCATTACATAGCAGTTTAAAAAAAGCATGCATTAGTTTACATGACCCTTCTTTTGTATTCATAAGAGTTTTTTCTATGAAGCCTTGTCACCAAGACTTTTGGTTCAGTATCCCATGCCATCCAGCTGAACAAACTGGCCATCATTTGGCCAATTCTGGGCATGTCCTGTGGATGTTCCAGTCACCCACCCAACAATCTATGGCCCCAAGTACATGACTTAAAAGGCAGCCAGGATTGTATGACCCTTTGACTTGGGCAGAATGACCAAATTAAGAAAGGATCCAGTGAATGCCAATGAACAATTTGATTTTTACCTAATATGGGATCATGTTACAGGGTTCTGGGGTCAGTCCCATCCTGAATCCCTCCTGTCTTGTCTAGTTCCCATCATAGATTTCACCTTGTTCCATAAACAATCTCAAAATAAGAGCGCTAACACAACTGTCCATGACACGTAGGGCAGTAAGTAAGGGTAAGCCAGAAACTAAGAAAATATTTCTTGATTTTCATTTCATTTTTATTTTTTTATACTTGTTAGCAAGATGAGCAAACTACCTGTTTTCTCATGCGACAAGTTAACAAATAGACAATAAGGACATACAAAACATTAATAATACAAAAAAAACATACAAACTACAATATCAAAACATAAGAATTACAATATAAAGTGGAGTATTATGTTAGGAACCACAATTACAATCAGACTATTCAACCATTTAACAGATCTATTCTTGAACATTCGAACTGTCCTAACATTAGTAACTTCAGTTGGAATACCATTAAAAAATGTAATTGACCTGTATGTTACTGACCTCTGACCAGCTGTTTTTTTTTTTGTAAAGAGGTATTCTAAATAAACCTTTAGACTGAGACCTTGTTTCAAGATAACTTTGCTGTAAAGGAAAAAGATCCTGAATCACCTGGGGAAGTAAACCCTGGGTTCTTTTATACACAAAAACTCCAAGTTTTAACTGTATCCTATATAAAAGAGGGACAATTAGCTTCCCTTAACAACACACAATGGTGTGTTCTTAGTGGTAGACCTGTTATAAAATGTAATACACTATTATAGGTTACTTGTAGTTTCTGTAGCATTTTGTCATTTGTACCAGAATAAATCAGGAGGAAGCCATAGTCAAATGCACTTAACAGACGACTGTGACCAAGCAGTCTACGAGATTCAGAAATGATAAATGGTTTAATCCTAAATAACATTCCAATCCTCTAATTAATGTTTTTGATAGTCTTAACCACCTGTAGATCAAATGAGAGTGGAGAGTCTAAAGTCATCCCCAGGTAGTCAAAACTATCCACCAGTTCAATTCGGTTCCCCCCTAAATTGGTAATCTGAACGTTTATATCTCTGTATTTCCTGGGACCAGTAAAGACCATACATTTGGTTTTCCCTGAGTTCAAGACAAGATGATGTGAAGGCAACCACATTTGAAAAGTTTCAAAATCCTGCTGAACTTTGACGAACGCTTGATCTGGTATGATTCCTTCTGAAATTACTGCATCATCTGCGTACATAATTAAACTGGTCCCTACACAGGTAGAAGAGGCAGCATTCACAAAAAGGGAAAACAAAAGAGGGTCCAAAATTGAGCCTTGTGGTACCCCACAAAATATCTGATGGGAATTAGAACAGGCCTGACCAATGATTGTTTTATGCTCCCTATTTTTAAGGTAACCTCCGATCCATGAAATTACATCCTTGGAGAGATAGACTTCATTCAGGGTTTTCAACAACAATGCATGATCAACTAAATCAAAAGCCTTGGTGAGGGCCACAAAAATTGCAACAACAGAGTGCCCCCTACCAAGGCGGTCTCAGCATTATGACTTTTCCTGAAACCATGTTGACAGTTTGTCAGTAAATCATACCTTGACAAAAAATCCTGAATTTGGTCAAAAACTATTCTTTCAAGGATCTTCGATAGGGGTACCAGTAACGAGATTGGTCTAGAGTTTGAAACAATGTTCTTACTACCAGTTTTGTGAATGGGTTTGATGAGTGCTAATTTCCAAATCTGAGGGAAAACGTTGTGACACAGTGAATGGTTACATATTGAGGCAAAGGGAGTGGCCAAAACTTTAATTCCCATTTGAAGTAATCTATAGACAATCCTAGCCTGTCCAATTATTGGTCAAGGATTGTTGTTAAGACCATAAACAAAGACTACTTCATGGGTCAAGACATGAAAATAGAAGAGAGGGTGCTCACCATTAAGATCCCCATCCATGACCAAATTGAATTTATATTAGTTAAAACCATTTGATTTTGAAATGTTGCTAGATCACCGAAGTATGCATTGAACATTTTGGTTATACCAATAGGATCACTACATAATTGATCTCCATCCTGAAGTGTTATTGCAGTTTCATCAGTATTCCTTCCAAGAAGATTATTAAGCGTTTGCCAGGTTTGTTTTGGATTACCAAAAGATAGCAGTTTGTTTTAAAAAAATTCTATTTTTGCTTTTCTAATGGCTGCCTTACATCTATTCCTAAGAATCTTGTAATCAATCAATAGATTAGGGGTTTTATCTTTTTTTAACAAGAGGTAACCCTATTAATATTTCTTGTTTCGACATAAAGTGGTGGACTATGATACTGTTTTGATGATCATGTACAAAAAACAGGACTATGATTGCTAACCACATCTGATAAAACTCCTGATTCAATTATTTTAGATGGGTGAGCAACCACAACCCAATCAAGTATGGTACCCCCACCAGTCCTATAATTAAATCCAGTGATTTGAGAAATTAACTGCTGTGCTCCCGTTTCTTGAAATAAATCTACAATAAAGGAATTTTGATCAGTACCCCAACTGAGGTTAAAGTCCCCCATTAAAATCCATTCCCTATTAGTTGGTAAAGATTTTCTAACTTTAGATATAACGTCAAGTCCTTGCTTGATACAACTTGGTGGAATATAAATAGAAGTGACTGTAAAATGTTTATTCCGGCTAAAAAGCAGGTCCACCAAGATGACGTCACACCCCAATCCACTATGGTGGGAAGCCAACTCCAATGCCCTGTACCTGGCCCTAACATAAACCACAGCTCCCCCCACCCTTCTTTCCTTCTGTGTCCTGTCTATACAAATTATAGAAGAAGAAGAAGAAGAATCAGCATGTATATAGCGCTTTTCATACACAGTATCCCAAAGCACTTTACAAGCAATGCTAGACTGGTAGTGAAGTGACTGAATGTGTGGTGGCGGCCATATCGCACATCATCAGCCACACACAGCCTGGATAATTGCATGAACCGGTTTTATGGGAAGGGGAATGTTGGCCAGGACACCGGGAATGTTCCCTGCTCTTTATGAAGAGTACCCTGGGTTCTTTTACTTCCACCTGGACACCTACCAGGACAACACCAGGATGGGCAGAAGAGACCTCAGTTTAACATCTCATCCAAAGGATGGCACACCCCAGCTGTACAGCACCCCCCAATACTGCATTCTGATGCCAGTGATTTTTAGGTGCAAGTCCATCCCGGTGTGGGACGAGAACCCATGACCTTCTGGTCCAGAGGCGGATGTGCTAACAACTGAGCCACGCTGACACCTTATAGTCAAGGAGAAAGAATCCACAATGATGAAATCTATCAGTCATCCAAGTTTCAGATAGGGTTATGACATCAAAGTCATGTTGAACAACCCATACCTCAAATAACATCCATTTGGCCATGAGGCTTTGTACATTGAGATGTACAATCTTAAGGGCAGACTAAGGTAAATTATCCTGAGTAACATTTTGTGTTGGGCCATGGTGAGGGTGGATTGAACCAGATAGGAGAAGAAGTGATAAAATCATGTGTCTAAGCATCAATTTCAAATGATCTGATTCTTTAAGTGTACCTCTCAAGCCTTTAATCCTAGTGGGAATACCCAATTGACACAAAGCCAGAGTATCACAATGAACAAATCTAAACATTAGGCATCCTGACTCAATGCTTAAAAGCATGATTACTCTCATCAAGAGGACTAAAGGAATTAGATGCAACACTCCTCCCCATAAGATTCATAGGGAAACCATTAACATAATTATTAACTGCACTGGGAGTTACGAGTGTGACTATTCCCCCACCTAGTAACATTGCTAGGCCTAGCCACCTCATTTTACAGAGATATAATGGTTACTCTTTAAACAAATATTGAAAAAAGCACTAAACTAAAACAAGTACCAAATAAAATTGTATGTCCTAACTAAAATATTATATCTTTACACTAATACACATATATACTTCATTTAAAGTGCAATTATGCAATAAAATTCCAAGGAATAATGTTCCAATCCACTCCACACTACTCACTATCAAAAATAGTTCTTACCTTACATACAGGAGAACAAGAGGAACAATACTCCACGGGAATGGCAGTATAAACCCAATTGTGCTGAAGTTTAAGTAAAAAATTCTCCCTGAGTGGTGCAGCCACTCATGCTTGTGCCTCAGGCTGGCACTAGTGATTTATTGTGCCCAGCCCCTCCCCTTCCAAGGTCCAATTGGTTGTTAGCTCACTGCCGAGCACCCTTACCGAACAACAAGTGGCAACCAATCGAGAGTCCAATTAAGCACTGAAAGTGTCCATTCTGTTAGATCTTCAGCCCAGGTAGCGGCTCACAGGACAGCAGAACAGTTAATAGTTACACACAGTTCAGCGAGAGGGGAAAACAAGCAGGACAATGAAATGCAGCTCAAAGTTGGCAGTTACAGCTGCTCCAAATGCCAATCTGATGGGTAGTTTCCTTTATAAAGTTTTGCTAGACAAAGGCTAGAAAACGGTCTCCTAAGGGTATCAGGGCACATTTGACATGGGCTGTTCCTGCTGCACTCGAAATTAGCAAAGGGGTTTCATTAACTGAGGTGAGTCAAGCTGTGACCTAGTTCACTCCAAACACACATAAATCTGATTAAGAAATGGGTAGAAAGGATGCTGAATTCTGATTGGCCAAGATCTACTTTCAGCTGGGCTGTTATCCCAGCACAATGGCAGAGCTTAAAGTAATACGTTTAAAAAATGAATACAATTTATTAAAAATGACCCATTTCATAATCACATCTATTCAAGCAGGCTTTCAGTAACTGATGCTTCTATGGATTGTGGAAAATTTTAATTTAAGTTGAATTATCTACAAGATGTTATTGAATTGTTTTATGATATGTATGTAAGTACAGCACTTTGACATTGGAATTGCGCTATATAAATAAAAATATTATTGTAATCACAATAAGGCACTTCAGGGTGTGTGTTATTGTGTGCTAATGGCCTTAGTCAGGTAGTGGAAGCACTTGGCTACGCCTTGTGCTTCAACCCACCTGAGGTGGGCTGTTATCCCACCATAACGCAACCCTTGTCATGCCTTATTGCTTAATTAAATATCTGGATGTCCATGCTATGAGGGATACTCATTTTGCAACTTCAGTCCTTCAGACCCTCTTCCCATCTCAGTCTTAGTCCCTGCCTCCCTAAGTATGACCAGGAATCTGCTACTTATATTTATTTTAGTTCATACTCTGAAATATTACAACTTTTGCATAAACATCATAGTGGTTTGAAGTACATTATACTGTAACAAGTTTCATTACAGCAATATAATGTATCTTAATAAAAAGAGTAAACTAGGCATCTACATGACATTAAAAAGAACCACATACAGTATCTAACACATTTAAAAAACCACGATGCAGATTTAAGATGTTAAATTACATATCACTCTGCTACTTCATTGCATGCAAGAAATTGGAAAGTCTAAAGGAAACATGGAGAAAACTCACTATTCCAGCAACTAAACATGACAGTACAGTGTTCTATAGTAACATAAATTCACTAAAAAGACCTCAGTGCAAGTTGGTCCAATATTGATAGATAACAGTATCATTAGGCCAGACAAATGTCAAACATGTGTAATAAACATGTGTGTAATAGTTTTTCAAATAAATAAGAAATCTCCATTATATGTGGAAGCCAGTCTAGATCAGGAATTTAAGTTTTGTAGTGAGGAGATTACCAACAAATTTAGCAATATCAAGGGTAACATCTCCAGGTCCAGACTGTATATCTGATAGCATGGTCATGAAATATCTCTCTAAATTAATATTGTGGTGTAGTGTGAATAGTAGATGCATACCTAGCGATAAGAAAACTGCTAATGAGATCCAGTTGTTTCAGAAGGGTGGAAAACAGGACATGAATAACTCCAACTCCATCTAAAGGTTTGAAAAGTCCAATGAAAGATAATGTTACAGCTGTTCTGGGAGAGCTAGATGTAAATGAGTATGTTTTGACACAGGGAAGATCAGATCTGATGAATCTAACATACCATGTGATGTATTTTTTCTTGACTTTAGTAAATCCTTCAATTTAATACTGCATTGGGCATGAATTGGATGCTAGGTGCCCTTAACATTAATCCTAAGTACAGAAATTGGATCCTGCATTCGTTAAAGTATTGAAAGCAGATAGTTATGATTGATGGCCACTCTTCTGAAAGGGGGTCTGTAGCAAGAGGAGTAATACAAAATGCTGACACACTGAATCCCAATATGCAGGATCCCGAGTGCAGCAGCCCAACACACACACGCCCAATGGGAATGAAGCCAGTGCAGACAGGGGTAAGGTAGCAGATGTGACAAGCCACTACCCTACTCCTAGTAAGGCACCACATGATGTAGGAGGATGTGGAAGCTGGGTGAGCTGCTCCCATGGCTTGGGTGGCAAAAGCCACCTGCAGCTCAGCCAACGTGGTGTGGTGGAGCCAGGTTCTGTTCCCAATCACTGCTCAGGAAGTTGTTATCCCTCTGTACAGACAGTTGGTGAGACCCCATCTGGAGTACTGTGTCCAGTTCTGGAGACCCCATCTCCGCAAGGACATAGACAGGATAGAGGCAGTCCAGAGGAGGGCAACTAAAATGGTGCAGGGTCTGCAAGAGAAGCCATATGAGGAGAGACTAAAGGAGCTTAATATGTATACCCTTGAGGAAAGAAGGGAGAGGGGGACATGATAGAAACTTTTAAGTACCTCAGTGGAATCAACAAAGTCCAAGAGGGTAGCATCTTTCAGAAAAGAGACTTGCAAGAACAAGGGACACAATTTAAAGATAGAAGGAGGGTGGTTCAGGGGCAATGTGAGAAGTATTATTTCAGAGAGGGTAGTGGATGCATGGAACAGCCTTCCTGAGGAGGTTGTGGGGTCTAAAACTGTGGGAGAATTCAAGAATGCATGGGACAGACATAAGGCAATTCTTGTGGGGGGTAGGAAGAAATAGGCTGTTGGTTAACTAGGATCTGCGGCCTATCCTGTAGGTAGGGAAATGGGCAGACTAGATGGGCCTAGCGGTCCTTATCTGCCGTCAAAGTCTATGTTTCTATGTTTCTATGTTTTTTTATGCTAACCCTCCCATTACTTGTTTACTCCAAGGTCCACTCCCCCTTGGAGTTGATTATTTAAGTTAGTGGGGGTGTGGGGAGCTTTGCCCCCTGCATTACACTAGGAACCCTGTCAGTCTCCCAACATTCAGTCTCCTGGACTCGGGCTTATGTAGTTCAGGAAACTGAATGTCAGGAATTCGTAGTGAATCTGCAGCAAGTATAGTCCCTCAGGAATCGTTGCATGGTCCCCTTGTGTTTCAGATATTTATTTTTGATTTGTCATTAAATAGAAAGCAGAGTTTCAAAATGAACACATGCATGCAAAATAGGTGGCAACTGCCTAGTGGAAGCAACAAGAATTCAGGAAGATCTTGGTAAAATTGTTCAATGGGCAAATAAATGTGAAATGGCCTTTAATCACAATAAATGTAAGTTTATTCATCCAGGTTTGAATAATCCCAAGTCTAATTATTTTCTCACTGATAACCTACTGAATGAAATTAAACTAGAGAAATATCTGTGCACCATTATTACCCACTAAAGTCATTCCAAAAAAAAAAAACTATAAGCAGAGTTAATAAAATATGGTGGGCAGTAATGAGAAATATAAGATCCAGAGACAGTTGCATAAATCTCCCTTCACACAGGTGTTATCTGCCCCTTTCTAGACTATTCTTCACAATTTTGGTGCCTTTGTATGAAAAAAGAGATATATTACAAGTCAAGCAAATACAAAGAAAAATAACCAGGCAAATAAATAGTTTAAGGAATTTGGGTTATGATGATTGGTTTTGTCATCTCTGCCTTCTGTCTGTTGAAATGAGATGAAAAAGGGATCATCTGTGGATGTGGGACATAAAGGACACACTTTTTATGTCAGAGCTAGGTCTAGATTTTAAGCAAATAGTCGATGAGACCAGGGATCATTCACTCAGTTCATTCAAATAAAAGTTTTTTTTTTCCAAAAACAATTGTGAATCCTTGCAATTCCCTTCTTGAGAAAACTGTTGTAAGCAAATCTAAAGAGCTATTTAAAAATAGATATGACAGTCTAATATGGTTTGGAACACCTTTATTTTCTTATCGGCAAATGATACAAGCTTAAATGGGTTTAATGCATTATGCTCCTATTCTCAATTCTAAGTATGCACCTTCTTCTTACATTAGAAAGCAACATTTAATGCATCATTCAGTGGTTTCTGGCAGAAGTTCTAACATTTATGAGAGCATAAAGATCCTATACAAATGCAAGGCCTAATAAGTGAATGTAGACTTCTCTTTCTTCTTGGAGGTGCTGCCTGCATTTGGCATGGGTGAGGCTAAGGTGCTCTGCATCTTGGGATTCAATGAATGGTTGAAAAACTGGTGCAAGCTTGGCTTCACTGGGGACTGGTAGTCCACCTGGAGGGATACAGGCCTATACTGGTGTAATGGTCTGCATATGTCCTGCAGGGGAACCAGGATCCTAGGTGATAGGTTTAAATGCTTCTTTGGCAAGTAGTTAAACTAGCCCGGGGCAAAGCACTGAAATGGAGCAGAGAAATCCCATCCCCCCAAAACAGGGTAGTTAGCGAGGCAAACACCAAGGTAGAGAAGTCCATAGGGAGAAGGACATGGGTAAATGGAGAAAAAGGCAAAGGCAGGAAGAACAGGGATGGGGTTAAAATGGGTAAGGCCATCAAAGAATGGATAGTAATAGGCACTAATGCCCATAGTCTAGATAACAAGCTCCCTGAACTAGTGGCCTTAATGAAAGAGGGATGCCTGGATATAGTGGCGGTCACAGAAACATGGTACACAGAGAACCATGACTGGGATGTCAACATACCAGGGTACACAATCTACAGGAGGGACAGGTAAGGTAAAAGAGGAGGAGGAGGAGTAGCTCTCTACATAAGGGAAGGGATCAAAGCAATGGAACTAAAGGGTAAACAGGAAGGAGAGGAGACACTGTGGGTTTCCCTTGAGACAGAAAATTGCACCACAATCTGCACGGGGGTTGTATACAGACCCCCATCCCAGGGGGAGGAAATCAACAAAGAAATGATAGAAGGCAACCTCAGGATGGCAGAAAAAGTGGAGATATTGTTGATTTGGGACTTGAATATGCCAGACATTAACTAGGGCACATTTGCTGCTACCACATCCAAGAGCAGATGCATTCTCAATGCCCTACAGAGGGCATGCCTCAGACAGCTAGTGTTGGAACCCACTCGGGAGGGAGCAATCTTAGACCTGGTACTCTCAAATGGGAATGGAGAGAAGATCTCAGATTTAGTCATCTGGGAACAAGCAATCACCAAACAGTGTGGTTCACAATAAACAACTGTAGAGTCAAGCCCTACAAAAGCAAGGGTGATGGACTTTATGAGGGATGACTTTGGCAAAATGGGAGAGTGCCTCAGAAAAGCACTAGCATACAGGCAAGGAGGAGGGGTGGAGGAACAGTGGGGGGAAAAAATCACAACTGCCATCACAGAGGCAACAAGCCTTTGTGTAAAGCAAATCAACAAAACAAAATGAAAGAAAAAGCCACTATGGTTCTCAAAAGATGTGGCAGGGAAGGTTAAGGAGAAAAGGATAGCATTCAGGAAATGCAAGGAAACACAGAAGGAACAGGACAGAGAACTATATTGGTTAAAGCAGAAGGAGGCAGGGAAGGCAGTCAGAATAGCAAACGCCCAAACTAAGGAAAAGATAGCAAACTCTGTTAAGAAGGGGATACAACCTTTTATAGGTACATTGAGGAACAGAAAGAGAGCCCAAGGGAGGGATACTGAGGCTTAATAAAGGGGAGGGAATGTGGGCAGAGGGTGACAGTGAAAAAGCAGGGATACCAAACTAATACTTCTGCTCAATATTCACAAAAGGAGGGGGAGGTACCTAAACCAGACAATAGAAACACTCTGGATGGGGGGGATCAATACCGTCCATTCAGAGAAGGAAGGGTTCGGAAAGAACTCTTAAAACTGAAGGTGGACAAAGCAATGGTGCCCAATGGGATTCATCCCAGCATTCTAAAAGAACTAAGGGTAGAACTAGTGATATCACAGACTACCCTCTTTAACAAACCATGGGAGGATGGGGTGGTACTTGAGGACTGGAGATGGATGGATGTGATTCCACTTCACAAAAGTGGGAGCAGGGCAGAGGCAGGAAACTACAGATCTGTTAGTTTGACCTCAGCGGTAGGGAAAATGATGGAGTCACTTCTGAAGGAAAGAATTGTTGAGTACCTAGAGGCCAGCATGGCACAGGACCCAAGGCAGCATGGATTCACAGCAGGAAGGTCATGTCAGATGAATCTAATAGATTTTTTTTGACAGGGTGACCAAAATAGTAGACCAAGGAGGAGCTGTGAACACAGCCTACCTAGACTTTAGCAAGGCATTTGACACAAAAGATTAATATACAACTTAGCCAGCCTCGGAGTGAGTCCAATGGTGGTAGCCTGGGTAAAAAATTGGCTATACAACAGGATGCAGAGGGTAATAGTAAACTGAGTCCACTCCAAAGAAAGAGGGTTTACTGGCGGGATACCACAGGGTTCAGTACTGGGACCAGTCCTCTTTAATGTCTATATAAGCGACATTGTGGAGGGACTGGAAGGAAAAGAATATCTCTTTGCAGATGACACAAAGATCTGCAACAGGGTTGATACCCAAGGTGGGGTGGAAAGGATGAGAAGGGACTTGGTAAGTTTGGAGGAATGGTCAAATATATGACAGCTTAGATTCAATGTAAAGTGCAAAGTAATGCACCTGGGAAACAAAAACCCAGAGGAAGAGTACAAACAATGGGGGATACTAACAACAACAAAAATGGAAAAGGACCTGGAGGTAGTCATATCAGATGACCTAAAGGTAGGCAAGCAATGCGAGAAGGCAGTAAGCAGGGCTGGGGGGGGATACTGGGATGCATAGGGAGAGGCATCACTAGTAGAATACAGGAAATTGTTATCCCTCTGTACAGACAGTTGGTGAGACCCCATCTGGAGTACTGTGTGCAGTTCTGGAGACCCGATCTTCACAAGGACATAGACAGGATGGAGGCTGTCTAGAGGAGGGCAACTAAAATGGTCGGCACCAGAAGACATATGAAGAGAGACTGGAGGAGCATAATATGCATATCCTTGAGGAAAGGAGGGAGAGGGGGGACATGATAGAAACTTTCAAGTACCTCAAGGGAATCAACAAAGTCCAAGAGGGTAGCATCTTTCAGAAAAAGAGATGTGCAAGAACAAGGGGGCACAATTTGAAGATAATGGGGGATGGCTCAGAGGTAATGTCAGGAAGAATTTTTTCATGGAGAGGGTTGTGGATGCATGGATGGATTCCTGAGGAGGTCGTGGAGTCAAAAACAGTGGGGAAATTCAATACTGCATGGGACAGACATAAGGCAATTCTAATGGGGGGGTAGAAGGAAGTAGGCTGTTGGCTAACTAGGATCTGCAGCTTATCCATTAGGTAGGGAAATGGGAAGACTAGGTGGGCCAAGCAGTCCTTATCTGCCGTCAAATTCTATGTTTCTGCTTGACCATCACCACCTGTGATGTGGGCATGGACAGCATTGATGACCTGCAGAGAGAGTCATCTCACTGGTCATCCAGGGCTGAGTGGTCAGTGGACTGGTTAACTGGCTCATCTTTCAGGTGAATTGTACTGTGGGTATTTCCTTTGTCTGCAGAGACATTTTTACTGAAGGAACTAGAGGGGGAGTCTGACCTCTGGTGCACTGAACTCAGTCAGGCAATGGTACCAACAGCATGATCAGTCCTAGAAACACTGGTGCTTATTCTTCATCTTCATATGAGGAGGCAATAGTTAGAGCATAAACTCACCAAGAAATTTTGATAATCAGGATTTTATTGCCTGAGCCCAGCAGGGAGACATCTTATTCTGCAAACAGTTCCAAGACCAGGGCATCTTCCAGGTCTGCAGAACAAAACTGGGCCTCAGAACCCATGCCACACGTACACCATGAGGCCTAATAGCACACACTTGCTGTACCCTTTGTGTGCCTTGGAGTACATGCTTTATGCACAAAGTACCAAATGTGTCATCAACACAACATCACATTGAATGGTGAAACAGACATATGCATCATGAGTATACCTATCATTCATAACAAAGGCACAGCAACTGTAGTGCTTAAACCCCATGGCAAGAAGGAAGTTAGAGAAACAAGAAAAGTTTCACTTTGGTGTAAAATCCCTCAAATACTATAGCTGTGAAGGATATGTGTTCTGTCCAGCAAAAGAAGAGATCCAAATGTAGGCAAGGAGACACCTACAGACCACATGATTTGGAGGAGCTTAGCTTAGAAGCTTTGTTGTGATCAGAGCATGCATGCAAGATTGCGTAAGTGTGTATAGTGATCTAAATCCAGGACACTGGAAAACATTACAAGATGATACAGAAGCTCAGTTTAATACAATTGCTGCTGCTATTGCATCACATACCCCCAGCCTTGAAGAGTATGTGTTTGTATCTTCTTTGTCAGACTCCATGAATTCAGTTCAGCCTGTTGAATCTGGTATTCACTGCATGAACAAAATCAGCAAAAACATGTAGACAAATGTATTACATAAATGTTAGACTTACACAAAGTAATCCATAACTTTCAAGAGTACTCTGTTTACTCCATCTGTTGTGCAATTTCCTTTATCTTAAGCTTTCTTTTTATCTTTTATTATGCGGTTCCATACTTTTGATTTTATTTCTACCCAAGTTCTGCTTAGTAATACTTTGTATTGTTTCCTACAATTGTCACAATCCTGTTTGTTTGGTGGTTTCCCAATCCGAATATATTTTGCCATTACATCGTTACTGAATATAGCTGCTGCTGCTTCTTGTGTCCAATTTCTTTTGCTCTTGATTTTCTTTTTAGCTATGGTTGAGCAGGAACTGCAACTTTTACTAGCTCCCCAGCTTTCATTGCTGACGCCATCTGTTTCAGCATCATCTTTTAAAAAAGATCTCTTTTTTAGCAAATTCTTAGTTGCTTCTTCTGTGCACATTTCAGATAGCACATCTGCCTATAGAACAGAACAAAAGAATATTTGAATATTAGACTCCTGTGTTGAAGCCAAAATAGGCTAGCAAAAATATAATATATTATAATGATACATACTGTATAAATGAAAATCCTCAATATAGTTACAGTACACAAGGTAATATACTGTAGTTGACATGTAAGCACAGGGAGGGTATACAACACATTAACAGACCTACAAGTTTACACTGTGCACATTACAATAGGGAATCCCATGCAATGATATACTGTACATGAGTCCTTAATCAGCAGATTACATTGGGGAATCCCATACAGTGACATTCACATGAGTTCTTAATGTGCAGTTTACAACAGGTAATTGCACACAATGACATTCACAGGAGTTGTCAATGAACTGGTTACAACACAGAACCCCATACAGTGACATGCAAATGAATCCTCAGTGTACAGAAGCACCAAGTTTTCCCATTAGCAGAAATGACGACCTCCCCCACAGTGACGGCACAATACTGACACAGGTATTGTGCCGCCTCGACTTGTTTTCTGTGGGGGGGCTCTGCCTCCCACACCCCCAGACTCTAAGATTCCAACTCCAGGTCAGAATTGGTCTGAGGAGGGGGTGGAATATTGGGGGAAGGAGAAACAAGGAAAATGGTCCATTACTGCGAATGTCGCCATAATGGTCTTTTTCTTTGTTTTGCCGTCAGGGTGTCGACGAAAAGGGGTGATACGTCAGTGTACAAATTACGACTGGTAATTGCACACAGTGACATTCACACACACTCTCAATGAGCTGTTTGCAACAGAGCACCCTATACAGTGACATACACGAGTTCTCAATGTACAGGTTACAACAGGGCATCCCAGACATGTTAGAGTTCTGAATGTGCAGGTTACAATGGAGATTCTCTTACAGTGACATACCCATGAGTTCTCAACATAAAAGTTATAGTGCAGAATCCCATACAGTGACAAATACATGTCTTAAATAAGCAGATCAATAACACTTGTATTTTGTAAAATATTTTGAAGGGGGACCATGTAGTAGTAGTAGTAAAAAGATGTATGTTTAACCAGGAAACAGATCTTACATTCACATCTTTAGACCAAATGTCTTTTTTTAAGATGTGAATCACATTTTGGCTACTTAGTACCTTTAGGTGATTCTGGTTAGTTTCCTGATAATAAATTCTTGTAACAATCTTGATACTTTGTTTTATAACTAAAACTTTATTAAATTGAGGGGGAAAACAGCAAATCTCATGCAAAAAGACAAAGAACCACAGCACGCAAGCACTGAGGCAATGGTTACCCCAAAGAGCATTGGCCGGGAAGTCAAGTTTCAAAGAAATATAAAATCACACATGCCCCCATAACGCAAAGCATCATGGGCTGCATATGTAAATCACCACAGAATAGTATGCTGATTCAACTTTAAGCAGAAATGCTTGGTGCCGAAAGGCCTCTCACACAGATTACAAAGGGTGCCAACAGAAGACACAGATATGCGTTTTGTCCTACCAGGACTCAGTGTGCCTCTTCTGTTTGACATCCCAGTGTCTCATGCTGGTCTTACTTCATTGTGAAGGCTGGGCCCTGACTGCCAATGCTTGAACCACCTTCCCTCTGTCGCTTCCAGAGAAAACAGACACAACTGCCACAGCTTCTTAGTGGCCCAGTGTGGAAGCAATACCACTTCACATGCAAAATTCAAAGGCTGTAAGTGCCACACCTCCATAGTGCCTCTGGGGAGAAGCCCACCATCTCCTGCTCCCTTCAAAGATTAAGTGCCATGGCTCCTTACCCACCACTGCTCTTTGCACTGGTGGACTTGCTCCAAAGCCACTAAGGATCTGTGTTACTCCTCTGGGATAGCATGTACTTGTGAATTTGGCAGTATGGAGTAAGGACAGACCTTTCTTTGCTGCCAGTATGATATGTAAAACAGTACTGGGAAAGAAAAGCTAGGCAAACTCCTGAGAGTGCAATAAACTTACAGCTTAACACGAATAACTAACCTGGTTTTGTGCATTTAAATCTTCAATCAAAATCTTTATTTTGCCAGGCAGAACATTGAGACAAGCTCATTTACAAGATGGACCTGTTGCAAAACAATTGTCAACAGGGTTAAGACATAACAGGTTGAGTGAACATACATAACAATTACATAGTCATAACAACATATAACCATCACATGTAACAAGATACTTCCACCAGAACATAGCAATAGGTTCAACAGGAGGTTGTGCCATTTAAATACAATTGCATAGATACAGATATATGGATGTAAGGTAATGAGCTAAAGTTTATACAGTAAACATCATTGGAGGGGTCATAGTGAGCAGGAGTGGCAGTTCCTCTAGTGTCGAATTGTGAAGAAGATTGAGATGCAAGAGTCCTTGATAAGTACTGTAGGCATGGCCTGGCAAGTGGGGTGGGAAGGGGAGGGAGATATATGGAGTGGGAAGGGAAAGTCAGATGAGATAGGAGAGGGTTGGACATGATGGCCTAGGGAGGAAGGACTGTTCTAAGGGAGAAACACGACAGATGCCACAGGCAATGGTTGGGGTTTAAGTCCAATATTTGAAGCAAAGACAGATCATGATGTTGGGACCTTGATTTGCACAATGACAGAAGGGAGGACTCAAATGACGCCTCAGGCAATGGTTGTGGTTTAAGTCCAGAATTTAAGGCAGTAACAAATCGTGATGTTAAGACCTTGACTTGAAGCAATGACAGACCTTGGAGAAGGTCCTCAGGAACAAGGATTTGAAGAGGGAGAACGTGACAGGGGAAGCAAGCCTTAAGGTTTTCTGGATCTTATTCCAGAGTGTAGGAAAAGTGAAGCTTATTGAGGCTCTACCAAAGTGCATTTTAACTTTAGGGATCGCCAGAGATAAGATGGTAAGACTTCTGAAAGAATAGGCGCTAGGGATGCAGGGAGTTAGGCAGCTTGTGAGGTACTGAGGTAATTTATGAGTGATTGCTTTATATGTCCATAAAACAGCATTCTTTTGCCTCCTGAAGCTAAGGGAGCTCCAGTCTATGAAAGAAAAGAGGATGCAGTGGTACGTGTCATAAGGGGCTTCCAAAATGAACCTAAGGGCTCTATGGTATAGGGTATCAAGCTTGGAGAGAGCTGTGCTAGTACTATGGCCATATAATAAGTCTGCATAGTCTAGGAGAGGCAAGAAGGTAGCTTGGACTAGGAATTTTCTAGCCTCGTGGGTTAGTAAGTGCTTGATCCTAAAGACAATACCAAGCTTTTGATGTAGTTTCTTAGCGAGTTCTTCAATGTGATCAATGAAGGACAATTTGTAGTCAATCCAGACCCTAGATATTTGAATTGTTCCATGAACTCCAGGGCTTCTCCCAAAAGGGTGCTTATGTGAGGAACCTTATCTGGGTTGTATTTTTTTTTTTGAGATGAGGGGTCAATTGACAGAAAATCGTGTCTTAGTTTTTTTGGCATTGAGCAGGAGTTTCAAGCTGAGTAGATATTTTTGGAGGATGTCAAAATCGTCCAGAGAGATCTTTTATCAGATTCAAGATCTGTGGCGTCTTCTGTTAAGCATGGTGAATCCCATTTTGCTTGGCAAGTTTCGTTCAATACTGTAAAGCATGCTATAGAGAAATAAAACACACATGCATATATTTATTTTATATGTTTTAGGGTATTTCAATGAGAACTTCAAACAAGACTCAGTCAACTTTGCTGCAGTAGAGGTCATTAAATTATATTATGACCAACTTCAGTTTAATAGAAAACAATGCATAGGTGATGGTGAATAACTAGATTTTTCCTACAGGCATGCACAGTGTGCTGCTACATCAGTCCTTGAGAGCAAAGTGTCAGGAGCTTATCTAAGCATCATACACTAAGAGTGTTGAAAGAAATGTAGGTTTGACACCAATTCTTTTTTTTTTTTTAATAATAGAAGAGGCAGCTCTATGTTGATAAAACATTAGTACTTTTCTCCACCATACTAAAAATGCCTATTTTTGCTACCATCTGCCACAGACTGCCAAATACTTACTAACCCATTTTGTTTTATTAAAAACATATCAGTGCACTGGCTCTGTGTCACCCAGTGAGGGGCTTCACTCAGCATGCTGGTGACCCGGGTCATGCCCAGAGCCTAGGTACCAGGAGCAGAGACCAGCAGAGAGGGGTCCAGAGCATCCGTTGGAAGGCTTCCCTCCCAGGAGGATGGGCAGGGCCTCAGCACCCGCAGGCAGTTTGGAGACGGGCTTGGGAGATGTGCAGCCTCAACAAGCCCCCGCTGCAGGTCACCACCCCCGTAAGCCCAATCAGGGTTCAGTGGGAGGGCCAAGAAAAGCAGAAAATGCCCAATTGTTCAGTCAGTTGAAATTCACTGAACCTTGGCATGCCATGAAGCCAGGATAGCCCTGTGCTTACCACCTCACCGCCAAACCCAGTGCTAACTAAGTTGTGCCTCTGGGCTCTTCTCCCCCAGAGGGGGAACCCACCCAGTGAAGACTTATGTTGGGTCAGCTGGGGGGGTCAATTGACAGTTGCAGGTGGCAGCAGGATGGCAACTAGTGGAGAAAGGTGGTCGCAGGGCCCAGGTGGCCTGAAGGAGTGGCCAGCCAGGGGGAGTGGGAGGTACAAAAAAAAATTAAAAATTAAAAAACATCAGTATGATCTTGTTTGGATGGAGGGTGTTGATTTGGGGGTGAAGTGAAAAAAAGTGGCATTTTAGAGAACTCCAGTTTGATTAACAGGGCAGCATTGCACACTCATGTGTAATGAAAAAAGTGTTTGCCTGTTTGTAACAAGGGGTCACCTGTATTTATAATATACATTTGTGATGCGATTTTGTTATAGAATGCTGCCCTTGCAGAAACGCAAGTTATTATTGGTCTTTTTACACTTCAGTGGCTTCTGTTTTAGATTCATAATTGACAATGACAAATGAAGAAAAAACAGTAAGAAAGACTCAAGCATGCATGAGTACTCAGTGTCTAGAAAATTTTATAAATGGAAAAAGAAAACGGCAGGAGCCTTCTTTTTATGATGTTGGGCAAGCATGGTCCTGTTTAAGGTATGCTACACCCCAGCAGAGAAAGAGTTTTTCTCTGGCACCCCAGTGCAAGAACAGGGATTCCTACATTATTTGTTGCTCTGTGTAGATTGACTATCTCAAGATCACGCTTTTTTGTGCTTCTCCTCTGAATATCCAAAAACCTGTGGGTTGTGTACTTCTTCACCCAATGTTGCACTTTCTAGAAATATTAATACCATCCATTCAGCAGCTCATAAGAGAACTTTGAGGTACCACCATGTTTGTACACAGATTTCTATTTACTTAAACATTTCAACAAAAGCAGTCCACAGTTTGATTTTTACCCATATAAAGGAAAATCCAGAGCAGCTACACTGGTATGTGATGCAGCCAGTAGTGACAGTCACCAAAATAAGCAAACAACTGTTGCACTCACTTATGCGGAAGAATGCAAACTCCAGACCAAAACAGTATTGAAATGTAGGAACTTTTATTGTTAAAAATTCAGCTGCCACATGCTGCAGACCAGTCACCAACCCAGCAAGAAAGCCTGTAGGTGCACTGTGCTATGTCAAGAGGATAACCTGCCAAGCACATTGACTGCATTTATATAGTGTAACAACAATGTGCAAACTCAACAAACAAGTAGAGATGCAATTAATGTGATTAAAAACAGACTCAATTAACAATGCTCACAATAGCCATAAAAATATAGATCCAGAAGCAAATGGTTTGATACATTTTAATGGACCAATATAGATGTTACAAAAAGAAAACAGTGTCTAAGTTTTTGGACCAACCAGGTCTTTCCTCAAAGACGTATGCTAGTTGTTTTTACATAAGTTTCCGAGGAAGGACTTGGCTGGTCTGAAAGCTCAGACAGTTTTCTTTTTGTAACATCTATGTTGGTCCCTTAAAAGGTATCAAACCATTTGCTTCTGGATCTGTTCTTACAAGGACCAATACGGCAACTAATCTATTTCTGTATTTCACAAAAATACAGCGATACTGTGAAGTATTTTGTCAACTAGATTGTTAACAAAACAAGCTAATGCTAAGTATAGTGCTTAAAATAACAATTGGGACTGTAAAAATGGTAAAATCTCAACTTTATCATTAAGACCTGGATAGACAGTTTCTTGATGTTAAAAAATCCAGACAGTTTATCTACTAGCTGAAAAAAAATGAATTCGATTGTATGTATAACTTTAGATTTATGTATTAAAACAATTTACAGCTGGCCCGGTGGTGCAGAGGGCTGAGGCGCTGGCACCTTACCCCGAACCATGCCGTGACCTGGGTTTGGGAATGGACTCTGGATGCCTGGGGCTGGCAGGGGAAGGAGAGGACTGAGTATCCGTAGGACTGCTCTCCTCTGCTGGGGTGAGTAGCAGGATGGTGTCGCTCTGCAGCAGCCTCTGGTGGAGACCAGGAGCACTGCAGAAGCAAACACAAGGAGGGAACACCACCAGAAAAGTGGAAACGCTCCATGTTCAGCCAGATGACATCTGCCTGGCTCTCTGATGCCAACAATGCCCCTACCAAGCCATATCTGCCTCAGGAGCACCCCAGGGCCAAGTGTTGCACTGGTCTGCCCCCCTTAGCTGGTGCCTTCCCCCTCAGGGGAGAGAGACCCATCCAGCGAAGGGTTATGCTGGGTTACCCTGGGGGTGGCTGCCATACAAGGATGGAGGCTCAGGGGTCAGATGGGTCAGAGGGGGCCTTAGCAAGCCTGAAGGAGTGGCTGATGTAGTTGTACATAGGAGGGGGAAAAAAAGCAATTTACAAAATGTCTTACTGTACCTTTGCATTAGATTCCTTTCTGTTTTAAGCTACTTGCTGGCCCATTGCATTTAAAACATTTCTCAAAGGAGCCAAATACATTTTTTTGTAAAACAATGATTTTTCATCCAAAAAAAACCCCCAAAAAAACACACATCTGCAAATTCAAATTTTACAACTAAATTTCACACAAAAATTAAGACGTTAGAAGGCAGACTAATATTTTCTTTTAGCAATATCATCCACCAAAGTATTTTAAAAACAGTTGTACATTAGTTAGAGTGAGTTTACTATCATAAACCTCATTAATCTTTTTAGCAGTTGCAGAGAAGACAGAAATTTTCTTCAGAACTGAGCAAGTTAAAATAATAGATTTCCATGAAGACACTTAGCCCTTTAACTATATAATGAAAAGCTTACAGAAATGCAAGAAAAAAACAGTATAAAAACAAATTAAAAATACATTTCTGTGCTGAAGATGAGGGTACCATTATTTGCTAAAGTAATGTGGAACAAACTTTGTAATGGCAGCAGCATATCAGGGTGCAAGAATTTGCATATTTGCTGTTATTTAAAAAAAAATGACTACCATACATGGAGTTGAAATCTGGGATGAGACTGAAAGGGGTGTTGGACAAATCAGGAAGCTGGGACAAGATTGGAAATTTATTAAAGGAATGAAGCAAACCCATTCCTGTGGTACACACCAGTCATGGGGTGGTGCCTGTAACTCCCCTTGGGACAGTGGCAAACATGTCACTTTTAAAGTCCCATAGCAGGTGTCCAGATGGCCATGGGTTTGCCATGGACACTCCTGAAGGTTCACTACAGGTTCAGAAGCACATAATCTGAAATATATTAGAAATGATTGGCACAATGGCTATCACATAAGCTTTTTTTCCTTACCTTGGATATTGGCTGTGTGTTTTTAATATTTCCATCAAATTCTGATGCATCTGAAAAAGAGACATTACTGGAAATCATCATGTTGGTCAATATCAACAAAATAACTTTCTTGAGTTCTAACAAGATTAATTTATCATATACATCTTAAAGAAAGGTGATGGATTACTGTGGTGGACAATAATACCGTAAACAAATAAAAGACTTGGCTAACATCAACAAATCTCCATGTGCCTCATTTGGACTTTGATCATAATTGTTGAGGGCTTGGTCTACTCTAGAAATTTGCACAGCAGAATGGTTATATTGTGTGTTACAATGTACTGCAAAAGGTGTCATCCCTTTGCAAAGCACTGGATTAGTGTAAAAATCTAATTTGGTATGTGCTGGGGTTCCTGGCTTATCTGTTTACATGATAAAGTATTTTATTTATGCACAATTGCCACTGTGCTTTTTCTTGCCTGTAACTGAAGCCTAGCTTTTGGTGATGAATTGCAGTTTTTTTTTTTTTGCTGTGTGCTCTTTTGGTCTTGCAGCAGCTTTTTCTTGAAAGGATATAGACAGTGTGGAGGCAATTCAGGGAACGGCAACAAAGATGGTGCAGGGCTTGCACCAGGAGACATACAAGGAGAGATTAAAAGACCTCAATATGTATACACTGGAAGACAGGTGGGAACAGGGACATAACAGAAACATTCAAGTATCTTAAAGAAGACTCCTGTATGTTTATGATTTGGATATGTCTGATGTATTTATTATACATTACATCAAGTACTGTACATGTGTCAATAAGAGTCATTTCTTCTGTTGCAACACATATCTGTAGTTTGAGGCTCTGACACAAGGTAAAGTGTCAAGTAACCCTCCATCTACATGCAAATGAGTCACTTGTAATACAGCCCCTCCCATTCCTTGATGTGACTGCAGCAACAGTGTAGAAGAAAACATAGGGTATCAGTGATGTCTATCCTGATTTTAATTTAAGTTTGCAATGGTTTAAGATAGTTCTGTCATGCAATTCCCACAGGAAGCAGTACTTGTAGCCTTAATACTGTATGTGTAGAGCAAATACATCTAATAGTATTTCATTCACAGGAAACAAAATATCTTTCTTTGTACTGCTCATTTCTCTCCATGAGACAATTGTAACATGTTGTGGAGAGCAGTCAATTAAATCAGTCAATCGGACAATCAAGTAGTCAATTAGTCAATCTGTATTGAATCAGGTGAACACCCTTGAGAAGATTCATTTACAAGGTTGGCCAGGGAAGTTTCCCAAAGAATCACACAAGACTGAATTCCTCCTTTGCACAAATGATACACACACCCTTTCAACAGCCTGAAAGTGGAGAGCTAGATCACTTAGTTTATAAAGTGTATTGTTTTACATTTCAAATGCTCCTTAAATCAGAGTTCCTGCCAGGAAATACCAAGACACAGAATGCATATGACATGGGAGGAATGAGCTAAGCAAATACAGAGAACTTCAAATATAGACTGATTAGTTTTGTTACCTACAACAGCTGAAGTGTAGCATCTGATATGTGAGGGGCATCCTACTTCAAATGCTGGCATAACAAAGCTGGGGGGGGTGCTACAGCTTGTCCTCAGTACCTTCAAAAGGTATGTGCTGTAGCTCTCACATCACTGCTAATGATTTATAATGGGAAAGGGGGCACTGTTAAATTCATGGACCTGAGGGGCTATCCCAGTTCCCAAGGAGGATAGGGGAACTTGTTAAGAGTAAGAAACTCTAGTTGAATTTGAACCAGAGTCTCCCAGTTCTTGTGCCTGTGCTTTAACCACTAGATTACCTTTCTTCCATATGCTGCAGCTGATGCATTCCTGGTAACCTATTCCTTGTTGAACTCTTTATTGCCTTAATGCAGTCATCCAATTACTGACTGCCTAGTTACAATGGGAAAGGGGTATATTTGCAAGATTGTTTCTCACTGCTGGTATCAATCAAAACAGAGAATGTTAACACACACAGAATATTATACAACAGCTGTATAATACCACTTAAAACTCTTGTTGCACCCAGAGTCATTTATTGGGTAAACTGGTTTTGCTAACAGAAACAGTAACAACACGTACAGGCACTTCCTTATATGAATACTGTATATACACATCAAATCAGTGCTGCATCACACTCACATGGTCCTAGTCCCTATTAGACCTGCATTTCAGGATGTACACAGCACTTAAAGGGTTCCTCCATTACTCAAGTGTAATGGGGGGTGAGATACTGACAACAGTAAAAATAGAAAGGGACCTGGGGGTAATTATATCAGATGACCTAAAGGTGGGCAAGCAATGTGAGAAGGCAGTAAGGAAGGCTGGGGGGATACTGGGATGCATAGGAAGAGGCATCAATAGTAGAAAACAGGAAGTTGTTATCCCTCTGTACAGACAGTTGGTGAGACCCCATCTGGAGTACTGCATGCAGTTCTGGAGACCCCATCTCCACAAAGACATAGACAGAGTGGAGGCCGTCCAGAGGAGGGCAACCAAAATGGTTCAGGGTCTGCACCAGAAGACATACAAAGAAAGACTAAAGGAGCTTAATATGTATACTCTTGAGGAAAGAAGGGAGAGAGGGGACATGATAGAAACTTTCAAGTACCTCAAGGGAATTAACAAAGTCCAAGAGGGTAGCATCTTCCAGAAAAAGAGATGTGCAAGAACAAGGGGGCACAATTTGAAGATAGAGGGGGGACGGCTCAGGGGTAATGTGAGGAAGTATTTTTTCACTGAGAGGGTTGTGGATGCATGGAACAGCCTCCCTGTGGAGGTCGTGGAGTCAAGAACAGTGGGGGACTTCAAGAATGCATAGGACAGGCATAAGGCAGTCCTAGGGGCGGGTAAGAGGAAGTAAGCTGTTGGTTAACTAGGATCTGCAGCTTATCTGTTAAGTAGGAAAATGGGCAGACTAGGTGGGCCAAGTGGTCCTTATCTGCCATCAAATTCTATGTTTCTATGTTTCTAAGTGGGGAACCACACATTGTGGGTTTGGTTTACTGGTGGAACTGCATTTAGTGCAGCACCATTATCTGTTGCTCTGATGACATCATCCTCCAGCAACATTGATGGTACAATGGAGGACAAACACATTGATATCTTCTGGGGACTGTATATTTTTATTTATAATCTAGATTTGGACAGCAATAGGACTGCTGGCAACTGGAGGAGGCACACAACAGTTACACATAAGGAGTTGGGAAAATATTGGTGTGAAACTATGGGAGACTTCCCCTTTAAGGGCATAAACAAAGTGCAAATGGTCAACACCTTTCAGTGTAGGAGGTGTACAAGGACAAAGGGGCATGATATGAGATTGGAAGGAGGCAGGATAAAGGGGAATTTGGTGAAGTTTTTCTTCACATAAAGTGTGGCAGATGCATGGACTAGCCTACCCCAGGAAGTAGTGGAAGCCAGCACAGTGGTGAGATTCAAACATGCATGGGACAGGCACAAGGGAACCATAGAGGTGGGTAGGAAAGGCTAAAGCCAATGACCAAGTAGGGCCAGTGACCACTAATGCAGACAGGGAATACGGGCAGACTGGGTGGACCTAGCGGTACTTATCTGCCATCAAATACTATGTTACTATGTGTTCACTTTACCTGGGCTTTGGCACTATACTCCTATAGGATCCCTCAACAAACTTTCAGGGGTTAAGATAGGTGAACTAGATCCCTGAGGATGTCCCATGTAAAGTGTTAATCCGTAAGAGCCCCTACTCTCATGATATTTAGGGACAGTGGATAGGCTGTGAAAGCCCCCACTTCTTTTAATATCTGCAGATGCACAGATGGGGCTCCCTGGCCACTACAACAGTGTTCCTGAATTATGGACTAATGTCATTAACTTACATGAACATTTCTTAGGTGAGGCTTCTGGTCTCACCAACTGCCCTAGTAATTTACTTAGGGAGGGTTTGGTGCACACCGAATGCCTCATTGATTCCAACATCTGAATCCTCCGACTATTGGGTCATGAGTGATTGTATGTAAAATCTACACAACTGCAATCATTGCACTGAAAAAAATATCCTTTAACTGCTTTTGTAGTCACTGCCTCAGTTAATTCCAGGTTAACAAGCATTTGTCAATGCCGAACGTTCGCTTGCAGGTATTTGCAGTGGTGTTTGGCATGTATGGTGCTTTAACCTAATGCTCTGTGCGATTGCTGGTATTTGCACAATACATTGTCAGCATAACCTTTTTGTTACCCCCATTGTGCGCTACATAGGCGGAAACACATTTTGGGCAGGATGTGAAAAAACGACAGTTGTACTGCTCATAAGGAAGTGTGGTAAAATGGCAATGTTGAAAATCTGGAGTGGAAATATTGAAAATTCGCAAACCTACGAGCGTGCGTGGGAACTGTGCAACGCATGCTCGTAAAACAGTCATTTTTAGGAATTTTTTCACCAAATTTTCAACATAGCCATTTTAAGATCTCTGCTCATGAACAGTGACACTGTGATTTTCTTAATGTGTCCCATACACTGAGTTTGCACACCGACTGTGCCATTGTGCGCTACATGGGCGGAAACACGTTTTGGGCAAGATGTGAAAAATGACAGCTGCACTGCTCATGAGAAGGTGTGGTAAAATGGCAATGTTGAAAATCTGGACTGCAAATATTGAAAATTCGCAAACGTACGAGCGTGCGTAGGAACTGCTCAATGCACGCTCGTAAAACAGTCATTTTTAGGAATTTTTTCACCAAATTTTCAACATAGCCATTTTAAGACCTCTGCTCATGAACAGTGTCACTGTGATTTTCTTAATGTGTCCCATACATTGATTTTGCACACCAACTGTGTCATTGTGCGCTACATGGGCGGAAACACATTTTGGGTGAGATGTGAAAAATGACAGCTGTACTACTCATAAGAAGGTGTGATAAAATGGCAATGTTGAAAATCTGGAGTAGAAATATTGAAAATTCACAAACCTACGAGCGTGCGTAGGAACTGCGCTAATGCAGCTTCGTAAAACATTCAATTTTGAAATTTTTGCACCAAATTTTCAACATGGGGTTTTGGGACCCCTTCGCATGAATGATGTCACTGTCATGGCACTATTCAGGCCAGAAGGGTGATTTCACACAGTGACTGTGCAGTGACTGCGAAATCACCCTTCAGGCCTGAATAACTCCATGACAGTGACATCATTCATGAGAAGGGGTCCCAAAAACCCCATGTTGAAAATTTGGTGCAAAAATTCCCAAAATTGCCTGAGATATGCAATAAAGTTGAAACCCCCCTATCTAGCCCATTATACAGCTTACCGGCATTTCCTCAGTTCGCGGTCGCCTTTGAAGAGTGCAGACGTGTTCCCAGTCCACCGAAGATTGTCGCGCCAGAGTCCGGAGGTAAGTATGGGGTGAGGGGTGTGGGATGGCTGGGTGCACAGTGGGTGGGTGCGGGTTGTGGGAGGGGGCTGGGAGGCCGCACGGACCGTTTTATTTACAGGTTTAAAAAAAATGACAATGTGGGATGTTTGCCACACTGGGGTGGGCTCCCAGCATGGCAGAAGATGGCTGGGGGCGAGGCCGGCGGGATTGGGCACCCCATCGGCAAAACCCGAGCGTTTGCCACACTGGGGTGGGCTCCAGCATGGTAGCAAGATGGCTTGGGGGCCATGGATCCGGCGAGGGGATTGGGCACCCATTCGGCAAACATAACGTTTGCCCGCGCTGGGAGTGGGCTCCCCAGCGTGGCACCAACGCTTGGGGAGGTGTGGACGCGAGGGGATGGCATGACGCGGTGTTCGTATGGCAGCGGTGGTTTGCTTTGAAGCAGAGGAACACCGCTGTCATACAGAGCTCCTGCACCCATTGGTGCAGGACCGCCACACCTGCTCAAGGGAGCAGTGCATTGGATGGGAGAGGCACACCTCCAAAGTGTGCTACTCTCCCAAAACGTTCCTTGAGCATGCGCGCAAGCAAACGTAAAAAGTAATCCTTTGGCAAACATATCACAGACCGCTTGGACTTCTGTGCTCTGAATTCCCACCTCTGCTCCACTGGTGGTTGCTTATTAGATATTCCCAGGATACTGAAGTTCTTTCGGTTGTCTGGAGATGGAGCTTTTGCTACTGCCATGCCCTCTGTCAGAAACACTATGCTATCCATCAGACTACGTCACTCAGTGGACACCTTTAGAAGCAGATTTAAAAACGTCCTGTTTGCACAAGCTTTTGCTACCCAAAAAATGTTATACATACAGTAGCTTCCAGGCCCTTGGCCTTTTTATGTCATTTTGTTAGTGTAACTTTTTCTGCATTTTCCTTGCACTGCATTCTTTGTTAATTTTGCTGTTTATTGTGGAGCACCCTCTGCTCCTTGGGGATGGATGGCTATATAAACATACCCGCCTTGTCCACATTGGGACACTTTAATGAGGACCATTCTGCATGTAGGATAGTTCCTAAATTGGACTGGTCTCTCTATTCTGGGCTCAAGTAAAAACCTTAATATTGGCACAAATAGATGTGTTTGTTTAGCTAATAATAGTCTTCCTTCTTACTATATGTTACAGTGACAAAAATATATTATGGACTACATCCAGCATTCTTAATAACAGTAATGTACTTTGCTGTAGCAGGCCTGGGTATAGTTAACAGTAACTGCTAGACCAGCAGCAAGTACTTTATGCCAAACAACAGATTTTGACCTCAAATACAACTGCCATTAATTAACATTTTAGTGACAAAATCTTAATGTTTCTCACAGGAATAAGGCAGATGCTGCATGATGTGGCCAGAAACCAATTTTCCCTTAATAGGACATTCAATTTTCATTTGATGCAGTGTCTCACAGGACCCAGTGCAGCAGGCTGACCATGTTTTAACTTTTTATGTTTCACTGCTGTATAGTTACCTTTTTCTAATTCTGTACGTCTGAGTCTTTCAAGACATTCTTGAATATCTGGTCTTTTGTCAGAAGAATTTAGCATCTGTCAAATTACTTCATTGTGAACGGGAAATGTTTCCATACATGTCAAGGAAAACACCCCGTTATGGATATCATCAATCAGAGCAAGTGAGTCACGAAAGTAGGGTACAGTTGTCTGAAATGGGTGGTTTTCATTTGACAAGATATAATAAAGTATGCAACCTACAACCTAAAAATAATAATAATAATATTCAGACAACTCTAGTGGAAGCTTAAATCCTTCTACTTGACCTTTATAACTCCCATGCATACATACAGGATAAAGATACTGGCCCAGATATTCAAAAGGGTTGCTCCATGCACAACAGGGTTGCGCATGCGCAAGTCCTACATTGCACCATTCTGCGATATTCAGCAGGAGGCAGTTGCTCCACTGGCAACAGGTTGCGCAAAAGAGCAATGCAAATGAATGCATGCTCAACAGGAGGGGGAGGAACCATGCATAACCTGCGCAACCCGATATTCAGTTGGGTTGTGCAGAGTTGTGCATGCGCAACCCCCAACCTGCGCCTGCACAACCTTGAGCCAAAAAAAAAAGGATCAAGTTGAGGGCCACCCACAGGTGAGCTGCTGTATTGCAGGCGCAACACAGCAGCTGCCACCCTGGCTGGCCCCAGCACCGATCCCTGTCTTCCCCACCAGCCGATCGCGGGCATGAAGTAACATAGACCCCCGCCACACATCTCCACAGCCCGATCACGGGCATCACAGTCTGAAACCCCCACACATATCCCAAAGCCCGATCGCGGGCAGGCGTATATGAATCCCCAGTACCCGATCGCGGGCAGAATGTAACCCTCCCCCAGCGAATATCTCCCTGGTGGTCCAGTGGACCGTAAAGCCCGATCGCGGGCAGAATGTCACATCACAACCCCCAAACATCTCCCTGGTGTCTAGTGTCCCCCACCCACGAAGCCCCTCCACCCGCTCCCCCGCGGCGGGCGACAGCATCCACCACCTGCGCCCCCCGCCCGCCCGACTGACTGTCGGTGGGGCTGCATGCCCATTGGTGCAGAGCTACGGCCAATGGGCGTGCAGCCTCGCCGACAGTCCAGATTTTGTGAATGAACGTCATTCACAATCTGAGGACTGTCATCGACATGGGCTGCCGCCCGTGGCGCAACTCACCAGCGGCATCATCGGTGGCGGCCGGGCGCAACAGGTGGTCACGCCGCGGCAAACGAGGTGGAAGGGCCTGGTGAGTGGCACCAGTGTTGAGGCGGTATGTGACTGCAGTCGTCTGATCACTGGTTCCCGGAGGTCAGGAGAAAGCCCATTCTGCCAGCGATCGGCATGAGGGGTTCCTCTGCGTTCTGCCGATGATCGGCTGAAGATAATGAGGGGTTCATGTACCTGTGCTGCCCGCGGTCCGGGCGCAGCAGGATAGGTTCGCTTAACTGTGATGCCCGTGATCGGGCTGCTCTTGTCCGGTCCCCGGCGGCTGCTGCCTGGCAGAGTGGCCAGGAGCAAGTCCTCAGGGATCGGCGCACCTACATGCAAATGGGGCAATAAATAGATGCAAATGGCCCCCCCTGCGCCTTGCATAAATTATGGACCCATTTGCATGTCACCTTTTGAATATCGGAAATTTGAGCATGGTGCAATGGTACTTGCACCACCACAAGTTTAATGCTCAACTCTGGCAACTGCGGTGGCGCCCAGGACCACTGCATGTCTTGTCAAGTGCTGTCGGCAGGAGTGATATTCAAAGGAGTTGCTCAACAGCGCAACTCCTTTGACTATCACCCCGGCCACACCCCTGCGCAACTATTTTGAGCAGCGCAGGGGCTTGCGCCTCAGAATGGCGCAGTTTGAAAATCTGGGCCACTGTGTTATTCACAGCACATGACATGTCCAAAACATCAAAATGCTGAAATCAGAGTAAATGCATCATGAAATTGTTGACATTTCATTTATCTTCTCCTATGGAGTTAGCCTCATCAACTATTTAAGGCTCTCCTGTACTCCACTACAGGAAATGTCACTCCCTAACTCACAATGATAATGCAATAACAAGCATTTTCTTGCCATCCTCCTTTTATAGCATGTAGAGATGTGTACATCATGGGCTAGATTCACAAAACTTTGCCCTGGTGAAAACCGTTTTGGATGAGCACACCAGTTTTGAGCCGAGTTTGTATTCACAAACACCTGGTGTGTGCCCTCAAACAGGGTTTGCACCAGGGCAAAGTTTGGAGGAGGTCACAATGTAAATGAGTGGGAGTGGACTTACATATTGGCGTAATGCGATTTACAGATCATTTGCTCCACATACAGGACTTTTGTGAAGCAAATACCACTGACCAATACCTTGCTTTAATCAAGTGCAACCCTATTGGTTGGTGAAGGTACTGTGCCTCCCTCTCCCCACCAATTATGGGACTGAAAGAAAAACTTTAGTTTCCCTGGTGGCAGTTGCACCCCCTCATGGAACTAGCAGAGCCATTATCAGAACTGTTTAGTGAGTCTCTGAGCATAGGAGAGGTCCCAGAAGACTGGAGAAGGGCTCATGTGATCCTGCTCCAGAGGAGTTGTAGCATGGAGGAGGCAGGGAACTACAGACCAGTCAGTCTTACCTCAGTAGTGGGCAAGATTATGGAGGCACTCCTTAAGGAAAGGATAGTGCAACACCTGGAATCCATAGGAGCACAGGATCCAAGACAGCAAGGGTATACAAAAGGAAGGTCCTGTCAAACTAATCTCAGATTTCTTTGACTGGGTAACCAGAGTGGTGGGCCAAGGGGGAGCAGTTGATGTTGCCTACCTGGACTTCAGCAAAGCTTTCGATACTGTTCCACATAGAAGATTGAATAATAAGCTGGGTAGGCTCAGGGTGGGTAAGAAGTTGGTCAACTGGGTGGCAAACTGGTTGACGGGCAGAAAACAGAGTGGTTGTAAACTGTATACAGTTAGAAGAGATGCAAGTCACAAGTGGGGTACCTCAGGGATCAGTCCTGGGGCCAGTCCTCTTCAATATCTTCATCAGTAACATTGCAGATGGACTGGAGGGTAAGGTTTGTCTGTTTGCAAATGACACCAAGATCTGCAACAGAGTAGATGATCAGATGGAGTGGGCAGAATGAGAAGAGATCTGGATAAACTAGCAAAATGGTCAGAAGAGTGGCAACTGGGGTTTAATGCAAAGAAGTGCAAGATCATGCACATAGGAAAGATAAACCCTGAAGCCACCTATAGCCTGGGAAGGGGAGTTGCTGGCTGTCACAAGGGAAGAAAGAGACTTGGGCATCATCACTGATGACCTGAAATCATCCAAGCAGACCACTAAAACAGTAGGTGAGGCTAGGGGGATGTTAGGGTGTATTAGTAGGGGTATCACAAGTCAGAGGAGGGAGGTAATAAGCCCTGTTTACAAGACACTGATTAGGCCTCATCTGGAGTACTGCATGCAGTACTGGAGGCCACACCTTCACAAAGACATTAACCAAATTGAGGCAGTCCAGAGAAAAGCAATTAAAATAGTGCAGGGACTGCCTCAGAAAACAGATTAACGGAGCTCAATATGTATACCCTAGAGCAAAGGAGGGAGAGGGGTGATACGATCGAAACATTTAAACATCTTAAGAGCATTAACAAGGTGAAAGTGTCTAACATGTTTCAATATAAGAAAAATAGCAGGACAAGAGGACACAGCATGAAATTAGAGTGAGGCCGATTAAGGGGTAATGTGAGGAAGTTCTTTTTCACAGAAAGGGTGGTGGATGCATGGAACGGCCTACCTCAGGAAATGATGGATATGAACACAGTGCAGGGCTTCAAATAGGCATGGGATAGGCATAAGGGAGCAATACAGATGAGTATGAATAGATAGGCCATTGACAGAGCAAAGGCCGATGGGCACATTTATAAGGTAGAAAAAGAAATGGGCAGACTGGATGGGCCTTGTGGTCCTTATCTGCCGTCAACTTCTATGTTTCTATGCTTCTATGATCTCTGAATGCTGGCCCAAGTAAAGTTAAATTCTCCAGGGTGGTAGTGGTCCTCCCACCCACACTGATCGCTGGCACAAGTAGAATCAAATTATTTTCTCTGGTGCTAGTGTTCTTCCCCCATGATTTCTGAGTGTCCCCCCAAGTAAAGTAAAAGAATTCTCCCTGGTGCTTAAGCTCTCCCCCCTTCCCGTGATAGTCAATCAACAGCCCAAATAAAGTGAAAGGATACTCACTGGTGCCAGCGTCTCCCTCACCCATGAATGCAGATCTCAGGCACAACTAAATTAAAAGAAGTCTCCCTGGAACTAGTGCCCCCAATTGATGATCAATGGCCCAATAACAAGAAATGGTATTCTCTGGCATCTAGTGGTCCCTCACCCCACCTGCACACATGCACGATAATGAATACAGTATTCCCTGGCATCCAGTGTTCCAAATCCCTATTCACACTCATGCCCAATAATGAATACATTTCTCCTTAGTGTCCAGTGCTCACTCCACCCACCCATTCCCAAGTACAATATCAATAACAATATTTCCTCATGTCCAGTGGTCCCATCCCCACCCAATCCCCAGTATGATGAAAGAAGCATATTCCCTGGCATCTAGCAGCCCCTCACCCTATCCCAGATCCCTTGTATGTAACACATGTTCCTTGTTGTGTAGCGGACCCCTTACACCCCAGCAAGTAGTATCCCACCACCCTGCTCCCCCATCCCTTTACTGAGCTGATGACTGTTACAGCACTCATCTCTTCACCATGACTGGCCACCTACTGATATGTCAATGAGTGCATACATGAGCTATCAACAGGCAAACAAATCTGTTAATGCAGATCCGTTTAATGAAGATAGGATTATAGCATCTAAAAATGTAAGGAAATTCATTGCAAAAAATGTTGTTAATTCACCACTTAGGGTTAAGGTGACAAAAGTCAGGAAATATCAGGTTAAGGTTTCCAAGATTAACACCACACCTTCACCCTGCAGGTAGCAAATGGAAAAACTCAGCTTGTTTACTGAAGAAATGGGGTGAGCATTTGTGTTCCATGTCATAACAGTGATTGCTGAAGCATGATCGCCGTTATAGCAAATGTACATTGCTGAAAATAAAAATGGTGATATACACTCACAGAAAACATGGACAAAAAACTATAATTATATTTATGTGGGGGCACAGCCCCATGCAAATCCCTTACTTAAGATTATAGACTCAAGGGGGGTGCATGTCAAAGGGGGGTGACACTTGGTGGGGGGGAAGCCCACTCATGAAAAAACAAAAAAGTACACCCCTCCTCAGCCCTGAACCCTTCACCTGCTGCACTGTAGCCAGCCACCCTTACCACCACATCACACCACACTACTTCCCATATCCTTTGTTCTTTATCCCTCTCCTTCCGGGCAATGTCCTATACCGTCCCTCTTCTCCAGTCGCCAACTCAAATCCTCACTTGTCCTTCCTTGCTACCCTTCCAGGGCAGCTTACATGACAGGTGCTGCAATTAAGTCACTCACATCGGAGTCACTCAGTTTCAGTCACCCATATCCTGGTACACCGAGCTTTAGGGTTGACAACCGCAAGGTACACCCAACATCTGTTTTGTGAACATGCAGGAGAGTTAAAACTGTAAATGTTTTTCCTGTTCCTGCCTGCAGGGTGGGGGTGTGTTAGGGTTGGGAATTGTAACAACTTTTCCCTACTTTTGTCACTTTAACACTAACTGGTGCATTAAGAAGTTTTTTTGCAAGGAATTATTATAAAAATACTAAGATTTCAGTGAATGATTTAGCCATTAACAAGATGTTCATAACGGTGGCTGATCCGGTGGTCACCTCTGATCACATTATTTTTTGAATCCATTTACATTCTACAATATAGTCAACACAACATACCTGAACATCAGATGGCTTTTATCTATGTCCGACATCAGGACTGATTCTCTAGCCATCAAGCACAAACTCCGTACTACTTTTGTATGTAATGTAATGTTATCTCTAGGAAATGTTCTACTAATTCCAAAGCCAGAAACGTAGGGTTTTCCCTCTGCATCTGAGAAGGATAATATACTGTTATAATTGTACCGTCAAAATAATCTTTAATAAAGTTTACTTAATTGCACAAAAAAAGAGAACACTGTATATTATATACATGTACAGTAACTTGGCAAAGGTATAGCAGGACACAAATATTCAAGGAAGAGACAATGAAAGGAAATGGAATATATTTAAGACAATTTTAAAAGAGATACAAGACCTCTCTCTACCCACAAGTACATATTTTAAAAGTACTTATGGATGACTAATGATGTGAAGTAAAAAGATGCTAACAATGAGATCTATTAAATTATTACAATGATATAATCAAAGCTTTTTTTTTTTTTTTTTACATAGCACAAATTTCTGGGAGTCAAACCACTTTATGTATTATTTACACTAAAAATCTATCACGTAATTTAACATACACTCTTCAATAGCAGCAGCAGCAGCATTAAATCCTTAACTTAAAACCCCATCAGGGAAGGCCTGGCTAAATAAAAACGTATTCCGTTTGATTTTAAAATGGTCGCTGGTCTGGCACTCTCTAATCTGACGAGGTAGAGAAGTCCAGTGTGTCAGAGCTGCAAAAGAAAATGTACATGCTCCAGATGACTTCAATTTGACCCTAGGAATCTCTAGCAATCCCTTATCAGTGGAGCGGAGTGGGTGGGAGGGTCAGTAAGGGTGCAGAAGGTCTTGCAGGTAGCTGGATCCCTGGTCATGCAAGGCTTTATAGGTCAGCAAGTCAACCTAGAAGGTGATCGCCAATTTATTTATTTATTTGTTATACATATTGGAATTACAACCCTTTGAGTCAAGGACTCATTTCCAAAGACTCCACATCAGTTCCAGTGGATTCAACACATAGACAGGAACACAAATGCAATATGATAGACAGGAGGTTACAGAAGTTTTTTGTTACATACCAAACAGCGAATAGCAAACAGTATTCATATATTTGCAGATGTCAAAACAAACATGGAGTCCTGAGTCATCCAGTTCCCAGATAAGTTACAGTTTACAATAGCAGTACAGAGGTCTATACAGTACGGAAGCTAGGCTCCAAGGACAAATACAGTAAATTCAGAATTGCAGCCTGAGATAAGGCGATTGTCATCAAGAGTCTAGAAAAGAGGCTGGGGAAGGAGCAGGGCACCTATGGGCTTGGATCCCGCTTGTGGAGCACATTTGTAGCTGTAGGTGGAGAAAATGAGGCTCTTGAGAGCTGCCTTAAAAAGGACCTATTTTAGTGAGTGAGGAGATCGAGGAGGGGAAGGCGTTGAACCATGTGGTGCCCTGTAACAAAAGGATCTCTGGGCGAGTGATGTCTGCACCCTCTGGACTCTGAGAGCAGCCTTAGTGGAGTCACGGGTTGAGGCAGACGGGAAAGCAGGGTGGAGGGAGGCAGACACCCCTGGGTGGGGAAGAGACCTAGAAGTATTTTTTTTTAACCAGGAGGCAGGTCTGATATTGTAACCGCTCTTCTGGATTGAGTATGTTGGCCAGCGAGTATAAAGTGCATACACGAGTCCATTTGTCTACACCAGTGATGAGCCTACAGGCCTTATTTAGGGATAGTTGGATTCTCCTGAGAACAGTGGCATCAGCAGCAGCGTAGACAGGGAGGCCGTAGTCTACAAGAGACAGGACAGAGGAGGAGACAGCCAATCTGAGGGCATCCAGTGGGAGGCAATCCTTATGACAGTAGAGAAGGCCTATGCGCATGTTAATTGCTGAGGTGAGCAGGTCGATATGCGAGTGAAAGGAGAGGGCAGAGTTGAAGGCAATGCCCAGGTATTTGTAGCTGCTAACTTGTTCTAGTGGGTGGAGTGAGCTGGATAGTATATGGAGGGGCAAGATTTTTGCCTTATTTTGATGATGGGCAAACATGACTTTTGTTTTTTAAATGTTAATGACCAGCCTGCAGTCATTGAACCAGTTTCCAATTTGACTGTAAGAGTGCTGGAGGGAGGCCTGAAGAGAGGAGGGGTCAGGGTGGGAGGAGAGAAGAACCGCATCATCTGCATAAAGCAGGACCATGCAGGAGCAGGAATTGGGTAGGGCATTTACATAGAAACTAAAAAGAAGAGAGCCCAGGATGGAGCCCTGTGCAGCCAGTGCAAATAGCAGAGCAGAGGTGTGACATGGCAAGATCACAGAAAGCCAGTCAAAAGCCTGGCTGCTGTATTCTGCACTAGCTGCAGTCAGTGAAGATCATCCCCCAATATCACTAGATATAGAGCGTCACAATAATCTAGCCGTGAGGTCACTAAGGCATGAAGCAAAGTTGGCATGTCACCAGGGAGGATCAGGTGTTTGATCCAGGCAATGTTTCTCATATGGTAAAATGAGGCTTTCACAATGGCAGACACCTGTGATTTTAGCATCAAGCTACTGTCAAGCACAGTGCCTAGCTTCCTCACCCAATCTGAAGTAAGCAGCTTGGAGTCCCGGAGCCAAAGCCCTGTGGTATGACCAGCTTGCATCTTCATACCCTGGTGACCAGGTTCTAACACCAATACTTCAGTATTGTCTGTATTTAACTTCAACCAACTGGCCCTCATCCAGTCCTGGATCTCTGTGAGACAGTTGTTAAAGACAAACTGTTTCTATCTGCCTGAGTGCAAAGGACATGTAGAGCAGAGTATCATCCACATAACAGTAACAAAATCAACCCCATACCACCTTAAAATTTCCTCTAATGGCTGCATATATACTTCAAACAACATGGGGGATAAGACCAAGCCTTGTGGGATCCCACAGGACAGGAGTAGAGGTGCCGAGGAAAAAATTCCCGACACTACTCCCTGCGTCCTGCCTGTGATAAAAGATTTGAACCAGCTGGACTGTACCACAATATTCGCAGGTGCTTCATCAACACCGCATGGTCTACAGTGTCAAACACTGCTGAGAGTTCGAAAAGAACCAAGATGGTATGACTCCCTTGATCCCCCACTGTCAGAACATCATTCAACACACAGACAAGGACAGTTTAGGTACTATGCCTCTTCCTGAACCCAGACTGGAGAGCATCGTAGTTAAGTGATCATCCAGTTGAGCAGTCACCACCTTCTCAACCTTGCCCACAAATGGCAGGTTAGAGACAGATCTGTGGTTTGCCACGCAGTCCAACTAAGTATAGTGAAGGTTTTTTTTCAGTAGTGGTTTAACAACTGCCTCCTTCAGCGGGCTCCGGGAAAATACCCATCACCAGAAAACGCCAGACAATCCTGGCAAGGACCAGGCCGATAATCTCAACAGGCTCTAACAAGAGGTGTATTGGGCCTGGTTCCAAACTACAGTAGGTTGGCCACAGCTCCTGGATAATCTGCATAACATACACAAAAGCCAACTAGCTAAAGTCAGACCAGACAGGCAGAGTACTTACGACCTCCAGCCTGACACTGCAACACCCATTTGAGGGTGTTGAACGGAACTCCAACCTGATAGTGGCAATCTTATCAGCAAAAAACTGAGCAAACTCATCACACCTAGCTTGTGAAAAGACTCTCTGCAACTGAAGACAAGTTGTATTGCACAACCCGTCGACAGCACAGAAGAACTGAGCTGGTCTGTTAGTTGCCGTAGCAATCTCCCTGGACAGGAACTCTGCCTTCTAATAGGAGATTGCTGATTGATAGTCCTTATAATGTACCATCAATCTAAGTTTGTCCTCTGCCAGGCCAGATTTCCTCCAGCGCCGTTCCAACCACTGACCTCTCCTCATCTCCCTCAGAGTCTCATCAAACCATAGAGACTTCTGACAAGATGCAAGGAGGCGAACATGAACAGGTGCTACAGAGTTGTGGGCACCAGAGATAGCCCTATTATAGGCCAGAACCAAGTCCACTAGCTCCTTGCATGCACTCATGCCTGATAGATCCAGTACCTCCATTAGGCGATGTGGGGTCAATCCCTTTAAAGGGCAGTACTGGACCATCTCTGTCGGGGCAGGCCTATTGGTGATACAACTGATACAGTACATCAGCAGTACTGAGACAGCAAAACAGATTACAAAATGGCAATGAAACAAATGAAAATCAAAGCAGAAATGAGAATTACACGGGACATTAAAAGTTATCTGATGGTATTAGTTCACTATATCCTTAGCAAAAGGACGACGACAAGGGATGCTACAGAAACCTTTGTGGATAACAGAAATACAACAAAAGAGGATATGGGGAATGTAATAATTTTAAACAAGTTCTTCGCATCAGTGAACACAAATGAAGGGAAATAAGAGTCAGGCACTGAACTAGGAGAAAGTGTATTTAAAGGATGCCTAAACCATCTTCTTAGCATGTGTACTGTTTTGCAAACACACCCATGGGATCATAGTGCACATACTAATAGTAACTGCTGCCTGCCCTTGAACAAGGCTGCTTCAGCTCCCCCACAGTCAGCTGGCACCCAGCCAGCCACCGACCGAGACCAGGACGCCCGCCTGCAGCTCCCTGGAAGCTGCCTGCCCTTGAACGGGGCTGCTTCATCTCCCCCACGGTCGTCCGGCACCCAGCCAGCCACCAACTGAGACCAGAATGCCCACCTGCAGCTCCTTGGAAGCTGCATGCCCTAGAACGGGGCTGCTTCAGCTCCCCCACGGTTGGCCGGCACCCAGCCAGCCACCGCAGCTCTTTGAAAGGTATGGGACCACACAGCCAATCATAACACAAGCGCTTCCAGCAAACCCGCTCTGATTGGCCAGGACTTTTTCCCCTGCCTCTGCCACCTGGTACTTTTTACAAATAGATTTTAGATAGAACTAAGCACATTTCAAGTGTCTAATAGAAGTTTTTTTTTTTTTGGTTAGTTTTCCTTTAGCAGGTTATACAGACCTAGCACTAGAGAGATTCTTGGTCTTTCACTAAAAACAAAACAAAACAAAAAAATACCCTCTGAAAGACACAGTTCCTGGCTGCCTGGCCTTCCTGGCTGTATCCTCACTTCCCACTGATCCAGCTACTGCTCTTCCGGCCCCTTCTCCTAGCCCCGCCAGCCTGTCTTAACCCCCTCCCTCTGCCTACCCCAAATCATACCTTAATCATGCGCCTCTACCGTTCTCTACTCCCTATTCTATTTCTTCTTGCCCGTCTTCCTCCCCTACTGCACGCCCCAAAAGCCTGCTTTCCCTCCCTTCCCCACAGCTTCCACATTCCTACATCCTTCCTCCACTTAGGCACGCTGCACACTGGTCACTTCCCCTTGCCCAGGGTCCATCCTACCACCATGAACTGTCCTACACCCACACTGGTCCTAGCCCTCCACTCTGGTCCCCCCTGTCTACGCTATCGTCGATGCTCTGCAATTTCCCGAGATGCTAGTAGGGGAAAGCATTCCCTTAAAGAAATACGCCACAGCTCCTTGAGGCTAGTCCTCCTCCTCCTAACGTTCTCAGGCAACATGCACCCAAACCCTGGTCCATTCTGCTCTAAAGCCACTAATCTGAGCAAGCCTTCAGGTGCCCTCTCATTCATATCAATCAACATCTGCAGCCTCCTTCCTAAAATGGATGCCCTACAGGCCTTCACCAGCCAGCACAGCCCTAAGATCCTGGCAGTTGTCAAAACATGGCTCACGCCATCAGTACCGGACCATGCAATCAGCCTTCCTGGCTACAATGTCTTTAGGCTGGATCACCTCTCCAAAAGAGGTGGGGACTGCGCTCTCTACTTAAAAGACTCCATACAGGGGAACCACATCATTACCTCACTCCAACCCACAACTGCTCAGATACTGCCATTGAGAATCCTCCTCTGAGCCCAAAACAAAACCCTCACTATTGCCACCATCTACATCGCTCCCAAAGAACAGGGAACTGGTCTAACAGCTGTTCTTGACTTTGTAAAGTCACTCCCACCTGACACCGAATCCATCCTCCTAGGCGACTTCAACATCAACTGGCCTGCGGCCAATGCTGGTGCACACAGGGATACTACTGCTGCAGCGAACCTCACACAAATGGTTGCCTCACCAACCAGGAAAAATTACAGGACCAGCACCAGCACACTCTTGGACTGGATCCTTACCAGTCACCCATCACGGATACCTAACACTAATGTCCTCCCCGACTCTCTCAGCGACCACCCCCCTGTTAGCTGCACCTGGTCAAATAGATTCATCAAACAACCACCAAAAACTATCACCAGCAGGGTTCTACCCAGTGGTCACCTTAATCGACTCAAATTCCACCTCCTCCATCAAGACTGGTCCTCTATCTTCAATGCAACCAACGTAAACACTGCCCTTGACCACTTCATAAACATCTTCACTGTGGCCTGTGACACGTATGCTCCTATTAAGAAACGCAAAGTCAAATCACTCAGTAACCCTTGGCTCACAGGTGACCTCCTCAAGATGCTAAAAACAAGAGACCACCTATGGCAGCTGGCCAGAAACTCTGGAAGGCAAAACGACATCCAAAACTACAAACGTGCCCGCAATGACTGCACCAAAACCATCCGGCAAATGAAGTCTGCCTACTATAACCCTCACAAACTTCTGAGGCAATGGTCAGAAATTCTGGAAGAACATAAAGGAACTCACCAGGAATCCACCCAAACCCCCATCAATACTCAATATCAGCGAAACCACAGCCCTCAACCCAAAAACCATTGGGATACCTTTAACAAAGCCTTTACCAACCTCAGCGCTGTCCTACCCCAGGACTACTTCAAAGATGGTGAAGCCCCTCTGTCCGCAATGAACAGTACTCCCACCAGCTCCCCCCGCTTCTATTTCAAAGCAGTCAAGGCTCACCAAGTACTCAAATATGTAACCAAAGCCCTTGGTAAATCAAGATTCAGTAACGACTCCCTCGATCTCAAAATCCTGTCTCTCACACTTGATGAAGTGCTTAGTCCTCTGACCAGAATTTTCAGCCTCTCCCTCAGCCTTAGCCAGTACCCAGATGGAAATCTGCCACTGTCACCCCAATCCATAAAACTGGTGAAAACTGCCCATGATAATTACAGACCTCTCTCTCTACTACCCCCACTCACTAAGGCACTAGAATGCATCGTCTCGGACCAGCTCACAGAATACCTGGATACATACAACATCCTGTGCAAGCAACAACACAGGTTCCACAAAGGTCACAGCACCTCCATAGCCCTACTTCAATTCACCGGTGCAATACACAATGCACTTGACTCCAGTGAACTACTAGGTTCAATCTACATTGACTTAACTAAAGCCTTCGACACCATCAATCACCGCCTCCTGCTTGTCCAGCTTCAGAACACTGGGCTGTCAACCGACTCCATTGGCTGGTTTAAGAGCTACCTTGAAGAACAGTCCCAAACAGTAAGAATCGCTGATACACTCTCAGACCCTAGACTGGTCTGCTCGAGAGTCCCCCAGGGCTCCATTCTGGGACCCCTTCTCTTCAGCCTATTCTTAAACTCACTACCGGACAGCTGCTCAGAACAAATAATTCTCTAAGCCGACGATGCTGTGATCCTCACCTCAGACCCTGATCCAATCCAATTACAAAATAAACTTCAGCAGGCCTTCTCCTCCATCGAATCCTGGTTTCTAAATCAAACTGCTTCTCAATCAGATAAAAAAAAAAAAAACAAGTCTATGGTCTTCTGCAGCCCCCACAACAAAAACAAACAACTCCACCTCTCCATTGTAACCAAACAAGGAACCATCCTAGAGCAAACACAATTGTTCAAGTACCTTGGCATCACCCTTGATCCCCACCTCTCATACGCTGTCCATATCAGCAATGTTGCAAAGTCTGCCAATGCGAGGTTAGGCATATTATTCTGGCACAGGAAACACCTATCCCCAGAAGCACTGGCAGTGGCCGTCCAAAGCTTCGTTAGCATCATAGACTATGGTCTTATCATATATGGGTCTGCAACTACCTCTGCTCTCAAACGTATTGCAACCTCCCTGAATAAGACGTGTCGTCTCATCACTGGCTCACATCGCCATACCCACACGTGACCTTTATTCCCAATCTGGATGGCTTCAACTGGACAAACGCATAAAATACCAAACCTGCATCACAGCCAAGAAAATTATAATGGGTCTGGCCCCACCTGGTGTCTATGCCCTCCTTAAGCCTAGACATAGGAACGTCACTACAAGGAGATCCAATTCCCATCTACTACATATCCCACGGTGTCGCATGACCCAAGGACAAAGATCATTCGCCTATCGGGCATCCAACTGGCTCAGCTGTCTTGGTAGAGACATAGTGACCGCTCCAACACTCGGCCTCTTCAAGTCCAAGCTGCGCCTCTCACTGCTCATATCCTGCAATTGCCCATCTTAACACTTCCACCGTTCCAGCTGCAAATGCCCCAACTCCCAGCACTTACAATCAATCTTTGCACTCCTAGCACCTTACCTGTCATATTCCTTCAACAAGGCCCCCTGGCTGCACTGTCTCCCACCCTCGTGCACCTCCCCCCATATCTCCACTCTTGCCCCCGCCCCAACCACCTCCCATACTCCCCCTTACCCTGCACCTCCTCCCTCCTCGATCTCCTACACTCACTTCCCCCCCCCCACCCCACCCCTTCATTTGTCTTGCTCATAGCTCAAGTCTTTGTACTGGTTATTACATGTCTGTAAGTCAATGACTATATGTTTGTAACTAAAAATTATGACTGTTGCACACGCTGATGAGGAACCTTTGTGAAAGAGCCTCGGCTCAAAGGTATTGTAATCCTAGATTGAAATAAATAGCATTTTTTTATTTAATTGATACTCCTAGTTACCATAATAGTTGATATTTTCCATGGTCTCATCTTGTTTAAAAGTTGATTAACAGCACTGAAATCTGTTAAAACCTGCACTCTGTTGTGATCATAAGATGGCTTCAAACACGCAACATGAGGACAGATGAAGACAGCCACCAGCATGATCGCTATGTAAATAATATAGTGGCAAGGAAATTATACTTCCAACTTGTCCACTACCATTTGCTACTCTTACAGGACATCACTGACCTTGTTCAGTGGAGTCTACTGTACAAGATCAATCATTTCCTGTAACTGATGTAAAAGGCAATGGTTAAATCAGAACAATAATGTGCATGCTCCAATAATCTTTAAATTGAGAAAATGCTGGTGGCTGTCTTCATTAATGTCATCATGTTGCATGTATGCCGTGATCTTAGGTCCCAGAAGAGCATGACTTATAAAAAAAGGAGTTCAGTGCTGCCGATTCACTTTTTTAATTCATTATTTTTATTCAATTAAAAAATACAATACAATACATAAAATCCTTAATATTACTACATTAATAATTCAATAAATAAAATGCATGAACATCAAATACTGAATACGATTAATATGTAACTAAAAACAAGCTAACAAGATACCCAACAGTGGTCTCGGTACCAAGGACTACATTATATCCTACTACTTTATATGATGGATTAGTTTTAAAATAATTTAAAAAGGGTTGCCAAATTTTATAAAAACATTTAAATGTATCCAAAAGAGTATGAGCAATACATTCATTAGCTGCACAGGAAGACATAACAATCCACCATTAATTTGTGTCAGAGTCTGTTTTCCAGTTTCTTAAAATAATCCTTTTTATGTTTGCTTGCGCACATGTGCAAGAAACATATTGCGGCAGCTTGCTGTAGTAGTGAGTTGTGGAGGTGCAGTAGTGTTGTGGCCAATGCCAGCAGTCCATTTTGGGGCTGGTCTCTGTGGTGCCAATAGAGGAACACGCTGTCGATAACAGCAGTATTGTAGCATGCCAACAACTTGAAAGAAGCTCACTGCTGCAATCAGGGAGCACCTTGTCATTTAACAATCACTGTTTTTGCTGCTGGGGTGGTCCCCGATTCCAGCGACGAATCACAGCTTGCCTTGTCTGGTGTCCTATTTCAATAAACATGGTGGCTGTCGCTGGCTGCCACTCACAGTCCCCATGAAAGCCAACAGGGCTGCCCAATCACCTAGTTGGCATAACCCCTCCCCAGTTCATTTGCCGACAGGGTAGCCCAATCCCTGTCAGCATCATGTCCCCCTGATTTGTTTCAAATAAACGTGGCAGCAGCTGTCACCGTCCGCCTCTCACAGTCCCCATGAAAGACAGGGGTGCCCAATCCCCCTGCTGGCCCGCCCCCTTCCCAAGTTCATTTGTCGATGCAGGAGCCAAATCCCCGTCTGCATAATGTCCACAATCCCCCCATTTGTTGTGTGCCGAGGGGGATGCCCAATCCCCATTGGCTACAGCCGCCCCCAACAAACACCCCATTGTCCATGTAATAGAAAAACTATCCCGCAAGGTCTTAAATTTTTTGTTTGTTTTAAACCCTGTAAAAATGGAAAACCATCCCTCGTCTTTGTTGCCCCCTTCCGCAACCTGCACCCCACCCTCTGCACACCCAACCTCCCCACACCCCCTCACCCCATACTTACCTCCGGAGCCCGGCGAGACTTTCATCGCTGGAGCGGGAACATGACTGCACTCTTCAAAGCAGACCGCGAACTGAAGAAATACCGGTAAGCTGTATAATGGCATAAATGGGGGGTTCAACTTAGGTGGCTATCTTGGCACCAAATATTCAACATAGGGTTCGTGGGACCCCATCTCATGAATTCAGTGACTTTCATTTGGTTATTCGGTCCCAAAAGATGATTTCACGGTCACTGCATGGAATCACCTTTTGGGACCAATTAACAAAACAACAGTGTCATTGTTCATGAGGTGGGCTCCCAAAAAGCCTATGTTGCAAATTTGGTGAAAAAATTCCAAAAAATGACTGTTACGAACGTGCATTGCACAGTTTCCATGTACACTCTTAACTTCGCGAATTTGTAATATTTTCACTTTAGATTTTCAACATTGGCATTTTTTCACACCTCCTTATGAACAGTACAGCTGTCATTTTTCACATCCTTGCTGAATAGTGTTTTCACACTTCCAGCACAAAATAGCACAATCACTGTGGGAAATCAGTGTTCAGGACAAATTAAGAAAATCAGTGAAACACTGTTTCATGAGTGGAAGTCCCAAAATGCCTTTGTTGAAAATTTCGTGACAAAAGTCCATAAAATGACTATGTTACGAGCATGCGTTGCACAGTTTCCACGTACACTCGTAACTTTGTGAATTTGTAATATTTTCAATCAGGATTTTCAGCATTGTCAGTTTCGCACATATTCTTATGAACAGTACAGCTGTCATTTTTCACATCCTGCCCGAAATGTGTTTTTGCACAATGGTGTGGTCGCTGTGGGAAATCAACATTTGGGACAGATTAAGAAAATCATAGTGACACCGTTCGTGATCAGAGGTCACAAAATGCCTATGTTGAAAATTTGGTGAAATAATTCTACTAAATGATTGTGTTACAAGCGTGCATTGTGCAGTTTCCACGTACGCTCATAAGTTTGAGCATTTAATATTTTCACTCCAGATCTTCAATATTGCCATCTCTTCACACCTCCCTATGAATGGTACAGCTGTCATTTTTCACATCCTGCTAGAACTGCGTTTTCGCACATTTGGTGCAGAATGGCGCAGTCACTGTGGGAAATCAACGTTTGGGACAGACTAACAAAAATCACAGTGCCACTGTTCATGAGCAGAGGTCCCAAACGCTTTCATGAGGTGGGGGTCACAAAAAGGCCATGTTGAAAATTTGCAGTGCAAATACCAACATACACCCAGGGCATTAGGTTTTCTAACCATAACGTTCCAACCTGTATTGACTGACAGGTGACAGAGGTGTGCCTTTGGATTGCAAGCTGTAATGCTCACACCATTCCACCCCCCATCCCCACCCTGAAGTGAGTGACAGGCATCAAGGTGTGCCTTCGACTCTTGGGCCCCAGAGTTCACCCCATTCTCCTATACTGCACCCATTTCAGCATATGTCCTTATGGAATGGGGTGACTGTAAAGCCGAACACCCCAAGGCACACCTCAACTCTTGTCTGTCTGCAGGATAGAGTGAAGTGAAATGCCATCAGCATTATGGGCAATGGTTCAAAGGCACACCTCAATGCCTGTACATCTCTGCAGGGTGGAGGTGGGGTTGGTGTGAGTCCAATACTTCACTGCCATTCCTATTCTGCATCTGTCCAACTCCTGCATGTCCAATGCTAATATCAGCAAGCAACACTTGGCATTGACAAATGCGTGTTATATTTATTGTTGCAAGTTCTAGCCAGTTACTTAGCAAAAAGGTAGACTGAGAAATAATCGAGAAGTTGCCCAAAAATCAAATTTCTGGGTTCAAAGAAATATCTAGTTTGCTGAGAAGTTTACACAGATCGCTTAATTTTGTCTAAGCATTAAATTATTTTTGGCAAGACCATAACATATGAGATACTGATCCGTAAAGTCAAGTCTCAATGATTTCAGGTTCTTAGGATTTAAATGATATTAATGTAGGATTTAAAATGGAGTACATTTTCCCCTGTATATCTTTGCTGGTCTAAAAGCATTAGTCTCCCCAATTTGTCCTCTGGTATTGAATTAGTAAGGTCAGATTCACTGTAAGGAATTAAGTTTAGCTATACTTTTGTATAAATCCTACCTAATCCCTACGTAAGTTGAGACCATTTTGTAAAACTCATCTAGTCTATCAATCAAACAGAAAACTATAACTGGGAGATTGGGTCAGGTTTTGCAAGATATTCCTTATTTGCAGATAGTTCCAGAATAGAAGTCTGTGGAGGTTGTATTTCTTGTTGCTAGACTCAAATGACAAGGTACTAGCAGATGATTCAATTGTATACAACATATTGACAATGTGTGCTCCTTTCCAAATATCTATGGTAGAATTAAGTTTTTTTTATGTCAAGTGATGGGATTATTCTATAACGGGAGATATTGAGGTAGGAAGGCATCCCAACTGCAGGTTGTTGTCAGTGATTTAATAATTTAAGTTGTACTGTATGTGGAATCATTGGGTGGTATTTACAGCTATTAGGAAAATGAACAAAAGGAAATAAGTAAACCTATGAAGAAAAATAATATTGTATTCTATGGATGCCCATATAGGGATGCTTATTTCTGCAGGAGCATAAAACCAAGATGTGGATTGTTTAATTAAGGTCTGGTGGTATTTGTTCCATCATGGAAGATTAAAGCCACCATATGAACATACTGCTCTAAACTTACAGATATTAAGTCGTAGTGCGTTTTGCTCTATAGGAAAAAATACAGTTAATCTTTCCAATTTAGAAAAACATTTTTCCTAATATGGATGGTAAAGTTGTTAACACAGTAACTTGATCTTAAAATCAATCATCATCTATATGGAATTAATTTTCCACCTTAACAGAGATAGAATTTATTTAATCCATTTAGATCTAACTATGTGTCAGTTAAAATTGGTTCAAAATAAAGAGACAATTCTGGAATGGTCTGAAGATATTTTATTCCATAATTTGGGGAAACATTTGTTGTCCAGGAGACCAATAGGTTTCTTCAACTGTAATGTAGCCCCATAAGCATTTAACATTATGGATCAAGTATTTTTTCAATTTACCAAGAGGCCCGATAAGTTTACAGGTTTTTCTAACACATTTTAGGACCCTAAACAAGGACAAGGGGATTCTAATGTGATTAGTAAATATTCAGCATAAGCAAATGTTTTATTAAAAACTATTACCTAGTCTGACACTGAGTATATTTGAATATTCTTAATGGAACATAAAGGTCTCCATTGCTAATACAACAGGAGTTGGGAAAGGGACAGCCTGTCTGGTGCCTCTGTGAAGGGAGAATTTGTAGGTTACTCCACCATGGGTAAGAAATGATGCTGCGTCGCCATTAGACAATGGAGATCCAATTGCAAGCATTCTTGACCAAGCCATATGCCTTAACAGATACAAATAGGTGGTTTTGTTTTTTAGTTGTTGGCTGTGTCTTTTCACAGATTTAGCAATGAATATTATTCAGTGGTGGTTCAGTGTCTAAAACAAGCTGTCAGTGAGCTAAGGTGTGCATGTGTACATAATGAACTTTAAAACATGATGGCAGGGGTTGCAGGATGATCTGGCAAAGCTTGAAACCTGGTCAGACACCTGGCAACTGGGGTTTAATGCCAAAAAGTGCAAGGTGCTGCATTTTGGGATGAAGAACCCAAGGAGGAGTTACCAGCTGGGGGGAGTGCAGCTAGCCAAGACAGAGGAGGAGAAGGATCTGGGGGTGCTCATTACAGGGTCAATGAACAACTCAGCACAATGTAGGAAGGCAGCTGCAAAGGCCAACAAAATGTTGGGTTGTACTGCAAAGGGTATATCCTCGAGGAGGGAAGAGGTGATTCTGCCACTGTATAGGCCATTAGTTAGACCGCACCTGGAGTACTACATGCAATACTGGTGCCCATATCTGAAGAATGGCATTAAGTTACTGGAAGGGGTGCCGCACAGGTCGACAAAGATGATCAAGGGGCTGGGGGACTTCGAGAGGAGGCTGAGGGAGTTGAACATGTATTCACTGGAGGAGAGGAGGGACAGGGGGGACGTGATTGAAACCTTTAAGTACATGAAAGGAATAAACAAGACAGGTACAGAGGGGCTGTTCAAAGTAAGGGAGGGGAGGGACACCAGGGGCCATGATATGAGACTGGAGGGAGGAAGGTTCAGGAGGGAGATGAGGAGACACTTTTTTACAGAGAGAGTGGTGGCTGGGAGGAATGCGTTACCTGCAGAAGTGGTATCCAGTAGAACAGTAGACTGCTTCAAAAGGGGATGGGACAGGACAAGGAGTAGGGTGGAAGGGAAGGGCAGTTGCAGAATAAGGGGTGCTAGCTGCACATTCGAGCAGACTTGATAGACCTCTAGGCCTTTATCTGCTGGCAAATTTCATTTGCTCGTATGTTCTTATGATGAAACCAGGGAAAATATGTACTCTTATGGTAACTAGGACCATCAATCAGCAGATTAGCATGTGCACTACAAACCCACAGGAGGAATTGCAAAACAGTGCAAAGAAGGTTTAGGCAGCCTTTAAGTAGGTGTGCTTAATAAGATTGCATTTATGGAGTGCAAAATAAAAGAGGGGGAGGTTAAAATTAATAAGACATTGGACCCAGACCAATAAATTAGTTACGAGGCCATTAGATCCCATCTATCAGGAATCCCTTTTATTGGAGATTGCAGAAGAGAACTGGAGAAGGACACACATGGTACCCTTACATAAAAAGGGAAATAAATCCACAATCGGTAGCTATAGACTTGTAAGTTTAATATCCATGCTAGGGAAAGATATTGGAGGTAGTCATAAGGAAGAGATGGAAGCATCTTGAGCAGCACAGTGTACTCAGGATCCACCTCTTGTCCCGCATCCCAAAAATCAGTAATTCCTTTGGGGCATTACTTTTTAAACCACTGAGAGAGATCCAGAACAGATCTCCAGATAAAAATGTGTGTAGTGCACCAGCTTTCTTCCTGTAACATTTTATAGGTGGATAAGACTCAGAATCATTTAGAATCCACCTTTATGGCATACAGCCACATTTTAATGTCTCAAACACCCCCACGTGCAGGGTAGCACAGAAGAGCTTTTTGCCAGTGGTATCCCAACACAAGTTGGATACTGACTAAAAGAAGTGGAGCTTTAAATTACTTGCATGATTGGCTTGAGAGGACAACACCCTTAAATGGCACAGTATGGGGCTTGCACCACTATAAAACAATTCAATCTGCAACAAAACTGAATTTCTGCAGGTCATTCACAATTACCTCAGCTCATGAACTTACCCAATAAAATGTTGTAAGGTTTTAGGTCTCTGTGTAGAATGCCTAAATTATGCAATTTGCATACTCCTGAAAGTAGTTCAACTCAAAGGTCATGCCATTTTCTGCCATTTAGAATCTTTCTAGCTGAACAACTTTTATCTTGTATAACATGCTGGTTATACTGACAGAGAGGCATAATAAAAAAAGCAAATCTTCATCCTGCTCAACACATAAGCTTTTTAACACATTAGTGCATGCCTCATTTTTAAGTCTTTCAAAGATTTATATTCATTATTCAGCAATTCTTCAGTAATTCGCTTCACAGCTACTTCTGTGTTATTGTACAGTTCCGAATAAATGTTGCCAAAGCATCCTGATGCAATTTTGTGATGCTTGCTAAAAGTGACACCGTTAATCCTCTTCATATTCTGCATTCCACTCCGGAACTCTGAAAAGTAGGCAGTCCATTTATTTTCCTAAAAACAACAAATAATGAATCGCTAAAAATACAACAAATATTCTGCATCATAGGTAAGTTAAAGAATGACATTAACTATGGCAATATTGAGATATTCTAACATACTAACATACTAAAATGCCAGCAGAATAGGCCTAACGGTCTTTCGCGTCTGCTCGTTTGGTCAGCCCCCACCCTGGGAGCTGACCTTGCTGCCCCTCTCGCCTTCTCTGGCTTCTCTCTTCCCAGTTCTGAATATTCTCACTGCATTGGATTTTGCTTCCAGAACCCTTCCCCTGTCCCACCCCCTCTTGAACCCCTCCACCGTCTCTGCCTCCACGAGCCCCCTAGGCAGCACATTCCATGGCTCCACCACCCTCTCAGTGAAGTAGCACCTCCTCCTTTCTCCCCTGAATCTTCCCCCCTCCAGCTTCCACCCATGCCCTCTAGTGGCCCCCTCCTCCTTCCTTAAGCACCCTGACTGTTCCTCCCCTATTTACCCCTTCATGTACCTGAAGACCTCTATCATGTCCCCCAGTCCCTTCTCTCTTCCAATGTGTACATATTTAGCTCTTGAGCCTCTCCTCATAGGTCCTGTCCCCAAGCCCCAAATCATTTTGGTTGCCCTCCTCTGGACCCTCTCCAGGAGTTTCTCAAATATATATTTTTAAAAATGTATTATGTAACCTCTCTGTTACCCGAGGTTACTAGAATCCCAGTAAGACCTAGTGGTAGGCAGGGAAGGCAGCTTGTGAAACTCCAGTTAAATAGATTTCACACTGTCTCACTCTCAGCTGAGACTGAGGGATGACATCATTTTAGAACTGTCGCAGCTGCATAAGCCACACTGGAATGTTGCAGTTGGAGGTTAGAGTAGAACATTGGGGAATCTGAAGTGAGTTGAGTAGAGTCTGTGGCAGTCTGTAGTAGAGGTGCTCTGCTGTAGGCAGGCCCTCAGAGCTCTAAGCTCTGTCACAGAGCTATTTTTATGTTGCTTGCATGCATGTGCAAGAAACATAGTGCCATCATCAGAGTTTTCGGAGGTGTGGCACCCGTCTTCCAATTCAGTCAGTGTGTTTGCAGGCGCGGCCCCAGTTCCCCAATCACTGCTGCAGCTGTCTATGACAGCAGTGGAAAATGCAGTGGTCGTACAGTTGAAAGGGAGAGCTCCACTTCAGTGAGCAGAGCTCTCCCACACCACACACACACACACGCCGCACACACCGCCAAGCACGCGCCTGCGTGCTGATGCCTCCCCGCGCACACTGTATGGCGGCAGAGTGCCCAATCCCCATCGGCTCTATCCCCCACAAAAAGCTGTCTAGGTACCCGTTGGGAACCTACCCCAATGTGGCAAAGCTTGTTACAGCCAATGGGGGTGCCCAATCCCCCGGCGGCTCCACAGCTGCACGCCCCCCCCAAAAGCTTTCCAGGTGCCACGCTGGGAGCCCACCTCATCATGGCAAAGCTTGTTATGGCTGACGGGGTGCCCAATCCCCCATCGGCTCCAGCCCCCAAACAGCCTTTCCAGCTGCCATGCCTGGAGCCCACCCCAGCGTGGCAAACGTCCCGTGTCGTCTTAATAAAAAAAAACAACAACCTGTAAACAAAAAAATGGTCCCTCGTAGTCTCCTGCCCCCCACAACCCGCACCCACCCAGTGCCCCTGGCTCCCACATCCCCACCCTTATCTGGGTCGGTGTGATGACCTTGAGTGGACCAGGAACACATCTGCACTCTTCAAAGCCGACCGTGAACTGAGGAAATGCCGGTAAGCTGTATAATGGAATAAATAGGGGTTTTTTTCAACTTTGTTGCATATCTCAGGCATTTTAGAATTTTGGGCCCAAATTTTCAACATGGGGTTTTTAGGACCCGTCCTCATGAATTCTTGCACTGTCATGGCGTTAATCGGGCCCGAAGGGTGATTTCATAATCACTGCGTGAAATCACCTTTCAGGACCAATTAATGAAATTACACTGCCAGTGTTCATAAGGTGGGCTCTCAAAGACTATGTTAGAAAATTTGATTCAACAAAACTCTAAAAATGACTGTTTACAGCGCAGCTGCGCAGTTCCTCCGCACACTCTTAAGTTCACATTTCAATATTTTCACTCCAGATTTTCAACATTACCATTTTACCACACCTCCTTATGAGCAGTATAGCTGTCATTTTTCACATCTCACCCAAAACGTGTTTCCACCCATGTAGCGCACAATGGCACAGTTGGTGTGCGAAATCAATGTATGGGACACATTAAGAAAATCACAGTGACACTGTTCATGAGCAGAGGTCTTAAAATGGTTATGTTAAAAATTTGGTGAAAAAATTCCTTAAAATGACTGTTTTATGAGCTTGCATTGCCCATACTACCCATGCTCGTAAGTTCGCAAATTTTTTAATATTTGCACTCCAGATTTTCAACATTGCCATTTTACCACACCTCCTTATGAGCAGTACAGCTGTCATTTTTCATGTCACCCAAAATGTGTTTCTGTGCATGTAGCGCACAATGGCGCAGTCAGTGTGCGTAATCAGTGTTTGGGACAGATTAAGAAAATCACAGTGACACTGTACATGAGCAGAGGTCTTAAAATGGCTATGTTGAAAATTTGGTGAAAAAATTCCCTTCAGCCATTCTGCAATGTTACTAATGAAGACCCTGCAGCACCCCACTGGTCACCCCCTCTCCCTAGACTGCACCCCATTTACCATCACTCTCTGCCTCCTGTCCATTAGCCAGTTTCTAACCCAGTTTGCCACCCTTTCCCCCATGCCCAGCCTACCCAGCTAGTTTATCAGCCTCCTATGTGGGATGGTGTCAAAGGCTTTGCTGAAATCAAAGTAGGCATTGTCCACTGCCCCACCCTGATTCACTTCCTTTGTCACCCAGTCAAAGAAACCAACCAGATTTGTCTGACATGATGTCCCCACTGTGAATCCATGTTGTCTATGGTCCTGGGCTCCGATGGCTTCTAGATGCACCACTATCCTTTCTTTAAACAATGCCTCCATGATCTTCCTCACTACTGAGGTGAGGCTGAATGGCCTATTGTTCCCTGCCTCCTCCCTGCTGCTGCATTTGTGTAGAGGGACCACATGTTCCCTCCTCCAATTCACTCATGTTGAATGACTCAGTTAACATGGCTGCCAGAGGTACTGCTATCTCCCTTCGCAGTTCTCTTAATATCCTTGGGTGTATGCCATCTGGTTCCATCGCTTTGTCCACCTTCAATTTAGTGAGCTCCTGCAGGACTCTTTTGCCTTTGAATGGACTATTGTCCACCTCTTCACCCCCTTGGCAACTGCTGTACTGCTGTGGCCCTTGCCCCTCCCACTCTTCTGTGAATACTGAGCGGAAAGACACAGTGGATGACTTGGGAGGAAGGCATGGAACTATCACTTCCAAATACCTAAACAGCACATACAAGCAAGCAACATTCGGCATTGACAAATGCTTGTTTGGTATAGGTGTGTGTGCTCACCTGAAGAGGAACACAAGAACAACACATTGAAGTGGTAGAGACCACTTTCAGTGATTCAGGGCCCCATCCCTGCGGGGATGGGAGGAAGGAATCAGCCTGCTTCCAGGGGCAACCCCCCCGGTCCGGCTAGGGGGGAAAAAAAAAAAGGCTGCCTGATTTAAGTTTGTGCTGAGGCACTAGAAGTTCTGGACAAGATTTCTTTTTGAGGAGAAAATGCCTGTGGGGCACCTGCAACCAAGGGGTGAGTTCGCTCTGCTAAAGGGCCATGTGTTTTCACCTGAAACAAAATTAAACTAAAGTGACTGTTACTGTGGGGTCAGGAAAAGACAGCCAAGTACAGTTTGGAAGATGTGGGGATTGGACTGCTTAACTCTGTGAGGGGGGGGTCTAGAGTAATGGACACAGCCACTTATTTAAGTATGTTCAAGTTCAGCACAAATGAGATGTAAAGACAGTAGATTGAATGTGAATACATTTAAAAAGAATCTGCACAGCAAAGTGTTTTTAAATGATGAGGTGTTACAGTCCAGAGAAATGGCAGGGTATGAATTATGGGAGCGAGAGGTGGGAGACCCCCCCCCATCAGTAGTAACCAAATTCACCTCTACGGGTTTACTTTGAGACACCCGTTGCTTTCTCTCAGGTACTTGGCCAGTGTCTGAGAAAAGTACCCAGATGTGGGATTGATGAGAAAGATTCCCTGATGGAGCAGAAGTGCTCATAGGTGGATTAGGGAGCCACCAGTAAATGTTTCCATGTTATATGGAAAGTGTCCAAGTGACTTGCAAGGGAGCCGAGCCAGGGAAAACCCAGAGCAGCGTACAAGTTCGGGCTGTGTGCCTAGTGTGTTTCAGAGCCTGAGGACTAAAGTGAATGAGGATGTGTTCTGATCTCCATAAATCTGCTTTACCAGGAGTGTAGCCCTGTGGGGGTCCATCTATGCTTTGTTTATTCTGTTGGATGTGAATAAAAGCCACACTTTAGAATCCCACTTCTGGTATTGGACATTACAGTTATTGCTTCCTTTGTCCGGAGTTACTTGGGTGCCCCTATTGCAGAGTAGCCAAACCTAGCCAATGTTCCGAGTGACATATTCCTCCCCAAACCCAGCCCACCTGGTATCGCTGTCAAGATGGAAACGGCATACCTGGGTGGGGGTTACAATTACTTTAAGATAGTTTTACAGGATGATGTACTACGGAACCACTTCTCCAGTGACTACTGTCAATCTAAATGTTATGTGATACCTCACCAGCCCAGGAGTGCTATGGATGGCTTCCAAAAAATGTATTCTTGTGTGTTTTGAAGTAAAAGGGATCATACCTTTGCCTCAGGGTCTAGCCAAACATTCACTTCTAACATCATCGATTATCACGACACCCTCACACTCACACATGCTGTGGTGTCACTATATGAAGAGTGCAGTGAATGTGCACAATGAAGGTCTGTGGACCCTCTTTTTTGGTATGTATTTTGAATCTCCCTGCTGACCGTCCTTTGTCTAGCCCTAATTGTTGAGTGCCCTCCCTACCACCCTTACCTGTCTCAGTCCAGGTGGTTCAGAGTCCTATGTCAGTCGGACAGCTTTCATTCTTCTGGTGCTGACTCCCACCTATATTTTTTCCTGCTGTCCAAGGATGTCATCTTTTGGGCCATGAAGTGCTCACTCCATGTTATGCCACATGCCAAAGGGCATGCATATGCATGGCTGACGCTCTGCTAGCACCCCTCCCTTCCGCACAGCATTATGTGGCCAAACACCTGCATTGGCATTTTCTCCATTTGGTGGCTGTTTAGTAGTGGTTCGGTGGACCACCCACACCTGACAGAGTAGAGCTGTCCCAAGGATCCTCTCTGCCCTCTCTGCCCTCCAGTCCTAAAGTGACCAGACTCTTAAGTCACAAACCTCAGATGCTGGAGTGTGCATTAGTCATGCTACTGCTGCCCTACCAATCAGGCAATGGAGCCCTTTTTAAAATGTAAGTATTTAAACAATTTTGTTTTCCAAAACCATTAATGCCATTGAGCAATAAACAGACTGTAAAGATAATCATCTAAAACAGATATATTCAAGATAGCAGTGAAGTTGCAAGCTCTTCCTGTAACTGTATACTAATTTAATGTGAAGCATAGCTTAGACAGTGCTGTGTTAAGCTGTTCTCTATGAAATTTATTTGTTTAAAAATGTGTCACTGGGAAAGACATGCTGAGCAAAAACAACTTGTTTCCAGGTGCAACCTGGGGGAGAAGGAGCAAGGTGTAAGCGTGCAGAACCAATAATAAAGTGCATAATGACATTAAAAATTATCATTGTAGCAGTGCGATTATAACACAGGGTGTTGACATACACATGAATTCTCAATGTGAAGGTTACAACAGGTAGTCCCATGCAATGGCATACACACAAGTCCTCAATGTGTAGGTTACCACAGAGAATCCATTATAGTGACATACCCATGAGTCCAAGATGTGCTACTAAGGAAACCCCAAACAGTCACGTTCATATTACTTCTTGTTGTACAGGTTATAACAGGGAGTCCAATGTACTAACATCAGTACAGTCAAACTGTCAATGTGCAGGTTACTATATGGAATCTGTTAAATAGACACACAGTATATGCAAGTCTGTTTTCTGTCCTGTCTGATTTACCTAGCTTTGCAGTCACAGTCAGTGCCATAGTAGTATTCTTTCCTTCAGAGAGCTGATCCCTAAGCCATGGATTGCTCCTGTTTTTATTGGCAACAGGCTTTAGACTGGTCCATGGATACCGCATGTTGGGTCACTGTTTGGCAGAATCTCCACCGGTTTACTAAGCGTGACAAATATCACTGGACCCAGATCCACATCCTTCACAATCTATGTTATACCCCTCAGAAACTCTCTCTGCTGGGTAGAACCTCCTCGCCGTGTTGCACCCAATGTGGTATTGCTAATGGGCATCTTTTACATATACTCTGGGAATGCTTCAAGGTGGCTCCCTTTTGGCAGCAAATACGGGCCTCCCTAGAACCCCTACTTGGTTTAGATGAAGCCTTCACACCTGAAATCTGTGTGGTTGGGGATTACCCATACACCTTGCTTGGGTACCATAAAGCCCACATTATTTGGATAGCTGCTGTGGCGAAGGTTGTTATTTTGAGTCATTGGAGAAATGTCTCCACCACCCCCCCCAGTCAGAAAATGGTTTACTGAAATTCTATATGCCCTTGCTATTGAGCAATAAATTGATAGGCTCCATCAAGGCCTCCAATTTTTTTCAGGAGCGTTGGGAGTCTGTGCCTACTCTCCTCTCTCTCTCTCTCTCTCTCTCTCTCTCTCTCCCGGTCGGTCTCATGACATAATCCTTCCTTCTCTTGTCTTCTACCTTTGGTTCTGGATCCCTCTTTCTCTTTCCTTTTTTCTTGCTCTCCCTTTTTTCCCCTGATTTGGTTCTCTTTGGTTTTTCCTGCTATATCTGGGTGCTCTGAGAGTTGGAAGGATGGGGGGGTTCTTCTTTCCATCCTCACTATTCTATACCAGCTGGTACCCTTTGTCCTGTGGATTGGTTACAGTGGGGTCGGGGATTTGGGGTTGGTTTTGCTGTTTATCGTATCTTTGATGTTCCTGTTGATAATTCTGTCTGTTTCATGTTTGGACTCTGTTTTTGTCAGTTGTTGAAAACTCAAACTTTCAATTACAAAAAAAAAAAAAGTGTTTTCTGTACTTGTTCCTTGGTCAACTGATCAGCAGGAGGTAAACAGATGTAGTTTTCAGGAGATTCAACATTAACATCATCTGCACACACTTCAAATGCCATGTCTGCCTGGTAAACATTAAAATAGCATACCTTTGAAAATTAAACTGTAGTGTTCATGTTTGTAATGTCACTACATGAAGAGTGCAGTGGATATACGAAATTGAGGTGACTTACACATCGGTCCAAAATTTGCATGTTACAACAGGGAATCCACTACAGTGACATCAGTACACTGGAGCTGTTAATGTGCAGGTTACAACAAGGAATCAAGTATAGTGACATATACTCAAGTAAATTTTCTCTACCTGTTCCTTGGTCACATGTTCATCAGGAGTTAATTGCATGGCATTTTCACGAAATGTAATATCAGCTTCTTCTACACATCCTCCAAATGCCTCATCTGCCTATTAAACGTTAAAACAGCACATGTTTGAGACTGAAATTCATGTGTTTATGACCTACATTAGAAACACCTCCTTGCAGAATGAAATGCAAATAAATTTACTTTAATGTGTTTCAGATCCAGCCACTTAATCATTTTTAGTTTTAATGCTACCAGGAACTTAAATAGCATAATGAACAGTCTTCTTATGTTTCCCAATAAGTTACATAAAAGGTTTTAAAAAAACTTAGCATTAAATAAAATACCTCTCTCTCCATGAATAATTTTCTTCACCGTAGTTGTATGCTAATTCTTCATTGACACTTATTCTTCTGGTTGCGAAGAAACATAGGTGCAGTTTTTTATCTTCAGCTGGAATCTATTAAAGTGACACAGTAACAGAGACAGAAGGTAGTTATCATCCATCAGGAGAGTCTGCCTTCATCCATAGTGGCATCTGTTCCAAAATAAGGGGTTGTGTGTACCAAGTTGTGGGGTTGATATTATGAGATAGTTGTCAATGTTTACATTTGGAAACTGAGAGGAGAAAAAAAAAAACAACACCAACAGTGGAAGCTCAGAGTTCAATCAGCCTGTTCCTCCCTGGCATACTACCAGTGTGAAACAGATAATGTGGACTGCCTAGGCTTCTGAAACACATATCCTGTTCAATTATTATTGAAATTTTGTTCTATTGAGTGATCTGTGATTCAGTTACATTGCTTGAGTTAGTTAACTTATGTTATCTTGTACGCACAGCACAAGCAACATGTTGTGGCAGCTTGGTGGAGTAGCAGGTTCTGGAGGTGCGGCCGTGTTGAGGCCAATGGCACCACTGCTTTTTTGGGCCATCTCTGTGGCAGCAATGAATGAGCACGCTGTCTATGACATCAGTTCAGAAGCGTGCCACCAACTTGAAAGAGTTTTGCTGCTGCAATGAGGGAGTGACCTATCATTGCAAGGTGTGTTTTGCCTACTGAAACATTTCAAGAAACATGGCAGTGGCTGCCACCATCTGCCTCTCCCAGTCCATAGAAAGCAGATGTCGGGGGTGCCCAATCCCCCTGTTGGCATGCCCCCTGCCCAGTTCATTTGCTGACGGGAGAGCCCAATTCCCATCGACATAATTTCCCCCCTGTTTTGTGTGCCAGGGGTGCCCAATCCTTGGCATCATGGACCCCACAGACACACATTTTCTTTGCTGACAGGGGCGAATCCCTGTCAGCTTCAGTCCCCTGTCCCAAACTCACAGGTGGCACACTGGGAGCCCACCCCAGTGTGTGCAACAGTTGGTTTTACACCAGTAAATAAAGAAAACCTTCCCATGATGTCCTTCCTAAAAAAAAAAAAAAAAAAACAGAAACATAGAAACAAAGAATTTGACAGCAGATATGGACCGCTTGGTCCACCCAGTCTGCCCATTTCCCTACCTACTGGATAAGCTGCAGATCCTAGTTAACCAGCAGCCTTCTTCCTACCCCCAACCCCTAGAATTGCCTTATGACTGTCCCATGCATGCTTGAATTTCACCACTGATTTTGACTCCACAACCTCCTCCGGAAGGCCGTTCCATGCATCCACAACCCTCTCTGTGGAAAAATACTTCCTTAAATTACCTCTGAGCCGCCCCCCTCTATCTTCAAATTGTGCCCTCTTGTTCTTGCACACCTCTTTTTTTGAAAGATGCTACCCTCTTGGACTTTGTTGATTCCCTTGAGGTACTTGAACGTTTCTATCATGTCCCCCTCTCCCTCCTTTCCTTGAGGCTATACATATTAAGCTCCTTTTGTCTCTCTTCATATGTCTTCCGGTGCAGACCCTGCACCATTTATGCCCTCCTCTGGACAGCTTCCATCCTGTCTATGTCTTTGCAGAGATTGGGTCTCCAGAACTGCACACAGTACTCCAGATGGGGTCTCACCAGCTGTCTGTACAGAGGGATTTGAAAAAAAAAGAAAACAGTCCATCGTTGCATCTGGAGTGCCCCCCCTTCCCCAACCTGCACCCACCCTCTGCACACCCACCTCCCTGCCCCCCAACCTATACTTACCTCCTGAGCTCGGCGCGATGATCTTTGGTGGAGTGGGAACATGTTTGCACTCTTCAAAGCCGACCACGTACTGAAGAAAACCATGGTAAGCTGTATAATGGCATCAGTTGGGGGGGGGGGGTTCAACTTAGATGGATATCTCAGCCATTTTTGTGACTTTTGGCTCCAAAGTTTCAACATGGGGTTCTTGGGACCCCACCTCATGAACTCAGTCACTGTCATTATATTATTCAGTCCCAAAAGGTGATTTCGCAGTCACTGCATGGAATCACCTTTCAGGACAGATTAATGAAATGACAGTGCCACGGTTCATGAGGTGGGCTCCCAAAAAGCTTATTTTGCAAATTTGGTGAACGAATTCCAAAAAATGCCTGTGTTAAGAGCATGCGCTGTGCAGTTTGCATGCAAGCTCATAAGTTCAAGAATTTTTAATATTTTTACTCGATTTTCAACTTTGCCATTTTTTCACACCTCCTTATGAACAGTACAGCTGTCATTCTTCACATCCTGTCTGAAATGTGTTTTCACACATCTAGCGCATAATAGTGTGGTCGCTGTGGGAAATCAACATTTGGGACAGATTAAGAAAATCAGTGCGACACTGTTCATGAGCAGAGGTCTCAAAATGTATGTTAAAAATTTGGTAAAAAAAATTCCACTAAATGACTGTTACGAGTGTGCTTTGTGCAGTTTCCATGCACTCTCGTAACTGAGAATTTTTAATATTTTCACTCCAGATTTTCAAAATTGCCATTTTTTCACACCTCCTTTTGAATGTTACAGCTGCCATTTTCACATCCTGCCCAAAATGTGTTTTTGCACATCTTGTGCAGAATGGCCTGGTCATTGTGGGAAATCAATGTTTGGGACAGATTAACAAAATCGCAGTGCCACTGTTCATGAGCGGAGGTCCCAAATGCTTTCATGAGATGGGGTCACAAAAAGCACATGTTGAAAATGTGGAGTGCAAATACCAACAAACATACAGGATGTTACTGTTTCTAACCGTAACGTCCCACCCTATAGAGACTGACAGGCGTCAGGGGTGTGACTTTGGATTGTCTGCTTTTCCACCCCTGCCCCCACTCTGCAGCCAGAAACATGCATCAAGGTGTGCCTTGGACTCTTTGGCTCCAAAGTTCACCCCATTCTACTTTACTGCACCCATCTCAACATATTTTCTTATGGAACCAGGTGAGCATAAGGCCTGATGACCCCAAGGCACAACACGACACTCAGAGTCTGCAGGGTAGGGTGAGGTGAAATGGCATGAGTGTTATGGATGATGACCCAAAGGCATACCTTAATGCCTGTCAGTCTCTGCAGGGTGGGGTGGGGTTGGAGTCAGTTCCATACTTCACTGCCATTTCTATTATGCATCTCTCTAACTCCTGGACCACCAATGCCAATACGAGCAAGACATTTGGCATTGACAAATGCTTGTTAGACTTACTTTGGTCAGTGCAAAGACTCCTTCAGGGAGTGCACACTCTTGTAATACATTTTTTCTTGCCTTGCCCAAGAAAATTTGGCCACAGCCAATTTGAATGCATATACTGTTGCAACTCCCATCTTTTCCTATGGCAGAATACTCCACAGATTTTCCACTCTATGTAATACAGCAGTTCCTAGCACTGTCTCCATTGCACAGAGTGAGTGGGGCTGCTCTGTATTCTGGCAACCAGGGTTTGCCCCCCTGAACTCATGACATCAGGAGCGGAGACCAGCAGGGAGCACTGGAGCATCCAAAAAGATGCTCATCTCCCCAGGGTAGGGTATTGATGCACATTGCTCTATAGCAATACCTTTTTGGTGACAGAGCAGATATCACTGGAAAGGTGGGGATGCCCACACTGCCCGACGTCTCCTCTGATGGTTCATCATGTGCATACATGCCACAAGATCTTGTGTGGAATATAAACATATAGGGGAAAATAAATCCACCAATTGGTGCAGCATAGCAACAGGGCCTCCTATGTACACATCCAGAGCACAGTCATCATGGTTGACTTCCACAAAGGCCGGTGCCTCAGGATCATGTTTTTCCCCAATGCAGCAAGCCGAAAAAGAAGTAGTGGAAGAAGTGGTGTGATACCTAATATTAATCAGAATTTCAACTCCCCTTAACATGAGTGCAAATCCACTTGTGCAATCATAACTCATTAAATAGAGGAGACGGGGTAGTGACTAGAACATGAGACTTGGAGTCTGAAGGTTGTGAGTTCAGTTCTTGGCTCCGACTATGACACACTGTACAATGTTGGGCAAGTAAATTTGTCTGTTCCTGAGTTCATCAAATTGTAATTAGGTAATAATAAAAATTGTCCCCTACCCCTTCTCCCTTTCAAATGCTGTCTTACAGACCTTGCACCCCAGATCTGGTTGCATGTATGTTTCTGTGGTGAAACATGTTGATATCCAGTTTGTATGAAAGTTACCATAGACTGTAAATGCAACACTTATTATTCATTCCTAAAGAGTACTGTGTAATGCACTCCTGAGGATTTGTGCGACTGATCATAACCCCCACAACCTCCTTCTCTCCACGCTGAACAGGTTTAATAAGACAATCTTTCCTCACAGCTTGTTTCATAGATTTCTCTATCACCTTTGTTGCACTGTGTTACACTTTTCAGTAGCTTCATCATTTCTGGTATTGAGGGGACCACAGTTAAACACAATAAACCAAACCAGTTAAAATGTGGTAACAGGCAAAGCAAACCATATTTGCTGAAAATGTAGTTTTGCTTATTACTTTCATTGTGCAGTTAGGGTTCAGATGGTCGCCATTCGCATATTTTCCTAGTCTGTCACTTTTACTGCCATCAATGCTATGGAATCGATAAACACACCCAATCAAACACTGACAAAGTTAGCGAGTATATATCTGTTGCATTAGCTTTTTCCCCAAATCTGTTATGTGAAATACCACTAAAACTTATTTTAAATCATCCCATCACACGTCATACATGTCACCACACCCACCATGTGTCCAATAAACTGTCATTTCCTGTGACAATAGAAATATTCTGTAAAAATAGCCTTTTGGATTCCATCAGTTGCATGGCATATTTCTTTACTTTGTGAACAATAACTTATCTTTTCACAATGGAAAATGTTTTATGAAGATCAAGCTGTGTTTGTGTTCCTGTCAACAGTCACGCACCAAAAAGGTTTTACAGTGATGTCACGAGAAGAACAGAGCTTAATGTGCACATGACATTTTCCATGTGCAGGAGCAGAGTGTGGCTACAGCATGAAAGCAAAAAATGTTAAACAAGATAGCTATCGTTAATGGTTTATAAAACGAAAATGAAAAAAAAAGAAAAAAAAAAATCAGACTGACCAGTGGTGCAGCAGTAGACCTACTTCCTCCAATGACAGACCAGTTTCAAGAACCAACTTGAATCTTTTTGGGGCTGTCATAGGGAAGGTAGTGTCCAGCATTGTAGTCTATACGCTCCTGTTCTGGGGTATATAGGCAATGTGCTATGCCACTGTACTAACACTTGGGTGACAACAGGTGTAATTTCAGCAGACAAGCCTGAGGTAGGAAGGGTTGTAGTATGGAGCTCATGCATTGCATGTGCATGCACACTTGACTGCAATGTACATACCGTGAGACATGGGAGGGGAAGCAGAAAGAAAATGACTCTTACCAAGCAGCATGTAGTCTGCTCTGAACTCTGCAGGCCTGTCACTCTTTTTACTGGAGTGGTCTTCATAATGACCAGCAATAGTTCCTGAAGGGTCCACCACAGCCCTGAAGGCTCCACCCATGGGGGATAAACCATGGGGGTGCATGGAGGAAAGGTGGTAAGTCCTGTGACATTACGAGGTGACAAGGCTGGGACATGGATGAAGGGACTGGATGGGGGTTCAAGGACCAGCAGGGTAAATGACTATAATCAGAATGAAAAATAAATTAGACTTACTGTAATTCCTTTCATCTAAACCCATGATCATGTATGGCTGCTGTTGTATTTAGTGGCCAAAAATAAGTAGCTTAAACACATCAGGGTCTTGGTAATAAGAAATCATCACACTGAAATCTAGGCCTTCTCTGTTTACTTCTATTCAGCACAGACATAAGGGGAAAACACACACACACACACACACACGGGAAGGCTCACAGGAAGTACATTTCTTAAAGCTGTACTACACATAGCAATCCCTCCTGACTTAGCTAGAAAGTACATAAGTAAATAATTCAGAAAATAGTATGAAGCTATTAAAATTAGTACTGCAATGCCCCTTTAGTTAGTCTATGTCATTAGGCTATATCTCTACAAGCCCATTCTCTTTGGTGGATGTCTTATATGTCCTGACTGACATAGAACTAGAGGTTGTTGCTCTGGAATCTGATTAGCATCAGCCACATCTTGTCTCAAACCCTATGGTTCCACTATCTCTTCCTGTTCTTCTGGAAGAAATAATGCTGGATAACTATCCCAACTCTGGGTATCCCTTTTTTGTTCAGTCTCAATTCTAGCATGTAATTGGTCCACATGTTTTTTCACTCTCCTCTGATTAGTCAGTTGAACAGTATAAACAACATTTCCGATTTTTGATTCTACCACACCTTCTATCTATCTCTTTGGGCCTGCATACATCCTGACCCACACAAAATCATTAGGTTTGAAGGATCTGGTCTTAGGAAGCATTTCAGTTATTGAATTATAGCCTAGAGGGTGAAGAAGGTCCAATTGAGTTTGAATCTGACATCCAAACAACAATTCTGCAGGGGATATTCCTGTGACACAATGTGGTGTTGTTAGATACCTCGCAAGAAAGTCCAAAAGGGCTATTTGTATTGCCATTGGTGTAGTAGGATTAGCTTTGTCGATGCTCTTTTTAAAAGTCTGAACCAGGCATTCCGCTTTACCATTTGAACTTTGATGGTAGGGAGGTGAGAAAATATGGCAGACACCATGTTGCTGGCAAAATGCTTGGAATTCAGTGGACGTGAACTGTGGTCTGTTATCCGAGACAATCACTTGCGGAAAACTATGGGTAACAAAGATAGATTTCAACACTTTGATGGTACTCTCAGTAGTTGTTGAAGACATTTGATGAATTTCTGACCATTTACTATAAGCATCAGTTAAAAGTAACCACATGAAATTTAAATAGGGTCCTGCGAAATCAATAGGCAACCTTTGCCAGGGTTTATCAGATCTTTCCCAATGGTGAACTGGAGCTCTTGCCAGATTTCCTATTGACACAGCACAACCTTTGCATCTTTGCACAACCTGGTGTATATGTCTCATTCAATGGAAGGCCACCATATGTGAAGTCTAGATAGGGATTTCATTTTAGCAATGCCTGAATGGCCCGCATGCAAAAGAGTCAACACATTTGAGTGATAACATTGGGGCACTATGATATGCAATCCCCATAGAAGACACCCATCAGCAATGGATGACTGCTGTCTCTTTGTACAGTAGGGCTATAGTGCAGCCAAACAAGTAGTGCCTTGTGGCCAGCCCTCAAGTGTATACTGATACACTTGTTTCAAAACTGCATCTGGACTAGTCACTTTTGCAATGTCCTTGGCTAGTACTGGAAGCTGATCTAACTGTTATAGCTCCATTGCGCATGCACACACACACACACTAGTACAGTCCTCCATATCTTTGAATAGCACTGGAAAACTATTTGGCCCCACCTGCATACTAATGGTCCCTAAGTCCCACATCAAACTCCATTTCTCTGGATATTGGTAACCTCGACAAGGCATCTGCATTTCCATGCTGGTCAGTTGGTTGGTACAGTAGTAGCCACAGACATTGCCAGCTATTTCCAGATATTTCGCGAACTTTCCAAAGAGTTTCTCTCTGCTGCCCCTACTGTGGAAATGAAGAAAGCATGAGATATTTCTAGAAATATCACAGAAATTTCAGGAAATAGCTGGCAGTGTCTGTGGCTGCTACTGTATATAACTCAGAATTATAGGTTGACAAAATTAATGCCCATCGTTGGAGTCAGCTTGTGGCTGTTTCTGGACAGAAAATTGTCACTAGTGGCTTGTGATCCATCTTCAGGTGAAACTTGCAACCTAGCAAGTACTGGTGGAATTTCTGGACTCCAAACACAATTGCTAATGCCTCTCTCTGAATCTGGGCATAATTTCTTTCAACTGCAGTGAGTTTGCGTGATCATGGGCTATCTGCTTTTCCACTCCTTCTGGATCTGTATGGAAAAGGACAGCTCCTATACCCACAGGACTAGCATTACAGGCCAATGTGATAGGTAAGTTAGGATCATAATGAGTTAAATTATTCACATTGGTTAGAGAGAGCGTGACAGCTTGAACTGCCTTACTATGACCCTTGGTCCACTTCCACGGAGTACCCTTATGTAACAGTTCACTTAGGATAGCACATTTAGTGGCTAAGCCAGGTATGAAACAGTCATAGTAGTGCACCATACCCAAGAATGAGCACAACTCAAACATTCTGCTGTTCAGGCATGTGCACAATGGCTTCCACCTTTTCATCATTCAGATGAATTCCATCTTTGTCAATAGTGTGACCTAAGTAAGTAAGTGACACCTGCTTAACAAAATTGGCATTTTTCTCTCCAGAGTCTGAATCCATTCTGTTGCAGTTTCTCTAAAGTCTTTTGTAAGTTAAGTAAATGTTCTGCTTCTGTCTTGCCCGTGACAATGATGTCATCCAAATAACAAGCAACACCTGGAATATCACCCACTGTTTGCTCAATCACTTTTTGAAAAATAGCAGGTGCAGAACTAAGGCCAAAACATAACAGTTTGTACTTGTACAGTCCTTGGTGTGTATTAATCACTACCAGTTTCTGTGAGTCTGTATCCAGCTCCACTTGAAGTTATGCATCAGCGAGGTCCAGTTTAGAGAACCCCACACCATCATTCAGTCTATGAAAATGTTCCTCTGGTAAGGGTAAAGGAAATGAATCTGTGCTAAGTACTGGATTAAGTGTCACCTTAAAATCTCCACAAATTTGATCCTTACCAACTGGTTTAGATACCATGACAATTGGAGTAGTCCAATCTGAATCTGAAACCTTTTCCAGCACACCCGCTTTTTCTAGTCTGTCCAATTCTGCTCCAACCACCAGTTTTAAGGCAAAAGGAAGTTTCTGTGGTTTACAAAACTTAGGGACTGCATTAGACTTTGTAACTAGCTTGGCTTTAGCTGTTGTGCAACATCCCAGGCCTTCCCATAACTCTGGATACATATCTAAAGCATTCCCAAGCTTGGGAAGATTACTGTTTTGTGGTATCTAGACAGCAGCAAGTAGACCAAAATCTGCTGAATCAATATGAATGTTTAGAGGAACCTAAGCATCTCTGCCCAAAATGTTGACACCTTTTTTTGAAACTAGAAAAATTAAAGGTATACCAGGAAAATTAGTCCTGTATACCAAAGTGGTAAATGATCCCAGTGGCTCAATTGGTTGCCATTCAAATGTATGCAGCAACTTATTACAAGGAGACAATGGTGGCTTATCCAGATCAGACCATGTTTGGTGGTTAATAAAAGTAACTGGGGAAGCAGAATCTACCATTTAACACAACTGATGCCTCAGTTGTGACAACTGAAGTAACACATAGAAAGGACTAACATATTTAGTCTGCATTTGTGTTGCAATATGAGCCACTGCACTGTTTGTGCTCTCTGAACTGATCACTGCAGTTCTCCTGCTTCTACACACTTAAGCAGTATGACCCTGACGTTTACATGCATGACAATGAACTTCTCTGAATTTGCACTGGTCCCTGCTATGCTGAGAAGATCCACATGATGCACATTTGCACTGGTCATGCAGTTTGGGTGGAGTGGTTGAATTTTTCTTTGTAAATAGTAATTTAGACTTAGGTTTCAGCCGTTTCAATTTAGGGTTTTCTGCAGTTACTTGTACCTCATTTTTAGTGTCCATCTTAGCATGTGCTTCATTTTCTGCAGCCTCATACATTTGTGCCAACTATAAAAGTTCATCAGTAGACTTCTTGACAGTTACAGAAAGTAATTGCTGAATGTGACGATCATTATTCAACCCCATGACAAACTTATTAGCTAGATTAGATTCAAGATGCTCCCTGCTCCACTCACATGTGAGAGCTAAGTGTTTGATCTCAGTCAAATAAGATTGTAATGACTGACCTTGTTTCTGGTAGTAACTGTAGAATTTATAATGTTCAGTCATTGGGAAACTTGTTAAACTGTGTTGTGCATTCAATTTAGCCTTTAGCTCTTGATATGACAAATCCTCTGGCCGGTCCAGTGCACACAGACTGCATAAAAGTTTGAAGGTTTCACTACCCAAGAAAGTACAAAAAAACAGCTCAAATAAGTATATCCTGTCACTCAACATTTGCAGATTTTATGTCAGGATTAAGTAACTAATAACCACTGACCAAACTGTCTGGACCATATATCCCAGTCCCTTCCTGTAAAAATGTCAAAGCTGGCTGAAGTTTCCATGATATAGCACAGTTCCAAATTGCTTACTTGCCTCCAATGCAGAAAGTCACAAAATGGTGCAATTCGGTAAACTGGAGCTATGAAAATTTTTACCATCCTTGTCACCAGTTTGTTGTATTTAGTGGCTGAAAATAAGTAACTTAAACACATCAGGGTCTTGGTAATAAGAAAACACATCACACCACACTGAAATCTAGGCCTTCTCTGTTTACTTCTATTCAGCACACATATAAGGGGAAAACTGTTCAGCACACACACACACACACACACACACAGAAAGCCTCACAGGCTCACAGGAAGTAGATTTCTTAAAGCTGTACTACACATAACAGTTCCTTGAAGACATGTTACTGAATCTCTTCACTCCTTGTGGCAGAGCAAATCGCCAACAGGAAGAAAACCATGTAAGTTAGCAGATCCATTTGTGTGCATACATCTCAACCACCTGCTTCATAAATCAGTGACAAGGCTTTAAAAAAAAAAATCAGGGACACATCTTAACAATTGGTGATATCCACTCAGGAAGTTGGTAGAATAAGGATCTTGCTGTACATTGAGTTTTTTTTAAGGAAGAACAGGTCTGTAACTTTAATGTTTGACATTTATTCCTTTTAACCCCCACTGTTAGGTCCTGGAAACACAATTTTTAGGAGAGACAGAGTACAATTTTGAGGCAAAATCAGGGACGTCCCTGAAAATCATTGAGCGGTATGGTTGTATGCAATGCAGTGACTTAAAAGATGCTCAGAGTTAAACTCCAAAACTAGACTAAGATCCCATCAAAGAACTGATCTGTAATTAGGCCTGGAGTGACTGACTGCTCTAAACCAGGAAACTGTCATGATTTGTGTCCAGTGAGGCAAAAAAAAAACCAAAAAACACTCATTTAGAAGCATTCCAATCACTGAACCCTTACACCTCATGGTACCTGTTGCTACTTCCTTGTCTAAACTGTCCTGCAAGATTTCTAAGATCTAAACATGGCGTTGCAAGGATAGAACCTGTGATCCTTGGCCTACACTGAAAACACCTCAGATCTCTAATCGTAAGCCAGATACTTGGGCGTTGTCCTGCAGGCCATTCAGTATCAACAGCTCTTGGGGAGAAACCCTGCTTTAAGATGCACCTTTTCTCAGGAGCCAAGCAGTTACCCGAAGACTTTTTGGTTTGTGATGTAGCACAAGATTGTGCCACAAAAGATTCCATCTGTAACCAGTCAAATGAATGATAAATCACTGGGTGGACATTATTTAGTATTTACTTTTATTAGTATCAGAGTTCATAAATAAATAAGCATAGAAACATTACCACATTTGTTTTTGATTGAAATGAAACCAAAAAATGAAAATCGACTCCTCTGTAAATTCTTTCTTGAAAGATTTGTTGACAGTTTCAAGGTCCCCTGCATATTCAAGAAGGAATTCATTTTCTCAATTTCATCTGCGGTAAATATTCCATAACCTAAGATATATTCAAAAGACAGATGGATATATAAAAGTCATTTATTTATAAAAGTATCTTTTACCAGTCATACTAGCCACCAGTGGTGGTTCATCAGGGTAGGCAGCCAATCACCTATCATTTTAATTCTAGACTGAGAAAGCAATGCACAAAAATTATAATATACATTATTTAAAAAAAAAATGTTTTTGAAATACTTTCTTAAATGAATGTTGCCATAGTACAAAGTGGTGACAGTACAGGGCATAGTGTATGTACATTAGAATTGTTCCTTTCTATATTACATATTATATTTTCACAAAGTCATGGCTACATTTTAGTACTGTGCCCCATTCTGATATCATGCTTGGTGTTAATGCTGAACTTCAATGAAGAATTTACTATGTTCACGGAGGACACTGGCAAAGACCCCAAAACAAGGAAAAATGTTTGAAGGTGACACAGGCTCATTACCTGGACCTCATGGGGCTCCCAGCAATAATTAACAAGCAGTAGAGCTAAGGTCCATGAGAGTAAATCCCATCTAGGCCCTGTACAACACTTTACATCTCCCAAGGAGCCATATGTATGATGTGTGCAGCTCATGCTAACATGTGTGCAGACCACAGGAAGGATGTCCTCCTAAAATGCTACCCTAAAGCTGTGGCCCTGGTTAAAAAGAAGCCAAGGCTGTGAACCCCTTGTTTGGGGACCAGCTTCTGAGGAAAATGCACAATATTACCAAACAAAAACAACAACTTCAGAAATGTACAGTCATTTCAGTACTATTTGCAACAGGATGTTTGAGGGGTCAGTTGCAGTAAGGGTTGCAAATGCATTATCTGTTTATAGTCTCATCTGTTTATCACTTAAATAAAGAACATTGATAACTATAAAGAACTTACCTTTATGTTCGTTAATGAACTTTTTCTCAAATTTGTCTTTACCTGTTTTGCTTCTGATGAAATTTAAAGCTTCCGTTTTTGTAGGTAGATTCACCTTTCTTTGTGCCATCTATGCAATAAAAATATAACGCATAAAGCAAATTTTATACAGTAGTATTATACAATAAGGGATCAACAGAGTCAGTTTTCATTATCCAACAAAACTCCCAAGAATTTAGAGGCGAAGGAGACTGAGAGACCATGCATTTTATGTTTCACCAGGCAGTACAGTATTAGAGAAATTACCCTGTTTTCTAAGTACTCACGGGAGGAGTTACAAATTGTAACCTTTGTAATAACTGGGGTGTGCACACCCCAAATATTATTTCCCAAATACCACGAATAGTGGCCGTTCTGAATATTCAGACGGCCATTCCAAATACCTGACTATTAGATATTCGGGAAAGGTATTCAGGGAATGAGATTTCCTAGTCTCACAGAGCTTCCTTGGCCAGTCAGAGGCTTCTCAGCTCTGCAGATCATGTGGTCTCGCTGTGAGACAGCATTCTCAGAGGAGAGATTGTGCTTCCGTCTCAAAGCTTCTCAAACTGCAGAATCTTGTTGAACTAATTTTTTTTGGCTGGAGTATGATCCTTAAGTTTTAGAGAGACTTTTGTGACCGATTTTTGTATGTTTTTGCTAAGTTACACAGGGAGTAGCAGCCTAGCCTAGGAGAGAGGGAAGACTGTGTCTGCATCCCCCTTCCCCACTGCATTCATCTATTCCGCACTGCTCTAGTGTGTGATTTGGTTTGGTTTAGATATTTTATGTTGTGGCAGCAGAGGCTTTTTTTGTTGTTGCTCTCAGTAAAGGTCAGGCTTTAGTTTTCTGTCTAGTGTGACAGAATTATATAGTATAATATAATAATTTAGGGTACCCAACTGTTTCTGGGCTCAGTAAACAGTAACTCAGAGGGTTTTACTACAGTAATTGCTGCCACTGCCAGTACATATTGTGCATAGTCTCTCCCCGGGTTTAACTTTAAAGTTACAGTCCACACGAAATCTAAGTGAAATCTCAGTAGAGTAAATATAGTATTATAAAATATATATAATTTTGGGGCAGTGTTTCTGGGCTCGTAACAGTTCACAGAAAGTTGTTTGCTAAACAGCATCACCTAGTGGCCCCCAGCCCACACCCCCAGTGTTAAAGTTCAAACCACACAAAAAATATAGTAGTGTGAGTGACAGGCTGCTGCCTGTGATGCAACTGAAAATTAATGACAATCTGATTTTGTTTAGAAAAAGAAAGTAGTCTGACACTTAGTCTCCCCCACCCCACTGCGTCTGTGTGCTGCAAGTGCAGAGCAAGTTGCACATCTGTCTACTCTTTACAGTGTGTGAATTTTTTTCATTCAAAGAGATTTATTTTGCGTCAGAAAAAAAGCCATTTTTTTGCTCAGTAAAGTCAAGCTTAAGTTTTCTGTCTAGTATAACAGAATTATAGTATTTAGAAAAGAGGTATATAATTTGGGGAACTGTTTCTGGGCTCAGTAACAGTCATTCAAAGAGGGTTGTTTGGTAAGCATCGCCGCTAGGTGGGCCCCCCAACCCTAGTGGTTGACATTCTAATCCACACAAAATATAGTAGTGTGACTGTGACAGGCTGCTGCCTGTGATGTAACTGAAAAGTAATGACAATCTGATTTTGTTTAGAAAAAAAGTATTTTGACACCTAGTCTCACCTCCCCACTGCGTCTGAGTGTAAGCGCAGAGCGAGTCACACATCTGTCCATCAGTTTCTTCAGGGGTCTTTCAGTGCATCAGGTGTGGCACAATGAGTTGTGTGTGTGTTGGGCCTGTTAGGTACGGTTCTGTTGTGGGCTTATTTGCAAGTTGAGTATATTACACCCACAGTTACACATGGTTGCATACCATAACATAAAAATATTTGCCTGTGTTGTTAATTAATCACAGCACTTCTGATTGTAACATTAACCAGCAGCAGTATCATTTATCATGTATGATGATGAGCAAACTCGTAAAAGGACTTGGTCTAGCCCCAGCAAGTCCACAGCCTGCCTGTACCAAGCATGGCAAGCAACAGTGATGCTGAATCAGCAGGTATTGTACGTTCATCTGAGCGCATTCGGCATCTCAAAACATTTTTTTCACCTAGCAAGGCGGTAAGCTCACATAGTGCATTGGGTGGTGAAAGAAGCTCTTGTAGTAGTAACCTAATTGATAGCACTGTTACCACCGCCAGTAGCAGGCACCCATTTTCTGCCCCAGCCTTCTGTGGCAGTAGTAGGAGGGCATTACAGCATAGCAGAGCTCCAAGTGAGGAAGTACCAGCTAAAGCCATCATCTTGAGTTACCCTGTAGCTTCTGCCACTCTTGCTGATGTTTCACCCCTTCCCACCACTAGTGAACTGCCAGTCCTTATGACCACTTGTAGCACAAGCACATCAAACAGTGCCATCAATACCACTTTTGCTGTCCCTGTCACTGTAATCCTGTCCCCCACTATAGCCACCACCGCTGCTTCAACAAGTGCCTCCCTCCAGTGATAATGTCGAACCCATGGCTACTAGTACTGGAACCACTACCAGTGCAGTCACTGTAATTGTGGCTACTGCCATGACCCTGTATACTGCACCAACAAATATTTCCACAATGCCTGTGACAGAAAGTACCCCTACCCCTACGATGCAATCCAAACGCAGCAGTCATGCTGCTCAGGTGGTTGATATATTACATGAGGATGCAGAGTTTGCAGACCAGTCTTCTGGCTCTGAATACATTCCGGACCCTAGTGAGCTACCAGCATCATCATCATCATCAGCATCATCATCATCAGCAGCAGCAGCATCATCTGGCTATGACACAGACACCCACATGAGTGACTTTGGGAGGACATGCCTCATATCTGACTAGTAAAAACCTAAGCGCTACAGAGCCTGCAAACAAATTGAGGAAAGGTGCTAGGAGTACTGAGCAAAGTGAGCATAGGCATGGTCAGCAGAGCAAGCAAGGCGTTAAACCTCCATCTGTCAAAAAATTAAAACAAAGCAGTCCACACAAAGCTTCAGTAGGGTTGTGTCACCTCCATCCACACAAGATAGGGAAAGTTCTAATCAAGAAAGTCAGACAACTGTTGTGGAGAAAGATCAAGGTGTAATTGCAGCACACAGTTCAGCTGGTGGTAAAAAAAAAAAAGTAGCCATGGCCACTCTATTAGTGTGAAAAGTGCTGGCTCAAGTAAGGCTATAAGAAGCGCTGTGTGGCTTCATTTCAGCTTATCTAAAAATGATCCAACTAAGGCAGTGTGTGGACTGTGTCACACCATAATTAGCAGGGGGAAAAATGTCTCTAACCTGACTTCCACAGCAATGGATAATAATTTGAAGCTTAAGCATGCCAGTGCACTGCAGGGATCCAGTGTGTTGCACCACAATACGCCAAAACCTCTGTCTTGTGGTACTGGTGGGGGTCCAGATCATGTTGATTCCCAGTCACAAAGCGGTGGTGATTGTTATCATGTCAGTGAGTCTGACACAGTTTCTTCATGCCTATCTACACCAGTGACAGTTCATCACAAAAGTATGTCAGGACAAACTATGGCTGCCTCTTTGCCTCCTGATGACTCATCGGCTGCACAGTCCACAACATCTCCCACTGAAAGGCATCAGACCCCATTACAGTCCCAGACTTCTTTGGCACCCATTATGTGGTCCTTTCATGCAAGGACTAAATATCACCCGTATCACCTGTCACACCCATGTGCACAACAGATCACCCAGTTAATTGGGGAAATGATTACACTTGATCTTCATCCAGTTTCAATAGCAGAAAACATTGGTTTTTAGGTGGCTGATGCAACATTTGCACCCACGTTATCAGATACCATAACACACAACATTCTCCTGTACTGTTGTGCCCAATATTTATGAGGATGTGCACAAGGCAGTCTTACAGTGACTATCAAATGCAGTCGGGGATGTGTTCCATTGCACAACAGACATATGGAGTAGCATAAACTCCAACCATGCATACATGTCGCTAACTGTGCGTTGGTGTGCAGCAGACCCAACTGGTACAGGCAGTGAAGGTGCAGGTCTACATACTTCCTGTGATTCCCCTGGTGTAGGGTCCACAATGTCTCATAGCAAGTCTGCACTTCTGAATGTGTCCATTATGCCTGTGGATCACCAGTCCACCAACATTTTGGCCTTCTTGCAGGACATGCTGCGTGTGTGGGCTGAAGACACGTCACTGCGTGTTGGTTTCATCATGATCGACAATGCAGCACATATGATAAAGGCTTTGTTTGATGGGCACTTTAAAAGGCATCCGTTGTTATGCACACACTTTTAATCTGGTGGTGACAAAGTCCATCTGCAAGACACCAGAGGTTGATCAAACACTTAAGACAGCAAGAAAAATTTGTGCCCATTTCCATCACTTGGTTAAAGCCACAAACCAACTGGAGCAGGTGCAAGAGCACATTCAGATAGCACAGCACAGGATGATACAGGATGTGTCAACACGGTGGAATTCGACATTCTACATGTTGCAAAGGCTACTGGAGCAGAAGAGAGTTCTCCATGAAATGAATATGGAGACAGATAGTGGGGGAATTCTCAGCCACCAGGACTGGTCTGTTGTTGAAGGAACAGTAAAGGTGCTTGGTCCTTTTGAAAGAAGCACACGTGACATGAGTACTGAATCTGCACTACTGAGTCAGGTCATCCCTGCAGTCCAGATACTGAAGAAGTCGCTGCAGAGATTTTCCACCCATGCTGATCTTGCACCTGTACACAATCTAACAACTGAATTAGAGAACAGGTTCACAGATATTTATGCCACTAAGCCATATGTTTTTTTCAACGATGCTGGACCCAAGGTTTAAGTGTGAGATACTGGACCTTGAAATGCCTGCCCACCGTGTCAACAAGGTTCATCAGCAGCTGCACTCAGAGTTCATCTTAACAATGTGTGCCAAGGATGTGATGCCTACCGAAGTAGCCCTGGAAGAACAAGAACAGCAGGTGGAAGATGCCCCAGAAATGGAGGAAGAAGATTGCTGGGTACAACTCAGTTCATCCCTACAGGAGGAGCAAAGAAAGTGAAACGAGCAGCACCCACTCTCAGCCAGCAATGTTTTGAATTGCTTCTTGAGAGAAGCTCTTGAACCTATTTCAGTTGACCCACTGGAGTACTGGACCAAAAAGTTGAATTCACCCCCTCACTTAGCACAACTGGCCATGAAATACCTGAGCTGCCCCCCAACTAGTGTGCCATCAAAGAGGTTGTTTAGCACAGCAGGAGATGTGGTGGAGCCTCACAGATCTTCATTAGACCCTGAACATGTTGAGCAACTTGTGTTCATCAAGCTCAGTTTACCACATCTCAATTACAAGTACAAGTCTTGAATAATTAAATTTCACAGCACTTTAATAACAGTGCTATTTTTATGTGACACAAGCCCCCTGTACTTGTGCTGCTGGCCTGGGACAACTTGTGGACTATGTGCACCAACACCCCATCTGGTATTATGTTAATGACACTCAATATATTGCTCTTTTTCCAAAAACCCCATGGCTTGTGTTGCTGTCCTTTGTTACAAAATTATGCTGAGCACCCACCACCTCACCTTTCACGGACACCATAAGTGGTTTACAAATTCATGTGATTATTAAAAAAGCACAATGCCTGATGCATTTCAGATCCTAAAAGATCCTTTTTCAAAGGCAATTACAGCAAGACTGAGCAATATTATATATACATAAGTGTTGTGGCATCACAGTGACATCATAATACAAACAACCTTCAAATTCATAGGATGTAATACACCCTGACCACATGATGTGCCCGTGTGAAACAACCATTACCCACCCTTAGGTGTTACATGTTGTTAAACAGACAATTCCAAAGGTAATACAACACAGTGTTACTAAACTGCAGTGCATAACCATTGAAAGTGAAGAAGTTGAAAACATATCGTATATATGCAACAGCATAGCCAAATAATTGCCTATATCGTAATGTACAGAAAAGCAGTGGAAGGAAAAGGAGGAGAATAAAAGTAGTAAGAAGGACAAAAAAAAAAAGAGACCAAAACAAAAATTAAAAAATGGAGAAAATAAAGGGGGAAATTTAAGATTGTCACTGTCAGAATCCAAAAGTAATGTAGCAGCAGCCAGCAACCCATCAATGTGTAACACTTCAGTTCCATTTTCTTTCCTCGATGGTCCAAGATCCAGCCCATAATTTAAGCCAGGAAACATTATCTCCTAATGTTACAGTCCAAAATGTTGCTTTATTCAGTGGGACTATATCATTACTTTATTAGTGAACTGCTCTCATAGGCTGAAACACCTTCTTGATACCCTGAAATTCTAGCTTTTAGGCATCAGGTTGTTTTACCCCCATAGAAGGCTGGGACTGAACAAGTTGCCAGGTAAATAACCCGAGGTGTCAGAGGTAAGCAACTGTCTTACTGAATATTCCCTTTGAACATTACAGCTGGTGAATGTTTTACTAACTGCAACATTTTTGTGATGGACATGTCTTTTGCACTGTACAGAGTATTTCATTTGCTGTTTTAACCAAGTTTTTTGAAACGTGGGTTCAGTGTAATCTATGTGTACTGGAATGAATGTCCTTCAGTGTTTTAACTCTTCTGCAGGACATTCTTGGTGGCTGTTCTGTGTCAATATAGTGCTGCTGAATAGGAAAAGTTTTGGATTGTAACTATGGCAGATAAGTTTCCTGGCTTAAATTATGGTCTTGATCTCGAACCATCGAGGAAAAGAAAATGGAAATGAAGTGTTACACGTTGATGACTTGCTTGCTGCTGCTACATTACTTATGGATTCTGACAGTGAAAATCTTAAAATTTCCCCCTCCCCTTCTCCCTTTATTTTCTCCATTTTAAAGTTTTTGTTTTGGTCTCCCCTTACTTCTTTTATTCCGCTCCTTTCCCCTTCTACTGCTTTTCTGTACATTAGGTGGAAGATAACCGCCGGGTTGGGTGTGCTGTTGACTGCTTGAGCAGCTAGTCCATTTGTTATTTTTATTTTCCCTACATATTTTGCTTTCTTTCTGTCTCCGGTTAAGTTTTATTAAAGTATTTGTTAAGTTTTAAGTTGAGCTAAAGCCGGTCAGTAAGAATGCGTGTGGAGCGATATCTGTGCGACCGGAACATCTGCAGTGCATACTGGAGCAGTTTTGTTGTTGGCCAGCTATCGCTTAAATATTCATCCTGGCACTGGACCTGCTGTTTTGGATTTTATCTGACTCTATTGGATTTGGTAGTGCTTTTGGAGCTGATTTGGATGAGTTTTTGGAATGGGGGTTTTGTAAAGAGGTGACTTGCCTGGGATCTATTCGGATGTTACAAGAAGGAAGATTGTAGGTTTTGAAGTCTAGTGGTTGAAGATCTTTTGAAATGATTTGTAAAGAGGAAGGAAAGAGTGGTGTGGTACAGTGAACTGGTGGTCCAGACTCTGCAGGGATCTGGCTGCTGGGCATGTGGTTGCATGGAGGGCTGGCCCCAGATTTAGCCAGGTAGCTGGCGAATCGAGTCAGTAGCCCATGGGCTCTCCAAGGAGAATACTGGTGGGTGTGCTCCGGGGGGGAGACCTGTAGTGCTGGCCACGGGCATTAACAGTTCTTGGTCTCAGTTTAGGATTTTACTGTATGTTTCAGACTCTTAAGGAATCTTAATCTTGCAGCTGTTCACCTCCACAGTCAAACCTTTTAATTTTACTTTATTCACTTGTACTATTAGTTTGGGAGGGCAGAGAGAGTGCCCTCTAACTTATTCCGTCTCTCTAGCAGTGAGTGTGTTTGGGGATGGAATATACCATTAATCTACTGTTACTACTATTTGTAAAGGCAGTGAGAGTGCCTTGACTAGCCCCATTTTGCAGTGAGAGTGTATGGGGGCTGGAAAACAAAAAACATTTGGAACACATTCTTCTGTTTAGGCCCCTCTGGCTGTGAGAGGGCCTTGAGCAAGCTGAAGATTTCCACTACTGGTGAACTATTCTTTGGACTTCAGTTACTGTTATAACTTCCATTAATCTACTAAACATTCTTTTTTCTCCAGCTGGTCCCTCACTTTGGAGTTTAAGAAATTTTATTTTATATCTTACTGTGTAATTTAGGGATTTGTTTTATTTTATGGGGTTGGTGTTTTTGTGTGTTGTGGGTTGTATAGTTGAAATCCCTATTCTGGTCATTAGACTCATGATTTGCCTTGCTCTAGGACTGCGAGATTCAGGGACTTCATTGCAAGTCTTCTTTGGAAGGGGGTGATTTATTGGTGACTGGAGAGACTTGACTTTGGACTGGGATACGGAGTCAAATTGAGATTTTATATTTTGTCTAGTGTATTTATTTTAATTTTTGAGGGTAGGAGTTTGGTATGGTTGTTTTCAAGTTCGTTTTTGGTTTTGGGTTTACTAAATTGATCTCCAGAATGTGTTGGAGGTCTACCCCCACAGTCGTGCTCTATTCATCCTCCGCCCTCTTCGCCCCTTTGTTTCCCCCATTGCATTTTTCAATCTACCAGTGCTGTAGAGCACTGGGTATTGTGCGTCGGGGGAGGAGGGGGGTTGGGGGTGCAAACGGTGGGGGTTGAATGAGCGGGGTCATCGCATCGGGGTGGTAGGATCCAGAAGACACCCTGAGGCAAAATGGAATCCTGACCATGGTCCATCTTGTCTGGTTTCCATACCCAAGGGCACCACCAGTTTTGGTGGACACATGGTCCAGGCAGCTCCGGAAGTTCATCCAACTCGAGCGGTGTTATGCAATGCCAGATCCATTAAAAACAAGACTGCAATTATTGCAGATCTTGTAAATTCAGTGGATCTGGTTTGCATCACCGAGACCTGGCTGGATGAGAACTCTGGCCCTATATTAGAGGCCTCATTTCCAGCTGGCTACTTGGTGTTTCACCGCTCGAGATTGGATCACGGGGGGGGGTTGCAGTCTGTTTTAAGACCGAATTGGGCCTCATGAGTGTACCAGTAGAGTAGACAGAGTCATCCGAGTGTACCGTGGTAGCAGGTGTAGGTTGTAGGTTCGTTCTCATCTACCATCCACCCAGGGATGGGAAACGGTTCCTTCAGGAAGTTGTGAACTTCATCATCGACATGGCATTCAAGTCTCCCAGGTTGATAGTCCTGGGCGACTTTAATGCCTGGGTTGATGATGAACTCTCGCAATTTGGACAACACTTCCTCCAGCTTATGACACCTCTGGGCCTCACACAGATAGTTAACATTGCTACCCATAAACATGGTTACTCACTTGAACCACTTGGATGGTACGATCATTACACTGTGGGGTTCAATTTTAGCACACACCCTCCATGAAGACCTACTGCTGTGGAGATAGTCAAGTATCTCTCTTTACAAGTTGTTAGCTCTGAAGGCCTAACGGCAGTACTAGACCCATCAAATATTCTGGTGGCAAACAATGACCCAGAGGCTCTCGTGGTGACCTATAATACGGCCATTTTGGTGGGCCTGGATGTCGTTGCTCCTGTCAGAGTTCATCCTCTCCCATTGCCCTCGGTCCCCATGGTTCGATGGGACCTTGAGGGAGATGCGGCGATTAGGTTGAAGGTTAGAGCATTTACGCATGCAGCCCCATCTCTTTGGAATTCTCTACCCCGCCAGTTACACGAGCGCGTGACTGTGGAGGGATTTAAAAAAGCCTTAAAAACCTATTTATGGATCCAAGCTTTTGGTGATTAAGGTGTTTTAATTTAGTGTGTATTGTTTTACTTAGTTAATTCTGTGTCATCTGATGTGTTTTTAAAACTGAGGTGCCTTGGTTCTGGAAAGGTGCCATAAAAATAGTGTTATTATTATTATTATTATCATGATAGAGGCGATTATTTGGCTATGCTGCTGTGTGTGTATATATTGTATATACATACGTATACACACACACACACACACACACGATATATGTTTTCAGCTTCTGCACTTTCAATGGTTATGCACTGCAGTTTAATAACATTGTGTTGTATTACCTTGGGAATTGTCTGTTTAACAATTTGTAGCACTCAAGGGTGGGTAATGGATGTTTCACATGGGCACATCACGTGGTCAGGGTGTATTACATCCTATGAATTTGAAGGTTGTTTGTATTATGTCATCACTGTGATGTCACAACACTTGTGTATGTAATAGTGATCAGTCTTGCTGCAATTGCCTTTAAAAAAAGATATTTTGGGATCTGAAATGCATCAGGCGTTGTGCTTTTTTAATAATCACATGAATTTGTAAACCATTTATGGTGTCCATGAAATGCAAGGTGGTGGGTGCTCGGCATAATTTTGCACAAATATTCTAAGTAGTTGCTTAGAGCAGCACCAGCCAAGTGTAATATTTGGTTTGTCATCATCAATCTCCATTCCCCAGCATTCCCCATGCCTGAAATATGCCGGATACCAATGTGGCATCACCAGTCTCCAGTATTGCCCATGCCTGAAATTTGCTGAATACCAGTTTGGCATCACCAGTCTCCAGTATTGCCCATGCCTGAGATTTGCTCTCCAGTATTTCCCATGACAGAAATATGCCAGATACCAGTGTGGCCTCACCAGTCTCCACCCCAGTATTCATTTACCATGTCAAATCACCAATAATTATGAAGTCTGGATGATGACGACCGCCCAGGCCAAAGTGATGTTGCTCATCTTCAAGTACCACATTGTGTGCTACCAGCAAAACTAAGTAAATTGTATGACATTTTTTTATTGTTTTATGTTCGTTTGGGTGAAGGGGTTTGGGAATTATTATTGAACAGTGCATCTGTATTTCTGTAATTCTGTATCTTGGATGGAAATCAATCATGTTTTTTTTTCCCCACCCTGCAGGAATTTTATCACTAGTCTGATGAACTCTTTGAAAGACACTGTGGGCCCGATTCTTGAAGCCCTACATTGGACGCAAGGTGCCTGCACTAAACAGATATGGCGCAAGGTGCACCCTGTGTCCATGAATCCCCTCCACGTGATTCACAAAGACAGCCTGTGTCAACCACAGGGTGCCTGCTCCAAACAGGTTCTGTGCCACCCTTGTGCCCAGTAATGGGCTGTGACAAAGTGCAAGGGGGCCCTGCAGTAGACGCAAGCCACCACTGCCCAGAAAAGCTATTCTCAGACAGCGCTGAGAGGTAGAAAATTAAGTTCCCTTAGACCAGCCAGGGCTGGTCTAAGGGAACTTAGTAACATCTCCTGGGACAGGTCGGCACAGTACTGTATCTGTGGTCTCAGTACCCCCCCCCCATTTCTGATGTTGCTTTCTTTGGTAGTACTACATAGAACCCCTTCCCCAGTTATGCATACCAGTGCAATACACCCATGTACACTTTCCCTGGTAGTCTAGTGGCACCCTCTCCACCCAGCAGTGCCCATCTCAACAGTGAGTTGGCGACTGGCTCTGCCCACTAGTCACCTCCATGGCCAGCCACCAGCTGAGCTCTGACCGAGTGCTATACTGTATATCATAAGAGCGCAGTGAATACCATCTCAGTCACTGAGCATGTACTGTATACAGTACAGCGCTCAGCCAGAGCTCAGTTGGTGGCTGACCATGGAGGTCAGTGATGGGCAGAGCCAGTTGCCAACTCACTGTTGAGATGGGCACTGCTGGGTGGGGGGGTGCCACTAGACTATCAGGGAAGTGGGTCATGTATATAGTGCAACAGGCATCGGGGGGGTCTTGGTATGTATTAATAACTAGGGACAGCATTTTGGTATGGGGAGGGAGCCACTAGACCACCTCCAGTGTCTTGCGGCTGACTCTCCAGGTCTGCCGTTTGTTCGGCACACTGCCAGCTTGGATGCAGGAGTAGGGACTTAGCCACCAGGACCCTGCCTGTAAGAGAATGGGTGCAGAGTCCCTGGCACATCGGACTTCAGAGCAAGCTGTTTGCCACAGCTTGTGCCGCTCCAAGTCCCTTTTGAGAATCGGGCCCTGTGTGTATGACTTGCAAAGTTAAGTATTCAGTCATTTCATGGTTTTCTCTCCATTTGGTGGTATTTGTGTGAGAATTACTGAAACAAAACAGCATAGGCTGGCCCAGTGTCACCGAGAGCTGAGGTGCAGGACACCTAACCTCATGCTGCGCAGGTGACATGTGTTCGGGAATGACCTCTGATCGCCACAAGGTGCAGGCCGGTGGGTGGTGGGACTAGGAATGAGCACCTCCTCTCCTCTCCTGGGTGGGGGGGTGCCCATCTGTAGTCCTGCCGTAGCTGTGTGAAGGCCCAGCAATGAGTGTAGGTGGAATCTGGTGACTGGCAGGGTGGGGGTGTCCCACAAGGCATGCATGCGCATGTCTCCACATGTTCATGTCACATCAGGGGCTTGTGGGCAGAGCATGGGATGGGAGGAAACACAAAAGCAATACATAAAAAAAGAAAAAAGAAAAAAAAAAGGGGAAGAAATAGAGCTGTCTGACCAGTGACCACTGATTTTGAATCATCTGATGGCCACATGAGAAGGAAGACTTCATGGATGTGTACAGGCCATTTGGAAGCACTTAATTTCATTATATGTCCCTAACAGGTAGCATTCATTAAAAGGCATCTTTGTGGCCACACATCATGGGCAGAATGGGTAACATGCAAGAGTGCCGTCCTCACAGATGTCCCTATCAGCTACGAAGGTAAGATACGAATTTGTATGTTAGTCTGATGAAGTAAAGTGATAGTGTTCTATGGACATAATTACGTTTTTAGTCTTTAAGGACAGAATTAGTTAACGATTTGTCATGTGCATGTCCTGTAATGCCCATATGTAGATTGTCAATTAAATACCAGTATTGACAGAGTTAAGCCTATTGACGTTATACTGTTATCCTATGGGCATAATTATGTTTAATTAGTTGGTTTTCTTAAAGGCCACAATTATTTAAGGGTGTGGCACATTTTATTCTTGTAGGAGACGTTTTTTTCACCCAAGTACAATAAATGACAGTTATATCTTCGTATACTTCCAGTTAAATCCTATGGGAAACTGAATGGAATGCCCATGTTGAACTATTTCCTGTGCATCCCCCTCCAGAAATAGCAGCAGAACATGGTAGCCTGCCCTCATGCACCAGTGTACAAGCCAAAAGTGACATGACATTCTCCTCCTGAAGCATCAGCAGCACAAGACAGCCTGTGGCAGTGGCACCAGTGTACAAGCCAAAGTGCCATGACATCTGCATCATTCTCCTGAAGCATCAGCAGCTAAACACAGCCTGTGGCACCAGTGTACAAGCCAAGGTGCCATGACATCTGCATCCTCCTCCACAACAGAACCATACCCAACAAGACAGCCTGTGGCACCAGTGTACAAGCCAAAGTGCTGTGACATCTGCATTTTCCTCCTGAAGCATCAGCAGCACAACACAACCTGTGGCACCAGTGTACAAGCCAAGGTGTCACGACATCTGCATCCTCTTCCACAACAGAACCATACCCAACTAAACAGCCTGTGGCACCAGTGTACAAGACAAGGTGCCATGACATCTGCATCCTCCTCCACAACAGAACCATACCCAACAAGACAGCCTGAGGCACCAGTGCACAAGACAAGGTACCACGACATCTGCATCCTCTTCCACAAGAGAACCATACCCAACAAGACAGCCTGTGGCACCAGTGTACAAGACACGGTGCCATGACATCTGCATCCTCCTCCACAACAGAACCATTCCCCAACAAGACAGCCTGTGGCACCAGTGTACAAGCCAAAGTGCCGTGGCATCTGCATCTTTCTCCTGAAGCCTCAGCAGCACAAGACAGCCTGTGGCAGTGGCACCAGTGTACAAGCCAAAGTGCAGCGACCTCTGCATCCTCCTATTGAAGCAGCAGTGCCAAACGACAGCCTGTGGTACCAGTGTATAAGCCAAAGTGCCATGACAGCTCATCCTACTCTCCCTGAAGACATTTAAAGGACTTGTATGCCAATTCTCTAAGAAGGCATTTTTGCTAGCTGAATAACGAATACCAAATATTCGGCCCAATATTCGAAAAAAGGTATTCGCCCAGCCCTAGTAATGCTTTCAATGGAAGCTTATTTTTACTTAATAGGTGAAAATCTCTAAAAAGTAATCTGACAATGTTTACACAATCACACACTATCACTTCGCTAGTTATAAAACAACAAATGCTTCAAAGGGTTACCCTCAAGACCCATGTCAGAAGGGTATTAACACTACAGAGATTTTGGATATGACAAAAATTATTTAGGCTTTTACTATGTTCAGGTAACAGAGCTAAATCCAGGCCCCATTTCCCCCTTTAACATCTCCAGCCAACTTTTCATTAGCTAAAGGTTTAAAAATAATGCTCATCATAGGACTTATCCCTGGCTTGACCAAAAATCACGAGGTAGTCTGTCTAGGTTATCTTAACCTTGACTGGCTTGGGCTGTACTCTTCCTCCCTTGCCTCTACTATTAGCAAGGCCAACTTCTTCCAACTGATCTCTTCCCCCACTCAGGTACCACCGAATGGCCACAGCCGTACTATGATTGATTAGATTCTAACTAATAGTATGGATTGCTATTCCACTGCTGGGGTTCTACCCGACTCAATAAGTGACCACTGCCCAGTCTTCTGTGTGCGAGACGCCTCCCCTTTCTCAAATCCACACAAGGTATTATCATTTGCTAACTTTGCCCTACTTAACACTGCTGAGTTCTTATGGGATCTAAAAAACATACCGACTAGTCTCCCCCATTTACCACTAATGACATCAACCTTGCCATTGACTTCTTTAATATGATCTTACGTGCCCTACAGCGTAAGCACATACCATACTCTACATGCAGGGTCAGAGGGCAGGTTACCAAATGGCCAAAACGTCCTCTCCTGCAACTGCTCAAACAGCGTGACAAGCTATGGTCTAAATGGAAGTTCTCCTTGGATTTGGTTGACCTTGCTCAGTACCGGGCTTTGCGAAATACCTGCAAGCGGTCAATCCGGGCTGCAAAGAGTGACTACTACTGTGGATTTCTTCAGTCATCTGCCGCTGACCCCAGGAAACACTGGAATCAGATTAATAAGATATTAGGGAACACTAATCCGTTGACCCCCAAGGACTTGTTGCTAAATGACTCCATCTGTAACAACCCTAGGACCATTGCTAATGCTTTCAACCTACTTTTCACTGATGTTCCTAATTGCTCCCAGGCCTCCTTCCTGTGGATCCCACTGCCCTTCCTCTTCTTCAAATACCCCTCCCACACTTGAGCTTTCTCCCATCCCTCGCCCGGACATTCTTAGGTTGCTGAGGTCCATCCCTGTCCACGGCACTGCAGGACTAGATGGCATTGAACCCAGGATCCTCCGACTTGGGGCTTCTCACCTTGCCACTCCCATTACTTGACTTTTTAATCTGTCCATCAGTACTGCAACGGTGCCTTTGGCCTGGAAATCTGCCAGGGTAATTCCTGTCTTCAAAAAGGGTGACACTAAAATTTTGTCTATCGCCAGATTGCTCTTCTACCAGCTCTTAGCAAGTCACTGGAAAAACTCATTCACCATCAGATCTCTGTCTATCTACTAAAATTTGATCTCCAGTCTCCAGCTCAACACAGCTTTAGGCCCGGACACAGTACCACAATGGCTCTCATCCAATTCACTAGTGATGTTAAGTCCAGTATGGACAAAGGACTATGTACCAGTGCAGTGTTTAAAGATCTTACCAAAGCTTTTGATCTGGTTAATCACCCTCTACTTGTGCACAAACTACATTGTCTTGGTGCCTCTGGTTCCACCACATCCTGGATCAGTAGTTACCTTTCAAACCGGACCCAATCTGTCTTCAACAAAGTACTCTCATTTCCAGCCCCCCCTCCCATCTTCTGTGGTGTCCCACAAGGATCCATTCTAAGGCCCTTGCTCTTTTCCATATTTGTCAATGATTGTCCCACTACCTTTACACACTGTCACACCATCATGTATGTGGATGACCTGGTGCTCTACTCAACTGCTCGGGCGCTGGACGACATCAATACAGACCTAAATACAGACTGAAAAAATGTGGGGTCAGCATAGTATTTTAATGCATCGCACATAACAACAAACAGACCGAATAAAAAGGTTTGGTCTCACCTAAGAATTCTGTTTCACCATACAGGTACACCCAAATCCATATAGGGAAGAGCAGATCAAAAGAAAAGTGCAGCGGAGAGTAGCATGTGTGTGTGTATATATATATACATATATATAATAGCGTGTGTATATTATATTACTATATATATATATACACACACACATACATACACACATACATACATACATACACACACACACACATATACACACACACACACAAACACACACACACAAACACACACACACATACATACATATACATACACAGTGTCGACACAGATGGATTCGAAATGTGCGTGTGCAGAACTTCTAGCTTCAACTGCTGCTAAAACAAATGTAGTGTATACAAACGCAAAAAAACACAAAGGCACAACTATGAAAACTAGGGTTGTCAGAACTAGTTCGTCAAAGATTCGAACCCTCCTCGAACCCTGGTGTTCGAGTTCTAACTTAGAACTCGAACACTAAAAGGTTCGCAAAAGGGTTCGAATCTGAGTCCCAGCGTCTGTGTGGAGAGGAGGGTGGAGGAGGCATGTCCCAGCAGGCAGCCCTGAAGGGGGGGTGTAGGGGTATGTGTGGGGACTGAGGAGGCATGTCCCAGGCAGCAGCAGGCAAGTGGCAGCCCCGATGTGGTGGCGGGGGTGCAGCAGCAGCAGCAGTGTTGTTGGGGGGGTTGAACTTATTTGCCAGCCACCACGAGTTGTCTGTTTGCGCTTGCATAATGTACTTACATACGTACGCTCAAGTGAAGTCATCCTCCTCACCACCTGACCAATACTATGTGGTCAGGTGGGGGTTGAGTAAACTGCGCGAGCCGCGGGATCTGTGGGGGTATTTATAGGCAGATGCAAGCCGAGACAGAGCACCATTTGCTGAGGATTCAGGAGGCAGCAGCAGCCTACTTAACTGTAGCGTTAGCGGTTAGCGTACCGCTACTCTACTACTGCAGCCAGGCATTCTCTTGCCCGATACTATACTTATAGGCCAGGGCCCAGGTCGGTGTGGCCGCAATCGGACTGCAGTGAGCACTTGCTAGTTGCTGCAATGCTATTTAAAAAATTCCATCATCCATTTTCCTGTGAGACCGAGAACGAGAGAAAGGCTGAAAAAAAGGCTCAAAATTAACAGTCAGGTGGGAGTGGGACTAGGGGGAGGTTCAGGTGGAGGGATTAATCAAGAATTGGGAAGGGATTGGGGAATAGGGAGGGATCGAGACCGAGATCAATCAATATCAGGAGGACTCAGGAGAGAGAATAAAAAAATTAGAAGAAGTGAAGAACCTTTGTGAAATGTGATTGTGATTATTTGAAACTGCAGCACTGCACAGTGGTGCACACTCAGCAGCTGCCAGCAACAAGCATATAACAAGGGGGGCACAAAAAAGGCAAATAAATCTGTACCCTACCCAGTGTGTGTTACAGAGAGAAGCCCAGTGGCCAGTTGTGTGGTGGCATTAACCTTACATGACAGAAATGTAGAAATATAATTCTCATTCCCTGAGTTGTGTGTGTGACTCCGTCTCCTGTGGTCAGCCCATCACCCTGCTGCTGTGTGCCCCTTGACTGCACTGTACCCTACCCAGTGTGTGTTACAGAGAGAAGCCCAGTGGCCAGTTGTGTGGTGGCATTAACCTTACATGACAGAAGCGTAGAAATATAATTCTCATTCCCTGAGTTGTTGGCTATGTATGTGACTCTGTCTCCTGTGGTCAGCCCATCACCCTGCTGCTGTGTGCCCCTTGACTGCACTGTACCCTACCCAGTGTGTGTTACAGAGAGAAGCCCAGTGACCAGTTGTGTGGTGGCATTAACCTTACATGACAGAAGCGTAGAAATATAATTCTCATTCCCTGAGTTGTGTGTTGGTTATGTATGTGACTCCATCTCCAGTGGTCAGCCCATCACCCTGCTGCTGTGTACCTCTTGACTGCACTGTATCCTACCCAGTGTGTGTTACAGAGGGAAGCCCAGTGGCCAGTTGTGTGGTGGCATTAACCTTACATGACAGAAATGTAGAAATATAATTCTCATTCCCTGGATTGTGTATGTGACTCCGTCTCCTGTGGTCAGCTCATCACCCTGCTGCTGTGTGCCCCTTGACTGCACTGTACCCTACCCAGTGTGTGTTACAGAGAGAAGCCCAGTGGCCAGTTGTGTGGTGGCATTAACTTTACATGACAGAAACATAGAAATATAATTCTCATTCCCTGGGTTGCATATGTGACTCCATCTCCTGTGGTCAGCCCATCACCCTGCTGCTGTGCGCCCCTTGACTGTTATGTGTATACCTATGCCCAGCAGCCCAATCATTCTGTAAGCCTTGAACCTGGGATCCTTTAGTTGCAAACTGTCATATTCTTCAATTACTTTCAGTCCACGGTATCACAGTGTCACACAACCAAAATAAAATTTTGGAGTTGTAGCCAGCGATCACAGATCACATTGCTTTCTTACACAGGAATTGTTTGGGTGTGGGTGTGTTCACTGCAGTATACTGGTAGTACTGGTACTGTCTGTTATGGCTGACACCAACATAGATGAAGCATCTAGTGCTGGTGTTGGAGCAGGTGTTGGTGATAGTGGTAATCCTGGTGCTAGCAAAAATAACCAAAATGTTTCACGTGATAAAAATTCAACAAACAGCAAAAGAGCAACAGTGAAGTGTGGTAAAGGGGGACCTTTTAAGAAAACCTGTACAGCTGCTGGGGTCACACGGAGAGGCACCATAAGGTATGCCATTCATGCTGTTAAGATCCCTGTGACTAGCAGCAATAATGCAAGTGACAGTGAGTCCCTCTCTGACTCAGTAGCTCTTTGTCTCAGTCCTACACTGTTGTGTCTCGCGACGAATCATTACTTCCTCAACAAAGTGAAATGAGCAAGTCTGCTGACAATGAATCAGGTAGTGCACTTGCAAATACATCCAGCACTGTTGGCAATGAAAAGGACATATCCATTGAATCCACCACTTCTGTGTTGGCCAGCAATGAAAATCCATCAGAGTCTTCTGCCCACTCTTCTAGCACCAAGGAGCATGTCCTGGGTTCTGTCAGGACAGGTGAAAAGACACAAACAGTCTTTAGCTATCTTCCTAGCACTCGAACAAAATCTGTCACATCTGAGGCGTGGAATTATTTCTCTGTCAGTAAAACTGATCCATGCAGAGCAATTTCTTCCCTTTGTAAACAGAGTGTAAGCCGTGGTAAAGTTGTGTAATGCCTTGGCACTACAGCTCTTAAACGCCATCTGAAAAAGCATTCAGTTTTGCTTGAGCATCCAAAACCCATGTCCTCCATCTTCCAGACTGCACGTGAGAAGGGTCAGAAATCTGAAATGGATACTGAATTGTCTGAACTTGATGCGGGCAGAACCACTGCCAGCCCTAGGATCACTGTTACCACCAATGCCAGCACCATTAGTACCAGTTGCACATCTAGTGATGGCACTGAATGTATAAGTCCTAGTCCACCATCTCCGCGTCCATCTGCCCATCGAAGCATGGTGTATAATAAACCAGCAGGGACATGTTGTAAACAGCTAACACTGTCTCAGGCATTTGAAAGGAAGAATACCTTTACTAGAAATCATCCAAAGACCCTTCATCTTAATCACGAATTGGTGAACTGTTAGCAGAGCCCTTCTCCATACTCTTTGGTAGATCATGAGGATTTTAGGGAGCTCATGACATTAGCAGAGCCTCATTACAATGTTCCTTATCAAAGGTACTTTTCCTATGTTGAAATACCAAACATTTATCAGGCTTTAAAAGCGACAGTGATGCTTGCACTTAAAACTGCGGAGGGTGGGGTTATTCATGTCACAACAGATATGTGGACCAGCACTCAAAACATAAATTACATGTCTCTTACCGCTCATTGGGTCACGTTTTCTTGTGCTTCTTCAAAAACAAAGACACCCCAAAAGATGGCGCTGCTGCATATAAAGAAGTTTGGGCAAAGTCATACTGCTGCAAACATCTTGCAGGAACTAAATGACCTCCTTGACGAATGGGTTTATTCTCACGGTTTAAAATGTGGCTTCATAGTAAGTGACAATGGAGCCAACATCTTGAAAGCAGTACAGGATGGAGGATTTCTGCATGCTTCTTGCTTTGCACATTGCTTACACTTAATTGTCATGGAATTTCTCAGCAACGAAACACAAGTGGATGATATGATTGCTGTTTGCAAAAAAATTGTGACTCACTTTTCACATTCAACCAAGGCTATACGGACATTGCCCGAACTGCAAAAAAAACATAAGCTGCCCCAGCAAAAGCTGATTCAAAATGTTTCCACTTGTTGGAACTCAACGCTTTATATGCTGCAGCACCTCTTGGAGCAAAAGCAAGCTGTCATGAGTATTGCTCCAGTTACATTATTGGAGATGGCATTATGCTGTCTGTGCTGCAGTGGAAATTAATGGAGACAGTGTGCTGTATCCTAGCTCCTTTTGAGACAGCTACAAGGGACATGTCTTCTGAAGGCGCATCTGTGAGTCAGGTTATCCCACTCATAATGCTCATTTCACATCATCTTAGTGTTCTAAATCTACAAATAGAAAAAGACAGATCTGAAGCGCAGACAACATTGTCGCCTGTATCACCGTGAATCTCGTGAAAGAGTATGAGCGAAAGCCAAAACCAAACGACAAATTAGTTGCAATGACGAAATCAAAACACTACATCCTTGCAACTCTCTTAGATCCCAGGTTCAAGGCTATACATCTTCCAAAACAGATGATATAGAGCAGTACAAATGTATGTTGCTAGATGAGCTGCAGCATTCACTGGAGTCAAACACAGACACGCACAGTACCCTCAAGTTGTCATCACCACAACATGCAGGTTCATCTTCACAAAGGGATACAGAACTGGAAAAGTCACCAAACATTAACAGTAGTTGTTCCACAACTGCCACTTCTTCAACCCTTAGTAGCAAGCTAAATCTGTGGCAAAACCTTTCCCAAATTGCTGCCATACCAACTTCTGCTGATTCCTCTTCTGAGCAGTCTCTGTCCATCATGGTAGACAGTTACCTGCAAGAACTGCCTATTCCTATTGATGCATGCCCTTTTGAATAGTGGAGATCAAAAAAGTCAATTTGGACAGAGCTGTATGATGAAGCCTGTAAATATCTTCGTTGTCCTGCAACAAGTGTCTCTTCAGAACGCATGTTTAGTACAGCTGGCAATATTGTGACAGACACCAGAAATAGGTAGCTGCCAGAAAATGTACACACGTTAACTTTTATTAAAGTTAATAAGTCAAGATTTTCGTATCCCTACAAGAGTATACAAACTGATCCTGAAGTGATTGATGTTGTGGATGTTGATGGTGATGACAACTCAGATGGTGGTGGCTGGTAAATACTGTGTGGGACAGAGTCTCTCTGCACCAAAAAGGAAACTTTTACAGACTGTGATGACTTTGGTTGTCTCTTTCCTTTCTCGATCTACTACCTTGGACTATATACCCCCCAAAACTTTTACCATTTCATGGCAAACTGCTTTGTAGCTAGGGTCTAAACTAAAGTCAACAAGTTTTATATACAGGGCAATTTTAACATCAGTGGGAACAGGCACAAATTTGGCATAAAAGGGACACTGTCACATCAATCCTTTCTGTATCATATTATTTATAGTTAAAGTGCAAACATATATTTTTGGATTTACCTTCTGTGACTTTGTGGTGCATCAGTATGGGCTGGGACAGGAGCCAGTCTATTTTTCAATTTTAAAGAGGACAAAACAATGAGTTCTAATTGGTAGCTGTTTATTATTTTTTCAATTACAGACATGTTAGCCATAAACCAAAAATGGATGCTAGCACATGGGTGAGGGTTGTGGGCTGGTTTTAACATGGGTGTAAGGGTGGCATGGGTGCTACTGCACAGATGAGGGTGGTGGAAGAAAAGTGGAATGGGTGATGGGGTGAAAGGTGGATGTTGTTTTAGTCCTTTCATTTACAGATTCGTGATCGGCTGGGGATGGTGAGGAAAAAAATGATGACAGACCGAACCTACTGTGTACATATATATATATATATATATATATATATATATATATATATATATATTTTTTTTTCTTATTAAATACATTGCAAACTGCTGCCACCTAGCACAATTGTCCTGTCCCCTTTTAAAAAAGAATAAAGGAATCAGAAATAAAAGAAAATCTGCACCAGCAGTCTTCACAGAATGTGACCTATCATAAAGTGTTTTTGCTTTACAAGTAGTGACAATTTGATACATAATGGGGTTGACAGACGCTGTCCCTTAAACATCACATGCCAACTGCTGCAGCTACATTAAATGTTCCTTAAGTTAGTATGTGGCGAGGAAACCACTTTTTTTATTTATATGACTGAAATACAGATTTTATTGAAGTATCAGCTGCACAAATGCATCATCTTAGAAAGTTGTATGTATTACTTCAATTTGCCAACAAAAATGTTGGTATATGTATGCATTATCTTAGAAAATTGCATGCATTTTTTGCCAGCAACAATGACTGGCATATTTTTTTTATTCAAATGTCTTGAATGACTACGTTATGACATAATATGTTTTGCAACAGTTCCACATGCTACTGCTGTAGTAACTTGGCTTGACTTTGTTATAAAAGCTTTCTTTTAAACATAGCAACTTTTGATTTACTCATTTAAAACAGAAAGCAGCAAATAGCTGAGATTAGGTAATATCAGTTATTTTTTTCTCATAATTCATGACGATGAGTATATAGAATTGAGTACATAAATGGCTAATGTGCCTCTTTCTTTCACTAAGGAACTATGATGCAGCTGCAGCAGGAAAACTTTTAACATATGGGTGGGTGGGTCGGCCTGTTATGTATTAAGTTGCTGGCTTTAGCAAACAGAAGAAACCATAGATAAACCTAGTTGTATTCCTATCAATGTCACACATGATAATTTCTCTCCCCCTTATACTGAACAGTTTTTCCTTTATATGTATTTTATTACTATCTTCATTACTGGCAGCACAATAAAAAAATAGGGTTCGAGTTCTAAAAAGTTCTAAAAAAGATTACAACCCTAGAACTTTTTCAAAAGTTCTAGACTAGAACTAAAACCCAGAACTTCAGAGGGTTCTGACAACCCTAATGAAAACTCCAAAAACTAGGTGTCTGTAGAAAGACACCACACGCCGCTCGCCGTACATGTCACATACACCGCAGGGTCTCCACATGGAAATGACGTCACGCTTACGTATCTACCAATCCGTGGTCTTCTTCAGAGCATAACTAGTCTCCATGTCCCTTTCCTTAAATAAGACAAAACTTAAAGGGACAAAACACATTATTATTCACTACCATTTTTGCGTTTGTATACGCTACATTTGTTTTAGCAGCAGTCGAAGCTGGAAGTTCTGCACATACTCATTTCTAATCCATCTGTACCGACACCGTATATATACACACACGCTACTCTCCACTGCACTTTCCTTTTGACCTGCTCTTCCCTATATGGATTTGGGTGTACCTGTATGGTGAAACAGAATTCTTTGGTGAGACCAAACCTTTTTATTCAGTCAGTTTGTTATGTGCGACACATTAAAAAACTGTGCTGAGCCCACATTTTTTCAGTCTGTATTTGTGTAGAATTATCAGCTCCTAGGGTATTTGTGCACTTCCCTGTTTCTTTGAGACCCCTGCTTCCATGTATTTTGGATAACTTTTGGCTTCATTTGGATTTAGCAGTTTTCAGAGGAGCTGATACTGCTTTGGGCTGCTCCAGAGAGAATATCATGGCATCTGCACCACCCATGGTAGAAGGTTTATCCTTTACAGATGAAATAGGACAGGGCATTCTTTTATCGGTTGAAAGAGTACAAGCTCTCCTATCAGGAGTGGGTCTACATGGAATTAGAGACAACATTGATTTTAGAAGTTATGAATATTTACAGAAAAAGATTATTAGATTTGATTTACATGCTGCTTTTCTTTCTCAATATTGGAGGGAACGAAAAATACCACAGAGCATGAGAATATAAAAATCTCCCTCATTCGGTATGGAAGATTTGGAATATTTACATGGCTGGGAGAGAATTCTCAACAAATGCAGCTATGATTTGATGCTTCTAATGATAAAAAGGCCAAAAAAGAATCTGATTTGGCATCACAAGAATCTAGTAATTTATTAGTGAAGCTGAAAGAAAAGTTTCCTCCAGTAGATTTAGATTCCCTCTCAGAAAAGACTAACCATATCATATCTAAATTTCAGATATACCTGATTCAGTACAAACAAAGAAAATATTACAGAGATGAAAAAGATTATAAAATGGGAACAGTGCATTCTTGGCAGGGTGCTTAAAAAAAAAACAGCACCCATGGTAAATTAATATTCTATGTTACCAAACGGTGATTAAATGAATATTTCATCTGGGCCAGACAGTGATCTGGAAGACAACCATAGGGCCAATGAAAATAGATGTTTTTTAGGCAACAATCAAGATTTGGAGATACTAGATCACATAGAACATGAAGAGGGAAGGAGAGGAGGAAGAGGGCGAGGTATGAGAGGCAACAGAGGAAAGCAGAATTAGAAGGAGACAGAACTGGGGGGAGTGAGGAGATCTCCACACCCAAGGAACCGAATTGAAGCTCATAAACTTATCTAACGTATAGCTGACTAATGTTCAGACCCAGGTTCTGTCTAAAGGCCTAAGTTTTGTTCCCACAACTAAGGTTAACCCATTTCAGGTGGAGTTAGATCTATTTGGATTTTTTAGAAAGATTTATTTAAGGGATCATTTCAACATGGTAGATCAACTCCCTGCAACATGTGATAGCAATAGGGAAATCACCCCATTTAAGAAACCTTCCTCCTATAACCCCCCACATTCTAATCATACCCTTAACACTTTTTGTAATTTGGTAACTGACGATGTGCATAAATCAATCAATTAATAAAAATAAATCTACACAAAACATGACAACAAAAAGAAAGGCTTTACAAGAACTTAGGGAATTGGATTCAGTAGTAATAAAACAAGCTGATAAAGGGGGTGCTGTGGTGGTTTGGGGCTTGGATGACTACAATAATGAAGTAGAACGTCAATTAAAAAATCAGGATTTTTATCAGAAGATCAATAAAGATCCTACAGAACTGATAAAATCCAAAGAAGATATTCTAATTGAATGTGGTTTGAATATGGGGGAAATTACCACAAAAGAAGCAGATTTCCTTAAGGTATCCAGCCCAAATAAACAGTTTTATACCTCCTGCCTAAGATACACAAAAATACCTTTCCTGTGGTTGGGAGACCAATTGTCTCCACTAATGAATCAGTGACTGAAAATATCTCTAAGTATGTAGACTTTTTTGCCCAGAAATTCGTTCCAGACCTCCAATCTCATGTAAAAGATACAAAAGATGCTTTGAAAATGTTGCAAGATGTAGTGATACCAGAAAATGATATATTGGTTACAATAGATGTGGAAAGTTTGTATTCTAATATTCCCCATGAGGGTGATTTAAGTGCATTGCAAAGGAACTTAAATCAAAGAAATAAAACTAAGCCCAGCACCCATTTTATATTACAGCTAGCATGATTCGCACTAGAACAGAATTATTTTTGGTACAAAGGCTCTTTTTATATTCAAATAAAGGGCACTGCAATGGGGACCACATTTGCTCCCAGTGTAGCCAATCTGTATATGGGAGAATGGAAGGAGATTAACATCTATAACCAAACCAAGGTTTTTTTAAAGCACATCAAACTATGGAAACGCTATATCGATGATTGTTTGATGGTTTGGACTGGGACTATGAAACAATTGCAACAATGTATGGATTACATAAATCACACCGGCTCTCATTTAAAATTTACTTACGAGAGTAATATGAACAGTATTCCATATTTAGATATTCTTGTGGAAAAAAATGGACATGGCCTTTTTACGAAGCTGTACAGAAAGCCTCTGTCGAGAAATACTCTGTTAAAATATGATAGTTGCCATCCAAGATCTGTCATTACAAATATTCCTAAAGGACAATACATTAGAGCAAAACAGATTTGCTCTGATACCGAGTCTTATAATGAGGCCAAAAAGGAAATAACAGACAGATTTATTATGAGAGGCTATGAACTAGAAGTACTTTTAAATAGTCTACATATGGTTGATAATATTGAGAAGGAATCATTATTAGAATCAAGTTGGAAAATGGATGAGAAAGATGAGAAAAATAAGTTGATTTTCATAACAGAATTTAACTCTTTGGCACCCAAAATTGGTAAGATCATTTACAGACACTGGAATGTTATCAACTCTTATCTGAGACTGAGAGAAATAGGGCGTAATTGCCACATGGTCTCTTACACCAAGGGCCAAAATTTAAAAGACACGTTGGTTAGATCGTATATACCCATCAAAAATATCGATATGCATAAAAATTGGTTGCCTCCTTCACCTAAAGGCAATTTTCAGTGAGGACGCTGTGTTCATTGTTCAAATATGTCAAATGTAAAATGCTTTCATCATCTGAGATCTGGAAAAAGTTATGACATTAAGACCTTTATTAATTGCAATACACAAGGTGTAATTTACATGCTGGTATGCCCGTGTGGTATTCCCTATGTAGGTCAAACTAAAAGATCTCTTAAACTCTGAATAGGGGAACACAAGGGGGCTATTAGAAATAAAAATATGGATTACGCTATAGCCCGCCGCTACCAGGAAGCACAACATGGATCCCCTGCAACTCTTAGATTTGTGGGCCTTGAAAAAGTAGATGTTGGATTTCGAGGTGGAGATTTAAACATGAAGCTTTTACAAAGAGAAGCACACTGGATTTTTGAACTTAATACCATTACACGTTTCGGTCTTAATGATGATATTCCCATCTGTAGCTATCTGTAAAGGTATTATTACCATTTATTTTTACATATTGGTAATTTATATGTGAATATGACTTTTGAGTGCTCTGTTCACATATGGAAATGAGACTTTCCGGCTCTGTTTCCTTTTGGGTGCTTTATCCATTTGTATAGTATGTTTACTTGTTCTGTATGCACAATTTTAGCATTTATACACTTGGTTGTATGGTTTTAAGGTGCACATTTAATAATATTCATGACCATGACTTGTCGTGCTCTGGCCATGAATTGGAGGACACGACTTGCCCAGCTTTGTTCTCTTTTTTATTGATATTCTGTTTTTTGTTATTGTTTTAAGTCTTTTTCAGTATCTTTTTCTACATTTTGTATCAATGTTAATGGTAGTGAATAATAATCTAAGATCAAGCTGTAGCCCTTCCATTTTACTCCTTACATCATATCGATAGCTGTACATGGGGTGTAGGGGTGGTCATATATGTCTACTGTCCTGCATGCTGTCTCACAACCAAACGAATTTGAATGTCTGGCATTAAAGCCACCCGGATCATCTGTGGAATCTATTAATGTAACAGGATGTTACAAACCACCCTCAGGGGGAGGGGAGAACTAGACCTCTTACCACATTTGCATAACTTTATTGACACTAGCACAAATGAAACAATAATACTTGCTGATTTTAATCTGGACTGGCTCAGTCCCAAATCAAATCCTTTAAAGAATCTCTGTGACAATCTGGGTCTGACTCAAATAATCACAGGAATCACCAGGCTAAACCCCCAAAAAAATCATCTCACCAGTACTCTTATTGACCTAATCACCACAAATATACTGCACAGGATTTAACAAGAAGCCGTTTTCCATAATGATCTCAGTGACCATAATATATAGTGTGTATAAGGAATCTATGAAAACCTAACCATGTTAGCAAATCTGTTCCTAAGAGGAGTCTTAGAAAGTTTAATTCGGCAGGTTTCTTAGCTGACCTGTGGGACATCAACTGGCAGTTGTTTTACCTAGCATCAACTATTAATGAGGCTTTACATATCTTTAACTTAACCCTTAGTGTGATCAGAAATAAACATGCCCCAACGATTACTTGTACAGTAAAAAAAAAAAAAAGCATCCTGTTCTTGGTTTAATGGAGACATCAAAAAAACATTACTAAAAACATATCAGCTCTGGGCAACCACAAGATGCTCTAAATCCCCTGAGGACTGGATAGCATTCAACGTGTGCCACAATGCCTGCACCAGAATGGTAAGGCACAGCAAAGAGATTTATTACCTGAACATCCTTGAATCTGCTAAAGGGAATCCAGCTTTTCCCTTGGTGACTGCGATTGGCGGAGGGCCACTAGCACCATGGAATGCTTTATTTTAACATTAGGCCAGTGCTGGGCAGGTAGGTGGGAACCACTAGATTCTGGGGAATACTGTGTTGGGGGTTATGGGGGCACTGTACTCCCTCTGCCAACTGCTCAGATTGTGCAGGAGTATGTTGAGGTTTGGATCAGTGGTATGTGCAGAGCACAGGGATACTGTGCAAAACTGCCTTGCATAGTGCACATAATCCGAATATTGAACTGTGCCAATATTCAGGTCCCTGTCCCTTGATTTCCACTGTGCCCCCCCTCCCGAATATGGCCCAAGTGCAAAACCCATTTGCAAGTGTAACTCCTAGGTGGCACTATCCCAATGGCTACTACCCCTGCCTGCTTGGCTGGTAGCAGCTTAAAGGGCCTAGGTTCTGTAATGGGTGCCTCCAACCAGAGGTCAGGGTTGGTAGTAGTTGAGCTAACCAGGGCACAGCCCTCTGGGACACTGTAACCCACCTCGTTCCCTGCTAGTGGCCGAACCACTGCACAAATAATTACGTTCACAATACCCCTGACACACCTTGCAAGTACTCACACAGGTTGCACTTACCACCAGGGCTGGTTCCTCCAGTTTGACCCTGGGGACCCCCTGTGATACAAGCTTAGACAAAGCAAATAGCAACAGTACAATACTTCGAGCACAAACTGGAACCACAGTCAAGTTGAATGCAGAAAAAGGTAGATCTGATTTATTCAGGGGATTGGAACAAGGGAAGGGCGTAATCAAGTTAATTAGCTTAAATGTTCTATCAATCACACAGCTGTGCATGCATGCATTCAGAGTCCCTAACACAGTCACACCCTCTGGGTACCCAGGTGGAGGAAAGGTGGGCTAGCCAGGACAGTTTCCTGGGGCAGGCCAGCGTTGCAGTTGGCCGGGGCTCTGTGATGGAGAAAACAACCTTTACAACATGCACCACTTGTAATCCGGAGCCAGATGGCTCAGTTCGTGAAGAAAGGGAAATAATCAAGAAATCAGATGACAGATTAAACTGTAGTTGCAGAGATCTACCCTGATGGTTACTCACAATACCCAAGACTGGACACAGGATGGACGAAAAGCGAGACAGCAGGTGGTCAGTCTGGAGTGCCAGGAGAATCAGGACCCTCACGATTCACCGAGGCATCGTTCCTGTTCAAGCGTGGAGCAGGGGGCTGATCCCCAGGCAGATCTCTCATCAATGGTTCTCTGTGCAGTGGGGTAGTCTGGAAAGGCCCTCGTGGCAAGGCCCAGCCGCATGGAGGTAACCATGGATGCAGTCCAAATGGGCTGACTACAGCTTCCAGCAAGCAGAACACAGTTCACACAGTGGGGAACCGAATCATGACCCACTTTCAATTCACAGCATATTTACATGTAAGGGAAATTTACTGAACCAGGCAAACTGCTCTCGGGTCACGATCGCAAAGTCTCTGCACAAACCGGGAGCTCGCAGGGTGTCTAAGTCCTGGCAGACCAATCGCATTCAGCAAAATCTTCAGTCCCCTTCAGGTTTGAGCCTGGTCAAACTTTGGTAGTGCACTTCATCCTCACAAGATCGGACTCAGTCCAAAATAATTCCCTTCTCCCTCTCAGGGCAGTAGATAGACATGCAGGCCAGAAATCAGGTCTTTCCACAGTTCTCCTGTGCGAAACTATGCAGATGGCTGCTCAAACTATCTCGAGCTGTTGCTCCCTCAGCTTCCAACTTAGATCTGCCCTAAACAGCAGGCAGCTTGGGGATTTCCCTCAGATCCAAAAGGTTCGGTTGGCTGATTCGGCTGTCAGTCAAAGCAAGAGTCCTCCTTCAGTTGCAAAAAGGTGCCAACGGTCCAAAACTACAATTTCCAAGTTTTTACTCTACACAGCCCCTTCAAGCAGGCTCCATTTTAGAGTCCCAAAGTACTGATTGGTCCAATTTGGCAGTTCGGGACCAAGATGGTGGAAATATGCAGAACACCCCTCGCTGCAAAGAAGGCAGGTTAGAACAAACTACAATATTATTACTGCTGTAATAAATAATCAGTAAGCGAGCACATCCTCCCTCTGCGCAAATAGCGATGGCAGAAATGGAGCAATTATCAGGCATCCTGGGTGGAACTCGAGCAGGGAAATACTCAGCCCCCTCCCGGATCAAATATAACTGCAATCAGGCAGCTCTTAAAGAGACAGCACACAGAGGCTCTACAGGCACTCTCTAGCATCACCATTTAAACGGCTATAGCGCCAGACACCAACCTGGCAGTGAGCAATTAGGCAAGCTCACGGAAGACTTTTTCGGGAACCCCCATTTGTAGGGGGGTTACACCCTTCCCTGCCTGGAGAAAACATGGCATCCACGTCAAGTCGGTACCATCATAATAATTGCAAATGAAAATTATATTATACATCTACACCACTGGCATGTCACGCAAGTAACATTTGAGGCATCAGTCAACATACTTAACTTTTACTATACATATCCTCTACATTTCACAATACTATATCCATTCTGAATTACATCATGCATATGTCACACAGATAATTTACAATCTGCTATGCGAAATCAGGTAATAACTTCCTGTACATGGAGCAATGGAGCAATGTAAGAGGGGGCCCTTCCTTATCAGCTAACTTGGGGCTAGATGGGGCAGGGGCACCATACCTAGAAGGCAGAACAATCAACCTGGCATTGGTAGTTAGACTCAGTTTGGGCAGTGAACTTTGGGAAACATAAACCCCTTTGTGGACCACATTGAGAGGCAAATCCACTTGCCTCCCAGGGGAATTATAACTGAAGCATACTACGGGCTTGACGGCTCAGCCAGTCTTTCTGGGGGGAGCCTCTACAGTCTCTGTACTCTCAGCACTGGTCCTGGGACTTTCATCACTTGTGAGGGGCGCCTCTGCCTGGGCAGAAATGTCCAAACTTGGAGCACTGTCAGCTCCTTGCTCTGTAGGCTCTGTTTCTACAACTCTTTGCTCATTTTGAAGACACTCTGGCACTGAAGGAGGATTATCATCACTCTCATAGCATTCTTCTAGTTCTGGCATGTCACCAGAATGACTCATATCATCAGTCCCCTCCTCAGGCAAATCATACAGTTCCACCATACACACAGAGACTCAACATCTTCAGACGTGATACTTTGCACTTCACTTTCAGGGAGCATTGGCTCCAAGGACAAAGCTGAGGGGTTAGGCAGTCCTCAAGGCCCAGCTTCATCCCCACAATTTATCAGGGGGTTACCTCAAAACAGTTGGCTCAGTTCATAAGAGGGGTAATAGGCATAGTCATATTCACTTTCATCAGAAGTGGACTGACAGTCATCATCATTCTGGGCCTGCAGCGGAGAAGACCTTAAATCTGTGACCACTGGGGTAGGTTGACTGTCTCCGACAGCAGCATGAGTCACCGGTGCAGGGGGAGCAATCTCTGGAGATTCAGCCTCAAATCGATAGGTAGTAAGTAGTTACAGTGCATGGTTTTGATGGCTTTGGAGTTCTTCTCAGGGTGCACTTTGTACACTGGTAAATCATCCAACACCACTACTACCACCACTACCACCACCACCACCACGTGTCATCGGTCAGCAATTTTATGTTTACCATGCAGTCCCAAGTTTCGCAACAACACACTGTCTCCAGGTTGAAGCTCTTGAACCTTTACTCTATCATACCTCTTTGTTGACTAGATTTCTGTTGGCGGACATTGTCTGGGCCAATTGATAGGTATGATTCAATTAAACTTTCAGTTTTTGTACATATTGCAGGTAATTTTCAGCTCGGACCCCATCAGAAGAGACCCCAAAACAGACATCCACAGGTAGCCAGGCCTCTCTCCCGAACATGAGGTGGTAGGAAGAGAACCTGGTAGCATCATTTCTCATGCAATTGTAGGCATGTACCAAGGTGCTAATCTGCTGGCTCCATTTATGCTTGTCTTTTGGGTGGAGGGTGCCTAGCATGTCTAGCAGGGTGCTGTTGAAACATTCTGGTTGAGGGTCCCCCTGTGGGTGATGAGGGGTGGTTCTCAACTTTCATACCCCCCATAGAGAGAGCATTTCTTTGATTAACTGACACTCACAGTCTCTGCCTTGATCAGAATGAATTCGCTTGGGGGGGCACCATAGTGGACAAAGAAATTTTCCACCAGCCCCTTGGCCATGGTAGATGCCTTTTGATCTTTGGTGGGAAAAGCTTGAGCATACCATGTAAAATGATCTGTAACCACTAACACATTGCCAATATATTGTCAATATTCCGCTGATCAAGTTCTAAATACAAGAAGTCTATGCAGACTTATTCCTTGGGGGTGCTGGTAATAATATTTACAAAGTGGGCATCCCTCTGAGGCATGGCTTTTCTTTGCAGGCAGCAACTACAAGTCTTTACATGGTGTTCAACATCAACCCCCATTTTGGCTAGTAGAATCGAGATTATACTAGGTCAAGGGTTTGGTCAATACTGAGGTGGCCCATATGATTGTGGAGAGACTTCAGTACCAAATCTTTGAAGGCTGTGGGCAGGACCAATTGTTGCTCGTCTACTTGGCCACCCTGATCTACTGTCTCTCTATGCAACAACTGATTAAGCAGCTTCAACCTGGGGCCTTCTTTAAACAAAAAAGCAGTTCGCAAGTCAGAGGAATGCAACTTGGACACATCTTTCCCTGCACGGAAGGCATCAAGAGCTGGCTGGATCATAGGATTTTGGGATTAAGCCAACTGAATGCTGTCATTGTCTAATTGAGGTAGTGCACTAATATCTAGAGCAGAGAAGTAGTGACAGTACACAGCTGGTATGCAGGTATCAAAAGGGCCCAAGCAATCTACTAAGCAGTACACTGTGTCTGCAGACATCTGTTAGTCTCCATCAAACTTTTGGTGCAATGCTCGGATGTCAGGTTTAGACAGCCTGACCCAGTCACTCTTGGAAGTGAGCCTTCAGGAGAGGGCATTAGCATCAATAGGATTCAGGCCAGACCTGTATTCAATAGCATAATCATAGGTAGATAATGCAGAAAGACACCTATACCCTGTGGCATCTAACTTAGCTGAAGTCTGCACATGGTCAATGGGTTATTCATGGAACTGGTCAACGATGGCCCACTTTAGCATAAGGAACTCCAACTTATGCACAGGATAGTTTCGCTCTGATGGGGCCAGACTCCTACTAGCGAAAGCCACTGGTCTCAAACCATCCTCATGGTATTGATACAGCACAGCTCCCAAACCCTGTAGACTAGCATCAGTATGCAGCACATAGGTTTGGTGGGATCAGCATAGGCATGGATGCGGGCATGGGTGAGCTGGTATACGATTTCATGGAAGGCTGCTTCACAGGCAGGCATCCAGCAGGTCCCGAAAAGTTCCCCTGGATGGAAGTATACATGCTCTGGTCCTTGGGTGGCCCCTTTCTTGTAGTTACGATTTGTGGGAGGGTAACCCTGGGTAAGAGTCAAGAGTGGGTGAATCACCTTGGAATAGTCTTTTATCAACCTGCGGTAGTAGCCACAGAACCCCAGGAAGTGTTGTAGTTCTTTCAGATTGTGGGGCTGGGGCCCCACGTGGTCAGAGCTTCAACTTTACTGGGATCAGTCTCTATACCCTCCGTAGATACTATGTGCCCCACATACGTCACAGAGGTTTGGAAAAAAACTGGCACTTGCCAATGGACAGCTTGAGACCGAAATCTTCCAGTCGGTCTAATACTGTGAACAATTGACTCTCATGCTCCTCTAAGGAGCTCCCAAACACAATGACTTCGTCCAAGTACACCAGGCATTTCAGCAGATTCCTATTTCCTACCACATGCTCCATCAGTCCCTGAAACATGGCCCGGGTGCCAGATATCCCCTGTGGCATTCTCAGTAAGTAGTAGAACCCCAAGGGACAAATGAAGGCTGTCTTCTCACGGTCCTCTGGGGCCATCGGAATCTGGTAGTATCCACTGCGAAAATCCAACACCGAGAACCATTTGCTCCCATTCAAACAGTCTAGAGCATCTTTTAGATGGGGCATGGTGTATTGGTTGGGGATGGTCCGCCGGTTTCAGGGTTCGATAATCCACACACATCCTCACAGACCCATTCTTCTTACGCACAACCACAATGGGTGAAGCATATGGGCTCCTGGATTCTTGTATCACACCAGCCACAAACATTTCCTGCAGGTGCCTACTGATATCATCTATGTCTGCTGCAGCTAGGAGTCGAGACCTCTCTCAAAATGGCCATTCATCATGCAGGCGTATGTGATGCTCTGCACCCTGGACACATTCCACATCCCATTCCTTCAAAGAAAATACTTAGTCTCTATAGGCAAGTTTCTTGCTAATTCTAGTCTTCCATTCAGCGGGCAATGTGGAGTCATCAAAGTCAAACAAGTCGGGAGTCATTCTCAGTCTCACCTGATTGCTTGTTGCTAGGCAACACTGCAGTGTCTGCACAGTGCACCATAGCTAGGGTGCAGCCTCTGTTCACCCGAATCTCCCGATCGGACACATTGTGAATCTGGACCATCACTCGTCATGCGTAGGCATGAGCACGAACTGGCAAGATGCTACGCTTGACCAATAAACTTTCTGGCAATTTTCCATCGCCTGGTGCATCCAACATCAGTATTTTATTCTTGACAATGTTCCGGAGGCAGACCTCCCCTTGAAGGGTACACTGGGCGTTAGGGGCCAGCACCATTGAATCAGGATCCTTCTACCACACAACCCCTACTGGTTCATCCTGGTCCACTTCCTCAGTATTCTGTTGCAAAATCATAGGCCCTCTTGAACAGAGCAGGAATTCTTAGAGCCCTCCCAGTCTGGTGCCCCTGTTTCTCAGAGTTGTGCCAGTCTCCCAATTAGCAGGGGAACCCCATCATACAGTCCAGCAGGGGGACACACCAAGACCAGGGTCTCAACTTGCTCATCCATTCCAGCCACCGAAGTAGGGAAAGACAGCCAGATCCGAATATACACATGCAGGCCTTCCAAGGGTTATAGGGGCACATCAGGCAGGTGCTTCCCATACCAGTCTTGAAACATTATAGTCACTTGAGACCCACTGTCAAGAACAGCCTGGGTGGACACCCTGTTCACCTTTACTGTTGTTTCCATTGAAGGACCCACCACCTCAGACCATTCAGGTGGTTCAGACTTAGGTGTCGATTTGGCAGTGGCCTTTGAAGAGTAACGTTTTCGGGCAGCTCCACCTGGCGGCCGGTTGTTGTTCCGTCGAATCAAGGCTAATAGTCTAGTAGTGACCTTCCACAGATTCTCTGGTGAGAGACAATAGAAATGGGTGTGTCCATCCTCCCACAGTGGTAGCAAAATGTAGGATCTCGGGGGGGGGGGGAGTCACAGGCCGTTTCCCGGTTTTGGTACATCGGGGCACTTCGCTGTTCTTCCTTGACTTGTAACTTGCATTCTTGATCCTCTGGACTTACCAAGTTTAGGGCTTTGGGTGGCTCATAGAAGGTCCCCCACCATGGCTCTCAAATCTCATACTTCTTCCAATAGGTTACCCTCAGTCCGGGTTTCTGAAAAAACAACATGCACCCCCACCCCACTTTTTGTCTCGGGGGTGCCTGATAAAGGTCAGGTTCTCTGGCCACCTCTGTCAACTCTTTAATTAGCTCTCAGCTGCTGCACCTCATCTGCATCACTTCTCTCAGGGGTCTGGCAGGTACCAACAACCCCAACATAGGGCTTCCAGCCCTCTTCATCATTCTCTGCCTCACACATCTCTTTCATAAGGTGACAGTACTCAGGAGGATTAGCCTTCCTGTCTTGCTGCTTAAGTTTTAATATCACACTGGAGTACCTGGCTGACTTGACAATATGGTCCAATCTGACCCGGTTCAGTTCCTTAGCCGGCACCCCTCCTTTCCTGTGGGCCCTCTGCAGAGCTCTCTCAATTCTGGTAACAAACACAGATAACGTCTCATTCTTCCATTGTTTGGCAGACTTGAATTTCCACAACAAATTGTCCCCGACTCAGTGCTCCCAAACACTCTTTCCAATGCAGAGAGGTATTCAGCCACAGTAGCCTCTGGGTTAGTGGTTCATATGAGGCGGATGACCTCCAGTGCCGGGCCCCTTAAGCTTTCCATGAGTCTTTCTTCCCCCCACCTCAGAGCACTGCCATTCCTGTACCAAGGGGGCAGCATAGTCCATCCATGTTTCAAGGTCATCCTCCCCCATAAGCACCCAGACAGTGCCAGAGAAATGTATGCGTTTACAGTAAGAGTCCAAATACACAGATGGAATTATTATGGGGAATGGGACCTCTTAGGGGAAGCAGGAGACGTGGCTGGGGACTGCAATGGCGTGTGTTCCTCCGAAAAGTCTAGCACCTTTACTAGCTCTTGAGCGGTTCGTCCTTTAGACGCTAATTACTTGAGCAACTTGTCCTTAAACCCCTCTATACTGGGGGACAAACCCAGGGTAGCTGGATCACTATGCAGGTGAATGACCCTCCACCTCTTCTGGGTCCCTTCTGGTAGAATAACAGGGGGTACCTTCTCTGGATCTGTGGAAAAACTGCAGGAGAGTAAAACTACCATAGTCTGTTCAAACAGGTCTGAATCCCTCCCCTTCACTTCAACTTTGCCCAAACCTTTGACATGTTCCACAGCTTCTATAATACCAGCATTCATGGCCCTGATGGGATATCCAGTAACAGGAGGGTCTGTTGGAGATCTAACCTCTCAGCCTCGCTCCACCCCATTATTTGGTGCACTAACAGCTTATGGGGGGAGATTTTTAGCTTGGGAGTAGCAAGATGCTCCATTTTCTCACCAAATCTGAACATATCGGGGCAATTCCCTCCTTTGGCCACTAGAAGATGCTAATCCCAGTGGTGCCTCCAAGATGTAACCCCAAGGTGGCACTATCCAAAGAGCTACTACCCCTGCCTGCTTGGCTGGTAGCAGGTTAAGGGGCCTAGGTTCTGTAATGGGTGCCTCCAACCAGAGGTCAGGGTTGGTAGTAGTCGAGCTTACCAGGGCATAGCCCTCCGGGACACTGTAATCCCCCTCGTTCCCTGCTAGTGGCCGAACCACTGCACAATAATTACATTCACAATACCCCTGATATACCTTGCAAGTACCCACACAGGTTGCACTTACCACCAGGGCTGGTTCCTCCGGTTTGACCCTGGGGATCCCCTGTGAAACAAGGTTAGACAAAGCAAATAGCAACAGTACAGTACTTCGAGCACAAACTGGAACCACAGTCAAGATGAATGTGGAAGAAGGTAGATCTGATTTATTCAGGGGCTTGGAACAAGGGAGGGGCGTAATCAGGTTAATTAGCTTAAATGTTCTATCAATCACACAGCTGTGCATGCATTCAGAGTCCCTAACACAGTCACACCCTCTGGGTACCCAGGTGGAGGAAAGGTGGGCTAGCCAGGAGAGTTGCCTGGGGCAGGCCAGCGTTGCAGCTGGTTGGGGCCCTGCGAAGGAAAAAACAACCTTCACAACACACATTACTTGTAATCTGGAGCCAGATGGCTTAGCTCGTGAAGAAAGGGCACTAACCAAGAAATCAGATGACACTTAGATTAAACTGTAGTTGCAGGGATCTACCCTGATGGTTACTCACGATACCAAAGACTCAACACAGGATGAATGAAAATCGAGACAGCAGGTGGTCAATCTGGAGTGCCAGGAGAAGCAGGGCCCACACGATTCACCAAGGCATCGTTCCTGTTGAAGCGTGGAGCAGGGGGCTGATCCCCAGGCAGATCTCTCATCAATGGTTTTCTCTATGCAGTGGGGTAGTCTGGAAAGGCCCTCGTGGCAAGGCCCAGCCACATGGAGGTAACCATGGATGCAGTCCGAATGGGCTGGATACAACTTCCAGCAAGCAGAACACAGTTCACACAGTGGGGAACCGAATCATGACCCACTTTCAATTCACAGCACATTTACATGTAAAGGAAATTTACTGAACCGGGCAAACTGCTGTCTGGTCACGATCGCAAAGTCTCTGCAAAAACCGGGAGCTCGCAGGGTGTCTGTAAGTCCTGGCAGGCCAATTGCTTTCAGCAGAATCTTTGGTCCCCTTCAGGTTTGAGCCTGGTCAAACTTTGGTAGTGCACTTCGTCCTCACAAGATCGGATTCAGTCTGAAATAATTCCCTTCTCCCTCTCAGGGCAGTAGACAGATATGCAGGCCAGAAATCAGGCCTTTCCACAGTTCTCCTGCGCAAAACTATGCTGATGGCTGCTCAAACTATCTCGAGCTGTTGCTCCCTCAGCTTCCAACTTAGATCTGCCCTAAACAGCAGGCAGCTTGGGGAATTCCTTCAGATCCAAAAGGTTTGGTTGGCTGATTCGTCTGTCAGTCAAAGCAAGAGCTCCCCTTCAGTTGCAAAAGGCGTAACAGTCCAGAACACTACCAATTTCCACGTTTTATTTCCACACAGCCCCTTCAAGCAGGTTCCATTTAGAGTCCCAGCAATTGATTGGTCCAATTTGGCAGTTCGGGACCGAGATGCTGGAAACAGGTAGAACACCTCGCTGCAAAGAAGGCGAGGTTAGAACAAACTACAATATTATTACTGCTCTAATAAATAATCAGTAAACGAACACATCCTCTAACAGAGCTCCCTCTGCGTAATTAACGATGGCAGAAATGGAGCAATTATCAGGCAGTCTGGGCGGGACTCAAGCAGGGAAACACTCAGCCCCCTCCCAGATCAAATATAACTGCAATCAGGCAGCTCTTAAAGAGACAGCACACAGAGGCTCTACAGGCTCTCTCTAGCTTCACCATTTAAATGGCTATAGAGCTGGACACCAGCCTGGTAGTGAACAATTAGACAAGCTCATGGAAGACTTTATGGGAACCCCCATTTGTAAGGGGGTTACACTAGCACTAAGTGGGCTTCTGAATATGTGAAATCCATGCAAAGCCCAGATTGCACGGGCAAACTGAGATTTTCGCCATGGCCAAAGTTTTGAACACCACACCTCTAGTGTCACAACACACCATGATAAACATCCAAGTATACCTGGGCTGGGATATTCAGAACTGCACCAGGCAGGGGCACAAGCCAGGCACAGCACAACTGGGATGCGCCAGGGTGTGGTCTGGGTGATATTTAACAGTGCTGCGCCATGGCTCCGCACCATTGAATATGGCACAGTGGCCACCCGCATTGCACATGGCGCAGTGGCACTGCACCAGCACAAGTGGCCAGAGAGGAGCAGAGGGATGAGCTAGCACAAGTGCTGTTGCGCTAGATGCAGCAGCTGCAATATTCAGCGGTGGACATGCAAATTGGACCATAATGTACGCAAGGCACAAATGGGGCCCTTTGCATGTCATTATGGCCCCAATTGCATGCAGGTGCGCCAATCCCCTGTGACTTGCGCCTGGCGCCCTGCTAGGCTGCAGCTGTTGGGGACTGAAGCCCCCTGCCCCCACCGGCAATGTGCCCCATTGCCTAATCACATGCTATAATAATGATTTAACTCCCTGGTGGTCCAGTGGACCAACTCCTTGCCCAATCACGGGCTGTGATAATCTCTTAGCTCCCTGGTGGTCCAGTGGTAGCCATACCCCCCTTCTAACCCACCCACTCATACCCACCACCCCACCCCCCCAGGTCAGCGGCAGGCAGCAGCACCCACCCACAAGCCACCCACCACCCGTTGACTGACATTGTACAGTACAGCTATCGCATTGGTTCCACAGCATGGCTTACGGGCATGCAGATATCGGACATTGCATACAGTCCCACCTGTGAATGGATCCATTCGCATGGTCGGGACTGTGTAGTGCTAATATGGTTCGTATGCCCATTGGCCCACTTATTGTGACCACATGCATAGCCGTACTGTACACTGTCAGTCGGGCAGGTGGTCGGGCGGTTTGTGGGTGGGGTGCTGTCGCCACCGCTGACTGGGGAGCGGGTGGTGGGTAGGAGTGGGTGGGTTGGGAGGGGGTACGGGTACCACTGGACCACCAGGGAGTTAAAAGAATATTACAGCCCACAATCAGGCAAGGGGTTGGGTCCACTGGACCACCAAGGCTGCTATTATGTAATACAGCCCACGATCGGGCATTGGGGGGACGCTACGCCACTGGATGGTGCCGCCAGGGCTCGGGTGGCCACCCACAGCTGGCAGCAGGCCTGTGGGTGGCCAGTCCTTGCTCCTGTTTTTTTCAGGCATCTCTTTGCCTCCCCGTGGAGGTGCAAGGCGGGTGTAAAGCTTGCGATATGAGCAGCACATCCCAGGCTGAATATTGGGATGTGCGCATATGCTTGGGTACACCCCGCACTTGCGCAGCATACATTACAGGTGCGCCCTGGCGCATCAGGATTTGCGCGGACCAAATTCCCCTTTTGAATTTCGCGCTGGGGCACATGAGTGGATAGCGCATGGCGCAACACTGTTACACCATGTGCAACCCCTTTGAATATCCCACCCCTGGAGTAAGATGATACCCTATCGCACACACTCCACACCATTGCCCACTCATTAAGTAATACACCTCACTTGGTGCCCCATCTACCTCCAATGCAGAGATACCACACCATGCACAATAATCTAGTATGCAAGGTATCCAGTTACACCCCCCTCCAACACCATCCCCATTTCCCAGACAGACACTCAGTATTACCCCCTTCAAAGCCTTACCCATCTCTGTGTAATCCACCTGCTTCTCCCACACCCTGAACAATGTCAATGTCAAACTGTGGTCCCCCTATTGACACACTTTGCCATGTCCCAGTCATCCAGTGGGACAGGATGCACAGTACAATGCACTGCAGAAAAAAGGCTTCACATGGTACACAGTAAGATGAACTGAAGAAAGGAGTACACAATGACACTATACGGCATACTGATGGAGCTGCATATTCCACTAGATACGGTGTACCTGGGAGGCTCCACATACTCCACAATATAATGGACTGCACCAGAAAAGGCTTCACATGGTACACACTAGTATGACGAACTGAAGAAAAGAGAACAAACCAAGACCGCTTGGTGCACAAAATGGCCGAGTGTTTATGACCAAACACACCTGGACAAGGATCGGCATGCCCATATTTTTTTCTTCTTTTTAATTTAAACCAAACCTAAGCTTTCCTATTTGTCCAGGTGTGTTTAGCTATCGACGGTTGTACATCATGCTGGCAGGTAACATTCAAAATCAACTTTTCTGCAACAAAATATAGACAAGCAGTGTAACCCCAAGACAAAGACCACATGGTGCACAAAATGGCTGAACACCTCTGACCAAACACACCAGAACAGAGATTGTTCTTTCAAATACCGAAGCTGTTACATTTAATTTGTCCCAGTGCGATTTGCCAGTAATGGATGGACTTACTGTTTGCAGGTAAAATTCCGAAAAAGCAACATTTCAGCACAAACCTCCACCGCCATAAACGAAGACTGCATATGGTGCACACAATGCCTGATAGTCTATGACCACACCTGCTCAAAGAGTGCCAGGCCCATATTTTTTATCCTTTTAATTTAAACGAAAACTGAGCTTTTCAGTTTGCCCAGGTGTGGTTAGCCATCAACAGTCAGACATCATGCTGGCAGGCAACATTCAAAATCAACATTTCAGCAACAAAACAGAGGCAAGCAGAGCAACCCCCCCCCCCCAACAGACCAAGTCACACAAAATGGCAGAAAGCTTATTACCAAACACATCAAGACAAAGTTATTTTATTAAATACCAAGTATAGTATTTCACTTTAGTTGCTTCTTAGTTGCTGGTTTTAGGAATGGCTGGACAGCTTAAGAAACTTCTAACAGTTCTGAGGTTTATTCAACAAACATACATCAGATAAATCAGCAGAACTACTACTACAGTACTGACACTGTAGTGCAGCATGAGAGGGGTGCTGCACTTCTGAGGTGCCGTCCTTCGGATGAGACGTTAAACCGAGGTCCCATGTGCCTGGATTGGTGGTAGTTCAGGTGGATGTTAAAGATCTCATGGCACTTATCAAAAAGAGTAGGAGAATTTTCCTGGTGTCCTGGCCAAATTTCCCTCATTCACTCAAAATACCACCAACAGCTTAATCTGGTTCAAGGTCAGTTGGCATTCATCTGTATCCCCCTTCCCCAGGTCGTGCCTGAAAATAGGCAGGATTTGTCTAGTGCACTTACCCGGTCAACAAAAGCTAAATAAATAAATAAACAATCTGCTCATGCACCTTCTAAAAAGCCCAGTCTCCCCCCAAGACATACCATTAGGCCAAAACTGCAGGGTGATGTGGACTAAACCATTCTACATTGTTACTAGGGTAAGTTACATAGAAACATAGAAACATAGATTTTGACTGCAGATAAGGACCACTTGGCCCACCCAGTCTGCCCATTTCCCTATCTAATGGATAAGCTGCAGATCCTAGTTAACCAGCAGCCTACTTCTTCCTACCACCACCCCCTAGAATTGCCTTATGACTGTCCCATGCATGCTTGAATTACACCACTGTTTTTGACTCCACAACCTCCTCCGGAAGGCCATTCCATGCATCCACAACTCTCTCTGTGAAAAATACTTTCTTAAATTGCCTCTGAGCCGCCCCCTTCTATCTTCAAATTGTGCCCCCTTGTTCTTGCACACCTCTTTTTTTGAAAGATGCTACCCTCTTAGACTTTGTTGATTCCCTTGAGGTACTTGAAAGTTTCTATCATGTACCTCCTCTCCCTCCTTTCCTCGAGGCTATACATATTCAGCTCCTTAAGTCTCTCTTCATATGTCTTCCGGTGTAGACCCTGCACCATTTTAGTTGCCCTCCTCTGGGCAGCCTCCATCCTGTCTATGTCTTTGCGGAGATTGGGTCTCCAGAACTGCACGTAGTACTCCAGATGGGGTCTCACCAACTGTCTGTACAGAGGGATAATAACTTCCTGTTTTCTACTGGTGATGCCTCTCCCTATGCATCCCAGTATCCCCCAGCCCTCCTTGCTGCCCTCTCACATTGCTTGCCCACCTTTAGGCCATCTGATATGACTACCCCAGGTCCCTTTCCATTTTTGTTAGTATCTCACCCCCCATTGTGTACTCTTCCCCTGGCTTTTTGTTTCCCAGGTGCATTACCTTGCACTTCTTAGCACTTCTTAGCATTGAATCTAAGCTGCCATACATTTGACCATTCCTCTAATCTTGCCAAGTCCCTTCTCATCCTTTCCACCCCACCTTGTGCATCAACTCTGTTGCAGATCTTTGTGTCATCTGCAAAGAGACATACTTTTCCTTCCAGTCCCTCTGCAATGTCGCTTATAAAGACGACCGGTCCTAATACTGAACCCTGCGGTACCCCACTAGTACCCCACTAGTAACCCCCCTTTCTTCAGAGTGGACTACATTTACTATTACTCTCTGTGTCATATTCTCCAGCCAATTCTTTACCCAGGCTGTCATCTTGGGACCCACTCCCAGGCTGGCTAACTTGTATATTTGTTTTATTTATTTTTATTTTTTAGTTGTTTAACCAGGTATAGCACACTAAGCTGAAAGCTTTTTTTACAGGAGCGACCTGGGAGCACAAGGAGGTTAAGTGACTTGCTCAGGGTCACACAGTATGCAAGTGGAAGCTGTGGGATTCAAACCCAGGTCTGGTCTGCTGGATGTCACCAGATTTGCAGCTCAGAGCCTTAGACCACTGCGCTATACTGCCTATATTAATCTTTTGTGTGGGACTGTGTCAAATGCCTTGCTAAAGTCTAGGTAGGCCATGTCCACAGCCCCTCCCTGATCTACTACTTTGGTCACCCAGTCAAAGAAATTTATCAGATTTGTCTGGCATGACCTTCCCGCTGTGAATCCATGCTGCCTAGGGTCCTGTGCCCCTCTGGCCTCTAGATACTCAACAATTCTTTCCTTCAGAAGCGATTCCATCATTTTCCCTGCCACTGAGGTTAAACTAACAGGTCTGTAGTTTTCTGCTTCTGCCTTGCTCCCGCTTTTGTGAAGGGGAATCACATCTGTCCTTCTCCAGTCCTCGGGTACCACCCCATCCTCCCATGATTTGTTAAAGAGGGTAGTCAGTGGTGTCACTAGTTCTACCCTTAGTTCTTTTAGAATTCTGGGATGAATCCCATCAGGCCCCATTGTTTTGTCCACCTTCAGTTTTAAGAGTTCTTTCAGAACCCTTTCTTCTGTAAATGGGCTGGTATCAACTTCTGTATCCAGAGTGTTTCTACTGTTTGTTTTAGGTACCTTTCCCACTTCCTTTGTAAATACTGAGCAAAATTATTTGTTTAGTATCTCTGCCTTTTCACAGTCACCCTCTGCCCACTCTCCCTCCTCTTTATTAAGCCTCACTAACCCTCCCTTGGTCTTTCTTCGCTCCCTGATGTACCTATAAAAGGTTTTATCCCCCTTCTTAACTGAGTTGGCTATCTTGTCCTCGGTTTGGGCCTTTGCTGTTCTGACTGTCTTCGCAGCTTCCTTTTGCTTTAACTGATACAGTTCTCTGTCCTGCTCCTTCTGTGATTCCTTGTACTTCCTGAATGCTTTCTTTTTCTCTTGAACCTTCACTGCCACTTCCTTTGAGAACCATAGTGGTTTCTTACATCGTTTCATTTTGTTAATCTGCTTCACACAAAGGCTTGCTACCTCTGTGATGGCAGTTTTTATTATTCCCCATTGTTCTTCCACCCCTCCTTCCTGCCCATTTGCTAGTGCATTCCTTAGACACTCACCCATTTTGGCAAAGTCAGCCGTCCTAAAGTCCAGTACTTTTGCCTTTGTATGGCTTGACTCTATTGCTGTGTTTATTGTGAACCATACTGTTTGATGGTCGCTAGTTCCCAGGTGGCTACCCACTTCTACATCTGTGATCCTCTTCATCTCCATTTGAGAGAACCAGGTCTAAGATTGCTCCCTCTCAAGTGGGCTCCAATACTAGTTGTCTAAGGCATGCCCCCCTGTAGGGCATCTAGGATAACTCCACTCTTTGAAGTGGCTGCTGCAACTGCACTCCAGTTATCTGGCATATTCAGATCACCCATCAGCAATATCTCCCCTTTTTCTGCCATTCTAAGTATTCTTTCTATCATTTCCTTGTCATTTCCTCCCCTGAGAAGAGGTCTGTATCAACCCTGTGCGGATTGTGGTGCCATTGCTGGTCTCCAAATTTACCCACAGTGCTTCTTCTCCTCCCTGTTTTCCCTTTTGTTCTGTTGCTTTGATTCCTTCCCTTATGTAAAGAGCTACTCCTCCTCCTCTTCTTTTACCCTCCCTGTCCCTCCTGTAGATAGTGTATCCTGGTATGTTTATGTCCCAGTCATGGTTTTGTGTGTACCATGTTTCTGTGACTGCCACGATATCCAGATGTTCCTCCTCCATCCAGGCCACTAATTCAGGAAGCTTGCTACTCAGACTACGGGCATTGGTACTCATTTCTCTCCATTTTTTGATGGCTTTACCTTCTGTTGCAGCATCCCCCACTGACCTGTCTACCTTGGTCTTTTTCTCATTTAGTACCCTGTTTTGTAGGAAGAGGCTGGGATTTTCCTGCTGCTTATCAGTGCCTCCCCCCTTGACTAGTTTAAAAGCTGCCAAGCGAAGCATTTAAACCGATTGCTCAAAAGACTTTGTTCCTTCCTGGACAGATGCAGACCATCCTGCCAGTATGAGGCTGGTGTCCTCCAGGTGGAATCCCAGTCCCCAATGAAACCAAACCCCTGTGCTCCACACCATTTTTTCAACCATTCATTAAACTGCATGATGCAAAGTACCCTCGCCTCACTCATGCCATTGACAGGCAGCACCTCAGAGAAGGATATTGTGTGTGCTACTTGTCTTTGGCCCCATCCCAATTCTACAAAGTCCTTCTGCACTGCTCTAATCTCATGATTAGCCAAGTCATTTGTCCCTAGGTGGACAATGACCATATACTACATCTCCCCTTCTAGTAAAAGAAAGCAATTACCTTGATTTTGTTTTGCATATCAATGAAAAATAATTACCAAGCACTATTAACATGGCAATACTGAAGGATTAAGGCCAGATCGCGTCGCTGCGCAGCTTTCAGAGACTACTTGATAATGTGTCTCTTGAAGCTGAGTGAGCAAGTGAAACTGTATGCACTCTCTACACAATCAAATCAAGCACGACACTAAAGTGATATACTGCGTTGGTGCACAATATAGAATATGCACCATAATATTTGTTTGTTTCTTCTGTTGTGGTGCTCCACCCCCCGGGTCCTTTCAGTAACTTAATTATTAATGCAGTTAACTGTTTATTTCTTCTGTGGGGAGCTCCACCCCCCACACACCTCCGGGTCCTTTCAGTAACTTAATTATTAATGCAGTTAACTGTTTATTTCTTCTGTGGAGGCTCAGCCCCCCATACCCCCCCCTCGGGTCCTTTCAGAAACTTTCAAAACATTTTCAACTATTATGTGGCATATATTCAGGTCACTGTTTATTTAACTACTTACTGTATCATATTACCACCACTGTTCTCACTGTTCACTGTTTATTTAACTACTCACTATGTTATATTACCATCACTGTTCTACAATTTACCATTGCATCGGGCATAGACGGGAAGAGTCGTGACTGAGTGGTGTCACTTTAGATGCAAGCCTTCTACTGCAATCCTTTCTGGTTTACTTGCGCAACTGGCCTTAATCCTTCAGTATCTCCATTAACATAATGGTTGAATCTTACTTTGTGATCAGTTAGGGCCTAACGCCACTGGTACTCAGTTCTGTTGAAATAAGTCTTTACCACTGACTCAAGTCATAACAAAATCTCTGAACCTCTCAGGAACTTTAAGCAGACACCCTGTTCTGGTCATTCGAGTAGATTGCACATTGAGTACAGCCTCAGGACTTTCTGGCAAAGTGTCCTTAAAAACAACAGGTTCCTTTTCAGGTTGCTCATGCTTTTAACAAATGGTCTGTTCCTGGTTATTGTCTGTGGATTCCACTGTTTGTGACAATACAGATTCAGTTGACTCATCTGCTTGTTGCTATTTAGCCTCCAAAGCAACTGTTTGGTCTCTCCTCAGGTATCTCCTGTTCCTGCAGTATCACTGTCCTGTAGGTGTAATCACACTATAGGATCTTGGCTCATCACGGATTCTTTCCACTGTAGCAGGTTGCCCCCCACTAGAAGTCTCTATACATACCCTTTCTCCTTCTCTAAATGGAGTAAGTGGAGCTGCATTCCTGTCGTAATACTATTTCTGTCTTTTCTGTAGTCTTTTAAGACATTTGTGTGCATCCTTAGGTATTTCAGGTCGCAATGCCCTTGCATTTGCAGGTAATGTTGTCCTCAACATTTTGCCCATTAACAACTGAGAAGGTGTACAGTTCAGTCCTGTGACTGGTGCATTTCTAAGACTGAGCAATGCAAGATATGGATCTGTCTGATCTTGCATAGACTTCAGAAAGATTATTTTTACTGTCTGGATCATTCTTTCAGCTAAACCATTAGATTGTGGGCATTCTGGGCTAGAATGAGTTATTCTGAAGTCCCACAACTTTGCAAATTGCTTTATTTCATGACTTGCAAATGGTATATGATCTGCTACCAGTTCTTTTGGAATTCCATGTCTTGCAAATACAGCTTTCAGTTTTGCAATAACTGTATCTGCTGTCTTGTCCGGCATTCTGAGAACCTCTGAGTATTTTGAAAAATAGTCCACTACTATTATGTAGGAGTGTGACCGAAAGTCAAAAATGTCTGCACCAAGTTTTAACCATGGCATGTCAGGTATTTCATGTGGACACATAGGCTCTTTATGGTTGCTGGGTAACATACCTCTCAACCTGTCAGCATTAAAAATCATAGCACTGGCCTTCAAAAATCATAGCAAAGGGCCAGGATGTGTAGCACTTTCTTATTTTAAACAATATTATGTCTATAGATAGTGGGCCCCATGTACTTAGTGATAAGGAACGTTTCTATCAACTTAGTTCAATTAATTAATAGCTTGTGTGTCCAGAAATAGCTCTAACATTATGAGGAACATCAGTAAACCTGTACAGAGCAAGTGTAGATTTTTAGTGTGAAAATCATAGCGCTATGCAGAATTCATAGCAATTGAGAGGTATGCTGGGTAGGAGTTCCTGGCAAGGTCTGCATGCTTCAACCATCATTTCTACTTCTCGATTCAGGCCTGGCCATTACATCACAGCTCTGGCTTGTGCCTTCGACCTTTGTATTACTTGATGTGCTGATGTGTCTTCGCAGCATATCTGTTCTCAGCTCTTTGGGTATGATGATTCTTTTACCCACCATTATGAGTTAATTTTCTATGTATATATTGTGTCTCATGGGCCAACAGGACTGAAGTTTGATGTTGACTTGTTTTTTTTCCTGTCAGGCCATCCTTTGAGGTGCATTTCTTTAAGCAATTATAAATCACTGTCCCTCTCTGTGGCCTGTTTTAGCCTCTCTAACATGCTGTCAGGCAGTGTCTCTGTTGCTTGGATTGAGTATATGACTTTTTCACTGCTTTGATCAATGTCTCCCTCTGCTGGTTTTCTTGATACTGCAATCAGAACCTCTTCCTGGAGTACATATAACCTGTATGTTCTAACAGCATCCGCTGCAGTCTTGCTGGAGCCTTTCCAATTGGTTTGTTCAGTATGGATTTTAGTGGCTTCTGATCTGTCTGTACTTTCACTGACCTTCTGTAAACATACTGATGACATTTCTGTACAGAGAACACAATCTCTAGCAACTGTTTTTCCTATCTGTGAATAGTTTCTTTCAGCACTGGACAATGACCTACATGCATAAGCTATTGGTCTGTTTCTTTGTAGTAGACAAGCACCTAGTCTGTCCTTGGATGCATCTGCTTGGATTTCAATGTCCTTTTTTGGATCGAAGAGTTTTAATACTGGTGCAGAAGAAATAGTCTCTTTAAGCTTTTGTAAGGATTCTTCCTGTGCTGTCTGCCACTGCCACACGATATCTTTTTTGAATAGCTGCCTTAGTAGTGCAGTGAGGCTTGCTTCAATAGGAATGTACTGCGCCAAGTATCGCATAATTCCTAACATCTCTGTAGCGTTTTTTGTTTTTTTTTGTCTTCGGTAGGGGGCATCTCGGCTATTGCTTCCACTTCGGTTTCATCATGCCATAGCCCATTTTCGGTTATGATATGCCCCATGTATTTCACCTCACTCACCAAATACTTTATTTTGTCACTATTGAACTTAACATTGAGTTCCACTGTTCTGTCCATCACTTTCCTCAGAATATTGTCATGCTCTTCCTTGGTAGCTGCAGCTATAAGCATGTCATCAGCTGTCACAAAAACACCTGGTACAGTAAGTGGGCTGGGCTGGCTGCTGCTCCCTCAGTGGTGGTGGCTGGATCCTTATCAATGACACTGGCTTCCTCGAAGTTGGTGGTCATCCTGGGGCAATCTTTAACAGTAGCACTGCTCCTCTTCTCTCCTCTGCATGCACAGTCTGCACGTGAATAACGTGTAGGATGTCATAAAGCCTCAGCCCAATACATGCAAGGACACACTCAGTAGGGCTCTTCCTCCAGTTGCATGACACCATGCTAGTGAGCTGGGGCTTAAGCTATGCCACCAAGCTGCTCCTCACATGCTGTTCTCAGCTGTTGAGGCTAAGCAATAAACTGTAGAAACTTTCTTTTTTGGCCAGAACTTGGCTATTTATAACTGGATTTTGCTCAAATAAAGTTTGCAATGCAGCATGTGACATGATGAACCCCCAAATCACCCCATCCCCTGTCAAGCCCCTGTTCAGGCTGTTTCATCACTGGTCTCCTGTACTCTGGGTACTTATGGGTCCCATTTTGCAAGGTGAGGAAACAGCCAGTTATAAAACTAAATGGAAAGCGCACAACCAATTTGCAAGTTCCATTCCGTTAGGTGATGTCTCTGATTTGGAGGTTGTCAATCACCACCTTCCATGTCTAAGCTTCACAACCCACTTGTCTGAGTGCAAGAAAAAACTAAGGCAAAGACTAAGTGTCTCCTTTCACATCAGACATTTGCTTACACTGGAAGCCAAGATGAGACTTGTCCAAACGACCTTTCTCCCTTTGATTGACTACACAGACTTCCTTTATGGTCATTGCCCCATTGTGGCTTTGAATAAGTTATACACTCTTTATCACCATGCCTTAAGATTCATACTGAACTTACCCTTACACACCCATCACTGTCTCCTCTAGGAGCTGCTGGGCTGGTCCTCTCTCTCGAGAAGGAGACAAAAAAATGCTCTCCTTTGGTTTTACAGGGCCTTAACTGATCAACTGCCTACCTATATTTCTAACCTTTTTGTTAAAGCTGAGGGGTCATATGGCCTGAGAAGGTTTGCTCTGGTTACCTTCAAGGTTCTTAGAATAAAGACGCGGTATGCTTCAGCTGCCATTTATTGCTCTTTCCCTACTCTATGGAATGCGGCCCAAAAGACCCTAAAACTGTCTTCCTTGCCTGGGACCCACACCTTTAAAATGTTGTTTGCATGCTATCTAATGGATATATGTGCCTGTTTTAGGTAAACTTACATAGTCCTTGCCATTCTCCTGGCTCTGACATCCTTAGCTCTTACTTAACAACAACAGCACTTTCCTCTTCCCTTCTTTTCCCCTTCTCTCCCCCAGTTTCCCCTAGCTTTTATAACAGCCCTCTGCCTAGCTGCTTCCCTTAGTTTTCATAGCTGCTCTCTCCCAAGCTGTCCACCTAAGCTTGCCAGCCCTCTCCCAACCCTCCCTTCCTGTCAAATTCCTTTACACACTGAAATTGGTTATCACTGTAATCTGCATTACTGTACATTTCCTGTGTAATTATGTTGTACCTCATATCTCTACATTGTATTGTAATTTATTAGCCTTTGTACTACATGTATGTTCTTTGTCCAGGACCATCTTGCAAATGAGCTTTCTCAAGGATGAAATGCCTGGTTAAATAAAGATTGATTGATTGATTGATTGTTGTCTGTCGGCCCCATGCCATTTTCATTGTCTCCACTTTTAGTCGCGTTCCAGTCCATTCCACTCCACCATGTTATCCACATAGCTTGTTCTCCTTCCTCTGGATGGTTTTCCTTCTATCTTACCTTGTAGTATCAGTAGAAGTAGGGAGTACCTGCAAGATTGTCATATGACATGTCCACAAAACTACATTTTCTTCTGGGCTACCATCAGTACTGTAACAAGGGTGGGGCGGGTGGTGCACCCGCCCCGGGCATATGCCTCTGAGGGGAGCAGTTTCCAACTTGATTAATTCACTTCTGGAGCAGTAGCTTAAAATTTTTTTAAACACTTTAATTACTTATGCCTGTCAGGGGCGCTCATCTGCGGAAGGACAGGACGGGGGGTGTCACATGGTTGCTGTATCTGCAATGAAAAAAAAAGTCATGTGATGCACCCACTGCTCCGGCTATAAAAGGTAGGGGTGGACCACGGAGCGCGTGTGGTTGTGACAGAGGTGCTAGTGTAGTAGCAGTAATTAGAGAGACCAGAGTAAAATAAATTAGAAAAACAAAGTAAAAACTGATACAATAGAGTAGTTAGTAGTAGTAGACTAGACTTAGTGGACTAGACTTAGAGAGAGAGAGTACAGGTGGTGGTCTGGACTTACTTGGAGCACAGTGAGTGGAGTGGAAGAGGAGCGAGCGGTTGGAGCGAGGCTTGACAGAGAAGCCTTCGGGAGGAACAGAGATAGTGTAAGGCAACGGCAAGTATTTTTAAAAGCAAACAGGCAAGGAAGCAATGATGTTTTGCAACCAAGTCACTCGATGGTTTTCCTTCTCAGAGTCATCAGTCTAATCTAATTTGTTGATCAGTTGATGAAATGATGACTGATTGCTGAAGGGGGGGGGGTTGGTCTCTCGATTCAAATAGAAAATGTACGTAAATAATGACCTGCTCTGCCTCACCCTCTGCTGCTGCTGATTCTTCTTTTAATTTAGTCTCTGCCTGTGCCTCGGCCCCACCTGTGTCAGCTGCCCTGATGGTGATGACTGAATGAGTCCAAACCAGTCATCTCCTCCTTTAGTTCAGCTGCTTTGTGGGGGGTCCGTCCCGCCCTGCTGGCGGCCCACCTGGTCCCATTATCCAAGTAGTAGTCCAACTGAAAATGTAAAAATGATGACCCCCCCAGCTCACACCAGTCCCGACTCCCAGGCGGAAATGGCGGGCCCAGGCTGGGACCTCTCCAGTGCTTCGCCTCCAGGCTCCAGCAGCCAGCCAGAGACAGTCCCCGGCCTCGCCACAACAAGACAAGCAGCAGCTGAGCTGAGGGGCGCGCAGTCTACCTGAGTTAAGACTAGAGCTACTAGCTCTAGTCTTAACTACTCAGATTGCTAGCCTAGAAAAATCAGTCACCCACTATTGAGTGGTTTGGGATCGACTCGAGTAAAAGCACTAAGCACACTGTTGTCTGATCAGGCCGTTTCTCACACGAGTCTTTGTTTTTCTTTTATGATTAGCCAGATTTGAACAAATTTAATTTCTGGCCATTTCATAATTATATACAGTCCACACACACTCCAGGGCAGCTCTAGGTGCTAAGCTAGCTGCAGCCTGCAAACTGTTAAGCATAATTAATTAGAGATTCCTGGAGTTTGAACTGAGGGTTCTTCTGCTAGATCTGTAATGATGGGGGTTGGATCACCATCAGATTCGAGATGTGCGAGATTATCATTCACTTGAGGGTCCCCATTGTATAGGTTCATTGGGACCACTCTCACCCAAAACAGAAAATGTGTTTATAGCTATTATCACTCCCCCAGTAGTTCCTCACCTGCGCCTTTCACTTTTAGCTCTCCCATTCCTGCACAGCATACCAGTCCTCCTCCAACATTTCCTCCCTAGTTGCTTGCCTTCTTTTTCCATTAATCTAACTATTCTCTACCTCTGTAGCAGATGAGGCACTTTTGCCCTCTCCTCCACTATAGGAGCATCTGCATCACTGTGTAGTCTATGTATTTTATCTTCTATCCTATCCAGACTTTGTGCTTGTCCAGCTTTGCTGCCATAGTTTCAAGTTCTGACATAAGGTCCTTATTACATTTGTCACAGATACATTTTCCCACTATGTTTATGGATTAAATAGTTTATACACTGAGCAAGTGATGCATTTGAAGCTACCCCCACCCAATGTAATAATAGTGTCTGCTATGGCTGTTGAAATGCTTCCACTCCAATAGTTGTCTACCAGAGCTTAGTGGGCAACTACAGTGCTCACAGTCCCCCTGGTGCTGTCACTTAGCAACTGCCTGAACAACACCCCTAATCTATCATTTTTTTTTAAGAGCACACTCCACGCAATAGCTTGGCATTTGGGGCATTATGGAAAGAGTGCGCACACACCAGCCACACAGTAAAAGTGCTTTCTAGTTAAGTCCTGCACACTAAGGACTGAACTTAAATGTTGTAGAATCCAGAACTTAGCAGGAGAGACAAGGGATTACTGGTTTTGTTTAGGTCTCAGTTTCAGCAGACAAGTAAAGTAACTTTATTTTGCAAGCATTTATTTTGTTAACTAAAAGTTCTTGGCCCAATTGTGGATGAGGCTGGCTGCTGAGCCAAGGACCAGAACAGCTCCATTCTCCCAGATGCTGCACAACTTCCGAAAAAAATATGTGGTCCACAGGGATGAGTGGAGAGCTTGTTAAATCCTGTGATGGTGGGAGGAGGAGGTATTCTAATCCCATGCTTCTGCCACTAAGAGGCTAGTTAGACTACAGCTGGCATGGTCACCTGGAGCAGGCAGACAAGGAATGATTCAATGCATTTAGTGTGGCAGCTCCGCTGCTCCAGAATTCATTATCTAGTAGTGCTTGTTCTGCCAGCATGCTGGAGGTCATAAGTGCACTCTTAATATCTATTTATTTAATCAGGCCTACCCGGTATAATTTATATAATTCTTATATTCTCATATATCTTTTAAAGGGTACCCTTATGAAGTACCGAGGCTCACTATCCTGACACTGACCTGCCCGGGCAGTATTGCCCGAGAGGTTCAGTATCTGGACAGTGAGCATCCCGGCATGATGGATCCCGAGAGACGTTGACAGGGGTAAGGTAGTGGATGTGACGGCTTGCTACCTTACCCCTGTCTGTAGCATTTAAAGGAAGGAAAAATCAGAAGGCTGGCCAAGCTGACCCACTGGTGTTGCAGATTACACCATGGCAACTCAGTCAGCATGCTGTATAGGCACGGGTTCTATCCGCGCTGCAGGCGGTATACATTTTAACCGTCCTACCCCCCGTAACACTTTTATTTCTAACTCCGAGGTCTGGTCCCCCTCGGAGCTAGATATTTTAGTTACAGGGGGTCTGGGGGGTGAAGCCCCCCAATATGCCTAATGATTTTTCAATCAGATGCCCAAAATCATATTTTCAGGCATCTGATTGATTTGGCAGGCTAGATTTCGGGCCAGTGGGGTCTGTATCCCAAGACTCAGGTTACTGAGTTTAGGGATACCATAGTATATCCTTTTAAAGTTGTTGGCATCTTTAGGGATTGTATTTTATTATTATATCACCCTGACACCTAGGGATAGGGCACTTGATAAATAAAATTTGCCTAGCCTTTTCTAGGATAGCCCTACTGTAGGGAATGCTCTGCTCTAGTACCTTGTTCTGGAGTGACATTACTGTCCTAGAGCTGCTTAAAGGAGATAGGAAATGGTTTCTGGCTGTTTTCACCCATTAAATATAAAATACATGCCAGACAGTGGCCTCCGTGTGTGTTTAGTTTGAATCTAAAATGTTTATACTTATAATGCCCATTTTTTATACTACCATTATATGAACAGTCCATCAGACTTGACCGTTTATATTTCTGTATCTGGAGTCAGCGCATGTCAAGCATTCAATAGCACACGTCACAGACTCCCAATACAGTATTCAGTTAGCTGCAGCTGCCCACACTACACTCATCAGCTGTTTCACACTAAAAGGAAAATACTGATATGATACCATACGGACACCCGACTACATAACTGAATAATTTGGTGACCGCCCGGCAGTGGCAACACCTTCCCCTTCAGGTCACCATACAAATAGTCTTATTTCTGCAGAGGAATAACGTTATTTATTTATTTCTATATCTCCCTTATGTCACACCACATGGGTACGCATCCTGTCTCAACTGTTTTGTATAACTGCACCGCTCCCTCTATTTAGGAAGAAACACTGTACTTTAGCTCACATTTCGTACCCTGCTGGGCTCAGCAGCCTGCCAAGCGCTGAAATCTTGTTTGTCTCAGCATCACCCTGCAGACTCTGAAGTGCAGATCTTTTTTTTTTTTTTTTCCACTTGAGTCTTCAATCCCCCTGGCACTCCCTTGAACTGTGTCTGAGCCCAAGTCAGGAGAAAATTAGCAGCACACATTTTCTGTCCAGCCAGTAAATCAGGCAGAGTTTTTCTGAGACACCCCATTCCCCCTCCCTCCAACTGAGACATTTGGGCCCAGGAATAAACGGTATACTGCCTGTTAGTGGCTGGAATAGCCACTACTTGCTACTCCACCTGCATAGACATTTTCTCAGTGGGAAAAGATCTGCACTTCGGAGTCTGCAAGGTGATTCTGAGACGCACAGGATTTCAGCGCTCGGGAGGCTGCTGAGCCTTGCAGGGTACCAAACGAATTGTGAGCTAAGGTATTTCCTTGGAAATAGAGGGGATGGTGCAGTTATACAGAACAGGGAAGACCGGATAAGTACCCATGTGACATAAGGAAGGGAAATAAATAAAATATTTCCTCTGCAGAAATAAGACTATTTGTATGGCGACCTGAGGGGGGGAGGTGTTGCCGGCTTTCAGTCACCAAATTATTCAGTTATGTAGTCAGGTGTCTGTATGGTATCAGTATCGGTATTTGCCTATTTAGTGTGAAACAGCTGACAAGTGTAGAGTGGGCAGCTGCAGCTAACTGAATACTGTATCGGGAGTCTGTGACGTGTGCTTTTGAATGCTTGACATGTGCTGACTCCCAATACAGAAAAACAGCCGGTCAAGTCTGAAGGACTGTTTACATAACGATAACATAACACATGGACATTGTAAACATTTTAAAAACTAACTATTGGTTTTCATTTGGCCATTTTACAACACAGTTTGTTCTGATTCCATGATAAAAAAAAAATTCTGAAATCGGGTAGGGATCCTTGGTTCGGGAGAACATGTAACACAAGTGTGCTTTGGTTCAGTAGGGGACTCATTCTGTAGTAGATGACCCAAAACTAACCATATCAGGCTACAACATGTAACCGTCCCCCTCTAAGAGCTTCAGTGGACCTAGAGGACCCCTAGCCCCCATGCTTTATGTAGCAATCTTTCATAGTATATTTCAGAAATGTATATAGGTTGGGTGGTTGATGGCATTGTTGTTCAGCAACTCATCCACAACAATTGTGGCTGCACACTGTGATGCCAGCCAGCCACAGTCTCCCACATCTCATATTCCATGTGAGCAAAATATTCCCTGAAATCAGGGGTAAGGAACATGTAGCAAAAGTATGTTTTTTTTCCTTCAAGAAAAGCCCCAAAACTCACCACAGAGCATGTAAACCCCCTAGAGCTTCTGGGGGCCTTGCGGTCCCAGGACCCCCGATTGTTTTCTTTGAGGGGAGGCGTAAAATTAGCCTCTTGCCCAGGGCACCAAAATGCCTTCCTACAGCTCTGGCTACCATAGCGACAAGCTGCACTCTGGCCAGCACCATCCTCTGTAATATCTCACTGTTTTGTACTTTTTTCATCCAGCTAATTTTCAGCATGCTTCACTAACACCAGAATTCAAAGGCCTTGAGATGTCTTTTGGTGTCCTTCTTGAGAGTCCAACGTTCATATCCGTAAAAGATTATTAACCATAGGTAGCACTTCAACAGTCTTTATATTAACTCTAGTTTCCTCTTGCAGCAGCACAGAACTCACCTAAGATTATTAAATGCAGATTTTGCTTGCTGAATTCTGATCCTGATCCCAGTATCACATTGACCATCTGCTGCTATTAAAGTTCCCAAATAATTGAGGCAGTCACCTTGCTCCACTTGTACACCTTTGACATTTATTTGACATGTTGCCTTGTTTAACTTGCTTACTCCCATATATTTAGTTCTTCGGGCATCGATCTACATTCCAAATTGCTTGCTGGCCTCATTGACCACACTGATCATGTGTTGCAGCTCTTTTTCAGATGACACTATGCACACCATGTCGTCAGCCTATCCAGTGTTATTTATGTACACCCCATTCACCTGTGTGCCTCGGTCATCTTTCAAGCTGTTCTTGATGATACTCTCAGTGTAGATGTTAAACAGCCTTTGTGAAAGAACACATCTGTCATGGTATCACATAGTAATAGTGTCCCAAAATGAGTGACTACAACAATAGTGACTCATTTTGGGCACTATTATTCTGAGCTACCCTGCAGAATACCAAGGGTATGGGACAGTGACTATGGGAATGGTTAATGGAAGGGGGGAATGGGAAGGGAAGAGGCTGTCAGGGACTGGAGTACCTGCTGCTGCTTAGCTAGTCATGTGGTATGGTGGTTGGGATGGCTAGCTCTGGCACAGCAGGTACTGGGTTCAGGACTGGGAGTGGGTTACATTTTGCCACAGCTGCGGCACTTAATTTTTTTGCCGACATGCGGATTTTGCCCCCTTTCCGACATGCACCCCCTGGAGCTGAGAATCCTAATTCAGGGTGGTGCAGGGGGCAAAGTCCCTCATGAGGGGAGGGACCGGGGGTGCAGCCCCCCTGCAAAAACACTTTTTTAATATCCAGATGTTGGGTCGCTTTAAAGTGTATATCGCTGATTTGCTTTTCGGAGATATACACTCGCCATAATAGAGCTCACTGTTTTGCGATCACTATTATGACATGGAACCAGCTGTCATACAACTTTTTTCATGATGCAGCTCTCTGAGTTCTCGCCTCCCAATACAGACAGATACTTTTTGATCCCGGTACAGGTTCTGTATCAGTTGTAGGTCTTGCTTGTCTATTTCACAGTCTTTTAGAATTTGCATCAGCTTTTCATGCTGGACTCTGTCAAAGGCTTTTCACAGTCCACAAAGCACAGACAGACCTCTCTTTGAATTTCCAGAGCTCTTTCACATAGCATTCTTAAGGTAAATATTGCTTCTCTGGTGCATGAACCTGATAGAAACCCAAACTAGCTACTGCTAATCTGTGAATCAATGCGCTTTGTATTCTTGCTTCAATGATTGTCAACAGAACTTTGAGAATATGACCTATTAAACTAACAGTTCTGTATTGTGCACACTGTCTGGCATTTGGGATTTTAGGGAAAGGTATAAAAGAAGGCGTTCATGTACATTTGATTTAGGAGCTGTAGCAGAAACTTTTGTGGTTCATCATCTAGATTTTTTTATAATTTCTACTATTATACCATCATCTCTGGCTGCTTTGCAATTTCTCATCTTCTTCAGGGCATTGTCTAATTCACATATTAAAATTGGTGGTGTTTCCTCTCCTTAAAAACTGATCTCTCCCTTATTTGGGTAATCAAACAACCCACTGATGTATTCTATCCATCTTGTTCTCACTTCCTAATTTTCAAAGCATATCCTGCCTTCATGTAATCTGATGGAATTGATTCTTTTAGTGCCTGATCTTTTCAATTCCTTCACTGTTGATCCAACAGTGCAGTGTCATTATTTAGTACTGTGTCTCCTATCAAGCTCCTCTGTTTCTGCACATCCCTGTTTGTGCCACTCTTCTTTTGCTTGTTTGCATTCCTGTGTAATTTGTTTGTTCTGCATTTTATATTCTGTGTTGTTCCTGTCCTGTACTCCTCTTCGTTTATATATCAGTTCAAGAATTTCTTCTGTCATCCATGGTTAAATCTTTTCTGATTCCTTCATACCTAAGGCTGACCTCACTGAATCTCCTATTGCTGTTTTAAATGCTCTCCAACTTTTTTGTATGTTACTAGGCTGACTATGTGATCCTTGTAAGCTCTGGCTTACTCTTGCCACAAATAATCTGCATATCTCTCCTTCTTTTAAACTATCCATGTTCACTTGCATTTTTCCCTTTTTTTCCTTGGGATGATCTTAAATTTCAGCCAACACTTCTCTGTGAGCAATGTGTGGTCACTGTTACAGTCTGCAGTTGAGTACATCCTTGCATTAAGTATCAGATTCCTAAATCTTTCTGATAACATGATACTGTATAGACTTTCTGATTCCTTATAATGCAACCTTCTCAATTTCTGTGACTTTTCCATGTATATAGTCTCCTTGGATGATGTTTAAACCAGGTGTTACATATTGTGAGGCCATGCTTCTCAGCAAACTCTATTAGTCTATTTCCACATTTGTTCCTTATGCCAAGTCCATAGTCTTCAACGACAGCACCAACACATCCCTTACCTACCTTGGCATTAAAGTTGCCCATTACTATCACTAAATTACCACTCCTCTTCCTTTTCAGGGCAGTCTCGATGTCATCATAGAATTTATCCATCTCTTTGTCCTTGCAGTCTTCTGTTGGTAGATATGCTTGAAGCACATACATTCCTACTGATGAGGTGTCAATTCTAATGAACAAGACTCTCTCTGACTTTGACCAGATACTGCTAATTTTGGTAGCCAGTTGTCTTTTCACTAGCATGCCAACTCCTTTTTCATGTCTATATCGACCAGAGTAGATGACATCGAATCCTTCAGCCAATGAGATGTGACCACTGTGTGGCCTTCTCCTTTTGTACATTCCAAGAATGTCAGTCTTCAATCTGTTTGCATCGTCCATCACGTTCTGTAATTTTCCAGTTTGGTAGAGTGTCTTGACATTCCATGTTGCAAAAATCCTAATTTCTTTGCTATATCCCTTGTTTCTTCTGGTAGTCCACTTTCTACACGGTGCCCAGTTGCTCACACCAGTGCACCTAGAGAACCATTTCCCACTGCTCCACCTGGGAATGGAGCAGCGCCGATTGCCAGTTGGGTCATATGGCACAACTAAACCATTAAGCATGCCTTCATTCATTTCATCTTAAAAGTGGTGATTTACTAGAGAATATGTAATACGGTAGTTCCCCGTTACTGTCCGCATTCTCATGCTGTTAGCCATTCCTTTGGCTCTTCTGTCTTTAGGGGCCATTTCTGCCCCAGGACAAGAGGGTGCCCTACCCTGTGTGCTTATCCACCCTAAAACAACCATTGGCACTTCACAGGGTTTGCTGCTTATACCGGCAGACACTCGGTCCCCAGAGCTGCATTAGCCACTCAAACTGAGTGTTTCCACTCTCTAGCAAGTGGATGTTGCAGATGGGATTTTCCCTTCATTGGAGATGAGATCAGGATGGCATTACTCAAACTTCTTCAGTACTCTTAGAGTAGTAGTGAACTCTGATACTTAGGGGAGCAGTTACTGATTCCATTGAGCATGAATATGTGTCTTTGGTTATGGCTGTTACATCTATCATGATGTCTGTTCAACAATGATTGTGAGTATCTTAAACAAATAAAAAAATAATTAGCACGTAAAACACTTTTTTCTTTATTTATCATACAATCATTGTTGAACAGACATCATGGTAGATATAAGAGCTATAACTAAAAAAAATGCTCATGTTCAGTGGAATAGGTAAAAGCTCCCATAAGTATCGGAGTTCATTACTCCATCAGGAGGTCAGCCAGTTCATCTGATGCTGGGTACTTATGGGCTGCACACACAATGTGAGGAACCAGCCAAGGTTTAGTTGTGTCTAGGCACTAGGGCTAACAGGGCATCCCATAAAGCTGCTGGACACTGCAGCAACTCTATACATAAAGTACAAAGCCATTGTCCACTACAGGGAGTACAGTCAAGCACAGGTAATAGTTATTTGCCACACATAGGTTCTTTGTCCCCCAAGGAGAACAAATATTTACAGTGATGCAACACATATAGGGCTTGCTCATATGGTCCTTACATGACAGGGAGCCCACTACACAGATTCTGTAGCCTTTTACAACTACTATATATACAAGCAGCTGTACAGGTCACAACTCCTATCTCTCAGAGCTGGGCATTTGGCCATAAGTTGATAGTAACCCACCCACTGATACACTTGGGGTCAGGTTTTCTCCTCAGGGGAGGTCTGCTCTTGCATGGGTTCCTCACACCAGGATTTCCTGCAACCTACCTTCAGCTCAAGCTTACTGTGGGGCAAAGTTTCTTGAGCCTTCTGGGCCATAAACATGTACCTTGATGGGCCACACATGGCACACAAGTGTAACCACCCCAACTGGAGTAATCTTAACAACTGCTGATGAAAGATTTCTCCAGGATTCCCCCCATGGCTTCATATTCATGGCCTGGGCTGCCTTCCTCCACCACCATGAAATCTGGATTGGGTTCTCATGAGCCTCAAAGTGACTTAATTGTGGTAACACATCCATTTTCCACTAAATTCTCATCCTTCTGCTGTAAGACCCTTGGGTCTCTGGACTCTTTATGCTCTGTAATCCTGTTCTGTCACTGAAGCAGTTGTCTGCGTTTAGACTTTACTTAGCTATTGCTATCAGAACAGGGAGGCAGCTGACTGAGGCAGCTAGAGTATTTCTGTCTGGGGCAAGTAGTTAGTTGCTATATTAGAAGTACATGGTCTGCAAGGTAAACTGGGACCTTCAGTCAGGGTATAAAATGTACAGTACTTAGGAGTGTGCTGGTCTGAGTTAGGGGAAGGCAGATGAAAATCATCCCTACAGCTAGCTTAGGGAATAGCTGTTAATTGGGGAGGGGACTTCAGCAGAAGTGAAGCAGTTGTCTACATTCAGACTTCACTTTAGTTAGCTCTTGCTATCAGCATGTCCCATAACTCTCATGTCCCATCATGTAATTGGAGCATAGCAGGAGCAGGGATCTTTCTCTGTGGTATCTTTAGGGTGTCCGCAGGGCTATCATAGGTCTGCAGGAGACTCTGCAGGTGGGACACCAGACACAGGTAGATGGTGATACATCATCTACTTACACATTAACACTGTGACATTCAGGTAGGAGGCAGGTAACTAAGTTTTGTAACAGCAGGAAAAGAGTAAAGGGGATAGTAAACTTCCAGAGAAAAGCAGGAACAGATAAGATGGTTAGTATGGGGAAAGCAGGGTAAACCCTATGTAGGGTAAGTTAATAAACTAGTTCAGGGAAAGCTGAACAGAGGGGTAAGAGTAAAACAGAAGTAGGAAGAGGGTAAGGGGTAATCTGAACTTGCATAGATATTAAGCGAGGGCAGAAAGAAGGTAGTGATCATGGGAGTGTTGCAATGCAATGGTTGTGGTGTTGCAGTCTTTCAGGAAAACTCTGGAGACTGAGGTGCTGCCTCATCTGTACTCACCTCCCTTGGTTGTTTATACAGGTCACTGAACTCCAGGCTGAACTGGCAAGGGTACAGCAGACCTTCTGTCCCACCCAGGGGACACCTACTTCACTGCTGCTCCATCAGTGGGTGCCTAGGCAGAAATAGAGCAGATGGACCCTGGTGGGCTCCATGAGGATGGGGGTAGGGGGACAGTTGCACACTCCTCCACAGACACCACTGCAGAATACCTTTGCCATACTGGCAGAATGGATCAACTGAGAGGAGGTTCCCATTGCAGTAAAAGGGGAAGAGGTGGGTCCTCAGAGAAGGAGGCCCCAAAAAGGGAGGGAGAGGCCCCATAGCCCAAGAGGAAGCAGCTGCCAGTGGGGGATTCTATAGTGAAGGAAGGATAGAGAGATGGAGTACCTGAATGGTGTTTTGGCTTGGAGGAATGGAAAGCGTATCCAGAGGATCGCTAGGGAAGCAGGAGCTGGGAGAGAGATGGGCATCATTATTGATCAATGATATAATAAGAGAAAAGGTAGGGGTAATACAGAAAAATATCAGGGAGTGGGGTGGGGGGGCCTCAAGCAGATAGCACCTTGGAAAAAAACACCATGCATTCTAACTGAAAAAGGTCGGGGAGACGTGAGGGTATGGCACACTGGGATTTTTAATGACTAGTTGAAGGCATGGTGTGAGCAGGAAGTCTTTGGCTACATTGGGGACTGGAGACCACCATGAGAAGATATGGGCATTTATAAGGAAGATGGCCTGTATCCTTCTAGGAATGGGACTGCAGCTTTTGGTGGGAGGTTTAGATGCCACTTAGATGAGCACTTGAACTAGCCTGGGGAGAGGCCAAGAATCCAAGGGACAGAGAGAGAGGGCCCAAGGGGGTGAAAACACCCATAGGGCAGAACCACAGGAAGGTATGGAATGTCACAAGACAAAAGAAAAAGAGGAAATAAATCAGGAAAGGGAGGACAGTGGATTGAAGGAGACCATGAATATGGAAAACAAAATGGGAAGAGGTAAGTGAGAGGGAGTTTCAGATAACAACATAGGCAAGAAAGGGAGGGAGACACAGGGCATCAGGCAGAGAGAAAAGAAGGCATGGAGGTCCATGAGTGCTAACGCAAGGTACCTTGGAAGCAAAATTCCAAGCTTGGAGGTTTTCACGGTGGAGGCTAACCTGATTTTAGTGTCCATAACAGAATCATGTTGCACTCAGCATCATGACTGGGACACTGCCATGCCTGGGTACTATCTTTTTAGGAAAGAGAGGGAGGGAGGGGGGAGGGAGGGGTTGCCTCACACAGTACGAGATGGTTTGCTTGTTCTTACCCTTGATGTATATGCTTATCTGTTCATCCTGTACCTGTTAATTTGTATCACCCTGTTCATTGCTTGTATTTCACTTTGTTGTAATTCCCTTGCACTGTTCTGTAAACCATGCTCTTGTAATCTCCTGGGTTGTGCCTGAAAATAGGCATTCAAACAACATGAAGTCTTGCTATATTATGACAATTGCAGTATGACCGCAGGTTAGAACTGCTCCGGAGGTGAAATAGTTAATTTTCCATGCAGGCATGGAACTTAGAGCGCGAGCTCGGTTGAAAACTCTGTCTGTTGTGCTTCAAACGCAAACTGTCAGATTCTTTACTCCGCCTCACTGAACAGTCGCTCTGGAGATTTCTCCTTCTGCTCGGTTCATTTTGTCAGTTTAAAAGTATTATTTTTTGGTTTTTAGCCGAAATTAAACCGCAACCGGTCGGTTCAAGCTCTGTCTGTGGTAATGTAAGTAATAGATAGGTTTTACATTTATTTTTTCTGTGTGGAACTTGTAATTCTTTATCGGTTCAGTTTGAATCGATCAGGTTGTATTTAAAATCTACTAGTCCTTTTTTAAAGTGCGGTTCCCGGTTCTTATCGGTTCTAAAAAAAACAGATTTCATTACGGTTTTTTCCACGACCCGTGACACGGTTGGGAACCGATAAGGGTGTCTTGCTTGGTGGATTGCCATAAACGGGCAAGTTGGTTAGGCTGGCATTATGTCTGAGAAACCCAAAAGAAAAACCAGACCCACTGGGTTTCAACACTGTAGTGTTTGTGGGGAAGCTTTTGCTAAGGCTGACCCACACACCACATGTGTCTATTGTCTGGGGTTTGACCACCTCAATTCAGACTGCCAGATTTGTCACAATTTCCTGCTGCCACCATAGATAAGAGAGTTGGTAGGCTCAGGAAAGGGAGGCCAAAAGTCCACTGACCCGATGGCCAGCCCAGTTCGGTGCCAACCGAATCGAGGGAGTGCCCTCTGACCAGGCTATACTTCCTCGGCAAATGAAGAGCCGGTTCTGAGGAGCGGTTCCAGCAAAAGGACTAGAAAGTCAGCTAGTGGAGCCAAAAGTTCTCTCTCCCAACTGCTGAGGAAATAGCTAAAGCAATTCAAATTGTCCAGTCTCTTCTCGGTTCCGACCGAACCGACACCTTCAGGTAAGCGTTTGGATTGCCGGTTCCACCGTTCAAGATTATGATTTTGAGGATTTTTATGAACCGGGGAGGGGAAGAGGAATATGAGGAGAGTGAATATGGTTTTGAAGATCTGATGTGCCCATTGATCCGGACATCTCTCCAGATAGACCCCAGGGAGTTTCTCCTCCAAGGCTTTCTGAGTCCCCTCTCATTTCATGTTTTATAAAAGTTGCTGAAACTCTCCAGCTCCCTGTGGAGGAAGCTGTTGATGACCAAGAAGAGCCAGACTATGTAGAAATGATGGATATTCCAGAGTCTAGGAGACTGTCTATTCCTTTGCATAAATCTTTCGGAAACAGACAGTAAAAGTTTTAAAACTCCTCACACTATACCTCCTGTGGATAAAAGGATGGACAAGAGGTATACCTTATCAGGCTCCGACACTGATTTCCTCACTCAACAATGCAGCCATGTGGGGTAGTGCAGGCTGCAGCCTGTGACAGGCTAATATCCCCTAGCTTCACACCCCTGAGAAGGACTCCAGGAAGATTGATGCTATGGCAAAGAAACAGTACATGGCAGCATCTCTGGGACTCAGACAAGCAAACTATATGAGCTAATGCTGCTAGGTACCAGAAATCAGATGGGATACTGTGCTGGCCCTAGAAAACAAGTCCCTGACCAGCTTGCCAGGGAGCTGGAACAGGTGGCTATGGATGGTATTGAGGCATCCAAGGTGCAATTTCATGCTGCAGTGGACTCTAATGATGTTTCATCAAGAGTCATGGCTACATCTGTGGCACTTCAGGATGGCTTGGCTCAGATGTACTACCCTGTCTCAGGATACCCAGTCTAAGGCCATGGATTTTCCTGTTGTGGGAAATTCTCTATTTGGGAGCAAACAGAGAATTACATGAAGAAAATGGATGAATATAGGACCACCTATAGGGTGCACAGGCCAAGGAAGGCAGGCCACCCTCAAAAGCAGCTTCCTAGAGGCAGGGGCAGGCCTTTTCATAGGCCTTTTATCAAGCCAAGCTTCCTCCTCCATCTATGCTCAGAGGGTTCTTTAGAGGGAGAGGCAGGCAGGGTACAAGCAGGTCTGCTTCCACCCCTCAGCCCAAAGACCCTGCCAAGCAGGCACCCTGATGGGATTGCCAGGGCGATTCTCCTCTCCTCGAAGGCAGCTTATTATTTGTCCAGGACTGGAAGTCTTTAACATCAGACAAGTGGTCCCGGAAGTAGTAACAGGACTGGTTCTCAGCTTCAAAATTTCCAAAGCTGAGAACCAGATCTTTTCCACCTGCAATGCCATCAGAGGCACTCACCCTAGAGGCAGAGGTCTCTACCCTCCTGGCTCTCAGAGCTGTGGAAAGGGTTCCTCCCCTACACCAGGGCAAAGGTTTGTACTCCAGGTACTTCCTTACCACAAAAAAGACAGGAGAATGGCGGCCCATCCTGGATCTCAGATATTTAAACAAGCACCTTTTAAAGCCAAAGTTCAAAATGGTGACTCTGGGAATTATCTTACCCTCTCTAAGGCCAGGGGACTGGCTAGCTTCCCTGGACCTCAAGGATGCCTACTTCCATATTCCCATCAGAAGATCCCATCGAAAGTATCTCAGGTTCGAGCTGCCCTCAGGCCACTACCAGTTCAGAGCAATGCCCTTCGGCCTCACTTCTGCCCCAAGGGCATTCACCAAATGCCTGGCTGTAGCAGTTGCCTACCTAAGAAGGCAAAAGATTGCCATCTTTCCTTACCTGGACGATTGGCTCTTAGTAGGCCAGTCCCCAGACCAGGTCAATTTACACCTTCAGATAACGAGCAACTGCTTACCTCTCTAGGTTTCCTTCTGAATCTCTCAAAGTCAGTTCTAAAGCGGTCCAGCTTCTTACCTTCATAGGTGCAGAACTGAACACACAGGAAGCCAGGGCCTTCCTCCCCTGGACAGGGCAAAGACCCTAGTCTCCCTGGCCTCCTCATTTACCCTGCAGGTCTCCCGGCCAGCAAGGCATTTTCTGCAGCTCCTAGGACACATGTCTGCTTCCACAGCAGTTGTGCAAGGAGCAAGATTTCAGATGAGGGACATCCAGTTCCATTTGAGAGCTTTTTGGTCTCAAAGAAAGGATCCTCTTACCAAGCTGATCCCAGTAACTCGAACCCTGATCCAAGCCCTACAGTGGTGGCAGGATCAGAGCAACCTGAGGCAAGGGGTTCCTTTTGTCACTCAGTCTCATTCTCTAATCCATACTACAGATGCGTCCCTCTTGGGCTGGGGAGCTCACATGGGTGACCTCACCACCCAGGGTCTGTGGTCTCCCCAGGAATCTTTGCTCCACATCAACCTGTTGGAGCTCAGAGCAGTTTTTCTAGCACTTCAAGCTTTTTACAAATCTGTTCAGAACAAGAGTATTCAGGTCAGAACAGACAACACCACTACAATGTGGTACATCAACAGGGGGCACTGGTCTGCATGGCCTTGTGCACCGAGGCGATGAAGTTGTGGTCTCTGGCTTACTCCCGAACACCTCCCTTACGGCAGTTCACCTCCCAGGCAGGACAATGTCCTGGCAGATGCTCTCAGCAGGATTTCCAGGCCACCACAAATGGTCACTGGATCCCTGGTCTTGGGAGTAGTATTTGCCAGATGGGGCACCTGCAGATAGATCTTTTGCAGCCCCAAACAATCACCAACTTCCTCTTTTTGCTGCAGGCCCCCAGTGTTGGGCTCACTCCCACTGGATGCCTTAGCCCTCAGTTGGAGGAAGTTTCTCTATGCCTTCCCTCCCTTTCCTCTCCTGTTCAAAGTGCTAGTCAAAATCAGATCCCAATCATGCAAAGTCATTCTGATAGCTCAGTTGGGCCAGACAGCCCTGGTATCCACTCCTGCTGTCCTTAGCAGTCCATCTCTCTCTGTCCCTTCCCAGGAATCACAATCTGTTAATCTGTGCCCAGGGAAGGGTCTGGTACCAGAATCTCAAATCTCTCAATCTCAAGGCTTGGTTCTTGAAGAGTTAGAGGTTGCTGATTTACACCTTTCCTAGGTGTAATGGATATATTGAAGGCTGCAAGAGCCTTCCACCAGGGCTACTTACAATTCCAAATGGAAAATATTTTCCATATGGTGCTCAGAAAAGCATATTTCCCCAGTTTCTGCTGATCTACCCACAGTCCTGGATTATATGGTCCACCTGAATTCTTTGGGGCTGAGACCAGCTACCCTGAAGGTGCACTTGGCAGCTGTGTCTGCTTTTATTTCAGCAGGTAAATCCTCTTTCCTTTCAGCTCATCCTGTATTTTCCAAGTTTTTTAAGGGTTGTTTCACACGAACCCTCCATTCAGGGATCCTGCCTCTGCCTGGGATCTTAATGTTTGCATTGCTCAGCTTATGCAACCCCCCTTTGAGCCCTTGTCTTCAGCTGAGCTCAAGTACTTGACTTGGAAAACTGTGTTTTTGGTAGCCATCACCTCTGCCAGACACATAAGTGAATTACAAGCATTGTCAGTGGAGAAGGAGTTTATCTCTTTTCACAGAGATAAGGTGGTCCTTCGGACTAACAGAAAGTTCCTGCCTAAGGTGGTTTCAGATTTCCACCTTAATCAATCTATTTCACTTCCAGTGTACTTCACTGACCACTCCTCCTCTGGGAGAGGATGCTGCATAGCCTAGATGTGAAGAGAGCCCTTAGTTACTACATAGAGCATACCAGGGTCATAGGTTTGACTCCTTCAACTGTTCCTCACCTATGGCGAGAAGTTGGTAAAGGGAAGCCAGCCACTAAAGATCCATTGCCAGGTGGATTGTCTCTGTATCCAATTCTGCTATGAGAAGTTGGGTAAAGTTCCCCCTCAGGCCTGAGGGCTCACTCTACCAGAGGTACAGCTGCTTCTCTGGCTGCTGCCAGAGACATTCCTATTCTAGAAATATGTCACAGCTACCTGGAAAACAGTTCACACTTTTACCAAGCATTACTCCCTGGACATCCAGGCTAGGAGTGATGCTCGGTTTAGCACAGCCGTGCTTCAGAGCCTATTTCCTAGGTAGGTTCTGTCCCTCCTCCATGGGGGTACTGCTGTGTAGTCTGCAATTGTCATAATATAGCAAGACTTCATGTTGTTTGAAGAAAAAATTACTCACCTTAGTAATGTTGTTTCTTCTAATGGAGTCTTGCTATATTATGACCTCCCTCCCTGCCTGCCCCTCTCAGAACCTGTGTTTTGGGGATGTGGGTGGGCAGCAGGGTTGGCACTTTTTGATGCCCACCTTGTTGTTTTCACCTACCTTTTGGGTGAATTGGTGTTGTGTTTTTGCATTTTTGGGTCTCCTGACTTGAGTCTTTGTTTTAGGCCAAAAAATGAGTGTTTATGTTAGTAGCCAGTTGGCTAGTGTAGGTTTACAGCTTCCACACAGAACCTTAGTGAGTTTTAGCTCATAAAGATCTGACAGTTTGCGTTTGAAGCACAACAGACAGAGTTTTCAACCGAGCTCATGCTCTAAGTTCCATGCCTGCATGGAAAGTTAACTATTTCACCTCCGGAGCAGTTCTAACCTGCGGTCATACTACAATTGTCATAATATAGCAAGACTCCATTAGAAGAAACAACATTATTAAGGTGAGTAATTTTTTCTTCCTTGTCTAGCGTACTTATTCAGTAAACAAAAGCTAATAAATAAATAAATAAGGCCACGGAGGTATGGGGCACCAGGAGGAGGAGGGGCTGAGATTGCTGTAGGTCATCCTGGAGGCAGGCCCTGGGACTGATATCCATACCGGCGGTAATGTACAGATCTCAAACCCAAGGGAAGGAGATGGACAGGGCAGAAGGGGAAGTCACTATCAGGATGGCAGGTAAGGGGGAAGGGGTGTTAGTTGAAGACTTCAGTGTACCAGATATGGAGTGGAACCTCCCAGCTACAGCTTCGGCAAAGAGCAGAGACATTTCTGACTCCCTACAAGGGGCTTTCCTCAGGCAGTTAGTAAAGGAACTTACTAGAGACAGAGCAGTGTTTGACCTGGTGCTTACAAACAGGGACAGCATTGCAGACATCACAGTGGGCAGTCCCCTAGATTCCAGTGATCACTGTCCAGTGTGATTCAACATAAGGACAGGAGCATGAGGATGAGGGTTCTGGACTTCAGGAGGGCAGAGTTTAAAGAAATGGGAGACTGCCTCAGAAATTGCATCAAAGTTAGGGATTGGCAGGGTGGAATAGAAGCACAGTGGAAAGAATAAGGGAGGGAATAATTACAGCAACATACCTCTGTGTGAAAGAGGTAAACAAAAGCAGAAGGAAAAAGAGACTGTTACGGTTCTCCATGGAGGTGGCAAAGGTGATGAAAGAAAAAAGGGTGACATTCAAGAGGAACACAGAGGGAACTGGACAGGGAGGTGTATCATACAAGGCAGAAGAAAGCAGGCAAGGCTGCTGGGGTAATAAAAGTGCAGACAGAGGAAAAGATTGCTAGAGGGGTGGTTGAAGGGAGCAAAATTATTTTCAGGTACGTACGGTAAATGAGAAAAGAAAATCAAGGGGAAGGATGGTGAGGATCAGCAGGGTGGAAAGGGGAGTCTGTGCAGAAGGTGGTCGAGAAAAAGTAGAGATCTTAGACAGGCACTTTTGCTCAGTCTTTACAGTAGAAGAAGAAGGGGACAGATCACAAGAAAGAAGAACTGAGGATGGAGGGGTGGACACAAGTCCATTTTCAGAGGAAGGAGTCCTGAAAGGACTTGCATTCCGGAAGGTACATAAGGCTATGGGATTGGATGTGATACACCCCAGAGTACTGAAAGAACCCTAGGAGAAGCTGGACTCCCCATTGACTGCCTTGTTCAACAGCTCACTGGAAACAGTCATGGAGTCCTGAGGACTGGCGAAAGGCTGATGTGGTCCTCCTACACAGGAGCAGCAGCAGGGAGGAGGCTAGAAACTGTAGGCTCCTCAGTCTAACTTCCATGGTGGGGAAATTATCTAAAATTAGGCATCAGCTGGATCAGTCAGGAAGGTGGAAACCCCACTGTGCATATTTGCAGACAGCCAGGTTGGTTTTGAAAGAGGTCACAGGTAACCTAACTTGTTTAAAGGGCGACACACTTATATTGAGATTACAATTTGTATAACACATGAAATAACAAACAAGGGAGGTATTTTAATAGGCACACTAAGTCATGAAAAACTGGGTAAAATGTAAGTTGTGCAACATGTATTAAGGAAAAATGACTACATATGTACCAAGTGCTAATATATAAAAAGAAAAATGGAAAATGAAGCAAAGGTTGTCCAAGAAACGTTCACATTGCAAACTGAAATAAGTAACATTGAGCAGTTTGTCTATACCACTGAAGTCATAATCCAGCAAACAGAGGAAAATGTAACAGAAACTACAAATGGAGGCAGTGATCCACAAGTTTGTGAGAAAGGAAAGGAAGGGCCGTCCCACCGGCACAGCAGCAAGGAATCTGCATATGACGCTGATGTCCCGGGTTCGGAAACAGACCTGGGAAGTTGGAGAGCCAGCCAGGTGGAGAAGGATTGAGTGTCTAATGGATGGCTCTCCTTCCCTGGGAGGGGAGGGGGAGTCCGGCACAGTAGCAGCTCCTGGCGGAGGTCAGGAGACCCATTATGGCCAGCAACCAGAATAATGTGTGGGAAGCGGGACAGGCACAGGACTTATTCCTCTGATGTCATTGCACATCCTGCCTCAAGGGGAAAATACAGCATCCCCCAAATCCGTTCCCCTCAGCATGATGCTCTGCTCTGCTTCTACCCCATTGCCTTTTTTCATCCACCATGGGGTCCCGCTCCTGTGTCCCCTTCCTGGGGGTAAGCCAGGGCTTGCCAAATAGTGTCCTTTGTGGTTGTGCCCTTCTGGCAGCCCCACCCAGGGTGGGTAAGCCCTGGGCATGGCAGGGCAGAGCGATGCAGGGGCTGAGCACTCCTTGGAGGAAAGGGAGAAATGCACTAAAAAAAAAAAAAGAACGCAGGCAGTGATTCCAAAAGTGAACATAGTATGTTACTAGAAAATGAGTGGTGTATGGTGCAAGAAGGAGAGAGGTAAAAAAGGAGGTAAGATAGATTAGAACCAATAACTACTGGAAATAGATTTCAGATCCTGCAAGACTTGAACGCTGAAAGTGACCATGAACCAACAGATCTAACAAGCACAGAGGCTAAAATTGTTGGGCCTGAAAAATCTGAAAATGAGGTAGTACACCCCACTACGAGTACCACTGGGAATTGTTCTACACAATAAAGTGTACCTGGGGGACAGGTTATGACTTCAAAGGATGTTGTTATGATGGGAGATTCAATCATTAAATACACCAACTCAATACTATGTAAAAACAAAAAGAAAACCACATCAGTTAGCCTGTCATGAGTAGGAGTCTATGGTATAAGAGACTATCTAGATGGAATGATCGAACCAATGAATCTCCAGTTGTGGTGCACATAGCTGTCAACCTCATGCCTCATAAATCAGGGACATGGCTTAAAAAATCAGGGACAAAGACCCCAAACCAAGGACACATCTTAAAAATTGGTACTATTCACTCAGAAAGTTGACAGAATAAGAGGATTAGTGTAAGATGCATTTTCTGAATTAGAACAAGTCTGTAACATTAATGCTTGACAACAAAACAGTGAGGATTGTAAGCATAAATAATAGATGTATGTATCTATTATTTATGCTCACATTCCCCACTGTTCTGTTTCAAAAACACACATTTTATGAGGAACAGAGTACAATTCTGAGGCATAATCACAGACGTCCCTGAAAATCTGGGACAGTTGGAAGATATGGTGGTGCACGCTAGAAAAAATGATGTCAGACAGTGAAGTGAGATTATACATATACATGAGTATAAGTGAGAGATACATATACATGAGTATAAGTGAGAGAATACATAGGGATTTTGAGGAGCTAGAAAGGCTCCTACAACAAAGAAAGTGTATTGTCCATATATTTGAAATATGACTAGTCCCAAGAGTGGGGAAATCTAAAATTTCAGCTATAAGGAGTCTAAAAGGATGATTAAGGAGGCGGAGTATTAGAAAGGGCTTCCATTTTATCAGAAATTGGGACAGATTTGCATCAGAAGAATAACAGTTCACAAGGGGACACCTGAGTAGAGTTGGAACAAAGGTACTTGTGGGGAGATTAAACAATGTTATAAATAGATATTTAAACTAACAAATAAGGGGCATGGGGGAGGAGGCCCTGCAAATGTCCAGCCAAATGGAATTAACAAAAATACCAAAACAGCAAAGGACAGCCTTGAGAACTTAAAGGCACTATTAATAATTAATAATGGTACAAGCTAACTGACTTGTCTAAAGCTATGATCGTATGAATAAATGCTAGGAGCCTAGTTAATAAAAAGGATGAACTGGTGAAGATATGTATATATGCATCTTTACAGAGACATAGTGGAGAGATGGGGACTGGGGCAAGGAATTTGATGGACCGCTGTAGTAAAAGAGGTGGAGGTGTGGCATTGTACAGTATATTAAAAACAATATTGAGCCAAGTGAAATGGAACAAATATGTAGCCAGTTGGGTGATGTAGAACAACTCTGGGTGCAAGTCAACCAAAGAAATAATAGTGAAATTCAGTTGGGAGTGTACTACCGATCTTCAAACCAACTATCAAGGAAAACAATAGGTTTATGGAAATTCTGAAAAGTAGTGAGACAGGATCAGAACACTAGTTCTGGGTGACTTCAATCTTCCTAGCATAGGGCCAGCCTGCTGGTGCAGCAGTAGGGCTACTGTTCACGGCACCAGTGACCTGGATTCGGGAACGGACTTGGGCTACTGGAGGGTTGGTGGGGGAGGAGAATTGAGCACCCAGAGGCCGCGCTCCTCCTCCGGGGTGGGGTGGGATGCATGTCCCACCACTCTACCGTCACCTGGGTGACCACAGGTGGAGGTGCAGTGGAACTGCAGAAAGAAGGGAAGGGGAATGTTGGCTGGGGGCTGGAGCACTTGCACGTCTCGACCCTAGGCTCCCCTAGTGTGCCAGCATTCTAAGGGAAGGGGACAGAAAAATAGAAAAAAAAAACACAGTGCTCCCTGCAGACAGAGCTCCAGGCCCAATCCCAGTGTCTCTGCCAGTGCCTGATGACAGCATCCCCCCAACGAAAGACAGACACGTCGGGATGGTAAGGGGGTCCCATCCTGTACCCATCTGGGGGGTACAACCAAGGCTTTGTGGGGGGGGATGGACTGCACCGATGCTTGGCATGATGAGCAGGGACATACAAGACAATGAAGGAGTCTCCCGAAGAAAGGAGGCAAGGCAGTGAGAAGGGGGCACAAAAAAAAAATCTCCCAAGCTTAGATTGGAACACAGTCAATGGTGAAACAACCCTTGATTAAAAAATGCTGGAAGTTAGTTACACATAACCCTGAGTGGTGTGTTAGATATAACACAAAAGGCGGAAGTATATTGGACCTTGTATTAAGTTACTCAGAAGACGAAATAGATAATTTTATTTTATTTTTTTTTTTAACCAGGAGAGACGCACTAAACTGAAGTTTGTTTACAGGTGTGACCTGGGAGCACAAGGAAGTTAAGTGACTTGCTCAGGGTCACACAGTATGCAAGTGGGGGCTGTGGGATTCAAACCCATGTCTCCAGGATTACAGCTCAGAGCCTTAAACCACTGCACTATACTGCCTCCTAAAATTGTACAGTAAGAGAATCCTTGGGGGGAAGCGACCATAATATGGTCCGGTTTACAATAAAAAGAAACTGGAAGCCACAGATACGGTAGGTAAAATCAAGGCTAAGTGCTACTCTAAGGCCAGATTCAGAGAAATGAAACAGTACCTAAGTAAGTGAAACTGGAAACAATGATGTCTATGGCAATACATTGAAGTAATGTGAAATAAGCTGTATTCTGAACTACAATACTGTAAGCATACTTTTGTTTCTGAAAAGTAAAATATAATAAACAAGGAAAAAAATCACCAAATGGTGTAATAAAAATGTAAGAAAGTTAATAAAGAAGGAAAAAAGGCATATAAAAAAGCTAAAATGAATCCTTCTTCTGTTACTTCGCATGCATATAAAGACAGCGTAAGACGGTGTTTCAATAGGCCTAGCAAACAGAATAATGTTATGCTTGTGCAACTGTGATAACTGTTTGGCCATTCGCATTCTCCATTCCATGGAGAATTACCACCCTGTAGGGGTACCGATGCCAAGGAACCCTCAAAGAGGGTTCCACCCCTTGAGGTGCCATGGAAAAGATTCCCTTGGCTAAAGGTACCTTAGGAAGAAGCCCACCTAAGGAGAGAGGTGTGCTACTGGAGGAGGAGGAGAGGATGGTGGTGCAAAAAAAAGGGCGTCAGAAGGATGCTCGGAGGAACTGCTTCTATAGCTCAGGAAGGGGGCATGACTGGTTGCTAACCTGATTGAACTACAGGCATAGCCTTCCAATTTAATGGGCCTATGCAATCAGAGTAGTGTTATGCTCATGCAACTGTGATAACTGTTTGGCCATTCGCACTCTCTATTCCATAGGAAATTACCACCCTGTTGGGGTACCGAAGGCAAGGAACCCTCAAAGAGAAAGATTCCCTTGGCTAAAGGTACCTTAGGAAGGAGCCCCAAAAAGAGTATTAAGCAGTAAATGTTGACTATGAGATTGAGAAGCAGAATGACAGCAACAAGATAGTTGAAGAAATACAAATAAGACATGCAGGTTGTCAGGACTGTACTGAAAAAATGGATTGCACTGATAACATAAGGGCTTCCTAAGGAGAGCTGGACCACCATTCATCTCCATCCAACAGCATAACCTACCTAAGGAAACTAGGGAATATACTATTAATTACTAACTAACATATTATGACCTTTGGCATGGAGGAGAGGAAAACCACCCTTTTAAAGGAGGAAACCTCTAGTGATCCAAGGCCTAGGTCACCTTCCCGCTAGGCTTTATGGTATTTTGGTTAGTGATGGCTCTGCTGTTGCAATTTAGAAGGTCAATCCAGTGGGTGTAAAATATTCCAATTTTGAGGACAACTCTCACTCTAGCCCTCTAACAGGAACATCTTGAACGGTTGCAAGCTAACACTGCAACATGGGATACACTGACGTGTTACCACTTTCAAGGCAGAGGAGGAGAGTGATGACCGCTGAGGTTCTCAGCTGGACTACTGATCTAAGAACAAACCAGGTGAACCAGAGGTGGTTGTAGGCAGAATAGCTCACAAGTTGCTTCTGAACCCACTTGGCTAGCTAAAGGTGCCCAGACTAATAAGGCCCCACCCCTCAAAGCTGAAGTCTTAAATTCTACATCAAGAGGTGCTGCCAATGAGTTAGATGACTGAAGCTACTCCTGGAGTGAGAACATTCCCACAATGGGCCAGATGAGAACCCACCCCAAGTATCACATGCTCAAGATGCAGACTTCATGGGTGCAGAATGAGACTATCAGCTGCAGGGTAAGCCCTGAACAAGAAAAGGTAATGGTCATGGTTGGCATACCTCCGATTTATGAGTGAGAGCATGAATCAACTTTGATGTGCTAGATAGGAGGAGGCTGGGTGAAGCTGGTGGCTATAGATTAGGTAGCAAATTATTGTTGAGAAGGTCGGTCAAAGCTAGCAGCTGTAGATTGGTAGTAGGTTAGTGATGAGCGGCCTGGGAGAGGTAGGAGGCTGCAGTGTGAGTCATTTGATAGTAGTAGCAGCCAGCAGAAAGCAAGCCAACCAATTACATGAAGGAAGCCATATTAATGGTGACATAGAAGGTAGGGGTTTAGGTAGTGAGAGGCTGTGATGCCAGTGATTAAATAAATGAGGTTTAGCGTAAATGAATTGATGAGGTTTAGCAGATGATTGCTATGGTTTCAGCATGAATAGTGAATTGATATGACTGGCACAAATACCTTAAATGCCATTTAGGCAGAGTTAATTTGCCATTAAGTTATAGTTAGGTTATTCCAGTAAGGAGCATTTGCAATGCAGTAATAGAATGCAGTAAATATCTTGAAAGCCATGTAGGCTGCGAGGTTAATGTATTAATGCATGGATAACTGAAAAGCTGTGTAGGCAAATGAGCAGGGTAAACAATTATATATAGTGGAGTCAGCCACATTGAAGCACAGTAACTTGCGGTAATGACATGTCACAAAATCTTGCATGACAAAAGGGCTTAATTGCCATTGACTTACAATGTCCCCTGCAGTAAACTGCAGCATTCTGTGATATCCTGCAGCATTTCTGTGTTGCATCCTGGCTGTCACATTTGTAGCTTACATAAAAGCATGCTCCTGCCACGGTGCCCCACTATGACATGACAGTCTCCCGCCATGCGAATAACAGGGAAGCTACAAGCTGAGCACCATGAGACCAAACAGGAACTGTAATTGACTGAAGTTACAGTATGGGTAGAAGTCAGAAACAGACTGCTGTGCTTTTGGTAAAGCATGCTGTAGTTTTGGTAAAAGCATAGTTCGGTAAAAGTATGAAATAGCAACAAATGAGCCTGAAAAACACAAACATAGGAGTAAGGAGTAAATGGCATGACACCACTAGAGCAGCCAAGGGAATGAAATACACAGTTATAGCTGCTAAGGAGAGACAGTACTAAGTGAGGCAGGTGCAAGCAATTAAGGTGATGAGTACAGGGACTGCTACAGCATGAAAACAGCAATTGGAACTGAAAGTACACAGGTAACAAGTACAGACAAAAGAGGGCTTGCTGAAAGTATGATAAAATGAAATGAGTGCCTCATTAGCAATGCATCTGAACATAAAAAAAGCAAACAAAGGGGCACTAGAAAGCCAGAGAAGCCCCCCAAAAAGCAAGCAAAGCAAACATAAGGACAGAGGCAGGAGGGAGAAACAAGCAACTGAGATAGAAGCACAGACAGACTGCAGCAAGAAGCAAAATACTGACCTAGAAGCAGGGGGCCAAGGCAAAAATACTGACCCAGAAGCAGCACAAGCACAAACTAGGCAGAGAGTCCAGCACAGCCAGCAGATGCCAAATATAAGGGAAGGTAGGAGACAAACACCGCAGAAGGGGGGGCAGGGCCCAGGGAATAGTCGGGCCCAGAGAGAGAATGGACAGAGCCTCTGGCCACAAAGAAAAAGTGCTTCAGAAGGAGGCTGGGAGGAACTGCTTATATAGCTCAGGAAGGTGGGCATGGTTGGTTGCTCACTCCACTGAACTAGAGGCATAGCCTTCCAAAAAAAATCTTATACAAAAAGCTAAATAGGAGGAGGAATTGAAGTTAGCCACAAAAACTAAAAATAAAAACTCCTTTTATAACTATGCAAATAGTTTAAAATGAAGGCAACAGAAAATAGGACCTATAAAGATGGGAAAGGACAAGATTGCCAAAGGTAAAATATGTCAGATATTTTCAACACACACTTCTTGAGCATTTACCAGCCAAAGAAACCAATGTCAGCATGTACTATAGAAACTGAGAAAACCAGGCATATAATAACAGTGGAAAATGATGTTAAAATAAAACTTACACAATTAGTTTAAAATAAATCCCAAGGGCCAGATGGTCTTCACTCTGGGCCCCTTAATGAATTGGCGGGGGAGCAGGTTGGACCCATAGCTATGACATTTTCAAGTTCTATCTCAGAAGGTAAGGTGCTATCAGTATGGACAGAAGCAAATGTTACTCCTATCCATAAAAAGGATACTAGGAAAAATTATAAAAACTACAGGCGCATTAGCCTGACCTCGGTATTTGGAAAAATTATTAAAGGATTTATAGAGGAGGAAATGAACAGGCATATAATTAATGTAGGTTTAATTGGTATTAGCATGAAAAAGAGCTGCTCAGCAGGGTTCAGAGCCAGAAGACTAAGCCAGACCAATCTCTTTCAATTCTTTGAGCTGATAAGTAAAGCCTTGGATGTTGGGCTCCCAGTAGACGTTATCTATTTAGACTGTTCCCAGGCTTTGACACAGTACCTCACAAGGAGCTAATAGAGCAACTTACAGAACTGAAATTTGCAATAAACATCATTAGCTGTGTAAAATCATGGCTAGCTGACAAGAGACAGAGTCTGTGACAAAGGGTATCATTCTGACAGTGGTAATGTGACAAGCGGTGTTCCACAGGTGTCAGTCTTGGGGCCTACACTGTTCAATATCTATATATTCTTGATGCAGTCTTCGTTAAATGCCTGGATTTGTAAATTTGCTGATGATACCAAGATTGCTTAGGTGCAATTGTAGATATCAACCATGCATTTGAACAATTCCAGAGTGAAATCTATAACCTGGAGCTCTGGGCTAGGTCACACAGATTATCATTCAATTTGAAAAATGCAGGGTTATGTACTTTGGAAGAAGAAATAAAATCACAAAATATACACAAAGCAGGAAAGAACTGCTAGTAACAGACAATGAAATAGACAGAAGAAAAAAGCAATTTGTGTGCTCAAATAAACTTATTTTGGCTTCAACAGATGATTTGCCTTATAGAGTTATAGGTACTCTTTCCAGGGGAAAGTACTCTAAAAAACATGTATGGCTGCCGGCCTGGTGGCGCTGAGGATTGAGGCGCTGGATGCCACATCTTGTGCTACGCCAGTGACCCAGGTTCAGGAACGGACTCAGGGTCGGAGGGGAGGAGGAGGATCAAGCATCCCAATGGATGCTCTCCTCCTCCTGGGGTGGGTTCCTGCGGTGCTCTAAGCACCCGACACACCGGTGCCAGTGGAAGCATCAGCACCAGGGCACCAGGTGGCTCTTCAGAGTTGTGGTGGGGAGGGCATTGTGGTCATTTGACAATGGTGTGCATTAGCACACTATCTGTCTGGACATCAATCCTCTGTGCCGATGCCCTCGGGGGAGGAGGGACCAAGGGAAGAAAAGCGGAAAAACACCCGCTCAGGCCAGGATGATGACCGATCCCAGCCCCGATCATCTACTCATGGGCAGACCCCGCTGTGCAGGCTTTCTGGAGGAAAGAGGAGTAAGGTGGGGGGACAACGAGTAAGTCAGGCACTCTAGGGGCAGACACCATGGGAGGGATTATGGGGGGATTGATCAGTCAGAAGGAGTGGACCGAGTGGGTAGCAAGGCGGGGATAAAAAGAAAGTGCAAAAAAAAAAAAAAAACATGTATGGCTAAAGCTTCTACATTAATGAAGTGCACTCAGAAATTAGCATAACAGCTTTGTTTACCCAATGTGAAATTTATTCAGTTACACAAAGCACACTCACTATAGGAACAAATTGTCACATTGCCCCCATATATAATACTAGAACACGGACTAACTTCAGAGCACACTTGTTATCTGGTGCTTTCTCAGTAACGTCAGAAACGTCAGCTGATTTTCGTGGTAACACCACGTAGGCGAATGTCCAAGATGGAAGCAGCATGAAGGAAGAAGCAATGGCGTTCAAGTAAAGTGTATGTTTACTGCTGGAAGTCTCTCCTCTGGTTCGTTTGATAAGCAATGCGGTCTAGAACCCATAAGTGAGTTAAACATACTTTTACTGTGGTTTTTGCCAATACCAATCAAACTTTTCAAAGGAACTGAGAAAGCACCAGACAACATACTAACATACTATTTGCCAGCAGAGTAGGCCTTACGGTCTATCGAGTCTGCTCGAACCTCAGATCCCTAGTTGGGTGCCGAGGCCCCCCCCTTGTGTTTCAGAAACCCCTATCATCCATTCCCACCCCCCTGGGCCAGGCCATCATCTACATAACAAGTGCACTCTGAATTTAGTCTGTGTTCTAGTATTATATATGGGGGTAATGTGACAATTTGTTCCTATAGTGAGTGTGCTTTGTGTAACTGAATAAATTTCACATCAGGTGAACAAAGCTGTTATGCCAATTTTTGAGTGAACTTCATTAATGTAGAAGCTTTAACCATACATGTTTTTTAGACAATGAAATAGACCTTAGAGTTATCATTGCAAATAAGCTGACATTTGATGAGTACTGCAGCAAAGTAGCAAAAAAGGGTAACGAGATAATGGGATGTTTTACATGCAACATTAAGAGCAGGGACAGAGAGGTTATAGTTCCTTTGTATCAGGTGCTGGTTCGGCCACATCTGAAGTAGTGCGTCCACTTCTGGGCACCCCACACAAAGGGCAGAATAGATCCACTGAAGATGGTACAAAGGAGAGCAATGAAAAGAGTCAAGATATTTGCAGGACTGTCATACATTGATAGATTGGCTGAATTAAAATGATTTCCTCATGAATATGGAAAACTTAGGTGTGATCTATGCTTGGTATATAGGGCTTTCAGACAGGCCAATCTTTGGGAATACTTGGGGCTAGAAAGAAAATAATAGAAAGAGACACAAGACTTCATAAATTCCAACTGAAAGGTAAATTATATAGAACAAATAGAAAGGGGGCATGGATTAACCAAAGGGTGGTGACTCACTGGAACTGCCTCTCTGGGGCTAGGGTACAAAGCACCTCTATGGACTCCTTTAACAAAGCACTTGATGAATTTATGGGTACTATAACTACCACGTTTCTCCATTGAGAAATGGCAAGTCAAATTGGCTAATGCTAACCGACTCGTATTTTCCTATGACTCCTATGAAAGTAAGACAGGTTGAGCATTTAGAGTCTAGTGAGCTGCAGGACCATAGGCAGTATGGATTCATGAGGGGATGGTCATTCCAAATGAACCAGATAGATTTCTCTGACTGAGTGATCAGGGAGATTGATAATGGGAGGGCAGTGGATGTGGCATATGTGGACTTCAGCAAGGCCTTCAACACTGTGCCACACAGGAGGCTGATAAGTAAGTTGGCCAGCCCAGGAGTGGGTTCCAAAGTGGTAAAGTGGGTTAGAAACTGGTTAATAGATAGGAAACAGAGGGCAGTGGTTAACAGCACTCAGTCTAAGGATGGGAGAGTGACCAGCGGGTACCACAGGGTTCAGTTCTGGGACCAGCCCTCTTCAATATCTTCAAAGGAGACATTGCAGAAGAACTGGAGGGGAAGATTTGCCTTTTTGCAGATGACAAAAATTTGTAGTATGGTGAACACTCAGAAGGGGTTGCAGAAAATGCACAGAGATCTTGGAAAGCTCTTGAGAAACTCAAGGAGTTTTCGGTCCAGGACATGGCAGTTGGGGTTCAATGCAAAAAGCACAAAATCATGCATGTTGTTTATTGGAACTCTGTGCTGGGAAAAGGATGGAGGGAAGTACTGACAGGTACTGATAGTCACTAGATAGGAAAGGGATCTTGAGGTTATTATATCAGAGGACCCCAAGGGGCAGCAAAGTGTGACAGGCTGTGGGCAGAGCTAGTGGGATTCTGGGGTGCACAGGGAGGGGTTTCTCCAGCGGGGGGGAGGTGGTGCGGCCATTATATTGCTCCCTGGTAAGCCCCCACCTGGAGTACTGTTTCCAGTTTTGGAGACAAGACCTCAAAAAGGATATAAACAAGTTGCAGGCTGTCATGAAGAGAGCAATTAAAATGGTGCAGGGTTTGCAAGGGAGAATCTATGAGGAAAGACTGAGGGATCTCAACATGTACGCCTTGGAAGAGAGGAGATAGAGAGGTGGCATGATCCAGACCTACAAGTACCTCACAGTGGTGAACAGGGTATAGGTGGTGAGTCTCCTTCAAATGAGGATGAGCACCAGGAGCCGAGGATGTGCAGTAAAGCTGGTGGTAGGGACATTCAGGAGATGTGTGAGAAAATATTTCTCCACTGAAAGAGGGTAGATGCCTAGAGCAGACTGCCAACAGAAGTGGTGGTGGCTAAAATGGTGGGATGCCAGTATGGGATAAATATAGGGGTATACAAGAAAGGAGGCAGGGAGGGTTGCTGGAGACCAGACAGGGTCCGCAAAAGTGGAATAGGTAGGGAATACTTGGGCAGAATAGGTCAAACTGTCCTTTTCTGCCAACAAAGTCTCTGTTCTCAGGTCTTACACTTCTGGTTCACTCAATTTTCTGTTTCTAGCTCTTTTTCTCTTTCTCCATATCCTTGCTTCCTCTGGCTGGAAAGCACCTCCCCTCAGGATGGGGAGAGGCTGCTGGACTCTGTTATGAGTTTCTATCTCAGGCCAGGATCTCTGCACTCCTCTAAGCTGTACAGGGCTCAGCTCAGGAACTCAGAACTCTGACCATGTGCATGCCTCTCTTCTTTGTTAGGGGTGGGAGTGGCACACAGCAGTCAACAGCAGGAAAGTCGCTGAACAGATGGACAGAGCATGCACAGTGACTCAGCAGACCAGTACTGCTGTAGTAAGGGAGTCTGGAATATTCCAGGACTCAGGACTCCAGTCACCTCTTTCACTCCTTAGAGACTGGGCTCGGGGGTTAGAACCTGGACAGACACATACAAATAAATGTACTGCACGCAGTATCCTAAAACATGTGCAATTACAGAAACTATGTATAACACTGTAATTTAACAGATCACTGACTCAACTGAAAATCAAACCAGAAGTGATGTTGTACAGACTAAAAATAGGTTAGGGGTAGAAGGAGGCACTGAAGCAGATGTTACTGGGGGTCAGGATAGGGACAGGAGGATGTAACCAAGGAGGATGAAAGGATAGGGAATGAATGGGGAGGGGTATTAGTTGAAAAGGGTTGAAGCAGGTGCAGCCATAAGGGGAATGTTCATGGAGGTGAAAGTATAGGGTGAAGGGAGAGGAGGAGGAGGAGGAGGTGTAGTTGGGAGTGGAGAGTTAAAATTCCTCATGGAGTTAGAGGAAGGATGAGGAACCTTAAGGAGTGTGTTGAGATACCAGGGAAGAGAGACAAGCTAGTAGCTGGAAATAAGGGAGACCATGTGGGAGAAACAACTTCCCTGAAGTGAGGGAGGAGTAAAAGGAACAGTAGTGGGCTCTGGGAGCAGTTTAGAGCAAAGTGGCAGAAAGGGTGGACTAGGGGGCACTGGTCTGGCAAGTGTGGATTTGGAGGGGGCACTATATAGCATACTTCCATTGTCAAACACTGTGAAGATAATTTATACAATAAAACCATGGTGGTGGGCATCCAATATGCCCATTACTTGCCTGCCTCTGTGTCTGATCAAGCCTCAGACCAGATTTAATGAACCAATTACCCTAATGGCATCTCTGTACCACCTCCCAAGGCTGTCTATACTCCCCCCATCCTACAGACCACAATACACCTTTGTGACTGTCACATTCATAATTGAACACTGTCACTTACTTAGCTTCAACAGTCTGCTTGGATAAATTACATTAGAGAACAAGCATTTGTCAATGCTGAATGTTTCCTTGCATGGTGTATGTGGCATGGGTGTATTGCCTGAAGCAGGTCTGAAAGTGGGATAGTTCCAGAAACAGACTGCTGGAAGAAGCTGGAATATACAAGGACAAGGCAGAAATGGAAGGATAAACCTCCCTGCCAGCAGAATGTTGAACCCAACTGTCATAGGCATTATGCCCAGAAAGGCCCAGTTGAGTGTACTGGGGGGGGGGGTAGACCCCAAAGGCCTTTTCCTGGGGGGGAGCCATGGAATTTCATTGCCCGGGATGGGATTGCCTGTGATGTAGCAGATGAGCAATCTGCCATGGCCCCAGGGAAAGACAGGAGCATAAATATGGTTTAAAAGATGGAACTATGTGGCACCAGGCTGCAGAGAACCACTTAGTAAGCTGGAAGCCCATGTTCGCGAGTGAGTGCTAGCTGCCAGGAGAAGACACCATCAGGGGAAAATTGTAAGTGTTGCATAGACATACTAGACGTGTATCAGCAATATAGCATAATTCTTACTCTGTTTAATATTCTGCTCATCAGGCTGGCCCGTTGGTGCACTAGCAGGCCAGCACTGCTGACAGTAGTTACCTGAATAAAGGATGAAGGCCAACTCATCGGAGGGCTGGCCTGGAAGGGGAGGACTGAGCATTCCACAGGATTCTCTCCTCCCCCAGGCAGGAAGGCGGACTCACTATCACCATGTGACTGCCACCTGGGTGACCACAGGTGGCAATGCAGGCTGGACTGTGCACAAGGGCAGGGAGGGTCACAATTTACTGGCCCAATGCTGACATCATGTGCCCTGTCAGGCTCTGGCATGTGCATCTTGGGGGGGGGCTACAAAATGGGAAAAACCCTCACTATCGCAGAATGATGGCCTTTACACAGCTCATACCCCACACCTGCAGACCCAGGATGTGACCTTTCTGAGGAACTTGGTTTAGCCTGAAGACCTGCACCTCTACTATGGGTGCACAGCAGGAGAAATGATAAGCCCTGGGCTGGGGGTGGGGACCTGAAGCAGGCTGAGAGAGAACAAGGGGAAGCAAAGAAAAATAAGTATAAAATATATATATGTATATATATATTTATATATATATATAGAGAGAGAGAGAGAGGGAGAATGAATAAAGGATGGGGAAGTGTGTGATATGAGAATTTAATGCACGCCCGAGGTGTTGGATGCTACATAAACCCCAAGGGTGAAGCCCGAGGGGGTTTATCAAAGCATGTCACACCGAGGGTGTCCATTAAATTCTCATGTGCACACTTCCACATCTTTTATTTTGTATAATATACTGGCGAGCAATTTTTTCCAGCCCCCCCCACTACACACAGTCTCTGTCTCATCCTCTTCACAGACAGGGTCTCTCTTTCTATACACACACACACACACACACACACACTCTCTCTCTCTCTGTGCTTTTGAAGAAATTGTGTGGCAGCTGCAGTCTAGTTCTTACAGCAGCAGCTTACAGCTCCCCAGCACGCAGCCTCCAAGGCTAAATTACTGAGCTGTTTAGCAGTCTCCAGTCCTTCTTTCTCTTGTCCCAAAGCATCCTCTAGCTCCCACTGCTCTCATTTTAATTATTTTGTTTAAATCAAAGCTGAAATCGCAATTGCGATTACAATCGTGCTTACCTCTATTAGGCAGTGAGAAATTAGTTCCCGCTGACGGTGTGTGTTGCCTGAAGCTGGCAAATCGCAGGATCAACCAGATACTTTATTTTACAAAACAGTAATGGCTGTATTTAAGGTAGGATCAACCAGATACATTAAAAAAAAGATTGTGGGAAGCTGAGGGCCTTACTGTGGTGGCTCCTCGCTAACTAAGATACGGAGCCGCCATGTTTTAGGAATGCTTAAGTCCGCCCACAAACAAAATGGAAACCAGTTAGGGAGCGCTCCCCTTTGATAGATGAAGACGAACGCTGAACAAGCTGCGTTGTTACTGAAATATCAACTGGTTCAGCCCATAGGAAACATTGCTGACCAGTTATTAGATACATATATATATAGATATATATATATATATATATATATATATATATATATATAGATAGATAGATATATTGCAAAAACTTCATTCATGCATCAGTTTGAGTTAAAGCATCAAAAGTAGGGAAATGTGGCGATAGGGTTTCCAACCTAACACCTCCCCAACCAACACCCAACTTGACTACTCCTCACTTTCACTCTCCACAGCACAACAAAGCACTGGGGTGTACCTTGGTGGTGTCGGGCCTAACTCTCACCCCATTCCAATTGTAAGGAAGCTGAGATGGTACAGTATAGGAGAATGGGGTTTGAGTTAGGCCCAACTCCCCCAAGGCACACCCCAGTTGGTCTGTGGAGGGTGGGATGGTACTGTTGATGCTTTAAGTCTAACTGATGCATTAACAATTTTTTTGCAATTTATTTCCTTACTTTTTGAGATAGTATAATAGTACCTTTATTTTACTCTGGGAGAGCAGGGTCTTTAGGACCCTGCACTCCAGTCCCTCCACAAATACGCACATGTATCTAACTATAGAAACGCAGGGGCACATCTAGTTATGCGCAGGCATAATGAAATTGCAACAAATAGTCATAGCTGTGTCATCTTAAATAATTTTCACCCAAATGTTCAACATAACCTTTTATCACCTCACTGCATGTATCCACTACAGAAAATTTTCTAATACCCGTTGAAATGTAATTCTGTGCAACCATTCTGTGCCACAGGTGCGGAAAATTTTTTTGGGCAGTATTTGAAAAATGACATCTGTACTACTCATGAGGTGTTGTGAAAAAATGGCAATGTTGAAAATTTGGAGTGAAAATATGACAAATTGCCAAAGTTACACCCGTGCGTAGAAAAATTCCAACGATTGTGCATAACTCGGGTATTTTAGCTTTTTTCGCACCAAATTTTCAACATGGGCTTTTTGGGACCCCACCTCATGAACACTGATACTGTCATTTCATTAATCAGCCCAGAAAGATGATTTCACACAGCGAATGCGCCATACTTCACCACAGGTGCGAAAACATGTTTTGGGCAGGATGTGAGAAATGATAGCTATACTGTTCATGAAGTGGTGTGAAAAAATGAATATGTTGAAAATCTGGAGTGAAAATATTGTAAATTACCAAAGTTATGTGCCTGCGTAGAAACTGCGCAACACACGCTGGTAACGTGGGCATTTTTCAACATTTTTGCTCCAAAATTTCAACACGGGCTTTTTGGGACCTTCCCTCATGAACACTGGCACTGTCATTACATTAATCAGTCCCAAAAGGAGATTCTGTGTAGCGACCACAAAATCACCTTAAGGGTCCAATTAACGAGATGACAGTGACAGTGTTCATGAGGTGGGGTCCCATAAAAGCCTATGTTGAAAATTTGGTGCAAAAATGTCAAAAAATGGCCGAGATATCAACATAAGTTAAAAACACTATAAGCTGCCATTATACAGTGCTTACCTTGATTCTTCAGTTCGTGGTTGGGCTTTGAAGAGTGCAGACATGTCCCAGTCCAGAAAAGATGACATCACCTGACCTCTGGTGGTAAGTATAGGGTAAGGGGTGGGGTGGGGGTGCTCAGTCAGAGAGTAGAGATGGGGAGGGGCGGCGGACGACGAGGATGTTTTTCTTTTTCAGGTTTACAAAAAAAAAAGACAGCGGACTGCTTTCTTTAATTCAGGGATACATTAGGGGAACTAGGGTGGCGGGTGGGACTCCACACAGAGACAGGGAGTGGGAGGGTCATTTTCTGCTAAGGGGACAGGGAACGAGGGAGGTGGGTGGGACTGCACACAGAGTGAGGGAGCAGGAGGGTTATTTTTTTCATATTTACAGTACTGAGGGTTGCTGGTGCTGTCTGTCCCGGTGAGGGCACTCTCACTGCCTCTCTGTACTGTATGTGCTGTGTGCTTCCACTGGGCTTCAGAAAGACAGAAAGAGAGGAAGACTGACAGCAAGGTGCCGCAAGAGTGAGTGGCAATAAAATGGATGTCAACTGAGCTTGGGCGCACACTGTACTGCACTTCTCTGTTTGGGGGGGTTACACTGTCTCTGACTGGGACAGGTTGGACCTGCACATATATGCTGCACTGGAAGCATCTCTCACTGTTGCTGTGTCTGTCTCGGGGAGGGGGGGAGTTGACACAGCTGGGGGACAGGCCAGTCACTAGTGAAATGCATGCTTGTACTCGCCACATCTCCACATGTTGCTGTCACTGTTTGGGGGCTCTCTCTCTGCTCTGTCTCTGACACTGGTGCCACTCACCACCTCTTTTGATCCTGTGCGTGCTCTCTCTCTCTCTCTCAGGGGGGGGTCTGGCTTCTTGGCTGCCAGGCTGCTGCCGCTCCTTCTCTGCGTTTGTCCCTGTGGTGCGTATCTCTTGCTTGCCGGCAGCATTATGTAAAGGAAAGTAATGAAGCACTCTTCCATTGAAGTGTTTCATTTCTTTCAGCTAGAAAACAGCTTCCAGCCATGAAACTCAGACTAGTGTCACAGTCTGGTTGCGTTCTCATTGGCCTGTCAGGATCGAACCCACTGTAGACTGCTGTACATTGGACTCATCCCTGACACACACCTCAAATGTCATTTTACCGCAAGATGCTTCTTGCGCACGCACAAGGAAACATAAAAAATTACTGCATCCAGGGACAGGCGGTGCTTAGACACAAAGAACACAGTCAGAGAAAAAGCTGTCACATGCCAAAAAGTATCATATGACAACACTGTTCCTTCTCAGTTTTACAGTGGACTGGACCACAGAAGTATGGTGCAAAAAAACTTATTTCTTCCACAATTGTGCAGTAAAAAGTTCAACACTCACATCAATGATGGTTCCATGCAAAAGTGCATATTTAAATCCAAAACTTTTAGACAAAGGAAATTGGGCATACAAAGCAAGAATGCAGCTTGGCATTCAAGGTTCAAACCCCACTCCCCCACTTGCTGTGTCACCTGGTACATTTCATGACTGGCTCACTTTCTCAAAGGCTGATGTTACAACTAGGGAGCCAAAAGGTATGTGATGCCATTAAAGAGACAGGTGCAGAAACATACTACATATAATGAGTCCCATTCTCTGCTACTGCTAAGCACTGTACTAAAAACATGTCCACATATAACAATATATAGTATGAGAAAAACATCCAACTAAGCTAAAAAAATTACATATTTACACTACTAAATAGGATATACATTTGCAGTACATAAGTAACACAGTGGGACTCATATATACTAGGTGACATGTTAAACTTTTTACTGCACCTTTGTGGAAGAAATAGATGTTTTTTTGCACTATACTTCCATTGTTCAGTCCACTATGAATCTGAGAAGGAACAGTGTTGTCATATGATACTTCTTGGAAGGTACCAGTTGTTTCTCTAATTGGATAAATTAAGCCATTCATCCACCATCCACTCCCTGAAAAAGAACTTTCTTGCATCCCTTTTGAAACCTCCCCACCTTCCATCCATGCCCCTGGATATGGTGCTTTCATACTGTAATCATTGCAGTCTACTCTGTTTCGTTCTCTCAAGAACTTGTAACATGTCCCCCTCTCTCGCTCTCTTGGCCACCAGAGAGTACATGATGAGACACTCCAGCCTCTCCTCACAAGTCTTCTCTTGCTGCAACTGGATAATTTCTGTAGTCCTCATGTGAACCCTCACTAAGTTGTCCCTGCCTTTCTTGAGGTGTGGACTCCAGAACTGCACATGGTACTCCAGGTATAGCCATATCAGGGATCTGTACAGGGGCAGTATCATCTAGTTCCTTCTGCTAGTAAATGCCCTCCCTATACATCTCAGCATCAGACTTGTCTTCCCATATGCCTTATTTAATTGGTCCATAGACTTGAGGTTGTCACTGATCATGGCTCCTAGGTTGCGTTCCTCCGAGGTCTGAACCTCCCCTACTACCCCATCTAGTAGTCTGTTAACACTTGAAATAAAGAAAACCATCCCTCACAGTCTTTTTTCTTTTTTTTACAGCTTTTAAAAAAGAAAACAGCACACTGATGTCTGTTCCCAACACCATTTTGCCTTCCACCTGACCCCCCCACTCAGCACCCACCCTTCCCCTTCCACATCCCTTCCCCTTACATAGCTACCAGGTGTTCAACACCATAATCATCTCTGGACTGGAGACACGTCTTCACTCTTCAATGCTGTAACAGGAACTAAAGAAATCAGGTAAGCGTGCCAATGTATTTTAATGCATTTTGAACTTCTACACATGACTTGGTTATTTTTTAATATTTTCCCCCAATATTTCAACATGACCTTTTTGGAACCCCACCTCCTGAGCAAGGTAGAAAAAATATTTCAAATCTAGACCAAAAGGTGATTTTGCAGTTGCCCTGCAAAATCACTTTTTGGGTGGGATTTTTTTCACTACCAGGTTCAAGAGGTGGTGTCATAAAAGATTATATTGAAAATGAAGAAGTCAAAATATATAAAAAAAAAAAAAAAAACAACAACAACAAAGTAATGAAGGTACATTGACATTTTTCAATGCTCGCTCATAACATTAGTAATTCTCAATATTTTGACCCCAAATTTTCAACATAGCAATTGTTTCACACCATCTCATGAATGTGACAGGTATCATTTTTCAGATCCTGGCTAAAATGTGTTTTTGCACTTGTGTTGTGAAATTATGTTTCATCCAGTATTTTATAAATGACATCAGTCATGTTCAGAAGGAGGGTCATGAAAAGGTTATGCTGAAAATTCGGGCTCAAAATATCACTAAACAATGAAGTTATGAAGAAAAGTTGAATGTTTTCAATGTTTATTCATAACTTTGTGATGTGTGCAGATTTTGGTCCCCAAATTTCAACACAGCCCTTTTGTTACCCCACCTCACAAACATGGCAGGTGTCATTTTTCAAATCTGTTCTGAAACATGTTTTCATATTTTTTCAGCAAAGTAACCTTCTAAACAGGATTTAAAAAAATTCCACCTGCGGTGATCAGAAAGTGGAGTCATAAAAGACATTGTTAAAAATTTGAGGTCAAAAATGTCAAAAAACAATTTTTTACATTTACTCATAACTTTGTGATTTTTGTAGATTTTGGCCCCAAATGTGCACATAGCCCTTTTGTTACTCCACCTGATGAACATAGCAAGTGACATTTTTCAAATTCCCTCCGAAACATGTTTTTGCAGTCCCTCTGTGAAATCACCTTTCAAACAGGATTTTTGAAAAAATCCACGTGTTGATCATAACATGGGTTCATAAAATGACTCTGGAAAATTTGGAGTCAAAATGTGAAAAAAACAACTAAGTTATGAAGAAACATTGAATTTTTGCAACATTTACCGATAACTTTATTTTTGCAGATTTTGGCCCTTAAAATGTTCAACATGACCTTTATGTTACCTCACCTCATGAACGTGGCAGGTGTCATGTTTCAAATCCCTTCTGAAACATGGTTTTGCAGTTACACTGTGAGATCACCTCTCAGTTGGGATTTAAAAAATTCCACCTTTCTTGACCGTAATGTCAGGGCAGACTAGATGGATCTTGCAGTCCCTATCTGCCAACACATTCTTTCTTTGTTGTTAAAAGACTAAATTGGAAACTTGGGGTCAAAATGTGGAAGCTCACTGAAAATTAGATATTGCCTCTCAGGTGGCCTATTCTGAGTAAATAAAACCTAAAATGTGTAAAAGAAGGACACCACTGTAAATGAGATAGTGCATCTCATCTGGGCTATCCTGGGTAAATGTGTAGTAAAAATGTATAAAAGCAGGACCCCAGCACAGCAACCCCCCCCCCCCCACACACACACACTGAACTATGCATCTATTGTGCTCTGTCCTGGTGAAAATACATTGTAAAAGCAGGACCCACTGAAAAAGTAACTCAGCTGGGCTATCCTGGGCAAATACATAATAGAAATGAATAAAAGCTGTGCCCTGTTGAAAACAAGATATTGCATCTTGGTTGTGCTGTCCTGGATAAATACAGTGTAAAAATTGAGAAAAGCAGGATCCCACTGAAAACAAGATAGCATCTGAGCTATGCTGTCCTGGGTAAATGCAATAAAAAAGTGTGCCAAAACAGGACCTCATTGAAAATTAGATATTGTATCCAATTGGGCTAACTTTTATTTAATTTTTTTATTTTATTGAAATCTAGGATTACAAATACCTTTGAGCAGGAACTGCTCGTTTACAAAGGTTCCACATCGAAGGAATGGGGTATACATACAAACAAAGGTCAACATAGTAATACATAGTTACACAATAAAAAGTAGTAAGAGACTGAGGCTTAGGAAATTCCAGTAATTCAAAATGTGTCAAATGTTAGGTAGCATGACATACCAGCCAAGGGCAATCTTAGAAATAAGTGCTGCAGGTGGGGGGTATGCAGGCAGGAAAGCCATTGTCAGAGGGTAGAGGGTGAGGGTAAGAGCTCTAAAGGGGAGGGAGGGGAGGGATAAAAGTCAGGAAATGCCTGGGGGGAGGAAAGGGAGAGGGGGCAAGGAGGTAGGCAGGTAGGAGGGGGCAAGGCGGGGAGAGGTAGCTGTCAAGACTGAAGTGGAGGGCAGTGAGCGGTGGGCCCCTGATTAGGCGAGGCAGTCATAACGACTAGTTGAAATGAGATGAAGTCAGACTTGTCTCTTAAAAGGGCCAAGAGCAGCAGCAGTAAGAGTTTCTTTGTTGAGAGTATTGTACTACTGTGGTGCTCTGTGGGCAAAGGCCTCTGGCCCATGGTAGTCCGGCATCTGGGGACAAGGAAGGTTGGTTGTTGTGAACTTATAGTTCGCTGGGTGCTGTGGTGGTCAATGAGGAGCTTTTCAATGCCCGGGGGCATGACTTTTTTGGCTAAGAGGCAGGTTTGATACTGTATCCGGCTGATGAGAGGCAGCCATCCTGCCCGAGTGTACAGGTCACAAGTGTGTGTAAGTCGGTCAGCCCCAGTTAGCAGCCTGCATGCTTTGTTGAGTGCAACTGTAATTCTGTGGAGGGCAGAGGCAGAGGCAGAGCCATAAATTGTTAGTCCGTAATCGATGATGGAGGTGACAGAGCTGTTGATAGCCAACCGGAGAGTGTCAGGAGTCATGCAGTGTTTGTGCCTGTAGAGCAGGCCTATACGGATGTCGGTGGCTTTGGTGACAGAATAAATCCTGGGTAAATATATTGCATACCTGTGTAAAAACAGGACCCTACAGCAGAACCCCTCTGAAAAGATGTTGCATCTAAGATGATCTGTCCTGGAAAATACAATGCAAAAGCAGGACCACACTGAAAATGAGATATCACATCTCACCTCTACTATCCTGGATAAATACATTATAAAAATGTGTAAAATCAGGATCCCATTGCAAGTGACATATTACGTCTCATGTACTCTGTCTTAGGTAAATACATAGTAAAAATCTGTACAAGCAGGACCCAGTATAACTAGGATTTCTGGTTTTTGGTGTGTGTTTTTTTTAAACTGTGTTTATTTACAATTTTTTAAATTTTTTAAAGTTATAGAAATCAGTTATTTTCGGTGTTAACAAATTAACCGACACCAAATTTCATTATTAATCAGTGTTTATTCAATGTCATAAAAAAATGATTAAAAGTCCACTGTGTACCATGAATGATGATAATGAGATAATTATTGACATTAAGCAGCTGGGCCCCTTTTTCCGAACAGTTTGCCTAGCGGGCCATTGGTTTGATGTAAACTCACACCTGATTGAATCATGGCACAGGCAAACTCATGTTCAAAGTCCCTTTCGTCCTCCCTTTTCCTTTTGAATCTGGTGATTGTTGCAGCCAGGGAAATTTGGCTAAGTCCATGCTCTTCCTTCTTGATTAGCTGTTTCTGTTTCAGGTGAGTGTTGGACTGAATATCCTCTGACATCTGGCTGGCAGTTTTTCCAGGTATCTCCAGGACTGTCACTCAGCAAAACTTGCACACCAGAGTTCTCCTGCCAGGTAACTCCTCGACTATGAAATCGTTATGCTCCACAGCATAGTGGTCTGTTCTCTTTGAGCATTGAGGCATTTTTCTTTGCTGTCTGCTTTCTGTCTTATCATTCTGATGCTATGGATTTTATCTGCGTGTTGCAGCTCATTGTGGTGTGTGACACAATTGCGTAATTTGCATACAAAATGCCCACTCCATTATTTTGTTTTTTGACGGTTACAACCAAAATCTGAAAATATCACATCGGTGGTGTTTTTTCAGTGATTATCAGTTATAATCAAAAACCAAAAACACTAAGTATAACTGCATGCAAGCAAACATTTAGCATTGACAAATGCTTGTTTAAAATTGTTCTAATGCTGTTGTCTTCTTGTTTCAAAGCAATGAAAAGGAGAAAGCATCCAAACCAAGGACCAATATAATTAAAAAACATTTTATTAGGAAATGGAAGCACAATCAGGCGACACGTGTATGTGCTACTGACTGTAAACCATTATGGTACATATTGGGTGGAACCAAAAACTCTGTTTGCATGTATGTTACTGAGCTCATCAGAGATCCCTGATGAAGTTCAGCAGCTTGCCGTGTGAAACATAAAGAGTTTTTTTCTGATTCCACACGCTATTTACTATAATAGTTTAGAGCCAGTAGTTCAGCACTTGCACTTTGCTAATAAAATATTTTTTAATTATATTGGTCCTTGGTTTAGATGCTCACTCCTTTACATTGCTTTGATAGTTTTTTATGTCATTGCTTTGATATTTTTTTCTGACAGCACTAAACCACACTCACTGCAGCCATCCTGCCTTTTTCCATAACTATTTTCTTGTTTCCAATACAGATATCTGCAATAAAGACACAGGGGATGTGTCCAGCTGAAATTTAACAACAAGTTCATGGAACTCATGAGTTCTGTAACAAAAGCTGTGTAACCTAGTAAATGGCACAATTTGTTAATGAATTAAGCTGTTATAGCTATTATATGAAATGTTTTTTTTTAGCAGCTTACTAACTTTTTTCTTATTTGATCTCTTTATACCCCCTGCCACCTGCACACCAACGTCTTCAGGAGTCACCAAGGCATCCAGTCTGCTGTTGTGCCCCCATTCCTGCTATCCGGTGGTCCTGCCTTCCCCCATAGAGCTATGGTTTCCCACAATATGGGCATGAGAGTCTCCCCTCAAACTTCTGTACTTTCATTGGGAACCTGTGGCCATGGGACAGGCAGCAGAGATCCAGAACAGTGCCAGGCACTCTGTCATCTAAGTATGCAGGGGCCCTTTTTTTTTTCTTTTCTCCCACCCCACGGACATTGGCACAGAGGAGACCCAAGGAATCATGCACACATGCAGAGATGTGGTGATGCTCCTGGATTCAGCCAGCGTCCATCCTTCCCCTGGCATCCCCCGATCTGCACGACCACCTGTGATCACCCAGGTGGTGGTATAGCAGTGGGGACAGCAACATTCACTCCCTGGAGGTGGAGAGCATCCTGCAGGATGCTCTATCCTCCTCCTCCCCCCCCCAGCTTGCCCCCCCGACCACCCCAAGCTTGTTTGAACTCATGTCACCAGCATCGCAAGCAGTAGTGCTGCTGCTGCACCAACAGGCCAGCCAACTTTTTAACTTTTCCAATACCATGGGCCAGATTTTCAAGGTTCCACATCACAACAGAGAGGATCTCTGACACCTGACACATTAGTGACAACACAATGCGACAACACAATGCCAAAAACAGAAATGGCACCTGTACTCAACACCAACCACAATATCAGTGAGCACAACACACGAAATGGAGCAATAGTGTTTTATTATATTATGTGAGGGGCTGCTCCTCCTGCATCCCACACACCCCTTTTCTATTATAGTCAACTCTGAGGGGAGGCTGGACAGTGAGGTAAGAAAAACATTTCTAAGTCCAGGAACACACACAATCAAAAAACATACACAGACCTAGCAAGATCTGAACCCCATACCTCCTGCACTGAAGGCAGTGTCCCAATCCACAGCATCAAGCAGCCAGTTCAGTGGTTTTAAGCCCAGCTACGTTCCATATCCTTTTCCTCTATAGCTCCCTCTACCAGTCGCTTTCTTGACTACTCGCCATTTATGTCCTTTCATGGTAGCTGATATTGCGCCTCGTTATATTTCTCTACTCGCTCATCCAATAGGCAAGCAAATTAAGTAGCTCATATTGAGTCACTCAATTTGAGTCACCTATATCACTGGATACCAATTTTCAAAGTGTGGTGCAGGGCTTGCCCAAAGCCCTGCGTCACAACACTTGAGTTCTGATAGTGCCCATAGAAACATAGGAAACATAGACTTTTGATGGCAGATAAGGACTGCCTGGCCCACCTAGTCTGCCCATTCCCTATGTATTGGATTAGCTGCAGAGTCTAGTTAACCAACAGCCTACTTCCTCCTACCATTCACTATAATTGCCTCATGTCTGTCCCATGCATTCTTGAATTCCCCAACTGTTTTTGACCCCACGACCTCCTCAGGAAGGTGGTTCCATGTGTCCTCCATGAAAAAATACTTTCTGACGTTGCCCCCTGAGTTGTCCCCCCTCTACCTTCAAACTGTGTCACCTTGTTCTTGCACATCTCTTTCTCGCAAAGATGCTTCCATCTTGGGCTTTGTTGATTCCCTGAGGTACTTGAATGTTTCTATCATGTCCCCCCTCTCCCTCCTTTCCTTGAGGGTATTCATATTAAGCTCTTTCAGTCTCTCCTCATATGGCTTCTGTTGCAGACCCTGCACCATTTTAGTTGCCCTCTTCTGGACGGCCTCCATCCTGTCTATATCCTTATGGAGATGGGTTCTCCAGAACTGCACACAGTACTCTAAATGGGGTCTCATCAACTGTCTGTACAGAGGGATAACAACTTCTTGTTTTCTACTGGTGATGCCTCTTCCTATGCATCCCAGTATCCCTCCAGCCCCTCCTTACTGCCTTCTCACATTGTTTGCCTACCTTAAGGTTATCTAATATGACTACCCTGAGATCTCTTTCCATTTTTTGTTGTTGTTAGTGCCTCCCACCCCCCCCCATTGTGTACTCTTCCCCTGGGTTTTTGTTTCCAGGTACATTACTTTGCACTTTTTGCATTGAATCTAAGCTGCCATATTTTTGACCATTCCTCCAACCTTGCCAAGTCCCTTCTCATCCTTTCCACCCCTCTTGTGTATCAACCCTGTTGCAAATTTTTGTATCATCTGCAAAGAGGCATACTTTTCCTTCCAGCCCCTCTGCAATGTCTCCTATAAAGACATTAAAGAAGACTAGTCCCAGTACTGAACCCTGTGGTACCCCACTAGTAACTACCCTTTCTTCAGAGTGTACTCCATTTACTAATACCCTCTGTGTCCTGTTGGTCAGCTAATTTGTTACCCAGGCTATCACCCTGGGACCCACTCCCAGGGTGTCTAACTTGTTTGTTAATCTTTTGTGCGGGACTCTGTCAAATGCCTTGCTAAAGTCTAGGTAGGCCATATCTATAGCCCCTCCCTGGTCTACTACTTTGGTCACCCAGTCAAAGAAATCTATTAGATTCAGCTGACATGATCTTCCTGCTGTGAATCCATGCTGCCTTGGGTTCTGTGCCCCACTGGCCTCTAGGTACTCAACAATTCTCTCTTTCAGAATTCAAAAAGTCCATCATTTTCCCAACCACTGAGGTTAAACAAACAGGTCTATAGTTCACTGCCTCTGCCTTGCTCCCACTTTTGTGATGAGGGATTACATATTCCCTCCACCAATACTTAGGTACCACATCATCCTCCCATGATTTGTTAAAAAGGGTAGTCGAGCCCCTTTGCCACTATTGTGCCCTATTTTACATTTGTGGGCACAGTTGCAACAGTTTCCATGATTTACAGCAGCTTGTGCCAAATATCTGGCATAAACTCCATAAAAAAGGCTCCCAGGATTGCCATAAGTGAGACCACAAAAAGTTGATCTAACCTGCAGCAATTGGCACATGAGATAGAAAATCTTGATCGTTGGCCAGGTGAACGCTGCAAGCCTGGTGCACCATATCTTTGGTACACCTTGGGCTTGCAGCATTCTCACACATTTGAAAATCAGGCCCTATGTTTTTAAACTTGCACTTTCACATTTCAATGTGTGGTGCATAGCGTAGTGCTTGTGTATACTTATGAACTTGAAGTTATGGATTTGAAGGTTATGAACTTGAAGGTTATGATTTGGAATGTGGCCTTTCTCTATTCCCACCCTCTATAGAAAGTTGGGTAGGTGTAGGGAATAGAAGGCCGAGCATTGAGGGTGAGATAAGAGTGCCAGAGAAGGAGGAGGCCGAGGAGGATGGTGGGCAATTTCAAAATGCTTGAAGCTGAGCAATCAGAATTGGATTGCTTAAGTAGGGGATGTGGGAGAAGCTAGTCCCCCCATTGAACCTCAGGCTTAAGCCCTCCCATTCAATGTGTGGTGCATAGCATAGTGCTTGTGTATGCTTATGAACCTGAAGTTATGGATTTGAAGGTTATGAACTTGAAGGTTATGATTTGGAATGTGGCCTTTCTCTATGCCCACCCTCTATAGAAAGCTGGTAGGTGTAGGGAATAGAAGGCCCAAAAAGGTTGTTAATGGTTTGATTACCCCCTCAACTCTGGAGAGAGTGACCAGTAGCATGCAGGAGAGACAAAAAACCCTGTGGAGGAAACCTCTGAGGACCCAAGGCTACTGACCTGTCCATCCTCTGGGCAAACTATGAGGAGATAATCCTAAATGATGTGGACTGAGTTACAATTCTGGTTAAGTCGAAGAGTCATATCTTCTGAATCTTTGATGGTGTATGTCAGAAGGTCGATTCTGGAAGATGAAGAAGAATCTGAGTTGGATGGATGTCCAGATCAAGGAAGAAGGGCAGTTAGATGAAGTCCAGGATTTCTGTGGTGGTATTCGAATAACAGAAGTTTGAAGTGAGGATGGAGTTAGGCTGATGAGTCTTTGACGATGAGTGCAGGAAGGTTGATTCTGGAAGATGAAGGATAATCCAAGTCAGATGGAGTCTTGAGGAAGGGAGATGGTGGTTAGATAATGTCTGGGATATCTTTATGGTATCCAGTATGAAAGCCTTGGAGGTATACATATGATTGGACAGATTCAAATGTATGGATAAGCATGGGCATTATACCTGGGTACTGGTGGTCAGAATATGTATGTGGTGATATGAAAGGTTTGTAGTTGACGGATATTGATTATGGGAAAGCAATTGCACTGTGGAGCCACCAAAGTTTTATGATGGCTGCTAGGTCAAGGGATGTTGGTAGATTTTAAAATCTTGATTGGTTGCCGGAGATGTCATTAAGGTGGTGCTGCAGCACTGGAGTCGATCAGTGGAACAGTGGAGGTTTGAGAAGTGGATGGTGGAATTAGAATTCCACTGATGATGTGTGTAATGGAAGAAGAAAACATGGCAGGATGGCAGAATGGTTACTGGAAGTCTGAAACAAGGATGAATCCAAGGAGCACAATCAATGGTTGGTTGAGCACTAAACAGTGGCACATTGGAGGCCCCAAAAAGGAGTACAAATGGAGAAAGTCCAGGAGGCAGTTTAAGTCCAGGCCAAAAGTGAGGAAGCCAATCTTAGGTCAAGGAAGGGGCCAGCACTGAGTGGATCCAAAACAGGTAGATGATGGAGGGAAGGTAGGAATGGAATATGGCAAACAAGGAACAAACTCCCATCGCTGGTGGGTGGTAAGGTCAGCCTTCGCTCGATGCCTCCCAGGCAGAGCTAGAGACGGAGACTGAGGATGGAGTGGTATGAATCGGAATGAGTAGAGAATGACAATGGAAGACATGGACTTCCATCCCCGGTGGCCAGGGAAACTCACCTTTGCTCAACTCCCCCGAGGCAGAGTTAGGAATGGGGACTGCCTGTGTAACGGAAGAATAGAAGAATGCAGAAAAACTGGAAAACGATGACCCTAGCAGAGGGCAGGGACTTCAAAATGTCTTGCCAAGGCATAAGGTAGATCTGGAGGGCAAATTGAAGCAGCAAGGAGCAAATACAGGAATGGAGAATGTTCCAGAGAGAGACTGCTGAGACAGATATCAGTTGTCCAGAAATGGTGAGGCAGTTGGAGTAAAAGGTCTTGGAGGCATGCATATGATGAGATGGATTTGAAGTGTGGAGGAGTAGGAGTCATATAGCTGGAAATACTAGAGCTCAGTAGTGGAATAACTCCTGCAGTAGTCACTGACTGGAAGACGGAAGGGTCTAGAGCAAATATTTACTGTGTATCACTATGAGAAATCATATAATAGACTGATTGATGGAACGGTGAAGAACTGTTGACCAATGATATGATGGAATGGACCAGAAGGTGTGGATTGACATTGGAGTCATGGATGATGAAGAAGGGTTGATCCATTTAGTTGATGTAGAATTCCAAGACAGAGGAATAGTCAGTTGATGGAAGATAGGATGGAGCTGAATGACATCCAAGTATTCAGGTGAAGCATGTAAAAGAATGGTATGGAAGCTAGAAACTGAGGCAAGGATGGATGTAGAAGGCAATCCATGAATATGGTGGAGAAATTCAAGTTGGAGAAACAGTCCAGTGACAGAGGATAGGTTGGAGCTGAAAGCAGACTAGGCTTGCGACAATGGTGAGTGCAGAATGCCGACCATCAGAGGATGACACCTTGGCAGCACCAGAGATGTAGCTGGAGGATGACGGTGGACAAGACGGGAGGGGAAGGAATGATGGAAAAAGAAGGAGCAGTACTCCCAACCCTTGCAGACAGAACAAGCCCACCTTCACCTGACACCACTAGGTAGAGCTGGGGACGGAGCTGCTGGTTCAATCATGGGCAAACCACAAGTGGAAGGGAGGAAGGAAATCTGAGGAGCAGGACTTCCAACACTGGCAGGCAGGACAAGCCCACCATCATGCGATACCACCTGGTACAATATGAACTGAGTAGAAGGCAGAAGGTGGACATACCAGGATGTGAAGTGAAGATGGAAAGAATGGAGAAGGAAAGACACGAGAAAGGATGGAGTGAGGAACCTCTTTCCCAGAGCTCATGAGGACAAGCGTTGGAAGGGCAATCCAAAAAGCTGAAGGAGAACTCCAATATGTCCCCACAACTCATGAAGACATGCACTGGAAAGTCAACCCATGAAGCCAAAGGAGAAATCCAAGGAGGAGGAACATCTAATCTTCTGACGAGGAAGCAATTGGGATGCTGTTGGAATGGCATCATTGAGGGAATGGACAAACAGGAGAGACTGATGGATATCTGCTGGGTAGAGAAACTTGCTGTAATGGATGACCTGGTCCTACATAGGCAAGTGAGCTTGCCTTTGTGAATGGTTGGCACTAGAATGGAGATGAGGAAGGAGATATGGTGACTCCTGGAATTTGAATGATCTATAGGAAGCTGCTTGGTATGCATGGTGTGTCCTGAAGAGGAAATAATGACAGGAAGTAATATGCAGTTCAGAGGCTGGCTAGTCCAGATTACGCAAGGAGACTTGGAGAGCTACACATTGGAGAGGCATGGTGCCTAAGTATGAGGTAGTAGATGCAATAAGGGTAGATAAAAGACATCTGATGGCAATTTTAGGCAAGCATGACAGAGATGACAGAGTTGGTCTGATGTGCTGCCATGATAGAGTAGACATGTAAGTAGATGTTGAGAACTGAAGGAGCGAGTGTTGATGGTAATGTATGGAGGTCTTCTGAAGAAGCAGTATGGTATGAAGCTGGTTGGGTAACACAGACTGGAAGTGAGTGCACATGTCTGGCTTGGATGAGTAGGTTTGAGGAGAACTTTGGTAAAGTTGGCCTTGAGGAGAATAAAAGGATGAGGAAGCTTCCATGGATCTGAATCCAGAGACGTTTCTAAGGAAGGAGTCCATGGAAGTGGATGGGAAGCAAGATCTCTATGTGGTTCAAGTCTGGAATGATGGTGAAGCAGAAGTCCATGGTGAGAAAAGAAGGTGATGGTACTTCAAGCTGCTCAGTGGTTACAATGACATGCAGGTCGAGGATGCTTCTAAGGAGAGTAGTTTGAGAAAGGAATGGATAGGCAGAAGAAAGCTGGTCCAGAGCAACGGTGCCAATCATGTGAAGCAGATAAGGTAGGGAAATAGGGAGATGAAATCCCATATGGTGAATGGCCAGAAACAGGAAACTGAGGTACTGCTGGACTTCTATTAACTAAAACTGGATACATGAGAGGTAATCTACCAGAGGAGGAAAGCATAGAGGGACTGCAGGCAGGTGGACAGAGAACTATGAAGAGGTATGTGGGGGGAGGGGCCAGGCAAGGCCAGTGGCTGGCAGGGAGACAGCAGTAGACAGCTGAATGGCACAAGAAGATGGACCAACATGATAGAGTGAGATGAGTAGCCAATGAGATTGATGGATGAGAAAGCTAAAAATGAGTCATAAGAGAGCCACTGAAAGCATGCTAACTGAATCCACTACGAAAGCCAGAGTGATGGAATCAGGGAAGGTATGCAAGTGAGCAGCACAATGCTGTGAAGCCAGGAGCAGAGGGGCCAGAAATTAACCCACAAGGGTAGGAAAGTGAATGGAGAGGTTCAGCAGGGACTGCTAGGGGTGCTGCAAAATTGAGTTTATTTTTTATTTTTTGTAGCATGGGAGAGCACAGATAAAGAGTCAGCCAGTCAGAGTTGGTGGGTTCATGGAAAAGATGGGAAAGAAAGGATAAAGGTGGAGAGAGTTGAAGGGGGGGACAAAGGTAGAAATGTAACAGAAATGATGAGAGAAACATCTGAGAATATGAGAAGAGATAGAAATTGAGTCATGGCAGGTAAGGGATGAGTAGGGTGCAATCTTGAGGCCCCCCTTGATTTCCAGAAAATGCAGAATGTACTTACTTGAATGGCACAAGGAGAAATAGGAAGAAGGCTAAAGTCATGACTCCAAGTGTGATACTGATGGAGCCTTGGTGGACAGGTACCAGTGCAGGGCCCACAGTGAGTGATTTGAGAAGGTGGCCACCCAGCAGGGCAAGAGTGCCCCTGCACCACTAGTGCTAGCATATGAGAGGAACCGTAAGGAAGGAAAGCCAGAGTGCCTATGCTGCAGAAGGCTGTGACAGTCATGATGGTGCAGGATAGAATACCAGGCTGAGACTGAACATTAAAATAAATCCAACAGCTGCTGTATAACACAACAGTATCACACAAATCAGAGAAGAAGCATCTCAGAAAGAAAGGCTGCAAAAATTGAATAAGTGCCACCAATGCTGAAGCAAAGAGCTGTTTCCATATGCTCCACAACTTCTGCAGTTTTCAGGAGTCTACAGGATTTTATTGTATCATTCAAACCTCCCGCCAGCATAAATGACTGCATCATACTGAGCTAGAGGTCAGGCGTGGTGGGATGCTTAACAGAAGTGTGTTGCATGCTCAAATTAAACACCAAAATGCACCACAGAGCATCAAATACCCCATACCCCATGCATTTTATAACCATGTCCTCCAACAAAATCAACAAATACCCCCAAAAATTACTTGAATTCTCCAGCAAGGCTTCAGAACTCCCTTGGAAGGTATGCATTTCTCACCAGAAGCAGGCGATGAATTGCAACACAGGGAACAGAATGCCAGGAGCCTAATTGGAATGGAATCTGGGACAGGCTCTGCCAGAAACTTGGAAAATAATGAAAAGGGGCAGTTTGGAAATGGAAATGCTGGCTAGTCGAAGATAGCAATGGTGTGAGTGATGCTACGAGATGGAAAGCCATGCAGGATGGCAAGGGAGAGAGAGGGAGGGCAGTAGCAACCTTATCTAGATAATGGGATATCCCAACATACAGGGTGTCGGCTTGCAGCATCTACAATGGAAAACTTCAGCTCAGCCTTAAGTACCATCACCTGACTGGATACAGATCAATCTGCCCATGGCAGAGTCCTCTCCCCCACCCCATGTTTCTGATAACTAACACTGTTTTAGACAAGGCCACAAGCGACTGAAGCACTAGAAAGGGGTTGAGAGGGTAAAATTGGAAAATACCTGGTCGACTGAAGCGAGCACATACTGGAATGCCAGGGAGAATGGCTGAATCCATGGGAGATGCTCCACCAGGGCCTGTAGCTGAAGCAGTGTGCGGTGGGTGATGTCACACCCGGAAGCACATATAGAGAGGTGTAGGTGTGGTTGACAGTGGAGCAACACCCAAGGAATCTGAGGAGATGGAGGGTAAGGAAAAATGGACAAAAGAGGTACGAGGGAAGCAGAATGAGGAGGAGCAGCTTGGGGAACGGACAAGGGAGGAGCAACGGAGGGAGAACAGCAAGGCGGGGGAAGGGGAAGGGAGATAGACGAACACCCAAACGGGAGTGAAAGAGGGGTAGAAGGAGTAAGAATGAAATGGGGAAGAGCACAGGCAGGAGACATTGAGAAGAAAAGAGGAGAGGGGAAGAACAGCAGGGAAGGTACCCAGCCACTCTAGCGACATGTCTGATTTTGAATTGCTCAAAGCTGAGCAATCAGAAGTGGATTGCTTAAGTAGGGGATGTGGGAGGAGCTATTTCCCTACCCCCCATTGAACCTCGGGCATAAGCCTTCCCAGAGTCCCAGTATATTGTTAGTCATTTGGACTCTGAGCTGTGGAAGATATTTATGTACTGACTCTTAAAGTCCTCTATACATTCAAATATCTACTTAATTTCATTTCATTTATTTTTTATTCTTGTAGGCCCGATGAGCAAAATGCCCATTATCACAGGCAACAAAGGTGATTTACAAAATACGAATATGTAGTACATATAAAAGTATAAATACCAAACAACTTACATAATCAAATACATCTACAACATGATACAATTCATATCAACCGTTCTAACAAACACAGTGCTGTCATTCACATAGATACATCACAAGGTTTTTCTTAAAAATATAAACTGTTTTACTACTCAAAAGTTCAGAAGGAAGTGAGTTAAAAAATTTAGGAGCCCTGTAAGTAATAGATTTTTGGCCAATAGCTTTACGGCACAATGGGAGTTTATAGGAGTATTTATCGTGCGATCTCATCCCACATCCATTAGTTGCCCTACTGAATAAACTAATAACAAAACTGGTGAGATGCCCAAAGGTAATTTTATACATAAAAATATCATATTGATATTGAATTCTGTTGTCAAAAGAGAAGCAGTCAGACTGCTGATACAAAACACAATGATGTGTATGGTATGGAGCATTAATCATAAATCTAAGTATAGTATTAAATGTAGCCATAAGATGTGCCAATAAATTATTATTGGTACCTGCGTAAACAATAAGACCATAGTCCAAAGGACTCAACAAAAACTATGGGACAACAATACTGAGATTCTGGGGTTAAGCAGGTTTTCACTCGATGAGGCCCACCTAGCCTTTGATGGATAAGTTTTTCTTAGGTTGTTAATATGATTTTCATACATTAAGTGGGAATCCAAGATCAACCCCAGATACTTAAAATGGTTAACATATTCAATTATATTCCCTTTTAGATCCAATATTGGATCAAATTCTTCTTTACTTTGTTTATTTGAAAAAAAATATGGCCTTTGTTTTTGTTGCATTCATAACCATATAATTCTGTTGCAACCAGTTCTGCAGAGTAGTAAAATCCGCCTGAACTTCCCTGATGGCATCACCTGGCCTATTTCCTACCCCAAAAAGAACTGCATTATCCGCATACATAATAATAGATGTTTGCAAACAGAGACTGGGGACCAAGTTTATATATAAGGAAAAAAAAGTCCCTAAAATTGATCCTTGAGGGACCCTACAAACAATTAATTTAAGTGTAGAAACATAACCTTCTAAAGCTGTTTTGTGCTCTCTGTTGCATAAGTAGTCAATAAACCAGGAGAAACATCAGGAGAAAAATAAAGTTTTTGAAGGATCCCAGTTATAAGGTCGTGTTCCACTAAGTCAAAGTCCTTGGTGAGGTCCACAAAAATAGCTGCCACAGAGCGCCCTTTATCAAGAGAACCCTGTAGGCAGCTTGTGAACCCCCATCGAGGCCATCTCCATATTGTGTTTCTGTTTGAAACCATGTTGTTGAGGAGTTAATAACTCATACTTATTGAGAAAATCTATAGTCTGATCAAAAATAATCTTTTCTAATGTCTTTGATACAGGAGAAAGAAGGGAAATAGAATAATACTTTTGAGCTAAATTTGAATTTCCAGATTTAAATATTGGTCTAATGATGGAACATTTCCATTGCACAGGAAATTAACCTGAACATAGAGAAGCATTGAAAACAAGGAAGAGTGGATAAACCAAAGATTTTATGCCAAGTTTAAGAATCCTAAAATCCAAACCATTGGAACACAAGGATGGGCAGAGTTCCCTATTCAGAATAAATTTCAGGACATCTTCTGGGGAAACCTTTTTAAAATAGAACTTAGGAAAATTATCATCAGCCACACCAGTTTGAAATTCACTAACATCTGTTGAAAAAAGAGACCTATAAAAATCCAGGTCACTAAAATAATGATTAAAAATTTCAGAGAATATAACTGGGTCACTAGTTTATATATTATCAGTCTCAAGAGAAATAATGGACTGCCTATTCTGTCTAGCTATTAGGTGATTAAGAATACTCTATGTCTTCTTTGCATTTCCCTGGACATTTTTTTGTTCAGATAGAAAATATTGAGTTTTTGCCCTCCTAACTTCTATTTTACATCTGTTTCTTAAAGTTTTGTAATGTTGTAGAGAAACAGGATCTCAAAGTTTTTTTGAAAACAATCCAGCTCTTATCCCAGGATTGCATCAGATGTAATAATTCGGTGGAAACCCAAGGATATTTATTACACCTTATTCTCATTCTTTTTAGTGGTGCTAATTTATCAATTATGGCAAGCAATTGTTTAGAGAAATAATCAAGAGAAACAATGGGGTCACTGATGGTTTCCATGGGGGACCAATCTACATTAAAGAATGCAGAGTAAATAATCTCAGCATAGAGGATAATGTATGGTTATCGATGGTTAACTGGTTTGTTAACCATCAAGAGGTTACCAGGGCGACCATGTAAACCTCGAGAATGACTTGAGAGGTTTCACGTCCTACAAACCCAGGGTAGTTAACAAAATGGTTAATCATCGATGTACCATACTTAGCTTTTATAGTGTATGGTATCAGTTCATTTTTTAGAAAAGAAAGCAGTTCCTTACTGCTGTTTTTTCATGTCCCCACTGCTCTGCCCTCACCGCCACGGCCATTACAAGGCCGTCCAATCCAGCTACGCGCATGCCCTGACTGTTCCCGGTTGTTAACCCATCGATGTGATGTACCATCGATGGGTTAACAACATTGTGACATTACATCGATGGTAAAACGCTGTTATAAAAAGGTAGATTTCTACCTATAACAACGTTCTACCATACATTATAGTTAAGTATTTAAAATTCCTACATTCTATGTATTTAGGGGATTTTTTTCTCATTTAGTTGACCATCCACATAGGACAGGACAGTGGTCAAGTGCTGTTTGCCTTTGAAAAAGAACCTTGTGCAAAACACGTCAGGCATTCCATACTCACAAGTCTTTTACCCTTTGTTTTTATATATTATGACACCTTAATAAAAGTTACCTTTTCATAGTAGATACTGTGTGGCAGTGATTTTGTAGGGGTGAGTGCTCACTACTCAGACTTTTCTTCATTCCTTTGTCTCATGAGGTAGTATAGTGCAGTGGGTTAAGGCTCTGAGCTGCAGATCTGGAGACCTGGGTTTGAATCCCACAGCTGCCTAGGTGCATACTGTGTGATCCTAAGTAAGTCACTTAACTTCCTTGTGCTCCCAGGTCACATCTGGAAACAAGCTTTGGCTTAGTGTGCTACTTCCGGTTAAACAACGTTCCTTTTTCCCCTTTCCTTTCATGCATCTACCTGCATAGAAACCTACTTTGACAGCTCGGATACAGATTAAATCAACAATTAATAATGGTAATGTTTGGATATGTGCAAGCCAATCTCTAATTGGTCAAGTAGTTCCTCACGTAAAGTGTTCCCAAATTGGCAGTGTTCTGCTACTGTATCTTTTAAATCTCAGCTCAATATGCACCTATGCTTTCACACTCATTCTTGCCTCTCTTATGAAACCAGTATTCTTTGACAATTGCCAGAGGCTTAGATGCTAGGTGGTTTTATTAGATTGCTACAATTTCAATAAATGACCTAGACACAGGTTTCTCAGAAGCAGTTAAAGTAGCAATATTTGTTAGCCAAAAAAAATTGTTACATAGTTTTTAATAACAATTGTATGTCTAGGAAAAACAACAATGTATCCATTTTTCTTTTTGTTTCATTCCTGAACTGAAATATGGGGGGTTGAAGTCCCTACTGGTTAGCCACAACCACTATGAATAAATTCAGCATTTTATTTTTTTTTTTTTATTTGGAAATTGGTGACTGGATAAGGCATAATTCGCCAGAGCACATTTCTAGACATGACCCAGAAATTTTGGTGTGGTGTTGTGCTTTCTACCATCAGAAATGTGTGCTGCCACCCTCATAAGACATCCACTGCATAAATGTAGTTTGCCAAGTCAACAAAGTAACCAGGAGGAAGGAATTTTAATGTATTGCTCATGGCAACCATATGTATTGACTTGAGTCATTAATTATAACACTAGTAATTGAACTTTATATAGCAAGCATTTGAGATAAATGAAATATACTGATGATGAATGTAATTATGTGAGAGATATATTATTGCTATAAAACTATATGATGACATTTTTGCTCACTAACAAACTTTGCTGCTCTAAGCTTTGTAGCAAACTAAAGGTCTGGCACTGAATTCTGACACTTGCTAGCTAGTCCACAGGCATAAGTAAAAAAAAAATTGCTCCATCCGCTCCACATTTATTGTCCAGCTCTGGGATGATTTATTAAAATCCTAAATATTTACAATTAAATAGATCACGATTCATTTTTTCCTTTGTTTTCTTTTTTTTATGGATTATGCATTGTGATGCAGTACATCTTCATTATGCTCCCAACACCCGTTGGCCCCATCACAACCCTGCAGAAGCATAGGTTTTGGCAAGGGCCGGGATAAGATTTGAACCAATCTCCTCTTGCCTTAGATTTGTCCCTTAAGACATCAGTGTTCTGCATGTTCTAATTGCTGGCTGCTCCTCAGGGAGAGGGGTAGGGTTAACAAGCAACACCTAAGCCCAATAAAGGGGGAGGTAAACAAGGGGAGAAAATCTAATAGGGTTTCCAATTGTTTAACCAGGTGAGACACACTAAGTGCAACCTGGGAGTACAGGAAAGTTAAGTGACTTGCTCAGGGTCACACAGTATGCAAGTGGGGGCTGTGGGATTCAAACCCAGGTCTCTAGATTTGCAGCTCAGAGCCTTAAACCACTGCACTATACTGCCTCCTGCAAGGTTTGTTTTTGGTTTTGAAGAGTTCCAAAGAGACTGAACTAAGAAGGATGATTAAAGCTGAAAGCAAGCTCTTTTGTTACTTTTGCTGAAGTAAACAGTTTTCACATAAACTAAAAAAGTGTTCTCTCTCTGAGTCTTCCCCGAGAAACCATCCAGTTCACTAGCCCATCACATGTGGTTGTCTTAGTAGTGGGATTGAGCATCCCCTTGTCTAAATAGGGGTAAGATGGACTCAGACAAAGCACTGAAATGGCTGGCAGAACAGCAAGTGCAACAGATCCAGATGCAAAGAGTCAGGATGGCTCAGCAAGCACAAAAGCAGGCTCAGAGAGACCAACAGCAGGCTCAGAGAGACCAGCAACTGGCAAAACAGGTCCAGACACAAAGGAACTGGATGACCCAACAAGTGCAATTGCAGGTTCAGAGAGACCACCAACAGCAGGAGTTTATGAAGCAGGTGCTGCAAGCATAGAAAGAAATGGTGTCCCAGCTGCAAGTCACAGGGAATCCAGTCACCGTAGGACCCCGCCCCATGCTAACAAACCTTATGACTTTCAAGAGAGTTGCCAGTACCACTTCCTGGCCATGAGAAAGCTGTGCTACTCACATTGCACCTGACTAGAGATGCCCAAGCTGTGTACAGAAACCTAAATGATGCCACTGTCAGAGCTTATGATCAGGCAACGGCAGTTATCTTAGAAGGGGTTGAAATAGTCAAAGAGAGTTTCTGATGGACATTTGCACCTTGGATTTTAAGGTTAGAACATGTCCTAGAGTACTGGCACAAAAATGAAAAGACATGGCTACTTGGTGGTTAAAACCAGAGGTACACACTAAAGATGATTATGGATTTGATTTTACTGGCACAGTACCCTATTTTGCCTGACCAACAATATAATTCATTCTTCTCTCCCCTCCTCCCTTTCATCCATGTTCACCCCATTGACTCCTCCGGTCCTCGACTTCAGCTTGGTCACTGTCCCTAATTGCTCCAACAAAATGGGTGAACTTGTTTTCTCCATCTACACTCTCAAATTCTGGAACTCCCTTCCATTTTCCCTTAGAAGCTCCAGTTTTCACCCTGCCTTCAGGCATGCACTCTTTACCTCACCTCCCTAGACACATGTAAATGTCTTTAGTTCATGTATTACACCTCTTTACTTACTCTAGTTCATGGAACATACCTCTTTACTTGTTGTACTACTATCCCCTTCCCCATCCCATACCTTCATCCTATGCCACCAGTACTGCTGTTATGCATTTATGTTACTGATCTCTGCAAGCTGTTTTTATCTCTTTTGTACCATAATGTTCATGCTATGTATGCCATCACTTTTGTGCTAAGTAATTCTACTGTCATGTAAGGTTGTTGATCTCTTTATGTACTGCATTGTATCAGCTCCTCCATGTACTATTGTTTTTTTTATTAATTAAACGTTATTAAGTTTATAACATGAAAAGAAACAAGACAGGATCACGTAATACAAAAATGCATAGTAACAGTAGCGTAATGCGATACGTCTCCTCCATAGTCATTAGATTCTGTTAGGACTTGGACTAGGTTGTACTCAGTGCCAGTTGGTCATCTGGAGGGAAGAGGGGTGGGTGGAGAGAGGGTTATTGGCATGAGATGGGGGTGGGGAATGGGATCACTGTACTCACTCTGATTGGCTGAATTTATAATATCAAGTTTTGTTTTTCCTGTGACTGCCTTTATCCTGTAGTTCCTTGATGTGTTTTTGAGGGTGTGGGTGGTCATTATGTAAGCAATAATACCCAACAGGGTGGGTGGTATTGTGCTATACTGGACTGCCCAGGGGCGTAATGAGGCCCGACACCGCAGGCGGAGGGCCTTATAGACCCTGGAAGGTCCAGTATAGCACAATGCCGCCCACCCTGGAGGGTATTATTGCACTTAGAAAATGGGCACTGTAAAAACTATAAGTTTAATAACAAATTAAGTATAAAATTAGTTTAATATGAATGTTGTAATAAAAAAGTTCCTCCACATGGATTTGAATGCTTTTTTTGTTGTTTTTGTTTTTGTTTGCTGGTCGTCATTGTTATCCCCCCTTCCACACACACACACACACAGGAGCTGCTCGTTTGCTGCCGTGATAGAATGGAAAGATGATTTCTGTTACACAGACACCTCTGATAGCTCAGCGTGTGAGAGCAGACAGTATGCTGCTTGCTATCTCTGGAATGCCCCATCAGCAATCACGGTAAACTGTGTACCGCGCTTGAGGGAATGTTTTCTGTGCAGTCATGTGTGGCAATATACTCCTGGAGGCACTTGTGAGAAGTGGCTTATCTGATTTATTTAGTTTAAAAAATGGGAAAGTGATGGAGATCAGGAGCTGTTGCCGCCCCTCATATAGGCCCTTTGTTTCCTTTGTTTGTGTCACCCCCCTCCTCCAGTGGCAGTACACTTTACTTTCAAACTGGGACTAGGAGCTGTTACAATTGGCATGAAAAGACCGAGAATGTCAAAGCACCGTCGGCAAATTGAGCAGAACTGCGGGCTCGGGGAGTGAGGGGAGACTGGGAAAATGATGGCATGAGGGAAACAGTTTATTTTTATTTAAAAGAAAGCTTTGGCTGGTGCTGGAAATATAGGGAGGGGGTGACACTGAGCAGACGAAATTACGGTTGTGATCCCGCTACAGAAACTGTTTTCATTTTTTTTTTTTAACTGTTTTGGGACCAGGAGCGCGAATGGGCAGACGGCTGAGGGAAGGGATGCAACAGCACAGTCAGCTCTTTGAGAATTATACTGTCAAGTCTGTCAGCAATCAGGGCAGCAGCATGTACAGTAAAAAAAATTAAAAAAGTAACATGACATGAGAGGGATGTTGGTGTTCGGTTTCATTTAGGTGGCGCTGAGCTATGGAGCCTAGATGGGAGCAGCAGAATCTCTCGCTAAGCGAGAGAAACAAAATGGTGTCTCCAATAAACTGAAAATTCTAAGGGGCAGGGATTTTTCAAGGTAATCAGGCAGCCAGAGATTGGAGCTCATTATTTCCCAGTGTCTGTTGCCTAATACTGGACCGGGTAGTTCATGACATTAGCCAATCAAAAAGGAGAATGCTCTCTACCCATTTTCTAACATATGATAAGTGCAGGGGGGGAGTGACCATCGCTCAAGGTGTGATTACTGTCTCGTAGGACACTAATTGCATACCATACCTATGTTAACATGGGAGGATATGGTGATAGGAGCCCAGGTATGCAACTGTCATCAAGCACTGAGGGTGAGCAAGGTGTAAAGAGGTTCCCAGACCTTCTGAACCTTTGTTTTGGTATTCAACATGCTGGCTATAATGCGTTTAGCCTGCAAGGCAAATAATATTTCCTGATATCATTCTCGGTACATTGGGATAGATTGGTCACACCAATGCCTGAGGATAATTTTCTTTGCACATGCAGCAATCTGTGCGATATATGGTTTCTGATTACCAATCAGGCCCCTATCATACTCCCCCAGAATGCAGGTCTCTGGTGTAAATACTTGACCTAGCCCCAGCAAAGGATCTAAGTACAACCTTATGGTACACCAAAAGGGCACGACCTTCTCACAGAACCAAAGGATATGTGGCAAGGTACCTGTATCCTTCTGGCAGTGCATACATAAATTTGAAGCCAGTCCACCCATCTTATGCAACTCTTTTGGGGTATAATACATGTTGTGCAGAATCTAGAACTGCATAAATCTGTAACAATCTCATTTAATGTATTTATATGTGGCCTTCCAGATACTCAACCAATCTCAAGAACCCTGCGGAGAGGGGAGGGCCTGATCCCAGGAATACAAAAAAATTCAGAACCTCGCTCCGCAAGGGTCTCTTGTAGTTTTGCATAAAAAAGGCTACTATATGGGAAGATGGGGCATCTAGGGAAAGTTGTAACAACTTATCTCCATTTTTATTTATTTATTTATTTATTTATTTGTAATATTGGAAGACCTTTCAGCGTGAACTCTTTTACAAAGGTTCCATGTCAGGGTGGACAAATAATACAAGACACAAATACAGTATTTATAGGGTTCAGCACATATACAGTAGTTTCAGAGTTCAGCACATTAGGCAGTTAAAGAGCAGTACATGAGAACTGTAGACAATCAGTGGAAAACAAAACAAAGTAAGAGGATTCAAGCTATGTCTAGGATGATACTCTGGGTAGCTCAGCCCTGGAGACCACCAAAATCCACTGATAGACTATGGTTGAGAAAGTGGGTGGGGGGATTTGGGGGGGCAGCACACAAGAGTGGCAAAGAGGATTAATAGGCTACTAGTGCTTCTGACTAGGCTGGGATGGGGGCAGGTTTTTCTAGGTATCCGTGCTGGGTACTACCTGGGGTGTAGGTTTGTCTTTCAAGTAGGGACTGAGAAACAGGTGCATTTTGAGCTAGACTTTAGGTGCTGTTTGAGGCCTGTTTTGAACTGTGGCAGGATGTGTGTTTGTAGTTTCAGTGGGAGTTAATTTAGCCAGAGGGGGGCTCGGTAGGAGAAAGTGCGCTGCCCAAGTGAGGTTCGCCGGAATGGGATGGACAGTGCTCCATTCTTCCTCCCTCTGGTGATGTGGGATGAGAGAGAGGCCTTGAGCAGGTTTTCTATGCAGGGCGGGGTTTTTCCAAGGAGTGCCTTCTTACCCAGGAGACAGGTTTGGTATTTGATCCTGTCTTTTAGGTTAAGCCAGCTTGTACGCTCATATAGGGTGCAAGTATGGAGTGTATTGGTCTGCACAAAGGGTCAGGCGGCATGCTTTATTTAGTGCAATTTGGACCCTGTTGAGTGCAGTATCAGTGGCAGCTCCATAGAACACTAGCCCGTAGTCTATCATGGGGAGTATGGAGCCAGAGACTGAGATTTGGAGTGCTTCCAGGGAGAGGGATTTCTTATGTCTATAGAGGACCCCGATCTTTCTATTTACTGATCTGACAAGGGAGTCAATGTGGTTCATATAAGTGAGAGAGTCATCAATGGTGACCCCTAGGTACTTAAGCAATTGTACCTGCTCAATCTGCTCACCAGCGTTATTGGTGATTTTGAGGGGAGTGAGCCTGCGTTTATTGTAGGGGCTGGAATGAAGCATAGCCTTGGTTTTCTTGTAGTTCAGTAGCAGCTTTTGCCTACAGAACCAGTCCTCAAGTTTGTTGAAAGAGGTCTGTAGTTCTGTTTGTAGGGCAGCCTGGGAGGTGCTGCTACTCAGCAGCACAGCATCGTCCGCATACAGGATGAGTATGACCTAGACCACAAGCCTGTACCAAAATGGTGGAGTAACATATGTCTGACCTGAAGGAATTTAAAAGCTATGGAGGGGGGCCAGGCAAAGTTCATCTGGACCTCAGGAAAAGTAAGAAGCTTACCAGCCTATACTATATTTTCTACTGCAAGGGTCTCAAGAAAGGGCCATGCTCACTGTGTGAGAATTTTTCCAGCAATTTTCAGGTTAGGATTCCCTAGGATGGGCTGAGAAATCTCTTGACAGGGATCTAGATTTAAGAAGAGGCAGAGTTGCTCATGAGCATGAAGGGAGTTACCAATGGGGGTAGCCTTAAGGGCTTCAGGGATCATTTTTAGGGGACCATATAGCAGAGCCCGAAGATCCAAACCCAGCTGCAAGCATAAAAAGCCCTCAGTATTCAACCAATGTGGTGTATATGGTAGACCCTGTTGTGTCAACCTAGAGTGACACCAATAAAATTTCGGGAACAGTGAATAGCCAAATAGTACAAATATACATTAGGGGCCTTAAGGCCACCAGCTTCCCTCAATCTCATAAGTTTTGTTAGGGCTCTCCTAGGAGGCTTACCAAGCCAAAAGAATTTAGAGAAGATCCTGTTAATATTAGAGAACCAAGTTTCAGGCAGGTTTGGGTTAAGCATAATCAGAGGATAGAGAATCCTAAGAAGAACATTCATTTTGACAACGTTGAGACGGCCCAACAAAGACAGGGGCAACAAGGACCAACGTTATAGGTCGGTTTGAATTTGGCCCACAACTTGATTTAGGTTGTAGTGCCTCATTTTGGCGAGTCTGTACTAAGGAGGATCCCCAAATATTTAAGTTTGTCCCTAACCCAGAGGAGTCCCAAATGATCCAGACTTGCCCGGGTAACAGTGACATTCAAGGGCATTACCTCTGTCTTGGATCTATTGAGTTTATAATTGGAAATAGTACCAAAATGGGCAACTATATCCAATACAGTTGGTAAAGAGGTAGCTGGGGATGTCACATGGAGAAGAACATCATCTGCATACACGGATAACTTGTACTCCTCTGGGCCTAGAGGAATGCCACGGACTTGAGGGGACTGATTAATTTGTCTAATTAAAGGCTCAAGATATAAACTGAATAAAAATGGAGAAAGAGTACACCCTTGGCGGGTTCCTTGTTGTAAGGGAAATGAGTTAGAGAGAACACATGCTAAGGGATGAGTATAAAGGACCCTGAGCCAGCAGAGAAAGTCAGAGGGAGTGCCATATCTCGTTAGAAGGCTGAAGAGATACTCCCAGGATACCCTATTGAAGACTTTTTCTGCATCCAGGGAGATCAAAACTGAGGGGTAGAGGAGTCCCTGGATGTGGAGATAAGATGCTGCAGTTTTCTAAGATGGTCAGCAGAGACTGTCCCAGAAACAAACCCCACCTGCTCCCTACTGAGAAGGCAATCCCATACTGAGTTCAACCTAATGGCTAAGATTTTATCCAAAATCTTTAGGTCTACATTAATTAATGAAAGGGGTCTGTAATTGGCCATTAAGGATGAATCTCTACGCGGTTTAGGGAGGACCACAATAGTGGCAGCTGTAAATGAAGAATCTAAGAGGTGGTGGGAGAAGACATACTTATACATATCCAGGAGATACGGGTCAAGTAATTTTTTACATTTCTTAAAATTAGAGGAAAAGCCATCAGGGCTGGGAGATTTGTCAGGGGTTAGGGAGTCTATTGCTGTGTAAACCTCTGCTAGTGTCAAGGGGGCCTTAAGTAATTCAACTTGCAAATCCCATAAACAGGGTAGCTCCAGATCTTGCAGGAAGGCCTTGAATTGGGAAAGATCAAGGGAGACTGGAGCATACAGGAACTATAAAAGGCCTGAAACTGAGACATGATAGCTCAGGGAGAAGTGGCTAGGATACCAGAGTCTGACTGGATAGATGGAACAATCTGGTATGCAATCTAAGTCTGTAGGCATAAAGTGAGAAGTCTTCCTGTCTTTCCCCCTTGATCAAAATATTTAGACTTGGTTTTAAGGAGTAGGTAACATAGAAACATGGAAACATAGAATTTGACGGCAGATAAGGACCGCTTGACCCACCCAGTCTGCCCATTTCCCTACCTAATGGATAAGCTGCAGATCCTAGTTAACCAGCAGCCTACTTCTTCCACCCCCAACCCCTAGAATTGCCTTATGACTGTCCCATGCAGGCTTGAATTCCACCACTGTTTTTGACTCCACAACCTCCTCCGGAAGGCCGTTCCATGCATCTACAACCCTCTCTGTGAAAAATACTTTCTTAAATTACCTCTGAAGCCTCCCTCTATCTTTCTTAAATTGTGCCCTTGTTCTTGCATACCTCTTTTTTGAAAGATGCTACCTCTTGGACTTTGTTGATTCCCTTGAGGTACTTGAAAGTTTCTATCATGTCCCCCCCTTCCTCCTTTCCTCGAGGCTATACATATTATGCTCCTTAAGTCTCTCTTCACATGTCTTCCAGTGCAGACGCTGCACCATTTTAGTTGCCCTCCTCTGGACAGCTTCCATCATGTCTATGTCTTTGTGGAGACTAGGTCTCCAGAACTGCACGCAGTACTCCAGATGGGGTCTCACCAGCTGTCTGTACAGAGGGATAATAACTTCCTGTTTTCTACTGGTGATGCCTCTCCCTATGCATCCCAGTATCCTCCAGCCCTCCTTGCTGCCCTCTCACATTGCTTGCCCACCTTTAAGTCATCTGATATGACTACCCCAGGTCCCTTTCCATTTTTGTTGTTGTTAGTATCTCACCCCCATTGTGTACTCTTCCCTGGGTTTTGTTTCCCAGGTGCATTACTGCACTTCTTAGCATTGAATCTAAGCTGCCATACATTTGACCATTCCTCTAACCTTGCCAAGTTCCTTCTCATCCTTTCCACTCCACCTTGTGCATCAACTCTGTTGCAGATCTTTGTGTCATTTGCAAAGAGACATACTTTTCCTTCCAGTCCCTCTGCAATGTCGCTTATAAAGACATTGAAGAGGACCGGTCCTAATACTGAACCCTGTGGTACCCCACTAGTAACCCCCTTCTTCAGAGTGGACTCCATTTACTATTACTCTCTGTGTCCTATTCTCCAGCCAATTCTTTACCCAGGCTGTCATCTTGGGACCCACTCCCAGGCTGGCTAACTTGTATATTAATCTTTTGTGCAGGACTGTGTCAAATGCCTTGCTAAAGTCTAGGTAGGCCATGTCCACAGCCCCTCCCTGATCTACTACTTTGGTCACCCAGTCAAAGAAGTCTATCAGATTTGTCTGGCATGACCTTCCCACTGTGAATCCATGCTGCCTTGGGTCCTGTGCCCCTCTGGCCTCTAGATACTCGACAATTCTTTTCTTCAGAAGTGATTCCATCATTTTTCCCTATCACCGAGGTTAAACTAACAGGTCTATAGTTTCCTGCTTCTGCCTTGCTCCCACTTTTGTGAAGGGGAATCACATCTGCCCTGCTCCAGTCCTCAGGTACCATCCCATTCTCCCATGATTTGTTAAAGAGGTTAGTCATGGTGTCACTAGTTCTACCCTTTTTAGTTCTTTTAGATTTCTGGGATGAATCATCAGGCCCCATTGCTTTGTCCACCTTCAGTTTTAAGAGTTCTTTCAGAACCCTTTCTTCTGTAAATGGGCTGGTATCAACTTCTGTATCCAGAGTGTTTCTACTGTTTGTTTTAGGTAGGGTTACCACCTGTCCCTATTTTCGCAGGACAGTCCTGATTTGAGCAGCTGTGTCCTGCAAAAAAACATGAAAAATGCTACATGTCCTGATTTTATAGTAGTAAAAATATTTTCTAATTTTCCACTAAACATTGCAGAAAACTATAATACCATAACTAAAATACCTTAAAATGATAAGAAACAATAGAAGCAACTAAGAAACACAATACTTAGCCTTAATTCTGATTATGTAGAGAAAACAAGTCTGTTGTATTGGTTGAGGTTATTTGCTGTCCTGCAAAAAATCACATTTCAATAAGAAATGTCCCACTTTGGGCTTCTTAAAAGGTGGTAACCCTAGTTTTAGGTACCTCCCCCTCTCCCTTTGTAAATACTGAGCAAAATATTTGTTTAGTATCTCTGCCTTTTCGTGTCACCCTCTGCCCACCCTCCCTCCCCTTTATTAAGCCTCACTATCCTCCTTGGTCTTCCTTCGCCTCCTTGATGTACCTATAAAAGGTTTTATCCCCTTCTTAACTGAGTTGGCTATCTTTTCTCGGGTTTGGGCCTTTGCTGTTCTGACTGCCTTCCCAGCTTCCTTTGCTTTAATTGATACAGTTCTCTGTCCTGCTCCTTCTGTGATTCCTTGTACTTCCTGAATGCTTCCTTTTCTCTTGAACCTTCACTGCCACTTCCTTTGAGAACCATAGTGGTTTCTTCATCATTTTGTTTTGTTCATTTGCTTCACACAAAGGCTTGTTACCTCTGTGACAGCAGTTTTATTATTCCCATTGTTCTTCCACCCTCCTTCCTGCCCATTTGCTAGTGCATTTCCTTGAGCACTCACCCATTTTAGCAAAGTCTGCCTCCTAAGTCCAGTACTTTTGCCTTTGTATGCTTGACTCTATTGCCGTGTTTATTGTGAACCATACTGTTCGATGGTCACTAGTTCCTTGATGGCTACCCACTTCTACATCTGTGATCTCTCTTCATCTCCATTTGAGAGAACCAGGTCTAAGATTGCTCCTCTCGAGTGGGCTCCAATACTAGTTGTCTAAGGCATGCCCAATGTAGGGCATCTAGAATAACCCACTCCTTCAAAGTGGCTGCTGCAACTGCACTCCAGTTAACATCTGGCATATTCAGATCACCCATCAGCAATATCTCCCCTTTCTGCCATTTTAAGTATACTTTCTATCATTTCCTTGTCCATTTCCTCCCCCTGAGAAGGGGGTCTGTATACAACCCCTGTGCGGATTGTGGTGCCATTGCCGGTCTCCAAATTTACCCACAGTGCTTGTTCTCCTCCCTGTTTTCCTTTTTGTTCTGTTTCTTTGATTCTTTCCCTTATGTAAAGAGCTACTCCTCCTCTTTTACCCTCCCTGTCCCTCCTGTAGATAGTGTATCCTGGTATGTTTACATCCCAGTCATGGTTTTGTGTGTACCATGTTTCTGTGACTGCCATGATATCCAGATGTTCCTCTATCAAGGCCACTAATTCAGGAAGCTTGTTACTCAGACTACGGGCATTGGTACTCATTGCTCTCCATTTTTTTATGGCTTTACCTTCTTTTGCAGCATCCCCCACTGACCTTTCTACCTCGGTCTTTTTCTCATTTAGTACCCTGTTTTGTAGGGAGAGGCTGGGATTTTCCTGCAGCTTATCAGTGCCTCCCCCCTTGACTAGTTTAAAAGCTTGCCAATGAAGCATTTAAATGGATTGCTCAAAAGACTTGTTCCCTTCCTGGACAGATGCAGACCATCCTGCCAGTATAGGCTGGTGTCCCTCCAGGTGGAACCCTAGTCCCCAGTGAAGCCAAACACCTGCCTTTTCCCAGAGGGAGGAGAGGGTGGCTGGGGCTGCTTGTTTCCCCCCCTCCAAACGGACTCTTGCAAACTTAACTTTTTGCCAAATTAAGCAGTGAACCTCGGGGTTGAGGTGCCGGGAAGCTACCACGAGCCGGGTGGACCTCCCCCGAAGAGCAGCGCAGCACAGGATTGCCATAGCCGCTACCAGGAGAGAGACACAGAGGGCTCGGCTACAAGGGGCCGCTTGCTTTATCTCCGCCCCACTGAACAGAAATCGCATCAGAGCCCCTGCCCCTAACCGCTCGTGGTGCCAAATTTGAAAAAGGCTACTGAGCCTAATTGGTTGAAGAGCCCATGACGCCCTGGCAGCCTGGACAAAAGGCTTGGCCAGAGTGCCGGTGAATCAGCAGCACAATTGAACTTTTCCCAGGGGGAAGAGAGGGTGGCTGGGGCTGCTCATTTCCCCCCCCCAAAGGACTCTTGCAAACTTAACTTTTTGCTGAATTAAGCAGCGAACCTTGGGGTTGAGGCTCTAGTATGCTACCATGAGCCAGGCGGACCTCCCCCAAAGAGCAGCGCAGCACAGGATTGCCATAGCCACTACCAGGACAGAGACGCAGGGGGCTCAGTTACAAGAGGCTGATTTTTCTACCCAACCCATTCCCTCTTCCCATTAAAAGCTCCCTGACCATGCCCACCTCGGACAGGGAGCCAATCAGGGTAGAGGCAGCACATTCAGTGCACCGCCCCTTTTTGTACTTCTCCAATAGGGAAACCTGTTACATTATCTACAAACAAGCTAACCTCTTAGTTGGAGAGTTGATCAGGTTTAACCCTCTTTCTTGCTGAATCCTAAGTTAAAGTGTCCAACTTGAATCCTATTCAGGAACAGGATGTAATAGCTATCGGTTATTATTGTTCTCTTCCAGGCACAACAGTGGCACTAATAGGGCCCCTTGCAACTTTCCTCCCCTAGGGTGAAATACTGTACATGCATAGACTAGAATGTTTGCTTGTTGACCATATATGTAAGACTAATTAATTTGTAACTACTGCACAGCCTGCACGATTGCCTCTTACCAAGATCCTGACTGTATATATAAATAGGGAAGCAATCCCCAAACGAGACCCTTGCCAGTCTCCAGCAACTTCCTGGGACAGACTAAAGCCTCTGCACAGTGCAGACTGATGAAATATTGAAATTAACTGACAACTTGATTATAGGGGCATTGATTGTAACTGGTGTTCATTGACCTGAGCCTGCCTGAGTATTGAGGAACTACTTGCACTTGATTATCACTGTGCTATAGATGGTATCTTAGCCTGTTAGCCAGCCAATTTCTGGGTGGCACGTACTCAGTTAGGAGGCCAGCACCTGAGAAGGTACTGCATTTCTTACTTGCTGCTCATGAACAGGCCTGCCTACCGTAGGGGGTGAGCGGCACATACCTGCCCTACATTAGGAGTCAGTCCCAAAGGACCTGGTCTCTCCCCAGACCTGTCCCTCACACTAGGGACTCAGTGTTTCTCGAGTTAGGGGACTGAATAGTAGCAGAATGCCCTGAACTCAGAGAAACTACGCTAAGATATATGCCTTTCCCTCATCCGAACTTTCCCTCCTTGGTAAAAGGTCCCTTTCCTATAAGGATGCCTATTAAGCAGGGTCCACCCTATCTTTACAGCCCAATCAGAGGGCCACTCCTGGCCACCCTGTACATCCTGTTTCTACTCTGGGTTGATAGGCTAATGAGCACAGGAGCATCAGACTCCGAAGTCCTCTTCCACCGAGACCCCGCCACGCCCCCACTGGCAATGCTTAGCCCCCACAATAGGATGCAGTCTCTTCTGATTGCCCACGAATTCTAAAGAAAAGGTATTGGTACTTGACCTTATTTTTCACTAAGCAAAGACCCGGCACTAATCTACTCCCCCTCACTCGTCTCCCCTCACTCTGCCTCATCGCCGCCCTCCTGCTCATGGCAGGTGACATCCAGCCTAACCTGGGACCCCCCCACTAACAACCTCTTGATTTCCTCCTCTCAGAACCCACACTGGGCATCCACTAAGGGCATGCATATTGCACATATGAACATATGTAGCTTACGACCCAAGATGCATGAAGTACAAGCCTGGCTGGATCTGTGCAACCCAGATGTCCTTGCCATATCAGAAACCTGGCTCAAACCTCATGTACTCCCACATGAGGTCACAGCCCTCAGGTACCACTCCCATAGAAAAGATAGAGTGAACAAAAGAAGGAGTGGGGTCCTAATCTACACAAAGGACACCCTGAACTCTGTGCTGGTTAACCTGCAAAACACTACCAGCACGGAAGGTGACTCAGTCTTTGTACGCATCACCCTTGGCTCCTCCAAGCATCTCAATATCGGGTGCATATACAACCCTCCAAAGAATGCTCGTACATCGCTCGAGACAGGCCTAAAGGACCTCTCCAAGGAGGTCTCCTCTGAGACACTCATTCTGGGGGAATTTAATCTAAATTGGGCCACTAATGATAACCATTTCCTGAAAGATTTGGTACAGGAAGCTAACCTAGTGCAGGTTATCTCTGGGCCCACATGAATGAACCACAAAACAGGGAACCACTCCACACTTCATTAGGTGCTGGTGAGCAAACCCGACAACATTCAGGCAGCAAGCACCTTAGTGGATGCCCTGAGTGACCACTCCTCCATATTCTGCATCTGGAAAAACAGGGCTCCCAGGTTCCATCCAAGAATCCTGGCAGAAAGGGATTTCACCAACCTACCACCCGAACACCTATTGAACTACCTAAACAGCATTGACTGGAGCCCAATCAAATTCCTCCCCTCACTGGATGAGGCTGTGGCCTTCTTTCAGCTAACAATCCTTATGGCAACCGAACTCTTCGGCCCCATGAAAAAACTCCATACTAAGGGAAGCTGCTACAAGTGGATCACCCCAAAATCCTTAATGAAAACCGGGATAAAGCTTGGAAAAATAAGCCTCCACCCTACCAGCAGACCTGCTGAGCTACAAAACCCTCAGAAACAGGTGTAAGCTGGCCATCAAAGTGGCCAAAAGGGAGTCTGTCACACAATAACAGAAAAAGAATCTTGCAAACCCTAGACTTTTCTGGGCGCACATAAATGGGTTACTAAAGGGGAACAGCAAGACCGAACATGGCCCCATCAAGGTTAATGGTCTACTAACAAATGACGACACCAGCATCGCCATGGCACTCAACCGCCACTTCACAAACCTTGACCACTATAAGGCTGGACTGCCTCCCCTCCACCCGGCCCCCAGTGGGCTGCCACTCCCTAATCTGGACCGCCCAACCTTCCACATCAGACTGGTAAAACCCAAAGAAGTCCACCCATTACTAATGACTCTGAAAACCTCTGGATCCGGGGGACCAGATGGGATTCACCTCAGGATATTAAAGGAAGGGGTCCAGCCCCTAGTCAGACCCTTAACCTGGCTCCTCAAACAATCCTTAACAGAGGGCACTGTCCCTGATCTATGGAAACAGGCCCACATGGTCCCTATCTGCAAGAGAGGCCAGAGGGAGTCCACTAGCAATTACAGGCCAATCTCCCTACTTTGCTGCCTTGCAAAGACACAAGAGAGGCTGATCTATGGGCAACTCCAAGAATACCTGGAGCTCCATCAACTCCTGGCACCCTCCCAACATGGCTTCAGAACTGGGCATGGGATGGACACCGCCCTTACCAAATTCTCTACAGATGTCCTCAGAGAATTGGATAAGGGGACCCCGACTGGAGTGGTGTTTATCGGCCTATCCAAGGAATTCGACCTGGTCAACCATAAGCTGCAACTGACCAAACTGAGCAATGTGGGTCCAGACAGCCACTCCCTTATGTGGTTCGACAGCTACCTAAAAGGGCGCTCACAGAGGGTAAAATGGAAAGATGCCTTATTGGAGCCCCTACCATTAACAGAGGGAGTGCCTCAAGGGTCCATCCTTGGCCCTCTACTCTTCTCCCTCTTCACTAATGAACTCAGCGAGCACTACGGTGGGAGCTCAGTGGTCCAGTATGTGGATGACACTGTCCTTTATCATCCCTCCACCAACCTAGGAGACCTTAGCTCCTGGCTCCAAGAGGACCTGAGCTCCCTTGAGCAGTGGCTTGTCTTTAACAGGATGGTCCTTAACACAAACAAGACCAAGGTCATGCTGTTCAGCCCAAGATCCTTGGACATGACAGAAGCCAACATCTGCAACTGACCTCTGCATCAGGCAGTAGACTAGAGGTGGTGGCATCACTTAAATACCTGGGCCTCACCCTGGCTCAGGGTTTCACCCTCAAGGACCAAGTAACCAAAATTGTTCATGCGAAACTAGGCACCCTATACCGGTTGAAAGATCAGCTGATACCAGAAGCCAGGATCTCCATAGCCACCAGCGTCCTCCTCCCGACATTCACCTATGTGGCTCCAGTGGTCCAGGGAGTAGCTAGACAAGAGATGAATAGACTCCAGGTTCTATATAATAAGGTGGCTCATTTCATCGCTCAGGCAAACCCCAGGAACCATCACTGTGACACCCTATCCCAATTAAATTGGCCCTCCTGGGAATCCTGCCTCCTGTACCCCTTACTCTGCCAAGCTTTTAAATTAATCAGCCCAACCTCCCCCTCCCAGCCTCTCGGGACTTATTGCACTAAAGAACAACCCTCAGCTCCTCCGCACAATGGATAGTATGCTTCTAGCTGTCCCAAGGGTCAAAACCAAGGTGGGGAGGTAAGTCATTTGCCCATACTACACCCACCCTTTGGAACTCCCTCCCTCCTGGAGTCCAGGAAGCTCCCTCCATCAAAAGCTTCCATATGAGGCTTAAGGCACACATCATGCCTACCTCCATGTGCCATTGCTAAATAGTATGGATCCACCTCTTGGACACCTATAACTTCACAGCCCATTGCCCTCTGTGTGAAAAACTTGCCTCAGCACATTGCAGCTCATACCCCGCCAAGCAAGGGTAGCATCCATAACAAATGCATTAATGTGATGCTGAACTCAGCATATGTAACCTACTGACTGTACACCTATACATAATCCTTTATCATGAATGTCTCTCTATACCTACCATTTTGTGATGTGTCTTATGTTATGTATATCCCAGGTCACCCCTGAATAAAGGACCTCCGGGGCCCAGTGGGCTTACCCGGTCATCAAAATTTAATAAATAAATAAGGTGTTGTACTAAGCCCGAAGGGACTCCAGGTATTCCCATTCAGTCTGTGGAGAGGATGTAGAGAGTCTCTGTTCAGCCCCTCTAATCTGTTGCAAAAGAAGGGAAGTGGACTGAGAAAATTGCTTTTTGGGTATTGTGGCCAACTAGATAATTTCCCCTCACAAGGTATATTTAAAAGCTCCCCAGAGGATATCAAGCTTAGGCATTGTGGGCAAATTGAGGGAAAAGAAATGTTGAAGCTGGTCCACAACAGCAGGGTATTTCAGTAGTTGATTATGGAGGTGCCAGGATGTACTATTGCTTGTAACTTGTTTGAACTGTAATCTCCCAGGTCATGCCTGAAAATAGGCAATCCTGTCTAGTGCACTTACCCGGTTACCAAAAGCAAATAAATAAATAAATATTTTACCAGACTTGAATCTATGACTGGGTAAGTCAACATGAACAGATCACTCTATCCACAGCAGTAAAAGTTACAAAACATTACTTTGAGACTGCAAGACTAGAGGCCACTAAGAAGAACTGAACCTACTGTGAACCTCAGGCAGCAACCTGAGGAGAAGAACACAACACATTGTGGTTTCACATAGATACAGGATTACAGGCCTGCTTTAGGGTTGTGGGGGCCCCCATCAGAATTATTGAAGTCATGGGGCTTCTCTACTTGGCCCACCTTTAGCCCATGTGTTTTACTGTAGCCCACAAGTGCAAGATTTTATTTGTGATGATACTATAGGCAGGGAAAAATGGGCAGACAAGGTGGGCCAAGCAGTAGTTATCTGCCAGCAAATTTTTTATTTCTTTGTTTCTATGTATAGCTTTAGTATAATATAACCAGTAGTATTTTAAAAAATGTTTAGGAGGACACAGCAGTGTCAGTTCTTGGGGCTGTTCTTCTCATCCCATCCATTGCTGCCTTTCCACCTCATATTGACTGGATCATAGCTTGTTAAGGTATTTCATGACATAACCAAAATGATCTGCACAGTCCTTTACTGATGTCTTAAAAATATATTAAGATAAAAAAAGTTTAAAAATGAATAAGGTAAACTTCTCTGGTTGGGGCCCCCTTAAGCAGGGTCTCTCAGCAACCGCAGGGTTTGCTGGTGCCTAAAACCGGCTATGCTGTCAAGCCACACAAAGGCAAGGGTCTTGGATTTCAAGAGGGTGGACTTTGCTAGGGTGGGGATGGCTATCAAGGAAATCCTGGCAAGGAGAGAACCGGGGCGTTGAGGAGCAATGGATAAACCTAAAAGGAGCCATAATGGAGGTGACAAACCAGTGTATTAAGCTAAGAAACAAAGGAAAGAGAAGAAGAAACCATTATGGTTCTCAATAGAGGTAACAGAGAAGGTTAGGACCAAGACGTTGGCATTCAGAAAATATAAGGAGACTCAGAAGGAGGAGAACAGAGTGGTGTACCTGAATTTTCTGAAGGAAGTAGGAAAAGCTGTTAAGAGTGCAAAGGCACAAACAAAGGAAAGATAAGCACAGATGGTGAAGAGAAGTGATAAGACATTCTATAAGTGCATCAGTGAAAGAAGGAAGTCCAGGGGGAGAGATTGTAAGGTTCAGAGGGGAAGAAGGGGAGTGTGTGGAGGGGGACCAGGAAAAGGGATCAATACTGAACAAATACTTCTGTTCAGTATTCACCGAGGAAGGGGAGGGACATGGGCCAGAGCTAGGCATCAAAAACAAAGTAGAGAAGGAGGTGGACACCAGTCCATTTGCAGAAGATAGAGTCCTAGAGGAGCTCACAAAACTAAAGGTAGACAAAGCAATGGGACCAGATGGCATACATCTCAGGATTTTGAGAGATCTAAAGATGGAGCTAGCAGCACCACTGGCAGTCACGTTCAATGGATCACTCAGCACAGGAGTGGTTCCAGAAACCTGAAGGAGTGCACACATTGTCCCCCTATACAAACGTGGTAGCAGGGAGGAGACAGCAAACAACAGGTCGGTCAGCCTCACCTCAATAGTAGGGAAAATAATGGAGGCATTGCTTATGGAGAGGATTGTGAAACACTTAGAATCCAACAGAGCACAGGATCCAAGGCAGCATGGATTCCCTGCAAGACGATCATGTCAAATAAATCTGATAGAATTTTTTGACTGGGTGATGAAGGAGGTGGACCAGGGAGGAACAGTTGATGTCGCTTACCTTGATTACAGCAAAGCCTATGACACCACTCCACATACGAGACTGTTGAACAAGCTGGAAAGCCAGAATATGGGACACAAGGTGGTGAACTGGTTAGAAGCTGGTTAGAGGATAGGGAGCAGAGGGTGGTGGTAGATGGGATCCAGTCTGAGGAAAGGGGAGTGACCAGTTGGGTACCCCAGGGATCAGTCCTGGGACCATTCATTTTTAATGTCTTCATTAGTGAAGGAAGGTTTGCCTGTTTACAGATGACACCAAGATCTGCAACAAGGTAGACACTCCTGATGGGGTGGAGAGAATGAGGAGGGACCTAGGAAAACTAGAAAAATGGTGCAAGGAGTGGCAACTAAGGTTATTTATTTATTTGAGTTTTGGTAACCGGGTAAGTCCACTGAGACAATTACAGTCCCTTTTTCAGAGTCGATCCGGGAGTGCAACATGATGAAAGCGCATCTGTATAAATTGAAGGCATAGACAGTTCAACAAGTGGAAGTAAACAATAAATGATAGTAGTCTTAGATAACTAACACTAAAATTGTATCATAAAATACAGAAAAGCAAAGAAGAACAATATTTACACAACTGTATATACAAAATACATAAACAGCAGAGTATTTCAGTTCATAACCAGAGTAAACAGAAGAACATAAGATTGTCAGCAAATATAGTAGAGTAATCATACAATTGTCAACAGATAACAGAGGGAGCAAGTTTGTAACAAGTGCAGACATCGGTGCCCTTTATAGCAGGAGCATATAGCAGAGGCAGTAAGAAAAGAGAGCTAACAGGTCTTGAACTCAGAGAGTGTGACAGGACAGGACTGAGGGGGGGAAGGGAGTTCCAGTTGGTGACAGTAGCAAAGGGGAAGGACCTACACACAAGAGCAAGTCAAGCAGTGGGTCTTTGTAGGAGGGGGAGTGCAGCAGATCTTAGTGTACGTGGGGTAATTCTGTGGCAGATGATATCTCTAAGACAGGGAGAAGTATAAGTGTGAACTTGCTTAAACATGAAACACAGGGTGGAGAATCTTAGTCTTGATTTGTAGGGTAACCACCGCAAGGAGAAAAGGATGTCACAGTGATGGTGACAGGCACTGACCTCAAGGGTGAACCTCCCCACTCTATGGTATGCTTGTGTGAGAAGAGACATGGCAGTGGCACTGGTAGAGAGCAGTAGAGGGGCTCTACCATGCCGGTGCAACAAACAAGATCACGACTAGCATTATAGCAATGGGCTCCATGTTGGCCGCAAGTTGCAGTTGGCATGGAGCCACACAGTTTGGAGCTATTATTTACATCGGGGGGCTTTGCCCCATGAATCCCCCACACAAAGGCTTTCAGCTCCCCCACACCCCCCAAAGTAAAGGATTCTAACTCCAGGTCAGAGTTAGTTCAGGGAGGGGGTGCAGGTTGGGGAAAGTGGATGCCCCCTTCCAGCTGCACTTCTACAGTGGCATGGCGCTGTTGTCAATATCAACGCATGTCGCCATAGAAATGTCACTGTTAGGGTGGCATACCCAGCAGAGGAGCACTGAAAGTTAGGATTGGGAGGTGGGATGAGGAGGCAATCCGATGGCATGCAGCAGCAGTGAGAAAGGGCCGAATGCAATAGGTTCAGTGCAAAGAAGTGCAAAATTATGCACCTGGGCTGTAGAAAACCTGAGGAGAGCTACAGGGTGGGGGGGAGTTGCTGACAGTCACCAGGGAAGAAAGGGATGTGGGGATTATTATCTCAGATGACCTAAAGGTAACCAAGCAGAGTACAAAGTCTGTAGGGAAGGCCAGTGGCATGTTGGGGTGCATAGGAAGGGGCATCACTAGCTCAAGAAGGGAGGTGGTGATACCACTATACAAAATACTGGTGAGGCCTCATCTGGAATACTGTGTACAGTTCTGGAGGTTGCATCTATGGGAGGACATAGATAGGGTGGAGGTGGTTCAGACAAGGGCAAGTAAGATGATGCAGGGCTTACACCAGATGACATATGGGGAGAGATTGAAGGACCTCAATATGTATACACTGGTAGAGAGGAGGGAACAGAAGGATATGATAGAAACCTCCAAGTATCTTAAAGGCATAAACAAGTTGCAAGGGGGAGACACCTTTCAATAAGGAGGGGTGCAAGAACAAGGGGTTAATATATGAGATTGGAAGGGGGCAGGATAAGGGGAAAAGTGAGGAAGTTTTCTTCACATAGAGGGTGGTGGATGCATGGAATAGCCTACATCAGGAGGTAGTGGGAGCATTCACAGTGAGGTAATTTAAACATGCATGGGATAGGCATAAGGGAACCCTAGAGGTGGGAAGGAGAGGCCAAAACTGATGACCAGATAGGGACATCAGCTGCCAATGAAGGTAGAGAAACTGGGTAGACTGTATGGGCCTGGCGGTCCTTATCTGCCAAGAATCTTTATGTTTCTGTGTCTATGTTTCTAAGATCCCTACATATGAGGGGAGAAGGGACTTTGAGAGATGGGAGCAAGCATGCAGGTATGTGTAAGTGTTCAAATGTTAAGTTATTATGTATCCCTCCACTCCAGAAAGGTATAACCTCAACTGCCTTGTATAATGTCCCACATTAACATGAAAAATAAAGGCACCAAGCAACGCTCAGCAAATTTTCCGAAACATTTTATTGCACAATTGTCCAGCAAATAAAAAACAATGGGAGACAGTGCCATATAGTGCTGACCACACTCCTACAAGGCCCGACCGGTTTCGTGCATGTGCGCTTCCTCAGGGATGGCCTTGCACCACTAGTGAGTACAATGCCCAACATCCCAAGACCCTGATCTCTGATGACCCAAACGGGAGAGGTCACAGGTCATAGACCTGATAGTAACATTGTATGCTTTCATTGTGGTACAGTGGGACATAGTAGGTTTTATGGCTGAATGGACTGTAACTTCATAGTATGCACAGTTACAGCCCCTCATATTAGTCCCAGCACAAAACTGCACATACAATTCCACTGCAAGTTGGGGAAACCAAACAGCTATAGCTCTGGTGGATTTGGACTGGGGTCAGACATTGGTAGAAGAACTAGGTCAGTAGGGAGAAACCATAAACATTGTCTACATGCATGGAGATATCTGCAGATATCCTACAGCCCCAGTATGGTTAAAAGTAGGTAACTCAGCAAGAATGATGAAGGTGGAAATTTATAAAGCCTTACCTTGGTCAGTAGTTGTGGCCAAGAATGGAAAGGTTTCCATATCATCCTGCAAAGCAATATTAACAGTACATGTCCATAGGAGGCCACACAGAAAGAGGGAGTACAATATGTATTTCTCTTTACCTACTACAGGTTATTTGTGCATGAAGAAAATCAAGTAGTGCATACATGCCCAGTTCTTCTGGCCAGGTATATGGAAGGAAATATCAGAAATTTATGCTTCCTTTCCTGAGTGTCATTTGGTGGCCAACAAAAGTATAAAAAAAGGCCCCTTTGACACATATGCCCATTCAAAAGCATTTGGATTGATATGGTGGGACCCTTAATAAATAGTACATCTGGGTATCAGTTAATAATGGTTATAATGGATTATTTGATTGATTGATTGATTAATTCCACCCATTACCCTAAGACTATTTACTTACATTCCACTACAGCCTGGTGTAAACTGGATCCAATTATACAGTTTATACAGGTTCCTGGTTGGTAATTCTCAGTAATTCAATAAAGACAACACACTATTTATTTGCCAACTTAGTTGTAATTTATTGAGATAGTCTCAGGTAGCCTGCTACTACCCGAGTGTACCTGATACAATTTAATCTTACAGCCAATGGAACAATCCATGGAACAGTCCATTGGGGTGTTTCTAACATGCAATCTAGACAGCTAGTAATATTTGCATTACAGGGCTACAGCATCTCAGAGACACATGAAACCATATATCTCTGGATCCCCTGAGCAATCTATGGATAGTCTCAGACTGTAGATTGTCCGAGACTGCATCTTCTTGAAGGGGTGCTTGACATAACCATAGGTCCCATATTTATGTGTAGCAAGCTTAGAAAAAAAATGCAAGGCTGGAATTTCCCAAAAACTACCTCAGCAGATTTAAACACCGACAATATGTCATTCGACAAGTCATAAGATTCGGGTTCAAAAATACATTGGCCATAAGGCCGCGGTCATAAGATACTTTTTGACACTTTGCCAAGACATTCGTTCATTCTTAAATGAAAAAAACAAGTAATCAGGGTTTTTTTATTTATCAAAAATACTTACTTCAGGATACAGAAAACATGCAAGGGGATGTGCCTGTTTTAAAAAATACTCAGATTACAGATAAAAACCAGACAGTGGCCAAATTGGGGAACTCAATCTCAGGGCCAGCTGTGGTTACTAGCAGCTGCATTCTTATCTTAGCCGTAACCTTTTAAACAAAAACTGTTGAATAGGGCAATTCCAAGTTAGACCTCTGCTTTGTGCTTCTTGAATTATTTCATTTTCTTCATTTCAACCATTTACCTTTTAAAGTCTTACACATGCATGCACATTAACTGATATGGTGGTATCATTCATTTACTTAGCCATTTGCAGCCATTGACTAGCTAGCCATACCTATTAATTCATATGTTGGCATCATTTAGTCATCTATTAGCCATCTTCACCTTTTACTAGACCTTTAGCAATCTACACTAGTCATTTTACACCTTTCTAGCTCCTCAACCTTTTGGTTAGCCAACTACATATTGTTGATAAAAGTGTTGTCACTGGTCACTAAAACCTTGGCCACTGGTCACTAAGCTTTGGCCATTGGCCACTTTCAACAGTCCCCACCTCGAAGGTAAGAGGCCCCTGAGGGGCTTGAACCTTCACAAAAATAGAACATAAATGTAAAGACTAGTTATTAACTGAAGGTTTAAAAACCTAAATAAACATTTTTACTCTTAAACTGTTACCCTAGGTGAATAGGTATATGATTTAAAACTGGTTGCCAGCATACAGATAGTCAAGGCATTTATAAAAAGCATCCTGTTCTGGAGTTGGTACAGGGATGGTTGCAGATGGAACACAAATGGTGAGTTTATAAAACATAGTACAGAACTCAGGGATGTCAACACCACAATTGTAATATGCAAAAAGATGCTAACATGTGATACCACATATAACACAATATGACATAACAATATTTGTTAATGAAGAAGAGTTCATGGAATCCACTTTGAGAGTGGATAAGGTAGATGCTACCTTGTTTTGAGGTGTGGCACACCTTTGGAGCTTGATTGAAGACTCTGTTGATAATGTCTCTTGACAGATAGGTCATTATAAGACGCAGATGACCAGTTTAGTAACAGTCCATGAAATTAACAGTTTATAAGTTCATATAAGCAAGGCCCCTGGAATTCTGCGGTTCTGTTGTTGTGGAATTTGCCACAGAATTTGCATCATGCCACAGAATATATATAGTGCTGCAGAATTCGTTGTTTTTGGTGAATTTTCATATAAATCTACTGTTTTTCCATAGTGTCAGGCTTTCTTTCCCACCTCATTTATCTTGAAGACCCTCCTCTATGTTCAGCATATGATGTCATCGATGACATCACATCATATTTAGCCAATGACAGGACTGCATTCTGCCAGAGAAATGAATAAATCATGCCGCAGAAAATGCTGCCGCAGAAGTCAAGGAGCCCTGCCACAGAAATCAGAAAATTCTGCTGCAGAACACCAGGGGCCCTGCATATAAGTAACCACAAGTTGGTGTAGTTACAGTACAGGTGAAATGTCATTTGCAGAACAGTGGTAACCCCACAAGGCACATGGGGCAATGCAGACAGTAATTTAAAAACAAAACACCAGCATAGTAGAAAAGTCAGTGTTCATGTTGCTGGCTGCTGGATGGCTGATTGGCAGACACACTGGCCAGGGGTGGATTAGATTATGCATTGAGTCATTTTAATGGAGTAGCCACACATACTGGCATGGCATTTGTGTTGTGGTAGTTGATTATACCCCAGCACAAAGATTAACAGTCTATAAAAAGGTAACAGTTTACAATAAACCATTAAAAACACAGTCCGTATTAGAGCAATAGGTTTGTATAAAGTACCAGCCATGTTTGGAAAAAACAGCAGTGATGAAAATGGATGTCTTGCTTTAAGATCAATTGAAGAAGAATCTTCTTGCTGAAGTTAGGGGATTGCCCCTACCCTAGACTTAACTGCATAGTAAGCAGAAACAATAAGCATGATTGCAGAGTCTGAACTGACTGGACCTTTTTCAGTTGATTTAAAGTTCTACAAATAGGTGTAATTTTGCTGAAAACATTACACTTGCAGAGGTAATAATATTCTGTTTCATGTAGTAGTCCTTATGTGGAACCAATCAGGCACAAAGATAGTGATAACATCAAAGCTGTGGCATTTTTTTTTCTTTTCAGGAAAAAGATGAAGGTCTTGGCAACATAGATAAAAGTATTACTGCTGTTGACATGGAGATCTTACTGTACGTGTGCCACACCATGGAAACCTGCAAACTTGCAAAGTGTGTTAGAAACTGAGTTAAAAACACAAAAACAATCTTTTAAACCAATGTCTTTTTGTTCTCTAAAGAGTGGTGTGACAGAGCCTAAATTCTGGCAATTGGAAAGAGAAAAATTAAAATGGGACATCAGCTGCACACCTGGGAGTGCAGGCCAAGGTCCAATATACCATTTGACCATCTGTAAATCCATGACAATGTTATGGTTACACCCTGCCTTCAAATGGCAGAAGAGGCTATACAGTAATTTCCCTCTATCTGTTGCTAGCAGGCCTAACTGAGTCCTGAGTTACACAATCTTGTAATGTTACAATAACATGCTTCAAACATATAGTTCATAGCAATATGCCTGTTACACTATGCAATAGTGGGACACATATACTGTATATATTGTTGGCCTATGCCAACTAATAGTAGTGCCTATTGCACCTGTGACAAGTGAAAGGGTCTACCTTCTTTACCCTGTATAGTGAAATATTCCAAAGTACTGAGTGAGGTAAGGCTTGAAGCATAGGTTTGGAGCACAATCTAAATTCTGCATATTATAATTGTTAAGATTTAAAATGACAAAACCTGCATAGAGTGCACTTACTTTTCAGGGATACCTGTGAGTAATGAGACAAATGGAGTATTAATTTGTCTGGGGTTTTGCTTTGGAACATATTGTAGGGGTGGGTCAGCAATGCTGGCCCCAGTATTTAGGTTTGGTTATGAGCATTAAAAACATTTATACATGTGGAGCACTTTTCTGAATACACAAATGCTACAGTGTAGCAAGATGTATATCAAAACATTATAACCTAAATGTGAAACATAAGCATTTTTGCAATAAAACAATTTCAGGATTGAGCATAAGGCATAAAATACATTTTAAACACAGAACAAATATAGCCTGTAAGCTTAGTTCAGAGTCCAGGAACGTTAGAGTATTGTGAATTTACTTGTTGAACATAACCATGGAATAAGTTGCAGAGGGTGTGTGGAACAGTTCAAGTTTGTAAGTTGCAGTCCTTGGTAAAAATTACTTAGTTTTGGTTGAGATCATTATTGGAGCAATCCACCACTCTGTTTTTGTTAACTTGTAAGACTTTTCAGGGTCTGCGATGCTTTAGAACTTTAAAATTACAAAAATAAAGTTGCTCTTATAGAAAGCAGACGATTGCATCCATTGCTGTAAGGCTATGAGAAGTTGTTTTACATTTGTTTTGACAGGATAAGAAAGCTGAAGAGACAATCAAAAGAATGAATATATCGAAATACATACACAGCTCCCACCCCCCAGCTTAACTGATTACTTGCTGAGGGCAGAAGCCCTTGTACCAATGATAGGTATGAGGTTTAACTGTTTGCACTAGAAAAGCGGAATGACTTGGGTGGGGTTATACTGTTAAAATACCTTGTGTCTTTTTAAAACCTGTAAATAAGAAACAATTATTAGCAAATATACATTTTCTGGTATTTACCCCTATGGGGAGACAGTAATGTACCTTGCAGTCTTTGTGGGTATTACACTGGAAGGAAGGGTAGCTTACCCCCCTTCCAGCTCCTACTGGTGGAAGAGGCAGCTCAAAACTGTAGCAATAAAAAGGTTAGCTGTGGATGGTGACATGGATATTAACCCAGACATGGTCTGGCAATATTAGTAGCCAGTCGTGCAGCACCTTAAAAAGGTGTGCACTGGATAAATGGTAATGGGGTGGCCCCATTGCAGTCCTCACCTACCACACTTTAAATTATAACAAGATAATAATACAATTAGTTTGGTAAGTTTCAAACCTTGCTATAAAGATGGGGAACTTCTTTTTCTCTAGAAGAAAGAGAAGCAACGCACAGACAAACAACAAAAACAAACATACACAAATCTAAAAATAGAACAAGATTATTTTCATAGGATAAAAGAAGCCAAGCGACCCTGAGTTCCCTTATCCTAAGCATGACAAAATGTCAGCTGAGTTTATAAAAGATCCAGATTGATAGTAATACCGTATGTACGTATTTCTTAGAATGCATTTTAAAAAGAAAAAAAAAATGATTACACCATGGTCACACATAAAAACAAAAGCCATTGTTTATTTATTTATTTTTTTAACTGTAGATGGTAAACTCTCAAAAACAGCTATAATAGTTCTTTTTTTAAAGTGTACTGTGTATATATATATATATATATATATATATATATATATATGTATATAAAATAAAACAAAAGTATGGGGAGGTGATAAATAATTCTCCCCTTCCAGCTGGAGTCCCTTGCATAGTATGGGAATCACTTGATATTATTCAGGAACAAAGAAGTTGTGTTTACAACTGAATGTTTATTGCCTGTGTTGGCTGCAAGCCCAGAAGAAAGGAGGGGAAAAAAAAGTTTGTTCCTCTTTACTCAGAATGCCAGTTTTGCAATAAAAAGTCAAATTGCATGGTTCACTCTTGGTGTGCTTTCATGAAAACATACATTTTGTGTAAAAAGTTGTGCTTTAGGTAAGGAATACACATCAAGTTTGAACTGGTAGTAACATAAAATGTTGAAACACAAGAAGGTCAAATAACGTGCAAAAGGTCACAAAGTGTGCATGCAAGGGTGGCTCAAACCCAGCTATTTTTGTAGTGTCTTTGAACACTACTAATATTAAAATATCTTTAAATAATAATAGAGCATAAAATAAAACTGCTGGCCAAGACAGTACACACACGTATACATACACAAAAAGAAATACTTAATACAACATAAGACTGACATTATTTGACATCAATTTGCTGAAGTAATGCCCATAGTTTCATTAGAAAACTGTACGTGTTTTAGATATATGTGCTGCCTCCTACCTGTCTTGTAACACTGACAACCTTTTAAACCAACAAATTTATACATAACTCCATGCCAAATCTTTTTAGAACAAAAAAAATTTTTTTTTAAACACGTTCCAACTCCTTTAAACTACAGCACAACATACCATCTGTAAGTGGACACATCTAGTATAAAATAGTTACACCTTCTGTCGAATAGCCAAAATATGGCACTCTGCCATTTTGCAAAAAGTTTCTGGTTTTAACTAGAAGTATGATAAAGCCATTCATAGCTGTTAACACATTACATTTTCACCTAGCAAGTGGCTTGGCATGTTGTCTGCAAACTACAAATCTTTCTGCACATTGCAATCTATGACATCATATCTCTTCACCATCAACACTACCTGCTCCAACCAACAACTACATACAAAAGTTCTTCATTGACCCGATCTAGGCAGCACAAATGTTCCATTAAAAACAAAACTAATTAAAACAGTCCGATATTTTTTTACTGTAACATGTTCTGCACTAAAGGCAGTCAATGCTATCTTGCAACTTTGACAACAGAACATAATTACAGAACACAGATATACGCCGAAAACATGCGAGAGAGAGAGAGAGAGAGAGTTGCAGCATTACCTTGTTTAGTATATGTATTACAGAAATAAAACAGACAGACATAAAAAAAAAGTTAAATAAAAAAATAAAATTCAGACTTACCAGTGCCAAATTTTTTCCTTCTTTTTTTCTGATACACTGGTCCGATTGAAAAAACCGACTGCAGGACTTTCATGATAATCTCCAAATGCTGCAGCTATTAACCCTTTCAAGTGTTTCTTTTGACCAATTCAGTAACCTGTCAAACCAAGTATTTTCCCAGAGCTCTGGTTTGCAGTTTAAAAATCTGTAGCAGTACCAGGTACTAGGTTGAGATCCAACTGGTGGGGATCCTCAGTACCTGGGTTTGGGATCAAATGTTTCAGCCTCAAAGGAACTTGAAACTGATACAAAAACACTTGAAACTACACAGATAGAGAACATGGGGGCGAGGGATTTTCAAATCAACCCATCTGTAGTCACATCCACTGTGTATGCATCCACAGTGCTTTGTTCCTCTTTCTCTAACTGTTGCTTATCTAACGTTACTTAATCAGCTGCTGCTTTTCTACAAAAAGCAGCCTGAACTGTGAAAGCCTTCCTCAGCTCTGACAGTATATACTTCCCTTTTAAATTACAAGGACAGTTGCCCTTACTTGTTTGAGAGACTTTTCCTTAATACATCTCTCCCCATATCCTTAAACCTGGGGTCCTCCGACCCCCACATAAATATACATTACCCTTACCCAGCTTATAGCTGCTCCATAGACCTTTATCTGTAGGTTCAAGTCCGCTCGAACACTTAGAGTCCATTAGACTCTTTTTCCCAGCCCCACAGTTAGGTTATGACCCTTACCTGTGCGGACTCTGTCTAGATTAGAAAAAGCTTTACCAAATTACCAGAATTAAAACCAAACTAGCTCAGGGCAGGCTCGCCATTTTGTAAATTGGATCCAATTATACAGTTTATACAGGTTCCTGGTTGGTAATTCTCAGTAATTCAGTAAAGACAACACACTATTTCTTTGCCAAATTAGTTGTCATTTATTGAGATAGTCTCAAGTAGCCTGCTACTACCCGAGTGTACCTGATACAATTTAATCTTACAGCCAATGGAACAGTCCATGTTCAGTGGCCAAAGGATTGCTAAAAGTGTTTTTCTAGGTTGGGCTACAAAAGGAGATCCTAACAGATCAAGGCATCATTTTTCTGTCACAACATACAGTACGAGAGAGGTATGTGCTTTACTAAATGCTAAGTCTACCCAGAGATCACTGTATAAGGTCAGGCTAGTTGATTACAAAGTCTTACAACCAGACAGGAAAAATAAAATAAATTTACCATGCTAATTCGTTGAATTCCTGGAATGACAAGAAGGTATTGCACATTGCTCCAGTAGGTCTTACAGAGGCCTCAAGTCAGGTAACAGATGAGGACATAGAGAATGGAATCCTGCATTTAGGCTCTAAGATTCTAAAGGAACCAAACACTATCCCAGTGGATAACCAGCTCAACCAGACTCAAAAGGAAGAAGCCCAGAGGCTGGTAGAGAATGTTGTGAATATATTCTCCCTGAAGCCAGCATAAACCCATGTGATCCAGCATCACTTAGTCACACAGTTGTCCAGATATGCCAACAACCGTACAGACTACGGGAAAGAATCTGTGAGACAGTACAAGAGAAATCCAATCTATGCAGGAGCCTTAAGTCATTAAATAATTCCAAAGTGAAGAGACTATCCTACTGTGCTAGTCCTAAGCCAGACGAGACCACCCAGTTTTGTACACATTCCACAAAGTTAATGATGCATCCATTTTTGAGGTATGCCCTGTGCCAAGGGTAGTCAAATGTTTGGACCAGTTGGGGAAGGCCCATTAAATCAATACTCCAGACCTGACCAAGGGCTACTGTAGAATTGAAAAAGTACACACGGGGACAGGGGTGCTCTCAGTGCTAGTGTGTAACAGTAGTAAACAAAAATAATTGGCACGCTCCATCTCCTGTACTATAAAAATTGACACCTCCACTCCAGCTTCATTAATAATCCAAACTGCTTTATTTTATTGACAAAGTGCAGGATGAAAAAGCTGGAAGACTTCAGAAAGCCACCTAACATGTTTTGGATCTGTGCCCAGATCCTCTGCCAAAGGCATCCTCTGTCCCTGTGGCCTGTATGATGCAATTATGATGCAATATACCTGAATGATATTGTCATATTTCATCTTGATTTGGATAGCCAGCTGCAGGATGCGGGATTGTTCTTTAGTCAGTCATGCAGGTCTCATGGCCAGCACCATGAAGTGTGCCCTAGGGTAGCTGAAGGTAAAATACCTGAGGTATATGGTTGGGAACAGCCATTTAACACTCAGTTATTGGCAAAAGTAAAGGCCCTAGCTGACTGCCCCCTCCCAACTACCAAGAAGCAGGTTAGGTCCTTTCTCTGACTTGTAGGGTATTACAGCCAGTTTATTCCAGAATTCTTGATCATTGCTGCCCCACTGCCTGCCTTGACCAAGACGACCACCCTGAATAAGGTTCATTGGATGGACACATCATTGTCAGACAGCTTTTCAGGCCATCAAAAATGTGCTCTGTGTTTAAGGTCGGTCATGCAAAGTCCAGATTGCAATTCTTCCTTCATTTTGTATACAGATGCCTCTGAGGTGGAGCTGAGGGCAGTGTTATCACAAGACTTTGAGGCAGAGCTTCACCCCATCATATATTTATCTCACAAATTGTTGTCCTGGGAACAATGCTATGCCACCTTGGGAAAAAAGAATGTCTGGCAGTAAAGTGGGCAGTGGTTGCCCTGTGCTACTACTCGCTGGGATGAAAGTTCACCCTCGTCACTGATAATGCCACACTCAAGTTGTTATATTCCATGGATACCAGTGCCCTTTTTACCAGGTGGTATTTGATGTTGCAGTCATTTTCCTTTGATGTGTGTAACAGGGTAGATACAGTACATGGCTTGGCAATGCAGTTTTTTTCCTAGCGAGGATGGGTCTCTGATGGACCCTATAGAGTATGTCATGGGCATGGCTTTGGGGGGTATGTGATAGACTGTAATTATGTATGTCATGGTCCCTACACTACACAACCCCATCATAACCCATAGCAGCACATGATTTGCATTTGGTTTTGGAGATAGCCAGAGATACTGAAATAAGAAGGATGTGTAAAGCTGAATGCAAGCTCTTTTGTTTCTTTTGCTGAAGTAAATAATTTTCATTTAAATTAAACTGGCATCCAGCATGTTCTCTCTGTAAGTCTTCCCCAAGAAAACATCTTGGTTGCTACCATGTCACCTGCACCCATAGATGTCCTTACTTATTGCCAGCAGGTCCCTTGAGAGGAATTCTGGGACTTGGGGAAAATTCAGACTCTCTGTCAGGGGTCAACCTTAATTTGCACTAGCCAGCAGGGCAAGTTGATTCAAAATTGCACTAGCCCACAGGTGGTTGCACTAGCCCTTAATTATAATGGTAAATTGTGCTCACTTATACATGAAACAATGCAAGCAAAGCCAAGAAATACTCTGATTATTGCACATGTATCCTGCTCCCCAGCAGAAAAAAAAGACTGCAATGCCATCCATCACAGATAGTGAGCCCCCCCCATTGTTTTGTACCACAGGGCTCCCATATCTACAGGGATTCCTGTGTTTTACAGGGATTTGGAGGCATCTACAGGAAAACTCTTCCCATAGACTTGCATTGGTTATACAGGAAAACAGGGCAATTCAGCTTCCATAGGAAATAATGTAATCTACAGGAAAACACCGGAATATCACCCTGGAGTTACAGGGAAAATGCCAAAACAATATGGGAGCACTGGTACCATGGCTTCCTCTCTTCCTCTTTCTGCTCCCCCCCCCACACACACACACAAACACACACCAAACAGAGAGAGGATATCAGAACAGCAAATTTTCAATCAAGCAGTCCTAGCTCTGCGCACAAAATAGCTGGCATCATCATGAACCTCACCACACTGTCACCACCACTCACAGGGCAATGAACATAGTCAGGCAGAGAAAGACACTTGCAGTCCCCACCCTATAGTTATAGTCAACTGGAGACCTGCACTTTTGAAAGTTCTTGTACAGTCTCAAGTGAGCCAGGAGCACATCTAAGATTTCTTTGGGGTGGGGGCTAGACAAACCTAAGAGGCTTGGAAAATAGAAAACTATAACATTGTTATTTGTAAAAGCATTGATTTTAATATGTTCTGCCCCAACAATAACAGATTTTTCTTTAACATTGTCCTTTCATCAGCCCAGGGGAAACAGTACACAGGCATAACACTATACTATTTCTATTTCCATATAGGATGATCTATGCACCCCAGGAATGCCTATTTCAAGGTTTCAAATTATGTATTTTATCAATATTTATTTTTGTACCATACATGATCCAAAGCTTTGTTTTTAGGCTGAAAGGACATGCTGTGTAGGATAAGGGTGGAACTGTATGGATGGTGATGGCTGGCATGGTCCATTTAGGAGAGCTGGGTACCCCTTACACTTGCCAGTAATTGCAGCTATGGTTCTGTGGATGGTCATTTCAGAGTCTGGTCTGCAGTGGTGTGAGGTGCCCAGGGAAAGAACTGAGTTAAGAGATTTGGGAGAGGGAAGTTATGGTGAGGCTGGGATAAAACCCACCAACTGCAGGGCCAATCCTGTATACCTCTTTGCATTTTGTCACTGAAGTGTTGGATACAAACACTCAAAATGTAGAGAAATGAGGGGCACTGGTCTTAATAATATTAGACAAATTGTTAGACATAGACACATTCAGAAAACTGGAACCTAGTGACTTAACAGCACTCTACCCTTGATCACACCCTGGACACTAGCTGAAAGTCTTAACAGTGGAGTGATAATGACTCACATTGAGTCATTTGTGGGATCCCTCTCTTGAACTGCCAGATAATTGCAGCTCTTAATGAGCTGTTAATCACACCTGGTCATCTGGAACATTGAGAGAGATTAGCATGAGAACTAGAGAATGCTAAAGTAGAGACTTTTTTTTTAACTTCATTAACAGCCATGGAAATCTGCGCTAGTCAAGCCAGGCAAGTAGAGAGTTAGCTGCACTAGCCCTGGTCAATTTGCACTCATGTTTGGGCTAGTAAAACAATGTTAAGATTGACCCCTGCTCTCTGTCCGCTACCAGCTCACTGTCCCTTCCTTGTGTACAGCATGCTGGATGACCTGGGCCCCTCTTGGTGCTGGGCCCCAGGAATTATCCCCAGCTCCCCCACCCTCTCAAGGGCCCTGATTGGCAATGTTCTGTATTGCCTTGAGATATTAACATAGGCATTAAATAATGAAGGAACACAAGCAAGAGATTTAGTTCAAACTGCTTTACTCAAGATGGAGGCAGTGTGGTCTAGTGTTTAGTGCACCACCCTTTGAACCAGGAAATCACATATTCAAACCCACTAGAGCCAAAATATGCACTGTGTGTCCTTGGGCAAGTCCAGAGCTTGCCTCAGCATAGTGCAAACTGTGCATCCCACAGCTGATGCCCCCCCCCAAAGGATTTAGCTATCCAGTTGGCCTCCTGTCTTGCTGTTCCTCTGTGTCTCTCCAAATTTCTCCAGAATTTATTGACGACATATGCATTGCAATCCCACTCAAAGGAAGTGCAAAAATAGAAAAAAAAAATATCTGAAATGGAGAATATGAGGAGGGCACTGTAGGGATAATATTGTTTCCTTGGGACTCCCTGACTCCTGATATGGGGCCTATGGGGCCTAAACAAAGGAGTTTGTACAAAGGCCCATGATCATTAAGGCCAACATTAAGCAAGTAACATAATGTCCTTGTGCTCCAGTCCACTCAGCTGCAGAAATGAGTAAAAGCAGGGTTCAAATGGAAACAAGATGCTGCATCTCAGGTGGGCAAATAAAATAAACATCTGCTGAATGAATGAAAAGGTAAGTTTAGGATTTCACCAATCTCCAAGATGCATTTTTAAATAGAATCTCTGCTGCCTGTGCCCAGGAATTGATACCACCCCAGCTTGTAATTAACATGGATGAGACCAGTGTTAATATGGTGCCGGTCTCTGAACAGACTATGGAGGTGACAGGCTCCAAACAAGTGTCTCTTGCTGGTCTTGGTGACAAGAGACAGCTATTGGTAGTTTTTGCCTGTACCCTCGCTGGAGGCATGCTGCCACCACAGTTCATCTATAAAGAGAAAACATCTGCCTGTACTCGACAGCACAATTTTCTTCCCACTTGGCATGTAACTCAGTCTATCAACCACTGGGATAATGTGACTATCACACTTGAATTAATTGATTTTGTCCTGGTCCCGTATTTCAGTAAAATAAAGTACGACCTCAGACTGCCGAAAGAACAAAAGTGTTTACTTCTTCTGGACTTGTATCATGCACACACAACAGACGTTGTGTTAGAAAAATTGGAGGAATGCTTCATTATTCCAGTATACATCCCAGCTTCCTGTACTGACACTTAACAGCCACTAGACATTTCAGTTAGTAATATTTTTAAAGATTTAATGAAATCGAACTTTACCTCCTGGTATGCTGGCTTGGTATCTGACAAAATTGCAGCCGGGAGAAAATAATTAAATTTTGATCTCAAACAGCTGACACTCGAGGAACACCATGCTAGATGACTCGAGTCCAGCTTTAATTATTTGTCCACCCACCATGAGGATATCGTGCATGGCTTCAGACAAGCCGGAATCTACGACACACCAAAACTGCCTTACTTCTGTAATTCACCATTTTCAATAAATATTAACACTGTCTGCTTAAGATTAGATTAGATTATGACAGTATACAGAAACTGTACTGAGGAATTGTTTGTTTTGTTTCAGACTACAACACAAACTAACAAAGACCAAGAGTAGAAATAGAGGAGATCAGGACTTGAATTGGTCTTGGAGTTTGAATTTGGAGTGTTAATTTTTTTTTTATCTGTTTTGGGGATCCAGCTTCACTTTATTTTAAAACCTGTAATCTGAATGAAGTTTTGCACTTAATGTACAGTAACTTGGTTTCCAGGTTAAATTTGCCCCCCCCCCAACCCAACACTTTTTACTTTTACTGCTGTTTTTTTTTTCATTTCGGACATGTAGCGAGGAGTCATCCTGTCAGAAAGAGAAACATTGTCAGGTAGTTACTGAACGTCATCAGGTAGTTAGTGAACCTTTGTTCTCTGTGCTCGGTGTGAATGGCAGGTAATCATGTCACAATTTATTTATTTATTTGATTTGATTTAGTTTTTGTTGACTGGGTAAATGCACTAGACAAAGTCTGCCTATTTTCAGGTACAACCCGGGGAAGGGGATACAGATGAATGCCAACTGGCCTTGAACCAGATTAAGTTGTTGGTGGTATTTTAAGTGAATGGGGGGAAGTTTGGCCTGGGCACCAAGGAAATTTCCCTGCTCTTTCAATAGGGGGAGCTGCTGTTGGTCAAAGTGTCATGGCAGACAGAACACCCGAGAAGAAGAGAGATGCTGGTGTACCTGAAGGGGAGCTGATCTCCACCCCTGCAAATCTAGCCTTGAAGATCCAGAAAGAAGACACAGAAAGTCCTTTGAATCTTGTCACAGAGCTGGAAAGAGAATGTTCAAGGGAAAAGGATATGGAAGTAGGAGTCCCAGTTCCAGAGACAAACGAGGTGTGGTTACGGGAGCTGGTACACAAGAACTGGCAATCACTTTTGAAACTCCTGCAAGAAAACTCAGACAATACAGCCAGGATGTCTAGATTACTGTTACCGGGAACATCACACATCAACATGTTGGCAGAAGCCCTGGCTGACATGAACAGTATGGCATCAGCTGGGTCGAGGGGTGTAGAGCCCTTGAACTTGTTCCAGACTGACATTGTAACCATGGAGTGGACCACAGTAATAATTGCAGAGCAAACACCTGAAACCAGCTCAGTAGAGCAGAAACAAAATGCCCAGGTGATCAAGGCAACAAATGGAATGGCGCCAGAAATGAGGAGCAAAGGGGAAGACAAATGCCAGCAACATTCAGCTGAACAGGTACAGACTTTCACAACTTCTCTTACTAAAATGTGTAAAGGAAAACATTCAGAGCCTAAATCAGCACAGTTTTGAGAAGTGGCAGAGCACCAGGATCACAATCTAAACAGTCAGAGGGTAATTTTACCACCCCCAAAAGGATAGAAAAAACACTAATGAAAGCTGTGTGGAAGACAACCACTCAAGGTAACTGGGTCCCAGGTGAGGACCACAGCCCCATTCCAGGAATAAACAAAAATATACAAGTAAAAATGCAGAGGTACAAGAGACGACTACACAATTAACACATAACGGGACTGTGCAAAATGTATTTATTACAGAGTCTGACATGGACCTGCATGCTGAGGATGTTATTGTAGATCAAGTAACCCACTTCCCCCCTCACCCACAGCCCTTACAAACATCAGACTCAGCATCAGCTGGGGAAGGGCCCAGTAATGCTAATGAGAACTGGGGGTATTACATAGACAGTGTGAATCCATTGGAAAAGCACAAACAGATGGAACTTCAGCACAGCGATTATGGTCGCAATTCAGGAAAAGGGATGCTCCATTCAACAATGTAGCACCAGCACAAATAAATGCTATGCATTTACAATATGTAGGGGGATTGGAACTACCACCAGACCTAATTTATGTAGGCCAAACACTCATTAAGGAATCAATGAGATTCTTTTATAATGAAATATATGCATTGATCCATACCTCTGGAGATTCTTTATTTGATATAAGTTTTAAAACCCCTCTGGAATTGGACAGATTATGGTCGCAATATGAAAAACTGAGATACTCAGCATTATGGCTCCCGTGTAGAGCAATTCCCCTAACCAATCCTACCATAAAAATATCACAATACTCTTTAGGGATGAAGGAATAAATGTACATGACATCCAGCACTGGTTAAGCCAGAAGTGCAAAATTCTGGGATCTCCACAGCCTATCCTAGATGAGAAGCGCATATGGACAGGGGGTTGGAAATTTAGGGTAAAATTATATTATCATCCCAAGGGTCACAACACCTGCCGAGTTGTTTTTTTCTGGGCAGGAACAGGTGACACTGTTTTTACCCTGGACAACCTAAAACTTGTTTCAAGTAAAGGTCCATGTTACATCTGAGTTCAGCCTATGATAGAATCAAATGCAATTTATACTTATCTTATGTTCACAATAGTTCCAATTGCACAAATGACCTGAAATGTAACTTGTGCGAGGAAACAGGCCATGGATACCGTGCCTGCCCATGGGCATCACACAACCATACGGACAGACCAGAGCAGGATAATATTCTAACAAATGCTCAAAAAACAAGCATGGAAAAATAAAGACAACTAAGAGAAAGGAAAGAAGTTGAGAGACAACAAACTGAACAACCCAGACCCACTGATGAAACAGATCATGCAACTATCCAAGATCCACCCGAGCAGGCACAGGCACCAGAACATGCACAAAAAAATTAACAAGAAACAGAGTCAGAACAGGTTACAACAGATGGTCCCATTCCTGTGGAGTAGGCTCAATAACTTAACCGAGAAGGGAACAATGACTTGCCACCACTAATGATGACAGTGGTAACTAAGAAAAAGAGACCACCTAAGAGATAGCTTCATTCGCCAAACTTAACAAAAAAAGCAGCTATGAAAAATCCTGCAGTTTCACTAACGAACAGATTTATAGCATTAACACCTAACGCAGAGCAAGGGGGAGAATCAGAGACATCCTCAACAGTCTCATCAATACTACCCTCTTCAGAGTCAGAAGATGAAAACTTGACAGAAGAGGTGCAAGAAGCAAGAAAAAAAAACCTTGGTCTTTGATCAAGAACTCGTACTAAAAGGGGAAGATAAACAATTCCCACCACAAAAATGGACCCCACAACATCCCTTTTAATAGCCACTTTCAATATGAATATTATTAAAAACCCAAGAAGACACCTACTAACTTTCTCCATAATCAAAGATTTAAATCTGGACATTTATTTTTTGCAGGACACTAGGTTGAACTCCCTTTCACTTATCAATTCTGCAAAAGAACTGTGGCATTGGGATCCATCATATTTTTCATATGGGTTGGATTTATGTGATGGATTGGGGATACTATTTTCTGGGTACTCCTTTGACATTTCTAAAATTATGGATCTCGTACCAGGGAGAGCTATGTTTGCTGATTTTCAATATAATACACCAGCATGGAGGGTAATTAATATATATATATATATATATATATATATATATATATATATATATATATATATATATATATATATATATATATATATATATATATATATATATATATACCGCACAACTGAAAAGAGAAAGAGTGGAACTATACCACAAAATAAAGCCCTACCTAATATTTATTGAATTTTGTTGACCCAGTAAGCCCACTGGGCCTAGAAGTCCCTTTTTCAGGGGTGACCGGGGGGAGAGGGGATACAGATGGTAAGCAACTGAAATTCAACCAGATTAAGCTGTTGGTGGTATTTTTTCAGTGTATTGGAGGAATTTGGCCAGGACACCAACGGAAATTCCCCTACTCTTTTTCGATAAGTACCATGGGATTTTTAGCATCCACCTGAACTACCACCAATCCAGTCAGATGGGACCTCGGTTTAACGTCTCATCCGAAAGACAGCACCTCAGAAGTGCAGCATCCCCTCAAGCTGCACCACATACAAAATATATTTTCTGGGTGGGGAATTTTAACTGTGTGATTAATAAAATGACTAATAAAACAGATAAAGGAGGGAAAACTAATAAAATGTATTGTGATTTGAATACGCTACTTAAGATTTTGGAACTAATTGAGTTGAAAGATACCTATAGGAAACTGCACAATAATGGAGGGTACACTTTTCACAAACATACTTTAGCAACTAGAATAGATTTCATATTTGCATCACAGTCACTGCAGGTACAACAAGCTAAAGTTATTCCTATAGAACACTCAGACCATATGTTACTGTCAGCCCAGGTGGGAGTCACTCAGAAGCAACAATTTGGAAGGGGTATTGGAAATTCAACTCATCCTTACTAGATAATCCCAAATTAGCAGATCCCATAATAGATTTATTACATGCTCAGATGTCTATGGCTTTTCTTGCAGAGACTCTAAGTCTGTGGTGGATGGATACGAAAAAAAGAAATAAAAACTCTGTTTAAGCAACTAGCAGGACAGTTCCACACAGATCAATATAAAGAATATTTAACTTTAAAAACTAAATTACTACAATATATTACATTGGTACAAAAAGGGCATGCAGAGTGCCTAAATCAGGAAAATCAGGTAAAACAAGAAATGGAATCCTTACAGTACTCAAGGGCTGTTTCCTTATTATATGAACATAGGATTAGTACACCAGGGAAAACCTCAACGGGGGACATTTATGCGAGCTGTAAAGCTAGGGTAAAAAATTCAGTCATGGAGTGACTTTATGATAAACAAGGGAAATTAGTAACAAACTCTAAAGAAATTTTGACTGTTGTCACAGACTATATGAACGAGATTTATTCAGCCCCATCAGTGGATGAACAAGTAATTAAAACCTTTTTAAGTAAAATAGAAATCCCTACACTACCCAGCTCAACAAAAGAAACTCTTACTACACCCATTACTAGTGAAGAGGTCAGTGAAGCTATTGAGACACTAAAAAATACTATCTCCCCTGGAATTGACAGGCTTACCTCCGAATTTTATAAACAAATATAGGGAACTACTGTCAGAAATACTGCATATAGTATATAATACAATACTGGATACCAACAGAGCTCACCCCTACTTGGGAACAGCTACACAGATTTATTTTTTTATTAAAAAATGATAAAAGTAATCCAAAAAATTGGTGGCCCATCAGCCTTTTAAACACAGATATAAAAATGTTGACAAAAAGTTTGAATGCCAGATTAGCTACTACGGCACCTTATCTTATCTCGGATGGACAAACGTGCCACTGGAGGCATAAGTATCACAGTTAATCTTTTATTATTTATTTATTTATTTGAAAGTATTGCAATTACAAACCTTGAGTCATGGACTCGTTTCCAAAGGCTCCACATCGAAATAACAATAGACAACATAGTTCATTTCCAAAGGCTGCACGTCAAAAATAACAATTAAACAACATAGTTCAGTAGACAAGATACAATGCAGTATGACAACTCAGTGACAGGTGGACATTGTGGAGGTTTATGGGGCTGACCTACGCAGAGTGAGAGCTAATCAGCTAAGCAAGTTATCTATGTTTAAAAGGCTGATGGGCTCATCTGGGTATTTTCCCTAAATAAACACCTGTAGCTGATGGGCCTCCAATTTTTTAGATTACTTTTATCATTTTTTTTATACAATTAATTAGGGACATAGTGGATATGGGAAATAGGATTCAGATGATGGGATATATATAGTTTCCTTAGAACAAGAGCAGGCCTTTGATAAGCTATCACATACTTATATGATCGCAGTATTACAAGCATATACGAACATACGTACGAACATACGAAATTTGCCAGCAGATAAAGGCCTAGAGGTCTATCAAGTCTGCTCGAATGTGCAGCTAGCACCCCTTATTCTGCAGCTGCCCCTCCCTTCCACCCTTCTCCTTCATTAACCCTCCCTTGTCCTGTCCCATCCTCGCTTTGAAGCAGTCCACTGTTCTACTGCATACCACTTCAGCAGGTAACGATTCCACCCAGCCACCACCCTCTCTGTAAAAAAGTGTCTCCTCATCTCCCTCCTGAACCTTCCTCACTCCAGTCTCATATCATGGCCCCTGGTGGCCCTCCCCTTCCTTACTTTGAACAGCTCCTCTGTACCCATCTTGTTTATTCCTTTCATGTATTTAAAGGTTTCAATCATGTCACCCCTGTCTCTCCTCTCCTCCAGTGAGTACATGTTCAACTCCTTCAACCTCCTCTCGTATGATAAGTCCCCCAGCCTCTTGATCATCTTTGTCACTCTGCGCTGCACCCCCTCCAGTAACTTAATGTCCCTCTTCAGATACGGATGCCAGTACTGCATGCAGTACTCCAGGTGTGGTCTAACTAATGACCTACACAGTGGCAGAATCACCTCCTCCTTCCTCGAGGATATACCTCCTTGCAATACAACCCAGCATTTTGTTGGCTCTTTGCAGCTGCCTTCCTACATTGTGCCAAGTTGTTCATTGACCCTGTAATGAGCACACCCAGATCCTTCTCCTCCTCTGTCTGGGCTAGCTGCACTCCCGAGCTGGTAACTCCTCCTTGGGTTCTTCATCCCAAAATGCAGCACCTTGCACTTTTGGCATTAAAGCCAGTTGCCAGGTGTCTGACCAGGTTTCAAGCTTTGCCAGATCATTCTGCAACCCCTGCCATCCCCCTAGGTCATCCACCACCGCGCCTACCTTGGTATCATCAGCAAACAGACTGATCTTGCTCTTGATGTCCCATGATATGTCTGCAATGAATATCCCAAACAACACTGGTCCAAACACTGAGCCCTTGGATTGGAAACCATATGGATTACTTGCTCAGTTCTGTATGTGGTTAAAACTACTGTGTTCATTTGCTAACATGAAGCCACTTGTAAATGCGTTTTTAGGCCCACAAGTGCCAATACGATGAGGAGTTCGACAATGGTGTCCCTTAAGTCCCCTTTTGCATTGTGTTTTGTATAGATCCATTAATACGGGCAATTAGGCAGGATGTACAGATTAAAGGAATTCATTGGGCAGAGGGGAAAGTAACACCACCTGTAGCAGCAAATGCTAATGACCTCTGTTTATTTATGGAAAATACCAAGATGGCTGAAAAAACACTAGACGTGATAGATTACTTTTCAAGTATATCAGGAGCTAAAATAAATCCTGGTAAAAGCATGGGATATATAATAAGTGATCGCACACCACAGCTTGATGCCATACATCAGATACCTGTAGCTAAAGACCCAATAAATGTATTAGTCATACAATTTGGACAGGGAGATATGGCACAAGAAAACTGGCAACAAAAAAAATCAAAGAAGGTATGGAAAAAGTACAAGATTGGAAAGGATGGCAACAAACTAAAAAGAAAAAGGTACTACTGGTTAAACCCTTCCTGCTTCCACTATTCACATACCTGCGCATGTTTTTCCTCCCACCAAAAAATTTAGAACCCACCCTGTTAAGTTTATTTTTTCAGATAATCTGGGGGAATAGATTTAACCCATTAAACAGGAAGTGTTATATTTGCCTATAAAATCAGGAGGTCTTGACCTACCAAAGCCAATAAGTTTTTTTTTTACAGTATATTCCTTTGTCATAATATTTATATAAGGTCACATGTGACTGGAAAGAAGTTGCTGAACAATGGATAGCTTCCTTATTACGAACTTGGTCACAAGAGCCAAATAGGTTGAAAAAGAATACCAACATCCCAACTTTCACATACCCTTTGATAGAAAAAAATTAAAAATGGCACCTAACTATAACTCAGGTTGCGGTTTCAAATAGAAAAACTATTTAGGATACTGTACAAACTCAAGCTTTTTCATTTCAGTCAGTATACCCTGGTCTCCAGCCATCTGAGTATCATCATGTTGAGACATACTTGATGGATAAAAGAACACCCCCCAGGATGTGGGACATCGTGTGGCTCTGCTGTCATGACAGATTGGGAGTAAAAGGTAATGCAAAACAAAAAGGTTATATGGAAAGATTATGCCCAAGATCTTCTTGCATACAAGAAGAAGAAGAAATAATGGAACATTTCCGAATAGCATGCCCCTTTACAAAAGCAGTATGTCATTAATGGCCACTAGGTGGCGCTGTCAACACTAGAATATTGTACAATATGCAGCAATAATAGCTGGGTATTCAACAGCATTTTTACATATGAATAAAGGAATATTTCGCCTCATCCTTATGATTATAAAATTTATATTATGGCAAGTGAAATGTAAATACATATTTCAGCAGAAAGAATCTTCTCCTTCAGCAGTAATTTTGTTAATTGAAAAAGAAATAAAAAAAAATATGTGTTTGAAGCTTTAAGCTTATCCCAGGAGATTCTGAACAAAAGATGGAGAGGGGTAACAAGGGCAATTATAACCTAATGAGAACTTGAAGAGTTGAACATGGATAAGTTGCTTGAAAGAAAGAAACTGTATACTGTGTACGTAGAATGATGGATCTGTAAATTGTACATGTTTTTGGTTGATGTTGATATACAATAAAAACTTCCCCTACTCTTTTCGAGAAGTGCCATAGGATCTTTAACATCCACCTGAACATGAAGATGGGACCTCAGTTTAACGCCTCATCTGAAAGATGGCACCTCAGGAGTGCAGCACCCCCCTCATGCTGCACTACAGTGTCAGTATTGGGATATTAACCTAAGTGCCTGGTGTGGGGATAGAACCCACAGCCTTCTAATCTCCCGGCCACAGAGGAAAGTGTGCTACCTGCTGAGCCACTGACACCTACAATCACAGGTAACAGTGGCATTCACAGGTCTTTAATGCTTTCCTTTACTAGCTGGTCAGTATCTCAGTACAATACTGCAGTTCCCGTAATTATCGCGCTATGCCTGTATTTGCGATTGAAATCAAACAGAGAAAATAAAAATAATTAACGGTCAGTGAACCAGTCCACCCAGTTGCAGAAATGGGTAGTAGTAGGACCATGCCACTGGAAACATGATGTTACATCTCAGCTGGGCTTACCTTGGAAAATAAAAACAAAACAAACACCTTTGTTGCAGACAGTAATGGTTCTATTTGTATCAGCTTAAATTAGATTGTTTACATAGTTTAGCAGTAGAATGTTGAGTCACATATCTAAAAAGCATGTTTTATTCATCCTAAGCTTTGTGAAGAAAGGAAGCGCCCCCCCCCCCAAAAAAATAGCTAAGGAAGTTAGGCCATAATAAATGTTGATCCTTGGGATCTGCCTCTCTTTATCCCACCCCCAAATGTTTTTTACTTTTACTGGGACCTATTCACTAAGGAGGGCAGGGTACATGGGAAATGCGCATATCTCTCCTGCACAGTTCTGCACCCTTGGGAGATCAGTGTGCTGGCCGCATTCATGAACACCGGCCACTGCCTGGCTCCCATAAGTGGCCCCGCCCCCTGGGCATGCATGTTCACAGGGGGCTGGTGGGTGAGGTGCGGCAGACCCAGGCAGGCAGCCAATCAGTTGCCTAACCCAGGTCCCACAGTAAATTTCTTGTGCCTGTGAGGCACCATGTTGGCAGTTGGTGTGCAGTGCGCCGACAGCAAGGGGGGGTTAGCCCGGTTGTCTGCTCCAACCCTTCCTGAGTGCCCCGAAGGCTGAGGCATCCTTGGCGGGGGATCAGATGCTCCTGCTATTACTGCCACAGATGGTAGCTGCATCCCAAGGGGGTGCATAACTGGCAGCTCAGGGTTACGTCTCCCCTGAGTTCATGTAGCCACCAGCTGCCACGCATACCACTCCACGATTTTGTGAGTTGCGCTGAGTGCTAGCATGTCCCCCGCAATGGTCCCTGGCCTGCCCAGGTGCGGAGCTGCATGATTGGCCAGGGGATCGTGTGCATAAGGGGGTGCATTCCTGCATACTATGCAGGGGGCACAGTGGCTGCTGGCAGCTGCAGGGTGGGCTACATGCCAGAGTTATGTGGCACATACCCACTCCCCACCTTTGTGAATTGGCCCCGTTGTGTTCATGAGTATTTACCAGATTTTTGTGTTGGGGACAGTGGTGCAGCTGAATCTTCCCCTTGAAAGCAGGGGGTAGCTTTATTGACAGAATAAACTAAACTACCAAATTGAAAGATGTTAACAGAATGATTTTTTTTAATTCACTTTTAACCCTAGAAAAGTGTCAGAAAAATCACAGGATCAACATGTTTATTTTTCTGCCCTTATTTTAGATACTATTTGGCTATGTTGCAAGGATATAATATACACATATGTATACTACATTGTACATACTGTACATACAGTATATAAGGACAATGCAGGAGGGATCATTCAAAAGAATTACAAATGATTTTTAGAGAATGAAGAATGGCCCCAGAATCCATAAGGAGCAAAGTCCCTGGTGTTATACTGATCCTCCTTGAGTACTCTGTAGACAATAAGATATGACAGGTTATGTATTAAATGATTTTAACATATGCCACAGGGGAGTGAGACATGAGACTGAAGCCATAGTGTCCTTACACCCCGGGAAGTGCATTCAAATCCGTGGTTTGGTGCACTCTTAAAATGACTTGTTGCTTTTTTTATAGTATATATTGTATTGCGTCTTCTTTGTGACTTTACAGCTCCCTCCTGCAACTGCCCCGATCCCTGATCTTAGCAGCCATTTACTCAACCCTCTGTCCTTGGTTCATTCAAGCCCTATTGTGTTGAGATCCTGCCCTGGTTGGGGTTGTATCTCTGCTCCAGTTTAAATGCAGTTTTATCTACCTTAGGCAACTTCTTGTTCTGTACTTACCCTGTATAGCATATTGATTTGCACATCTGTGATGTAGTGTAGTTTTACACCTTATTTTATTTGCACTATATTAGCTGGCACAGAACAGTACTGCTGTACTAATGTTAAGATATTATTACTCTTGCTCCATCTTACAAACATACGAAAATTGCCAGCAGAAAAAGACCTTAGTGGTCTATCAAGTCTGCTTGATTTTGCAGCTCAGTCTGTTTTACTGGAGCTACACCACCCTCCTCTTGTCTCCAAAAACGATCCTCCCCCCCCCTTCTCCCCTTCCTCTCCTCCCTCCCATTGCCACTCTCATTTTTACCCTGTCCCAACACCCCCCTTAAAACTTCCCACTGTCTCCAAAGATACCACCTCCTCAGGCAGTTCATTCCACTTTGACACCACCCTTTCTGTGAAAAAGTGCCTCCTCATTTCTTTCCTTTCATGCAGCCAGCTCCTGACCCACCCCAGCAACTAAACCTCGTCTCCCAGGCTACTTAGTTTGCTAAGCAATCTACCATGCGGTACAGCATCAAAGGCCTTACTGAAGTCCAGATATAGTACATCCACTGCCTGGCCTTTGTCTAATGACCTTGTGATCCAGTTAAAAAATCCAATCATGTTTGTTTGGCAGGATTTCCCTATGACAAACCCATATGCTGCCTATTGTCTTGGAGATTGTTAACCTCCAGGAAGTTTACCAACCTTTCTTTTAGAATGGGTTCCATTAACTTACCAATAATGGATGTTAGACTGGTCAGTCTGTAGTTGCCAAGCTCATCTCTGGGACCACTCTTGTGCAATCCTGAATTGTCTAACTCACCCCCCCCCCCCAGCATGCATCTGGAAATAAGCTGTTACCTGCTCAATATGTCTCCTGGTAAACTCTTTGAGATAAATAAATACATATACATATGCAAAATGAAACGTTTTTAATTTTATTTTGTTCTAAACTCATTTGTTTAAAGCAGCAGTGCAATGAAAAATGTTTTTCAAAAAAGCTTGCTTCAGCTGCAGTCAATAAAACTATTAGCTTACCTGTCAGATTTTGTTTGTCTAGATACCGCCTGCGCTATGCACCATAAGTCTTTTTAATTTTTTTTTCATTACTAACTCTTGCCAGTGCCAGGTCTACAATGCTATTTCTATCAAAAATGTAATAGCCACCTTTTTTTCTTGAGAAAAAATTAAATTAAAATGTTTATAAAATACTCAGATTTTGATGGAATTAGAAAAGTGTACCACCAAATAAAATTGGAAGACGCCCAGAATCTTTTATAGTGAACAAAAGCTGGGGTCACATTTTTTGCCTAATTTCGTTGCACTGCTGCTTTAAATACATTTTAAATGGCAAAGTTCTGTACATGAAGTAGTCCCTGTTGTAGGTAATTAGGCATTTTTTAGTCTTGCTCATGAGTTTTGGCATCAGACTATGCATCGCTAGCTTTTTAAAGCATGACCAGGTGATGGCTCCCAGCCAAAGAGGTTTTAGTATGTTTCCATGCCATTTTATAAATACAAATGATGGCATATCTTCTTTTTTTTACTTATATTTTTGGCCCCAATTTTACCCCCATTTTCTTCTGACCTTGTCTGGCTGAACATGCATGTGGAGGCACGCGCATGCCATGGTACCAGGATGCCCTCCCACTGCTTGCCACCTGCTCGCCTACACTGCTTGTGCACCTCCATCCGGGGGCATTGGAATGACAGCAGGTGGTAGAGTCCACCCCAGGAGAGGAGAGCTGTCTTTCAGCTGCTCAATACCTCCCCCCCCCGGCTGTCTGTCTGATGACCAAGGCCCGTTCTCCAACCTGTATCACTGGCATGATGCAAGGTAAGGTGTCCAGTGCATCAGCCTCCAGCGCCACTGAGTCAGCACAAATTATAGCCTATCTTCTTCCATTAGATTTGTTTTATAAGTAATGTTAATACAATGCAGAATTGTTACATGACAGGCAGAGGGGTCTGGTGATGCAATGCACGACATATCAACCATGAACTAACTTGAGCATTTGCAGTTCACTTCTGCAAATGAATACCATAGGATAACAGATTTGGACACACTTGCCTTTTGCATTCTCAAAAGTAGTTAACTATTATTCCTTATGGCTGAAGTATATTTTTTCTTTCCCCTTTTGCTAATTAGAAGATTTTCTACCTGGCAATTGTTGCACAATGTGTGGAATAGTACTCTACTTGGAGGTTGACATAGCTAGTTCTGTCCCCCCATATACATCATCAGCTCTATAACCTACATCTGTGACATCATCACCGACCAAGAAAAGCCCCTCACCCGGCCAGATCAGTCACTTGTGATGTCATAATAAGCGAGGGCACAATGCAGATGAGCTATTAAGAGGTACAGAACCAGTTATGTAAGTCTCCAGGTAAAGTACTGCTCTTTACAGCACACATAATACTATCAGGTAGAAAACCTTCTAATGAGCAAAAGCTTTAAAAAAATTAAAACATTTCAAAAATAAGGTAACAGCTGACTACTTTTAAAAATGAATACTATTTTCTGTCAGCAGTTTTTGGTGCCACTAGCTCTTTAGAGATTCATATAGTAATAGTAATTGTAGTAGCTGGATCTGCTCTTTATTTACCTCAGTTTAAATGGAATTTGTTCTATATTTGCCAGTTATAAGACAATAGTATATTTATTTTTTAGAATTTTTCACCCGACAAGGCGCGCAGAGCAAAAGGTCATTTCCACGTGCATCCTGGGAGCACAGGGAGGTTACATGACTTGCTTAGGGTCACACAGTGTGTAAGTGTGTTTCAAATCCTGGTCTGCAGGGTGGTCTCCAGGTTCATAACTTGGTGCTCTAACCTCAAGGCTATGCTGCCTGTATATGCAGAGTGATTAAAAAACAACAATCTGTCTTGCTCTGTTGAAGGAGGAAGAGTTGCACATTCAATCAGGGATCAGAGACCATAGGACTATTTTAGTGCACTGTATACAGAGGGGAGTTTTACAATTCTGCATTTTTGTGTTCCCACAGAATCACATGCACCAAAAAAAAAATAATGCATTGAATGAATGTTAATGACAGACCATGGATGTGTTTGACAAGAATGACATGTGATGACATTACAGATAACATGTCTTAATGAAGAGTCTTGTGACGGCTTTAGTGTAAAATTTCATAATAAGTTCTGTCCATGACTGTTAAATCTGACTCTCAACTTTTAGTTGAGGGCAGTGACCCTAGATGATGGGAAGGGCTATTATCTGTATTTTAACAAAGATAAAACTGGATTAAATAAGGTATGAGCAGTTACATAAGGATTTTATATGCTTATCGTTTCACAGCAATTTCTCCCACTGCTTATCTGCTCTGATTCATAATGCTAGAAGGCCTAGAGAAGTGTGTCCCTCCTTCTCCATGCTCTAAGTGTCAATGCAGGAGGAGGTTTTGTTTCCAATGCTCTGCCCGACTCTTTCTGCCATTGTTTTGGCTTCTCCCATCATGCTGTTTAGTATTTGTAGTCAGCACTGGGTCTGACTCCATGGAACTGCTTTAAATTCAGAACTTTATGGTTACACTTTTTTTCTGTTAAGCTTTGGATTAGATGTCCTGATTTTTTTTTGTAGCTTAACATTAAATTTAGTTTTCAGTTAAACTTTTTATTGAGTAAAGTTAACAGACAAACTTACAGACTTTGAGATTTTACCAGTAATATACAGCATGTGATGTTATACATAATAGATTGTGCTGGAAGGAACATTTACTTCAGAACAATTGCATTTCATGGGTATCAGAAGGTTACACATTCCTGAGCCCCAGTAGTTACTTTTGCCTTACATAAATGCTTAATTTGGGGTGGTATAAATCATCTAGAGAAAAATACATTTAAGAACATCTGGATCTTGGAATGATACCTTGACCATAATGACTATTCAGGGAGATCTAAGCTAGTCGTTGGTGAAGTGTGTGTGTGTGTGGGGGGGTACTCCTAAATGACATACTCCGGATATGTTTTATGGATATGATCTACATCCTACCTGCTCAAAAGACTACAGGGCTAAACGCACTGATGGAATGCCTTGGTGCTTTGAACTTAAACAAAGAAACAGTACTGTTGGGTGGCTTCAAAGCCAATTGGCTCCCTCCAGCCTCTAGCCCCTATCAAGATGCTGTTTCAACGGTGCACTTTACCCAGCTTGTCAAATCGCCTACTAAGACAAACTACAAGACTGACACCTCCACACTGCTCAACTGGGTCTTGACTAATCGACCGGAACACACCTATCACATCATGGTGCTCCCAGATGCATGCAGTGACCACTCGCCAGTCCTGTTTCACTGTGCTAACAATTTCTCCAAACCCCCACCTAAAACTATAAGCCAGAGGGTCCTCAAACAAGGTCACCTTGAATTGTTATAAGTCAATCTTCGCCAGCAAAACTGGTCAACAGTCTACTCCTCCAGCTCTGTTGACGAAGCCTTAAACCAAGTCATCCTGCTGTTCAACAGTGTGTGTGACCTGCATGCCCCGCTAAAAAAGGGAAAAATCAAAGGATACAATCCTTGCTTCTCACCAGACCTTCTTGAATGATTGAATTCAAAGGATCATCTATGGCATATAGCAAGAGAGATGGGCAAACAAGTGGACAGTCAAGCCTACAAAAGAGCCTGAAATGACTGCACTAGGGCCATTCACACAGCAAAAAATAAACACTTTCAAAGGGAGGCTAGGAAATACCTCCAAAAGGTCATGGGTAAATCACAATTCAGTGGCGACTCCCTTGACCTCAAATTTGTGACTCCAACCCTTGAAGACATTCTGGCACCACTAACTCACATAATCAACACTTCACTCAGACAATCTCAGTTTCCACAGATATGGAAAGCGGCCCTGGTTACACCTGTCTTTAAGAGTGGAGATTATTCCTCACTAGGTAACTATCGTCCAGTCTCAATACTCCTGCCATTACCTAATGCTCTTGAAAAGATAGTTGCTGACCAGTTAACTGAATACATAGAAAAGCACAATACACAGTGCCCGTAGCAACATGGGTATTGTAAGGGACACAGCACCAGCTGCTTGAGTTTACTGGTTATATTCACAACTCCTTGGATCATGGGGCACTTGTCGGTGCAGCTTTCATCGACCTGTCAAAGTATTTTGACATGGTTAATCATGACCTGCTTGTCAAGCAGCTTGCTTCTGTTGGTCTGTCCAATGATATAGTTACCTGTTTTAAGAGCTACCACATGAATCGCTCTCAACAAGTTGAGATTGACAGCGTTCTATCAGACAGTAGACCCGTTCACTTCAGTGTGCCCCAGGGCTCCCTCCTGGGTCCCATTTTATTTAGTTTGTTCCTGAACAGGCTCCTGTTGGCCAGTAGCTGTCCAATTATGCTTTATCCAGATGATGCAGTCCTATATGTAAGTGACCCTGACCCCGTCGCCTTGGAGTGTAAACTTCAGGACAGCTTCACCATGGTTGAAAAATGGTTCAAGGACCAGAAACTCATTATAAATTACAAGAAAGCCAATACAATGTTGTTTTCCAGTTCCCAAAATAGACATCACTCACACCCGCTCAACATAACTAACATGTATGGTACTACTTTGGATCTCGTCCAGCATTTCAAATATTCGGTGGTCACAATAGATAGCACTATATCATTTGCCCACCCCATCGAAAATGTCGCTAAGTCTGTGAACATCTAGATTGGATTGCTCCACAGACATAAACAAAGTCTTACCCTGGAGGCCCTAAATCTCGATATCCACAGTTCTGTGGTCTCACTTGTCGACTACGGCATCATAGTCTATGGTTCTGCCACAGACACTGCCCTCCATCCTATTACAGCTGCTCTAAGTAAAGCTTGTCGGCTCCTTACTGGCTCCGCACAGTTCACACATACATGTGACCTATATGACCAAGCTAATTGGCTCCAGTTCACTGGTAGGCTCAAGTACCACATGTGCCTCTCAGCCAAGAAAGTGTTTGAGGGCCAGATGCCTTTGGGTGTACAGAAGCGCCTCACCCCCCATGAAAATGGTCACCCCACCAGAAGCTCAGATACCATGGTCTTTACAGTTCCTAGGTGCTGCACCTCCCTTGGTCAAAGAGCTTTTGCCCACCATGCCCCAAAATGGACTAATGATCTCTCTCCTGTCATCTTCTCAATAGTAGCTTTGGGACCCTTCAAATGTGAGAATCAAAAACATCTCACTGCTAAAGCCAGCGGTGACTGCTTCCCTTAACCCCTCAATTGCTGTTTAATCTCATGCCTAGGCATCACTCCCCTGTTGCCACTTGGCCCTGTACCCTGCACTTGGTGTTTTTCTCCTGATCTGTGCCCTCCTGCAACCCAGCCCCCCATTCTCACCCCCTTCAACTCCCCCCTTCCCCACCCACCTGCTCCATCTCCCCTCTCCACCAACTCTCAGCTCCAACCCCTAATTTTTGACAATGCCTTCTAGGCAGATGTTTCTTTAATACGGCTCAGGTGTGGTTCCTTCCGAGTCTCTATAATCCCACTCAACCCCATTCCTCCTGCTAACACTGACTTCTACTGCTCCTCACTCCTCCCTCCCAACTCCCTCCTGCCTGTGTTGACCTCTTCCCTGAATTTCCTATTTCCCTCCATGCTACCCATAGTGCCATTATTAGCCTGTCTCTATTCCTTTGTCTCTGTCATTTTGCTTATAATTTTGTTCTATATTTGTCACCTGCCCGCACTTAAAGTTCTACTGCTTATCTCTTTGTTGCTTTAATCACTGTTAGTTAAATCTTTGATGTAATGAGCTTTCTCAAAGGTGTTAATCCGAGACCACAATAAATAAATGAAAATAAAATAAAACATTGGCCCCATACTGCTTGGAACATTTAAATAGTATTAGCTACAAAGTGGAGCACTCTTGTATGAGTTACAAGAGATTCCAAGGCTTTGAGCTATTCCATATAGCTTGGTATATCTCTGGTATGCCATATTCTAAATATAAGCCTTTAAGCTTCTACCGTTGCCTGGAATAGCCACCTCCTTTGTGGACCTTATAGGTATGTATTTGCCTGCTCCATTCCAAGCAGAAACATGGTTGGGGAGTGTGGGGGTGAAACCTTCAAAATTTGGGAACAACAAGATAAGATTTTTACCCAAAAGGGTTTTAAGGGGGTGCAGTTCCACATTATATGTAGCAGGTCAGTCACTGGAGAGTTACATTTCCAGCAGCGGTCATGCTGCAGAATACCCAAAGCTTTGAGTCATTCATGGCTTTTATACCAAAGGTGCAGTATTTTGTTTCAGATCAGGAGGCTTCGCTGGTCTTTGCAGACCGTGTGTGCTAGTACCAGCATTGTTGCCATTCCTCCTCCATGATGGAAATGTTAAGCATATTTTGCCAACGTAATTTAGCAGGCATAGATGGGTCCAGGGCTTCAGCTCTCATTAGTCTTTGTATTTGTCTTGCTATCCTCTTGCTTGCTTTGGCCCATCTATGAATAGGCAGTGTCAACCATTTGCCAGGTTCCAAGGTTTTACAAGAGGAACAAGTGCATTTTTCTTTAGACCATGATGCACAGAGGCTTTGTAACTGGAGGTACCTCCAAAAGTCCCCTTTTCTTAGGCCACATTTCTCTTGTAGCTTCCCAAATGATTCAAAAGTAATTCCATCTGAGATTAACAGATCACCCACCTTGGTAATCCCCTTACTTTCCCATTCTCTCCATCATATGGGACGCTTGTCTATATACCAATGTGGGTTGTTCCACAGGGGAATATACACCCCCAAGCGCTGGCATCTATTGGAGGTTTTCCCTATTTTAAGCCAAGCAGAGTACGCTGCTTTTAGAGTGAGCCACTGTTTAACCTGTTAGGGTAGCAGGTGTCCTAAGTGGACTGTGAGAAGTGCATCATGAGGTATCACAGACTCCAATTCTATCCAGGCCAGGGGTTTGTCTGTTCTGTCATGAAATAGTCAGCATGTTTTGTCCCAGGAATAATGCATAAAATTAGGAATATTCCAGCTGCCTCTGGTCTGGACCAATGCATCCTCAGTTTTGCCCTTCTTTATCTAGAGTGAGAGGAGCCCCATAGGAAATTTCCCATCAGAGCATTCAATTTGTAAACCAGATTTCTGGTATTTCTAAGGAAATGTGGGATAGCAGATAGTAAATCTTGGGTGTCATCATCATTTTAATAGTTCCTATTGTCCCGCCGTTGTGAGGTTTAGCTGTTTCCAGTGCTCCACCTCACTTCAGGGCTTGAGTACCAGGGTTTGAAAACTTTTAGCCACTAGGTTCTGCAGATCTGTGGTGAGTGTAATCCCAAGATATTTAATTTCATACGGAGCCCATGCTAGACCTCTATTAGTAGCCAAAGCTGAGGTAGCATGCTTATTCAGGGATAATATTTCAGATTTGCTACAGTTAATTCTAAGCCTGGAGATGTGTGCAAAGAAGTTTACGGTGGCATGGATGTGAGAGATACTAGTTCTAGGGTTTCTGGTTAATATAAGGCAAACATCGGCATATCATTTAATATGGAATTCTTAGGTGCCTAATTGTAACCCTCCTATTTCAGGATGTGCTCTAATTGTTGCTGATAATGGCTTTATGGCTAAGACAAATAACAAGGGGGACAGGGGCCAGCCTTGTCAGGTACCTCTGTACAGTTGAAAGGGGTTGGAGATGGTATGGTTGGTTAATATTCTTGCCATAGGACTAGAATGTAGTGTGTGGATCCATGTACTGAAGTTCTCTCCAAAGTTATATTTTTTCAGCACTGCATGCAGATACTCCCATCCTATGGTGTTGAAGGCTTTTTCAAAGTCCAGTGTAATGGCAACATCCAGTGTAGGAAGATCTGCTTCAGTCTGAAACAGGGTAATGAGAGCCCTCAGGTGGTCAGAGCTAATCCTACCACATACAAACCCCACCTGGGAGGGGTGATTAATGGTTGGAAGAAGTTTTTCCAACCTGGTGGCTAACATTTTAGCCACAATTTTGGCATCCGTGTTGATTAGGGAGATTGGCCTATAACTGGACTGAGACTTAAGGTCTTTTCCTTCCTTGGGCAGCACAGTTATTTGGCTTCAGAGAGAGTGCTCAGTAGTTTCCTTCATTGGAAGGCTTTCTGCAGCACGGCTAGTATTGGTTGTGCTACTGAGTCTTTCACCTGCTGGTAAAAGTCTATCGGGAAGCCGTCACTTCTCAGTGACTTATGAGGGGCCATGTGCTGTATAGCAAACTTAAGTCCCTGTTCTGTAAAGTGGGCCTCTAGTTCTTCCTTTTGGGAGGTGGAGAGTTTAGGGACAGAAAGGATTACCATAAAGCTTGAGAATTCCTGCTCATCCCATTCCCCCTGTGCCATATAAAGCTTCTTATAGAACCCAACCATTGTTTTATTTATAGCTTTGGGAGAACTGCTTGACAGGTCCAGAGTCTCAAAGGTGACGCACTGGAACAAGTTAGCACCTTCAAATATCTCGGGGTTTATTTAGATGACACCCTAACGTTTGGTACTCAGACTGACCATGTTGTTAAGACTGCTAATGCAAAGCTTGGTGTCCTCTATTGCCATTGGCATTCTATGACCCTGAAAGCCCTGAAACTGGTCACAAGTTGCTCAGTCTTATCCACCATAGACTACAGCCTTGTTATCTATGGTGCCGGCAATGACACTGTGACCGGAGGCTCCTGCCACTCTTGAGGACCGACCTTTTCTTAAATCTGTTGCAACAGTTCTATTTCTAAGCCTATTCTATCCTTTACTATTTCTAGTCCATAAGGTTGGCCACTTATGGGCACCCCCCTCCCTTTTCTTGACTATGCTACAGTGTCCTCTTTAATTTTCATTTTCCCTCTCAGGTCCTCGTACAGGGAGGTTATTGTGCTGACTTCAGAGTATCCTCCTCCACAGCTTCTTCCATCCTAAACATGTCAAGAATGGCCTGCCTTATTCACAGTTTCTTAGACTTCACAGGTTATGCAGTCAAGAGGATGATTTTGCTGAGCAGACCCAAATAATGTATAGTTTTTTTATTAACAGGGGATACCCTAAAAGCACAGTGGACAGAGCACTCTCCCTGGTCAGTAACATGCCCCATAACCTTGACCCCCACAGGAAGGATACTGTCACACAAAAACAATGGCGGATTCCACTAGTGCTTCCTTTCCATCAGAGCACACCTTCTCTTCACAGGATCATCACCAGTAACTTTCCCATTTTACAAACTGACCCTAACATTGGTGCTTCCTTTACAGAACCACCTATTGCCTCCTACTGCCGGCCACCTAACCTGCGGAATTTCTTGGTTAAAAGCAGCCTACCTACTCCTAACAGTTTCTCCCTCCCAGGTACCAAACCTTGCAACAGGACTCACTGCTACATCTGCAAATTTATTTCCAGTGTGACTGAAATTCGGGGGCCTACAGGTGTTTTTCACATCTCCAAGGAGTTCTCATGCACCTCCACTAATGTGGTGTATTGTATTCTTTTCAGGAAGTGTACAGCTATTTACATCGGAGAAACTGGCAGGCGTCTTGCTGACCATTTCAGGGAACATTACAGAGCAGTCAGGAATGGTGACACTGCTAAACCCATTGTATCCCACTTTATCTCCAGGGACCACAATGTCAATGACCTTTCTGTTTGTGTCCTTCAGCAGGGCTTCTGGGATCCTGACCATAGAAAAAAACATGGAAGCCAAGCTAATCATTCGCCTTGGCTCCCAGCAGCCCTCTGGTTTAAATGAGAGACTTATTTGCCACTAACATCTTTCAGCCACCCCTTTTTTCCCAAAAGTCTATTTATTTGTTTTTGTACTCATTTAATTTATTTTTCATTTTCACCATAAGTCTCCATCTCTGTCTCCTTCCCACACATTTGTCACCTTTCAGCCTTCTTACTAGGCCCTGTTAATTAGTCCCCACCTGGGAACTTCCCTAGCTCTTTCACTCCTACTATGCTTTATTTTTCCCATCATCACCTTTTTGTTTCACAGATATCCTCTTAATCTTACCATTTATCACTTCTTCTCCCTGAGACTCCACTTTCTTCTTTCCCCACATATATATATGCCTCATTTTACCTCCCCATTACACTAAATTTGTTTTTTTTTCTCTTTTAGATATTTCCTGAAGAAGACCTATGGTCGAAACTTAGATTTTTCACTCTATTTTCTATTTTGAGAATTTGAAGATAGAAGGGGGGCGGCTCAGAGGTAATTTAAGGAAGTATTTTTTCACAGAGAGGGTTGTGGATGTATGGAACGGCCTTCCAGAGGAGGTTGTGGAGTCAAAAACAGTGGTGGAATTCAAGCATGTATGGGATAGTCATAAGGCAATTCTAGGGGGTGGGGGTAGGAAGAAGTAGGCTGCTGGTTAACTAGGATCTGCAACTTATCCATCAGGTAGGGGAATGGGCAGACTGGGTGGGCCAAGCGGTCCTTATCTGCCGTCAAATTCTATGTTTCTATTTTCAGCGTGCATTTAATATAACTATTTCATTTTGCTTTTAGACTACATGCTGACACAGTGTCTTGTTTTTGTTTTTCACATATGTAAAACAGTTTGTGTTTATTGTTGTTGGATTTAGTATGCACTATGTTATAAAATACTGTGATGTATATACTTTATGTTTATGAAACCTGTAAATGTTGAAAATGCCATGGCACATGGTGTTTTGATGGTGGTAAAAAGTACTAGGTGACTATTATAGAAATTAAGCTAGTTGTGTTATTTGAAATGCATGTATACTGTTGTAAACTTAAGTAAGAAATGGCATGATGTGTGCATATATCCCATGATGTACTGCATTATGGAAGTATGTATGATGTTGTATTTCTTTGAAACTTGATTTGTTGCCATTGCCCTTTGGGGTACATAGATACATAAACAGTGTTGGCAGATAAGGGTCTATGGCCCACCCAGTCTGCCCATTTGAGCTTGTAAGTTCAGTTTATGTTTTCCTAGAAGTCTGTTGCCCCTTACCCCTGACCTCCAGAATTCCTTTATGTCTATGCCATGCATTCTTAAATTCCGTGATTGTTTCAGCCCCCACCACTTCCTCTGGCAGGGTGTTCTACTTGTCCACCACCTGTTCTGTGAAGAAATTCTTCCTCATGTTTCCTCTGAATCGTCCTCCCTCCAACTTCATCCCATGCCCTCTAGTCCTGGAACATCTTTTTCACTTAAAAATAGTGTTTTCCTGCACCCTGTTCCTCCCTGTAAAATACTTGTATGTCTTTATCATATCCCCTCTCTCCCTCCTCTCCTCCAGGGAGTACATGTTCAGTTCCTTCAACCTGTCCTCATAGGACTTGTGATGCAATCCATGCACCATCTTTGTTGCCCTCCTCTGAACCTTCTCTACCCTGTCTATGTCCTTACATAGGTAAGGTCTCCAGAACTGTACACTGTACTCCAGGTGGGGCCTCACTAGTGTCTTGTATAGTGGAATTATGACCTCCTTTTCTGCTGGTGATGCCCTGCCTATGCATCCCAGCATCCTATTTGCTTTACCTGCTGTCTTGTCACACTGTTTCCTACCTTGGAGGTCATCAGAGATGATAACCCCAAGATCCCTTTCCTGCTTGGTGCATGCTATATCCTCACCCCAACTGATATATTGTGCTAGGTTTTTGTGCCCCATATGCATTACCTTGCACTTCTTTGCACTGAATTTCAAACCCCTGACCATTCTTCAGGTTTCTGCAGGTCCCTTCTCATTCTGTCTACACCCTCTGGTGTGTCTACTCTGTTACAGAGCTTTGTGTCATCAGCGAACAGTGAAATTCTGCCTTCAAGGTCCTGTGCAATGTCACTGATGAAGATGTTGAATAGGACCAGTCCCAGCACTGATCCCTGTGGTACCCCACTGGTCACTCTCCCTCTGTGGAATGACAGCCATTTACTACCACCCTCTGTGTCCTGCCGCCCAGCCAGTTACCTACCCACCACACTACTGTCCTGCCCACACCCATATTCCCCAGTTTGTGAAATAGTCTTCTATGTGGCACAGTGTCAAAGGCTTTGCTGAAGTCCAGATAGGCCATGTCCACTGCCCTCCCCTGATCCACCTCCCTAGTCACCCAGTCAAAAAATTCAACAAGGTTGGTCTGACATGACCCCCCCCCCGTGAAACTATGCTGTCTTGGGTCCTGTAGTCCATTAACAACCAGATGTTCCACCAATCTCTCCTTCAGTAGTGCTTCCATGATCTTCCCCACTACCGAGGTGAGGCTGACTGGTCTGTAGTTCCCCGCTTCCTCTTTGCTCCCACTTTTGTATAAGGGGACTACATCTGCTATCCTCCAGTCTTTGGGTGCCTCCCCTTTTTCCAGTGATTGGCTAAACAGGATAGCCAGAGGTTCAGCCACCACCTCTCTTAGTTCTTTAAGGGTAGACCTTCTTTCAGTGATTCTGCATTGAGATTCTTTGTCTATAGCTTGTTTTGTTTTTTTTTTTTTTTTGGGCCCCACTACCCAAGCAAATGGGGCCTGCATAGGGGTGGTGGCTACATCTCAACTAGTGAACTGGATTAGAGATCAGTGTCAGTAGGTGCTAGCTAAGTGCAGAGAAAGGACATTCATAATCTGTTGCTGCAAACTGATGTACTGAATAAGAAATATGCCATTGCAGAAGGTTATTTCTTGTATTTTGAATAAATATCACAGAGATTGTGTGTTGAACCTGAAGTTCGGTGTCTGGTCCATCTGTTATCCCACAACCCCTTCGCAGACACTACCCTCAAAAGGGTAAAAATCCTATTTAACAAAGCCTGTCACCTGGTTCTGGGGGTGGATCACTGGACACATTTTTGTGCCCCCTATCAAGAGACATGATGGCTACCTCTTCACCATAGGATTATATACCAAACGTGCCTACTTGCTAAGAAGTCCTTCCTGGGGTTTACCCCTAGATCAACCCCCTGCCTATTCTGAACTGTCCATCCTACTATTAGGACCCAAAATGTGGTTAAGGGGGGCTTGTGGAGCCATTCAAGTGAACAGCACAAGCCCAGAGATCCCTCTCCTCCTGTGGTCCCAAGTGGCTCAGTGAACTCCCCAAGGATCTGAACAAGTGTAGTAAGGTTAGTCAATTCAAATTGGGCCTTCAAGCCCACTTAGCCCAAGAGAATGTCTGTAAATGTTTCCATAAACCCTAACAATATCTAGCCATTGCCAAAGCAGAGATCCCTGGGCTCCTTTCATACCACCCCTTCGGACACTAGTGTAAACTGTTAAGATGATGCCCCCTCCCTCCAGTCATTGTTGCCCCCACCTCACATCTCTACCCCTCCTCTAGATCTCCCCCACGCTACCCCCACCTTCTTCCTATCAGCTCCCTTGCCACCCTCCCTGTCCCCTGATTTACCCCTAGTATTCCCCCTCCTCCTCTTCCGCCTATTCCCCTTCTCCTCTGTTCAACCCTACCACAATTCTCCTCCCCACCACACTTCTTCTCCTATGCCAGTGTGCTGACAAAGCCTTCTCTGGCTGCTTCACTAATTCGAGCAAGTTTTGAATTCTAGCCTTCTTGCTGTCCTCAGCACTTACCCTGGCATAGCTTTACACTACAATCTGCATCTGAAATGTAAACAGCTTTCTCAGTTTTGCACTGAACTCAAATCTTGTCATGTTGTGTCCTGGGCTACCAGGTTCACTAAGTTCCTTTACAACCAGTGTGTTTATGTGGACCCTTTTGTAACTTGTAATGTAACTTATTATTGAATTTGTGCAACCTTATGTAACCTATGTGTTGTTTGATTGTCTTATGTATCTGTATGACCCGGAACCTTTGTAAACGAGTCCCTGACTCAAAGGTATTAATCCCAATCTGAAATAAACTGCCCTGAGGGGTCCACAAGTTGCAAGATATGTCTTTCAGCCTGTCTTTTTTTAATCTAAATGTCAAGAGCTTCCCTGCCCTTTCCCCTTCTGCCCAGTATTTATGCAGGGTCCTGCAGATTTGCAGCTCCGCATTCCTAGTAGCTAATCAGTTGAATCCTCAGGGAGGTGACTCCATTAAGAAGCCTAGAGTCCTGGAATTTGTGGGGGTCTTTCTTATATTCCAGTTCCTTTACCTTCAGCTATGCTTTTAATTGGAGTGCTTCTTTCTCCCTTTGGCATCTCCAGTGTGCGGCATATCCAATAATTTTACCCTGTATGGTGGTCTTAAACACTTCCCATACCATGGCAGCAGAGGCTGATCCTGGAGGGTTGTCCTCAAAATAGTTCCCTACCTCAATCCCCAGCTGCTGTTGAAAGTCACTGTCCTGTAGTTGGGGGGGGGGGGGCTCTAAGTGCCATTTCAGGGATCTTGCAGAGTGGGGGTTTAATAAAAAGTTGATAGTTACTGGAGCATGGTCTGAGGTATATAAGGGAGCTATGGAGACATCAGTTACACTAGCATTGATATTGGGGGATGTGAGCCAGTAGTCTAATCTGCTGGCCATCTCAGCTAAAGAGAAGTACGTGTAGTCCCTCGCATCAGAATGTTTTAGCCTCCAGCTGTCCATTAACTGATGTAATGCTAGCAGGTCCTTTAGTTTTTTAAGGGGTTGAGTGTGGGGTTCTCGTCTGAAGTTGGAATTGTACAGAAAGTGAGCCAAAGCTAAATTACAGTCTCACCTCATAATTATATTCAGATTGTCAAAAAGACATATCCATCAGTTTTTGGGACACCATGTCAAAGAACTCAGGTTTGGCCTCATTCGGTGCATATATGTTAGCAAGGATTATGGGGCCTGTCAGGGTGAACATTTTGGCTATCACTCATCTCCCTTCCCCATCTATACTCTGTAATGGGTTTCCACCCCAGTTTTTTATGACAAAGAATGGACCCCCCCCCCCTTAGCTTTCCCAAACGAACTGTGTGCCTCCCACCCCACCCATTCCTTAACTAGTTTTTGGGCCTCGAGGTTCGTTGATTTAATCTCCTGCAGAAATGCTATATGTCTCTTCAATTGTTTCAGCCAGGTCAATATTTTTTACCTTTTTATTGGGGAGTTCAGGCCTCTCATGTTCCATGTGGTGGCCACTAAGGAAGGCAAGGAATCCATAAGTTATGTTTGACTAGGTGCGGGTATATCATAAGCGTTCATTGCTCCCAGCTAAGACAGAAGGAGATGAAATGGATGCATTTCAAGTAACCTAGTACCATCATAAGTACAACCCATGGGAATGCAATGCACTTCCTGTAATCTTAGAGACACTGGTTTACTGTAACATGTCTGTATCTTGAAAACTCTTTTTTCAGGCATTATCAACATTAGAAAAAATGCATGTAGTTATCTGCATAAACAACAGATGGCGGAAATAACAACTAAAATATATACCAGCAGGAAAATCTGTTTTGAGTTAAACAACGGTGCGTAACCGAATAACAATATGACAGTTAACATTAGCGGCCAGTAAACAGTCATTATCAAGATCATAACTGTCATGAATGTATCCCACATAAGGGGAGGAATTCCTTTAATTGATCAGGCAATTGAGCCCTTTTGGGGACTACCAAATATCCAAAGGAGGCCCCTCGGGGAAGGGGTATACTTATTCTGTGAAACTGTTGTCGCTACACAGAATATAAACCTGAGCTAGTATAACTCCCTGTGTGAGATATCTTAGTAGACCTCTAGAACCCAGGTGGTGACCCCCTGGGACCTTGGGACTCAGAACCCCTGGATTTCTGATCCGTGGTCGAGACCTCTCAGGGACAGCCTGTGCACCATACATCACCAGTTGTGAGGTAAGATATTTTGGCCCATATGTCTTTCCTGCCTCCCTCAGATACAGTTGGGAGGAGTATGCCAACCGTAACAAAACCTGGGACTCCTACCACTTGACCTTTGCAAGCAGTGGAGGGATTTGGTCCATTAAAGATGTGGGTTTAGACCGGTGAGACTAGAGATGCAGCGAAGTTTAACTCTGCCAGGGAAGTTGGGGTGAAGCTGTCCACTCTATGTTGCTAAGCGCTATGTGAAGATCCCATAGAATGACACCACTTTGCCTTATGATGACTTCTTCTCATTATGACTTTGTGTTAAGGTGACTTTGCGTTTACTTCACGTTGGTTTCTGTTGAACACAAAGTGAGTCATAACTGAAACAGCCTACAGATCACATGATACAGTCTGCCAGTCACATGGCTCAGGCAGGAAGTTAATCAGGGAAGACAGTGAAAGACTTTCACTGTCACCTAACTTGGTGTGGGAGAAAGAGGTTTTGTGAGAGAGGAGACATTTGGGGACAGGTGGGCAGTGCACCCACCTTGCAAACTACCACCGTGCACACTGGGAGGCCAAGTCTGTCGAACAGGGATGGAATGCGCCCACTGTCCCTGCTGAGCAACAGGTGGCAGCATGGCCTCCACCTGCATGTGGGGTCAAGCGTGGTCAGGCTATGGAGCAAGTGGCTGCTCCAGAACCTGCAGGGGATACTTGTAACCCTACAAGAATGCCTGCCACACAGGTCAATTTGGGCCTGATGTGGAGTGAGTTGGACCACCTGAACAACAGGGTAGCGAACCTGGAGCAGCGGTTGAAGTGCATCGAGGGTCACCAACTCCAATTTATGGCCATGCTCCAACTGCTGCTCTCATACCACAACATGGAGCATTAGTTTTTGTTTGCCCATGCATCCATCACCATCTCCATGAAAAAAATACTTCCTGATGCTGCCCCTGATCCGTTCCCCCTCTATCTTTTTGGCCCTTTCACATTGTTACATTGTCACGGGTTGAGCTTGGAGCAATATTCATGCCATCAGCAACTTCACTGCCACAACCAGTGGGGACAACAGCATCTCCAACCATCATTGAAGCACCTAACTGTGCTGTGAAAAACATAGTCAGAGAAATCCCTTTACTGGTATCAACTGTGCACTTATGCTGCGCACTACTCTGCCCATGGCCACTCTTGCCAGTCGCAGCAGTGCCATGGCCAGAAACATCTTTGCATCCACATCTCTTTGCAGGCATTATTTTGGATTACACAAAAAATTCACAACAAATTTAGATTTCTGAACTTTGGGGGTGGATAGGAAGCCAAAAAACAACTGGGGCTTACAGATGTAGACTGAGCCCTAAGCAGATGTAAACACACAGACAGATGGAGACTGCATACTCAAGAGAAGCAACCATGCAGGCACAACAACACCGCCTTAACCAGTGGTCACACAAATCCAAAACTGGAAAAATAATACCTTTCGTGGGCTGGGGGTGGTGGTGCTGGAGTACCAGTCCACTACCTAGATAGAATGAAGCAGTAACAAATACAGCAGATGGATAACAGATTCAGAGTGCTGTGATTACTGTGTGGCACAATAAAATGTGTCTGACTTGATGGCACGCACACACACACACTACAGGTAATGCGCAGAAAATTTAACAGTTCAGTACACTATATAACCAAATCTTTTAAACAGAATGAAAATATGCACTGCACCACAGCAAACAGAAAATAATTATCGAAAATTACTTCAAATATTACTGTGTGTACATATACACACAAATATTGACGCACACTACTAGTACAAAACAGTCAGAAAGACTGCCTTTCTCATGTGAATCTCAGTCCACCACAGATACACCCCTCCCTGAAGTACACTTCTTTTTTTATCATGAAAAATTATTAATTTTTAGTTTTGACAACGCATCCCAGGAATTCATAAAAATGTCAATGCATATAAGAAAGGCTAACAACAGAACCTTATAATCCCCTGTGGGGGGATACAGTGCACCCAGAGGAGCATCCAGTACAACATCAAACAGTCAGATTGTTCTATATCAGAAACTCACTATAAAAAGTTACCTCAAAATACAATTCTGTCAGAGGGTTATCATCTAGAATACGCTCAAGACACTATGCCAGATTTCAGTATGTAATTACCTCAACGCCCCATCTCCCTAGAGGGCTGGGGAGTTGGTGGGGGGGCTGTAGTCTAGCCAGAAAACCCCAGGCCAGGGGAGAAAGTGACTCCATTAGTTTCTGAGCCTTCCGGATGACGATCAGGAGCATAGATGGTCTGTCCATTATGCTACGTATAGTGGAATAGGTCAGGAGGCCCCTTGATCAGGAAGGTTGCCAGGCAGTATGGGTAGAACTGAGCATAAATGTGAATGCAAGTAGGCATTCCACTTTCTGTGAAATTTATGAATTTGGTTTCGGCTGGAAAATGAAAGCTTCTCAAAGATAGCCAGTTTGGCCAGTGTAGAATGCCAGGTTCGAAGGGATGGGGGTTGGGGTTGTCTCCATCTCATCAGTATGGCATGCTTAGCTTCCAGCAAGGCAGCCAATACCCAGCTCTTGTGCTGGGCTGAGAGGAGTTTCGGAGGGGATGAATCCCCCAATAACAGCAGTGGATGTAGATGGCCAATCGTTATGCCCACCACTCTGGAGCAGTCCTCAAGGAACATTTTTCCAAAAGGATGCCAGCACTGGGCATTGCCAGAGTACATGCAGCAAGTGTACAGGGCTCTGTCGGTATCTCCAACACTGGGTGTTACTAAGTAGCCCCATGGACTGGAGCACAGCTGGGGTCCTGTACCACCTCAACAGGATCTTTAACTGAATTACCTGGCTTCTAGCATCTCTATACTCCATGTGTGTGGCTCTAATGCAGCAACCCCATGTTTCACAGGTAATGGTCACCTGGGTATCCACTTCCCATTGCATTCAGCACTTTTCAGTAAGGTCTGGTTGAGAGTCTCGTAGAGTCCGACAGACTTTCCCTGCCAAACCTTGTTGTTTGTCAGGTTTGTAGAGCTCGCTCAGCCGGTCCCATTTGGTGTCAAGGACCTGTCAGGTCTGAAGGGAGTGGATGGCACTAGAAATCTGGAGATGACTCCAAAAGTCCTAGGCAGGGAGATCAAACTGTGCCTTCAACTGTTCGAAGGATATCAGCACCTTCGTGTTGGGCATGTAGAGACCTCTGATCCAGCTTATACCTTTGTTGGCCCAGGTTGGCCAGCTGAGAAGCTTATCATCTACAGTGATGTGTCAGTTATTGCAGAGATGGGTGAACTCAACAGGTGGTTGCTAAGTTGTCCTTGGCATATGGGAAGCTGCCATGGCAGCCCACCAGGCTCTATCTGTTTCCAACACAATAGGGTGGCCTTGGTGAGTGGTGGGATGCCTAGGGGAGAGAAGGGCACACAAAGTGTCCTCCTGCACCAGGGAGGCTTCCAGTCTGACCCACAGGGGAGGATGGGGGAGAGAGGGAGCAAACCATTTGGTCACTTGTGCTACTCTATATGCCTGCTGATACCCCTGGAACTAGGGGAGCCCTGGACCCCCTCTGGACCAGTGGGCCTGCAATTTGGACCTACTCCAGCAAGCAGCTTTACCTTCCCATAACAGGGAGGAAACTAATCTATCTAGGGATTGAAATAGCTTCGGAGATAGGTGGATGGGGAGGTTGTGGAAGAGGTAAGAAACCCTTGGTAGGATGAACATCCACACTGCCTCAATCCTGCCTTTAAGGGAGAGGTTTAGTTTGTGCCAGTGACCAATTTCAGCTGTTAATGAAGCCGCTAAAGGAGTAAAATTGGCAGTTTCCTACTCTCTCCTTCTGGTAGTGATATTTACCCCTAGATAAGAAAAACCCTGGGGGCCCAGGAAATATCTGTGCCCTGGAGACAGTCCCTTGGACAGATCAGGTTTAAAGGAGAGAGGATCATCTTCTTTTGGTTCACCAGAAGCCCAGATAGTCTCGTAAAGTACTGGCGTATATCCGGGGTTTGGGGCACAGATTGCCTTGGATTGGGTATAGTGAAGAGGAGGTCATCTGCATATGAATTAACCAGGTAAGTTTGTTCTCCTACCTGGATCCCTGAAATGTCCAAGGAGGCCATGAGTTTCCTCGTTAGTGGATCCAGGGCAAGCAGAAATAGTAGGGGAGAGAGAGGACAACCCTGCTGAGTGCCTCTCTGAAGGAGGAAGGGAGTCAAGACATTTCTATTGGTTAGGATCTTGGTGGAAGGTGAGTGTACAGAGCTGATATCCACCCCCGAAAATTAGGGCTAAAGCTGTATAGCTTTAAGACTCCATGAAGGTAGTTCCACTCCACAAAGTCAAAGGCCTTAGAGAAGTCTATAGCCAAAGCTGCCATAGGCAGAGATGATTGCAACACCACCCATTTAAGACTAAGTACCAGCCTTAAATTATCTGCCCCAGACTTGGAGAATCCTGCCTGTGATGGATGAAACAAGGAGGGTAGAACATCCACCATCCTATTGGCTAGCACCTTTGCCACTATCTTAGTGTCTACAGACAGCAGAGAGATGCCCTTAGGTAGTTGAGACAGGGAGTGCGGAGCTCAACCGCAGTGATGGGGTTATCTAGCCATTGGGCTAACTCTGGAGAGATTCGGTAGGTATGAGCAGAGCCACAGAAGTCCTCTAGCTCTTTTGACATATTTAAGTCATCCAAGAGAGTTTTGGACTTATATAGGGACTGGTAAAAAAGCCGCATGACATCGTCGCCGTGGGGTCTCGCAAGGCATGTATCCTGGATGCGGCTTGCTGCTTCCTAAAATGGAAGGCCAGCAATTCGCCACTTTTATCCCCCCTCCCAGAACTTGTGTTTGGACCTCAGGAGTTGCCACTCTGCCTTGTGCTGTAGTAGGGTGTTGATTTGGTATTTGAGCCCACATATGGAGGTCAGAAGGGCACTGCCTTCGGGGGGAGAGGAGAACTTAAACCTCGCTTCCAAGGCAGATAATTCCATTTATAGTTTAGTAATCTCCTCTCAGCGGACCTTATTCTTAGCTGCCATGTAAGAGATTATACACCCTTGTAGCACCGCCTTAAAGGCCTCCCAGACCATACAAGCTCCCACTTCCCTACCGGAGTTGATAAGGAAATAGGCCTTCGCCTCTTCCACCATTATGGAGTGGAATTCCTTGTCCTAGAGAAGCAGACGGTTGCATCTTCACCAGGGCATTAGTTTGTCTTTTTTACAGTGGGGGCCAAGTAACCAAAAAGTCCTGATTTTCCTGTATCACAACTTGAAGGGGGGGGGGTCTGGGGACCCAGAAACCATAGGGTATAAAATGTGTTCTGGTTTATTCTAGTTCTAATTTTATACCTCACAAGTATTGCATTTTGACTTACATTTGCCAAGTTTCAAACAGAAACATAGGTAAGAAGATCAATAAATTATCTCAGTACTGTATGTAATGAAAAGAAAGCACAAGACAGTTAATTGTTGGCCTTGTATTTTAATTTTGCCAATTGTTTTCATATGAGATGTATTAAGAGATCTTTGCCTGTTGCCTTCGTATTCTGCTGTTGCCATGCAAAATAATCAGTTATGAAACTTGCATCATGTAATGTTTAATATTTTTGAAACATACCTTCACTTAAAAGAGAAAAACATGTTTTAGTCACACACAATCACAGGAACACCACATTGCAATTCCTGCGTTTAACTAGAGAAAACAGTTTTACTAGGCAAATCACCGTTAAAACTCAGTACATATTATAGTGTAAAAAAACGTATAAATTGTTCCGAGTAATTTTTTTTTGGCAGTTTTAAAGATGATAGGAAATGGTTTTTCCACCTCTAGAGGTCCTCCAGTTGTTCTTTTATTGGATACCCAGTATTCTGATATACTTTTGACATTTTTGTTAAATTAATATAATTTTGTTGCTTTTGAAGCTACCCTGAATCCCTCTCTGCTCAGCAGTTGCAGCTCTCTCTTTTCATACTGCCTGAACATTCTATGACATCATAAACTCATTTCCAGGCCATTCAGAGGAATGGCATGGAATGGGAGTCTGTGATGCCACCGAATGTCTTAGAGATATGAAAATCAAGAGCAGTAACTGGCGAGGAGAGTAGAATTCAATGTAGATCTGAGGGCAGTAGGACACCCTAAAGCTACAGACATATCATCAAAGCATATCAGAATACATAACTGGCGTGGAAAGGAAGGTGGAAGGGCTATTAAATATGCAAAAATAATTTCCTATCTCTTTTGGATAGGAAATAATCTTTGCATAATTAACTGCCTTTCCATCTTCATTTCCATGGCAGTTATGTATTCTGATATGCTTTGATGATTTTTTGATAACTAGTGTAGCTTTGGGGTGCCCTCAGATCTACATTGACTTCCAATCTCCTTATCAGCAACTGCTCTTGCTTTTCAAAACTCGAAGACATTCTGTGACATCACAGACTCCCATTCCATGTCATTCATCTGAATGTTCAGGCAGTATGAAAAGAGAAAGCTTTAACTGCTGAACAGAGAGAGATTCAGGGTAGTTACAAAGGCAACCAAATTAGATTATTAATTTAACAGGTCCAGGCAGTATGACACAGTAAATGAAACAATGCATTTTACAATTAAGACACATGTCCAGCAAACTGCCCCAAGACCACAAAACAACGAACCTTCCCCTACCCTAGTGGGGGACTGGCTGGGTCATAGGCCGGTGTGCTAAATGAGGAGGAGAGGCCACAGAACATCTTGTTGAACCACACAGCAAGATGAAACTACATAAACATACACCATTTTTGTACTGTAGGATTTCATACCTCCCAGCAGTCCCTAATGTTGACACAGAAACTTATCTTCAGTGCTCAGAAGCCCCTTGTACGAGGGAGGTAAGCATGGCACAAACCCAGCTGACTGGAATACATGTTGAAAAAAATGTGTCTGTGACAGTATACCTATGCACCCCTCCCTTATTCATCATCAGAGGCCAGAACAATTTTTTCCAAGCACATGTACCAGTCGGCTAAGCCCATCCCTCCACCGACCATCAACGACAAGCCACAGAACATGGCACAGACCCAGCAGACTGGTATACATGAAGGAAAAAATGGTTCTTTACCACTCTGCTTGTCAACCCCTCCCTCCTCCATCATCAGCAGCCAGAACCATTTTTTGCAGCATGTGTACCAGTTCGCCCAGGTCAGCCCAGCAGCACAAAGCTGGCAGGGCAACAGAAGGCATAGCAAGCAACAGTGAATTTAAATGTCTATGCAAAAAACTACAGCCCACTCTCCCCGCTCTGGACCTGCATGGCCATTATCTCCACCCATACTGGCCAGCTTGGCTACTCTCTGCACCCTGATGGACTTACATGGCCATGCTCCACATTCTACCCCACCAACACAGCCACTCTCCCCACCCCACCCAACCAACACCATTTCCAGCTCCATTTATCTGGTATCGACTCCAAGCATCCAGGTCTGTGCCTCCGCCCCATCACAGGCACACAAAAATAAATAAAACCACATTTTATACTGCATTTTGTTTATGTCTCTTTCTTGGTCTGGAAACAGAGATGTTGAACTACTGGTCAGAAGCTTCGTTTGCCTGGTATTCAACTACAACCCTGCTCCACCAACACAATGCCAGTGACCCCACCCCACCAACACAATGACAGTGCCCCAACCCCACTAACACAATGCCAGTGCCCCAACACCACCAACACAATGCCTGTATCCCCTACCCCACCCACACACATGACCGACCAGTGTCCCCAACCCACCCCCAAAAATCATGGCCAGTCAGTAGTCACTATAACAATAGCCAGTTAGTAGTATCATCATTTCTTTAGAGTGCATGCTTCAAATATTTTTTGCTAGTCTTGTAACACTGTACAGGGCATAACACAAAAAACAACCCCTTTGGTTGTGTTTGCCAATCAATGGAGACAGGGACAGCAAGGCCAAGGATTCGGTCCATCTCACCCCTCCACAATGGAGGATAGGAGAAATCCAAAAAAAAGTGAAAGATTAGTTTTACAGTCAGGTTAAGGATGAGGGGGAAATAATGTTTTAACATTTACTAATGTTCGTATGCTAGCTATGGGCACAGGTCAGTGAGATACATCCCTTGGCAGGTAAAGGATGAGGTGGAAATAACATTTTAACATTTACTTCTGTTTATATGCTCACACACAGCCAGCAAGTATGGAATGCCCCCCCCCCAATCAACATGGACAGTTCTCCAGAAACTCAGCCAGCAAAAACAGACATTCCCCCCTCACCCCACCAACAAGGACAGTCCCCCAGACACCCAGCTAGCAAACACGGACAGTCCCCCTCCACCAACATGGATAGTCCCCCTAGACACCCGATCAGCAATCATGGACAATCCTTCCCACTAAGCCAACATGGGTAGTCTCCCCAGACACCCGTCCAGCAAACACGACCAGTCCCCTCCCCACCAGACACCTGGCCAGCTAGCACAGAATGCCCCTCCCCACCAGCACAGACAGTCCCACCAGACACCCAGGCAGCCAGCAAGCGTGGATGGTCCCCACCATGCCCCACTAAGGATAGTCCCCACCGACACCCAGCTAACAAACACAGAATGTCCCCCCCACCCACCAACATGAACAATCACACCTAACTAGCAAACACGGAGAGTTCCTCCCCACCAACATTGATAGTCTGTTCTAGACACCTGATCAGCAACCACAGACATCCACCCCCGATAAGTCAACACAGACAGTTCCCCCCCTCTTCCAGACACCTGGCCAGCAAACACGGACAGTCCCTCTTCCCCACCAGACATCCTGCCAGGAAACATGGACAGTCCTCCCACCCCACCAACATGGACAGTCCCACCCCAGACACCTGGCAGCATGGAATGTCCCCCTGCTCCACCAACACGGACAGTTCCTCCCCCCGAGACACCCAGCCAGCAAACACAGACAGTACACCCTTCCCACTAGACACACAGCCAGCAAACATGGATAGTCCCCCCACCCCACCAACATGGACAGTCTCCCCCCTCCACAGACACCCAGTCAGCAAACACGGACAGTCCCCTGCCCTACCAACATGGACAGTCCCCCAGACACCTGGCCAGCAAACAGACAGTCCCCTCCCCACCAGACACCCGGTCAGCAAGCACAAAATGTCTCCGTGTTCCACCAACATGGACAGTCCCCCAGACACCTGGCCAGCAAACAGACAGCCCTCCCACCAGACACCTGGCAAGAAAACATGGACAGTCCCTCAGCCCCACCAACATGGACAGTCCCCCAGACACCCGGCCAATAAGCATGGAATGTTCCCTTCCACCATCATGGACAGTCCCCCCTGACAAATGTCCAGCCAAGACCACCACACAATGGCTAGTGTCCCCACCCCACTACCACAGCCAGTGTCCCCACATTACCACGGCCAGTGTCCACACCCCATCCCAGAATAGAAAACAGACTGTCCCCAAGCCCCAAACACAGATCACCCCCCAGCCCCACCAAACACTGACCGCCCTCCCTGCCCCAAACACTAACCGCCACAGCCCCAAACACTGACCGTCCCCCCAGCCCCACCAAATGCAGACCCTCCTCCAGCACCAAACACTGACCATCCCCTCAGCGAGTCAGCCCCAAAACACAGACCATCCCCCCAATCCCAGAAAACCGAAATCCCCCCAGCCCCACCAAACACAGACCGTCCAGTGAGTTTCCCCAACACACTCCACCATACCAGCACAGTCACAGTCAGTGTCCGTCCCCATCCCACCAACACGGCCAGTGTCGACACCATATTTAACAACAAATAGGCCTCCCAGCCCACCAACATGGACAGCCTCTTCAGCAGCCAGCAAATCCCCCCAAGAGACACAACCAGAAGCCACCCCTCAGACATACTGACAGGTTGACAGCAAATCTTCCACTATCTCCCAGACACATGGCCATAGCCCAGGCCCCCTGACCCCCCCCAAAAAAAGACATGTCTGGGACGTGAATCATTGCATTAATTTCCAACAACCAGCTTGCAGGACAGTTACTTATCAAATCAATAAGAGCACAGACAGGGCAGCATGCAGTAGGGCACAGCAAGGCCAAGAAGGCAAGCCAGGTGGCTGCCTCTCTCCTGAGTCCCGTTCCTCTCCTGATTAATCCCCCGATGAGACAGTAACTCCCTTTCCTGACACCAGATGACCATGTCGCATCGTGGGTTCGCTGCAGCCTCCCTGCACCACTGAATTCTTGTTCTGAATCTGGGCCTAGCCTAGCTGTTCACTGACCTGAATGATCCCGGTGGGACTGGTGGGTGATGGGAATGACCTGGGCCTGACAGCACAGGCACAGTAAATCTGTTCTTCTGGCCTTCTGGGCATGGGCGCAGGGCGGGAAGGCATTCCCTTGGCTCAGACTGACAGACTCTATCACTGTGACCATACTACTCTCTCCTGCTCCAGCTCCTCCGCTTGGTCTGTCCGCCTTCTGGTGGTGGTCGGTCTCCTTGCACTGCAGGCCTCTCGGGAATCAGGGGAGGCTCAGGCAGTAGTAGGGGAGTGCAGTTGCAGTTGCAGTCATTGAGAGACAGAGTAGTCGGGGTACTAATAAAACAAACAGGTGGGCTAGTCAGGACAAGAGGAGAGGTAACACTAGATGGCCAACAAACACACCAGTGACCACCAACAAACAACGACTGCTGCTTGGCCTCCTCGAATAACTCTCTCTCCCCGGGCCCATGCTATATGGAAGCTGCTGCTGCTGCTCCTTTGTGGATGGTGCGGGACAACTAAATGGCACTACTAACGGAGTACTAGTCATGCGATGGCGCAAGTTTGTAGCGCTCCTTGATTGGCTGCAACAACATGCAGGCTGCTATGGTTGCAGGCTTGTAGCCAACCAGAAAAGGGGATATTTTGTTTTTGCACAAGTGAAAGAGACATGGGCATGCACCCCCCACCCCCCCCAAAGAGATCAGCCAGTCGGGCATAGCCTGAGCCCATACAATATTAAAACAAACAAACAAACAAAAACAATAACCGGAGAATGCCGGGTCATTAAAAGTCCCAGACTAATTTCTCAGGAGGGGAGCTTGCACCCCTGCCCCCAATATATGCCACTGATCTCCACTTTGGAGAGGACATGCTTTGTCCAGGAGGAAGGAAGCTGCAAGTAATCGGGCATGATCTGAGATCAGTATGTTACCAATTGTGATGTCACTGATATCTTTTGCTGCCTGCTGGTTTGCCAGCCAGAAATCAATGCGGCTATGGGTGTTGTGTACTGCAACGAAGAACGTATAATCCCTTCCCATGGGATTATCCCTTCTCCAAAGGTCCGTCAGCTCCCATTCTTCGGTTAGCTCCTGCAGAGCAGCTCTGCCCTTGGGATGGGTCTGGGGGGTGGGGTTGGACTTATCCAATAAATTACTGGGTATTATTTATTATTTATTTATTTATTTATTTATTTAATTTTGGTGACCGGGTAGGCCCACTGGGCCCCGAAGGTCCCTTTTTCAGGGGTGACCCGGGAGTAGATTAATATCTAGATTAATATCTCCCCCTATTACTATCGTTATATACACTAGATTAATATCTTCCTCTATTACTATCGGTATGTCTTTCTGCCCTTCAGCAAGGGAGGCGAGTGCCTGACTGATTTCAGTGAGGAATTCCGCCGAGTCTGAGATGGGTCCGTATATTCACAACTATAGCTCTCCCTCACAGGTACATGAAACGTGCTGCAATCCAATGGCCTTGATCGTCCATCTTGACGGCTTCCTCGACCCATGGACAAGCTTTATGGAGCAGGATAGCTAAGCCTTTTGAGTTGGAAGTGGTAGAGCTCTCTAGGACCATTCCCACCCATGATTTTTTGAGCCATTGCACTGTCCTGGCAGAGAGGTGTCTTTCCTGGAGGAGGGCAATGTCTGCGCCCATCATTCAGAGATGTAACAGTACCTTATATTTCTTTTAACTAGATGATTAAGTCACTTTACATTCCAGGAAACACGCCTCCACCCATGCTTAGTATTGCCTGACATGGCCTCCCTGCCACAGTGACCAAATTCCACTTGCCTCTAGTGACCATTCTAAGTACCCAATGGTTACCTGACTCCAGGCAGGCTATGGAGGTATGCTCTTCTCAAAGTTGAGCGGACAGTGGGATGTGTAAAAGGGTGCTGCTCTAGTATGTGTTGTTCTCTTAGTGCTGGGTACACCAGTGTCCTGAGAGTTAGAGAAATAGCAAAATAGGACTTATGAGGTATGTTAGAACTAGAAAAAACAACAAAGAAACACTCTATCAGCAATCTTCACCCTTTTGAAAGCCCCTACAGTTCTTTACTGAAATAGCTTGTGCTATTGGAAAGGAAAGCACAGGGGGCAAAGGAATTTCAATGGTCGAAAAAGGAGGATAGGCGATAATGCCTTAGCCGCTCCCCCAATAACAAGGGGGGGAAGTGCGAGATACAAAGGGGTCTGACCACCCAATGTAACTAGGCAAAAATAGAGACTCCTATGGTCTCAGTTAGGGTGACAGATCCGTCAATATAGCAAATGTGATTACACTAAGGTGTGGAGATAAGCACATAAAGGGGTCCCCGCAACAGCTGAGGCCCCTAGCTACACTTGGCTCACACACCCAAACGTGAGAATAGATTGGTCAACCATAGACGACAGCCCATCCTGCCCTGGACAAGTCACCACTAAAAGGCAATTCAGGGAGAGGAGAAGGGAAAATCCCTAAGCTTTGGGGTCCAGGGGCAGGACCTGAGGGAGTAGGTGGATGGGGACCTGCCTCCTAGCAGCCTGCCAGGACCAGTAGCCTAAGTGAGATTTAAGGAAAACATGCCTATGTAACAGTAATTCAATAACCTTAAAAGTAGAAATAAACGTGCAGTATGAACGCTTAACTCAACCAGCTTCACAGCAAAATATCAGATAAGTAAATTCTATTCAGGTCCCCTTAAGGAACTTTCCCCATAATCCAAAAGTTGGAATATATGCTGGCCGGACCAGTGGGAGATGACTCCAGGATGGGGGGGGGCCCTCTGACCGCACCCTATGGGCGTAGTGAGGGGGAGAAGAGGTTAAGGTGGGGCATTTAACTTCTTAATGCCCAAATAAGTTCCTGTCTGTAAGCAGAATTCTGTGGGGTACATGATTCAGTCCCCCTGGGGGTCCATCCCGTAGATGGGTGACCCCCAGTTTGACTTGCTCGCTAGCTCCGGGGGTTTCAAGGTGTGAGACACCCAGAGATTTAGTGATAGAGCAGCCCCCAAGTGATCCCCAGTAGGGTTTCTTAACAATAGGAAGAAGAGGAAAAGAAGGGCAAAAAGGGGGGTCATCTAGGCCATGGGCCAGCAGATCATTATGGTCCCCTGGGACCTATGGTCACCCCATGTAATGCCCCAGTACTGGGGGGTAGAAGTGGGTAGCTTATTGCTGAATTAGACAAGAGCAAGATATAATTATGTAGGAAAAGTCCACAGCTTATCCTTGGCTGGAGGTGTCCTCATGCCGTCGAAGAGTGTCTCTCGGTCATCCCTCCTTTCCAGGCGTATCAGAGCTACTGGAGTGGCCTCCTCCTTCTCTTCATGGTTGCAGGCCACCTGCAACTACTGCAGTAAAGGATTTTAGACCCAGTTTGACCAATGATAGTTGCTCCTCGGGGACCACCAACAGATCCGATGGTTCAGTGGCCCAGTCCAAAGGGGCATTAGTGTCCATCATTTAAGCCATGTGCCCTGTTTTTCTCAGGTTGCTCTTCATCATTGGAGGCATCCTCTCTGAGCAGCTTCGCAGGGGGAGAGATGGAAAGCTGGTGGTGTCCCTGTCGGTGGCGGCTCTGGGATCTTGGCCTTGGGTGAGACATTTGATTACTCTTTTTTATCTTGCTGGAATCAGAACCATTAGCCATGGGGCTGTGGGCAAGAAGATCTTTTCTGCCATGCAGTCGAGCACTTGAGGGGGCACCTCTGCTGAGGGACTGGTCTGTCCAAGATTGAGGTCACTGTGGAACTGCATCCCTTTACCCCCGTTCCGTTTATGCAGTCCTTGATTGCCTGGGACCCTGCGGTGTCTGGGAGAGGTAGTATTTTTAAGAATTGCAGGCCAATGTTTATTGATTCAGACCTCTGCCTCTTGAAGAGTATCCACCAGAAAATCCTTGCTATCCTTGGATATCAGCAGAGATGTTAGGCCTTTAAAGCAGTACTTGAACCCGCTGTCTTGGAGAGTCTTTTTGAGAGGTACAAATGCCTTGCACTGACCTGCCACCTTGTGGGAGAAATCCCTATAAATGAGATGCAAGCCCCTCTCCAAGTGATGCCCCCAAGGTCTCTGGTTGCCCTCAAAACTTGTTCCTTTATGGAGTGTCTCAAGAGGTAAGCAATGATAGTCCTGGTAGGGGAGTTGGGAGGTCCCGCTTTGCCTCGGACTTTGTGTGCTTGTTCCACTTTGACTGGGCCCTTCCAGCGTTTGCTGAGCAGCTTAGGAATGAAATCATTAAGGAAGCATTCTATGTTCTGTCCCTCCACACCTTCAGGGATGCCCAGGATTCTGATTTTGTTGCAGCATCCCCCATTTTCCCAGTCCTCCGCACACTCCCAGAGCCTAGTCAACCTTGTCTTATGGTCGCATAGGCATTGCCAGACTAGGCCTTTCTCTCTCTCTCTCTCTCTCCAATTCCTCCGACCACTGTTCAGCCACATTAAATTTATCTTCGAGCCAGCAGACGTCAGTCACATTACCCAATAGTGCTGTGCTTATGCTGTCCACTCTGATTAGGAGGGCTACCAACATTTTGGTAATGTAAGACAGAGAGTCTACAACCGGCATTTGATGGCCTGTGGGTCCTTGGAGGCTCCCCTGGGTGTTGGATGGGGGGGATGAAGAGGCAGCCATCCATCTAGTTTTCAGCTGCAGAGATGTACAATATGCTCCCGAAAAGGACTGAGCCCTCTAGGCAGTAGGTGAAAATTTATATCTGTCCTCCTTAGTCACAAGGGGACACCCGAGATTAGGTCTCTTGGAAGACTTGACCCATTCAACTGCTGGCACTAAGCAGGAAGTGCAGGCTGTGGCCTGAGCAGCTTGTTGCGTTCAGCGTACCAATATTCCAAATGCTGGCATGTTTCTCTGTAGCAGATTAGGGCAATCAAAAGTGGGGCCTGGCAAGAGGCGAGGGGTCTTCAGGTCCTCCCTCAATAAAATTGAGGCAAATTAGTCTCTGATCACATCTGTGTGCCATGAGTGTTGTCCAGGTAAGGACAGAGCCAACAGTTTAGGCAACCATCATGCCGGTGCTCAAGTCACGCCCTCCCCCGCCGAAGAACACTTCAACAGTGCCTGTCAGTACAACAACTGAATGTTCTAAATTATCTTTCAAAATACACAGAAAAACAATCAACACTCAATGATCTAAGCACAGAAGGGTTTCCTACAATCAATGTGCTAAATTTGGATCAAAATAATTGGATCAAAAGTGATTTTTTTAAGCTTTTCCGATGGTTTGAGTCTCACAGCTCTGAGAGGAAACTGTCTCCAGCTTTCCACTATGCACACTACGCAGAACTGAGGCTGTGTAAAACAATATAGAGCCCATGTGACCTGCCATCCCATGAATCAATGCAAAATCCACCTCAAATAGCAATATAAAGGCAAAGTAAAGTGAAGACCGTTAAAATCAATGGCACTTCACGTTGAAATTAAGGGAAGGCAGTAGCACAAGGTGAAATAGCACGAAGTCCATTGGTTTCGATGCACTTTGCGATAAAAATAAAGACAGAGTAATACGCTTTACATTGTAGAGCACTATGCGATTTGGGGGTTAATAAGCAAAGTGCTCGATGTAGCGAACTGAGAGCACTTCGCCCACCCCTATGTGAGACCCCTACAACCGTATCGTACTGGGACAATAGGAAGGCTCACTAAATGTGATAGTCTCCTGGGATACTGCAAATGTGGTCATTGAGGGGGAACGTCCATAAGTGGCCCAGTTGTTGCAGTGAGCAGTGGAGACCCTTATCCCTGTTGCTGTTTAGAGTGGGGCAGTCTATTACTTGTATCTGGGCCTGAGGGTCTAGCCTGGAGAAGGTCCACATATCTGCCCATATCGACAGGTCTGAGGTGAGTTGATAGCCCGACCCCAAGAATAAGCCCAGAGTAAAACTCCCAGACTAAATGATAGGAGCCTATAGTCACCCTTTACACATAAGGCTGTGCATAGTATAGATTAATATGGAGGGGACTGAGCTCAGCTGGGGATGCATGGAAGTCCCGTGTCCCTTCCCTTAAGACAATGCTATATCTTTAAGAAATGCAAAACCTCTTGTAGCAACAATAAACCTTATAACAACATTTAAACAGTAAACAGGAGTACCCTTGTGGTGGTCGCACCAGCTCCTATCTTAATTGTTCAGTTCATCAGGCACTATCCACTGAAGAGCAGCTCATTATTGGTACAAGGGAGCAACCTCTTGCACTGTATGCACAGATTGCATCCACAGAGGACGTGGAGATGCTCTGCTATGTGCCTGAAGTTTGTTAGGCTCTTTCAGTAAATAGCTTGTGGTAGTTTATCTGGCTGTAACACATGAACAGCAGTCCAGAAAGTGACTAGCTTTGACATGAGTAAATGGACGCAGCAGCTGACAAACAAACCAGCTGCCAGCCATAAAATATTAGCTACTACTCCCAGGAAGTGCTTGAGAGACACATCTAACCAGCAAGATGACATCAGATGAGAAGACCACCTCACCTGTAGCCGTAAGTTCTTCTCTTAGGTCTGTCCAGTTTTTACAGGGACAGCTTGCGTGGCTAGGTGCTGTGGGTTTTGCAAGGTTACGGATGTTTCAGCCCGCTCTTCAAGACTCTATGCCCATTCATGGCAGATAAGGTACCAGTCCATGCCTCCCATGTCCAGTAAGTTATTCAGTTCAACTGCTTTATCTGAGTGACCAGATGAATCATGGGGGGCACGGGTCAATCAATCAATCAATTCTTTATTTTGCCAGGCAGAATACCATTGAGGAGACTTCATTTGCAAGGTGGACCTGGATATGGTGTACATAAAATACAACAGTATACATTAGTTATACATGGTAACCAGGGGCCTCAAAACCAGACCACCTAGGATTACATGCAACAGTTGAGGAACAGACTAGGAAAGGTTACATAATTAGACAAAAGCGACAAAGCGGCACACAGGGTACAATCAAGCTTATACACTATACAGTCATAATCTATATACATTATGAACAATATATGCAATAATGTGCAGAACATGTATATGTAAATATATGCAGAGTATGCAGTTAATAAAAAGGATTAAGCAACGAGGGAGAGGACAGAACATAAGACAAGAAAAGAAGAAGGGAAGCCAGATGAAGGGTTAGCATATAACGTAAGGTCCTACAGGCAAGAAAGGGGGGAAACAACAGGAAATGGGAAGACAGTTTGTATATTTATTTTGTCAGCCATTAACGGAAACAATTACGTGTCTCCCTAAATGATTGCAGGAACCAGTTTTTGAAGATAGACAGCTTCACTGGGATAGCAAGCCTCAGTGTTTCTTGTGCCTTATTCCAAAGGATGGGAAGGGAGTGACTAATTGCCGCTCAGCCGTAGCACGTTCTGACCTTTGGGATTAGGAGCGAGATATAGGAGAGACTTCTTAGAGGATAGTTACAAGGGATGCAAACAGGCAGGCAGTTGCTGGTATACTGTGGGAGTTTCTTAATGATGACTCTGTAAGTCCATAAAACTGCATATTTTTTTATGTCACCTGAAACTAAGTGAGTTCCAGCCTAAGGAATAATAGAGAGTACAGTGGTGAGTGGAATAAGGAGCACTGGTTATAAATCAGAACACCTGATGATTTAGGGAGTCAAGTTTGCAGAGAGCCATGCTTGTACTATGCCCATACAAAAAAATCAGCGTAATCCAGGAGTGGCAGGAAGGTAGTTTGCACTAACCTTTTTTTGCTTCCTGTGTAAGTGTCTGATACAAAAGAAGATTCCTAGCCTCTGTTTCAATTTTTTGGATAGTTCCTCTATGTGATCTATGAGTGACAGTTTAGAGATGATCCAAACACCCAGATATTTAAATTTCTCCACATATTCCAGGAATACACCCAGTAGAGTGAGTAACTGAGGAACCGTCCACAGGGTGCAAAGTTTGGATACATTGACTGAAGGAGCTAAGAGCATAGTCTTCATTTTTTGGCGTTTAACAGGAGCTTTGAGTGCAAAAGATTTTGCTGTAAATGGTTAAACTCAGCTTGGAGGTCATTACATGCAAGCTCTGGAGTGGGCCTGTCTATGTACACCACTGAGCTGTCAGCAAATAGATGTATAATAGCTGAATGGATTCTACTATTTAAATTGCTTAAGTACAAGGCGAATAAAAGTGGTTCGAGAATGGACCCTTGGGGCAGGTCTCTTAGGAGGATTTTCATTGGAGACAGGCCACCATCCACCTTGACCTGTTGGTACTAGTCTGTGAAATAATTTGTAAACCATTTTAGGGCCAGATTGTCAGCCCCAATATTTCTTAACACAACCAGGAGCAGATTATGGTCCACTGTGTCAAAGGCTTTGATAAGGTCAAGAAACAAAGCACAAACAAAGTTTTTGGCATCCAGAGCTTTCTGCCAATCGTTCATGACCTTATCAAGTGCGGAAGTTGTGCTATGACAGGGACGGAAACCAGACTGGACTGGATTTAACAGGTTAGAGTTCTCCAGGTACTGCCTGAGCTGAGTGTTAACTACGTTTTCAAGCAACTTAGATGGGATAGGAAGCAGTGATATTGGACAATAATTATTTAGGTCACTTGAGTCACCGGATTTAAATAGCGGGATGACATGGGCTGTTTTCCATATAGTAGGGATGGTGCCCAGTGTAAGGGACATATTAAAGAGGTGGGTGATTGGGGGGACAAGATATAGTAACCAAGTTTTAGGAAATAAGGCTCGATAAGGTCTGCACCCATGCTTTTCCTGGTGTTGAATTGAACTATTAAGTCCTCAACTTGTTTCATGGAAACTGGGCAGAATGAGAAAACTGCATCTTGACTGGGTGAAATCAAATTTAGGCAGTCAGGACTCTTGCTACACAACTGTGCTTAGAGGTTATTGGCAGGTGAGGCATCAAACGCTAAACCTGCAGTGGCCAGCAGCCACTGGTCAGCTCCCCCAGGGATGTGTATCAGTTGCAGGTTTTAACCGGGGTGTCAACAGGTGAGTTGCTGCTTGTGCCTGATTGTTTGTGCACCTGTTGACAACTACATGAGCAAGCTCTCCAGGAGACAGCTTACGAGGAAGGGGATGCCTAATCCATTTGTTTTGTCTACCCCTTACAACTGGTTGCTATTGCTCAGTGTGAAGATGATCTGTGATACTGAGCATTTCCGAAAACTCTGACTCAGTCTGTGCTGTCTCCATAGGCAGGGCATCTGTGCCATGTGGTTTGTATGGGTACTGCCTGGGTGCATTTTGATCAGTTAGTAAGTCCCATAGGAAGTGTTCAGCTTCTTTAGGAGTGTTAAAAGTAATAAAATCTCCCTGGTTTTCTATCCGCAGCATGGCTGGATATTAGAATGAAATTGGAATATTTTGTTTATACAGCTGCTGTTTCACTGCTGCATAAGCCCGCCTTCTTTTAGAAAGATTTTGAGAATAATCTTGAAATAAAATTGTAACCCCCAGGTGGCGCTATCCCAAGGGCTACTACCCCTGCCTGCTTGACTACTGATAGGTTGAGGGGCCTTGGTTCTATGGCGGGTGCCTCCACCCAGTGGTCAGGGTTTGTAGTGGTTAGACTAGCTTGATCACAGCCCTCTGGGACACTGGGACACCCTTTTGTTCCATCTAGTGGCTCACACAGTACACAGAAGTTACAGCCCCAATACCCCACGTATACACACTGTTCACTCATAAAGCACCACTTACCCTCGAGACTGATTCTGCAGCACGTCTCTGAGGACCCCCTGTAAAATAAGGTTAAACAATATACACAGCGAAATACTATACTGTTTCCATAAGTACCAACACCACAGACAGTATATAGTACAACAACAACAAATCTGATTTATTTAGGGGACAGTAACACGGGAGGGGGATCAGGTTAATTGGTGGCATTAAATCACAGTACTGTGCACACATACAGGGTCTGAAAAGTCACACTCTGGGTACCCAGGTTGGGCCGGGCTAGCCAGGTCCGTTGCCTGGGGTTGGCCGGCAGGTGCAGATGGATAGGACCCTGTAGAGGAAAATATATACACAACACCCAATAGTAATCTGGAGCCGAATGGCTCAGTCCATGAAGCAGTGAAACAACAAGAATTAGATGACACACTTGTGATTGAAAACAGGCTGCAGGGGAATACCCTGATTTGTACTCACAATACCCAAGCTGAGAACCGGATGGTGGATGTTCTTCTGGATTGTCAGAAACAACAGGGCATGGAAACAAGGTCCTTGTGACTGGACCCCACTGCAGTTCATAGCAAACGGAGTTAGTCTAAGACAAGCTGGGATCTGCTTCCAGTTTCAACACACAGCACATAGCACAGGGGATTGGAAATAGCGATTCCCCACAATTACTACGCACACATTCATATGTAAAAGGAGAGTACTACACCAGGCAGGCTGCTCCTCAATCCCGATCACACTTACTGCAAAATACCTAGGAGCACACACAGCAGCTTCAGTTCCTGACAGACCAAGTGAGGTTCAGCAATTTCTCCAGTCTTCTACAGGGTGAGCCTGGTTTCCACACTTCTGGCACTTCTTTCTCCTCACAATGTGGATTCAGTCCAAGCTGGTACTCACAACGACTGCAGGCCAAAACTCAGGGCCTCAAACGCGCTTCCAGCGTGAAACTATACACCACAGAAACACAGAGCTCCTTCTCTCTTCACTGTCACAACTGATCTGAGGTTTTCCAGTAACAGAGCAGGGCATTTCCTTTAGCTCCACACCATTCTGTTGGCTGGTTCGGCTGTCACTCGCAATAAGACTCCCTCTGTTGGTGAAAAAAGGTGCCAAGGTCAAAACTACATTTCCCAGAGTCACTACCCAAACAATCCCCTTGTGGCTGGCTCAAAACTGAGAGTCCGAGTTCCGATTTATCCACAGGTTCCATTTTAAGGTCTCCCTATCATCCTGATTGGTCCAAGTCAGCAATTGAGGACCAAAATGAAAAAGCTACACTGAAACAGTTCATGCTGAAATGAAGACAGGTTAGACAAATTACATTTTCTTAGTCACTCTAAATGATTTCTGGCAAACAGTTATATCTTTCAACAAGGCTCCCTCTGCACATGTAGCGACGGCAGAGACGGAGCGAATTGACATCAGCTCAGGTGGGATTCGAGCATTAACTATACAGTCTCCCCATACAAACTAATTAAGTCTGCAAGTAGACAGCTCTTAAAGAGACAGTATGTGGAGGCTCAAATAGCACTCACTTGGAACCACATTTAAACAGCTCAGAAGCCAAACACCACCCAGACTTGGAGCATTCATCTGTGTCAAGTAAGTACCCCCATAAATTTCAATACAACCATTTATATTTACATCAATATCACATTAGGCTTACACATGTAATCATCAGTCAACATATCACCTTACCAGAAACACATTTCTGAAACTTTTCAGTACATCTCTCTTTACACAGTATAATACACACATTGTACCATAACTCAGGTTATTACCTCCTGTACATGAAACCTGAAGAGAGGGGGGGCCTTCCCTATCAGCTATCTTGGGGCTGGATGGGGCAGGGGCACCATACCTAGAGGGCAACACAATTAACTTGGAGTTAGCACTTATGCTCAGTTTGGACAATGAGCTCGGGGACACATACACTCCTTTATGGACTACATTGAGAGGCAAGTCCATGGGCCTCCCAGGAGAATTATAGCTGAGGTGCACCACAGGCTTTACAGCTCGACCAGTATTTCTAAGGGGAACTGTTACAGTCTCTGCACTTTTAGCCTCATTTTCAGCACTGTGTTTACCTGCCAGGGTTTTTAGTTTGGGGTAGCAAGGTTAGAACTTGGGGCACTGTCAGCTCCAGTAGTTGCAATTTCAGGGGTCACAACACTTGTTTCACAGGGAAGGCTCTCTGGCACTGGCAGTGAACCATCAGGGCACTCAAAATACCGTTCTTGTTCTGGTATATCACCTGTCTGTTCCAGTTCATCATTTTCTTCCTCTGAGAACTCATACAGTTCCACCATGCACAGTGATTCCATGTCATCTGACTTGATACTTTGCACTTCACTTTCTGGGAGCATTGGCTCCAAAGACAAAGCTGGGAGCTTAGGCAGTCCAGAAGGCCCAGCGTCATCTCCAGGATTGGTTAGGGGATTGCCCCGAAACAATTGACTCAGTTCATAAGAAGGGTAGTATTCAAAGTCACACTCACTTTCCTCTGACATGTACTGACAGTCATGTTCAACTGGGACTTGTTGTGGGGAACACTTTAACTCAGCATCTGTAAGTGAAGACTTTCTTTGCCTTTGCTTAGTAGCAGCTCGGGTCACTGGTCCAGAGGGAGCACTTTCTGGGGGCTCAGACTCAATCAAGATTTGTCCAGTGGGCAATAAGTGATTTCTATGCATTGTTTTAACATTTTTTGAATTATTCTCAGGCCTTACTTTGTACACAGGCAGATCATCTAGTTTGCCTACCACAATGTAGGGAAGATGGTGCCACCTATAAGCAATCTTGTGTTTGCCATGCAGTCCCAGATTTCTTAGCAATACACGATCTCCCTCCTGGAGTTCCTGTGCTTTCACCTTTTCATCATACCTTTCTTTGTTGGCCAGATTTCTTTTGGCAGCCATGGTTTGAACCAGTTGGTACGCATGATTTAGCAGGGCATTTAACTTTTGCACATACTGGACATAGTTATCAACTTGAACCCCATCAGGAGAAACTCTGAAACAAACATCTACTGGTAGTCGGGCCTCTCTTCCAAACATCAGGAAGTAGGGGAAGAACCCAGTGGCATCACTTTTGGTGCAGTTGTAGGCATGTACCAAGGTGCTGATTTGTTGGCTATATCTAGGCTTGTCCTTGGGGTGGATGGTGCCCAGCATATCTAACAGAGTGCGGTTGAAACGTTCAGGCTGTGGGTCCCCCTGAGGGTGGTAAGGGGTGGTTCTGGACATTCGCACCCCCCACAGAGAAAGCATCTCTTTGATCAAATGACTTTCAAAGTCCCTCCCTTGATCAGAATGGATTCTTTGTGGAGCCCCATATTGAACTAAAAAGTTTCCTACAAGCACTTTGGCCACAGTGGATGCCTTCTGGTCCTTGATGGGGAAAGCTTGGGCATATCTCGTAAAATGGTCAGTAACCACCAGCACATTGTTAATATTTGTTTGATCAGACTCCAAACTCAGAAAATAAATACAGACCAGCTCCATGGGGGCACTGGTGGTGATGTTAACAAGAGGGGCAGCCCTCTGGGGCAAAGCTTTCCTCTGTAAACAGCGACTACAAGTTCGAATGTATTGCTCAACATCAGCCCCTGTCTTAGGCCAAAAGAATCTGGATCTCACCAAGTCAAGTGTTCTGTCTATACTAAGGTGCCCCATGTGGTTGTGTAAGGACCTCAGTACTGAGTCTCAAAAGGCAGTGGGCAGCACTAGTTGTTGTTTGTCTATTTGTCTCCCTCTGTCTACTGTTTCTCTGTATAACAGTCTATTAATCAGTTTCAACTTAGAACCTTCCTTTTATAACAATTCAGTTCTCAAATCAGTGGAGCGTAACTTGGATGCATCTTTCCCTGTGTAGAGCGCTCCTAAAGCTGGTTTGATCATAGGATCTCGGGATTGAGCCCGCCGAAGACTGTCATTGTCTAGCTGAGGCAATGTACCAATGTCTAATGCAGAAAAGTGGCAATAAGCAGCAGGTATGCAATTCTCAGAGGGCCCCAAACAGTCCACTAAACAGTCCACTGGGTCTGTGGCCACTTGTTCCTCTTGGTCAAACTTCTGGCAGAGTGCTCGAATATCAGGTTCTGACAGACTAACCCAGTCATTTCGGGGAAACAGGCCACTGAGAGACAGCATCAGCATCTATGTGGTTCAGGCCTGCTCTGTATTCAACAGCATAGTCGTACATAGATAATGCAGAAAGCCACCTATGGCCAGTGGCATCCAACTTAGCTGAAGTCTGCACATAGGTCAAAGGATTATTGTCAGTTTTTACTAGTATCTTAGCCCCATACAAGTACTCATGGAATTGGTCAACAATGGCCCACTTCAAAGCTAGGAACTCTAACTTATGTACAGGATAGTTCTTTTCAGATGGGGTCAGGCTTCTACTGGCAAAGGCTACTGGACTCAGTCCACTCTCATGCTCCTGGTACAACACAGCCCCCAAACCTTGCAGGCTAGCATCAGTGTGTAGGACATAGGGTTTTGCTGGATCTTTATAGGCAAGAACAGGAGCATGGGTAAGTTGATATATAATCTCATGAAAAGCAACTTCACACTCAGGTGTCCATCTTGCCCCAAAAACTTCATTAGGACTGAAATATACTCTCTCAGTCTCAGGGGGAGCTGACCTCTTGTACTTTTTGTGGGTAGGAGGGTAACCTTGAGTAAGATTAAGTAAAGGATGGATCACTCTTGAATAGTCCTTGATGAAATGGCAATAATAGCCACAGAATCCCAGGAAACTTTGCAGTTCTTTTAGATTATGGGGCTATGGCCAGGTGGTCAAGGCCTCAACTTTACTTGGGTCGGTCTCTATTCCCTTGGTGGAGACTATATGTCCCACATACTTTTCAGATGTTTGGAAGAATTGACATTTATCAATGGACAGTTTCAGGCCAAAGTCTTCCAGTTGGTCCAACACCTTGAACAATCTACTCTCATGTTTCTCCAGCGAGCTGCCAAACACGATAACATCATCCAAGTACACCAGGCACTCTAATAGGTGCATGTCCCCCACTGCACGCTCCATCAGTCATTGGAAAGTGGCTGGGGCACCTGAAATCCTTTGAGGCATCCTCATGATCTCATAGAAACCCAGCGGGCAGACAAAGGCTGTCTTCTCACCGTCTTCTGGGGCCATCAGGATCTGGTGGTACCCCCTGCAAAGATCCAACACAGAAAACCACTTGCTACCATTCAGGCAGTCCAAAGCATCCTGAATGCAGGGCATTTTATACTGATAAGGGATAGTCCACCAGTTCAAGGTGCGATAATCCACACACATCCTTACTGTCCCATTCTTTTTTCTCACTACCACAATAGGTGAAGCATATGGGCTTCTGGATTCTTGTATTACACAAGCAGCAAGCATCTCTTGCAGTTGCCATCTCACATCATCTATGTCAGCAGGCACCAGAAGTCGAGACCTCTCATGAAATGGCCTTTCCTCATGCAGCCGGATATGGTGCTCAGCTTCTTGCACACATCCTACGTCCCATTCCTTTAAAGAAAACACTTGGTCTCTCTGGGCAAGCTTCTCACTGATCCTCATTTTCCATTCAGCTGGCAACGGAGAGTCACCGAAATCGAACAAGTCGGGCATCACTCTGTCACTCTTCCCCGAACACTTGTTACTGGGTAACACTGCAGTATCTGCACAATATACATGAGATGGGGTGCAAACTCTATTTACTTGAATCTCTCTATCAGACACATTATGAACCTGAACCATTACCCTTCTGGCATAAGCATGGGCTCTGGCAGGCAAAATACTTGGCTTGACCAGCAGTTCTTCCAGCAATTTTCCATCGCCTGGTGCATCCAGCATGAGTAATTTATTCTTGACATCCTTTCTGATATGGACCTCTCCCTGTAAGGTACACTGGGCATTTAGTGCCAGGATCAGAGACTCAGGATCCTTCTTCCAGACAATTCCAACTGGTTCCTTTGGTTCCACTTTTTCAGCATCTCTCTGTGCCTCATAGGCCTTCTTGATCAAGACCGGAATTCTCAAAGCTCTACCAGTCCTTGACCCTTGTTTCTCATAACACAACTGCGCCAACCGTCCAAACATATGCGCATTCGTCCCAATTAGTAGAGGAATCCCATCATACAGTCCGGTAGGGGGACACACTAATGCCGGGGTCTCTACTTGTTCAGCCATTCCAGCCACAGAGGCGGGAAAAGACAGCCAAATTTGGATATACCCGGAATAGGGGTAGGCCTTCTCACTTAATCCCCAGACATGCAGTCCTTCCAACGGTTGTAATGGTACATCAGACAGGTGCTTCTGATACCAGTCCTGAAACATAATTGTCACTTGGGAGCCACTGTCCAATACGGCTCTTGTAGACACTCCATTCACCTTCACAGTGGTCTCCATGGAGGGACCCACTATTCTGAACCAGTCTGGAGAGGCGGTAGCAAGGGCCTGGGCAGATGATCTAGCCACAAAGCGCAGTGAGTTAGCATTTCTGGGACTGCGGTCATTTCGTGCACCTCTTAACCACTGTTTTGTACTCCAAAGCTCTCCTTGTAGCCGGCTCACCACTCTCTCTAAGTCTTTCCAAGACTGGCATTCCCTCTTCATGTGCCCATCCTTCCCACAATTATGGCAAAATATGTCTGCTGAAGTTTGGGGTGACCGAGGCATCACATTGGGGGCTGCAGCATTGGTACTATCAATAAAAAACCTTGGTGCCACCTCAGCCGGCTGTGGGTTGGACATTTGGAGACATCTCTTCAGTTCCCTCACCTCCATAGCCAAGACATCAAGTTTTGAACTGTCGTCAACATAAGGTGCCTGGGTAGGCACCCCCACCCCATAGCAGAAGCAGTCGGTTAAGTGTCAGTGCCTGTACTCGTAGGAATGGCCTAAATAACGAGACTGTCTGTTGCTTTCCTAATCTCCCTCAGCAGCTCCTCCCAGTGTGGGACATCTGTAACCTTCCCTCTCTGACTGGGCCCCCCTTGGCTAACATGGGGATCTCAGATTGAGTCATGAGATTTCAATGATTCCGGATCATCAGCATTTGACCCTGCACCTGGAGCAGGGGATGTAGCAGCTACAATTATGCAGATCTCTGACAAACCTTCCTCCTCCTCAGCTTCCCATACCTCCCTCATCAACACATAGAAAGGCAAGGGACTGGATTTCCTTTGATGCAGTTGCAATTTAAGTAACACCCAGCTAGAGTGCTGGGCAGAGCACAGTATGTGATCCAGCCTTACCCGGTCCACTTCACTAGAGCTCTAGTCCCCCTTCCGAAAAATGGTCTGTAAGATCTCCTCTAATCGATCCATATAGGCAGATAACAATTCTCCCGGCTGCTGTCTAACTTCTCTAAGTCTACATTTCAAGGCCTCAACAGTAGTGGTACCCCCAAACACATTCTCAAGGGCGACTATGTACTCTTGGGCTTTGGCGTCAGGGTTAGAGGACCTCAGGGAGCGAAAGGCACGTTAAGGCGGTCCCTGAGGCTTTTCCTGGTGGGTCTTTTTGGCTCCAAACATTGCCAGTCTTGTACTGCAAGAGCAGCAGAATCTATCCAGGTCTCCAGATCAACTTCCCCATTTGGAGTAGGGCGGATACCAGAGAATACCTTGAGTTTGCGGTAAGGTCCATGACTACTAGCTGGCTCTGGGGCAAGTACAGAAGTTAGCAAAAGGACAGGGGTTGGAGCGGGTGTGGATGTTGAGGGTGGTATGCCCCCAGGTGGCAAGAACTATGCAGATCTCTGACAAACCTTTCTCCTCCTCAGCTTCCCATACCTCCCTCATCAACACATAGAAAGGCAAGGGACTGGATTTCCTTTGATGCAGTTGCAATTTAAGTAACACCCAGCTAGAGTGCCGAGCAGAGCACAGTATGTGATCCAGCCTTACCCGGTCCACTTCACTAGAGCTCTAGACCCCCTTCCGAAAAATAGTCTGTAAGATCTCCTCTAATCGATCCATATAGGCAGATAACAATTCCCTCGGATGCTGTCTAACTTCTCTAAGTCTACATTTCAAGGCCTCAACAGTAGTGCTACCCCCAAACACATTCTCAAGGGTGACTATGTATTCTTGGGCTTTGGCGTCAGGGTTAGAGGACCTCAGGGAGCGAAAGGTACGTTGGGCGGGTCCCTGAAGGCTTTTCCCCCTGGTGGGCCCTTTTTTTGGCCTCCAAACATTGCCAGTCTTGTACTGCAAGAGCAGCAGAATCTATCCAGGTCTCCAGATCAACTTCCCCATTTGGAGTAGGGCGGATACCAGAGAATACCTTGAGTCTGCGGTAAGGTCCATGACTACTAGCTGGCTCTGGGGCAAGTACAGAAGTTAGCAAAAGGACAGGGGTTGGAGTGGGTGTGGATGTTGAGGGTGGTATGCCCCCAGGTGGCAAGAACAGTTTCTTCAAGTCCTCCTCAGTTTTCCCTTCCCCCAGCAACCATTTAGCAAATTTCTCCTCAAAAGTTTCAGATAGTGGGGCGGGCTCATTCCCCCCTGGGTCTTTACTGTACTTAGTTATCACTCTCCAGGCAGTGAGGGCTCCCTCTGGGGTAATAGTCTGTGGCACTTTGGAGCTATCTATGGGGTCCTTATACTTACTAAGGCCATGAAAGTGTGGGTGAGCCAATCAGCACGTCGACCCACCACCACGGGGTTTTGTAAACCTTCCACCTTGGAAAGTACTCCCTGTACAGTGTCCGTATTGATACCCAGGGGGATGTCCAGGATAAGCATAGCATTTTGGGGGTTGATCTCCTTCCCAATACATCACTCTACCAACCAGTGCACAGCCACTTCTGTCGGGGTATCCATTTATTTTTAACAGTGATTCGTAAATGTGGCCACTAGGGGATGCTAATCCCAGCAGTGCCTCCAAGATGTAACCCTCAGGTGGAGCTATCCCAAGACTACTACCCCTGCGTGTTTGACTACTGACAGGTTGATGGGCCTAAGTTCTATGGCGGGTGCCTCCACCCAGAGGTCAGGGTTTGTAGTGGTTAGACTAGCTTGATCACAGCCCTCTGGAACACCGTGACCCCCTTTTGTTCCCTCTCGTGGCTCACATAGTACACAGGAGTTACAGCCCCAATACCCCATGTATACACACTGTTCACTCATAAAGCACCACTTACCCTCGAGACTGATTCTGCAGCACATCTCTGAGGACCCCCTGTAAAATAGGTTAAACAACATACACAGCAAAAACACAATACTGTTTCTATAAGTACCAACACCACAGACAGTATATAGTATAACGACAACAAATCTGATATATTTAGGGACAGTAACACGGGAGGGAGAAATCAGGTTAATTGGTGGCATTAAATCACAGTACTGTGCATACAGGGTCTGAAAAGTCACACTCTGGGTACCCAGGTTGGGGGGGGGCTAGCCAGGTCCGTTGCCCGGGGTTGGCCGGCAGGTGAAGATGGATAGAGCCCTGTAGAAGAAAATATATGCACAACACCTATTTGTAGCCGGATGGCTCAGTCCATGAAGCAGTGAAACAACAAGAATTAGATGACACACTTGTGATTGAAAACAGGCAGAAGGGGGAATACCCCGATTTGTACTAACAATACTCAAGCTGAGAACCGGATGGTGTATGTTCTTCTGGATTGTCAGAAACAACAGGGCATGGAGACAAGGTCCTTGTGACTGGACCACACTGCAGTTTATAGCAAACGGAGTTAGTCCAAGACAAGCTGGGGTTTGCTTCCAGCTTCAACATACAGTACACAGCACACAGGATTGGAAATAGTGATTCCCCATAAGCACTATGCACATTCATATGTAAAAGGAAAGTACTATATCAGGCAGGCTGCTCCTCGATCCCGATCACACTTACTGCAAAATACCCGGGAGCACACACAGCAGCTTCAGTTCCTGACAGACCAAGTGAGGTTCAGCAGTTTCTCCAGTCTTCTACGGGGTGAGCCTGGTTTCCACACTTCTAGTGCTTCTTTCTCCTCACAATGTGGATTCAGTCCAACCTGGCACTCACAACGGCTGCAGACCGAGACTCAGGGCCTCGCACGCGCTTCCCACGCAAAACTATACACCGCAGAAGCACAGAGCTCCTTCTCTCTTCACTGTCACAACTGACTTGAGCTTTCCAGTAACAGAGGAGGGCATTTCCTTTAGCTCCACACCATTCTGTTGGCTGGTTCGACTGTCACTCACAATAAGACTCCCTCTGTTGGTGAAAAAAAGGCGCCAAGGTCAAAACTACATTTCCCAGAGTCACTTCCCATACAATCCCCTTGTGGCTGACTCAAAATTGAGAGTCCGAGTTCCGATTCGTCCACAGGCTCCATCTTAAGGTCTCCCTATCATCCTGATTGGTCCAAGTCAGCAATTCAGGACCAAAATGAAAGAGCTACACTGAAACAGTTTGTGCTGAAATGAAGACAGGTTAGACAAACTACATTTTCTCAGTCATTCTAAATGATTTCTGGCAAACAGTTATATCTTTCAACAAGGCTCCCTCTGCACATGTAGTGAAGGCAGAGACAGAATGAATTGACAGCAACTCAGGCAGGATTCGAGCATTATATACACAGTCCCCCCCATTCAAACTAATTAAGTCTGCAAGCAGACAGCTCTTAAAGAGACAGTACGTGGAGGCTCAAATAGCACTCACTTGGAACCACATTTAAACAGCTCAGATGCTGAACACCGCCCAGACTTGGAGCATTCAGGCAAGCTCCTGGAAGACTTTTGGGAACCCCCATTTGCAGGGGAGGTTGCACAATAATTTCAGCACCATCCCATTGTAGTCACCCTCGTTCCCTAGTTGCCCTTAGGGGAGCTTCCTTCACTGGATGTTTAAGGAATCTGCATAGTATGGGTCTAGGGTACTCACCCTGTCTGGGTGTGGGGGTGAGGGAGAGGTGAGCCCACTCAGTCTCCAGTGGGGCTCCATTTTACAGTGCTAGCATGCTGGGCAAGGCTGTTCATAAAAAAGATATCATATCATGATTTTCCACTCCTTTGGGTATACCGACTATTCTTCCATCGAGTCCGATTCTTTATATCATCCACTTTGGAGATCAGGTAGTCAGTCTGTTCTTGTTGCACCCTGAGAAGCCCCTGGTGTGAGCACAGCATATCTTCAAGGTATCGGGCCACATGTTCTGTTCCCGAGACCCTCACAGTGAATGACTGTAAATCTATATTTTGTTTGGCTAGTGGTGGATTTAAGTTAAGCAGTGTCTGTCAGTCCCTGGCTCAACATTTTTTTTTTTTCAAATTGAATAAACTTTATTGAATGGCTCAACATTTTGTTAATTTTTGCAAGTTCTGATGCAGTGTCCTACGAAGGAGCCAAATAGAGTGCCATTCTTGGGTACATGGTAGAGCTGCTTGCTGGCTGTTATTGGTACTGCTATTCTGATGTTGTGCTGAGAGTTCACTTGCAGCTTTCACCGGTGCTCTGACACTCACCTGAGGGCCCATACCATGGTCAGGGCTTCTATCTTTCCAACTCGGTGCAGGTACCTGTCCCATTTGAGGATATTCTTGAAAAATGGCTCTTTTGAATGCATTTGCCTTGCTGTACCTTCTGGTCAATTTTTAAATCCAGTAGGACTGCTGAGCTGTCGAGTGGACTTGATCGATGTCCCCAGAGATGCTCTCTAATCAAATTAAGTTGCCACCATCTTGGTTGGCAAGCTCTACCCCCGTAGCTTGACATTAATTGCCATATAGTGTTTTATTTCTACAAAATGTTTTTGCTGCATTAAAAAAAAAGATTCATAAAAATGAATATATTATAGTTAGGTAGTTGCGCTCCAGTATTTAATGACACATATACTTACAGTATTATGTTAAACCCCAATAGTTGTCCCTTAATACCATAACCATCCCTGGTCAGAATAACCTGAAATTTGGCATAGACATAGTTGGTGTTAGAGTCTTTGGACTCAATAAGTCTGGTACCAATCTGTTGGGCTGTTTGAAGTTCTAGAAGGTTGAAATACATATTATAGATCAAGGGAGTTCTCATGACCAAATGGAGTGCTCCTTTGTACATGAGACAGTCTTATTCTGTGAAGAGTGTGTCGCGCACAGCTGCCATGAAAATAGGCACATTCGGGTGAGGTAGGTTTTTTTTAAATACATTATTGATCCACCTCCTCCTCCTTCTGTCTGTCACTCTCCCCCACCTCCGTTAAGCACCAGCTTAAACTCCTGCCCTCCTCCTCCTGCTCCTGCCAGTCTCTTACTTGACTACCCTGGTCTCCTTTCCTCCCTTTTTTGGTCCCCCTTCTGGGTTTGTTTTTTGACCACAAAATCACTGCACTCAAATGTTGTGTGATGTTACCTTTTTAGATAGGGCAGTGGTGATGCTCATAGCGCCTGCCTATGCCATCTATTATTATTTGCACTTGTACCATGCTGCATTGTTACTGTTTGCACTTTTATTTTTGTGTAATGCTTCTATATTTCTTATTTGATTAATTTTATTCCCTTTCCCTGGGCTGCACCTAGAAATGCGCATTGGCTCAGTCTGTGTTTTCCAGTTACCAATTTTCAACTAACTAAATAGCACTGTTGAAACCACTCTTACAGTTGTAAGAGTAGTATCACTTACATTCTTATGATATCAGAACTGTGAACCGATGGTTCTCATACCCCAAGAATGCACGTCAGACCACTCTTACAACCATAACAGTGGCCTCAGCAGTAGTATTAACATACAAAAACATGATTCTAAGACTTTTTTCCTCACTAATAGCACAGAAACAGCTATGAGTTGTAGGTTGAAACTTGCAGATTTACTAGTGTTAGGCCCAAAGATCATTCTTTGATAGGTGAGGTTACTGACAAATTTGTACATTCTAAATTATTAAAAAAATAAAATGTCATTTTAGTGCATGCACAGTTAATTTCCCCAGAATTTTTGATAACTGGATTTTCGCAAAACAGACATACTGTATGCCAGTTTTGTGGCTCAGAATCCACTTTTGTGAGCTAAAACTCATGGTTCCATGATCCTTCATAGTCATGAAAGTGGAAAATACAAGATAATGTGTCAGACGTTAAAGAGCTAGTGTACTTCCTGGAAACTGCCTGAAATTAATTGTAACTTTCAGATGTAGTCAGCTATCACTTCTTATAGCTGAAGTATTGTTTTTCTTTTCTGTTTGCTAATTAGAAGATTTTTCACCTGGCAGTACTGGGATGAAGTGTGGAGCAGCACTCTGTATGGAGGCTAAAAAAAGTCAGTTCTGTTCCTCCCACTGCATCAACAATGAGACCACACTGACTGTGACATCGCTAGTAACTAAGAAGAACGATTTATCAGGCCAGATTATTCTTTTTCACATAAAGCAGCAGGGACTGTCTCTTCTTGGTTAGCAGTGACATCACAGTTTCCTGCATTTTGATTGGTAATGTTTGAAAGTCACTGCTCAGACTGCAAGGATTTTGGGGTGCCTCAAGGTGTTTGTTCACATTTCTGATGATGTAGTGGGAGGAACATTAGCTCTGGGTAAACCAAAGTCAGACATTTAACACAAAGAAGGAAGGGTTCTTTCATTCGTTGACAACTGAAAGATAAAAATTCTCAGACTCAGAGATGAAGAAGGCAGTTTCAGTTTATAAATTGAAAGTGTCAACGCTCATAGTTTAAGTGGCATATGGGATCTTAACCCATTCCTCTAGTTTCACTATTGCTTTTTGGCTCTTGACAAAGTGTAATACCTTTTGTGCATTGATTTATAAGCTATGTTTAATATGTATGTCATTTTTTGACTGTTATTAATGCCTTGACTCTTTCAATTTTGTCTCTTTCCACTTCAGGTACACTCTGTCTCTAGCTGGGCAGTTCTGTGTGAAAATCTTTCTCCCTGACTTTCTTCTCTCCCCATCCTCCCTTCTAGCCTGTACCTCTAATTTACAAACCCCTCACCCTCCAGCCCCCCCTCTGCTCCTCCAGGCTCAAAAATAAGTGCAATGAAGCACAGGTGAAACACCCTTTGGAGCATGGGAGATTGCATTAACTGCCCACATGTAATTTTCTGTCCTGAAAGGTTGTCAAATATTATTTTCTAGTGCTGGTTACATTTTAGGTTTTCATTGGCATGCCTGGTGTAATTATCACCACAATACATTTTTGTGGCTTTCGGTATTGAAATTATGCACTGGAAAATAATTGGACTTGCACTAGTTGTTCTCATTTTTAATATTTTTTACATTTGAGTTTTGTAAGAGTGAGCACTAGTGAATTATTCATGAGATTTTGTATACAACGGTGACGTTTTCTCCATGACCATGCCCCCTGAGGAAGAGTCTGTTGACTGGAAATACCAGGGCAAAAGTGGGTGTAGTTGACCTATCGGGTCACCGTTTACACTTTAATTTTGGATTTAGTAAACCAAGCATAGTGAAACTCAATATTTGTGAGACAGTGAGATCCACATTAGGTACACAGGTACTTCCTGATTTGTGTGTTCGTGTAATATGGGACAGAGACTATTCAGCACTATATTGCATTTATTCTTAAATGTGACTAAAATACTGTTTTGCTAAGCTTCCAGTTCACATTATGAATATAGATTGCTATAGTTCACCTGTGTTATTGAATTTTTTTATGTTAACTTGAATACTACATGCAACTTGGAAAAAGTCATGTTTGAATATAGATAATTATTTTGCTGATTGAGAATGTCACAGATCTCAATTATATACAGGTATGGATGCTGGTCATATCACAGCAGCTATTTTCATTGACCTGGCCAAGGTGTTTGAGACTGTCTCCCACTCACTCCACCTGACCAAACTCAACAACGCTGGGCTGTCTAGCTGGGCCTCAAGATGGTTCCACTCGTACCTTGTTGGCAGGTCCCAATTGGTCAGAGTCAATTCTGCCACCTTGGCCCCACTCCTTGTTACTACCAGGGTTCTGCAAGGCTCAGTCCTTGGCCCACTACTGTTCTCCATCTTTCTTAATGACCTGCCGTCTGCCTGCCCATACACCTCCATTCACATGTATGAGGACGATACTGTGCTTTATACATCTGGCCCATCAGCCTCAGAGGTTATGATCAGATTGCAGTTGGACTTTGCTAAGATCCAGTTCTGGCTACAATCAAATCAACTCTCCTTCAATGCAGAGAAAACCATCTCAGTGACTTTTGGCACTAGGCAAAGACTTTCCAGGCTCCCCTTCCCTATCATATTTCATACCCTGGAAAGGACATCCCTCGACACATGTACCTCTTTCAGGTACCTCGGAGTCTGGCTTGATCAGCACCTAAACTTTTCCGTACATGTTGACTTCATACTCAAGAAGTTACACCCCAGGCTCGGTGCACTTTACCGGAATCGTGACAATATCCCAGTCTCTGCTCGCAGGGTCATTGTGCAAAAAATGATCCTCCCTGTCTTCAATTACAGAAACATTGTCTACTGTGCAGGGACCAGGTCCTACTCCTTCTGCCGCTTTGCCCAGAACTGCCATTACTCCACCCATCACTGTGCTCTCTACCAATCAATGAACCTTACATCTCTAGATAACCGCAGGCAGGCCCACTGCTCCAAAATCTCAGCCAAGTACTGGTCCCAGTTGCTCCCCCCACCTCATCTCTGCCCTAGCCAACACAAACACCCAAGCATATTCACTCAGAAGCAATGACCCACAGATCCTATGTATCCCACATAGATCCACTACCGTGGGCCAAGCAGCCTTTAGCTACCAGATGCCTAAGTTATGGAACTCTCTCCCTTCAAACATTCATCACTTCTCTTCCCCCCTACACCTTAACTCCATGCTCCTAGCTCACTACTCCCCTACCTGTTCATCTGCCCAGGCCTAATAACAGTCCACACTGAGACAGCCTGGTCACCCTTACTATTGTACATTTAATGATTGCTGCCTATCCTAATATTTTAATGCTTGTATTTAAAACAGTGCCTGCATGAGACAGTATCAATTGTCCTCTCATGCTATTTTATCTGTGTCTCAGGTACTCAAGGTGCTATATCTATCCATCTAGGTACTATACTCTATGTATTATGTAACATACTGCACTTGTTTCTTTAACTATGTTTATACCTCCCCTTCCCCAGGACGCATCTGGAATTGAGCAGTAGCCTGCTCAGTATGCATTCCTGGTGAAACACTTAAATAAATAAATAAATAAATAAATATACAAAAAAAACTATAGCAGAAAATTGCATTTCCATAAATGGGGAAGAGGTAAGGAGTACTGTTAAAATAAGGTGCATATCTGTATAGGAGAGACCTTTCTACTGTGTGTAGAGGTGGGCAAGCCAAGAACTGATAATCTAGAGCCAAACCTGAGCCAAGCCAAGGGTCTGTCTGACTCTACAAGTCAAAGCATGAGCCGAACCATGGCTACAGGTTGCCCTCTATAATGCTGACAGTATCCCTCATAAGTTGGACAGGAAGATTTGAAAGTTGCTGCCATTGCACTCCTTTTATAATTCTTTGGAAGCTGGGTAAGGCCAACTAACTGGGCAGAGCATCCATTTACAAGGGTGACACAGGAGCACTACGGAGGCTAAATGCAGTGCTCAGGGATGTACAGTATGCAAATGCAGGTGATAGGAATCAAATCCAGGTCTGCTGAGTATATTCACTGGTTCAAAGTCTGTGTAGCAGCATATATAGTACTTATGCATTTGTTACTTGTGTCTGTGACTCTCTTGATTTAACTTCCACCCTTGATGTGCCAGAGGAACATGGCCTATTAATGTATGGTCAATTATAAGGTGACTCCTAAGTGGACACTCCAGACCCAACGAGAGAGCGCAACAGGAGGAGGTAAGAGGGGCAATACATCTACAGCCCCAAGTGGAGAATGGCTTTGCCTTACATAGAGGTATCAGTGGGAGAGCTTGTTCTGTTTTACCACTAAATGTCATGTACAGCCTTTAGATTCACTTGGTCAGTGGATGGAGTATAGTGTATGTAGTGCTTATGCATCTGTTACCTTGGGCTGTGATGTCTCTATTTAACGTGCATCCTCATTAAGATGCAAGAATAACACATTCCTACTGGCTGCTGGAAGATATAAGGGAATAAAGATCAGGGGACAGATTCACAAAATATTGCCCAAGGGCAAACTGGGTTTTGCCCAGAGTTGGTATTCACAAAACCCAGTTGGCCCCCTGCAAAGTGGGTTTGCGCCCGGGCATAGTTGGGAGGGGGGGGGCTGCAATGCAAATGAAGGAGAGGGGGACCTGCATATCCCCCCAGTCCAATTCAGAAAGGTATTGCTTCATGCAAGGGCCATTTACGAAGGCCTTTGTGCGGAGAAATTACCACTGACAAAAACCTGGGAGGTAATCCATGCAAACCTAGTGGCTGGCAGAGGTACTGTGGCTCTCCTCCCCATTCTCAATTGCTCACCAAATAATGAAAAAAAGTTTTCATAGTGTAGTGGTCCCTCCCTGCCCCCAATTGCCCACCTGATGAGAAGAAAAAAAGTTTCCATAGTGTAGTGGTCCCTCCCCCCCCTCCTCGATCACTGATCCCAAATAAAAAACTTGTTTACATAGTGTAGTAGGTCCCTTCCCCCTCCCCGATCACCAATCCTACAATAAACAACTTTTTTTCCATAGTGTAGTGCAAGGCAAGGCAAGTTTATTTCTTTGGTGCCCATTCCCAGAGGCTCTGGGCACCTCGGATAAAAAATATGTAAGGGAGTAAAAAAGATACATAAATAAACATTAAAACACAATAAAACAATAATAAAACAGATATTATTGCAAAGTCTATAATAAATTAATTTCAGCAGTTTTTATATCGTATTAGGTAACTATGTCTGGGAAAGCCAGTGAAAAGGGATGAGTCTTAAGCTGACTTGTAAACACCTCTACTGAATGGGCCTCCCTGATGACTGGAGGAAGCAAATTCCACAGGATGGGGCTGGCGACATTAAAGGCCCTGTCGCCGGCAGTTTTAAGTCTCATCCTATGAATTGCCAGGAAGCCCCTAGAGGAGGAACGAAGGAAGAGGACTGGAGCAGCAGGTGTTAGAAGATCAGGCAGATAGCAAAGGCCGAGTCCATGTAGGGCCTTAAAGGTGACTAAACCTACCTTGAATATAACCCCCCACCTTACCGGCAGCCAGTGCAGCTCATGCAGCACTGGAGTTACATGGCAGACCCTCGGAAGGCCTATCAGCAACTTGGCAGCTGCATTCTGCACCAGCTGCAGTTGGCAGAGGGTACCTCCCAAGCCCCTGAAGTAAAGGGCATTACAGTTATCAAGCCTGGACGTTACAAAGGCATGGATCAGAGTGGGCAGGTCCTCAGGCAGAACTAGGGGTTTGATCCTGGCAATATTCCTCAAATTGTAAAAAACACTTTGGACAACCAATGACACCTGAGAGTCAAATGTCAATCCAGTGTCCAGGAACACGTCAATGTCTCGCACCCTAGAGGAAGCCATCAACCGTGTAGGCTCCAGTAAGAGACCAGTTGCCCCACCAGAGGCACTCCTATCACGCCTTCAGCCTGGTTCAACTACCAGAACCTCTGCCTTGTCAGGGTTCAGTCGCAACTGCCTGGAGGACATCCAATCATTGATCTCCTTCCCCCCTCACCGATCACCTAATAAATAATCTTCTTCCACAGTGTAGTGGCTCCTCCACCCTCCCCAATCACTGATCCCATAGTAAAAAACATTTCCATAGTGCAGTGGTCCCTCCTATTCCCCGATCACTGATCCCTGAATAACTAACCTTTTTCCATAGTGTAGTGGTCCCTCTCCCTTCTCTAGTCACCGACCCCAAATGCAGACAGCCCTATTCCCAGGTAGTCTCGGGTCCCACCCACCCCCACTCCATCCAGTGTGGCCCACCACACTGCTCTCTAGCCATCCCAATCATGATCGGTGACCAGCATAGCTATTCTCGCACCACCATGGCTGGCCACTGACTGAGCTCTCAATGAAAGTGTACGGTGTACAGTACGGCTCATTGACAAGTGATTGACAACTGAGGACTGGAAAGAGTACTGGAGAAAGGCAGTAGCCCTGTAAGCATGTAGGCTTTTGCTGGCAAATGAAAGGGTAGGCCAGAAATGGGACCTCTTTGCAAATGAGATGGTGCAAGTGGGTCACCTGGTGAAGCCATAAGTGACTCCTGGCAAGCAATGTCCCACCTTCCCCAATGTTACGCCTAGCATATTCCATGCTCGGGATTTCTCTAACTTTGTTGGAGAAAATTTTTCCTGGACACTCTCTCAGAGAGTGACTGGTGCCCAATATTTGAACTACCAACAGTAGATGCCTTACAGTATTTTGTTAAACACTTTCTTTCAGCTGCCAATAAATAGGCCCCTTTTAGGAAATTATGGGTAAAGGGAAAATGTCACAAATGGCTGACCCCCAACCTTAAAAAATTGATGATACACAGAAATAGGCCCTGGTGACATTATAAACAACAGGGATTATGGCTGACTGGGTTAAATATAGGGAACTTAGAAACCAATGCAAATCAAGGGCAAAGAAGGACAAAAGAGACTGTGTCAAAGGCCTCCAAAATAAGAATTTCTACTGGGGCCTCAGATGGTTTGATTACAGTTAATGGACAGGCTATCTGTGACCTCCAGGCTGCTGCTAATATCTTCAATCAATCCTTTACTGAACTTACCAAATTTAAAACTGGGCCCCCTTGCCCCCCTCCATCATTTTCCAACCCAAGGGTACTGGCACCCTGGCTCCTAAATTTCACCTCCACTTAGTTACTAGAAAAGAGGTGCTAGCTTTATTAAAGGGAATAAAAATCAGTAGCTCAGTTGGCCCTGATATGTTGGAACCCAGGCTACGGAAGGTTGCTGCCTCAGTCATAGCTACCAGAATTGTAATGCTATTTAACAGGTAATTTCTCGAAGGGGTTATCCCTTGCATGTGGAAGGAGGCCATGGTAGTCCCTGTCCACAAAGGGGAACTTAGAGAAATGGCAGAGAACTACCAGCCTATCTCCATGCCTTGCACACTTGCCAAGATACAGGAGAGGCTGGTGTATAACCAACTTCGGGATTACCTGGATCTGCACCACCTCTCATCAGAAAAGCAGCATGGCTTTAAACAGAACCACAACATGGGAACTGCTTTGCTGAAGTTCACCACCAGTGTCCTCCAGGCCCTGGACAATGGGGTACTAACTGGAGCTATCTTTATTGATTTTACCAGGGGCTTTGACCTGGTTGGTCATCTCCTACTCCTTGATAAACTAGAACACCTTGGTCTCAATTCTCACTTGCAATCCTAGTTCACTTACTATCTCATCCACACGTCACAAAAGGTCAAATGGTGAGGTGCCTTGTCCAGTATTATACCCATAACAGATGGGGTACCACAGGGTTCGATACATGGCCCTTTACTTTTTTCAATATTTATTAACACCTTTAATGTAACTGTGGAAACAGCCACCTCATACTTTTAAGCTCTCTTGATGCAGTGGCTCATAATGCTCAATTGTCAAGTGACTTTGTGTTCCTTGAAAAATGTATCGCCTCTAACAGATTGGTTCTTAATGAAAATAAAAAAAAAACAAGGTGATCCTATTTGGACCCAAATACCTTGGTCCTGCTAGATGACTATTGCTCTCCCTAGTAACCTCCTCGGGAACTCAAATTGAGGTGGTGGATGCAATTAAGTACCTTCACCTCTATATTGATCAAGATCTAACCCTCAAATCTCATGTGGATTATGTTACCCGTGCTATCCACCAGAAGCTCAGGCTTCTATATAGACTGAATGGGTGCCTCACTTCAGACCCCAGGCAAGTTGCATCAGATAGCATTCTGCTCCCTAAACTTATATGGTGTCCCTGTAATGCAATATCTCAGGAATTCTGAGTCAAATAGGCTTGAGATCCTATACCATAAACAGGTCGCATTGCACTGGCACCCATGAAACATTGTGATGTGCTTACCTCATTTAGCTGGCCCACGTTTGATGGTAGACTACAGTACCACCGATTATGCATGGTGTTTAAGCTAATCTCTGCATATACCCCACCTATTCTAACTGGCCTTCTAGCCCCCAAACCCTCAATAAGGTTTATCCGCACCTCTAATAGGAAATTGCTGGATGTACCTAGGATTCGTACTACTTTTGGGAAGAAGTCCTTTGCCTTCCAGGTTCCCACTTCCTACCCTCTGGAATGTGCTCCCACAGACTCTACAGCTTGCCAATACTTTCTCCTGTTTTAGAAATGGGCTAAAAATGAATGTTCTTACTTGAGAGTTGCTTCTGCTCTTGCTACCAATGATCGCCCCTTTCTGGGATTACCCCAGTACCTTTGTCCCGATGCTGAAAGATTTACTCTTTATTACAAGGTATTTGCTCTCATTGTAAATGTCCTATGCTTATTGCACAAGAAAATGAACCTTTTGCCTTATCCTACATTGTGCCTTAACCCTCTACTGTAATGTTATCCTAGTTACTGTATACTTAAAAACCTGTGCTTGTTATACACTTGCTCATTTTGTATCATTTTAATGCATTTTCCCTTTGTACTCACTCTGTTATATCTGTAATTAATTCTGGGTCACCCCTGGAAAAGAGACCTTTGGCCTCAGTGGGTCCTACCTGGTTACTAAAATGAAATCGATCAATCAATAAATGAGCATGTCACCAGTTAAGAGACTGTTTTCTTTTAAGCCGATTGCCCCCCCCTCTGAGGGAGGATGGGCCAGAGGGAACATTTAGTGCATGTAGCATTGCAAAGCTGCTCAGTCCAAAGGAGCAGGGATGAGTCCGTCTCTCCTGCTATCCCTGAGTCTGGTGGACATGAAAGCTAAGAAAATAGATGAAGAAGAAAAACATACCAACCAAGTAGAATCATCTGGCATAGCCAGGAGAAAAATGAAAGTTATGTACTTACTATAACTGCTCATCTTCATGAACATCTTTTCCATAGATTACCACTGATTGTCTGAGCCAGAGGTGCTAGGACACTGCAGGAACCAGAACATTTCTGGTGGGGGCTGGTGACAGAAGTGCGTCTCATATGTATGGCACCTTATGCGTGCGCTGGTTTACAGTGGCACCAGTCCTCAACTGCCTCAGTCCCTTTTTTATCAAGGAGGTGAGCAGAATGAACCTAATGAGTAACCTATGCCTTTAACCTAAGGGCATAAACTAGCCCTGGTGGCCCATGTAAGTAGGGACACCAAAACAGCAACACACTGTCTTCACAGCCCAAAACCAAGTAAAAAGAGGTGAAGACCATAACACAACATTACTGGAGTAAGTCTTTGTGATAAAGGGTGGGCATCATAATTTATGGAGAAGATATTCAGGAATATCAACAGTTATGGTAAATACATAACTTTCATATCTTCCAAGAATCAATCTTCTTCATGGATTTTTACTAATGCAGTCAGAGTACCAAACTCAGAGAATGTCCCCTGAACTGCAGAGGCTGGAGCTCAGGGCTCACTCAGGATAGTAATCCATTCAGAATTGTCCTGCCAGAAGAGGAATGCTACCTGGCATGGATCTCCAGGGCATAGTGCTTGGTAAAGATATGCACTGTGGTCCAAGCTGCAGCCCTGCAAATCTTTCAATCATCACCAAACACATTTCTGTCAAAGAAGTGGTTACTTCACTGATGGAGTTGGCATGCACCTTGCTCTCTAGTTTTGCCTGTGCCATGGCATAGCAGTGGCAAAGACCCTTCACAATCCAGGCTGAAACGCATTTGATTGTGACAGGTTGTCCATTTTGATTTGGGTTGAAAAAGACAAAAGAGCTGCTTTGCCTGTCTGTAGTTCTTAGTCCTATCAGAGTAAAATCTAAGGACCTTCTTTACAGCCAGTGAGTGGGGAATTCTTTCTCCCTCATTCTGGAAGTTGGTAACGTAGATAGGTAGAATTACAGACTGATTCAGATGGAACTTCAACATCACTTTACATAGAAACTTAGAGTGTTTACAGAGCACTATCTTGTCTTTAGGGAAAACAGTACATGTAGAATCTGTGACCAAAGCATGGATGTCAGACATTCTGTGCACAGAGGTAATGATCACCAGAAATGCTGCTTTCTAAGCCAGACATTTCATGTCACAAATCACAATAAGCCCCAAAGGCTTCTGAGTGAGCATATCCAGTACAAGATTAAAGTCCCAGGGAGCCACTGGTTTCCTGACAGGAGCTTTGTGTACAGGATACCCCTGAGGAACCCCTTAAACAGTGGCAGCTGTGCCAAAAAGAGGTACCTACAGGTTCATGGTATGCTTTTACGGCACATAGGTGGACCTTAAAGGTACTGCAGGCAAACAGAAAGGACCAATAAGTACTCCACAACTTTTTTAGGTGGACACTTGAAAGAGTTCATGGGTTTTTGGAGCACCAGATGGAAAATCGCTTCCACGTGGATGCATATATTTCCCTAGTGGAAGGTTTACACACAGCCATGAGTATTTCAGAGATCCTCTTAGACACTTTAAACCTGATCACTTCTATCTCTTCAGGGGCCAGGCCTGAAGGTGAAAGGAGCACAAGTTGGGGTGGGCTAGCTGGCCCTGAGCTTGACTCAGTAAGTCCATCTGCAGTGGCAGAATCCTCGGTTTGCTGACTGACAGTTGGTTCAACAGAGGGAACCATATCTGTAGAGGGCAGCAGGGGGTCAGAACTCAGTAGAATCTTGCACCTTCAGTTTGAACATCATGTGTCACTCTATGGCAGTCTGAATGCATCCTGACAGAAAATATAAAAACCTGGATTTCTGGAACAGATTCAAAGTAGTTTGGAGTTCAGTGGGGATGCAAAAAGGTTCACATCTGGGGTGCCCCACTTGTCAAATAGTGATCACTCATGATGGTCTGCTGTTGTTCAACATAGCTTGTCTGCCAGAGTGTGCTGGACTCCTGACAGAAAGACTGCTTAGAGCAGGATCCCCTGCTGTAGGCCCCATTCCCACATTCTCATTCCCTCCCTGCAAAGAATGTAAGAGTTGTCCCCCCCTTGCCTGTTGACATAATACATGACAGACATTGTCTGTCTTGGGGAGGACTGTTTTTCAGCTAAGTCCACTAGGGCATTCAGGCCATAAAGAACTGTATGTAGCTCTAACACATTTATGTGGAGATGTCTCTGATTAGTTCCAGCCCCCAGGTCTGCAGACCTTGACAGTGGACTGCCCACTCCAGCAGCAAGTCATCTGTGGTAAGAGTCAACTCTGGCTCCAGTAGGAAAAAGGGGAAACACTGAGGATGCCATGAGTCACAGCTTGGATTGCATGGCATGAACTGGCACAGTTTTGCACTTCATGATGGAACATGCCATCTGCAAGATCACTCATACTCTTCTGTCTGGGAGGAAGGCCCAAGCCTAGGTCATGTCTAAAACAACTCCTATGAACAATAGTACCTGGGAGGGCTCTAGTTGTGACTTTGCAGAGTCCAGCAGGACTCCCATGGACATCAGAAATTGAGAGGCAGTGGCCACAGCCTGCTCTGTTTCCTGCTTGTATGGGCTTGTTAGGAGCCAGTCTGGGTACAGAAGGACTTATACTCTTAGCTTTTTGAGATGCACTGTGAGTGAAGCAAAGCACTTTTCAAAGATTCATGATGCTGAGGAATGCCCAAATAGTAGGACTCTGAACTGATAGTGTTGCCTCTCCAGTTAGAATCAGAGGGACATTTGGTGGTTTGGGTGCACCAGTAAGTGCTGGTGTGCATTCTGCATATTCAGAGATGTTAACCAATCCTGATTCTTCAGGTAAGATAGCAAGGATTCCAGAGAAGCCATCTTGAATTTTTCTCGATCCATGTATTTGATTAGCTTTCGAGATCAAGAATGGGATAGATGCCCTTAATTTCTTTGGTACTAGGAAGCAGTGGGAGTAGAACCCATTGTTCTGTTCTTACTCTGGCACAATTTCAACTGCCCTGTTTCTCAGAAGGCCTGTAATATTCTGTTTCAGAAGCTCTGATGTGAGCTGACAAGAGGAACTGCCTCCTGGGAGGATTGTTCAGGGGGTTTCTAAAAACATCAGGGAGTATCCCTCTCGGATGATCCTTACAACCCATTTGTCCATCGAGATTGATTTTCACTGATGGAAAAACTGGGTGAGGCACCCTCTCCCACTGGAGACTAGTAGTCCATCTCAGGCAGTTGAAGTAGACCTGGGGTTGGAGCTTTATATGATGGCACTGAGAGCTTTTGACACCTGTGCCTTCAGCTGTGCTTTCTTTTGGGCCTGGGGAGGCTGGGATCTATTATTGAGACATCCCCTGCCCTTGCCACATGTGAGTTGTAGGGAGCCAGCCTAGAGATCTGAAGAGCCTTTCTTGTTTTGTCAGATTCCTTAGGCGACAGCTTCACATGCTGTCTGAACAGGTACATAGGTGCCATCGATGGGCACATTCATGATCTGTTGCTGGATGTCTGTGGTGAAGTCAGCAGTCCACAGCCAGGATAGCTGCTTGATGCAGGCATCTGCAGTCATAGTGAGGGCTGCTGCATCAAAGGCATCCACAGGGGCTTTAAGCTGAGGGCTGTTCAATTCAATATGGTAGCCTGTGATGTGGGCGACTGAATCTCGGCGACTGGTCATAAGGGCTACTGCATAATGGCACCAACAATGTGGGTGACCTTGGATATCACCTTTTTCCCCGAGTTGTGCCCCCCCTGGAGTAGGAATTCTAATTAAGGGGGGTGTTGGGTGCCCCACGAGGAGGGGGTGCGGGGGGCTCCCCACATTAAATAACATCTTGTTTTTCAGTTGCCCTTGTGGATGTGTGCCCTTATGACCAGTCACTGACATTCAGTCACCCTTGTCACATAGAACCATTCAATACATTGTTAAACAATTTAGCAGAATTTCCTATTTAGTTTCCATATGTGGCAGAGACTCTGACAGAGATTTGAGTTTGTACCAAAGGGCATACTCATACTTAGTCAAGTGGCTCTGGTAACTAACTATCCTCATGCCAAGGGAAGCTGAGGCATAGACCCACTTGCCATTAATTCTACCTTGCATGACTCCTTGTTAGTGGGGTGCATGGTGACTTCCTTGGGCACTATGGTTTTGCTATTTCAGCCAACGTGACACAGGCATACACTTTTGGCTGAATAAAATTGTGGATTTACACCAAGGTGCTACATATTTTCTGCCTGCCTGTTTGGGGACAGCTGGCATAGTAGCTGGCCTCCTCCAAGCTGCCTCACAGAGGGTCTCTAGGGCTGGCTGGATGGCAGAAACTAGAGAGACTGTGATATTAAACAAGTTTAGAAACTCCAGTTGGAGACACCTATGCTTGTCTATGGATGCTGGCTCAAAATTTAAGGTAGTATGCATTTTTTTAGTAGATCTTGAAAGGAGAAGCTCTTCCTGTGGTACACTGACAGGAACCAGTTTTGAATTCTCTGGACTACAGGATGAGTCCTCAACCTCCACATCTGTGATGATGAGGTCTGAATCTGACTCATTTCCTTCTAACCACAAGGAGAAGTAGAGCGGAGAGGCTGAAAGGGCAACAGTGCAGATCCTAGCCTCGGCAATACAGGTGACACTAGCTCTGGCTCTTGATGTGGTCTTGGAAATGGTACCTTCAGGGGCACCAAAGATGGCCCCGAAGAGACCAAGCCCAGTGCCAAAGGCCCACGTGGCACTGAAGTCATTGCCAGCACCAGCATTGAGGATGGCTCCGAAGGGCCTGACCCAGCCCCAGACATGGTACTGACAATGGTGTCAAGGGTCCCAGCAGCCCTGAAATAGCCGGTAGTGGTACTGTGGGTACCTCTGTATCCAGAAGTGACACCACAGGTGCAGCAGGCATTGGCAGCACTGATGATGGCCCTGGTACCAAGGCCAGAGTGAAAGTCAGTCACACACCAAAGTCAAAAGGCACCAAAGATGGTGCCAGCTGAACTGACCAGAATAGTTATGAACCAACACAAACAATGGTGCCACTGCACTTATACGCTGTATCCACTACTCCACAAGAGCTGCCCAATCGGCAAACAGACTACTGAAATTCTCTTGCACAGAGAGGGGCTCTGGGATGGTGACCTCAACCCACAGGCCCAGATGTCACAGTGGGGGTAACTGGTTCCACAGGAGTCAAGTGTCTCACAGGAAACTGACCACAGGATGACCTCGACTGATGCCTTGTCTTCCCCTTATGTTTTTTGTGGGAAGAGGTCTAAGACAAACGATGCAAAACCCCCCACACAAAGCATGTGTGGAATCTGGGCTATTTCTTTTTGCAAATCAGAGAGGATTGTCCATCCTTCTGGGCAGTGGACTACCCATTGCCACAGCACCCTCCCAGGGAGAGGTGGTGGCCAGACACTGCACAATTTGCCTTTTCAGGCTCTCTACATCCTTCTATGGTCACTGACCATTTGCACAAGGTAGGGCCAAGAGAAAAAACTGTAATGTTGTTGTGTCAACTAAACTAAACTGACAGAAGAACAGCAAACTCTAGTGTGTTTTAATCAAAAACTGAAGAACTGAATGCTGTTGTTGTATAGACAGTTAGGTTCTGGCCCTGACAAGGACAGTGGAGATGCTGCTGCACACTTGATGGCATCAAAAAAAAGAACTAAAGCAGTTAGGGGCTGGTGCTGCTGTATACCAGCCCCCACCAGAAAAATTCTGGCTCTTACTGGTTCCTAGTGACCCCTGCTCAGACCCATTAGTGGGAATCTATGGAGAAGATTGAATCTTGTAAAACCAACAGTAAAAGGCTAATCTGCCTTCTCTTGCAAGTAGCAGGAATATACCCTGCACCTTGGCTAGTACAAATTAATCCAATCTAGTATTTAGCACCCACCCACAGAGAGGTTTACTGTCTAGTGGAGTTAGAAATGGATGATTCCCAGTGGGAATAGGTTGTTTTTAGCAACTAATAGGGCTATACCCAAGAAAAAATGGGAAATGACCCAAGTAGAAAAAAAAGAATAGAAAAAAAGTTTTACAGTGGTGCATGTGCAGGGTTAGCTGCTAAGAAGCCCTGGCTCTGGTAGAGAGGAGAATGGTGGGTGGATGTGATAATCAGTGGAGAAGATGTTCAGGAAGATTTCCTGCCATGTAAGTATGTACATTTTCTATCTTCCCTGAATCAGTCTTCTCCACTGATTCCCACTTAAAAGTTCCAAGCTTCCCTTCCATGAGGGAGGAGCTGGCTCATCCTGATGGAAGGTATGCACCCTCAGCCCTCTGTGTTGGGGAGAATATGTGAGGACAGGGGCTCCTCCCAGGTCTGGCGAGACCGGGGAGTGGTCATGGCCTGGTGGCGGCCTCCTGTGTCAGAGAAGCAACAGAGTTGCCCAAAAGCTCCCCCGATCCTAGAGGAGAAGTGAGCTCCCTGGAAATGCAAGTGCAGCAAATTATGCTTGGTCATTGATGCCAGTCAGAGAGGTGAAGGCAAGCCTTGTCACACACAGACTGCTGTTCTCACCACTCTGGAGGCCACCTTGTTGGCATCGCAAGATGTCCTCACTTGGCACTGTACTACCTCCAGACCTTGGTGGAAAGGCTGATGGCTTGCCTGACTGTCTGACTTTGTAACATAGAAGCCAGCAGGTTGTGCAGCTGCAACCATAGGAGATGGTTATAGGTCACCTTATAGGCCTGGTGTACAGAAACACGAGACATGTGCCAAGGTGAATGCCTTCCTTCATATAGCGTCTGTGTGGGCAGAGTCAGCATCTGGAGGTTGGACATGCTAGAGGCTTTGTGGCCCTGGTGGAGGTCTGTAGCACTTGAAGCCTCAAGGTGGGACAAGGCACATTACCTGAAGACCCTATGGGTGCATGACACTGCATGAGAAGGTCCTTGGGGATGGCTGGAGCGGCAGCTGGATGCCTCCGCAAGGGCCTGGATCCCTTTTCCATGGCTCTAGGCCATGAGGGAATGGCAAATGTGTCAATACTGGGAACTCCAAATCAGTTTTCCATGTTATCAGGTTAGTACAAGACACACATATACTTTAACCAAAGTATGTAACAGCTTAAGTTCTCTTAGCTCTGAGACCCTCTAAATCCTCAGTCTTTTGACTCCATGCTAATATGCACTGATGTTCAAAATGGGTGTATGATAAATACAGTTTGAATGGTCACTTTCAAGCCGCACTCACCCCTGTTGGGATATAGAGTTTGGGGTGCAACAGTTTCACCTCATCCTGCAGGAGTCACTGTGGTTCCATGTCTAACCCCCTGCAGCATCTGGTTTCTGTATAACCTGGTTCTGGTTTTTATACTGTATGACCTTAAGCTGGCCCCCTGCTGGCCCTTTCCTACTAGTGGAATCTAAATGTGCAGTTTGACCATTCAATCCAAGAGTTATGACTTTTATGATAATAAACCTGTCATGTCCTTATCTAGGTAAATGACAGGCCTATGCTGGCTTTAACAGAAATTCTTGTTATTTTGTTCAGCTCTTCCTGATCTTTTAAAGACAGTGTCTTAAATCTGAATTACATTACAGCACATACATGGGAACGTTAATAAAGGATGTAGGCCTATCTTGCCACAGGAGCCATGCCTGCTTGGCATCCCATGCAGAGGGGGAAAGCCTGGGTGGATCATCGTGCCTGGTATGTCCAGAGGGTAAGGGAGTGGGAGCTGAGCCAGGGAGGACTGGCACCATAAAAAATAAAAAGCAAAGTAAAAAATGAGGTTAGAAAGGATAGCTACCTCAATAGGGAGGGAGATGGTAGAAATGACTGGTGAGAGTGTAGAGGTGGGAGATTGGGTAGAGGGACTGATAAAAGTCTGAACAACCATCTGGAATTATGAGGCAGCATTAACATTATTCTAGGTGTTTAAGATAAAATACTCAATTTAGGCCATCCTGGTGGCCATGGTGTAGGTATTATAAAAATGTTTTTATCTGGAGAAAGCCAACTTACAAGCCAGTGGCCTTGTACAGGTGCCAGGCAGAGTCCCAGGCCTGAAGGCATTAGATAAGCTCAGCAGATACCCAAAGGAAGTGGAATCCCCTAACACGAGATTTGAGGATGGGAATGTGTTTGTTCCATGCGGAGAAAAAGCTTAAAGAAATTAAGAAAGGTCGTAATCAACATTCAAGGATGAGGAGATTAATCAGTAGCATGGAGATTAGCGTAGAGGGCAGAAAGATTGAGAGACCTAAATTTCGAAGCTGAATGACTTTGGTGGGGTGGGGGGGAGGACATTAGGATGGTGTACCTTGTGTATAAAGTAAATTAAGTGATGGTCACTGTAGTAGGGTTGTCACAATATAACCCAGTAAAACTATATATATATTTTTTTTATCAAGATTGTAATGTATTGAACTGCTACCTCTAATTTGTTCCAGCCATTGCATGTTTCTTCAATGTGCTATTTTTGTTCTGTATCACACTGCATATGGTGTTACACACCTCTATAATAGTATGTGTTTCCAAATTATTGTTGTCTCTGTGTTACTTGTGCTGACTTGGGTCAACCTTGGATATGGCTACTTGTTGCTCAAGAGTTTTCCTGTACATACATAAATACGTGAATGAATAAATAAAACTAAGTTTCACATTCTAATGAACAGATGCGGCCTTTGTGTACACACACTCTGTAAGCTGCCAGTTCAGCAGTCAGTATTAAAAAGACATGAGACTAGCAATGATATTAGGAGGTGGCAGCCAGCAGGGTGAGTTTTGTTGCTTTTATATGAATAAAGCCATTAAATGATCCTACAACCAAGACCTTGGTCCATTTGTTGCGGTAAACAGAGTCATTAAAATATCCTACAACCAAGTCCCTAGTCCATTTGCTGCAGTCTGGTGTCCGTTGATCATGACTAAATGTGGATAGGGACTGATGTTGGATATCATGACAAACTGTATCAGCAGAAAGTGAATAATTATGGAGCTCAAACATTTATTTTTATTTATTTGAGTCTAGGATTGCAAAGTACCTTTGAGCTGAGGCTCTTTTACAAAGGTTCCATGTCAGTAAGTACAGGCATAAAGGTCATACAGGTTTCACATACAGTATAAAACAATCAGTAACACAATGGTCATAACTTGTTATTACAAGGACAATACATAAAACACTAGGAGATGTAGGCAACAAAGGAAATGGGGTTGAAGGGAGGAGAGGGCATTGGAGGGGTGGGACTGAGTATGGTAGCCTATGGGGCTTTGTCAGGACAAAACAGGGGTAAAGCAATTGATGGGCATAGGAATGATGAAGTGCTGGGTGAGAGGCAACAGCCAAGAGCAGAGACTATGGGCAGCAGCGAAGAGAATATTGCTTAAGCAGGGAAGTCACAGGTGCTTGAGCCTACATAGGAGAGGCGGAGCTTAGCCTTGAAAGCGCCCAGCGTTGGTGAGTTAGAGATGTCACTAGTGAGACTGTTCAGCCTGCTAGGCTCCCTATATGCAAAGGACCTTTGGCTTTGATTTGTGCAACAGTGGGAGATTTGCAGGAATTGGGGTTTAGAGCTCCTGGTATTGCAGTTGTTGATTCTGTGTTTGAGGAGGCAGTGGACTCCAGGTGGAGCCTTGCCCATCACTATTTTCTTTACTGTGATGCAGGTTTGATATTTTATTCGGTTGTTAAGTTGTAGCCATCCAGTTAGGGAGTAGAGGTCACAAGTATGGGTGAGACGGTGGGCTACAGTGATGAGTCAACAGGCTTTATTGAGAGAGGTAGAAACACATTTGAGAGAGGAGGCAGTGGTGGAGCCATAGATAATGAGTCCATAGTCTATAATGCTAACAATGGAGCTCTGGATGGTGACAGACAAGGCTTCAGAGGTAAGATGTTTCCTATGATGGAACAGAAAGCCCAGCCTGGTGTTTGCCACTTTCGAAACATTATTAAAATGGGCAGCATAGGTGAGTTTGGAGTCAAGGGTGAGGCCAAGGTATTTAAAGGTATGGACTTGTTCAAGGGTGACTCCTTGCTTAGTATTTATAGAGAGGTGGTACTGTTTTTGTTGTGGGAGCGGTTGAAATCATGGTCTTTGTATTTTTCTGGTTTTGGATCAGTTTGTGCTTTAAGAACCAGTTTTCGACTGCTATATGGTTCTCTTGTAATTGATTTGGACTTCTTTTTTGAAGATGGCGGCTGCACTGGGCTGCCGTCTGTGTTGGCTCTGATTCTTTGAGTACTGTTAGATTTTTAGAGTATTGTCAGAGCTTTGTTTAGATTTATTTAGAGGTATTTGGAGCTATTTAGAGTTATTTATTCTTTTAAAGCTAAGTTTGTACTTTATTTTCATTTAAGCTATTGGAGTGAGATTCTTACCTGGAGTTCCTGTACAGGTGAAGTCGCTGTAGCGCTTATCGTAGTTCGGTCTCCTGTGACTGTATCTATTCACTTTGCGGTCACCGGAGGCCTGGAGACTGAGTTTGAAGTGGGTTTTTGTGTTGACTTCTGGATCTGGATTTAAGGAAACTGAGAGGACTTGCCTAGCAAGGGTGATGGACTGTTGCTGGCTGTTTGAAGTTGGGATTTTCTCCAACAGCCAGATTCTCTTGTGAGCTCCACCAAAGTATTATTGACATTCCGTGTTGGCGAGCTGATTTATTTTATATGGACACCATGTTGTTCTGAATCATTGGATTTTTTCCGTTCTGCTGAGCTGAGGCTGACTTGGGCACTTGGTGTGCCTCTCTCTGCTCGTTTTTTGAGGGGGCGCCTGTTTGTGCTTTGGGGCTGCAGCGGGAGGTGCCGATGCACATCTAGTGAAGAGTGGACGTGCTACCGGCAACCTCTAGGTTTCTCAGGGGGTCTTCTTTTTAGCGGTCTCCGAGCCAGGGACGACAGTTGCAGCTCCTTAGCGCGAGGCAATTGCCTCCTGGGGTGAGCAGTGGAGGGTCTCTTCCTTTGTCTTTAAAACCATCCAACTTCTTCTGTTTTTACTGCTACAAGTTAAAAACTTTTAAACAAGGATCTTCACAGGTTGAATGCAAGATTTAACTGTTAAAGAACTTATTGAGAACAGATTTGTTGCATTATAACTGAATTTCTACTTCAGAGGCAGTGAGAGAGCCTCTGTGGTTTTAACTATCAAAAGATTTTTTCCTAATGGCAGTGAGAGTGCCCTGTTGGGATATTCATGTATGGATTAGACAGAAGCAGAGTTCTGTGTGGAGGCATATTGAATTTCTAGGCCTGAATTGATTGGAGAGAGTGACCTGCCTAGAACTGTTTGAGGTCCACAGCCAAGGAGACTGCTCTAGGATATATGGTCAGACTTTCCTTTTGTTCTCTTACCTGGTGGACAGTGAGAGCATCCTGTTTTGCTGCAAACTGCTTAAAAAGTGATATATTGTACCCCAGCTGAAGTGAGAGATTGGTTTGGGGAGACTTTCTCTTTTCTCTGGTGAGGTGAGAGCTCCCAGAGGTTATAAACTATTTGTTGGAGAGAACTGTGGCAATCTTTTCCTCAAACTTAAGTTGTAATTCACAATGTGCTCTGTTTAATTTAAATCTATGTTCATTTATTGTTGAATGGTGTGTAGTGTATAATTGGAAAGTTGAGTGATTGAGTGCGTAGTGTGGTGTGGATTGGTGTGAAGTTATTTTGGGTGCTCTGAGTGTGTGAAGATGTGCTGGGGAGTTGCTGGGAAGGTCAGGCATTATTCCCCCTGCCGACTTAAAGACCTTCACCCTTTCAGGTGTCCTCCACTATCCCCGGAGGTGTATAGATGGTGTTGGGCTCTGGGGATTGTGAGGAGGAGGAAGGCGGGGCAGAGCCTGGAGGGGTATTGGAAGGACTGGATGGATTGAGACAGTGGGGACAAGAAGATGCCCTGGGGCGAAATGGATTCAGGAGAGAGGTCCTCCCTGCCTGATTCCCATACCGAAGGGCTCTGCTTGTAGCAGGCAGGTAGCTCAGTCATCACTGGTGACTCATCCTACTTGGATGGTGTTATGTAATGCCAGGTCCATTAAAAACAAGACTGCTATAATAGCTGATTTTGTCGGGTCATCGGACCTGGCGTGCATCACCGAGACCTGGCTGGATGATAACGCTGGCCCTGTTTCGGCTTCAGCCATACCAGCCGGGTACTCAGTGATACAACATCCGAGGTTGGATCATAGGGGTGGGGGGGGTGGCAATCTGTTTTAGAATGGAACTGAACCTGATGGAGGTACCAGTAGGAATCACCAACTCCTTTGAATGTGTTGTGGGCGAGGGTGTGTGGTGCAGGATTCTTCTCATTTACCATCCACCAGGTAATGGGAATGTTTTCCTGTGGGAAGTTGTAGACTTCATTGTCAACATGACATTGGGATCCTCCAGATGGTTGATCCTGGGAGATTTCAATGCCTGGGTCGACGATGAACTCTCACAGTTTGGTCAGGACTTCCTCCAGCTGATGAATTCGCTGGACTTCACACAGGTTATTTCCTCCTTGACCCATATAGATGGTCATTCATTGGACTTGGTGTTCCTCCTGGGGATGGAGATATTGGACTTGGTGGTGGAACCAGTCAGGTGGTCTGACCATCACACCATTGGGTTCAGTTTCCTGGCCCCCCCGTAGGCTGGCCCCTATGGAGATGGTCCAGTACCACCCTTTGAGGGGTGTTATCCCGGAGGGTCTGACGGTGCTGCTTGACATATCGAGTCTACCAGGTGAATGCATGGATCCTGGGGCCCTGGTTCTTGGCTATAATAAGGCGGTAGTAGGGGCCCTGGATTCCATTGCTCCTCGAGTTCATCCCCTCAGTCTTCGCTCCAGGGCTCCTCGGTTTGATGAGACCTTGAGGGAGTTGAGGAGAGTGAGAAGAAGGCTTGAGAGGTGTTGGTGGAAGTCAGGTCTGGAGTGTGACAGGCTTAGTTTGATGGACCATTATCAGGTCTATCAGTCAGCAATTACCTGTAAGAAGGGAAATTGCTGCTGCGCAGAATTGACCAGCTCAGCTCTTCCAGACTGTGGACAGATTGTGCAATCCAATCTGTCTTCAGCCCGAAAGTGCATTTTCACAGGAAAGGTATGAGGAGTTTGCTCATTTCTTCGCAGATAAGGTTGCCACAATCAGGTCCGATCTCCTTCTAACTCTCTCAAATAGGAGTGGTGGTGGTCGGCAGGAGATGTCGGACACCCAGTTTGTGTGGTCTGACTTCGACCTACCCACAATCAATGACATAGTGATGATCGTCCAGTCGCTGTGACCAACTGTAGTTTGGACCCAGGCCCTACACACCTTTTAGTAGGATGTGTGAATAAAATTGACCCAGTCCTTGCCAAGATAGTCTGGTTGTCATTGGGGAAGGGGATCTTTCCTGATCCCTTGAAAGAAGCCATGATTCGGCCCCTTCTTAAGAAGCGTTCCTTGGACCTGGATTGTCTGGCTAAATACAGGCCTGTCTCTAACCTGCCTTTTGTGGGTAAGGTTATTGAGGTGGTTGCATCGCAGCTGGATGGTCATTTGATCAGCCACAATGTCTATGATTCTCTCCAGTCCAGATTTAGGAAGAGACATAGTACCGAGATGGCCCTTGTTCGGGTACTAAATGACCTCCTAATAGCGAGAGATCTAAAGACCCCTTCCATCTTGATCCTTATTGGTCTCTCTGCAGCATTTGATACCATTGACCATGGAGTGCTGTTGGAGCACTGTGGTTTATCTGTGGACTGTCTGGTTCAGTCCTCAGTTTGTTTTGATCATTCCTCAAGGGTAGGACTCAGAGGGTGGTGTCTGGGATTTTTTCCTTCCTCGGCATCACTCCCCCATCCTCTGGTTTCGCAGGGCTCCATTTTGGTACCCATGTTGTTTGCGGTATATATGCTGCCATTGGGAGTGATTATTAGGTGAAACGGCTTGAGTTTTCACTGCTATGCAGTGGATACTCAGCTGTACATGTCCTTTGTGCCCGGCCAGGGCAATGCTGTCTTGATCTTTAACAACTGTCGCACCGAGATCCAGGACTGGATGACTGTGAGTTGGTTGTGGTTAAACCCTGAAAAAAACTGAGGTGTTGGTTGTGGACCCAGGTCGTCAGTAGGCGGGTTTGCTGATGGGATCACCTTTGGGTCTTTGGCTTGGGGGGCCACATTAGCTACCTTAGACCGGGGTGCAGAATCTGAGTGTTATATTTGATGACTGCCTGACCCTTAAACATCAGGTGTCGGCTGTTGTCAAAACCTCTTTTTGCCATCTGAGGAATATAGCCTGGGTGAAGCACCTGGTTCCTGCTGACGAGCTATCAATGTTGATCCATGCCTTCATTACCTCCCACCTGGATTACTGCAACGTCCTTTACCTAGGGCTACTGGGGGTAGATATCTGTCGCTTGCAGCTAGTGCAGAATGCAGCGGCCAGGCTTTTGACTGGTATCTCTAGGACCAGTCATATAACGCCTGTCCTCCACGGACTGCACTGGCTGCCAGTATACTGGCGGATCACCTTCAAGGTTGGTTTGCTGACCTATAAGGCCCTACATGACCAGGGACCTGGTTACCTGCAAGATCTTCTTCATCCCTACTGTCCCCCCCGGCCTCTCCGATCCACCAATGAGGGATTGCTAGAGATTCCCAGGGTCCATTTGAAGACATCTGGGGCCAGATCGTTTAGTTTTATGGCCCCGACCCTGTGAAATTCTCTACCTCATCGGGTGCGAGATTGCCTGACCATCCAAAGTTTTAAATCAGCATTGAAAACTTATCTGTTTAGCCTGGCTTACTCTGATTTTTAAGAATGTTTTAATGAATGATTTTATTACATTGTTTTAATTTTGTGTATTTGATCTATTTATTGTAAAAGCGCTTTGGTTTTGGAAAGACGCTTTTTAAAAATAAAGAATCATTTGATTTGATTTGATGGTGGGAGGCTAGGATAACTGCATCATCTGCGTAGAGTAAGATTTGTTCTGGACAGGAATCCATCAGTGTGTTCAAGAAAAGGCTGAAGAGGAGGGGGCCCAGTACAGAACTTTGTGGAACACCCGAGCGGACCGGTCTAGTATCTGAGAGCGTATCAGCAATTTTCACTCTTTGGGACCGGTTGTCTAGGTAGCTTTTGAACCAGTTCACAGAATTGGGTGAGAGCCCTGCAATCCAGAGCTGGACAAGCAGGAGACGGAGGTTCACGGTATCAAAGGCCTTTGTTAAATCAATGAAAGTAGACCCAGTTAGCTGACCATTGTCCAGTGAGTGGTGGATGGCGCCGGTAAATTCAAGTAGTGCCGTGAAGGTACTATGACTTTTCTAAAACCATATTGCTGCCTGCACAGGATGCTGTGCTTGTCCAGGAAGTCAGTAAGCTGGTCTGCAACAATACATTACAGGGCCTTGGAGAGTGGAGGTAGGATGGAGATTGGACGGAAGTTCTCATGTGCAGTTTTGACACTACTTTTATGTACAGGGGTTACAGTGGCAGATTTCCATTTGTCTGGGTCCATTTGTATTTTGATGCACATGGATTCAATTGTATTTAATTAATGTTGGTGATGTATAAATAGAAACCACATAGCTCCCTTCCCCCTTCTTTCCTTGAACCTCTGTCACTCTGTCCTGAATGCAATATACTGGAATACTATGCTAACTGTAAAGACTTGATGAGAGTTTCAGACATAACAGTACTGTAAGCTGTGCAGCTAATGTGATACCATATCTCTCCCTGTCTCAGATATTATTCTGCTGTTTTTGTGTGTGTGTCTGTAGGACAAACCTACAAACTGCTAACTTCCAGAGTGGTAATACTATGACATGGAGCAACTGATCCATGCAGATCACTGTAAAATAGAATGAGGATTTCTCAATGATAACTTGCATATCTTAGCTTCATAAATCATCTATGGTATGAATCTAACCTTTGGAACAGCAATTTAAAGAAGCTGGAATTGGACAAAATAATGTGTATAGTTAATTGTTTTCCTTCCCACTTGCTTTGTCTTAGAAACAACATTATGAACATTTTTAACTGGCATTTGCTAGTGGTAGTCACTTATTTTGATGCACATGGATTCAATTGTATTTAATTAATGTTAGTGACGTATAAAAATGTTGGGTATGATGTAGTCTCCGCCCCCTGACAAAGCCTTTATGGTGAAGCGCGCTTGGGTAAGTGGTCCTGCCTCGTATGTGTGTGGCAAAAAGCGTCCTTTTCAAATAAATGCAATGGAGCATTATGAACTTTAAATCAGTCTGGACATTGCCTCTTTATCTTGCCAGGAGTGCCTAAGCTGCCAGGAAAATGGTGTCCGCTGAGACATGCTCTTGTGGTGTGGATCTCCTTCTTCACATTTGTTTCCAGACATGGATTCCCTAAACCACCTGAGTTGCTTTTGTTTGATATAAGGATGCATCTCTTTTTATACAGTATAGTTTCTTTTAACTTATGGATAAATAGCAACTCTGCCTTGTTTGCAAGACTGAGCGAATGGCTTTCTGCAAATACAACACGATGAACAATACACGTCATTTGTGTTGCTTTCCAATGCCTATAAATGATGTTCTCCATCAGTCACCTCAAAATTTAGAAAATTACTTTGCACAGTCATGCAAAGGAGGAAACTTCCCCTTTTCGGCTACACAGGCCGCTACATACAATGATCCATTTTTACATTCATTAGTCACTTTAGTCAAGTAATCAAATGCTCAAAAAAACACAAAGTGGCTTGATTTCTTTCTGAATGCTGTATTTTGGTTTGGTTTGGTTTTTGTGGCTGGAGTGAAACCAAATTAAAATGTTTGTTTTCTTAACACCTTAATTAAATGGTCTGTCTCTATGGGGAACAGGAGAGGATTTTATGCACTGCAGCAAAACAGTCTTCATGGTATTCACCTGTTTTAGAACATTTCACATCTAAGTCCCAAAAAGGCAGTATTGTGCAGTGGTTTAAGGCTCTGAGCTGCAAATCTGGAGACCTGGGTTTGAGTCGCACAGCCCCCACTTGCATACTGTGTGACCCTGAGCAAGTCACTTAACTTCCCTGTGCTCCCAAGTTGCACCTGTAAACAAGCTTTCAGCTTAATGTGTCACTCTTGGTTAAACAATTAGAAAGAAAAAAAAAGGCTATTTACAAGAAGGTTCTGACAGTTGCAAAGTGTGCTTTGTGGTCGGGTAGACACTAGCCAAATGACAGGTGGTGTTTGAAAGACAACTGGCAGTGTTACTGTAATGCTGCCTGTTGTCACGTTAGTATTTCCTTGGTGAGGGAACACACTCAGCAACAGGTTGCAATATTTTGTAAATAGCTTATGAACTTGATCACAGTAGAGTAACCTCAAAAGTGTGACAAATGTTAAGTTCAAAAGAACATACAAACTACAACTAATAAATGTAATTACTTTGCCATAATAATGAGAACTGAATGAAAGTAAACTGACACAAGTTCAGAAAAATTATAGTAAACAAGTAAAGAAAGCTGCATGTTCATAAAATAAACAGTTTGCAATTTATCAAAATTATTTTTGTTTTATGCTGTATTGCGTTGTGACAGAATCACACTTATAGGGCACCTACATTTTGCCACATTATAGAATGCAAGAGTATTATTTGAGAAAATTGTTTTCTACTTTCGTCTACTATAATTTTCTGAGTATGAATAATTTTGTTTAATGCAAATTATTTTTCCTGGTGAAAAGTAAATCTAGTTAATTAGTAGTGGCTTGGATATTATTTTGGGCAGAAAATTTGGGGTCCTATACTGTAACCAAGCTCCAATATGAGGAAAAATGCAAAAACAAATTTCAAGTGAGTAGCATGATCACTGATAAAACCTCTAGACCGAAAATAGCCCTCCATATTTTCAGGAAATGGAGGGGGGCTGATTTTCCATGTGCCATGTGGCACTAAAGCCCCATAAACATGCCATAACTTTATGTGGATACTATCCATTCCATTTGGGGCTAAACAAATCAGATGCATTACTTCAGATATTCTGGTTCCTCAGGCAGTGCACTGTCCATTCAACCCTAATTTACAGATTAGTCCAACTGGACAGCTGGATACTTAGTTTCTCATTTCCTCGGTACAGAGTGAGCTGGAAAAGAAGCAATTTACATCAGTTATAATTGGATAAAACTCTGTCCTTACTTGAGGTGGGGGGAAGGGGTACTTTGTGGTAGGATGGAGGAAGATAATTGATCAATTGGTAGGTGTAATTGGTGACAGTCAAGAGCTCTGCCATGGAAATTCATGCCCTTGTATCTGCAGCCTGCTTAATGGAATTTTTCAGTATCTGGGAAAATGTTTCAAAATATTATATCCAGACTCGGAAATGGGACCCTTGTCCTCCAGACTTCATTGGTTCTCCCACTTTTCTATTTGTTAATGTCATAGACCTTCATTTCCAACATAACAATCTGTTGTGGTGAACTGTCAGATTTCACAGAGAGTTTTGACTTTAGTGGCGAGAAAAGCAAGAGGATTAGATGACGTTTGTGATACAAAGATCCTGTTTCCACCGAGTTTTCCTCAATAATACAGGAGGGTGCTGGTCTGATGATACTGAGGGTTGAGGTGGTGGACGCCACACCTCTTGCCATGCCAGCGATCTGGGGTTGGAAGTGACTTCAGGCTCTGCAGGGTCGGGCAGGTGGAGGAGAATCGAGCATCCCAGGACTGCTCTCCTCCTCCGGTGGGTGGGGGGGAATACTGTGGTCACACTGGCTGCTGGGGGTGGTGCATGCCATGGTTCATGAAGTGGGAGGCACGGATGATGTCGGATGTGCCGGGTGGGGATGTGCACATGGCAGGCATCATTGACGTCATTACACACCTGCGCTGAGGGGTAGGGGAAGGGTAGGGGAGGTCATGCTGGGAAAAATCCTCCATGCACACAATGATGACTGATCCGTGGTGCCCTGCTGGATGTACGCCTGGTAGCTGCTCTGGTGTCTGCCTCCTGGCCTTCCGTGGTGAGCGAGGTAAGTCCCCACCATGATGCAGCTGGTCCGGGTGAGGCATAGGGGTGAAGAGCTCTGGCTGTGGCCGGGGCAGGGCTGATGGCACAGTTGGATGGGGAAGAGAACCATAGGTACACCCTCCCCAGCCAAAGAGTAATAAAGAAATAAGCTAAAAAATAATGCGGGAGGGTGATACATTTTTGAAGTTAAATCTGAGTGGAGTCTAAACATTATGTTTAAAATGTTTTCCCAGGGACTGGAGAATCTCTTCACACAAGTGTACACTGCACCTGAGCACTAACCAAGTTTTAAGGTTTTAAAACTGTGATAGAGAAACATTAGTTGCTCTGGACACCCACAAAATATGATATTTAGACAAAGCTTTAAAGTAATCAACACAAAATAAAAATGATTTAGCTATAAAAGTCACAAGAGACAGTAACAAAGAAACAATATTTTAGCACAATTGTCTAAAACTGCTTTGCTGTATTTTTATTTCATATAATTCAGTGCACAGCATATGGTAGCTGTTTCTTTACAAGTAGCCACAAAATATATGGGGATAGTAATTAAAAGACAAAGTTTGAAAACAAATGAGCATTGCTTTGTTGACAGAATATTTATATCTTTAATATCACCACAGTATGCACTTTATGGTAACAGCATGACTTCTTTGAATAGGAAGACATAATATAAAATAAATCTCATTTAAAACAAAAACAAAGGATTTGGTTGTGCAATATTTGTTTACAGTTCATATGTGATATTTACTGCCCACTATCTACAGTAGTTGATGTATGATTTTGAGGCTTCTAATGCAAACCATTTTCCATGCTGTATTGGCTTGGCTCAATTGTTAAACTACAGAGGGACACACTTCCTTGGGCAGCAGACAGCTGGAACTAAATGTACTGCAGCATCTCTGCTTTAAATTGTGATTTTCGACAAATGCTCAAGATCAGGGTTTGTGTTGCAACCAAATACAATGATGATGATGAAGATGCATACTGTAAACTGATTTAGGAAGGTTGAAGGTTCCCTGAGACTACCTTGCATTTAAAGGAGAAAAGGTGGGAAACCTTTTCAGAAAATGAAACATTACAAATATGTTTTCAGTGATGCACAAAAAAATGCAATATTTGAGCTTTTCCTCTGGACCTATCAAAAATAGTTACTTATTTTTGATTCCAGATGCATGGCCATACTTCTTGTCAAACAAAAAAATGCCTTTTTTAAAAAATATTGAATTTAATAAGCAAATGTAACCAACCTCTTTTCACCCAAAAGCAAAAAATACTTTTAAATACATGAAAGGACAAAAAAAAAATCAACATTTACTTATCGGAAAGTACAAGCAAAAACAGAAACTATCATTGTGCTAGGGAGTGTTTGACTTGACAAAATAAAAAGGAAACCAGTTTCCTAATAATTAAGGGACATGGACTTGCTGTAATGGCTCAAATGTAGAAACTCAGGGGACTGATATCCTAGAAAGATTTATGTTCTTGTGGAATTGAATTTGCAAGAAGCTACTGTATGTAGACATGGGAACAGGTTACATCTGCAATGTTGTTAGAGATGATTCAGGGCATAAGAATGACCACCTTTATTTTGACATGGTTCACGGATAGAGTTTCAGAATTTAACCCCCCACTCCACCCCAGTCAAGCACTATTACAAGTGCCAGATATGTAAGAACCATTTATATTTGCTTTATATTTAAATCTAGCAGGCTTTTCAGGAAATCAACTGGACACTGTTGAAAATAGGAATCAGGAGTCATGCATATGTGTGTAAGGTATAATGCTACAAAAGTGTGTTTTGAATATATAGGTGCAGTAAACGTATAAAGTCATCCACCTATGGCAACATCTATTTAAGTACTGTATTTGGATATATTTGCAAATGTTTGGATTATGCATACATTGCTGACTTCTGTCTATGTATCTGCGGCATAATATGCTGGCCTTTGTCACTCTGTTATGCTATATAAAGAATAATTCCAGCCACTTTTTCACGGAACATAAATACGCAGCAAAAAGAGGGATGTAGAATCTCTGCAACACCCAAGAGAATGAATAGATTTAACTATCTCTGCCCCAGTGGCTTTTATATTTTCAAACAGTCCCATATTTTACAGAAATAAGGATTGGAATGAATAATGACACATATTGTACTAATGGTAGAGAAGAATAATGGATGTGAACACCCCCCTTCCCAACCTCAATAAAAGAAATATGAGACATTCTGAAAAAATCTGCTTGAGAGCTTCCCATGTAGCTTTAGTTATACATGAGGTTTAGGTTATATATGACAGGCTAAACACAAAGTGAACAAAACAAAGTGGACTCTTCATCCACATATTCATGATAAGTTCATATTTCAGTTCACTGCCTCTCTAATGTTTCGGTATATTTCTTTCCCATACTTTTTCATAAAAGCAGCAGTAATACATACAATCTTTACAGATACAGCACACAGTGTAAAGATGTTCCAGCAATAATGAGTTTTCAAAGCATAAACTGATTAAAAATCTAGCTAGAGTTACTTTTTCACAAACCATGCTTTCACAGTGCCAGGCAAAAAGAAAATGTGATACTTGTACTTTGCTTTAGAGTAGCATTGTCAAATATAAAAGAAAAAAGTATTTTTTTAAAGATATTATTATTCAAATTTGTTTTCTTTAAAAAAGATCTGTCAATATAATACTATGTGCAGTCTGTCATTTACCCTACGAAAGGATTTTAATGTCAATGAACATTTATTGGTAGAACGTAAGAGGTTAGGAAATAATAGTACTGTATAGCTTTTTTAAAGAAGAATGGGATCTGCTGGAAACTAAAAATGAAATATTTCTAATGGGAAAATGGATTATTAAATCATGCAGCTGTGTCACAAATGGGTTTCAGGAGGAGAAGAAAATCTACTTTGCCAAGCAGGATGTTCCCAATTACAGAGACCAGCAAAAATCAGACTCTGTGCTACTTCAATCTTGCCTAATACAGTACATACTAATGATTATAACTGTCCACAACAGAAGTAAAATTGCTGGGCTGTGTTGATTTAAGCCTAAAAATGAATACTAATAATAGTCCTGTGCCAGACCAGCAGCAAAAATGCATTTTAGGGAACAGAATATTTTCAACATGACAAATTAAGCTTTTCAATAACACTGATGAAGGGTAACTAAAATGCTACTTTTATCAGACAGGTTAATAAGAACTATACTGTGAGACCTGCAAGGGCTAGCTTTGGTTCCAAAAGGTTAACTTCCCAGTCACCTTGCAGCCAAACAGGTTTGTTCATATTTGCACTCAAAAGGAATTATCTGAAGATCTTTTATTTCATATATTTGCTAAAGATACTGTATTTTCCCAGTTTCTCCAGTCTAATGCAAGTTTGAAAAAATATAAATCTGGTTTCCAATATCATCTAACAGGAGGCAGTGTAGTATATGTTTTTATGTGTAGTCTAGTGGTTAGAGAACCATATTGGGAACCATGAGATCACAGGGCCAAACCCCACGTGAGCCAAATGCTCACTTTTTGACTTTGCACAAGCCCATTTAAACTCGCAGCAGCTCACGCCACCCAGCTATGGAAAGGGGAAATAGCAGGACCCCAATGAACATTGAGATGTTACATCTCAGCTGGACTATCCTGGGGAAAAATAGTAATACCTTCTCCTACAGTCCACCCCAGCAATTATAAGTACGTTTGTCGATAACCCTAACACTCACGTGAAGAGACACAAAAAGTCAAGGATATACATAGCTCAGTATAAAGCATTAATGTGATAAGCTACGTTTAGGCCATATACAGGAATTATGCATTTAACACTGAGAGGAATGAAACAGAAAGCTTCATGCAGAGCTTTATACAAATTACAGACTGGTATTAGAAAATGTTTTAACCAGATCTGCTGTAAAGATCTGAATTTGTCACCAAGGGTTTTAAGATACCTTCTTATCTTTAGTTCCCCTTTATCTCCATCACTTTACTTCTGCAATGACGCCAGTACTAAATAGCATAAGACTGATTTGTCACTGCAAGGTTTCTCATAGCATTTTCATCGCACTCTTGGACTGAACAAAATGCATAAATTGCAAACCAGTGGTATTTGTAATTGCCACAATAATACCATCATCTATTATTTCCGGCTTGGGGGAACGGCATAACTACTCTATAAAAACATTATTGCTTCCTGACACTCAGGAAATAACCTTAATATTAAGTGTCTGAAATGCTACTCAACCAGGGGAGAGAGGATTCATATATGAGGACTGAACTTCAAGGTAAACCTAGACAAATTCTGCTTACCAAGTGAATTGCAGGGTACCCTGGGCAGTAGAGTGGGTCTGGACACATTTTGATTACCTAGTGAAGTACAGGGGACTCTGGGTAATAGAGTGGGTAGAGAAATCCTTATAAATTAGAACATGTTTCCACAGCAAATTTATTCATCCCTGCCTATAAAATAGGAGATAACGGTGGGGTGGTGAAGGAGGAGGGGCATACATAATGAACCTTGAGTTCCTTCCACCAGCCTTCAGTTACTATAGTACTATATGTTATGGCCGGATGTAATCACTGGGCCTGCTAGGTCTATGAATGACCACAACAACCAATACAGTAGTAGCCACAGACATTGCCAGTTATCTCCCAAAATTTCTGTGATATTTCTAGAGAAATCTCCTGCTTTCTGCATTACCACAGTAGGGGCAGTAGAGAAAATCTTCAGAAATTTCACGAAATATCTGGAAATAGCTGCCGATGTCTGTGGCTACTACTGTATCATGTATTCAGAATTATTTTTTTTAATCTGCATGTTACCTTTTGAAAAAACATTCTGTTTCTAATAGATTTGAATTCTAATTACTCGCTGCACCACTTCTTACTGGGGATGAGGACATGGAGCTACGTCTTTGGTTCTACCAATATTGTCCGTATAAATTTAGGTAAAAAAATTGGAAAAACTGAAAAAACAAAAATTGTGATACCAACAGTGCCACTTCCTTCTTACAGGTCATGTGAAGTTCACACATGTGAAAACCATTGTGATTTTGAAATATATTACAATTTTCACCCTGTGGACACTTTATCAAGTTCCAGTTTTGACCTAGTTGCTGTAGCAAGGGACGCTCTTCAAAGAATTCCCTGTTGTCTTTTCATGAGAACAGTTTTGCTTTCCCATGATTGTCCATCACAGATATCTGCATTTTATGTTACAGTATCCAAGTGATCACTTTTTTCCTTTCATAATACATGCGTTTTGCTAGAAGAGTTTTGCCCTTTTCTTCAAATCATTCTGTTTCCAGATAGGCAACCTGTCAAACTCCTGGATATTCATACCAAAGACTTCAATAAAAACCTCAGGTGCCAAGTGACGCTGAAAGAAGAAAAAACAGTTTAAAGATAAGTTATACATCTTGGGAATAAACAGAATAAAGTAACGTAACTACAGTAGAACCCCACTTATCAGACCACCCTCGGGGACATCCGAATTGGTTGGATAATCGGAAGATCAGATAAATGGGAGATTGATACAGCATATGGATTTCATTAAAAAGCACCTTGATTTCATTAATATAAATAAAAGGCATGCTTTACTTATTTAAGCAATTACTGTGTATAAAAATGAAATGAGCCGCAGCACAATGAAATTACAGGCACTACTTGAAATAATCTATGAGTGCCTTTTGTTTAAGGCATTCAAGGGACTTCCCCATGCTTGCTGCTTCATAGAGTGCAGAAGCATCACCTGTACAGGATCAGAGTTGGTCTGACTTTCCAAGTACAGGATGCACTTTGAGAAATGTTCCACTGCCTCTGCATGAGTAGGCATGACAGGAGGATCACAGCTCTGATGATTGTCATCCTCCTCCTTGTCATTATGATCTATGCCCTCCTCCTTCTGAACAAGTCCCAAGATCGCTTCATCAGTAAGTTACTCTTCTCCTGTACTTCTAAATTTAGTGCAGGGTTGGCTGAGTTGGCTGAGTCATGGTCCTCTGGTGGTTCTTCTTGGGAGGTTCGAATCCCTCTCTTGGCCCATGCCTTTTTAATGGTTTCTGGCTGAACTGCCTTCCAAGCCTTGACACACATGTAAGCAACTTCGTTCAGTGTCAGAGACTTTATGATGTCACTGATGGGCAGTTGATGGTTAGATTCAGCCAGAATGGACTGCAATAGCTGTTTTCTATATCCCCATTTGAAGATCTCAAACATTCTTTGATCACAGGGCTGCAGCTTGCTGGTTGTGTTTGCTGGCAAAAACATGCATCTGATGTGCCCACCCCATGTCCTGACATCTGGAATCTTGGGACGGTCAGGAGAATTGTCCACCAGCAATATGGCATGGAGGGGGAGACCTTTACTTCTCAGATGAGCCTTTACCTGGGGGACAAACTGGTCAGTGAATCATCCTGAAAAAACTGAGCTGTCCATCCAGCATTGTGGTGTGCCTTTTAGTGCACTGGCAGGGCACTAAGGTTTACATGCTTGAAGCACCAAGGCTGTCTGGATTTGCCCAACAATGCAAGTTTTAGTTTATGGTCCCTGCTGCGTTTATGCAGCCCAAGATGGTAACCCTGTCATCAGCATTTTTGAACCCAAGTGCCTCTCTCTCTCTCCCCCCATGGGCCAAAGTACAGTCTGGCAAGCAGTGCCTGAACAGCCTGGTCTCATCTGCATTGTAAATTTGGACAGGGATGAAATCGGTGCTCTCAACAATATCCAAGAAATTAAGAGACAAATTATGAAATCTCCTGTTTGGCAGTGCTGAGTCTTTCATAGTAAAGATGCAGCTGCTGAATCCCATGATGGCACTTAAAGCATGTTAGCCACCCTTTGCTGGCTTCGAAGGGCTCAGTGTTGCCCAGCCTGGAATGGTGAATGAGGGCTTTCTCTTTAAGAAGGGGACCTAAAAGTAATGACCACTTCTCACGTTCCTGGCAGAACCATAAATAAAGAGCATTGTCACGCTGCTCATCTTTACAGGAGTGCATGTTCTTACGCTTCTCTGCCCCTGCTGCTGTGTTCATGGTCAAAGCAAAGTCTCTCAGTTTTTCTTTGGCCGCCTTTATGTCACTGATGGTCGACTTGCCAACTTCATATTTGCCTGTGAGAATGGCTGCCCTCCTGCCGTTCTCCAGGCACTCCACAATTCTCAGTTTTTGTGAGACAATGAGGCTAATATGCTTGCAGTTGGTAGCCATCTCTGCAAATGAGCAAGTGAGTCAGACAACTGCTGGTGATTAACTAGGTGCTTAAATACAGAGCAGCAACAGAGCAGAAACATTAGGTGCTATGCATTTAGGTGTTAGAGCAAGGTGTCAATGGGAGTGGTGTTAACAGGTGTTACAAGTATAATCACTAGATCGGCATGGTATTTAGCTCTTATTACAAAAGCTAATCACGTGGTGTGGGGGACACTCCGACCGTGCATTAACTAGGAAGTTCAGATGAACAGAGGTCAGAGAATCCAGACAGTACTGTATAAGGAAGAGCCAAATAAAATATTTGTTTGTGTCTCTTTGTACCCACTTCTAAGGGTGATAGCACATTGTCTTATCCTTATATCGATTCTCTGATCAAAAAAACTCATTGTAGATTAGATGAAATTGTTTGACTTTATATTCTAGAAAAATCCTAGCACAAACTCTGTTATTGTCTTCACTGGATTATGGTATGCCCATTTATTCTGCTGCTAATAAAATTACCTTAAAAAGGGTAGAAATATTCTATAATCAGATCTGTAGGTTGTAGCTTCTGATTCTCGTAATACACATCGCTGTTTACTTTATCAAAAATTAATTTTTAATTTTTTTTGTGGCCAGATGTTCATATGTTAGGTTTCTTGCCTTCTGGAAATTTTACAAAGGCTATGTTCCTTTTTTTTGTCTACTGTTGGATCTGCCTGGCCTGCCGTTCCATATAAGGACCATCATTGCTACCATAACAAATAAGGGATAATACAATAATACTATATATTAATGGTTTACTAATGCACTGACAGTTTTGCTGTATTAGGGGCAATTCAGGAATCTCTTGTTTAGCCAAACATTTACTGTATAAATATATTTGCAGTTTCTACTGACAGTTGCAATATTAGCAACCTGACATGACATAATTATATAACAATATAATATATTCTGTAGTCTGCAGCGCCACCTATGTTCTGAAGTCAGCATGCTTCTTTAGTAGATTATATGAGAGGTAGTCTATTGTTCTCATAACTAGTTAGTCAGCACAGTGCTGAAACTGCTACAAAAAGTAGCATCCTATGTGCAAGATGCCCATATATTGTCCAATGGATCACCAAGTACAGAAGCACACTGACATCTACAAACTCATTGATCTGGTAATGGGACATTGTTATCTGCAGTATATAATCCTAGTACACAGTCAAACCCCCTTGGGATCCCCGGAAGCACTCAGATTCCAAACCGGTGTATGACTGGGTCTGTGTTCCAGTTGGTTCGATTTTTCTTATGTTTCTGTCTTTTGTACTATTACTAGGGAGAAATAAACTGATTTTCTGCACATCTGTGTTGGTGGTGTTTTACTGTCAAGTCTATCTCCTGCAGAATCTTACAAGTGGTGGTTGTGCCGGCAGGTGCTGATTGCGATAGAACAAAAACCACTTAAGTAATTTACAGGTGTGTGTGAATGTCGGCAACAGGGGATAAAGAGGTTTTCAAGGGAAGAAACGTTTTCTCAACCAAGAGAAGTGTTCATAGTATACTAGCAGTTGTTTGCTTCTGCCTTACATGCTTTGGCTTTATTTCAAGGTCTTGCAGCAGCTGTGAAAGAAAAAAAAAATCTCACAGAAATTCCTTGCGATAAAAGAGTTGGGCTACAGTCCAGGCAGATTTAACCCCCTCTTTTGCAAGTGTATTTTGTGAAGACTTGCAGTTGCTTACTTCTGCTGTACATGCTGAGCCTTTGATAATTGAATGTTACAGTAATACCCTTGAGCCCCCCCCCGTTCATTTATTTGCATGGAACAAACTTAAGGCTTTCTTCGAGGGGCTTCATGACTCCAGAAGTGTAACTGTCTAGCAGGGAAAGTACAGGGTTATCTGGACCACTCTGGGCTTCTCAGCTTGTACAGAAAGGGGGCAGAACATTAAAAATGTCAATCAGTGCTAAGTTGAAACTAGATGTCACTAACCTTTTAGCCTCCCATGGAGGCTGGGGTGATTTTGCACGGAATGCAGCATCTGAACATAACCCAGTACAGTATGTATATTCATTATACTCAGAGACAAAACTAATGGTTAAAAAGTGTAAGTGTAAGCATGCAATGGTTGCTGCATTGTACTCTGCCGTACAGGCAGTTGAAGCAAGGGTGTCAGCTTTGGAAACAGAGCTGGAATTCACACTTAGAGAGAAAGGTGAGCAACAGAAGGTTTGGGAGAAGGAAATGGAAAGTCACAGGCATGTGGCGCAGACAGAACTGTGTGACACTCTGCAAGAGAATGATAGAGAGATTGCTAGGTTGAAAGAGGAATGTGATAAAATGTATCATGAGAAGAAGCAGGCATTGCAGATGAATGGTATGCTGACTAATGCAAATGATGAATTACAGAATGCGAATGATGATTTGTTTAGAGAAATGGATAAGTGTCAGATGGATTTGGATAGGGAGATCAGTGAGAATTGCGAAGTTACCACCATGTATAGAGTTTTACAAAAACATGTTAGTACAGAACAGTATGTAGGTGTAAAAGTAAAACATGCAAAGTGCAGGCAGAGGTATGCACAGTTGTGTTAGCAGTTTGATATCCTGAAGGGGCACGTCAAGATGTTGCCCTTTACTCCACTCATCGACCTGACGTCATTATTCAGTGATGACGGGGATGATTAGGATGACAATGACACCCAAGATGGCAGTCCATGGGACTCTGGAGGGCTGCAGGCTAGCCCACCTCCAATAGCCATCTTATGACCCACCGACCATCATGAGGTAGAGCACATGGTCGATCATGCGATTGAGAGGGTCAGCATCCTAATAGTTTTGCAGGCCATTGTGGACCTAGTCCGTGATGAGGTAGGCCAAAACAGCCTTGTCCAGGGCATGGCCAATGCAGCAGCTGATGCCATGGTGAAAACCATCACAGCCCAACCGCAGCAAGCCCCCAACATCCTCCAGTCATACCAAGCCATTGCTAATATCGCAAACACAGTAGGCCTAATGGGGCCTAGCAATAATCTGAATGTTCATTTGGAAAAGGTGAAAAGCCAGTGTGAAATGCTTAGCCTACTGGGCGAGCAGCAAGTACAGGTTTTAAAACAGACAGTAGAGCCTTCGCTCTGGGTCAAATTACCAAACGCATTATGCAGTTACACCTTGGAGAGGCTCAATGACACTGCAGCAGGCCTTATGCTCATGCACCATCCCAACCTAGTGGGCGAGTCTATGACCTACAGAGTCAAAGAGTTTGTGAAGGAAACACCTGACCAGTATGAAAGTCAGTTCTGTCTGTCACATCATAATGGAAAGGGAGCTGTGAACTAGGCCTCAGACAGGGAATCACTAGAGTACAAAAACTTATTTTTGAAAAACATGTTACCGGCCGGGCAGGACAAGACAAAGGCTTCTATCATCCTGAGAGTGGACCTTTTTACTGAGATTATGGAAAAAATGGAGCATACATACCAGCTGTATGTACGAGATCAAAATGTTGGACAGAAGGCCAAGGTGGCTGTGGTGCGGCCTAGCACAGAGCCAGCTACAAAGTACTTAGTGGAAGGTAAACAAAAGGCCCAGACCCAGGCCTACCACCCCAAAAGACCAGGTAACCAAAAACAAAAGAGGGATAACCAGAACTACTACCAGGGCCAGAACCAAAAGCAATCAGGCCCTACATACAAGGAATTGCAGGAGGAGAACAACCGGCTCTGAGAGTTCGAAGCTAGGGTAAAATCCAACGTTATGAGATTTGCTCAAAAGCCGATCTAGGAAGATCCGGAGGAGGTCCAAGAGTCTCCCTACCGTGAATGTACCCAGATGCTCCAGGATTCACAGGCCTTGACTCCATCTGAGTAGGATGATTCTCAACGATGATGTCAGGCCCTGGTATGCATCATCACTGCCCTAGTGAGAGATGAAATCAGCTGATCGTGTATAGAAGCATTGGTAGGGGGCCACCAACAGGAACTACTTCTAGACATGGTAGCTGCAGTCTCTGTGTTACATCAACAGAATCCAAAGTCATCTCCATGGTCCACTGGAAGGGCAACTTCTGCCCAGACCTTTGAAGGGGCTGTGGTTACCACCTACCAATCCAAACCTATATCAGTCATCATTGGTACCTTGGCAGTGGAATATCGTTTTGACCTCATGGTCTTATGTCATCACCAAAGTGTATTGGGAATTGATTTCCAGTCCCAAAATGGATGCATTGTGGATTTAGCCAACAGACTATTATTCCAAATGCGAGGACAAATCCACATGGTACTCATCTCTGACTATCATGTGATGGCAGCTGTGGTCCTCAATGACAAAGAGTATGACATCACCATCATGCAACGTCATCACAAGCTGCTACCTCAGATCCAACCAATCCTGGAAAGGCACCAAGAGGCCTTTGCCAAGAACAAATATGACTGTGGAAGGATGGACACCCTCATCCAGATCACTGGGGAGGATTCACCTCACATAAAGCAATACCCTTTCCCAATTGAAGCCTTATCCTTGTTATGGGCCACCATTGACTCACGTGCCCAACAGAGTCATAAGGCCTCATGTATCAACATCCAATTTGCCCATCTGACCTGTGAAGAAACCCAACAATAGTTGGAGACTCACCAGTGATTATCACAGACATAATCAAGTGACCCCCCAGCCATGCCCCAACTGAGGCATCTGCCCCTAATGTGCTCAAACCTGAACACCAGTAGTTCAGTACACTGGACATCTCCAATGGATTTTGGTCCCTAACCTTGGCCCAAGAGAGCCAATACAAATTTTCCTTCACCTTTGAAGGACGTCAGTACACATGGAACTGCCTCCCACAGGGGTTCCATAATAGCCCCTCCTTGTTTCACATCCACATGAAAAATGCAATCAGTGGCTTTTCCACCTCTGAATGTCTCCTACAATATGTGGATAATATTCTCCTAGCCTCAGTGGATGTGGAAAAACACCTGGAACTCCTAGATGAGCTCCTCATACTGCTATAGAAAACAGATCTCAAATGCAATCCTGCAAAGGTACAGTTGTGTCAGCCAGAAGTCATATTTCTCAACCTGTGCATAACTAGAGAAAGGAGGAGCCCTGCAGCAAACAAAATTCAGGGCCTACAGGATTTGCCGTTACCCACCAGTATGACAACCCTCAGACATTTCCTGGGTATGGTCAACTACTTCAGGGATTTTATTTGAAATTTTGCACAGGAGGCTGCCCCTCTGTATGAACTCCTGAAGAAGGACTTCCCATGGAAATGGGATCCTGAGCACACTGATGCCGTCACCTCCCTGAAAAAGGCCCTGGCCTCTGCTCCAGCATTGGTCAACCCAACCACAGAACTTCTATTCCATTTGGAAACTGCCACCTCTGAAGTAGGTATGTCAGCAGTCCTTGCGGAAAGGGCCAATGGTATCCTGAGGCCTACTGCCTATGCTTCACAAATGCTCTCCATGGTAGAGGTGAAGTATTCTTTGTGTGAAAGGAACCTGCTGTCAACCTTTTGGGCTGTCAAACACTTTGCTTACATAATAGGATTTTTCCAATCATGCTACACACCAACCACACCCCCGCCAATGTCCTATTGACAGATAGGATCAAAGATGGCAATGTGTCTAACACAAGACTCACACATTGGTCCTCACTACTTCAAGACAGAGACATCACTGTACTTCCCACCAAAATGCCATCCATTTTGGCACATGGTCTCCTATACCAAGGAGAACCACATGAGTGTGGCCTAGAGCCACCAGTTCTACCTGAACTAGGCCCATTTCTACCAGCAACAGAAACCATATTGAATGACACTACCATGCATCGTGTCTTCACAGATGGTTCTTACTCATATGATGAGGGGTTTCAAATCACAGGATTTGGGGTCTTGGTCCTGGTCCCCACAGGTGATACCTCTGAGGTGTCAATGAAGTGCAGTGTCAAGTCATCACAGTATGCAGAACTTGCAGCTGTTGCCTGTGCCTTAGAGATCATAGATGGGGAAAGGAACTGAGGACACCATCATCTTTTCTGACTCACTGTGGGTGTGCAACTCCTTGACAGAATTCCTTCCCTTTAGGAAGGCCCCATGATTTTACCTCCTCTGAAGGTACCCCAGTCAAGTACAAAGACTTGTTCATATACATTGTCAGCCTGGCTGCACAATGTATATTCAAACTTTTTATCCACAAAGTGAAGTCCTACTCCAAAGCTGAATTCTTCCACTACTACAACGACAGATCAGACTCTTTAGCAAAAGAAGGAGCTTGGGGGGGGGAATATGGCAAGTGCCTTCTCCCACTGCAACACTCATGGTAGCTGCAAACAAGAGAACCAAGGGAAGTCCCTCTGGATTTGACTGTGCTACAGCTAGCTGATCCAGAGATAAAAGAGGTATATCAATACCTCTCCAAAGACACAGAAAAATAAATGTCTTTGAGTAATCCATTTAAAAGACATGCAGACAAACTCTATCTGTCCCAGGATCACTAACTGATTTTCTATCACTCAGGTGATCAGAAATTCTGGGCAATTCCCAAATCACTTTGTTCTAAAGCCCTTCATCAGGTTCATGACACCCCTACATGTAGACACCAAGGGGTGAACAAGATAGTACAGACAGTGAAAACCGTGGGCTGGTGGCCTGGTATAACACCAGACGTCCAGCATTATGTGGATGACTGTCTCACCTGTGCACAGAATAACCCAACTCCAGGCAAGAAGAATGACAAACTTCTGCCTCAGAGAGACACTCTGGCCCTTGGAATGATATCCAGATTGCTTTCATTGGACCAGTGCCTCATACTCTCAGAAACAACAAATTTGCACTCATGATCACTGACCTATTTTCCAAATGGGTTGAAGCCTTCCTGTGCAAGGCCCGAATTGCAAAAGCCACTGCCAGAATCTTGGTGGAGCAAGTATTTACCAGGTCGGGCCTACCTCTCAAGGTAGATTCAGACAAAGAGTCAGCTTTCACAGGTGAACTTATGCAGGAAACAATGAAGTTATTGGGAGTTCATCAGAAATTTCACATAGCTTATCATCCTCAGTCATTAAGACAAGTAGAAAGAGCAAACAGACACATAAAGGCAATGGTATGTAAATTTGCTACTGATACTGAAAAAACTTGGGATATTTTGTTGCCCTTACTCCTAATGGCAATTAGAGCTACCCCTTCAGCAGCTACTCGATGTGCACCCTTTGAGGTAATGACTGGTAGACAAATGAGATTACCAGAACATTTGATGATTGCCCTCAATGCTCCTACTGCAGGCATAGCATCAGTGGATACCTCTGTCAACCAACTATGAAAGAACCTTGCTCAGATTCATTTGTTTGCTGCAGATAACTTGGGCAAAGCCCAACTGCAGTCCAAGAAGTAATAATAATAATGCTTTATTTGTTATGCTCCTTTCAGGCATCAAGGCACAGTACAATAAGAGAATAAAATCCAACAAATTCAGCCACATAATAAATGCAATTCAATAAATAGTACATCCATAAGATTTTTTCCAGAGGAAAGATTTCAGAGCCTGTTTAAAACTCCCCACAGTCGTGCACTCCCTAATCCGATGGGGTAGAGAATTCCAAAGGGAAGGGGCCACAAACATAAATGCATGGGCCCCGACTGATTTTAAAGTCACCCTTGGAATCTCTAGCAACCGCTTGTCGGCAAAGCAGAGTGGTCCCACAGGGTGGTAAGGAATCAGGAGTTCTTTCAGGTAATCAGGGCCCAGTTCATGCAAAGGCTTTAAAAGTCAGTAAGCTGACTTTGAAGGTGATCCGCTACTGAATTGACAGCCAGTGCAGTTCCCGCAGCACCGGTGTAATATGGGAAGATCTAGGAGTTCCCGCCAACAACTGTGCTGCAGAATTCTGTACCGGCTGCAAGCGGTGGATATCAACCCCTGGAAGCCCAAAGTAAAATGAGTTGCAGTAGTCAAGGCGCGAGGTCACAAAGGCATGGATTAAAGTTGGCAGATCACTGAACAGAGCAAGGTGCTTGATCCTGGCGATGTTTCTTAGATGGTAGAAAGATGTCTTAACCACAGTCTGACACCTGAGGCCGAAGTGTCAGCCCAGCATCCAATATCACCCCCAGGTCACGCACCTGTTCAGAGCCCTGTAGCTCAACAGCCCCAAGACACAATCCAGATGGGGAGCCAGCCACTGGACCCCCTATCCAGCGATCTGGATCCAAGACCAACACCTCTGTCTTCCTGAATTCAACTTTAACCAACTGGACCTCATCCAATCTTGGATTTCATTGAGGTAGCTATTAAATACCGAAATGGCTCCTTCCTGGTTGGGGACAAAAGACAGGTATAGCTGGGTATCATCAGCATAGCAATGAAACTGCAGACCATACCATCTCACAATATCTCCAAGGGGAAGCACATACACCGCAAACAACATGGGGGACAAAATAGAGCCCTGAGGATCCCCACAAGGCAGAGAGGTGGGATCCGAAGAAAAGACCCCCAAAACCACCCTCTTGAGTTCTTCCGGTGAGGTAAGAGGTGAACCATCTAAGGGCCACCCCAGAAAGCCCACAAATATATCTCAAGCGCTCAAGTAGGACCCCATGGTCAACGGTGTCAAATGTTGAGGACAGATATAATAGTACCAAAATGGACCATTTTCTCTGGTCTCTCGCCATCAGGAGATCATTGAGCACCCGAACCAGTGTAGTCTTGGTACTGTGCCTCTTTCAAAAACCTGACTGCAGCAGTTCATAGATGCTATGGATGGTCAAATGGTTTTCCAACCGGACCGCCACTACTTTCTCGATCACCTTTCCCACAAAGGGGAGATTCAAGATAGGCCTGTAGTTGGCAAGACCTTCTGGGTCCAATGAAGCTTTCTTCAACAAGGGTGTCACCACTGCCTCTTTCAAGGAACAGGGATATTCACCCAAGTCAATGGAGCACCAGACTATCTGTGCTAGAACCGGGAAAATGGCCTCCCCACAACCCAAAATAAGGGATGTAGGACCCAGATCTAAACTACAGCACATAGGGCGCATGCCTAGGATAATCCGCATAACGTCTATGATTTCCGGGCGGTCAAAGGTACTCCAGGAAAATGAAGGGGTAGCGACCAAGTCCTGATCACTAACAACTCGCATAGACTGTGTCAAGAGGATCTCTGACCTGATGTCTATCACCTTATCAGCAAAGAACTGAGCAAGATCATCACGCTGTAATTGTGAAAACGCTCTATGGAGCTGCAGACAGATTGGGTTGCATAATCTGTCCATGGTTCTGAAGAGCTGAGCTGGTCGGTTCTGGGCAGCAGAAATTTCCCTAGACAGGAATTCTGCCTTCTTATGAGCAATTTCTGACTGATAGAATTGATAATGTTCTAGCAGTCTAAGATGATCGGCATCCAGGCCAGATTTCCGCCAACAATGTTCTAACCTGCGTCCTAGTCGCCGCAACTCCCTCAAGGCCCCGTCAAATCAAGGTGCCCGAGGTTGAAGGGAGAGAGGGCGCACACGAACTGGATCAACAGAATCCAGGGCAGAGGTAATGGCATTATCATAGGCCAGAACCAATGCCCCTGGATCACTGCAATGCACAGGAAATTGTGATAAGTCGAGGACCGCAGTAGGGCCATCGGAAGTGATATTTCGCAAAGGACGGTACTTGGCCATCTTCACAGGGGTCGGCCTACAAGGTGGAATGCCAAAATTGAATCTCATAGTGTAATGGTCGGACCATCTGACTGGTTCCACCCTGTCAGAAGCCTCGATCCCCAGAAGGAAGACCAGGTCAAGGGAATGGCCAGTTTTATGTTTAGCAGTGGTAACCACCTGTGTTAGGCCCAGTCAATCCATCAGCTGGAGGAAGTGTTGTCCAAATTGCGAGAGTTCATCATCGATCCAGGCATTAAAATCACCCAGAACCATCCGTCTGGGAGACTCGAAAGCCAGGTCGATGATGAAGTCCGCTACTTCCTTAAGGAATTGCTTCCCATCTCCGGGTGGACGGTAAATGAGAGCAATTCGATAGCCCACACCTGCTACAACAGCACATTCAAAGGAGATGGTCTCCACAACTGTAACACTAGTGAGTGCCAATTCAGTCTTAAAACAGACTGTACCCCCCCCCCCCGTAGTCCAGCCGTAGGTGATATATCACCGTATACGCAGCTGGAATTGCAGCCTCCAATATTGGGCCTGCATTATCATCCGGCCAGGTCTCAGTGATGCAAGCCAGATCTGCTGAACCAACAAGATCAAAGATCACAGCAGTCTTGTTCCAGACAGATCTAGCATTGCACAACAGCGCCCGGGTTGGACAAAACTCCTGAACCGCTGTGGTTACCTGCCCATCACTAATGATGGTGCCCTTGGGTATGGGGACCAAACAAGACGGTCCACGCTCCAAGCTCCACTTTGCCCCAGGGCATCTCCTGGGCTTAACAACTCCTGTGGGAACACCCCGCTCCTCCAGCCACCACTGTTCATTCCCCCCCACCTCATCCTCCCCTCCTACGGGCAATTCCTAAAGCATGGCAATGTTGATAAATAAAGAAAGCCAAAGGCAGGGGAAGAAAAGGGCAGAGGGAGAGAAGGGCAGAGGCTGAATAGTGCACGACCAGGGGGGATACAGGCAAACACATATCCCAGACCAGTAACATCATACCCCTAAAAATCCACCACACTTGAGGTTCACCTCCCGTCACTCCACAAATACCTAAAAACCAAATAACAACTAACAACAACTTAACTTCTTATCATACCCTAAATTACCCCACTAAAACAAAAAATAAAAAACACATCCACATGAACAAACAAAATAAAACAGAAACCAATAAAAATATGAAGAGAAAAGTTTCATAATCCACCCCCCAGGTTAGTCTCTCACACTAAACTAAGCAGAGGGTGAAATTACAGGTTTTCACTGGGCCCTCTCACTGCCCGAACTAATTTCCAAATATAAAAACTTGATGACAGGAAAGACAAGCTGGAGATACATAAAACATATAAGTACTTGCAATCCATACAGGGATCAAAAAAAACAAACACATTAAATTCAGTCAGACAGAAATAAAAATGTTCATGGTGCCAAAACAAGGATTCAATAAAGTCAGAAAATCGAAAACAAAATTGTCAAACTTTGGAAAAGTCAACCAGGATCCTCCAGAGCCTACAGGTATCTTCAATTGCAGAATAAAGGGGAAATATCTCGGGAGGTCAGTGGCACACCACTACAACCACAGTCCAGGCCAGCCCTCCGACTGACCACCCTGCAAATCTAGGGAAGGGGAGTAAAACACCGGACCACCAACCAGCCCCCCTCCCTGACCCTGTGGGAGCCAGAGACCCCCGAAATCCCCAGTAGCCTCTAATAGCCCACAAATCAAAGAACAAACAAGGACAAAAGCCAGTACTGAAAAAGGCACCACAAAACAATCCAGAGTTGATAAAAAAGTAAAGGGATGATGGAGCGGTCCAATCTGAACAGCTCCTTTACCAGGGCAAGTTTCAGTTAAATCTCAGGTAAGCAGATCCAACTGGCCACGTCTTCTTTACATCGACAACAACCCTTGCTCGACACAACTCCAAAATTCAAGAAAGCTGCTTCAGAGGAGTCCCGATAATTCCACAGTTGGACCCAGGCAGCCAACTCCCACCTCCAGCACAAGTCCCACAAGCAGTCCAATGGTCCGCCATCACAGTGGCCGACTCACACCACCAATTCCACAATGAGCAGGTCCCAACTAAAACTATTCCCAGGCAGCCTCCCAGATAGTAGACAGGACCCAAAACAGCAAGCAAAAACAGGCAGGTCCTTCGATAAACACATCAAAGAAGTCGACTGTCCAGTAGGTGGCAGAGTCATGATTCTAAAATGTGCCTCTCTAGCACATGCTTTGTAAACTAATGATCCGTCCATTTGACATCATCAACAAACTGAGTCCAGGTGTGTACCAAGTCCAAACCATTGATGGCAGAAGAAAGCCACTTGATAAGTGGTACCACACTAATCAGCTCAAGTTGTACAAAGGTAATTAACCATTTCAGTCTCCACAGTGAGGGTGTTCCTTCCTCCAGCCCCAGGGGGAAGGACATTGAAAACTTAACCGATTCATTTTGCTTGCTGTTCTCAGCTGCTGTAAAGGCCAAGTAATTTGAAGACTGTTGATTCATACCAGATGACCACTAATGAATGGTGGAGAGAAGCTGATGTGAGGACACTTCTTCCTCCTTCCCCAGAGGAAGGAGCACCATTTATTAACAATACTTTTATTTCCCCTTCTTCTCTCTTCTTAGCTCCTGCAAACCCAAATTCCGAAGACTTTGGTATTCCAAGATGGGACCATCCAGACTGAGGATCGTCCTGCTCCTGCTATTCTTAGATTTATGGCTGAGAGACCTGGCATCCATCCATCTGACCCCTCACTAGAGAGAGACCTGGCATCCATCCATTTGACCCCTCACCAGAAGATCCTGCAGAGAGAGGCCTACCACAAGAAGCTCCAGCACACCAAGCCACACCAGATCCATATCCATGCCTTTCTTCATGCCATGAATCCCAATGACCCAGCCTACTCCCCTCTTCCAGATTTTACCCCTCCCCCAGTATAGACATAACCATTGATTTACCCTCTACTCGTATTTCTGTTAAAGCAGGTTAGAGTGCATACCTCAGTACTCTAGTTACTGCACCACCATTGTCCACTTTAAAAATTGACTTTAAAACTGATAATCTTGAAGGACAGCAACTTCCAGTTGCCAGCCTTGTCAAAGGAACTTTTAAAGGTTGGCAAAATACCCATATTTGCCCTAATGGAACTTTGTGCATCTGCCAAGTTACACCATAAAATGCAGGACTTTACAATCTCACAGAAATGATTAATAAAGACGTTTGCACACATTTTCATAATATGACTGTACGAAATATATGTTTCAACCACACAGTTGCTTCCATTGCTCTTTTCCTTACAATGACTCCAGTTAATAAAGATACCCCTCTTCAATGTCCCACCTTGCAGCCTGGCCCAGAGAGTGGCCTGGCAGCAACATCGATACCCGGAACTTTGATTAATAATGCGCAATGCATGCATGTGCCAGTGGTACTGAACCTAACCCACTGGAACATGGCAGAGTTTGGACAATGTGTTTCTATCTAATTTTCATTCTATGATGTTATTGGATTTAATGGCAGCATATCAAGTTAGGGCTCAAGACACAGCGGAACACTGCGGAGTGTTCCGGCCTCAACGTTGTCATCGATCACTGAGTGCAGTGACTGGAATAACTGGCACTGTAACAGGTTTGTTTGGCTCAGGAATGTCACTTTGGAACTGTGCCGATCTAGCCAAATTTCAGGGACATAATCTCTTAAATTCTAAATCAGTGGATAATGTGGCAACACCCATGCTACACGGTATAAAAGGATTCTCATAAGAAGAAAGGTTTACTGTTTATAACATGCATGATATTGCTAGAGTGTTTGATGAAACTCGTGATAAAATGAATGAATTGTATTAAATAAAGAAGTTGGGGAGCAACACATAGGCAGGGAGATAATATGTTCAGCCGATGGTAATTCTGCACTCAACACTATCACTAATCTCCTCCAGGATCTGGAATTGGGGCAGATCCCAGATTAGATCTAAGATAAGCGCATGGCTAAATGGTATTGCCCCCACTGCAATTCCCTTTCCTTTACTGTGAAGTGTATGGATAAGACTGTATCCTTTTCCCTGGCTACTGCATGACATTTGGGTTATGTTACACCACATCCAAATCAAGGACCTTGCTACACAGCTAATCACTGTAGCATTAAGGACACCATGTATGTCACATTTACAGTATCTCTTCCAGTTTTTGACAAAGATTCCTCAGTCTTCAACAAGCTTGCTATTATCCACTCCATGGGCCATCTTGAGGGCAGTATCTACAGAGAACAGATTAATCTATCTCCCCTACTGGTGTTTCATCCTTGCCTCGACTCCTGGGTTGTTCCACAGACTGTTGTGCTAAAAAGGGATATCATTATCTTTGCAGATGTGACGCCTTTGACGTAACTGCACCAGTTTGTGGTTACTCCTCTGATACAATGGAGTGGTCATTACAGTTTAAAGAGGATCTAAATGAACTTTCTTCAGCTTTTGCAATGCCTTCTACAGATCAAGATGGACACTCTTCGAGGCAAGCGTAACCCAGCTTCAGTGCCTCTGGCACAGTTCCCAGAAATGCATCTCAAGACGACATCCACACCAGCAGCATCACGAATACTTCCATCACCTGCCCTGTGCAGCTCATGAAGTGGCGCCTTCCTCAAGTTTGTGTGATCTACAATTCTGATGGACAATACTGTGTTGTGACCAATCATCAGACTTTTTCCTATGGAACTTTAACTTGTGACATACCCTTTCCAAACTTCTGCTTAGTGCCCCAGAAATGCTCTGTCATAGGCCATATGGTTATCACCCCAGTTTCCAACTCAGAATGTGATTATATTGATAGTGACCCTGACTAGTTGTATGCTCTAGCCCAGTATTTACCAGTGTTTAATAGAAACATAGAAACATAGATAATGTGCATATTGATCCACTAACTCTGAATATCAAGTCCTTACTAGACAGAAATGATACACATTTAGTTCACATACTGTAAGTAGCAATGTCACCAAGGTAGGGAACTTATTAAATGCTCTATTTCATGATGGTGACCTCAGCACTGTATTATCCAACACATGTTTGGAGCTCACATTCAAATGTTTTGTTGTTATTCAAGTGTTTCTCATTATTTTTCTTATTATCATGCTCTATTTACATAAAACTTTAACATAACATAGAAATCAATTAAAGTTTCTCTATGAATCTCATTCTGTGAGGAAATAACCTACCTACCCACCTAGTTAGTGTTGCCTTTGTATCCAGGTTACAAGTGGGGGAATATGTTGGACCTGCCTGACCTGCCATCCCATATGACAACCAACACTGCTACCATAACAGACAAGGGCAATACAATAATACTGTATGCTAATGGTTTACTAATGCACTGACAGTTTTGCTGTATTAGGGCCTATTCAGGAATCTCCTGTTTAGCCAAACATTTACTATAGAAATATATTTGTGGTTTCTAATGGTTACTACTGTCAATTGCAATATTCATAGCCTAACATGAGATAGTTGTATAATAATATAATACATTCGCTGGTCTGCAGCGCCACCTATGTTTCGAAGTCGGCATGCTTATTTAGTAGATTATACAAGAGTCAGTGTATTGTTCTCACAACTAGTTAGTCAGCACATTGCTGAAGCTGCTACAAAAAGTAGCATCCTGGGTGCAAGACGCCCATATATTGTCCAATGGAACACCAAGTACAGAAACACACTGATGTCTATAAGCTAGTTGCTTTTATCTGCAGTATATAATCCTAGTACATGGCCAAACCCCCTTGGGATTCCCGGAAGTACCCAGCTTACACATCTGATGTATGACTGTGTCTGTGTTCCAGCTGGTAAGATTTTTTTAATGTTTTTGTCTTTTGTACTATTACTAGGGAGAAATAAACTTATTTTCTGCACATTTGTGTTGGTGGTGTTTTGCCGTCAGGTTTATCTCCTGCAGAATCTTACACTACCCAGTCTTCAAGTTATGCTACCAGATCATTTGTTCGTGGAAATTCAGGCCTCCTTTATACCACACTGTTTCTGGGCAACATTGCTTTGCACATAGTTCTACTGTGGATTGGAATTCCCTGCCCTTTGAATTTCAGCATTTTGTGACTTATCTTAGGCTTAAGCTCTACTTGAAAAGACACTTTCTAGGATTATTTAGTTGTCATTGTTTAGCCAATCATGTCTTGTGAATTTGTAAATTATGATTCAAACTGCCTAATCATGTATGTAATAATATGTCTTTATTGTTGTATTCATTTTGTATGTGTTTATTGGGCTCTTTTTGTACTCCTCCAGGTCCCCCTTGAAATGAGCATTTGATGCTCTAGGGTTCTTACCCGGTTAACAAATTAAATAAATAAGAGTGAGAGAAGAGGGCCATTGACAAATTATTTTTTTCTCTCTTTCTCTCACTCAGGTCATCCTCCATCTTGCTCTGCCTCATCCCAGCCCCATCAACCTGGCGTCCCCTGGGACTTACCTGCCTTCCTGTGTTAAGTGTTTTCCCCTCCAGTGGGGGCGGTGTGCCCACTGCACATGAATCCAGTCTGAGAGGCAGGGCCCAAGAAGGCAGAAGTGAGGCCTGCAAGTGAGGTCAGTTTCATCTAACCAGCAGAGCTGATTTCCTTGTTTTTACTTCCCATTTCCCCCAGAACGTTGGCATAAGGGAGCAACAAACATGTGCATGAAAGCATGTGTGATGTGGCATCAGCCAGTGTCATCCCACCCATAAGCTGCTCCAGCAGCACTACCACCTGTGGTCACCCAGTGGGCAGTATCACAGTGGAGCTGCATGCTCTCCTTCCCCAGAGGAGGAGGAGAGCATCCTCTAGAATGCTTGATCCTCCTCCTCTGTGCCAACCCCCGATGACCCATTCTCATTTCTGAACATGAGTCACTGGCATCATGAGCAGAAATGCTACCACTGAGCTGACGGGTCTGTGCCATTGACAATTTGATTTGGCTTTGAGTTGGGTCTTAGGAATTAGTTTACATAATTCAGATGAATCACTTTGGCTCCCAATGCAGTAAATGGCATGGGGTAAAGCAGTCTGCAACTGGGGGTGTAATAAAAGCCTTAATCTGACCAATTACTATTTTACACTAACCTCCTTGTGGCAGGTGGTGTTGTTGTGGATTGTTATGTTTGTAGTGGTGTGACTGAGTCTGCAATCCCCTAAAACTGTCATTGCCTACTGCAGAGCTATAGTAATAGTCAATATCCAATGTCTGTCTCAAGGCTATATCCCCTGTTAGCACTGCTTTACCTCCATGTCAATTACTATCATCTCCCTGGGCCCACAGAATTTCAAATTACATAATCCCCCCCACAATAAGAAAGAATGCTTCAAGAAACATGTGTAACCCCCCACCTCAGGGGGCTTATCTTAAATGCCCCTCACCTCCTGTTTCCTCCCATTGCCTGCTCTTCCATCCGCAACAGTCCGAGTATTTGTGGTGCCCTCTGGTGCTCCCCCAAGTCTCCCATAGCAGCCCTGCTAGTTATTTTAGTCCAGTTTGGGCTTAAACTTATCCCGTGAGCCGAATGCATTGTTTTAGTAGAGCCGGCGATTGCACATGCACGTAAAGCGCTTGATGTACTGACCGACAATTTTGTGGTCATGTGGGGAGCTCTGCAGTGGTCCCAGTGCCTTGCTTTACTAGATGAGGACTGGTGACCTTGGTGTGAGAGACAGAAGCTCCAGGGGTGTTTAAATTTAAAGTTTAAAAGTGTGGCTTAAGAGATGCTCATAAACATGCATACATCCTCATTAATATTCATAAGGTGCTGCCTGCTGCCTCAAGGGTCAGCATTTCGACGGCAGCAACAGAAAGAGTATTTGGGGCAAATACATAAAAGTGGGCTCATTTAAAAGAAAATTGTTGGGGGCTACATGTGTGTGTAGAAACTATAATTATATAAGTTATCCTGGCTGCACCAGAACTTTAAACTTGTAAGACTATGTAAACTGCTTAAATGTTGATTCAGCAGCCACCTTTTTGTTGGTTCAGCTAGCCAGTCAAAAACTGGGATTTCAGCCAGGGACTCTTGGGACAATACTAAAGACTTGAGGGAGAGAAACAGGGATTATTTTCTGGCACCTAAAAAGCAACCAATAAGAGAATCAGAACTGTTTCAGACAGCTTGAACAGTCATTCAGATTCCTTGGACTTTGCCCTTTATTTAAGAGGGACTGTTCGAATTTCAGTCAGTCTGAGTGTGGTTGTTGAGAGATCTGTTGGGACTCAAACTCAAACTACCGTGGGGCAAGGAGGCAGTATAGCGCAGTGGTCTAAGGCTCTGAGCTGCAAATCTGGTGACATCCAGCAGACCAGACCTGGGTTTGAATCCCACAGCTTCCACTTGCATACTGTGTGACCCTGAGCAAGTCACTTAACCTCCTTGTGCTCCCAGGTCGCTCCTGTAAAAAAGCTTCCAGCTTAGTGTGCTATACCTGGTTAAACAAATAAATAAAATAAAGGAGCTTGTAGGCTTGTGAGAGGCCTAGTTTTCCTCTAATGTGTACCCTGCAGACACATAAAGGGAATCGATCACCAAGGACTTCTTGTCTGCAGAGTAAAAGGTTTGCTCAGCAAAGCGACTGACATTGCAAACCGGCCAGGAGCCGAAAGAGGAATCGGAGAGTTTGATCTTTCCAGAAGTAAATGTGCTGAATGCTTATCATGGGTTAAGGCCTACTGCCCAGGGACTCTTGACTGCCACAGAGGAGCCTGCCTTTACCAGTGACAGAACTGTCTACCAGCTGGAGGGGTCACCAGAAAATAAACTTGACTTTGTCAGAGACACTGTTGAACTTGGGCCCATGTCACCTGGCCCATGCCGTCTATTCCTGAGCCAGCTACAGTTTTACCAGCGAGAGACCAGCTTTGGGGATCCAGCCACTGCACAATGGCCATTGCAGATTACATCCACCTACAGGGAAAGGCCATGAAGTGGAAGTGAGTCGTGATGGCCCAGTTTTCCCATGTGCAGCAAATTCCAGCATCAGGTCTTTATTTTGCCAGGTCATCTGCAATCATCTGGTACAGTGAGTAAATTCAGATTAGCTCCCTGCAACAAATATCTCAATCATCTTTTGGTACCATCTAATTGCTTTCAGTTTAATTATAAGGGTTTCAATAGGCTAGGCCAGCAGGCCACACATACAAATAATTTAATTTGCTTTGTATTGTTAATGTTGATTGCTTCTTTTAATCAAGGGCCCCAACAACAGCTGCAACCCTGTGTACCAAATCTGGCTAGCCAGCATTTCATTTCTGGGAACCCAGTAATTGCAAGACTGTTAATAAAGGGACTAAATTAATCATATGTTAAATAACTTGGTAAAATCCATAATAGTGATCATTTACCTAGATCTGCTCCCCCTTCCTGTTTGCGTCCCTTGAATAAACCTGATTTGCTGTGTTACTTTGAACTTATCTCGTGAGCATATTATTACTTGGCTTAAAGCGATAGGCTCTGCATTGAATGTGTTGAAACGACATGCTGTATTGCCAAACTGTATTTACATGGGGGTTGCAGGGCACACACCATGACCAGAGACCCTACTGGTAAGTGGGACAACTGTGAGCATATTATTAATGCTTTTTGCAAACTGTCTATTGAATACTGCTGATGGTCACTGTCAATGCTGAGGTAATTGGTCACTAGGAGGGATTGTTGGGATTATAGCTTCCCAGAGGGCTATACCAGTCTAGATAGATACCCACACAAACCGTACTCTGGGTGGAGGCACCAAACTATTGTGTTTACTGAGGGTAGGGGAACCCCGGTACTTGTCAGTTTTGAACCCAGGCCTCTCAATCTGTTGTTAGGAAGATAGGCAGGGTTAGTAGCCCTTGAAGTAGTGCCACATAGGGATAAACATCCTTGGAGGCACAGCTAGGATTAGTGCCCCTAGTGGCCAAAATATGAAATTGTAACAACATTTTACTATGAGCAGTGGCATTAAAATGGAGCAAGCTACCGACCCTAGAGCTGAAACTGCTGCTATTAACATGTCTATGCAATATTTGCTTAATTGGTGTGAGGCAGAGGAGGTTAACCCCCAAAAGACCCTATTGATACTGGACTTTCAACTGGGCACAAACAAAGTCACAACTGAGGGAGCTTTAAGTAAAATTAAATACCTTGGTAAAGCCATGGTAAAAGCCCGCCACATCCACCGGACTACCCAAAGTTTAATGGCCCTTCGTGAAGTGTAGCCTTCCAATAGATCTCTCTGGAGTGCCATGTGAGATTGTGTCCAATGAGCTCAGGGTAATGGGGGGGATCATACATATGTACAGTACGATGCCTGAATCTTAAGAGACCCCCAAAACTGAAGGTCTCAGAGACAAGCTTACCAAACTGTTACAAGCAGGGGGACAAACACTCAAGGACTTGAAAAGGTCGTTTGACACCCCTCAAGGTACCCCTACGCTCGCACCTGCTACTACATCTGCAGCTGCCTCTACACCAGCACCTGCTCCTGCAACTGCACCTGTCCCAGTTGCTGGCCCCTAGGCCTACTCCTGTTTCTGTGTACTTAGGTAGACACAACTCTTACAGCAAGCTATGAATGTTCTCTGATACCAATCCCACACCCTAGGGGGAAGATGATTTAGAGACTTGAATGGACTATGCATCCTCTCTGGTCTAAGAGTGGCACTGTGTGGAAGCAGAAAAATGGAAAAGAATCATGGAAAGTTTAAGGGGTCCTGCACTAGAAGCAATTAGGTTTTTGAGGGCCACAAACCCTGATACTTCAGCCCAAGAGTATTTGTCTGCACTAGAAGGTGTCTTTGGTAGTACTGAGTCAGGGGAAGATTTAATGTGGAAATTCAAATCCAACAAACAGTATAAAGGTGAGCACTTGTCTGCTTACATTACTCGTGTGTAAAGGGCATTACAGAGAGCTCACAGAAAAGGTGGAGTGTTGGCCAGTGACTTGGATTGTGTGAGACTAGATCATTTACTAAAATCTGCCTAATATTCTAGTTTGCTAATGCTCATGTTAGAGTTCCAGGATAGGAGGGATGATCCCCCTGCTTACTGTGGGCTAATGAAGGAACTCAGGGAGGCTGAAAGTGAGGAGGAAGCTTGGGATGCTTGCACAGGCGCAGCTAGAATAGCTCCTGTTCCTGAAAGGCCCTGTGAAAAAGAGACTGTTAGTGACTCACAGCAGTTAAAAGATCTACTAACAAAGTTGGGAGAACTAACTTCAAGTGTGCAAAATGCCACGGATATGGTTAAAGGGCCATATACCTATCAGAATGTGTCTGTCATGGGATGGGAGTGCACTCCCGGGCATCCCCTACAGATGGCGGTCTAGAGAACAGGATAAATGAATTGTCTGCCATGGTGAAAGAATTGATGGGGTGTAGCATGCAGACCCAACAAGGACCCTCTGCTATTAGTGCTTCTGCTCAAACTTCAAATATGAGTGCTACACCACTCCCTAGCCGTGAATGGAGACCAACCTCTAATGTGATGTCACAGTCAAAGCAGACCAAAGAAGGTACATTTTGCTACAAATGTGGGAAGGATGGGCATATAAAAAGACACTGCTGATCCCAGGAGGATTCAATCAGGGTGAGAGACAGGCTACTTGCAGAAAAGTGTCCGAGGCAAAGTACTTCTAATGACGTCCCATCCCCACCTCAATGCAAGTCTTATGTGGCAAGGTCCTTCATTCCTGTTCCTACAAATGATGCTTTTCCTGATTGGTCCGAAGTGGTAGGTCCCTCCATGGAGACTACCAAACATGTGAATGGTATTCCAGTACGAGCCATGCTGGACAGCAGATATCAGGTTACCATAATATTTAAAACTGGTATGAACAGCATCTTTTGGACCACCCTCTACAACCCCTAGATGGACTGCATGTGTGGGGGTTGAGCGATAAATCTTACCTGTATCTTGGTCACTTAAGAGTATGGCTTTCTTTCCCATCCACTGGAGCCGGTGTGGAGGAACCTGTAGAGATATTGGCCTTGGTTTGCCCTCCGACTGGCTTATATAATGGAATTCCTTTGTCAATTGGCACCAATGCACACGTTTGGCCACCTAGCACAGATGTATCAAGAGAGGCAAGCCCAGAAAACTGGATGAGCTTTACACATTCACGCAATGGTACAAAAAGCTTATGAGATGCCAATGCAGAGCAAAGAAAATTATAAGGATGAGCCAGTGGGGTTATGTCTGGAAGAAGGACCCATCACCTCTTGTCTTGCCATCTAATGCACAATGTAGTGTCAGTGGAGAGGTGCGTAACAAAAGAGACGTAACAAATAAAATCCACATGCTGGATGCCCCAGAAGTGGGGAGGTTGCCTGATGGGTGCCTTGTTAAACCAAGTGTGCTGCCAGTCCGTGCTCATGCCTATGCCAAAAGAGTGGTGGTGCAGCTCTGCAATGTAACCAACAGAAACATTGAAGTTACTCGTGGTTGTACTCTGGCCAAAGTATACTGTGCCAATACTGTAGTGTTGCCAACCAAGTGCCACAGATAATAAGAAGATTATGTGTCCTTGGATATGTTCGACTTTGGAGAGTCTCCTATCCCATGTGAGTGGAAGGACAGAATCAGTCGCAAGCTGGCACAGAGGAGTAGAGTATTTTCATTGAAATAATGGGATGTTGGATGTGCCACTGGCGCTGAACACCACATCAGGCTCCACAACAAGAAGCTGTTCCGAGAGAGATCATGCTGTTTAGCACCTGCTGACATTGATGATGTCAGACGGCATCTTCAAGAAGTGTTAGCAGCTGGAATCATCCAGGAATCGCGCAGCCCTTACACATCCCCAATTGTGATGGTCCAGAAAAAGAATGGCTCGGTGTGGATGTGTGTTGATTGCCAGACACTTAATAGAAGAACTATACCAGATCAATACATGATGCCTCACATCCAGGATGCCCTCGATTTGTCTCAATGGAAGTCAGTGGTCTTCCTTTTTAGACCTCAGAAGCAGGTATTACCAAATCCGATGGCACCACAGGATAGAGAAAAAAACTGCATTTATTTGTTCCCAGGCTTCTACGAATTTTGCGCATGCCCTAAGGCATATCTGGAGTGCCTGAAACCTTTCAAAGACTGATGGAGTGTGCTGTAGGAGACGTGAATCTCCCTGAATGCCTTGTTTACTTGGATGATGTGATCATATTTGGCAAAACACTCAAGGAGCATGAGACTCGTCTGTTTAAATTTTTGGACAGATTGGAAGAATTCAGGTTAAAACTATCTGTTGACAAGTGCTAGTTTTTCCAAAAAGACGTAAAATATGTAGGCCACATCATGTCCTCTGAAGGCAACAAGACAGACCCAAGCAAAGTAGAAGCTTTAACCACCTGACCAAGGCCCAATAACCTCAAAGAACTTCAGAGATTTCTAGGCTTCTGTGGATATTATCGCTGCTTTGTAAAGGACTACACAAAGGTAATTCAGCCACTGCTAAACCTGACACAAGGATACCCTCCTACCAACCAAATGTTCAGAAAGAACACTGTGAAAGAAGGAGACAGGGTCTACTTTAAGCCTAATGAATCCTTTGGGTCAAGGTGGACTTCAGATTGTGATGCAGCATTTCATGAAATTATCTACCAACTTACGCATGCTCCAATACTTGCATATGCCGACCCAACCAACCATATGTATTTCACACAGATGCCAGCCTGAGTGGCCTTGCAGCTCTACTTTATCAAGAATATAAAGAGAGGCTGTGCCCTGTGGTGTTTGCTAGCATAAGCTTAACACCATCCCAGAAGAACTACTCAGTTCACAAATTAGAATTCCTCGCTATGAAATAGGCCATAGTCAGCCAGTTTCATGAGTATTTGTATGGTGCCAAAATCTTGGTCAAAACTGATAATAACCCTCTCACACATGTTCAAACCTCTGCTAAGTTAGATGTAACTGGACACAGGTGGCTCTCTGCTCTTTCAACATATGATTTTTCAGTGGAGTACCATCCAGGGCTAAACCATATTGATGTTGATGCTTTCCAGGAGGCCTGCCTTAAATCAAGAACGGATGCAAATGTTGGAACAGTCTGCGAAGGCCCTGTGCCATAAATTTGATAGAGATGAACATCCATCTGCTGAAGCTGTGCATTGCCTAGCTGAGTGCCTGGGACCTCCAGATATCTGCGTGCCTGTAGCCTATTGTAATTATGCAGCACTAGATCTGAGTGCCTTACCTCAGCTCACCCCAGCTGATATTCAAAAGGAACAATATTGTGACCCTATGATTAGACCAGTTCTAAATGCACTACAGAAAAGGGAAGCTGTCTCCAAGCTGCGATCAAAGAACTGCTTTACTGTTTCGGAAGGAACCCAGATTTAAGCTTCAAGAGAAACTATTATATCGAGACCTAACAGATAGCCAGGTTAAAGTTATAAGGAAACAACTGGTGTTACCTTCAAAGTTTAAAAATGTGGTCTTAAAAGCCCTCCATGACCAGATGAGACATTTGGGTAGCAAGATTACCTTGGACTTAGCTCATGCCCATTTCTATTGGCCCAAGATTGGTGCAGACATTGATCAATACATCAAAACTTACAGCAGATGTCTTCAAAGGAACGCCCAAACCCAAAGAGCAGCACCTCTGGTTAACATCACCACTAGCACACCAATGGAGCTTGTGTGCACTGACTTTTAAGTTTGGGAGCCTGATTCCAAAAACATTGGAAATGTACTTGTTGTAACAGACCATTTTATACGATATGCGTAGGCTTATTCAACAAGAGATCAAAAGACCGCAACAGTAGCCAAAGTTCTTGTTGAAAAATTTTTCATACAGTATGGTGCTCCACAGTGGATACATTCTGACCAAGGAAGGGACTTTCAAAGTCAACTAATCAAAGAAATGCTATCTCTGTGTGGTGTAAAAAGGTTAAGAACATGTCCATATCACCCACAAGGGGGATCCGCAACCCGAAAGATTTAATAGAACATTGCTGGACATGCAGGGCACCCTTCACTCAAAAGACAAACTGAGGTGGAGTCACCAGATGAGTACCTCAATGCACACCTATACTTGCACCACAAATGATGCAACAGGTTTTTCACTGTATCAGTTAATATTTGGCCGGGAAGCATGCCTACCAGTGGACATTTGCTTTGGAGTGTTCCCAGATGCAGTTCAAGCCAATAACTATCTGCAATATGTACACAAACTCAAAGCACAGCTTAACCATGCTTATCAACTTGCCCACACTATGGCTGCTAAGAAAAATCTAGCAAATAAAGTAAGGCATGATAAAAGAGTCAAAGCTCAAGAACTACAACCTGGAGACCATGTTCTGATGAGAAATTTGGGACTGCAAGGAAAACATAAGATAGCAGATCGTTGGATTCACACTCCCTACATAGTCATTAGTAAGTTGGATGATCTCCCAGTCTATAAAATATGGCCAGAAGGAGATCCCCGAGCTGTAAAAACAATCCACTGGAATCACCTCCTGCCAATTGGGCAAACTGTCATAGATACAGTACTGCAAAGTGTTGCTCCAACTGGGCTGATTACTAGATCTGCCTCTCAAAAGAAACAGTCAAGCCAGCCTCCTGCTACCCAGCAGACCAAGCCTTCCACAAGCAATGCTGCTATTAATGATGACACTAATTCTGAGTCTCGAGAGAGTGACTATGGAGGTGTGCATTATCCTTCCTTTGAGCTAGCTCAACTGTTCCAAGGAATTCCTTGCTGCAATGTTGGACAAAATGCTGATGACCCAGAAATGTCAGAAAATCCTGCCCTTTCAACTGCTCCAGTGCCATCTGAAAGCGAATGTCAAAGTGTGACTTCTGAAGTAGCTGATTCTTTGTGCTTTGTGGAATTCTGAAGTCAAAATAATTCTGATCAAGAAGATGGTGAACCTACCAGTGAACCTTTAAGTAATGCTGAAATAAGTGGGCCTAGTGAACTAGGTTTTGAATCCGAAAGTACTGCTATTCCTCCAGATGCTGACAGTATGTTGAATGACTCAGACTTAGTTGAAACGCCTCTTTCAAATGAACCTAAGTCTCAAGAACCAGAAAACTCAAGTGCTATACCAAATACAAGTGTTACAACCTGCTCTAAATCTTACGAGAGTGCAGAGGTACCCCTTTTCTCAGAAGTTGTCTAACTGGTGGACAGTAAGCCGGGAGTCATGAAGCCAAATGCAGACGTTGAAAGGCCAGTGCTAATGCTCTCTACTCCTCGATGATCCAGAAGAGCTGTAAAACCTGTGGTACGACTCACATACAATTCACCAGGAAAGCTTGTAGATCTGCCCATGACTGTGGTTCACAAAGGGATATATATCACAGCAAATTCCCTCCCCAAGCCAGTGTTTACTGCCTCCTCTAAGGTACCAATCAAGCCCGCTACCCAATATTCCGGGGGTCGACCTTACAAAGTAAAAGGGGTCAGGTAAAAGTCTGGTTTATGTTAAAATAAGGTTTAATATCTAGGGGTTAAAACAAAAGGTCAAATGTTCCTGTGCTTAACAAATGCAAAAGAGTGTACAATTACATGCAAAATGTCATAACAAATTGCCAGTAATTAAACTAAGCCAAGTAATTTAAAAGGTACCATTTAAAGTCATAGCATGCTATACTGTGTAATACCTGTGTTATATGTTAGGCCTCACATTGCAAATTTTTGTCATAAATCCTAGTTTATTATGTTATTGGCGCGGACACCAAGCATTTCAGACAGGGGAGAGATGTAACCCCCCCCCGGGCTTACCTTAAATGCCCTTCATCTCTGGTTTCCTCCCATTGCCTGCTGACATCCCGCTCTTCCATCTGCCACAGCCCAAGTATTTGTGGTGCCCTCTGGTGCTCCCCAAAGTCTCCCGTAGCAGCCCTGCTAGTTATTTTAGCCCAGTTTGGGCTTAAACATAGACCGTGAGCCACCAGCATTGTTCAGTAGAGCCGGTGATCGTGCATGCACGTAAAGCACTTGATGTACCAACCATGGGTTTAGCAGTTGTCTGGGGAGCTCTGAAGTGGTCCTGGTGCCCCTCCTTTACTAAATAGGGATTGGTGACCTTGATGTGAGAAAAAGAAGCTCCAGGGATGTTTAAATTTAAAGTTTAAAAGTGGGGTTAAGCGGGGCTCATAAATATGCATACACCCTCATTAATATTCATAAGGTGTTGCCTGCCGCCTAGGGGGTCAGTATTTTGGTGGCAGTGACAGCAAGAGTGTTTGGGGCAAATACATAAAGGTGGGCTCATTTAAAAGGAAATTGTTGGGGCTACATGTGTGTGTAGAAACTATAATAATTATGTAATTTGTATCTTGGCTGCACCAGAACTTTAAACATGTGGGACTGTATAAACTGCTTAAACATTGATTCAGCAGCCACCATATGGGGGTTCCAGCTAGCCAATCACAAACTGGGATTTCAGCTAGGGACTCTTGGGACAATACTAAAGACTTATGGGAGAGAAACAGGGATTATTTTCTGGTGCCTAAAAAGCAACCAATAAGAGAACTAGAACTGTTTCAGAGAGTTTGAACAGCCAATCGGATTCCTTGGACTTTGCCCTTTATTTAAGAGGGACAGTTTGAATTTCAGTCAGTCTGAGTGTGGTTGTTGAGAGATCTGTTGGGACTCGAGCTCAAAGTACTGTGGAGCAAGGAGCTTGTAGGCTCTGTGGGGATCTGACCTTTGAGAGGCATAGTTTTCCTCTGGTGTGCATCCTGCAGTCCCAAAAAGGGGATCGATCACCAAGAACTGCTTGTCTGTAGAGTAAAAGGTTTGCTTCGGAAAGCAGCTGACATTGAGAACCAGCCAGGAGCCGTAAAAGGAATCAGAGCGTTTGATGTTTCCAGAAGTAAATGTGCTGAATGCTTATCGTAGGTCAAGGCCTACTGCCCAGGGACTCCTGATTGCCAGAGAGAAGCCTGCCTTTACTAGTGACCGAACTGTCTACCAACTGCAGGGGTCACCAGCAAATAAACTGGACTTTGCCAGACAGACTCTGTTGAACTTGGACCCATGGCTAACCCAGCCCATGCCATCAGTTCTTGAGCCAGCTGCAGTTTTATTGGCAAGAGATCAGCTTTGGGGATCCAGCCCCTGTGCAACAAGTCATCGCAGGTTGCGGCCACCTACGGGGAAAGGCCATGAAGTGGAGGTGAGTCATGATGGCCCAGTTTCCCCATGTGCAGCAAATTCCAGCATCAGGTCTTCATTTCACCAAGTCATCTGCAATCATCAGGTGCAGTGAGTAAATTCAGGGTAGCTCCCTGCAACAAATATCTTAATCATCTTTTGGTACCATCTAATTGGATCGACATTAGCATCTTTCTTTTACAAGTTGCAAATAGTTCTAAGTTTATTTTTTCCACCATTAATGGCATTCCCTCCTTACCTCAAGTCTAGTTCTATCCACATCTTTTGGCAGCTTAGCACGCCCTCTGTTGGTCACTAGGAGCATTTCATATGGATAAATCTGTTGTAACACAAGATATAAATTTCAGAATTTCAAACACGTTTAAAAATATATTTATATGTGTGTGTGCGCGTGCATGTATTATTAGCAGTGTGTAAATTGGGTAAATAAATAAATCATGTTATTTTTGTATATTTATTTTCACTTAGGATACATTCATGTTATTTCCACTTAGAATCAGATCACAATCATGTTATTTTCATTTAGAATCTCGAAACAGAACACAGAGAACAATGGTTTAGATAGAGAGTTTACAATGGAAAAAAATTCAAAAACAAGGTAAAACACTAATAAAAGAACAACATAGAGAATACTGGATGGGCAACTATGCACAGCCAGTGTGTTGTGCCACAGAGGGGTTTCTGATTCCTGGTGACCTCGAGAGCGAAGCTCAAGAGGTCCCATAGAATCAGAAACCCGAGGTGGCACAACACACTGGTTGGGCATAGAGTTGCCCATCCAGTATTTTTTATAGTGTATAGTATCACTATAAGAAAAGTTTTTCTTTTCGAGGAGAAAAAAAAACTGGGCAGCTTGTTTAAAATGTATGGTTACCAGAGCCTGACCGTGGTTGTTAGAGAAGAGAACGTCTAATGATGGGCTGCTATTGGCTGCAATCGGCATATGGGCGGGGTTTCAGAAAAAAAAAACATGGTGGCTGGATGTCTCGCTAATTGGGACGAAAGTGTTAATAGTATTACACGCAGCACTTAAACATTTTTTTTACATTAAAATACATTACCTCTGAACTGCAGAAAATACATCTGAAGCCAGAGAACTTGGGTGCAGTGTTTGTTTACACTCGTTGTCATTAACGTTTGAAAAGACCGCCGCCGCCCGCTACACTGCTTGTTAGCTGCGGTTTACTCAGTCGGTAACGCAGCAGGTCTAGTTCAACAATACACAGTTAGCTCACAGAGCAGTGCGAGGACTTCTAGGCTTTCAAAATGTTGTTGTACTACAGTGTGGTATTGTCACGTTCCATGACCTTTGAACTGTAGTACAACAACATTTTGAAAGAGATGGATTTCCATACACAATCACTACACACTATACACTATATATAGAATAGTGTATGGACAATCATACACAACGAGGCTGTGTTTCCATCGAGGGTTGAGATGACATCACAGGGACCTCAAGAGCAAAGCTCGAGAGGTCCCGATGTCATCTCAACCCCAAGATGGAAACACAGCCTTGTCTATGTATGATTGTCCATATACTATTTTATATAGTATATGGTTCCAAAGTGCAGGGCACAAGAGGCTTTCTGTTTTTTCTCCTTACCAGCTCACTCGTCCACTCGCCGGCTCCATTGTTGCTTTGTTTTAGCTGTTGCTGCTCACGCTAACGTCTACTTCTCCCTGATCCCACTTCTCGGTGCTCCCGCTCACTGAGTCGCTCTGTCCTTCATTACTTTTTTGGGTTTTGGTGGTAAGGTTTTAAAAACTAAATAAAAAAATTAACTTTTGGGGCATGGAGCGGTATGAGGCTTTTTCCGTCAACTGTCTCGGGGTTGGAGGTTCTCACTAAGCGTTGCCACCATGTTTTTACCGGTTTTCTTGATGGAGCGTCGACGTGGGAGTGCGTTTGTGTTTGATTGACAGGAATGTTGTTGTACTATCGATGTGACGTCAGATCGATAGTACAACAACTTTTATGACCTTTGAACTGTCCTACAACAACATTTGAAAAGCCACTGATTTCAGTTTACAATAAGCCCTAATCGTATACTATAAATGGTGTGGTATATATTAAAATACAATGGATTGTAATAGAAGAAAAAAAATTACTCAGCATAGTAATATTGTTTCTTCCACAGTATTCTTCAGTATGCTTGACAATTATGCAAGCTGGGTTTAGCTGCCCCACGGTGGAGTCAATGCTAATGATTTTTGGCATCAGCCAATCAGAGAGCAGGAGAGGAAGTGCTGCCTGTCGCTAGAGTGGAAGGTCAGTCTGATTCATTTTGTAGCTAAAGGGAAAAAGGCCCCAACAGTACTTATGAAAATCTATTAATCTATAGGAACACGGGCTGGTCTGGTGGCACTGAGGGTTGAGGCACTGGATACCACACCTTGTGCCACGCTGGTGGCTCAGGGTTGGGAGCAACCTTGGGTTGCTGGGGGTTGTCAGGTGAAGGAGAGGAATGAGCGTCCAATGACAGCTCTCCTCTCCCGTGGTTGGGAAGGATGTTGTCACACTCCTTGGCTGCCCCCTTGTGGAGGCCGGGTGGCAACATCGCAGTTAGGAGGGCAAAAGCATGGGTACATGATGCACAGGTGCCGTCATATAGCACACGCTGAAGGCCATGAGGGATGGGACCAGAAAAAGCAGAAAAAGGGAGAGGTGACCACAGGCTCTGTGAAGCCCTGCCAAGCCAACCAGTGTCCTGCTTCACCACCGGACTGCCCATAATTGCCCCGATCTGGATTGTGTCCTGGGGGGGGATGGACCTCCCCTTCCTGCTCCACCATGGGAGGAAATCTGTGGGGGAATGGGGCTTGGGGGTACCGGGTGGAGCAGTGATGGTCCAAGGCAGCTGGTAGGGGCAAAGTGTCCTGCCTGCAGTCACCTGGGGGATAAAACGAGTATTAAAAAAAACTATAGGAACAAGAACAATACATAAAACTATAAAACACCCATAACTATAAAGCTCTAAGGTATTGAGTGCAAATAGTTAAAAATTTGGCTAAAGTATGTACTGCAGAACTACTCAGTCAGGTTATGTAGGGGAGGATGGGTGGGAGTTCAAGCATACTGAAGAATACCTTGGAAGAAACATTACTACGGTGAGTCATTTTTTTTTTCTCACCCCAGGAATTCTTTGGCATGCTTTACAAGTACAGACTATAAAGCAGTGTATTTGGGAGGTGGGTACAGAACCTACTTTGGAAACAGGTTCTGCAGGACTACTGTGTCAGATTTGGCATCTGACCTGGACTGTACTTCCAAACAGTAGTGTTTTGTGAAAGTGTGTACAGTCTTCCAGGTAGTTGCTTTGCAGATATCTAGTAAAGGGATGTCCCTTGCAGCTATCACTGAAGCTGCAGTTCCTCTAGTGGAGTGGGCCCTGAGGCCTTGAGGTGGGTACTTACCAGCCTTACTGTAACAGAACTGAATGCAAGAGACTATCCAGTGACAGATAGTCCTCTTAGAGGCTGGCCTGCCCTTGCCTACCTCACCATAGGTGAGGAAGAGCTAAGTATTTTATTTAATTATTTATTTAGTACTAGGATTATAAAATACCTTTAAACCAACAGTTCTTTTACAGAGGTTCCACGTCAATTACAATCAGCAAGTACAATCAGTGAACAGAACAAATGGGGTGGGTACAATCAAACATGAAGTATGTAAAATGGGAAACAAGCAACAACTGCTATGAAGGAAACAAAAGTCAAGGAACAAAAAAGTGAACCAAGGCAGGAGTAACATTAGACAGAGATGGGGTGAAAGTAAAAACAGGAGGCAGCCGGGGAAGCAACATTGTCATAGAAGAGCAATGGGCAAAATAAGTGCAATGAGTGCTAGCAGTGATCAGGGGAGATGGGGAGGGGGTAGGGGGAAGGGGTATAGAGGGAGATAGGGCATGGGAAGGTGGGACAGAGGAGGGTCATGCTAGGTGGGGAGAGGGGGTGGAGGAGAGCAAGGTGGAATGGGACAGCGATAGAAGACAGGCGATAGGGGGAGGAAGTAAGCGCAGGGAAGGAAGGGTGAGACTAGGAGTGGTAGAGGGTAGTGGGGTAGAGGCAAGCATTAGGTGGAAGACAGGGATGGGGTGGAAAGCATGAGGAAGAAGATTAGGAAAGGGAGAAACTGAGAGGGGAGAGAGCAAGGGGGAGAGGGAGAGAGAGCAGGGAGTTGAGGGAGAGGGTGGGGAGAGAAATGCGCTTAGTGGGTACAGTCGCATCTGCCAAGATTGGTGAGGTGGTGACACAGTTTGTGCTTGTAAAGGCCAAGCTTATTCTCAGCAGTGACTTCAGGAGGGAGCCCATTCATCAGGGTGGGGACCCTAACACAGAAGGAGTGCTGAGCTTGAGAGGTTCAGCAAAAGGGGACCAGAAAGGCTTTGCTGGTACTTTGGGTACAAAGTCCTGAGCTACTTGGTGTGGCCCAGGCAGTAGGTCAGTGCCCTTTTCACATCCAAACTATATAGTTTTCGCTCTCCAGGAGTGGATTTGTCTGTGAAGAAGACAGGGAGTGTTTGGACTGGTTCAGGTAGAATTCTGACACAACCTTGGGGAGAAATGTCCTATTTGTTCTGAGAACTACTTTATCTTTGTAGGAGATACTGTAGTTAGGGTCAGTGCAGAGTGCTTGCAGCTCTGAAATCCCTCTGGCTGAGGTGACTGCCACCAAAATGACAATTTTCCAAGAGATGTACTTTAGTTCTGCTATAGCCATAGTCTCTAAAGGTGGCTCCATGAGTTTGGCTATGCAGAGGTTAAAGACCCCGGGAGGGATAGGTTCACGAAGTGGGGGCTGAAGGTGTGACAGGCCCTTGAAAAATTTCTTAAAAATGGAATGAGAAATCATAGATTTCTCTTTGCCAGCAAAAATGTAGGCCAAAATGGCTGTTAAGTGAACTTTCAGGGATGAGGCACTGAGGCCTGTAGGCCTGTACGTACACCAAGTAGTGAAGCACTGAAGAGATAGTAGCTTTCAATGGGTGAATGTGCCTGTCCTGCACCATAGGGAAAATATTTTCCATTTGAAAGCATAGGTCTTTTTAGAACTAGGTTTCTTAGCCAAACGAAGGATCCTTAGGACTTGTTCAGAGTACTGAGAGTCTGGGTAATCTAGCTCTTCAAGTACAAGGCTTTGAGGTGAAGAGACTCTATGTTGGGGTACGTTATCCCCATCTGAGGTAGAGTCAAGAGACTGTGGCTCAAAGACAGTCAAATTGGTTGCTTGACTGACAGGGCCAGGAGCAGGGAATACCAAGGTTGTCATGCCCAGTCTGGTGCCACCAGAATCATAGCGGCAGGCTGGGTTCTGAGCTTCAGGAGACACAGAATCAAGGGAAAAGGAGTGAAGGCATACAGGAACTTCCATGTCCAGTCCAGATTTAGCTCATCCACTGGTACTGTGCCTAGAGCTGGAGGCCTGCAGCAGTACAGGGGTAGCTGGTGATTGAGGTTTGAGGCAAAGAGGTCTAACTATGGAGTGCTCCACCTACTGAAAGCTGTGGCCAGTACTTGTCTGTTCAGGACCCACTCGTCGTGGTGGCCCTGACTGATGCGGCTCAGAGCATCTGCCAGCACATTGTCCTTGCCTGGCAGGTGAATGGCTGAAAGCTGTATTTCCAGGGAGTAGGCCAGAGACCAAATCTTCATGGCCTTGGAGCAGAGGTTTGTGGACCTTGTGGCCCCCTGCTTGTTGATGTAAAACATTGCTGTGGTGTTGTCTGTTCTGATCTGGACAGACTGACCTTTTAGATGAGGGGTAAAGGCTTTCACTGCCAGATAAACAACTCATGTCCCACTCATGGAAGGCATCTGTAGTTCAGTGCTCTGGAAGGCTCCCTCTTCTGGAAGGGGACGCTTTCCCTGAGATTTTCTAAGTCTTTCCACCAGTCTAGGGCTTGCAGCACAGTTCTTGTGACTGGAATGAGCTTTAACATAGAATCTTTTTTCTGGGACCAGTGAGCCCTTTGGTGATACTGAATGTCCCTCATTTGAAATCTGGCTCCTGGTACCACAGCTGTGGTAGAAGCCATATGTCCTAGAAGCCTCAGGAAGCATCTGGCTGGTCTTGGCTGGCCCAGGACAAAGGAATTTGCTAAATTCTGAAGGTTGTGAGCTCTGTCGAGAGGGAGCAGGGCCTTTTATTTATTTATTTGTTTTTGGTTACCAGGTAGGTGCGCTAGACATAAAAAAAAATGCCTATTTTTAGGCACGACCTGGGAGAGTACAAAGATAAATACAATTATAGTCCATACAAAGTGACAGAGTACAACAAATGCAATAAAATCATCATAGACAGTAAGATACATCAAGAAATACATCAGTAAATACAAAAATCAAGGAGACGGGTAAAACAACAAAGGGAAACAATAACAATGATAGCAAATACATAATTTAGGCAGAAGTACATAAAAATAGGGCATATTTGCTAAAACCATAAGCATGGCAGTAGGAAAGATAAATCATCAGGTAGAATGGGAGAGGGATAGTTAGGTAAAATCAAGAGTACAATATAGACAAGAACTGAAGTAGGCATCAGGTAGTAAGTGCAGGAGCTAGGCAAGGTCAAGGGTGGGTCTGGTGAAGCGTGAGGAGGGAAATCAGTATGTTCAGGGGTAATGGAAACAGGAGCAGAGGTCTGATTGTAGCAGATGACCTCTAAGGCCGCATTTAAATCTGGCATGGGTAGGGGCTAGGCAGATATCTGAAGGTAGGGAGTTCCACTGAACGGGTGCAAAGTGAAAAAAAGCTTGTGCACCCATGACTGTTTTACACTTGGGTATATGAAGAAGCCTTTGATCACTGGAGCGGAGGACACAGTGAGGGTTCTGAGGACTCAGTAATAGTGCAAGAGTAGGGGGAACACCAGATCGTAAGATATTATCGGTCAGCTCAATCTTAGAGTTCAGAAGAAGATTGAGAGTTTACGCAATCTCCTACCTAGATATGACAAAATATGGGACAAGCTGCACACCTTATATACTTTGTAGTTGGGTTCAGGCACACTTAGTGGTAGATATTAATGTACATTGTTTATGTGTCATCTACATCCTGCCTGCTGTTCTTTAAATCCTTTTGGATTCATTGGTGTTGCTCTGCTGTGGGAGGGGGATGGGTTGGGGTTGGCGTTATTGTGTTTGTCTTTGATGTTGTTTGTCATTAGCTTTTAGTGTTGTCCTGTTATTATGTGGTACTGCTGCTGTAAATTCAATTAAGTTTATTTAATTAAAAAAAAAGATATCAGATAGAACAGCCAGTGAATAGAGATAATGGGCCATAGGTGAGAGCCAATGAAGGCTACTGTATAAATGGTAGTGATGGGTACGTCGATGGGAGGCCAGAGCAAAACGGCATATATTATTATATGTATTGTTCCATTTAAGCAGACTTGTCTTAGAGGCACTAACATATGTGACTGAGCCATAAATAAGGGCTGGTGGAAGTATACGCTGTACTATGGCAACCCGGTTGAGGGTGTGAGAGCATGTCTGGTTCTTTAGGCAAGACCACTCTTAGAATAAATGGCTTTACAGGTGATGGAGATGTGGAGGTCAAAGTCAAAAGAGGGGTCCAGGGTGATACCTAGATATGTGAAGGACTGAACATTTTCTAAAGCTGCTCCGGAAATGCTGGAGAAAGCTAGCAGGTTTTGGCATTTCTTCAGCCTTGAAGCAGACCCAAAGAGCATAGCCTGAGTTTTACTGGTGTTTAAGACTAGTCTGTTTAAGGTGAACCAGTCGTGGATACCGCAAAAGTCAGAGGAGAGGGCAGTGTCGAGTTCAGTGACATCCTGAGCACTGTGATAGAGGACGAGGTCATCAGCAGCTTTCCCTTTTGCGTGTCCAGTTCCCCTCCCATGAACTGGATTGAAGTGGGAATTTTGAGTATTGATTAGGAAGCCTAAAGACTCCAAGGTACTGTGAGTTAGGCTGAGAGAGTTTTTGACCTCCTTTGGAGACTTTCCCACTATAAGCCAATCGTCCAGGTAGTGGAAGACAGATATCTGTTATCTCCTGAGATGGGTTGCCACTACTGCCAGGCACTTTGTAAAGACCATGGGCACTGAAGAAAGGCCAAAGGGCAGTGTTGGAAACTGATAATGGCCTAAAGGCAGTTTAAACCTGAAAACTCTTCTGTGGGACTGCCCAATTAGAATGTGGAAATAGGCGTCCTTTAGGTCTAGGGAAGCTAGCCAGTCCCCCTTTTGCAGAGATGGAATCACCACAGCCAGGGTGACCATCTTGAATTTGGGATTAAGCAGATGTTTGTTCAGGAACCTGAGGTCTAAAATGGGTCACCAATCCCCATTTTTTTTTCTGGGTTAGAAAATACCTGGAGTAGAGACCCTATCTCCACTGGGGGAAGGGAACTCTTTCCACTGCTTTTGCAGACAGAAGCGACTTTACTTCTTTTTTTTTTTTTATCATGACATTCTTTATCTCCTTATCACTGCGGAGTGGGTTGACAGGTCGTTCGGCCACCGGCACCCGCACCCCCAGACTCAGTCTGGCCAGCGACATGCTCTCCTCCACACAGGCCGGTAAGCAGAATCCCCCCCATGGGGACCTGGATCCTGATACCTTGGGGGGTGCACCTCTCAGATACAGGGGCATGGTGCACGGCCATCAGCTGCCACAACCGCTCCGCAATTTTCTGCCTGTATTTTTCTCCCCCTTGGAGCCGGACATGCAATGGTGTCAGTGCACAATATGCCAACGCCTGCCGCACTCCAACCCTCAGCTGTATGATGCTACTTGCAGTGCCCCTGACTTCCGCCAGTTGCCACTGCAGAGCGATATATACCCCTTACCCACCCCAGAGGGAGGAGAGCTGTCATGGGACACTTGATCCTACCTCTCCCCTGCCAACCCCTGACAATCAGAGTCCGCTCCTGAACCTGGGTCGCCAGCATGCTGTGATGTGTGGTGTCCAGTGCTCCAACCCTCAGCGCCACTGGGCCAGCTGAGACTTCACTTCTAACTCCAACAGAAGTTTCTCTGTAGGAGTTAGAGATTTTAGTGATTTCTGACCCTGTTAAGTGGGAATTTTTTTGAACTACAGGGTAAGTCCCTGACTCACTACCTCAAGCACCCACTTGTCTGTGGTGATGATGTGCCAGTGGTGGAGGCAGTGGGTCAGCCTTCCTCCTACTGTGGGAGGGGAGGCGACCTAGCCTTTGCAGTCAGGAGATTTGCTTAGACTGAGTACTTGAGAGAGGTGAGGGACCAGCCCATCTCTGACCTCTCCTTCCTCTTCGCCTGAAGAAACCTCTCATCTGAGAGTAATCCAGGGATAGGCATTGGCATAGGGTAGAAGTCCCTGGGGTAGTAACCTCTGCCTCTGTTCCCTCTGCTCTGAGATCTCTGGGAAATAGAGGCTTTTTCCTTTTGCATTACTTTGGTAGGTGGTTTTGTATTCCTCCATCTTTTTCATGTAAGCTTCTGTTTTGTCACCAGAGAATTATTCTCACAGGGGAAATCCATAGCTTTAGTCTGAGTGACCTGTGAGAGACTGGTTGTTCTTAGCCAGGGATAGTGGCTAAGGGAGATGGCCTGGGCCATGGTTCTGGAAGCAGTGTCATTAGTGTCCACTGCCATGTGAAACTGGTACTTTATAGCCTCTAGGGCAGTTTTTACAGTTTCTGCCAGGTCCTGGGCTATCTTGCCTGGAGCCTGTTGGCTGATAGCTAGCACAGAGTTCCAGAGAGCTTTTTGATATTGAGCTGCATAGGCCATATAAGTAGACAGGCGTAGTAGCAGAGAAGCTGTTGTGTACGATTTTTTACCCATCAAATCCAGCCTTCTAGATTCCTTTTCAAGGGGCTGTGAAGATAGAGGCAGTTTAGCTTTATCACAAGCAGCAGCCTGCACCACCCATTCGTGGTCAGGGTGCATATAGAGAAACTCAGCATTATTTCTCCCCAGTTGGTACTTTTTTTCAATTTTCTTGTCCACTCCAGAAATGGAAGTGGGATTCTCGAGTATTTTAAAAGCTGCTCTGCGAAGAGATTTATGTATGGGCAAAAGCAACTTTTTAGAGGGAGGGAGAACCGATATATCTAAAAAGTCTTCCCCCTCCTGGTCAGTGGTCTCTTGAATAGTGAGATCCAGAGTGTCCACCATATGCTAAATGAAGGTACAGTGAGAGGGAAAAATCCTCCTGGCCATTAAAGGAAGTGCCAAACTCTTGGTCAGGAGATATATCAGGTTCTAAAGGTTCACCCTCTGCTTGTTCATCATTACCCTCACAGTAAAAACCCTGGACAACCCCAAGGTCTGAAGTGTGAGGGGTAGCAGGGTCAGAAGTAGAATTAAAGAGATGGCCCATTACCTGTATAGGCTGGCATAAATGCCAAGCTTTAGCTATTCCTTTATCAGGGGTGTATCTTTTTGTGTCACTGGCATCTCCCTTCGCTTTTCAGCAGGAGGGGCAGTGATATGTTTTTCTTTTTTCTTCTTTTTTGCAGGCACTGAATCAGGAACCTGCTCATTATGTCTCTTTTCAGGCTTGGTCAGAATAATTTTTATGAGGTTTATTTTCTGTGGAGTCCTAATTGGACTTTTCTTTAGATTTATCAGGGTTTTTATTGGGGGGGGGACCGAGAAGCCATTATTTCCAATCTTATGGCTCTTTTTTTTAACAGTTTTAGAACAAAATTTAGAGCAAAGTTCACAGGTATGGTCTGGACCCAAACAACTTAAAAAAGATCATGGCCATCTGCCTTGGCCACTGTTTTAGCAAACTTAATGCAATTTTTAAAACCAGTAGGTCCAGTTTTCTTTTTAGGTCTATCTGACATGTCAATTCATCAGAAGACCTCAGAATTATATTCCCAAAAGGGAAAAATAAAAGAAATTGGTGGTTCCCAAGAACTATGGAATCGTGCATAAATGGTTGCAAAAGTGCTAAAAATAGAGAGTTTGTAGTTTAAGATTGTGGTTCCGATAAAAAATAGGGAACCACACATATAATAAAATAAAAGAAATAAAAAGCACTTTAGTTCAAAAGCACTAAAATATTACCTCAGAAAAAGAGCAGGAACTGTGGTAGGAACCGTGGAAGATAAAGGGAATTCACAGTTCCTGGGAACTGAAGGAGCGGCTAAAAAGGTGCTAAAATAAAGAAATATACCTCAAAAAAACACTAAAGGCAACATTAAAATAAATATTTTAGTGACATTTCTGAACCAAGACAAAGCAAAGTGCAGCCTTCTGGTGAGAGAGTGCATGCACTTTATTCTATTTTATTCAGTTATTTGTAGAAGCACACCCTCTTCTGAGAGATCAATTTTGCCAGTAACTAGACAACAAGGGAGTGTGTCTCTACTCAAGAAGGGCTCCAGGACAACAGAGCATTGTGGGACTGTGGAGATCTGACATCCTCCACAGCACAGCCAGCATACAAAATCACCCGTGGAACAGATCACTGGGGTAGCGATTTTGCATAGTGCAAACACAGAGCTCAGACCCGCCATATAGGTGGTATTTTACTGTATTTTTACTTTGTTTTGTGTTATTTTGTGTCCTGTGAAACCAGAAGTGATACGGCATCAAACTTCCAGTTTCCAGGCATAAAATGGTCTCCCCCAAGTGAGTGGGGTGAGCGAGCGCAGCACCACATGGAGATGTGTGCAGAGACGAGCGCGTCTGCAAGTGTCTGCTGGGGACAACAGGGACACAGGCCAGAACCTTTTCCTAATGTGAATACAAATAGATTCCTTGGTGGCACAAATACTGGGGCACACAGGTTAAGGTGTTACACAACAAGTGTCTGAGTTTTAACTGGGTAATACTTTAAAATGTTTTATAACAATACCATATACAGTGATTCCTCAATTAACCTGTAAAATGGACATCAATGCTGGGTTTGTTATTTTGAGCACCGGGGAAGTGGCACTGATCTGCATTATACTGTATGTAATAATTTTAGCCTGGAAGGAGACATAGGATTTGATTTGAAGGTCTCAAATGCAACCAATGTAGGGAAACCCAAACACTAAAGGGAAACATACTGGAGTTGCAACAAGAGATCAAATGCCTAACAAATCAAAATGTACCCAGGAAAAATGATAACGGACAAATGTTGTGCAAATCAAAGTGTGGGTAGTATGATCAACAACCCAAGTGAAGCTTGCTTAAAAAGAGACAGGGAGTACGATAGTGGTGAAGAGTTAGACTGGACACCTGTCCTGTCTAAAAACAAGCATAAAAAGGGGCATAGGGCCATGACATATACAATCCCACAACAAAACAGCTTTACCCCCTCCCAATCCACGACAGAAGAAGAAGAAGAACTCAGCACAGAAACAGATACCAGTGCAGGACTGTTTATTGGGAATCAAGAAATACAGAATATAGTGCCCCACATATATGTTAATACTAAGGATACCACGACAAACACTATCCTAGAGGTAAATATAGCTATTCCAGAACATGCAACTAATGAAACCACCTCCCAAACCCATTACAGTTATATGGAGTATACAAAAGAAAAAGGAAAAGAAAACAGACAAGTGTTTGTCCTTGGGGACTCCATCTTGAAATATGTTGATGGACATATATGCAACCCAGATAAGGAAAACTGAACCCGCTCAAGTTTCAGGGGAGCAAGAATAAGAGATATTGAGCACATGACTAATAATATGAAAAAAAAAAAAACACTGGAAATAAACCATTAGCAGTGATCCACACAGGCACTAATGATGTAAACACTGGTAGCATAGAACAGATTTAGAAAGACTTCATCTCTATTGTGAGAACTCTTGAGGAGAAGGGCTAAGAAATATGTATATCAGAAATATTACCAGTCCCTGGAGCTATTAAAACAAGATACAATAATGGTTATAAATGAATGGTTAAGAAAATTCACTCTAAGGAAATCCATTGGATGCCTTAAGCATTGGGAAAATTTTGTTGATAACCAAGTCCTGTATAGTTGAGATGGGCTACATCTGAGCCGAAGAGGCAGGGCTAAACTGGGAAAATCCATTGCATCATACATAACTGCTCATTTAAACTGATAACGAGGGGGCAACTGGGTTCCTCAAATAGTAAACTAACATCCAATCACACAAAGGGTTATAAAATACTGGCTACCAATGCTAGAAGCCTAATTTTGGTTAAATTAAGTGGACTAACAGCCACCCTAAGTCAACAGCAAATAGACATAGCAGCAGTTCGTGAAACTTGGTGGGACCCAGCTTCAAACTGGTGTAATGAAATCCTGGGATACTGTCTATATCACAAAAATAGGAACAATAAAAAGGGAGGTGGTGTCTGCATTTATCTAAAAACCACTATAGAATCATCAGATACACAACTCAACACTCAAAATGAATTATAGTTAGGGGGTATCTGTGTACAGTTAAGAGCTAAGAATAGAAAAAAAATATTAATCCTAGGAAATTTTTATAGACACCCATCTTCATCCCAGGAAGAAGTCCAAGTCCTAATGAATAACATCAGAACTTGCCAGGTTCTTAGACACAGTAATTGTAGCTGACTTTAACTTACTGGGAATCCAGTGGCAATATTTGACAGCAAACTCTACTACTGAGTCATTATTTTTGGATACAGTGTTAACTGAAGGACTAGAGCAGCTAGTGATGGAACCAACTAGGGAAAATAACACCCTTAATTTGGTCCTAACAAATGTGGCTGCAGAGATTGCAGAACTTAATATTCTTGCCCCGTTAGCCAACTGTGACCATAATTGTATCACCTTTAATGTGGCCAGACAAATAACTCACCAAGGAAATAAACATTATAGGTATAATTATGCAAAAGGCAACTACAATGGTATAAAAACTGCCCTTCGGGAATAATGTAAGACTCGGTAACTAAGATGTCAAATACTACATCAAATGAGTGTTGGGAATTGTTTAAGTCAGTCATTAAAGAAATCAAAACCATATATGTCCCCCTTAAACAAGTCCAGAATAATAAGAGAAAGATACCTCCCTCCCCCAGATCACACCGCAAATAAAAAAACAAAGAAAAAAGAAAAAGCATTTTAAAAAGTCAAAAAAACTAAAAGCGAACTCGCAAAATCAATGTATAGGGCAGAACAGAAGAAAATAAATGGCTCTACAACAGGACGCAGCAAGTTAAAGTCCAAAACACACTATCTGAACAAATCAAGGTTACTAGTGGTGTTGCAAAGGGATCGTTACTGGGCCCTGTGCTTTCTGGAATCTTCATAGACAATCTCCAAGCTAATGTAAAGAGCAACTTAAGCAAATTTGTTGATGACTCCAATATTGGTGCAGAAGTGGACACAGAAGCCAAGACTGATATACTGGCAATGGATATATTAAATATAGAAAACTGGGCCCTTTCTAATAAGATGGCTTTCAATATTGAAAAATGCTCTGCTATACATCTCGGGAGGAAAAATCCGATGTACAATTATGTACTGAATGGTACTACAATAAAAACAGTCAATTCAGAAATGGACCTGTGGATATTTATTAATAAGGACCTAACTGTAAAAGATCACTGCAGGAAGGTGGCATTAATAACTAATAGACTTATATGGTCAATCAGGAAGGCATTTATAACTAGATCTGAATCATGTATTGTCCCCCCCCTATATAAGGCATATATCCGACCACACCTGGACTATACTGCCTCATTCTGGTCACCATGCTTAAGGAAGGACATAAACATACTGGAAGGTGTCCAGAGAAGGGCAAAAAAATTGGTTACATAGGTACGAACCCTCCCCTATGCAGATGGACTCAGGGAGCTAAAATTATATGATGTACAGTTATGTTGGGATAGAGGAGACATCCTAATGATTTTTAAAATACTTCATGATAAGTACCTGAGTAAAGAATGCAATCTAATTACGGCTACTACACCTACAAAATGTAGGTGTCACAATAAGCAACTGCATATACAGAGGGCATTTACAAACAGAAGGAAATACTACTTTACTATAAGGGCATGCAAAAGGTGGAATGCACTACCACAATATATAGTGGACATAAATGACTTCACAAAGTTTAAAAATCAACTTGATAGGTTTCTCTTTAGGGATGAATAATATCCCCCACATGTGTGGTGAAGGCAGTCTCGATGGGCCTAGTGCCTACTTCTGCCTTTAAAACACTGAATAATACCGAGTAATAAAGAAATAAACTTCCTCAAGCAAAGTTGTGAAGAGAGGACTCCGAGGCAGTGTTGTCCGGTCAGTGGAGAAATGAATCTAACTGTCCTCCCACTCTAACTACCGGCAGCACTTCCTCTCCTGCCCTCTGATTGGCTGATGCCAAAAATCATTAGCATTGACTCCACCTCCAGGGCAACTGAACCCAGCTGGCATACTGCACTTGTCAAGCATACAGAAGAAGTCCTAGGGTGATAATAACACATTTATCTTTACACATGTATGGTAAGAACTAACTCATGGCTGCACCACGCATAAGTTATGGGTCTTAACACTCGCTGGTGGAGACGAAGATAAACATTCTACTCGACTGCAATCCATTATGTATTCACTATAAAATGTGTGTGTGTGTGTTTTCATGTGCGTGCATGTATATAGATAGATAGACAGACAGACAGTCAGATAGATATTACATGGATGGGACTTTCTCCAAAGTGGTTAGCAGTTATTTTCCTGTAAACCCTTTCCCTGCACATGCAATAGTGACATGTTGTATTACTTAAACATTAAAGATGGGTAAGTCCGCTATACGCAGAAATAAGCTCACTTTAATTACTGTCCATCATTTTTAATACACAGATAATGGCACTTTCACCCTGCGTTACAACTGCCCAGTTGATATTTTTGACTATAACCGGGAAGTTGTAATCATCAGCTGTCAATCTACAGTAGCTTGCACCGAGGTCAGCGCGAGCTAACTAAGCTGCTTTCAAGCAAATCCACTTCCTTATACACAAATTAGTCAGCCAGTAAACATTAGAAAAGTGCTTCAGAACTAAATGAAATAAAAGTGGCACCCTGAAAACAAAAAAGAAACACGGAATCCTGATTTGACTTAACAGATCTACCCAACTGAGAAGAGTTTGTCTATGGAGAGGAAAACAGAAACACCATACACAAAATGGCAGGTGACAAGACTGTTAAAAATTGCAAAATGACTCTCCTTCACTTAAAACAAAGAAAAAGTTTCACTTTCTTGTTAACTTTTACTGAAATAAAAACACTTTACAGCAATTTTACATTCTCTGTCTGATTTTTTTAAAGGCCAATGTCATTAGATAAAATAATGTATGCATCCCAGAATTCTACATACACCCTTGGTGTGGAATGCTTTTATAAACCCCGAGGGTGAAGAAGTAGCATCCCACCACTCGGGTGTGTGTAAAATTCTGGTTGCACACACCCACCCATACATTATTCTACATGAAATGGCTTGTGGCTTTATACTCTAGTTAGCATATATAATGTACATTTTCAAAGTATTGAAAAGTCCAAAATAAAGTACAAGAAGAAGAAATTCAGGGCAAACCTCTACACAGCACTCTGCCAGTGTATTTAACCTTTTAGCTCAGTGAGCAATATCTGTTTTTCCTCATACTGTATGTGTAACCCAAGCTGATGCCCCCCCAGCTATCCCAGAAACTGTATGTACTGTAGTGTAGGTGATGTACTGTACAGTATATAAGGGATATGCAATGGAGTTGGTTTAAATAACAGAGATATCCTGATAAGTTGTGTTAACCTCTGTGAAATCATGAAAGAAGCCCCAAAAGGCAAACCCAATGAGCCAGCATAAATCAATTAATTAAACTAGCCCCAGTTCATGTTCGATTTTCTAATGAGAGGCTGGTTAACACAAAATAAATTGGAATTGTGAGACTAAAATCGTGGAACTGTGAGAATAACATATTCTCCTTTTAGTCTACTCAGCTGTGTGAATAAAACATTTATTGGTCTTTAAAAATCACACTCCCATTAGATAAATGTATGCGCATGTTTATGTATGTACAGTATATAAGGTGTTGGTGTGGGTCAGTTGATAGCCCATCCACCCCTGGGCCACAAGGCTGTGGGTTCTAATCCCCCACTGGGACTGGGCTCATACCATAAACATTTGCACCTAAGTGTAGCACGGGGGGGGGGGTGCTGTACTGTTGGGGTCTGCCACCCTTTGGATAAGACATAGAAATGAGGTATTTTCTCCTCATTTCTGACACTGTCCTGGTGGGTGTCCAGTGCAAGATAAAGGAATCTTATTGATAAGAAAAATATCAACAAACACTTAAAATACAACAAGTCTTTCCTACAGCCCTTACCCCAAGTGTATAAAAGTCAAGACCAAAGCATTACATAAATCAGGAAAAGAGGCTTAAAAAACAAAAAACAGATATTTACCAATACAAGAGAAAAATAATAAGAAATCTCAAGTAATATTATTCCCGTTATCCAAAAGAAACCTATTCCCCTAGATACACCAAAAAGAACTCAATTCATATCCATCACACATATTGGAAATTCCCAATTTACTCTAACCTAGTAATATGATACATCCTGTTCCATACCTGCTCATCAAGGTAACCGTAACCCACTGAAGCCTGTCCATAAGGTTCACAACTGTCGTTCTGTCAACCTCTCATTATCCTGCTTACACACCTTTATCAAAGCTGACCCCCACATTTTTGCCAATATGTGAGATATTCTGAGTTTTTGTAGCAGAAGATGGCATCTAGCCTGCCACATATAAAGCTTGAGACATGCAAATAAAACCAGAAAGGTGCTGGTACTGTACTTCCTCAAATATGCTAGAAAGTCTCCTAAAACTAGACGCTGATAGGTTAATCTTTCCAGCCATATAAGCTTCCACTTTCTTGCCAACAAAGTCGAAAATGTTACAACAAAGTGACAGTCAAAAACAAAATGCTCCAAAAATTCAGTCTCAGCTGTACAGCCCCGCCCCCCCACCCAACCAGCCTGTCATGGGAGTATAGCAATAGTATGTACCACATTTTCTAGAGCACTCTGTTATCTATCAGCTGTCTTAATATCAAATGATTTTTCCTAGCTATGCAATATTTAAGTTCAGGTTCTTGTGGACATATTCATCCCAAAACTGTCTCATATTGTTGTTTCCTCGATAGAGTTATAATCTGTGATTTAATCACTTTCCATTTAAACAGTTTTTGTACAGTTGGGACAATATAATCTGGCACTTGTAGGGAACCAACTACTTTAAATGGGGCTTTTTGCCGTTTATTTAAAAGCTTCTCCAATTAATTAGCAACCCATTCATTTGTTATACGGGATGCTGGAGTTATAGCTCATTTCAGCATCACCGGTATGAAAAAGGCAACCAGGTTGACCGTTTTTACCCCTCCTTTCTCCTTAGGCAAATATGTTATGTCTCTTTTAATTGGGTGCAATCGACTGCCTCACAATATCTGGAAAAAGAGAAGGAAGACAGTAGTTTCTAAATTTACCAGAAGGGGAAACACATAACTAACATACAGAAGGATGAGGATCACAAATTGTTTAATCATAAAGACTCATGTTTTGAGAGCCTCCATCCCTTCCACCTGTTAACTAACATTTTGGGCACAGTTTGTTAATGTCACACACCAGGTTAGTTGGGCCATGTTTCTTAACCCACATTTTACCCCCAAAATCTTACGGTTCCTGGGGTATGTCTATCCCAGCTACTAGTGGGTCTTCCATAGGCCTGTCCCCTAGACCAATCCCTTTACGCTTATCTAGGTTAAGACTGGCTCCTGAAACTTTAGAGAAAACCTCTATAGCAATTAGTGCGTGTTCCCCACTCTGACTATATGCCACATATTGTATAGGAAGATATAATCTGTGTATGTGGACATTTGTATGTCTCCATTCCCTGAAGGCTAGGATACACCTTTTATCCTTTGGTCACCAATGAGAAGTCTAATAAGTGGGTCCAAAGCAAACACATAAAGCAGGGGACTTAATGGGCACTCCTGCCTTACTCCAATCCTGACAGGTACTAGTCTTATTATCCCCCCTATAAAGGAGGCTACTAATACTGAGACATATAAAGCTCGTATCTAGGAAACCATATAGCAATAAAACTTTAAACGGATATTATGACTTAACCTGTCAAAAGCCTTTCTGTGATCCAATGAGAGTAAATAATCATCTCTATTCAGAGAGTTAAACCATTCCCTTATATCCCTAGGAAAAGATTCTCCTGAATACTGCAAGAAGGTATAGAACAGGTCTGGGCTGGGTTAATGAGTACCGAAGATTCTAATGACAGTGTCTGATGTAATAGTTTGGTTAATGTTTTACAATTTGAATTTAGTAGGCAAATGGACTGCCAGTTGTCCTGGCTCCAGCTTTAAACAAAAATACTGGTAGCCCTTATATAAAATTTCCAGGTAACAACATGGTGGGTAAGAAATGTGCAAAGGCTGTTATTATAAAATCTACAATGTCTGTAGCAAAGGTTTTATAAAATTAATTTGGGAGATCATCCCACCCAGGGGATGATCATTTTTTAAACCTGAGATGATATCTAAAATCTCTTGCTGCTGAATTGGACAGGTCAAATTCTGTTTCTCCACTTCTGGTAAAACTATAGGTGGAAATAGTAAGGATTCTACCTCAGCAGATCCCTGTGCAGTTTGTCCAAAAGCATCATAGATGTACTCATCTACTAAATGTGAAAGCTTCCAAGAATCGGATACCACGTTCACCCTTTTATCATTTAGGGATTCTGTGCAAGAAGCAACTGTTTTTTTCTTACAGGCTTCAGAAGGGTCACCGTAGGAAGTCTTTTGGGTCCCATATTTTAATTCTGCTTCCTGGGAAGCAGCTCTGTCATACTGATACCTCTGCATTTCTAGTTTTAACTGTTAGATATAATCAGCATACTGACCAGTGTCATCATTAGCCTGAGATATAAGATACTGAAGCTGATTTCTTAATTGAAGATACTTAAAATATTTGTAAGTTTGGAACCAAGATTCAGTATCAGTTTTAATGTCTTCCAGCAGATTGATAAATCCTCGTAAAGACAGTGAACTGGCTTCTGTGCTGTAATTATGGCACAGATTGCCTTTTGAACCTCAGGTATTTGTAACAACTAAATATTCAGTCTCTATTTGCAGTTCTAGGAGATTTATACTCACTGCAGATTGTTATCTGTATAAGCCCATGGATCGAGAATTCTATGGAATTAGAGTCACATCCTGGGCTAATAACCACGGGGATAAAAATAATCAGTTCTGGAAGTTAAGCTTCCTCTAAAATATGTTTCTCCACCGTGAGGATGTACCTTCATATGCTGTAGCTATCCACTAAGCCAGCCACAGACACCATTTTTTCTAACACTAAAGAACTGCAATAAATTTTTTTACTGCACTGTTGTCTGATCAAAAAATCCAGGGAACAATTAAAGTCGCTCCCATCTGGATGTAGTCAAATAATGTTGGATGGTCTCAAACAAAATTACTTTCTCGGCTTTTGTCTGTGGAGCATAAACATTTAAGACAATGCGAGCTTCTACATTTCCATTGTGTATCAAGCAACAAGGCCCTCCCAGGGAATACCTCCACCAGCCTATTCACCTTAATGTCTGACCCACAGAACAGAATACCCACTCCATCTGCCCTATCCTCCCCAAATGATCAGAATAAAGGGCCCAACCACCAATCTTTCTTTGCTTGCAAGAGGTCTGTAACCAAGGTCATCCATGTTACCTGCAAAAAATAATATTCAACTTAGCCTCTTGCAACAAAGAAAATATTGCTTTCTTCCTTTTGAAATTCTTAATACTACTAATATTTAGGGTTGCAACCTTTAACTGTTCCATGATCAGAAATATAAACAGTACATAAGCTACAAGGAACTAACCACAGGTATCAAGTAACATCTTCCTCCTGTAATATTCCTTTTTTTTCTTCCTTTGTCTCCATCTTCCAAGTGTCTGAGCCAACGGAGGGGGTGGGAGTGACTGGGTGGTCAATGTATCAGATTCTGCCTCCTCTGTTTCAGAGTCTCCCCAATTCCTCCTTCCCTGTACTGCCGCAAACTTATTTGCCAGGGGAATTTTCGGCAATTCCTGTGAGTGTTTTATCAGTCTAGAACTTCTTCTAGGCATCTTAGGAGCTGTCTCAGGTCAGCGTAGCATCTTTTCACCTTCTTCCTACTCCATTCCTGTTGTATCTTCTGCAGGAGTTCTTGCCCCAGTTTCTGACAGGCTATCTTCCTGTGTCTGTGCTGGAACTGCATCCCCAGTTTCCCCACTAGGGCCAGTTGTTGAAGGGCACTTTGAAGGGCATTCTGCATTTGTCTTGGGGTTGGTAAGGGCCCATAATAACCAGGTTGATTACTTGGCCCTGGCTGTGGTGGTATAAAACTTTATGGGGTATTATTTTTAGTAGAGGTCAGAGTGACAGGTGCTCCAGATCTTTGTGCCTTGTGGACTAAATCATCATGGCTGAACCCATCAGCCCTGTTGTGTGATGCCCATAGACAATTTTGAAAAATATGTCCTCATTCCTCAAAGAGATTACAACATTTCCAGTTGTGACAGGTCACAGTATGGCCAAACTCTCCACCAAGGGCACAATGGAGTTGATCATAGGCACTTTATAAATGAGAGTGATTACCACAGTCATAACAGGCCTTTGGCTGCATATAGTAAAAACACACTGCCCTATCCCAGCCAAGAAAGAAACTATTTGGTAAGTGCACTACCTCTGACTATCTTTCATGAAGTTTGAGTCTGAATCTCTAACCCGCAGTCCATAAATGTTCAGAACCTAAAACGGGTTCAGGAGGATCCAGGATGTCACGCCTCTGTCCTAGTCAACAAAGGATATCTCCCACATTAACTCTCTCATTCCAAAAAATGATAGTGATCATTTTTATCATTGATTCTGTCAAGGGTATCACCATAAATGGTATCCACAGGGATGTAGATTTCCCCCTATTGATATGTGAGCCAGAAACATTCCAACCCTTGTGGTGTCTTGAAACTGATGTCAAAGCTATCCTCACCTGAGATACAGATTAGCTCATATATCTCAGACATGAAAAACTTAAAGACTTTTAGGAGTGTCCGGCCCACAAAAATGCAGTCTGGTTATTCTGTAATACCCCCTATGCAATGCAGACACACCGCGTTTTTCCTAGGAGCAGGTGCAGGTCAATTCTTTAAAAAGTCTGAAACCTCGGTTGCGCGGATGAGATGGGGTCTGATGGCTTGCTGTGTCCTCCTTTTCTGCTGAATTCAAATTTCCAGTGTGAGAGTTCTGCTGATCAATGTTGGCCTGATCTTGTGTTTATTCAGAAGGCCTACTGTTGGAGGTAGAGGGAAGAGGTTCAGGTCTCTGTTCATTTTGTCCTGGAGCTGATGTCTCTGGTAAAAGTTTTGTTGTGTGCCAGTAATCTTTTCTTGGGGGTGAGATTTAGTCTGACTGGAAGAGGACTCAGCATTTACCGGTTCAGCATTGGCGGGGAAGGGCGTATTATTCTGTTCATGCAGGTTTACAATATCTTTATCTGTTTGCTGCTCATCTAAAACTCCCGCTCTTCCTAGTCACACCTAGTGCATCAGTAACTGCTGGTAGAACTTACATATCTTTCGTTTGAACCTCCCATGTGCCACACTATTTCCCAGTCTCAGCTTCTTGGCTTGTCTCTGCAGTCTGCTTGTGATTCAGTGAGCAACCTGCTTTGCCCTTTACCAGATTCTTTCCAGTCTTCATAGCTGAAACTTGTTCAGCTCCAGTGTTCTCTTATAGCACATGTAGTGTCCTTAACTCTGGTGTCGTCCAGTGTAGTGTCTCTTGCATCACTGGCATCGTTCCCTACCTCGGACACCGTCTTCCTCTGCTAACTGCCATGCTGCAACCCAATAGTCAGGTGAAAGGAAGGATCCAGAATCCATTTACCAGCATCATTCCTCATCCATCCTGCATTTAGGATTGCCTTCTCCAGTGTCAAAAGTGTCCCATGAGAAGCTTGTTGCTGAATATTAAACTTTTGGTTAATCTGCTTCTGTGCCATTGGTGACTCCCTTTGTTCTTCGATCCTCAGCTGACTGTCATTCCTGGCTCTGCTACTGCCAGTGTGTGCCTTTGAAATTCTTAGGACTGGACATACTCAGCATTGTTGGTGCTATTTTAAGGCAGCTTTTTGTTTATCAATCAATCAATCAATCAGATCTTTGTTTATCCAGGCGGGCACCATTGAGCAAGGCTCATTTGCAAGATGGACCTGGTCATAATAAAAAAATCATAGTACAGTAACATGATAAAACAAGGTGCAATATCAAACAGAGAAGTAACATATACATATGTACAGAATAGAGTCATTCAGACTCATAATCAAGATATATACATTAACAATGAGCAAAGAAGCCCTTACAACCGATAGGCTCGAAAATGGACATAGCTGGCATGTTCACTAGAGAGTACCAGATTAGGAAGATAATTATGGGGATAGTGAAGTTAACTGGAATACATCTGGGAAGGGAGTGATACCTGGCCAAGGCCAAAGCAGCAACTGATTAGAAACAGGAAGAGTCTGTAAGGGGACTGAGACAGGGGAGAGAGGGAGAAGGAGAGAGAGGCAAGAGGCCAGGCAAGAGGGAAAGTTAGGTTGGATAAGAGAAAGACTGGAAGCGAGGTGAACTAGTTTATGGTATTACTCTTCATCTTCAGCGAGCATGTTCACCAACATTTTCCTCCATTCAGCCATTTCTACCTCCAATTGTTCAGCAGCTGCTGCAATATCTATAGCTGTCATAGTAGGTAAGTCATCACCATTCTTTTTTTCATTATCATTCTGCACCTCTGCCACAACCTCCATATCCTGTAAATCACCATTTTGCTTCATGCAGATGTTAGCTGGGAGGGAGGACTGTTCCCCAGCCAGCACCACACCATCCTCCTCTGCTGCATCGGAATCCTATGTCTTGGACAGTGAGCCTACAGCATCCTCTGCTAAGAGTAGGGGATCTGCCGTGGTGTCCTGACCAACATTTCCCTTCCCTTTAAGCTGGCGCATGCAACTGTCCAAAGCTGTGTGTGGGTATTGATATGCAAAGTGGCTCCCACTACATGTTTACAGTCACTTCACTACCAGTTTCTCATTGCTTGTAAAGTGCTGTGGGACACAACGTATATGGAAAGAGCTATATGAATGCTAATTTGTCTTCTTAATTTACAGCATGTGTAATCCACATGTACACGGAAGGGATAAAACAGCAGTCAACTCCTCCAGGAGAACATTGTATAGCATACTATTTAGATTCAATTAAGCTTATAGGTCACATTAGTTCTGTATTTCTCAAACCCTTAATTTATTACTGAGGTAATTTACATAACAGTAGAATCTTTGCTCCCTCCCAAGTTCACCAGTTCCAGTTACTTATTCCCTATGTATGGTTACAGTACTCTGCTTGTGATATGACAGTCATTCTCATGGCAACACACTGTAATGTCACAACAGATGATTATATGACTTCGAGAGTGGAATGATCTGCAGAGTCTGACAAACTCTAAGAGCTCAGGAAGTAAGTGTGTTGTGCAAATTTTGTCAATAATAAATAATGGGGAGAATAAATCTGCAGAAGGTACATAAAATGCAAGCTGAATTGTGTCTAAAAATTATGTTTTCCCCGTGGCATTAGCAACTTAACAGTTTGGTCTTTCCCCTCTGGGTTAGTTCCAAATTACACTTGCTGCAGGTAAGACAAGAGGGTTGTTTAGAGCCTTGGCTAGAGATTTCCAGAACCTGCAGAGGGACTGAGGGAGAGGGAGAGGGTGGGAAGGAAAAGGGGGGAGAGAGAGAGAGAGAGAGAGAGAGAGATAGAATGTGTTAGTGTGCACAAGCCTGAACAGGTGAGTCAGGGAGCACTTTGTTTCTTAAGTCTGAAGCTGTGCCCAGACTGTAGTGGTGCTGAATTGATGGAAGCCTGAAACAAAAGCCTCCTGTGGCTTAAGAAGTGGGACACCAAGTAGCCAAATCCAGAAACTGAGGAATTCAACAGAGAACATCCAGAGCTGAAGGAGTGATGCTGAGAGACTTCAGAGAATAAGGTACAGGAGAAGGCAGTGCCACAGTCCTTTTGGGGGCTGGTGTGGTAGTGTTAGTGTGCAGGGTGCCTAGGTCCTAGTCCAGCCACAGTACCTGGTGGGATCTGCAGACATTCTATTCCATCATTGCTATTTGGAGTTCCTGCAATTATGGACATTATGTAACCTGTGCAGGCAGAGATCAATGCAGTAGAGTAGAACCCATGAGTGCTCCTTAACTGAGGGTAGGTGACTACCACTCATACCTCCACAGTGGAAGATCATCTAGTTTGTGCCACGGCTATTCTCATAAGCATATCTACAGACCTGTTAGTTTAACCTCAGTGATAGGGAAAATGATGGAATCACTTCTGAAGGAAAGAATTGTCGAGTATCTAGAGGCCAGAGGAGCACAGGACCCTAGGCAGCATGGATTCACAGCGGGAAGGTCATGCCAGACAAATCTGATAGATTTCTTTGACTGGGTGACCAAAGTAGTAGATCAGGGAGGGGCTGTGGACATGGCCTACCTAGACTTTAGCAAGGCATTTGACACAGTCCCACACAAAAGATTAATATACAAGTTAGCCAGCCTGGGAGTGGGTCCCAAGATGACAGCCTGGTAAAGAATTGGCTGGAGAATAGGACACAGAGAGTAATAGTAAATGGAGTCCACTCAGAAGAAAGGAGGGTTACTAGTGGGGTACCGGGGTTCAGTATTAGGACCGGTCCTCTTCAATGTCTTTATAGCGACATTGGGAAGGACTGGAAGGAAAAGTATGTCTCTTTGCAGATGACACTAAGATCTGCAACAGAGTTGATGCACAGGGTGGGGTGGAAAGGATGAGAAGGACTTGGCAAGATTAGAGGAATGGTCAAATGTATGGCAGCTTAGATTCAATGCTAAGTGTAAGGTAATGCACCTGGGAAACAAAACCCAGGAGAAGAGTACACAATCGGGGTGAGATACTAACAACAACAAAATGGAAAGGGACCTGGGGGTAGTCATATCAGATGACCTAAGGTGGGCAAGCAATGTGAAAGGGCAGCAAGGAGGGCTGGGGTTACTGGGATGCATAGGGAGAGGCATCACCAGTAGAAAACAGGAAGTTATTATCTCTCAGACAGCTGGTGAGACCCCATCTGAGTACTGTGTGCAGTTCTGGAGACCCAATCTCCAAAGACATAGACAGGATGAAAGCTGTCCAGAGGAGGCAACTAAATGGTGCAGGGTCTACACCGGAAGACATATGAAGAGAGACTTAAGGAGCTTAATATGTGTAGCCTCGAGGAAAGGAGGGAGAGGGGGACATGATAGAAACTTTCAAGTACCTCAAGGGAATCAACAAAGTCCAAGAGGGTAGCATCTTTCAAAAAAAGAGGTGTGCAAGAACAAGAGGGCACAATTTGAAGATGGGGGTGGCTCAGAGGTAATTTAAGGAAGTATTTTTTCACAGAGAGGGTTGTGGATGCATGGAACGGCCTTCCGGAGGAGGTTGTGGAGTCAAAATCAGTGGTGGAATTCAAGCATGCATGGGACAGTCATAAGGCAATTCTAGGGTGTGGGGGTAAGAAGAAGTAGGCTGCTGGTTAACTAGGATCTGCAGCTTATCCAGTAGGTAGGGAAATGGGCAGACTGGGTGGGCCAAGCGGTCCTTATCTGCCATCAAATTCTATGTTTCTATAACTCCTGTGATGCAGCTAGCATGGTGATTAAGTGCCTACAGTATGTACCAGAATGCTGCTGATCTGTATGTAACAAAAAAAGAAGTGTGCAAATTAACAGAAGTTCCCCCTCTAGAGTCTTGTAGCTGTCTAGGAGTCCATGAGGCTTCCTGCATCTCTCCCATGTCTGAAAGCAGGCAGGGAGTATTCCCTAAACTGAAAAAAAAAAACATCTGCTTGACTGGAAGGTTTGTGTGGACAGTGAAGTTTCTGAGCTGTATCAAAAGTTTTAAGGTGCTCCGTCTGCCACAGGTGCCCATGGGCCTGACAGAGACCCTTAAAAAGGACACTGACTGGCCCCTTCTTATTGTGGAGAACCCCACAGTATACAATGTCCTGGAGTTGGTGACACACAGTTGGTATGCATGCATGTACATATGTATTTACCATATACATGAATGTATGTGTACATGCCTGCATGTACTGTATGGCAGCATATGTACAAGTATGCATGTTATGTATTAATATATGTAGGTATGCAAGTATGCACGAATTTCTATCCATTGTCATGCAATCCAACTGATATTACTGTAATAATCACAAGTATGCTGCTACCTTAATAAAAACTTTTATGGCAAAAAAAGCATGCTGCTGCTCCCTTCGACCATAACACAAATGAGATGTTTCATCTCACATAGCTATCCTAGGAAGCAACAGTTCTAATGTAATAAATAATTAGATTCTGCAGGAAAGTTATTCAGCCTTCTAACATGGCATAAATCTGCACATTGAAGTAGTGAGTTTCTATCGGCTTGATTATAACAAGTGGTACTTCATCAACCACAGTCTAATTCCCAATTGTAACATGGCAAAAACAGTAGTAGTGGAATCCACAAAGCGGATGGGATGAATGGCATCATGTGGTACAGGAGCAACATGGCATTATGAGACGATAATGCTGTGTTGCTTGTGAACTACATAAACGAGCCACCGGAAGAAAATTGGCACTGTGGTAAGTAGGAGACGACAATGAAGCAAAGGGATCAAGTTTTAAAATAGCAAGGAGGTACTCTGTAGGACCAGTGGGAGAAGTGAGAGAGAGGGACGTAGGTAGTACTAGAACCTGGGAAGCTGAAATGGAGAGATAGAGAAAATACAAACAATGTTCAGGGTATGTCGAGCAATGGAAATGGAAGAATGGGTAGAGCAGGAATTTGGAGACAACGAGGAAATGGCAGAGTGTGCAGGTGCAGCTAGTAGTGGAGTGGGCAAAGCAGAAAGAGATAGGACCCCAAGAACTGACAGAGAGAGCAGGCAATGGACCGGAACATGGAATGACACAGACAACGTGGAAATGGATTCTACTGTAACAATTTCATTGTATATGGCACAGTCAACTTCAGTTATGCACCTCGAAACAGAAGATTACAGAGAGACCGGAGAAATGTGAGAACACAGACCAAGTGATGTCCTCAAACAGAATGTGACTAGGGAAATGAGAAAACCAGTACGAAGGTAACTCGCATCGCAGTATGCAAATGAGATAATGACACAGACCGAGTAGTACAAAACCAGCAGCATGCAGGTCAGCCTAGGAACAATATCTAAGAAACAGCTGCTCAGAAATGTAGGAAATGTATCAGAATCCTTAACAAAGATGCAATTGTACGTGGCACTGTAAAAAAAAACAACACATATCTGTATGTTTCAGAAGTTCATTCACAAATTGAAAAGTAACAATAAACATTAGTGCAAAACTTGATTAGTGTCATTGTCTTTTGTATAGTATGAGCAGTAACAGAGTTATAACATATACATCGTGTTGCACACCATGTTACAAGTGCATTAATCCACTCCAAAGGTGGCATCTAATGGGGAGTTAATGCATGGTTGGTCCATTGTAGGCACTTGGCCTGTGGCCTTGGGCCACAACAGTCCCAACCATGCATTAACTCCCCATTAGATGCCACCTTCATCATGGATTAATGCTTACGTAGATCATGGTTTGTGATGTAGTACCTTAACGATCCACCATATGCAAAATCAATATACAAGTGAAAACAGTATGCAAACACGTTGCTATTTCTGCCTGTAACATGGCAAAAAAAAAAATGAACGAGAAACAAGAAACGTGATAGGAGGAACAGCGTCAGGTGGTACAGGAGCAACACGGCATTATGAGACGATAATGCCGTGTTGCTTCTGAACTACAGAAAATAGCCACAGGAGGAAAAAGAGCAGTACATAAAAGATGAGGAGAGAACAAATAGAAGTGAGTAAGTTGAGAACTAGCAAGGATGTACACAAGAGGAGTAGTAGGACAAGTGATAGGAAGGGACTGGTAGAAAAGATAGAATGAGGCAAGTCGAAAACATAGAGAGGGAGAGAAAGAGAAGAATGTGTAGTGTATGTGCAGAACAAGCAGAGAGTCACAAAAGCAGTCAGTGGAAAGCAGCACGACTACAGCACCTGGGACACAGAGAAGACAGGAACCTATAGCACAACTAGCGAGTGAGACAGGATTGAACGGACCGGAATATGGAGGAGCACCAGGAACATCCGGAAACGCATTCCATTTTAGCAATTTCACGGTATATGGCACCGTAAATTTTAATTATCCCGCGGGATCCACAAATGCAGGAAAGAGGAGAGACACCCGGGAACTGTGAGTAGTCTAAATAGTACACAATAACAAACCGAATATCAGCAGTGAAAGAGCAGCATGAAGCGGTAGCAAAGCACATCAGTTGTATGCAAATGAGAGACAGAGCTACAAGCTGATGCACCTAGAGAGCAAAGCAGCAGTCATCCTACGGAGTATACCAAACGAACAGCCGCTCAGAAATTCACAAAATGTTGGTCAATCATTAGGAAAGTGATAATTCTAGTAGTATAAGAAATTGGGAAAACACAGTGGGCTGGATATTCAAAAGGGTTGCGCCACGCGCAATAGGGTTGCGCCTGCGCAAGTCAGAAATTGCACCATTCTGCCATATTCAGCAGGAGGCAGTTGAGCCCCCCAAGTCAAGCTGAGCAACAGCGCAATGCTAATGAAGGCATGCTCAACCGGAGGGGGAGAAACCATGCATAAACTGCACAGCCCGATATTCAGCGGGCTGTGCAGAGTTGTGCAGGCGCAACCCCCAACCTGTGCCTGCACAACTTTGAGCAAAAAAAAAAGGAGTAAGTCGAGGGCCACCCACAGGTGAGCTGCCGCATTGCAGGGCGCAACAAAGCAGCTGCCACCTGTGGGTGGCCCTCGATGTACTCCCTGTGCCCCCCCTGCAGCCCAATCGTGGGCATATATAGTAACCCATTCATAGTAATTCATTCACATATCTGGACTGCCTTGTACGGTATGGGCTGTACCCCCATTGGCTCCTGCTCTGTACCAATGGGCATGCAGCCCTATCGAGCAGTCAGTCGGCGGGCAGCGGGGCGGCAGGCGGGTGGGATGCTGCCACCAGCCGGCTGATGGGGGAAGAGCAGGGTGGTGGGGCTCCGTGGGTGGGTGGGGTAGGTGGCCACTAGATCACCAGGGTACGTGGACCTTGGGGGGGTGGACTCTAATGCCCATGATCGGGCTTCGCAGTCCACTGGACCACCAAGGATATGTTCTTTGGGGGGGGTTGAACTCTGTTCTGCCAGCGATCGGAGCTAGTGGGGGTGGGGGTTTACTATGGGTTTGCCCGCGTCGGGCTAGTGGGGGTTGGGGGTTTACTATGGGTTTGCCGCGGATCGAGCTAGTGGGGAGTGGGGTTTTACTATGGGTTTTGCCCACGCATCGGGGCCAGTCGGGGGAAGGGGGTTTTCAACACTTATGCCCGCGATCGGGCCAGTCGGGGGATTACAACAGTTATGCATGCGATCGGGCAGCAGGGGGCATCGGTCCCTGACGGCTGCTGCCTGGCAGGGGGCGCCAGGTGCAAGTCCTCGGGGATCAGCGCACCTGCATGCTAATGGCATGCAAATGGGGCCATAAATAGATGCAAATGGCCCCCCTGCACCTTGCATGAATTATGGCTCCATTTGCATGTCACCTTTTGAATATCGCAAATGTGCACATGGCGCAATGGAACTTGAGCCACCGCATCTTGAATGCTCCACTCTGACCACTTGCGGTGGCGCAAGTTCCACTGCACCATGCACAGTGGCTGTGGCTGGGGGGTGATAATCAAAGGAGTTGCTCAATAGCGCAACTCCTTTGAATATTGCCCCGGCCCCACCCCAGCGCAACTATTTTGTGCAGCGCAAGGGCTTGCGCCACAGAATGGTGCAGTTTGAATATCCAGCCCTATATATATATATATATATATAAAACTGAGGTTCATTCACAGTTTTAAAAGTAACAGTAAAAATAATTGATTACCTTTATTCATGTCATTGTGTGGTATATAACAGTAACACAAACATATTTCTGAGATGTAAACTGATGCACAGACCATGTTACAAGTGCATTAATCCACTCCAAAGGTGGCATCTAATGCGGAGTTAATGCATGGCTGGTCATTGTAAGCACTCGGTCTACAGCCTTGTGCCACAACAGCCCCAACCACGCATTTACTCTCCATTAGATACCACTGTCATCATGGATTAATATTTATTTGTTTTGGCTTATTTCTGGCACAGGGTATCTGAGTCAAGATCGTTTTATGTTGTAACTGCCACATAACTTTATGACTTACTACAGATTCTACACTTAAACTCCACATACACTGTAAATCATGCTGTAACAATATTTCTTCAGAAGTGAACATTTACATACTGTCCCAATCACTCATGATCTACTGCTTTCTAAGCAACTTTGGATGCAATGCATTCTGGGACCACTGAATAACACTGTATGTCCCAGCACCTCCTTGGTAAACACAAAGTATGGTAAAGATGAGTATGCACCTTCTATAACAGAATGCAAAAATAACAAAGACAGTGAGATAAACAAAGCAAGATCAAAGAAAGAGGCTACTTCTATGGGTGAAAAGAAAAATAAAGAAAGTGAGGAAAACAAAAAGAAATCAAAGAAAGCAACTAACAATACTAGTCAAAACAAGTATTTGAAAGACGAAAGCAGTAAACGTTATGTTGTTCTGTCTCCTGCTGAGCTAGGTAATTTTGAAAGGAAAAAAGTGAAGTCAATACTCAGAAAAGTAGTACTTGTTCATTAAAGTTTTTTCAGAATGGCTCAATTCAGTATATTTGGAAAAACAGTGCTGTGCTGCTAGCATTGTTTCACAGCCATCTATTGGTCTGCCAAGGAACTGCAGGAACAAAACATGAAGATCTACAGTAGCACACTCCTGTCATGCAGTGCAAACCATATCTTGCAATACACACAGATGAAAATGAAAGAACCTAGCATAGAAAGTTAACTGAAGGTTTTTGAAAAGTTTTAAAATATATTTTGATGTTAGAACGCTTAAAGCTTGTGATGAAAGCTATTTTTGCAAAACTTAAATAGCAGCCACAATATTTCCAAGAGGTGTGTTCTAGTTGTTTTATACTGCATGTACACCACGTTTAACAACTCAACAGAAAATGTTCCAAAACTAAATCAGTCTGTCTGTTCTCATTTATTTAGAGACTATCAGTCATACAATCATTGACATTATAAGAGGATTTAACCACTCGAAAGGATGGATCTACTGCAGAATTAATCCATAGTTGGGTCGTAGGAGGCACTCGTCTTAGACTCATTCTTTCTCATGGCTTAATCCTTACTGGACCTCTTCAATCAAAAGCTGGCTGTGTTTACATATTTATATTCTGAAGTGCTAGTGTGATCATTGATCTACCAGTAAAATCTGCTATACTTGGTGTTATTATTTATTAATTTTATGATACTTACATATCTTTCAGATCTATAGAATAGTAATAATAGGTAACATGCAAGGTAAGGCAAGCCAAGGGCAAGGAAATTTTATTTTTAAAGCACCCTAGCTCAAGGGCCCAGGGCATTGTACACATTAAACTGGGGAATTAGGACAGAATAAATAAGTAAAATAAAATGAAATACAAATAAATACAACAAATAATCAAACTAGATTGTGCCAAAAGCTGGTGGAAACAAAATGTCAGACCCATCTTAAAGGAGATAGGAAATAATTTTCTGCTATAATTAGCTGTTAAAGAAATAATAAATAACAAACAGTAGCCTTTGTGTGTGTTTTGTGCAGTTTAAATGTTTAGAACGCATATTTATTTATGTTGTTTATTGCCACCTTTCAGCCTTTTTACTAGGCCCTGTTAATTAGTCCCCACCTGGGGACTTTTATAGCTCATTCACTGCTATTATGCCTTGCCATTCCCATCGTCACCTTTTTGCTTTCAAAATTCTCCCTTTATCTTGCCATTTATCACTTCTTCTCCCAGATCATCCCCCTTTTTTCCCCACATATATATATATATATATATATTATTTTACCTCCCCCCTACACTAACTTTGTTTTTTTCTCTTTAAGATATTTCCTGAAGAAGACCTAAGGTCGAAACATATATTTTAACTCTATTTTCTGTTTTCAGCGTGCATTTAATGTTACTATTTTGTTTTGCTTTCAGACCACATGCTAACGCAGCACCTTGTTTTTGGTTTTACATTTATTTATATGCTCATTATGTTCAAACAACAATCAGCTAGACCAGTGTGGTCCCAATTCACAAAGCCTCTGGCATGGCGCAAGGGGCTTGCGTCAAAAGGAATGGCGTAAGGTGTGCCTTGTGCTAAAAGATATGCCAGGAGTGATTCTCAAAGGCAGCCTGCATCAACCATAGGCTGCCTGCCCCAAATGAGGCTTGTGCCACCCCAGCGCCTATATATGGGCTGTGATTTGGCACTAGGAGGCATGTGGCAGGCGTAGGCTGCCACAACCCCCTAAATGAGGTTCACAGAGCTCCTCCAGAGGACAAATTTCTAAGTACCCTTAGACCAGCCAGGGCTCATCTAAAGGTACTTAGAACAATATTCTCCAGAGAAGTGTAGCCCATTGAGGCACTGTGCCACGTTCCCCAACACACACACACACACACACACACACACACACAGCCCTGATATGACCGTTATTCTGTTTACAATTATATATAACCCTGGTGGTCTAGCGGTCCATCCCCCTGCCCATTATGCCCGCTATTTTGTTCAAAATAATATTTTACCCTGGTGGTCTAGTGGTCCCTTCCCCTGCCTGATATGCCCACTATTTTGTAAAACATTATAGTCACCTACCCTATGCCTGATATGCCTGGTATTGTGCATTTAGCACTTCAGTTACACTGGTGGTCTAGTGGTCCTGCAAACCCCCCCCCCACCCTGGCATGTAGTGTCCACCCTGCTCCCCCAACCGGTACCCCAAACTGGCACCAGTACACCATTCCGCACCCCACCTCGACCAGCGCCGACTGAACTGGTACTGAGTGTTGTATTATAATACAGTATATGCTCATAACTGAGCATGTACTGTATTATAACAACCACCCAGACAGTTTATTCGGCTACCGCCAAGGTGGTGGTGCGCAGAGGTGCCATGCCAACTAGGGTACAAGTTGAGGGCAAACAGTGTGGGCACTATACTGCAGGGTGGGAGGGTGGACCACTAGACCACCAGGGAAACTGAAGTGCTAAATGCACAATAATGGACATTATCAGGGTGAGGGTGGTAATGATAATGTTTTAACATAATAGCGGCATATCGGGGGGGGCAGGGGGACTGCTAGACCGCCGAGGGTAAAATATACTATTATACACAACATAACAGGCATAATCTAAGTGGGGGAGGACTGCTAGATCACCAGGGATGGGGCAAGGCTGCTTAGCTTGTGACAAACCCCTCTCGTGTGCCGGGTGTTTTTCGCATGGGAGAGGTTGCCGCAAGTGTGAGGAATTAGGAACTGGGACCCCACCTGTATCTGAATCTGGCACAGGGTTCCTGGCACTCCAGGCTTTGGTGTAAGCTGCTGTTTGCTGCAGCTTGTGCTAATTTAAGCCCCTTTTGTGAATCGTGCCCTGTGTGTTTTGCATCGGGAGTCAGTGCATGGCAAGCTTTGAAATGCCCATGTCACAGACTCACGATACAACATTCAGTTAGTTGCAGGTTAACATTGTACTTGTCAACTGCTTCAACAAAGACTGATGCCATACTGCACTTCTTAAAAGGACACCAACCAGAAGAACCGTCACTGAGCAATGGGCTTAAGAAATTATGTAGCAAATCATTTCTTAAAAAGCACACTTACAAACAGGTGCTTCCCCAAGGCAATGTATTTCAATAACTGAGAGTGCAAAAACTAGCCACCAGTAACTCAACTGGTTTCGTCCAGTTTTCTCAAGAGACTCTTTTGCTAGGTGCCTGTTCTTTTGGTAGGTGCAGGTTTGATTCAGTTTATCCAGACACAGGCAGATTGAGTGGAGCCACGACTGTAGTTTACTCACTTCTTAAATGGCCACCCAGCTAAAATTTCCTTAAAATTTGACAGCTCTCACAGTCCCCCCACCAGTCCTCTTAAGGACTTCTTTTAAGAAGTGCAGTATGGCATCAGTCTTTGTTGAAGCAGTTGAGTACTACATGAACCTGCAACTAACAATGTTGTATCAGGAGTCAGTGACGTGGGCATTTCTAAGCTTGCCATGCGCTGAGTCCCGATACAAAAACACACAATGTCTAGCTGATTGCTGTTTGAACATAATAAGCTTTTGCAGATCTTTGTGTCATCTGCAAAAAGGCATACTTTTCCTTCCAGTCCCTCTGCAATGTTACTGATGAAGACATTAAAAAGGACTGGACCCAATACTGAACCCTGTGGTACCCCACTAGTAACTCCTCTTTCTTCAGAGTGGACTCCATTTACAATTACCTTCTGTGTCCTGTTGTGCAGCCAATGTTTTATCCAGGCTACCACCCTGGGACCCACTCCCAGGCTGGTTAATTTGACTATTAATCTTTGTGTGGGACTGTGTCAAATGCTTTGCTAAAGTCTAGGTAGGCCATGTCCACAGCCCCTCCCTGGTCTACTACTTTGGTCACCAGTCAAAGAAATCTATTAGATTAGTCTGACATGACCTTCCGCTGTGAACCCATGCTGCCTTGGGTCCTGTGCCCCACTGGCCTCTAGGTACTCAACTATTCTTTCCTTCAGAGTGACTCCATCACTTTCCCTACCACAAAGGTCAGACTGACAGGTCTGTAGTTTCCTGCCTCTGTCTTGGTTCCACTTTTGTGAAGGGAATCACATCCGCTACTCCAGTCCTCGGTACCACACCATCCTCCCATGATTTATTAAAAAGAGTAGCCAGTGGTTTCACTATGTTCTCCTTAATTCTTTTAGAATTCTGGGTGAATTCCATCAGGACCCATTGCTTTGTCCACCTTCAGTTTTAGGAGTTCTTGCAGAACCCTTTCTTCTGTGAAAGGACTGGGATCGACCCTATCAAGAGTGCTTCTGTTAATTGGATTAGGCACTTCCCCCTCCTCTTTTGTGAATACTGAGCAGAAATATTCGTTCAGTATCCCTGCTTTTTCACTGTCCCCCTCTGCCCACCCACCGTTCATTCTATTCAGCCTCACTATCCCTCCCTTTGTCTTTCTACGCTCGCTGATATACTGTACCTATGAAAGGTTTTATCCCCCTTCTTAACTGAGTTGGCTATCTTTTCCTCAGTTTGGGCCTTTGCTATTCTGACTTCCCTTCCTGCTTCCTTCTGCCTTAACTGGTACAGCTCTCTGTCCTGCTCCTTCTGTGTTTCCTTATACTTCCAGAATGCTATCTTTTTCTTCCTGACTTTCACCGCCACCTCTTTTGAGAACCATAGTGGCTTTTTCTTTCGTTTTGATTTGTTTATTTGCTTCACACAAAGGCTTGTTGCCTCTGTAATGGCAGTTTTGATGATTCCCCATTGTTGCTCCACACCTCCTTCTAGACTGTTTGCTAGTGCTTTTCTGAGGCACTCTCCCATCTTGCCAAAGTCAGTCCTCCTAAAGTCCAGTACCCTCACTTTTGTATGGCTTGACTCTGTAGCTGAGCTTAACATGAACCACACTGTTTGATGGTCACTTGTTCCCAGATGGCAACCCACTTCTGGATCGAGATCCTCTCACTGCCCGTTTGAAAGTACAGGTCTAGATTGCTCCCTCATAAGGTGGGTTCCGTAGCTAGCTGTCTGAGCCTGCCACCTGTAGGGCATCAAGAATGGCCCTGCTCTTGGATTGGCTGCAGCAAATGTGCTCCAGTTAACATCTGGCATATTCAGGTCTCCCATCAACAGTATCTCCCTTCTCTGCCATTCTAAGAATGCCTTCTATCATATCCTTGTCCATTCCCTCCCCTGACATGGGGGTCTGTACACAACCCCTGTGGATTGTGTGCCCTTTCCAGTCTCCAAGGTGACCCACAGTGCCTCCTCCACCCCTGTTTACTCTTTTGTTCAGTTGCTTTTATCCCTTCCTTTACATAGAGAGTTACTCCTCCCTCTTCCCCTGCCTGTCTCTCCTGTGGTTATGTACCTGGTATGTTAACATCCCAGTCATGGTTCTCTGTACCATGTTTCTGTGACTGCTACGATATCCAGGCATCCTCTTCCATCAAGGCCACCAGCTCAGGAGCTTGTTGCCCAGACTACTGAGCATTGGTACTCATTACCCTCCATTTCCTGATGGCCTTACTCCTTTTGCCCATCCCTGTCCTTCTTGCCTTTGTCACTTTCTCCATTTACCCCTGCCCTTCTCCTATTGACACCTCTATGTTGGTGTTTACCTTACTACCGTGATTGTTTGGGGGCTAGGATTTCCTGCTCCTTTCCAGTGCCTCCCCTTACTAACATACTAACATACTAAAATGGCAGCAGAATAGGCCTAATGGTCTTCGTGTCTGCTTTCGTTTAGTCGATCCCCAACTTGGTGCTGGACCTGGCTGTCCCCTCGCTTTCTTCCTTCTCCCAGTTCCAGATATTCTTGCTGCATTGGATTTTGCTTCCAGAACCCTTCCCCTGTACCTGTCCCACCCCCTCTTGAACCCCTCCACTGTCTCTGCCTCCACCAGCCCCCTAGGCAGTGCATTCCATGGCTCCACCACCCTCTCAGTGAAGTAGCACCTCCTCCTTTCTCCCCTGAATCTTCCCCCCTCCAGCTTCCAGCCATGCCCTCTAGTGGCCCCTTCCTCCTTCCTTCGAAGCACCCCAACTGTTCCTCCCCTATTTACCCTCTTCATGTACCTAAAGACCTCTATCATGTCCCTCCGGTCCCTTCTCTCTTCCAATGGCTAGCAATCTCTTCCCTTGGCTAGTTTAAATACTTGCCAATGAAACATTTAAACCTATCACCTAGGATTATGGTTCCCCTCCTGGACAGATGCAGCCCATCATGCCAGTATAGGCTTGTATCACTCCAGGTGGACCCCCAGACCCCAATGAAGCCAAATCCCTGAGCTCCACACCAGTTTTTCAACCACTGATTGAATCCCATGGTGCAGAACACCCTAGCCTCTCCTACGCCATAGATGGGCAGCATCTCCGAGAAGGTTACCATGTGTGCTACTTGTCTAAGGCCCCTCCCCAATGCCACAAACTCTTCCTGCACTTCTCTAATCCCTTTTTTAGCCAGGACATTTGTCACTAGGTGGACTTAGGTCTACTTCTCTTCATTTATTAGCTATCCTGAAACCCCGCTGTCTGTCTGGTAAGCGCTCGTTCGCCTACTCAGCCACCTCTGCCTGGAATTCCCTCCCACCTACTTTACTCAACTGCACCACTCTATCTCTCTTCAAAAAATAACTTACCTCTCATCTTCTTAAACCACCCCGCTGCAACTGTTTTAGCTTATTCTCTACCTCCCCTATACCTTCTGCCACTTGGCATTCATTTCATCCGATGCTAAAACATGTTGCACAAATGCTCTGTAAATATGTACATTCAAATGTATTTTAATTTTATAAATACCTTAACCATATTTAACTTTGTGTAATGTAAACTTAAGGATGCTTATGTAACTATCTTGCTGTGCTAGCTCCGTGTATTCCTTAAACCCGTTGTCATTTCTTTGTACACAATAAGTCCTTGTACTTGTAAAGTTGTATTGTACTGTAATTGTCATTTCACTGTACACAATAAGTCCTTGTACTTGTCAAACTGTATTGTACTGTGATTGTCATTTCATTGTACACAATAAGTCCTTGTACTTGTCAAGCTGTATTGTACTGTAATTGTTTCCCGCATCATCACTGAAAAAGGGACTGCATGGTCTCAGTGGGCCTACCCGGTTACCAAAATTCAAATACAATAAATAAATAATATAGTGTGTTGTTTCACAATATCGGACCTGTATAACCCTATGTATTTCCCTTCCTTCCCCAGGTCACAACTGGAAACAAGCCTTCTGGGCTCTGTTTGCTTACCTGATTATGGGTCTGATAAGGAAATGATGAGCAAGCGCAGCCATTTGTGCTGCACTTACCCCTGTGCTCCCCCAGCCATTTTGATGTTGGAAGCATAGAAGTTGATGGCAGAAGGAAACCACCAGGTCCATCTAGTCTGCCCATTGTCTTTTAGCCTAGCCTTCTAACTAACCCTGGGTTTCAGGGCTCCCTTGTATCTGTCCCAAGCATTCTTGAAACCTACCACTGTGCTTGACCCCACCACCTCTGCAGGCAGGCTGTTCCAGGCATCCACCGCTCTTTTCTGTGAAGTAAAACTTCCCGGTGTTGTTGGAGAACTGCCTTCCTTGTAGCCTTAGATCATGTCCCCGGGTTCTGCTGCCCTTCTTAAATTAGAAGAGATAATCTATCTGCACCTGGTTTATGCCTTTTATGTACTTGAATGTTTCATGTCACCCATCTCTCTTCTCTGTTCCAGGGAATACATGTTCAGTTCTTTCAGTCTATCCCCGTAGAACATCTCGTGCAGTCCCTGATTAATTTTTGCTGCCCTTCTCTGCACCGTCTCCACTCAGTCAATGTCCTTTTTGAGATGGGGCCTCCAGAACTGGACACTGTACTCCAGGTGAGGCCTAACCAGTGATCTATACAGCGGCAGGATCACTTCCTTCTTCCTGCTTGTGATTCCCCTCCCAATGCATCCCAGCATACCGCTGGCCTTTAATGCTGCCTTCTCGCACTGTTTACCTACCTTCAAGTTGTCTAAGATAATGATTCCCAAATCGCACTCTTGGGTGGAGGCAGCTAGTCTTTCCCCTCGAAGGTAACATGCCTTATTTGGATTTCTTTTTCCTATGTGCATGACTTTGCACTTTTTGGCGTTGATTCTCAGCTGCCATGCTCCAGACCATTCTTCCAGCTTCTTGAGGTCAGCTTCCATCTTGTCCACTCCATGCTGGGTGTCAACCCTGTTGCATATTTCGGTGTTGTCTGTGAATAGACACACCTTTCCTGCAGTCCGTTAGCTATGTCTGATATGAAAATATTGAAGAGCAAGGGCCCCAGTACTGAACCCTGGGGCACACCACTGGTTACTCTACCTTCCGATGACAGTGCTCTGTTTACCTGCACTTTCTGGGTTCTGCCCTGTAACCAGTTTTTAATCCATCTAACTACTTCTCATCCAACTCCTGTGTGGTCTAGCTTCTTTACCAGCTTTCTGTATGGAACCGAGTTGAAGTCCTTGCTAAAGTTAAGCAGACCATATCCACCGCCCCGCCATCATCTATAGCCTTTGTAACACATTCAAAAAACTCAATCAGGTTTCTCTGGCATGACCTACCCGCTGTGAAACCATGCTGCTTGGGGTCCTGATGGCCGGTAGCCTCCAGAATGCCATGATCCTCTGTTTGAGTAGTGTCTCCATTAACTTCCCCACTATGGATGTGAGGCTTATGGGCTTGTAATTTCCAGAGTCCTTCCTGCTGCCCGATTTGTGGAGCCAGACCATGATTGCTCTTTTCCAATCTTCAGGTACCTCCCCACTCCTTAGGGATTTGCTGAATAGCTTAGCCAGTGCGGCAGCCAACTCCAATCTCAGTTCTTTTAAGATCCTGGGGTGCATCTCATCTGGCCTCATGGCCTTGTCAACTTGCAGTTTATTTAGTGCCTCCAGTCTTCAGTCTCTGTGAAGGGGCTAGTATCAACCCCCTGTCCAGGGGTGTTGTGTTTTGCCATTTCTTGGCCATCACCTGGGTCCTCCTCAGTAAATACCGAGCAGAAGTACTTGTTCAGGATTTCTGCTTTTTCTGGGTCGTCTTCTGTTGTTTTCACTTCCTGGGTTGTGATCTTGACTATATACCCCCTTTTGCCTTCCTTCTTTCCCAGATGTATCTAAAGAAGGATTTGTTTCCTCTCTTTGCCCTCTCTGCTATATTTGCTTCTGTCTGCACTTTTGCCTGCCTAATTTTTTTACTGGTTTCTTTCATTTTCTCCTTGTACGACACTCAGCCTTCTTTCTTGTTTGTTCCCTGGTATAGCTTGAATGCCTTCCATTTTTTTCCACTATTTTAGCTACTTCCTTTGAAAACCATATGGGGTTTTGTTTTCTTTTCGCTTTGGTAACCCTTCTGGTGCATTGGTCAGTGACTGTCTGAACTGCTTTCTTAAGTTTCCCCACATTACACTAACCTCATCCACTTGTAGATCAATTAAGTTGTTTCTTATGTTGGTCCTCATTTGGTTGCAGTCCACCTTTTTAAAATCTAGTACTTTTATTTTTGAGTGGCATGTGTCCTCAGTTATGTTCACCTTGAAGCTAACCATGTGATGGTTACTGTTACCAATATGGCATCCCATGTCAAGTTCCTTGCATTTCTCTCAGTGTTTGTGAGGACCAGGACAAGTATGCCATCTCCTCTTGTTGGTGTTTTGATAAGTTGACTTAGTCCTGCTCCCTGTGCTAATAAGAAATCCCTGCTTCTTCTTGTTACTGCCATTAGTGTACTCCAGTTTATATCTGGAAGGTTGAAGGCCCCCACCAGTATCGCCTCTTCTCTCTGAGTCATTTTGTGTACTTTTTCTATCAGGTCTTTGTCCCCTTTCTGTCCTTGATTTGGAAGTCTGTATACGATACCGATCTTGAAGGTTTTTCTGTTTCCTGTATCTGTAGTAAGCCATAGTGACTCGGTGTCCCCAGGGTGACTCTTCACCTCTGTGACTTTTATGATTGTAAATGACTCCTCCTCCCCCCTCTTTGCCCTGTCTACCCTTTCTGAACAGATTGTATCCATGTATAACTGTGTCCCATCCGTAGTTTTCCATGAACCACGTTTCTGTCACAGTGACCCAGTCCAATCTTTCTACTACCATGATGGCTGCAAGTTTGGGTAGTTTGGTTGCAAGGCTTCTAGTGTTTGCAACCATCACCTTCCAGGAATGTGCACCCCTTTTGGTATGGGGTTGCACCCTCTTCTTGAAAAGTGCCAACTTGCTGTTTGCGCCCGAGTGATTTTTGAGGTTGCCATCTTGTTGCGGAAAGCTAATCGAGACCTCTGTGGTTGAGATGCCTGGGTTCTGAATTTCTCCTTCTGGGTGTGTATGTGCTCCCTTGGATTTATGTGGAGTGGTGACAAGCCCACTAACTGTAGTGGTGTGAGTTGTCACCATGGCCTTCCAATCATGATCTCCTCCCTCTGCTATAACCTCAGTACCATCCCTTTTCTGTGTCTGCCCCTCCTGTATTTTATATGAGATCCCTCCTTTTTCACCTATGGCCATTCCTTGCTCATGGCCATGCCTGTTTCCTTTAGTCAGATGTTGGGGAGTTCCCTTCCATTTGTCAATCCCCTACCTTCATTCAGATGGATAGCACTCACAGACAGAAGGCACTGTCCAAGTGAATATTGGTCCTTGTCGGCACAGCACTAATTGACTTGCAGTGAAGAATGGCGACAGGCACAGGCACATCCCTCTTCTCACCTCCAAGACCAGCCACCAAATGAGCTGTCAGTGAGTGTGTGTAGTGTAGAAAAGTACAGCTGCATACCTACCGTAATGGTAGATCTTCGAGAGGATTTCTTGCAGTAGAGAATACTCTTGGGTCTTCGCCAAGAGGGTGCTTTTCTGCACAGCAGCTTCTTCCAGTAGTCTTTGCCTAGGGGCCACCACACAAATGACATCATCATCCTGTGACTATAAAGGTGTGGGCAGCCCCAGGCATCCTCAGTTCCCAGCCAGCTTCAGCTCGCTAAACGAGGACCCAGGGAGAACCGAGGCACCCTAGATTTCTCCCAATTTCTCTTCCCCCCCTTTTTTTGGAACAAAAAGTAGCTCTCTTCGAGAAGGAGGGGGAGGGAGGGAGGGATCACACCTGCTGCAAGAGATCCTCTCGAAGAGCTACCATTACGGTAGGTATGCAACTGTACTTTCTTCCTCGAGTGTATCTCTTGCAGCAGGTAATACTCTTGGGATGATTCCCAAGCAGTAAGTCCCATGAAGGGTGAATAGAAAATTATGAGAGGAGACCTTGTAGGACTGTCCATTCAAAGGCCGTCCTATGGCGCAAAGCAACATGTAGATTGTAGTGCTTCATGAATGTATGTATGGTAGACCAGGTGGCTGCATTGCAGATGACCGTAATGGACACACCTTTGAAGCAAGCCACAGTAGTGGCCATGGCTCTTGCAGAATGCACATGGATTGGACCTGGTAATGGTTTGTTGTACGTTTTGTAACAGAACATTATACAGTGTGCCAACCAGTTGGAAAGGATCTGCTTAGTGACTGGGAAACCTTCCTTGGACTGGGCAAAGGAAACAAACAGTTGAGTTGATTTCCTGAATGGTTTGGTGTGAGATATGTAGTACTGAAGACTATGGTGCACATCTAACATATGTAGAAGGTTCTCTTGGGTTTGCGTATTCAGGGGAAAAACACTGGTAGGTCTATAGATTGGTTTAAAGTATGTTCTGAGACCACCTTGGGTAAGAAGGAGGGACTGGTACATAAGGATACTGTGTCCTTATGGAAGATCATATACGGTTCCTTGCACATTAAGGCTTGTAGTTCAGAAATATGACAGGCTGAGGTCACAGTTACTAGAAATAATGTTTTCCAGGGTAGGAAGCAGAGATTGCAGGTAGCTGTAGGCTCAAAGGGTTTGAGAGTCAATTTTTCCAGTAGGAAATTTAAATCCCATGGAAGTTTGAGATGCAGCATACATTTAAGTAACATCTTTGCAAGATGGTGTTGGTAAATTAGCCTTCCTTCCAAGGGTTCATGAAAGGCCAAAATAGAGGCCAGATGTACTTTGATAGAGGAATAACTCAAGCCTGAAGAGGTGAACGATAATAGGTAGTCTAAAACCATAGTCAGAGGACATGAAAAGGGGTCCAAAGACTTAGAGGAGGACCAGATGGAGAAACGCTTCCATCTGGCATTCTATGTTTGTCTGGTGGATGTTTTATGGGAAGCCAGTAAAATATTAGCCACTGGAGAGGAAACCTGGAGCCAGACTATGAAAGCATCCTCAGGAGCAAGGCATGAAGATGTAGGGATCTCAGGCTGGGATGGAGTAGACTGCCCCAATCCTGTGTCAAGAGATCCAGTCTGATGGGCAGTGGGCAGGGCTCTGCAACAGACCACTGCTGTAGGAGCGGATACCAGACTTGACGAAGCCATAGAGGGGCTATAAGAATCATTGTGGCTGGTTCCAGCTGTAGATTTAGTTGGATCTGTAGTAGGAGAGGGACGGGGGTAAGCATATAAGAAGAGTCCTGTCCATGGTTGGGACAGGACATTGATAGACCATCCCTTTGTGTTCGGGATAATGGAATAACATCTGGAGAGATGTAATTGTCTGGGGATGCAAAGAGATCCAGTTGTGGGGGTCCCCCACATCTGAAAAATGTTCCGCAGAACTTCATGATGGACAGCCCTCATGAATGGAAGAGTGGCAACTTAGAAAGTCAGCCAGAGTGTTGTCATGACTGGGTAGATGTATGGCTGTCAATGTCAACTGTTGTTGCAGAGCCTCCCCCCAGACTTTCAGTATCTTCTTGCAGAGGCTGAGGGACTTTGTTCCTCCTGTTTGTTCAGGTAATGTACAACTGAGGTGTTGTCTGACTGAATAAGGAGAGGTCCCAGAGTTAGATAAGGGTGGAATGCCTGGAGAGCGAGGTGTACCACTCTCATTTCCAGTAAGTTGATGTGGAGATGGATGGAGTCTGGAGTCCACAAGACTTGAGTTTTGTAAGGGCTGAGGTGCGCACCCCAACCTTCTGGGGAGGCATTGGTGGTCAACGTCTGTTGGGGTGGCAGGGACTGGAAAGGCATACCTTGAGAGAGGTGGGCGGAATGGGTCCACCAGGTGAGGGCAGTGCAGAGACCGGAATGTGGTCCTTGAAATTCCCTAATTTTTGATTCCATTGTTTTTGTAAGGTCCACTGGACTGGCCTCATATGTAGATGTGCCTGGGCCACCATAGGGACGGCTGCAGCTATGTGTCCTAAAAGGCATAATACTTGCCTGGCTGATATGGACTGTTCCCTTTGGAAATGGGAAGTGAGAGACCAGAGTTTTTCTTGTCTGTCCATTGAAAGATACGCTCTTCCTGAGGTCGTGTTCAGGATAGCTCCAGTATATTGGAGTCTCTGAGTCGATTCTGGGTGGGATTTGGGCTTATTGACCATAATTCCCAGAGTCTGAAATAGGGTGAGGGTCACATGCAGGAAAGAAAATAGGGAAGACCTGGAGGCTGCTTTGATGAGCCAGTCATCTAAATAAGGGAAGATGAAGTGTCCTTCCCTGCATAATGCCGCTGCCACCGCTGCCAGACATTTGGTGAAGACCCTTGGGGCGGATGAGAGTCCAAACGGGAGGGCCCAAAATTGGTAATGGTTTCCTAGTAACTGGAAATGGAGGAAACGGTGGTGGGTGGGGTGGACTGGAATTTGTAAGTAGGTGTCTTTCATGTCCAGTGCACATAGCCAATCTCTCTTCTTTAATATGGGCAAGATGGATGTCAGAGTGACCATTTGAATCCTATTGTATTGATTGCATAGGTTTAGACATCTGAGGTCTAGGATAGGTCTCAGATCCCCTGTGCATTTGGGCACTAGAAAAAAATGGTAGTAAAATCCCCAACTGTGTTCTAGTGGAGGAACAGGGTAGACAGCATTCTTTTGAAGGAGTGCCTAAAGTTCCTCCTGAAGGCTGAGGATATGGTCATTGGGGTAAGAGACCGAGTGGGGATGGTGAGGGGGTGGCAAGGAGGTGAGCTCCAATGTATGCCCTACCCTGGTGATCTGATGCACCCACCCATCCAACGTGATCACATACCAGGTCTTTAAATGATGGGCAAAGTGATTGCCCACAGCTCCCAAGGCCAGGAGAAGGAAGCTGGTCAAAGCCCTGGATGTTCAGATAGCAGCGGACTGTCTGGCCCCACCTGGAGGGTTGGACCAGGAGCCTTTGGGAACAGGGGTAGTTGTTCTGCAGAAGGAATGGGAGCATCCTCAGGAACTGCCCCTATAACTACCTTAGTGCTTCCCACCTCTTTTGTATTGGAAAGATTGTTGGGAGCAAAAATTGGTGGATGGTTGGGTAGCATGGTACATACCATGCACCGTAGGTAAGGTTCTGCCTGAAGCCTGGAGATCATCCAGGAGGGTTTGGGTTCCATGGCCAAATAGTTTTGAGCCACTGAAAGGTGCATCTACAATTTTTTGTTGGACATCTGGGGTGAATCCTGAAACCTGGAGTCATGCATGCCTTCTTAGGATTATGCCCATGGCTGACGTTTGGGCAGAGGTGTCCACAACATCGTAACCTGAGTGGAGGAGATGCCTGGAGATGGAATTTCCAGTTAAAATAGTGTTCAGCAGTGCTCCCATTCAGGTGAGGGGGGAAGCTTGTTGACAAGGTTCAAGGCAGTGGACCAGTGTGTGTTGGTACTTAACCATATGACCCATGTAGTTCAGAATTCTCAGATTCATGGTACCCACTTGATACACCCTTTTCCCAAGGTAATCAATATGGCAGGAGTCTTTGTCAAGAGGTGGACAGCGCATGTATTTTGGGTGCTTAGTGCGATCATAAGCAGCATTAATCCCGACAGAATCTGCCTCTGGTGTGGCAGAAAAGAGGAGGTGGTCTATGGGTGCCGATCAGCCTTCCTTGGAATTGCAGGCACAGCTGAAGGTTGATTCCAAGCTGAAAGAACAGCATTTTGGTATGTCTGTATGAGGGGAGGGATGATCACCACTGGCTCCTCAGGGAGTTCCAGGTAATCTGCCATGTCTCTCCTCTGTTTATCTTGTTCTGTCATTGACAAACCCATAACCTTCTGGATCTGAGTACATCATGTCGTGGAAGGAAGGGTCATCTGGAGAAGAGGCAGCCGCCTGGTGAGCTGCATCCTCATGAAGGGATGACAAAGTAGAGGCCTCAGAAGGTGGACAAGAATCATTCTCCTGGGGAAGGAATTCCTCAAATTCTTCAAGTTCCTCATCCTCTGGGTAATACTCCTCATAAAAATGGGGGGAAGCCTCTAAAGTGGAATCCCTGTCCCCCTGTAAGCGTTTTGCAGGAGGAGGAGAATGGGAAGGAGGTCTCCTGTCCCTTGACGTATGGGGTTGAGAGCCCCTTATCACTTGGAGGAATGTCTGAATGGCAGTGGCCATGTCCACTGAAGAGGAAGTAGAGGCAGGAGGCTGCTGCCTCTGTGACAACAGAGGAATAAGAGAGGGGCTGGGATGTGGTAAGTGTAAAGGCTTGGACCCTGGAGTGTAGGTGCCAGGATCCTTGGATCTGTCAGCCTGGCCTCAATAAGAAGTAGGCTGTGATGGAGATATTTTAGAAATCACCATCAATGAGAAACCCTCATTACTAATAACAGTCTAGGCTCATTGTCGATGGGGTAGTAAAGGGAGAGGAAGGAAAATGCCGAAAACCAGCAGTCGTCGACAATCCCAGTGGAAATCGAGGGGTCGTCAATGAAGAGTCCCTTGTATAGGGTTCAACAGAAACTCCTGAAAGTGTGCTGAAAAGTGCCATCAATGATAAAGTAGGGAGCATCATCGATGAAGAAGCGGTTTTGGTAGGCATCGTCAACGGAGGATCATCGGTTACGGAGCTCATTGACGAGAGTCTGTCAGACGACAAGGAGGGCTTCGCCTTGTCTTTTTTATGTTTTTTGTGAGATGTTGTCAACATGGGGTCCTTGGGACAGGTCCCTTTCTCCAGGAGAGCTATTTTTTGTTCCATTAAATGGGTCTCAACTCCTGGCAAGTGCTGGCAGGAGATGATGTCATGTGTGGCTCCCAGGCACCTAACGCAGGCAGAGTGGTTATCGCAGCTGTAAGAGTTTTCTACCACGACCACACCTGCTAAAAAGTGAATTGCTTGAAGAGTCTTCTGACATTCATTGATAGTGGTGGAAATGGAAGAAAAAAACATTCCCAGTTCAATTTCTCGTCGGTGGACTGCTACACAGAGAGAAAAACGCTGCGTGTGAGCTGAAGGTGGCGGGAAAAAGAACTGAGGATGCCTGAGGCCACACACACCTTTATAGTCACAGGATGATGATGTCATTTGTGTAGGCGGCCCCAAGGCAAAGACTGCTAGAAGAAGCTGCCATGCAGAAGAGCGCCCTCTGGTGAGGACCCAAGAGTATTACCCGCTGCAAAAGATGCCCTTGAGGAAGATCAGCTGTTTCTACACTATGTATGCTCATTGGCAGCTCATACGGTGGTTGGCCGCAGAGGTAAGATGAGGGCTGTGCTAGTTGCTGTACTCCTCTGGGTGCTGGACAACAGGGTGGGGGGTGTGGGTAGGTTAGATGTGAGCAGGTGGGTCAGGTGGAAGCATGAGACTGTTGAGGGGGTGGTGGGAACCACTGGACTACAAGGGATTTTACTTAAAACATGTATTAGGAGATGGGGGAACCACTGGCTCACCAGGTACTTCTCTTAAAACATATACTGGAAAATGGAAGGGAACCACTGGACCACCAGGGATTGAAAACATGTACTGGGGGGGACCACTGGACCACCAGGTATTTCACTTAAAACATGTACTGGGAGATGGAGGGGAACCACTAGACCACCAGGAATTTTAAAACATGTACTGGGAGATGGGAGGGGGGACCACTGGACCACCAGGTATTTCACTTAAAACATGTACTGGGAGATGGAGGCGAACCACTGGACCACCAGGGATTTAAAACATGTACTGGAAGATAGAAAAGGGAACCACTGGACTGCCAGGTATTTCATTTAAAACATGTACTGGGAGATGGAGGCGAACCACGGGACCACCAGGGATTTAAAACATGTACTGAGAGATGGAAGGGAACCACTGGACCACCCAAGATTTAAAACATATGCTGGGAGATGGGGGAAACCACTGAACCACCAGGGATTTAACATACAACATGTACCTGGAGATGGGGAGAACCGTGTAAACACCATGGATTTCATTTAACACGCATACTAGTAGTAGGGTTACCAATTGTCCTGATTTGGGCAGCTGTGTCCTGCAAAAAAACATGAAAAGTACTACATGTCCTGACATTATAATAATAAAAAATATTTTCTGACTTTCCTCTAAATGTTGTAAAAAACTATAATACCTTAACTAAAATACCTTAAAATGATAAGAAACACTAGAAAGAACTGAAAAACTACAACACTTAGTCTTGATTCTGATTATTTAAGAAAACAAGTCTATTGCATTGGTCAAGGTTACATAATGTCCTGCAAAAATTATGTTTCGGCAAGAAATGTCCCACTTTGGGCTTCTTAAAAGGTGGTAAACTTAACTAGTAGATGGGGGTAGGAACCACTGATAACCAGGGCTTTAAATTAAACCATGTGCTGGGCTATGGGGGGACAGGCATAGTGTGGGTGGCTGCAGTACAGCTACCCTGCCTTTGGAGATTTAGCGCCTGGATAAGAGCTGGTTTTTGGTAATGGTAAACTGCACCACTTCGGGGGCTGTTTGCCGTCAAAACAAACCACTGAAAATGCCACTGTGCCAGTATGCATGAGGGGTCCCCTCATCTGCATACATGCAGCATTACTGTAGTACCTGGCTGTTGACAGGTTTGGGGGGTGCTCCAGGGGCCTTTGAATATAGCCTCGCTCAGAGCGTTTATTCAAACCCTGGGTTAGTGCCAGCCTGGAGCTAACTTTTGAATATCAAAGCCAATATGTTTTAAACAAATAAAAATACTTTGTCACATTGGTTTATTTCTTAGAGTGGGAAACCATTGAATTAATGATGTTAAAATACCAGAAATTAGTAACTCTAGCTATCTTTCCAATAAGTGAGTGCTAAAAATAATTTTGCTTTTGACTCTAACCAGAAGTGCAACAGATACATACTGTAATATACATTTTTTCTACATTCTTAATAAGAGGATTGAATCCTGTCTAAATATGTAACAGTCTTGTATAAACAGTACCTGGCAAGTGTGGATTCCTAAAAGGAGGGAAGACCCTGTGCATATTTTCATGATTTTGAAAGGTCAGTTAAAAATGATTTCTAGTTTCAAAACTCATATGATAGGATCTGAAGCCAAGAAAGGCCTTCCATAACTCAACCTTACAAGACTTAGCAGTAGTATTTACGAACATACGAATGTGCCAGCAGAAATAGACCAGTGGAGGGTGAAATTAAGTTCCTAATTTGTGGAATTCCATGAAAAAAATATTCTGTGAAATCTTAGGAACGCACTGGTGGATAATTTTGTCAAGCCTGCACTGCAGAAATCCTGTGGAATTGCTACAGTATGAGAAATTCTGCAGAATTTCTAATGGTGGAATGATCATTTTCCCAGAATACTACCATTTAGATACAACAATGTTTAGCTCCTGAACTGTGGCTTTGAAACTCAATACCCAAGTGTTAGAATTCAACTACAGTCTGAGATGGATGTGTACAATGCAAAGAGAACCCAAACCTTGTTTTTTTTTTTGCTATAATCCCCCTACAAATGGGTGTTACCGAAAAGTCTTCCTTGAGCTTGCCTAAATGCTCACTGCCCGGCTGGTGTCCTGCATTTTAGCAGTTTAAATGTATTGCCAGAGAGCGCCTGTATAGCCTCTGTGTACTGTCTCTTTAATAGCTGCCTGGAGTGCAGTCATAAGTAATCTGAGAGGGAGCTCTGCTGAAAGGTGTAACTATTTGCTGAAAATCATTTAGAGTGATAATGATAATGTAGTTTGTCTAACCTGCCTTCTTTGCAGCAAGGACTGTCTTGTTTATCCCCACCATTTGGCCCAGGACTGTGAATTGGACCAATCAGTTCTGGTGGGACCCAAAATGGAGCCGGACTACAGGAGCTGTCTGAAGTCAAAATCTGTAGGAATTGTAGTTTTGGGTTTTGGCGCCTTTTTGCAACTGAAGAGGGAGCTCTTGCTTTGACTGACAGCCAAATCAGCCAACAGAACCTTTTGGATCTGAGGGAAATCCCCAAGGTGCCTGCTGTTTAAGGCAGATCTAATTTGGGAGCTGAAAAGCAAGATGCTTGAGACAGTCGCTGTGGAAAGGCCTGAGTTTGGGCCTGTGTGTCTGCCTGCTGCCCTGAGAGAGGAAAGGGAATTGTTTTCGGACTGAATCCGAGTTGTGTGACTAAAGTAAGCTACTGAAGTGGGCCACGATCAATTTGAAGAAGACCGAAGATTTTGCTGGATGCGATTGGCCTGTCGGGAGCTCCAGCTACCCCTGAGCTCCCGGTGTGTGCAGAGACTTTGCGATTGTGACCGGAGAGCGCTTTGCCTGGTACAGTAGAATTCCTTTACATGTAAATGTGCTGTGAGCTGCTGGTGGGTCTTGAGTTAATTCCCCACTGTGTGAACTGTGTTCTGCTTGCTGGAAGCTGTATCCAGCCCAAAACAGACTGCATCTGAATTTGTCTCCATGTGATCTGGGCCTTGCCAGACTGTCCTAGCCAGACTACCCGCTGCACAGAGAAGCCATCGACGAGAGACCTGCCTGGGGATCAGTCCCCTGCTCCACGCTTGAACAGGAACGATGCCTTGGCAACTCGTGTGGACCCTGCTTCTCCTGGCATTCCAGATCAACCACCTGCAGTCTCGATTTTCATCTAGCCTGTGTCCAGTCTTGGGTATCGTAAGTAAATACCACGGAAGCTCCCTGCAACAACAGCTTAATCTGAGTGTGTCATCTGATTGTCTTGTTGTTTCTTTTCCTTTATGAACTGAGCCCTATGGCTCTGGACTACAATTAGTGTGTACTGTGCATGTTGTGTTTTCCATCACAGGGCACCAACCAGCTGCGACGCCGGCTAACCCCGGGCAACGGTCCTGGCTAGCCCCTCTCTTCTCCACCTGGGTACCCAGAGGTGTGACTGTGTGGGGGGACTCAAAGCTCATGCATAACTGCTTCATTGATACAACCTTTAAGCTAATTAACCTGATTTTGCCCCTCCCTTGTTTAAGTCTCCTGAATAAATCAGATCTAAAGTTTTTCTGCATGTAATCTGACAGTGGTTTCAGTTTGTGCTCAAAGTACTGTACTGTTGCTATTTGCTGTTCATAATCTTGTTTTACAAGGGGTCCCTAGGGTCAGGCCAGAGGAACCAGCCCTGGTGGTAAGTGTAAACAGTGTGGGTGCTTGTGTGGTGTACCAGGGGTATTGTTAAAGTTATTATTGTACAGTGTTTAGGCCACTAGAGGGGAAAGAGGGGGGTTACAGTGTCCCGGAGGGCTGTGCCCATGTTAGCTTGACCACTACCAACCCTGACCTCCGGATGGAGGCACCCGTTTTAGAACTCAGGCCCCTTAACCTGCAAGAGACAGTACACAGCGGCATACAGACACTCTCTGGCAATACATTTAGACTGCTAAAATGCAGGACACCAGCCAGGCAGTGAGAATTTAGGCAAGCTCAAGGAAGACTTTTCGGGAACCCCCATTTGTAGGGGGGTTACATATAGAATTTTAAAAACACCAAAGTGAAACAGACTTGAGAAAATGTGTCACATAAACTATAACAATGAACTTACAATTGTAGGAACTGCAATAGTAATGCACAAGCAATCTCAGTGGAAAAAAAATAACTGATTCTTGTGTGAACCTATTTCAGGTTCTGAAAGGGGGGGCAGGGTATGGAGTGTGAACATAGTGAGTGATCCCTTAAGAAGAAACAATATTACTAAGGTGAGTATTTTTTTTCTTTTAATGCCTGGAATCTCTCACTTAAATGTTCACACTTTATGTAGACTCACTAGCAGTACCTTGGCAGGCATGGTCCAGAAATTATTTTGGAAAAAGGTCCTGCAAGACACTTCAGATGCATACTTTCCACCATCGTTGGGAACACCCTCAAAGCCTTTATTATTTTTAGGTGACACAGAGGCAGACTGAGAAGGCATGCTTCTTTTTTAATGTTTTACCCTTTTAAATTAGTTTTTTTTGGCACAAAATATGACAGGGCTTACACTTCACAAAATTGTGTTGTAGACCTAGACACTTTAAACAAAGCTCATGGCAGTCTGTCCTTGCCGGAGGCTGGAAAAAAATGTGTATAATTTTTTTGTAGGCCCACAATGCTTCTCTGAGATGCCAGTATGACAGAACCTTAAATAATAATAAAAAAAAATGATTCCCAAAAATGCTGTAGTGCAAGAGCCAAATAGTAAAAACAGCTCTTGTACTAAGAAAAACTGTGCCAATGGTCAAATCATGGCTCCTGTAACAGGAACAGATTCATTAGGATGAAGGGCACAGACAGAAATGGAAAGTGAAAGCGCTCCATTCTCTCTGTAAACTGACTAGTATAAAAATAGTAAACCATTGCTAATTTCAAGAAAAGACTGGTTTAGTAGGCAAAGTAGACAGAAATTAAAACAGTGGCCAGCTAGGATATTCTCTGGTTTCTGGGAATCAATTGGGAACCGCAGAAACCGTAATTAACTGAAAAACCTACCTAAGTGCAGGATATAAAGCTACCAACTTTCCGAGGCCTAAAACTGGGACGGTCCATCCTGACCATTACCCCTCTCCCCCGCCACCATGTCACTCCCATGGGTACCACCATAGACAATGCTGCAGACAATCAATTAAATTTTGCTGCTTGTCTCAGCCATGCAGCCCCACAGTAACACTAGTGAAACAATACATCATTCTGCTGCAGCAAGTTCCAAATCATGATTTACAGAAAGTTCATTAGAAGCAAACCTGCGTTAAATTGTGATCAGACATTCGAGCTACATGTATTGTCCCTCCCGACAGTCCCATCCAACCTGCTAACACTCATCTCATTTACTGAGTAAACTTCGCTTTAGTGACTCCCACCACACCAGATTGTTTTCACACACATTTCCCTACAGCTGATCAGGTTCGGGTACCCTAGTTCACTGCTGCCGGTCTTCTCTGTCTGGAGTCCCTCTCAGTTGCTGGCAGGCAGACATTCACATGTGCTTGTCTGTACTACTGCCAAGTCTAGCCTAACAGGAAGGAACATGCTTTACTGTGTTTCCACTGACATGCTTACGGTGCAACACAGGCGCAGGGGTTGAAGTTGCAAACTGCTTTCCAGCCCGAGCAGTGCCACAGTGGTGCTGAAATAACTGTCACTCATGGTTTAGCAGTCAGCAAAAAAAAAAAAAAAAGGGACAAAACTGGGACAACTATGTAAAAACCAGGATGAAAGTGACATTTTGCAAAACCTGTGGGGACACTAGGACATGCTGCCTAAAATAGGGACTGTCCTGGGAAAATAGGGACTGTTGGTAGCTTTAGCAGAGTAATAAAAAAAATAAGAAACACTTTTTAAATAAACTACAAAATACGAAATTCAACTGGAGAACCAGCCAAAACTGGAATTCACTCTTGGGTGACTACTCTTTTCAGGCAGAAAAAAAGATCTGAGCAATGGCCAGAGTGGAGCACAGGTACAGAGTTTGAATTTGCATTCTAAATGTTCTAATCTCGGAGGTATCACTGTCAGTCAAGATGACTACATAAGGTGTAAACATTTAAGTGAGGGATTCCGAGGGTTAGGAAAGGCAGCATTAATAAGGTACTCAAAATACGGGAAATATGATGTAAACAGACTTTACGCATGTCCCAAATTCTAATGATGTTAAAAATGTAAAAAATAAGATCAGTGTTCCATATAAAGTATTAAATTCTCTTAGAAAAAAATGTTTATTACTGTTTTTAAAGACAACCACCAAATTAATGACATTGTTTCAGCTGTATAATATTATTTTATATCTATTTTATTTCTCCTTGACTAGACCCAGTCACCCCACCTCTGGTCCTTTTACAACTCTCCTCCAGCCTCATCTGCCACTAAGCACACTCTTCTATCAGTTCTCACAGTTGTTCCCTCCATGATAGGGGTCTTCAGGAGGGGCTGTCCTCCCACCAGCTACTTCATCAGGATCCATGGCAGGTGGTGGGTGTTAGAGGCTGTGGCCTGAGCATACTTGCAGCAGACAGCTTTCAGATGGCACCTGGCTGCTTTTATCTTGCTGAAGTACTGGTATCCTACCACTCTGTGGCGTGAGGTCTCACCCCTGGGGCCTCACCAACATAATGCTTCCCCTGTAGCTGGAAGTTGAAACTTTCAGTGCCCTACGGCAGGGGTCGCTGATGCTGTAGACACATGGTGTAGACACACCCGATCATGGATGCACTGCTACTGGCAGCACTCCATGATCACTGTCTGCCCATTCACCAGCATCTCGGGCTCAATCCAGAACCCAGATTGACAGCAAGGGAGTGTGACTTACTACACACTTGGTTACTGGGTGACCACGGGTAAACACTTTTTAGACTATGCAGAGGCATTTATTGCTAAGACATAATATTTTAAAATTTAAGTGCAAAGTTTGAAAAAAGTGATCTTTTGAGAATGTATCCAAGAAGTTTCTCAGCTCTGCCTCTGTAGCTTGGGGGAGTGCTCTGAATTTGGAAATATCACCTTAGTGCTGCTGTACCCTCACCACCCATTCTTAAAATAATAAAATTTAAAACAGATAAAAGTACATGGGCCTCCTCTAGTCAGAGAAAAGCCATTATGCTCGAGTCATGAAATACTGATTTTACTCAGGGGCCTTAATTGGCTGAACTATCATAGCTCAGTTGGTTAAGAGCTAAAGTATGGATTGCTGAGGTCCTGGGTTCAAATCCCAGTGAGAGTCACACTTTTCCTTTCAATTCTACAATTGGATTTCTAAATTTGCCTCGCAGTGAGAAGTTATTTGAGTCTGTAAAAAGACTTCCTGGTTGCTCATTGCAACATCAGAAAGCAATGTATGTGTGATTCACACATGGGGAAACCCAGGGGCCTTAATTGACTGAACTCTCATAGCTCAGTTGGTTAAGAGCTAAAGCACAGATTGCTAAGGTCCTGGGTTCAAATCCCAGTGAGAGTCACACTTTTCCTTTCATTTCTACAATTGGATTTCTAACTTTATCAGTGAGACAAAATGAGCAAGGAATAAAATAAATAGTAAATACAAGCCATTTGAAAAGAGGTTCTCCTAGTCCGTGCCTATGGCAAATATCTTTTGTAAACTGGGTCCCTTGAGTTTGTTCAGTGTTTAGAACACTATGTTTGCATTACATTGACAATTTCCAGCAAGTCTACCTCAGGACCATGTGGTCAAACATTTCATAACACTTGCCTTTGGCTCCAACATGTTTGGCATTGATACTCCTCTGTCCATTCTTGTCATAGGCACGTGACCATCTGGAATGGACTGCATTAAAGAATACATTATGAGTACAAATGTTATTCACATGCTTTTAGACAGTGTTGACAACAGGCTTGGCAGTACAAACATGCAACTTATTTGCCCTTCTGCTGGACAGCTTCACCTATGATGGTTTAAAGGGGAACTGTCAGCTCCCCAGGAGCAAAGGCATGGAGCCTTTAGGTCCCGATTAGCAAAAATGCAGCATGTGTTAATTTTTTAAATAACTTACTGCTCTGGAATCTTTATTTTTATCTGGCTGATCCTGTGACCCCCCCCCCACCATTATGTTCCCAGATTTCCCTGCAGCCTGTCTTCTGATGACACAACTAATGGGCTAAGTCGTGGGTAGCTCTTATGTGCCAATATATGCCTTAGGGAATAATTAAAACAAATACAGTGTGTGGTTGCACTTCTAATTCCAGTACCGACTGACTGCGCAAAGTGTTACATCAGTCAGCTGTACCAGCATTAGCTGCACAGATGCATGCTGTATCTGTTTTAATCATTCCATAAGACATATAATGGCACACAGGAGGTTCCCCTCAGCAGCCCATTGGATGCGTCATCAGAGAGCTAACTTGCTGAGGTCCTAAGGAAAATAATAGCTAGAGAAAGTGCAAAAATCAACCAGATTATTTAGATTCCAGAACAGTATGATTAAAAAATTCACATGTTGCATTTTTGCTAATTGGGACTCAATGGTTATGTGTCTGCTCCTGTGGAACTGACAGTTCCCATTTAAATCTTGCAGGGTAATATACAAATCACAGAGTTTCTTTCATAGCAATGCCACAAGTTTTTCAGATGTCATGCCTACACCCCTCCTCCCACATACATATTTCAACCAATTAACACATAATGTACCCTTTAATTACAGAAAAGTTAAATCACATCATGACTGAAGTAACTGAATGTGAATAACAGTAGTTTCATAGATGACTGCTGCCTTTCAGATATGCTTCATTTTGAGTTGTGACTGTGAAATGCAAGACTAAGAAAAAAGGGTATGAGGGTAATTTCCTTTATAATGCCTGACAAAAGAGCTATAGGATTAGGTTTCATAATTGCTCACTCCATTGCAGACATTGGTTTGTTCTGCCATGTGGTGCTATTAAAGGACATTGTCAACCCCCCCTTAGGCTTCAAAGTGTCTCCAGGTTAAAGCACATATATTACGACTGGCCACATTCTGAAAAGATTGCTGATGTAGCTGGAAGTTTGATTCTGATTTTTTTTTTAAACTAAAAACCAGACTGCCCACCATAACTGGCATTACTACACAAAAACGTGTTTGTTTACAGTCCTTGATCAACTCTCACTACATTTATCCTGGATATGGGAACATTCCCAACACAGTCTCGGCATTCATGATGCATTAAGAGGAACAGAGACACTTTTGCATCTTGAGTGGCTGCACTGTTTAGGGGTGTGCCTAATGTTCATGAAGTATGCAGTAAGAGTAAATAAAGGATTTAAAACAAAACAAGGGTGAGTATAATTACACCACTACCATGCATTTAATTTCTACTAAGAAAGGAAGAAAATAAAACAATCAGCAACATAAAGGAATTTTAGAGAAGACAAGCAATCATAAAAAGAACAGTTACATACTTACCGTAACAGCAGACCTTCAAGAGATTCTCTTCCCTTAGGCCACACCTTTGGAACATCAGCCAACAGGCTTTAGCACCACATGGAAAGTTTTTGCGTCAGCATGTATATAACCACCCATGTCAACGTCATGTGTCAGCATGTATATAACTGTGGGCAGCCCTATCCCTCCTTAGTTCCCTGCTGGAGATTAGACTCAGAGAGCTGTCATGTCTGTGGAACCAGGCTAGTATACCAGCACCAGGCAGACAAAGCAAGAGAAGGTGCTGGATGAACCACCATGTCAAAGACCAAATGATAAATTCATTATATCACCTTAGGGGGAAGGAGGGAGGGTCGCATGGCCTAAGGGAAGAGAATAACTCAAAGATCTACTGTTACAGTAAGTATGTAACTGTTCTATCTTCTTTAAGGATATCTCTTCCCTTAAGCCACACCTTTAGAATGAGTCCCAAGCAGTATCAAAAGGAAAATGAGAGGCTGGCAGAGTCTGAATCAAGACAGGAGGCCTTGTAATACAACAGACCAAAATCAGCACATCTGTGAAATGCTATATCCAGACTGTAATGTTTAGTGATCGTGTGGACAGTACTCCAAGTGGCTGTAGCACAAACGGCAGAAGCAGAGACGTTTTTGGAAAAGGCAACAAAAGTGGCCATGCCTCTTGTGGAGTGGCTACAAACAACACCAGGAAGTTCCTTACCATACTTCCTATAACAGAACGTAATACAATGTGCCAGGCATTTGGAGAGGCACTGTATGGACCCAGGAGCACATTCTTTCTCAGGGGCAAATGAAGCAAAAAGCTGTAGTTGATGTTCACTTCCACAGAAGGTCTGAGAAGGCTAATTGACAGCAGGAAAAGAACTAAGGAAGGATAGGGCCGCCCACAGTTATATACATGCTGACACATGACATCGACATGGTGGCTCCAGCTAGCAAAAGTTTCCACGTGGTCCCAGTGCCTGGCAGGTAATGTTCCAGAGGTGTGGCCTAAGGGGAAAGAGATATCCTCAAAGAAAATTGTGGATTTTCAACTAGAAATAATATAGAAACATAGAATTTGCCGGCAGATAAGGGCTGCTTGGCCCCACTTAGTCTACCCATTTTTCCCTACTTATGGTATCACAGCAGATCCTACTTGATCTCTGGTCCATTCACCCCCCTTCCCTTTCCCTAAGATTCCCTTATGCCTGTCTCATGCATTCTTAAACCCTACCACTGTTCTCACCCCCAGCACCTCCACTGGAAGACTGTTCCAGGAATCTACCACTTTTTCTGTGAAGAAGTACCTCCTCACATCTCTCCTGAGTCTACCCCCTTTCAGCTACTTATCACACCCCCTTGTCCATGGGCACCTTTTTACTGAAAAACACTTCCCTCTTGTACCTTGTTTACCACCATCAGGTATTTAAAAGGCCTCTATCATATACCTCATCTCTCTCCTCTCTTCCACGATGTACAGATTCAGATTCTTTAATCTCTCCTAGTAGGGCTTCTGAAGCAGACCTTGCACCACTTTAGTTTCCCTCCTCTGAACTGCTTCTTTTGTGTCTATGCCCTTTCTGAGCTGTGGTCTCCAGAACTGGACACAGTACTCTAAATGAAGTCTTACCAGTAATATATACAGAGGCAGCACCACCTCCCTCTTTTGCTGATGATACCCTCCTTATGCACTCCAGCATTCCACTTGCCCTCCCAACTGCCTTATCGCACTGCCTGGCCACCTTTATGTCATTAGATATGATCGCCCCCAGGTCTCTTTCCTGCTTGGTGGTCATCAGTACCACCTCCTACATTTTTTACTCCACCCCTGGGTTTCTGTGCCCCAAGTGCATTATTTTGCACTTTTTCATATTGAAACCCAGTTGCCATATGCTTGACCATTGCTCGAGTTTTCTAGAGTTGCTGCTCATCCTTTCTGCACATACATCTGCCTGGAGTGTCCACCCTACTGCAGAGTTTGGTGTCATCCACAAAGGGACAGACCTGCCCTTCCCTTCCAGCTCTCTGTAATGTCACTTATAAAGACATTAAAGAGGACTGATCCCAGCACTGATCCCTAAGGCAAGGGCCATATTAAAGAGCTGTGATTTGCTCTGTGGTTTAGTGGCTAGGTGAGAATTGTCTGGCTTGGTCCTCTGAGCAAGGTGATAATTGAAGATGGGGTAGCAGGAAGTAAGGGCCGAGGCCTTATGTTCAAACCTACCTAAGCTTCTCATTGCATGTGCATCACATCGGATGAGTGCCAAAGAGGCAGAGTGGAGGACCTGAGTTAGGGGTGTCTGCAGAGAAACCGCAGAGATCTAAAGGGGACTCTGGAGGTTAGTACAGGTACCTGATAGGTATTAGGCAGGTCATGTAAAGGGAACCTAAGAATTCCTTATCTGTAGGGTTACCACCTGTCTCTACTTTCGCAGGACAGTCCTGATTTGGGCAGCTGTGTCCTGCGAAAAAACATGAAAAATACTAAATGTCCTGACATTATAGTACAAAAGAATATTTTCAGACTTTCCTCTAAATGTGGCAAAAACTATAGTACCTTAACTAAAATACTTTAAAATGATTAGAAACACTAGGGAACATATAAAAAACAGCAACACTTAGTCTTAATTCTGATTATTTAGAGAAAAAATCTGTTGTGTTGGTTGAGGTTACATATTGTCCTGCGAAAAATCATGTTTCAGTAAGAAATGTCCCACTTTGGGCTTCTTAAAAAGGTGGTAACCCTACCTATCTGGGGTAGCCCAACATAGTACATTTTGAAGGTGAATCTGTATTAAGGTAAAGGGATGAACACCTTATCCAACAACCTATCTCTGGCTAACTAGCTAGCAAGGGTAAGGTTACAATGGAAGCATCCAAAGGTGTGTCAGACAGATAACTGTGTAAAGCAGTACCTTTGGCAAAGCTCCCTATATAACGGTAGGTCAGTTTGGGTCTAAGTTAAAGGGTACTAGGCAGGTAGAAGGAAGAAGGTAATACTGGCAGTCCAGCAGTTACTTTGTATAGGTTGACAGCTGACAGTATGGAACAAAAGTAGAGAGGGGGGGTGGTCAGCTGCAGAGACTGTGGGGTGCTCATCTCCAGGGCTGTGCTCTGGAAGAGGAGACACTGCCCCATATGTAGGACCTTTGGGGAGCTCCATGGTCAGCTGTTAGCAGCAAGACAGGAGATATCTCAGCTGTGACACAAGCAGAGCAGGTGTCCACATGACAGCCCAACTCCCCCAGAGGCCCAGTGGCCTGAGAGGCTGGAGGGTAGTGGGGAGAGGAAAGAGAGGAAGGGATAGTCATAAGATGGTCAACCAAACCTATGAAATTCTATCAGCAATGGCTTTGCACCCCTGAAGGAGTCAACGGTGCCTGACTCTGTTAGGGGGTACTCTGAGTCAGTTGAGAACAGAGGGCAGGACAATCTGGTGGCACCCTTGGATGAGAGCAAGAGGAAGTTAGCAAGAAGCATCTTAATCGTAGGGGACTCAGTGATTAGAGGGGTGGATAAGGTGACAGGCGGAAGGGGAAAGGGAAGGGGACTGGTCAGATGCCTTCCTGGAACACTGGTCATCTGGGATATGGACAGGATAGAGAGGACAGTAGAGGAGGGTGTGGGAAGCTGGGAGTGCTAGTACACTTGAGTACCAGTGGTATAGCAAACCACCTCAAGTAAATTTTTTTAAGGAAAAGATCATTCATGCAACTGCAAGTGACTTACTTATAGGGTCCTGGAAAATGTCACCACTGTCCTGCAGACTCCCAGAGTGTGTAAGAGAGTCTGGACTGGCTGGACCAGCCGACATACATGGTTAACATACCACATTGCGGAAAGGGGAGTGATGTCACGAGTGACATCTCACTATGGGACCACCTCCTATCTCTGCTTCCATTGCTGCAGCAGAAGTAAAATGTAAACAGTGCATATGGGTTTCTGAGTACGTCACTCTACTTAAAGATCTTTTCCTCTAAAAAAAAAGATGTTTCTCGGGACAGCTTGTTTTAAGCAGTATCATTTACAGAAGTCATTGGGAGAAGACTATTCCAGGTTACTGTATAATGAGGAAAGAGTGCAGGGACAGTGCTATTCCATCAGCAAAGTGGATGGCTTTGCAAGGTATGCACACTCCTGTTTCTTTCAAAGTTACCCACATGTTACTACAACACATTGCTATTTTGTACATTTTAAACATAATATAATGCACTATATGGAATTTTTCTCTATTTTTAGAATTTAAGAGAATAAACCAATAACCAGATAAAGAGTTTTGGAAAAGACATACAAGTGGGAAACTGTATTTGTAAATGGGTGAAGTGTTTAAGAAGCCGTAAATGGTGATACTAATTTTGTTATTTGTTCATTTATATAACACTGAGCATGAAAGTTAACTGCTGTGGCCCAAGTTAGACTAGTATTTTCATTTAAGGATTTATAAATACATATTAATCTATCACAAAGGTAATACTGTGGTGGTGGTCACAGGGATTGCAGATATATTTTATTATGAAAAGCTAAGCAGTGGCAGGGATAATTCACGTTGGTGAAGGTGCCGCAGCACTGTGTGTAGGTTGTTCTTGGGAGTACAGAGGTGCACTGATGCATTCATACTGAACTATACTTATTGTAAATCTTGCTGGCATCCTTAACAGATTTTGAGCACAGTGGGCCTGATGAAGTGGCAGTTGCCATGAAACATAACCCAGCACTTTTTCTGAGTGAATTTGAAAAACAAAAGAATGATGAACAAGTTTCTGATGTGGTGTGATGCCTTGTATTTGGATAACCCAAGATACAGTTTCTCATTTCTTCAAAAGAAGACGGGCAGCCTAGACCCCCAACCCCCACCCAAGAAAGACAGGCTTCACCTAATAAGAGAGGGAAGCAGTGCGCTGGGGCAGACGTTTGATGTCCACATTGGCAGACAGTTAAACTGTGGGGGAGGCTGAGGCTAGGGAAACCACTGAGAAGGGAAAGGAAGTGGGGGACCTAGCTATGGATCCCCCTGAACTGGGTTTTAGATACGCTAGAGAGAAGCAGCAAGGCACAAGTTCACAAAAGGGTAGGGAAAGATGCTGGAGATGGGGGGTCACTAAGCCTGCAAAAAATGAGAAAAACAAGAAATTAAAGAGGCTGGGGGAAATGAAGAGGGGATCTAGAAAAAATTAAAGTGATTTGGATAAAAGATTGAACATGGTTTGCCTTAATGCCAGGAGCCTAAGAAACATAATCAGTAAGCTCCAGATGATGGTAACAGACGCAGGGAGGGACCTCATAGCCATTATGGAGACTTGAGCTGCAGAAAATAATGATTGGGACCTGATAGTTCTAGGCTACACCATATATGGACAAGTTATGTGAAAAGGCAAGTGAGGAGGTGTAGCCCTCTACGTCAGTGCTAGCACTGAGGTAGTGGAGGATGGATCCCTTGGGTCGGAACTGGGGAAGTAGAATCCCTGTGGGTTCAGCTTACTGAAGCATTAGGTAAGAAACTGTATATGGAGGTGCTCTGTAGACCATCACAGTGGGTGGATGAAAGTAATAGTGACAAAAGGACTGAAGTAGAGTGGGGGATTACAAAGTGGGAGGTGGTACTATTGGGGGATTTCAACCTGCCAAACACTGATTAGGACATTCCAGCAGCTAGAGGCACCAGACATCAGGACCTGCTAGACACACTGATAGACTGCATGCTGCTGCAGCTGGTCATAAACCCACAAGGCAGGCTTCCAGTCTCAGCGTGGTGTGCACCAACTCAGAAAGGGTAGGTGCAGTGTGGGCTGGGGAGCCACTGGGGTCCAGCGACCATAACACCTTATGGTCCAAGCTGGCACTTGTACCTGTAAGTCCTCATCAAAGTCTGAATTTCTGGATTTCAGAAGTTCAGACTTCAACAACATGAGGGAATTAGTCCAGGACAGGTTAACTAGAGTTGACAGAATCAGGGGAGTGGAGAAAAGATGGGGAGAAATAAAAGTAGCCATTCTTGAGCAACCAAATCATGCTTCAGAACAGTTGCCACGAGAAACTGGTATAAAGAGACCAATATGCTTCTCTGAAAAGGTCAGGGCGGCAATGAGGACCAAACAGAGGGCCTGATCAGGTACTAGGAGAAGCAGGGGCATGAAGAATGAGAGGAGCATCAAAGTAAGAACTAGAAAGGCCAAGACGGCAATCAGGTACGCCAAAGCACAGACAGAGCTGCATACTGCGGAGGGTGTCAAGGGTGGGGAAAGACAGTTTTTCAGGTATATAAGGGTAAAAAGAAAGATGAGAGTGGGAATTGCAAGGCTAACAGTGAGAGGAGGGTAAGAGAGGAGGATGAGCAGCCATTATGAAAACTACTTTCGCTTAATATTCTCAAGGGAGGACAGCGGGCCTTTGTCAGATAGCAGCATAAAGGTTGCTGAAAAGGTGATTAGGGAAATGAAGCAGTGGGTATTTAGTAGTGAAAGGGTCAGAAAAGACCTAGCAGCCCTGCAGATATATGGATACATATAAGGTGATGGCAGATAAGGACCATGTAGCCCATCTAGTTTGTCCCTTACATAAGGCCCTAGGCCAGAAAGGATGCATTGGAGGATGCATAGGGAATTAGCATCAGAATTTGCTGAACCCCTGCTATGTCTATTCAACAGATCTATTCAGACAACTGAGTACTGGATGGGAAGGGTTTAGCTAGGCACTTCCTCTGAGGAAAAGGACCCAGGAATCATCATAACTAACTCCCTTAATCTAGCCACTGTAACAAGGCCTACAGTATGGCAAACAGGATGCTGGGGTGCATCAACAGCGGGAGGAAAGAGGTACTACTGACTCTCTCTAGATCACTGGTGAGGTCACACCTTGAATACAGTGCTCAGTTCTGGACTTCTCATCTAAGCAAAGACAAGTACAGGCTGAAGATGGTGTAGTGTAGGATGACCAAAATGATACAGGGTCAGCAGGGCAGATCCTATGAGGATCGGCTTAGGGCACTGAACGTGTACTCGCTTGAGGCCAGACAAAAGCGGTGAGATATGATAGAGACCTTCAAGTTCCTGAAAGGAATGAATAAGGTCAACTGCGAAGAACTATTCAACAGGAGTAGTGACTCTAGAACACACAGCCATGAATGGAAGCTGGCAGAGGGAGGTTTAGGAGGGATGTGAGAAAGTGTTATTTTACAGAAAGAGTGGTTGAGCCACAGAACAGTCTGCTAGTGGAGGTGGTGGGCACCAAAACCAGTAATGGTTTCAGACAGGGATGGAACAGAGTTAAGGCCTTAGTTGTTACTCAGTGGGGTAGTAGTAAGGCAGGGAGCAAGGAGGTGGGCTGTGTAGACAAAACTCTGTATTGACAAAACGTTTTGGGATACGATAGGGTGTACAGGCTGACTGGACAGATCACTGATCCTTTTCTGCCATCGTTTTTTATGTTTCTATGTAGAGGGACAAATGCTCCCTAGGATTCAGTGTGGAGGTGGGGAGATTTCAATGCCACTTTGGGGTCACCGGGGTGTACAGAAAGACTGAGTAGCATCCCTGCAGGTACTACCCAACGTTCTCTCATGTAGGCTTTACCACCGCCCTCCCATAATGTTACCCTTGCTTGGCATCATGTGGTCAACATTAATGCCAAGTCACTCCATCTTCCACTGAAGGGGGCACTTGTACAGTGCAGTGTGTGATCCCCAGTGTGAATATGCTGCCTCCACAGGAAACCTAGATTTTACTGATCCAGTGTGGCAGTCAGGCTAGGAAATGCCCCCCAGGTTATGTGCTGCACCCTTCCAGCATCACTGGGCTATTCTTACATCATTATTTATATTAAAACTCTTTTCTGTGTAATTTGTAAAACAAAAGAAAACAGAGAATGTCTCTCAGAGGGCGCATACTGTTATCTGGCATACTGTACTTCTTCAAAAGGACAAAATATATTGGAGAAGAAGGAGCATAATGTCACACCAGCTCTTGAGCTGGTATAATATCTGCAATCAAAAGGCCCCTGCATAGCCCTTTGGGGTTTTTGGAAACTGGGATAGCATTATACCTTTTTTCTTTCTCCCACACTAGGACCACTGCATCATCTGAGACTGCTGTCCAGAGAGTACCCCAGTCTGTCATAAGTAACTGAGTGAATCCTACATTTGCAAATAGAGCCCTCAGGGAATTTTCCCTAGAACAGAGTGCAATTTTACCTAAACGGCAGTTTAAAATGATAAGCTTGGCGGTTGCTTTTCTTTAGTATTACCAGACATTTCTAACCACGATGTTGGCCAGTAGTTTCACCACAGCATCTTCACACATAAAGTGTCAACAATTCATAACAGCAAATGAACATGCATATTCCAATGTGCTCAATGTTACTAAAATATTCAGACAGCGAACTTTCAAAACATGTTTCTGGTACATAACAGCACACTTTCTGTTAGCTATTTAGTTTCATTTAAAATGTTTTAAGCAATGTCTTCATAAAATGCTGTTTAATTAATGACATATTGTAAGTGATTTCAAAGTTGCCTACAGATTAATTCCTGTTCAAGTGGAGCTAATGTTGTTTAAGGGAGAAAGTGAAGACATACCTGGAAATCTGAAAGACAAAAATAAGGAAAAAAAATTAGGGGGGAATAAGTTCAATTGAATTGTTTAATATGCTGCACTATGGAATGATGTAATACAGTATTCAGCCTTCTGTTGACAGATACACATTCTGTTTCATATAATAAATGTCCTGTTCAGAAACAAGGAATTTCATTTTATGAGCCCCACAATGCCAAATCAAAAGTAAATATGACTGAAACATCCCATCTTAGAAACTTACTAGTCTGTATATGAAGAGGGATCAGAAGTATTTTGAAATCAATTGGCGTTCAGGCCTTAAAAAAATTATTTTTGTTTATTTTAAGGGTTCCATAGCTCTCGTACACAATATTCCTGTTGTCCAGTGCCAGCACTGCAGTCCCCTATTTCACATAATAAATGCCACTTGCCTCCTACAAAGGATATACTTGGAAGCAAGACTTCATGTCTCTGTATACCTGTCCTTGGTATAACTATTCAAATAAATACAATACTAAGAAACTCTGTCAAGTAACTGACTAAAGCAAATTTTCTGATTTCTAGCAAAAAATACACCATTGGCATTAGCAGCACACAGCTGCACAACCATCTCCCAAATTTTGAATTTCTGGAGCTTCTGTTCTGGAGTATCAGTGTCAGTGGCTCAGTAGGTAGCACACTCGCCTCTGAGGCCGGGAGATCAGAGGGCTGTGGGTTCAGTTCCCACATCTGGCACTTGGGTTAATATTCCAGTACTGACACTGTAGTGCAGCATGAGAGGGATGCTGCACTTCTGAGGTGCCGTCTTTCAGATGAGACATTAAACCGAGGTCCCATCTGCCTGGATTGGTGGTAGTTCAGGTGGATGGTAAAGATCCATAGCGCCCTTCGAAAGAGTAGGGGAATCTCCCGGTGTCCTGGCCAAATTTCCCTCATTCACTAAAAATACCACCAACAGCTTAATCTGGTTCAAGGTCAGTTGGCATTCATCTGTATCCCCCTCCCCCCGGGTCGTGCCTGAAAATAGGCAGGATTTGTCTAGTGCACTTACCCGGTCAACAAAAAATAAATAAATAATAATATTACTGAGGATATTTGCATGAAAACAAGCTCTGATGTTATCTGGTTCTGCTGCTTATGTTGCTGTAAAGTCACAGTCCTCTGCTTGTAAACTCAGAATCATTTCCATAGCAACAGGTGTAATATCACAGCAGAGGATTATGACTTCAAGGCGGGAAAAGGATGAAGTCTGAGGGACAAAGAGCTTGTTTTCTTGAAAACGTCTTTAATAATAAAGAATGGCATGTCCTAAAATGTATATTTGTTCGGAATGTTAGGAGATTTGAGTACTACTGAGACAGTGTTATGCAGAAAACTGGAAACTTACTTTAAATTTCAATGGACATGAATACCAACAAATCATTTTTCTAACAGCTTTCTGCAGCATTAACAATTTGCACTACTATAGTATCTGGCACAACAGTACAGTGTTAGACAGATGTATGAGCAAAGTAAGCACTAGAAGCTCCCCGTGGATAGATTAGGTACAATGCTCAATTAAAAGCAGCAGCAGAAGCAACAGTAAGTAAATAAGTAAACTGCATTTATTGAGCACCCATTCTCTGGGGCACAGGGCATTGTACAAAGGTCAGGTAAAAAGACAATTCAAAAATGAAGTTCATAATAAGTATAGCTCACCACTAAAACACAGGTTTAAATAAAATTAAATAAGCACAGAAATATTGATAAACTACTAATAAAATACATTCTGAAACCAGCCAGGGTAGCAGGTTCCAAATGCAAAAGGACAGAGCGTGCACTGTCCATAGAATGTGCGTGCACAAAACTACTGTATTTGCATATTTGTCACAATATAACTGATTTGTAAGTGAAACAAACTTGGTTTACTCTTCAGAAAGAGCCCAAACATTAATGGGGTCTTGCTGTTACCCAATTTAAAGTTGTCATGACTGTATTTCAGGGAGGTAAAGCAGTTTGCTTAATGTGTGTCTTACATTGGTGTCAAACTAAATAAGTCAATTCTTAACTCAAAATCCTTTATCTTTCATGTACTTCGATTCCCATGATTACTAGTTATTGAAGACTATAAGTATCCAGGAAAACCTTTTATAGAGGGGTTCTGATCATCATAAGAAAGAAAGAAAAATCACAGTTGGTATCTGTGGAACTTAATTACACAACATTCTAAAAATACTGAAGTTTAAGCCAAATACCAAGTGTGCAGGGGGGAACTATGGCAGTGGCTTACAAACTGCTGCACTGAACATAGGTAGTCTGCTTCCTAAGATTGCACAATTCCAGGCTTGGACACCCTTGCACTGCCCTGACATTATCTGTCTCTCGGAGACATGGCTAACTCCCAGGACAAAGAACAATGAAATTGCATTGTTAGGGTATCAAGCCTTCAGATAAGACAGGGAAGGCAAAAGGGGTGGTGGCTGTCTCATATATCTCAGGGATACACTGCAAGGGACTGTACTACTCATAACCGGCGGCGCTGAGGACCACAAACTACTAGTGGTTAAACTCCTTTTTGGCAACCACAACAAATCTCTAGTTATTGCATCTGTCTGCCTCTCACCTAGGAAGGCCAAAGTGGGACTAGGCAAAACCTCATGGAAGCCAATGCTAGCATTAAAAAGAATAGCGAACCCATTTTCACTGCAGACTTCAATATAAACTGGTTCAGTAAGGAGTCGACCCCTCAGAAGGACCTTGTGTCTAGTTCATACCTCACGTAAGTAGTAACTGAACCCATTAGGATGAACTACAAATCGGGTTAACACACTGTTAGACTGGATCCTTTCCACTTTCCCCACTAGAATCTCTGAGGTCACTGTGCTATCCGACACCTTGAGTGACCACTCACCGATCGTATGCAGGTGGTCTAATAAATACAAAATAGTTCCCCTGATTGTTGTTGAAAGCAGAGTTCTGAAGAAAGGCCAGCTAGGTTATCTTAATATAGCACTATCCCAGATTGACTGGACCCCCCTTGATGAGCAGCAGGATGTTGACCTTGCGGTGAAGTGCCTCGTATACGATTTCAATATGGTCTGTGACAAATTTGCCCCCGTCAGAAAAAGGAAAACACATGGCTCCATTAAATGGTGGATTACTGGTGACCCCCTGGAACATATGAGGGACAGGGACAACCTTTGGAGTAGGGTCAGGACCACGGGCAATAAAAATGATCAGAATTACAGGGCTTCCAAGAACAGATGTACACAACTAATCAGGCTTGCTAAAGCTAAGTTCTGCAGGGATCAGTTAGAAAGGAACTGGGGTGACAGGAGGAGATTCTGGAAGAACATTAAGGATCTCCTAGGGAAGGACGACAAGAAACACCCCACAATGCTAAACATCAACGGTAACAATTCCATGGATCCATACTCTATAGCTGAGTCATTCAATACAGCCTTCACGGACCTAAGCTCTGTAACTCCTACCTAACTACCTTAAGGCTACCGAACCGCACCTAAACAGCCATACAACTGAGAATAAGCATCCTAACTTTCATTTCAAGCATGTTACAGTCAAAGAGGCAATGATGTATGTAAAAAAGGTCCTGGGCAAAACCAGGATAGGAAGAGACAACATAGATATGAAACTGGTTGCCATTGCCCTTGAGGAACTTATTGTCCCCATCTCAAAAATTTTCAACAAATCACTCACCCTAGCCAAATTTCCCTCAGTCTGGAAGCAAACCCTGGTGACCCCTGTTCTCTACAGTGGGGACAGGTTCTGCATTTACAAAAGAAGAAAAAGGCCGCTCAGAAGAGAGAGAGAGAGAGAGAGAGAGAGAGAGAGAGAGAGAAGCTGGAGTCATGCAACAAGCAGCATAGCAAAACAAAAGAACAAAAGCGGGCTCACATGGCTTACGGGAAGAATAAAAAGTCCCCACACTAGGACACAATAAAAAAGGGCTTTATTAATACAAAAATGCCCCAAAAAGTACAATACAAAAAGCACAAATAAGTGAAGCAGCACCCCCAAATAACGTTTCACACCGCCCTGGCGCTTTTGCAAGATGTCTTGAACAAGCACCAGGGTGGCATGAAACGTTGACCATATTATTTGGGGGTGCTACTTCATTTATTTCTGTCTCAGTACTATGCCTCTTATGAAAACCAGACTGGAGAGGAATGTAGATATTATGGATGGTCAAATGGTCCTCCAGCTGGATTGCCACTACCTTCTTAATAACCTTCCCAATAAAGGGAAGGTTAGAGATTGGTCTGTAGTTGGCAAAAACATCTGGGTACAAAGACGCTTTCTTCAAAAGGGGAGTTACCACTGCTTCCTTCAAGGAGCTAGGAAACTCACCCAATTCTAAGGAGCATCAGATTATTTGAGCCAAAAATGGGCCCACAATCTCAACACAACCCAAAATCAGGGAGGTTGGATCCGGATCTAAACTACAGCACATAGGGCGCATCCCCTGGACAATCCGCATAACATCCTCGAACTTCGGCTGGTCAAAGGAACTCCAGAAGGCCCGGGGTACCATGACTGAGCACTGACGAACAGCGTCCCCCATAGAGTGTGTCAGTCGGATGTCTGATCTCATGTTGGCCACCTTATTTGTAAAGAATTGAGCGATCTCATCACACTTCTCTTGTGAAAAGGCTCAACGGAGCTGGAGACAGGCTGGGTTGCACAGCCTGTCCACAGTTCTGAAAAGCTGAGCCGGTCGATTCTGAGCGACAGCGATCTACCTGGACAGGAATTCTGCCTTCTTACGGGAGATCTCTGATTGGTAGAGCTGATAATGCACCTCCAAACTAAGAAGAAATACTCTTCACTAACTATCTCCAACAACAAGATGGCCCCATTTGAACAGGTGCATTCTTTCAAGTACTTTGGGGTCACAAATTATAACACCCTCTCCTTCACGCAACACATATACATGGTGGTGAAGGCCACTAACACCAAACTAGGAGTTCTATATACGCAAGGGAAAAACCTCAGACCCACTGCTCATCGTCTCCAGTTCAATACTGTCTATAATTGACTATGGACTGGTGGTTTATGGTGCAGCCACAGACACTGCACTTAAGCGGATAATTATAGCCCTAAACAAGGCATGCAGGCTTACCCTTGGGGCTGACAGATACACTCATACTTGTGCACTGTATGAACAAACCAATTGGTCAACCCTGGGTAACAGAATAAAGTTCCAAACATCCCTCCTTGGGAAGAAGGTCTTCTGCATCTTTAAAATTTTTCTAGTGGCACACCCCAGTTATGATACCAGAGGTAAAGCACAGAGTACACTCAGTGTCCCTTTCCAAAGAACAGCACTTGGACAATGATCGTTCTCCTACAGGGCCCCTCTTTGGCTAAATGAGGTTCCAGCAGTTACATTTAATAGTGCGAATCCCCAGGGCTTTATGTCTGAATTGAAACAGCATCTCTTAAGTAGGGGTGAGTGTGATTGTTTGCTGTGTACTTGACATCCCCTCTGCCACTCCAAACCCTCCCTCCACACTATCTAGTCAATCCATGAGCTTGGACTCTTTCCCATAAACCTCGGCCTCCCTGAGCTTTGCCAGCCCTACCAAGCGCTCATTCTCCCTCTGCTGCAACATGCAACCTTCAACTACCATTGCTTCCTGTCTCTCTCTCTCTTATTTTGGCTCCTTTCTCTCACAACTCTAACCTCTCCTTCCTAATACTCCCTGGCAGCACCGACACAGTTGTCTCCCTACTACTATTGCTACTACCGCAGCCATATTTCCTCACTTATTGTTTACTTTGGTCCCCCCCACACACACACACACTTTTCTCTCTCCCTGTTCTCACTATCATACAGCTGTAATACTCTGATGACAAGGCCTATGTACTAGACTGCTTCCCTGATTCCATATCTGACCTACAGTACAATATGGTAATTAACTGCTGTAAACTTGCCCTCTCTACATGGCAATGAAATGTTTATGCCTTATGGTTCTATATGTTGTAATATGTCTTGCTTTCATGATGTGGAACCGTTGTAAAAGAGCACATTGCTCAAAGATTCTTTCTGAAGACTTAAATAAAATAAATAAATAAACCATTCTATTCTTTATTAGCTATAACATCTGCATAAAAACTAGATCTTTGTCCATTACAGTTCACTTGCATCTGTGAGTGATTCTGGAGCTGAAGACAACACCCCCTGGCTTGTGGCAGTGGAAATTACTACTACCGGGGCAGGGTAGGGTCCTTATAGTGAGGGTTGCTAGTTAGTTCTGTGCTGAACCCCTTTGTTTTGTTTTGTGCTTGCACAACGTTTGACAGATTTGAATTAAACTTTTAGGACTACTGATAGTGAGAGAATCGAATATATTGGAAAGTTTTACAGAAATTGGTAAATTCATTTTTAAGGTATTACAGTTGGAAAAAAAGGTACATTTTCCATCTGTTAGTGTTTTCTGGCCAAATTTTTGCTCTCACATAGAGAAAAAAATGTAAGACTTTGAATAATGAGACCTGGTGTGGTTTTGTAGTTTGGTGAGGAAGGACTTCCTGGGGTAAAGTTTAATAAAAAACAGGTTTTGTCCACCAGCAACTGGTAAGAGAAGGGCCTCAGGGTTAATGTAAGACATGCACAGAAAAGTTTTAATGCAGTTGCTTGGATTAGTAAACAGTTAATGGTTGTCAGCTGTTGCTAAGTTATGTGTGTTTCTGCCATCTTTTGCTCTCCTCTACACAGGGAAAAGGAGAAAATGTGTGGTGAAACTTAGTGTGGAGTTGTGAATCAGTGTGCAAGCATTTCCAAAGCGGGTGAGACGGTGGGTTTTGTGTTACTTTTAAAATATTTAAGGGTGAAAAATGGGTCTCTGTTACATGGTGTTAGTAACGATTGAGTTACTGGTGAGTTCATTTTTTTGCTCCAGAGTAGAGAAGAAAACGGAGTTTAAATTGTGTAATTTGGTGTGCTGGTGTACTTTGGTCTAGAAAGATATCTTAGAACAGTTAGAAGTCAAAATATGTTAGTTTTAAAATATTTACCCTTAGAAATTGAGTTTTGAGCGTGCACGATCAGTAAAAAATAAAGTTTTAGAGTTAATGTACCATATCCACAGAACAGTTTCAATCTTACTCAGTAGGTCAGTAGTTTCTGAGCTTGTACTTTATTGAATCAGAATTTTGTAATGTTAACTGTTTGCCACAGATAAGGTGAAAGTCTGTAGCATTTACCTGGGTGTCTGATTCTACAAACCCTAACAATTTCATTATGCTCCGTTGAATAATTTTTGAGTTACAGATTTCATGCCAAGATAACAGTTTTGACGATTTGAAGGTGTTTTCATGTATTGCGATGGATCAGTGGTTACCAACCTGTAGTTAGAGAACTGGTATACAGATCAGGTTGAAGGTTTTTGAACATGGCTGGAGTGACAAACTATACAAAACATGAACATTTTATCCTGATCAATTGAGCAGGTTTGGGAGTTGCAGGTTCATGCAAGATAACAGTTTCACAGAACTGATGCTTTCATGTATTGTGATGGGTCAGCAGTTACACACCCATTATTACAAAACCATTACACAGATTGGGCTGAAGGTTTCAGTATGTACTTGGAGTGACTCCACCAACAAACTGACACTGTCACTCTGGTCAGTTGACTAGGTTTTGAGTTACAGGCTTCGTACCAAAACAACAGCTTTGGAAATGTTACAATGCTTTCATGTATTGAAGTGGGTCAGAAATAAAATTTCTGTAGTTACAGAACCAGCACACGTATTGAGCTGTAATTTTCTAGACATTATGGGAGTGACTGGACCTACAAGCTCTGAAAACTGTAGCCCACTCTGCTAAACAGTTTTTGAGTTACAGATTTCATGCAAAATGACAGTTTTGAAGATTTTACATTGTTTTCTTGTATTGAATTGGGTCTATGGAACTGGTACTCATACCAAGCTACAATTTTCAGGACACAGCGGGAGTGACTGAACCTATGAGCCCTAAAACTGTCAGTCTGATCTGGTGAGTAATTTTTGTGTTACAGGTTTGTTTCCATGTTTTGAACTGGCTCAGTAGTTACCAACCTGCAGTTACACAACTGGTAAATAGATTTAGCTGAAAATCTCAGGATTAGGTAAATGTGATTAGACCGCCAAACCCAGAACATTTCAGCCCAATCTGTTGAGTAGTTTTTGAGTTACAGGAGTCAGGCTAAGATGACAGTTTTGAATATTTAACAATGTTTTTATGTAGTGCAATTGCTTGGTAGTTACCAGTCTGTAGCTACAGCACCAGTAAACTGATCAGGTTAAAATTCTCATGACTTGCTGGGAGTGACTAAACTTACAAACTATAACATGTTAAGCCCAGTCTGTTGAGTAGCTCTTGAGTTAAAGTTTTCATGTCAAGCTAAGTTATAAAGATTTTTTTGATGAGATTTTTATGTATTGAACTGGGTCAGTATTTATCGACCACTACTTATGAAACTGGTGTACAGATTCAGGTAAAATATTCAGGACTTGATGTGAGTAACTGGACATATGAAACCCGAATATTTCAGCACAATCACTTGAGTGGTTTTTAAGTCACAGGAGTTATGCCACAATAACAGTCTGAAAGATTTGACAATGTTTACATGTATTGAAGTGAGTCAGTAGTCACCGACCAGTAGGTACAGAACCAATATACAGATCAGGCTGAAAGTTTCAGGTTGTGGTGGGAGTAAATGGAACTAAAAAACCTGTGAAAATGTTATTCCAGTTCATTTATTTTTTGATGTACAGGTTCATGCCATGATAAAGATTTTACAGATTTGATTCTGTTTTCATGTAATGAAATGGGTCATTTGTCACTGACCTGTTGTTACAAAAAATCCACTGCTTAGGCTAAAAGTTTCAATACATAATGGAGTAACTACACCTACGACCCTTGAAAATTCCAGCTTGATTTGTTGAGCATTTTTTGAGGTACTCATTTAGGAACATAGAAACATAGACTTTGATGGCAGATAAGGACTGTTTGGCCCACCCAGTCTGCACATTTCCCTACCTATTGGATAAGCTGCAGATCCTAGTTAACAAACAGCCTACATCCTCCTACCCCCCCACCACAACTGTCTTATGTCTGTCCCATGCATTCTTGAATTCTCCCACTGTTTTTGACCCCACGACCTCCTCAGGAAGGCTGTTCGATTCGTCAACCACACACTGCATGAAAAAATACTTCCTCACGTTGCCTTTGAGCCGTTCCCCCCATCTTAAAATTGTGCCCCCTTGTTCATGCACAGCTCGTTTTCTGAAAGGGCTCTACAATGCCGGTTTGACAACTATGTTGTCGACCAACATCACAGTGATGGAATTATGTCAATTGCAAGTTGTGGTTGACATAATTCCAACAGGAGACCCCAGTCACTTTTCCATCAGGGGGCTATGTCAGAGTTGATTCGGGGAGGGGGTGCAGGACCGGGAGACAGAATGATAGGGTCTTGGGCAGACCATTACAGAAAACTGTTGATGTTGTCGGCATCGACGTGTTTGCTGTAATGGTGTCACAATACAGTCAGCATACCTTCTGAAAGATACTACCCTCATGGACTTCATTGATTCCCTTGAGGTACTTGAAAGTTTCTATCATGTCCCCCCTCTCCCTCCTTTCCGTGAGGGTATACATATTAAGCTCCTTTAATCTCTCTCTCTTCGTATGGCTTCTGGTGCAGACCCTGCACCATTTTAGTTGCCCTCCTCTGGACTGCCTACATCCTATGTCCTTGCAGAGATGGGGTCTCCAGAACTGCACACAGTACTACAGATGGGGTCTCACCAACTGTCTGTACAGAGGGATAACAACGTCATGTTTTATACTGATGATGCCTTTTCCTATACATCCCAGTATCCCCCCAGCACACCTTACTGCCTTCTCACATTGCTTGCTTACCTTTAGGTCATCAGTAATGACTACCCCCAGGTCCGTTTCCATTTCTGTTGTTGTTAGTACCTCCCCTTCCATTGTGTACTCTTCCCCTGGGTTTTTGTTTCCCAGGTGCATTACTTTGGACTTCTTTGCACTGAATCTAAGCTGACATACTTTTGACCATTCCTCCAACCTTGCCAAGTCCCTTCTTATCCTTTCCACCCCCCCTTTGTGTATCAACCCTGTTGCAGATCTTTGTGTCGTTTGCAAAGAGGCATACTTTTCCTTCCAGTCCCTCTGCAATGTCACTTATAAAGACATTAAAAAGGACCGGATCCAGTACTGAACCCTGCAGTACCCCGCTAGTAGCCCCCCCATTCTTCAGAGTGGACTCCGCTTACTATTACCCTCTGTGTCCTATTGTCCAGACAATTTTTTTACCCAGGCTACCACCCTGGGACCCACTCTCATGCTGGCTAATTTGTTTAATAATCTTTTGTGTCTGACTGCTAAAGTCTAGGTAGGCCATGTCCACAGCCCTTCCCTGGTCTACTACTTTGGTCACCCAGTCAAAGAAATCTATTAGATTCATCTGACATGACCTTCCCGCTGTGAATCCTTGCTGCCTTGGGTCCTGTGCCCTGCTAGCCTCTAGGTACTCAACAATTCTTTCTTTCAGAAGTGATTCCATCATTTACCCTACCATTGATGTTTAACTAACAGGTCTGTAGTTTCCTGCCTCTGCTTTGCTCCCACTTTTGTGAAAGGGAATCACATCTGCCCTCCTTCAGTCTTTAGGTACCACACCATCCTCCCATGATTTGTTAAAAAGGGTAGTCAGTGGTGTTACTAGTTCTCCCCTTAGTTTTTTTAGAATTCTGGGGTGAATCCCATCAGGGCCCATTGCTTTGTCCACCTTCAGTTTTAGGAGTTCTTTCAGAACCCTTTCTTCTGTGAATGGACTGGTATCGACCCCCTCCTATCCAAAGTGCTTCTACTGACTGGATTAGGTACCGCCCCCTCCTCTTCTTTTGTGAATACTGAGCAATAGTATTTGTTCAGTATCCCTGCTTTTTCACCATCACACTCCCCTTTATTAAGCCTCACTATCCCTCCTTTGGTCTTTCTTTGCTCCCTAATGTACCTATAAAAGGTTTTATCCTCCTTCTTAACTGAATTGGCTATCTTTTCCTCGGTTTGGGCCTTTGCTATTCTGACTGCCCTCCCCACTTCCTTCTGCCATTTCATTCCAAGATAGAAGGTTTTGAAGATTTGACAATGTTTTCATGCATTGCAATGGATTGGTAGGTACCTATCTGTGGTTATGTATACAGTAGGGTCGTGCAAAGTTGGCCAACTTTGCAGACTAATTTGTGAATTTTCCACAGTTTGCAAAGTAGCCCTGCAAAGTTCCAATTCACAGTACAGGGCTAACTTTATGAATGGCGAACTTGGTTAACTTTACCGACAAAGCTGAGCCCACAGGTGAAGTTTGCATGTACCACTGGACTGGAGATCATATAGTACTGAAATGAACTGTATGCCATGCATTCAGTGCAGTCTTCTGAAGAGAGAGTTGGAAAGAAATCAGGCCCTGCTTGTCTGAGCAAAAACCCTTTAAACTACTCTGAAGGTGGAATATTTTGAACCAAATCACTCACAAAAAATATCTTGAATGCCTTGTGCAGCTAGGTTACCATTGTTTGTTTGTAGTTCTGCAGATTTATTTAGTGGAAAGTACTGGTTTTATTTTGTCTAGTGAAGCAGTACACTGTGGGGGGAGAGGAGGTTGTTCAGCTAGCAAGCAAGGCAGTCCTATGAGCACTAGTCTGATTTGTTTTCCTCAGTCTTTCTTCTTAATTGTTGTCTGTGGTCTGTGATTTGTCATTTTATTTCTGTAGTTAACACTATGTAGTACAGTTTTGTGCAGTTAAGTGAATAATTTGTCGGTCTGTTTCTATACTGATTGTGGTTCTTTTGTTTAGTTTTTTTGAAGTGACAGTATTACATACAGTAACTTGTTTTGAATTTCCCCTGTCACATGTGTCTTGTTAATCCTTGTCATGTTTAAAGGAATATCAAGCCGACCTGGTGGTTCTGAGGGTTCAGGTGCTGGATGCCACACCTCGTGTCAGGCCCGCAATCTGGGTTCGGGAGCGACCCTGAGTCACCATGGGTTGGCTGGGGGGAGAAGGTTTGGGCATCTAAAGACAGCTCACATTCTTCGGAGAAGGAGGGATGAAGGCTCCAGCAATAGTGTACCTCCTGGCGAGAGCCAGGGGGTATTGCGCCAACAGCCCTCAGTGTATGTGGGTGGAGGGATGCAGCGGACATCGGTGTGGTGCCCACGGAAGCATGCATGCCCACTGGACATCACTGCATGTCTGCACTCACCATTGGCGGGCAGGGAAAGCAAGCACCAGGAACAAGGAAATGCCCCCATGTCTGGGGGGATGATGTTGTTCTGCAGCTCCACACCCACCACCAGATCATGCCCTCCTGGGTCCTGACCACCTCTAATCTTCACCTCCACCCGCAGGCCATGATTTCAGGTAAGAAGTGCCTAGAAGCAGAAGGTGGCCCTGCCTCATAGGGTGCAAGCCAGGGGGTGGCCTGCAGATGGGTCGGAGATCGGGGTCATCAGACAGGAAGGTCACGACAGGGCGGGTACAAGCCGGGAGACAGCTAAGGGAGTCCTCAGAGGTCAGCGACCAGAGGAAAGAGAGTTGGAAAAAAAAAAAGACAATAAAAAAAAAATGTTTTAGGTGGTTTTACTGCAGCTACAGTTAGCTCAGTATACTATTCTATTTAGATTTAGATCACACTGCTATTCTCTCTGATGAGGTATTCTCTGCTGCTGCTGGTGGTGTTTAGTCTTACTGCAGTGTTTATTTTTTTCCTTGCAATATTTATTTATTTCATTTTCGGAATTAAAACCTTTGAGCCAATAGGCTCTTTTACAAAGTCTCCATGTCATGGACAACACAACTGTGCTTAAACAAAAAGACAAGCAGTGGCATTTAAACAACAGTACAAACAAAAGATATTGCAGTGGTAATATCAATGAGGGTAGTAAGTTGAGTACACAGCAGGGGGACAAACTGTAGAGCAAACAACATATACAGGCTTGTACGCCTGCTCAGAAAAACAAGAAAGAGAAAGCATAAGCCATATTACTAAGTGCTAAGAAGAAGGTTGCTAAGTGCTGAGGGAGGAAGAATGGAAGAGGGATAAGAGGAGAGAAAAGACAATAGCAGCTAGAAGTGGCTTTGTCTTGCTGAGAGGCCAGGCGGTGATCCCTAAGCAGATCAGTCACAGTTGGGGGAGTCAGCCAAGTTGAGACGTAGAGCTTTCTTGAATGAGCCAATATTTTCTTGTTGCCGGATGGCAGGGGATAGGTAGGGTAGGGGAACATTGTGTTATGGTGGTTCTTTTAAATGGTACTTGTGGGTGGCCCTTGACTGAGCTCCATGTATTTTTTTTGGAAGGGTTGTATTGGAAGAGCGTAGACAAGGATTCTGGTGTATGTCCTAGTAGCGCTTTTTTCCCCAAGTCAACAGGCTTGGTATTTGGTCCTTTGGGAGAGGGGGAACAATCCAGTCGAGGAATACAGGCTGCAGGTGTGAGTGTAACAATCAGCTCCCAAAACAAGTCGTCAGGCTTCATTAAGGAGAAACTTTACTCGCTTAAAATGAGGTCTCAGAGGCTGCACTGTATATGACTATGCCGTAGTCAATAGTTGACAATATGGAGCTCTGTGTGATAAGATTGAGGGCCTCCAGTTTCATAGTTTTCTGTGTTGGTATAGGATCCCAGGTTTAACATTTGCAGGTTTTATGATGTAGTCTACGTGGGTAGCCAAGCAGAGGGAGTCATCAATATGGATGCCTACTCTTCTCCATTTTCCTTAATGATCTTCCCACAACCTGCTCATCCTCTTCTATCCACATGTACGCTGATGATACTGTTTTATACAGTTCTGGCAAAAACCCTGCTGCTGTGCAAATCAGCTTACAGCATGACTTCAGCCAAGTTCAGCTCTGGTTTGCTTCTCACCAGCTTTTTCTAAATGCCAAGAAGACAGTCTCAATGACCTTTGGCACCAGGCAGAGACTCTCTAGGTTCCTGGCCCTACCCACCTTCCACATCCTTAAGGGGACCATCTTGGAGGACACCTCCTCATTTCGATATCTGGGAGTTTGGCTGGACCAGCACCTCAACTTCTCTGTACATATCGATGCTATCCTGAAGAAGCTGCACCCCAAGCTTGGTGCTCTGTATAGGAATCGTAGTTGCATCCCACTGACTGTGAGGCACAAAATTGTCCAGAAGATGATACTCCCCATCTCTGACTACTGCGACGTCCCATCTTTGACTACTGCAACGTAGTCTGTGGTACTGCTCCCAGATCTTCCCTGACCAACCTGGACACCCTCTTTAACTCCTTCTGCCACTTTGCTATCGACTTCCCTTCCCACCACTGTGAACTCTATCACTCTCTAACCTTCCTTCCTCTGTCTCACAGACGCATCTCTCACTGTGCCAAACTAACCTCCAAATTCTGGTTCCGGGGGCTCCCATCATATCTCTCACCCTCTCTGTCCACTCCACCTCTCCCCAACCACTCTCTCAGATCAAATGATGTCCGCACCTTGACGGTCCCTCGCCATTCCACCCTCATCGGTCAGACTGGTTTCGCGCATCATTTCCCTAAAATCCAGAATTCCCTCCCCCCGACATATGACACTCCTCCAATTACTCCCTTACCTATGCCCTACACAATTACCTTTCCCTCAGCTGTTCCTGGTTTAACCCACCTTAATACCTGTCCCCAGTTTCTGCCTTCCTACCATGAACCCCCTTGGCAGGGTTCTCAACATCCTGAAGGGGGAAAATCAGGAAATGGGTACCCCTTTTCCTCATATTCAGTTCTTGCCTCCCCCCCCCCACCTACCCTTCTGGGTCACCAGTGTGCACAACCTAACTCCATCCTTGTTATTCCAACAGCACTTGTGTACTACCTCAAGCCTGCTTCTGGTACACTCAGGCACTATAAATGGTTCTATAGCATTATTACTGTTTTGTACGTTCATATGTTCTTCTGTATGATTTTGGACATGTAGGCCCAGATATTCAAAAGAATTGAGCCATGCACAATAGAGTTGCACCTGCACAAGTCCGAAATGCGCCATTCTGCAATATTCAGCAGGAGGCAGTTGTGCCCCTCAAATCATGCTGAGCAACAGCGCAATGATAATGAAGGCATGCGCAACCAAAAGGGGGAGGAACCATGCATAAACTGCACAGCCCGATATTCAGTCCGGGCCATGCAGAGTTCTGCAGGCGCAACCCCTACCTGCGCCTGCACAAGGTTATGCCGAAAAAAAAAGGAACAAGTCGAGGCCACCCACAGGTGAGCTGCTGCATTGCAGGGCGCAACACAGCAGCTGCCACCTGTGGGTGGCCTGGACCTGTTCCTGCCGCACCTGGTGGCTCCCCATGCCCGATCCCGGCATCACTATCCCCAAGTCCAATATCCCTGGTGGTCCAGTGGACCGAGATTAGCCCCATCGCAGGCATAACTGTACCCCCCCCAGTAGCCCGATCGCGGGCATAAGTGTAACGTCCCTCCCCCATTAGCCCGATCACGGGCATAACTGTATCCCCACCACCTAGTAGCCCGATCGCGGGCATAATTGTTCCCCTCTCCCTCTGAGTAGCCCGATCGTGGGCATAACCTAACCCGGCCCCCCATTAGCCAGATCGTGGGCATCAGAACCCCCCAAAGTCCAATATCCCTGGTGGTCCAGTGGACCGAGACGGAGCCCGATCACGGGTGGCATTCCTCACCCCCAAGTATGATATCCCTGGTGATCTAGTGGACCCCCACCCCATCCGCCCACGGGCCCCACCACCCTCCCCCCATCAGCCGGTGGGCAGCACCCACCACGCCTGCCGCCCCACCGCCCGCCGCCCACCGACTGACAGCTCGGTATGGCTGCCGCCCGATTGGTTCAGAGCATGAGCCAGTGAGTGCAGCTACTCCGATACTAGTCAGTCCAAATGTCTGGACTGACTAGTGCGGGTATGGAGCGCACGCCCATTGGCTCATGCTCAGAACCAGGGCGTGCAGCCATACTGAGCTGTCGGCGCAGGCGTGAGCGTGAGGCGAGGTGGTGCGACCGCCTGCCCGGCTGATGGGGGGCGGGGTGAGGGCTCCATGGCGGGTGGGGTGGGATCACTAGATCACCAGGATATCATACTTGGGGGTGAGGAATGCCGCCCAGCGATCGGGCTCAGGTGATCCACTGGACCACCAGGGATATTGGGCTTTGGGGGTTCTGATGCCCGCGTCGGGCTAATGGGGGGTGGTTAGGTTATGCCCGCGTCGGGCTACTCGGGAGGGGAACACCTTATGCCCACGATCGGGCTACTCGGGGTGGGGTACACTTCTGCCTGCAGTCGGGCTACTCAGGGAGTGAGGGGTACATTTCTGCCCGCGATCGGGCTACGGGAAGGGAGACATACAGTTATGCCCGTGATCAGGCTATTCACGGTCCACTGGACCACCAGAGATTGGAGTCCTTCACTGCCCCTTACACGACGTCCCACGATCGGGCTGCAGGGGGCATTAGTCCCCGACGGCTGCTGCCTGGCAGGGCGCCAGGTGCAAGTTGTCGGGGATCGCACATCGCTAATGACATGCAAATGGGGCGTAATCAGATGCAAATGGCCCCCGTGCACCTTGCATGATTGGCCCCATTGCATGTCCTCTTGAATCTCGCGAGGTGCTGTAACGGGCGCAATGGAACTTGGCGCCACCGCATCTCAATGCTCCATTCTGACCACTTCGCGAGGTGCAGTTCCACTGCCATGCACTCTGGGGGTGGCGAGGGCGATATTCAAAGCAGTTGTGCCATAGCGCAACTCCGTTGAATATCGCCCGGGCCACACCCCTGAGCAACTATTTTGAGCGGTGCAGGGGCTTGCGCCACAAACTGGCGCAGTTTGAATATCTGTTCCATATTGTAATTTACCCACTGTTCCACTACTGTTTATTGTACAATACCTTGTGTTCCAACTGTTGCACAATCTTACAACATTGTATCATTTGTAACACCCACAAACCATTGTAACTGATCATCCTTCACAACCCTATGTAACCTCTCCCCTCGGGTCACATGGTGAAATGAGCAACTTGTTGTTCAGTGTGCCCTCCTGGTGAAACATTTCAATAAATAAATGCCCAAGTATTTGAAAGTGGAGACTTGCTCTAATATGTCACCTTTGTGACTATGGACGATCAGGGGGTGGACGTTCTTCTTTGACCACTGATGTGATAAATGCATGGACTTGTTTTTTTTGTAATTTAATAGCAGCCTGCTGTGTGAGAACCATGTCTCGAGTTTTGAAAAGCTGTCTTGAAGGGCAGCATTTATGTCCAGCAAGCAGTGTCCAGGGACTGAGATCACCACATCATCTGCATAGAGCAACATTTTGGCAGGGCAGGCACTGGGAAGCGAGTTGATAAACAGGCTGAAGAGTAATGGCCCAAGGATAGACCCTTGTGGAACCCCTAGTGTTATGCTCTGGGGTTCAGAAGTGACTCAATTTACCTAATGCGTTGGTTCCTAAGGGACAGGTAGCTCGAGAACCACAAGACTGTGTCAGAAGATAGGCCAAGGGACGTTAGGTTGGCAAGCAGGATCTGGTCATTGACGGTGTCAAAAGCTTTGGTCAGGTCTATAAATATAGATCCCACCATCACACCAGAGTCTAGGGTGTCGTATAGATGTGCAGTGAAGTCTGAGAGTGCCGTGATGGTACTATGGTCTTTACGGAACCTATGCTGCTGGGGGCACAGTAGATTATATCTGGACAGATATTCGGTGAGCTGGTCAGACACCAGTCTCTCAAGCGCCTTGGAAAGGGGTGGTAGGATGAAGGTTGGGCAATAATTACCAAAGGAAGTTCTGTCCCCATTTCTGAAGACTGGTGTAACTAGGGCAGACTTCCATGAGTTGGGGAATATGCCTGACGTTAGGGAAATGTTGAAGATATTAGTAACGGGATAGGCTAGTTCTTCCAGTGCAAGAGCAAGCAGCTTCATGTCAGTGGAGTCACTGCCCATTCTAGTTTTACCTAAGACCCTTCTAACATATTTGATGGTTTCAGACCGTGACACCTCCTTGAAGTAAAAAAGGGGTTGGGAGGGGTTTGTGGTTGGAGGAGTTTAGGAACTAGGATGCATCCTGTTAGGATCGTGATCTAGGTAGTCTGGGGGGAGCGCTGAACTGAAGTCCATGAAAGCTAAATTAAATGCATTAGCGAGGTCTTTTGGATGTTGAATAGGGCCTGAAGGAGTAACTATGAGGTTGAGTGGTGCTCTCGACTCCCTTCCTGGGAGTGTTTTTATGTTCTCTCAAAAATCTTTCCCTTTTCCCCAGCACTGTCTAAATTTCTCTTTGTAAAATGTAGCCTTTACATTCCTAAATGACCTAGTACATTTATTCCTTGCTGTCTTGTAGGCTGTGAAGTCAGCTGGTGAGCCTGTGGCTCTCACCATGTACCATAGGTTGTCCCTTGATTTTATTTGCTCAATTAAGGTGCTGTTGAGCCAGGGATTGATAGTACCCTTAATTATGAATGTTTTTATGGGGGAAAATAGGTCACAGGCTCTGTTAAAGACTAAGGTGAAGTAGTCAAGGGCAAAGTGGGGGTCATAGCAAGCATCAAGATGGGACCAGTCAGCTTCCTTAAGGTATTGCCTGAATAAGTGTAGTTGTCCTTTCCTCAGTGACCGATTTTTGACTAGTTGTGGGGAGTCTCTGGTGCCCTTGTTAGACCATAAACAGACTATTGGTGATTGGTCACTCAGTGTGTCAGGGAGGACCGAGACATCTTTAATATGATCTGGGAAAGTTACTAGGAGCCAATCTATTAATGTGCTAGTTCCTTCTGGTTGTCTGTTTGACCATCTGCGAGAGGTATAGGCTGTGTACTTTGTCTCTTACAACCACCATATCATGCGCTAGCCAGTTTGAGTTGAAGTCCCCATGAATTATCTGTTCCCAGTCCTGCTTGGTCTTACTAATGTGATCATAGAGTAGTTCTAACCCTTTTCCTTGCTTACCAGGGGGGAATGTACACTGTTGTTACTAGCAGTGTTTTGTGTTGCTGCCTGAAAGAGAGTTTTAGAGTTAAAAGTTGAGTTTCTTTAGTGTTGATATTATAGGGCATGACCAGACTTTCAATGTTATTGCTCAGAGAAAAATCTAAATATATAAAATGACTGGAAAGAGGTGTTTGAGTAAAGGGAGAGGTGCCGGTGAGGCGGCCAAGAAATGCATAGGTTCTGTGGGGCATTTACTTATCTAATTTAAAAATTTAACAAGGAAATACATAATGGGTGGGATATTCAAAGGGGTTGCACCATGCTCAACCGACCAATGCGTCCCGGCGCAATATTCAAAGGGACTGGTTGTGCTGTGCAACCCTGACGCACTGGGGTGCATCAGTAATGTATGCATCACAAGTGCAGGGGGCATGCCCATGCATATGCGGCACATCCTGATATTCAGCCTGGGATGTGCGGCACATATGCAGGCTCAAACCCACCTTGAGCCATACAGGGGGGCACAATGTTGAGCCCCTTGAAACCTGGAACAAGTCAGGGACACCCACAGGCAGGCTACCAAACTGCTGGGCGCAACACAGCAGCCGCCTGATGTGGGTGGCCACCTGGCCACCCAGGACACAGTCCATGAGCCCCCTGCCCAAGGGGCATCATGCCCCCCTCGCTCATTCACGGGCATGTGCAAATGAAGCCCTGGTAGTCCAGTGTACCCTGCCCCTTCACCCGATTGTGGGCACATATGATACTAATCCCTGGTGGTCCAGTGGACCGCTATCCTCTGCCTAATCACGGGCATGTAGTAGAGTTAACCCTGGTGGTCCAGTGGACTGATCTCCTCTGCCCGATCATGGGCATGTAGTAAAATTAACCCTGGTGGTACAGTGGACCGATCTCCATCGCCCATTCGCAGGCATTAGTCAAACTCCCTGGTGGTCCAGTGGTACCCCCTCCCCACGTAGTCCCACGCCACCCTGCCCCCCCAGTCAGCAGCAGCACCCCACCCGCAAGCCGCCTGGCCACCCACGACTGACAGTGCAGTAGGACTGTCGCCTATTGGTCCACTGCATGGGCCAATGGGCATACAGTACATACTGTACTATACAGTCCAATTTGTGAGCGAGCATTCACAAATCGGGACGTGTAATACAATATGGACTGCATGCCAGTGAACCCAGTAGAACCAATAGGCTGCTCCAACCCACTGTATGCTGTCAGTCGGCAGTAACTGGAGCGCTGCAGCGAAACTGCTGCCCGCCCGGCGGGTGCAGGGTGGTCGGGGACCCCGTTGATGAGGGGGGCCTGCTGGACCTGTGACTTTCTTCAGCGAGGCAATGAGTCGGTCCCGCTGGGCCTGGTGATAAAGCCGTGATCGGGCTGGCGGGCCTCGATCACTGAGCCACCAGTGAACCCTTTACTACATGCCCGCATTGAAGCAGAGGAGACAATCACTGGACCACCGAAATGACCCCAATACATGCCCATGATCGGGCAGAAGATAGTGGTCCACTGGATCACCCGGGTTTTATTCTACACATACCCGTGGTTGGGCAAATGGGAGAAAATACTTTCGGGATGAAGGAGAAGATGTAGAATGAACAGAAAGGGGAACAGAGGAGCAAAGCTTAGGAGAGCAGTAAGAAAAAGCAGATAGACCAACAGTAGATTTTCTAGAAAGAAAAGAGAGAGAGAATGGGAAATAGTGTTGCAGAGAGGGTAGGAGGAAGAAGGAGAAGGTGATAGGAGGGATCTAAGATAAGAGGGAAGGGTGCAGAACCAGAATTTGGATAGAAAAGAGATACAATGGGAAAGGCGCCTAGCATCAAGAGAGGGGAGAGAGAAAGAGCTATATAAAGAGAACAGTGGTGAGCACGAAGTGAGCAATCTAAAGCAAAATGACAGAAAGAGTGAAAAAGGGGGTCCAGTCTGGCAAGGGAGGATTTAGGTGCACTACTGCAGATTAAGCCACCATAGTCAAAGACTGGAAGGATCATTCTTAATACAATTTCTCAGCAGGCATGGAGCAGAATACTCACTTTATTCCTGTGTAAAGCACCTAGCTTATTAGGGTGAAGCTTACAGTGAATTGCATAAATATGCACTTATGCACTGAGAAATCAAGATGCCAGTCAAGGCAGAGCCCGAGGTACTTGAAGGAAGAAGCATCTTCAATCTTAGTACCATCAAGGTTATAAAACAGTGGGAGTGAAGACAGTTTGGCTAGCCTCTGGCGCGTGCCAAAAGTCATTGACACTGCTTTTTTGGCATTAAGGGACAATCTGTTAAACTTGAACCGGCACTGAATGGTCAAAGTCCAACAATAGCTGGCAGATGAGGTCACAGGGAGAGTAGCCAAATGTAAAAAGAACTGTGTTGTCAGCGTACATATGAGTGGATGCAGGTGAACAGACAGAGGGAAGGTCAATAAGGAATATGGGAAAGAGAATAAGGCCCAGAATAGATCCTTTAGGGACACCTGAGCTAATAGAAAGTAAAGATGAAATGGATTTCATGGGCATATGGTGGTTGCACCTAAAAAAAGAACTATCTTTGCAGCAGCTTCATCCATGGACTCTGGGATCGGTCTTAGTGGCAAAGGACTAGTTTGAGGAAGTGTTGGTGGCATTAGTATTGCCAAATTATTCTCTGCCACATCAGTGGCGGTCATGCTCAGTGGCAAATCCAGTGGCAGTAGGACCCTTCTTTGATATTAACATGGTACAGAACTAATCCACATTATGTATTTTCAACACAACAAACATTTATTTTATCATGACCCACTATGAGTCGTGTTCATTACCATAATAATAGATACAGAAGTTTTCTGCCTGCTTGCTGACAGCCCAACCCCTTTTAGTTTTTGTCTATTCATTACTGCCGCAAGACCCTTTTTAAAATCACAGATCTGAAACTATGCTAGTGGGTGCTGCGGAAGGTGGTGCCAAGAAGATCAGTCACAAAGGCAGCCAAATCTCTTGGTCAGGAACAGTGACTGAGGAGGAGGTTGCTGGTGTCCCTGTGACTGCTGGTGGCGGTGGCACTGAGCCTGGTCTGGAGGATACATTCTCATTCCCAAATGAGTGTTGAGTTTGACGAAAAGTTACATTAGGTGTCTTGTACCAATGGAATTACTTTACTTACTAGGGGGCTATAAAGTTAACAGATGACTGATATACTACTGAATGGCATGCAATTGTATGTCCGCATGTGTTGCACAAAAATTAATAAACTTTTAAGTGATAACAAAAGAAACACCCCATACCATTGCTTTCTTCTGAGCAGCATCCGTGAATTCTCTTGAATCAAATGCTACCCCACCAGCTATGCCACCACACCGAGTCTAGCTGTTTTGTATTGCAACACCCAGAAAGGTCCAGCCTACACTGCATAGCATGTTTTTTGAGCGTCATGCCAAATACCCTCCCAATCATGCTATTTCAAGGGAAGTGAATGCAGCAACCACATAAATACTGGCAACTGATCTACTGCCATCTTTTTTGTGGAGAACATGACATTTAGAAGGTTGATAGTGCATGCCTGTCCCAAATGACAGATTCCCTCACAAACATACTTCTCCAAATGCGCCATTCCTGAACTTTATGGAACTGTGTCACACACGTTAATCAATGCCCTGCTGCATTCAGCATGTCCATGCATATTTCCCAGTATGGATATGTGGACCTGTAGCCAAACAGCTGGTAGTTACTATCTGTGCATTACAGCTTTTGGGCACAAGTACTTGAGGTTTTCTACCCTACCAGAGGTAGTATTCAACTCTGGCAAGGGAAAAATTGTACTAAGCCCAACTGCAGTGGTAGCAAAACTCCACGTATTTGCCAGCATGCCAAGTTGGCAAGTAAGAATGTAACTGGATCATACAGAGGTCAGAAAATGTTAAGACTTGCTCCAGACTGAGATTGAAGAGTAGATGCAGCCTGCAACAGTGGTACCACAGGTGTGTGTGTGTGTGTCTGTGTGTCTGTGTGCGTGTGTGTGTGGCACAGGGTCTTCAGGCTGCTGCGGGGTGGGACAAGAGACTGCTGACCTTGACACATTTATCAGTAGCCTCATTTTGACCCAACATCACCTTGGTGTACCCCAAGGGTAAAGCTACAGGTGAAGTTGCCATAGGCGAATTTCCTATTAAAAAAAAAAAATCTGTGAATTTATTTGTGAAGGTGAATTTGGTGAATTTGCCTTAACTTCTCCAGCAAATTAAAACTTTGCAACATCTCTAGTCACTGAACTGGTAAACAGATTGGGCTGACAATTTTAGGACTTGAAGAGAGTGACTGGACCAACAAACTCTAAAAATGTCACCCCAATATGTTGGGAAGTTTATTGAGTTACACTGTTCATGCAGATATGACAGTTTTGAAGATTTTACAATGTTTTCCTGTATTGTAATTGGCCGGTTGTTGTGGACCTGTAGTTATGGAACTGGTACACATACAACAGAGACATTTTCTGGACATGGTGAAATGAGTGAACCTACAAACCATGCAGTTTCAATCCAATCTGTTGACTGCTTTTGAGTTACAGGTTTCATGCCAAGGTAATAGTTTTATGGATTTTATGCTGGTTTTACCGACATAGTTACAGAACCAATCCATACATCAAGCTACAGTTTTCATCACACTTACTAACATACTAACATGCCAGCAGAATAGGCCTAACGGTCTTTCGTGTCTGCTCGTTTGGTTAGCCCCCAACCTGGGTGCTGACCTTGCTATCCCCCTCCCCTTCTCTGGCTTCTCCCTTCCCAGTTCCAGATATTCTTGCTGCATTGGATTTTGCTTCCAGAACCCTTCCCCTGTACCTGTCCCACCCCTCTTGAACCCCTCCACTGTCTCTGCCTCCACCAGCCCCTAGGTAGTGCATTCCATGGCTCCACCACCCTCTCAGTGAAGTAGCACCTCCTCCTTTCTCCCCTGAATCTTCCCCCCTCCAGCTTCCACCCATGCCCTCTAGTGGCCCCTTCCTCCTTCCTTCGAAGCACCCTGACTGTTCCTCCCCTATTTACCCTCTTCATGTACCTGAAGACCTCTATCATGTCCCCCCGGTCCCCTCTCTCTTCCAATGTGTACATATTTAGCTCTTGAGCCTCTCCTCATAGGTCCTGTCCCCAAGCCCCAAATCATTTGGTTGCCCTCCTCTGGACCCTCTCCAGGAGGTTAATGTCCCTCTTTAAGTGTGGCTCTCCCAAACTGCCGCAGTACTCAGGTGCGGCCTCACCAAGCAGTTATACAGAGGGTATCTTCCCTCCTTCTGGAGGTAGTCCCCTAGCGATGCATCCCAGCATCCTGTTGGCCTTGGCTGCTGCCCTCCTACAAGTCTCAGAGTTGTTCATCTTGACATCCACCACCACCCCAGGTCCCTCTCAGCCATTGAGACTTGTAGTATTCCCCAGGGTGTACACTTAGCCTGGGTTTCTGGCCCCAAGTGGAGTACCTTGCATTTCCCTGCATTGAAACCTCAGCTTCCATTTTCTAGACCATCTTTCCAGAGCCTCCAGGTCCCCCTGCAGGCCACCCTCCCTCCTCCCCATCCACCACCGCTCCCAGTTTGAGTCATCTGCAAGAGACTCATCTCACTCCTGATTCCTGTCCTTATGTCAGATACATAGGCGTTGAACAGAAGGGGCCCAAGGACTGATCCCTGTGGGACCCCACTAATGACCCTCCTTGGGGATGAGACTATCCCACCAACTACGACCCTCTGCATGGACATGCTGAATGCAGCAGGGCATTGATTAACGTGTGTCACACTTAGAGTGACTTTACCTACAAACCATGAAACTTTCAGTCCACTCTGTATAGCTATTTTGGAGTTACAGGTTTCCAGCCAGAATACCAGTCTATTTATTTTATTTATTTAAAAGTTTCACTAGGAAAGGCATAATGACTAGCAGTTGCTCATTTCCAGATGCGTACTGGGGGGAATGGGATGAGGATACAGTAAGTACAGCAGCAAAAAGATAATAATACAACAATAATAATACAAAAGGAATAATATACATGCATACATTAAAAACAGGATGACAATGTAACAAACTTGGGAAGTGCTAGGATGCTATATAAGTGTAAGAGTAATGTAGGATAAGTACGCACCACCAAGAGAATGAAAAAGCAATATGGAGAATAGGATATAATTAGTTAAATGCAACTACAAGAAAGGGGAACAGGTCCTTAAGGAGGGAGCTGAGGACCCTAGGGAAGGCAGCATGGCAGACAGGAGGGGGAGGGTGTTCCAAAGTTTAGGGAAATGATGAGAGAATGTTGCCTAGCCAACTGAGGTGGACATGAATGGGATGGTAAAAGTGCGGTGGTCAAAGTTTCTAAGTGAGTGAGAAGAAAGTGGTTTGAAGGAAATGGAGGACAGTAGATAGGAGGGGAGAAAGTGAAACAAGAATTTTGTAGGAAAGTTGGCACAGTGGATACGGCGCCTGTAAGATAGGGAAGGGAAGGAGAGAGACTGGTGAAGGGTGCAGTGATGGGTACAGGGAGGACAATCCAGGGAGAAACAACAGAAGGAGTAAAAAAGAGAGTCCAGCCTGGTTAGAGAGGATTTGGGAGCGGCACTGTAGACCACATCACCATAGTCAAAAATAGGTAGGATCATTTTCTGCATCAGTGCTCCATAAGCCAGCAATGGAATACAACCATGATTTTGGTACAGGGCACCCAGTTTAGGGTGCAGTTTTTTGTGGAAGGCATCAATATGTCCAGAAAAGGTGAGGTTCTGGTCAAGCCAGACCTCAAGGTACCTGAAAGAGGAGCTGTCCTCAAGAGTAGTCCCATCTAGGGTGTGGCAAGAAGGCAGGGATTTGAGCCGAGAGAGTCGCTGCCTCGTGCCAAAGGTCATGGAGACTGTCTTCTTGGCATTCAAGAATAACTGATTGGAATGAAACCAAAGCTGAACTTCATTGAAGTCATGCTGAAGTATGGACACTACATCAGAGGCGGAGGGAACAGATGCATACAGGACAGTATCATCAGCATACATACGGATGGAGGTGAGTGGGCAGGCAGTGGGAAGATCATTTAAAAAAAGAGAGAAAAGTAAAGGGCCCAACATGGAACCCTGCAGGACTCCAGTGTTGATAGGAAGGGGAAGGGATTTAATGTCACCAATCAGAACAGATTGTGTTTTACCCACTAGGTAAGAATGGAACCAGTTGACAGCTGCATTTGAGAGCCCTACATCAGAGAGTGTGGCAAGGAGTAGGGGGTGAGAGACCATATCAAATGCCTTGGCAAGGTCGATTAAAATAACTGAGGTGATGAGACTCTTATCCATACCAGTCAGTATAGAGTCAATGAGACTCAGTAAGGAGCAGGTGGTGGAGTGGTGTTTATGGAAACCAGATTGGTAGGGTGCGAAGAAGGAGGAGTTATCAGGGTTGGAGGCGAGTTGGGATAGCACCAGGCATTCCTGCAGTTTGGTAAGAATGGGGAGCAGAGTGATAGGCCGATAGTTTCCATGGGTGGAGGGGTCGCCACCTTTAGGGAGGAGGATTACAGTGGCATGTTTCCAGTCAGATGGGACAGAAGCAAGGGAAGTTTAGAAGAGGAGCCATGGAGGATGCAATAGCAGGAGTGGACAGGTAGATTCTGGAGTTGAGACCAGAGGGGCACTTACCCTTAGAGGGGTTTAGGGCAAGAAGAGCATTGAGGGCATTGGTTGGGAATACCAGATTGAAGGAGAAAGAGGGGAGTGTGGGAGAATGCAGTTGCGGGAGAACCAGGGGTGAAGGATGGTTTGAAGAAGGAAAGAGGGAGATGAGAAGTGAAGAGGCGCAGGAGGTTAAACAATTTGACATGGTTTTCATGTATTATAATGGGTCAGCAGTTACTGACCTGCAGTTACTGATCCTGAGCATAGATCAGGATGAAATGTTCAGGAATTCATGAGAGTGACAAAACCTACAAGCCCTAAAATGTCTTTATAGGCCAATAAACAGTTTTTCTGAGTTACAGGATTCAAGTCAAGACACCAGTTTAAAAGGTTTGACATTATTTTCTTGTACGGCAGTTGGTTGGTAGTTACCAACCTGTAGTTATGGACTACACATGGATTGGGTATTGAGTGTTATTTGTTCTTAAATTAATTTTTTTAAGAATAAGGACTTTTATTGCCCAAAACATTAATGCACCCATCAGGGTGGAACTAAAAAGCCTAAAATGTAGGGAAATTTGATGTTAGGGTGCAGGAATGTCCCATGAGCCTTGGTGAATATAGATATACTGTTTCTCTGTGTCTGAACAATTGTGCAATGCAGCACTGGCATCACGTTAGCTTTGGCATCCTTTCTCTAAGCACTGATGTGAGAGTATGTTTCAGCGCTTGGAAAGATGGAGCCAAAGTTAGGATAATGCCAAGCTTGAGGCAAGAAAGAAATAATTATGCATTTAAGAAGATTAGAGCCTTTGGGATCCCCAGGTTTCCAGTTTTCCTAGTAACACAGGATGCCAGTGCAGCAGAATGGTACTCCTGGCACCTCTGAGTTCAAATCCCAGCTATTGCACTTACTTTTTTTTTCTCCTCCTAAACTGTATTTCAAATAGGCACTCTGCACTCTTTCTAAATGAAAAAGGCAATACCAAGCTGCACAGTGTCATGTGGTAAATTATCTGTTATTAAACTCATACTGTATACATTAGGCATTCATTGAGAGCTCAGTCGTCGGCCAACCATGGTAGTGTAAGGAGGGCTATGCTGGTCACCGGCCCAGTTTCGAGATGGGGGGAGTGGGGTGGTGGGACATTACCAGCTGGAGTGGGTGGGCGAGGGACCACTACACATGGAAAATCTCTACTTTTATAATGTGGCAGATCAGTGATGGGTTGGGGGTGCGCTAAACCACCAGGGTCACTTTTAAGGTCTGGCAGGGAAGGATTAGGGATAGGGTGGGGGGCATCACTAGGTCACCAGGATCATTCTTTTGCTAATAATGGGTCAACAATCAGTGAATGGGGGAAGGGCCACTGGACTACAAGGGACAATGTTTTTTTAATATGGGATGGGGATCGGAGAACAGGGGAGGGGGGGAGGAATCATTAGACTACCAGGGACAATGATTTGTTTTAATACTGGATGGTGATTAGACATTGGGGAAGGGAGAGATACCACTAGATTACCAGGGAAAAATTTTTTTTTTTAATGCGGGATGGGGATTGGAGAATGGGGGAAGGACCACAAGACTACTAGGGACAATGATTTTTTTAAAATGGGATGGGGATTGAAGAATGGGAGAGGGGGACAGACCACTAGACTACCAGGGATAAGTCTTTTGTTCTACTTGGGATGGTGATCAGTGATGACAGGGAGGGGCACAGGAGACTATATGGAGAGAGGGCTGCCTCTGGGGTAGTGACTGGGGGGCGTGCAAACCTCTGTCGCAGCCCATGTAAATGGGCCCATGATGGGCATGGAAATGGCCAGCTAGCACCTTGCATGTCCAATGGGCTCATTGGCATGGCTGCTTTTGAGAATCACAATTATACAATGGCAAGAAAGAATCCTGGGCTCTGATTGATCACACTGCCCTAGAGACAGTGATGTTATCTGACAATAACATCACTGTATCTAGGGCAGACACAAGAAAGACCTCATTGTCTCTTTGGAAATCACTCCCTTCTCAATCCAGCAAACCCCAAGTGTACCACTTAGTAAGTTGTTGGGATGCCCCCCAGTAAGCCGTTAGGATGCCCCCCCACCCCTCCACACACTCTATCCTTCCATCCTCCTCAAGTTTTCTCACAGTTTGTTTACAGTAGCAGCATTTTTTTTAATGTAGCACTCTATCTGCATCTTCTTTAAATAACCAACTGAGTGAGCTGTTCTTCAAAGAGAGTGTGGCTGTTTCCACTACTGATTGCTGCTGGATGGTATAGAGCAAAGCTTTCTCTACTGTATTTTAAGGATTTCTTTTAAAACCTTAACTACGACCGCCTTTCTACATAATCAAAGAGTAGAACTTGAAAAAATGATAAGTGGAAAAACATCAAAGTAGGTAATTCCAAACAAATACCTGGTGACCGAAAAGGGTGAGAGCAACACATGAATGGGATGGGGACTTACAGAAAGGCAGAAAGAGGGACATAAAACAAGATACAGGACAGATACAAAGCAGCAGCAGCCACCTGCTACACAAAAGGAAAACTAGGGATTATTTTTTCAATATGTACACCTACCCTAACAAAAACTAGAAAAAAAAAAGTATTTTAAACACTTTTTGTCTTATTTTCTTTTTCTTTTACAAAAAAGGAGCAATTATATAATAAATACGGCACTCCAGGGTGTGTGTTATTGTATAAAAACATCACTTCTCAGGTGTTGGACATACTCAGCCTGTGGCCTCATGTTTCAACCACCCGAGGCAAGACATTATTACACAATAACACTCACCCTGTCATGCCTTATTGCTGAAATGGCACATTGGCACTATTCATTGCAGGGCCATTTCCAGGCATGCAGGTTGGGGCAGCGCTAGTCGGGTTAGAGGTAGCAGTAATGGGGTTACCGCAGCCTCTACCTAGCCTTATTCACAGTCAGATAGTGCCCTATGCTATCTGTCTGTGAATAGCATTTCTTTACTACCTGGGCAATCGCAAAGGGCAATGCAAATTTTGGCACTGCACTTTGTGATTTTTGGGGAATCTAGCCCATGGTGCTAAATCAATTGCTCTCAACTATAAAGCTCATCAGTCTGGTATGGTTTATTTGTACAGTGTATGTGTGCCTTCTATGAACAATAAAAATATTAAAAAAAATAATTTCTGACCTGTGTTGTGCTGGAATAAGTCATATTTATGTGATCACATGTGACCAGTCACATTGTTTGGTTTTCATACCCAGTCTGTAGAGAACTTGATATATCTTAGGTACTAATTATTAATATTTTTAAGCATTAACAAACAATTGGGAATTTGCTTACCATCTGTTAATCTAACCCCAGAGAAGTCATGAAACGTGAAGTGTATTCAAGTGTCTTAGGACCATAGGGTTATATTAAGAAAAATAACTCAAGCCCATGAGTGCCTTAATTTGATTCTTACACAAAAGCACACAGACTGTATCAGCAAGGTAGTAGAGTTTCATAGTTTTGTTAGTTGGTTTTGAATAGAACTAAGGTGTCTTTGATCAAGATACCAGAGATCCTATCATCGTGTTTACATAGAATTTGCAGAGTTAGGTCCTTTTTTGACCTTAACTCATCATTTCTTGTCTGTCTGTTTGTCTGCAACCCTAATGTTATCTTTATATAGTTTCTTGAAAAGAATAGGGCAGCTTCTCAATATGTCTTAGCTACAGAGGAACTGTGAGCAAGGGTGTAGCCAGACAATATACAAATGTACACCAGGACCGTGTTTGCCTCATTTGGCACAATAAATACAGCTTTTGTGTCTCATGACAATGGTTGTTGCCATGCATGGGTAAATACAAATGCCATGCATTGTTCCCTAAGACATCAACATACCAGCCCAGAGCCTCTAAAGTTGTATTGTCCTTTAGACGCAAAGAGAGTGTTAGTGATCAGTCCTAGTTTCCGAAGCATATGAATAAAATTACAGAAGGGTTCAGTATTTTCTTTGTTAGTTTTCATGGAAAAAGGAAGCAGTTCAGAGTCTATTTGCTACCCCACTTAAATAAAATTGCACACCATGGAGTGCTTGGAGTATGCCTGCCTACACCCATGACTGCGAGGGACACCACAGCACATGTTCTTGTAGAAATACCCTTAGAAATGAAGAATGGAATGGTTTAAAATGCAAATTTTGTTTTAGAATCTTGTGCAACATTTTGTAGTTCTTTTAATAGAAACATAGAAGTTTGATGGCAGAAGGGGACCACCAGGTCCATCTAGTTTATGCCAACTGGGATTCATCTGCTAGTGGCTGGATCCCCGCCATCAAAACTATTTAGATACAATTCTGCTTCTGTTTTGTTAATTGTACTTATCATCTCTCATTCTGCAGATATCAGTATGACAACAGGATCTTTGTCTCCTTGCTCTAAAACAGTGGTACATGAGCAGTCCTGTGTGGACTTCGGTTGTACGTGCACTCTGTTACCCTGGATGTTTACCCATTGAAAACATTTGGCACCATGAAACACAATGTAATAATGAAGTAAGAGAGGCAGTTGCAGTCCCCCAATTATCTAGGCCTGCAAAGGTTTCCAAAGGCATGACTAGCGGTTTTTCCCACTCACAAAAATTTAGACCAAATAGAATTAATCTTGGCAAACCACGCTTTAGGCAAAATTATGTTTAGCATCGAGAGTGGATACATCAATCTGGGTAGAGCTACCGTTTTAAGCATATTGGCCCTCCCCCATAGAGATATGGGCAAGTGTTGCCACCGTTGTAAGTCTAACTCCTGCTGCTTTACCACAGGATCAAGGTTTAACTTTTTGAGTTGCTGGAAGTCCCTGGTAAGCTTAATCCCTAAGTACGTTATGAAGTGGGCTTCCCATTGTAGCTCCAAGGTCTGGATGTCTGCACTAGGACCCAATGGAGATAAGGGGTACACAATGGCTTTATGGAGATTTAGCTTATAACCTGATACTAAGTTAAAAGTCAGTTGAAGCGCAGCTGGGAGCAATGTTTTCCATTGGGAAATAGGTAACAGGACATCATCTGCAAACACAGATAGCTTAAAATCATTTGCCCCTGTTGAGGTAGTTTTGATCTGAGGGGAAGCAATGATTTTTCTGGCTAGTGGTTCTATGTATAAATTAAATAACATAGGGGATAGGGGACACCCCTGACAGGTACCCCTCATCAGGAAGAAGGGTGCAGACAGTTCAGCATTACAAGAAATGCTCACCAATGGACGTGATCTTTATCCACTTAATAAAATCTGATGGGAGTCCGTATCTAGGCAGAAGCTCAAACAAAAAGTTCCAGGCCACTCGATCAAATGTCTTCTCCATGTCTAGGGAGACATGCACCTTGTCTGCACCAGTTTCCCCAGATATGGAGAGCAAGTTAAAAAACTTTATGGAAGTGATCGCCGGAGTTGCGTCCAGTGACGAAACCCACCTGCTCCCCTCCAATTAACCCTGACCAAACCTTCTTATGTCATGAGGTTAGAATAGTGGCTAAAATTTTTATATCAATGTTTAAAAGTGAGATGGGCCTCGAAGGGGCAGTAGGATCCCTCCCTGGTTTGGGCAATACTACAGTTCTAGCTTCTAAGATGGCCAATTCCTGGATATTCAAACTAAATAAATAATTAAAGATGCATTGTAGGGCAGTGGCTAATTCAGTTCCGAAAGTCCTATAAAAAGGAGGCACAAACCCACCTGGCCCCGGTGCTTTATCTACTGGAAGGGAATCTATCTTCCCTCAGAATCTCAGCCTCGGTGACAGGACCCTGTAACTCTTCTTTTTGGGCCTCATCTAGTGCAGATAATTCTATTCCCTCCAGGAACTGTGTAAACTTTATGTGAAAGTCTGGAGCACAGTCTGGGGCTGCGTATAAGCATTGATAAAAAGATTCCAAAATCTCAGCCAAAACTTTGGAGTCTGACAATAAGAGGTCGGAGACAGGGTCTGTCAGAGCATTCACCTACCTCAACTCTTTTATTTTGTTTCAGGCCCATTGCCAGTAGCTTCCCTGTCTTGCCCCTTGACCAATGTACGTGGCCTTCAAAGAGGCTGCTGATTTAGTTACTTTATCAAGCAAGTAGCTAAAATATTTGGCCCTTAGCAGTACTAATTCCTGCCAAACAGTGTCATCCGAGGACTGGGTTAGTTCTGATTCTGACTGTTGTATTCAGGACAACTATTCCTCCACCTGGGCATTTAACTTCTTCTTCCTAACCATAGCCATTCTAATAAATTCTCCCTCCAAAGAGCATTCATTGACCCCCACACCACATCTTTGGCCTCAGTAGAATAAAAATGATCCTCCGAAGAGTTGAGAATAACCTTTCTCATATGAGACACAATTTTCATTTTCATTTCATTCTTTATTTTTATAAGGCGCTTTTCTTATAACCAAAGCGCCTGTACAGTACATAAAAACAATAAATAGACAAGATTGAAACTAACATAAATCATTAAAAGCTATACTAAAAAGATAAGTCTTCAAAGCTCCTTTAAAGCTTTGGACAGTTGGGCAATTTCGCACCTGACAAGGTAGAGAATTCCACAGGGTCAGGGCCATAAAGCTAAACGATCTTGCCCCTGAAGTTTTTAAATGGACACTGGGAATCTCTAGCAATCCCTCGTCAGTGGATCGGAGAGAGCGGGGAGGACAGTAGGGACAAAGGAGCTCTTTCAGGTAAGTAGGTGCCTGATCGTGTAGGGCTTTATAGGTCAGCAAACCGACCTTGAAGGTGATTCGCCAGAAAACTGGCAGCCAGTGCAGTCCGCAGAGCACAGGCATTATATGGCTGGACCTAGAAGATCCAGTCAACAACCTGGTTGCCGCATTCTGCACTAGCTGCAGACGGCGAAGTTCAACCTCCGGTAACCCCAGGTAAAGGGCATTGCAGTAGTCAAGGCGGGAGGTAACGAATGCGTGGATCAACGTTGGAAGATCCTCTGGAGGAACCAGGTGCTTCACCCGGGCAATATTCCTCAGATGATAAAAGGAAGTTTTGACTACTGCTGACACCTGGGATTTAAAAGTCAGATGGTCATCAAATACTATGCCCAGATTCCGCACCTGGTCTGAGGTCGTCAGCTGGACGCGCCCAAGCCATAAGCCTGAGGGCGATCCAGCTAACAAACCCACCTCACAGCTGACCCTTATCCACAACCAACACCTCAGTTTTTCAGGGTTTAACCGCGGCCAACTCCCATTCATCCAGTCTTGGATCTCAGCAAGGCAGTTATTAAATACCGAAAAGGCAGCATCCTGGCCAGGCACAAAGACATATACAGCTGGGTATCATCTGCATAGCAATGAAAACCCAAACCGTATCATCTAACAATCGCTCCTAATGGCAGCATATACACTGCAAATAACATGGGCACTAGAATGGAATCCTACAGTACCCCGCAGGATAGGGAGACTGATGCCGAAGAAAAAATTCCCAACACCACCCTCTGAGTCCTACCCTCGAGGTAAAATCGAAACCACCTGAGGACTGTATCAGACAGTCCACAGATAGACCGCAAACATTCCAACAGCACACCATGGTCAACAGTGTCAAATGCTGCAGAGAGATCAAGAAGTACCAAGATGGAACAGGTCCTACGATCTCTCGCTATTAGGAGGTCATTTAGTACCCGAACAAGTGTTGTCTCAGTACTATGCCTTTTCCTAAATCCAGACTGGAGAGAATCATAGACATTGTTGTTGGTCAGATGACCATCCAACTGCACTGCAACCACCTTCTCAATAACTTTACCCACAAAGGGTAAGTTAGAGACAGGACTTTAATTTGCTAGACTACCCGGGTCCAAGGAGGGCTTCTTCAATAGAGGCTTAACTATAGCCTCCTTAAGAGGATCTGACCTCCAGACTATCATAGCCAGGACTGGGCTGATTTTATCCACACAATCCACTAAGAGACGTGTGGGGCCAGGGTCCAAATCACAGTTGGTCGGTCGCAGCGCTCAGATGATCATCACAATGTCATTGATTGTGGGGAGGCTGAAGTCAGACCATGCAAACTGGGTGTCCGACATCTCCTGCCGACCATCACAACTCCCACTGGACAGGGAGAATTGGACGTCCGATCTGATTTTGGCAACCTTATCTGCAAAGAAGAGAGCAAATTCCTCACACCGTTCTGGAGAAAAGGCTCTTCTGGGCTGAAGACAGACTGGATTGCACAGTCTGTCCACAGTCCAAAAGAGCTGAGCTGGTCTATTCTGAGCAGTCGCAATCTCTCTGGACAGGAATTCCGCCTTCTTATGAGAGATTGCGGATTGATAGACCATATAGTGGTCTATCAAACTAAGTTTGTCATCATCCAAACCGGACCTCCGCCAATGCCTCTCCAACCTTCGTCCAACTCTCCTCAACTCCCTCATGGTCTCATCGAACCAAGGAGACCTGGGACGAAGAGTGAGAGGACGAACATGAACAGGTGCAATGGAATCCAGGGCCCCTGTCACCACCTTATTATAGGCATGTACCAGGTCCCCTGGATCCAAGCAATCTATCGGTAGGCCCGATAGGTCCAGCACCGCCATCAGGTCATCCGGGGACACACCCCTTAAAGGGCGGTACCGGACCATTTCCAAAGTGGCTGATCTAATAGGGGTGGCCTCAAAACTGAACCCAATGGAGTGACGGTCCGACCGTCTGACCGGTTCCACCACCAAGTCAGATATCCCCATCCCCAGAAGGAACACCAAGTCCAATGAATGTCCACCAATATGGGTCGAGGAGGAAATAACCTGTGTGAAGCCCAGTGATATCATCAACTGGAGGAAGTCTTGACCAAAACGTGAGAGTCCATCATCGACCCAGGCATTGAAGTCCCCCAGAACCAACCATCTTGGGGACTCCAATGTCAGGTCGACAATGAAGTCTGCAACTTCTCGCAGGAAAGCATTCTCGTCACCTGATGGACGGTATACAAGAAGTATCCTGCACCCCACACCCTCACCCAGGATACACTCAAAGGACTCAGTGACTCCCACTGGTACCTCCACTAGGCCCAGTTCTGTTCTAAAACAGATGGCAACACCCCCGCCCCTACGATCCTGCCTTGGGCGGTGTATCACCGAGTAACCAGCTGGAACTGCTGCTGCCAGAACTGGCCCAGCATTTTCATCCAGCCAGGTCTCTGTGATGCACGCCAGGTCAGATGACCTAACAAAATCAGCTATAATAGCCGTTTTGCTTTTGATAGACCTGGCGTTGCACAACACTGCCTGAGTAGGATGAACCTCCGAGGATGACCGCCTTACCTGCTGATCATAATCAGAACCCTTGGGTATGGGCACCAGACAGGGAAGTCCCCTTTCCTGGGTCCATTTCACCCCAGGGCGTCTCCTTGTCCCAACTATCTCTATCTGCCCACTCCTTTCCATTCTCCCCCAGGCCCAGCACCAGCCCTCCTCCTCCCCCTCACAATCCCCAGAGCCCTACATCTTCTATAGACCTCCGGTGACGGGGGGACAGGAGAAAGGACGAAGGTCCCTGAGCCTAGAGGGGGAGTAATACCCGACTGTCCTACTATCATTCCAGCACATAATTAACACTACAACAAAATAATCTAACAGTTTTAACCCCCCTCAGAAAAAACTTACATAAACAACTACTCTACAAAATTAACATACAATTATAAAGTATAAATCTAATAAACACAACAACCAAATAACCAAATAGCTTAAAAATACAAAATACAATATCTATTAACAAATCTATACCCCTTAATTCAGACTTCTAATAAATAAATAAATCCTGTCAACGTTCATATTGTTAAGTGTCCAAAATGTGCCTTCAAATCTTCAATTTGTAAATATCACTTTGTCTCTCTGCTCTCCCCCACAATGCTCTCACCACTGTGGGGGAAAGGAGCTTTCCAGACTACACAAGCCCCTAACGTAAAATTGGCCTTTAATATTAATAAGGCCTCCTAGTCCAAAAGTCAATACCACAATTTCCTTTGAAAATAATAAAAGAGTTCCAAGGTCTTTTTATGTCCACACCTATGTGCTCTCACCACTTCAGTATGGAAGAAAATCCAGAATTTTACCAGCCTCCTCTCACGAGGCTGAAACAATCCCAATGAGCTTAATTTTAATCTTTTCAAATGATATATAACAGACGCTGGCCCAAAGTCAAAAATTCAAAAGTACATCTCCAAACAGATGGTCCAGACAATTCCACCTTCCTTCCAGCGTTAAAGTTTCTCTTCACTAGGAATCCTTCACAATGGAAAGCAGACAGGTAGCATGTATTTCACTTTCAGGTTTTGGCTCAACCCGATCCTTCACTATGGTGAAGCAGGCAAGACCACCCTTCAGTGGTCCCCCTACTCCACCTAAGGAACAAGATCAGCCCCACCACCCTCCGGTGGCAGAGACAGCCGTCCCTCCGTTCGGACCGAGGAACCAGACCTCTCCAACAGTGTGCAGAAATCCTCACTGCACACTATACACGCTCCCTTTCAGTGATTTCATAGTTCCTCTCCTTCCAGCCGGTCCTCTCTCACTGGAATCCGGCTACGTCCTTCACATGCAGTCCAGCTGCATTTCCATCCTGTATGGAAACCACTATTCCACTATTCCACCTCACTGTTCACAACTTCTCCAACCTCTCCACAACCCAAAGCGGCCCGCTGGACCACCGAGCCGCCAGCCACAGAAGTCTTTAGGCGACTTGGACAAATAACCAGCACACAACGAGCAGAGGCGACCTCCCACGACTCCAACATGCTAGTCTCTCCAGGTACAAAAAACTTGATGAATGTCTTAATTTTCTAGACGATAACAAAGGCAGTAGGCTTAGGACTAAATGATAAAATAAACAAATAATGATAAAATAACGAAATCCAACAACAAGTTATGGAGCTCACAGACGGCAGCCCAGCATGGCTGCCATCTTTATTACCACCTGCAATATAGGGGTCCATTAGTAGTTTTGTGTTTAGGGACCAAGTGCCAGATCTATATGGATTCTGCGTTAAAACAAACTCCAGCTGAATAGGGGAATGGTCAGAAATAACTCTAGGGCATATCTTGGAGTCTGTACTATGGGCCAATAATGAGTTACTGACTAAAAAATAGTCAGTTCACGAACAGACCCCATGAGGAGGAGAATAAAATGAAAAAAACACACTCCTCTGGATGCAAGAGCCTCCAGAGGTCTATAAGACCCATGTCTTGCATAAACTCCCTCAACACTCTCTGTGCAGGGAACAGACCCACCTTCCTTTTATAAGAACTTTCCAGGTCATTGGAAAGAAAGAGGTTCCCATCCCCTCGCAAAAGGTAAAGGACCCCAAGGGATTGAGCCACAATTGCTGCCAAGGAAGGAAACAAAGAAGGAGTGTCCAAATTAGGACCATAAATTGCTCCCCAAAACACCTCTACCTGTGCCAGTTTACTCAATAAGAATATAAAGCGACCTTCTATGTCTTTCCATTCATGCAGCAATTGGAAAGGCACAGATTTAAGAAAAAGAATTTTCACTTCTCTTTGTTTGGCACATCCTATGACTTGTCCTACCCATAGTTTTTTTTCAAATGGAAGAGCTGTTCTGTGGGTCAATGAGTCTCTTGCAACATGACTACGTGTGGATGGTATCTCTGCAAATGTCTTAAAATACAGTGTTTTTTATTATCCCTCCCTCTTAATGTTCCACAAGATCATTTTCCATGTCTGCATTGATATACTAACAAAAACTGCCTCTTCACGTCCACTTCTCTAATGAGATTCAGCCTGCAGAATCTACCCTCTTTCATACTCACTCCCAGTTCCCCCGATCCATATATTCCTCCTCCATAACATTGCCATGCTGAAGAGGTCAACAATAGAAGCTTGTAGAGCACCAAAGTTGAGAGCAGAATGGGGGATTTTAATTTATAAAAGCTAGGTCGTGATGGAGCTCAAGGAGATGCTGTCTACTTCTGGCTTGTCATCATTTGACTCCTGGGATATTTGCTTCTCATACTTCATCTCATGATGATGCTCTTCCTGCCACTGAAGTATAATCTTCTATTTCTAAAATCATAGTAATTTCTGCAACAACTGATTCTGATGTCACAAAACAGAACTATAACTTCAGCAAGTGGAAATGCAGGATGATGAGATGAAGACAAAAATGCAGATTCCATCTTCAAGCTAATGCATTTAGTAATAATAAATGGGGTGATAAATACAAAAATGTTATAAATCTAAGCAGAACTGATGATGAACATCATGTAATGAAAAGTTTTTCTGGAAAATCACTTTGAATAAGAACTTTCTCCCACACATTTAGCACTACTGTACTGCTGGAGCATGCGGTAAAATAAATATAGAATTGTGACTTCTCTGCATGCTTCTGCAGTAGAAGTATATGATATCTAAGGGTGAAAGTTGTTGTTTGGATACAAAATATTCTTCAATATGTAATCATGGGAAAATATATACAGAAAAATACATTAAAGGGAAGTGTATTTTTTAAATATAGTCAGTTATCCAGTTATTAAAGTTAGCAATAGTTGTGACGGCCTGGTGGCGCTGAGGGTTGAGGCGCTGGACGCCACACCTGGCGCTACTCTGGTGACCCGGGTTCGGGAATGAGCCAGGGTCTTCGGAGATCAGCAGGGGAGGAGAAGGATCGAGCATTCGAAGGACTGCACTCCGTCTCCGGGGAGAGGGGGGCGGGATGGCTCGGTGGCCAAGTGGCCTCTAGCAGAGGCTGGGGGTTAGGGCAGGCCATGGGCGGACTTGGAGGGATGTACTCTGGCAGACACTGGGACAGGGCACGTGCGGTAGCATCCGCGCTCCTGTCACTTGGCGTCATTGCAAGCCACATATGGGGAAGAAAAGGGGAAGGAAAAAACCTCGGCATGCTAACTGATGGCCGGCCAAGCAGCGCCGCTTGTCTTCAATTCTGGATGCTCCCCCTGATCTGGACCCCCGCTGGATCCCGTGGTGGTGGTTACGTACCCACCATGGCAGATTGCTGAGCAGGACCAGAGGTAAGGGGTAGAGCTTGGGATGTGGGGGCAGAGCAGGGGCTGGGAGGTCGGGCCGGACTGGGAGGAAACCACAGGTAACACCCCCCAGCCGCAGAGGATATAAAATATACATAAAAAAAAAATTAGCATTAGTAGAAGATCCATTCTTTAGGCTCAATCACTATAATGCTATTTGCTGATTCACAGAGACAGTTCTGGGCTATAACCACTGGATTGCACTGCCTGTTTAATTTATAAATGTGCCTAGGGGATACAACATTCTTACCTCTTATATCGCCACTTACATCACCATAGCTGTTGTACTGATAAAAGTCTGTAGACTGTGGCTGTAAAGTGAGAGGAAAAGCTATTAAAACAAATCTGAATTATTTGCTTTATGTATATGATATTATATTTCAACAGGTTTTTTTGGGGGTTACAAAATAGAGATTTTTTTTTTGGGGGGGGGGGGTTCATGCTGCGAGATAAAAAAACAAATTGTTCTTTAGAAACCAAAAATCTTTTCTGAATAACATACTGTACCCCGAGAGATAAGTTGAAACTTTGGAGCTTTAACCTACAGGATTTTATGGTGTAGAATTTCCAGGTGATTTTAAAGAAAGAATATTTATATCCATAATTCCTTCATAAGTGTGCCTACTGACTGCCTTTATGGCCATAATTAGGAAGCAACTTCTTTAAGATCACAGTACACTCTTGAATACCTGATTAACTGACAGCTTAAACAGTATGCATACCTTCTCTTATTACTTTATTTTGTGTCTAAAGTTGCGATTTAATCTCTAATTTAACACCAACATTTTGTTCTTTCTGTTTCTAGTGGTAAACCCATATAGCCTAAAAGGTTGATTTTTTTAAATAGTAATTTTACAGTCAGACAGAATTCAAGGTTATCACTTTACAATGCCTTTTCATGCATAATGTAAATTATAAGAGTATTCTCCTAATGCCAGAGATGCAAACCGTATGGCTATGATCCATCTAAACAAAATGTTTCAATCATACAAGTACTTCAGAATGGGAAGAGCTAGAACCCGGACCATTTTTTCTCTCATCCCAAAAGGGCATCATAACTGGGGAAAGGTTAATTTTTCAGTCAACATTGTCTCACACTTTGTTGAGCACTAGGCATACCTCTTCTATTGGCTAAAACATTTACTTAATTTCCTGGTTCAAACTTTATTAAAAAAAAGTTACATTCAACACCAGGCATAATGGATGGTATAAAACGTTGTCTATATCTACCTTCTATATCCACACTGTCGTCAGTAAAATTATGGGACATTTTTAAATGATATTTTTTATTAACAGAAAATATGTAGTTCCCTTTCCTGTGTGATGAGTAATTGTTTGAACACCTTTTGATTACAACTGCAAAACAGAAATGCACTGCAAAAGCACCAAGGAATCAAGACAAGATCACATGAAATCATGAGATGATTAACACCATGTGACTGAAGTCAGTTATACTCATTTGTTTTGAGAGTTACATACTAGTAGTATCTTACCCTGTGCAGTCCATTTCTTCCATAACTAGGAAGGGATGAAGTTTTGGAGGCAGAATCGTGCAGGGCTAAATAGAGAAGTAAAGGAGAAAAGATTTTTCTTGGAGCATTCAAAGTCACATGGTGGTACAAAATAACATAGCGTACAGTGCATTTATACTCCAGCACACACTCCAAGTCTGGGATAGATTCAAAGGCAAGGGAATGAATCCAGACATAGATTCTCAAGGGTGGATACTGTAGGTGTACTGTATGTAATATAATCCGAAGATGCATTTTTGGTTTTAAAACAACTGCTTCACTTATTTGTCCTGGCTGAGATATTCAAAGGAGTTGTGCCTGGCACAACTGAGCTGCACCAGCACAACCCTAGAAATGTGCACCAGAGTGATATTCAAAAGGGTGAATTGCACAGCACAATTTCTGACGCGCCAGGGCACAGAGATAATGTATGTGGCACATCTCCAGGGGACGTGCTCATGCACATGTGGCACATCTTGATATTCAGCCCGGGATATATGGCACATCTGCTAGCACAGCCCAGAGATGTGCTGCATACCTGAGCACAAAACTGAGCCCGTAAAAAATGGCTCAACTGCTAGCCACCTACAGGTGGGCCACTGTAGTGCAGGATGCAACACAGCAGCTGCCAGATGTGGGTGGCAACCCCCCCCCCCCAGCACTGTGTACAAGCTCCCATTGACTGTCCTGGTAGTCCAGTGATACCCACTCCCTGCCCATAACCCTGACTGCAGTAAAATCCTATTTTAAAACATCCTGGAGATCCAGTGGTACCAGCTTCCCTTCCCATAACCCCAATTGCCCAAAATATCCTTTTGTAATTTCCCTGGTAGTCCAGTGGCACCCCCAACCACACAAGACCCCCAGCCCACCCAGCTCCCCGGTAATCAGCGGGCAGCATACCCACCTGCATACCTCCACAGCTGCCCACTGAATGACAGCTTATAGTATGTGCTGCAAGCTCATTGATCTACACTGGCCATGTTGTGCAGGGCACCAGTCTCATTTTGCTGGCCAGCCATGCACAACTCATGCAAATGGAACCATAGTGACATGCAAATGGCTTCATTTGCATATATGTGTTTGAATATCAGGAATTTGCACACGGCGTATCTCTGATGCGCTGACGCATTTCCCATTCCTGGTATTCAGACCTGTCTGGGGGATATGGGGGAATGCGCCGGTGCACTGTATTTGCACTGTGGCATTTTATGGTATATTCCGACAAGATACGCCATGGCACATCTCCTTTGAATATATCCCTTTGTTGCTCCAGAGCAACTCAGTTGTGCTGCGTAACCACTTGCGCCATTGCCAGGTGCAATTTTGAATATCAGGCCCCCTATGTTTATATGCTTAAAGTAAGATGCAAGATCATTGCTTTACTCTTGCTTCTGAAAACTTCTGAGTGTAATGGGCAAACTACACAAGTAAGGTAACACTACAAATAATACTTAATATTTTAATCCATTTAACAGCTTAGTCTTTAGTAACATGTACTGTGTATCTTAGTGGCATTTTTTTAATATCAGTTCAAAAGCATTATTTTTTTTCAAACCACTGGCATTTCCTTTGCCTTAGAACACAGAACATTGAAATGTTTAGGATGGAGAACAGTTACATCATGGAATGTGTTTCCTTCAAGGTGTTTATTAGAGATAGGCAAAGTTCAGCTACTATACTTCATGTAGTCTTTGTGGTGACATTAAATAACTTTGCAAAGTTGTCCCTTCCATGGGAAAGAAAACCTACAAAGACAGCTGTTGGTGAAGGGCCAACTCTGTAGAGACTGGTACTTTGCCAGGGAAGTCTGCTACGAGAAGCGTAGTGGGCCAGCAGTTAAAACTGTAACCCCCACCTTCTAGCAGCCCATCTTCCACCTTGACCCTTCCCATTGCCCAAGATAAAATAATTAATTACTTCACCTTGACACATTGACCCACTCAGCACCTCAATAGCCCCCCTTCCCCCAGTCCAACTATCAAGAATAAATAACTGCTTCCCCCAATCCACCCAGTGTCCAACTTGCTCATTGTTCATTGCCATAGTCCTAGTAATAATTAAATACTTTCTGTCAACCAATTCACTTAGCACCCCAAAACCCACCTTCCTCACCCTTGGATGCAATGAATTAATAAATTAAAAGAAATGGGTTTACCCCTGGGACAGTCACCTGTGCAGTCCTGCTCACATCACCCTGGCTGACTGCCATCTATCTAATACGAACATACAAAGAAGCCAGCAGAAGAAGGCCATTGATCTATCAAGTCTGCTCATATTGCAGGGTCCACAGCTTGAGTTACTGTCCCTGCCCTCCCTCCCCACTGCTCCCATTCTCCCTACCCATGATTCTTACCTTTCCCCATGTCTATCCCAGCCCCTCTTAAAGCTGCCCACTCTATTCAATGAGATGACCTCTTCCAGTAGAGCATTCCAAGTGTCCACCACCCTTTCTGTGAAGAAGTGCTTCCTGACCTCCTTCCTAAACCTCCCACCCTCTAGCTTAAGACTGTGCCCCCTCATGATATGATTGCCACTAGCTTAAAGAGACTCTCCTTATCAACCTTATTTATCCCTTTCAAGTACTTGAATATCCCAATCATGTCTACTCTCTCTCTCTCTCTCTCTCTCTCTCTCCTGTCTTCCAGGAAGTACATGTTCAGTGCCCCAAACCTCTCCTCTTATGCCTTGCCTTGCTGACCGAATGTAACCATAATAGCGATATGGAGAATGGCATTAAATATAGCCAGTGAGATAAACAGCAACTATAAAGAATTCTTCAAATCTATATGGCATAACAGACAACGGGAAAGGAAAGTGGGCCCATTTGTAGTACAGGACAATATCACTGATAGACCAAAGGAAATGGCTGAGAAATCCAATAAATATTTCACATCCATGTTTAACATAGAACAAGAGATGGATGATGCAGACCAAAAAATCAAGGAAGAGGGGAAGGCTCCAGTTTTAATGGTAAATGATCCAGAGTCCAAGTTAAAGGGGATCAAACCAAGCCAAACAAATCACCGGGGCCGGATGAATTGCATACTAGAATTTTGAGAGAAACTGCCCAGAAGCAATCTCCCATTATACACGACATATTTAAGCATTCAATATCTAGCAGCAAAGTTCCAAATGAAGCTGGCCAACTACAGACATGTTAGTCTAGCCTACATGGTGGGGAAAATACTTAAAATATTCATAAAATAACACACTGAAAACAGACTAAAACTAAACATCATGAACCCCAACCCAACATGGTTTTCTGAAAAAACAGATTGTGCTTAACTAACCTCATAAACATTTGTGAGCCAGTTTGTGGGGAACTTGAGGAGGGGCATTTTGTGGACATGGTATACATGGATTCGAAAAAGGCAATCAATAGGGAACAATGCAGACAATTAGTGTTAAGATTAAGACTCAATAGGGTACAATACAGACAATTAGTATTAAGATTAAGACTCAATAGGGTACCAGACAATGAGTATTAAGATTAAGAGACTTGGGTGCGCAACAAAATATTGTTAGATGGTTATACATCAAGTCCGCGCTGTCTGCAACAGCTAAAACAGAACTTTGGATGGCAAGTCTACCTGTATTCCTCTAAAAAGTTATAAAGTTCAATGCAGAATTCATTTTTGGAGTATTTTCCCTAATGAATTCTGTTGAAAATATTAGAAAATTCATCCCTTTGGAATTGTATTTGGGGATCAATTGTACTGTGCAGTAATTCAGTGGACTCAGAATATATCTAGGTTCAAAAGAAATCTCTGCACCTGGCTGGTGGTGCACAAGCAAATAACAGACAACCAAAACAAAAAGCTTTGCACTATCACATTATCAAATGCACCGTTATACTGCAATTATAAATGTGCAAAATATTCTTATTGAGTAGCAAGCATTACTCTTCACACTTTGATGTATTCTGAACAAACCTTTTCAAAAGCATGCTTTTGAAAAGGATTTGTTTCTGAACGCCACAAAGCGGAGGAGTGGTGCTTTATTGCACTCCAATTACGGACATCTTGCACATTTATAGACTGTGTGGGCGATTTTTATTATGAGGTGGTGAGTGCAAAGTTTTTTTGTTTTTGGACTCAGAATATACTTTCCGCACATAACCTCAGACTCCACATACATTAACGATTACAACTCCATGGAGACAAAATGTTGAATGCCTTCAACAGAATTCATTAGGGAAAATCCTCCCAAAAAGAACTATGTATTAAACTTTTTTTTTTCCTACTACTTTTTTCCCCTTGGGGCCCCCGGTCAGCCCTGGTGTCCTCACATCCATATCTCCAGCTGCCATCTGTCCTGCACTGGTCTCCCACTGAGGGTGATCACCCATTACCCCACAGCTTACCCCCATGGAGGGGTGGCAGGGGGCGACCCCCACTAAGTCTGGATCCATACTGGTGATCCCCTCCTGGAGCCAGCACAGGTACACTCAGACAGCCTTCAAGTCACTAAGACTGGGGTGCCCCTTTCTCCATTTTCTACCTTCAGAGGTGGAGCGTGCAATGCTGGAAAGGGGCATGCCGCGCACACATCTGCATGCAGCATGCCTGCTGGCTGACCCACCTCTGACCCCAGTCTTTCAGGACCAGGAGTGTCCACACCTAGCCTCTGCTAGGTGTCAGGCTATGCTGGTCACTGTTCCCCAGCCCTCCCCAGGAAAGGAGAGCTGTCCTATGGATGCTCAATCCTCTCCCACCCCTGCAGACCCCTGGTGACCTGAGTTCGCTCCCGAACCTGGGTCACCGGCACGGCGCAATGTGTGGTGTCCAGCACCTCAACCCTCAGCACCACTGGGCCAGCAAATGTTGTAACTTTTTAGCGAAATCAAGGTAGAATCACTGCCCAAAGTTCCGTTTTAGTGCTTGCAGATGGCGTGGACTTGACGGGATACCTTGTTAGATAAATCAAAATCTGGCTTGCCAAACAGATTAAATTAGTTAGGATAAATGGTTTTATGTCATCAACTGGTGGAGTGTCCAGTGGGGTCCCCCAAGGGTTGATATTTGGCCCAGTTCTTTTTAATGTATACATTACTAATATGCAGACAAACATCAATGCCAATATAACTTAAAGAGCATGTGTACACATCTCACATGTTCTCCCCCAAACATATATGGTAGCTTACCAGTGCCCAACTCAACTCGTACCCAAAGTTTCTTTTTTTTTTATTCCTGCTTAAAAAGTAACAACTCTCATAAAATCACTCTTTGCAGTCCACCAGTAAAATGCTCCTACTTTCTTAGTTGGAGACACACACCCACACTAGCACATTTTGTGACGACTGTTCAAGAAGAGTGTGATGGCACACTCCATAGACTATAATGGGGAAGTTTTTAAACTTGTTTTTTAATACATTTGCATGTCAGTTTTGCAAAGGAATGCCACTACTTGACTAACAAGGACCTTGTTAGTCGAGAGGTGGCATTCCTTTGTCAAAATCGGCATGCAAATGTATTAAAAAACAAGTTTAAAAACTGCCTCCATTATAGTCCATAGAGCACGCCCTGCACTCTTCTTGAACAATCATCATAAAATGTGCTAGTATGGGGGCATGTCTCTGACTAAGCAGCGTCTTACCAGCGGACTGCAAAGAGTGATTTTATGAGTGATGTTACTTTATAAACAGGAATGAAAAAAAAAAGAACATTGGGTACCTGTCAAGTTGGGCACTGGTAAGCTGCCATATATGTTTTTTTTTTGGGGGGGGTGTAAGAAGTAAACACCTGCTCTTTAAGTCTGCAGATCACACCAAGGTCAGCAGGGTGATAGATACAGAAGAACACGAAAACAAACCACAGGAAGACTTACTCAGCTGTCCACATGTGCAAGTCAGCTAAGTAAAAATGCACTTCAGTGTGTTGCAAAATGCAGCAGAATTCACTTGGGCCCCCTAGTATTCAAGGAGGAAACACTACACTGATGGTCATGAAACAATGGTAACAATCTAAAAGAGATTTTGGGGTCAGAGTCATAAACACATTGAAAAGCTCAGAACATTCTGATGAGATATAAAACAGGAAATAGAACCATAGGATGCTTTAGAAGGAATTGCATCAGTAGAGACAAGAGGGTGGTACTGCCGCTGCATAGAGCCTTGATGAGACTGCAAACAGAGAACTGTGTCCAGTTCTAGGCTCCATGCCTAAGAAGAGATATAAGGAAACTTGAGTGGGTGCAGAGAAGACTAAGAGTGGATGCCAAAATCATGAGTAATCTTCCTCTGAATGTCAAAGAAGTGGCACCAAGCACTGGAAGTCATAAATATCAGTTAAAGGGCAGTGTGGCTAGAAGCAGTCTTAGACATAACTTCTTTTCTTAGACATAACTTCTTTACAAGGATTGTCTCTACATGGAACAGAATACTACTGCAGGCAGTGGGTGCCCAGACTGTAGAAACTTTCAAAGCGAGAGTAGACAAACACTTAGCAGTGAAAAGGGAACAACGGGATATAACCACTGAATGTGGCAGATGGACTTGCTGGGTCAAATTCTGGCCTGTTTCCATCTGTATATGCCTGTGTTCTTATGTTCCTATAACAGAAGCTATATTTATTGATTGATTAGTCATTTTTAACTAGGAAAGGCACACTAAGCAAATATAGCTTATTTCCAGATGCATCCTGAAGGGTGGGTTGCATGGACTGGTTTTATTGATGGGAGAATATTGGCCATGACACTGGGGGAAACTCTCCTGTTCTTCATTAATAAACACCTGGACAGTTATCAGAGGTGGGCAGAAGGGACCTTGGTTTAATGTCTCATCTGAAGGATGGCACCTCAACAGTACAGTACCCCGATACTGCACTACATTGTCAGTTATGGGTATTACTCCAAGTACCCAGTGTGGGGCCATAACACACAACCATCTGATCTTCCGGCCCTAGAAGTGAGTGTCCTACCTACTGAGCCACTGACACTGATACTGGGATAAGGATATTGTAAATGCATGACAGCTCCCTGAATCATGCAGAGTTCTATATTGATAGAACAGCAGCATATCCATATTGTACTATATTTAATTTATGTGAGACATTGTGCACTTACTATATAAATATACCTCTGGTATAGTACTATGAACAGCAGGAAATCCCCTGCAAAAACTATTTGCATCTCCCAAGTGGCCAGGGCTAGTCCCACGGCCACTCACCATCCCTACTTTCCCCTGTAGTCCCCTTCCCATATCTTATAAACTTATCTGTAATTCTGTCAGCCCCACCTCCTCCTGACATGGTCTTATAAAACTCACCCTCCATCTAACCCAAGTCAGATCCAGTTCAATAAGCAGCATAGGAACTGGACCCTTTAAGGTTTTCACCTCACAAACTTGGGGGGGGGGTTAAACCCATAAATGTCCATTGGGCATGGAGGTATAGGAAAACATACTCCATTGCATGTCATTTTATTTTACAGGGGGAACGACAGGGCTCTGTACTGCGACACTGCTTTGCAATGGAGCACCAGGCCAGCTGATCCTTTTTGTAATTTCATACCTGAGAGACACAACTAGAAGAGTTGGCCACCGAGACTGTCTTTGCATCCCAGAAACAATATGATACAGACAATTGGGATGGTGTGTGGGTGTCTTGAGGGAGTAATGTATAGCAACTGTGTTTACTGGTTCATTGGTGGGGGCAACAAACAGTAAAGTGGTGTAGAAAATGTATGTTTATTATGTAAGATGGGGCAACAAACATGTCACGGTGTGCACATTTTTATTGTCTGGCTGCACCCCTGATTGGGCATATAACAAATCTGGTTACCTTGCAAGCTCCTTCTTCACCCAGCATGTATTTAAGATGACACCTTACCTCACTAATCCAAGTCAACTCAAATTCTGCCCACCCTGTTCTTTATGGACAATGGCCCAAGTGATGTAGTTTTCACCTTCCAAAACCTCAATCCATGATTGCAGGGCAATGAGTAGTAACTGGAGCATCCAGGACACTCAGTTGGTTCCCCTTCTTGGGTCCCTTCAGTCCTAATCTCATAGTTTTGGAGGAGGCACATCCACGCCCTCCCTATCTAGAAGCTATGAGAAGCACTTTGAGGACTCTGAGATGGGGTTGACTGTGCAGACCAGATGTTTCAACCTATGCTTTAGCCTATTGCCCCCCACCTTTATTTAGAGGGTCAATATCATCTGAGCCTTTGGCCCATAAGGGACAGAGATGGGAAGGGGACTGTGTCAGGGAGGTGGGGGAGGGGTCAGATTAAGATAAGAGTTGGGTGGAGAGGAGCTAGCTGGACAACTACATTTATTGATATGCCCAAAGGGTATTTAACAGTTTAGAACTCACCTGTGACCCAACCCATCACAGACTGAGGGTCAGCAAAAATGTGTCTAATGCATGGATAATAAAAGGTTCTGCCAACTTGGATGCAGTACCTTTCCAGACAGCTTTGTGCCAAGTGCCACCCTGTAGAACTTTCAGTTTTAATCAGCCACCATCATGATTTATAAAACCCAGGGAAGCACGTTAAAACCATCAGTTCCCACTAGACTTCTTGACAAACTCTGTCCTTATTGTCTCTAATGTGATTTTAACTTTTACTTGAACTTCTCATTTTTTTCAGTTTGGGCATTTTAGTGCAACTCCATGACTGTCACTTGCTGCTGCTGCTGCCCCATCCTCGCCCCAACTCACCTGTTACTTTACTGGTCTGTTTTTCCAGCTCCCTGACAGCTGAGTTCCAAATAATGCTTACTGCTGCATGTATTTAAAAGCAAATTACAGAGCTAGTGTCCCCATTCTGGTCACAGCAGTAGCACCATTTAATTGCACAGTCACTGAAACTAAAAAAAATGTTTTTTGTTTGCTAAGCTTGCACTCGTACCTAAGCTCCTGATCCCTCCCCACTCCCCAGTGGTCCAGGACATGAATGTTGTCCTTAGCCCATCTGCCTTCATACATTTGACTACAAAAAAATAGGTAATAAAGTAAATGAATAAAACACTGAAATCAAATACATCAACCTGCCAGCTGTCTCTGACTGACTGAATTTATTTCCCCCCTCATTTCCATTAACGTCGTAGCTCTCAACTCCACCATCCTCACGGAAACGAAAAAGCAGAATAAAACAAACACAAAAACATGTTGAAACTGCCAGCTCTTGCAGTCAGCATGTACACTATCAGGAATATGCAGGTGTGTGTGTGTGTGCATGCATGCGTGTGGGGAGTGCTAAACTTAGAACTACAGATCACTGAAAAAAACTACAACTACAGAGGCCCCTGCAGGACAAAAAACACAAGGCAAAACAAAAGCAAGTTCATGTAGGCGGAGGGACTATTTTTATCAAAAAAGTAGCTGAACTTTTAATATTTACAACACAAAAGATGTATGTTTTAATTCTTGATGACATCAAAGAAAAAAATTATAAGTGCAATGAGACACACTGGTGTGTGCATTAGTTCTAATGCACACCCAGGAGCTGAAGGCACTTGGGCTGTGGCCTCTCCTGCCTTACTACACCCCTGGGAGTGCATTAGAACTGTCTAATGCACACCACATCATGTCTTATTGCTTAACATAACTTTCATCAGGGGATGAGACTGGTTCAAGAGGTGAAGTCGAAAGGAGCTAACTCTGGCAGTTGCATTTAGAATAGGACCTCAGCCAATGGGAGGTCCACTTATTGACTGATGTCTGAGCTTACTTTTACATCAGAGCTCCAATACAAAAAACTAAGAGACCCCCACTCCCCTTTTGGATGAAATAAGTGAGTAGCTATTTAAGGCAGAAAGTACATTGTAATAATTTAATGATTTGCCAAACTTGGGGGTGGGGGAGGGTGTGCACTGAGTTTCTTGTTTCATCTCAGCAAGGTGAAGGCTCTTTATAGTCACTGTAAGTTTTATTTGGCACTCTGGGTACTGAATGCCCTGAACAAGGCCTAATATTTGTTATTTTGATCAAAATGATGTTTAGCCTATATTTTAGTATTTGGGGGATTAATATCTGTTACTCACGCAACCCTGTTTTAGTCACTACTGCAACTACTTATTAATTCTGAGCAAGCACCAACATACAGTAATTATAAAAATGTAGTTTAATTAGATACATGTTTCTTAATACCCATTTGCACAAATGTTACTTTATCTTCAGCACTCAATACCTGTTGCTAATTTTCACTTTGCAGCAACCCATACTAGAATTAACAGAGTTCCCTTATTGAAAAAGCATGAAAAAAATATTAGTTCAGAAAAGGACATGAAACTCAGCTGTAATCTATCTAATCTGCTATGTCAACTGCCCCGCACTCTAGCAGCAACTTCAGAACAGTTTGTCATCTTGGGTCTGGGTGGTAGAACAGAAACAACAAAACCACCATGCTTTTATTATACACTAAAACACAGCCAGGCATTAACAAAACCTGTTCTAAGTATTAATGCTTACATGAATGGAGTACAGACTCATAACGGTGAGCTGAGGGACTGCGAGTTAGTGAATGTGAATATCTCTCTCGGTTCTCTTTTTCCATTTCCTCTTTCAAAATCAACTTCCCCAGGCCAGACTGAATCTGCAGTGAAATACAATCAGAGAAACTGATATAGGTGATACACTTGTAGCAAAACATCTCAGAGTGGAACTACTTGATACAATAAAATATATTATTTGCCGTAGCACTGCCCATATAAGCTATACTGTAGCTTCAAATTAAGTATCCAGAACACGGCACAACAGAAGAGAAGCAGAGAAACATATGCAATTAACAATAGCTTGCAACAACATCATCTTATCAGCAAAGTAAAAATGTCATTATGAAAACAATATGAACACTTTAGTCAGATGTTTTACTGTCTTTTAAAAAGCCAAACATATGGACATAGGAAATCATGGAAAAAAAATACAGGATAATGTATGGTCCTCTATCGGTAACCGCTCTGTTAACCGTCGAGAAGTTGCCAGGGTGACCATGTAAACCTCAAGAGCGAAGCTCGAGAGGTTTACATTGCCATGACAACCTCAAGACAGTTAACATTAACCAGTTGCCGATAGAAGGACCATACATTGTTTTTTATAGTGTATGGTCCCAAGAAAAAGGGAAAACGGGTCCTTACTTTTCAAAACAGAGTCAGCACCACGGCCGTTCAGTCCTTCCTTTACCGCTGTGTGCATCCATCTGTTCCAGAGTGTAAAAAAAGGTGCGGACATGCACAGACCAATCCCTGTTGTTAATCTATCGATATGACGTAGCATCGATAGGTTAACAACATTACTACGTCACATTGATGGTATAACAACCTTAGGAAATGATGATTTCCTAAGGTTAACAGTGTTCTAGCATACATTATATATATATATATATATATATATTTAAGGTATAATTAGAAGAAGGAGGGATAGTTAATGAGGCAGGTACAGGCAGGAGGGAGACGGGGTAATGTTGCTTGTTCCATATGGTGGGTGCTGTGAAGTAGAATACTCTGCCATCAAGAATGTGCTGGTTGGTTGATGTGACAGAGAAAATGAGAGGGAAATATGTTTTGAGAGGTAGTTGGAAGCATGTCCAAAGAGGATATTTAAAAAGCAGTTCACCAAATCTAATAAAAAGCTTACAAATACTAGATTTACACCAGTTATGTTTTCATGTTTTCCAGTTATTTGTTATTTCTTTTGCTATTCCCCGTCTGTTAGACTACTAAATATTTTAGGCAATGCAGCAATTTTTTCACTGAGTCTTTCAAAATGTAACTGTCCCCTGCTAACCACACAACTGTTGTTTGTGATATCATAGTCTGTTGCCATGATGAGCACTATAATGTCATAAACAAAGGCACTGTGAGGTTAACAGGGAAGAGGCAAATGTTTTCGACTGTTTTCTATACAGACCTTTTAGGTGGACTACCAAGATATGCTGTAAATCTTGGAAAGGAACATCGAAAATGAAAAATAAAATGTATTCTCTAGTAAACTGTAACAACTGAAATATTTTAATTATAAAAGCACAAGTGAAGTGCAGAGTTGCTCTTTAAGACAATGATAACAATTTTATACTATATAAGGACAGAAATGTAGAGCCCACAGAGGACAGAAGCAATATAGGCACCTGTTTTTGTGAACATGAAGAAGTGACAAAAGAGTCTGGAGAGCTGGGACTTAGGCACAGCATAGAAAAGACAGCAGCATTAACTAAATTAGGAGAAGACAATGGCATGGATCAGGAGGTTGGCAAATAAAGGGTCAAGGATGCAGACATACTGTCAGCAACATTATCGATCTGATGATAAATGCATTTACTGATACTACAAATGTGAAAGGCAAATGAGGATTCAAGTTTGAGGCCGAGACCAAGGTTACAGATAAAGAATACAAGAAGAAGGTCGGAATAATGGACGAAACAGAAGAGATACAGTAAATCCAGAGTTGGGGATCTGTATTTACCCAAGAAGAGTACATCTGTCTTGGAAATATTTATCTAGTAGTAGTAGTGATTTTATTTCTTATGTGCTCTTCCCTGGAGGCTCAGAGAGCTGTACAATTAAAACAGCAACAGTTTAAAACAAACAGAAAATCAAAACATAAAACAGGAACAGATTCTGCAAACAATAATAAAACCTCATTCATAAATTATCACACAGAATAGCATCAGCGGCATAGCATCAGCAGCTAACTAGATAAATAAGCAGCTAAACAGAGGACCATTTCATGTTTCCAAATGCCTCTCTAAAGAAATAGCTTTTTAGGCTTCTTTTGAAGGGCTCCACCGAGGATGCCTTCCTCAGGTCTCTGGGAAGTGAGTTCCATAACTGAAACAAACATGAAGGAAACTGGAACAGAGCCAGGAGTTAACTTGATCAAGACAGGCAAACAAAGTGTGAAAGCATTTGGTCACTAATGAATTTCAAGATATGTACTGTTGGAAGCCACCAGAATAGATGTGGTATTGAAGTAAGAAATTTGGGATGAGGTGTCCAAGGGAAGAAGGTAAATGGACAATGGTAGAGGATGGAAAATAAAACCCTGAGATACTCCACAGAAGGGAAGCATCTCAGAGGATAAGCCAACACCAGGTAAACAAAGAGTGGGGTTAAAGGAAGGTCAAGACAGAAGGGAAATGGATAATCCTATACATGCATGGTGGCAATTCAGGAGGATAGTGTTATCAACATTATTAAACCCAGCACTAGCATCAAAAATAAATAAGGTGGGAAGAGATATCACTGACGAAATGTATAAAGGCATGTTTTGTGTTGTGGAGAGAGTGGAAACTAGAATAAAAGTAATCAAGCATCTCAGATGTACTCATTTGTTGTACTTATTTAAATCTTTTGTGGAGTTTATCAAATTATGTGGATGACTTTAAAGATTATGGGACCCTGCCCCAGGAAGTGATGTAAGTATCCAGGCACAAACCACCTGGAAATGGGATTTACCCGTTTACATTCTGTATAACAAAGATTCCTTGTGTCAAATTGCTTATTTATTTATTTATTTATTTATTTCGTTTTTATTGACCAGGTAAGCACACAAGACAATTAAATGCCTATATTTAGGTACAACCCGGGAGGTTATAATAAGGAATAGTACAAACAGATGAATTACAGTATGTAAGATAACATCAGGAACTATAATTGGTTACAAAGAGGTAATAACAAGGTACAAAAATATACATCTGTACAGTCAAAAGAGACAACATAAGAGCTTATAAGCTCTGTCACCTCTTGATTGGTAATTTTTAATTATGGTATTGTATATGTATAACAGAAATGTGGCAAGGCAAGGCAAATTTTATTTAAAAGGACACCCATCCTGGAGGCTCTGGGCACCACACATCAATCAAATAAAAACAACACAACACAATACAATCAATAAAATATACAACTCCAAACAATTAAAACATAATTTACTACACAATTTGTTTCATTCTCTAAAGCTTAAATAAACCTTAAGAAATTAAACAATATAAACTATAAAACATAGTCAGGGAATGCCTGATCGAATAAAAATGTCTTTAGTTGGGCCTTAGAAACCTCAACAGATGGGGCCTCCCTAACAGTTATAGGAAGAGAATTCCACAGGACAGGATCGGTGACACTAAATGCTCTGTTGCCTGCAGTTCTTAACCTCGTCCTGGGAACTGCAAGGAGGCCCCGAAAAGAGGAATGCAGGGAACGGACCGAGACAGCAGGTGTAAGAAGGTCATTCAGGTAGCAAGGGCCAAGGCTGTATAGGGCCTTAAAGGTGAGCAAACCCTCCTTAAAGAGGACCCTCTACCTAACTGGCAGCCAGTGCAGATGACGTAGCACCGGGGTAATGTGATAGTATTTAGATTGTCCTGTCAACAACCTCGCCATTGCATTCTGCACCAACTGCAGTCGGTGCAGGGTACCCCCAGAGACCCTGAGATAGAGTGCATTACAGTAGTCAAGCCTGGACGTCACAAAGGCATGTACCAAAGTGGGGAGGTCCAGAGGCGCAACTAAGGGCTTGATCCTGGTGATATTTCTCAGATGATAAAAACTAGTACGTACAATGGAAGACACCTGAAATTCAAGTGTCAAACCGCTGTCAAGAATAATACCCAGATCATGCACCCTAGAGGAGGCCTTCAATGGTACAGAGCCAAGGTAAAGTCCTGTCTCTGCACCAGAGGCCAACCTATCATGTCCTTTGTTCAACTCCACCACCAGTACCTCCGTCTTACTGGGGTTAAGTCACAACCAACTGGAGGCCATCCAGTCACTGATTTCAGCAAGGCAACTGTTAAGCACTTCTACTGCACAAGATGTTCCAGGGGCAAAGGAAAAGTACAGCTGGGTATCATCAGCATAGCAGTGAAAACCCAAGCTGTACTTCCTAATGAGCTCTCCCAGCATGTACACGGCAAATAACATCGGCGACAAGACCGGACCCTGGGGAACTCCGCACAACAGGTGGTCAGGGGAGGAGGAGAAATTTCCCATCACTACCCTCTGCCTCCTGTTGGATAAAAAAGACTCAAACCAGCGGATGACAGAGTCGGCAAGTCCACAGAATTCCCTTAGGTGGTCAAGTAACACTCGAAGGTCCACCATGTCAAAAGCTGAGGAGAGATCGAGGAGAACAAGAATTGTCCCCTCCCCTCCATCTCTATCCCTAAGGAGGTCATTGTGCACCCGAACTAGTGCAGTTTCTGTGCTATGCCTTGCATGAAACCCAGAATGGAATGGTTCATAAAGATTATGGGCCATGAGATGCTCCTCAAGCTGAAGCGCCACCACCTTCTCAACAATCTTACCTAAAAATGGAAGATTGGAGCTAGGATGGTAATTTGCCTTGACATCAGGGTCCAACGATGTTTTTATCAGAAGGGGCCTCACCAATGCCTCCTTCAAGATGTCAGGAAAGACCCCCTCCAACAAGGAACACCAGACAATCAAGGTAAACACCGGGCCAACAGAGTCAACACATCTCATTAAGAAACGAGTTGGCACTGGGTCCAGTTCACAAAAGGTGTGCCAAAGCCTAGACGCAATCTGAATTACCTCAGCCTCCTCCACCAGTCTAAACTCACCCCAAACAGATGGAGTGCTCTTCGGAAGCCCATGGCGACCACTGTCGACCAGATTCTGGTCCACTGGCAGAACCCCCTGCCTGATGGCAGACACCCTGTCCAAGAAGAACCGAAGCAAATCCATTGCACAATGCATTTGAAAAAGCTACCTTCGGCTGTAGACAAGCAGGGTGAAGAAGCCTGTCCACAGTCTGAAAGAGCACAGTTGGTCGGTTCCTCCTGGCAGCAATCTCCCTGGACAGGAATTCTGCCTTCTTACAGTTGATTGCCCCCTGGTATGCACCATAGTGCATATTCAGGGCCAGTTTGTCCGCCCCCAGGCCAGACTTCCACCAGCAGCACTCTAATCTCCGACCGAAAGTCTTCATCTCCTTGAGCTCCCCATCAAACCAAGGAGACCTCAAGTGAGAAGACCTGGATCGTACACGGACTGGTGCGAGGGAGTCAAGCGCATCAGAAAGCGCCCTATTATAGGCGTCCACTACTATGCACACACACTCCCCTGCATGCACTGTCCACACTAGATAGGTCAGCCACCGCAAAAAAACCCTCGGGGGTAAGCCCCCTCAAAGGGTGGTAGCTGACCATCTCTGCAGGAGGAGGGCTACCGGAGGGGGCCCTGAACCAGAACTTCACCGTGCAATGATCGGACCAAACGGCCCTATCAACACTGAGACTATTTATCTCAAGCCCCAGCAGGAACACCAAATCCAGCACGTGGACACCCTGATGAGTTGCGGAAGATACTCCCTGCACGAAGCCCAGAGAAGACATCATCTGGAGGAAATTATGACCCAGCTGAGAAGATTCATCCTCAGCCCAAACACTGAAGTCCCCCAGCACTAAACATCTGGGGGCCTCCAATGTTTCACTGATGATGAAATCGGCCACTTCCTGCAGGAAATCTCCCATCGCTCCGGCAGGGCAATAAATCAGGAGGACCAAGCAACTTGCGCCTGGTCCCCCACGGATGGCCACACACTCAAATGAATGTTGTGTTCTCACTGGATGCACAGTGAAGCCCAGCTCAGATCTAAAACAGATGGCTACCCCCTACCCCTGCATTCCACTCTGGGGCAGTGCACTACAGTATACCCGGATGGGATGGCAGCCTCTAAAACTGGGCCAGCATCATCTCCAATCCAGGTCTCCGTAATGCAAGCCAGATCGGCCAGAGAAACCAAGTCCGCTATAATTGCAGTCTTGTTTCTGACCGATCTGGCATTGCATAGCACCGCCCTCAGGGGATTAGTGGACAATGCAGCCCTACTGGCTACCTGCCCCCTCGATCTAATGGGAACCCTGGTGACAGGAACTAAACACGTCGGAAACTGAAATACTGTGCAGAAATATACCAATCTAAAATGTGTTTACATTTTGTATTAGTTCTTTATGAAATGACAAGACAGTTGAGCAATAAACATTTCTATCATATTAAATGGATGGGACTCCCCCCCACCCCAATGAAGTGGTTAGCATTATTTCCTTGTATACCTTTTCACTGTATACGCAATTGTGATTAAAAGTAACACTAACCATCCAAATATATTATAATAAATAAAAGAAGGGCAGGCCCACTATACCTCAAAATAAACCCACTGATGGGCTAACAAACAGCCCCATGAGCCATAAGCCTAATCTGTGTATCCCCCTTAACAGGTTTATTTCCTTGTATCCTTACCTATACTTTATTCTATAGTAATTCCTGCACTGCCCTGCTTTCTGCATTGACAATTTAGTTCAATATCATATGTAGTAATTTTTAATTTGCTACTTCATGTTTGATTAGTTACATATTTTTAATTTTTTATTTTATTTATTTGGTTTTTGTTGACTGGGTAAGTGCACTAGACAAATCCTGCCTATTTTCAGGCACGATCCGGGGTGGGGGATACAGATGGATGGCAACTGATCTTGAACCAGATTAAGCTGTTAGTGGTATTTTTAGTGAATGAGGGAAATTTGGCCAGGACACCTGGAAAATTCCCCTATTCTTTTCGATAAGTGCCATGGGATCTTTAACATCCACCTGAACTACCACCAATCCAGGCAGATGGGACCTCGGTTTAACGTCTCATCCAAAAGACAGCACCTCAGAAGTGCAGCACCCCCTCATGCTGCTGTACAGTGTCAGTACTGGGATATTAACCTAAGTGCCAGATGTGGGAACTGAACCCACAGCCCTCTGATCTCCCAGCCTCAGATTCGAGTGTGCTACCTACTAAGCCACTGACACTGTTAATATTTGTTTGCTCCCTCCCACTCATCGATTTTCTGTCTTCCTGCCCCTGTTCCCCCCTTTACTTTACCTCCATCATGTGACTGCTTCCTCTACTACTTGTTCTTTTCTCTCCCACACTTCTCCTCCTCCTTCCTTCTCCCAATCCACCATTTTTACCCTTGCTCTTTAATATTTCTATTTAGTTTTCTACAATAAAGGCATAAAACAGCTGCAATGTGTGATCATTTGACAATACAGGTGGGAAAAGCATCAGCAATATTTGTACATAAACAATAAGCAGACAAAGCTATGGAACAAAGTCAGTACAGTTTGTCAACATATAAAGTACCCATCCTCTCCACAACAACACAAACTTTGAGAATATATGGGATAACAGGTGATAGCCAGTGTTTAGTAACAAGTCTTTTTAGTTGCAATTAAGTAGATGGTTAACAGTTTTCAGACAGAGGGAGCACTGTACCCTCTTGGTAGGTCCAGGAACAACAAGACCCTCTCAGTATTTACAAAAGACTCCCCCCAAATATCCCATAATACTGCAGTTAAATTAGTCCAATAGATGCCCTGGGAGAGGCAGTGCCATAAAATATGAGCATGCGTTGCCTTAAGGGCTCCACAGTTTTGCAACCACTTTGCCTCCTCACAGGTAAGTTTTTAACCTACCAGGTATAATAAAATATCATATAAATGTCTTCCAGGAAAGTTCTTTCCAAATACAGAAGAGGTGACCTGATGTATATGTTCATACTGTAGACGTTCAATTGTTTAGGGGTAATATTTATATTTGGATCAATCTCCCACTTCCCTCAAATATATTTTGTGGTATGAAGGATTAATAGACAAAGGGCTACATATAACTGGACAATAAGTGATGTGGTCCTAGAACCTCCTATCATAGAACTTCCTATTACTGAAACAAGTAAAGTGTGTAATAAGGGTATCTGTTTGTCCTTGGGCCATTGTTTAAGTCACACTTTTAGATAACCAGTGATCTGCATGAATTTGAGTGTTTGAGTTCATACCTACCTTTAAGGTCTGGGAAGGAAAGAATGACCCTGTCCTAGAGAAACTGGTACAGATAAATAAGCCCTACACAATCCCATCTCCTGTACGTATCATCTAATCTAGCGGGTGGTAACTGAATATTATATGGAAAGCCTTCAGCAAAAAAGCCATGTCTGTCAATTTAGTGTGCTGAATTGTTTTGTACCAGTACCAAAGTGTGCCAGAAGCACAGCAGTTATCCATCATCTGGTTCAGTTGAGGAGGGGGAAGTGAATAAAGGGTCCTGGATAAGTTGGACAAGTTCTACTCAACAAGTTACAAATCTTTCCACAACACCATATATATATATATATATATATATATATATACACACACACATATATATATATATATATATATATATATTTATATGTATAAAGGAGAGAGCCAGTATAACACTGTCCTAAGTTGTGCAGATCATTCTATTTATCTCTCTCCTTTTACCTCCCCATATCCCTATACCCCATCCACATTAAATGTTGCTGCTCCTGCCAATGAAAATCCCAGTCCTTCATGCTCTTTATTGCCCTTCAGCTCCTGTCAGTAGATGTGGATGTTTCATCTGAATGCTACCAGTCTCCTCCCTAAGGTTGACCAGCATAGGCTATGGTTCCAATAACATCAACCTGACATCCTGGTTATCATATAATTGTGGCTTTGTGCCGGGGTCTGTAGTATGGAAGTTGTGATCTTTGATAACTAATTCACAAACAGAATGGTGGGAAGGCGGGGGTGGTGTGTCTATGAATGCATGTCATAGTTTCACCTGGGACATCATTATCCAGTCCACTGTTCCTTGCTCCCACACACATCTCTTGTGTAGACTATTTCCCCTCCAGCCTTCCTATTTTCATTGGCTGCATCTATGTGTCCCCTGAAGTCAAACAAACTCTAATACTGACATTTTATCCTCCACTTCCTCTGCTGCTGAGCTTCTGCTCCTTGGGAACCTTAATGTTTGTTGATTCCCCATTCTGCCAAATCCTTAGTCTAGAATACTGAATCCTTAAACCTCACAGAAAGCTAATCACTGAACCTACCCAATTCAATCTGCATTCCTCAAATCACTCCCTTATAGACTTGTCTTCTATGCTCACCTTTATCACATTGCTGTTTACATCCTCCTAAATGCTTTCGATGACCACCAAATAAATGGTCTACAGCATTCTAAAGATCCATCACCCTCTTCCTAAGTTCATGCAAGCTAGACTGTCCAAATTCCTTGACCTGTGCTCCCTCCTAGATGATCTTCACAACATGGATTGTTCTTCTTGCTATATATCCACTGATAGATAAACCTCTAATTCTATTTCTGTCTAAATTCATCACAACCTTTGACAAACATACCCCCTTTAGGAGGTCTTGCATTTGAAGGTCCTACCTTTCTTGGAGATCAAAGAAACTCACTGATCAGTTTAAAGCCCAGGACTTGGCCTGCCATCTTCACAAGGCCTTTGGTTCTCCAGAAGACTAGCTAAGACATAAACAACTCTATAAGAAAGAAGGCCACCAGGGAGGCCAATGCACATTTTTTTTATCTGCTTCTCTCTACAACAACCTTAACGCCCCTGTAAAGTTCTGGAAGGTTACTAACTCCCTTTTCAACCCTCCTCAGTCCTCAAAGTGGAGGGCTCACTCATCTCAAATACTCTGGACATTAGACAGCATGGCTGTGTGGGAGGGAGGTTTTGTCAGACCAACGTGATAGTTTTCTCTGACTCGGTAACAAAGGTGGTAGATAAGGCCATGATATGGATTTTCTCTACTTCAATTTTAGCAAGGCTTTCAACTCAGTGCCACACAAAAGAGTGCTGAAGATGCTGGAGGATCTGGGTATGGCTAGAGACATAGTTAGATGAATAAGAAACTGGCTGAAGGAGAGACAGAAGAGGCTGATGGCAAACGGGATCATAATGGAAGAGAGGGAGGTCACATGAGGGATAATGTAGGGATCTGTCCTAGGTCCTGTCATCTTCAATATGCTCATCAGAGACATTGGAGAGGGCATCTGGGGCAGGCTGTGTCTCTTCACAGATGACACAAAGCTCTGCAATACGGTAGACAGTGACGAAGGAACCAGTCAAATGCAGAGGTAGCTACAAAGGCAAGAGAAGTGGTCTATGGTTTGGCAGCTGAAATTCAATGCCAAAAATGTGAGAGAAAAAAACCCAGAGTACAGGATGGGAGGGGTTAAACTGAGTACTACTGCAGATGAAAGGGACCTGGGTGTCATCATTAGTGACTCCCTCAATCAATCAAGTCAGTGTAACAAGGCATACAGTAAGGCTAATAGGATGCTGAGGTGTATAGGAAGGGGTACTGACAGCAGGAAAAGGAGGTACTACTACCTCTATATAGGTGACTGGTGAGGCTGCATCAGGAATACTGTGCTCAGTTCTGGAGTCCTCACCTAAGGAAGGGCAGAGACAGACTGGAGACGGTGCACTGCAGGGTGACCAAGATGATTTAGGGCCAACAGGGAAGATTGTTTCTAGGCAATGAACATGTACTCACTGGAGACCAGGCAAGAGAGGTGGGATATGATATAGATCTTCAAGTTCCTGAAGAGAATAAACCAGTTGAACTGAGGGGAACTATTTAGCATGAGTATAGAGACAAGAACCTAAGGTCACAATTGGAAACAGGCAGGGGGGGAGGTTTATAACGGATGTGAGAAAGTTCCATCTTACAGAGAGTGTGATTGAACTGTAGAACAGTCTGTCACATGAAGTAGTGGGTGCCAAGATCATAAATGGTTGCAAGCATGGCGGGAAAACAGAGTGGAGGGTTTGGGTGTAGCTCAGGTCAGTAGCAATGGGGGATAACAGGGGGCTGGGCTGGGAGGATAGAGCCCTGTATCGGCAATAGGTCCCAGGACAGACAAAGAACTCTGGGCAGACCAGATGGACCTGTGGTCTTTTTCTGCCATAACTGTCTATGCTTCTATGATGTTGTCACTGTTTTTAATGACTTTTCACCTCCTGTGCTTTCTACCTTTCCTGGATTCTAATCCCCCCACGCTTCTTCTGTCCCCCCGCTCCCCCATACCACCTCTCATCTCCATTCCTTCTCTCATATCTACCCCGTGAATATCCTCATAGCACTGCTTTCCCTCAATTAATCTAAGAGTAACATTCCTGATGGTCTATACCTGAAACTCCTGCATCTCAGCCCTGCCATTGCTGCTCCAGTTCCTACCCTCCTCATCCTTGTTTCACCTTAGTACATTCTCCATGGCCAATGACCTCCATGCAAAAGAGGAGGGGGGTCCTCTGCCCCTTAGGCACTACTGTTCCATCTTGCTCCCTGCTAACCTGGGCAAAATGCAGGAGAAGCTAATTTTTCTTTCAGTCTCCTCCTTCCTTGATGCAGCTCCTGTTTTCTTCCTCTTTCAGTCTAGCATTTATAAATCCTACTCTACCATCTACTCCCCACTCCATGTTACTGACGCCATACTTGCAGGGCACAATATTATTGCCTAATTCCTCAACCTGGCCAAGGCCTTTGTTACTATGGCCCACCCCCTTCCTCCTGAATAAGCTAGGTGAGGCAGGACTGAATAACCTTGCAGTCAGTTGGTTCCATGATACAGTGGTGCCAACCAGGTTGCAATGCAAAACTGCAGCATACTGTCGTACAGTTACTGTAGTAAATAAGGCAATTTCAGTGGCAGTTAATCCCTTTTGTCATGCAGTAACTTAAGAAACTGTACTGCATCCTGCACTGCATTTGTGGTGGATGTCCTGTATCTGGACTTCAGCAAGGTCTATGACTCTCGACTTGGTGTCACACAGAAGGTTGACCAACAAGTTGAGAATCCTAGAAGCAGGGAAAAAACTGGTTGGGTGAGTTAGGAGCTGGTTACAGGACAGACAGCAGAGGATAATCACTGGGGGAGAGCTATCGACTCCCAAAGCTGTAACCAGTGGGGTGTCACAAAGATCAGTGCTAGGACTGGTGCTATTTAAAATCTTCATTGCTGGCATATCAGACAGGATTAACAGTAAGATCAGCCTCTTTGCAGACAACATAAAGATCTGTATGGAGGTGGACAGTGTAGTGGGGGCCAGGTACTCCAAGAGGATATGACAAGACTTGAGCACTGGTCATACACATGGCAGCTGGGGTTCAATGCTAAGAAGTGCAAAGTCTTGCAAATGGGTGCCAGAAACCCTGGGATTTGCTATTGGTTGGGGGAGTGCAGGTATCCACTTCAGTGAAGGAGAAGGATCTGGGGGTACTAGTAACAGGGGACATGAATCACTCGGCATAGTGCAGGAGGGCAGTGGCAAAGGCAAATAAGATGCTGGGGTTCACTGCCTGGGGAATCACTTCTAGGAGACAGGAAGTCATTTTGCCCATGTGCAGGTCCCTGGTGAGACCACACTTGGAGTACTGTGTGCAGTTCTGGTGTCCCTATTTGAAAACGATGTCCAGCTACTGAAGGGTGTCCAACGCAGGGTGACAAAGATGATCCTCGGACTACGGGACAGACTGTATGAGGAGAGACTGAGGGAGCGCAACATGTATTCCCTGGAGGACAGATGGTCGAGAGGGGATATGATTGAGACCTTCAAATACTTAAAGGGCATGAACAGAGTTAATACTGAGTGTATGTTTAGATTAAAAGGTGGGATGGACACCAGGGGACACAGTCTGAAACTGGAGGGAGGAAGATTCAGGAGGGAAATGAAGGAGGCATTATTTCACAGAAAAGGTGTTGGCAAGGTGGAATGCATTGCCAGAGGAGGTGATATCAGTGAAATCAGTGGGCAGCTTTAAGAGGGAGTGGGACAGGATCAAAGGGAAGGTCAAAACCGAGGGGAAAATGGGATAGGGCTGATGGTAGAAGGGGGCAATACATTTGAAGAGCGGACAAGGGGTGGGGGCAGCTGCAGTTTAATAGACTGTGTGCTGCTCACTCGACCAGACTCAATAGACTGTATGGCCTGTATCTGCTGGCATTTTCGTATGTTTGTATACTTTTTTATGTTATGTATGTAATTATGAAAAATGACTATTGTTGTATGTTATGCATGGTTTTGTACCTGTATGGTTCCAATTAAAACTTAATAAACTCTTTATATATATATATATATATATATATATATATATATATATATATTGGACAAAACAATAGGGCCAGACGGGATATAGCTAAGGATGTTGCGGGAGCTCAGAGAGGTGCTAGCTGCACCGCTGACAGTCCTGTTTAACCACTCACTGGAGATGGGAGTGGTCCCAGTAGTCTGGAGGAGGGCAGATGTAGTCCCAATTTCAAAAAAGTGGGAGCAAAGAAGAGATTGCAAACCAGTCAGGTTGATTTCAGTGGTGGAGAAATTAATGGAATCACTACTGAAGGAAAGGACTGTGGAATTCTTTGAATCCAGTGGCTTACAAGATCCGAAGCAGCATGGATTCATAAGGGGGAGGTCATGTCAAACAATTCTTTGACTGGGTAACCAGGGAAGTGGATCAGGGTGGAGTGATGCATGCGACCTACCTAGATTTCAGTAAGGCCTTCAACACTGTTCCACATAGGAGACCCACACAAAAGCTGCACAGCTTAGGTGTAGGTCCAAAGATGGTAAACTGTGTAAGAAATTGGTTGTGGGATAGGTGACAGAGGGTGGTGGCAAACAGAGTTCACTCCAAGGAAGGGAGGGTGACCAGTGGGGTGCCACAAGGATCAGTACTGGGACAGTTCATCTTTGATGTCTTTATCAGTGACATTGTGGAAGGACTAAATGGGAAGGTATGTCTATCTGCAGATCACTCTAAGATCTGCAAGAGGGTTGAGACTCTGATGGTGGTGGAAAAAATGAAGAAGCTTGAGGACTGGTCAAGAGTGTGGCAAATAAATTTCAATGTGAAGAAGTGCAAAATCATGCAATGGGGGCACAGAAACAAAAAAGGAGGAGGAGGAGTATAAAATGGGAATAGTGGTACTGGCAACCACCAAATAGAAAAAAGACCTTGGGGTAATCTTATCTGATGACCTAAAAGTGGCCAAATAATATGGCAAGGCAGTTTAGAGAGCCAGCGAGTTGCTAGGGTGCATAGGGAGGAGTATCACTAGCAGAAAGAGGGAAGCGGTGTGCCTCTGTATAGATCACTGGTAATCCCCACTTAAAGTATTGTGTTCAGTTCTGGAGACCATATCCCTAGAAGGACATAGACAGGGTAGAGGCAATTCAGAGGAGGGCAACTAAAATGGTGTAGGGTCTGCATCAAAAGCCCTATGAAGAAAGACTGAAGGACATCAAAATGTATACCCTGGAGGAAAGGAGAGAGAGAAAGAAAGGGGATATGATAGAGACTTGCAAATACTTCATGGGTATGAATAAAGTTCAAAAAGGAAGCCTTTTTCAGAGTAAAGGATGCTCAAGAACAAGGTGTCATGCTATGAAGCAGGAGAGGGGTAGACTCAGTGAAGATGTAAGGAAGTACATTTTCAAAGAAAGGGTGGTGGATGCCTAGAACAGTCTCCTGGCAGAGGTGATTGGGGCACAAACTGTAATGGAATTCAAGAAGGCATGGGATAGGCATAAGGGAATCTTAGTGGTATGGAAAGGAGGGTAAAGTGGAAGATCATGTAGGGTCCGCAATGCTACAGTAGACAGGGAAAATGAGCAGACTAGGTGGGCCAAGTAGTCTTTTATCTGCCATCAAACTCTATGTTTCTATGTTTCTTACAGTGGACCGAGTCAAGGTCTTGCTTTAGTCCAGGTACAGTATGTCCACTGCCTAGCCCTTTTCATCCGCCTTGTAACCCAGACAAAGAAATTAATCACATTCATCTGGCATGACCTCCTTGCCATAAACCCGTGCTGCTTGTTGCCCTGAAGCTCGTTCACTTCAAGGAACTTGACCAACCTTTACTTGAGAATAGTTTCCATCAGCTTGACAACTATTGATGTCAAGCTGAGTTCCCTGGTCCATCCCTTGGACAACTCTCGTGTAGGGCTACAACATCTGCGGTCCTCCACTCTCATAGCACCTCATCTGTGTCAAGAGAGTTGTTAAATAGGTCATGTTAGAGGGGCTGCTAAAACTGCTGACAGTTCTCTCAGCACCCTTAGGTGCAATGGTGCACACTGTCTAGCCCAGGAGATTTGTCCACCTTGAGGGCTCTGAGCTCAATGAGGACGGTGTCCTCTTTAATCACTTCCTCGCTCATCCTCACTTCCCCCTCATTCCTATCTCACCTTGCAGAATTGGTCCATGTTTTTCCTTTGTAAACACTGAGCAGTAATATTCATTCAATACTTCTGCCTTTCCTCTGCTATCCTCCACCAACTCAGACCCTTTATTCAGCTTGACAATACTTTCCTTTGCTACCTTTTTTCTTGGATGTAATGAAAGAAGGTCTTGTCATCTTCACTGACCCCATCTGTTGTCCTCAGCTCAGTCTTTGCCTTGGCCCTTCTTACCTCTATACTAGCTGTTTTTAGCTTTTCAAGAATGTATTTCCTGAAGATTGTCCTTTTCTCCATCATGACACTGCCAACCTTCCCTATAAACTACAGTGGTTTCTGGGTGTTTCATCTTTCTCCCCTGTCTGCTTTAGGCAGGTATTCATGACTTTCTGGACTCTGTCGTGAATTATGGATGATTTTTCTTCCATCTTATGGTCAATCTGAGCTTGCAAATATGTACCCCAAACTTTCACCCTTTTTGGTGAAATCATTCCTCATGAAGTCCAGAAATGGGAATTACATACCTACCATAGTTCTTGATTTTCTTGTATATCTGCACCATTCATCACTGGTGGGTTATATGCAGGAGGTGCTATGACCCTGTGGGAGCTTATTAGCTAGAACAAATTTTCTAGTGGGAAGAGTCAGCGCCACCCATGAGGACGATGCACAGTGTGCTGCTCGAGTGCTAGCCAGTAACCGATGCTGACTCCTCACTCACCTCAGTTCTGTCTGCCAGAGAGAGAGAAAGCAGATATAGGGAAGGAAGAGGGTGGGGCAAGGGAGCCAGAGAGACAGTAAAAGAGAAGGATATAAACAGAAAGGAAAATAAGCCGACACAAGAGGAAAGGGAGGCAATCTGAGGGTGTGGTATTGGAGGGGGGGCCCAACCACTGAGTAGTCCTAGAGGATAGAAAACTGGAGGTAGGGAGAAGAAAGAAAGGAGAGAGGGAAGAAAAAGAATGGTAATGAGAGACCCAATGGCACCCCACTCCCTCAGGGAATTAGGCTAGATATCAAGGGAGCATCCACCTCCAAACTCCATAGTCACTTCCACGAGGGAGAGACAGGACTGTGCTGTATAAGAGAAGCCAGAGGCTGAAGCAGAGGAGATGCCTCCTAATTACCACAGGAAGTAAAGTGCCATGGTCCTCATAGACTGTCCAAGACACAGAGGTGGGGACAGGGCCCATCCTGAGGCAGGACCCCATAACATCAACCCGAGACTTGTTCGATATTACTTCAGGTAACTCATCACAAGCCAACAGCAAGGGAGGAGAGGCCTTGGGAGAAGGGAAACTGCCATAAGTTAATCAGATCAATTAACCAGAAAAGAAAGAACACAGGGAGGGGGTTCCTGGACCCCCCCAGACTCCATCAGGATCTGCAAGGGATCCAGTCAGAATTTCAGACCAACTCTGGACCCTGCAACATAAGGTGGGACACAGTCAAGAAGGGGTCTCAAGGAGCTCTTATTAGAAAGGGCAAACAACCCCACTTGTCCTCCCCTCCCCAAGGAGGGATTGGCCCCCTTAGATAAAGTATTAGTGGGGCTGGTGAGCCAGAAGGGCTCTGCCCACAAGGGACTCACCAGAGGGGAGGGCAAGCAGGGAAGAGGTACTGCTCAAAGGTTGAGGCACCAGAGAGAATGGTGGGTGGGAAGCAATGATAAATGGTGAATATATACAAGAAGATCAAGAATTATGGTAGGTATGTAATTTCCATATCTTCCTGTATGTATCTTCACCATTCATCACTGGTGGGCAAGTACCAAGCCCCCTCTCCCCAAGGGGACATGGCACTTCCTTTAGGGAAGAGCTTCTCTCAGCCCCTTGTGGGGAAGAACCACAGGGGGAAGAAGTCCTCTATGGGTCCAGAAAGGCCAGTAACCTGTGACCTGGGAGAAGGGTGGTGACTTGCTAATTCCCATCTCACCCTGCGGGAGAAAAAATGGGCTCCTTGGAAAGGGGAGGCAATCATCCTATGCCAGGTCAAGGGTGATAACCTAGAAAGGCAAAGCCATGCTGCCAGTCTTATACAGACTGCAGATCCTGTCAGCCTAGAAGCTACCTCATTAGCATTGTACGATGCTCTTGAGAGATGCCTCGCTAGCTCTAGGCCAGAAGCAGCAAGACAGATGGCTTATCTGGTTGCCTCCAAGTCAGACAGAGTGGTTAGCAGCTGTCCTAGCACTATCCATAAGTGCCTAGCATAGGCAGCCATATGAGCCTGATGGGCTGAAATGACGAGAAGGAGACATCCTACTCTCAGTGGTTAAACTCAGCTGAGATGAACTCCGGGGGGCGGTTGTGTCTTTGGCGACGATGCCCAGAGGGGACTCCAGAAGATCTAGCCCTGACAAGGGGTGAGACATGGAAACTGGGGACCCCTGGGGGGCATGATACCTGTGCTAGCAGTCCCTCAGCGCAGGAGAGGAGGCAGAGGGGTTCTGCCAGACCTGATGAGATGCTTCCTGAAAAAGAACAGGCCACTGAAGAATGACCACATTCTCTGAGAACTCACCAAGGACAGCCCACGTCACAGGAGCAGGATCGCGACTTGCAAAGTGAGATATGTGGAGCTCCTCCAACAGCCTTGACAAGAACTGCTGATAGCTGGTGATATCAGCATCTGAGGACAGGTGGACTGAAGGATCGAGGAAGCAGAAGAGCTTGATTCAGATTGTAGTGTAGCAGGGGTTTCTGGTCTAAAAATGACCTGGTCCAGAGCTCTTAAATAGTGGGGGAAGGCTGCAGCTGAGGCTCTGAATTGGTCCCAAGACAAGGGCCCAAAATGCCTGGGAGAGCAGAAGTGCGAGGCAGAGGATCGAAGGAAGAAGAAGAAGTCTAGCGAGCCAGAGGAGGATCCCTGCTAGGGCTTTGGGAGCATTCGCATGATCCCTCCATAAGGGTGGGGCTCCGCAAAGAATCCACAGTAGGTCGCACAACTGTGCAGGCATGGCCTAAATGGTGCTCCAAGGAGAAGGCCCCATGGTGAGATCATCAGGACTGGTGTGGCCTTTGTGGGCGGTCCCTAACCCCACTTAATGTAGATCCCCCCCCTCACTGAGGAGGGCAAAAAAGCGAGAGGTCAGCACTGTGGCTCCTCCCTGAGCCGCCAGCAGCCCTGGGAGAAAAACCTCTGAGCTACCACAGGCCTTCTCAAGCCCTTCCCCTCTGAGAGGGACCTGCCACTCATCCATCCCTGAGGTATCACTGTAGGCAGCTCTGGAAGAGGCACAGGCATCTGCAAGCCTGCCACGGTTCTTCCCGAGCTAACCTCTGCTCCAGGAACAGAAACGGCACAACTCCCAGCTTCAATGCCAGACTCAGCTCCAACAAAGGTGCTGACCTCTGACTTGGCATCAGGTGTGGTGCTGCCTTCAGACCCAGCACTGTCCCCCAACCCAGAACTGCCATTGGCACCGCCCTTCCCCATGGTGCCTGGGATGGCGCAATGAGTGTCCCTGGCATCACCAATGATGCTGGAAGACTCGGGAAGGGTGGTCCCAGAGGCAGATCCAGTCAGGGAGGTAGAGGACAATACCTAAACTTTGCTGCTAGGCCTCGGAAGGTGCCACGACTCCTAGGAGGGAGGAGACTCCTCAGTGTGAGGCAACCACTCTGGGACAGATCCATCCTCCCCTTCTGAAGAAGAAGAGATCAGGATGGCCAGGAGAGAGGCCACCCCTGACACCCTACTGGATTTGGCACTGCAGGTGGCACTGGATGTAGGCCCCACTGCAACTTCAACACCACCCTGCTCACCGGCCCCAGAAACAGGGCCAGGAGCCCAAGCAGAGTTGGTAGACAGAGTCGAGGGCCACACCAGTTTGGATCCAGCATATAGCTCCAACTGTGACAACAGGGGTGGTTGCGGCTCTGAAGAGGCCAACAACCGAGAGGGGTGCTCAACTGCCCCCCCCAGAGGAGGCTGACTGTCTGCTCAACCCCTCTAGTGAGCCAGAGGCACCAGCAAGGCTGGCACTCTCAACAGCTCGTGGTCCCCGGTATGTGTAGTATCAGAGGGTGACCCGAGGGAAGCGTCCAAAGTTCTTGCTTTGGCATCCCTGGACTGATACCATCCTCTGAAGGTTGGAGATTTCCAACTCACCTTTAACATGTGCGTTCCGAGGACCCAGCAATCCATGGAGAAACACACATCACAGTTGTCCATATCTTGTTGGGGACCCAAGCAAGACAAACACTGATCATGGTGATCCATTACGGAGATGAACTTGCCACAGAGGCACCGACACATGGGGGCACATCTAGCCTAAGACTTCGACTTTGGCCCCGAATCAGACATGATCAACCACACACTAAATAAAATAAAACACAGGAAAGACTCAGCACTGCAGAAAACACTAAAACCAGAATTAAAATAAAAAAAATTAAAAGGAATGGACTCACCGGTCTGCAAATCTACGGCATCGAGTATATGTAAACAGAATTTATGGCGACTTCGAGAAACAGACTGTGCAATTTGGCTCTTCAGCTCCCATGAGGTGCACTCTCAATGGTGGGAAGAATAAAACTGAGGTGACGGAGGAGTCGGCGTTGATTACTAGCTAGCGCTCAAACAGCATGCTGTGCATTGTCCTCATGGGTGGTGCTGCCCACAGCACTGACTCCTCCCACTAGAAAATTATTTCTAGCTAATAAGCTCCCATGGGGTCATAGCACCTCTGGGGTGTAACCCATCAGTGATGAATGGTGAAGATACATACAAGAAGATCACGTGTGTTTGTATTCAGTACTTACTTCCCCTTATCAAAATGAAACCACACTGACCAATGATCACTGCTTTCCAGGGGCTCAGCTATGCTGATGCCTCTGATATGGTAGCAGTTCACCAGTACCAAGTTTAAAATGATCTGATCCCTAGTAAAATCTGAGACCCCCTTGGTTAAAAACCTATTTTGGACTGCCTTTAAGAGCATTTAGGATTTAGCTTGCTTGTGGGATGCTCCAGTGCACATCAGACAGGTTGAGGTCATCCACTGGCACAACATTCCACTGCTCTGAAGCCTTCCTGATCTCATCAGACAACTCCTGGACCATGGTTTCGCTCTGATTTGGTGGCCTATACACCACCCCACCCTCATTCTTCTCCCTGTCCCTATCTGAATCTGCATCGAGATTGACTTGGCAGACACTCCCCAATGTCATCCCTTGTGGTTGTGATGTTCTCCTTAATGTAAAGCACCACCTTCTCTTCCCCCTGCTCTGTTCTTCCTGTACAGCATGAACCACAGAACATGGAGATCCCAGTCATGGTTTGGGATTTCTCAGGTCAAAGTGACAGCCACCTGATCCACCCAGCACTCCTTTCATATGGCCTGGGGGTCATCCACCTTATACCTCAGGCTTCTGGCATTGATAGATACTACCGCCCAATCTCCCTCCTACCTACCCTAGCCAAAATCCAGGAACATCTCGTCCTCTCGCAACTCGCCACCTTCCTTGACTCCTCCTCCTTCTTCACCCCTTACCAATCTGGTTTTAGAAAATCCCACTCCACCATCACGTCTCTCCTCAGACTCACAGACTCCATCCTCACAGGCATGGATAATAGCCTTATCACATCTGCCATTTTCATTGACCTAGCCAAGGCATTTGACACAGTCTCACACACCCTCCCTCTGTCAAAACTCTCTAAGGCAGGCTTCTCCAGTGCAGCTACACACTAGTTCAACTCATACCTGGGTGGCAGGTCCCAATCAGTAAAAATTGGTGCCTCCACCTCAAACCCCCTCCCTGTCTCCACTGAAGTCCCCCAAGGCTCTGTCCTCGGCCCTATCTTATTCTCCATCTTTCTCAATGACCTTCCTTCAACCTGCCTGCATGTTGACATTCACACGTATGCGGATGATACAGTCCTGTACGCCTCTGGTCACTCCCTGCTGGAAGTTGCATCCAAGATCCAGCTAGACTTCAGTGAAGTCCAGCACTGGTATCGTAGAAATCAACTTACTCTAAATGCCAAAAAAATGATCTCCGTAACTTTTGGAACAAGACAAAGACTCTCCCGCCTCCCTGCTTTCCCCATTCTCAAAACACTTGATGGGACCCCTCTAGAAGACTGCACCTCTTTTAGATACCTAGGGGTCTGGCTGGACCAACACCTAGACTTCTCCACGCATATGGAAGCTACCCACAAAAAACTACATCCTAGACTGGGAACACTATACCGGAACCGCAGCTGTATTCCTCTGCCTGCCTGCAAAGAGATCCAGCAGAAAATGATCCTCCCCATTTTTGACTATGGAGATGTAGTTTATAGTTCTGCCCCTAAATCCACCCTGGCTAGACTGGATTCTCTTTTTAACTCCTTCTGCCACTTCGCACTAGATTGTCCTCCCTCCACTCACCGCTGCAACCTCTACAGTCACCTTAATCTACCCTCCCTCGCCAATAGGTGCCAATACCACTGCAACAGACTCACAGCAAAATTCTGGACTTAGTTACTGCCCTCCTACCTAGCCTCTACCCCTAACAGCCCAAAAACCATCAGCATACTCACTCAGAAATTTCGACTCATGTCTACTACGTATCCCACACATGACTACCTCTGCTGGACAGTCGACTTTTAGAGTCTGTCTACCAAAACTATGGAACTCTCTGCCGGCTAACAACCGGCTCTCCCCCTCCCCTCGGCAACAAATCTCCCTTCTAAAAGGGCAAGTCCCCATAAGCTGCTCATGTCAACTTGACATGCACTAGCTTGACCCACGTTCTCAACGGGTGTCCACAACCCAAATATGATCTATGTTGTCCACCCAAATGCTTTAACTATCACATTTTTGATTGTTCACTACCTATTCTACTTAGTTAGCCTACTTTTATGTGGTTATCTCTCTGTTTCCTGCCTCTTGTACTAACTACTTCAAGACCATTTATCACTGAATTTATTAAAACCTGTACATATTGTATGTAACCTATGTAAATTTTGCTGTTCAAAAACTTCTGTATGTTTACTTGTATGTACTACCCCGTTCCCTCTACCCCCAGGACGCATCTGGAATCGAGCGGTAGTCTACTCAGTATGTCGTCCTGGTAAAATTTGTAAATAAATAAATAATAGATACCATCCTCAAAGATACCTGCCTTTGCCTTCCAACTGCATTTCTTCCCTGCCTCTTCTATTGCATCACTGAACTCATCCCTTCCATTTCCCTATCTCATTCTCCACTTGCACACCAATCAGCTCCACTCCCATCCCCTCATTCGCTCCTCTTTCCATACTGCTCTCACATTTCCCTTCACTATGTCACTCTTATCTGATGTGCCCATAACCCGGAGGGACCTGCCAGCCCCCTCCTCGGGAAAATTTTAGGCTCTACTCCTCAAAGTTGCCCCCCCTTCTCAAGTTTAAATGAAACTTCTCTTTAATGTATTCCCCAATCTTGACCTTAAGTGTTCTGGTGCCCCCATTACTAAGGTATAGCCTATTCAGCAAGTACAGAGATTTCTCATCCTAAACACCTCCCATATTTCCTTATTCAACTTAATCCCTTCTTACACAATTCCCTGAGCCAGTTGTTGAAGTCTGTGATCCAAAGCTTCCTGAGTAAGCTGGCTCCAGGCACCAGCAGCACTGCTGGCAATACTATGAATTTTGCCCCCCTCTATACAGTCTGGGCAAACACTCTGAATTTATTCTTGATTAACCTCACCTCATACCCTGCTAGCTCATTGGTACCCAGATGGATGACTACATGGGATTTGTTTCCTACCCCCTGAGTGAGCGAGTCAAGACTGGACCCCCTGAAAATCACCATCACCAGAGTGGACCCTTCTTTAAACCATTTTGCTGTGTCCGTATAAATGCCCAAACTCTTACCAATTACTGTTCTTTTTACCTCAGTCTCAGAGCCCCCCCCCCATTCTCCTTGAGTCTTGGCGACTCTCTCACTGCTCTTCTTAGCTTTCCAAATACTAGTTTACCTCATTACCCTTTTTCCTATATGCCCTACTCTCCCCTTCTATCCCTTCCTTATACTCCCAACATTCCTCTGATAGTGACTTCTTTTTACTGGCCAGTCTAATTTCCCCCCACTCTCTAAAACTGCTTCTCTCTAGCCTTCCATCTCTTCCCCTATTCCTGCTGTAAGGTATCTCCTTCATGATCATCGCTTCCTTTCCTGCAACTGCAGTTAGTAATCACCCTCTGCTTTTCTGCTCCCTCTTTCCTTCTATATTTTCACTAATTTAGCTTTTATATAAACAATCTTGAAGCAACTTTTTGTTATTTTTATAATGGCCTCTGACATACATTACTACCTTAAGTTGTCAATTTCTACTGTATTTATATTTGTATTTTGCATATCCTTGTTTTCTGTGTACTATGGTGCTTTGTTTTGCATTCATATCTGATTTTACTTCACTATGTAACAGTATATTTTGCATGTATTTTTGTGTATTTTTGCATTATCTGTCTGCACCCCCATTCTGAGTCACACCTGGAAATGAGCTTTGCCTCAGTGAGCCTATCCTGGTCATTGAATTTTAGACAGACAGACAGGCAGGCAGACGTTGTTAGAGAAGTAGTCAAAAAGACAAGTGAAAGTCACTTTCACAAATTACTGCAAAAGGAGAGGCTAGAAATGTGGCAGTACCTTGACACAGCTGGGGCAAGGGACAGTTTCATAACAAAGGGTAGAGAATAACAGATTTGAGACAGCTATGAAATATACTATACTTAAAAGAGTGTTTAATAATTGTGGTAATTTGATGAATGAGGGTGGAAAGGCAGAAGAAAGTAACATTAGGTGGGAGAGGACCTAGAGGTGTTTTTTTTTTCCCCCAGAGTCATGATGACATTAGAAAGGTCTAGTGAGGAGAGAGTGGTGGAGATTATAGGAAAAGAGGTGGAAAAGAACTGACTGGAGGTGTGGATGTTGGATGACGTTACACCAAATCAAGGCCATCTTATACACAAAGAAAGATGCATGTTTTGCATACCTGGAGGAGAGGGTAATGGGGGATGGTGAAAATGTGAGAATGCAGGGCATGAAGGAGGGACTGGAGGTAGAGGTAAGAAAAAGTGGCCAGTGGGAAAGAGAATTTGTCTGAAAAACAGATTCAGGATGTAGTAACGGGCAAGGGGGTAAAACATACTGCAAATGGGTGGGCTAAAAGCCTTGGTCTCAGTCATGAATATTCATTACCCTAGATTTATTGTGGCAGGTAGTGCTGGCACTGCTGTGCTGGGGACTGCAGTGTTTGTGGCAGTGTGACAGAGTCTGCAACTCACTAAGGCATGGCCTGCTGAGCTACAGTAATAAATATTCATTGTGGACCTCAGTGCTTATATACTCCTTGTAATCTGCTTTACCTGATACAAATTACTACATTTTCTGTGGCCTCATCTATTTTCAGATAATATAATGCACCAAAAATAAGAACACATCAACATATCAAACAAAAACAAATTGAATTGCTGGCATGTATCAAACAAACAGAAATTATATTTAGGACATGTAAAATTACCCTTCACTGCTACTCATTAATAACATCCACAAATGCATATTTTGGTGATTAGTGGTTATATCCTTGTATATTCTTTCCCTGTATACCCAACTCTAATTAAAACTAACACTCTGATGACTGGCCTAAAGACAGGCTCCCCCCATCACCATTGCTGGCACTGTCCTTGGTGCTGGTCCAGACAGCAGGCCCAACATCAAGTCTAATGTCAGGTTCAACATAAGACCAGATGCCAGTCTTGATGCCAGTCCAGCACCAGGCCTGAATTAAGGTCAAATGCTAAGTCCAACATCAGCCTGGGGCCATCACCAGCCATAGCACCATGAGGCACTGGGTACCAGCCCCCTGTTGGGAATGGCACCAGAACTGGGGACGGCAACAGGGGCGACACCTTCGAAGGCATTACGCCTGGTGTTGGGCCTTGGACTGACAACATGGCCGGTGTCACACCTATCACTGAGGGGTGGTATCAACCCTCCCCACAGTGTCACAAGGACTACCAGGAGAAAGGACCATCACCATCACCCCAACCAGCTGATGTTGCACAGCCTAGAAGTAAGTTCATCACCAGACACGGTGAACGGTGTCAGGAGGGGACCTGATGTCACAGACAGTACCACTCCACTCACTGGTACTGAGAATGGTGCCAGAAGCAGGGGCGGCATCAAGTCATGACACCATGGTGTCCACCAGTGAAGACCATGTGTATAGCATAAGCCTTACCACCAACAGGGACGTGGACCCGGTGTCAGGGCTGGTGCTACCCCACTCTCTGGCACTGAGAATGGCACCAGGAGCTAGGCGGCACCAGGACACAACACTAAGGTATCCACAGGGGAAGACTGAGCATACAGCATCAGTCCCACCACCAGGGACAAGGATCTGAAGTCACGGCTTATGCTGCCCTGCTCACAGTCACCATGAATGACACAAGCCCAAGACACCGAGATGTCTGCTGGGGAAGACTGAATGTACAGCTTCATGCTCACCACTGGGGATGCCTGTTGTGCAGGACAGAAAGATAGCAGGGGTTCTCAGTTAACCATTCAGAAGGAGCCAGCTGTCCACCAGATCCACCCCCCAAGGCCTCCAATGTCCTGGCGGGGTGAGGTTGAGGAGGATCCTGTGCTTCCTCAACACCACAGGTCCTGGGATGTAACCTAAGGGAAAGGTCCAAAGACCATACCTCGGCCTGAGCCAAAGCAGATCCATCGCGTGATGGGAGACTGTCGGACTTTCTTCGTTATCTTAATACCCTTATCTTCTTCTGGGTTTCAGCATCATGGATATGAAAAATAACAAAAGGTTAAGGCACTGTGAATAAAAAAACTTAGTGGTGACTCAGTTTAAATACAGTTATGGTCAATGAACTGAGGTGCTGTTGCTCCGAGGGTGTGCATTCATTGGCAGAAAAAACAGAACTGAGTTGCGTAAGGGAGCTGACAATGGTTGTTGTATAATGAGGGCAAAAACATAGAACATAGAAATGCAGACTTTGATACCTGATAAGGACCGCTTGGCCCACTTAGTCTGCCCATATCCCTACCTATTGGATAAGCTGCAGATCCTAGTTATGATCCAAGTAGAAAAAGAAAGCAGCACCAATAGCTCTGGACAAAAGACAAGAACATCCAGGAATCAGGTTGTTCAGTCCTTTATGTCTCAAAAGTGCAAATACAACACTGGCCAAGGTGGGTACAGCATAAAATAAAGTGACATTTCACCCGGCGTGCTGCTAGGCATCTTCAGTTTATTTTATGCTGTAACCTTGGCCAGTGTTGTATTTGCACTTTTGTGACAAAGGACTGAACAACCTGATTCCTTGATGTCCTTGTTTTTTGTCCAGAGCTATGAGTGCTGCTTTCTTTTGGCACTTGGATTTTGACTGCCAGGAGCACCACAGCGTTTGTCCTGGTGCTCTTTATTGCTTTTCTGTGTTTAGATCTTAGTCAACCAATAGCCTACTTCTTCCTACCCCCAACAGAATTGCTTCCGTCTGTCCCATGCATTCTTGAATTCCCCCACTGTTTTTAACCACACAACCTCCTCAGGAAGGCCGTTCCATGTGTCCACCACCCTCTCTGTGAAAAAATACTTCCTCACATTGCCCCTGAGCCGTCCCTCCTCTAACTTCAGATTGTGTCCCCTTGTTCTCGCACATCTCTTTTTCTGAAAGATGCTACCCTCTTGGACTTTGTTGATTCCCTTGAGGTATTTGTAAGTTTCTATCATGTCCCCCCCCCCTTTCCTCAAGGGTACACATATTAAGCTCCTTTAGTCTCTCTTCATATGGCTTCTGTTGCAGACCCTGCAGCATGCATAAGGTGCATGGGTGACATCAGTAGCCAAAGTCAGCCCCCCCACCCGCCATAGAACAAAGCTCCAACAGGATCTTAGTGTCTCCAGCCCTAGACCCATAAGTATGAATAAATGGTGAAGACTGATGCTTGGAAGATCTGTCCACCAGTTTCAATCAAATACAATTATCCTTTAGCTATTTCCCTTCCCTTCCCTTCCCATTCACTGCTTTTTGAGCTTTTCTCAGTGCTCCTTCTGCCACGTCACCAAAAAATGACTCTGCAACATGATGGGTTGTTGTCATGTTCACTAACATTATTAGTTGTACACAGGGGAACAAGGCCCCAAAAATTACTATCTAGCTTCAACACTGCAAGACAGGCTCAATTCTGAACTTGTACATAAGTCAAAACCTTGGTGTCCATTAGAAAGGTTGTACCCTTTACCCATATCTTACAGGAGCCCTATAACTTCTTATTCCCTGAAGTTTATCAGTAGGTACAGTTTTATCTCAGGACAGAGCCTTTCCTCTGCTGCTTTCTTAATCTACCAGGGCTCACACCTTGCTATATGCTTTGGGTTCACTCATTTGTCATTTACTACCATGACACTGCAGCAACAGTTTAGCTGGTGTGCAGAAGGCAGCATCGCTGTAGGGACATTCACTCTGGCACTCATGGCTAACACCTGCCCTGGATTTGGGCACCACTCATCAACCAAGTCTTTACTCTCACCAGGCAGTTTTCTGGGTACCAGTGTGCCAACATTTACCTCAGTCAGCCCTTGTGCAGTGGCTAACAATCTCCCCAGGCCTTCTGCTAGATGTAACATCTCCAACATCCATGCCAGCTTGGGATTCACTATTAGTATAATACGCCCATTCACTACTGGTTTCAGCAGCTCAGCCTTCAACAACAGATATCCCACCATCTACAGTTCAGCTGACTGCATCCATTGGTCACAGAGAGGATCACAGCCCCCAGAGTGAAAACACCTGGTTTGGTAAAATCCTCTATGCATCACAAGGCCACCAAGGAGTTCCCTTGAGGGTAGCCCCTTAGGATCATCACCCCCTCCATGTGATCTTTTAAACTCCCACCAGAATCAATGGTGATCTATACTAAATAGTCTTCAGACTTCAAGTTCCTGGTGTCATCACTGGTGCCCTGATGTCTGTCTTTGGAGGCTACCAGCTGACTAGACAATGAGTGCTGCTGTTCTCATCCACAGGAATCAAAGGGCCCTGAGCATTTTTCCTGCACAAAGAAAGTTAGAAGGCAAAAAGAAAGTTAGGAATCACCTGTTTTGCACAGGACCTCAAGAGCCCCGCACATAGCAAGCTATCACCCTGTCTCATAAACTGAAACATTAATTGCCAAACGCTCCATTAATGCAGATTAGGGTTGCTACTGCACAAAAATCAAGCAATCAAAATTTGGAAATCTGCCACTATGGTTTTCATCCCAATGGCCACTGAAGCAGGAAAGCCTGCCAGAACTCAAAGCCATCCTCTTTCGTGTGCCTTCCTGTTACAACTGACTTACCTGCCCAATGCCATTCTACAGCACTGGAGAATCCTGCTAGAGCTCAGAGGGTACACATCTACTGTGGGCATCAACCGTGTTGACAGACATCAACCAGAGACTCTGTCCAAAAGGCACTTACCGTTTGCAAGAGAAAACTGACCTAGGACTAGTGTATTTGAAGATAATGTAGGAAATATCAAAAAAGTTAAGTATTATTGACTATTGTAGGTCAATTTCAGGAACTAGGTAGTTGTGTATAGCTTTTAAATAACAATACTGCCATTTTCATTGATTGCACTGCTGCTTGCAGAACTAGTGTTCCCCCAAGGGTATTGCTTGAGAATCATTATACCACACTGCTTTATATTACCAGGTGCGGTATGCCTACAGTCGATGCACTGCATATCACTACCATTTATACCTGTTCTAACTAGTGATTCTACAGCTGTTACCAACATTGTATCTGTTTTATTCTAGTGTTTCTGTACCTTTACAGATGATGTCATTTAAGGTCTGATTTGCCTTGCATACCAGCTGCTACAGAAATACAGGGAAGCCAGTTTATTACAACTACTCCTGATGAAGTTCTGTGGCACAGAATCACATTACCTCTAACCTGCTAATTTAATTCAGTACAATGTGGTTGTTATGCACTGTAGATTCTATCAGCTGCTTAATGTTATACCTACCCACTAATGACACCAACCATAAACTAACACTTTTTATATATATATATATATATATATATATATATTTATTCTGCTTTCTTCTGGAGCGGATCCATCAGCACTCCGCCCTAGTCACGGCTCCCCTGTGCCTCCACCTCCAATTACTGCCAGCACTCCCCGGTCACCTCTGGCACACCCCCCAGAGGGTGGGGTTGTGGCGACTTCCCCAAGGTCGCCGCAATCATTTTATCTAGTTGGGGATCTGGCATCGGAGGCTAGTAGAGACCCCAGGGGGAGGGCATCATGGAGACGGATTGAGCCCCAGTGTTTTTCCTTCCCTTTTGTGGACAAGGGGTGGGAACATGCAATGATGGCCAGCTTCCATCCCGCCCCTGAAGATCTAGACGTCAGTGTTACTGCCGGTTTCCCAGCCTCCTCTGGGTGTTGCTAGACACTGAATGTTCACCCACTCCCTCCTCCCGGAGAAGGAGAGCCATCTAGAGACACTCCATCCTTCTCCCCACGGCCGGCCCTCCGGCGACCCGAGTCCATTTCTGAACCCGGGTCGCCGGCGTCGCAAGTGGAAATCCAACCGCTGCACCTAAACTAACCCATCTCCCACATTAGAATCACTCTGAACTCTCTGGATCCCTTTGGAGCCACAGCTCCTCAGTCTTGGCTGCCCAACTGACTTATGCATATCCATCTAAGGCAAGGGCTATTTTCACAATAATCAGCTTCGATCCAAAGAAGTCACCCCTTACTGCTCCCATTATTATTATTACAACAAGTAATAAACCAAATTTAATTTCTACCTTCAGAGGTCTATTTATATCACCATATAGGATGTGTAAGTGCATTATTCTTAATTTGCTACTACGATCTGTTAATGTGGAGGAAAATCCAAGTCCAATCTCCTAAGTGCCTTCCCCCACAGAATTAGCCTCTGTCAAAGGTCTTAAGTAATGTCTCTAAATGTAAATAAATTGGATACAACACAAATTTGGAGTGATACATACTAAACCAGACATCTTCCTACTCACAAAAACCTGGTTAACGGATACTGTACTCTCGCACGTGTTGACTATTCCCTCCTATAATCTCCATAGACTGGACAGACTCATGAGGGGAGGAGGCCTAGCCATATGAATCAGTGATAGGCTCCACTCATATATAATCAGTTCCCACTCTGTGCCAAATGAATTTGGATGCATGATGGTAAAGGTAGCCCTGTCTTGTAATGAATCCATAAATGTAGTCAGATGCTACAAACCCCCTAAAGGTTGTTCTGAACTCTTGCAGCACATTAACAACTTGGCAAGCCCCTAGCTTAATGAATGTCTTATATTAGATCTAAACCTGGATTGGCTCACCTACAAATCTAGTGACCTAAAAAGATTGTGCGATGAGCTAGGATTCACTCAGCTTATACAAGAACCAATCAGACTGAATCCTAATAATCCTGCCAATGATTCCCTATTACATTTGATTTTATCCAACAGACCACACACGTTCACACATGCTGCAGTCTTCCATAATGATGTACTGTATGTGATCACAATGTAGTGGTATGTGTTAGAGGAATAAAGGCTCCACACAATTGACTCAGATTCATGTACAAAAGGCATTTTGCCAGCTTCAGTATCATGAATTTTCTATATGACTTAGCTTCTATTCATTGGCAAACATTTTACATTGCCCCAGGGTAAATGAGACAACAGATATATTCAATAAGCTACTGTTGGAGGTTGTAAATAGGCATGCCCCAATGGTTAAACACTGGGTAAAAAAGGTAAGTTGCCCATGGTTCAGCAAGGAGCTGAAAGAGGCACTAAGAAACAGGGACTTGCTATGGGAAACTGCTAGATGCACAAAACAACAATCAGACTGGGCCAACTTTAAATGTATGAGAAACTCCTGTACCAAATTAATTCAGACAGCATGGCCAATTATTACCTTCAATCCCTGGATATAAACAAACAAGATGCTGAGGAATTCTGGACCATTATTAAATCGGTTGAAGGCTCCTCACTTGCCCCGTTCTCATGCAAACAATTCAAGTCAACGGCAACCCTATACTGACAAACAAATCATGCTGGAAGAACTAAATATACATTTTGCATTGGCCAGTATGGCATTCGACAGGTCCTCAGCTGCATCATACCATATCCCTCCCAGTGACACTGCAAGATCTAGTAGATCCAGCAACAGCCCACTTGTCTTCCAACCTATAAGCAAGTGGAACAACTTCTGCTAGGGCTAGACCCCAGGAGAAGAGTACACAATGGGGGAGGTACTAACAGTGACTGATTGTTTTTGCTGCTGGCTTTCTGGACTTTTCTGCACGGGGATTTGGGGTTTACTCTGTGTTACTTTAAGGGCTCATTTGCTGACTGTCTCTACAGATCACCTAGCACTGTTATCCTGTGTTTTAGTAGCCTTAAATACTATATTTAGACTGCTTACCTTGTGTAGAATTGTGTATAATCTGTAGCGTGTGTGTCCACCATCTTGCGCATGCACAGTAGCCATCTGTATCCCGATACAGTCCCAACAGTTGACGCATGCGCAGTAGGGTCCTGAACTAGCCCGCTGCATACTAATGTAATTCCTTTGTTTCCCTTCCCTTTATAGGCCCTGAAGCAGCCCACTCCATTTACTTCTCTGCACAGCAGCGAAGCCTGAACTTGGGGACTGCCAGAGCCTTTAAGAGGTAAAGCCTCCTGCACTACAGCCTGCCTGTTGTGTAGCACTTCCCACCCGCCCCAACCACCCTTCCACCCAGGGGCGGCGCTTCATTTATTGCTGCTGGCAGGTCACAATTCATATCACGTGACCTACCCTTCATTTTACTAAGTGTCCATTTTCCCATTTGCAGCTTATACACTCCAACCACTAGGGGTTGCTGCACTTTCCACTCTGGCACATCTACCCACTCTCTACTCCTTCCTAGCAACTGTTGCAATCCCTGTCCACTAGAGGTCTCTGCAGTCCCCTCCTAATCCTTTCTGCTATCTTCTTTCCTCACTCCTTCCCATCAGCCCACCACTAGGTCCCCTTCAAGCCTCAAACCTTGCAGCCCTTATTCCAAAGTCTGCAGCCTAACCACCAAGCCAACGAACCAGGCCAATATCTTCCTCTACTTTCAAGCTCTTAACCCTTCCTTCTTACAAACAAAAATTTCTGTCCTCTGTCCCAAAGCTGTTCTTAAACCCAGTATCCTTGCTATCAGAGTCAGCAGCTCTACCTCTTAACCATTTTATCTGGCTATCTGATTCCTACTTTCTAAGGCTTTCATAGTCTCTAACCCCCCCCCAACTCTGCTAAAATATTTAATCACTTCTCACTTGCTGCCATTGCAGGTATTGAACCCTGCACCCTCACTGTTTTAGTCAGCATCTCCACCACTCAGCTATCACATCAGACTATTGTTTGTGATAGGTTTTAGGACTCTAAAACCCTCTAACTCTCATAGTCTGCTAAAATATTTTCTGAGTGTTACTGCAGGCTTTGAGCCCTGCTCTCTGCTGCTGCAGCCACTAGCTTGGGTCCTTTTCTATCACCCTGGGCAAGCCTTGAACCTGGTGCCATGTCCACTTGAGGCAAGGGCTCTGCCACTGTACCAAGGTGGCAACTACACTTAGAGGTAGACTTTTCACTACCATCTTCCCCTCTATCATCCAAGTTCCCCCATCTTTCTTCACTTCAGCTCTCACACCCTTACCAATCATGCATGCACACCTCCTGCCTACCTGCCTCTCTCCTCCTCCTCCTTTTGCCTTCCGCTAACCCTAATGTCCCTGTTAACCCTCAGCCTCACTACTCTAGTGCTCCCACCTGCCCTCCCCTCCTCCTATGCCACTGCCCCTCCCCCTCCCTCCTCCTCCACTCACCCCATATGCTCCTCTCCACCTCACCCCCATCTAGACACTACCTTTCCTCCCCTTTGCTCCCTCGGTATCTTATCACTCAAGCCTTCTCAGCCTGTGCTGCCCTACCCACCCCTGTGCTACAAACCCCCTTCTCTTCCTATCGCTCCCTGCATAAACTCTCCTTCTGCCACCCTCTGTCCAGAGCAGCTCTCCTCCTTCTGTTCCTGACTGGTAACATACCTCCCAATCCCGGCCCAGCTTGCAAAGGCTCCTCAAAGGAATCCACTGGGCTTCATATTGCTTCCATGAACATATGTAGCCTCCTTAAAAAATTCGACTCTCTCAATTGCAGTTTTTAGAAAACACAATACTTATAACAGCTAGATAATGCAGAGAAAAACAGAAAACAACTGCCATGAGCTTCTGAAGAAGGACTGGTTGGTCCGAAAGCTAGAGCACTTTGTTCTTGTTGTTACATCTATGTTGGTCCATTAAAAGGTATCAAATCATTTGCTTCTGGATCTATTCTTGCAAGGACCAATACAGCAACTACTAAATCTAGATTCCAAAACTAAGGTCATGTTGTTTTGCTTCACACAGAGTGGCCTCTTATTGTGTGCCAGCCCCAGCTATCACTACTTTGCTAGGTGATACGCTTGAAGTAGTAGAGAAATACAAATACCTCAGAGTCTGGACTGATAATAAGTTAGCTTTCACTACCCATATATAAGCACTGTGCAAACCACTGCAGGTCAGACTGGGTTTGTACTTCAGAAACATGTGCCGCTTCCTGAATGACATCCAAAAGTGCCTCGTTAAGGCCACCTTCCTACCAATTATTGATTATGTTGTCCTAATATGCTGTCATTGTTCAGCCACATGCCTTACTAAACTAGATGTACTCTATCACAGAGCGCTCAGATTTATAACAAAATTTGGGTCCAGGACTCATCAGTGTGCTGTGTATGCTGCAGTTGATTGGCCCTCACTAACCACCAGGAGACTTCTGAATCTATATATGTGGGTATACAAGGTACTTCTAATGGAACTTCCAGGTCACAACATTGAATTACTCTGCATATCCTGCAGTAGCTACTCCCTTAGAAAAAAATAATTACACGCGCTTGGATGTTCCAAACTTTTCTATGCGGATAGGAAAATCCACAATCATTTGTTTTATTCCCATATCATAGAACTCGCTGCAAGCTCTCTGTTACTCAGACTCTCCACCTTCAAGGTGCTCATCAAAAAAATTACACATTGAAACCTACTCTTGTTGCTAATCAAGTTCTAATTTTTTCCTACACCCACCTGATTGGTATGCAGTCATATGGTGCAGTTTCTCACAGATGTCTAAAAGCTGTGGAACTCAACTGAGCGGCTTATTATTTATACTTTCTGCTATACCTAGTACCCTTCATAGAAAATACCATTGTTCAAGAAATTAATTCTACAACTTTGCTTCTTTCATATATCTTGACTTGAATTCTATGAACTTGCTTTTCTGTGAACACTGCCATGTCTTGTATATCCCTGTAATATCTCTGTAACCTATATCAAAGCCTAAATTATGTATGTTGTCCTTCCGGGACCTTCTTGTAAATGAGGGTGCTCAACAAAGCCTTTTCCTGGTGAAATAAATAAATACAAAATGTACAAAATACTCAAAATCTGGAAATGTGCAGTTAGGATTGTCAAGCCTAACGATCACCCCTCCACCCTCTCCTCCCCCTTCCCCTTTACCCAAGACCAAGCTACAGGTATGGGGCCATGCATCAATGGTGCGATACCTCGTACAGGACCAACATATTCAAAATCTGTAAACAACAACACTAATTCCCAACCCATTCCCTACCCTAATGATCCAAGACAAAGTTATAGGTCTGAAGCCATGCCACACAGATCTGGTGCTTCATACACTTCTTATTCATTTAAGGTCTAAAGAATTGTTTGTTGCAGTATTGGTCCTTGTACAAAAAGATGAACAAAGCAGGTGACGTGATCCTTTTATTGGACCAAAAAGAGATTTACAGAATGTAAGCTTCGGAGCGATTTTATATATATAGCTCTTCATTTTTCTGATGAAGAGCTGTGTGCATCTCCAAAGCTTAAATTCTGTAAATCTCTTTTTGGTCCAACAAAAATATCAAATCACCCACTTTGTGCATCATTTTAGGTCTGTAATTAGAATACTTGTAGAGCACAGCTAAATAGTTGTACATCCGTTTATGATGTGGCTTATTTTGCACACAATACTGCAGACCCTGTGTAAAGCAGCAGACTTATTACAGATATGTTAGTACAGTACTACAATCCCCATTGCTTATAACAGGCATGTTTGTGCAGAAGCATTTTGCCCATTATAGTGAGTGGTTGGTGGAACGTCAGGATGTAAAAAAAGGTAGGAAAAATAGGGACAGCAGTGTAACTCACTTTTTGTGCAGTGAAATGGGCCCAAAAGGTCAGAGATCCTGGAGGTTTAAAGTTCATGTGCTGCTTCTGCTCCATTTGGTCAGTGATCGCAAGAGGGGAGAGTCGCAGGAGAGACTGTACTGCAGTTGTTGCTCTCTCTGTACATGTAATGCTGGATCGGCGATTGGGAGTTTTAAATCCTGAATTGCCACAAAGTACAGTTAGTATCAGAAGGGGAGCCTTGAGGAGGTTAAATTGTGTAGAGTTATGGGACTACTGTAGTAGGGATCAGAGTGTGAGTACTGCTTAAGTCTGAGCAGATGGAAACAAGGTACAGTAGTAATCAGAAGGGAAGCCTCGGGGGGGGGGGGGGCGGGGTTAAAATGTGCAAGTTTAAAATGTGCAAGTTATGGGACTAGTAGGGATCAGAGCGTGAGCACTGCTTAAGCCTGCTTAAGTCTGAGCAGCTGGAAACACTATTTGGAGAAGATAAGCTGCTAATTAGTGTCACTTCACACTTTGGCAAGCTCCGCAAACTGCATGCCGAAGTGTGAATTGATACTAACTACCAACTAATCTCAAAATAGCAGGCAGTTAATTGCAGCTATAACCATCATTTTTAACATTGGGGTCTAATTGAATGGCATTTGGTTTTGAAGATTTGAATGATTTAAGCGGCTGCCCATTTAAAGTGTGGGCGCTATAAGTGGAGTGGACTATATACATACTGCACACTTGTAACTTTATTTCTTTTGGGTTCCTTTTTGTGGGTTAGAATCCTGAATGAACAATAGATGCAGTGTTTGTTAGGGTTTCATGGGCAGACTGGGTGGACCAGTGGTCTTTTCTGCTGTCACTGTCTGTTTCTATGTTTTTTAGGACACATACTTGGAACCACTCAAAACATGTTACATGTCTGGAGTACATGTAGTGTTTTATGCAGGATCTTGTTGAAGCTGTATGAAACAAGTTACAAGTGGACGGTACATATCCTACTAGGTTATAAGTAAAAAGGTTGCTGTTAAATGTATGTTATTTTATACATAGGGTTCACAAGGCACATACAGTCAGCATACAATTGTGTGGTTACTGTGCAACTTAGCACTGGACCAAAAGAGCCCCACATGAACCAGCACATCCTTGTAGCATGGAGCCAGATCTGTAACTTGGCATTAGGTCACAAGGGCAGGAGGTAGGGTGGGAACTAAGGTTCCCCATACCTGTAGCTTGGTTGTGGGTAAAAAGGGGAGGGAAAAGAGGGCATAGGAGTTAGGCTTGACTACCTTAATAGCACATTTCCAAATTTTTTAGGCATTGTGTTGAAAACCATAATAGTACATTTCCAAATTTTGAGGGTTTGAGTTTTGGGGGGAGGGCAATCCGTGGGGATCTCCGGGTCAGCACGAGTATTGGGTTGAGATGGTTGCCTAGTGGGGGAGGTGGAGACAGAACTGAGAAGCCTGCCCATGTTGACCATCTTTGAAAAAGCTATATGGGAAAAGAAGACAGTTGAAATCATGGACAAAGATGAACGTGGAAGCAACAGAGTCTCTGAAGTAATCAACATGAATGGTAAGGCCACTGGTGAGGATGGTACCAGAGGAGGATAAACCAATTAGAAAGAAATGGATGGAGAATTGGGGAAGGAAGGAGGCATCAGATTTGGGGTAATGATAGATGACAGAAAGTTCAGTGTTGAGGGGAATGGAAATGATATATTCAAAGGAGCATAAGATGCAAGTGAAGAGGAAGAAAAAATTAGTTTCTCATTTGCAATAACAGCATTGCCTTCTTTGCTGATATATCCCCAGATATATTCCTACATACTGCAGTTTTTAAGATTCTTTTTCAAAGTTTCCAAGTCTGTAGCCTCTGATCCCACATTTCACTGCAGCTAGCAAATGTTAAGTGGTGCTCACAGCATGCAGCCATTACTATCAGCAGAGATATGAATCTGCCCACATTACTGCATTGCTAATATAACTCCAGCAATTTAGGGCCTGCTCAAAACAGCAAGATCATGGTTTCTGCCTCCTCTCCTCTAATTTGTCCCTTCCTGCTGAGAGCAAAATTCTTCATGGTGTTCCCCTGGTGGAGGCAGTATAGCGCAGTGGTTTAAGGCTATGAGCTGCAATCCTGGAGACCTGGGTTTGAATCCCACAGCCCTCACTTGCACACTGTGTGACCCTGAGCAAGTCACTTAACTTCCTCATGCTCCCAGGTCACACCTGTAAACAAGCTTTCAACTTAGTGTGTCTTTCCTGGTTAAAGAAAAAGACAACAAAAAACAACAACCCCTGCTTCTTTGCTGTGTTTAATAGTTTAAATATAACTACACAGGATTACACACCTTGTTAAGATGTTCCTCTTGAAGTTGCCGACGTCTCTGTAACTCTTCATCATCTTCTTCCCTGCCACTTGATCTACGACGCATATCAGGTCCTGCTTATTATAAAACCATAATGCATTTTATTACCTTTAACAGGTGCCAGTGTTGTGATTTTTCCACACTTAAACTTTGTCTTGTACTGCTGAAAGATTGTGCACCTCTTAAGAAGTACAGCAGATTGTACAACGCACATGAAAATAGAAACAACCTAGACTTGAGTGATGTCTTAATTGTTGCCAAAAACATACTGATATTGCCCAAAAATTACTGACATTATAAACACTCTTTCCAGTAGATTGTAGAGTAATATGGTGGGCAACGTGGAAGAAAAGTCAATACTCTTCCTCCCCTTCATCTGAGCAAGCCCCCACACACTCCCCATAAAAAAAAAAGTAATTATGTTTAGTGCAGAGCAATGTGATTGACTCAAACACACATATAAAAGCTCATTTTTGGTTTTAGATCTTGATGTTGGGATTTTGATCATCAGCAGAACTCAATTATAAAACAAGCCCCAAATGTTTAAGTTACAAAACATGTTTTTCTTTATTATAAAGAACTACGTGAGAGTCAGATCTTTCTCCCCTACAGTTCAGTTACAGATGAGCCTGTGTCTGGAGCCAAAGTCATACTGCCCTACCTATGCCATCATAGTCTGCTGTAAAATGGGGTCCTATGCTTCAGCTGTACATGTACTTTAAGAAGAAACCCCCTGTTTTATATGATTATAGAGCTATTCGGGGGGAAGGTCTCTTATTGAATAAAAACATTATCTCATGCTGTTTGGGTGCAAGGACTATGAAGCAATGCTGAACAGTTCTAATAGCCCAAAGAGCACAAGATAAAAATGTTATTCAACAAGAAGTGCCCGAGAAGCCCTATAAATATATTACAAATTGATGGCAGTCAAGTGCATAGATGAAAGAAAGAACAGTTGTGTAAGAACTTACCGTAACAGTAGATCTTCAAGGGAATCTCAGTCACCAGGTCCCACAGATGGATCTTTGAGCCACTGAAGGGGGCATTCAGCACCTTCTGTTGGACATCTGCTGTGAAGCCCGAGACCCTGAGCCAGGAGTGACTATGGAGCCAAATACCTGTGGCAGCAGCCCTGACAGTAGTATCTGAGATATCATAGAGGGCCTGCAAGAGGTGATTGCTAATATCCTCAGCGTTTTGCAAGCATTGAAGAACCCCCTGTTTCTGGGTGCCATTTGGAAGGACCTGAGTCACAGCCTTGCCCTTCTTCCAAATGGTATTCTTGTACTTCACCATATGAGAAAGGTAGCTGGCAATCCTGTGCCCAAGGGTGGAGGAGGCATAAACCCTCTTGCCCCAAAGATCTATTCTATGAGACTTTCTGTTGGGGTGAAGGGAGCTAAGGTGCTTGGGCACCTTAGACCTATCTTGAGCTGCCTTTATTACCACATAATCTGTTTCAGGTTGGGCAGCATAGCAAGGCAAACCCTGAGGGCCATGATATAGCTTATCAGCCCTACAGGGCAAGGCTGGTACCATGTCAGGCCTGTGCCAGGCTGCAGTGGTGGCACTCCTCAGAGCAGGCAAGAGAAGAGGAATGACCTTGGAAGGGGACTTTGGAATCTTCGGGAAGTCCACTACATCACTGCTTCATAATATTAAAGAAGGTATGGTCCTCTGGAGGAGAACTAGGGGTATGTTTGACTGAGTCCTCATTCACTGAGGAGGCTGTAGATCTATCAGAGAAGAAAGGCTCTTCCTCTTCTTCCTCAGGAAGAATAAGATCAGGATGGTACTCCTCCTCCTCAATGTCAACCTGTATCAGCTCCAGGTCCGATGAGTGAGGTGCCGACAATGACCCACAGGGAACCGCAAGTGGAGGCTAAAGTGGAGTTGGCGACAACAGGGCCATTGATGGCACAGGTGAAGAAGGCCTAAATGCACCTAACTGACTGACCAAAACAGATGAATTTCATCAAAATGTCATTAAGGTCGACAACAGAGGACTGTTGCACCAACAGAGATGGGGTCAATGGCAAAGTGAGCGATGACCCATCCAATGGGCCCTGAGAGCCTGAAAAGCCCACTGCCTGAGGACCTGGGGAAGTATCAGGCCTTGTGGGGAGGAGGGCCCCCATCGACGAAGTAAAGGTCAATGACCTGGTCGACAGACGGCTGCCCTGAATGTCAGGTGGGGGTGCTGTCACTAGGGACTTGTCTCAGGCCTTGGGGGCCTTGGAGCTTGATGACCTTGCCAACAACTGAGAGGGAGAAACCCCAGAGAACCCCTGCCCAGAACTTGCTATCTGTTTTTCCATTAGGAATTGCTTGAGAGTCATTTTGTGTCACCTAAGGGTGGTTTAATTAACTTCTGGTAGAGCTCACAGTTGGAAATGTGGCTGGGCACAAGGCAGCAGACACAGATAGAGTGTTTGCCTGTAGAAGCAATCTTCTTTCCCCAGCGACAGAGAGGAGAAGTAGACATAAACAAAATAAATGAATCTCTTTAGAAAAGAGATTCTAAAAGACTAATGGTAAAAAAAATAATCATAGGCCAAATAGTGCAAAACTGCATTGGCACTTCCTCGGAGACCCATGCGAACACAGTCAACAATGGGAAAGAATTGAGGAGGGAACAGAGCCGCTCATGCCTTTATAGGGTTGGTGACATTGGCAGATAACATCAGTGCGGGCAGCCCCAGATGAACTGCTGAAAATCTTCCATGTGGATCCTGCTTCACCGATGGTGAAGTTCTATCTGTGGGACCTGAAGACTGAGATACCCCTAAAGAAAATAGTGTGGTTAAAAAAATGATTTACTGATATCAAATGTTATTGAGTTTCCTTGTTCTCAAGGATAGTTGGTACAGTCCCACTGGCATGGCTGTGTATGCATGTATGCACTCCACGCGTTGTACTCAGTGAGCATTCAAACAACCCCAAGTTACTGTCACACGTTACATGTCTAACATCCCAAAACACTGCCAGTAATGTGCTTCCTGTTTTCCCACAGAATTGCTCATTCACCTGACCTCCACCCAAGCTACTGACCAGCCCAGTAAATCTTTTACTCATGTCTGTCACTCTACAAAACTAAAGATGCAGCTCAATTGTCCTAGAGTCGCATAGACCGCAACTTCTCTGCACACTGGAGAAAACTCAAGTGGGATCTCAAGTTGCTCCTTTCAAAGTTAGAAACTCTTTTTTACATTCAGTGAAATTAATGACGTGGTAATTTGTTCAAGAGAACGGGAACAAACATCACTTTGTTTGCACAGCTGTGGCAGGAGCAAGCATGTTCAAGTGTTTCTTGTGAGACAACAGCTCTATGTGGGATAACAGGTACACCTGTTATTGAATCTGATTGTATGTTTGACTTTCTTTGATTTATAATCATGTAAACACAAACAGTAATGAGGAGTAGTGTAGTACAGGTTAGTTTTGCCAATATCAGCTGTGATTGTAATGCTGGTGCCCAGACCCCCTTCTTGAAGTTTCAAAGATACTTTAGTCTGAAATAACTTCTTGCAGGTGTGGAATTTTATGTCAGTTAAAAAACATTGTGACTGTTACCAATTGTTAAGGGTAATTAACCCTGTAGTCACTGGCTCAGATGAGTGGCAGGCTGTTTTACTTTATTTAAAAATAATTATTCATGACTACCTATTCTTACCTAATTACAAAGAAGTGCTCAAAATATGGAAACACACGCTTTGTATATTATGAGAAGCAATACTCTTCTGGATTAAAATTCTTGGTACTTACAAAAGTGGATTTTACTCATTTACTTAAAAAATGATGAGTAAATTAGGCTTGCTTTCCCAAGTTATCTGAAAAATGTACTATAAGATGAACAAAGCCCTGCTATCCAGGGATTGGGCTTCTGAAAATAGGAGAAGGGAGGTGGTGGGAGGGAGGAGGAAATTGTAAGAGATGTAGGAGCCTCAGTGGTGAATGGGGTGCCCATGGAGTGGGTCCATGGCATCAAAGATAGCCACTGTGCAACCACTGGACATCATACCCACCCTGGTTATTGAATAGCTGGCAATGATCATGCCTAGTATGTCTAAAGGGGCTGCCAGTGACCTTCCCAGAATCAAATGAAGAATAGTGGGGGTCTCCTGCAATAATTTTTCATGAGTCTGTCCAGAAAGGTGTGATGCTGGAGGACTGGAAAGAGGACAATGTGGTCCCTATCTTCTAGAAGGAGGCAAGATTGGCCCTGACAACTACGGGCCAGTCAGGCTGACATCAGCACTGGGCAAGGTGCTGGAAGCCATTACCAAGGACAGAATAATGGAGCACTTGACTGAGGCTGATATTTTGCACCCTCTCAGCAGGACTTTATGAGGGAAGATCATGTCAGACCAAACCATATCACCTTTGAAAAGGTGACAAGGGAGGTGGATGTGGGAAGGACAGCAAAGCTTTTCATACAGGGGTGCATGACAAACTTCTGGATAGATACACAGCTGTGTTATACATAAGACATACACAATGTGGACTGCTAACTGACTTGAGAGTAGAAAGCATGTGTTGCGGTAGATGGCCACTACTCAGGCAGGACAGGGGTAATCAGCAGTGCCCCTCCGAGATTGGTGCTGGGACCATTACTGCTCATCTTTTCATCAGTGATCTGGGAGCTGGAGTCCCCAGCAGGCTGATAATGTTCACTGATGAAAATGAGATGGATTGGGAGTTGGACTCCCTTGATGATGGAGACAGCTTCAGGAGGGCCTGAACAAGCTGGATAACCGGTAAGACTCCTGGAGTCTAAGATTCAGTGTAGCCAAGTGCAAAGTACTATAACTGGAGAAGAGCAACAGAGGCATAATATATACACTGTAGTGTTCCTCTTGGTGCAAAGGAAAGGGAAAAGGAATTGGGGGTCATACAAGACAAGGTGCCAAAGCACAACAAGCAGTGCATGGCCACTGTCAAGAGAGCTAGCAGAAAGCTGGATTGTGTCACACGGAGATAATCTGAGCATGTGTGAAGTCTGTGGAACAACCCCGGTGTATTGTTGTGTATGTGTTTTTAAATAGTCCTGTTTTTCCCTTATCTGGGGTCCCCCTAGTTAATGTTGCCTTTTCCCACCATATATTTATTTTCTAATTACTTAGCAGTTCCAAAACCCACTGACAACAGTTGAGTTAACATCTATGATGAAGATTTCCATACAGGGCTTCTGCCCAACTGATGTCACTGGGTTCCAGAACTAAGTGATTAAAAATAAATATTGGTATAATATAATATAATATAATATAATATAATATAATATAGGTAAATAAGCAACATTTGATATTGAGAAAAAGGCTGCATTAAAAAGGATGCTAAATAAATAAAAAATAGGACTATTCAAAACAAACACACAAAACAATGCCCTGTGGTTATTAAGCAGTCATCACACAATTTTACATGTACAATCATAATAAAAAAATGTAAACAACAGGGTTTAGGTTTCCTTTAAATTACTATGCCACTATACAATGCTTATCAAAATCAGTTGCAGATGTATAGTCATCTTAGAAAACTATTACAGACAGTCCTGCATGTAATGCATGTGATTTATGTGTTCAAATAAGATTACTGAAAGGTGAGTTCCAGTAGTTCTGATACAAGTATGAAGGACTGTGTAACTTATGCAGAGGTGGGACCAAACAAGACATGAATGTAAGGGACTGAAACTCATTAATCTGAGGGACTCCATCTGGTAAGAATGTCAGGTACTTTGTAATTTATGAGATGGAAGGAATATGCAGCACAGTTGAATAAAAGGTTATATGCTGCAACTCATGATCCGAATTCACATTGCGCACAAGTGAGAGGAGTTGCGTAGGTTTTGAACACCTATAAAGAGATTAAAATGAAGTGCTAGCATTGAGTTATATGTTTACTTAGGTTTCCATGTATCAGTTCACTTAAAGGATTAAATGTGTAAAGATTTCTAAAGAAGGTAATCTGTAAAACTGAAACAGAAACACAATCAAGATTTACATTTTGAAATTAAAAAATGAGGAAATCATAACCCAAAATAAAGTTCTTAATTAAGCACAAGAAGAACCGTGCAATGGGCTATATCCATTCAAAATGTATGCAAAATAAAATGTTTATTTCATAGCATATGAAAACTGTCATCACTATAGTGATTAGTGTACCGTATTATCATTCTGCAAGGAGAATGATTGTTTGGACGTGCTTAATGGAAAAGACTTAAGAATAGGCTCTAGACCAATCTTCTATAAATCTACTTGTGCTTACTTCTTACAGAACTTCAAATGAAGACACAGATACAATCATACAGGATATCCCACTGTCATGAAGGGCAAATATCACACAAAGTGGGTACCACAGACACATTTCACATCACATGGTAACATTGTCAATGATAACACTGACTATTTAAAGCCTTGTTTGCAAGTCATTAATAAAAATAGCAATCTGTGTTGTAGCACTTGTAAGACTAGTGCAATGTTATTACTTTTCATATGAAGCAACACGGTAAATATCTGTGTTATAGTAGAATACATATTTATGCATTTAAGTATTAATTACAATACCTAACTAAAATTGACTGCAGGGAGTCAAACTTTAATACCATTTCATAAAGCTTTTTGACTATATCATATTTTATTTTTACCTGTTTTATTTCATAAAAGGAAAACGATATTAATTTGAAAATGTTCCAAATATTGAACAACATTGATTTACATTTGTTTATAGAGTGGTATTTATCTTCATAAACCATTATACCATATTGAAGTCATTTTTGCATACCTATGGCAGCAACAGAGGGAGGGCCTGGCCAGTAGTCTGTCTCAATCTTTGGTGTCACGCTGGGGTCTGGTGCTTGGGCTGCTGGGAACTTGGAGGACTGGATGATATCCTCAGCGGACTTGCCCTGTGCTGCCAGGGCAGCTGCATCTAGAGTGGTAATCATGGGAACTTAACTATCAGTTGAGGTTATGTTGCATCTTGTTATTTCGCTCTTTCTACACAGTGCACGTTTGAACAACTGTGTGTTATTACAATGCATCCTTCACAAGATTTCCAATTAATTAGCTCTGTATTCTTTCCATGTACTTTTCAGAATTATTTTTTTAACCATGTTTTACAATAGGATCATCTAATAGTTGATAAAAGCTCGGTGTTTCCCAAATATTTATAACAATGACAGCATGCTGTCTTCCAAGGTAAAGAATATCTCTGCTTCAGAAAAGTAGTGGCAGAAAACTCAAAAAGATTTATGAGAAGTTAGCTATTCGATTGATTTTTTCATTACATACAGAAAAATGTTAAGGGATTTAAAGATCCTTTACAAGGAATAAAATCCCATAATAAATAGACTAATCTACAACATGACCAGTTTCAAAAATTTAAAATAGTCATAAACAGAAGTATAATGAAACAGGCACCTTCAGAGTATCTGAAATAAAGCAGGTGGCTTCATATTATTGTTGTGTATATTAACTATACCTCCTTTAAAAAATCTAGACATTATTTTTTAATTCAGCCTTAATACAAGGTTGCTATCTATAAAAAATCAGCATAGCAAAGAAACTTCTAATACTGAATGAGAAGTGCACTGAATAAATATTGTATGATATTAAAAGTCATCATTATGCTAATCATTTTTAAGTTTTATAATAGGAAAAGATGTATATACTGTAGTTACCAAAACATTAACATACTGTTGTCATACAAAAGAATACAATAATTTAAATTTGGTAAAATTATTATAGAAAGCATGAGAGCAAGACTCTTATCCTCAAAGAATAAGAAAAGAAGGCATTTTGCTTTACATGGATTGCCAGGCACTTAGTTGAATCTTAACAATTTATTTGTTTGTAGGAAATGTTTACAATTAAAATTTAATAAATATTGAAAATGCACTCAAAAATAATGTCTAAGTTTTAGGTATTAGAATAAAAGCATGACTTCAAACAGTACTTACATGTTAACATTGATGGAATCAGTAGGTAAACAATCACACATTAAATGGAGGGTAGGAACATACAACAAGGCATAAAAATAAACAAAAAGGATGTTAAAACAAAAGTTGATAAGTACGTAAAATCAATGATTTAAATTATGGCAAACTGATTAGATGGCCTTAAATTATGAAACATATTTTTAATCATGTTTTAAAGTATAAATACAGTATAGTTTTTAATTCCCTATTGCTAGGTTTTGAAATAAGCTAGCTTCAATGTATAGCACCCTTTTTAATAACAAAAACAATATTTTTTCAAACCATGAATAGCAAGGTAATGCTAGCGATCAACAAGGAGAATGATGCCAATAGGTAGCCCTCCCAATTTCTCTTTACTCCATAAGAAGCAATGCATTTGTTTGTTTTCTCATTTTTATTTGCTGGGTTGGTTGGTTGGTTGTTGTCAACTGAAAGGCAAGTTGTACATTGACGAACAGTTATAGAGCACCACAAAATAAAAGAAACTGCACCCTGAAACACTGTCAATAGGTAAGGTAACCCTGATGTTTACTTCAGATCTAATGAAGTGCAGGTGTTTATGGGTAGACTGACATATTTTAAAAAGGTCTTTAAAATCTTTGGTTAAGTGCCCTCCAATACGCAATATATGTACGAGTGGCCTTGATCATTTACAGTAGCATTCTTCACAACTATTGCTTAGTTGTACAGAATATCCTTCCAAAAACTGTTTGCTAGTTTTCCACTGAAGGGACCTCCCAAATATTTATTTGATGAAATAAAATATTATTTAAAAATACTTAGCAGAATTATGACCTTCCATGGAAGTGTATTGTTTTTACCTTGAAACTTTTTCCAAACTTTCAGATGAGACATAAATATACCCTTGCCACCAGAGAAACAAGCCCCCATGTCCACCACCCATAGGTGGGGCATATCAGAAGTATTGCCGCAGCTAGCATTTCATTAACTCACCCACATTTGCAAAAACACAAACATGAAAACTCCATTTGATCTTGAAATTGTTGCACAAAATTTCATAGTAAAATGCCACTTACTCGTGCAAATTCATAGAACAAAATCAAACTCAACTGCTTGCAGTAAGTAGAACCTAATCACAGCATACCAAGCAAAATTTGCACTAAGCAAAACTCCTAAGCGCATTGTCTATGCGTTCTCCCCTGAAAGAAATATACTGCAGTGTTGTAATGGGAAATGGCTCTGAGAAGTTGCAGCACTTCAGTGCTCCAGCTTCTACAATAATGTCATTTCATGTAGAAAACAAATTTACATTGCAAGACTGACAGTGCAGAGGTTAAAATTAACAAATTAATAACACAAGTTATAATAGTGAAATCGTCATATTGGGAAATGAAGAGGTCCACACATGATATTGTTGTTTTCTTAGGCCGTGACCTTAAATTTTCAAAATACTAGTTTTCATTGCCCCAGCATATGAACTTGACAGGTGTCATTTACGAAATATGACACATATGATTGTTTTGTGGGAACAAGTGTGAGACAAGCTTTAGAGAGGGATCTGAGAATGACGCCTGCATTGTAAACAAGGTACAGGAAGGGAGCATCTTTCAAAGAGAAAGATGTCCAAAGACTGGAGGTCACAATATGAAGCTGGAGGGGAGAAGGATCAGAGGTAACAGGAGAAAGTATTTCTTCCCAGAAAGGGTAGTAGGCCTCTGGGACAGCCTCCCAGTGGAAGTGGTGGAGGCTAAAACAGTTACAGGCTTTAAGAAGGCATGGGATAGACACAGATAGACACATGGGTTTTACAAAAACTACTAGGGAAGGTTGCTCAGAGTCTGAACAGGAGCTGTGGACACCACTGGTAGGGGAAGGGGCAGGATGGCAGAGGCTGGAGACCATGTAGGATCTGCACCTTTATATTAGGTAGGGAAACATGGGCAGACTGGATGGGGGTAGAGGTGTCGCCAAGCATCAGTTAAGTCAAGGCCAGTTTGCAACACCTCCAAAGCCTTTGCATTTTGGGATTTAGGTGCACGGGTCTTATTTGACTGGTCTAATACCATGTCCAAGATGCAGTTATAATCACCCCCCAGGACCCAGGAACCCTTCTAGCTAGCCATGTCTAATGTCAGTTTTTGAAAGAAACTGAGACTATCCACATTTGGGGCATAGATGGAGCCAATGAGGAGGACACCCTTACCAGGGACATTAACCTTCACCAACACATAGCAGCCAAACTGGTCTACCAATCTATCCAGGATCTGCACTGATGATCCCTTGGGAATCCAAATGGAGGCCACTAAAGCTTTGGAGGAGAATGTTGAGGAGACCCATATACCCCACCCCATAAAGTCAGCAGTTTTCTGTGAATCGGTATGGGAAAAATGCATTTATTGCAACAATACAATAGACCCTTAGTGCCTACAAATCTCTGCAGCAACCTTCTTTCATTTTATAATGGATTTGAGGCCATTAATGTTCCAAGATATACATCTGAAATCATCCCCCATCATAACATAGCCATCTCAAAACATTTTTACATCTGACAGAGAGCAAGCCAAAATCCACATTATTTTCCCCAATTGCTCCCACTCCTCCCCAATCCCTCCAAGAACTGAGTTAATATCCCCCATATAACACCCAGACAATTATCACAAACATATCAAGCAAGCAGTATAGCTCCTAGCTGAGGCCTCAACCGAGAGTGCACCAATGACAGCGATATGAGGTGCAGCCAGGCTAAGATTCCTCCACGCCCCTCGAACTCATACAACAATGAATCTAGAAACCACCCCTCCTCTCCACATATCATAAAACTCCCCTCCCCCCAACAAGATAAACAAGATAAACAATACCTCCCAGTCTCAGTCCAAACGGGTCTGCCACCGCCCCCCCCATCAAGGAAAAACCCGCCAGAATTCCCACTATAAACAAGAGGCAGATATGAAACATCTTGCTTGTGTCAGCTGCCATCAGTGGAGGGGCAACAGCCCACGCATAGCAAACATCATACAAAGCAGCTGAAAACTGTAAAGTTACAACTTAACACAACATTTGATATGGCCATGTAACCAAATGGCTAGAAACAACAGTGCAAAATTAGAAAGTCAACATTAATGGCATAAATATGCAGCAGTGCACAAGTGACCACTCTCAGGTCGTAGAGTGATTAGCTATTCCACACAGGGTAAATAGGATCCTCTCCCTGGCTTTAAAGGAGGATAGTAGTTAGATGCCCAGAAGAAAGAAAGGCACCAGCCCGCTGTTACCCGTGCCACTAGGCACGGTCGGGCTTATGCTTGGGTCTCACTAGCATCCACAGAGTAGCTCAGAGTTCAGAGAGACCACTCGAGTCACCACACAGGCAGATAACATATCGGAACACACAGACTCAAGTCTGAAGTGGAAGGACCCTCCTCCCCGAGCTCCACCAGTCAGCAGGCATTGTAAGGCATGAGTCAACATGCTCCTCACAGTGATGTCCAGATAGGGCAAACAAAGGCAAGTGTGACAGCTGGCATGATACTCGTCAGGACTCCCAGACATCAAGTGCCAGTGGTCCCATCTCCTCCGTGTGCTTCATACCACGCTTGGTAGTTGGAGAGTATACAGAACTCATTCCCCTGTAAGCCCAGTAGTTCAAATACAAAGTAGGCACCCCCTGCTGGAACCTGGGTCCCTAGACTCAGTCGGGGTGCAGAGGGGCAAATCGCCGCCGTAATTAAGCCTCCGGTTGACACTACAACCAGCTATATCCTCCATAATCCTCTTGATAACCGAAGAGGAAATGAGAGCATGAGGCATGGATTAAAGGCTAGAGAAATGTCAATGTGGACCTAATTCTGCAGATCAGTCAGCAAAGCACATTTAGTATTTAATCCGGTACCTTACTCTGCATTAGGTTGCAGTCTCTCCCTACTGGCCTCCTCCTCCTCCTCAATCCAATTTTCCACGAGTCTGTGGCAAGTGAAATATGGAGGGCTTTGTCCTGGCCTGTTCACCTGCAGTTGAGCTGGATATGAGAAAGAGAACTTCCAACCAAGCCTGTAGAGCCTGCTCTTGGCCTGGTTAAACTTTTGGTGCCTAGCCTGAAGTTGCTGACTGAAATCTTGGTAAAAGTGGACTTTGGCGTTCTCAAATTGTATGGGACCCATCATTTTAGCCTTCTGCAGCATAGTCTCTTTATCTCCGTATTGTAAGTATTTAATCAGGCAATGTCGGGGCCGATCCCCTGGTTTGGTGGCAGGCCCACCCGATGAGTGTGCTCAGTCTCAAAGTTCATGGCCTCCTCCGGGAGGCCCAGTTGTTTTATCAGCCAGCGATGTATCTCTACATTAGGATTTCTCCCTTCAGTCCCTTCAGTCAGTCCAAAGATATGGATATTGGAGCATCGGGAGAGATTCTTTTGATCACTGAGGTGCTCCCACAGCTCTGCAATTGTAGTCAGCAGACCATTCTTCTCTGCAGTCACTCCAGCATAAGAGTCCTTCATATTGCTCATCCTTTTTTCTAACTTGCAAATTTGTGAGGTATATGTTGTAGTTTCAGTAAGGGTAGTAACCACGGATTGAAGGTGAGCAAACTGAGTGTTCAAGTTGTTAAAGCCAGATTTCATGTCCTGTTGCATCTGCAGCAGCGTATCAGGGACTCCCGTGAGTGTTTTAGTCAGCTCCATCAGGTTGGTATCAGCCGATTCACCTACCACACCAGTGCCCAGGGATGAAGGCCCAGAACTGTGTGGGTCATTCTCACCTCTTTTTGACTGGAATCGAGCTTTGAATTGCAGTTTAAGCTGTTTATTTTTAGACTTGCCAGATGCCATCTGCCCAGGGAGTCAGAATATCACTAAAAATATAGCCATTAAACTCCAGTTCATCTGTTTAGATGTTTGAAAGCCTGTTGCCCCGAGGAGCTGCTCTAGGAAGCATCTGCCATGCTTGTCGGCCAGCCATGCCCCCCAGGTTTTCATTTTCAATAGGAACAAGTGTGCACAACTGCGCTGGCTAGAAAAATAGCAGGACACAAAATCTCATTTCAAAAAAGTTATTTTTTCTTTATTCAGTCAAGCATGAAGTGGCCCCAACGTTTGGGCCGTTATTGGCTTCTTCTGGGAAATTGTAAATAAGTATATAATATGTTTTCAATATACTTTATTTATTTACAAAAATGGAAATATTTTTCAAACTTTATCATTTGTATAAAAAAATAATGTATATTGAAGACATACTATATACTTATTTACAGTTCTCCAGAAGAAGCCAATAATGGCAAAATGTTTGGGCCACTTCATATTTGACTGAATAAAGAAAAAATAATTTTTTTTTAAAATAGAGATTTTGTGTCCTACTATTTTCTAGTCAGAGCGTTTGAATCGATTGTTCCTTTGTAAAGTTCCACTACAAGCAACCATGCGCCACCCCAAAGAACAACAAAAAACTAAGTGAGCTCCCTCGAACTCTTGTTATTTTTTGATTTTAAATAGCCACCTGACCAATAAGGCCTTCTGATGGCTAAAAATCCTTGGCTAGGTTTGCAGAATTCAATAGTTGCTAGTCAAAATTCAAAGGTGTATAAGTGATATAATAACATTTAAAAAAAGAAGTAGCCTTGTTTTAACATTTCTATTACAACATGGAGAAAGTCTGGCATGACACAGAAGCCAGTTTTGAATTCAAACATATCTTGCTGACTAACAGTAAAGGTTTTTAATACTATGGTTAACACTATCAGAGTGCAAGGAGCACAGATGGTGCAGTAATAAAACTGGATGAGTATTTGATTCCTCGCTTTGTTCAAGGCTGGAAAACATGTCCATTTCGGAACACTCATTTTACAAACTCTCAGTGGTATATGATTAATTTCAACATTGTTCAGATAAATCCTGTGAGCATCAGATAAGGAGTGGATTGGTAATAGTGCCAGTGAGTATGGCTCATTGCTGATTGGGGGGGCCACTAAGTGTATCTCGTTTCTGGGGAGATGGATTAATAACACTGCCACTGAGTGTAGTTCATCTCTGGGGGGTGCGGACAGTAGCGCTACTGCTGACTGCAGTTCACTTCAGAGGGGAATGTATCAGTAACACTGCTGATGAGTGTGGCTCATTTCTGAGGAGGTGGGAGTGGATTGGTAACACTGGTGTTGATCGCGGCTCCTTTCTGGGGGAGGGAGGGAGTGGAGTGGACTGGTAACACTGCCACTGAGTGCGGCTCATTTGTGGAGGGGAGTGTATCAGTAACACTGCCAATGTCTGTGGTTCATTTCTGAGGGGGAGGGGGAGGGGGAGTGGATTGGTAACACTGCTGCTGAGTGCGGCTCATTTGTGGAGGGGAGTGTATCAGTAACACTGCCAATGTCTGTGGTTCATTTCTAAGGTGGAGGGGGAGTGGATTGGTAACACTGCTGCTGAGTGCAGCTCGTTTCTGGGGGAGGGGGAGTGGATTGGTAACACTGCCACTGAGTGTGGCTCATTTGTGGAGGGGAGTGTATCAGTAACACTGCTAATGTCTGTGGTTCATTTCTGAGGGGAGGGAGTGGTTTGGTAACACTGCTGCTGAGTGTGGCTCGTTTCTGGGGGAGGGGAGTGGACTGGTAACACTGCCACTGAGTGTGGCTCATTTGTGGAGGGGAGTGTATCAGTAACACTGCTAATGTCTGTGGTTCATTTCTAAGGGGGGGAGTGGTTTGGTAACACTGCTGCTGAGTGTGGCTCGTTTCTGGGGGAGGGGAGTGGACTGGTAACACTGCCACTGAGTGTGGCTCATTTGTGGAGGGGAGTGTATCAGTAACACTGCTAATGTCTGTGGTTCATTTCTAAGGGGAGTGGATTGGTAACACTGCTGCTGAGTGCAGCTCGTTTCTGGGGAGGAAAGTTGGTAACACTGCCACTGAAGTGTGGCTCATTTGTGGAGGGGAGTGTATCAGTAACACTGCTAATGTCTGTGGTTCATTTCTGAGGGGGAGGGGGAGTGGTTTGGTAACACTACTGCTGAGTGTGGCTCATTTCTGGGGGAAGGGAGTTGACTGGTAACACTGCCAATGAGTGTGGCTCATTTGTGGAGGGGAGTGTATCAGTAACACTGCCAATGTCTGTGGTTCATTTCTAAGGGGAAGGGGGAGTAGATTGGTAACACTGCTGCTGACTGTGGCTCGTTTCTGGGTGGGGAACAGACTGGTAACACTGCCACTTAGTGTAGCTTGAGCTGGGAGTGGGTTGGCTTTGAAAAACACAGAGCGAGTAAGAGGTTTGGATCCAGGTTCAGGGAAATAGGTTGGGAGAGCTGAGCTGGGAGTGGAGTTGGCTTTGCCAAAAATGGGCTGGGTAGCACACAAACAATGAAGCTGCTCAGCTGCCTGCTGTGCAGGTTATGTAGATGAAAGGAGCCAGTCGCTTTCCTGACAGGAGTGACTGGCTCCTTGCAGCTACAGGAAGTTTCCACCCTGCAAGCACTGACCAGTGTCATAATCAGCTTAGCTAATCATTGGTCTGTCACTGCCAAGCCCCTTGCAGCTTGAGATGCATTGGACCATACAGTGATACATCTATGAAACGCAGTTCATTGTAACAAAATGTTTGCTGTGCACGCCACTGCAAGCAAACACAAAAAATGTAACATCAGCTTCTCTGTCTTTGTACCGCTGCTGCTTCTATTGCAATTTTGTAATGTTTCACTCACACTTGTACTATGACATTAGACTTTCATATTTTTGTATTTTCTCTGGTTCTGACTTCATATTTGTTTTGTGGCTGAGTTTTTTATGTTTAATGTTTTTGCATGTCTTCATATTACTGCACCTGATTCCTTTGAAATTCTCTTGGTTGCAGCTGGAAACGAGATTATGTAACAAACCTCTGCTTGCCAGCTGGATTAAATCAATTTTAATAAGTAAACATGCACAGTACGTAAAAGTTTCAATGAGTCTGTCTCTCGTAGGAGATGATTTTCTGTACTGATCTAATACTTCAGAGTTGTGTTTTATGTACAGTACTTCTTTATATAACCAGCTATATACATGAGGGGACCTCAGGTCCACTCCACGTGTCATAAATAAAGTGTACAAAAAAACTTCTCTTCTGTTCTCCCATTATAATACATGTTGATTTCTCATTTAGGCATGGATAAACTGTAATCAGAAGGCTTTTTAGCAACCCCCGAATGTTAACTGCTGTTAACTGCAAAGATGTTGTGAAATGCTTAATGTAGTTAAGATAATGCGAAGAATCTATCACACAATCATGCTTTGGTAAAGAGCAGTAATGGCATTTTATGATATTTAGCACTAAGGTGAAGCTTCTTACATTTAAATTTAAAGCAAGGGGCCAGACACGTTTTGTTAAAATGTTCCTTTGACACAGGGCAAATCTCATATGGTACAATGCAAAGAGAAACATGATTATCATGAACGCTGCATACTAAGGATGTCACAATATTAAGGACATTTCCTGTAATCACGACTGAAATTTCTGGCATAAGTGGAGGACTAAGGACCCTACAGTAGGCATTACCTGAATTCTGTACTATGGTATTAGCGTACCACAATGCCATATTGGGGTCTTGGGAGGGGGATGCTATTTACAAAGTCAAAATACATATATGGGATTGTTGCCATGGATCCCCCATGTAACCAAAAACAAGATTTCAGCTGTTTTTTGTTAGGAATGGGAGGCTGTGTCCCCACATCTCAATTTCTTTTTTTAAGTGGGTAGCATGTCCTTTTTTTATGATTGCTACTGGTATCACAGTAGCGCAGCACATGCAACAACTGACCCACATTATTGTGGGATTGTTTGCGTAGCACTATGCTACTTAATAAGAGAATCCTTAGTACTCCACTTATGCCCAATTTCTCAAGTAATAAGCACCATGCATATAAAGGATAAATTGATATTAGAGGCAGATTCTTTCATCCTGAAGGGGTCCTTTAATAGACAAGAAATATAAAATCACACATACCTCCCTATTTCAAAGCATTATGGGCCATATATGCAAATCTCCATGACAATTTAGGCTGGTTCTGGTTTAAACTGAAATGCATAATGCCAAAACACATCTCACACAATCTGCAAATGCTCAGAGCAGAAGACACAGACGTGGACTCATTAGTGTGTCTCATCTGTATCTCACCGGCATGGGAAACTGAACCAGCCCTTATGTGGTCATATGGGTCCGGGTCATGGTTGTCCCAAAATAAGAAAGTAAGCTAAGAATGCAATGTTTTTATAGACAGTTACCACTATATATAACTCAAGCACAGATGTAAAATGAAAAGCAGTTTCAACTTTACCATGTTGCTTGTAGATGGGAGGTTTTCTGTATATGTTAGTGCCTTGATCTGTAGAATTGGAAATAAATATTTAAATATTTGATTACAAGCTATGCTTTGACATATACTAAATCTATAACACAGAAATAAAACAAACAATGAAACACAGCTCTAAGGTTTCAATGCAGAACAGCTGATATATTTACAAAACAATAATGAAAAACAGGTGAGATGTCAGACGGACATTACAAGACATGAATCTTTCTAGATTTGAGACACTTTATTGAAGACTTTGAATGCAATTGAGTCTTGAGCCATTTTCACTCAACATGTTCAGTAAAATGTTATTGGGCAAACGATTGTGGAGAAAATGTAAATACAGCAACTTCACTGATGTCTGAGAATTGAAAACGAACGCTCAATTCCAACAACTGATGGACTTTGACTGTGGTGCCTACTGTGTTTAAAACAAAGGCACAATTATCTTTTCTGCTGATACCCTGAACTAACAGAGAAAGGCCCATAGTGGTGAACCTATATTTATTACTGAACTTCACTGAAAGGGCTTCTGAATCTGCCTTCGCTATTACAAAACTATAAGAACGGTCAGCCCAGCAGTGTGGCAGTAGCGTTACTGCCCACCACACCGGCAACCTGAATTCAGCAGCGGTCTCAGGTTGCTGGGGCCAGCGGGTGGGGGGGTAGGATTGAGCATCTGCTGGATTGCTTTTCTTTCCTGGGGAGACGATTGCTGGTTCTGTTGTATGACTGCCACCAGGGAGAGGCCAGGTGGTAGGATGAGGTGAAAGCAGCACAGAATGGGAAGGAGCTGCAGGCCTTCTGCTGTGCATGCATTCCTCCACATGCATGCACCAATGAGCACACCCCAGCTATGGGAAAGGACCAGAAAAATTAAGGCAAAATGCAGCGAGGTAGGAATGTTCCGCATGCTGACCCTCACCTTTGCTACCACTAGGACAAAGCCAGCTCAAGCTCTGAATTAGTGACTTTGCCCCACCGTATGCTGGCTGTGAAGTCCTGGGGAGCTAGCTGCTCCTAGGGGTGGTGGAGATGGGACCCATGAGAGCCAGGCTGCCTCAGCCAGGATGCTAAACAAACTTGGTGGAGAAAAAAAAGAAATTAGATGAATTGCGTAAGCAATAATACCCAAAAAAGTGGGCAGCATTGGGCTATACCAGACAGCCCAGTGGCATAATGAGGCCCAATGCTGGAACTGGAGGGCCTTATAACCTCTGGAAGGTCCAGTACAGCCCAATACCGCCCACCCTGGAGGGTACTGATGCACTTAGAAAATGGTCTACTTGTGGAATTTTTATGTAATAGATAAAAATAAAAAAAGATTACAGTTATTTTAATTTTTTCTTTAAAAAAAAAAAAACAGTCCCTCTATTAGTATAGTTGCCAGCAGAGGGCACTGAAGTGTTTAAGAGATCTTTGCTTGCAGTGTGTACTTCCCCCTTCCTTTGTTGTTCAGCTCCCCTCTCAACACAAGATGGCCGGTGCTCTGTTTTTTTCTTTCTTTTTTTTATTTCTATTGTGTTCAGCTCACCTCTCACCACAAGCTGCCCAGTGCTCTGTTTTCTGTTTTTATTTATATTGTCAGTGCGTTGTGATCAGGTAGGGAGATCATAGCTGGCAGTTGCAGTTCAGTGTGAGATCTGGCACAGTGGTGGAATGATTTGAATGAGGTACCAATAATTATGTTTTTTATTTTTTTTTTACTTTTTTATATCTGAGGTTGCAATCTATAGTTTAGTTTGCACCCCCCCCCCCGAACTCCTGTTGTTTACTCGAGGTTGATTGCCCAGAAGAAGTGAGATTGGTAGCGAGGGGGGGCACACTTGGAAATTGAGCAAAACATATGTGGCTATGAGGTCACTAAACTTTGCTGTTACTTTCTGTGAGGCTTGTTCGATTGGATGTTTGTTTTTAATTTAGGTGCTGGCAGTGTGTGAGCTGCTGTAGGAAAAGACAGCATGCTGTTTGCAGTCAGGGGAGTCACGCTGTCTGACAATGCAGGCGGTAAGGCTAGGAATCAAGTTACAAAAAAAAGATATGATTCAAATTAACATAAACTGTTGCTCCACTTGTGTAGGTTTTTTTTATAGGGAACAAATGGTTTTGTGACTTGGGGTGGTGAGGGGTATTGCCTGTAATCAGTCGGTAATTACTGATTAGCGAGTAAAAAAAATGCTGGCAGATCCACTTCTGAGAAGAAGTGGCACCGTGATACTGGTAATCAGGTCGGTTGGGACTGACACTTTTTTTAACCTGGGCTCTGTTGTCTGATAGATGTCAACCTTGCCAGGGGTATCAGCCAGTTACAGCCCGGAAATTTCTTAGCCCATTTTCTAAAGTGTTCACAGACTATATTCAATCAGGGTTTGCATAGATGAGAACTGGGAAGTGTGATCCTAACAAATGTCAGACAGCTAAACACGACTATTAATGCACATAGAGACAAAACACTTCCCCATTGGCTTACAGTGCTCTAATTTTCCTTTCCTAAATACTTCGAGGCATGTGGAAACTGTAATCCCATACTGAGCAATCTAAGTGAACTGCAGGTTTCCTATATATATTTTTTCATGGTTGGCAACATATTTGTGATATTCATATATTGGTTACACTTGTATGAACTGCAGCTAATTTATTTCCAGTAATATTTGTTGTACAATAAAGTCATATGCTGCCCTCTTTACAAGAACTTTTTTTATTATGTTGTGTGTCTAGTAAAACTGCTTCTGTTGTGGGCTGCCCATCAGTGCAGTGTTAGCACTACCACTCACAATGCTGTTGATCCAGGTTCAGGAAAGAACCTGGATCATTGATGGCAGAGTTGACGGCGGAGGACTGAACATCCCTTTGGATTCCCAACTCCTCTTGGGTAGGAAAGTGTCTGCTCCCACTGTGCTAGTGCCAGCTGGGGGCCCACAGATGGATGAGCAACACTGGATGGCACTGGAAAGAGACACTGACTTGCTCGAGCCATGAATGCCCATTGTGTGCATGCCGTGCACATTCATTTCACCATCTCTGGGAAGGAAGAAAACCTGGGAGGAGAAAAAGACTGTCCAAGGCAGGATGACGCTCCTCATCTCCAGGCCCCACACCATCCAGTGGGCTCGCGACTTCTCTGCACTGGATCCGGTTCCGAAGGGGGGTTCACCGTCACCCCAAATGGCTACACCAGGGCTGGGCATGCTCTCCGAGCTAATGGAGAGTTCAGGTAAGGCACAGAGGCAAAGGGTTATACAGCTGGATGTCGGAAGGCAGATGGGGGTCTGGGCTGGTATGGAGGGAAAGCTAATTAAAAAAAATATTGATTGTAACTGAAAATAATGTTGACACTACCAGAAAAGCAATACCATGTAATAGTAAAGTGTCATAAACCACTTACAGCTGCTGTTGCTCTGCTGTTTTAAAAGGGGATGGGACAAAACGAGGGGGAGGATCACCATGGGGGGCAGCTGCAGAATAAGGGTTTGTTAGCTGCGCACTCAAGCAGACTTCATAGACCGTATGGCCTGTATCTGCTGGCAGTTCTGTATGTTTGCATGTTCGTATATGTACTAGAATGGCACATTTTTTGCAATTCTTTTACTCAGGACAGCCTAACTGGGATGTAGCAGTTTGTTTTAAAAGTAGGGCACTTCTGCTACTCAGTGCTACAGCTTGGAGGACAGGAGCACAGCAATATCAAGGGACCTGCTCAGCATCACAGAGAGTGAGCCAGTAGCTCTGGTGATATTCAAACCTATTATCTCACATTTTACAGTAAAACTCCCCTATCATTATTATAATGTCCAGGCAAGCAGGGTTCTACATGATCTGGTGCTTGAGAAAGAAGTGTGGTTGATCACTATGGATTACTGTACTCTGAGCCACATGAAGAGGGATTAAAGGCAGTTGGAGAGTTTTTGGATACCAGGGATTATTAGGACCCTCCAAATTACCAAGAACCCCCTTCCCCAAGAAACAAAAATATGGACGGCAGAGTTGGTACTCGCATGCAATGCATTCATGCATGGCAACAAGTCATACCTACAAACCAGAGGAACAGCAAAAGAGGTCTCATTTGCCCCCAATTATGCCAACCTCTATATTGCTAAGTGGGAGCATGAGGTGAGGGACAAACCAACCCTACTGTGACTGCACAGATCTATAGCGCTCTTTTATTGATGATGTCCTCATTGTGAGGTGCGGAGATGAGATGGCCCTGGATTAGTTTGTTGGTTATTTGGAAAATAGCAATATGAATCTTACATTTAGTATGACTAAAAGTCAAAGTTAGATCAGTTACAAGGATGTCTTAATCAGAAAGGATGGAAGGGAGGGAGGTGTTCACTGACCTTTACTGTAAGTCAGCTTATCAGAATACCTGAAATTCAGAGTAGTAGCTGTCCCCTCCTTCATATGAATGTGCCATTTTAAAAGGTCAGTTTATGTGAATTAGGTACAACTGCAGAGAAAACAACACCTGTCTGTTCAGGGCAAAAGAACTGGAGTCCAGGATTTTTTTTTTAAATAGGGGTTATAGGGAGGACATTGTTAGAACTGCAAGGGAGAGGTTGGTACAAAAGATATGGGCTCACTACTGGAGAGATCAATAACACAGGAACAAAGGGACCAAAAGGCTAAAGCAAACTTTTTTGCTGCATTTAGCCCTAAGGCAAAGGTAAATCCAAGAGACAATCCACAACAACTGGCTCATTGTTAAGGTAGATCCACTATTGAAGGAAGTTTCTCAGGGCCCACCCAGAACAGTCTTTTGAAGAAATAAGTATTTTTTCCCTGTCTGTTTATCACTCCTCAGTTGGCTGCTGTCCTTCTCTGAGCTCAGGGCTGCCCCAATCCCATCACCCCACCATCTCCTAGGATTTATCTTCCACCAGGATGGAGGCCCCATGGTGGAGGTCCTTGGGCTGGACCAGTTCCTTCAGATCAGCTTTCTGTGGTGCTCCTAGTGTGAGCCCAGGCTGGCAGGGTGTGCAGCCTGTGGACTGCCCGGAACTGTCATAGTGCATGGCTGCATTTTCTGGCAATTTTCCTCCTCCCGCCACAGGACACTGGTTGATGGAGGCACACAAGGCATGCACATCCGTCCAGCCAATCAACTGTCCTGAATCCCCTGGCTGCACTGTCACCTACACCACCACCACCTGTGGGTGCCTAAATGACAGTTTCGTGGTGGCAGGGATCCCCGTCCCTCCCCAAATGCTCAATCCTCCTCTCCCAGCTGGCCTTCTGATGATACAGGCACGTGCCTGAACCTGGGTCATTTGCGTCATGAGCAGTAGTGCTACTGCTGTGCGACCAGACCAACCCTGAGAGATAAGGATATGAAGTACTGATTGGTCCATTCTATGCAACCCCAGGTACCCTAAGAGGCACTTGTTTGGCTTCCTCCCCATCTGATGGTTGCCACACATACAGTAAGTGCAAAGTTTGTTTGGTCATTGAAGAGGGGAAAACATTTCTGAACCCAGGACTGGCCATGCCATGGATGTGAAGGGGTTCACTACATGATCCAAAGAGGGGATCATTTATCTCACCACTTGTTGCTGTGGATGTTTTCATGTTGGCACAATACACCAAATGAAAATACGCGGGACAGCATATGAGGGTGATACAGAATAGAAGTGTAGAGAATTCAATAACCCCTCATACTGCAATGATATAAGTGAATAAGTGCATAGAGTAACATTTATGAATATTAAGACATTGAAGGAGTCCATGGTGGGGACAATTTTGACATACCATTACGCAAATGGGAAACATTTGGGATGTATGACCTTGAGGTATTCAACTGGCCAGGGGTACATGAAAGACTGGAGCTGGCACCCTTCTGGGATAAAGCAACTTGTGAATTCTGAGATGAAATATTGGGTCCTTTTGTTGAGGAGGGCTTTGTTTTTAACAGTGATATGGAAAGAGTATCATGAATTGATTTTTTGTGTGGCTTTATTAGCCCTCTATTTTAATAATTTACAGGCAGATACTGAAATAGGGAAGCAGTATAGTGCAGTGGATAAAAGCACTAAGTTGCAAACATGTGGAACTGGGTCTCAGTCCCACAGCTACCACTTGCATACTGTGTGACTGTAGAGGAACTAAAGGAAAAATTTAGTGAGCTGGTGGCAAAAAAATATACTGTGCAGTGTTTCGATTTGTCGGTGCACTCCCAGTAAGTCCTTCCGTTTATTTACTGAAATAATTTTTTTCTAAATTTTCTTGCTACTTTTATGGCCCCTTGGAATCTCCATTTTCACATGTTTTAGGGCTCTTCTTGTTCCTACAATGCCCCCTGTTCCATGTGACAGTGATGCATCCAGGACCATTGATTCAGAGAGTAATGACTGCTGCAGCTGCAATCTACTGTTAGGAGCCTGATATTCTGGCTTCAACTAAACAACTCTCTCTAATCCAAACCTTCCATTTTCTAGTCATTTGTCTAGGTTTAGCCAACAGAAGTGAATGTTTTGTTTTTAAAGCTTTTCATTGTATCACACTATACACAACCATTAAAAAAGCACACAAATCATCCGAGGTCACACATTTTATAAGTAGTGAAGCCTCTAGCTGTTTCCTTACAGAATAGCCCACTTAATTATCCCTTAGGCATTTACCATCTGTAAATGTAGACTTCATTAAAGCTCTCTGGACAAGAAGAGTTACTAAACATCACAGCTCTGCTAATGTAAACAAACAGCTCTTGTTGAATTAGTGGTCCTGGATATATCACTGTCACAAAGGCCAGGAGGCACTGTAGGAAAAATAAGAGCCATTAAAAATGTCTATATGGAGATTCCCAGGAGCCACAAAACTAGCAAATAAATTTAGAAAAAAATCCTTTCAGCATATAAAGGGCAGGACTTACTAGTAGTACACCTACAAATCAAAACACTCTGCAAATCTTTTTTTTGTAAATTTTGACTTTAGTTTTAGTGAGCTGGTGGGAGGAAGAGGCCATCACTGGAGCCTCGAAGCACATGCACACCTCCACATGCATGTGCATCTATGTACCAGGGCTTTAGGTTACTGGGGAGAAAAATGGAAAAAGGGAGCACAGGGTAGGGATGATGATGCCCTGAACTCTGGGGTGGAATGAGTCCTCTTGAGGAGAGGACTGGAGCAGAACCTGCCCGATGTACCCAACGGTAGGAAAAATCTATATGGGGGGGAGAGAGAGAAAAAAAAAAGACAAAAGAGGGATGCCAACATCAATAATATCTGCAGTAGATCATTGTTAATCCTCTGTTCAGGTTTTATAATAGTTATTTAATGATAGTGATACACTGTGGAGACTGTGGGGTATCAGTGTGGCTCAGTTGGTAGCACATCCGCGTATGGACCATAAGGTCATGGGTTCTCACCCCACACCAGGACTGGAATTACACCTAAAACACTGGCATTCAAGTGCAGTATCGGGGGGTGCTGTACTGCTGTGGTATTCCGTCCTTTAGGTGAGACATTTAAACTGAGGTCCCTTCTACCCATCCTGGTGCTGTCCTGGTGGGTGTCCAGGTGGAAGTAAAAGAACCCATGGCACTCTTCACAAAGAGTAAGGGACATTCCTGGTGTCCTGGCCAACATTCCCCTTTCCATAAACCAGTTCATGCAATTGTCCAGGCTGTGTGTGGGTGTTGATGTGCAATATGGCCGCCACTACACATTCAGTCACTTCACTACCAGTCTAGCATTGCTTGTAAAGTGCTTTGGGATACATTGTGTATGAAAAGCGCTATTTTATTTTAAAAACTGAGTAATGAGTTTCAGAAGGGTAAGTATTTCTAACCTATGCTGTTGTGCTAGAATAACACAGTCATGTGATCACATCTGACCAATCACATGCAGATCCTGGGTTCCCTTCCCAACATTATAATACACGTCATTTTTTTACAACTGTTGGATCATACATTAAGCCAACTAAAACAATAAACACATTGAGAAGGTTTTTCAAAGGCATCCATCCAGGATCCATCTCTCCTATTTTCAACAGCAGACATGTGTCTGCATCTGTCTGGGCTTGCTAGACTTTTTATTTGGTTTAACATGTCCATATAACCACCCAATTTGGGGCTCAAATTGCGTAATAAAATTGCTGCAAATGTAATATAATTAAAATTAAGGCTGAAAATAGAGTTTGTTTTAAAAAATTGTACCAAATTAAATTTGCATCTTTATTTTTGTTTTACACTAATTATGACTTTTTTATATGAACTTTTGTTTTTAATTAGAGAGGACATGTACTGATACAGCACACACATGCATCTGCCCTGTTGAAAATCGATCCCATAGTATGGCATAACTTTTGACTATGGTTAAGTGATTAAAAAGAAAGGAATGCGATTCCTTCATTATCTTTCCTAGGCAAAAATAAATTAATCTGAGTTGCTTATTGGAGATTGTCCAAGTATGGTTAGTATGCTTCCATACTGTAATAAAAAAGGTAATCTCCCACGAGAACAGCAATGGTTTTCTTTCAGTAACATAGGAATTTAATACTGTGATGAAAGAAGGGACACAAGCTTATCAGCAAGAGTGCTATCCCTACTCATGCTGTTTTATTTTTTTCCCTTTTCTATAGCAACATTACCAGATCTGTACTGGCCTCTCAGTATAGGCCAGCGCAGCATACTTATTCATACCTGCTTACAAAGCAGCGGGTGGACATGGACTCCAAAAGTCGTTATGTTACTACACCCGTGGAATGTTTCAGAGGCCACTAGATGGCAAACCTCATAGTATATAGTAATGTTTAATACCTTCAATATTTCTCAGAAAAGTCCATACACACCTCATACCAAAGTGTGGTTTTTAATGGTTTTCATAGATCTGAGTATTTTGGTTATTCCCACATGGAACACACGAGCACACACACACACACACACACACACACACACTTTTTTGATGCCACTTGGATGGGACACACACACACGCGCGTGCCCCTACAGTACAGTTAACTGGAACAGACTTAAAATAACAGCAGCCATGGATTCTGTTTTAGTGTCTTTTGGCTTATTGTAAAGATATATGCCCTGTTACAAATTGTAACAGAATATTTCAGTGCCTGAGTTTGAAATGCAAGAATGTCTGACCATACAGTAACTTTATGTAAAATAGTAACATGCAATGGTCATATTTGCCCACTAATAATAATTTCCAGGAACCCCTAGCAGACATGTCAATCTTCCATGCATTTCAAATAGTCTAAAACACAAACAGAAAAATAAAGAGAAAAATATATTTTATTAGTATGGTATTAATGATTAAAGGTACAATTTCCAGACTTATAACCTGTTTATTTAGAAATGTACCTATAACCACTAATATAGTACTAATAAAACAAGTTTTTATTTACCTTTTTTCTCTTTGTTTTTCTATAATCCTCCTCTGACAGCAGATACGACACACTGAGGGCATTCTATCCAGTATTACATTGCAAAACACAAGCAATTTTGTATGAGTGGCTGCATGTGATTTCCCTTTTGTAGAATGGACAGCTGAGTTTAGCATTACCCTAGTCATGTTAGCAATCTAATGGTCGGGGATCAGCGCATACACGCAATGAGGATGCCAGCCTGAAATGGCAGCTCCTATGCCAACCTAATATCCTTTAAAAATTAATAGTTTAAATCCTTTTTTCGTTCACTAGTCAGTCAGAAAATAATTTGCATACGTACTGCGGTTCTAACAGTGTATAAAAAGTGTGTGTGTACATCTATTTTTATTATTCATATTTATTCTTCAAAGTCGGTAGCTCACAGTCTGAAAGATGCCCGGGAACAGTAAGCATTCGGCTGCTCATACTAACTGCCACAAGGGAATGAGCACTAGCTTCTCTTCTGTGCTCCCAGCAGAAAAACTAACCAATTCAGGTAAAAGTGTTACCGCTAACAAAGGAGACAAAAGTAATAGAAATGACATGAATTTTATAGAGGACATGTTAGTCTCCCTAAAATAGGATATTTTTGATTTAACCTTGAAAGATAATATCACTTCATCAAAAATAGCCGACATCACTACATGACTTGATTCCTTTGAGGAACAAATATCATTTATGGAGGAATCTCTCACAAAACTGGAGGATTTTGTTGAAGGGGAGGCAATGCAAATGGGGAGAATAACGGAAAAATAGATGATCTAGGAAACAGGTGTAGGAGATAAAATTTAAGAATAGTGGGTATTCCAGAAGGCATGGAGGGGTTGGATATGATTCGCTTTTTACAGGAATTTCTCCCGTGTCTCTTAAATTATCACTGGAACTGGCCAATTGAAATAGAGAGAGCCCACAGATCATTATCAGCTAAACCTAAGCCAGGACAAAGACCCTGACCCATTATTGCTAATTTCTTGCGTTTCTCAGTCAAAGCTGAAATTATTAAGTTGGCCAGGGAAAGTAAAGGACTGTCATGGAATGGGGAAAGGGTTTACATATTCCAGAACTTTTCAGCTGAACTGGTAGAAAAAAGGAAACTGTTTACTCCTGTTAGGAATACTTTGCAGAAGATAAACATTAAATACTTTGTCAAATATCCTGTAACTCCGGTCATTTTAAAGGGGGAGAAATGTTTTCCTTAATAAAGTTGATGATGCCTGCTATTTCATTTATAAAAAATTGGCCTAATTTCTCCACTCAGAAGAGCTCTCCGAGGAGAAGAGATTTTCAACGCTCACCCTCAAGCCCACCAGCTTTTAAACATAACTGCGAGTCCACAGAACTTCTCAACACTGCGCACAATCGAGCTGTTAAAAAATCCCTTAATGATGCATCTACTGAGCCTCTGGTACCTAAACCTAATGCTGTTCTTTCAGTAAACACTAAACCTGTTCCAAAATCTTTGGCATGGTCGGCAAAGTCCTTTAGAAAGACTATTCCTATTTCTAAGCACAGATTTAGATCGATAGAGGCATCTGTAAAATCTACTGAACTGCAAAATAATTCGATTTCGAAGCCTCAGGTTTCAAGTATGCAGTCTGGATCCCAACTAGCTTCACATTGGTCACAGTCTGATTAAAAGAGGATTTTGAAATTGCCATCTCCTCTGGCTCACAAGAAGGCTGATTCAATGACTCAGAGGGCTATTTAGGGCTATTCAGGCTTTGTTATCCTTGGGAATCTTCGGTCTGGTCTGTTTTATACAGTTCTTCACCAGATAAGATGAAGTCTATATTTTAACTAACAGCTATGTCTGTCATATTCTGTTTGCACGTCCTTCTGTAGAAAATTGTTATATAGAAGATCCACACTGTTAAACAGAAGGTTTGCTAGTCATTAAAATCATTTGCATGTTTTTTGCTTATACCTTAGTGATTGTCCTTTACTGCAATTGTATAGGTCACCCAAGTCTTATACTTCTGGACAGCTTTAGGGTTATATGTTTTGTCAAATTCCTCTAGCTACAGACAGTTTTGAAAAGTATCACTACTTACTGGTATATGCTAATAATAAACCATTTATTTTTTTTCTTTCTTTCTTCTCCGTATTAGTATTTCTTACATTTTACTTTTCTTTTTGCAGAACTCATCAGAGGCAAATTTACTGTGTCACTACCAAATAATTCATTTGGTGATAGGTTTCTCCTTGTTGCCTGGTGCTACCTTGAGTTGTGATATCTGTGTGGATGGGGGTCTGGACGTTGGAAGATCTTGTTCGAAAGATGTGATTTCACATGTTAACTTAGTCTTGTTAAAAGTCTACATCTCCTAGCTTGGTTAGCTTTAAAATGTTCAGATTTTAACTTAAATCTAAGCTCCCATTATAATATTAAGGATTCAGCTATAGTGTGTTGTTAATGTCTATCACTGGATAAACACAGGTGGATTCTATTTATGCCTTGAGTATAATTTAATAAGTTTATCATTCTCCCATCCCCACATGTATATGATCTACAGGAAATAGGAATATTTCTCATTCATTCTTCACAGCAGTTGGGTCTTTAGGGAGCTTTCCCTCTTTCTCATTTAATATCCAAATAATTGATACTCTGTGGCCGTGGGCTATTTTTTTTTTTTTAAACACACTGTTCTTTAAGTGGGATGCTATTGGCAAAACTACTTTATTAGTTGCCAACTGGGACCTGCAGATATCAAGAAAGACTTCAGACCTAAATTTTTATCTACAGAGGTGATGCGCCTTGCTCCTGACCCAATCAGATGTTCTAAGCAGGGTTGGTTAGGCAGCGGGGTTAGACTTATTTTTTAAATTTTAAGAAGATTCATGTTTACTTCTACAGTACAACCTCAGAGATCTGAACTTCAAAGAAACAGACTGACTGGTTTACCACACCCCCCCCCACTAAGCGCTAAGAGTTAAGCACTAATTGCCACCTGTAGCTCGTTTTCTTGCCTGTTTGAAAGGTGTTAATGGAAAATCTTCTTCAACACTATCAGTGTAGATCAGCATGGCAGGAAAGCAGGCTAGCAAACGCAAGTGGGTGACCTTGTGTGTCGACAGTAAACTAGAAATCATAAGTAAAATTGAACAGGGTGTGAGTTTGAGTGCTGTTGCTGAGGAGTATGGAATTGGCAAATCTACAGTCTTTGATTTAAAAAAGGCTCAGGATAAAATTAAGCAATTTGCCCAAGAAGCCAAAGATGCAGGGTCTGCTCAAACCTGTCGCATTGTTAGAAAAGCAGAAAACGAGGACTTAAACCATGCCATACATTTGTGGTTCACACAAGAACGCTGAAAAGGTACCCTGATCAGCGGCATCATTGTAAGTGAGAAAGCTAAACTTTTATTTAAACAAATGTACCCTGACAGTGTTGAAGAAGACGTTAAGGCTAGCTCTGGGTGGTTACATCGCTTCAAAAATTACCACGGTATATGCCAGCTCAGCATGCAGAGGGAGGCACTCTCAGCTGATTGTGAAGCCTCACAGTCTTTTAAAATCAGCCTACAACACTTAGTGGAACAGCAACAGCTCACCAGAGATTAAATTTTTAACTGCGATGAGACTGGTCTATATTGGAGGTTGCTCCTCAATAAAACACTAGCAGATGGCTGCAAGAGACAAGTTAAGAACATTAAATCAAACAAAGATAGAGTGACATTAATGGCAACAGCGAATGCTAGTGGTGATTTTAGACTACCACTGCTGTTCATTCATAAAAGCACAAAGTTCAGATGTTTTGTAAATGTTGCCATGTCTGCACTTCCAGTGCATTATTATAGCCAGCGAAGTTCTTGGATGGACCACAACATTTTTAATGACTGTTTTTTTTAAACACTTCATCCCCTTGTGAAAGAGTATCTGAATTCAAAATTTCTACCAGCAAGGGCAATCTTGCTGATGGATAACATCCCCTCACACCCTGCAGTCGAAGATCTGATCTCAAGCGATGGCAGCATTAAGTGCCTCTTTTTCCCCCCATGTAACAAGCATTCTGCAGCCCATGGACCAGGCCGTATTAGAGAACTTAAAATGGCACTATAAGAGAGATCTGCTGCGTCATCTTTTGTTAGGAATGAGTGACTACAGCTGTTATACTGATTTTTGCAAATCGCTGACAGTAAAGGATGCTGTTTATCTGAACGCCAAAGCATAGGGTGAGATCAGTTCAGAATCACTTCATAGGTCTTGAAATAAGCTGTGGCTGTACCAGGAGGAACAAGAGACTGATGTCACAGTGGCCGACACTCAGATTAACTTTGCAGAGAAGCATGTAGCATTTGAGTTAACCGAGGAGGAGCAGGAGGAATGGATTCATGCTGATAATGAAGAAACGGGGCTTCAGATCTTATCAGACACTGACAGTACAGAACATGAAATTGACAGTGAGGGGGATGAGGCTGTTAATGTTCCTCACAGCAAAGCTGAAGAATGCTTCTCAGCTTGTGTTGAATGGCTGGAGCAGCAGCAAGAAGCGAGTCCCATGAACTTAATGTTGCTCAGGGAACTGCAACATCTCACTGCCAAAAAACATCACTGCTCACTGAAGCAAAGTGCTATAACACATTTTTTTTAAAACATTCTGAAAACATAATTAACGGCTTTCACTGAACCTTATTTATCTGTACTTTATCTTTTGTTGTTTTACTCTTATTAAAATTTTATTTGATACTGCAAGAAGCCCCGTTGAAGTTATTTCAAAGTTATTTCAGAGTTATGGAAATTTCAGAGATATGAACACCATGCATTCCCATGCTGTTCAGATCTCTCAGGTTGTACTGTATCTGCAGTTGCTTTTTGGTGTTTACATGGAAAAAGAATCTCCTACGAGAAAATACTATAGGAAGATTAAATGTAATTCTGTTTTTATGTTTGAAAGGTTTAAGATATAGCCTTGGCTACTTGTATTCAGAAATATGCTTCTTATTTGATATTGAGCTAAATGTTCAACTATCTGGCTTTGAACCACTGGAACTGCCTTGAGGTAGTAACTTGGTACACTGTCCCCTTGGTTCTTCCCTGATTGCTCTATTGTTGTTTTTTTCTTTCTTTCATCTATGTCTAGCTACATATATCTATTTCAAGTGTTCTGCATAGATTTGTTAACATTAAGTGTTTAAGATTGGCTATACTTACTATTAGTCTATTTTATCTTATTAAGAGTTGATTTTCTTTCAATCAATATATTGCTTTTGTAAACCATTTATAGTTAACTTATATACAGGGTTGTCTTTCCTGTCGATAGGTACCTACTTATTTGTAATTATCATACATTGAATCTCATTGTTCTAAAGGATATGTCATCACTGAACTTTATTACGTGGAATGTGCATGGCCTTGGTTCTCCCACTAGGAGAAAGAAAGTCCTGACTCACATACAGAAATTTAAGGGTGATATTGTTTTTCTTCAGTAAACTCATTTAATACCTGATGAGGCAGATAAACTCCATAGGCAATTGGTTGGGTAAGTGGCTCATAACTGTTTTTGTCCAAGAAAAGAGGTTTAGCTACCCTGTTCCAGAAAAATATCTCTTTTATTAAAAAAGAACAAGTGGTTGACTTAGATGGTAGAATACTATTTCTAGCTGGAGTCATTCATGGTAGAGAACTAACTTTTTGTGATGTTTATGGCCCAAATAGTGATCGAACAGCTTTCTTTCAAGAACTATTTGTCCACCTGCTACCATTTAAAGATTCTGAAATTGTTTTGGGAGGGGATTTCAAAAACATTATGGATCCTTTGCTAAATAAATCAGGATCCCTGACACATGCCAAAAAACTTACCTCAAATAATCATCTACAGGATTTAATCAAAGACCTCGGTCTTTTGGACGTTTGGCATCTGGTTAATCCTAATGCTAGGGATTATTCTTTTTTCTCTGCACGTCACAACACATACAGCAGGGTGAGATACTAACAACAACAAAAATGGAAAGGGACCTGGGGGTAGTCATATCAGATGACCTAAAGGTGGGCAAGCAATGTGAAAGGGCAGCAAGGAGGACTGGGGGGATACTGGGATGCATAGGGAGAGGCATCACCAGTAGAAAACAGGAAGTTATTATCCCTCTGTACAGACAGCTGGTCAGACCCCATCTGGAGTACTGTGTGCAGTTCTGGAGACCCAATCTCCGCAAAGACATAGACAGGATGGAAGCTGTTCAGAGGAGGGCAACTAAAATGGTGCAGGGTCTGCACCGAAAGACATATGAAGAGAGACTTAAGGAGCTTAATATGTATAGCCTCGAGGAAAGGAGGGAGAGGGGGGACATGATAGAAACTTTCAAGTACCTCAAGGGAATCAACAAAGTCCAAGAGGGTAGCATCTTTCAAAAAAAGAGGTGTGCAAGAACAAGGGGGAACAATTTGAAGATGGGGGGCAGCTCAGAGGTAATTTAAGGAAGTATTTTTTCACAGAGAGGGTTGTGGATGCAGGGAACGGCCTTCTGGAGGAGGTTGTGGAGTCAAAAACAGTGGTGGAATTCAAAGCATGCATGGGACAGTCATAAGGTAATTCTAGGGGGTTGGGGTAGGAAGAAGTAGGCTGCTGGTTAACTAGGATCTGCAGCTTATCCACTAGGTAAGGAAATGGGTAGACTGGGTGGGCCAAGTGGTCCTTATCTGCTGTCAAATTCTATGTTTCTATGTTTCAGCAGGATAGATTATTTTTTTATGCCCCTCACACTATGTAATGAAGTGTTAGATGCTAATTATGATTCCATAATTATTTCAGACCACGGTCCTCTTAAAGTATCCTGTATGTTTGAGGGAGCTCCTAAGAAACAGCCTAGATGGTGTTTCAATGCAGCATTACTTCCGGACTCTGAGTTTAAACTTTGGCTAACTAAGGAAACACAGGCGCACTTTGATCTCAATGACAATAAAGAAACCTCATATCTGATTCTATGGGATGCATATAAAGCCTCTATTGGGGCGGCACTATTAGATATGCTTCTATTAGGAAAAAGAAGAAACAAACAGAACTAGAACAAAATGAAAATCTATTTAAACAATTGGAAGACAAATTTACATGAAATCCCAAAACAAATCAAGATTTAGTTTATCAACTGGTTGCTTTGAAATATGAAGTCAATAAATTGTATTCCTGTAAAGCAGAGTTTGATCTTTTTCATACAAAACAATTATTTTGGGAGAGTGGGGAAAAACCAGGGAAACTTTCAGCATACAGATTGGAAAAACAGCAACATCAAAACATGATTCCTAGGATACATATGAAAAACAACTCCATAACCCATAATCTTAAAAAATGAATGATTGTTTTTTGGAGTTTTATGAAAATCTTTATAAACCTATCACTACTAAATCTATAGCAGATACAGATATTTTTTTAGAAACAGCTAATCTCCCCTGTCTATCTAAATTGGAAAATAATATGTCAGCCAAACCTCTCTCAAAACTAGAATTCACTCAGGTTATACTAGCCTCTAGTTCTCAGAAATTTCCAGGTCCAGATGTTTTTTCTAGTGACTTTTATAAGCAGGATAATCTCATTATTTTTGAATATCTAGGTGAATTATGTCAAAAAGTCTTAAGGTTAGGCCAATTATCTGGTACCCTAAATGATGCATACATATGTTTGATTGCAAAGAAAAATAAGGACCCCTTAGAGGCATCAAATTATCATCCTATATCCCTTTTAAATGTTGATTATAAAATTTTAACTAAGGTCCTAGATAACAGACTTGTTAATATCATTCAGCACTTAATTAATAAGGAACAGGTGGGGTTTGTCAATGGACGTCAGGCTTCTGATAATCTTAGAAGACTCTTATCAACTATTTGGGCTGCTAAGAAAAATGACATCTGCAATTGCCCTAACCTTAGACATAGGGAAAGCATTTGATTCGTTAGATTGGACATACTTACAAAGAGTCCTAGAGAAGCTGAATTTTGGCTCTACCTTTACTCGCTGGATTTCAACAATTTATTCATCTCCCAGGTCAGCTATCATTACAAATGGGCTTATTTCTAAACAATTTCAACTATACCGGGTACCCATCAAGGTTGCCCACTTCCCCTAACCTTTTTATCCTAGCGTTTGAACCATTATTAAGGAATATTAATCTTTCCACTCAAATCCATAGTATTCACTCAGGAAACATTGATAACAAAACTTTAGCTTTTGTAGATGATTTATTAGTAACTCTTTCATACCCAAATAAATCATTAGATGCTTTGAATATTATATTGAATGATTTTGCTGCAGTCTCTGGACTGACTGTAAATTGGGACAAATCAGAAGCAATCAAGCTCCATGTCTCCAGACAAGACCCTTTAAATATAAACCAGAGTTTAGAATTCTTAGAGGGAAATAAAGGAATTCAATATTTGGGGATGCAAGTTTTAAATTCTATCCCCAAAATGGTGCAAACCAATTTAGCAACTCTTTTAGGAACTATTCAAACTTAGACAGGAAAATGGCCTAAGCTTAACCTCTCCCTCTGGTGTAAAATAAATTCAATCAAAATGATTCTCGCACCTAAGATTTTTTTATGTCCTTAATAACTTACCAACTAAAATACATAGAGATGGGTTTCATAAACTAGATGAGATTTTCACACAATTTCTATGGGATTATAAAACACCTAGAATAAACATCACAAAAATGAGAGCTCAGTGGAAAGTAGGGTTTTTTTAACTATCCTTGGTGGCAAGGTTATCACTGGGCATTTTTCTTCAAACAGTCAGCACTTTGGTTTGTTAAAGATAACCCAGGATCTATGCCACTGTGGCTACTTACAGAACTAGAAGTAGCTAGACCTTACAAGCTGACAGATTTTCACTTTAGACTGATCCCTTCCTTCCTTAATTCTCATCCTACTATTCCAGCCACTAGTTGGCTATTTAAATCCATGGCAGATAAACTACATTTAGGCACTTTACCCCTAGAATTAGCTCCTATTTGGGAGAATATGGGTCTTACATGTAATGGATCTCATTTTAAGAATGACAAATGGATTAAACATAGAAACATAGATTTTGACGGCAGATAAGGACCGCTTGGCCCACCCAGTCTGCCCATTTCCCTACCTATTGGATAAGCTGCAGATCCTAGTTAACCAGCAGCCTACTTCTTCCTACCCCTAACCCCTAGAATTGCCTTATGACTGTCCCATGCATGCTTGAATTCCACCACTGTTTTGCTGGTTTATCTCAACTAGGGGATCTACTAGACCCAGCATCAGGAATGTTCCTCTTCTTTAATGAAATCAGGGAGAAATTCAATATATCTAGATTAGATTTTTGGTTATACCTTCAACTTAGGGAGAAGGTTTCTCAATATATTTCTAAAATATTCACTCCCTCTGAGACAAGTTTTGACTGGAATCAACTCCTAAAACTAGTTTATATGAAGAGAGGCTCTAGCTTATATATAAGGTTATTTCAGACTGTGATATATATATATATATATATATATATATATATATATAACTCAGCTAAATCCTCTTGGGAAAAGGATTTTAATGTTAAAATTTCAGATCATAGTTGGGAGAGTTATTGGGAAAATGCATATATTTGTAGTAGGGAGGTTAACGGGAGACTCACACAATTTAAGATACTACATAGGTATTATTTCTCCCCAGTAAGATTGAATAAAATATTCAAATCCCATAATCATCTGTGCTGGAAGTGTGGCTCCACTTCAGCAACTTTGAGACATTTGTTTTGGCATTGTCAAAAGATACTTTCCAAGTAGAAGGACATTCACTTGTTATGTCAAAAGATATTAAAGGTTCAGATTCCATTCTCCCTATTACTGTTTACTGTAGGAGACACCTCACAATTATCCCTATTGTCCAAACCTTCTCAACTTTGGTTACTAAACCTGTTATTGGCCTATAAGACACTATGCTTACAGAACTGGAAATCTCTCAGAGTCCCTGTCTTAAGAGCACTTGTGGATTGCATGGGATCCATAGTTAATAATGAAAGAATTAGTTACTTAGTTACAAATAGATTGGACAAATTCAATGAAATATGGAATCCTTTTTTACATTTTTGGCCTTATAAGTATATTGCGCCTGTTGACACTTTTAGTATTATTATTATTTATGGTAAGTCTCTATGCTTAGAAATTCTGTTATGTATACTGTGGAAATTGAAAAGTATCCAATTAGATGTCAGTTAAGCTCTTTCATATATGGATATGTATATGTTGATATGTATTTGGAAAAACTCAATCAACTTTAAAATCTAGAAAAAAAAGAAAAGCAATTGAATGGTCTGATTCTGAAAGAGGGCCGTTAGTGCAGTAATACAGCTATATTTATAAAAACTATTCCACTCCTTATAGAATGCATGAACTGCTTTGTAGTTAGGTGCTATTTGTGCTACTGATACCATGCACTGACATCCCTGTGAGGGACGGGCACTGGGTCAATACATCATGATCAAAAATGGCATGGGCAAAAACAGCGCCATGTGGTGACTACAAAACAGCGTGGTCTGAAACTGCACTACATTAAATAAACAAACTCCAAAACCGTGCATGCTGTTATGCCTACACAGTTTCTGACCATGCGTATGTGCTGCCACAGTTTTGACTGGACACCTGAGGGATGAGGGTGAAGAGTAGGGAACACAGACTCCCCTATAGCGGCTAAGAGCAACCACTGTTCATTCTCATTCTCTCTCTCTCTCTCTCTCTCTCTATATATATATATATATATATATATATAGTACAGCATGTCATGTAATTCTGAATGAGTAATTTTTACTGTATACCATGATAACTTAAAGAGAAAGTCCCCTCAACCTATTTTCTGTATACCTGTGTAGTTTGTAGGCATAAACAATAGTTTCCTATCTTGAATCCACCTAATTTCATACTAATTTAAATATAAATGAGGTTGCTTCATTCTATTTTGCCCTGGTGTGAAAACCTGTTTGTCTAAATTGCAGAGATCATGAACACACACATGCAAAGCATCATGGGAGTTGATTTGTATCAGCACAAGCCAGTAGAAGTTATACTCTCATTCAGTTCTGTTACACGTCTTATGAAATCTCTGTATTCTCTAAAAGCATTTTTTTTCGAACTCAGGTGCACTTTAAACTATAGAAAACAGCAGGGCACTTACTATGCCCTGAAAAGTTTCATTATCAGCATAAGACAAGAACATAGGGACTGCAGAGGACAGCAGCAGCACTAACTAATGCAGTATAAATGCTGCAGGCTTTAGCACTAAAACATCATAAAAATCCAGCATTCTTTACACGAGTTGGGTCATGACCTTTGAATCAAGTCAAGCAGGTTTTCACACCAGACTTAAGTATCTTCATTTGCATTTAAATCCTGATGAGATTAGGAGGGTGCATAGAGGCAAATATTATTTATGCCTACAAACTATACAGGTAACAGAATAAAAGGCTGAGGGGACCTTCCTTTTAAGTGCAGGTGCCCTGAAGGTACAAATTAGATAGCACAAATTGAGGCACAAACAGCTCTCCTTAGAATAGATAATTGATATACAAGTACAGTCTCCAGATATCTCCATATACAAGACACAGACCCCCTCCCAAAATATAAATGAACACTGGGTTATATTCAGGAATATTACCTAGAGAGTTAACACTGTGGCAAGCTATGCCCCTGCCATTCAGACGGGCAGATGTGTGATGTTCTGTTTTGTTATATTCTTGTATAGGTTTAAAAATGCCACATGGTAAATGCCAATGTGAAGACAAGGGATTTTTTTTAATGACTGATAGTCCTGTAAGCAAACAGCTTGCTTGGCAAAAAAACTAACTGCTTTTCCTGACTAGCTGACCCAGAGGTAATAAAATCAGCTCATATAGTCATACACTTTACAGGATCTTCTTTGTAATTTAATTGAAGGAAGCCAGTTCAAAACCCAGGATGTTTTAGCCAAGATTTGAGCAGCAAATGACCATTCTGATAGGCTAATTTGAATTTTGTCTTACGGGTGTGAATTGTCTACAGGGGACTTCAAAAGGCTTAAACTCTGAAGGTCGTATCCATGTCAATTGTATGTGTCTGGATTTGATTTTTGATATTCTTGGAATTTTGGAAACAGTGGAATAGAGACATCTCCTATTTTTTTGTATTAGGTATCTTTTAATGTTTTTTCTGTAAATGCTGGGTCATCTTCTACCCTAGGATGTTGTTATGCGTCTCCTACCTTTGTGTATTGTAATGTTTACTATTGTATCCTGACGTGGAGCCTTTGCAAAAGAGTCTATGACTCAAAGGTCTGTAATTCCAATTGTTAAATAAATAAACAGAGTAGTTGGGTCCCAAGATGATATCCTGGGTAAAGAATTGGCTGGAGAATAGGACACAGAGGGCAATAGTAAATGGAGTCCACTCTGAAGAAAGGGAGGTTACTAGTGGAGTGCCGCAGGGTTCAGTATTAGGACTGGTCCTCTTCAATGTCTTTGTAAGTGACATTGCAGAGGGACTGGAAGGAAAAGTATGTCTCTTTGTAGATGACACAAATATCTGCAACAGAGTTGATGCACAAGGTGGGGTGGAAAGGATGAGAAGGGACTTGGCAAGGTTAGAGGAATGGTCAAATGTATGGCAGCTTAGATTTAATGCTAAGAAATGCAAGGTAATGCACCTAGGAAACAAAAACCCAGGGGAAGAGTACACAATGGGGGGTGAGATACTAACAACAACAAAAATGGAAAGGGACCTGGGGGTAGTCATATCAGATGACTTAAATGTGGGCAAGCAATGTGAAAGGGCAGTAAGGAGGGCTGGGGGATACTGGGATGCATAGGGAGAGGTATCACCAGTAGAAAACAGGAAGTTGTTATCCCTCTGTACAAACAGCTGGTGAGACCCCATCTGGAGTATTGTGTGCAGTTCTGGAGACCCAATCTGCACAAGGACATAGACAAGATGGAAGCTGTCCAGAGAAGGGCAACTAAAATGGTGCAGGGTCTGCACTGGAAGACATATGAAGAGAGAGACTAAAGGAGCTTAATATGTATAGCCTCGAGGAAAGGAGGGAGAGGGGGGACATGATAGAAATGTTCAAGTACCTCAAGGGAATCAACAAAGTCCAAGAAGGTAGCATCTTTCAAAAAGAGGAGTGCAAAACAAGGGGCACAATTTGAAGATGGGGGTGGCTCAGAGGTAATGTAAGGAAGTATTTTTCACAGAGAGGGTTGTGGATGCATGGAACGGCCTTCCAGAGGAGGCTGTGGAGTCAAAAACAGTGATTGAATTCAAGCATGCATGGGACAGCCATAAGGCAATTCTAGGGGGTGGGGGTAGAAAGAAGTAGGCTGCTGGTTAACTAGGATCTGCAGCTTATCCACTAGGTAGGGAAATGGGCAGACTGGGTGGGCCAAGCGGTCCTTATCTGCCGTCATATTCTATGTTTCTATGTATATTGCTCTGACTCACCTGATAAGTAAATAGACCAATTTCTTTAGAACTGGGATAACTGATAACACTGCAAGTTACAGAAGATACTGTATTTAAAGCCCTCAGCTCAGGGTATGGGCACACTTTTCATCTGGAATCTCTCCTGACACACAACAGAGAAGCAAAACTGCCACAGCACAGAGACTAAGAACCAGAGACTGCATTTATTCTTTACGGACTTCAATTCACTACAAACTAAGGTAGAACTTTAGATAACTGTCATCATGTGTTTTTTTATTTTGTACAATTCCGTTTTTTATTTTGTAATGCTGTGACCAAAAAGATTACTTAAACCTTTTTAGTTGTAACTGTATGATGTGTAACTATTTAGTAAACACATTTTGTTTTTAAGAAAACTGGCCTGAGTGAGATTTTTTTATATTGGGTGTGTGATTGTGGGAGGTTCAGTATTAATCTATGACTAAACTGTTATTACTACAGGGTGCCATCATGAGCTACCAAATCAAAGAGTCTGAAAAGGGAAAGTCTGGATAAAATGGGGGGACACAAAAGTCTCAAAGAAGGGTCTGTGGGGATTTGAACCAGGTTGTTGCATACCCATGAGAGAAGGCAGAATCAGGGTTACAATGCTACCCCAAAGAGGTTGCAATGTCTGGACCTTCCCCCTTTTTGTAACAAGTGAGAAAGTGTTCTCATTTGGCTACAAGACTTGAGACTGGTATTATACTCTGATCCAGAGTAAAGAGGCAAGCCTGGGACTTCATGGTGAGTGTTCAGTTGTGAAGCCAGAGAGCACTATAGAGGGACTCAAAGAGGGTATCGTCTGTTTCCCCCCTCCCTGTCACAGACTGCACTTAGGGGTGGGCACTGTGAACTCAGTGGACCTGACCCTCAGGATTGAGTTTGTGATAAACACTACTTTGCTTTTCCTTACCTAACCAGATTCAGTAATCTCAAATATTGCTCAAAGGCACACTGCTGAATCAAGTATAGCGCAGTGGCTTAAGGCTCTGAACTACAAATCTGGTGACATCCAGCAGACCAGACCTGGGTTTGAATCCCACAGCTTCCACTTGCATACTGTGTGACCCTGAGCAAGTCACTTAACTTCCCTGTGCTCCCAGGTCGCTCCTGTAAAAAAGCTTTCAGCTTAGTGTGCTACTCCTAGTTAAATAACTAAAAAAAAAAAAAAGTTAGGTAATGCAAAGTAATGAGGTGTCAGTGTTGGAGGCAATGCTCCTAAACAAAGGCTACTGTACTCAAATGCAGAAATACATATATGCCACTAGAGGGGTAACATTAGAGAAGGATTAAGGGGCTCAAGTCCCCGATTATGTTTTCTCATGCCCTTAAATCAGGCCCTGACTGAGCTTCCTAAATCCAAAGTGTATATTTCAACTGGGTACATTACAGTCTGTAGTCACCTGTGTATTCAAAAATCCACCAGATTTTGTGTTGCCTATATGATGCTCCCACACTATAAATGTTGCAACTGTATGAAAGAAATGTATACTGTAGTAACAGGCAGATTACAGGACAGACTGAATAACTGCATCCGATTGTTGGCTAGCAATTACTAGCATGGCTACAGGGAACGAGAACGTTGTTTAACCAGAAGTAGCACACTAAGCTGAAGTTTGTTTCCAGATGCAGCCTGGGAGCACAAGAAAGTTAAGTGACTTGCTCAGGATCACACAGTATGCACCTAGGCAGCTGCGGGATTCAAACTCAGGTCTCCAGATCTGCAGCTCAGAGCCTTAGCCCACTGTGCTATACTGCCTCCTACAGGTATGGCAAGAGACACATTTCTTCAACAAAAATTGCCTTCAAGGCAGACATTGTGGATAGGATGGCCTCCCAGGTAGGGCCTTAACCTCTACTACAAAAGAACTGAGCTTCACTGCTGTGCCATCTTGGTGGCATTATGGAAAGGTCTGCAGCCTGATGAACAAGAGACTGTAGGTTCGAATCCAGGCAAGCTACCCTCAGTTTTCTATTTTCAGAATTTCAGTGGAGTTGTGATCCATGGTAGCATGGAGTTAGAACAGCAAATATATAAGAAAAGGGACTTAAAGTGATTTTGTCAGATTGGGCCTTACCTTACTTGGTAGTATACCCTAGGTCCACATAAATCAGTTCCCACCATGTTCACTATTTAATGCTGTGTATTTATTTTGATATAAAGCATTGTACTTCCCCCCGAGAAACCTTACCAGCTAATTCCTTCATTTCAGTACTGACGAACACACCCCTGTGCTATGATGTCGAGCAAGGGAGAGCGTGGGAACGCACCCCATTGAAATAAATAGGGCTCCACTTTGCGTCTGATTTAATACCATATGATGGCCAATTGGAGATTAATGAAGGACACCACTCAACTATTTGGCTGGCAAGGTTTCTTGGGGGGAAAGTACAATGCTTTATTTCAAAATGAATATACAGCATTAAATAGTGAACATGGTGGGGCTGATATACACTGACCTAGGGTATGCTACCAGGTAAACCAAGTCGCAGTGCAATAAAGTGATAAAATCACTTTAACCCTAGGCTGCTGACACAGTTAGAACATACAGGAAATCTGGACTGATATATCAGTCCGTGGCACAGTAAGGGTTAAATCTGATAAAGACTAACTGTAAAGTGGCACTTCAGAGCAGGGGCTACCTCAGAGGCAACTTTCTTTGCAGACAAGTGTCCCTGGCAAAGGTATGTGCCTGTTGAACATTACCCATGAAGAATGTGCCCACTTCCAAAGAAAGAATATCACAAAATAATATACATGTCAGTGCATGCCAATGCTCAGAAACATTTGCTATCCTGCTGCTTCAAATAGATCCTTCCAATCTATGTGACATAAATGGGGACTTCCCTAGTTTTGCAGCATAATTAGAACCAACATACCAGTCATTTTCCCCTGGGTTGAAAGAAAGATAATGTACAATCATGAGTTCCATGAAGGATGGAATACATGTCTGTTCTGTTATCAAAATGGAGGTTGGTTTTGGATTGCTACATAAAAACTTACTCACAACAGCCAATTAGGGCTCTCCTCAAGTTAGCCAGTCAGTCACTGCCTGATAAATAAGGAAGCATCCATCAAGCAGACCTCTGTATGAAGGACCGCAGCACAAAGTACAATACAGGGAAGTCTGCCAGGAGGGAGTCAGCCAGACGAGGCAGCCAGCGGCCATAGACTCTGCCCCACAATCCAGGAGTAGTTAAAAAGGGTAACCAGGTGTCTATAGCCACAAGGTATCAGATAGGAAAAAAGGTGTAGCACATTATACAGGGCTAAACTACACTAGAGGTTCACACTTTCAAAAACCTAGGGGTCGTTGAAACTCTCTATATAGGGTAGGGTAATAAAAGGAATTTAAAGGGGTAAAATAACTGAGAAAGCAAGTAGGCTAGGAAGATGGGAGTGTTGTAGTGCAGTGGCTGTGGGGCAGCATTCTCCAGAATACTTTCTTTCTGGAGGCTGTGTTGCTGCCCTATCTGCGTGCAGCTTCCTGGGCTGAGGGAGGAGATTGGCAGACTCAAAGCTCAGTTGGCTTGGGTTCTGAGAACTTTCTCCCCCAGCCAGGGACCATGTAGTCTACCACTACTACCTCAGAGGATGCTCAGAAGGTGGAGTGGCTGGACAACACAGGGGGCTCAGGGAGGGTTATGGTGCTGGAGTGTAGGCATATCCCACTGCAAAACTCCTACAATGCACTGACAGAGCAGGAACATCCCTCAGAGGCACCCAGAATAGTAACTGGGATGGATCTGGGGTCCTCCATACTGGAGACCCCAAGGGAGGTGGCAGAGAACCCCACAGGAGGAGAAAGTGAATCCTTGTGGGGGACTCCATAGTGATGGGGATAGAGTTGGGGACAGGTAAAGATGAGGAGAGGGAGGTTCAGTGCCTTTCCAGCACCACAACTCATGGGGATGGAAAGAAGATCCAAAGGATCACTGGGGAACAGGAAGGGAGGGAGAGCGAAACATCATTGTCCATCTGGGGACTAATGACCTGGCTAGGAATGAGCCAGCAATAGTTCAGAAGGAGTTCAGGGAATTGGGGAGGAGTCTTAGGCAGGTGACATGATTTGTAACCTTCTCAGAAGTGCTACCTATCTATGACAGGGGGAGTACAGGATTCTCTACACCAGGAACTTCAATGCATGGTTGAAGGAATGATGCAGAGAGGAGGGTTTCAGCTTCATTGGGGACTGGAGCTCCATCTGGAGGGAGAAGGGCCTGTACAGAGGCAATGGCCTGCATCCATCCAGAAGTAGAACTGTAGTCCTCAGTGAATGGTTTAAATGCTAAATTGGCCAGCAATTAAACTAGCAAACTGCCCCCCCCCCCCCAAACAGGCAAACGAGGTCTGCAAGGGGAATCCTGAGTGGATAAAACTCCAAAAAGAACCATATAACAAAGGAATCCAGGGGATAGAATGCAAGAGTGATAATAAGATAGATAGTAGAGGTTGGAGGAAACAAAGTGGGCAAATTGGAAACAAGAGGGGGATGGGTAGCAGCACAATCTGGAGAGCCATGTGTGCAAATGCTCAAAGTCATGGCAACAAGATTGCAGACCTAGAGGCCACCATGGCAGAAGCAGGTCTGAATATGGTTGCAACTACAGAGTCCTGGTGCAATGAAAGAAACCCAGGATTGGGATGTGGCCATACCAGGGTACATTCTATTCAGAAAAAACAGTTTAGATAAAAAAGGGGGAGAAGTAGCTCTTTATGTTAGGGACAAAATAAAAGCCAAGGAAATACACGGAGAACAAGGAGGAGCTGAGGTATTGGGTGTTACCCTGGAAACACGTATGGGGCCACTATTTAAATAGGAGTAATCTACAGACCTCCAGCACAGGGGGAGAGGTGGATAAAGACATGATGGAAGCCATCCAAAGGATGGCATGCGGGGGGGGGGGGTGTTGCTGGTGGGGAACTTCAAGCTACCTGACGTGGACTGGAGCCTACCAACTGCAGCAACAGTCAAAAGTAGGGACATCCTGGATTCCCTGTAAGGGGCAATCCTCAGGCAACTAGTTAAGAAGCCCACTCATGGAGGGGTGATACTGGATCTGGTACTGACAAATGGGGACAGTGCTGATGACGTCATGGTGTGTGACAACCTGGGATCCAGCGATCACCATACAGAGTGGTTCAATATAAGAACTGGGTCAGAACTGAGACACACTAAGATGAGGTTCCTGGACTTCAGGTGGGCCGATTTCCTTGTGAGGGATAGAGGATCTGGGTGGGAATTGAGGAACTATGGGCAAAAATAAAGGGGGAACAAAGATCATCATGGGCCTATAAAAAGGAACAAATCTCTGTGTCAGGCAGGTTAACAAGGGCAAGAGAAAAATGAGCCCACTATGGTTCTCTAAAGATATAGCAGAAAAAGTAAGAGCAAAAAAAAAAACTAGCATTTGGGACAAGGGCATAAACGATAGGGAGATGGACACCAGTCCTTCTACAGAGGAGAAAGTCCTCAAGGTACTAGCACAGTTAAAAGTAGACAAGGCAATGGGACCTGATGGGGTGAACCCCAGTGTACTGAGGGAGCTCAAAGAGGTGCTAGCTGCACCTCTGACAATTCTGTTCAACTTATCATTAGAAACAGGGGCGGTTCTGAGGGACTGAAGGAGGGCAGATGTGGCCCACTTCACAAAAGTGGTAACAGGGAGGAGGCAGGAAATTACAGACCTGTCAGCCTGACTCTGGTAGTGGGCAATGTAATGGAAACACTACCGAAGGAAAGGATAGTGGAATACCTTTTAACCGATGGCTTACAGGATCCAAAGCAACATGGTTCTGCGAGGAGGGGGCAGGTCTTGCCTGACAAACCTGACTGAGGTCTTTGACTGGGTGACCAGAGTAGTGGATCAGGGAGGAGTGGTAGATGTGGCCTACCTGGATTTCAGTAAGGCCTTCAACACCATTCCACACAGAAGACTGCTGAACAAGCTGACCTGTCTGGGTGTGGGTCAAAAAGTTATAAACTGGGTAAGATGTTGGTTAATCAACAGGAGTCAGAGGGTGGTGGTAAATGGCGTCCACTTTGGAGAAGGCAAAGTGACCAGTGAGGGGCCACAGGGCTCAGTACTAGGCCTGGTCCCCTTCAGTGCCTTTATTAGCAACGTTGTGGAAGGGCTAGAAGGGAAAGCATAACTGTTCATGGATGACCCAACAATCCGCGGCAAAGTAGACACACAGGGGGTGGGGAATGAGGGATGAGTTGAAAAAGCTGGAAGAAAGGTTAAGGGTTTGGCAGCTGGGATTCAATGCAAAACAAGTGCAAAATCATGCACTTGGGGCACAGAAACCCAGGGGCTACATACCAGTCAGGAGGGGAAGTATTGGCAACCACCAAACAAGAAAGGGATCTGGGGTAATCATTTCTGATGACTTGAAGGTAGCCAAGCAGTGTGATGAAACAGGGGGGAAGGCTATCAGTATGCCCTGGTGCATAGGGAGAGGTATCACCAGTAGGAGGATGGAGGTTAATATTACCCTTGTACAGATAACTGGTAAGACCCCACCTTGAGTACTATGTCTAGTTATAGAGGCCCCACCTCAGGAAGAACATTGATACGGTGGAGGTGGTACAAAAGAGGGCTACCAAAATGGTGCAGGGCCTGCATCAAAAGCCCTATGAGGAAAGACTCAAGGAACTGAACAGGGGAGAGGAGGGACAGGGGGATATGATAGAAACATTCAAATACCTAATAAGTATTAATAAAGTACAGGAAGGTAGCATTTTCCATAGGAAAAAAAAGCTTGAGGACAAGGGGTCACGCTATTGGGGGGGTGGGGCTCAGAGGATATGTGAGGAAATACTTCTTCACAAAGAGGGTAGTGGACGCCTGGAAAAGCCTTCCAGTGGAGGTGGTGGGTGCCAAAATGGTGACGGGATTCAAGCATACATGGGACACATAGAAGAGGACTTTGGTAGTAAGGCAAGGGGAGGAGATGACTGGAGATCGAGTAGGGTTTGCGGTGGAAAAGTGAGCAGACTAGTTGGGCCAAGAGGTCCATATCTGCCAACAACGTCTATGATTCTATATTTTCAGTGTGTGTGAGAGGCCTTATGGCAACATGAGAAGAAACACAAACCGAAATGCACCTTGAAGTACCTATCAGGCATAATAGGTAAAAAAGGTTCAAGTGCCAAAATAGATTGCAAAACTTAAAGTTGTTACTAGAAGGTTTGCTTACACCCAAGAACTGGTAACAGTAAAACAGTGGCGCTTCGAGCCCAATGCGTGACTCTTCATCAGGGATGCAGAGTCAAAGCAACAACAGCTGATTTCTAGTCTTAATTTAATGGTATATTAAACAACCTACAACACCACAAGTTTTCTTGCTCCAAGTTTCTCAAAGTGTTGGAACTGTGTTTTCAAGTCACTGTCTTCAGACTGTGTTGTCTCTGCTGCAAAGGACAGGTTACTCGTGCCTAAACCACATCTGACTGACGCTGCTATCGATTCCAATCATGAGAAAGCCCCAGTGCTTGCATCTTGTGAATCAAGGGTGGCTGCCTCAGTGCTTTTCACATTCAACAGTGAAACCTGGTGATGGGTGCGTCAGGACTCACATACACTCAAAATGCGGACATGCTTGGTAAATGGCAAAAAGCCATGAGTCAAATAAGAGTTTGTTCCCATAAAAAAGATTCACTACTAGGACACAACCAAAACAACAGGGCTACAAATATATAAGACCAGCCAAAATGTCGAAGGTACACAGTAATAATAAATGCATTCAAAGGAACGTATCTTAATGCCAGCAATGTCATAACAGTGATCAGGCTACACGGTTTAAAGCCAAGAGGCTACAGTACAACAAAGAAAACACAGGGACTGGGTGCACTCAAACTCAGGTAGGCACAAATCAGAACTTAGCTCCTTCAGAAAAAAAAAAACTGAAACGCACGTGAGGTACTTATCAAACATAATAAGTAACAAAAGAACCGAGCGCCAGCATTGACTGTAAAAGTGAAATTTATTACCAGAAGGCTGGCTTACATCCAAGAACCTGTAGCAGTAAAAACCCCACCGGTTCGAGTCCAATGCGTGACTCCTTGTCAGGGGGTTAGAGTCATAGTAACAACGTAGATGATTTATAGTCAGAGTTTACAGGTATAGTGTACATCTGTAATGCTACAAGTTTGCAAAAATCAAAGGCAGGAGTTCTTACATTTCTCACTGCACAGTCAGCTCTGAATGAGGAGCTTGCTTATTACTCCTTGTTCATTCTTCAACAAGCTCCCCCCTTCTCCTTTGCCACACTCCACACTGTAAGTAAAGTACTCCTGCCTTGATTTTTCTGAATTCATGAGGCCTTACTTCATTACTACACCTAGTTTTCACACTGGTTCCAATATGGTTGCTTTTAGTAATGTGCATTTCGTATCAATTCCATTTTCTTTTAATAAGCACTACAATATGGATTTTTTACAGGTGCATAGCAAGAGCTATGCTGATACATTGCTGACATAGGGGACGATAGGTTACCAAATGCATCACATTATTGGTCCACTTTCCGCCCACCCATAGAGCTGAAGAACATACAGCACCAATGAATCACTGCACTCCCTCTTCCCCCTCACTTTTCTTCTCCCCAGTGTAAAAAACAAACTAAAAAACTCCCACTCCCTCTGAGTGCTCTTCACCCCTTCCTCCTCCGTTCCCAGTCCCAGCTTTCACATAAAAAGATCCCACCCTCTGCAAAATGTGCTGTCCTCTCCCGATCACTGCCCCATCCCACCTCCACAAATGATCTTGCCTGCTGCCCAATGTCCCATCCCTTCCTGATCACTGCCCTGTCCCGGCTCCACATACAAATGATCCCACCCACATCCCACCCCGCACAGACCACCCTCTGGCCCAACAGTCAAGGATATGGGAGCTCCACCATGACTGCCCCCAAATATCATGTGGACACTGGGGTGCCCAATCCCCATTGCTAGTAGATACTGTACCTGCAACAAAGAAAACTGTCCCTTGACATCTTTTTCCTTTTTTAAACATGAAATAAAGAAAATGGTCCCTTGTTGTCCTGTGCTGCTGTCCAGACTCCCACCCCGTCCCCCTACTCAGCAACCTCCACCCCTCATTCCTCCAACCCTATAGTCACCTACTAGGGATTCAATGCCATAATCCTCCATGGACCAGAGACAGGTCTTCACTCTTCAAAGCTGGACTGAGAATGGAGGAAATCAAGGTTAGTGTATTTCAATGCGTTAGAATGTTTACTTATAACTCAGATATTTGTTAATATTTTTACCCCGTGAACAAAGTAGCTGACATTTTTCAAGTGGTATACCATCGAAACAGTGGAAGAAAAAATACCACAAAGACCATTACAGTGACAAAACTGGCAGTTCGCTGTAATGGTCATGTGGTACCTCTGACTTCTCCTGGTGTTGTGCCTCACAGAAACAACTCAACCTGGAATTTATTATTTTAAAATCCAGGGGTGTGGGGTACACAGCCCCCTGTAAAAAACATTGTTTTCCTGATGGCACAATGCTGACTGTCGGCACTGTGCCATCACTATAATGACAAATTTCCTGTCGAACTGGTGTGGTGGAACCTTTTCAAATCAGGCCCAAAAGGTGATTTTGCAGTCATTCCACTAACTCACCTTTCAGGTGGGATTTGAAATTTTTCAACTAACAGGTTCATGAGGCGGGCTTATAAAATGGCTATTTTGTAAATTTGGGGTCAATATAATAAATTTAAATAATAATATTAACAAAGTTATGAAAGCCGGTCCATCTGCACAGCGGTTGAATTTTCACTTGTGGCGCCAGCAACCCGGGTTTGGGAACAGACCCGGATACTGGAGGGTCGGCAGGGGGGAGAGAGGGTTCGAGTGTCAGATGACTGCTCGCCATCTCTCAGGGGGCAGGGAAGCAACCCGGTGCTTGCTGACCCCTGGTGGAGGCTGTGGGCACAGCAATGTGTGGAGTCCCAATAACTAATGGGGCATGGTGAAAGTCAGCATATGCCTGACATTAGTGGTGTGCCATGCCCCCAGGGAGCTAAATGGGAAAAGAGCTCCATGGCCAACTGGATGACGGTCATCAGCTCCCACTGCTGCAAGACCTCGAGCAGTGCACAGACCACTCTAGCAGCACCCAAGCCAAAAACTGCACTGGCTGCCCCACAGGTGCCTTCCCCCTCAGAGGAGAGGGACCCACCCGGCGAAGGGTTAAGTCCAGCTTACCCGGGGGGGCTGCAATATGGGGTGATGGGTGGCTGCATTGAGGCAGAGTGGCAGTAAGGGGCCTAGGAAGGCCTGAAGGAGAGGCCAGCCTGGAGCTGGGGGAGCAAAATAAATAAATAAATAAAAGTTATGAAGGTATGTTGGAATGTTTCAATGCCCACTAATAACTTTGGTAATTTTCAATATTTTAACCCAAAATTTTCAACATAATCATTTTTTACACTACTTCATGAATGTGGCAGGTGTCATTTTTCAAATCCTGGGCAAAATATGTTTTCTCATTTGTGGTGTGAAATGACATTTTGGCCAGGATTTGAAAAAATTCTCCTTCCAGATTCATAAGGAGGTGGGGTCACAACAAGATCATGTTGAACATTTTGGGTCAGAATACTAAAAATCAACAAAGTTATGAATATAAGTTGTAAGTTTTCAGTGCTTGTTCACAACTTTGGTAATTTTCAGTATTTTGACAGCAAATTTTCAACATAGCCATTTTTTCTTACCACTTCATGAATGTGATGTTATTTTTCAGATCCCAGCCAAAATGTATTTCTCATTAGATGGGGTCATAAGAAGACTATGTTGAAAATCTGGGGTAAAAATATTAAAAAACAAAGTTGTGACGGTAAGTTTTGACTCTGCTTTTAGAAGCAACACATTTGGGATAATAGAGGGACAAGAGCTATCTGGAGCTCCCCCTTTAACTTAGCAGCTGGCTGAGACAGCTAAATGGGAGGCCTCTGACCCATGAAAGCAGAGTCAGAACTGGCCTGGATCCATTTGGATTCTGCTTATTAAAGCAGCAAATTAAGAAGAATAGAGAGGTAGAGTCATCTTTAAGATCCCCCTTCCTTTCTTTCACTTATCAGCTAGCTGAAACAACTAAATGGGAGGAACCTGTGACCTGCAAAAGCAATCAGGTGTGCTCCAGATCCATTCTGAGCCTCTCTCTAGTAGCGACCCTCTGCACTAAGAACCACAGCACAAAGGACAACAAAGCAGTGGAGTTTGCCTGGAGTCAGCCGGCAACCAGAAACTTTGTCCATTTCATCCAAGGTAAAACTGTATCTGAGATTCTCCACTGTTGTGTGAGCATACTACTGTACTACTAAGTCCTAGTTGCAACCTATCTGGGTGTGCACTGCAGTGTAATGGATTAGTCTGCTCATGCTACAGCTGATACTCATCGATTAGGTAGGTTAAATTACATATCTGTTTTTCTGTGCTTTTGCTAGTGCAGGTTTAATTTTCTAGGCTGTTTCTGTGCTATAGTTAAATCCCAAAGCTATACCCTTATCTGGGTGAGCACTGCAAGGTAGATTTCAGACCTGTTTCCTCTGCCATAGCTAGTGTAGGTTTAACTTGCTAAGTCATTTCTGTGCTATAGTTAAATCCTGCAGCTACACCCTATCTGGGTGAGCACTACAAGGTAGATTTTATCCCTATTTGTTGTTCTACAGCTATGCCTTGCAGCTACACCCTATCTGTGTGAGTGGTACCAGTTAATCATCTGTTTGCACTTTAGCCTCTTTCATAGGCCTCTGTTGGGATGGGGTTCAGAGGGGAGGCAGTCAGTTGTCGTCGCTGTGGTATGCTCTTCTCTAGGAATATTCTCTGGATGAAGGGGCGCTGCCCCATCTGCAGGACCATGACAGAGCTCCAGGCTCAGCTGGTGGCAGCAAGGGTAGAAATATCTCAGCTGCATCACTGATGCAGTTGAAGCCCCCACATCCCCACTCCCCCAGAGACCCACTGGACTGTGGGTGGACAGTGATGGGCAGAAGGAGGGGGAGGAGGGCAAGGGTAGCCAGAATGTGGTTGTCAGGCCCAGCACCATCCAGACAACAAATTGACTTGCACCTCTGGAGGAGGCTCAGGCACCTGACTCCACTGGGGGGGGGGGGGACTTCAAGTCAGTCAATGGAAAAGGGAAGGACAACATGATGGTGCCCAAGAGGAGCAAGTTTACCAGGATAGTCTTAGTGGATGGGGACTCTATGATTTGGGGGGTAGAGGGGGGGGTCTATGGAAGGGGGATGTTCTGGTGCCTTCCTGCTGCATTGGCCATTCCAGATTTAGATAGGATAGGAAGGATGGTGGTGAGGTAGCGGGGGGAGCTGGAAGTGCTGGTACAGCTGGGTATCAATGATCTGGTGAACCAGTCTATGCAGATAATGAAGTGGAACTTCCACAGACTGGGGAACAGATTGGTGGCACACTCAGCCTCTCTGGCCTGGAGTAGGAAGGGGAAGCAGGCTAAGATAAGGAGAGAGGTAACCGAGGAGTTTAACGGGTGTCTTAGGGGATGGTGTCAGGAGAAGGGGTACCATTCTGTGGGTAATTGGGGGGACTTCTGGAACAGCAGACTCTTCAAGGGTGATGGACTTCACCTGGTGAGAGGTGGGGGCAAGTGTGCAGGGACAAAAGTTTGATGTTTACATCAGACCTTTAAACTGACTGCGGAGAAAACAGTGTCAAGGGGAACCAAGGTGGCATGTGAAAGGAAGAGGGTCCTAGCTAGTATCCCCCAATATCTGGGGGCTTGTGGCAGCATAGCAGATACAAGGAGAGCAGTGGTCTGAACTGAATGAGGTGAGGGGACATTAGAGATGGGGAATGCAAACTGCAATCACCAGGAAAAACATGAGGAAAAAAAGGGCAAGGAAAGCACAAAGGTAGTAACAAAGCAGGAGCGGGGGAGGGGGTCAGATGGAAGGGATATGCCTTAATGCCAGAAATCTAGGTAACAACATCAGTGAGCAACAGTCACCGATGGTAGACACTGAGGTTGACCATGTGACCATGATGGAAATGAGGGCTTCAGAAAATAACTGGAAACTGAGGAACAAAGGAACAGGAAGAGGGAGAGGAGTAGCAATTTTTCTCAAGGATGGTATCGAGGTGGTGGAAGACTGGTGCATCAAGGGTAGTAAGGGGGAGCCAGGGTCACTGTCGGTGCAGCTCACAGCAGCCTCAGGTAAGAAACTGCACTTGGAAGTGATCTATAGACTTCCAGGGCAAAGGAAAGAGAGGGGCAGAGAGTTCAGGCAAGAACCTGAAAGAGGTGTGACAAAGGAGGAAGTAGTGGTGGTGGGTAATCTGAACCTTCCAGACATCAATTGTGATGTTACAGTGGCCAGGAGCACCAGATGTCAGGTCTTACTGGATGCCTTTCAAGACTGTCTACTGGTTCAGCTAGTTAAGGAACCCACCAGGCAGACTGCACGTCTCAATGTGGTGCTCACCAACTCGTAGGCGGTAGGAGCTGTGAGAACTTGGGAGTCACTGGGGAACAGCAACCTGCATTTGGTTCGAACTGACTCTTGATCCACAAAATCCCAATCAAAGTCCTTGCTTTTAGAAGGTGGACTTCAATAGGCTGAGAGAAAGTTAGTCACAGTGGGCAACACACGTGGTATAAAAGAGAGATGTGGGGGCAATTAAGGTGGCCATTCTTGAGGCATCTAATTTATGCACGAGAATAGTAAACAAAAAGAACAAGTTCAAGAGGCCATAATGGTTCTCAGCGTGGGTCAGGGAAGTGGCAAGTGTCAAGAAAAAGGCCTTCTACAAGCATAAAGATAAGCAGGGGGAGGAAGAATGGGGAGAGTATTTACTGAAAAACAGGTATGCAAAGGAGGCAGATAGGGAAGCAAAACATACACAGAGATGCATATTGCAGAGGGGGTCAAGAGTGGGGAAAACGTCCTTCTGATGTATTAGGGAGAAAAGAAAGAAAGGAGGGGGAATCATAAGGCTAGCTGAGGGGAGGGGGTAAGGTAACAGAGGAGAACGGGCAAAAGGCCACCATCTTCAAAGATTATTTTTGCTCAGTTTTCACTAAGGAGGATGCTGGGCCCTTGCCAGACAGTGGCATCAAGGTGGCCACTAAGAAGGTCGAAGAGATGAGGCAACCAACATTTACAAGTGAAAGGGTCCAGAAAGGGCTGGTAGCTTGAAAGATATATAAGGTCTTGGGACTAGATGGGTTGCATCCAAGCAAACACAGGGAAGTGGCAGTGGAACTGGCCAAGCCCCTGATAGGTCTATTCAACAGCTCACTGGGAGACAGCAGAGGTTCCAAAGGAGGATGGCTGACATGGTAACACTTGATAAGGGGTGGGGGACAAGGAACAAGCATGGAACTATGGACATGTCAGTTGTATGTCTATTGTAGGGAAGCTGATAGAGTCACTGGTCAAAGAGGACCTTGTGGACTACCTGGAAAGCAATGGGCTCCAGGATAGTAAACAGCATGGATCTGTAGCAGGAAGGTCTTGTCAGACTAACCTGATAGTTTTCTTTGATTGGATGATGAGGGAATTAGATAGGAGCCACACTGCTCATTTGCTCCATTTTGATTTCAGCATGGCTTTCAACTCATTACCTCACAGATGCTTGTTACAGCTACAGGGAAGGCAGCAGAGCGTTGTGGTCAATGCTGTCAAATTAGAAGATAGGGAGGTCATGAGCGGGGTACCACAGGGCTCTCTCCTGGGCCCAGTTCTCATCAAGATGTTCATCAGCTACATTGGTAACGGGGAATCCAGGGCAGGTTGTGACTCTTTGCAGATGACTCTGTGGAAGGGTGGATAGTGACCAGGGAATCAGGGAAATGCATAGGGACTTACAAATGCTACGGGGTGATCTAAGGTTTAGCAGCTGAAATTCAATGCTTTTATGTGCAAAGTAATGCATCTAAAGAACAAGAATCCCAGGACAGAGTACCAGATCAGTGTGGTGAAACCTAGCACTATGGCTGAGGAATAGGACCAGAGTTATTATCAGTGACTCCCTTAAACAATCAAGTCAGTGCAACAAGGCATATGGCAAAGTGAGTAGGATGCTGAGCTGTATCGGGTGGGGTACTGATAGCAGAAGGGAAGAGGTAACACTTCCCCTATGTAGAGCCTTAGTGAAGCCACACCTGGAGTACTGCAGTCAGTTCTGGGGTCCTCACCTCAGGAAAGATACAGATAGGCTGGAGGCCATGCAGCCTAGGATGACAAAAATGATTCAGGGCCAACAGGGCAGATCCTATGAGGAGCATCTCAAGGGACTGAACATGTACTCACAGGAGACCAGAAAGTAGAGTGGAGATACAACAGAAACTTTCAAGTTCCTAAGTGGAATTAAAGTGAACTGGGGGAACTATTTAGCTTGAATACTAACTTGCGGTCACATGGCAATGAGTGGAAACTAACAAGTGGTACAATCAGGGGGAACATGAAGAAGTATTATTTTACAGGAATGGTGGTGGAGTCATGGAGCAGCCTACCAGCCAAAATGGTAGGTGCAAAAACCATTGGTGGTTTCGATCATGGTTGGGGTGGAATGAAGGGTATAGTGCTTGCCCTGGCTGGCAGAAACTGGGAGGAGAATGGGGGGATGGGGAGGGCAAGAACCCTGGGGGACAGTATATCCTAGGGCTAAACAGGGTACTCAGGCAGACTGGATGGACCATGGGTCTTTTTCTGCCATCATTGTCTATGTTTCTATGTTTCTGTGTTAAGTTGCAATTTTTCAATGCTCATTCATAACTTTGATAACTTTCAGTATTTTGTCAGCAAATTTTCAACACAGCAATTTTTTCACACCACCTCATGAATGTGATGGGTGTTTTTTCAAATCCCGGGCAAAGTGAGTTTTTGCACTAGTGGCACAAAATGAAGTTTCTTTCAGTATTTTATAAATAACACCTGTCAAGTTCAGAAGGAGGTGGTGTCATAAATGAGACTGTTGAAAATTTGGGGTCAAAATGTGCCTCCACAAAAATTTATGAAGTGACAGTGTTTGCAGGAACAGCCATTGCCCCAATGGGGACCACACTGCCTTCCTGTGCCAGTGACCTGAGTTTGAGTGCAAGTTCAGTGAGCTGGATTAATGGACCAAGACTGGGGGAGGAAGGCATTGTAGCGTGCGGCACTGGTTCCAGATTGGGGAGGGACACAACAGTGTTCTTGCATACAGACATACTTTGTGGCAGGCTGAAGAGCCTTTCCTGACAAGGGGTTGGTGTGCGGGTCGAGGCCTGATAGACAAATGCACTGCATCTGATATCCATTAACAGGTTAATGCTGCACTAGCAGCCATTGTGGCTCTGACCACAGCTTGCTGTAATATGGTATAGGAGCCAACTTGTAGCAGTACAGATGGTACAACAGGCCTTTAAATTCTGACTATAAATCAGCTACGTTGTTGCTTTGTCTCCATCCCCCTCATAAAGGGTCGCACATTGGGACTGGAAGCACCAGGGTTTTACTGCTCCGGTTCTTGGATGTAAGCCAGCCTTCTGGTAATAAATTTCACTTTTGCAATCAATATTGGCACTTGTTCCCTTTTACCTATTATGCTAGATAGGTACCTTGAAGGCGCTTCAGTTTATGTTTTGTTAAAGAGCTTTGTTTTTGATTTGCACCCACCTGAGTTTCAGCGTATGCAGTCCCTGTGTTCTCTCTCTCCCTTTCTCTCTCTCTCTAATAGCACCTTGCACTCCTACTTGAAGCAAAAACCAGTCTAAATTATTTTCTGGTGCTTTGCATATAGATCCTATGATGCTCTGCATTATTGACATACAGAAATAGATTAGTTGCCGTATTGGTCCTTGTAAGAACAGATTCAGAAGCAAATGGTTTGACACCTTTTAATGGACCAACATAGATGTTACAAAAATTAAAGAATGTCTAGTCCTTCCTCAGAGACTTAAGAGACTAAGTCTCTGAGGAAGGACTCAGTGCAACAGACACTACTTTTTTTGTAGCATCTATGTTGGTCCTTAAAATATCAATCTCATTCTGCTCAGGATCTGCATTATTGGTAGGGTTCTGAATTTCTGGGATAGCAGGCTTGGTTGCCAGTGCCCTTTTTCAGATAACCTTTGCCTCAGTGCTTATGTGCTGAGGTTCCTCTTCTTTTTTGATAGTAGACCGTACTTTCTTTCTACAAGTACTGGGTGGATGCAATCTGTATTGTGCTTCAGCAGTAATTTCCTGATTGACATTATTTGGTAAAGCTTATGTTATGGTAAGTGTCTGGCGAGTAGGAGAGGTAAAGCTTGTGTTATGGGAAGTGTCTGGCAAGAAGGAGCAGCTCATGATGTGCTAGTAATCTCATTTCTAGATCAGCATTCATACATAGCTACTGCACCTTCTGTTTCTAAGAGCAGGGAATATGGGCTGCCTTCACTGTAATTTGCAGTTCCATTTTCCCTACAGAGCTTTCTGGCATACCAGTCTGCCTCAAGACATTGTAAAGGGATATGTAATTATAAACTTGTGCCTCTAGCACACATAATGTAGGTGGAGCTTCTGAGGATTATTATACTTGTTTTGTGCATGCAGTGACTATATTTATACTACAGGTGCAAGAAATAAGATTTGGCTTTACTCGTATACCCTTTCTTGTTTCAAAGACCAACTCCTCCTAGCACGTACTAGATAATAAGGTAGATGCTCAGTCCGAAACTCATTTTAAAGAATAATGAAACTCTTCAATTTCCATGGCAAAAAGTTGTTTGTTGCCATATTGGTCCTTGTACAAAAAAAGGAACAAAATAGGTGGTTTGATACCTTTTACAGGACCAACAAGAGATTTACAGAACTAAAACTTATACCTGACCAGAACAACAGAACACTAAGACACAGTAAACCCTGCAATATTCCTAAATGTTAGACATGTGAGCACATTTCCACCTCAGACTTTATCAACACCCACAAAACAAACATTTCAGGATACAGAGGAATTATACATGTTTATCCCAGAATGTTGTTTATTACATCCAGTGCAAGAAGTTTCCACATACAGGCTACTTGGGGGAACCAGACTACTCCATCGAACCTGAATGAACTCACACAGGCATGGCATTAAAATGAAAAGTACTGTAAAACTAGTAGGATAACATTTCTCTCAATCTGAGCACTCCACCTCTGATCTCTCTGTCCTAAAAGGACATTTTAAAAATACAAAAGAAAGGTGGGCTTTTGAGGTCTCACTTATTTTTCTTCTCAATACATTTAATGAGGAATGAATGTGGACCTTAGTTTCATGACCCATTACAGAATTTAAACTGACAACTGCCCTTTTCTTGTCTCAGCTATAGCGCATGTGCATTTTCCTGTGCATATTATTAATTTTTCTATACATCCAGTGTTATGCCATATATTTGTTACATATATTTTTGGTGTGCCTTTAAACGTTGACGTGGATCTGTTTATATGTTTGATCATGAGTTGCGTCTGCTGTTTTCATACTTTTTGATTTAGAAAAGTGCTTCTGAGCTAACGAGCGCGCACACACACACACACACACCCTTTGTCCATTTTCAGGGAGGTAATTAAGCTATTAACAATTTATAGGCCTTTTGCTGTCACATTCCATCCATATGGAGAATATGATTAATACCCAACTAGTATTTCAAAGACCGTTTTTTTGTCTCAATAATATCCTATTATCCTTTTGTAGCAACAGAACTGTCACATCCATGAGTAAAAGTTTTGTTTTTTTAACCAATTCAACACTATGTACTTAAACTGGGTTCTTTGTATAGCCTGCCATTTTCTGATGAAGAGCTCTGTGTAGTTTAAAAGCTTAATTCTGTAAATCTCTTGTTGGTCCAATAAAAAGTATCAAATTACCCACACTTTGTTCATCTTCATGGGCAAAAAGGAAATCACAAGATGCTTACCACAGAATCCCTTTTGGCAATAAACCTTAAAACTACAATTGTTCAAGGTTTGCAGTTTTAGTTTTATAATCTGTGGAAACAGCACTTTTCAATCTAACTTTTTTTTTGTTAATTCTTTTTACCCCACTGCAGCAGGTCACCAACCCGTTGGTCAACCTACCTAACTCTGGGGTTGTTCAGTGGCTTCTAGCACTATGCACGCCCCAATGGAGCCCCTGGAGCTGCCCTGGAGGCTTCATCCTTGCTGACCCCCCCCCGATTTTTCCTCCATTACTGTGCCCTCTTGTTACCCGAGGCCCTGGAAGTGGCGACGCATGATTGTGGAGGCACACATGCACACCACAGCTCCAGACAACAGCCTCTTCCACCCTTCCTCAGCCTAGTGCCGGTGCTCATCGGATGTGACACCACCACCCAGCCTCCACCAGGGGGCAGCCAAGCTCAGAGGAGACCCCATCCATCCTCCCAAGGTTGAAGGCTACCAGCTGGCAGCTGATTAATGGCCTCTCCCTCCCCCCTGCTGACCTCCGATAACGCAGGCTTGTTCCCAAACTGGGTTGCTGGCATAGCTCGAGGTGTGGCATCCAGTGCCTCAACACTCAGCATCACTGGGATGGCTAGTTTTTCAATCTAACTGACTAGAGAAAAGAAAGACAGCAAGAAAGGGCGAAAGGAAGATCAAACAAACAAACAAACAAAAAAAAAAGAAATATGAGAATTGAACAAAGAGAACAACTACAAGATAGGGAGAAGAAAATAGTACAGATGATAGAGCAAACACAAAACAGTGAAAAGATGAACACCTAAACAAGAAGATTATGGAAAAGAAAGGCAGACAAACTAGAACATAAAAGCAAAAAAAAAAAAAAAACACACACACACACAAAAACACTATTAATACAGATATACTTAAGAAGAGAGAGACCTAAAAATGAACAAAGAATTTTAACTGGTAAAGAAAACCTATTTGTAATGCTGCTTAAGGTGTGCCTACTGCTATAGAAAATGAATTATGAATAGTGGTCACTGCTGTGCAAAAAGCTAAGAGGAAATATTCATATATACTTAGTTATGCATGTAATGTGTGGTATCAATGCATCCTTTGGATCTAGTTGACTTAGTCTATGCATGTTTTGAAGACAGGACCATACACAGTGAAGAAGCCAAAAACAGTGGTCAGAAGTTGTTTGCTATATATATATATATATATAGTGTTTTCCTATATATATATATATATATATATATATATATATATATACTGTATATATACATATATAATTTATGCTACTGTAAGCCAAGTGGTCATTTCTTAAAGTATTTGCAGATATTTAAAAATCAATGCTGTGTTGATGGCATTCAAAATTTCCTTCTGAGTGTATGACTAATTTTTAAGGTGCATGCAAGTAATTTATCTCCTAAAAATCCCTGCTGCATTGCAAGAGGGCTGTCTACAGTTCTACATAGCAGGTTGGAGAAATCTGCAGTCTGAGAATAGTCTTTTTCTTTCATTGCATGGATAATCCATCAAAGTGAAGAAACCAGCAGTGCTGCAGCTCCACAAAAGCTTTTTGGAATAAGGCCCACAGACTCTAATTTGCATCCGACTAACAGTGACTCAATGAAGACAAGACAGAGATAAAAGGCTACAGTCTACTCTCTGACAGAGGACACCGAGACAGACACAGTGCCAACTCCTACCTGGAACATGGAAATGTTTAGGGGCCTGAGCGAAAGTTGGAGTTAGTGGGCGGCTGTCTGGCCGGTGGGGGAGTGGGGAATTCCGACCACTGGATGGCTCATTGCCTCCAATAAGAGAAATGAAAAAGAAATGAGAGAAGAATAGCAATACAAAAACAAGCGTATAAAATGTATAATCTCTTTAAAAAGAAACATTTTAATGCCACAATTCAAATAAACTATGTTAACGAATTTGCTAGCATAGCATAATTATTTTCCTAATATTGTTTAAGCATGGCTAACATTTTGGATTTGATTATGTTAAACAAGCTTGAAAAGGATGCTTAGCTTGTAGGATATTTTATACTCTTGATGGCATGTACTAATTTAACTACATATATAATCCAGCTTGCAGCTAAGTGGTTCAGAGCATGGCACAGTATGCTGCTGTGCTATTAATATTTAGAGTTGTTGAACTTACTTTTATCAACATCACCACCAGTATGATCAATAGTATCACCACAATGAAATATTTATTGATAAAGAAATGCCTGATTTCATCAGTAAATTTCATATTCAAACAAACAGAAATGGTCTACTGTATCTACTCTACAACAGTTTCCCTAAAAAAACTTTCATGTCACATCTATATGTAATTGGTACCATATGCCAATCCAACTTTTCAAGCTTGTCTAACAATTAAAACTATAAAATATTTGCATCTGATGTTTATAGTCACCCATTCTTTAAAGCTAAATACATACTGTACCTGTGTTATAGACAGAAAATAGAGTGATGTTGTAACTGTCATGTACTAAGTGAAATTCAAATGTGAATTAAATTCATATTTTTTTTCTATTACTGTCTTTTGTTATCAGGGTGAGATGACAGGGCAGTGAAATGTCTATGAAGAATAAAGGGATATGAGAAACAGACTACTGAGAAATATCTGGACAATACTGAGGCTTTAATCAGCACACTACTAAAAAGGATGGGTTGCACTCCAATTTGATTAAAAGTGGCAGGGTACGGCAGCAAAATGGAAACGGTCACTAGGACTTCCTTTCTCATTGATATCTGAACAGGAGGTGATCGGCTTCACCTATACCTGGGTTTTTATGCAATTCATTTAAACGGCTCACTGATCTTTGTTTTTAAAAGGAACATGATTAAGATAAAATACGCAATGCATAGTTTGAGTGATGCACCTGTATTTTGTACAAGTGTGAGAAATACCTCACAGCTGCCATATGTCTTGAAGGTCTTATGGATATGTATTAATATGTCTGCATATTTGAATCATGTCCTGTGTCTCATAATCTCTGTCTCACCTCACGTGAGAGTAGTAATAAAGAACTTTTAGCAAGTTAATTAGGGCAGTTTATGTAGGATGAGTACATGTAGCAGACTGTAAGGGAATGGGAGAGGAGAAAAAGGGTGAACAGTGCATAAACTGTTACTAAAATATATTGCAAAGAATCAGTTATTTTTTTTAGTTAATAAATATTATGGGATGTGAAGAACTATTTAAAAATATTGCATCTACTGATACCTTATTATATGTATAAACGTATGTATTTGAGAGATGCAGTGCAAATTATAACTGCTTTATGAATCTAAATTACTTAGAATTTAGTCCTTAAACATTTTTATAAGGAATGATTTTATTAAAAAAAAACTAAAGATAGTCACTGTGGGACTGTTTATCATACCATTATGTTGTCAGTTAAAGGAAATCTCTAAATGAATGTAGTCATGATACAGACAGAATGCACTATTGTTTATTATGACTGTTGATTGGAAAACAATTGAAGACTGTCCTTTAAGTTACATATTTATCATTCATGTAATAGGAGTTTGTGTTCAATCACACCAGTAGAAAATCTTCTGATGTAACCACTCCATATATATAGTTTTAAAATCCATTGTTTTGCTGAAAACCACATTTGCCATGACAAAGGGCTTAATTTTAAAAAGTTTTGTGGCAATCTGCTTGCACATTTGCACTTTAAAGTGACCACTTCACATGTCGTCAGAACTCTAGAACATCAATGTTTTAACAAGTACAGAAGAAGAAGCTGCCATTTCATTTACAGTATGTTCATTAGACAAGCCAGTGGGATACTCTATGACTTGCCATTTATGGGGTGGAAAAAGAATATTAGGTAACTATTTTATTTTCAAATACTTTTATGTGTTTTAATAAACAAATCTGACCCTTTCCTCCACCAGGGGACCCAGATGCTCCCCATATTTATTTTTAAAAATGTGTAATTATTTATATTTCTTTTGTAACTAAGGAGGTTTGTGAAAATTGCCCTTGCAAACAAAGGCTAACAGTAATGAAAAATGTGCTATACAATCCCCTTTGAATATACAATGTCAATGTGCCATTTCACTTTCCTTGCAAGTGGTATCCCTGCAAAGCACAACTTTTTAAAATCAAGCCCAGGTGGACAATAGACAGTATTTAAAATGCATTTTAGTAAAATGTAAATAAATAAATAAATAAATAAAATAATAAATACAGCAAACTCTCTTATTGAACCTTTCAATATGTATGAAGTCATAAACGGACCATGCAAATCATCCAAACAAAAAGGAAAAGTGAAGCATTCCTCTAACTTCAGGCATTATAAAATTAAAAACTGCTGTGCTGCAACATACCTACATAGAAAGCGGCTGTAAAGAAGGCCAGCAGATAAAATAAATAAATAAATGCAGGAAATGAAAGCAGAATAGCATGCTGGGCAAAAAAAGCAAGAGGTGACAGTCTCCAGCTCTAGAACCAATACCATGATTTAAGTTCTAGAACTTCTAGACCTTAAGCTGTGATGGGAGTCAGAATATGTTCAAAACGTGCAATATAGATAATTTCTATATAATACTAATTGGGCTTCAAATATATTGGTACCATTTATTTGAACCATTGTAACATTTTAAATGATACATGTTTACATCAGAATTTAAACTAGCCTTTTTTCAGAAAGGAAATGTATAAATTTTTAATTTACTTTCAGACCTTTAAGCAGCACATCTTTTATATATTTTTATACAACATACAAGTAATTTGAACTATTTTACTCTCTTTTAATGAAGATTTTTGGGGTCCTCATATCAGCAAATAACTTTACTATAGATTTTCAGTGCATACCAGGATGAAACACAATGTAAGAGACAACAGCAAACTTTCACAACAGAAGTGTTACAAAAAACCTTTCTGCCTATGATTCTGCAGATTATGTCAAGCTCCAAATATAACTTTAATATGAGTACTAAAATACATCAACTCATTTCTTGAGTTATTTCCTGAAAGATTATTTTGGAAATCAAAAACAAATTTTATGTATTAAGCAATTATGTGAAACATACTGTACTTTATGTCAAGTACATAAGCAATCACATACTCCAGGGAGGTGGGCGTGTGCTAGTAAACATACTCCTCGGGTGGGTTGGAGCCATGAGACAAAACCGAGTGGTTTCAACCACCTGTAAAGTATAAGTTTAGTACAGCACACTCCACGACCCTTGAGTATGTTATTGTGCTTAACAAATGGAGTTATTTGGACTTGTTTTTGTTTTAAATAATAAAAAGGTTAACAGAATAAAAAAAATAGCTCCTTCAGTGCCTAAAATGTCCCTTACTATGGATTGCGCTCTGATAATTTTTCTGCAAGTGACCCATTTTGAACGATCACAGTGCAGGATTTTCTGGCACTGACCAACCTTAATAAATACTTTACTATAGTATATATACAGCATATTCAGCTTAGCTTTGGTCCACCTTAAGATATTACTTCAACCTAATCTTATGTTGATGCAGGCATCGTTCACAAGATAATTAAAAATCTAAGAGGTCATCAAGCCTGCTTTCAAAGTTTGTAAATCCTCATTATACCTCAACCAGTAATCAACTGTGACCCCCAATTTTTGTCACCTTAGATAAAATACAGCATGCCCACCTTTTCCCCAGGCTTAGCTTGCATGATAATTTTTAAGTTAAATTGTTTTGTTGTTTACTTCTGCTTAACATAACGTTAATTTTCAAATTCATTTTTTAAATATTGGAATAAGAAAAAAAGATACAAAATGTTCAGGGCTCTATTCAGCAGTACTTGTTCCTTTTGTTGTTCTGTTCTGCAAAAACAGGTATATAAAGGGTGTACAAAGTGTAGTTAGTTCTCCAGGTGTGAAACATTCTTAAAATTTTTGTAAACATTTATTAAATAAGACTCAACAAAAATTAATTTAAACATAACATAATAAACTCCTTTTTGTCCAGTCAGTAAATATGTTATTTTAAACAACAAAAACATATTGTAAAAATGAGGCAAATGTATTCTCTAAGCAACCAGGGTTATCTGTTATGTCTGTTCCCTGTCTAGCTGGGCAGATGCTCCTGCAGCCCTGACTTAGTAATATAACATAATTTAAGGTCAGAGTGGATACCGAGTCCATTATATCCCCCCCACAACCACCAATTAACAAGCAGAAATAAACAAAAAAAAATTTGTGCGAACATGTACTAATTCATTGAGATTCCCTACCCACTCTACTTTGTAGGGTACCCAGTAACCTCCATTGCTAAGGAGACATTTATTCAGGCTTACCTTGAAGGTCTGTACTATCTTCATAGCTGGAGGGCACCAGATCAAATATCTTTGTACATTCAATCTTGTATCTATCCTCGAGTACGTGGAAGACTGAGAACATGTTCCCTCAAACTTCTTTCCCCCTTGGTGAGCATGTTAAGGGCTTCTAACCTCTACTTATAACTACTGCCCCTCATACCTGCGATCATTTTGTGTGGTCCTACATTAAACACTGTAGTCTGTGTCCATGTCCCTTTTGTATTGAAGAGCCCAGTACTATATGCAGCACTCCAGGTGGAGCCTGATGAGGGCCTTATAAAGTGGAGGATTACTTCCCTCTTTTGATGCACCCCAATATCCCAGTGGCCCTCTTGACATCAGCTGCACACTGTTTCCCCTGCTTCAGCCCCTTGTTTATTAAGGTTCCCATGTCATGTTCCTCTTCCACTGCAACAACAGAAGCCCAACACAGTGCGTAGGACCTACAAGTGTAGCCCACTGCATTTGGTTACATTGCAGCAAGGGGTCTAGAAGTCTGATGAATTACCTAACTTGTTCAGATCCTCTTGAAGTTTGTCCCCATCCTCAAAACAGCTCATCTCCCTGCCCATTTTAGTGGCATCAGTGAAATTAAGCAGCCTGCTGCAGGCTGCAGCTTCCAGCTCATTAATGAAAATGTTAAACAGTAGTGGCCCCAGCTAAAATCCCTGAGAAATTCCACTGGGTATACCTCAAAACTTACACTAGCCCATCAAGCACCATCCTCTGATTCCTGTCCCCAAGCTAGTTATCAATACACCTTGAATATGTCTTGTGTTTAAATGCTTCCTTGGCAAGCTTTTAAACTAGCCACGGGGGGAGTTGCTGATAAGAGGCAGGAAATTTCAAGCCTCCCCCCACAAAACATGACGGGTAGTAAGGTAAACACTGAGGTACAGTGCTCAACAGAGGGCAGGACAGGGGTAAATGGAAAAATAGACAAGGGCAAAAAGAGCAGGCATGGGGGAAAAAAGGATAAAGCCAACATTAAATGGAGGGCAATTAGTACCAATGCCCGTAGTCTGGGAAACAAGCATCCTGAGCTAGTAGCCTTGATGGAAGATGAGCACTTGGATATTGTAGCAGTCACAGAAACATGGTACACAGGGAACCATGACTGAGATGTCAGCATACCGGGGTACACAGTCTACAGAAGGGACAGGGAGGGGAAACGATGAGGTGGAGTAGCTCCACACATAAGGGAAGGGATCAAAGCTACAGAACTATAAAGTAAAGGGGGAGGACAAGAGGCACTCTGGGTCACCTTGGAGACAGGGAATGGCATCACAATCCGCACAGGGGTTGTATATAGACCCCCATCTTAAGGGGAGGAAATGGACAAGAAAATGATAGAGGACATTCTCAAAATGGCTGAAAAAGGGGAGATACTGTTAATGGGGGACCTGAATATGCCAAATGTTAACTGGATGACATGTACTGCAGCCACATCCAAGAGCAGGGTCTATTCCCTCGATACTTGCAGGGCAGGACTTAGACAGCTAGTGTTGGAACCCACTCAGGAGGAAGCAATACTAGACCTGGTACTCTCAAATGGAGAGAGGATCACAAATTTAGAAGTCGGTAGACATCTGGGAACAAGTGACTACTGCACAGTGTGCTTCACAATAAGCACAACCATGGAGACAAGCCATACAAAAACAAGCATACTAGACTTTAGAAGGGCTGACTTTGGCAAAATGGGTGAATACCTGAGGAATACACTGGCAAATGGGCAAAAAGGAGGGGTGGAAGAACAATGGAGAAAAATCAAAACTGCCATCATAGAGGCAACAAGCCTTTGTGTGAAACAGATAAAGAAAACAAAGCGGAGTAAAAAACCACTATGGTTCTCAAAAGAGGCGGCAGGGAAGGTTAAGGAGAAAAAGGCTGCATTCCAAAAATATAAGGCATCACAGAAGGAGCACGACAGGGAACTGTATCAATTAAAGCAGAAAGGAGTGGAGAAGGTAGTCAGAATAGCAAAAGGCCAAATTGAGGAAAAAATATCCAAGTCAGTTAAGAAGGCGGATAAAACCTTTTATAGGTACATTAGGGAGCATAGAAAGGTTAAGGGAGGAATAGTGAAGATTAATAAGGGAGAGGGGAGGTGGGCAGAGGGAGACAGTGAAAAGGCAGAGATACTGAATGAATACTTTTGCTCAGTATTCACAAAAGAAGATGAGGAGGAGTTACCTAAACCAGACAACAGAAGCACTCTGGGTAGGGGGGTTAACCCCAGTCCATTTACAGAAGAAAGAGTCCTGAAAGAACTCCTAAAACCTCAAGGTGGGCAAAGCAATGGGTCTGATGGGATTCGAACCCAGAATCCTAAAAAGAACTAAGGAGGACCTAGTGACACCACTGACCACACTTTTAACAAATCATGGGAGGATGGGGTGGTACCTGAGGACTGGAGGAGGGCAGATATTATTCTCTACAAAAGTGGGAGCAAGGCAGAAGCAGGAAACTACAGACCTGTAAGTTTGACCTCAGTGGTAGGGAAAATGATGGAATCACTTCTGAAAGAAAGAATTGTTGAGTACCTAGAGGCCAGCAGGGCACAGGACCCAAAGCAGCATAGATTTACAGCAGGAAGGTCATGTCAGATGAATCTAATAGATTTCTTTGACTGGGTGACCAAAGTAATAGACCAGGGAGGGGCTGTGGATATGGCCTACCTAGACTTTAGCAAGGCATTTGACACAGTCCCGCACAAAAGATTAATAATCAAGTTAGCCAGCTTGGGAGTGGGTCCCAGGGTGGTAGCCTGGGTGCAAACTGGCTGCACAACAGGACACAGAAGGTATAGTGAGTGGCACACATTCAAGAAAGGGGGTCACTAGTGAGTACCTTAGGCTCAGCACTGGGTCCAGTCCTCTTAACATCTTTATAGGTGACATTGCAGAGAGTCTGAGGGAAAGGTATGCCCTTTGCAGATGATACAAAGATCTGTAACAGAATTGATACACAAGGGGAGATAGAAAGGATGAGAAGGGACTTGGCAAGGTTGGAGGAATGGTCAGACATATGGCAACTTAGATTCAGTGCAAAGAAGTGCAAAGTAATGCACCTGGGAAACAAAAACCCAGGAGAAGAGTACACAATAGCAGGGGAGGTACTAACAACAACAAAAATGGAACGGGACTTGGGGTAGTCATATCGGATGATCTAAAGGTGGGTAAGCAATGTAAGAAGTCAGTGAGGAGCACCAGGGGGATACTGGGATGCATAGGAAGGGGCATCACAAGTAGAAAAAGGGAAGTGGTTATCCCTGTGTACAGACAGTTGGTGAGACCCCATCTGGAGTACTGTGTGCAGTTTTGGAGACCTCATCTACGTAAGGACATAGACAGGATGGAAGCAGTCCAGAGGAGGGCAACTAAAATGGTGCAGGGTCTGCATCAGAAATCATATGAAGAGAGACTGAGAGAGCTTAATATGTATACCCTTGATGAAAGGAGGGACAGGGGAGACATGATAGAAATGTTCAAGTACCTCAAGGGAATCAACAAAGTCCAGGAGGGTAGCATCTTTCAGAAAAAGAGATGTGTAAGAACAAGGGGACACAATTTAAAGATAGAGGGGGGACGGCTCAGGGGTAATGTGAGGAAATCTTTTTTCACAGAGAGAGTGGTGGATGCGTGGAACTGCCTTCCTGGGGAGGTTGTTGGGGCTAAAACAGTGGGGGAATTCAAACATGCATGGGACAGACACAAGGCAATTGTAGTGGGGGGGTGGCAGGAAGTAGGCTGTTGGTTAACTAGAATCTGCAGCTTATCCAGTAGGTAGGGAAATGGGCAGACTGGGTGGGCCAAGTGGTCCTTATCTGCCGTCAAAGTCTATGTTTCTATGTTATACTGCACCAATGTACTTTGCTTAGATGCCACAGTATAAAAGGTCTTATTGAAGTCCAGACAAACTACATTTATAGCCCTGCTTGTGTCCACCCTCCTGGTCACCCACTTGAAGAAGGTGATTAAGTTGGTTTGGCACAATCTGTCTCTCATAAAATCATGCTAAGAGAGGGCAAGTTCCTTGGCCTCAACCAAGTGCTCTGTTGGTCTACCATTCATAATCACTTCAAGAATATTACCCAGTACTGATGTCTGCCCGGCCAGTTGTTACTCAGGTCTGGCCTTGAAACCTTCTTGAAGACACTGGACACTTCCAGTCCTTCAACACTACACCTGTTTGAACAGACTCATGCAAGATTAAATCATGTGGCTTTGTCAATTGTTCCTTCAGCTCCACAATGATTCTAGGGTATATCATGTTTGCCCCTTGGGACATACCCAGCTTGATCCTTGCCAGGTAAAATGCTACAACGGCAGGTGGAATGTCCAGCAGCTGCTCTGGAGCTACCCCTGATACCATAAGCCCTCTTCATGAACATCCTAGGTCAGACACCCTTTGCTGAAAGCATCACAGCCATCGCCCATGGCTCTCGCAAAGGTTGCCTCTCCCCTTACCCAGTTTTTAGGCACCCAATCCCCTCCTTCAGTTTCCTTCTTCCAATTTGTACTAGAAGAAAGATGTTGGTGTTATCCTCTACTCCCGCTGCTATCCTGGCTTCCAGACCCTTCCCTGACTGTCTTAATTCTAATATTGAAGTCCCTCTGTGCTGCTCTGTACTTCTCTGTGGCCTGGAGACAACCTGTCTCTTTCCAGTGATCATACCCCTTTTTTGTTCAGGATCAGTTACCTTAGGTTCCTATTAAACCAGGGGGACACTTTTTGGCTTTTTCCCCTTTACTGTCTACAAGGATGAAGACCTCTGCTGCTGCTTCAAGCATCCCTTGCAATGAACACCACGTTTGCTTGCATTACCAGCCTCAAGCAGCTGCTCCAGACCCTTGTATACCAGGTACTTCAGCTTGGCAAATTCCCCATTTCTGAAGTTCCAGGTCCTGATGGCTGAGGCCTGACTCATCTTTCATGTCGCCAGGGAGAGGATTACCCTGTTTTGGTCACTGGCACCTAGCAGTGCTCGGATATTCGCACTGGAGATAAACCTGTCCCCCCTGCTGAGAATAAGGTCAAGGGTGGCCTCAAACCTAACATTCTTTTGGACATGCTGGTCTAGGAAACAGTCCTTGCAGAAGGATAGAAAGTCAGTCTTAGCTCTCCCACTAGCCTTCTTAAAGTGCCAGCCTCACTACTGCATCTGAATGAGCAGCTCTATAAATTTCCCCAAACAACTGGGCATAATATTCTGCGAAGCTGTTTGAAGGACTGTAGCACTTAATAGGACTCAAACTGGGGACCCTGAGTCTCAAAGGCAGGAACTGTAAATATTCAGCTAAAGGAAAATCCCCCTTAGCTGAGAGGTTAAAGAGCTCTTTTGACTTTCATATGCTTGCTATCCCATGAACCACCACTAGATGGATGTTTTGGATTTAACTGTCATACATAGCTTTCACTGCTTACTAGACGGCACTGCTTTTCGGTGACTTTTCTCATACACAGCATTGCCTACCGTCAATTCTGAAGAGAAATGAAAAAAATCTGACAGATTATTTTAAAAAGCAGAACATGCTCACAAGAAAAATAAAAGCTCATCTTGGATTCATTTTTTTACATGTTGGACATTTTTTTGTCCTCGGAATTTATACATTTCCTTTCTGAATGACTACAAGGTATAGTCAATTCTCCAGTGCTGTAAATGTGGTGGCACATTTTAAGGCATGCTCAGAGTTGTGAAAGCCAGTGACTGGCTGCCCTGCCAGGATAAACTACTTATTAGCCTTTACACTGCTCAGATGTAGGGTGTGAGCTACAAAGGCCTGGTGCTTACCTTTGGTATGGGGGATGAAGTGGTGTCGAAAGGGGAGTTAGGGGCCGGGAGTCAGTGTGGGTGGAGCTGAAACTGCTAGTGCGCAGATAAGGCAAGCGCTGCACACCAGTAGAAAGCAGCTCTGCAGCAACAGCAGCGAGGAATCATGGGGACAGAATAAAAATGGAAGCAAGGAAAGGAAACAAAATGAGAAAAAACTAGGAGAAGCTTTAAAGAAAAGAGAGCATAAACAATTAGAGTCTGAAAAAAATAAGTGGTAAAAAATAGTTAAAAGAACTTTAGGATACATAATTAAAGACAAAGTCACAGGAGAAATTATAATACATATTACAATGAACTGTTTTCGGCAGTAGCATTCAGCTAACGGACATTGCTTTGAAGGGATGGGGAAACACTTTACCAGCATGCAAGCAAGACTGCAATATTTTACACACAGTAACAGAAGAGATGGTCTCTGGTCCTTATGAAACATTATTTGAATTAAACATTTAAAAAAAAAAAAAAAGCAGCTATTGCATCAACATCCTTCTTGAACAAATAACAATATCTGAGCTGGATAAGTTGACTTTGGAACCAGAAATGTAAATGGCGGGTTTTAGCATGTGTCAACTGTTCAGTCATGAAATGCTTCACATTTTTTCTAATCTGAAGCTATAATTCATATGAAGAAAATCTGGGGAGGAGGATTTCAAATACTACAGTTGATGTACTTCACTAAATAGTAATAATTATAGGGTCTTAACTTTTTCTTAACAAAGGAGGAAGTACTTCAGTATTTAAAAAGAATAGGCTCAACAGTTAAAAACAATATTTTCTAAAATCTAAATCAAGAGTCCAGAGGATTGTTGTTCAAGATTGTCTATAAACGGAAAATCATTATGTTTTTTAAGGTGTTCACAAATGGCTGACTCATAAATACACTTAAATGTTTATTTAAAAAAAGAAATAAACTAGCCCAGCTCCAAAGAGCAGTAGATAAACCATTTATTTATTCAGAATTGCACTGTCACATTAAGTCAGGCCAAATAAGACCATGCTATGACAGGGATTCTTTAACACTGGAAGATGTACTAAAGGCCTGATCCATAAAACCCTCCCAAGGGCAGCCCCAACTGTTATGTGCCTGTACATGGATAGTCCAGCCAAGATTCATAAGGGTGCATGTTGGCACTCCCGATATCCTCAGCTTGAGACACATACTGTGAAAGTGGCTGGGAGGGGACAGAGGCTACAGGAGGAGGACCTCAGCAGCATGCCTTCCACACACCCTAAGATGCCCACAGTTTGATTTGACCATGAAAAGGGCTAAACAGTTGAGTGGCTAGGCAATGATTTCTTTAATAACATTTAAAGTTCCCACTAAGGGCATATGGTAGACCAGGTGGACTATAGTATCCCACAATCCCCTGCTCCACATGTGGCAGGGGATTTGCTCTCTGTCCCACCTAGGCATCTAATTGTGTGCATCATTTGCATCCCAGCTTTGCCCCTCCACCACAAAAACAGCCCCAGTCCCTTGTGAACCTCCACCCTCACGGATTGTGGTGACCATGAATTAAGGAGTCTGCCTTGTGTTAAACTGGATATGGAGATATTGCTGCATGGGCCGGCAATGCACCTATTGAGTATAAGCTGGCCCAACTGTGAATTGTGCCTGAAGTGTTATCTAATGTTATCAAATAAAGGTAATGCTTTCTATCAACTGTACATTCATCCTTTACACCAGAGTTGTGATAAATGGAATACTATTAATGTCTACACTGTTATTTTGATGACATAAACAGATAATTTTTCAGTCCAGAACAAACATTACTGCAATCTCTTAGACAAATGTCCTATTATACTGTTAATTATAGGCTGCATACATTTCTTAAAAATGATTAAAATAAGACTTCAAGTCATGGACAGCCTCCTCTTACAAGAATATGACTTTATTTCTGCATTTCCCAGATCACAGAAAAGCTGAGCTTAATGACAGATAATGTACATTTCTGGTCTTTTGTTTCCTACCTGGTCTGTGGAAATGCTGCGGTGAGCGTGAGACAGTAGGGGTGTAACTATGACGACTGTAGACAGGAGAACTGATGGAGCCCTGGCTGGTGGATCTATGGAGCATTCGTTCACGAGCATCCTGGTAACCATGGTATATGAAAGAGGGTGTGGCAAAAGAAGAAAGATTACGTATTTCAGATTATACTTTTTGCAATTCACATTCAAAATGGAGCAACCTCTTACTAGGTTTTGGTTACTTTCTTCAATATTTGCATACAAGGGACTTTGTCGGGGAGGGAGTATTAAGCAAATTAATTTCTGCTTCTTAATTCTGTTTGTGGAATACCCCCATCTAGTAAAGTCAAGGCATTTATATTTACATAGTGCCCTATCCTCGGGGTTCAGGGCGCTTCACAATATTTGAAAAACAGAAAGACATACAATAATAATTTAACAATTACAGAACTAGACAGAAAAGGTCTTAAAAATGCTGAGGGAAATGATAGCATGGTGATTATTTTCCAAAAGCTGACAAAATCAGGTAACACTTTAGCATCTTATTAAATGTCCTCCCCTGAGGGTAAGCCCCTCAGACGGCAAGGAAGGGAGTTCCACAAAAGTAGGGCCACCACCAAAAACACCTTATCACCAGACAGATTTAGATGCAATCTCAGGATGGCCAAAAGCAAACCTTTGGTGGAGTGGAGTGGAAGGCCAGAGTATACCAAGCCATGTTGTCTTAGAAGTAGCCAGACCCAATCCATGCTGGGCTTTATGCATAAGTAAAGCAGTCTTAAAGGTGGCATTGCCACCTAACTGGTAGCTTGTACAGATGCCACATCACATGTGTTATATGATCTGCATACTGATGCCCCAGTGATAAGTCTGGCTGTTGTCTAGCACCAGACTCCTTCCAACACACAACACACTGCTGTTTGTGTACCTCTGTATTATCCTCCCTACAATCAGGACATTCCAAGGCAGCCAACACCACTGGAACTTGTGCCCTGTGCCTATGCATTGAGAAATTAAAGGCCTTGACCTGGCATGGTCATACAGAGCCAGATTTTAACTATAACCCATCCCCCACAAACATTTTAATGGTTTTCCCAGCACCAGCTGTGGTGTGGAAGCCCTGAGGTTGTTCTAGAATCTGGGTCTCCTGGCTGAATATGTGATGTGCCAACTACTAGAAAAGTGCCAAAGCAACTAAGTTTTTTAATTTGGCAGTTTAGGTTAAAAATTAGGTTAAAAATTCGATAGTAACTAAAATGTACAAACACACAAATTCTGAGGGCCCTGGTCACAAAAAGAGTTTTGCAATATGCAATCCTACCTTTAGGCAGTGCACACACCATCCTGAATTACTGCTCTCAAATGGGGGCAGGTATGGCACAGGGAACTCCCTTGTCTAGGGGTGTTTTTGCTCACCTGGAGCTCTATACCTGGTACTATACTAAGTGTTAGAGATGGAAGGAGGCAAGTATGCTCATCAAGTCTATTCTCCACTTCTCAGTAGTAACAGGTTTCAATTGTTCCTAAACTCATAGGAATCCAGGTTGTTTTTAAAAACCTCTTGTTTAGTTTAGTTTTTATTTCACATACAACCCTTTAGGCACATGCCTATTTTCAAAGGATTCAGAGTCCAGTAGATGTCATTAGTTACAAACAATTCAGATTAAGTTAACAAAGTACAGTGAGGACTAAATATTACATGTTACAGCTAATATTGTGAAAGAGCACTATACGAAGGTCACATTGTCAAGGTGACAAAGGATGTTCATTAGAAGCATTCACAAATTCCTGAGGTGGCTGACATATTCAAACAGCTGATTTCTAAAGGAATCAATGGTTACACTCTCTTAATGTGTCATTCAAATCATTCCAATGTTTGGCAAAATGATAAGAGAAGGAGTTTTCGCCCAACGTGGTTCACCTGCGTGGGAGCAACAGGGAGTGGCGTGCCTTCCCTCTACCAGCATATTTACTGTGTATGTATTTGAACATGGACTGCAGGCCAACTAGAGTTGAGGTTTAGCCAGTTCAGTTTGCCTCATCAGCACATCAGAGCTTCTGCCATAGACATCTGTCCAAGTAAGCGGTTTGAAACAGAATTCTTGTTGATTGTGTTCCCCAGGTAGGCCTCTTACTGATACGGGATGAGTGCTAGGGTCAGGTATGTATGCTGACAGCTCACTAAAGGTTCTGATGAAGACATTGGCTATACACTTGTCTCCAGCAATGGTACAGCCACTGTTAATGATGGTGTTGGGCAGAGATTTGCTAGAGTTTCCCAGAAGCTCACTGATGCTACCCCAAAGCTTTTTATGTTTGTTAAGCAGGGTTTTCTGCTGGGTTTTACAAAACTCTACATTGGCTACCCTGATGCACTTTTTTCTGCAGTTACATAACTCCTTGTACTTTTGAAGATATTTATGGTGGCCTAACATTTCAGCAGCTGAAATTGCATCAGTGGGCAGAGCCAAAAGCCTGCAAACTTTTGAATTAAATCCCCAAGCCTGCTGGGGTTCACATCTCTTTGAGATGCTGGTGAGGGCTCATCTTCTGCCCTGTGGAACCTGTCCCCTCATCCAATCGCTGACGTTTGCTGCAACTAATCGTGACAAAGCCATGCCTCCCTGCACCAACTTCCACCAATCGGGCAGCTGAAACAGGGTCCATGGGCAGAGCCAAACCTTCCTCTTCAGGTACTCCACATCCAGCGGTCCACCATGCTGTGGTCCTCTGTGCGAAAGACTACAGCGAAAAGGGCAACAAGGGAGTCTGCCTTATGATGTATTTTTCTATAGCCTGTGTCATACCATGTACATCAACCCATTCAGAAATGTTATATGTCTGTTTGTTATGTACTTCTACTAGCAGTATTATCTGCATATTCACCTAGCTTAGTGTCATCAGCAAATTTATTTGTCCACCCCTGAACTCGTTCTGTCATATGTCTTATGAAGATGGAGAAAAGAGTAGGTCCCAGGACTGATCCCTTGGGGTACTCTGCTAGTAAGGCTATCTAACTGAAAAAGCTGTCCATTTATCCTTACTCTCTGAGTCCTAGTAGTAATCCAGGCATGGTATCCATGTGATGATTCTCATATTTAGTCCAAGTGACATAAGTCTTTGAATCAACCTAATGTGGCACACCATGTCGAATGCTCTATTACAGTGAAAACATATGATATCCATGGCTCTTCTCCTATGAAGTGCATCACTTATATTTTCATAGACGGGTAATAAGTTTGTTGTGCATGACCTCCTTCTAACAAACTCATGTTGCGTTTTGTCCTTTGGACCACTGTACTCTCCACATAAGCTCCCTTGCATTCCAGTGTTTCTGCTGCTACTCTCTTGGGCTTACAGGACTTTTGGGGCATGCCTGAGACCCTGCCATGATGCAGTAAATAAGCACACATGCTCTCAAATGTCCAAGCAATTGGTGGCAGTGGTGGGTGAATACTTTATTTCAAATATTTGGTCAAATATTCATATTCAGGGCCCAAAATATTTGGAAATTCAGTATTCAGCATCATCATTTGTGTACCTGGTTGGGGGGGGGGCAAAAAACAGCTCTACCACTCTCCTTTCCAGCCCCGTCATGGTAAAAGCAACCCCAGTCCCCCCATCTTCTGCAACAAACATTCTCTTCTCTTTTTCCCCTAGCACCCACTATTTCAATATTAACATAAAAAAATCCCACGATGGACAACTGGCACAACCCAGACACTTCCATGGCCAGCTGCCATCTCCCTTTTGCCATTATTTAGTTAACTAAATCATCCCCTCACCCTGGCAGGAGCACCCAAGTCGCATACTCCTCTCCCCCAGCACCCACATTTCTTAAATTTAGTAAGCACCCCCCCCCCCCGGTGTGAGAAGTTGACCAACACAACTGCCCTCTTCCATGGCTGGACACCTTCTCGTGAATGGTGCTCCCACACTTGCTTGCACAGTAAAACAGCTGAACACATGCTCAGCTGCATTATGTTACTCACACACACTCTACTTGCCATTTACTGTAACACTATGACAGTTCATTTTTACAGGTCATCATGGATCCGGAGATCCCAATTCATTTTCTCTCTTTTGATCACCGGCACTGTTTTATATTCATCTTACAAAGCACCAGGTAGCCTCCTGACTTTATTTCTAGGCTGTCATGAACCACTTCTCTTCACAGCCTCCCACTGAAAAAAATGTTTACCCTCTCATCCTCTGCAGCTCCCAGTTGATTGTCTTTCTCCAGTTAATGGTTTGACAATCTCTGCCCCTTCCTTATATGCACTGTCTGCATCACAGATGACCTCTCCATGACTGCCAGAGGATAGCTCTGCCAGGGGATCCCCACTCCCTTCCCTGCTCTGCCTGAAGTTATTTGCACCCAAATTCAATAAAGTAGGCCTCTGCTTTGCTTTGAGGTTCATTTAACTTCATACAGAATTCCTAATGGCCATTTGTTTCTCTGAGTGTGAACTCCTCTGTTTCCTGAGATACCATTGGGGGTTGTCACCTCTCATGCCAGCACCTACCAAGCCTCTGAATGCCATGATGACAGCAAGAGCCTGCCAGATCACATCAGTCATGTGTACCACCTGAAAACCCCCTGATCTGTCAGCTCAGATCCATTCCTTGGCAGGTCAGACCATGGGCAATGTTCTACAAGGGATCTGTGTCCTTTCCTTCTGCCCTGGAGATGGATCTCCTACCTTAGCTTGCTGATTTAAATCTCAACATACTTCACCTGCTGTCATCACAGTATGATGCATTGCACAGGCCACTCTCCAGTGTAGCCCCCCACCAGGATCTCTCTCAATGTCTCCTAGGGAACCTGCCACAGGCCTGAGGACCAACAGTAGATTTCTCTTGAGTGGAAACCCCCCTGAGTTCCAGCACCCTCCCAGTGGTCTTCTATTACTCCCCTGTATGGGCAGCACCTTTGATGGAACCCACAAATCCCAAGCAGCTTGGGATCTGCCCCATGGGGCTTGAGGTCTGTCTCTTAATTTCATTTCTTTTATTTCATATTTCATCTCTTAATTGCATCTCTGGCAGCCTCCAGATTCTCCCGAGCTGATCATACGGTGCCCTCAAAACCTCAAGGTGTCTTAGACATCTGCTATTCTTGGTGCCCCAAAAGTAGCGAGCATCCAGCTTCTGCCCCTGTTGTGTGGCAGGAACCCACTTTCTAGTGTCTCTTAAGCACCTGTTCTGTATACTGCAACCAGCCACCACCCAGACCAAAATATGGGCATTAACTCTCCCTGATACTGTGAGATTAGAGTGGTTTGGTGAGCACTAACCAGTGCCCAGCCTCCTAGGCAATCCAGATTGCATCCAGCTTAGCCAAAGGTACCTGGAACTACCAGCCATCCAACTGGTCATGACTGCTGCTCCCAGACAGCCACCCCAGCCAAAAGTGTCCCAGTATGTTTCACACCTGGCACCCCAAGGGCACCAGGCAGGAGAGAGAACCCAACTGACTACTACCCAGGTGCAATGAAGACATCCTAATGCCTAGTGGCTCCCAAGTGCCATGAGGGCACCCTATTTCATCTGCTCTGTAACTTCTCTCTTGGCTATACCCTTGGGGAATGATACCAGAGTCTCAAGCCCTATAGGCTCGCTGCAGTGAATAACCACCTCACCCTACTGTTGGAAGAGTATTGCTACATACAGACACAGAATGGGAGAAACCCTTGTGAATAGGGCCACTAACATTTCAATGACTGTAGGTATGAATCTTGAGACACACCTGACTATTTTAGAACACTATTCCAAAAAGATGTTCACTGATTTTGTGCCTATGGAACAGTGTCTTTAAAGAATAGGGCTCTAAGTGTTCAGAGTCCCGAAACAGTGTATGGTACGGTTTTATAAACCCCCATTTATGGTAAGAAGAGTGCTATAGCTCTACGGAACTAATTTTGCTGTCATGGCTGAGGCATCACACGTTGATTTAGAATGATAAGGTTTAAAGAGTACCGAAATTACTCACTTCTGTAGACAGTGTTGGAGACAAGGTCCTGGGAGACTGAAAGACATAAAGAATGACACAAATAATTAAAAAAATTCAACTCATCTACACTTAAAATATTCTTTTAAACACACTGGATGCCAAAACAATTTGAAAAGTAGGGAGTTAGATAGATACCAGTCAGGGTCTGCATGCAGAGTAGCAGATGAAGGAAGAAAGCTCTCTAAGGGAAGCAACCAGGGATGTGGACAAATCCAAATCCTAAAACATATAGGTCTGATTTGGATTTGGGACCCGCCCTATTCCCCACAAAGCAAAAACACACCCTTTCCTCCTTAAAATTAAACCCCTACCCAAACCATGTTTATCCCATACCTTAAAAAAAGAATCCTTGTTGGTACAGCAATGTGTGAACTCCATCCTCTTGCTCCTCCCCCACATCAGTAAAAGGGTGTCTGTTACATCATTATCCACAGATACAATACAATAAAAAGAATGCCCAAATCTTCAGGAGACACAGCAATGTGTGCCCCTATCGTTTGCCCCTCACCCTGATGCTCTGTTACATTAGGGGGAGCTGTGTGGCATCCTGTTAGTTGTACAGTTACCAATCAAAGCCTCAGTGATGTTGCCATCTGCAGACAGGGCTTATGTAAAAGATCCAACTGCAAAGGATGGCCCTAAGTAGGCCTCATCCCAAACTGCGTAACAGGGGCTCTACCTTGATCAATGGCCATACCATGTACAGGGTGCTGTACTGTTCCCCCATATACAGTGAAGCCTGCCAGGATGAAGCACAGTGTCACAGTTTCCTGCATGACAAAATGGATTAATTCCCATTGAAACTGCATTGTTTACTGCAGAAACTCTGCTGCAGCATACTGCAGAATGCTGCAGAATTGGGTTTAATCCAGGCAAGCTTCACTGTAGGCACGTGTAGATGTGCCCTCTGAATATTTAGTCAATCTTCTTAGAGAAATCTCCTCCATGGAGCCACATGCATTCATTTTAGATCTGGTGGCACTGAGACCCCTTGGGAACATAGAACATTTTATGTCTGATGGCACTGATATACAGTGCCAGCAAGTGACAAATACATGTGCATCACCACTGTATATGGTGATGTTGGTGTCAACTGCTTCAGTCCCCTCTCCCCCCATGAACTGCACACCTTAAAGGAATCAGGACTTCATCTCAGGTCTTAGTCTCCCTTTCATCATTATTTTTCTAAGTTTACAGTGCTGTGTTTGTTTCCTCTCTGTGCTGACTGTTCATTGCTATGTAGGGTCCACTGTCTCATTAGTGTTCCTGTGAAAAAAGGATCTCCAGATCAGACACTCAAATGGTTTGCTTTGACTAGCTGGGTTTGTCCTGTGATGTCAAAAACTGTGAGGCATGTCAGGCCCTGATTCACCACACTCCAAAGGACAGGGCTTACTGGATGTTTTCTGACAGCCTACGTCCTAAGCATTCACAAAAAATCGAGCCCCAGCATGGTACACTTCTTTGTGACTTACCATCACTAGCTACTTCTTGTTCCTTTGAAGGACAGGGCTTACATCAGCTTTATTCCTTCATCCAGTCTGTGCCATTATAAAAAGGCACAAAGGGTACAGCAGGGAGAGAAGACAGTCATTTGATCGCTCCAGTCTGCTAAAATTATTTCTGACACAAAGCCTTAACAACCTCCCCCACTAGCAGTTTCTCAGAAGGATGACATGCTGCATTTGGTTCTATTACAGGCACCTTCAGTGTTGCTATCTTTGATGACTGCACAGCTGTCTTTGCCTGTGGTGCCAGTTGGCATCCCTAAATCACAGGTGCTGGAGTGGGAAATTTCTCCTTCAGTGCCATCCTTGGCACCAATGAGGCACAGCACTGCACAAAGAGACTATCCTTTGGTGCCATCCCCAGCATCTGCAAAGCATAGCAAGAAATCACTCAGCACTGTCTCGGTACCATGCCTGGCCTCTTCAGAACTGACAATCTCGAACACAGAAAAGACCCATTCAGTCTCAGCATCAATACTGGCATGGGTTTCGCGACTTCGGTGCTGTCCCCAGCACTGATAGTAGGTGTACAACCATCTAGGAGGCTGTCTTGCTGGTATCACATTGCTGCATCGCTCCTGCTACACCATTTCTCTGTACAGGTGAGAGATGCATCCATTCTACAATGTTCCACCCTCTTGCCACTGCTCCTACAAAGGGTCTTTTCCTGCTTTATTCCCCCAAGGGTTCTGCAGGATTTTTATCCATCTCTTAGGAGGAAGCTCCACCCCACCTGTGCCTGATTTCTTTTTTTGTATCCTCACCAGCAGCAGGGCCTTCTATGGCAGATACACCCCATTACCACTGGAAATCATGTTTGATGATCACTTTGCCACTTTTCTCATTTGTATGAAGGATTGGTTCCAGCTGGCCTTGGCAGATGTCTTCATGCCATCAGTGAGACTGGGTTTATCAGAGAGTACTACCACTTCAAAATCCTAGTATGTAGAATCTGTAAAGTCACTGTCTTCATCAGACTGAGCTGAATTTTCCCTTCATGTACCCCTTACTGATAGGAGGCAGTATAGCATAGTGGTTAAGGGCAGTGAGCTGCATACCTGGAGACCTGGTTTGAATCCCATCTGCCCTCTCTTGCATACTGTGTGACCCTGAGCAAGTCACTTAACTTCCTTGTGCTCCCAGGTGGCACTTGAAAACAAGCTCTGGCTTAGTGTGCCTTTCCTGGTTAAACATTTTCCGCTTTCCCTACCCATGTGGAGGACTTGGATTTTGAATAGCTGATTTTTAGCATGCAGAGGATCCTGCCCTTTGCTTGGGTCCAAGTCAGTAACTTAAGGCAACACTTGGTAGACTATCTCGGGCTGCTGTCTAACACTGCTGTTCTAGCACTGTCAATCCAGAAAGCCTTTTGGGAGGCCACCTAAGCAGCCTAAAGGACACCATTAAGCTTACCACCCATCCACCAAGGAACTCCAATGTGGTATTCTCTCTAGAAGGAGTGACCAGGTACCTCCTATACACTACAATGGCATTTCTAAACCAATGAACCAGACCCCTCTTGGTGGGCTTTTCATTTCCTTTGCCTCCTCATTTTGGAATCTAGAAAATAGGAAAGCCTGGCTCAGAGGGCATCTGCACTGGCAATAGCAACCCTTTGCATAGCAAATGCACAGGCTTACAGCGGTAGCTAGAGATAAGAACTACTATATCTAAATATATCACTGGAATTTCCCACTCATATAGTGGAATTGCCTGTGATTTATCTGGATATATCTAGATGTGTACTGGGATGTATTTCTGACTACCACTGTGTATAGTGCACCAATAAGGAGCAAATGGATTCCGTGGCATGCTCATGTCCACCTGGTCCTGTCCATACAGTTCATGGAGGTAGCAACCCAGGGTGTAAAGGTCATGCAACATCAGTTGCATGCTATTTATGATTGCTCTGAAATGGCTATTCAGGATGCAGCTGTGGCAAGCCTTATCTGCCACAACTCGTGGTCATGAGTTTCAAACTGGGACCTGCTCTGAAACAGAGACTTGCTAAGTGCTCCTTTAAAGTGGAACTGTCATCAACAGGATTTCTTAATGTCTGAAAGCCCATAAAAAGTTAATTTGATTATGCTATTGTGTCGATCTGTGAATCTTTGCAGTCCAGAGTTATTGATATGTAAATCACTCTGTAATTAAGGGCTGTTGGCAGCCATATGTTTTGGGCTTCTGACAGGAAATGATGCCACCGAGAGTCTAGGTCAGTGGTTCTCAAATGATGAGGCCAGCCTCCCAAGGGAGACCCCAAACTGCTCAAAGGGAGGCCTGGTCAAGTTTGAGAATGTACAGTATTAACAATTCAAGTTTTGTATGTTTTGTGCGATGGGACCCTCCAGGTCCCCTAAACAGGCAGATCTACCTCATGATGGTTTGAGCCAAGAGGTTTTCTACAGTGCCTACTTTAACTAGAGTGCCTAGCCAACTACTCCTCATGGCATGGCACGTGATCCTATATATCTGCACCAATATGTCTTTTTTTCTGCATAAACCCTGATGCTTAACATTTTGCATCTCCTGGGCAGATACGGTAATTCTAATCCAGTTGGACTATGTCCATGCATAGTATGGGCCCCACCCCCACATTCATTGCTCCTTGGGGGCATCTTTTATATACAATAGCTTTTTTTCTGGATGACATGGCCAGTCGGGGGACCATCACTGGCCAATTAGCTCCCCGGTAGTTTCCTATGTGGCATGAGTCTTGCTGTTTCTCCTCCATCTCATATGGCTAGGCACAACTTTATACTAGACCAGAGTGTGGCTCAAAGGACAATATTTTTCTAAGATAGGAAAGTTACTTGCTAGTTACTCCCATTCTTCTGCAGTACCTCCTCCACAGAGCCACACTTGAGCCACTCGTTTTTCCCAGCATCATATTTGCCTCTGTCTGCAGACTGGCCTTCCTTGTTGCCATTCCTGCTTCTTTTCTACACAGAAGTTTATCTACCCATTCTCAACAGCTGCAAAAGATCCCCCCTTATACCTGTTTCTTTGTTGTGTTTTACGTTTCTTCTTCCCCACCTTTTCTATAACCTGGGGGACTATGTTACAGCACTTGACAGAGGCAGCACCCCCCCCACCACCTTATTTCCTTCACAACACACAAGGACTTTTCTGATTTTTTTTGTGCGGTTTGAGCTGTTCTGAATACTCACATCATTTGATTTATCAGTGCTCCAAAATATAAGGAGGACTGTGAGGGTACATACTGTTCTTTGGCAGTTAGATAACAGCACCTAATTTTTCAGTGATAGATTATGATCAAGTATTTAAATAAATTGTTTACTTCTCGCCTAGAATACACAATGTCTATTATTTTGTGCTAAGGTACTATTCATAATAGTACTGCCTTGTACAAACTCCAGGGCAGTTCCATTCTTTCAGGTCTGTTTTCTTCTCTCCTGTGGGCCACCTTATGAGTCACCAGCATATGGAACAAGGCTGGTCTTTGCAGACCACTTCCTATTATGATCACAAAAAGTGTCAGCGGTGACAATTTCTCATAGGAAAATCACTGGGAGGTGGAACATGCAGATGTTCTATGGGCCAAAATGAGTAGGTGCTGAGTTATTTCATATCTGTTTACCAATTCATGTACTCAAGATAGCCCAGCTGAGATGCAAGATCTATTTTCCTGTGGAGTCCTGCTTCTACCCATTTCTGTATCTGGGCGGACTCAAGCACTGGAAGGTTAAGTGACTTGCCAAAGGTCACAAAGTAAGTATTTGACTTTAGTTGAGTTTGACCCTGGTTCCCAAGTCAGTGCTCTAACCACTAGCCCACACTGGTGTTGGTCCTCATATCTGTAAGATCACTAGAAACGTTTATTAGTTCTGAAAAGAAGAGGGTGGAGAAACTGGGGCAAACCTCTACAGACAAAGGTAGCACTGTGGATACACATGTCTGGTTTGCTGATTTAAGCTCATGTTGTAAGCTGCAATGCTGTAGCACTCTCTTCCCCCATCCATGCTAATGAAGCCTGAAGAGGAGGACATTTTAAAAATGCCTTGATTCATTTAAGAAATGGCAAGGCAAGTGTGCTTCACACAATTTATTTTTTGTTCGTTTCTTTTATCAGGAAAGCTAAATTAGGCAAAAACTCATTTGTGAGGAGGTCCTGGGCAGGACAGAGCAAAATACAGACAGAGTTATCTTGTATGAGAATGCAAGTTCTCTGTTTTCTCACAGGGTTAGCATACATCACTCAAAAGTGTGACAGATTTGTCCAAATAACATCCAAATCATTGCTAATTAACTAAATTTACTTTTCATTGACAAACAGAATTTTGTGTAAACTAAGTTAACTGCAGTCAGAAAAAAACTATTACAAATAAAGGAAATCACTTTCTCAAATAGTGGCCATGCATGCTTTATAAACTGCAAAAGAAACCATTTATTGTATGACTCTGCAGTTTTCTTTGTTCATTTGCTATAATTATTATGAATGTAGATGGTTTTGCTTAATCAAAACTTAGTTTGAAAGATAAAAGTAACTTACTTATTGGTAGCAGTATGGGTTCCAATTTTGGATGGACATATTTGGATACTTTATACTATAAACAAAGTCATTTAGCATTGGTGAAGGAGCAGGGCCTGGACAGTACTGGACCACACTCAAGTTGAAATGCGCTACCAAGAGGACACTCGATGCTACCAAGGGTACAGACACCACTACAATAGTGCAGAGAAACAAAAAGATGCACTCACAGAAGAACTTCAGGCAACAGTAGTTTTGCAACTAAAACAATCCTTCCTTTGATGACAATACAGGCGCAGTTGATGACAATGTTTAAACTAATGGGCATTGCATGAAATAGTAATATTACCTTTGTCAAAAATATGAAAGTATAATTATATTCTTATCATAATTCTTGACCTTGGCTGCTGTGACCCATGGCTCCTAAGAATCTCCTGCTAATCCCCACCTACCCACCACTTGGTCCCCCATTCCCCCCAACCCCTCACCCACTTAGCCCTCCTGACTCTCCATACCCCCCCACCTCCACACCCGCTTAGCCCTTCTGACCCTTAAGCTATCACCCACCATTGTGCTCTCTCCCTCATCTGTCTAGCCTGTAGCCTACTCTCCCTTAATGGCTGTACTTGTCAGTGGTCACATTAATTGTTCCCTCCGGGAACCTATCTAAGCTCTATAGCTGCTTTCTGGGAATTCTCATACTTTGCACACAGTTGGAATCTGCACTTTATTCACCTAATCTGTTATGGGACTATTTTCCTCTGTATTATGTAACTACGTGATGGCTTTTGCAATGTATTCTGTCTCTCCCCATCCTTCTATTCGTAATCCTGTTTAGTCTTTTTAATGATGTGTAACTGACAATGCATTCTAGCTGCTTCTGTTTTTCTCCACTGTCCATGTACTTGATGTTCCCCCACCCTCTGTTCGACGAGGATCCTTTGTAAATGAGCTTTTAGCTCAAAGATTGTAATTCCGATTTTACAATACATAAATAAAAATAAAAAAATTAAATCTTCCAGAATATCTTCACCATTGATTCACACAAATGGGTTTTAGCTAGAGGCACGAGGACCTAGCGGGAGCCAGAACTTTTCAGAGGGTTGGCGTTGTGGCAGGCTCTACATGGGCACCATCACAAGATGATGAACACACCCACCGGTATACAGCGGCACCAGTCCCCAGCCACCTCAGTACCTTTTTTACTGAGGAGGTGAGCAGCATAACCTAACAAAAAACTATGCAGATAGATAGATAGATAAATAAATGGATGGATATTTTATTTATAAAGTGTCCATTTCCGTAGACTCTGGGCACTGTACAGAACAGTTCAATAAGAAAATACATATAAACAGCAGCGCAACACAAACTTAAAATCCATCCATCCCATTAAAACTCAAGCAATCATTAAAAGCCAGCTTAAACAGATACGTTTTTAGTGCCTTCTTAAAGGCTTATACCGAAGGGCCTCCCTTAAATAATCAGGAAAGGAGTTCCACAGAGTGGGTGCAGCCACCGAAAATGCCCTATCCCCAGAATGCCGTAACCTCACTCTGGGAACTCCAAGGAGGCCTCCCCGAGCAGAACGAAGTGCCTGAGGTAGACAGTAGGGGACAAGAAGATCTTACAGATATACAGGTCCCTGTTTGTGTAGGGTTTTATAGGTCAGGATCCCTATCTTGAAGACAATCCTCCACCTGATTGGCAGCCAGTGCAGTCCGCAGATGACCAGGGTGATATGATCACTCCATCTCGCCCCAGTCAATAATCTTGTCACCGCACTCTGCATCAGCTTCAGCCTGAGGAGGTAGCCCCCAGATAATCCTAGGTACAGGGCATTAAAACAGTCCAACCTGGAAGTGACAAAAGCATGCACAAGTGTGGTCAGATCCTCAGGCAGTATCAGGGCTCAGATTTGTGCAATGTTCCGTAGATGATAAAATCCATTCCTGACGATGGCTGACACCTGAGAATCAAGTGTCAAACCATTGTCCAGGATCACAACCAAATCCTTCATCTGTCTAGAAGGAGTAAGGGAAATACCTCCCAACACAAGATCAGGTGGTAACCCCTCACAATGCCTTCTGCCCCGACGAACTGGATCCACAACAAGTACCTCTGTCTTGTCTGGGTTGAGCTTAAGCCAGTTTTGAGTCATCCAAGTCTGTATCTCATCTAGGCAGTTGTTAAATACAAAGTCCGATACCCGGGTATTGGGCGCACAGGACAGGTACAGCTGAGTATCATCTGCATAGCAGTGAAAACCCAGTCCGTACCACCTGATAATGTCCCCCAGTGGCAGCATGTACACCGTGAACAAGAAGGGTGACAAGACCAAACCCTGCATTACCCCACAGCACAGAGGCTTTGGGTTAGATGAGGCTAACCCCAGCATCACCCTGTGCACTCTGCCTGTCAGGTATGACCTGAATCAGTTGATGACATTATCAGAGAAGCCACACCAGAATCACAGGCGGTCAAGAAGCACCTCATGGTCCATGGTGTCAGACGCTGCAGAGAGGTCCAGGAGGACCAACATAGTCTGGTCTCTCCTGTCCCTCGCCAGCAGGAGATCATTAAGCACCCTCACCAGGATGGTCTCTGTACTATGCCCCACACAAAACCCAGTCTGGTAAGGCTTATAGGCAGAGGAAGAGGCAAGATGTCTCTCAAGCTGAAAGGAAAGACCACCACTTTTTCAATAATGTTCCCTAAAAATGGGAGGTTTGAAACCGGCCTGTAACTGCTGAGGCAATCCAGGTCCAGGGAAGGTTTTTCAAAAGGGGTCTAACCAAGGCCCCTTTGAAGGCCATTGGGAAGACCCCACTACTCAGGGAACTCCAGACAACCTCAGCAATCACGAGCCCCACCAGGTCCAAGCATCCAGCCAACAGTCGGGTTGGACCTGGGTCCAGTTCACATTAGGTTGGCTGCAGCTTCAAGATTATTTTCACCACCTCCTCCACCCCAACCAGCTCAGACTCACCCCAGACAGGAGGAGCGTTTTAGCATGCTCCAGGTTGGTCCATGCATCCCCTTCGAGAGATACTCGAGGAGACCTCATCCCTGTTAGAGGACACTTTGTCGACAAAGAATACTTAACCTAAGGGCATAAGATAGCCTTGCCGGTCTGTATTAGAAGGGTCACCAAATCCAGTAACACAGTGTCTTCATGGCCCAAATCAAGTATAAAGGCGTATAGACCAACACAACCATACTGGAGTGAGTCCAGTGGATGGTGCACAGGCATCTGAATCAACAGTGAAGATGTTCTTAGAAGATCAAGAATATGGTAAGAATGTAATTTTAATATCTTCCAAGACTCAATCTTCACCACTGATTCTCACTAATGGGTCACAGTACCAAGCTCAGAAAATGTCCCACAGACTAGGGAAGCTGGAGCTAAGGGCTCACTCAGGATAATAATCCATTGGGATTGTCCTGTCAAAGCTGGCATGCTGCCTGGCAAGGACATCCAAGGCATAGTGCCTACTTTTACCAAGCACTATATCCTGGATGTCCTTGCCAGACAGCAAACAGAGGAGAAAATAGCACAGGCAATACAAAATGGGGACAAGACATTTTTCAGGTATGTAAGCGAAAGGAGAAAGACCAATGGAGGGATCATAAGGCTAAGGAGGAAAGGGGGAGTGTTTGGAAGGGGATCAGGAAAAAAACAGACATCCTGAACAAATACTTTTTGTTCAGTGTTCACAGAAGAAGGGGAAGGCGAGAGTCCACAGATATGTGTCAGGGGTATCAAGGGTAGGGAGGTGGACACTAGTCCATTTACAGTGGAGAGAGTCCTAAAGGAACTAAAAAATGTGAAAGTGGACATGGCAATGGGGCCACACGGGATACATCCAGGGATACTGAGGGAGCTCAGAGAGGTGCTAGCTGCACCTCTGACAGTCCTGTTCAACCACTCACTGGAGACAGAAGTGGTACTGGAAGACTGGAGGAGGGCAGATGTAGTCCCACTTCACAAAAGTGGTAGCAAAAAGGACGCTGGCAATTACAGACCAGTCAGCTTGACTTCAGCGGTGGAGAAATTAATGGAATCACTACTGAAGGAAAGGACCGTGGAATACTTTGAATTCAGTGGCTTACAAGATCTGAAGCAGCATGGATTCACAAGGGGGAGGTCATGCCAAAGAAATCTGATCAGTTTCTTTGACTGGGTGACCAGAGAAGTGAATCAGGGTGGGCAGTGGATGTGACCTACCTAGATTTAAGTAAGGCCTTCGACACCGTTCCACATAGGAGACCCATAAATAAGTTAGGTAGCCAAGGAGTGGGTCCAAAGATGGTAAACTGGATACAAAATTGGTTGTAGGATAGGAGACAGAGGGTGGTGGTAAATGGAGTTCACTCTGAGGAAGGAAGTGTGACCAGTGTGGTGCCACAAGGATCAGTACTGGGACCAGTCCTCTTTAATGTCTTTATTAGTGACATTGCAGAGAGACTAAAAGGGAAGGTATGTCTTTTTGCTGATGACACTAAGATCTGCAATAAGGTTAACACTCTGGGGGGGGTGGAAAAAATGAAGAGGAATCTAAGAAAGCTTGAGAAGAGGTCAAGAGTGTGGCAACTAAATGTCATTGTGAAAAAGTGTAAAATCATGCCCTGGAGGTGCAGAAACACACGGGTGGAGTATAAAATTGGGGGAGTGGTACTGGCAACCACCAAATAGGAAAGAGACCTGGGGGTAATCATATCTGATGACCTAAAAGTGGCCAAACAATGTGAGGCAGTTGGGAAAGCCAGTGGGATGCTAGGGTGCATAGGGAGGGGTATCACCAGCAGAAAGAGGGAGGTGGTGATACTGCTGTATAAATCACTGTTAAGGCCTCACCTAGAGTACTGTGTCCAGTTCTGGAGACCACATCTCAGGAAGAACATAGGCAGGGCTGCAGTGGTCCAGAGAAGAGGAACTAAAGTACTGCAGGGTCTGTATCAAAAGTCTATGAAGAGAGACTTAAGGACCTCAATATGTATACCCTGGAGGAAAGGAGAGAGACAGGGGATACGACAGAGGCTTTCAAATACCTCAAGGGTATAAATAAGGTTCAAGAAGGAAGTCTTTTTCAGAGTAAAAGATGCCCAAGAAGAAAAGGTCATGCTATGAAGCTGGAGGGAGGTAGACTCATGGGAGATGTAAGGAAGTACATCTTCACCGAAAGAGTGGTGGATGCCTGGAACAGCCTCCCAGCGGAGGTGGTGGGGGTAAAATCTGTCATGGGATTTAAGAAGACATGGGATAGGCAAAAGGGAACCTTAGTGGTAAGGAAAGGGGGAGGTAAAGCCAGACATCAAGTAGGGTCTATGGTGTTACAGTAGGCAAGGAAAATGAGCAGACTAGGTGGGCCAAGCGGTCCTTATCTGCCATCAAACTCTATGTTTCTAGGAGATCTGCCTTGGGTAGCAGAGGCAGGACTGGGGCCAGAGCTTCAGATAGTGGCACTAAGGGCTTTCGGGGCCCGTGCCTTTGGCTGCATTTTTTGAGGCTGGGGAGGCTGTTTTTGTTATTTAGGGCTTCTCTGGCTTGTCACCAAAAGGACTGCTTATTGTGAAAAGACCCACGTCCCTTGCCCCTTTGGTGGTTAAAGAAACTGGCCTGGAGCTCTTCAGTGTCATTCTAGTTTAATCAGATGACTTAAGAGACTGCTCCACCAGCTGTCCAAACAGGTAAGTGCCAACAAAGGGGACATTCATCACCTGTTGCTGGAAATCCTGGGTGAAGCCATCAGTTTGCAGTCAGGAATGCCACCTCACGCGGATACCTGCAGTCAGAGTGAGATGCTGCATCCAAGGCATCAATAGAGACTTTGAGCTGCTGACTGATTTAGTACCTTGCTTAACAGTCAGGAGTATGCCCTGTTTAGCCTCTGAATCTGGCAGAGCATCTGCCAGAGACATTGGCTTGCTCCAGAGGGTATAGTATATTCGTATTTGAATAACAATTGAACCAGCTACTGGCTGAGTGAAATACACTTGCTTACATTCAGGAGCAGCACATTTCCAGTCTGCCTGCTTGGGGACAGCTACCACAGCAGCAGGTCTATGTCAAACCACATCAGACAAGGTCTTCAGGGGCACTGTGGAGCACCCAACATGGCGGCAGCCTTTCTCTGTACTCCTGACGTGGTTCCAAATAAAAGTTAAATTCTACACTTTTCTGAGACGCGATTTCCACCTATAGTAGCTTGGATCGTGCCCGACAAGCTGGGGAATTGAAAATGGGTCCAAAAAACAGACCATAAGCATGTTGCTCAGAATTTATATCTCACATCACCACAAAGTTTGAGAAGCACTGGGTCTGGGCCGTCTTCCTCAGCAGACCCCAAGGCAATCAAAGTTCTGAATCGTCAGATAATGGCACTACTGCAAAAAATTCAAGCAACTGGGGAGGACACAAATCGCCAACTTGCCGCAGTTGAAGCCACTTCCTGGAGCTGAACACAAAGGTGCAGGTTAATAACATGCACATTGGGGAACTTAAGGCAGAAGGTGAATGCCAGCGAGGAAGAAATGCAGCGTTCACACAGGATTTCAGTTTCCTAAAGGCAAAGGTAGAGGCCTTAGAAAATGCACAGAGACAACCTAACATGCGAATTGTAGAACTTCCTCCTAGATTTGCCAGCAGTACAGAAATTGTAGCAGCAGTAACCAGATTGATTTTTTACCAACCTGACCCTACTGCCTAGTGCAGCAGGAATTACTGTGATAAAGGCCTTTGCTATTTCATGCAGTCAAGAGCGAGAGGTACAGGAAATGCAAGACCGCTTACGGCTATAGTGACTCTTTCTAGTCCTGAAGCGAGGATCCCACTACTGCAAGCTGCAAGACAGAGAGGGGACATAGAGTGGGAAGGCAGCAAGACTGCATTTTTTCCGGACATACCATCGCAGACACAAACTTGGAAAAAGGCGCTGCAACTTACAAAAAAGTCTCTACTGGAGAATGGGATAGCGGCCCAGCTTCTATTTCCAGAGCGACTCCAGATTCGTCATGATGGCAAGACACACATATTGTCGGATCCTGAGGCAGTGAGTACTTTTGCCTCCAAGTTTATAGCAGCCCAAGAGGTTTCTACAGTACCGGAGGGAGACTCTGATCTGGATGCTGATACCAATGACTGATGTACAAGTGGCTTCCTGGTGGACCAAATTCGTTATCCCTGCTGGAGTACCTTTAAGGAACTGTTGGACTTGCTAAATTAGCTCACTGAGGGACTACAGTTTTTCCAGTTTCTCGTTCTTGTTTTTTTTATCTGGCCATGTTGGTTAAACCACTTAAATGTTTCTCTGGTATGTTTCCACACAGTATCCTGCCTATAGAGGGATCAATTACATATGAGGGCAAAGCACCCCACTCAATTTGTGAACGTTGATGATTATATCCTGGTAAATATCCTGTCTCCTTGCCAATCAGCTGGTATGATTTTAGAGGCAAGGGTGTAATGCAACTTAGTTGAGTCCAGGACTTCTGATGTAAAGCCATCTTTTTTCTGGTTTCTCTGCACGTTTTTTTCAGCTCTCCATTTATATCACTATATCCTACAGGGGGCAGAAATAATGGCAGATTTCCTTCGAGGTACAGAGCAAGTGAGAGTGTTCTCTCCTACACTATTATCTATCTGTATTTTGCATCCTTTAGAATTTTCTGGCTGCTCTGTTGTGGTTAATGGGTAATTTTCTATGCTCATTATGTTTTTTCTGATGCTTGTACGTTGCCACACTGAAATGTATGCCAACCCAGTTACATATAATCTTATGTAACTATGGTGTTTACTGTACTTCATAAAATCTTTAAATAAGTTTAAAACAAAAAAGACAAGGTCTCCATGGCAGGTTGTACAGGAGGAATTAAACTAACCATAATATCAGGCACATTTAGGAACCTAGCCTGGTCAATGGCTGCTGGTTTGAAATCTAACGCCAAATGCATATTTCTGAGCAGAGCCTAGAAAGAAAGGTCTTCCTGAGGAACATACACAGCTAACTGCATCTGAGACCTCTGGATCATAGAAGGAGTTATTATCTCTACCTTCAGAAATGATAACGTGTTCCATTAAATGTTCAACTAGAAACGCTGGCAGGCTACCGGGGAGATCTAGAGTTGCTGCTGTTCTTTAATTGTTTTGTTATGGAATAAAACTATTTTTATCAGTACCTATTGTTTAACGTCTAGTGTTCAGTGCCGTGAGGCCTGACTTTTTTTCATTTTATGTTTGTCTGATACATCAGAGGCACCAGTTTTTGTTTTATGTTGCCGTCTCTTACACTGTCACACACTACAGGTTTCCCAGCACTGTGATGAAACTGATGCTAGAAAGTGAGGGACTGATAGCATTGTAATCTGAATATCCTGGTTTATTAGCAGACCAGGTACAGTGTGGGCAGGTACAGTACTGGTTTTCTCAAACTATGTTGTATTCAGTACTGGTTAAAGTTGAGGGACCGACAGCACTGGAGACTGCAGCACTTTCTTTTATCTACTTGGCAGGGTAGAGAGCGTAGAGCAATAACTTCAGTGTGATTCTGTACACTAGCCAACACAAGACAGGTATGAGGATAAATGGACATGCCCAAGGCAATTTGCTCTATTTCCTAGACTAGTAAATTAAGTTAAATTGATCTCTGAAGTAGGAGTTTTTGTCACAAGAATTCTGAGCCCAGTAAAATACAAGTACTACACTGCCAGCATTTTTCTTGTTACAGTGACCTGCATGGTTCTCAAAAAAGGCAAAACTGATTTCAGATGATTGTTTGAAATACAAAATGTTACACGTTAGGGATGAGGTATATAACTCCCAGGGGATCGGGATGAGTGGAACCACTGGACACTAGGGAAACTTGTTACACTACGTTGGGCAGGTGATCTGATGGCGGGAGGGATCACTGGATACCAGGGAACACTCTACAGATAACATCAGCATAGGTGCGGGTGGGGGAGGGACAGCTAGACACCCAGGGAAAGATAATGTAATTTGACTAATGCCTCTTTTTTTTTTTTAACTGTCAAATTACTGTACCTTAGATTCAGCATTTAGTATGCATACAAGTAAGCATGCAACAGTGGCAAAGTGCTGTACCGAACCAGACCGCACTTCCAAACTGGGTCAATTTGGCAATTTGGGTCAAGCCATGAAAGGCTCAGTTCTCCTGGTCCGTACCGAGTGAACCTGGTCTGAGTAGGTTCGGATGTGCAGCAGAGCCAGTTTGCCCATCCCTATTACATATATTTATTACAGTGATCTGCCCAATAGTCATCATAATGTTAAGAATGCTGCCCCCTCCCATACAAGATATATGCACTGCAATCATAAAAACCAGCCTCATTGGCACGAGCCAACTCTTTTTCTTGCTTTATGGGTGAGTGAGATGGTTCAGTGTGTGTCTTTGTGATGGTATCGGATCAAAACTGTCTCCACTTTGGTAAAAGACGGTCTTATAATAACAGGATTGAAGTTCCAGACGTATTTTCGCTTTCACTTCCATTGAGTACCATAATGTTTTTTCCTTTGTTTTTGCTCAGTTCCTTCATGCAGAGGCCGTTTACCTTATTTATGGTCTCTCTTGTTTTTCCTCACTGTTCCTCTACCCATACCTGGCAATCCTCCCCTACTACGCAGTTTCTGAGGCCGTCTTCCATTTCTTTAAAAATCAGCCCTCCTAAAGGCCAGGACCCTCATCCTTAAATGATTGGCCTCTGCTCCCATCTTATGCTGAACTACTGAATGGTGATTGCTGGTACTTAGAGAACTGCCCACTATGATGTTTGCAATCCTGTCCCTGTTTGTAACCACTAGGTCCAATGCGGCCCCATCCCTAGTGGGTTTGCTGACCACCTGCTTGAGAAATGCCCCTGTAGAGAGTCAAGGATGGCCCTGCTCCTTGTCAAAACTGCAGCTGGAAAGTTCCAATCCACATCTGCCAGATCAAACTCCCCAACTAGCACAGCAGCTCCCAGTTTTTGGCTATCATGATGACATTTTCTCCAAGTGCTTATCCAACTCCTCTGTGCTGGAGGCCTGCATGCAACCCCTGTATGGACAGTGGCCCCAGCGCTTGTCTCCAGGATGACTCACAGCACCTCCAGACCCTTTCTTTTCCTCTGGGTGTCCCTGTATTTCCACAGCCTTGATTTCCTCTTTCCTATACACAACCACCCCTCCTCCACTTCCTATCTCTCCTGAACAGAGAGTAGCCTGGTATGGCCATGTCACTTCCTGTTCAGAGAGAAATCCTCACTATAATGATTCTCCCCAATTTTGACTATGGAGATATTGTTTACAGTGCTGCTGCAAAGTCCACTTTAGCTAGACTGGACCCCATCTTTCATTCCTTCTGTCGATTTGGCCTTGACAAATCTCTGTGTACTCACCACTGTTCTTTGTATACCTCTCTCTCTCACTTCCCTCTCTTGATACCAGGTGCCTTTCCCACTGTGCCTCTTCATCTTCTGTTTAGAACAGCATTATGTGTTAGAGGCCTGCCCTTCTGGTCATACGCTATTCGTCCTCTGCCCTCCATGCCCTCTGCCCTTCCCCCCCTTGAAATTTTCAACCTATCAGAACTGCAGAGCACTGGGCATTGCCTGTGGTGGGCCGGGTGGGGGTGCAACGATGGTGGACGAATGAGCTGGGCTCTCGCATTGGGGTTGTTAGGTCCAGAAGATGCCCTGGGCAAATGGATTCTGGAACATGGTCCACCATGCCTGGTCTCCATACCAAAGGGCACCACCATTAGTGATGGGCAAGTAGCTCAGATGGCCCTGGAGACCCGTCCAACTCAAGCAGTGTTATGTAATGCCAGATCGATTAAGAACAAGACTGAAATTATTGCAGATCTTGTTGGGTCAGCTGATCTGGCCTGCATCACCGAGATCTGGCTGAATGAAAATGCTGGCCTCATATTGGAGGCTGCTATTCCTGCCAGGTACTCGGTGATACACCGCTTGAGACTGGACCATGGGGGGGAGGGGGTTGCGTCTGTTTCAAGACTGAATTGGGCCTCACGAGTGTGCCAGTTGAGGAGGCCGGGTCATTTGAGTGTACTGTAGTAGCAGGTGTAGGTTGTAGGATAGTCTTCATCTACCGTCCACCAGGGGATCAGAAGTGATTCCTGCAGGAAGTAATGGACTTTGTGGTCGACATGGCATTTGAGTCACCCAGGCTGATGGTCCTGGGTGACTTCAACACCTGGGTCGATGTTGAACTCTCACAATTTGGACAACATTTCCGCCAGTTGATGACATCTCTGGGCCTTACATAGATTGTTTCCTCTGCTACCAATAAACACGGTTACTCTCTTGACCTGGTCTTCCTCCTGGGGATCAAAGCCTCTGATTTGGGAGTGGAACCTGTTGGATTGTCTGATCACTACACAGTGGGACACCCCTCCTGAAGAAAGCTTCTCTGGACCCAAACTGCCTTGCCAACTACAGACCTATCTCTAACATTTCCTTTTTTGGGAAGGTGATTGGGAAAGTAGTTGCCATACAGTTGGAGAACCATTTGACCATCCACAGCATTTATGAACCTCTCCAATCTGGTTTTCATAAGAGGCACAGTACCGAGACTGCACTGGTTCGGGTGCTCAATGATTTCCTGATGGTGAGAGATCGAAAAAGCTGCTCCACCTTAGTACTTCTAGATCTCTCTTCAGTGTTTGACACCGTGGACCATGGGGTGCTGCTTGAGCACCTGAAGTTCATCTGTGGCCTGTCTGGTACAGTTTTCAGGTGGTTTAAGCCCTTCCACACTGGCAGAACTCAGAGGGTGGTGTCAGGGATTTATTCCTCCAAAGCTCTCTCTCTCTGTCATGTGAGGTCCCTCAGGGCTCAGTGCTGTCCCCCATGTTTTTCACAGTGTACATGCTGCCCCTCGGAGACAATAAAAGATGGTATGGGCTGAGGTTTCACTGCTATACTGATGATACCCAGCTCTACCTGTCTTTTGCCCCTGACCAGGAAAGTGCACTCTCGGTATTTAATAACTGCCTTGCTGAAATCCAGGATTGGATGAATTCCAGCTGGTTGAAGTTGAACTTGGGTAAGACGGAGGTGATGGTTGTGGGTCAAAGTAGCCGAATAGGGGAGTTGGGGGCTGGTCAGCCCATGGGGTTTTTCTTGGGGGGCTCCCAGCTTCTTGCCTCCGAATGGATGCGGGACCTGGGGGTGGTACTTGACAATGAGCTGACACTTCACCCTCAGGTGTCGGCGGTCATCCAGTCACCCTTTTACCATCTGAGGAACATCACGCTAGGGTGAAGCACCTTGTTCCGTCCGGTGATCTTCCCACACTGGTCCATGCCTTTGTGACCTCATGCCTTGATTATTGCAGCTCCCTTTACCTAGGGCTACCAGGGGTTGATATCCGCCACCTACAGCTGGTGCAGAACGCAGCAGCACAGTTGTTGACAGGGACTTTATGGTCATGTCATATCACACTGGTGCTGCACGAACTGCACTGGCTGCCGATTCAGTGGTGGATCACCTTTAAAGTTAGACTTCTGACTTATAAAGCCCTACAGGGACTGGGCCCAGACTACCTGAAAGAGCTTCTCTCCCCCTACCACCCCGAGAGATTACTCCACTCGGCTGACGAGGGGTTGCTAGAGATTCCAAGGGTGTCTTTAAAATCTTCAGGGGCTCGGGCAATCATGTATGTGGCCCCAACCCTTTGGAATTCTCTACACTGTCAGCTACAGGAGTGTCCGACCATGGGGAGTTTTAAGCAGGCACTAAAAACATTTCTATGGTGCCAGGCATTTGCTGCCTAATTTGTTGGATTTTATTATTTATTTGTTTTATAGTGTTTTTATATTTTATTCTGTCTTATTCATGTTTTTATGTAAAGCAACTTGATGTTTTGAAAGGCACTAAATAAAGTTTATTATTTATTTATCTCTGAATTTTATTTTGGCTCCCTCCCCTCATATCTTGCTTCTCTCCTGTCTCTTCTCTTTTCTACAGCTTACTCCCTTTGCAATGTTTGCTTTCGCTCTCTTGCACTCCCACAAATGAAATGTATTGCAGGCCAAGCTGCCTTCTTCTTCTGCTTCCCAAAAAATATGGGTCTCTCTCCCCCATTCCATTCACTCTGCTCCTTCCCTTTCCATTTTGAAATCTTTCCTCCATGGCTTCTCTATCCACTCCTGCCATTGTTACTGATACTGGGGAGGATTTCTGTCACCTGCCTTCCACAATACACTGACACTAGCTTAGCCCCTCTTCCCAAGTTCATCTATCACTACTCCATGCTCTTCATATTATTGTTTTGTTGCCCACTGTGTAATGTTCTTTTGTCTGTTTTTGAATTTTTCTGTATCGTAATTAACTGTAAGGCAATTTTATTCTTGAAGCGTTTTCTGTAATTAGTATATTTTGTTATTCCTATTTCTATATTATTGCATTATTTTTCTACATTTTACTTTGGATCTGTTCTCTTCTCTTCCCCCTCCCCACGATGCACTTGGAAATGAGCTGATACCATCTAAGTATGACGTTACTAGTAAAACTTTTGAACTAAATAAATACATAACTAGAATGCCCCAGTTGTGAGTGTTACTGCACCAGGACTCAGTTATGGCCACCAGATCCAGGCTACACTCCTCCATGATGGCCTCCAGGTCTGGAATTTTATTTCCCAGCTCCCTGCGTTGGCACACATGGCTTTCCATACCTTGCTCCCTCCCTGCCTGCAAAACCTCTTCCCACCCTACCGCATGTGCTGCTCCCTGAAGCTCCCCATGACCCCCCCCTTCCCTCGTTATCCTCGCTGCTTCTTGTCTCTTTTACTCCTCTCTTCTTGCATTCTTGATTTATGGCCCCCTTGTTCTCTGCCTTGCCTGCACCCCTTTCTTCTTGTGCCCCTGACCTGGGAGAGCGTCCTCCCCTCGGGCCCTCCCTCCTTATTGCTTTGTCATGAGGGGGGCAGTTTTTGCCTCTATTGGTAACACAGCCTCCCCCTCCCCCTCAGCTAGTTTACATGCTTATACCTGGACTGTGGACGACTGCAACCTGCTCCTCCACATCTCCTATCTGGCTAGTGGTGTGAGGCTGTGGCTCCACACCCAACTACTCCTTTATACCACCTGGTGTGCCCTGTTTTTTCTATCCAGAGGCTGGAAGTCGGGTTTTATTTTGTTGTTTATGTAGATTCCTACATTCTTTCCCTAGCCCTTTGGACTAGGGAACCTCTTAGCCCACTCTTTCTTTTTATACCCCTTTGTTACTCTCCTGGTAAACAGAACTAAGGTGCATGAAGGGGCCAGCAACAGTTATTGGCTGGTGTGTGGCAGCACATGGGGGTGTGCAGATGCCATGCTTAGCAGTCATGGCAGACTCCCTCCTAGCAAAAAAAATGTTACAGAAAGGGAAATTGTAATAAATGAGACCAAGAGAATTAGCAGTGTCCCTTAAAACAGAAAACCAATATAAGGGAAAATTTACAAAATAATGGCTTCAAATATAAAACAAATGTTTATGTAAATACTGTAAAATGCTATAAGTTAATGTGAATTATTCATTGCAGGCACAAGTACTGACTAATACTTTAGTTAGTTATTAAAAAAATGAAAATTACATACTTACCACAATTGTTGACCTACCAGAACATCTTCACCATTGATTGCCACTTATGGGTCTGGGGCCTGAGGCACTAGGATTCCAGGGGGAGCACATTTTTTGAAGGGAGGAAGCCGATGTTGGTTATTGAACATGGCGATTGTGCACCTGCATGTGCTGTTGCAGGCCAGCAAATAACCACTGTCGGCTTCCTTACACACCTTACTTCTGTTTGTAAGGAGAGAAACAAAGTAGAGGAAAAAAGGAGAAGGCTCGAGACTTTCTAGCACAAATGGATAGGGGAAGGATACAGGAAACCAAAATAAGCAAAACATAAAATGGCTACTAACCTAGAGATAAAGAACAAGGCACCCTAGGTGCACAAGAGGTAGCTGGGTCTAGAACTAGAGCCTCACACCACTAGCCAGAAAGGAGATGGATAGTGGTGTTAGAAAGAAGGAGCAGCAGCTCTGAGCAAGTGACCCTGGCATCTGCATGCAGGGGATTTCCCAAACTGTGACCCCCTTGTAAATGAGATGGCACAATGTGTAAAAAAAGGAATGAGACACATAGACTCCTGGAAAAAAGGCCAACTCTATGCTACCAGACAGAGAACTGGCTGAACTTGTAGTTAACCTTGTGCAACTTTCCCACCTCAAGGGAGAAGAAAGGGGGAACCTAGGTACATATGGAGTTGCGGGACTGGACAGTCCAATGGAGTCGAGACGCGTTCATCTCCCCAGGCACCCCTAAGGGTAGTGGGCTAAAGCCCCGTTACACAAAGGAAGAAAAAGTACATACCAACTATAACAGTATGACATAGTCGGAAGACAAAACTCGATCAAGAAATGACCTGCTTCTCCTGCAACCACAGGAATGCACCATGTATAACAGCTAGAGTAGTAAATCCAGTCCAAATGGGCGCACAGCATCTCCCATGTGCAGTGTAACTGCCAGGGAGCATTAGATTGGATAGTGTGCAGGACACATGCTGCATTGAGTAACTAATGGGATATACCCCGGGCAGGGAGAGGGACATGGAAGAAAAGGGAGGAAGGAGCCACTTTCCACAAAAGCCCTTTTTAAATAGAATTTTTTTGGTCCCCCAAGTTTTATTTATTTATTTATTGATGCGTGTGAGTATTCTGTATGAATGCCCAACTCACTTTAATATATTTTATAACAACCCCCCCCCCAGGGAGTGCAGCTGGGAAGATACTTAAGAGTCAGTGGTGCTGCCAGCATTAGAAGGGTGAGCCTACCAAGAAGCCCAAGCTCTGCCAAAGTGGGGAAGTGGGGAATGGTGGGCGGGGTGTAATAATTGGTGGTGAAGATATTCTGAAAGATTAACAATTATGGTAAGTATGCAAATTTCATATCTTCCAGTAATCAGTCTTCACCACTGATTCCCATTTTTGAGTCCAAGTACCAAACTGTCCCATTTATCTAAAGGAGAATCTGGTTCACCCTGAGGTTAAAGAGATACCATCAGCCCTCTGCATGGGGGAGAAAACCTGAGGGCAGGGGCTCCTTAACTCCATAATGTTCTGGCGAGATCCGAGATGTTTCAGGGCCAGGTCTGTGGCACAGGAGCAGGCAAGTGCCCTCGACAGCTGCCGCCTGACCCTGAGGAAAAAGAAATGAGCCCCCTAGCAATGCGAGTTTTGCACATTGTGCTGGGCCAAAGATGCCAGTCAGGAAAGGTGAAAACATGGCACTCACCTGAGGCTGACTGCAGTTCCTGCTAGCCTGGACAGCACCTCACTGGCATCATACCATGCCCTTGGTTGGTGCCAAGTTACCTCTAGGCCTGAAGCAGAAAGGCCAATGGCCTGCCTGACTAACTCGCTTAGAGGCATGGCAGCTAAGAGCTGATCTAGCTGCAACCACAGGTGATGACTGGAGGACACCTGATCTGTCTGGTGTGCAGTTATGCACATAAGAATGCATAGTGAGGTAACCACCTTCCTACCAAAGCCATCCATCTGAGCTGAATCTGTGTCTGGAGGTCGATCACATGTGAGGCATCCATTGGGGTCTGCAGTACTTCCAGCCTTGAAGGAGGAGGAAGAAGAGGTCCCTGGGGGCTGGTTGTCAAGAGAAGGAACACCTCCACACTGGCCTCAAAGCTTCCTCAGAGGCTCCAGTCCATACAGGGATGACAGCTGTGCCATCTATGGGAACCCCAAGGATTTCCAACAGCAGGGAGGCTGGAATAAGAACCTATGTCAAGTGCCTGAAGCAGCTCCACCAAGAATTGCTAGTACAAGCTGGGTCACTGGTGCAGCAGTAATGCTATTGCTTGTAATGCCGATGACCTGAGTTCAGGAGTGATCCCAGGGTTATTTGAGGGCTGGCCAGGGGAGTATGCTGAGTGTCAACTGGACTGCTTGCCTTCTCCAGGGAGGAAGGATATCTGGCACCCCACAATACACCATCCCCTAGCCGCAGCTGGGGGTAAGTAAGACTGGGACCAGCACTGAGGCTGGACTGGGAGAGGTAGCAGTTGTCTACATGTTGGGGGCAGGTGCACACCAGTCAGTGCACTGAGGTCACTGCATACAAGCCTCCATGGGGGGGGCATGGGGGGAACTACAGACTGCAGAAAACCCCCTTGGATGATTAGCAGTAAGCTGAGGGCAGGTGCGCACCCAGCTATGTGCTTAGGTCACTGCAGGAACGCCTCCATCAAAGGAGGGGGGCATAGGGGAAACAACAGACTGCAGAAAAAAACCCTTGGATGATGAGCAGGATGAAAGTCCAGGATCCTTGTGGGGACCTAGCAGATCGATGTGAGGTATATCCCCTAGAAACAGAGTTGTTAAAAAAAATATTTGTGGTATAGAGGGTACTCATCAGCCAAGGACAGGTAGGAAAATCATTCATTGACCTCTGAGGAGGAAGACAATAGGGATTAAGCACTGACCCCAGAGGCTGTTGGTTCCAGGGAGAAAAGCCAGAACTCAGCCCTGTCAGAGTCCCTGTGGAAGATATCTAGGGCATCAACAAACTGTCTGCATTGGTCTCATGTTAGTGGCCCCTCAGGGTCTATGAAAATGGGCAACCTCTCTAAAAAGGGGTAAGGCCCTGCAGGGGAAGAGACTCAGGGTCTGGGCCTCTACCTGGGTTGCAAGGCTGCAAAAGGGTACCTCACTCAAAGGAAGGACCTGACACAGTCACCCAAAAAGGGTTTTTGCATATAAGAGGAGTGACCCAATCAGTGCCCATGGGGGAAAGCCCCCAGGTAAGGAGAGAAAAGGCATACAGTCCCCATAGGGTAGCTCTGGTCTTCACCGGTGGCACTGTTGTTCAGTGGTTCTGGGGAGAACACTGCCTGTAGGCCACCATCAGACTGTGAGACAGCGCCACCACTAGTGCTAGGCTCTACGTTGACAACATCCTCAGAGACGGGTTCACTGCTGTTGCTGCGGCCAGCAACTCCCTTGGTACTGGGCTTGGCATTGAACCCAGAGTCATCCTGAGGGCTGCAAATGGCACCGGGGCCAAGGACAACCCTGGGGACAACATTGTCACTGGCGTCAGACATGCTGCTACGCTCAGGACTGACAAGATGGCTACTGATGCATCCATCGCTTAAGCCAGTGTTGTCCTTCCCTGTGCCAGTTGTGGGGCCCAGAGTCATCTCTGACACAATCTGACTTGTCACACAGCATGGGCAACACCAGATGATGACACGGAGATGTCCATTCATGCAGACTGAGTGTATAGCTTGGGCCTCACTACTGGGGACATTTGCTGCCCAGGGCAGACAAAATGTGGAGGGTTCACAGCCAACCAACCAGAAGGAGCCAGCTGTTCACTAAGCCCACCCACTAGGGTCGGTGAGGTCGATGAGAACCCTGTGCTTCCTTGGCCGCATGTGTGCAGCATCTACCTCTAAAGGTGGGGCTTGGATGACCCCACCTCATCATGTAGATCTCTAGGGTATGGTGGTCCACAGAGAAGAAAGCATCACACACATATGGCTGGTTACCCCTTATCACTCACTTTCCCATGTTATGTCTACGACAATGCATCTGGCTGCACTCCTCCTTTATAGCTCTCCGCCCCCCTCTACTCTTCCTCTCTCTTGTCCTCTATCCTCTCTGCACCTCATCTGCTATCTCCTTGTAACCTAGCCTCCAAAACTTGTTTTGTTTCTCAGATGCTTTGTAACTCTGTTTAGCTTACACTTTTGTAACCTTGTCCAATGTACTGAATGTGTAATCTGACTTACATGTCTTGGCCCAGATATTCAAAAGAGTTGCGCCATGCGCAACCCACTGATGCGCCCCGGCACGATATTCAAACGGGAAAAGTGCGCGGCACAAATCCCAATGTGCCGGAGCGCATCAGTAATGTATGCAGGCGCAGGTAGGGGAGGCGTGCCCAAGCATACCCTGCACAGCCCGATATTCAGCCCAGGATGTGCAGAGCCATGCATGTGCAACCCCTACCTGCGCCAGCACAAAGCTGATCCAAAATAAAAAAGGAACAACGGATGGCCACCTTGCAGGGCGCAACACGACAGCTATCACCTGTGGGTGGCCACCCGAGCTCTGGCTGCACCTCCGTGGTGGTGCCCCCCCATACCTGATTATGGGCATCAGTAAAAAGGATTTATCCAAACTCCCTGGTGGTCCAGTGGCCTGCCCGCCCGATCGAGGGCTAAGTAAATAAATAATATCCCCAATATCCCTGGTGGTCCAGTGGACCACTGTCTGCCCTATTGCGGGCATTTGTAATAAAAAAAAATAAAAATTTGTCCAATATCCCTGGTGGTTCAGCGGTACCCCCCTCCCACCCGCCCACTGGAGCCCCACGGCCCTGCTCCCCGGTCAGCCGGGCGACGGTAGCATCACCTCGCCGCCGCCCGCTGTCTGCTGAATGACACCATCGGTAGGGCTGTACACCCACTGGTCCACAGCGGATCCATTCACATATCAGGAATGTGTAGTACGGTATGGACTGCACGCCCATTGGTTCACACTGTGGACCAACGGGCGTACTGCCCTACCGACGGTGTCAGTCAGCGGGCGGCGGGGCAGCAAGCAGGTGGGGGTTCACATATCTGGAATGTGTAGTACGGCATGGGCTGCATGCCCATTGGCTCACGCTGTGGACCACTGGGCATACAGCCCTACTGACAGTGTCAGTCAGTGGGCAGCAGGGCAGGAGGTGGTAGGTGCTACCACCCGCCGCTGACCGAGGGCGGGGGGCCTCAGTGGGTGGGTGGGGAGGGCGTGCATCGCTTAGACCACCAGGGATATTGGACATATTTTTTTTTTTTTATTACAAATGCCCGCAATCGGGCACAGAGGTCCACTGGACCGCCAGGGATATTGGGGATATTATTTATTTACTTAGCTCACGATCAGGTGGGCAGGTCCACTGGACCACCAGGGATGTTGGGGATATTATTTATTTACTTAGCCCGTGATCGGGCAGGCAGGTCCACTGGACCACCAGGGATTTCTGCTTTCCCTTTTTTTACTGCAGCCTGCGATCGGGCTGTGGAGCACACTACCGGCTGCAGGGGGCGTTGGTCCCCAACGGCTGCTGCCTAGCAGGGCGCCAGGCACAAGTCACTGGGGATCAGCGCACCTGCATGCAAATGGGGCCATAATGACATGCAAATGGCCCTATTTGCGCCTTGCAATACATTATGGCCCTATTTGCATGTGAACTTTTGATTATCACAGTTGCTGCGCATAGCGCAATGGAACTTGTGCTAGCGCATCCCCCTGCTCCACTCTGGCCACTTGCGCTGGTGCAGTGCCACTGCGCCATGCATACTGCCAGTGGCCAGGGTGTGATATTCAACGATGCTGTGCCATGGTGCAGCTCCTTTGAATATTGCCCAGTCCACACCCCTGCGCAGCTAAGTTGCGCTGCGCCAAAGCTTGTCCCACAGCCTGGCGCAGTTTGAATATCTGGGCCCTTCTCTTTTGAATTGTAACCTGATATGGAACCTTTGTAAAAGAGCCCTGGTTCAAAGGCATTGTAATCCTAGACCTAATAAATAAATAAAAAATAAATAAAAAATAAAACATGTATGTTGTGCTTCAGGCCATGTCAGGCCACACAGCACTGAAGCCAGTCTGTCGCAGCCATGTGCTTACCACAGGGGCACCTACACATAACTGGAGGCTGCCGTCTTCTGTTTCGCTTTTTAGCCCCTTTCTTCTCAGACTTCAACATTGTAGAAAAGGAAAAATAACAGAGGGAAGGCACTGCAAAGAAAATAAGGTGGTGATCACTTTAAATAATGACAACGGAACTCGCTCAGGTATTGTCATTTCCACAGCGTGCACTTGAAGATGGGAAAAACAGAACTGATATGCATGAGGCAGCCGGTAATGGTTATTGGCTATTGCACGACACCATCTACAGACACATAGGCAGAATGCACAGTAGCCAATGTCAGCTCCCTCCCACAAAAAAAGTTGCTCCTGCGGGATCCTAATGCCTCTGGGCCCAAACCCATAAGTGGGAAGCAATGATGAAGATTGATTCCTGAAAGATTGCGCTTTTTATGAGTCATTGTGCCAGACAAGCACTACAGCTCGCAACCATTTATTTCTTTTCTCCCTCCCTCCCTCCTGTCCCACTTTTCTCTCCCTCTCACTTTTCAGCTTTCTTCGTATTATGTTTCCTAAAGATTTTTGCACAGATCCTTGCTAGGAGTAAGCTGAGGGAAAAGATTAGTACCATTCTCTCAGGCTAATTCTGTCTGCTGTTGCTGTCATACTCTGCCTCTTCCTATCCTGCTGAATTTCCAAAGGATCAAGCAATGTAAGCAAAGGGAGAAGGAACAGGAAATGGCAGAGTATTGCCATATTATATCCATACAACTAATAGTTGCATTAAAAATCAAAGAAATAAATAAACAGAAAATTGTGAAAGGCACCATAAGTGAAACTGAAAATGTTCAACTATAGTACCAGACGATACAGTAATCTGGCACCGATAACCCCTGCCTGGTTTACTAGTACTGTTGCTTTAAATCAACACTTAACCAAAAGACAAAATTTGAACAATGTTACCAATTTTACTAGAAAAGCAAAGCTCTTATAAAAATATGGCAAACATATTTCAAAAATGTAGATGGCATGTAATAGATTCTTTTCTGATGTTATGCAAAGAACTCCTGCTGGCCTTCTGAAGCACCACAATTATACCTGTATATTGTAAGTATGACTGCTCTCACCAACTGTCTTGTACCACACTTATATTTATGTTACTTCTGTACTCTGTACCATTTGTAACCACCCCGGCGCATCTGGAATCGAGAGGTACTCTGCTCAGTATGCTTTCCTGGTAAAACTCTTAAATAAATAATATAAGTAAACTGTCTTCGAGAAAAGCACAATAACCATGTACATGAGATGGGGATCACTGAGAGCGAAACAATTTTTCCAAAGCATTTGCTATTTATCAGCACATGGACTAAATATCGAGCACATCTAAGAGATGCATTTTGTCTGGCGGTGCTGGATTCATCCAATGGGCACACAGACACAGTGGGTGCTGTTTTCTAAATTACATCAGAATGCAACACTCAGATGCTCTTTATGGCAGTATTAATTTGGAAACATGCTGCCAATTTGAGATGTGAGTGCTAGGCCAAATAAACGATGGTCTGGCAGCACTTAGACCTTGGCCCACTTATCTGCTTACTGAATATTATGTCTGGGCCCACTGGGGATGGAGTGGCTTGTTTGAGAACTGATCCAGTTATGTGGCCGATGAGGAGCTCTTGCAAATTCAGTCCACTGTCTTTAGGAAGAACACAACAGAGCGCAATTTTTGTAAATATGTATTTATTTTTTCCATTTATATGTTCATACTTAAGGAGAGCTTGACATATTGTACATTCTTTGGGTTAGAAGGCCATTACACAAAGCTAAGCAGTTCTGAAACCCAATGGACAAAACAGAAATATGTTTAGTACCATAAAAGATGATCTATTCCTATCAACATGGAATAACTGATTCTAAAACATAGGAAGAGAAAATGATTTAAAATAAAATTACTTTAAAAGCAGACAACTCTGACAGGTAAAAGTAGAACACCCCACCTACTTGAAATATACATGTAAGACTGAGAATTTCAATTCGTATTTAAATAACTGGTCTCACTCACTGTGAAATGTTGAAAGCTGACTGGCCTCAAAGCCAGAAATGCTTTATAATGTCAAAAACAGAGTTTACAATACATTTTGTTAAAACACTTCTTAAAGGTCATCTGTTCTGATTCTTTAATAGTAAATGAGTTAGTTCATGCCTGGGTTAGTCAACAGCATCAACTGTGTTTTTTATAGTCTAGTAATCGATGCTACAGGTTAACAGATTCCATTATCATGCTTTACTCTGAGTAGAATAACTTACTGTTTCATTCTGTACAGGTGAGCTCTCAATTCTGAGATCCTGGAGCTGTCAATATAAGTGTTTCATGATATTGTCACTTTACTGAAAATAATAATTATGTTATGTGTGTGCATTGTGTGGGTACCATATCTGATTGCTGTTAGCTTTGCTAAGGCTGTTGTTCCCTTTCCCAGCACCAGATGGCACTAAAAAGAAACTTTTAGTAAGGACTTGACCAATACAGTATTTTCATTCTGCATGAAAATCAATCAGATAGATTCCATGTTCTCACAAGCTGGTCTTGATGAAGACACCAGAGGTTATGTTAAAACATTTTTTTAACATAAAAAGTTTCAGGAACCTCTAAGCTTAAATGTGTATGTTAAAAGTATAAGCAGAGAAATATGAAAGCATAAGAAAGCATGACCATGTCCTTCCTAATCTGAAGACCAATTTTATAAAAATCCTCCTGCTCTTTCTCCTAACAACTGCATAGCTTGCCCATCCAGTTTATATTAGCTTCAGAAAAGAAACAGCAATGCACTGGAGAGGCATTTAAGCAGATGTGAGGTCATGATCCAAATAAACAACATATGACATGACCTTGATGCCATTAGATGCAATATTTTAGCATCCAGATGGTCTCCAGTCTTACTGTTCACCCTGAGAAGGACCTGGTCTAGATATGACTTAGTATATTTAGATTTATTTAGAAACACCAAATTCGTTTTTAAAGACTGGCTTTCCAAAAACATTTACCATACTGTAGTTCAGCTAAGTTAGATTAGTAATAGCATTGGCTACATCCAAATACAGTGCCAGTTACATCCACAGTGATGGAGGTTGCACACCACATAATAAAGGGGGATGCAATAACTCAGCAGAATATTAACAGTTTTAATCACAGTTTCCTCTGTATCTCTTATATCATGATTCCAGCACCTTACTCCCAATAAGGATGAATTGAAAAAGGGTGCAGTGGCTACTTATCTCACAGATCAGTCCAGTATATACTGATAAGCTGATATTCCTCTACATCAATGACCCAGGTTCAGGAATGACCTCAGGCTGTCGGGGTGTTGACGGGGGGTGTGGTGGAGCAGGATGGAGCCTAACAGCTCTCTTCTTCAGGGGGTGGGAAGTCACCCTTCTGCAGTCCCACCATCACCAGGTGGAGGTCCAGTGGTGGCACAGGTGTGTACAGGTGACTGGTAGGGTGGGGCATTCTGCAGTGCGTGGCATGCATGTGCCTCCACACATGCACGCTCACACCAGGGATGAGCGGCGGCATAAATATGGGGGAAAAACAGATAAAATAATAAAGGGAAAAAAAGGACATGACAGGGTGTGCATTGTGGTAGGATAACGGCATACCTCGGTGTGTTACGAGGCACGGGGGCATCGATAAGTGCCTTCACCCACCTGAGAAGTGCCATTGTGCTACCACAAAGCACATCCTGGAGTGTCTTATTGTGACTGTAAAATGGGTCCCATATTTGTTTTGAGGGGGTAAAAAAATGTACAAAAATAAAAAAAGGAAACATTTTTATGAATTAAAAAAAAAATGTTCATCCATCCGAGCAAAACAGTCCCAGCACATTCAAGAACTGACCTGACATCTCAGGTTCAAATATTATGGGCAGCAAAATGCCTTTAGCTTTAGTCAGCCCTTAAACCCTCTATTCTCTGCAGCCCACCACCATTAACCCCCTTTCCCCACACTGCTTTCTTCTTCTTTACAATATTCTCTCCCATTCCCACCTTGGAGCAAAGTGTTTCTTACAGGGTATATCTTCTCTGAAATTATTACAGGTGGTGCTTTACAGGTTTTACAGTTTTATCTAACATTAGGATAAGCTTTCAGGGTTACTGCATTTGTTGTTGACTGATTGTTTCTGCTCTTACCTCCTTGTTCTTTCGTCCGTGGTTCTTCTTTTAGGCAGGGAAGGGCCCAGCCACCCCCATCCCCAACCACCCCACGCTACCTCCTTTTATAGGGTACCACAGTTGTGACATTTCCTGTGGCAGAGCAGGAAGGGGCGGATCAGTGGGGCTCCCAAGGTGATCTCATTTACAGGGAGAATTAGTAATTTAACTTGTTATAACAAGTTAAACAAAGCACAATTAAACCATTACTTGCATTTTTTTCCTTCTAATTACTCTGACTAGGTTACAAACCCAGCAACTTATTTGGAATGGATTTCATTAACTGCAGGTACTGTGGAACAATTTTCAGAAGGACAGTCTTACAGGATTTAGGACACTGTCCTACATGCTGGGCCTTTGGAGATCTTAGGTCTCAGCTCCAGGCAGCATGGGCAGAGATTGCACGCCTCAAATTTCATATTGAAGAGGAAATACATTATAGGAACCACCCGCCATTTCCCCAGCATCCAACAGAAAAACCTCGACTGCAGAGGGTAGTTGGTCCAGGAGGTTGGCAGGTGGTTAGGAGGAGCAAATCAGGTGCCCCATCACTCTCTCTCTCCAACACATTACCTCCAAAACCATATAAACACTACAACAGGTATCTGCCTCTATCTCTGAAATCAAATAAAGAGGCAGAAGACACTGCAGAGCAGGACACTGCGCACAGGAGCTTGCACAACAATACTCACCCAAATCAGGAACCAAAACTAAACAAGCACAAAGGAAATCCAAAACTTCTGATCATAGGAGACTCCTAGATTCGGGAGTTGATACCCATCTCCAGCCAGGGGTGATGGTCAGATGTCTCCCAGGTACATCAGCATGGAGAGACACTGACCGCATTGCTAAAATTGTTCACAAAGCAGGAGAAAACATTGATGTCCTAGTACACATAGGGACTAATGATCTCGCCAGCTGGTCAGTTGTGGAGACCAAGGAACACCTGACTAGGCTGGGTGACAAACTATCATCTATTTCGTCCGGCATCTCCTTCTCTGAGATCCTGCCAGTCTGGGAGAAGGGAGCAGATGGACGGAAGGTCAGAGAAGGGGAGATAGGGAGCTAAACACGTGGCTCAAGGACTGGTGCCAGGAAAAAGGACACAGATTTGTAGGAACTGGCAACAGTTCTGGGAGAGCGAAAGTTCTTTAAATTTGATGGACTGCATCTGACTAAAGAGGGAGTCAGTGCATTGGGGCAGAAGTTTGACGCCTTTGCAGAATATTTAACTAGCAATGGGGAGAGGGGTGCAGCACCCCACGTCGAATGGGAAGAACACCCCTCCCCTCAGCTAGTGGTCAAACAGGAATTCAGCTGTTTGCTGCTCATTTGCAATCACCAGGTAAGAAAAAGGTTTGTCTCCCATACGATGCACAGGGTAATGCCAAACTTCACCCAACAACTAACACTTCAAAATCTGGCCAATGGAAAATCATGTACAATGCTCACAGCCTGGGAAATAAGATCCCAGACCTGCAGGCAATAATGTCAGAGGCTAAACTGGACATAGTAAGTACTAGTGAGACTGGTTTACCAGTAACCACACTTGGGAGACTTCAGTACCTGGCTATGTATTGTTCAGAAGAGACCGAGGTGCAAAAAGGGGGGGAGGAGTGGCCCTGTATGTTAATGAAAATATCAAAGCTACAGAAATTCAGAATACACATAAGGAGCCAGAAGAACTGTGGGTCACCCTGGAAACAGGAAATGGGACAGCCATAAGAACTGGGGTTGTCTACAGGCCCCCAGACCAGAGGGAGGACATAGACACATTACTGTTAGAAGATATACAAAACATGACAGCTAAAGGGGAGGTTCTGATAATGGGAGACTTCAACATGCCAGATACAGATTGGTCAATACCAGCAGGAACATCTGCCAGAACTAGACTCATAGTGGATTCCCTGCAGGGGGAGGGCCTCAAACAACTGGTACAGCAACCCACAAGAGACAGGGCTATCCTAGATCTAGTACTGACTAACAAAGAAGGGATCACAGATCTCCAGGTAGAAGGTCACCTGGGGGCCAGTGACCATCACATGGTATGGTTCAATTTGGCTACTACATCTAAATCATCCCATTCCAAGGCAAAAATATGGGACTTCAGAGGAGCTGACTTTGATAAGATGGCCAACAGAGTTAAGCTAGCCCTGGCAAAAGAAACACAGGTGAGGAGGTACAGGCAAAGTGGGCAAGCATTAAGGATACAATACTTGAAGCAACATCCCATTGTGTTAGACAGAAAACTAAGTGCAAAAGAAGACGGAAGCCACTTTGGTTCTCAAACACAGTAGCAGAAAAGGTCAGAGCCAAAAGGCTGGCCTTCAGAAAATATAAGGGAACACAGCGGATGAAGATAGGGAGGCATACCAAACTGCCCTAAGGGAAGCAGGTAAGGCAGTAAGGCAGGCAAAGTCCCAAACTGAGAAAACACTAGCACGAACAGTAAAGAAGGTGAAAGACTTTCTATAGATACATTAGTGAAAGGAGAAAGTCCAGAGGGGTATTGCTAAGCTTTAATGGAGAAAAGGGAGCATGTGGAGGAGGAGGACCCTGTAAAGGCATCTATCCTAAATAGATACTTTTGCTCAGTATTTACTGAAGAGAAGGTAGGCAGGGCCCACAGCTCAGCATCATGGACACAGGGGAGGGAGGTGAGCACTACTCCCTTCACAAAAGAAAGGTCCTACAAGAGCTTGCTAAGCTCAGGGTGGATAAGGCAATGGGACCTGATGGCATACATCCCAGGGTACTTAAGGAGCTAAAGGAGGAACTAGCAGAGCCATTAGCAGAATTGTTTAGTGAGTCTCTGAGCACAGGAGAGGTCCCAGAAGACTGGAGAAGGGTTCATGGATCCCACCCACAAGAGTGGTAGCAGGGAGGAGGCGGGGAACTACAGACCGGCTCAGTCTTACCTCAGTAGTGGGCAAGATTATGGAGGCACTTTAAGGAAAGGATAGTGCAACACCTGGAACTAGGGCACAGGATCCAAGACAGCATGGGTTTACAAAGGAAGGTCCTGTCAAACTAATCTCATAGATTTTTTGACTGGGTAACCAGAGTGGTGGACCAAGGGGAGCAGCTGATGTCGCTACCTTGACTTCAGCAAAGCTTTGACACTGTTCCACATAGAAGATTGATAAATAAGCTAGGTAGGCTGGGTGGGTCAGAAGTTGGTCAACTGGGTGGCAAACTGGTTGGACTGGCAGAAAACAGAGAGTGGTAGTAAATGGTATACAGTCAGAAGAGATGCAAGTCACAAGTGGGTACCTCAGGGATCAGTCCTGGGGCCAGTCCTATTCAACATCTTCATTAGTGACCTTGCAGATGGACTAGAGGGTAAGGCTTGTCTGTTTGCAGATGACACCAAGATCTGCAACAGAGTAGATGATCCAGATGGGGTGGGCAGAATGAGAAGAGATCTGGATAAACTAGCAGAATGGTCAGAAGAGTGGCAACTGGGATTTAATGCAAAGAAGTGCAAAATCATGCACATAGGGAAGAGAAACCCTGAAGCCACTTATAGGCTGGGAGGGGAGTTGCTAGCAGTCACAAAGGAAGAAAGAGACTTGGGCATCATCATCACTGATGACCTAAAATCATCCAAGCAGACCTCTAAAGCAGTAGGTAAGGCTAGGGGGGTGTTAGGGTGTATTAGTAGGGTATCACAAGTCGTAAGAGGGAGGTACAATCCCTCTGTACAAGACATTGGTTAGGGCCCCATCTGAAGTACTGCGTGCAGTATTGGAGGCCACACCTTCACAAGGACATTAACTCAAATTGAGGCAGTCCAGAGAAGGGCAACTAAAATGGTGCAGGGACTGCATCAGAAGACATATGAGACAGATTAACGGAGCTCAATATGTATACCCTTGAGCAAAGGAGGGAGAGAGGTGATATGATCGAGACATTTAAACACCTTAAGGGCATAAACAAGGTGAAAGAGTCTAACATGTTTAAATATAAGAAAATAGCAGGACAAGAGGACACAGCATGAGATTAGAGGGAGGCCGATTAAGGGGAAATGAGGAAATTCTTTTTCACAGAAAGGGTGGTAGATGCATGGAATGGCTTACCACAAGAAGTGGTGGCTATGAATACAGTGCAGGGCTTCAAACAGGCATGGGATAGGCATAAGGGAGCAATACAAATGACTATGAATAGATAGGTCACTGACAGAGCAAAGGCCGATAGCACATTTATAAGGTAGAAAAAGAAATGGGCAGACTGGATGGGCCTTGCGGTCCTTATCTGCCGACAACTTCTATGTTTCTATATGTTTCTATGTTTCTTTTCTGTCTTTCCTACATTCCAGGGCTAGAATGTTTACAATGGCTGGAGTATAAGAATTCAAATTTCTGATCAGCTGTGCTAGCAGAAGGTTCACCTCCACCCTCACACAACAGAAGGCCTCAGATGGAACCAGGGCTTTTTTTTTATCTGTAGCAGGTTAAACAGCAGAGATTTTCCAGGCAAGCAGGTGAGGACAGGAGGGGAATTTTTTGTGGTCAGCAAAGAAAGACCAGAAATTAAAATTGTAAGTACTGTAGTATTTCATTTTTTTATTTATGTGTGTGTGTGTGTAAGAAGAGAATTATTAGGACAAATAACTTCTAATTATTATTTTTTAAAATGTAAGGCAGTTTTATTTTTAGGCTCTAGTTGAAGGTTTTTTAGTGAGTAAAGATGACAGTCATGTTTGTGATGGCAATCAGGATGTATGGTTAGTACTGATTTTAGTGTAAAGAGGCTGCTGGATCTTTATCCAGTGCTGTTGTGCTGAGATAAGAGCACTCATAAAGATCACCCTCAGCCAATCAGGTTTCATCACTTTTAAAATATAATTTATAATCTTTTATTAACATACACGTAGAGCCTAATTATATACTAAGCAAGGTTTAACACTATTTAAAAGAAATATATTAATTATAATAGCAATAAGGCACTCCCAGGGGTTATGTTAAGGGTTAGTTAATCAGCCTCTAGGGGTGTAGTGTGGCACAAAGATACACCTCCTGCCACATTACACCCCTAGAGGGTTATTAACAGACCATTAACATAACCTCTGGCCATGCCTGATTGCTTAAATATAAAAACAGTTTAGTTTCAAAACCGCATTAAGACACTCGAGGAGATGTGTTACCTTTGCTAATTTAATGCTACAAGCAGGCTTTGCCTCAAACCTTATGATTCCCCTAGGGTTAGATTAACAGACTGTAACCCAACACACGCGTGTGCCTCAGTGCTTAATTCATGATCCCTATTCTACTACATAAAAGTCAAGGTAAGATCAACTTTTGAAATACTGTTGCCAGGCTTGGCATTCCAGTTCAATAAACATATAAGTGAAGTAGCAAGGGACAAAATAAAAGCTTTCAACATATAGAAGAAGGATAAAACAAGATCAAAAGGATCACATACAAATAAAAAACTGGCTCATAGGGAGGACAAAAGCACACACAGAACTGAGGATGCTGGAGGAAGTCAAAAATAATGACAAAACTTTCAACAAATAAATACAAGAAGAGGTGTACAAATGAGAACACAGAGAGGATCACAAAGGATGGGATAAACACTGAGGATAATACGGAAATGATCAACATATTAAATGATTATTTAAGCCCAGTGTTCTCAACATGAAGTATACAGCCTCATCCCCCCCAAAAAAAAAAAACAGATCCTAAAACTTCCCAAAAGCAAGAACAGAAGGTTAAAGATAGAGATTGTTACTAAGGAAAAGGCTCTGGAGGGTCTACAGACTCTGCAAAACAAAATTTGACTAAATATCCCAGGCCAGATAGGTCGCACTTGAGGGTACGGCGGAAAAACCAATCAGTAGCAGCCCCACTGATAAAATTTTTTTATTGAATAACTGGCATCTGGAGAATGTCAGAATGATAGTTTCTGAATATGAGGGGCCAGCTGGCTATGTCGCTTAGTGATGGGAGATCCTAGAGGGTGGGTTCTGCAGGGTTAGTGCCTTACTGTAGTGGACTTGAGTGCGGTGCCCTGCAGGGAACATGAGGACCCAGGACCCCTTGGGTACAATGGTAGGGTGGGGAGCTGTAAGCTCAGTGAAGCAGTTGTAACATTACTATTGTTAATTCACACAGTTATTTACAAGCAGGCTCATGCCCAAGACCCTTTTTACTTGCTTGTACAGTAAGTCATGCTTCAGACAAGAAGGATGGTAGAGTCCATGTAAGTGTGTTACCGTAACTCATGATGTACAGTATGATATGATTGCATTGCCCAAAAAAATTTGTGTTTACATGGAACTGCAGTCAATGAATCTTTCTAGTAAAAAGAACAGCAGGTGCTGAGTTATCATTCACACCGATGTCTCCCATTTACTGTCTCAGGGGATGTGTTTGAAAGACTGGTAGCTGTACTGTAATCTGTTTGCAAGGGGATTCCTGGAAATCCAAAACACCTATTTATATCCCTAGACACAGGAGTTAATCTGGGCCATGCCACCCCCCCCCCCCACCTCCCCATCAGGGCATGCAGGAACGTCTGGCAGGCCGAAAAAGGGGTTGCACATGAACAGATAATGGACTTGGTGAGACCATGGTGAAACCCTTGTTAGAAGAAAGGGATAATGGAAGTAATAATAAACAGCAATTTGAAATCATCATCTCACTGCGAGAAAGCACACAGAAAGGCAAACAGAATACTGGGGAGTATTAGACAGGGCTTCACCAGCCAAAACAAGGAGGGGACATAGAAGTATACAGGTCAATGGTTAGGCCACACCTGGAGTACCCGTACAGTTTTGGAACCCTCATATGAAAAAGGGATAAGGAGAGGCTGCAAAATATCCAATGGAAGGCAACAAAAGTGATTCATGGTCAACAGGGGAGGACAAATCCAGACAGGCTGGGGAGCCTAATCAAGTACACACTGGAGGACAGGAGGGGGAGGGGGACAAGCTAGAGACTTATAGATGTATACTCTGCAAGGGCGTAAGAAGGTAGACACCATGGATTTATTGAAGAATAAAGGGCAGATCACCACCAGGGGTCACAGCCTCTAACTAGAGGGAGGTGGTAATTACAAGGAAGACATAAGGAATTATTTCTTTACATAAAGGATTGTGGATAGGTGGAAAAAGCTGTCTAAAGACATAGACTGCTATTACAATCTCAAGGTTCAAAACCAAATGCAATAACTACCAGGGGCAATTAGAAACAAGCAGAAGTTTACAGGGAGCACTGGCTGCTTTGAAATGACTGAGTCAGCCTAGGTGAGTAAAGCAGGGCAGACTGGGTGGACTCGTCTATCTGTTCTTAACCATCTACAATATGTATCTACTGTATACATTATTCCTGAGCAAACAGGAGTTAGAAATATCAAAAAGTAAAAAAGGCAATTTGAATTACTTTGAGATGCAACATGTATGTTGATTGGGTAATGGGAAAAACAGGATTACAACACTTAGTGACAGAGGATGGGAATGTGCGTGATATTGTTTACTGAACTGCAACTAACACATCATTGTATCACCTCCTGACACCAAGGATGGAAGCAATTATTATCTAAGAGAAATATGGAAATGGAAAAGAAGTCTGCAGAGAAATAAAAAATATAGGAAGAGTTTCATTCCACGGGCTCTAAAGAAGATAGGAAAAGAGTTTTGCATCAACTGCTCTTTCATCTTCCTTTCCATTCCAGTTAAGTGTTCTGATATGCTTTTACCAATTTTTAATAACTAAATAACCTAGCTTTGGGGTGCCTCTCAGCTCTACATAGAGGTCCAGTCTCATCAGCTACTGCTATTTTTTCCTACATTTCTAAGACATCCTATGACATTGATAGCATCATTCCAGGCTGTTCATATGAATGGCCTGGAATGGTGTTACTGATGTCATACAATGTTCAGGCAGTATGAAAAGAGAGCACAGTAACTGTTAAGGACAGAGGGATTCAGGGTAGTTACACAGACAACAAAATTAGATTTTAATTTAACAAAAAAGGTCAACAACATATCAGAACAGTGACAGACACTGAAAGTACAACTGGATGGCATCTAGAGATGTCAAAAAAGTTTCCTATCACCTTAAGGAATTTCACAGGTTAAACCTAATGTACCACAGCAAGTTTAAAATAAAGTTTACAAAAAAAAAATCCCTAATCTTAAAATAAGAAGAAACAATTACTCATCTTAGTAATGTTGTTTCTTCTTAAGTGATCCATTAGTAATATCCACAAGAAGCAATCATCTAATGGATTGAGTTGCTCGGTGATATAACTTATGCTAATTATGAATTTATAATTAGAATCAAATTCAAACTCTCCACTGTGGCCACCCTCTCCCTAATGTCAGATTTGTTTCTTAAGTCAGGGGAAGCTGTGACCACTAAAATTAGCCAAGTGGCTACCAAACATTTTTCAAATGATTTGATAAAAGTTTGAAAAACAGTAATCAATTAAAAACAGAATTCAAGAATGCATGGGACAGACATAAGGCAATTCTAGTGGGGGGTAGGAGGAAGTAGGCTGTTGGTTAGCTAGGATCTGCAGCTTATCTGTTAGGTAGGGAAATGGGCAGACTAGGTGGGCCAAGCGGTCCTTATTTGCCGTCAAATTCTATGTTTCTATGAACCATACTGGAGACTTTTAATTAGATCAGTTATTAAAGGAAAACTACATCCTCATGTCTTGTAAATGTTATTTATTTCCATGGCAACAGACAACTCTTTTTGTGTAGCTGTTTTGGATATATGTGATTGCTTTAGTTTGTTTCCATTTTCTGGTTGTTTAAATCTCTTTGTCCCTGAGAGCTGCATTAGCATATGAGAACATGATGTGTCAGCACCCTTTGAACTCTACAGTATGCCTATCTGCTTAATTGGAGTTCAACAAAACAAATCACAGGAAGGTGTGAAAATACAGGTTACTCACCTGTAACAGTAGTTCTAGGAATAGTATATGTTGCTCATCCACACTGTCTGGCAGGTTCCTTGCCGCTTTAAATCTTGCCGGAAGGTCTTCAAGCTGGCTCCTCCCACCTGGGTGGTAAAACTCTCAGCTCTGCCCCATGACGCCAGATCTAGCCCGCTGGAAGCCAGGTTGTGCGTCGAAGCCCGGGAGGCCAGGTGGGTCATGTGGATGAACAACATATACCATTCCTAGAACTCCTGTTACAGATGAGTAACCTGTATTTCAAGGGACATGGATATGTTGTTCATCCACACTGTCTGGCAGACTCCTAGCAGTTCTCCAGGAGGAGGGAGGCAAGGCGTGTGGCACACCCCCTACTTAGGGAATAATGACTGGAGAACCGAGGCCCCAAAACCAGCATCCCGGTGTGACTCAAGGTCAATGTGGTAATGGTGACGTGTGTGCTGACTTCCAGGTAGCAGCCCTGCAGATTTCCTGGACAGGGACATCCCTGGAAGCAGCCACTCGATGCAGCGGTATGGCGGGTAGAATGAGCTCTTATCCCTCTGGGAGGCTCCATGCCCGCCAACCTATAGCAGAGATCTATACAGGAGGTGACCCACCTGCCTATCATCCGCTTGGCTGCAGGTCTGCCAGGTGCGGCTTCAGCGCAGGTGACAAACAGCTGGCGAACCTATCCCCGAACTTCAGCCATCCGCTCTTTAGAATAAGCGAGAGCTCTGCTAGGGTCCAGAGTATAGAGCCTAAATTTGGCCTCTGAGGTGTAACTGGGGTAGAACACCGGCAGAGTCAACACCTGGTTAAGGTGAAACTCCGACACCACCTTTGGAAGGAATTTCAGGTGGGGGCACAGGACAACCTTGCCCCTGTGGAAGACCAGATAAGAAGACTCGATGGAAAGTGCCTGGAGCTCTCCCATCCTTCTGGCTGACGTGATAGCCACCAAGAAGGCAATCTTCCATGACAGGTGAGAGATGTCACACCTGTGCATCGGTTCAAATGGCTTGCCCATGAGCTTAGCCAATACCAGCAGTAGATCCCATGGAGGTGGAGGTTCTCGCAACGGAGAGGATATGTGATCAAGGCCTTTGAAAAAGCACCAACCACCTTCTCCTGCGCCACTGATGCTTCCCACCCGCGCCTGCAAGCAGAGATGGCTGCGCACCCAGGTCGTTGGACCGAAGCCGCTGGAGAAAAGGACTACAGGTAGTCCAGAATGTTGCTAAGGAGCAGGAGAAAGGGTCCAGGCCCTTGCCCTGACACCAAATGGAGATTCTCTTCCATTTAAAAGCATAGCATTTTCTGGTCGACTCCTTACAGGAAGCCTCAACAATGTTGAGGACCTCGTCGGAAAGACCCAAGGCCTGGAACTCTAGCTGCTCAGGAACCAGGCCGTTAGGTGCGGGGATTGAAGGTCCAGATGGAATACCTTCCTCTGATTGACTGAGATCAGGTCTGGGCGGGCTGGAAGCCACCTCGGGAGCCTGGAGCTAAGACTGAGGAGATCTGGATACCAGAACTGGCGGGGCCAGTCTGGGGCTATCAGAATCACCTGCACCTTGTCCCTCCTCACCTTGAGAAGCACCCTGTTGATCAAGGGAAATGGGGGAAAGGCGTAGAAGAGGCCCGGGGTCCACGGCCTCGAGAAGGCATACCCCTACAGTGATCCCTGCTGAGGGTGGTGGGCATGAAACAGTCTCAGCTTCGCATTCTCCCTGGAGGCAAACAGGTCCACCTGAGGCATGCCTCAGTGGAAGAACAGACCTTGTACTACCTCCGGCAGGAGAGGCCACTTGTGGGACGCAGCTCCTATATGGCTTAGGGCATCAGCCAGAATGGTGGAGGCTCTTGCCACATGGATGTCAAGGAGATCCGCCTCCAGGCTGCGCACGAGGGGCCAAATGTGGAGAGCTTCCCTGCACAGAGGCATGGAATGCATCCCGCCCTGGTGGTTTGGGTAGTACATGGTCGTGGTATTGGCCGTCTGGACCTGGACCACTTGACCCCGTACAAACGGAGCGAAGGCGGTGAGGGCTAGACGAACTGCTCGAAGCTCCAGCAGGTTGATGTGGCATTGGGACTCCCAAGGGGACCAGAAGCCGTGCGCTCTGTGCTCCCCCAGATGGGCACCCCAACCCATCAGAGAGGCGTCGGTCGATAGAGAGACCATCGGCTCGAGGCGGACGAACGGGATGCCCTCCTGCAGATGAGCTGGAACGATCCACCACTGTAGAGTGTTCCACATCTCCTGGGTCACTAGCGCTGGCTGATCCAAAGGACCAGAGCGCTGTGACCATTGGCTGGCCAGTCCCCATTGTAGGGAATGCATGTGCCAATGAGCCCAATGGACCACGCTGGTGCAGGTCACCATGAGGCCCAGGAGGTGCAGGAGGTCCCGGGCAGGGCGCAATTGCCCAAATTAAGGGAGGCAGTATAGCGCAGTGGTTTAAGGCTTGAGCTGCAAATCTGGTGACATCCAGCAGACCAGACCTGGGTTTGAATCCCACAGCTCCACTTGCATACTGTGTGACCCTGAGCAAGTCAGTTAACTTCCCTGTGCTCCCAGATTGCGCCTGTAAAAAAGCTTTCAGCTTAGTGTGTCTCACCTGGTTAAATAACTAAAAAAAAAACTGAAATGATTGGGCAAAGGAGAAAAGAACCTCGGCCCTGTCCGCCGGGAGCTGTGCTCTGGCTCGCAGAGAGTCAAGCTCTGCCCCAATGAATTGGATCACCTGCTTTGGCATGAGTTCCAACTTGGCCTCGTTGATAAGGAGGCCAACTTGAGAGCAAACCTGGAGGGCCAGATCCCTGGACTGCTCCACCTCCATTCTGGAGGAGGCCACAATCAGCCAGTCATCCAGGTAGGGGTACACCTGGACCCTACGGCACTGCAGGAATGCTGTCACCACTGCCATGCATTTGGTGAAGACCCTGGGAGCTAGAGAAAGGCTGAAGAGCATGGCTCGGAACTCGTATAGGGACCCCTCTGCCCTGAAGCGGAGGAATCGCTGGTGGGACGGACGGATTAGGACATGAAAGAATGCGTCCTAGAGGTCCAGAAAACAGAACCACATGCCTCATTCCAAGGATGCAATGATCTGAGCTAAAGTGACCATTTTGAAGGTTCGAGACCTTAGGAACCTGTTCAGGTCATGCAGGTCTAGAATGGGGGCGCCAGCCCCCCGTCCGTTTCGGGACCAGGAAGTACCTGGACACAAACCCTGGGTCTGGTGGAGGATCCGCCACCTTCCTGATCACCTCCTTTTTGAGGAGCAGGGCAATGTCGGCTCGACGAGCTGACACAGAGGCTGCGGACCCCATAGCCCCCTGTGGGGTGATGGCTTCGAAGAGTGGGGCCTGCTCGAACTCCAGAGGCAGACCCCTTCTTACCATCTCCAACACCCAATGGTCCATGGTGATAGCGGACCATGTGGAAAGGAAGTGGCGGAGCCATCCCCCCAAGGAGGGGAACCCAGGGGGGAGTGACGATGCTGTGGGTGACACCCCCTCAACCCGTCACTGGGCAGGCTTGGAGGAAGGACCGGCTGAGGGACCTCCTGGGCCTTTTCCTCCCTGCTTCCTGTTAGAAGAAGCTGCAGGCTTGGCTTTGGGGTGCCAAGTGCGAGCCTGCTGGCCCTGATGCTGGCGTTGCTGGGCCGGACATGCCACAGGGGCAGAAGGTCAAAAGGACTTATGTTGCTGACGATGGCCCTTGTCCTTCTGAACGGATGTGACCGAGTCTAAGGTGGCATTGGACTTTTTGATCCTCTGGAGGTGGCCTTCCACTCCAGGGCTGAACAGGTCAGTCCCCAAGAAGGGGACGTCTGCCAAATTGTGCTGGGTATCTGCCATAAAGGTGGATATCCTCAGCCAGGCTCTGCGGCGCATGGCCACTGCGGCCGCTACTGACCGGGTACAGGAATCTCCGATATCTAGAGCCATTTGGAGCTGCTGTTTCACCACTGCCCTTCCCTGATCCTGCACCTGCTTGACCGTAGTCTGCAGGTCGGCCGGGAGATGAGGGATCACCTCATCCAGTGAGCCCATGAGGGCATGGGAGAAGTGCACCACCAGTACAGCCGAACTGGCCTGACGGAGGCCGAGGGAGGACGCAGCATATACCTTGCGCCCGGCATAGTCCAGCTTTTTGGACTCCTTGTCGGGGGGCTTATACACATTCCTAGTGTTTCCGGAGTGCCGGAACACACTATTGGTGACCAACCCCTCCGCACAGGGGTGCTCCGAAAAACCAGACAAAGAGCCAGTAGGGTCTGCATACTTCCTGGCCATCCTGGCCAATGGTGCAGGACAGGAAGCCGGCCGCTGCCAAAGCTCCAAGACTAGGCCAACAATGGCTTCAGTCAGCGGAAAGGCCTCCGTGGGAGAATCCCCTCGGTGCAGTATCTCCATGAGGGGATACTTGGCCCACCTGGATACGGGCTCGAGCTGCATCCTGGTGGACTCCGAGATGAGCCGAGGCAGACCCATGAACGATGATGAGCTCTCGTCCATTGACTGCCCCCCAGAGGACTCCAGGTTAAGGGACCTAGAAAACAGGGAGGAGTCATCGTCATACTCCAAGGAGTCTGCGAAGAGTTGCCTGGGGCCTGAGCCACCCTCCACCTGCCGAGGACGGTCGGGAGTAAGGGTGACTGACAACCGGTGGGGCAGACCCTGACCCGACTGAGAATCCTTGGTCGGAGCCCCCGATTTCGGTTGTGGAGGTGGAGGTTCCACCACAATCGGTGGGGCAGCTGGTTTCGGCCGAACAACTGGCCCAGACTTGGGCACCTCGACTACCGTGAGGGGTTGTTTCGGCCTTTCGGGTGATGGCCACTTAATGCCCGAGGAAGGCAACAGCATCAGCTTGTTCCCGGACAAAAGGAGCTGCTGCCACATTAAGTCCTCGTAGCGTCGATGCAATTTGTGCTGAAGCCTCTCCTCTTCCGAGGAGGAAGACGAGGATGAGCGGCGCCGCCGCTTTCCTTGGTGCCGAGACCAAGACCACCAATGTCGGCAGGATCGGCTGAACTGAGACGAGGTCTGATACAGAGACCGAGACCCTCAATGTTTCCGAGGGTGGGTCTGGGAGGGAGCGGGGGACACCCGCTCCTCCCTCGGCTCGGGAGCCTTGACCGGGGACTCCAGCACTGGAGGAGCAGGCAAGTCCTCGGTTTCCACTGGGGGAACCGGTGATGAAGGGTTGTCGGCTTTCCCAGTCGACAGCCCGTCCAACGGGTCGAGAAAAATCTCGACCGCATCGATGGGTGTCTCAGCCGGCTGACCTGACAGGGACACCATGAACCCAGCAGCCTTAGCCGCAACCTCGACTGAAGTCGAGTGTCGACTGTCTGGGGAAGGGGACCTCTCCCACTCCCATGAATGTCGACGGTGGGACTTACCCTTCGAGTCCTTCTTTATTGACCGAGAAGAGTGTCCCGATGGCCCCTCACCCTTCGTGGAGAAGGACTGGCAAAGCTCCTTAAAAGAAGCTGTGTAGAAGGATCTCAAAGAGAGCGGGATAAATGCCACGACCGAGGAAGATGAGGATGCGACCTGGGCCGCCTCCTAGGTCGCATCCTCCTCAAGGACGCTCATCTGCTCGAGTTGCTCAGCCGAGTCAGCCACCACGGACACCACCCAACAGGCCTCCTTGGACTTCACCGGTGGATAACGTTTATTGGGGCGCCCAAGTTGTAGCCAGGCAGTGCAGTCTTCAAGGACGTTGGCCGAAAAAGACTTGCACAACTCACTAGCCTGCAGGTCGTGGTCAAGCCCGAGGCACTAAACGCATGTGGAGTGCGGATCCATCCTGGATATCTTCTGCCTGCATGGGCACGCCAAAAAACCAGGAGTCGATTTGTCCATCACAGCTGCGAAGGAAGAATTAGACCAAAGTCTGGAAAACTTTAAAATTATTTTCGGGTGAACCGAAGAGTTAGGATCCAGTCTATATGCAGACCGTTAAAGAGGGAACTTGAGCTTCCAAGCGGTAAGGAAGATTTGACGTCATGGGGCGGAGCCGAGAGTTTTACCACCCAGGTGGGTGAGAGGAGCCAGATTGAAGACCTCCCGGCAAGATTTAAAGTGGTAAGGAACCTGCCAGACAGTGCGGATGAACAACATATCCATGTCCCTAGAATACCACATTTATCTGCAGTTAGCTTTGCAAACTGTGAGTTGTGATGCAGGGTTTTACCCTTTAAACTGCATTCAGTATGTGTGTTTCGAAGAGAGTCTTTTCAGGATATTTGCACTTTCAACACAGAGGTACATGATATAAATGGGTGATGTGATATGATGTTCTCACATGCTAATACAGCTCTCATAGATAATGAGATTTCAAGAACCATAAAATGGAGACCCCAGAATAGTTACAGGAGACCAGCATGAACAGTGAAAACAAACTAAAGCAAACATGCATGTCCCCAGCAGCTACAGGAAAAGAGTTGTCTGCTGACCGGGAAACAAATAAAATTTATAAGATATGAGGGTGTAACTTTCCTTTAAGAACTGTAAACACTCTAATAAATAAAGCTCAAGCCAACAGAAAAAAAGTTGATTCATGCCTGAACCTATTTCCAGGTTCTGGAAGGGAAGGCGACCCTTACTGATGGATCCCTTAAGAAACAACATTACTATAATAAATAATTTTTTTTCTAACCCCAGGGATCCATCACTTCACAAGCTGCAGATTCCATTGTGGTACCATGGAAGGCAGTGTCCAGAACCTACTTACGAAAAAGGTTTTGCAAGACAGCAGTGCCAAAGCTAGCATCTCTGCAGGACTGAATGTCCAGACAGTAATGTTTTGTGAAGGTGTGTACTGTCTTCCCATTAGCTGCTTTATAAATCTCTTGCAGAGGAATTCCCCTTATTGCTACCAGCAGAGGTGCCTCTTGTAGAATGTCCCCTCAGTCCTCTGCAGGGTAATTTGCCAGCTTTCTCATAACAGAACTGAATGCAGGAGACTATACAGCATGAGATAGCTTCTCCACATCACTGTAGGTAATGAAAAGCTAAGTGCTATTGAATCTGTGCAGTCAAGGTAAGGATATAGTGCCCTCTTTACATCCAGGCAATAGAGTTTTTGTTGATCATCACCTGGGGAATAGACTAGGTTCCAGATCTCCATGGCTTCGGTGCACAGCCTTAAGGATCTTGCCCCTCCCTGCTTGTTTATGTAATACATTCTTGCGTGTGTTTTCAGATCTGGACAGACTGACCCTGAATCTGGAGGGAAGAAAGGCCTGCATTGCAAGGAACACTGATCTGAGCCCTAGGAGGCTGATATGTTCCTAAGTCTCCTGTGTGCTCCAAGTGCCACTAACAGTGAGATCCTCCAGGTGGGCAACCCACCCTAGGAGTGAGGTATCTGTTGGGGATTGCTGGAGAAAGGGAACACCATCTTTGAGGTTATCCTCTGCCTTCCACCACTCCAGTGCACTTAACAAGGTTTTTGTGACTGGCATTGGTTTGGACAGGGGATCCCACCTTTGGGACCAGTGGTCCTTTAGGTGGTACTGAATGTCCCTCATTTGGAACTTGGCCCCTGGTACCACCCAAATGGAAGAGGCCATGTGTCCCTGTAACTGCAGAAATTCCCTTGCAGGCACTGACTGGCCAACTCTAAAGAATTTTGCAGTGGAAATAAGATTTGGTGCCCTTGCTTGTGGAAGAAAGGCCTTCCCCTTCAGGGTATCTAATTCTGCAACTAATGTATGTATGTATCCTTTGAGCCCAAAGCCCTTTTTCAAATGTGTCCATGAAGTCCTATGACATACAGTACTTGAGCTGGCTCTGTGTGGTGACTTCTGCAGGTTTATCAGGAAGCTCAGGTTTCCCAGGGTCTTTTTACTTACTGTATAATGTGCCTTGCCTCCTGCTGTGTTTTTCCTGAGATTAACCAGTTATCAAAGTAGGGGAAAAGCCACCATGCCTTGCCTTCTTAGATAGGCAACCACCACAGCTAGGCAATTTGTGAAAACTCTCAGTGTTTAGGTCAGGCCAAAAGGAAGGGATATGAACTGGTATGTGCAGTTCCCTACCCAGAAATTGAAGTGCTTTCTGTGAGTGGGTTTGACTGGGATGTCAAAGAAGGCATCTTTCAGATCCAGTGACCCCAGCCAGTCTCACAACTGTAGATATCACTGAATCCAGTGTAACCATTTTGAATAATTCCTTTTTTATGTGTTTGTTAGCTATCTCGGGTCTAAAATGAATCACCACTCACCAATTTTCTTCTTGGTCAGGAAATATCTTGAGAAGAGGCCCTTACCCCATCGTGTGGCATGGACTTTCTCCACTGCTTTTGCTTGCAGCAGTTTCTTACCTACAACTAGATCATGCTTTTTTTCTGTTGGGGTGCGAGATGGAAACATTTTTGGTTTCTGCAGCTTGGATAATTTTTTGACCTGCAGGGACAAACTTTAGCTCACTAGTTCCGGGACCCACTTGTCTTGGTGATTTTTGATCATTCCTGGAAGTAGTCAACCAGCTCTTCCTCCCAGTGTTTATGGTGGGCAACCTAAGCAGAACTGTCATGGGTTTTGCTTTTTCTGGGGATTAGGAGCTGGTATTGCAGCTGTACACCTTCTACTCCTGCCTCTACAGTAACATCTTCGGGGTGGGTTCTCATAGGGAACATATGCCCTTGGATAGTAAGCCCTACACTTACCTCCTCTTCCATAAGGCCTGTAGGAAGTGGAGATCTTTTCTTTCTCAGTATTGTTCCTGTAGGTGGTTTTGTGCTCATCTACCATTTTCATATACTGTATGCTTCTGTTTTGTCACCAAACAGGGAGTCTCCCTCAAAGGAGAAATCCATGGCCTTAGTTTGTGTGTCCTGGCATAAGAGGGTAGCTCTAAGCCAGGAAAACCTTCTCAAGGATACTACATGGGCCAGAGCCCTTGATGCAGTGTCATTAGTGTGTCCACAACCATGTGGAAATGGTACTTGGTGACATCCACTGCTGTTCTAGCCGTGTCCACCACGTCCTGTGACAAATCGCTACTTGCTTTCTCACTCAGTGCCAGTTTGAGCTATGTGAGCCAGGTAAGCTGCTTGCCTTAAAAGCAAGGAAGCTGATGTATACAATTCTTGGTCATGGTATCAATCTTTCTGGAATTTTTCTCAGGAGGCTGAGGATAGAAAGGCACCTCAGCCTTCAGCATGCAGAACCATAAACCACTCCCTCATAATCAGAGTGGAAATACTGGTACTTAACCTCCTCTCCATCATATGATACTTCTTTTCAATTTTCTTGTCAATGCCAGCAGCTGAAGTAGTTGCTGACATGATTTTGACACTGACTTTCTTAAGGGATTTATGGATGGAAGCAGCAACCTCCTTGTGGGACAGAAAATACCTCAGCTGTGCTTCAAAGATGAAGGAAAAGACTGTGCACAAGATCATAATTCTGGAATTGACTTTATTACTCAATACTTTGGGACAAGTAGACAGTGCAAACAGACTAAAATGCACTACCTTAGGGGGCCTCACACAGTGAAGATAACCCTAGCACTTCACCTCTATGGGCTTCCATGGATGGAAGGGTCCTGAGGAAGCCCACAGAGGTGAAGCACTGGGTCTATCTCCACTCTGAGAGGTGCATTTTACTCATTGCCATCTTTGGAGTGCAGCCAAGGTGTTTTCTGTTTCGTAGTGTTTGAGAAGTTAACCACCTCTTTCAGCAGCACTTCCCTGGGACCTTTACTGAAGAGCAGCTGCGCAGGTTTGTTTGCAACCTCCTTGTGGAGCCCAGGCCCATCATATCTATGAACTCAGCATCGTCCACATCCTCCCCAGCCTTGTGGGAGGGGATGCTTGAGGTTATTAGCATTTGCCTCAAAAAGGAATAGTGGGATGCATAATCCTCAGAAGCCAGGAAAGAAAGCCAAATTCCTGCTCAAGGAAGCCATCTGGTTCCAAAGGTTCCCCCTCTTCCTCCTTCTTATCTTCACATTTGTATAATTCTTCCTCCTTCATAGGCATTTTCATAAAATTTCCCATCAGCTGGAAGATCTGGAAAAACTGCCATGCTCATGTCATGTCTTCTGCTCAGAGCATTTGTCTTGTGTCAGTGGTCTGCTTCTTTCCCTTTTCAAGAGGAGTGACAGACATTTTTCCATTTTTGTCTTTTTCTTTGCAGACAATGTTTCCAGTGCCTGCTCCAAGTCTTCTTTGCCACTGTTCTTGCTGTCACTGGGCTCAGGGTTCCCCCCTTTCATACACCCTGCGGGCTGTGCCATCTTTACTGTGCTTTTCTGATGGCTAAGTAGCTTTTTTCTTTCTGTTCCCTTTGACAGGAACTGCTTATTCAGAGGGCAGTACCCTCATCTGATCCTATTTTGGGTGACATGGTGACAGACTGAGAAGCTACAAAGAATTTGTTTTTCTTAGCCCTTTTATTTTGCGTTTTAAGGCAAAACTTTTTACAGAGTTCACAATATAAAAAGTCATGGTTAGGACTGAGTCACCTTTGGCAAAGCTTGTGGCAGTCCTCCTTTGCCAGGAACTGAAAAAAAAATTTGTATAATTTTTAAAGCCTGTAGATCCCCTTTCTTCTCTTTTTAGGTCTGTCAGCCATGCCAACCACTGAGAGACCCAATAACACTGTATCCAGTTCCCAAAAACTATCTCAATAATATTAAATAAGCCAAAAGTGAATGAAGAGGGCTATAAGAGAATTTTCTGATTTGGTTCCCCTTTAAAGCAGAACTCTATTTTTCTTTACCTTGGAGCTGATTTGAGATAAACAGAGGCTGAGATAAAGTGTCAAAATCAAACTTTTAAACAGAAGGATCGTTTTCGTTCCCTCTGTAATGGAACTGAGTGCTGTTGCCTTCAAAACCACTCAAAAAACTAAAATAAATAGTAAAAACAGCAAGCTTTAATAATTAGAAATGACAGCAAAGCAGCTACCCAAAGGTGGGAACCACATTGACTAGCAGCCTTCTCCAGTTCCAGGAAATTCATTGGGAACTGAAGAAATTGCTGCAATTCAAAACAAGTGTAAATTAACACCCAAATAAATGTAGAGCATTGAAGAATAACTAAAGTAAATAAAATTAAAAGAAATAAAATCACTGATTTTTTTCTGTAGGCCAGAAGAGTGGAGCTGTACTTCAAGGCGACTGCTCTCTTCAGTGGAGAAACAAATCTGATGTTAAGCAGTTACTTGGAGGGTGACCACAAGGCAAACTTTGATCTTGATTCTAATTCTAAATTTCATAATTAGCATAAGTTCTATCTCTGGGGTGACTCAAACCAGCAGACTGATTGCAGCTTGTGAATATATACTGGTGGATTCCTGGGGTTAGAAAGGAGCTCTCTAGAATCCAAGATATACAGTAAGTAGGACACATCTCAGTGTACAACAGAAAATTTGGGAATAGTTCCATCCCATGGGCTTAAAGGAACTTCATGGGTTCATGTCTTGTCCACCTTGCACTACAGTATAAGTAAATGTTATATGACTTCTGTTGCATACCAGCATCCTAAATGTGTGCACTTGTTATGTTTTTGTGGCTAGGAAAGCAATGCTTAAAAAACACATCTATATTTCACAAAACATACCCTATTAGTATGTATTTAAGTTCAATACTTAGTGGTTGTATTATTTTATTACACTGCTAGGTTAGAGTGGGATGAGTTGGAGTTGGGGGTGTTAAAAGTTTTTTTTTTTTTTTAATTTGCCCTTTATCCTGGCTGGACCACCGTCTGCTTTCTCCACCCTGGTCACAGCCCACGGAGACCTCCACCATCGCCTATAGCTGCAGAGGACCCTCGGTCACCCCTGGCTTACCCCCGGAGGGTGGGGGCGCAGGCCACCTTCGTGACAGACATGACTGGTTGGGGTCCCGCAGCAGCGGTGGTGAAGCGAGGATCTCGGGGAGGAGCTTCATCCTTCGTGGTCCTGCCCGCCATTTTCCGTTTTCTCCCCAGAGGAGGCGGGGACGTGCAATGACGCCAGCGTCTGCCCCACCTCCTCCCCCTCCCCACATCAAGCGTCGGCTGCATGAGAACTCCCAGCCACCGCCAGGAGTCCCCAGTGCTCCGGCGCCACCCACCCTCCCCGAGAAGGAGAGCTGTCCATCGGACGCTCGATCCTAATCCCCGGCCAGCCTTCCGACCAACCCGGATCCGTTCGAACCTGGTCGCCAAGGCCGCAAGCGAAATCCCACTGCGCCGACGGGCCGCTGGGTGTTAAAAGTTTTGACTGCAGGCATTCGGATATTGGATAAACATGCCTTAATGAGGTGGAAACCATGGAGGGCCTCACTAAGAAATAACTGAAAGAGACAAGCACCAAACATGGAACAATGCAATTAATTCATTAAATGGTTTTAGTTAGAAAAACTATTGGACTGGTCCAAGTCTTAAGTCCTCTGGATCTTTAGATACATGGAAACATTCAGTGCTGAGAACAGAAAAAAGGCCCAAGGCCCATCTGGTCTGTCCTATCCTTACCTCTGATCCACAACCCAGACACTTTATATCAGAGTTCTCCAAACTCGATCTTTGAGCTCTGAGGACTAGGAATGAACCATGTTCCCAGCTCTTATTAACACATTAGGAAATGACACCAAACATAATTATAACTCTTTATGGCAGAACAGATTAAAATCCTATTAATTTTTCAATTTAGATGTGCACACCCATCTAACAGTACATAAACACCCACATGAGTCAATAAGACACACCACAAAATGATCCGTCAGTTAACACATGGGTGACTGGTACAAAGACTGCCCAACAGTAGAAAAAAAGAACAGGTTACTCACCTGAAACTGTAGTTACTCACCTGAACAATGTTATTGGCTGAAGCTAAGCTCCTCCCACCACTCAGGTGGTATATCCCAGCTTCACCCCATGACTTCAGAGCTTACTCGCTGGAAGCAGGATCCATGCATCACTTGCCAGGGGAGACCAGGTGGGCTGTTTGGATGTGAACCATATACCATTCCTACAACTACTGTTACAGGTGAGTAACCTATTCTTCTAGGGGTATGGATCTGGTTCACACTCTGGCAGACTTCTAGCAATTTTCTGGGAGGAGGGGGCAAGGTGCGCACCCCTACTTGGCAAGCAGAAACTGGAGAACCAAGGTTCCAAAATCAGCATCCCGTCATGACTCGAGGTCGACGTGGTAGTGGGAAATAAAGGTGTGTGCTGACTTTCGGGTAGCAGCCCTACAGGTCTTCAGTATGGGGATGTCTCTGGAAGCAGCCACTAAGGCAGCGGTAAGTCTGGTGGAATGAGCCCAAATCCCTATGGGAGGCTGCCTACCACACAACCTATAGGAGAGGCCAATGCAAGACGTGATCCACCTTGCCATCGTCTGCTGTGCTGCCAATCTGCCAGATGCAGTTTCAGCATAGGTGACAAACAGCTGGTGAGCACAGCATAGCTAGCTTGCCAGAGACCTGGAAATGCTGCACAGTACATCTTTTTTAGCGGCACAGTCACTCTTATGAGATTCCTTGTCTGGAGGCTTGTCCACATCCTCTTGGTGCCTGGATTTACAGGACACCAAATAGGTGACCACTCCTTCTGCAGAGGGGTAGCCCAAAACCCGCAAAAGGGAGCCTGTGAAGACTGCATACTTACAGACCATATGGGCATAGGGTGCCGGGAAGGATACTGGATGCTGCCAAACCTCCAGGGTTAGTCCCAGAATGGTCCCAGCCACAACAAAGGCAAGGGATATTCATCCCATTCCAGAATATCCAAGAGAGGGTACTTAGCCCTCTTCCAGACTGGCTCAAACGGGACCAAAATGGATTCCAAAATAAGTCAGAGAAGCACTCTAAGAGACACCAGGCCATGCTTGGTGGAAGCTCCTCGACTGAACTGCGGTTGAAGAGAGAAGCCTCCGAGGAGACCATGGACTCCTAATTAGAGTTGTCGGATGACTCCTCAAAAATGGCCCTCAGCCGTGTCTTGCCACAGACCTCCCAGGAATCCTCACCCAGGGTAATTCACACTGACAAATGGCCTGGCAAGCCAGTGCCCAAATGGCCAGCCTCCTTGGTCATAACACTGACTGGCAGCTGTCATGGTTGCAGCTCCACCCTAATCTGCAGAGAAGCTGGTGTGGGGAGCACTTGTGGAATGTAGATCAGTGGGGTCACCACAGGCAGCTGCCAGAGGACCGGAGGTCCTGGGGTAGAGCCCTACCCTGCATCACAATGGTCCACTGCTGGCAGAGGAATTCCTTGTAGCACCAGTGCTTCTTGCATTATTGCCTCTCCTCGCCAGGTGACAAGGAGGCTGAGAAACAGTGATGCTTCCCAGTCAAGCAGGACTGAAAGCGTGAGAACCTCAGCTGTGAACCTGACTGTCAATCAGACAGCCACTGGTGAGAGGGTTCTTTGTGCGGTTGGCCGTAAATCTTGGGCCTGCTGACACTGAGCAGCATAGATATGGAAGACCCAACCCAGGATGGAGGCTGGTTCCGTGGTGCATCGGCCATGGGCACTGACTGGGCCCCATCCTCCTGAGTGAGGACCGGAAACACCAAGGTCTGCAAAACCAACTCCTTGGCCTCATATGACAACAGGTTGACAGGCTCAAGAAAAATTTCAGCAGCCTTCCTGACCACAGCCAAAGCCAACTGGCTCCAAGGAGCAACCGAAGAGCCCTCGACCTGCAGTTGGGCGAGTCACGGGACTGGGAGGACCTTAATCACTCCCAGTCCCATGACTGGTGGCACTCAAATTTCGAACCAAGGAGGGCAGGGCTCTCCCCCAAGGTCTGGAGGGACAGACACATATTAAATTGTCCAGTGTGGTGAAAAACACTCTGGTGTTAGGCTTAGGGAACAGTGCTGAGACTGAGGAGGTGCCCTTCATGGCAGCTGGCTGCAACTTGCTCAGCCAACCTGGATGCAGCTCAGGCCTTCTTGTGTCCCTGGGGGCATCCTTCAAATATCTCTCCAAAGGTCAGATCAGTGAGAATTAGAGCTTCCTGTCCTCGAGGGACTCAGGAAGCATGGGTTTGCAAAGGCTGCTCTCAGCCATGTTGTGTTACCCACCTAAGCAGTACACACATGTCATGCAGATTGATGACTGACATCTTCTGCTGGCATCTAATACAGAATATAGACCCGGACTTCTTGTGGTCCATCATAGATCTGGAGATGGAGTCAAAGGAACTGCCAAACAGAGCTTCAAATCAACAGAAACTAATTTTCATTTAGAAGAGATTTGCCTATGGCTCAGATATCCTAAGCAGAAGCTACAAAGGAGGTGGCCTGTTATTCCAGTGGGAAGAAAGATCTGATGTTACAGGGCTGAGTCAAGGATATACTGCCTGAGTGGTAGGAAGAGCTTAGCTTAAAGACATTCCAGCCAATAACATTGTTTCAGTGGAACTGCCAGAATGTGAATACATGAACCATATCCACGCCCCTAGAAAATGACATTTGAGGATATGGAGATAAGGGCACATCCCCATATAGGCACAAAGATGATTATGGCAAGGGTTTGGGGAGACATGTCACAGAAAAGTTATTTAATATTTAATTATAACACAGGGCAACACTGAACCATCATTAGTAGAGCCAGTTATGTACTGCAGCAAAGTAGCACCTACTACAGTACCTGTTTGTACAAGCCAACAAGACTCACCCATTCCTTTCCCATAACTGCCTTGAGTTATTAAAAGGATTATCCACAGTTTCCCTCTAATAATGAAAATCCCAGTATTCAAAGATATGAACTGTACCTTTTTAAAAACTATTTGGTAGACAGATGATTAGATAGATAGATAGATAGATAGATAGATAGATAGATAGATAGATAGATAGATAGATACATAAACACTTAGCTTGTTTTGAAATCTTCTTCGAGGGTATTTCAGATTGCAACATTGATCCAGGATACCACTGAAAATTAGCTTTGGCTCAACTGGCCTTTCCTGAACTAGAACGTATTTACTACTGCTGCTCTGTTTATTTGTTTTTTGTTGTTGTTTTTAACAGGGTTCTTATATTTCTCTGGTTGGCCATCCCCTTTAGGCCTTCACTTTGGAGACCTCGAAGCTTGGGCACCCGTGTCCAGCAATGTAGCATGGACATGTGGTGCTTGAGAGTGGCAGGTGCTGTTATCTGACAGCCTGCATTGTTTTCATGTTTTCTCCTGTCCCCACCCACCAACAGAAGGTCAGGCCATGCCACACAATCCCAGCATGGGGTAAGGCCTACGGGTTGGGGGAAAACACACAATGTTGAACTGCTCTCATCACCTGTCCAAGAAGATGCCATTCCCAGTGGGGTGCACAATGCCCACCTGCCTCCCAAGAATATGAGAAAGCTATCTCCACAGTGCTTCTGTGACTTGCTCAGCCCGGGACTGGGAGATAGATCTGTACCACAAACCCAGGTCAATGCACTACACCAAACAACACTGGGTCAGGCAACCTCAACTCTCCTTCAGCAGTTATGCTCCCAGTTTGGAAAGCTAAAATTAAGTGTCTGTTTTATAAGCTGCTGGTTCTGCCATGCCTCACAAAGTATAAAGGAAACAAGCTTGACTAGAACTCAGAAACAACAACATATGGAGGAGAAGGACTGTGGTTACAATCCAAAACATCATTGAAAAATATTCCAACATAAAGAAATACATACAGAAATCCTGAAGCCTTTATTTCTATACTCTACAACCTTACTTACAGAAAGGAAATTCATATGCAATTTCATAGTAAAACTGCAGTATTAGTAAAACAAGAAGAGCCCTTGGTTCAGTGTAGATTGAGAAAAGGTGGTTAGTTATCATTTGCATGCAGCTTGAGAGAACTGCCAACTTACAGTGTCAGTGAATACTGGCGAGTTGTTACTTCTAGGACTCTGGGACTGTCAAATGAAAATGGTATGGATTAAAATTAATAAAATGTGATGGATAATTCTTATTGTGCATAAAATAAAAATTAAGGAGAAAAATCATACAGATGATCAAGTGAGTGTTAAAACAAAACAGTTTCATTAAAAACTAAAACACAAAATTTTGAAACATGATGTGATTATTGTGCATAAAATCAAATTAAGGAGAAAACTAATATTGACTATCAAGTGAGTGGTAAAACAAACAGTTTCATTACAAACTAAATAACTTAAACACACTACATTTTTAAATGTAATCTGATGAAGTAATAAAGGCATCTTGAGAATCATTACATTGAACACTTCAAGAAAAAGATCCCGCATTCATTTTTTTACATGAAGAAAAAAATAGGCCTACTCTAATTCCGTTATTATTTCACTGACCCCAAACAGAATGGCAGACCTCACTAATGGGAGATTTTTTTTTTTAAATATCCATTTACGGGCCCCATAAAAACAGTCTCCCTTTTTGTGTAAATGACAAAAGCATTTTGTGAATAAGACTTTTATTGCAGGTATGTAGTTATTTACTGATAATATATCCTCACTCGTGAATCCAAACTCAAGGTTTACACCGGTACACTTCTTCCAGCCTTGCTATATGGGGACCTTTTACAACATTCTGTAAGAAGCTCTGAAATGCAAAGGCTAAAAATACTGTATCACAGGATAAGACACGTTGCTGCAGGAGTACCACCACAGGAGCATCACTGCAAGATACTATTATCTCTAAGGCGGCCTTCTCTTGAGGGCGGATTATCATATCCCTCACTGTATCTTGCTTTTAAACTCCAGCAAAATGGCGCCCCTCCTAGCCTAATTAATACACTGGCTCCCAAAAAGAATGGGAGAACACTACGATCCTCTGGCCACCAGTTTCTCCAAGTCCCAGTGTTAGAACTTCCCTAGAACTCCGGTCCTATGCTGCCTTCATCACTCCCATCGGAATGGTCTCCCTAGCAGTCTCCAGGAATGTATCTCCCTTGGGGGCTTCAAGAAGGGTCTTAAAGCCCACCTGTTGGAACGGAGCCTCTGCAACTGCTACTGCTGAGTCAGCTGACTCCCTGCTGCCAATCTAACCTTATTGGGACATCAATCTGACTGTGACTGTCTCATGTATAATAGTACTTCTTCTCCTGTTGCTGTTGATAGTAATTAACCTGCCACTGTATCTTTGACTGGGTCAGTATGTCTATATGATTGTTAACTGTGAAATGACATGTATGTATTTTGTTGTTTATGGATGTACGTAATTAATTCCGGGTTGCCCCTGAAAAAGGGACTGTTTCGGTCTCAGTGGGCCTACCCGGTCAATAAATTTTAATAAGTAAATAAATAAAATATTTACAGACTACTTACTGTGAAAAAACAGGTTACTCACCTCTAACAGTAGTTCTAGGAATGGTATATGTTGTTCGTCCACACTAATTGGTATGTCCTTTCCCTTTAAATATCTTGCCAGAAGGTCTTCAAGCTAGCTCCTCCCACCCACCCGGGTGGTATAACCCTTTGCTCCACCCCATGACGCCAGATCTTGCCTGCTGGAAGCTAGGTTTGTGCGTCGCAGCCGGGGAGGTCAGGTGGGTCCATGTGGATGAACAACATATACCACTCCTAGAATTACTGTTACAGGTGAGTTACCTGTTTTTCTAGGATCGTGGATATGTTGTTTATCCACACTAATTGGCAGACTCCTAGCAGTTCTCTGGGAGGAGGGAGGCAAGGTGCACACCCCCTACTTCGGGAATAGAGACTAGAGAACTGAGGCTGCAAAACCAGTATCCTGGTGTGACTCAAGGTCGATGTGGTAATGGGTAATGAAGGTGTTTGCTGTCTTCCAGGTACCAGCCCTGCAGACATCCTGGATAGGGACGTCCCTACAAGCAGCCACCGACGCAGCAGTATGGTGGGTGGAGTGAACCCTTAGCCCTATGGGAGGCTCCTTACCCGCCAACCTATAGCAGTGATCAATGCAAGATGTAATCCATCTGCCAATTGTCCGCTTTGCTGCAGGTTTGCCAGGTGCAGCTTCAGCGTAGGTGACAAACAGCTGGCAAACCTCTCCCCGAACTTCAGCCGTCCGCTCCTTATAACAAGAGAGCGCTCATCTCAGGTCCAGAGTATGGAGCCTGTACTCGGCCTCTGAGGTGTAGCTTGGGTAGAACGCAGGCAGAGTTAATACCTGGTATAGGTGAAACTCCAACACCACCTTCGGAAGGAACTTCAGGTTGGGCCACAGGACAACCTTATCCCTGTGGAAGACCAGGTAAGAAGATTCCACTGAGAGCGCCTGGAGCTCCCCAGTCCTTCTGTCTGATGTGATAGCCACCAGGAAGGCGGTCTTCCACGACAGGTGTGACTTCTCATGCCTGTGCATGGGTTCAAATGGCTTGCCCATGAGTTTAGCCAATACCAGCAGTAGATCCCATGGAGGTGGAGGTTCACGCGCTGGAGGGGATATGTGATCGAGGCCCTTGAAAAAGCACCAGGCCATTGTCTCCTGTGCCACCATCCACTGACCGGCCCATGCCCGGTAAGCGGAAATGACTGCCAGGTGAACCTTAAGGGTAGTTTTCCGAAGACCTCCTTTGGAGAGGGACCAAAGGTAGTTGAGGATACTGGCCACAGGACAGGAACTAGGGTCTAAGCCCTTGCCCTGACACCAAATGGAAAATCTTCTCCATTTGAAGGCATAGCACCTCCTGGTCGACTCCATCCTAGATGCCTCAACTACGCTGAGGCCATCGTTGGAAAGACCCAAAACCTGGAACTCTACCCGCTCAGGAACCATGCTGTCAGGTGCAGGGATTGAAGGTCCAGATGGAATACCTTCCCATGATTGACTAATATCAGGTCTGGGTATGCTGGAAGATGCCTTGGGAGCCTGTTGCTGAGGCTGAGGAGATCTGGATACCAGAACTAGCGTGGCCAATCTGGAGCTACCAGGATCACCTTTGCCTTGTCCCTCCTCACCTTGTGGATCACAGGAAATGGAGAAAGGCATAGAAGAGGCCTGGGGTCCATGGCCTCGAGAAGGCATCTCCCTACAGCGAGCCCTGCTGAGGGGGGCTAAGCAAGAAACAACTTCAGCTTTGTGTTCTTCCTGGAGGCAAACAGGTCCACCTGAGGGGTGCCCCACAGGGAGAACAAGCTGCAAACTACCTCTAGGTGAAGAGACCACTCATGGGATGCTTGGCCTACATGGCTGAGGGCATCCACCAGTTGGTTTGAGGCTCCTGCCACATGAATGGTTAGGAGATCTGCCTCCAGTCAGCTCATGAGAGTCCAGATGTGGAGTGCTTCCCTGCACAGACACCAGAAGTGCATGCTGCCCTATTTGTTGAGACAGTGCATGGTCGTGGTATTGTCTGTCTGGACCTGGATCACTTGACCCCACAGAAACGGAGCTAATGTAGTCAGCACCAGCCGGACTGCTTGGAGCTCCAGCAGGTTGATGTGGTATCGGGACTCCTCGGGGTTCCAGAGCCCATGGACCCTGTGGTTCTCCATGTGGGCTCCCCAGCCTGAGAGAGAGGCATCGGTCGTGAGGATGACCATCGGCTTGGGGTGGACAACCGGGATCCCTCCCTACAGATGTTCCAGGACGGTCCACTATTGGAGAGCATCCCAAAGCCTCTGGGTTACCGTGACCAGCTGGTCGAAATGACCTAGGCGCTGGGACCACTGGCTGGCCAAGCCCCATTGAATGGGATGCATTCGCCATTGGGCTCAATGGACCATGGTGGTGCAGGCTGCCATATAACCCAAAAAATGCAGGAAGTCCCGGGCAAGGTGCAATTGCCCAACCAGAAATGATTGGGGAAAGGAGGAGAGAACCTCCACCCTGTCTGCCAAGAGCTCGGCTCTGGCTCGGCAAAAGTTGAGCTCTGCCCTGATGAAGCAGATCACCTGCAAGGGCATGAGTTCTGACTTGGCTTCACTGATCAGGAGGCCAAGTTCGAGACAGGTCTTGAGGGCCATGTCCCTGGACCTCTCCACCTACGTTTTGGAGGGATCCACTACGAGCCAATCATCGAGGTAAGGGTACACCCTAACCCCTCAACACTGAAGATGGGCTGCCACCACTGCAATGCATTTGGTGAAGACCCAAGGGGCCAATGACAGGCCGAACGGCATGGCTTGAAACTCGTAGAGGATTCCCTCTGCTCAGAAGCAGAAGAAACTTCAGTGTGATGAATGGATCGGGACGTAGAAGAATGTGTCCTGAAGATCCAGGGAGCAGAACCAGATGTTTTGCTTGAGGGATGGTATGATCTGAGACAGAGTTACCATCCGAAAGGTGCGCCATCTGAGATTCTGGTTCAGGTAGTGCAGATCCAGAATGGGGCACCATCCCCCCGTCCGTTTTAGGACCTGGAAGTACCTGGAAATGAACCCTGGGTTGACTGGGGGATCTGTCACTCGGGCCACTACCTCCTTGAGGAGGAGTTGGGCTATGTTGTTTCTCAGAGCCGACCAAGTGTGGACTGATACATTTTTCTCATGTGGAGTACAGGCTCAGCTGGTGGGTACTGCTTGAACTCTAGAGGCAGTCCCTAACCGACCACTTCCAACATCCACTTGTCCGTGGTAACAGCGGACCAAGCAGAAAGGAAGTGGTGGAGCTGGCCCCACACGGGAGAACCCAGAGTAGTCATGATGGGTATGGGGCTGGTCACCCCCATCCAGTCACTGAGAAGGCCTGGAAGAGGAGGATCCAGAAGCAGGACCACCAGGACCCTTCCCTCCCAGTTTGCACGACTGAGCTCCTGACTTGGGCCGCAGGTGCTAAGACTGGACCTGTTGCTGCTGCCCAGATTGAAACTGGGGCTGCTTGGCCACAGAAGCAGAAGGGCAAAATTGCTTCTTCTTCTGCTTCTTGGAATCCTGGGATTCCTTTTGGGCAGACATAGTGGAGTCCAATGTGGTACTGGACTTCTCAATATGTTCCAGGTGACTGTCCATTCCTGGACCGAATAAGTCAGTACCCAGGAATGGGACATCTGCCAACTTGTGCTGGGTGTCGGCTGTGAAAGTCGAGACCCACAACCAAGCCTTGCGGTGCATGGCAACCGTGGCTGCAACAGAACAGGCACAGGAATCCCCACTGTCCAAGGTTGTTTGGAGCTGTTGTCTGGCAACAGCCTGGCCCTGGTCCCAGACCTGCTTGACCATGGTCTGAAGGTCCATGAGAAGGTGAGGAAGCACCTTATCTAAAGAGCCCAACAGGGCATGGGAGAAGTGTGCCATGATTACATCTGAGCTCGCCTGACAGAGGCCCAGCGAGGAGGCAGCATAGACCTTTCCGGCAGAGCGATCCAGCTTCTTGGATACTTTGACTGGTGGTCTATCTGAGTCTCCTGAGTTCCCAACCCACCTGAACACAGACTCAGTTACCACTCCCTCAGCCAAGGGATGCTGTGAAAATCCTGAAAGAAAGCCAGTAGGTACCATGTACTTGCAGGCCATCCTGGTGGATGGTGCAGTACAGGAGGCTGGGTGCTGCCAGGTCTCCAGGGCTGGGCCAACAATGGCTTCAGCTACTGGAAAGGCCTTGGTCGGAGAATCCCCCCTTCTAAGGATGTCAGGGGGTATTCCACCCGTTTTTCAACGGGCTCAGCTTAATTCCCATAGATTCGGAGATGAGGTGGAGGATGCCCAGAAAGGAAGTGGACCCCTCCTCGGCAGATAGACTCATGGCATCGTCATCCCAAGAACGAGATGCGAAATCCAAATCATTGGACTCCAAGGAGTCTGGGTACAGTGGTCTGCCACCAAAGTCACTGTGAACCCACCGCAGGCAGTCGGGAGTCAGATTAACAGATAGCCTGTGCAGGAGGCCTGAAGCAGGCCAAGACTCCTTGGGGGGAGCCACTGAGGGAGGCTGTTTCGGTGGCGGCTCCACGGGAATAGGTGGAGAGACTAGCTTTGGCCAAGTCGGGAGTGATGCTGCCGGCTCCGCAAGTGGGGGGGACAACCGACTCCCGGAGTGGTCGACTTCGGCCTGGGGGGGGGCCACAGCCAAGTAATGGCTGGGGTGGAAGGGACCGCCTTTGGGCCAGCCAGAAAAAGCTGCTGCCACGGTATGTGCTCATAGCGCCAACACAACTTGCATCGGAGCCTCCCCTCATCCGATGAGGATGAGAACGAATAGCGGCAGCACCGCTTCTTAGAGTGCCGCTTATGCGACTTCCTCTGCCTTTCTGTCAAGGATGTCCCAGACCTAGAATTTGACCATTGGGGGGACCAACAGGGATGTTTGGGAGAAGGCAGGAAGAACCCCGGTTTCTCCGGGTCAGGGATGAACACCGCCCGGGGCTTCCCAGTTGGTTGGGTTGCCTCATCAACGAGGTCCGACAGGACCAGAGTCCTGAATAAAGAGTTGTCGGCCTCTTCGGTCAACGACGGGTCAACAGGGTCAAGGATGATCTTGACTGGATCATCATCCAACATTTGGGCCAGCTAACCTGACGGGGGTACTGTGAGGTCAACGGCTGAGGCCACAACTTTGAATGAAGTCGAAAGAGAAGACTCCTGGGACCGAGTTCTCTCTCTGTCCCAAGAGTGACAGCAACAAGACGTGATTTCTCTCAGTTCCTTCGATTCCTTTTTGAGGGATCTGGAGATATGCAAGCCAGGACCTTCCCCATGAGTGGGAAGGGATTGGACCAGCTCCTTGAAGGAACTAGAGAAAGAGGAGCCCAGTTTTAGAGGAACAAAAACCGAGGGTGAAGACGAGATCTCAGTGGCATGAGCCGCCTCCTCTTTGAAGGCCTTCAACTGTTACAATTGTTTTGCGGACCCCGCAGCCGCGGAGATTGCATGGCGGGCATCCTTCAATTTGACCAGCGGGTGCCATTTTTCTGGATGTCCGAGCTGGAGACACACAAGGCGATCATCCAAAACATTTAGATGAAAAGAGCGACATAGGTCACAGGCCTGAGTGTCATGATTGAGACCCAGGCAGTACACACACATGGCATACGGGTCAGTCTTAGACATTTTTTGCCCGCAGGGACACTGGCAGAACCTGGATGAGGACTTGTCCTCCACTACGGTCGCTATTTCAAAATAATTCAAAGAGATTCTGTGAATCAACCGAGTTTTGGAGAGCCAGGGCCTACTACACGTGGAAGTGAGAAGAAGGGAGCCTGTATCTTCCAGCGGAAAGGAAGATCTGGTGTCATGGGGTGGAGCCAAAGGGTATACCACCAGGGTGGGCGGGAGGAGCCAGCTTGAAGACCTTCCGGCAAGATATTTAAAGGGAAAGGACATGCTAATTAGTGTGGATGAACAACATATTCACGATCCTAGAAAACATTTTGGCTATCAAAAAAGCAAAAAGATTCCACAAATGCAGCTTTTTAAAGCATTTTCCAGAATCCAGAAAACTTTTGTAAATATACAGTATAAAACGTGGGCAACCATACACAAAAAGACTTAGTTTCCATTGAGTGGTTCCAATGACATCATATGGTTCACATTTGAATGAAGCTTGAGAGGTCCCTGATGTCATCAGAAACCCAAGATGGCAATACAGTCAAGTTGTGCATGGTAGCACATGTGCTATCTTGTACAGTATGTGGTTTAAAACATAAAAAAAAAATGCTGCCTTTATCTTCCTAAGACATCTTCAGTTAAATTGTTTTACTACATGTTTACAGTGCCAAAAGCTACATTTAAAAAAGCTACTTACAAAAAGTCAGTTGTATCAAGCAAAAACACTTTGTGTATACCATAGGCATATGCAACAGTTCACTACCCCACTGCTGCCACCAGATGTCATTATAATCACTGCGATCACTATTACATGAGCTAGAGATCTACTGGACAATACAGCAAGAGATGGGATTCAGCTGTAAAAATTAGGCAGAGAAACTAAAAATACTCCACTTTTCAGGATAGCTGTGAATCTTGAGAAAACTAAAAAGATTATTACAGTTGAAGGGAGCACTCCCAAACAACTGGATTGCTCCATTCCACTCTGTGTGAGGCACTCTTTTTCTGCAAAGGGTGTCTTATGCACACACAGTTGCCTTCAAAATAAGCATATTCAGTAAGGTTCTTTAAATTCATTTTTAAAATGCTTGCTCCCCTTTGAGCTACAATAATTCATCCTTTGATAGCATTCTTACAGTCGAATGAGTGGTCTCTCTTTCATACATAAGGTGCCAGAACTGCTCTCCTTCAGTACAGGGTTCTTGCAACTGGAGGAAGCACATAAAATAACCCTTACGACTAGGGCTGTGCGAATATCTTTTTCCGAATATTCGGCCGAATATTTGTTATTCGGCAAAATATTAGGTATTAAATTCAATAAATGGTGGCCAGAGGTTGTTTAAAAATAAAAACTAAGCCTTTCTGAAACCTCCCCTCTTTCTGGCCAACGCTGAAATATTTTTTTAGGATCGGCGATCCCTGGTGTCTAGTGGTCCCACCCACATGGTGATCACCAGTCAAATATGAAGAACCCCCCAACCGAGATTCCCCGTCCACAATTTTATTCAAAATTAATATAAATGTCCCTGGTATCTGGTGTTCCTACCCTGGCTAATTGCTGACCCAATATGAAGGATGACCTCCCTCTCCCAAGATTCACACCCGCCTGTCCCCGTGTCTACTAGTGCCACTGTCTTTATCCACACAATCAATTTAATTAAAAAAAAACTAAAAAAACACAACGTTTCCTGATGCCTAGTGGGCCCCACCCCTGTCCGGCAGTGACCCCAACCCCACTTCCCCCCATATCCAGGACCCCATCAAGCCACCGGCACAGGCCTCTACTCACCTCCATGGCTGGCAGACCAACTGGGCGCTTTCAATGAATGAGCATGTGCTTGTACAGACAAGCATGTGCTCATTCATTGAAAGCACTCAGTCAGGCTGCTGGCCTTGAGGGTGAGTGAAGGGCTGTGCCGATGACCCAATGGTGTCCCTGATGGGTAGGGAGTGGGGGAGGAGATCACTACTGGACAGGGTGGGGCGTCCACCAGACATCAGGGAAAGTTGTTTTTTTTAAACTAAATGATTGTGTGGATGTGGATGGTGACACTAGTGGATGATGGGGGATGGGCGAGGTGTGAATCTCATTGTGGGAGGGTCATTCTTCCAGTGGGCTGACGATCGGCCAGGGGGGTGGGATTACTAGACACCAGGACATTTATATTAATTTTTGATAAAATTCTGGACGGGGACAGTGGTGAATCTGGGGGGGGGATTCTTCATATTGGGCCAGCGAGCAGCCAGTGGGGTGGGACCACTAGACACCAGGGATCATTGGGATCCTAAAAAAAAAGTATTTCAATGTTGGCCAGGAGGGGGGAAAACACTTTATTTCTCAATTTTGAAACAACCCCCTGGACAAATTATGAATACCACTCAAATAGTGGCCAATTCAGTATTTGGTTCTGAATAATTTGGACAGCCCATTATTCATGGTATTCAGAAAATAATATTCGGTCTGTGCACAGCCCTACTTACAACTACAAAAATATCATCAATGAAGTATTAATATATGTAAGCAATAAGACACAAGGGTGTGTGCATTAGACATTTTTAACACATGGCCAGGGGCAAAGTGAGGTATGAGGCCGCAAACTGAGTACCTTCAGCCCCTGGTTGTGCATTAAAAATGTCTAATGCACACCCCGTAGTGTCTTATTGCACTTATAAAATGGGGCAGTACATTTTACATTAATATTACCATTGAAATTAAGAGGCTAAAATACTAAAACGCTTAAATTTATGTTTTTCCCCCCTAAAATGGTCCCTCCGACTGCAAAGGCAGCATTTTTTTTGTGTGTGTTGAGGATTTTTGTCCTATGTAGACATCCATTGCTGTAGTTTTGCTATTGTTCCCTGTACTTGGTGCCCCCAACACCATCACCAATGCCATCAGCTGAAAATTGATTTCTACATACATACACATAACATGCACACATACTGTTAAAATATGTATGTACTACTAAATGAAATTTTTTAATTTGTGTACAGTGAAAACAAAAGTACCTGCTCCATTTGGACTGCAACCAAAAGTGCCGTCTCCTTAATAAGTGGTTAGCTGGGCCGTGTGGTGAGAGCATAGTGGTGCTGTTACAATAGTTCAAGTAGCTGCATACTTTTTATTTTATTCTTTTTTTTATGTAGGGTTTTTTTATGTAAGCAATAATACCTGACAGGGTGGGCGGTATTGGGCTATACTGGACCACCCAGGGGCGTAATGAGGCCCGACACCGCAGGCAGAGGGCCTTATAGCCCCTGGAAGGTCCGGTATAGCCCATACCGCCCACCCTGGAGGGTATTATTGCACTTAGAAAATGGGCAGTGGTAAATAAAAAAAGGTAACAAAATTGTTAATAAATTGTTTGAGTAATTTTGTAATAAAATAGTTCCTCCACCTTAATAAACTGGTTGTGTGCAGTCACAGCTTCCTGTGGTAGTCTGTTTATAACCCCCTTAACAGTGCAGAGTGTCAACCCTCCACACACACACATACACACACACACACCTAACAATGCAGAGTGTCAACCCCCCCACGCCCCCATACACACACCTTCTTGAAACTGAAGTTCACTATTTTGTATGGAGACACAGTTTGTCCACTACCAGTTACCTGAAGACGATCAGGCTCACAGTGTCACTTTCCTGACTCCAGACGCACGTTGTGTTGCCATGACGATGAAACAGAAGCGAGCGTTTTGTTTTGTAGGAGAGACTGGCAACACTGCAAGACTGCAGTTTCTTTCTTTGCTGTGCAGCACAATTTAAAATGGGGAGCAGAACGGGAGTGGACTCTTCTGTATGAGAGGAGCTAAGGTGGTGGGCAGGCGGCAGCGCGGTACATCAGCTGAGAACGGACGTCAGGGAAGGTCTGTAGATTTTGTGGGAGGAGATCAAACGAGGTGGCAGAAAGAGAAAGTAAACCTGTAAAAAGCAGGTACATACATGGGCTTTTGGTGGCTGCTGTTTTGTGGGAATTGGTGACGGGACCGGGGCGGGGGGGCGTGTTGTGTCTCGCTAAGCGAGATAAAAAAATGGCGAACATTTAAATATGAAATGAGGGTGTTTCAACCAATTACATGGCAGGCTGGGCAGCATGACTGTGGTAATGTAGTTGGCTGGGCTGGTACTTTTAATTGCCGGGCATCTGTTGTCTGATAGATGCCCAGCTAGAGAAGACCCTCAGCCAATCAGAAGGCTGAAATCATTTTAACCATTTATTAATCATTTTGTAATGCTTGTAGTACTGAGGTGAGGATCCCGGAAGTAAATAAGAATCATTCGGAGAGATGCGAGCAAGGTTTTTAAATAATCACTGAACCTGCATAAGGCTAAGACGTACTGTGTTAATATTCACATGAAGATCTGGCTGGCATCTGTAACGAGAAATAGAGCATGGGAGGGAAAAGAAAGTGAGGTATGTGGATTTTTTTAACCCCCCTCCCCACAAAGACATATGTAAAAAAAAATGTGTAGAATTGGAAGCAAGCGGGCAGACTGGCATCTGAATTGGAAGTGAGCGAGCGGGCCAGCGGCTGCCTGAACAGGTGAGATGAAGTTAAACTGTAGTTCAGAATGTTTTTACTTATTAAAATACACAACAAAAAGATGACAGAATAAAATCCTGCTTATATGTAAATCCAAGGGATGATTAAGCAATAAGGCACTAAGGGGCGTGTGTAAAACATATTTTACAGCACTGCCAGGGGCGTAGTAAGGCACGAGGCTGAAGGCCGAGTGACTTCAGCCACTGGACATGCTGTAAAATATGTTTTACACACATCCCTGAGTGCCTTATTGCGCTTATAAAATTGGTTCCTTTTTTATTACTGTTTACTGTTGGGAAAAGCATATTTATATATAGAAACAACAGATTTACTTCTGTGCATTTGTGATAAAATAGTCCTTCTGCCCACTGCAAGTGATGTCATTGATGATGTCATTGTATTATTGCCTACTTTCTTGTTCCTGTTTTTTTTTCTCTCTGTTTTTCTCCTCATTCAAGATATGCAATATTTATCATGGAATGTTTACGATGGAATACATGGATTCAAAATTCTGCTCAGTTCCACTGGCAGATTGTTTCTCTCTTAACACACTGTACGTACAAACAACAAAGGCCTTTGTTACAGCCAGACTCAATTATCTCACTGTCAGGGCAAGAAGAAGAGAGTTCCCTGATGAGCAGGTAAAGACAGATGGGTGATTTTTCACTGTCAGCAAAGAAACAGTTGTAGTGAAAACTATAAACAATACTTATTGTTTCTAATTTGTTTATGTATGTAAGGAAAATATAATAATCAGGGAAACATTTAATTCGTTTATTTTTTATTTAAGGTAGTTTTATTTTTAGGGCCCAGCTGAATTTTTTTTGTACCGTGTAAAAGTACCAGCCATGTCCGTGGTGGAAGATCAGTTCTGGCTGTAGGGGGCTAACTGAAATGCCTGTGTTCCAAATGCCCATTGAGCAGGGTTCCAGAGTCTTCACCGCATAGCAGTCCTTTTTTTAACCATGTGTAAATCATATTTTACACATAAATAAGAGCCAATCAGATTACTGGATTTTACCCTGCCATTTTATAAACTGCAATAATAAATGATTGGGAGGTTTACAGGGTTTGCGCAACTTCATGGCTGGTAGTAAAAAAAAAAAGTGGTGGCAATTCAAAACATGAACATTCTATTTGGCTACTTAATACCTTATTTTTTACCTGTGGCTGTGGTTACCTGAACTTGTTGCTAGTCGTGAATTAGACACTTCTAATGCATGGCTACCAATCAATCAAAATACAGGATTTTTCTTACCATTTCATAAAAAATGTTGAGTCACAGCCACGGCAGCATAGCAGCAACAAATTTACATTGCTCCAGAAAGATTTTCTCATTGGTACCCTCAGCAGCACTATGCCATGCAACAGATTTAAAAGTAAGAATTGTTTGTGCCGCTCTGTCTGACCCAAGTACATTACTACACATAGTAAAACTTGACAAAGAGACTATAGGGGACATTTTCAAAGGAGCTGCACCAGCGAATCTCAAGAAATGCGCTGCAGCCTGATATCGAAAGGCAGGAGATGCATTGCGCTTGTCCGGTTGCACCACAACACAGCAATAATTTATTTATTTATTTAGGTTTTGTTGACCGGGTAAGTGCACTAGAGAAATTCTGCCTATTTTCAGGCACGACCTGGGGGAGGGGGATACAAATGAATGCCAACTGACTTTGAACCAGATTAAGCTGTTGGTGGTATTTTTTTAGTGAATGTTAATGTATGCAGTGCATCTCCAGGAGGTGTGTCCATGAATAGGCGGCACATCCCCATATTCAGCCGAGATGTGGCGGCGCATCTGCCCACACATCTCGGAGACGTGCCACACAAATTTAGGCATGGAAGAACCATACCTAAGTCCCGGCCACCCACAGGCAGGCTACTGTACTGCACACAGCAGCACAGCAGCCGCCAGCCCCTGCAGCCCATGGCAACCCCCCCCACACACACACACAGAGGCCCAAACCTGATCAAAGTTCACAAAGTTGTGAATGACAGCTTAGAGTACACACTGCAAGCCCATTGGTCGACAATGTCAACTAATGAGTCTGCAGTGATTACAGTAAGATGTCATTCATTGACAGTTCAGTCGACGGGCAGCCATGGAGGTGTGTGGAGGGCTGTGCTGCTCGCTGGCTGCCTGGCCATGCTGGGACAGGAGGAGCAGGGTAGGATGTGGGTTCCTGAGTGGGTGGGGGTGCCACTAGACTACCAGGGACTGGGGCAATTTTATTTTGAGGATTAAACACGATCGGGGTTCAGGGATGGGAGGGAGGCCACTACACCATGGAAATGGGCAGAGGATGTTAATGTTATTATTCCGAATGGGGATCAGGACAAGGGGGCTACTACACTATGGAAAAAGGGGCAGGGGAAATACTCTTATTTTATTCCAATGGGGATCAGGATGAATAGGGCTAGGGTATGCAGTAACACAGGACTGGGCAGGGGGGTAGGCCGCCCGACACATCCTGTTGGATGCATCCCTGTAAACAGTATGCAAATGCAGCCATAACGGCATGCAAATGGCCCATTTGCGCCTTGCATGCCTAATGGCTACATTTGCATGTTTCTGACTGAATATCTGGAATTTGGGCCCAGTGCATCTGGGGATGTGCCGCGCATCCCCAATTCCAGGTATTCAGACTGTCACCCGTGATGTTATGACACATTGCCAGCAACCCCCATTTGTGCAGACCACTGGCATTGATATATTCATATGAGATGTGCGATCGCATATCTCATTTGAATATAGCATCTTTTTGCGCTGGCCATCCCCCGGGCTTTGAAAATGGGGGCCTATAGTCCTGACCCTGAGTAATTTTGCTAGTTTAAAATGTTTAGCATGTGGAATTCAGTTCACTGCTGAACTGGTCAAAATTAGTTTTTTGTTCATTCTTTTTATTCATGTTGCATGTAAAAAAATATCAAAAATACATCCATGTAGTGCAATACATATAAGAACTGTCACACTATGTTATAATGATAGGTGAGCCATTGCATTGCCTACATGTGATACTAGACTGAGGGGTTATCCTATAGCAGAACGCTATAACAATAATACAAGATTAATAGCTGTTAAAATTAATATATCAGCCTCAGAACCACTAAACATTATTGGTTGTCATAGACCTCTTTCTGCAGGCTTTGATATTTTATCACATTTTTGTCAATTCCTAGATGTCAGCATTAATGAGACACTGATTCTAGGTGACCTAAACATGGACTGGTTTAATAACAAATCAGAACCACTCAAGAAGGTCTGTGATGAATTTGGACTCTCCAAACTACTCTCAGGAGCCACTAGGCCAGGCCACACAAATCACTCCTTTGGCTCCCTAACTGATGTCATTCTGACAAACAGACCCCATAAGATCACACATGAAGCAGTCTGGCACAACCCCGTGAGTGACCATAATATTGTAGTATGTATCAGGAATCTTCCTAAATTGCTAAATCCAAGTAAGATGATAGCTAAAAGATTCTTCGGACACTCTAACTCAGCAGACTTCCTAGCTGACCTGTGCAACATTAATTGGCAACAATTCTACCTAGCCCCATCAGTTACTGAGGCAAGGGTCTGCTTTAATGCAATACTTACAATATCATAAACTCCCATGCACCTGTCAGGACATATAGAGTGAAAAAAGCTTCCTGCCCCCAATTCAATGCTGATATTAAGTCTATGCTAACAAAAAGAGATAAGCTTTGGGCAACTGCCAGATACACAAAAACACCCACAGATTGGACAGCTTTCAGGATATGTTGAAATGGTTGCACTAAATTGATTAGGCATACTAAAAAACTATTACCTAAGCACCCTGGAGTCAGCCAGTGGTAACCCATCCAAAATTTGGTGCACCTTTAAACTAGTTGAGGGGAGCAAAGCTCCACCATCTCTTCCCACTAGAGTACCTATCAGGGCACCTCAATTACAGATAAATTTGTCATACTTGACAAACTAAATGAGCATTTTGCCACAGCAGGTCTTGCATTCGATTCTTCTCCATCAGCCAGCCTAAGAACCTCTCTCCTTCACCCACCTGCACCACTCAACATCCCAACACACTCATCCTTCTCTTTCTCACCTATCACCTTTAAACAGGTGGAAGACCAACTGCTCAGATTGGATGTTAAAAAGAGTAAAATGCAGACAACATTGACCCTTTCTTTCTGAAACTAGGCTATTATTTTTTCACTGCCCCTATCACTCATTTATTTAATCTCTCGCTATCTGAAAGTGTCTTGCCCCAAGATTGGAAAGTTGCACACCTCATACCACTTTTCAAATCTGGTGACCCCAGTGTTGTTAACAACTACCAGCCTATCTCTATCTTGCCTTCCCTCACAAAAAATTCTGGAGAAACTGGTCAATATCCAACTCAGATCCTTTCTCGAAAATTCTCAGTTGCTAACTCTGAAACAATCAGGTTTCAGACCCAGTCATAGTACTGTCTCGGCCTTGTCCAAAGTTACTAATGATTGGTTGGTGGCCATAGACAGCAAACATGTCACCGGTGTGGTATTTTTGGACCTTAGTAAGGCCTTTGGTACTGTGGATCACCCCCTGCTGCTTGACAGCTTGAAGTCCCATGGCTTGTCAGAAGCTACGGTATCCTGGTTTGCCAGTTACCTAGGAAATAGACATCAAAGCATTATGATAAAAGGAACCTCTTCGTCACTCTTGCCAGTAGCAAGAGAGGTCCCACAAGGATCCATCCTGGGTCCATTGTTGTTCCTAATCTATGTAAATAATCTGGGCTCAGGAATCACAGACTCCAAGATTCACTTATTTGCAGATGATACAGTCCTCTACATATTGAAACCTACACTTAGTCAAGTATGTTCTGTTCTCCAGTCTGATTTTGTCAAACTTCAACATAACTTCATAACAGCCAAACTACTCCTAAATGCAAAAAAAAAAAGGTTATGTTCATCTCTCCCCCTAATGTCCCCTCAGTATGCCCTATGACAAACCACTATGCTCCCATTACCACCCTATCAGGAGACTCTCTCGAACTGGTGAATCACTTTTAATACTTAGGCTTCATACTTGACTCACACCTATCCTTTTCATCACATGTTGATGCTCTCACAAAAAACCCTGAAATTTAGGCTTGGCTCCTTTTCAGGAACAAATCATTGTTCTCCCGAGAGTCCAGAGCTAGACTGGTACAGGCCACCTTCCTGCCTCTTCTTGATTACGCTGAATTTCTCTATAACAATTGTGCACCCATCTACCTGTGTAGGTTAGACACACACTATCACTGGGCCATCCATTTCATTACCAGTGCCCCAGCCAGAACTCATCATTGTACCTTGTATAAGGCGATGAAGTGGACCTCCTTATCCACCAGGAGAATGGTGCACATTTATACTTGGACATATAAAGCATTCCTCAATAAGCTACCCACTTATATATCAGCCTTCTTCTCATGCTCAACTAGCACCTACGCCCTCAGAAAATGTGCATATATTACCCTGAATGTGCCAAATTATCAGACACGGTTTGGTAGGGCATCTATAAGCTTTTCTCTTCCCTACCTTTGGAATAAGCTTCAAGCTACCCTAAAACTCCATACCTTTATCCCAGTTAGGGCGTTTGTTGGTAGGGTACATGAGATCACTGCTGAGACGTGCAACTGCACTCAGCTTCCCTCACAGGTCTACCTTCTCCTCATCCCTCTCCCATTGTCTTTGTAGACTCCTGTGTATAGTGGCATGCATCTTCCTTCCTTTCTGCCTTGCTTGCTCCCTCCCTTCATTCCATTTTGTCCACTCTACCCACGTTGTTCTCTCCCATATTTATTAGGTGTGGTAAACTTACTGTTAAGTGATGCTTCTAATTTATCTCTATGTATTGCTATAACCAACCTGTTCTATGAACCGCGATATCCCTGTGGTTTTTCTATGTTGTGCTACTTCTATTGATTATCTGTGATGATTTTTATTAGGTGGTAGTAACCTTACTGTCAAGCGATGCTTTTGCCTTTATTCATTTGTTATAACCAATCTACTCTATGTACCATGATATACCTGCTGTATTACTGTCATGTATCCTTGTACAGACTGTCTACGATGTTTAGTACTTTGTATCAGGGACCTCCTTGTAAATGAGCATGCTCAATGGATGCTATCCCTACACAATAAACTGAACTAAACAAGAAAATTCAAACACAAGCCTAATATGCCATCCAGTGCTTGGGTGATAAAAGAGATAATATGCATGAAATGTATATGTAACTTTTAAAGCACCAACCAAGTCAAGTGACTTTGGTTCTAAAGATTCAAAACAAATCAAAGTTTTGGCACACTGCCATCAGAAAAGTAACCATCAGCAGTACCTATGTGTATCCATGCAGGAGAGTCCTGAGGGGGACGGTGAGCAGGAGTGGGGGGGCTGATCTCTCAGGAGATGCAGCAGAGAAAAGCATATTAAATCACAAAAAAAAATGTGGCAAAGCATGGCATATTTTACCTCGGTGAAGAAACAGCTAAACTCTTCTATTGATTAAAGAAAATGAAGAGCTTATGGACCAGATTTTCAAAGCCTCTATGCCCATACAAAGGAGTTGCATTGCTTGTTGTCACTGTCCCAGGTGAGCAAGGGGTGCTGGCGGAGGTGAACTGCATGTCCAGCAGTGAAAATACGCAGCTGTTTCCTAAGTCTTTAGATCATCTTGCTGTGGTCTAACCAGATTTGGGTAAAAGCTGCAGATGCATCATATGTTGGATTCATATTGACAGAAACTGCAGCTGATTTTCATGAACTAGCTGTGGTTTTGTAACCTAGCACTGTGTCTAAATGTGCCCAGACACAATAAGTATTGGGGGATGCAGACGAACATTCTGTGTATTGGCTTCATAGCTAAATCATTACTTATTTTTTTTTACTGTATTTATATTTTACGCCTCCTCGCCAATCTCAGGCATGAGCAATTCCCTCTCCAGTATTCCCGAGGCACACTGAGGTGGGGCAGGGTGTGTGGGTGGGTGATTTACCCCCAAATACTCCCGTTCATCAGGAAGTGTCGTGGTAGAAGTATGGGGCCTGGATATTTCAAGGTCATACATCATGGGTGCTGGGACCATTTTCCTGTTTTTTCTCTCCTCTCCAAGATCCATGCTACAGGTGCAATGTGGGATGCACATGATGGTGCTGACCATGTGCCTGGCGATATCTGCCCTCCCGTGCTCTTTAGCCTACCTAATGCTGTGCTGACACCCACTGGTCACCCAGATGGCAGCATTACTACAGAGGCAGCAACACTACCTCCCTGAAGGACAGCATCCTTGGGACAACACTCCTCCCTCCGGCTAGCCCTCCAACAATTCTGGCTGATCCCAAAACCCGGGTCACGGGTGTTGCAAGCAGTAGCCCTACTGCTGCTCCAACATGACAGCTCATTTTTTATTTATTTTAGTCTTTCATAACTGGGTAAGGCTCACTAGGCACAAGTGCCTGTTTTCTTTTCCATACTACTTTTTCTCCTCGGGGCAGTTAGCAGGAATGGCTTCAGCTCTCTCATTCAGAGGGTTCATTTCTGCTCATGAGCACGTCTTGAGAGACCTGGACTCTGATCCCAGGCAGGTCCCCCATGGATATCCCCCCATGGTGAGGACAGCAAGAGGCTGGCCATCCTCCCCCACCCCCAGTGAATAATCCAGATTCCCAGGGCAAAGTCACGAGTCAGGAGCATGGCCAGGGCTTCAGGAAGCCTGCTAGCATCCCTGTATTCTATTTTCTCCCTTCTTCATTGCTGGGGCACACATGCTGTGGAGTCCCACAGCACACTCCAATCTTCTGGTGCTTGGTCTCACACTACCCTCAGGTCTCAACCTGGTGGCAGTCATTCGGCAGGAATGCCAAGCCATCCTCCATGGGAGAGGAGAGCTATCCTCTGGATGCCCAATCCTCTCCCTCCCCAGCCAACCCTTAGCAACCTGCGCTCACCACCGAACACGGGTCACCAGTGTGGCAGGATGTAAGGTGCAAGAGCTTCAGCCCTGCATGCCACAGGACCGGCTAAAAAGTGCCTGTTTTCTGTAATCATTACTTTTTTATCTCTTAATGGCTGGAGCTTGTTGTGGGGATGACTGAAACTCTTCATACATCAAATAAAGTGAAAACTGTTTCAATGCCAATTTCCCCCATAGTGAGCTGCAACTGAACTTCAACTTTGACCTAAAGGGTTACCTGCCTCCTGGGTGTGAGAAGGTTTAGGCTCTGAACTGCAAACCTTGCTGTATTTCTGTTGGAGTATTTTCTCACGTCCCTGTACCTTTTCCTCTCTGTCATCCTCATTCCTGTTTCCCCAGCTCACAGTTGGAAACGAAAGTATGCAGCACATCTCTGCTAGTCTGTCTTGATTAAATAAGTATCAGTAAATAAAAATAACTCCATTTCTATGCTCATTCGACTATGGGTCTGTGTTGTGCAAAGACTGACCATAAGACTGACTCATGCCAGATTCTACATGTGATGTGCACACAGTAAACTATATACAGCAGTTACAGTATGCAACATGGACTGTCCACTGAGAAATGAGCTGAGACAACCAAGAGCCCGTTACTGAAAATATTTGTTGTCACAGGCACAAAATGGAAGAATCTCAGACGGCTCAGAATGGTGCCTCGTGGTTTACCTGTGACCACGATCAGAATGCAAACTCAGATCTTCAACTATAAAAAGCAAATACACCTATTGTACTAGGGTCTAGCTGGTACCCAAAAAGGTTCCAAAACGGTCTCCTTCTAGAGTATTTTTCTGAACTTAGTAATTTGTATAAAACGTCATATTTGAATTTCCAGTATCCCAGAAAATGTTTTGAAATATAATACTGAGTCAATTCAGCTTACATTTTATTATTTTGTTTTTGCATCTCATCTTTCTTCAGAATTACTGAGGACACTACCATGGGAACAGGATTTTTTAAGCCTCAGACGTCATCTCATGCTATTGCTTTCCTCTGCACTGAAGTCATAGTTCTCGGTTAGGGCGACCATAATTCCACAGCAACAGACAGTGATGTCACAGAAGATTACGATTTCAACTGTTTTAACAGCAGGAGGAGCAGTGTTTTTTTTGGGGGTGTTAATCATGTTTTCATAAATATGTCCTCAGCAATAAAGATTCAATGGGGATAGAATACAAGAATTAATAAAAATATAAGCTAAACTGTGTCTGAAAAAGATTTTTGAAAAGTTTCCCTGGCTACAGCGAAATTGTTTTTAGTAAATGGTAAATAATATTAATTTCCAGTTTGCATTCAAGACAGACAAAGTGTTGTAAGGGGAGTTTTTAGTCCATTTTTAGAACTGTTTCCATCCACTATTACTACCAACTCCCACTCAAATTAAATGTATAATTAACTGCTACAAAAAGCCTCTGCATCTTAAAGTCTGGTATAAAATTTCTTGCCTGTACTTTTTTTTTCTCTCGCCATCTGTAATCTGTATCAACTGGATGGGTTTATTTTGGCTTAGATTATATAGCGCTGCCATGCAGAATGAATGCAGAATACAACTGCAAAATGCACTGATGAGTGTCTGTAAATATTTCTACTGTAGCCAAGTAATCTGTTTATTTATATCTCTTCTAGTACCCATTTCCTGCCAGAGTAAAATGCGTTGAGTACAGTGAATGTTGTCAAGCTCTGTTTTAATGAACAACTGCTGACATGAAGTGCTGTTAGAAAACATGCTTAGGTATAAATAAAGCTGCTTTTCTTAAGATACTGCTAAATGACTTAAGAGACTCTTAGACGTTAATTACCTCTCCAGTGCTCTGTCTCTCCTGTTTCTCTTCATAGGTAGTGTAGAATGGCTCATAAGTAATCAAGTCAGGACGCTCTATGTCATAAATTGCCTTGACTTTTGGAATGGCAGCCAAGTCCTTATAGTCAAGGATCTCATTATCTACCTTTGCCTGTAACAAACAAAAATAAAGTAAGGGTAAAGTGCTTCCATAATTAATGTTACGACTGCATGCATTTATTAGTGTTTTATAATTAGCTTAAGCACTCAAAGCTTATTATGTTACCCATATATGTCCACATGGGGACCACACTTACAGACTTCCTAGATCCTCAGGTAACTGAAATTCCTAACAGGATAGCTTTTTCCCCCTTTAGGATGTCCTTGTGTTAACATCATCAAGGGTAGCAGATAATGTGCCTGATTTAATAAATGACAGATTTAACCACAATACATAAATAGGCAAAGAGTAAAGTGCTGAAACAATTTAATAGGGTCATAAAATTGGAGGTTAGCATGGCTTTTCTGAGTTGGCTTTAGGTCAGCATGATCTACTTGTGCTATTGTACACAACATTTTGTGGTGGAGTACTAAATGTGTCATTTTGTAGCCCAGTGTTTACTTCTGTACAAGTACACAACACTTATGATTAAAAAAATAAATAATAGAACCCCAAGGACAGAAGATACTTGACTGCACCTCATGTCCTGTGACCTCCTAGGGTGAGATGAACTGATGGTAACCCAACCCTTGGTCATATAAAAAATACATATAAAAAAAAGTTAGTGTGTTTGTCTGAGTTGGCTGAAGTGAACTGTTATCTGAGCAGTTATCTAGGTGTAAATTTCAGGTGGCTGAAGGGGATTGTTATCTGTGCAATTTAACTAAGTGTAGAAAGATCTATTAAGTAGGGGGAGTGGCTTAGCTAGAAGCAAACCAGGTTACAGCCAGATTTAAACACTGCCCTAGATAGCTTCTGCCAGAGTCTTGGCAGAGAACACCAGGAGGAAGGAGCTGCTGTGTGACTGGACTTCTCTACTGGGACTATATTGCCCTCTCCCCCTCCTCCAGCCAGTTCTACTTTTATAGACACAGGATTTGACTGACAACAGGAACTTCCTGTTTGGGAGCAGGAAGTGAGTGATCACAGAGCCACCAAAGATTCACCATCCTAGAAGGACAAGAGTAGCTCTCCCCCCCCCCTCCCCAGCTGCTGGAGGTCTGCCTCTAAGCAAGTAAGGGGACTACTGAGAAATATAGGATCTTTGTATCTCAGAACAGGAAGATCAGGAGCTTAAAGGGCACAGAGGCAGTAAGTAAGTAGGGGGAGAAAAAACAGAGGCAAGAATAAGGATTCCAAACAGCAGTGAAGAGGCCAGAAGTAAGACATGATATGGGAGTGGTGCAGTGCAGTGCAGTGGCTGTAGAGCAGCAGTCTTCCGGGAGATGTTCTGGATGATGCGGTATTGTCCCATCTGAAGGCACTTCTCTGGGCAGAGGGAGGAGGTTGCGCATCTCCAGGCTGAGTTGGCCAGGATTTATGGGACCTCCTCTCCCATCCAGGGACCACCAGGGCTACTGCCGTTGCCTCAGAGGTTGCCAAGAAAGAGGAGCAGTTGGCCCACAGTGGGCTCAGGGAGGGTGAGGGTGATGGAACAGAGGTGCATCCCTCCAGTTGTACCTCTCCACAATTCATATGCCATTCTGGCAAAGTGTGGTTCCTCTATGAAGGCACCCGCAGTGGAGACCAAGGAGGATGAAGCAACTGAACAAAAGAGTAAATAGGGAGGAGAGGAGGCACTGTGGGTCACCTTAGAGACTGGAAATGGCACCACAATCTGCACAGGGGTTGTATACAGACCCCCATGTCAGGGAGAGGGAATGGACAAGGATATGATAGAAGGCATTCTTAGGATGGCAGAGAAAGGGGAGATACTATTGATGGGAGACCTGAATATGCCAGATGTTAACTGGAGAACCTTTACTGCAGCCACACCCAAGAGCAGGGCCATTCTCGATGCCCTACAGGTGGCATGCCTCAGACAGGTAGTTTTGGAACCCACTCGTGAGGGAGCAATCTTAGACCTCATACTCTCAAATGGGGACAGTGAGAGGATCTCAGGTCTAGAATTGGGTAGCCATCTGGGAACAAGTGACCATCAAACAGTGTGGTTCACGATAAATTCAGCTATAGAGTCAAGCCATACAAAAGTGAGGGTACTGGACTTCAGGATGGCTGACTTTGGCAAGATGGGAGAGTGCCTTAGAAAAGCACTAGCAAACAGACTAGAAGGAGGGGTGGAACAACAATGGGGAAACATCAAATCTGCCATCACGGAGGCAACAAGCCTTTGTGTGAAGCAAATAAAAAAATCAAAATGAAAGAAAAAGCCACTATGATCCTCAAAAGAGGTGGCGGGAAAGGTCAGGGAGAAAAAGATAGCATTCAGGAAGTATAAAGAAACACAGAAGGAGCAGGACAGAGAGCTGTACCAGTTAAGGCAGAAGGAAGCAGGGAGGGAAGTCAGAATAGCAAAGGCCCAAACTGAGGAAAGATAGCCAACTCAGTTAAGAAGGGGATAAAACATTTTATAGGTACATCAGGAGCGTAAAGACAAAGGAGGATAGTGAGGCTGAATAGAATGGATGGTGGGTGGGCAGAGAGGGACAATGAAAAGCAGGGATACTGAATGAATATTTCTGCTCAGTATTCACAAAAGAGGAGGAGGGGGAGGTGCCTAATCCAAGTAACAGAAGCACTCCTAATTGGGGGGGGGGGTCGATCCCAGTCCTTTCATAGAAGAAAGGGTTCTGAAAGAACTCCTAAAACTGAAGATGGACAAAGCAATGGGGCATGATGGAATTCACCCCAGAATTCTAAAAGAATTAAGGGGAGAAGTAGTGAAACCACTGACTACCTTTTTAACAAATGTGTGGTACCTGAGGACTGGAGAAAGGCAGATGTGATTCCCCTTCACAAAAGAGGGACCAAGACAGAGGCAGGAAACTATAGACCTGTCAGTTTGACCTCTGTGGTAGGAAAAGTGATGGAATCACTTCTGAAGGAAAGAATTGTTGAGTACCTAGAGGTCAGTGGGGCATAGGGCCCAAGGCAGCATGGGTTCACAGTGGGAAGGTCATGTCAGACAAATCTAATTGATTTCTTTGACTGGGTGACCAAAGTAGTAGGCCAGGGAGGGGCTGTGGACATGGCCTACCTAGACTTTAGCAAGGCATTTGACACAGTCCCACACAAATGATTAATAGTCAAATTAACCAGCCTGGGAGTGGGTCCCAGGGCGGTAGCCTGGGTAAAACATTGGCTGGACAACAGGACACAGAAGGTAATTGTAAATGGAGTCAACTCTGAAGAAAGAGGGGTTACTAGTAGGGTACCACAGGGTTCAGTACTGGGTCCAGTCATTTTTTATGTCTTTATAAGTGACATTGCAAAGGGACTGGAAGGAAAAGTATGCCTCTTTGCAGATGACACAAAGATCTGCAACAGGGTTGATACACAAGGAAGCGTGGAAAGGATGAGAAGAGACTTGGCAAGGTTGGAGGAATGGTCAGAAGTATGGCAGCTTGGATTCGAGGTGCAAATAGTGCAAAGTAATGCACCTGGGAAACAAAACCCAGGGAAGATTACATATGCAATATAAGAAGGCAGTAGGGGGGGCTGGGGATACTGGGATGTATAGGGAGAGGCATCACCAGCAGAAAACAGGAAGTTGTTATCCCCCTGTACAGACAGTTGGTGAGACCCCATCTGGAGTACTGCATCCAGTTCTGGAGAACCCATCTCCGCAAGGATATAGACAGGATAGAGGCAGTTCAGAGGAGGGCAACTAAAATGGTGCAGGGTCTGCAAGAGAAGTCATATGAGGAGAGACTAAAGCAGTTTAATATGTATACCCTTGAGGAAAGGAGGGAGAGGGGGGACATGATAGAAACTTTTGAGTACATCAGTGGAATCAACAAAGTCCAAGAGGGTAGCATCTTTCAGAAAAAGAGATGTGCAAGAACAAGGGGACACAATTTGAAGATAGAGGGGGCAGTTCAGGGGCAATGTGAGGAAGTATTTTTTCACAGAGAGGGTGGTGAACGCATGGAACAGCCTTCCTGGGGAGGTTGTGGGGTCTAAAACTGTGGCAGAATTCAAGAATACATTGGACAGACATAAGGCAATTTTTGTGGGGGGTAGGAAGAAATAGGCTGTTGGTTAACTAGGATCTGCAGCTTATCCTGTAGGTAGGGAAATGGGCAGACTAGGTGGGCCAAGCAGTCCTTATCTGCCGTCAAAGTCTATGTTTCTATAATAATGCTTAAAATCCTGCCTGCATTTTAATTCATTGTTTTGAGATGCAGATCACAGTCCCCAGGGATTAATGTAGCACTAGTAATTTTGTTAGTTTATATTCGTTTACCTTCTTTCTAACACTGTCAAATTGTGGTCAAATAAACGTAAATTGGAGCAAACAACAGTACATGGTTAAAAACGGTTATTGTGATTTAAGTAATAGCACTACATTACACAAGCTTGCAGCATTTCTAGTGGTTTATCAGTTAAATAATTCACTTGGGATGTTTTCAGTCTTGCTGATAACTTTGTTATGAGAAATCTGCAGTGTAGGTAAGCATAAGGAATCTTAACAGACATGGGATTCTATTCTGTTGTGTCACAATAGAAACAAAGTACTGTGGTACAACAGCATTCTGACATCACTGCTGCAATAAAACAGCCTTTGAAAGAGTATGCAGTTCCATGCACAATATAGAGAATACTGGATGGGCAACTATACACAACCAGCGTGTTCTGCCACAGAGGGGTTCTGGTTCCTTGTGATCTCGAGAGCGAAGCTCAAGATGTGCATGAGAATCTGAACTCTGAAGTGACAGAGCACACTGGTTGGGCTAAACCTGCTCATTCTGTATTTTTATTGTGTACAGTATTATGTGAAATGTGTGCATTGAGTTTTTTTATCTTTTATAATGAAACTGACTTGTGCCGTCTCTAGAGGTTCTAGAACGTTCTACCACAGAAGGGTACAATCACATTCTATGACTTTGAACTCTGGACTCGGGGTTCTGATTCCCATGGACCTTGAGCTTCGCTCTCGAGGTCAGAGGGAATCAGAATCCCTCTGTGGCAGAACACACAGGTTGTGCATAGTTGCCCATCTAGTATTCTTTATATAGTGTACGGTGGAATGCTATTCTAAATGGAATTCCATCCCTAGATTAGCCTTGTTGTGCTATGGTAGTGACATCAAAATGCTGTAGTGCTACAGTACGGATGTCACTTCTGCAGCACAACAGCTTTTAACCTATGTGCATAGCCTCTGTCTTCAAATCACAGGTCTGATCACTGATGCCCACAGAAAAAAGACAGCATCGGGAAAGCTTTTTTTTTTTTAACTTGCACTGTCAGTTACAACCATGCAGTGAACAGTTCGGCTGCAGTGGTGAGAGTCATAGGAAATGACAGATAGAGGGAGAGCACCTGGCAAGAGAGGCCACAGTGGTGAGACAGAGGCAGGAAGAGTGTAGCTGTGCACACTCACAAAAGTAAGACCATTGCTAGTATTTTTTTTTTTGTTCAGTTACAATGAGATATGGATGCCTATATACTATAAAAGATAGTATAAGGGCAGCCACAGATAGACAAGTATATGTCTGCATCTCAGTGTTTCTATGGCAACCAAGAACTTCTTGAGTTTTGTTCTTGAAGTTCTGGTTGCCATAGAAACCATGTAACGCAGACACAGGATTGTTGTGTATGGCTGCCCATGGATTATCCTCTATAAACCATATCCTGTAATTAAGATTGTCTTTAGGTAAACTCCATTTCAGCTTAAAAAGTAACAAAATCTTGAAGATTTCCCTTTGCTGGCTTAGCCACTTCTTAACTGTGTGATGTTCACCGGTGCGGGGTGAACGGTTTTTATTTATTTTTCTTTTGTTAAATACAACCATTTCTAGAGGAGTCTGCAATCCTGGCATGATGAACCCAAAGACTAGGAAAAATGTTCCAAGAGTACAAACCTTTGTCTCCTTATAATCCTACAAACACCCTCCATTTCCTCAATTTTGGCTTCCTTATTGTTTCAGGTTTAAAGTGTAAGATCACAGGAGACAATTTATTTTAGCTGTTAAGCCCTTAGACTTTAGACAAAGCTGTTTCATTCAACACAGGATAACCTTGTTCTCTTTTATGAAACACAATCATGCTTTGTTTCTTTTTTTGTTCTGTAAAGCTTTTAATGTAATAATCTGAATGCTGATACATCAATTTATAAACATATTTTAACATGAATAACACTTGATCAAGATAAATCTGTAATACTGAATTATAACACTTTATTTTTCATTTCCTGATTTAAAAGGAATCATCACTGGTCAGATTGATTTTTATGCAAACTAGAGCTGGGCAAAACAGGGATGGAGATGGTTTTACTACAGTAGAACGCCTCTGAATTTGGATCTGCTGTTGACTTTGACTCTGAGATTTGGTTTATCAAGGTTTATAGAAGTAAGGTATATGTTCTTGTACTCATTTGCTGTGCTTGCAGGAGAGAGAAATTAATTTGGATTCACAGCAAGCAAACAACAATATCATATGTAGATTGTGTTAAGGAAGTGCACTCACACTTCTCTACCCAGACAGCAACAGAGAGTAAGCAGGATTTCAAAATAATGTAGAGGCTCTGGGTCCGATTCTCAAAGCCTCCCCCATGACGTAAAGGATCTGCATCACAAGGACTGGCACATGGTGCAGCTTGCACCCAAAACATGTGCTGGGACCAATTCATAAACACAGTCTGCGGCAAACACAGGCTGCTTGTGCCAATGGGGTCTTGCACTGTCTGTGCGGCACAAAAAGAGGTGGAGCATGGTGCAAGGAGTCATGCACCAGGGCAATGCTGCAACATCCCCATATCTTGTATTCTCGTAAGTGGCCAGTGCCAACAAACTCAAACACCCACTAAACCAGCCAGGTAACTGGCCCAATGGTGCTGAGGGTTGAGGCACTGGACGCCACACCTCGCAGCACACTGGCAGCCCGGATTCAGGAATGATCTCGGACCACTGACGGTTGGCAGGGGAGGGAAGGAACTGAGTGTCCAGAGGACTGCTTTCCCTTCCCAGGAGGAATCCAGGGGTATGCAGTGCTCCTGGGCAGCCCCTGATTGTAGTCAGGGGCAGCACAAGGAACTTGCAGCACAAGCAGATGCGGGGGCAGAGCTGCGGTGGATGTCAGCATGTAAGTGCCGCTGACATCACTGCGCATCCAAGCTTCGGGGGCAACCAGTAAGAGGAAAACTCCCCTTGGTCTAGGGAGGCGACAAGGGATCCAGTGGACTTCACCCACATCCCCAGTGCCGGGCCACCTCCCCGATGGCTGGCCAAGACCCTCACCAGAAGAATCCTTTAATCTCAGAAAGGACGCCAGGTAGGAGAGGTGGGCTCTCCCCTGGGAGGGGTGATCTGGGGGTCTGGAAAGTCCGGTTAGGGGGTGCTGGAGGGGAGGACACTTCAGGCAGGGAAGTAGAGGCATCAGGCTGACAGACCACCTCCGAGAGATGCCCTGACCATGGGTGCACAAAGAAAGTTCACAAAAACCAAAAAACAGCCAGGGCTGGTCTAATGGTCAGTGCGCCACCCATGGGTGATCCAGATCTATATACCAGGGGTGGTTATTGTACATATGCAAAATACTGATGTGAGTATATACAACTGTATTATAAATAATCATCTGGAGGACAAATTGACAGTATTTACAGGTGAGTTGGACATTTATTTAAAAAGCTGATGATCGGGAAAGGCACACTGAGCCAAGGCTCGTTTCTAGGTGCGACCCGGGGAAGGGGGAGGGGTGCAGTGCAGCATACATAACATGTGAGCATAGCTTAAAAACACAACAGAGACGTAAAGGAATACATAAAATAAGCATAGGTTACATCTTATACATTGTGATCAAGGTTACATCTTATATAAAAGTAAAAACCTAAACAGTGTACACAACAGAAGTTTCTAACATCCAGAGTGATGGAACTGCATGGAGTATCATAAAAGCTAGGTGCTTAAGTACAGGATAATGTGTTGCCAGGGTTGTGCACACAGGGCTAGGGTTGGGTGGTGGCAGAGGTTAGGAATGCATTGCCAGAGATGACCAGGAGATTAGGGAGGCTGGAAGCAATGGCAAGTGGGGGGGGGGTAGGAAAGTGCTTGAAGTGCTTTTTAATGGCAAGCACTGTAGGTGAATTTTGTACAGTGAGGGGAAGGGAGTTCCAGAGAGCAGGGAGCTGTTGGGTGAAGGCTTTTTTACCTGCATGTGTACGAGGTGTGGCCAAGGCGAATGAGTGGTGGTCTCTTGAGCACAGGTAGTAGCCAGTACTGGGAGCTGGGGCTAACAATGAGGAGAGGTAAGAGGGAAGGGTGCTGAACCAAAATTTAGAGATAAAGGTTGAGCAATGAGCAAGATGGCTATCACTGAGAGAGGGCAAGGTGATAGATTGGTAGAGGAGGCAGTGATGGGTGTGGTAAGGGAGACTAGTGGCAAAATGACAGAAAGCATGGTACAGAGGGACCAATTTGATAAGGGGGATTGTGGTGCTGAACTATAGACCACATCTGCATAATCGAATGTAGGTAGGATAAGCTTAGTGATTATTTCCCTTCTGATGGAAGGAGAGAGGCTGTCCTTGTGTCTATGAAGCATACTTAGCTTGGCACGCAGCTTGTTGTGAATAGAATCCAAGTGCAGGGCAAAGTCCAGTTTGGGGTCTAACCATACCCCAGGTATTTGAATCAGTCAACTGCTTCAATTTTGGAGCTGTCGAGTGCATAAAAGGAGGACGGAGACGTAATTTTGGCAAGTTTCTGGGCTGTACCAAAAGCCATAGCTACCATTTTTTTGGTGTTGCATTTAAGAGATTTATCATTAAGCCATCTTAGGGTGTTAGCAAAATCAGTTTGGAGGGTAGATTCGACCTGTGCTAGTGTGGGACCGGAAGCATAGATGACGGTATCATCGGCATACATTTCAATTTGTGAGTTAGAGCAGGCAGAAGGAAGGAAAGTTATTCACAAAAATGGAGAATAGGGTAGGTCCCAGTATCGACCCTTGGGGAATGCCAGCCAGAATGGGGAAGGGATCAGATTTGGTGTCCCCAAGCTGGACGAATTGGAACCTGTCTGTTAGGTAGGCTTTGAACCAGTCAGTAGAGGATGGGGATAGCCCAATAGCCATTAGATCATCGAGGAGTAGTCTATGGGAAACAGAGTCAAAGGCCTTAACTAGGTCTATGAAAATAGCTAGTGTGAGATGACCCTTGCCCATGGCTGAGTGGATGTGATTAGTGAAATGGAGAAGGGAAAAGGAAGTGGCAGAAACCCGATTGATATGGAGTCAGAATGTCGTTGGAAGCTAGGAATGCATTTAGTCTTTTTGAGATAAGGGACTCCAGGATTTTAGAGAGGGAAGGGAGAAGGGAGATTTTTTATTTTTTTATTTAGTTGTTTAACCAGGAGTAGCACACTAAGCTGAAAGTTGTTTTACAGGAGCGACCTGGGAGCACAGGGAAGTTAAGTGACTTGCTCAGGGTCACACAGTATGCAACTGGAAGCTGTGGCATTCAAACCCCATGTCTTTTCTGCTGGATGTCACCAGATTTGCAGCTCAGAGCCTTAAACCACTGTGCTATACTGCCTTCTATAGCCTCCGCTATAGTTTCCAGGGATGGAAGGGTCGCCCCCTTTGTGTAGGGGGATGACTTTAGCCAACTTCCAGGTCTTAGGCAGGGAATATGAGTAGAGGGAGAGATTGAATATGTGGGTAATGGGGGGGACAATGGCTGGAGCGGAGATTTTCAAGAGGATGGGATTAATGCCATTTGGACTTTGTTTGGAGGAGTTCAGAGATTTGAGAGCTCGGAGTACCTCTAAGGGGGTAATGGGGGGAAGGTGTGTTTGGGTGTGGTGGTGACAGGGAGGGTTTCAGGTCGAGGGGTAGGCAGATGGGGAAGCTAATTGGATCCAGGTGGAAGGGGTAAGTACTATGGCATGGGTGAGGCTAGGGTGCTCCTCACCATGGGATTCAATCAATGTTGAGAAACTGGTGCAGAGCTCAGGGTTTTGGCTTCACTGGGGACTGGGGTCCACCTGGAGGGATGCAGGCCTATACTGGTGTGATGGTCTGCATCTGTCCAGGAGGGGAACCAGGATCCTAGGTGATAGGTTTAAATGCTTCATTGGCAAACATTTAAACTAGCGGGGGCACTGAAAAGGAGCAGGGAAATCCTAGCCTCCCCCCCAAAATAAATCAGGGTAGTTAGTGAGGTAAGCACCAAGATAGAGAAGTCAATAGGGAGGAGGGCAGGGGTAAATGGAGAAAAAGGTAAAGGCAGTAGGACAGGGATAGGGCAACAAGAGGTAAGACCATCACAAAATGGAGGGTAATGAGTACCAATGCCCATAGTCTACATAACAAGCTCCCTGAACTGGTAGCCTTGATGAAAGAGGGATGCCTGGATATCGTGGCAGTCACAGAAACATGGTACACAGAGAACCCTGACTGGGATGTCAACATACCAGGGTACACAATCTACAGGAGGGACAAGGAGGGTAGAAGAGGGGTAGGAGGAGTAGCTCTCTATGTAAGGGAAAGGATCAAAGCAATGGAACAAATGGGTAAACAGGGAGGAGAGGAGGCACTGTGGGTCACCCTGGAGACTGGAAATGGCACCACAATGTGCACAGGGGTTGTATACAGACCCCCATCTCAGGCGGAGGAAATGGACAAGGAAATGATAGAAGGCATCCTTAGGATGGCAGAGAAAGGGGAGATACTGTTGATGGGGGACCTGAATATGCCAGATGTTAACTGGAGCACCTTTGCTGCAGTCACATCCAAGAGCAGGGTCATTCTTGATGCCCTACAGGGGGCATGCCTCAGACAGCTAGTGTTGGAACCCACTCGAGAGGCAGCAGTCTTAGACCTGGTACTCTTAAACGGGGATGGAGAGAGGATCTTAGATCTAGAAGTGGGTAGCCATCTGGGAACAAGTGATCACCAAACAGTGTGGTTCACGATAAACTCTGCCACAAAGTCAAGCCATACAAAAGTCAGAGTACTGGACTTTAGGTGGGCTGACTTTGTCAAAATGGGAGAGTGTCTCAGAAAAGCACTAGCAAACAGGCAAGAAGGAGGGGTGGAGCAACAATGGGGGAAACATCAAAACTGACATCATAGAGGCAATAGGCCTTTGTGTGAAGCAAATAAACAAATCAAATGAAAGAAAAAAACACTATGGTTTTCAAAAGAGGTGGTGGGGAGGGTTAGGGAGAAAAAGATAGCATTCAGGAAATATAAGGAAACACAGAAGGAGCAGGACAGAGAACTGTACAAGTTAAAGCAAAAGGAAGTGGGGAAGGCAGTCAGAATAGCAAAGGCCCAAACCAACAAAAAGATAGCTAACTCGGTTAAGAAGGGGGACAAAACCTTTTATAGGTACATTAGGGAGCAAACAAAGACAAAGGGAGGGATAGTGAGGCTTAATAAAGGAGAGGGTGGGTGGGTGGGAAGAGAGGACAGTGAAAAGCAGGGATACTGAATGAATACTTCTGCTCAGTATTCACAAAAGAAGAGGAAGGAGGTACCTAATCCAATTAATAGAAGCACTTTGGATAGGGTAATTAATACCAGTCCTTCACAGAAGAAAGTGGTCTGAAAGAACTCCTAAAACTGAAGGTGGACAAAGCAATGGGGCCTAATGAGATTCACCCCAGAATTCTAAAAGAACTAAGGGTAGAACTAGTGACAACCCTTTTTTTCAGCTATTAGTTTTTGCCCCGACGGCTTACATCCAGAGAGCACCCCCAGCCCCGTCCCCCGACGTCCACCCAGCCCCAGGGCTTGCCCCTCCAGGCGGGGCTGGTGGGGTTCCCCAACCTCCACCAGAGGCCAGATTCCAGGGGCCAGTGCCGTGGCTGGCCGGGAGTGGAGCCTGCGAGGCACCCTCCATCACACTGCTGCAGCATGTGTATTTTGTCTGTTTTCCTTCCCTAGGAGTCGGGACATGCAATGGCGCCAGGAGTGCAGCGCTGCACATGCGCGTCAAGCTCCCCCTGCCGCCTGCCCGACTCCTATCCCTGTCTGCAGTGTGGCAGCCATGTCCCTCATCCTCCGCTAGGGGGCAACCAGGCACCGGCAACTGAAACCCCCCCTCCCAGAGAAGAAGAGCAGTCCGTCGGATGGTCAATCCTTCCCCGCCCCTGACGACCCCCGGCAGTCCATGCTCGTTCCCAAACATGGGTCGCCGGCATTGCATGAGGTAAGGCGACCAGCACCATAGCCCTCAGCACCACTGGGCTGGCTACTGATTACCCTTTTTAACAAATCATGGGAGGATGGTGTGGTACTTGAGGACTGGAGGAGGATGGATGTGAGTCCCCTTCACAAAAGTGGGACCAAGGCAGAGGCAGAAAACTACAGACCTGTCAGTTTGACCTCCGTGGTAGGGAAAATGATGGAATCACTTCTGAAGGAAAGAACTGTTGAGTACCTAGAGGCCAGTGGGGCACAGAACCCAAGGCAGCATGGATTCACAGTGGGAAGATCATGTCAGTCGAATCTAATCTAATTCTTTAACTGGGTGAGCAAAGTAGTAGACCAGGGAGGGGCTGTGGACATGGCCTACCTAGACTTTAACAAGGCATTTGACACAGTCCCACAAAAAAGATTAATAAACAAATAGCCAGTCTGATAGTGGGTCCCAGGGTGGTTGTCTGGGTAAAATACTGGCTGAACAACAGGACACAGAGGGTAATAGTAAACAGAGTCCACTCTGAAGAAAGGGGGGTTACTAGTGGGGTACCGAAGGGTTCACTCCTGGGTCCAGTCCTTTTTAATGTCTTTATAAGTTGCATTGCAGAGAGACTGGAAGGAAAAGTATGCCTCTTTGCAGATGACACAAAGATCTGCAATAGGGTTGATACACGGGGGGGGGGTGGAAAGGATAAGAAGGGACTTGGCAAGGTTGGAGGAATGGTAAGAAGTATGGCAGCTTAGATTCAGTGCAAAGAAGTGCAAAGTAATGCACCTGGGAAACAAAAACCCAGGGGAAGATTACACAATGGGAGGAGGCAGTAACAACAACAAAAATGGAAAGGGACCTGGGGGTAGTTATATCAGATGACCTAAATGTTAGCAAGCAATGTGAGAAGGCAGTAGGGATGGCTGTGGGGGATACTGGGATGTATAGGGAGAGGCAACACCAGTAGAAAACAGGAAGTTGTTATCCCTCTGTACAGACAGTTGTTGAGACCCCATCTGGAGTACCGTGTGCAGTTCTGGAGACCCCATCTCTGCAAGGACATAGACAGGATGGAGGCAGTCCAGAGGAGGGCAACTAAAATGGTGCAGGGTCTGCAACAGAAGCCATATGAAGAGAGACTAAAGGAGTTTAATAAGTATACCCTTGAGGAAAGGAGGGACATGATAGAAACTTTTAGGTACCTCAAGGGAATTAACAAAGTCCAAGAGGGTAGCATCTTTCAGAAAAAGAGATGTGCAAGAACAAGGGGACACAATTTGAAGATAGAGGGGGGACAGCTCAGGGGCAATATGAGGAAGTATTTTTTCACAGAGAGGGTGGTGGATGCATGGAATTGCCTTCCTGAGGAGGCTGTGGTGTCAAAAACAGTGGGGGAATTCAAGAATGCATGGGACAGACATAATGCAATTCTTGTGGGGGAGTAGGAAGAAGTAGGCTGTTGGTTAACTAGGATCTGCTGCTTATCCAATAGGTAGGGAAATGGGCAGACTAGGTGGGCCAAGTGGTCCTTATCTGCCATCAAAGTTTATGTTTCTAGGTGACTGCGGGGGGGGCGGTAGTTGCCCCTGGGGTAGGGCGCAGGTTGTGAAAAATAGGTTTATGGAAGTGGCAAGAGCTTTGGGGCCGATGTCTGAGTGGTCAGAGCAAGGGGAAGGGGCTTGCTGGGAGGAGCCTAGCAGGGAGTGGAGAGTTTTCCAGAATGCGGTGGGGAAGGGTGACAGTCATTGAGCTGAGACTTAAAGAAGCCTACTTTAGTCGAGCGCACAGCCTTAGTGCAAGCGTTCCCAGGGTTGTGTACTTTTGGAGGTTTGAGGCATTGGAGGAGGCCTTGGATACTTTCCAAGCTTTGTCTCTGGCTTTGAACAGCTGCACCAGTTGGAGGGAGATCCATGGAAGGTGTCAGCACCAGCTTTTTTTAAGGGGGGCATGGGAGTTCCAAATGCCTAGAAATGTGGAGTTAAAAGCTACCACAGCGGAGTCGATGTCAGGGGCCATAAAGACTCTGAACCACTCGGCCAGGTAGAGGTCTGCCAGCAGTGTCTGCTGATTAGGGATCTTAGGGACCTGAACCACATATATTTGGGTGGGGCAGTGCTTCCTATGACAGAAAGTGACACAGTGGTCACTGAAGGCATTAGGGAATGTGCCAGCTGAAAAGAGTTTGTTGGGGTGAGTGGTTAGGATCCAGTCTAGCAATGAGTGGTTAGAGGAGCAGGTGTTGAGTCTGGTGGGCCCAGTGATGAGTTGGGAGATGTTAATGCCTCAGTCTCTTTAGTAGTGGCCTTGGAATGTTGGGCAATCCAATTTAAGCTGAAGTCACCCAGGATAAGAAGCTTATCCGAGGCAGCCGCAGTAGTTAAGGTGGCAAGTTTGGAGACCAGGGTGGTTGGTGAAGCGCTGGGGGAGAAGTAGCAGACAGCAACAAATAAGGGGGATGAGGATGGGAAGACCAATTTGGTGAGTAGGATCTCATGGGATTTTGGTACTACCTCCTGTGAGACAATGGAGGCACTTAGGGACTCTTGGACATAGACAGCAACATCAGCGCCACACTTACCCCTGTCGAGGTGGAGTATGGGGTACCCAGAGGTGGCAACTGAAGTGTCAGGGACTTTGTTGGATAGCCAGTTTCAGAGATGCAAAGGTTATCGGGTGAACATTGTGAAAGCCAGGCCTTAATGTGGTCCAACTTGGGCAGAAGACTCCTAGCATTTAGGTGATAGATGCCCATTCCATTGGCAGGGGGAGGACTAGTGGCCGAGGAGTTAGGCCCAGGATTCATTTCAACGTGCCCAGCCAATAGAAGCAGGGAAATTAGAAGGTGGTGGAGCATAGCAAAAGGTAGAGAGGGAGCTGGAGGGAGTGTGTGGAATGGAGGGAGAAGCCTAGCTAGTGGCGCTCATGGTTGGTTGGCAAGCCAAGTGAGAGGGTGCCAAGCGTGGTTGACCATCTAGATGGGGAAAGGGGGAGGAAGTGGAGATTTTCTTCATTGAAATGGAGAAGGTGTGCCTGGTCTAGGGAAATAATTGAAGCTGAGAAGTCGAATAACAGAAGGGTGTCCATCAAAAGGACACCTACAGATAGAGGAAATAGGGGCTTCATTGTGGCAAGGAGATGTGAGTTGCTCGGAGAAGGATAGGTTCCACGTAGGTGGTTGCCCAGCAGTGTGGTCCTGGTGACATCACATGTTAGGTACACTTAAGCAATGTTCAATGCATCTGAAACTACCGTCTTACTATCTTCATGTCAAGTAGTTATAATATAGATGTGCTGTTACATCATATAGCATCCCATACTCTTCTGACTGGTATGCAGTCCCCCACAGAATGGCTTGCCATCCTAGAGTGTTGCACTGCTGCCCCGCAGTTTGCCACAAACCTTTCAGATGCACTGTCTGTGTGGTACACAGTCACAGCTGTCACATGCTGCAGGACTTTGCTGCTGGGACCCTATCCGATAGAGAATTGGGCACAAGGTCCCTGGCAGTTCACCCCTGTCATTGCGACATAAAAAAAAGCGACCATCATTAGGGTGCCAGCACAATGCCAACAGTGAACATCGCACCCAGCAATTGTGCTGCCCAACTCCCATCATGCCCAATGCCCTAGGGCATGTTCTGGTGCAACACCTGGATAGCGCACTCTCTGCTGAGTGCTGCAAAATCCAGTTCACCAGCATGACAGGTGAACTGGTTGTGCTGCCCTAATTGTGGTACCCTAATTGCATTGCCCACATAACAGTATATCGTCCCTGGCACACAAAGCATGGATGCAAGGTGCCCTTCACCACAGCTTGCGTCAATCGAAGGGCCCTTTGAGAATCGAGCCATCTGGCTTTAGAACCTCACCTGATAGTACCAAATTCTATGCCTCCTGGTCAGGAGCTCCAACTATAGTGCCTCCCACATAGGGACAGTAACTTCTATACTTTTGCTTTAGCTGGGGACCCCAAATTCTATATGACCCAATTTAGTGAGCTCTCTGGCCCCCAACCCAGCTACTGATGCTAACCATTTTCCAAATTACTCCAATCCCCTCGCTTCTGCCTGTACCTCCTGCCTCAAGGGATGACAGCCTATGAACAAAAAGGCATGGTTGCTTCTTTCAAGCTTTATGGCAGGTAGTCCTGGCTCACAGCCAGAGTCTGAGGTCTTGGAACAATTTAATGCAGGATGCTGCTCCTCTGGCACATGGGGGGCCAGAGTGCTGCCCACCAGGAAAATAAGAATACAACCCATGCCACGTCTATGCAGTACTGCCATGCAACCCCCCTCCTCCAAACAGTATATATAAAGTAGCAAAACAACAGCAAGAGCTCAATGGAAACTAGATATCCAATATTAATAGGAAACAGGTTTACTGGGGGAGTTAGGAACAAATATCTGGAAGGGAGATAATAGATTAGGTTAATCAAAAAAAATAACGCAACGAGCACAACTGCCACACAACCTCCACCCTCTGGTAACCAGATTTAGTAAACCCAAATATCTCATGGTGTTCCTTTACAGTGTTTGCACTGTTGCACACATGAAGAGAGGAAGGAAGAAAGCTGGCAAGAAACGTTAATCAGTGTAGTGCCATAAAGAATTTTAATTACTTTCACTGATGTAATCCATAGTTTAAAACAAAAGGAGCCCAAAACTGTTTCCAAGGAACTGATAATGCAAGTCTTAACCGAGTGGAAGAGCAAGCTCAGTCCTGCCCAGGAGTGAAATAACCTGTACTAAGCTGTTCTAACAAAACCACTGCAGGGCCCTGTTTCAGCACTCATCGTCTGCAAGCACTTGTACCTTACAGCATTTAGCAATCTGAATACAGCGTGCTGTAAAGGGGGTGTACAGTATGTGCTGAGCTGAAACTGGTTCTGGAACATGTGGGGCAGTGGACCTGCAGCACTCTTCAGGTGCCAAGTAGATGCAGGCCATTACATCTGTGTCTTCTCAAATGCATTTTCATCTTTGCCACTGCGGAACTGGTCTGTATGACCAACAGAGTGCTTGCAAGGCAGCACACTAACCTGCTTGCCAAGAAGGTTTCACTGCTGAAGAAAACCCCAACGGGACTCTCTCCACTGCTGGGATCACAGGCTACAGACAACACTTCACAGGTGTCCTGGCTGGGCACTCATAAAAGGACACAGTCTGTCAACCATTTCTGCATCATATTATTTCTAGCTGACACGCCACATTTTATGACTGCTTACACCTTCTCTAAAATTCATTGATGATGTTTCTTGTTTTATCTACTTCCTTTGAAGAGAACTAAAATACATGCTGATGGTATAATTATACCCAACCTTGTTTTGTTTCAAATCTTTGATTTTCTCTTCTTGCACACTTCCTGAACTTTAGGAACACCCGAAACAGTGTAGCCGCGCATGCATGACTCAGTAGTCTCCTCTCCTCCCATTGCATCAGAAGTGGCTAGACTGTGTTGGGGTGTTCCTACGTCTAGGAAAGATACAGTGGGTGTTGACCAAAATTGTAAACAAACATGTTTTTGTATGGTAATACCAGTATAGTGGGCAGTCTGTCTTTCACAGTTTAAAATAAAACAGGAATCACCGGCCCGCTGATGCAGAGGCACGATCACTGTCCGCGGCACCAACGACCCAGGTTCGGGAATGGACTCAGGAATTGGAAGACTGGCTGGGGGAGTAGGATTGAGCATCCGGTGGACTGCTCTCCTACTCTGGGGGGAGAGGGGGTTGAGTGTCCATTGCACAATGGACCCCTGGCAGAGGCCAGGACTTCCACTGCAGTTGGTGCCTGTATGTTTGGGGGGTGCGGCAGACACGGGTCATCATTGCACATCCCTGCCCCCGTGGAGTTCTCAGCCTACAAAAATGCTGAACCCCACCAATGAGCTGGCTCCATTGCACCCCCTCTGGCCACCAAAGTTCACCTATTGGCGGCCCCACTCGGGGAAGCAAGTCCGAGTATGAGGAGGTGGCTGCTGGAGCCTGGCGAGCATGTCAGGGCTTGGGGAGCCGGCACGAAAAAAGCATAGCAAAAAAAAAAATAAATAAATAAAACAGGAATCAGAAGTAACTACCAGTTACTGCAGTAATCTTTGTAGAACATGACCAATCATTAAATGTGTTTTTTAAACTAAAGACAAATTGAGGCCTAAGAAGGTTGACAGTGTCCTTTTAAATGGTTATAAAATGGTATTCAGGAAGACCTGCAAAGGACACCCACAACATTCTCCTAGGCAAACCTGAGTGCTCTCCGGTACTACTCTGCTTTTCACATTCACTGGTTCAGCTTGTCAGTGGCTAGCACAGACTTTCTGGAGGACTTTCTTACAGTGCTTCTTCCTAATTTACTTTCACTCATGGAAACTTTATGTATGTCATCACTTTCCATAACAAAAAATAAACAAACAAAAAATAACTTGAAATGTTGTGCCCTGACTTTGCTTCCCCTGATTGGCTGCCTTGTGATAAGTGCTGGCTGTGAGGCATGCCTAGCCTCTCTACTTACTGAGCCCTCCACAAACTTTCTGGCGTACTCCAAGCCTGCATAGACTCAACTGGGGCTGGAGGAAAACTAAATGACAGAGCCATGCCTTAAGGTTTGTTTACGTAATGGGTCCCTTGTCAATGGCTCCTGAGTCTCAATTTCACTCACGACACCCATAGCATGAAGGAAAGGCAGCCCCTTTTGTGTCCAGTCCCCTCTGCCAGTCTGTTGAGAACTGGGACAAACACATCACTTATAGATAATCCTGTGTGCCCAAGAGTCGTAAAACTGAAGGTCACTTTTCTTGTTGCGTTCCGTCTGCTGCTGCCAGCCCACAGGGACTGGGAGTTGAAGAAATATCCATGTGACTAATAGCATGAGGTAAGCATAGCAGCACGTGTTTGCCAGTGTTGAGGAGTGGTTCGTTGGACACAAGCTAGTTCTAAACCACAAAAAAACAAAATCTATGCTCTTCGCCAGTTCGCAGAACAAGAAAAGACAAGCTCCACTTAATATCAACACTTCCCTGGGAATCACCCTTGAACAAGTGGCTATCTTTAAATATCTTGGAATCACATTTGATCAAGGCCTTGTCTTTGCATCACATATTGATGACATTTCCAAAACTATTAATCAGCGGCTCGGGATACTCTACCGTAACAGACAACTTTTCACCCATCCAGTGCTGAAGCTAGCTATTCAATCCTCAATCATCTCAGTCATCGACTACGGCTTAATTATTTATGGGTCCGCCCCTCCCAGCGCACTAAAACGGTCACAACCTCCCTAAACAAGGCATGTCGGCTGCTTACAGGTGCTCATCGACTTACTCATACCTGTGAACTCTATGCTGATACTGGGTGGTTACAACTATCAAACCGGTTAAAGTTCGTCACCTGCCTAATGGCCAAGAAATCCATCATGGGCCTCACCCCACCCTGCATTCAAGACCTGCTATGCCAGAACTCAAGTGTACGATCCACCAGAAGATCAGAAACCCAGCTTCTACAGGTCCCCCACTGTTGGACCACACAAGGTCAACGATCATTTGCCTATCGTGCCCCCCAACTGGCTAAATACTCTCAGCACCTCTATTACCTCCTCTAACTCATTAGGTGCTTTTAAATCCAGACTATTCTCTCACCTAGCCACTTCAAACTCCTGTGACTGCCTTGTTTAATCTCCTATTCTATTCTCACTCCTCCTCCCTTGCCCTCTTACTTGACAAAGGCCTACTAGTGGATCCTCGTCTTCTACAATTGGTCTGCTCCTTCCTCCTACCCCCCCTTTCCTCTTTTTCTTATTTACACTGCCTAACTTACCTCCCTTACCTATCTTCCCCTCCTCACTTGTTTTCTATATAGTGAAAGTGCTTAAGTGATTTATCTGCTGTTCATAAATGTCATTAGATTTTAGCTATTTGTGCAACCCTGTACCCCTATTTGTCTGTAACTGATTTTGACGCAGAACCTTTGTAAAAGAGCCTTGGCTCAAAGGTATTAATTCCTAGATTTACAATAAAAAATAAACAATAATAAACAATAGATAAGAGCCATGCTCCCAGCCTGGGAGTCATAAGGTAAATAAATAAAATGTGTACATACATGTATACGCATGTAACCCCAGTCGTGTATACCATCACGAACTCTGCATACCATCTCTTCTGCTTGCTCCAACCCCAGGACAGCAGCTGGGAAGGGGACCAGAGGAGCTGTCACAAAGGACTACCACACATTCGTGCAAGAAATATGTGCACATTTCAACAGCCACCTGCTTGAACGTGTGAGCTGTCTTTGAAGCTCAAATGTCTTGGCATTAGGAGTGCCCGCCTGGGACAGGAGCCTCTTAAGCCACAGTGGCAGCTAGCCACAGCACCTCCCCTAGTGTGCTCTCTGGCCCCAGGGACATCAGTGGGCATCAGCGGGGCTGGGAGACATGAGGAGGGGGAGAAGAAAAAAGAGTGGAGCTTGGATATTTGGCACACTGTGCCTTTAAGCAGAACAGAGTGAGACTGCCAGCTGCCCAGAGGCTGCCTGTGTGGATGAGGGGATCAGAGAATGGAGCTCCCCACAGAGAGGTACAAAAGCATAGTCAACATCACACCACCATTGGATAGTTAGGCACAGTGGTGCCTACCAGAGTATGGGGCCATTTTAAATAAAAGCTAAAGCAGTGGCCTGGAGAATGAACTTTAAATGTAAAGTACTGTTTAATGTAAAGCCAGCCACCATTTTGTCAATCCCTGATCTCACTGCCAACCAACTGGAAGCCAAGGTTCTCAAAAGCTAGCACCACAATGGACTGTGGGAGGATGGTGCCCTAGGACTGTCCTAAATGGACTGGTAGGCTTTCTGAGCCACTCAAAGGGCAATACAGGGCAAAAGGACTGATGGACTGCCCTGGCTGCCCATTTAGAAACTGAATGGAAGGGAAGAAGGGTCTGAGGCTTCAGAAGCATGTCTGAGTGGGATGCCAAGGAGTGCAGATCTGCAGTGCTGCTAGGAAGCTGTGGCCTCCCCAGGCCTGCTCCATGTGGGTCCTCCCCAGGGCCCACTCCTCAGATGTCCTGTGAGCGCTCTCCTGGGCTAGACTGTCTGAGAGAGAAGCTTAATAGTTTTGGTATACCTTGGCAGCTACATGAAGGGCTCCAGAGTCTGGACTAATGCACTGTCTGACACTGGTCCTGGGAGAGAGAGGATTCACCCATGGGATAAATGCGATTGCAGCACAAAGACTTTAATCTATCCTGCCTTAAATGGTGGATATGGCAAGCAAAGTGTCAGTTTGCCCTCCAGAGTCCAGAAGAAAATGATTCCCTTGTCCTCTCTTATTCAATATGTGGAGAAAGAGCTTCTGTCCGTCGGAGAGCAGAGAACACAAGTACCAACCTAGAGACAGTTTGTGCAGCTGTGGCATGATGTTAATTGGCTGTTATAAAAAAGTGATGTAGGAGGCTATAGTTTTTTGTTTATCTTTCATTTCTTGTTTTTTCTTTAGGTTCTTATTTAGGATATACAAAACATACTGAATGACGTTCTGACATAATACTGTGAAGTACCAGGTTTTTCTTTTCTATTGTATTTTTGCTTGGTAACTGATGTATGCTTTTTTGTACTTAGTTTTTTTATCTTAATGTAACCCCCCTGCAAATGGGGGTTCATAAAAGACTTCCAGGAGCTTGCTTGAATGCTCCAAGCCTGAATGGTGTTTGGCATTTAAGCCATTTATCAGTGAGTGTTTTTAGAACCTCTGGTACTGTCTCTTTAAGAGCTGTCTGCTTGCAGACATAATTAGTTTATATGGGGGGGACTGTGTGCTTCTCTGAGTACCACTCGAGCTGCTGCCAATTCACTTAATTTTTGCAGTCACTAGGAGTGCAAAGGGAACCTATCTGAAAGATGTAACTGTTTGCCAGAAATTATTTAGAGTAATAATAAAATTACAGTTTGTCTAACCTGCTTTCTTTGCAGTCAGAACTGTGTCTGCTAGTTCCCCATTCTAGTTTTGAACTGCTGAACTGGACCAATCAGTGTGGGGTAAGCTAGCTCTAAAATGGTGCCTTGGACGAATCAGAACTTGGACTCATAATCTGAGCCAGCCACAAGAGGATTGTATGGGCAGTGACTCTGGGAGATGTAGTTCAGACTTTGCCTTTTTGGACCAACAGCAGCAGTCTATTGTGAGTGACAGCCAATCCAGTCAAGAACTGGGAGGAACTCAAAGGAAGAGCCCGGTTTTGTCGGTTGGAGTTTCAGTTGAGCTTTGGCAGTGAAGAAGGAAGGAGCCCTGTGCTTTTTCAGTGTGCAGTTTTAGTCAAAAACGTGTGTGAGCCCAGAGTTCCGGTCTGCAGCTTGTTAGGACTGAATCGTCCTGTGAAAAGAATCAAAGGATCTCTGAAGAGTAGAAACCAGGCTCACCCTGTAGAAGACTGGAAGAATTGCTGAAAATTGCACTCGGTCTGTCAGGAACTGAATCTGCTGTGTGTTCTCCCGGTATTGTGCAGTAATTGCGATCGGGATACAGATGCAGCCTGCCTGGTATAGTGCTTTCTTTTATATAAATGTGTGAAGAGGTTTGTGTACCTCAAGTGAGCCCTGCTGACATTGAAGGGACCCTATCTTATTTGGAGTCGTGAGTACTAATTCAGGTCGCTCCCTGTTGAATTGCCACATTAAATCCAAATGGAATTACTGTACTGCTGACTGTTTAATTTTCCTTTTCTCTGTGTGAAAGGGCCCCTACCAGCTGCCACGGTTTGGACTAGCCACTGGGCTTGGGTACCCAGGGACAGTAACTGATAGGGATAGGCCTGTGCACAGAGCCATAGGTAGATTATTAGAGTGATAAGCTAATTAACCTGATTTCCCTGTCCTTGTTATATCCCCCAAATAAATCAGAGCTGCTTGTTTCAGCAAAGTTATACTGCCTGAGGTATTTGTCTATGTTAAAGTACTGTACTGTGATTGTTGCACTGTATCTCATTTCACAGGAGGTCCCAGTGCCGGAACCAGTCCTGGGGGTAAGTGTATACTGTGAAGGTAATTCTGATATATTGTGTGGGCCACTAGTGGGAAGAAAGGGGGGTTGCAGTGTCCCAGAGGGCTGTGACCAAGTTAGTTTAACTATTGCAAACCCTGACCTCTGGGTGGAGGCACCGCCATTGGATCCAGGCCCCTCAACCTGTTAGTGGCAAATCAGGCAGGGGTAGTAGCCCTGGGATAGCGCCATCTGGGGTTACATCTTGAGCTCACCGCTGGGATTGTGTGTCCTCTAGTGGCCATATTCTACAACCACTGTTAAGAAAAATGGGTACCCGACAGAAGTGGCTGTGCACGGCTGGTGGAGTGGTGTACTGGGAGGAGATCGACCCCCAAAATGCTATGCTTATCCTGGACATCCCCCTGGGTATCAATACGGACACTGTGCAGGGAGTACTTTCCAAGGTGGAAGGTTTACAAAACCCCTGTGGTGGTGGGTCGGCATGCTAATCTGCTCACCCACACTTTCCTGGCCCTAGTAGAGTTTAAGGATCCCATAGATAGCTCCAAAGTGCCACAGACCATTACCCCAGAGGGAGCCCTCACTGCTTGGAGAGTGATAACTAAGGACAGTAAAGATCCGGGGGGGAATCAGCCCCCACCACTATCTGAAACTTTTGAGGAGAAATTTGCTGAATGGTTGCTGGGAGAGGGGAAAACTGTGGAGGACTTGAAGAAACTATTCTTGCCACCTGGGGTGTTCCTCCCCAACACCCTCTCCTGCTCCAGTGCCCGTAATGGTGGCTGAACCAATGCAGACTCCTATTTCTGCACCTGCCATTAGTCACGACTCTTACAAGGTTGAGGATCTTCTCTGGCACCTCCCACCCCCAAGGGAGGATGACTGGGAGACCTGGATGAACTATGTTGCCCCCAAGTGCTAGAATGGCAATGCTCGGAAGGCAGCGAAGAGGGTTAGTGAGAGCCTCCGAGGTCCTGCCCTGGCTACCATCCGTGCAAACGGGCCAGTAACCCTGAAGCGACTGCACAGGCCTATCTTGAGGCCTTGGAGAATGTGTATGGGAGCCCAGATTCTGATGAGGACCTATGGTGGAGAGTAAGAAATGCACAACAGTACCAAGGGAGTTGTTGTCTGTGTATGTCTCGGCTGGAAAAATTGTTGCAAGAATGCCTCAGAAAGGGTAGTTTGCCAGCGATTGAACTGGACCGAACCAGACTGGACAGAATCTTAAGTCTGCCCCCTTCTCAGAACTGCTGTTGCTTCAGTTACGCCTGGCAAATCGACTGGAATCCCACCCTCCTATGATGAGTTAATGAGAGAAATTGAGGAGTTGAGAAAGGCGACCTCGGGAGGTACCTGCACCAACAGCTGTGGCTACGACCCGAGTGACTGAGGGTGACCCATCAAGTGAAGTTCAGGGGCAGAGGTTGACAGTCAATGAGTGCTCTGACAAGGAAAAAGATATGCCACAATGGGGCGAACTATTGAGAGAGATCCGGGAATTCAAAAACAGTCCCTTTATGAAGGCCACGCCTGCAAGTACGGGCCCTGACCTATATCCGACTGCATCTGCTATGGGGGTGGGGGTACCCACCCATGTATCTCCTGCTGATAACAGCTCCAAACTCAATTCCTTGACCATGGAAGTGAGAAACTGACGAGATGTCTCCAAATGCTTATCACGCCGCAGACAGAGATGGCACCCAGGTTTCCAGTTAGTAATACCCCGCCCTGGCTCCCAGTGTGGCGCCGCCAGCTCAAACTCCAGAAAGTATGTTTTGCTATAATTGTGGGAAAGATGGGCACATGAAAAGGGAATGCCAGTCCCCAAAAGACACTGACAAAGTTGCATATAGGCTACAAGGAGAGCTTGGAGAAGAAATCAGTGGTTAAGAGGTGCACGACATGATCCCAGTGAGGGCACCAAAATGCTAATTCACGCCCTTTGTGGCAAGGTCAGTTGCCCAGGCCCCCACTACCGCCTCTCCAGACTGGTCCAGAATAGTGGGTCCCTCCATGGAGACCACTGTAAAGGTGAATGGAGTGTCTACAAGAGCTGTATTAGACAGTGGCTCCCAAGTGACAATTATGTTCCAGGATTGGTATCAGAAGCATTTGTCAGACGACCCTTACAACCATTAGAAGGACTGCATGTATGGGGGTTAAGTGAGAAGGCCTACCCTATTCTGGGTATATCCGAATTTGGCTGTCTTTCCCCACCTCCGTGGCTGGAGTGGCCGAACAAGTAGAGACCCTAGCCTTAGTGTGTCCCCCACTGGACTGTATGATGGTGTCCCTTTGTTGATTGGAACAAATGCTCATATGTTCGGAAGGCTGGCACAGTTGTGTTATGAAAAACAGGGTCAAAGACTAGTAGAGCTTTAAGAGTTCCGCTTTAATTAAGAAGGCCTATGAGGCACAGAGAGATGCTGAAAAACAGAACCAGAGGAACCGGTCGGAATTGTATGGAAGAAGGATCCTGAGTCTCTGATCCTGGCGCCAAATGCCCAGTGTACCTACTAGAGGAGAGGTCCGTATCAGAAAGGATGTTAAGAATAAAATATTAATGTTGGATGCACCAGGCGATGGAAAATTGCCAGAGGGACTGCTGGTCAAGCCTAGTATTTTGCCCGCTAGAGCCCATGCTTATGCCAGAAGGGTAATGGTCCAAGTTCATAATGTGTCTGAAAGAGACATTCGAGTAAACAGAGGTTGCATCCTGGCTAATGTGCATTGTGCAGACACTGCAGTGCTACCCAGCAGCAAGAGTTCAAGGAAGAATGACAGAGTAACGCCTGACTTGTTTGATTTCGGCGACCCGCTGCCAGCTGAATGGAAAGTGAGGATCAGTGAGAAGCTTGCCCAGAGAGACCAGGTGTTTTCTTTAAAGGAATGGGATGTAGGATGCGTGCAAGGAGCTGAGCACAATATCCGCTGCATGACTAAAGACCATTTCGTGAGAGGTCTCGACGCCTGGCACCTGCTGACATAGATGATGTGAGGCGGCATCTGCAAGAGATGTTAGCTGCTGGTGTAATACAAGAATCCAGAAGCCCTTATGCTTCCCCATTGTGGTAGTGAGGAAAAGAATGGAACAGTAAGGATGTGTGTGGATTATCGCACCTTAAACCGGGCGGACTATCCCTGATCAGTACACAATGCCCGCATTCAGGATGCTTTGGACTGCCTAAGCGGAGCAAGTGGTTCTCTGTGCTGGATCTCGCAGTGGGTACTACCAGATCCCGATGGCCCCAGAGGACCGTGGAGAAGACTGCCTTTATCTGTCCGCTTGGCTTTTATGAATTCATGAGGATGCCTCAAGGATTTCAGGTGCCCCAGCCACTTTTCAACGATTGATGGAGCGGCAGTGGGGACATGAACTTACTAGAGTGCCTGGTATACCTAGATGATGTTATTGTGTTTGGCAGCTCACTGGAGGAACATGAAAGCAGATTATTTAAGGTATTGGACCGACTGGAGGACTTTGGCCTTAAACTGTCCATTGATAAGTGTCAATTCTTTCAAACATCAGTAAAGTATGTGGGACACATAGTATCCACCGAGGGAATAGAGACCGACCAAGGAAAGTTGAGGCCTTGACCACCTGGCCACAGCCCAAAATCTAAAAGAACTGCAAAGATTCCTGGGATTCTGTGGTTATTATCGGCGCTCATCAAGGACTATTCAAGAGTGATCCGCCTTTACTTAACCTTACTCAAGGGTATCCCCAACCCACAAAAATACCAAAAGTCAGCGTCCCTCAAGACTGAAAGAGTGTATTTTCATCCAAGTGAAGTATTTGGGGCCGCTGGACTCCTGATTGTGAGACTGCTTTTCATGAGATCATATATCAACTTACCCATGCTCCAGTGCTGGCTATGCCGATCCAAGAAAACCTTACGTCCTGCACACTGATGCTAGCTTGCAAGGGTTGGGGGCTGTGTTGTACCAAGAGCACGAGAATGGCCTGAGACCAGTGGCCTTTGCCAGTAGAAGCCTGACCCCATCCGAAAAGAACTATCCTGTACATAAGTTAGAGTTCCTAGCTTTGAAGTGGGCTATTGTTGACCAATTCCATGAGTACTTGTATGGGGCTAAAATACTAGTAAAACTGACAATAATCCTTTGACCTATGTGCAGACCTCAGCTAAGTTGGATGCCACTGGCCATAGGTGGCTTTCTGCATTATCTACATATGACTATGCTCTCGAATACGAGCAGGTCTGAACCACATAGATGCTGATGCTCTCTCCCGGAGGCCTGTTCCCCAGAATGATTGGGTCCGATTGGCAGAACCTGACATTCGGCACTCTGCCGAAGTTTGACAGGAGGAACAAATGTCCACGGACTGAGTGGACTGCATGGTGGATTGCTTGGGAGCCTCTGAGAATTGCATACCTGCTGCTTATTGCCACTTTTCTGCAATAGACATTGGTGCACTGCCTCAGCTGGACAATGACAGTATTCGCGGCTCAATCCCGATCCCATGATCAAAGCAGCTTTAGAAGCCCTCTATGCAGGAAAAGATGTGTCCAAATTACGCCCACTGATTTGAGAACTGCACTGTTATACAAAGAAGGTCCTAAGTTGAAACTGATCAATAAACTGTTATACAGAGAAACAGTAGACAGAGGGGACAAGTAGACAAACAACAACTAGTGCTGCCACTGCCTTTCGAGACTCAGTACTGAGGTCCTTGCACAACCACATGGGGCACCTTGGTATAGACAGAACACTTGACTTGGTGAGATCCAGATTCTATTGGCCTAAGATGGGGCTGATGTGGAGCAACACATTCGAACTTGTAGTCGCTGCTTACAGAGGAAGCTTTGCCCTCAGAGGGCTGCCCCTTGTTAACATCACCACCAGTGCACCCATGGAGCTGGTCTGTATTGATTTTCTGAGTTTGGAGTCAGATCAAAGAAATATCAGTAATGTGCTGGTGGTCACTGACCATTTCACGAGATATGCCCAAGCTTTCCCACCAAAGACCACAAAGCATCCACTGTGGCCAAAGTACTTGTAGAAAACTTTTTGTTCACTATGGGGCTCCACAAAGAATCCATTCTGATCAAGGGAGAGACTTTGAGAGTCGTCTGATCAAAGAGATGCTTTCTCTGTGGGGAGTGCGAAAGTCCAGAACCACTCCTTACCACCCCCAGGGGGACCCACAGCCTGAACGTTTCAACCGCACTTTGCTAGATATGCTAGGCACCCTGCACCCAAAGGACAAGCCTAGATGGAGCCAACAAATTAGCACCCTGGTACATGCTTATAACTGCACCAAAAGTGATGCCACTGGGTTCTCCCCCTACCGCCTGATGTTTGGAAGAGAAGCTCGACTACCAGTAGATGTGTGTTTTGGGGTCTCTCCTGATGGGGTTCAAGCTGACAACTATTTACAGTATGTGCAAAAGTTAAAGGCCCAGCTAACTCATGCATACCAACTGGCTCAAACCATGGCTGCCAAAAGAAATCTGGCCAACAAAGAAAGGTATGATAAAAAGGTGAAAGCACAGGAACTCCAGGAGGGAGATCGGTATTGCTAAGAAATCTGGGACTGCATGGCAAGCACAAGATTGCTGACAGATGGCACCATCTCCCTCACATTGTAGTGGGCAAACTAGATGATCTGCCAGTGTACAAAGTAAGGCCTGAGAATAATTCAAAAGATGTAAAACAATGCATAGAAATCATTTACTGCCCATTGACAAATCTTATTGAGTCTGAGCCCTAGAAGATGCCCTCTGGACCAGTGACTAGAGCTGCTGCTAAGAAAAGATCAAGAAAGTCTGCACCTACAGAAGCAAAGTTAAAGTGTTCCCCTCCACAAGTCCCAGTTGAGCATGACTGTCAGTCCATATCGGAAGAAAGTGAGAGTGACTTTGAATACTATCCTTCTTACGAACTGAGTCAATTGTTTCGGGGCAATCTCCTAGTCAATACTGGAGACAAAGCTGGGCCTTCTGGACTGTCTAAGCCCCAGCTTCATCCCTGGAGCCAATGCTCCCAGAAAGTGAAGTGCAAAGCATCAGATCAGATGAAATGGAATCATTGTGCGTGGTTGAACTGTTTGAGCTTTCAGGGGAGGAAAATGATAGATTGGGGCAGACTGGTGATACACCCGAACAAGAAGAGTATTTTGAGTGCCCTGACAGTCCACTGCCAGTGTCCAAAGCTCTCCATGCGAGCCAAATGTTGTGGACTCAGAAACTGTAACTCCTGGAGCTGAAAGTGCCCCAAGTTCTAGCCTCTCTACCCCATGGAGACTCCCTGACAAGTGAGACAATGCTGAAAATGAGGCTCAGAGTGCAGAGACTATAACAGTTCCCCTAGAAAGACTGGTCGAGCTGTAAAGCCTGTGGTGCACCTCAGTTATGATTCCCTTGGGAGGCCTGTGGATTTGCCTCTCAATGTTGTCCATAAAGAAGTGTATGTGTCCCCGAGCTCATTGCCCAAACTGAGCGTCAGTGCTAACTCCAAGTTACTTGTGTTGCCCTCTAAGTATGGTGTCCTTGCCCCGTCCAGCCCCAAGGTAACTGATAGGGAAGGCCCCCCTCTCTTCAGGTTTCATGTACAAGAGGTAATAACTTGAGTTATGGTACAATGTGTGTGTAATACTGTGTAAAGAGTGACGTACTGCAATGTTTCAGAAATGTGTTCTTGGTAAAATGATATATTGACTGATGATTACATGTGCGAGCCTAATGCAAATGTATATGGTTGCAGTTAAAACTTATGGGGGTACTTGCTTGACGCGGACGTCAAGCTTTCCCAGGCCAGGAAGGGTGTAACCCCTGCAAATGGGGGGTTCATAAAAGACTTCCAGGAGCTTGCTTGAATGCTCCAAGCCTGAATGGTGTTTGGCATTTAAGCCATTTATCAGTGAGTGTTTTAGAACCTCTGGTACTGTCTCTTTAAGAGCTGTCTGCTTGCAGACATAATTAGTTTATATGGGGGACTGTGTGCTTCTCTGAGTACCACTCGAGCTGCTGCCAATTCACTTAATTTTGCAGTCACTAGGAGTGCAAAGGAACCTATCTGAAAGATGTAACTGTTTGCCAGAAATTATTTAGAGTAATAATAAAATTACAGTTTGTCTAACCTGCTTTCTTTGCAGTCAGAACTGTGTCTGCTAGTTCCCATTCTAGTTTTGAACTGCTGAACTGGACCAATCAGTGTGGGGTAAGCTAGCTCTAAAATGGTGCCTGGACCAATCAGAACTTGGACTCATAATCTGAGCCAGCCACAAGAGGATTGTATGGGCAGTGACTCTGGGAGATGTAGTTCAGACTTCAGTGCCTTTTGGACCAACAGCAGCAGTCTATTGTGAGTGACAGCCAATCCAGTCAAGAACTGGGAGGAACTCAAAGGAAGAGCCGGTTTTGTCGGTTGGAGTTTCAGTTGAGCTTTGGCAGTGAAGAAGGAAGGAGCCCTGCTTTTTTTCAGTGTGCAGTTTTAGTCAAAAAGCGTGTAAGGCCCAGAGTTCCGTCTGCAGCTTGTTAGGACTGAATCTGTCCTGTGAAAAGAATCAAAGGATCTCTGAAGAGTAGAAACCAGGCTCACCCTGTAGAAGACTGGAAGAATTGCTGAAAATTGCACTTTCGGTCTGTCAGGAGACTGAATCTGCTGTGTGTTCTCCGGGTATTGTGCAGTAATTCGATCGGGATACAGATGCAGCCTGCCTGGTATAGTGCTTTCTTTTATATAAATGTGTGAAGAGGTTTGTGTACCTCAAGTGAGCCCTGCTGACATTGAAGGACCCTATCTTATTTGGAGGTCGTGAGTACTAATTCAGGGTCGCCCTGTTGAATTGCCACATTAAATCCAAATGGAATTACTGTACTGCTGACTGTTTAATTTTCCTTTTCTCTGTGTGAAAGGGCCCCTACCAGCTGCCACGGGTTTGGACTAGCCACTAGGGCTTAGGTACCAGGACAGTAACTGATAGGGATAGCCCTGTGCACAGAGCCATAGGTAGATTATTAGAGTGATAAGCTAATTAACCTGATTTCCCCTGTCCTTGTTATATCCCCCAAATAAATCAGAGCTGCTTGTTTCAGCAAAGTTATACTGCCTGAGGTATTTGTCTATGTTAAAGTACTGTACTGTGATTGTTGCACTGTATCTCATTTCACAGGAGGTCCCAGTGCCGGAACCAGTCCTGGGGTAAGTGTATACTGTGAAGGTAATTCTGATATATTGTGTGGGCCACTAGTGGGAAGAAAGGGGTTGCAGTGTCCCAGAGGGCTGTGACCAAGTTAGTTTAACTATTGCAAACCCTGACCTCTGGGTGGAGGCACCCGCCATTGGATCCAGGCCCCTCAACCTGTTAGTGGCAAATCAGGCAGGGGTAGTAGCCCCTGGGATAGCGCCATCTAGGGGTTACATTAATATTGTTTATAAAGAACAGAATTTCCCTACTTTTGCAAAAAAAATTCCTTGGCTTCTTTACTTCTATACAGACACTCACCAGAACAGCACTACAGAGGGAAAGACAGGACCTTGGTTTAATATCTTATCCGATGGACAGCCCCCACCATACTGCACTTAAATGCCAGTGTTTGGGTATGAGATCAAGTCCTGGTGGGGTACTATAACCAACAATCTGGCCCGGAGAGAGACGTGTTGCCACCTGAGACACATTAACATTTAGTGCCCATTGGCTTCCCAGCAGCTGGGTATTTTCCGCTCTGTGGTGATGCCCCGTATTTACATGTTGCTGCTTCCTGACTGCTGCCCATCTGCATCAGGTATCCAGTGAAAAAGCAGCTCGATATGGGCTGGGAATGGGGGCTCAGCCAGCCAGGATCACAAGTTCACAACAAACATCTTTTTCACTATCGTTCATGTCAGCTCTTGAAAAGTTAAGAAAGCAGGACTGACAAGAGTCTCAGCACAGCTACAAAAGAAACAACAGGCTAAAATGAAAAACAGCAAAAAAAAAATTCTACTTAAAATACTAAACCTTAGTCACTAATCCTATTTACACCAAGCAACTGCTTTTCTCTAAAAGCAAAATATTTTTGGGGTGACAAACACGAACGATTGCTTTAATTCTTTGGAATTTCATTCAGAAACCTCTAAAGAAATCAGTTTGAGTGATGGGGCTATGTACAGTACATTGAGAACCTACAGTACACTCGGGTCACAGTTAATCTGTGTAATCTCTTTGCAACAATTCACAGCAAGGTTGTGCAAAGCAGGAAGGGAGGGTCTACTTCCTTTGTTTAAAAAAGGTCCAGGTTCAGTGAACAGTGTCATCTTTTTTTTCTCAAAAATAAGCTGAATGACTGTTAAAAATCACTGTGACATATTATTGATCTCTACTGGTTTTAGTTTGACTGTTTAGGAATAAAGGTTCTCTCCTCTCCAAAATGTCTCATCAATTTTGCACCATCATGTGGAACTCCTGTTAAATATTATATATATATATATATATATATATATATATATATATATATATTTACTTATAAATGGATAAAAAGGAGTGGTAATCCAAACTTCTGATTGTATAAAACACATCACATGACCGCGTGTATATCAGAGTGTGACCACACACCTGCAATTTTACCCCTCCAAAACAATTTTGACATTTTATAAGATAGATAAACCACTCTGAGGTGTGCAGTCACGCTCTGATATCGCACGCCTTGGGCAGTTGACGCACACCACGGCGTACGTATATCAGTGTGCAATTGCACACCTCAGAGTGGTTTATCTACTACATATATATATATATATATATATTCTATAAATACTAATATTTAATGTATGTTATGTATATGTACTCTTATATATAATTTATCTGATACTTTCTGTAATGTATTTACATCAATCATTTTTCTAAGCTTGTAACATTTGTAAAGATATCTAGTTGAAAAAACATAAACCTGAACTGAACATTAGACTAATCTAATAGTAGAGATCATGAATTAGATGTCAAACTCAAGATAGTTTCTACACAAAACAGATAACAGTATAGTACTTTTGATTCACAAGGGGAGGACGTCAGTGTGAGTAGAAAAGTTTGTATTGTTGTTAGTAGCAGTGACAGTATTTAGTCAAAGCTTATTTGAAATCTGGTCAGAGCCTTTGTAAATATATATTTAATTTGATCAACTTATTTGAAATTTGCATCAAACAGATGGCAGGCTGACACCATGAGATATAGTATCTCATTTTCATTAGGGTCCCTGGGTGCAGCAGAAAAAAGTGCTTAGCTTGACTTGTACTGCACTATGTGAAATCTAGGCTCCAGAGTCAATGCATTGTCAAAACTTGCTTTAAATGTAAAGTTGTCCCAGCCTGGTGTTTAAGAAACCACAAAGTAAGTGTTTTGTTTGTCTCCAATATTTTCCTACTTACCTCCAGACCCTCCCCCTCTTCATCCACTACTGTAATAACTAGGGCTATGCGAGTAATGAATATTAATCCCAAACACCGTTAAATAATGGTGCATTTGGTACTGAATATCTTCCACTATTCATGGTATTCATACTTTGGAAATAATAAAATAAATAAGAGTGAAACATATAAAACCCTCTACAAGTACCTAGGGCTAGTCCTGTGGCCACCTCCCACCCCATGCAACAGATTTCAGGAGGCAAATCCCTGGCATACTGGTAACTCCCGATACTGCTTTTTCAAATGGTTCAGTCTCTCAACCTCTTTTCTACCAAGTAGCCCCCTCTCCCAGCAACCAATACATGATGGGGGGCTGTATAGCAATAGTAGGCGAAAGAATTGGCTGCCGAGTGGTTGCCCCTTGCTAACCCACAGGCAGTGATGCCCAAATTGCCATTACAACTGCTGTCTTTTTCTAAGTCAGCTGAGACCCTGCCTTGTTCCATGGCAAAGGGGGGGGGGGGCTTGTATCAAGAAGTGACGCTACATAGACTGACTGGTACATATTTACACAGGCCTAGCTCACTGAGATAATAAAATCTCATGCAGGAAAATGTCCTGTTGTATATTTTCATATGGAAAATACTACCCCTTTAGCAAAGTCATGGGTATGTCCCTCCTTAGGAACCTTGGACTGGGCAAAAAGGCAAGTGACTGTGCTTGCCATAACAGAAAACTAGTTTAAGCATTGTTTTGTTCTGAGCCTATTCTGCTAAAGGAAAGAAAGTCTTATTTTCAGTGATGGGAAGACAGACAAAGCTAATCAGCCATTGGCTAAATCCCTTTATTTGTTTAGCCACCTCCTCTGTAGGTTTTAGCGATTTTTTTTTCCATTTACAGCCTGCTTACAGGGCTGGAGGAATACGGGTGTGTATAGGTCCTTTGATTTGGATTTAGATCTGAACTGAAGGCCCTGAGACTGTTTCCCATGCATACCCATCCCACCTGATCCAGTTACTGTTAAGGAAAGAAAACTAATTTGATTTTATATATGACCTCTGACACAAACTGTATCCTAAAAGCATTTTACAATCCTGGTGAAGTAGGAGAGGTAGAGAATGTTGCAGCCATTAGGTTACCAAGGATATTCATGTAGTATAGAAGACAGAACAGGGCAGTGGTGGAATTCCAAACTTTGTCTCCAGGTTCACAGCTCTGCACTCTAATAAGCAGGCTAACACTACCTCCCTCTCCCTGGCCAAAACAACTCTATCCTCAACATACCTTAACCCCCAGTCCCCTTCCTTACATTGAAAAGGTTAATTTTGAGGAGCACAGCCAAGTGAGCCCACCCCCATTCATCCTCTGAGACTGGGTCCAAGCCCCCCTTCACATCACCACAGTGGTGAGGAGTGACAATGTCCCTTGGTGCTTCTGTCTTTAAATCAAGGGCCTAATCTTTGGGGAGCAAAGTCATCTACAATATTCCTTAGTTTGCCTCCTTTCCCTTTTAGGCACTCCCCCAGGTGCTCCTAGATCTCCAGTATGATGGGGAATAGTGCACGTGGCATGACTGCAGGCAGTGTCAGGAGCCAGGGGAGCTGATACTGTGAAGGTCCATATGTCTGAAGGTGATGCGTCAATGACATGAGTTGAGAGTGGGCCCTGAGTATGGGCATCCTTTGCAACTAGCTTGCCTTCTAAATGCATCACTGATATTCAACCTCTAAACAGACTAGCATCTGCATACTCTGGATCCATTCACTGCCTATTCACCAATGGTTGTACTCAAAGAAATACAAACAGTCAGGACAGAAGAACACTTGAAGTCCATCAAGTCTGCCCTGAGGCCATACCTTACTCTAGTGCACAGTCATTCTGCTCCCCCTCTACTGCTCTTCCACCAGTGATTACTACCCTTTTTGATGATCCCCTTGAAGTTGTCCCTCTGTGTACTGAAAGCATTGATGGACCCTGCATATCTGGGCAGACTGTTTTATTTGTCCACCACTCTCTTCATGAAACAATGCTTCCTGATGCATTTCCAAAACATCCCCACTGCCAGCTTGAGATAGTGACCCCTAGTGGTTGAGCAATTTTTCATTTAAACAATTCTGTATGGGCAACCCTATTGTACCCCAAAAGGTAGTTATATTTCTCTTATTTCCCTATTCTTTTTAGCCTCCAGTGAGTACATGTTAAGGTTTTCCTGTGTCCCCTCATTAGTCCCAGCATTTGTATTTTAGAAAAAAATATGTTTAGCCATTTGGTGAAGTTGCAAATATGCAAAGTCAGCAGTGCTTATTTTATATACTGTATATATAGAAAGAAATGTAATTTAGCTTGTTTTAGAAGATAAGGGACCTATTCTCAAAGCCTTACTACAATGGGTGCCGTAACACAGAGCAGCAGCAAGAAGAAATAATAAAACAAGTGCTTGCTTTTAGAGAAGTTTCATAAGTAGCTCAAGAAATATGACAGTACCATTTTATAGATCTGTGGTTTGGCCCCATACAGAGTGCAGTGTACAGTAATAGTCCCCATACAATAGAAAAATATAGATATGCTAGAAGAGTTCAGAGGAGAGCAATTAAATCTTGTTGTATTAGTCCCAATCACTGTCTCCGTCCTATTAATTTACTGTTGTCTACTTTGTACAGAACTCTGTATTGCACAGTTGTCGTAACTGTTCTTGCTTTTGACCACCCTTGTTGCATTCTCTGAGGTCATGCCTGAGAATAGGCATCTGATTTGTCTAGTGCACCTACCTGGTAAAGAAAAACTAAACAAATAAACACAAACAGCAGATATGTTGCTGAATTTAAACAATTAAGACAGGTTATACAATGGCAACAAAAAATCCTGGACTCTGATTGGTCAGTCTTGGGCTGGACCCGTGATGTTATCCCAGCACAACATCACAGGTCTAGTCACAGCCTCACTGTGAACCTGTAGATGAGCATTTTATGGAGCTTTTCATTGATTGTTTCATCTGCTCTTAAAAGCAAAAATATTTTTCCACACAAAAACATCTTTAAAATTATTTTTTTTCATTCTGTATAACAACGAGCCATTGTATAATAGCAATAATGCCCTCCAGGGTGTGTGTCATTTGGGATAACATCACACCTCAGTTGTTGGACGCACTCGGCCTGCGGCCTCATGCCCAACCACCTGAGGCGTGACGTTATCCTATCACGACACACACCCTGTCGGGCATTATTGCTTAATTATCTGACCTGAAGCTGTTTTTATGGGAGAAAAGAATGAAAACTATGATCAAACCGATGAAAGGAATAACTCCATCAGATAAAGACATTTGAAAGTGTAACCCCCCTGCAAATGGGGGTTCCCAAAAGACTTCCAGGAGCTTGCTTGAATGCTCCAAGCCTGAATGGTGTTTGGCGTTTAAGCCATTTATCAGTGAGTGTTTTTAGAACCTCTGGTACTGTCTCTTTAAGAGCTGTCTGCTTGCAGACATAATTAGTTTGTATGGGGGACTGTGTGCTTCTCTGTTTGAGTACCACTCGAGCTGCTGCCAATTCACTCCATTTCTGCAGTCACTAGGAGTGCAAAGGGAACCTATCTGAAAGATGTAACTGTTTGCCAGAAATCATTTGCAGTAATAATGAAATTACAGTTTGTATGGGGTCTAACCTGCTTTCTTTGCAGTCAGAACTGTGTCTGCCTAGTTCCCCATTCTGGTTTTGAACTGCTGAACTGGACCAATCAGTGTGGGTAAGCTAGCTCTAAAATGGTGCCTTGGACGAATCAGAACTTGGACTCATAATCTGAGCCAGCCACAAGAGGATTGTATGGGCAGTGACTTGGAGATGTAGTTTAGACTTCGGCGCCTTTTTGGACCAACAGCAGCAGTCTATTGTGAGTGACAGCCAATCCAGTCAAGAACTGGGAGGAACTCAAAGGAAGTGCCCGGTTTTGTCTGTTGGGAGTTTCAGTTGAGCTTTGGCAGTGAAGGGGAAAGGAACCCTGTGCTCCTTCAGTGCAGTTTTAGTCAAAAAACATGTGTAAGGTCCAGAGTTCCGGTCTGCAGCTTGTTAGGACTGAATCAGTCCTGTGAAGAGAATCAAAGGATATCTGAAGAGTAGAAACCAGGCTCACCCTGTAGAAGACTGGAGGAATTGCTGAAAATTGCACTCGGTCTGTCAGGAACTGAATTTGCTGTGTGTTCTCCCGGGTATTGTGCAGTAATTGCGATCGGGATACAGATGCAGCCTGCCTGGTATAGTGCTTTCTTTTTACCATATAAATGTGTGAAGAGGTTTGTGTACCTCAAGTGAATCCTGCTGCCATTAAGTGACTTTTGCCTGTGACTGTTTACCATATAAATGTGTGAGGAGTCTCTTGGAGCTCAAGAGTAGCCCTGCTGACATTGAAGGACCCTATCTTATTTGGTGGTCGTGAGTACTAATTCAGGGTCGCTCCCTGTTGAATTGCCACATTAAATCCAAATGGAATTACTGTACTGCTGACTGTTTAATTCTCCTTTTCTCTGTGTGAAAGGGCCCCTACCAGCTGCCACGGTTTGGACTAGCCACTAGGGCTTGGGTACCCAGGGACAGTAACTGATAGGGATAGGCCAGTGCACAGAGCCATAGGTAGATGAGAAGAGTGATAAGCTAATTAACCTGATTTCCCCCTGTCCTTGTTATATCCCCCTAAATAAATCAGAGCTGCTTGTTTCAGCAAAGTTATACTGCCTGAGGTATTTGTCTATGTTAAAGTACTGTACTGTGATTGTTGCACTGTATCTTATTTCACAGGAGGTCCCAGTGCTGGAACCAGTCCTGGGGTAAGTGTATACTGTAAAGGTAATTCTGATGTATTGTGGGCCACTAGTGGGAAGAAAGGGGTTGCAGTGTCCCAGAGGGCTGTGACCAAGTTAGTTTAACTATTGTAAACCCTGACCTCTGGGTGGAGGCACCCGCCATTGGATCCAGGCCCCTCAACCTGTTAGTGACAAATCAGGCAGGGTAGTAGCCCTGGGATAGCGCCATCTAGGGGTTACATCTTGGAGGCTCACCGCTGGGATTGTGTGTCCTCTAGTGGCCATATTTACAAACCACTGTTAAGAAAAAAATGGGTACCCGACAGAAGTGGCTGTGCACCGCTGGTGGAGTGGTGTACTGGGAGGAGATCGACCCCAAAATGCTATGCTTATCCTGGACATCCCCTGGTATCAATACGGACACTGTGCAGGAGTACTTTCCAAGGTGGAAGGTTTACAAAACCCTGTGGTGGTGGGTCGGCATGTTAATCTGCTCACCCACACTTTCCTGGCCCTAGTAGAGTTTAAGGATCCCATAGATAGCTCCAAAGTGCCACAGACCATTACCCCAGAGAGAGCCCTCACTGCTTGGAGAGTGATAACTAAGGACAGTAAAGACCCGGGGTGGAATGAGCCCCCTCCACTATCTGAAACTTTTGAGGAGAAATTTGCTAAATGGTTGCTGGGGGAAGGGAAAACTGTGGAGGACTTGAAGAAACTATTCTTGCCACCTGGGGGTGTTCCTCCCCCAACACCCTCTCCCGCCCAGTACCGTAATGGTGGCTGAACCAATGCAGACTCCTATTTCTGCACCTGCCATTAGTCACGACTCTTACCGTGGTTGAGGATCTTCTCTGGCACTCCTCCCACCCCCAAGGGAGGATGACTGGGAGACCTGGATAGACTATGTTGCCCCCCAAGTGCTAGAATGGCAATGCTCGGAAGCCGAAAAGCGAAAGAGGGTTAGTGAGAGCCTCGAGGTCCTGCCCTGGCTACCATTCATGCTAAACGGGCCAGTAACCCTGAAGTGACTGCACAGGCCTATCTTGAGGCCCTGGAGAATGTGTATGGGAGCCCAGATTCTGATGAGGACCTATGGTGGAGAGTAAGAGATGCACAACAGTACCAAGGGGAGTTGTTGTCTGTGTATGTATCTCGGCTGGAAAAATTGTTGCAAGAATGCCTCAGAAAAGGTAGTTTGCCAGCGATTGAACTGGACCGAACCAGGCTGGACAGGATCCTTAAGTCTGCCCCCTTCTCAGAACTGCTGTTGCTTCAGTTACGCCTGGCAGATCGACTGGAATCCCCACCCTCCTATGATGAGTTAACAAGAGAAATTCGAGGAGTTGAGAAAAGACGCACTCGGAGGGACCTGCACCAATAGCTGTGGCTACGATCCGAGGTGACTGAGGGTGACCCATCAAGTGAAGTTCAGGGCAGAGGTTGGCAGTAAATGAGTGCTCTGGCAAGGAAAAGATATGCCACAATGGGGCTAACTGTTGAGAGAGATCCGGGAATTCAAAAACAGTCCCTTTATGAAGGCCACGCCTGCAAGTACGGGCCCTGACCTATATCCGACTGCATCTGCTATGGGGGTGGGAGTACCCACCCATGTATCTCCTGCTGATAACAGCTCCAAACTCAATTCCTTGAGCATGGAAGTGGAGAAACTGATGAGATGTCTCCAAATGCTTATCACACCGCAGACAGAGATGGCACCCAGGTTTCCAGTTAGTAATACCCCCGCCCTGGCTCCCAGTGTGGCGCCCGCCAGCTCAAACTCCAGAAAGTATGTTTTGCTATAATTGTGGGAAAGATGGGCACATGAAAAGGAATGCCAGTCCCAAAAGACACTGACAAAGTTGCATATAGGCTACAAGGAGAGCTTGAGAACAAATCAGTGGTTAAGAGTGCACGACATGATCCCAGTGAGGGCACCAAAATGCTAATTCATGTCCTTTGTGGCAAGGTCAGTTGCCCAGGCCCCCACTACCGCCTCTCCAGACTGGTCCAGAATAGTGGGTCCTCCATGGAGACCACTGTAAAGGTGAATGGAGTGTCTACAAGAGCTGTATTAGACAGTGGCTCCCAAGTGACAATTATGTTCCAAGATTGGTATCAGAAGCATTTGTCAGACGTACTTACAACCATTAGAAGGACTGCATGTATGGGGTTAAGTGAGAAGGCCTACCCCTATTCCGGTATATCCGAATTTGGCTGTCTTTCCCACCTCTGTGGCTGGAGTGGCGAACAAGTAGAGACCCTAGCCTTAGTGTGTCCCCCACTGGACTGTATGATGGTGTCCCTTTGTTGATTGGAACAAATGCTCATATATTCGGAAGGCTGCACAGTTGTGTTATGAAAACAGGGGTCAAAGACTAGTAGAGCTTTAAGAGTTCGGCTTTAATTAAGAAGGCCTATGAGGCACAGAGATGCTGAAAAATAGAACCAGAGGAACCGGTCGGAATTGTATGGAAGAAGGATCCTGAGTCTCTGATCCTGGCGCCAAATGCCCAGTGTACCTTACAGGAGAGGTCCGTATCAGAAAGGATGTTAAGAATAAAATATTAATGTTGGATGCACCAGGCGATGGAAAATTGCCAGAGGGACTGCTGGTCAAGCCTTAGTATTTTGCCCGCTAGAGCCCATGCTTATGCCAGAAGGGTAATGGTCCAAGTTCATAATGTGTCTGAAAGAGACATTTGAGTAAATAGAGGTTGCATCCTGGCTAATGTGCATTGTGCAGACACTGCAGTGCTACCCAGCAGCAAGAGTTCAAGGAAGAATGACAGAGTAACCTGACTTGTTTGATTTCGCGACTCGCTGCCAGCTGAATGGAAAGTGAGGATCAGTGAGAAGCTTGCCCAGAGAGACCAGGTGTTTTCTTTAAAGGAATGGGACGTGGGATGCGCGGTAAGGAGTTGAGCACAACACCCGGTGCATGACGAAAGACCATTTCGTGAGAGGTCTCGACGCCTGGCACCTGCTGACATAGATGATGTGAGACGGCATCTGCAAGAGATGTTAGCTGCTGGTGTAATACAAGAATCCAGAAGCCCTTATGCTTCCCCCATTGTGGTAGTGAGGAAAAAGAATGGAACAGTAAGGATGTGTGTGGATTATCGCACCTTAAACCGGCGGACTATCCCTGATCAGTACACAATGCCCTGCATTCAGGATGCTTTGGATGCCTAAACGGGAGCAAGTGGTTCTCTGTGCTGGATCTCTGCAGTGGGTACTACCAGATCCCGATGGCCCCAGAGGACCGTGAAAAGACAGCCTTTATCTGTCCGCTTGGCTTCTATGAATTCATGAGGATGCCTCAAGGGATTTCAGGTGCCCCAGCCACTTTTCAGCGATTGATGGAGCGTGCAGTGGGGACATGAACTTACTAGAGTGCCTGGTATACCTAGATGATGTTATTGTGTTTGGCAGCTCACTGGAGGAACATGAGAGCAGATTATTTAAGGTATTGGACCGACTGGAGGACTTTGGCCTTAAACTGTCCATTGATAAGGTCAATTCTTTCAAACATCAGTAAAGTATGTGGGACACATAGTATCCACCGAGGAATAGAGACGACCCAAGTAAAGTTGAGGCCTTGACCACCTGGCCACAGCCCAAAAATCTCAAAAGAACTGCAAAGATTCCTGGATTCTGTGGTTATTATCGGTGCTTTCATCAAGGACTATTCAAGAGTGATCCCCCTTACTTAACCTTACTCAAGGTATCCCCAACCCACAAAAATACCAAAAGTCAGCCCCTCAAGACTGAAAGAGTGTATTTTCATCCGAGTGAAGTATTTTGGATTCGCTGGACTCCTGATTGTGAGACTGCTTTTCATGAGATCATTTATCAACTTACCCATGCTCCAGTGCTGGCCTATGCCGATCCAAGAAAACCTTATGTTCTGCACACTGATGCTAGCTTGCAAGGGTTGGGGCTGTGTTGTACCAAGAGCACGAGAATGGCCTGAGACCAGTGGCCTTTGCCAGTAGAAGTCTGACCCCATCCAAAAGAACTATCCTGTACATAAATTAGAGTTTCTAGCTTTGAAGTGGGCTATTGTTGACCAATTCCATGAGTACTTGTATGGGGCTAAAATACTAGTAAAACTGACAATAATCCTTTAACCTATGTGCAGACCTCAGCTAAGTTGGATGCCACTGGCCATAGGTGGCTTTCTGCATTATCTACATACGACTATGCTCTCAATACCGAGCAGGTCTGAACCACATAGATGCTGATGCTCTCTCCAGGAGGCCTGTTCCCAGAATGATTGGGTCTGATTGGCAGAACCTGACATTCGGCACTCTGCCGGAAGTTTGACAGGGAGGAACAAATGTCCACGGACGCAGTGGACTGCATGGTGGATTGCTTGGGACCCTCTGAGAATTGCATACCTGCTGCTTATTGCCACTTTTCTGCAATAGACATTGGTGCACTGCCTCAGCTGGACAATGACAGTATTCAGTGGGCTCAATCCGCGATCCCATGATCAAAGCAGCTTTAGAAGCCCTCTATGCAGGAAAAGATGTGTCCAAATTACGCTCCACTGATTTGAGAACTGCACTGTTATACAAAGAAGGTCCTAAATTGAAACTGATCAATAAACTGTTATACAGAGAAACAGTAGACAGAGGGGCACAAGTAGACAAACAACAACTAGTGCTGCCCACTGCCTTTCGAGACTCAGTATTGAGGTCCTTGCACAACCACATGGGGCACCTTGGTATAGACAGAACACTTGACTTGGTGAGATCCAGATTCTATTGGCCTAAGATGGGGGCTGATGTGGAGCAACACATTCGAACTTGTAGTCGCTGCTTACAGAGGAAAGCTTTGCCCCAGAGGGCTGCCCCCCTTGTTAACATAACCACCAGTGCACCCATGGAGCTGGTCTGTATTGATTTTCTAAGTTTGTAGTCAGATCAAAGAAATATCAGTAATGTGCTGGTGGTCACTGACCATTTCATGAGATATGCCCAAGCTTTCCCTACCAAAGACCAGAAAGCATCCACTGTAGCCAAAGTACTTGTAGAAAACTTTTTTGTTCACTATGGGGCTCCACAAAGAATCCATTCTGATCAAGGGAGAGACTTTGAGAGTCGTCTGATCAAAGAGATGCTTTTTCTGTGGGGAGTGCGAAAGTCCAGAACCACTCCTTACCACCCCAGGGGACCCACAGCCTGAACGCTTTCAACCAGACTTTGCTAGATATGCTAGGCACCCTGCACCCAAAGGAGAAGCCTAGATGGAGCCAACAAATTAGCACCTGGCACATGCTTATAACTGCACCAAAAGTGATGCCACTGGGTTCTCCCCCACCGCCTGATGTTTGGAAGAGAAGCTTGACTACCAGTAGATGTGTGTTTTGGGCTCTCCTGATGGGGTTCAAGCTGACAACTATTTACAGTATGTGCAAAAGTTAAAGGCCCAGCTAACTCATGCGTACTAACTGGCTCAAACCATGGCTGCCAAAAGAAATCGGCCAACAAAAAAGGTATGATAAAAGGTGAAAGAACAGGAACTCCAGGAGGGAGATCGGGTATTGCTAAGAAATCTGGGACTGCATGGCAAGCACAAGATTGCTGACAGATGGCACCATCTCCCTCACATTGAGGGGCAAACTAGATGATCTGCCAGTGTACAAAGTAAGGCCTGAGAATAATTCAAAAGATGTAAAACAATGCATAGAAATCATTTACTGCCCATTGGACAAATCTTAATTGAGTCTGAGCCCCTAGAAGATGCCCTCTGGACCAGTGACTAGAGCTGCTGCTAAGAAAAGATCAAGGAAGTCTGCACCTACAGAAGCAGAGTTAAAGTGTTCCCCGCACAAGTCCCAGTTAAGCATGACTGTCAGTCCATATCAGAAGAAAGTGAGAGTGACTTTGAATACTATCCTTCTTACGAACTGAGTCAATTGTTTCGGGGCAATCCCCTAGTCAATACTGGAGACAAAGCTGGGCCTTCTGGACTGTCTAAGCCCCCAGCTTCATCCCTGGAGCCAATGCTCCCAGAAAGTGAAGTGCAAAGCATCAGATCAGATGAAATGGAATCATTGTGCATGGTTGAACTGTTTGAGCTTTCAGGGAGGAAAATGATAGATTGGGGCAGACTGGTGACACAACCGAACAAGAAGAGTATTTTGAGTGCCCTGACAGTCCACTGCCAGTGTCCAAAGCTCTCCATGCAGCCAAATGTTGTGGACTCAGAAACTGTAACTCCTGGAGCTGAAAGTGCCCCAAGTTCTAGCCTCTCTACCCCCAGGAGACTCCTGACAAGTGAGGACAATGCTGAAAATGAGGCTCAGAGTGCAGAGACTGTAAAGTTCCCCTAGAAAGACTGGTCGAGCTGTAAAGCCTGTGGTGCACCTCAGTTATGATTCCCTTGGGAGGCCTGTGGATTTGCCTCTCAATGTTGTCCATAAAGGAGTGTATGTGTCCCCGAGCTCATTGCCCAAACTGAGCGTCAGTGCTAACTCCAAGTTACTTGTGTTGCCTTTCTAGTATGGTGCCTTGCCCCGTCCAGCCCCAAGGTAACTGATAGGAAGGCCCCCTCTTCAGGTTTCATGTACAAGAGGTAATAACTTGAGTTATGGTACAATGTGTGTGTAATACTGTGTAAAGAGTGACGTACTGCAATGTTTCAGAAATGTGTTCTTGGTAAAATGATATATTGACTGATGATTACATGTGTGAGCCTAATGCAAATGTATATGGTTGCAGTTAAAACTTATGGGGTACTTGCTTGACGCTGACGCTGCTTTCCCAGGCCAGGAAGGTGTAACCCCTGCAAATGGGGGTTCCTAAAAGACTTCAGGAGCTTGCTTGAATGCTCCAAGCCTGAATGGTGTTTGGCATTTAAGCCATTTATCAGTGAGTGTTTTAGAACCTCTGGTACTGTCTCTTTAAGAGCTGTCTGCTTGCAGACATAATTAGTTTGTATGGGGACTGTGTGCTTCTCTGTTTGAGCACCACTCAGCTGCTGCCAATTCACTCCATTTTTGCAGTCACTAGGAGTGCAAAGGGAACCTATCTGAAAGATGTAACTGTTTGCCAGAAATCATTTACAGTAATAATGAAATTACAGTTTGTCTAACCTGCTTTCTTTGCAGTCAGAACTGTGTCTGCCTAGTTCCCCATTCTGGTTTTGAACTGCTGAACTGGACCAATCAGTGTGGGGTAAGCTAGCTCTAAAATGGTGCCTTGGACGAATCAGAACTTGGACTCATAATCTAAGCCAGCCACAAGAGGATTGTATGGGCCGTGACTCTGGGAGATGTAGTTTAGACTTCGGCGCCTTTTTGGACCAACAGCAGCAGTCTATTGTGAGTGACAGCCAATCCAGTCAAGAACTGGGAGGAACTCAAAGGAAGTGCCCGGTTTGTCTGTTGGGAGTTTCAGTTGAGCTTTGGCAGTGAAGGGGAAAGGAACCCTGTGCTCCTTCAGTGCACAGTTTTAGTCAAAAACATGTGTAAGGTCCAGAGTTCCGTCTGCAGCTTGTTAGGACTGAATCCGTCCCTGTAAGAGAGAATCAAAGGATATCTGAAGAGTAGAAACCAGGCTCACCCTGTAGAAGACTGGAGGAATTGCTGAAAATTGCACTCAGTCTGTCAGGAACTGAATTTGCTGTGTGTTCTCCCGGTATTGTGCAGTAATTGCGATCGGGATACAGATGCAGCCTGCCTGGTATAGTGCTCTTTTTACCATATAAATGTGTGAAGAGTTTTGTGTACCTCAAGTGAATCCTGCTGCCATTAAGTGACTTTTGCCTGTGACTGTTTACCATATAAATGTGTGAGGAGTCTCTTGGAGCTCAAGAGTAGCCCTGCTGACATTGAAGGACCCTATCTTATTTGGAGGTCGTGAGTTCTAATTCAGGGTCACTCCCTGTTGAATTGCCACATTAAATCCAAATGGAATTACTGTACTGCTGACTGTTTAATTCTCCTTTTCTCTGTGTGAAGTTTGGACTAGCCACTAGGGCTTGGGTACCCAGGGACAGTAACTGATAGGGATAGGCCTGTGCACAGAGCCATAGGTAGATGAGTAGAGTGATAAGCTAATTAACCTGATTTCCCCCTGTCCTTGTTATATCCCCCTAAATAAATCAGAGCTGCTTGTTTCAGCAAAGTTATACTGCCTGAGGTATTTGTCTATGTTAAAGTACTGTACTGTGATTGTTGCACTGTATCTTATTTCACAGGAGGTCCCAGTGCCGGAACCAGTCCTGGGGGTAAGTGTATACTGTAAAGGTAATTCTGATGTATTGTGTGGGCCACTAGTGGGAAGAAAGGGGGGTTGCAGTGTCCCAGAGGGCTGTGACCAAGTTAGTTTAACTATTGTAAACCCTGACCTCTGGGTGGAGGCACCCGCCATTGGATCCAGGCCCCTCAACCTGTTAGTGGCAAATCAGGCAGGGGTAGTAGCCCCTGGGATAGCACCATCTAGGGGTTACAAAAGGATAAGGAACCGGAGGACATGGGGGGCAACGAAGAAAGAATACTTGACAATGTGACTTCACAGACAGAGTAACATATTTGTGGAACAGACTTCTTTCTCAAACAGTGTTGGATGAAGCAATCCATGTCCTCAAATTATGGCTAGACAACTACCTCAAAGGAGATGAAGGAATTATGTTTATTGTACTGGTAGAGGAAAGCATTCGATAGACCACAGGTCTCCTTTTTGTCCTGTCTCCATGCGTTTCTAAAATATTTCTGGAGACTGCCATATTATTATTGTTTATTTAATCATGTATTTAATCCAGGAGAAATATACTGTACAGAAATACAGTACTGTATACAGGAATCTTGGTTATGGATGTCTTCTAGATTAAAGGAATTTGGTTATACAGTAAAATCAAAATAAACCAACAGAAGCAAATAAAATAAAACCTACTAACAATATACGATACACAATTTGTACAGACATACAGTATGTGTTTTGTTGCCCAGTTAAGATTATAGTATAAGGAAGTACAGGCATACAATTCTAAGAAAATATGCAAGAGAAACACATTGGTGTAGGTCGGTGTTACCGGCTACACAGGCAGGACGGAGCAAGTAGGTACACAATTTTAAGTTAAATGTTTTAGATGCTATTGTGGCCCCAAGAATCAGGAGAGAGGCTATTCAAACTGTTGGGTAGCCTAAATATGATAACAGCTTGACCTGTCTTTTTTAATTCAGTTGGGAAGCAGAAATGTATGAGTCTGGGAGGTTTTATGTTGGTAGCCAGAGTGAGGGGCAGGGGGTCTGATATAGCTGCACAGATACTGTGGGAGTTTGTTGCACTAGTGCTGTGCCTCTTGGAGAGCAAATGGTAGCCAGCAAAACAACCCACAATAATCTATTAAATAAGGATAGATACCATATTGATTAATCTAATGAACTGTTCGGGAAGACAAGAGTTTGAGACCTCTAGAGAGACAATAAAGCCTAATGGTACAAACATAGAACTGTGACCCCCAACCCCACCCCCACCCAAGTTTGAATTCCACAACCACCACCTCCTTACTGTGTGACCCTGCGCAAAGTCTCTTAACCACTGTGCTTAATTCTCTCTCTCGTTCTCTGTATCTAACCCCTGACTCTTCCATTACCTTTCTGTGAGAATGTACAGGCTGCTGCCTGCTCCTCATGGATTGTACAGCCCTATGGTACACAGAAGGTATGAAAGCTGCTATATAAAACCAAAATTCCTTCTTGTCCTTTATGACTTCTTCCTCATGTATACCAAAACCTTTCAGAGAGGGCTGTATTCACCACATTTTTCTTTCCAGCTATAAATAAAAACAGGTGCTAGTCTAAAACCTGGCAGATGTGAACTGAGGGAAAACATACTTTGCCTGGAACTGTAATAAGAAAGCATTTCTCGGGGTGCTGTGGAGCCTGAGCAATATGGCCACTGGGATTTGAAGCTCCTCAATTCGTTAACTTGTAAAGCTACAAAAAAGTAATTTACAGGCTATGTCAATGAATACAAAACACATACCTGGATTTCAGAAGACCAACAGAGTGACAATGGGGAACCCTACAAATGGTAAGCCATCCAGGGAAGGTACAAAAAGCAAACGTACTTTGGGACCACAAACCATGCAATCTACGCAAGGCCGCACTTTCCCAGAGCAGAGCATGGATGGAGAAGAAACCCTGCAGACGTTAGGGAAAAAATGAATCGCATGCTAATGTCCATGGCAGGATTGTCTGAAAGATTCGATGCCCTGACAAACAGGGTTATTGTTCTGGAGGTAGACGTCAGTACAACTAAAACGCAGGCGACTGATGCTAAAAAGCAAACTGAGGCAGTCAGCAATGGGAACCACAGCTGCACTGGTGAAAGAGAACACGTACTTGAGGTTATGGCTCCATAACTTAGAGAATTAAGCCCAGGCCGCTGATCTCTGAGTAATCGGAATGCCGGAGAGATGCGGGGGGGGGGTCACTCTTAAAAGAATGGCTAGAACAACAGTTGGGGCAGCCCTTACTGGACAGGAACATCTCGATTCAGAAAGCTTACAGGGTGGCCTTTCGAGGTAGGCCTAGCAACGCAGACATGCCCAGGGCAAGTGTGGTCGTGCTGGACGGCATGAGGACTAGAAACTTGATTTTGGCCCTCGCTAGGCAAAAACGCACCTTGCTCCACAATGGACAGAGGGTGTCCATTTATCCAGACTTGAGCTATGCTACTCGCCAGAAGAAGAAGAAGAAGTGATTTGATGGTATCCAGGCAATGCTTTGAGAAGCAGGAATCCCACACAATATGCTGTTCCCGGCTAAACTCCGTCTAGTGCATGAAGAGAGGGTATTTATTTTCTCAGATGCTGCAGAGGCCCTGAAATGGGCACAAAAGCATGCAAAACCATCTTGTCAGAGAAGAGACCTTTCTCAGTCAGCATCAGAGGAAGAAGACAAAGCAGATACATAGAGGGGCACTTTTGGTCCTCGTGTTCAGGTTTGCTAGCCACAAAACTAAATGGCATTTGAATTTTGATAAGTTTACATGCCCACGTGGTCCTAAATATATAAAAAATGCATAATTAAGGGAAAGTTAAGATGCTTAATTGATACAGTGGGGGTTAGACTTGGATAACAGGGGCTATTAGAGGGGAACAGGATTTGTTCTTGCCCTTTCTTTGGCTGAGAATATTTACAGTAACTCATAAGCAAAGGTCATTATGTGGTTAATTAAAATTACTTGATATGTTGTGGTGTTTAAAATTTTAAGTCATAAGTAGAGACTGAAATAGAGTTTCTTTAATTAATCCCATTCTTTTAGTACAATTTAGGTGCAATACTAGAGGTCAAGCATGCTCTCCCATGATCCTCCCTAACAGGAAGTAGAGTGTTTGTACAGAAATATGGTAATAATGATTAACTATGCATGCAACTCATGGGCTTAAAAGCATACAGCATACATATAAAATAAAGTCAAGGGAATATCTGTTATATTAGGTTTATCCCCATTAATGTATCTTATAGATGCAGGTCGAATCATTCATTTGCATGTATTAAGAGGGGTGGCACCCTCATGTGGAAGTTATAGGTTTCCTCGTGTACTGCATCAGGAAAAGTGAATGTATGTTTACTGCAAAACCAATAAACATAAATTAAAAAAAAAAAGAAAGCATTTCTACATAAATGAATAAAATAATTTGCCTAAGACTAATATTTACATGATCCACTATATAGAAAATATTAAGTGGGTGCGATGAGAACCTGGTAATTATCTACCACAGCAATCTTGTTCAGATAATTTTTTTTTTTGCAAACATTTCATATTTACCATGTCTGCAAGAACCACTGAGTATTAGGCACCTTTTACAGAAAACGGAGCAAAATTTAACAAAAAAAAAAGTCTCTCCTCTGTTACCTACACAAACTTCTATAAACAGCACTGTGCTGCTGACTACAATCTGCAACCTGCCCAAAATGGCAGGTCAAGAACAAGTGAACGAAGGCAGCATAGCATATAAGTTAGAAATGAAAATCATGTATTCACCGTAATTGTTGATCTTCCGGAACATCTTCACCATTCATTCCCACTTATGGGTCTAAGCCAGAGATGCCAAGACCCCGCAGGAGTAAAGTCTTTCGCAGCCAGGAGGGGGCCGATGTCACCTGGTGGTGCCGTCCATGTGGTCAATGTACTGAAGTCGCACATGGGAGCTTGCCAGTAACTGACTCTGGCTCCCTCCCTCCCTTCCTCATTTTTTTTTTGCCAGAAGACACAAGTGGGAAGAGAAGAAAGGCCTATCAATTTTCTCGACCAAAGGGATAGGAAAAGGATATAGGATATAAAAACCATAACCAATTAAAACCCAACTACAAACTTAGGAAAACATAAGGGTTGAGCCTACTGGGTGGCACAAGTGTAGTGGGTATGAAAAGCTAGAGCCCATTCCCACCTACATGGACAGAAAAGGTAGAAGTAGCAAAGAAAAAATGGGCAGCAGCCCTGACCACACGGCTGTGGCTAATACAAAGGGAACTCCAAACAGGAGCCCTGTGTAATCAAGACGGCAGAATGCCAGGTTGCAAAAGAGTTTTTATACTCCCAAGAGGACAATTCCAACTTGGCAGGGTAAAAAACAAAAAAAAACAAGCTCCCTTCCAGATGAGTGAGACAACAGGCATAAGTGGACAGCATACAAGGAACACCAACACTATCTTCTTACCACTCCTCGCGGAGCGATGAAAAAAACAAGAAGTAGAGGAAAATACCAGCCATGAAAAACCGTGAAATCCAACAAGCTTAGGAGCACAGGACAGAAAATCCTATTACAGCTGCTTCTCTCTGTAAGCACAGGAATGTACCCTGTGTGAGTTCTGCACCTTGACCCAAGTGCTGAATGCTATTCATGTGAAAGCAAAAACACAGCGGAGAATAGACAAGCTGAAGCTCAAAGCCACACAAAGCAACATCAGGGATATACAATATAGGGGCTATGGCTTGGGTTACAAAAGGAAGGAACAAGGAGGACAGGGAAGAGAACGTGTTCAGTCACCAAGTGTTTTTTTTTTTTGGTAAGAGGGTTATGAGGACCCTCATTCCAGGGTTTTTTTTTTTTTGTTATTGTTAAAAAAAGCCAGAAAAGGACATTTCACCTTTCAGATATAAGGGAGGGGGAAAATTAGTATATCCTGAATGGAAATGGTAATAATAACACCAATGTGCACCAGCACAACAGGGTGAGCTGCAAAGGGGCCCTGGCTTTTACTTGAGCAGGGGACAGTAGGCGGGCATGTGAGTGAATGGCAAATATATTCTAGAAGATTAACAATTATGGTGAGTACATCATTTTCATATCTTCCAAGAATCAGTCTTCACCATTCATTCCCACTTCTGGATCAGAGTACCAAGCTTCCCAATATAGGGAATGGGGGGGGGGTGGCTAGCTACAGAACATGGTAGACACATTCTAGCTAGCTCCTCACGGCACTGCCTTGAAAAACGTCTTGAAGGCCTCTCATACTTCCAGCAACTCGCAGCAGAAGCACAGTGTGATTGAGCAAGGTCAATGACCTCCAGCAAATATAAAAATAAGCAGACTAAACTTAATTTTGAGCCAGTACAACCACTGAAGGAGTTGTGCAGGGGACCGGAGGCACGTACCAGGTCTCAGGCCCATGAGGCCGTATCTACAGCAGAATCCAGCATGTCTGATCTAGCGTGCTCGCTGGCCGGAGTACCAGCCACTCTTGCTCAAATACAACATGAAATGAAGGCAGGCTTCACCAACATAACAGCACAAATCAACCACCTGCAAAGCATTGTAACAGGCCTCTTGTAGACCACCGCTACACACATGACGCAGATATCTGAACTGAAGTATCGAGTGAGTGGTTTGGAAGACTTCCTCTCTGTGGTCACCAACGAATGGAACAAACTAAAGAAAGCAATGGAGGAAATAGCAGCCAGAGTCGACGACCAGAAAAACCGATCCTGGCACTCAAACTTGCGTATCGTAGGCCTCCCTGAAGGGATCGAAGGACACAACCCTGAACAAGACCTTCATAAATGGCTGACTGAACACCTGGAACTGCCCCAAGAGGCCTCCGATTATGAAATAGAGCGTGCACACAGGATGGTGCAGCGCCAAAACCGAGAGATAGGCATTGACATTGCCTTATAAAATATTTAAGGTATGTAGATAAAGAGGTTATTTTTTGATGTGCTAAAAAAAAAAAGGGGGCCCCATACAATTTAACAACTCCAAGGTGCATATTTTTCAAGACTATAGCCACGAACTGCAACTACAGAGGCAAAAATTCAACACAGCCAAATGGAAGTTGAATGGCATGGGCAGGTTCTTTGCTTTCATGTACCCTGCAAAACTACACATTGACAAAACTGGGCAAGCCCCAATGTTCTTTACCTGTCTGAACAAAGTGGAGAAATGGGTAGAAGAAGAAGAAGCCAGAAGGAAAAGGTACCGTTCCCCACCTGAACAGGGTGGTGCATACAACAGATAAGTCATTTAATTCTTCTTAGCAGTCTCTTTACTTTGAATTTGGGTTTACGCCATGAGAAACATGGGGTCCCTGTTTTAGATTTGGAACCGTGGACCTCGGCTCATGCGGGGTTAGAAATTCAGGAGCCTAACCAGGACTACCAGGACTCACCTTCTCTATCAGGGCCTCTGGAACATTGCTCACCCAACTGATCTCCAATACTGTATATATGCAGTGATGTTCTCTGCTATTGAAAATCATTGGCATGTTCTGTGCATTAATACAGACCTTCCCTCCCGATCATGTCTGGGGACATGGGTGATGGCGGAAGGGGGGGAAGAGTACAGTCTTGTTGAATGGACTATTGGAGTCTCCCTGGCTTTAACTACATGCTGCTCAGCTTGGATCCTACTGTTTGCCCAAGGGATTAAATGGCAGTTAGTGTCGGATTACTGCTGCTGAGCCCCTACTGCTTGCCTAAAAATTGTTTATTGAAGACTCACACTCGTGCTTTCGGGGTTGAAGCAAGCCCCACTGTTGAGTGCTAATTATTTTGTCTTTCACCAATGGACTTGTGAGCTCTGGCAATGGATAAAATTGAGCATCTGTTTCCAAGTTTCTTGACTAGGTATAATGCTCGAGACTAAAGGGGCATTTTCACTGTGTTTCAGTTGGTTCTTTTTTTGGGGCCTTAAAGTTTATGGTCCCATGCACAACTTGCTCACCAGTTATGTGCCTTTACTTTTAACTTAGTACACTAACACTGGAAGTGACAGCCTTACTAAATTTAAGCTTAACTAGTGCCATTAAAATGATTCTGTAGGAATGTTAAGATATACTATTACTATGTTATTGTTCGCCAGTTGTTTGCAAGGGGATTTTCTTCAGGCACAGATGTGCTTGGAGGGAGGATAGATCAGTGTTTCAAGGATGTTATGGGGCAAGGGGAGGAGATTTGTGAGGGTAAGGGGGCACTTAGATTAGCAGTGTGAGGGGGTTACTAGGGTGGGGACTTTCTCGTTTGGATCAATTTATGCCCCTAAAGTGGAGGATCTGGGATTTTTTCAAAAACTAGCCCTAGGTATGGCGGGATGGGTGGGACCCTGAATATTGGGTGGTGACTTTAACTGTGTAAGAGACACCATTTTGGACAGATCTAATATTACTCTGGTCCCTCTCACCAGGAATGCAAAGGCATTGGGAGAGTTGGAATTTAAATTTAGTCTAATAGATTTGTAGAGGCATATGAATCCCACAGGTAGGGATTACAGTTTCTTTTCCCATGCTCACCAATCATATCCATGTCTAGACAGGCTGCTGCTTAGCCCTTCCCTCCTGTCAGTAGTCAGCGAGGTGCAGTATTCCTCCATCCTATTGTCAGACTGTGCATCCCTTTCCATGAGACTGGCTACCCCAGGTTCACCCCCTGTGACCAGACAGTGGAGATTAGACCCCCTGCTTCTGAAGGATCATGGCTATATTGATGCAATGACCAAAAACATCCAGGAATTCCTACACTTTAATAAAAGGGGAGACACTTCCCATCAGAGTAGGTGGGAGGTGCTCAAGGTGTATGACAGGGGGCAAATGACAGCCTTCTTGGCTTATTCCAGGAAAGTAGGTGAGCAGGAGATCACCCACCTACGAAAAAAAATTGAGGCATGTGAGGACACTCATAAATCATGGCCTACCATCCCACTGTACAGGGTAATTCAAAAATTGAAATGGCGGTTCAATACACTAAGCAGCACAAAAATAGTGTGAGCAATCTTATTGGCCCAAGTGGGAGCCTATTACGACAGGGATAGAGGGGTAAGCTGCTTGCTTGGCAACTACACTGTAAAGAAGGGGAACGAAATGTAGGTCAGATCCATGACGAGTCAGGTAAGCTGGTGCAGGACCCGCTGGCAATAGGAGACACCTTTGGTGCTTTTAGTGGCGCAATATACAAATCAGAGGTGGCCGTCGACTCCTCAAGAAACTGTTCTCATTTTCTCCAAGGGCCCCCCTCCCAACATTAGGAGACAAAGAGGCTAAAGAACCAGACACGCCTGTGACTAGGACTGAGGTGCAGGCTACTATAAGGGCACTGAAAGGCGGCAAAGCTCCTGGTCCAGATGGCTTGTCAACAGACATCTTTAAAATCTTTGACTACTTACTTCTAAACCCCCTATGTGAAATGCTACAAGAGAGCTTGTATAAAGGGGAGCTGCCCCCCTCTATGTGCTCGGCCACCATCACAGTACTGCCCAAACTGGTAAGGACCCCTCCTGGTGCGCATTATATAGGCCAGTCTCCTTGCTCACATCTGATTACAAAATACTGCCAAAAGTTCTGGCCACCCAGCTGGACCCGGTGTTACCTGACCTAATCTACAAGGATCAGTCTAATTTTGTGAAGGGATGCCAAGGAAAACACAATATCTATAGAACTTTAAATGTGATACACAGGTGGGGGAGAAATGAGCAGAAGCACAGGGTGGCAGTCTTGGCTCTAGACGCTGAGAAAGCCTTTGACCGCATGAAGTGGGGGTACTTTTGTGAAACCCTGGGAAGAGTGGGGTTTTGCCCTCACTTTAGATCCTGGGTGCAGGCCCTGTACACAAATCTACATGCTCAGATGGCAGTAAACGGGATGGTGATGCCACCTTTAAGCTGTGGTGAGGCACCAGACAGGGATGCCCTCTTTCCCCTTTACTGTATGTCTTGTCCCTTGAGCTTCTGGGCATGCTTCTTAGAGAACATAAGGGGATCAGAGGTCTGGGGGTGGTGGTTCTGAGCATAAAATAGCACTATATGCAGACAATCTGCTTTAATATCTTCAACACCCTGCACAAGATTTACCAGAGGTGCATCGGTTGATGAGGAACTATGGGAGGTTATCTGGCCATAAAGTTAATTGGACCAAGAGTGAACTACTCCCAATAGGGACACAGGACAGAGCAAAACTAATAGTGAACCTAGGAGGCCTACAACTAGTAAAAAAGATAAAATACCTAGGTATCTCTATCGCTGCCAGAACCAGCTTGCTATATGCATTAAATTATAAACCCCTCCTGTCAAAACTTTCCAAGGACTGAGCTAGGTGAGTAGCCCTTCCACTGCCACTGACGGGACGGGTTGGGGTGGTGAAGATGACAATACTATGGAAATGCTTATACTTATACCAATCTTTACCCATAAAAGTACCAAAAATCCACTTCAAACTCCTGTCCGAATTTTACATAAATTCCTCTGGCGTGGTAAAAATGCCAGAATTAAAAAAGCCATCCTGCAGTTACACTCAAAACTCGGGGAACTTGGACTACGAAACTTCCAGGGATACGGCCGGGCTACCCAGCTGGCATTCATCCCATATGGAGATGCGACTGCAGGGAGTAGCTGGCTCAGACTAGAGGAGGATTCTCTAAAGGGCTCTTTAAAGGGGGATATTCTTGTAGTGGCCCTAAGTCCAGATCTCCCCAATGGTTACAAATCTTTTTTCAGCCACCACGCTAAGGGTTTGGATAGACACCCATAAGTACATCAGACACACTAGTTGACCTTCCCCTACTCTGTCTTGGTATTAGCAGTTCGGGCTAGGGGACCATGCACTGTACCCCTGATTCAGAGGCTACTGGAGTTGAGACGAAGAGGCCTAACCTCAGTGATTCAGCTCTATGAGGGTGGCATGATCAAGAGCTTGGCTTCTATTTGTGTGGAGTGGGGTATACAACTGGGTGACTTCTTTGTATATCTCATGGTCAGGCAGCAGATTAGAGCCTCTCTGGCGCTAGCGAACAATTGCCCCCCCTCCCAAGGAAGAATTATTCAGACCCCAGTCAGGTAGAACACCTCTCACTACTTATTATTACATCATGCAAGGGCATGAGGATCAGACTGCTGAAGGGATCAGGGCTAAATGGAGCCTGGACCTGCTAACCTTAATTGACACTAAGACCTGGGACCTTGCGAGTCAACACCTCCAAAACTGTTCTCGGAGCAATAAGCTGAGACAAGTCCAGCTGAATTTTATGTATAGGGCTTACATTGCACCTAAAAGGTTGCACACCATATGTAACCCCTAGATGGCGCTGTCCCAGGGGCTACTACCCCTGCCTGATTTGCCACTAACAGGTTGAGGGGCCTGGATCCAATGGCGGGTGCCTCCACCCAGAGGTCAGGGTTTGCAATAGTTAAACTAACTTGGTCACAGCCCTCTGGGACACTGCAACCCCCCTTTCTTCCCACTAGTGGCCCACACAATATATCAGAATTACCTTCACAGTATACACTTACCCCAGGACTGGTCTCGCACTGGGACCTCCTGTGAAATGAGGTACAGTGCAACAATCACAGTACAGTACTTTAACATAGACAAATACCTCAGGCAGTATAACTTTGCTGAAACAAGCAGCTCTGATTTATTTAGGGGATATAACAAGGACAGGGAAATCAGGTTAATTAGCTTATCACTCTAATAATCTACCTATGGCTCTGTGCACAGGCCTATCCCTATCAGTTACTGTCCCTGGGTACCCAAGCCCTAGTGGCTAGTCCAAACCGTGGCAGCTGGTAGGGGCCCTTTCACACAGAAAAAAAGGAAAATTAAACAGTCAGCAGTACAGTAATTCCATTTGGATTTAATGTGGCAATTCAACAGGGAGCGACCCTGAATTAGTACTCACGACCTCCAAATAAGATAGGGTCCTTCAATATCAGCAGGGCTACTCTTGAGCTCCAAGAGACTCTTCACACATTTATATGGTAAAAAAAAGAGAGTACTATACCAGGCAGGCTGCTTCTCTATCCCGATCGCAATTACTGCACAATACCCGGGAGAACACACAGCAGATTCAGTTCCTGACAGACCGAGTGCAATTCAATAATTTCTCCAGTCTTCTACAGGGTGAGCCTGGTTTCTACTCTTCAGAGATCCTTTGATTCTTTTCACAGGACAGATTCAGTCCTAACAAGCAGTTACACAAGCTGCAGACCGGAACTCTGGGCCTTACACAGTTTTGACTAAAACTGCACACTGAAAGCACAGGGCTCCTTCCTTCTTCACTGCCAAAGCTCAACTGAAACTCCAACCGACAAAACGGGCACTTCTTTGAGTTCCTCCCAGTTCTTGACTGGATTGGCTGTCACTCACAATAGACTGCTGCTGTTGGTCCAAAAAGGCACTGAAGTCTAAACTACATCTCCCAGAGTCACTGCTCATACAATCCTCTTGTGGCTGGCTCAGATTATGAGTCCAAGTTCTGATCTGGCCAAGGGACCATTTTAGAGCTAGCTTACCCCACACTGATTGGTCCAGTTCAGCAGTTCAAAACCAGAATGGGGAACTAGGCAGACACTGTTTTGACTGCAAAAGAAAGCAGGTTAGACAAACTGTAATTTCATTATTACTGTAAATGATTTCTGGCAAACAGTTACATCTTTCAGATAGGTTCCTTTGCACTCCTAGTGACTGCAAAATGGAGTGAATTGGCAGCAGCTTGAGTGGTACTCAATCAAAGAAACACACAGTCCCCCATACAAATAATTATGTCTGCAAGCAGACAGCTCTTAAAGAGACAGTACCAGAGGTTCTAAAAACACTCACTGATAAATGGCTTAAACGCCAAACACCATTCAGGCTTGGAGCATTCAAGCAAGCTCCTGGAAGTCTTTTGGGAACCCCCATTTGCAGGGGGGTTACACCATAGATGTCCAGAAACCCAGTGAGTGCCCTAAGTGCATTAGCGGAGAGGAAGACTTCCTATACATGGCTCTGATGTGCCCTAAACAGACCTCCTTCTGGTATGCAGTTCATCAGATGATGAATAAAGTACTAGGGTATAGCCTCTTGAGCTCACCACTTGAACTGTTGCTGGGTGCCAATCCACATCACCCTGGAGGGAAGGCCCTTAACCCCTTATGGTCCCTGGCTCTGGTAAATGCACGCAAGACAATGGCGCAGACATGGATGTCTCCCTCTCCTCCCACCATTTAGCAATGGGTCAACAATCTTATGTATGACCCTAGAGAGCGTTCAGTTAAATGTGTCGGGAAAGAAAAGGGCTTTCTTTGACACCTGGGGCCCTCTTATTGATGCAATAGAATGGGTTAGTTCCTTGCTTAGGGGGACACCAACATCAAAGCTGGAAGGGCACATTAATCTAATTTGATTTACTTACTTTTTCTCGGCACACTGCTATATTATACAACACTGACTTGGTCTCAGAAAAGGGTTACAAGAGTTCAGTCCAATACAGTATGTAATGTATGCCTCCCAGGGATTAGGATTATTATTGTCTTCTTTATTCCTGTGCCAGTGTATGTCATGCCTGATATAATTGCCAATGTAATTGCCAATGTCTGATGTAAACTGTGCAGTGTTATACTGTGTACTGATATAGCCTCAAATCTGTAATTCACTATGCAACATCCTTTTAATAAAATATTTTGAAAGAAAAAAAATATAGGGAATGATCATCCTTGAGCCCTCTGCATCCTTGAGCCCGCTGCTGGGCCAAACAACTTTGTCACAACTGCACACAATTATATATTCTTGGGTGCAGTTGCAACACTTTCCTCATTTTGCAGCAGCTTGTGCCAAATATTTGGTGCAAGCCCCGTAAAAATGGTCTGTGCAATGGTGCAAATTAGACTGGGGGAGCTGGTCTAAGTTGCAACATTTGGAGCACAGAAGTGAAAATCCCACTTGTCGGCTGGGAGACTGCCACTAGCCCCTTGCACCATATAATCAGTTCACCAGGTGCTTGTGTCAGTCTCAGAGGCTTTGAAAATCGAGTTCAAGGTGATTGGATCAAAAGGACTCATGATATCTGGCAGCTCAGGCATAAGCAGCAGAGGCCCTGGGAGGAAGGATGAGGAGTCAGGGGCTCCGGGTTCTCTGACAGGGCTGCAAGGAGTGCTCAGGGGATCTCTCCTCCTGGAGGTAGGGCCTAGCAAGTCCACCTGAGTAACGTTGACCACATTCCTGAAGCGGCATGGTCAGAGCCCTTGGGGACACCCCCTGAGGACAGTGGAATCATATAGTTCCCGTGGGGCAACTCCGGCCCTGATCAGTGATAACGTCAGCCACAGATTCCTGGGGAAACTTACCTCTGAGCTACTACTAGAACCCTGGCCAGTGTCACCTCCTGCACCAGCCTCAGGGTCAGCAGCAGGCCCAGTGGCAGGTTCCAGCCCTTCATCATGGCCGACGTTGTCCCTGGAACCAGGCACAATATCAGCACAGGTACCACCTCCAGACCCACCCCAATTCCTGGCACTGTAAAAGGCACCAGGAAACAACTTGGCACTAGGATCCAAACAGGCACTGTGCGTGGCACTAGAGTAGATCTTGATATCTCCTCCAGCACCGATACTGGGGACAGCTCCAGGGGTGGCATCATCACTGGAGGTACACTCAGAACTGGGTCCAGGATCTGTACTGTCATCGCTACCACCAAGTTTGTCACTAAAGGTGGTTCCACCTTCCTCCTTAAGGCAACAAGGGCTCTCGGGGTGGGTGCAACAGCCCCCTTGGCCACTGAACTAGGGGAAGTTCTGGTGCCAAACCCCTCCTGACATCAAGAATGGTGCCAGAAAGGGACCCAGCCTCACAACCAGCAGTGCTCTGCTCACTAGTACTGCGGATGGTACCAGAAGCTGGGGCGGCACTAGGCAGTGACACCGAGGTGTCCACCAGTATAGACAAAGTGTATTACTTTGGCCCCACCACTGGGAACATCTGCTGTCCAGGACAGACAGAAGGGGGGTGCTCAGCCGGCCACCAAGAAGGAGACAGTTGTCCACCAGACCCTCCTCCATGGCCTCCAATGCCTTGGTGAGGTAAGGTTGGTGAGGACCCTGTACTTGCACAGTACCAGAGGTACTGGAAACAGGCCCAGGGGAAAAGCCCAAAGTCCTGACCATGGTGTCATGGGTGTGAGGCTTCCCTCTTGAAGGTAGGGGGCAATTACCCCCATTTCAATGTGCGGAACTCGAGGATGCTGTTTGTCCATGCAAAAGCATGCCGCGCACTGGCCTGTATTGTGAGCCAGGCCTAGGCAGGAGTGACACTCATGGTGCGGGTCCAATGCTGCTGCAAGTCCCCCACAGGGGCACATGGGGGGTGGCAGCCTGCCTTTTTAGCCCCTTTCTTCAAACTCAGTGTAACCCCTAGGTGGCGCCATCCCAAGGGCTACTACCTCTGCCTGCTTGGCTAGTAGCAGGTTAAGGGTCCTGGGTTCTGAAACGGGTGCCTCCACCCAGAGGTCTGAGTTGGTAGTGGTCAAGCTAACCTGGGCACAGCCCTCCGGGACATTGTAACCCCCCTCTTTCCCCTCTAGTGGCCTGAACACTGTACAATAATCAGTTTCACAATACCCCTGGTACACCACACAAGTACCCACACTGTCTGCACATACCACCAGGGCTGGTTCCTCTGGCTCAACCCTGGGGACCCCCTGTAAAACAAGGTTAAGCACAGCAAATAGCAACAGTATGTACTTTGAGCACAAACTGGAACCACAGTCAGATTACATGTAGAAAAGTTAGATCTGAATTATTCAGGGGACTTGAACAAGGGAGGGGCAAAATCAGGTTAATTAGCTTAAAGGTTATATCAATCAAGCAGTTATGCATGCGCTTTGAGTCTCCCCACACAGTCCACCTCTGGGTACCTAGGTAGAGAAGAGATGGGCTAGCCAGGACAGTTGCCCGGGGTTGCAGCTGGTTGGGGCCCTGTGATGGAAAACACAACATGCACAGTACACAATATTTGTAATCCATAGCCAGAGGGCTCAGTTCGAAAAGGAAATGAAACAACAAGACAATCAGATGACACACTCAGATTAAGCTGTTGTTGTAGGGAGCTATCCTGGTATTTACTCATGATACCCAAGACTGGACACAGGCTGGGCGAAAATCGAGACTGCAGGTGGTCCTGGAATGCCAGGAGAAGCACGGCCCACACAAGTCACAGAGGCGTTGTTCCTGTTCAAGCGTGGAACAGGGGGCTGATCCCCAGGCAGGTCTCTCGTCGATGGCTTCTCTGTGCAGTGGGTAGTCTGGCTGGGCCAGTCTGGCAAAACCCAGACCGCATGGAGACAAGTTCGGAAGCAGTCCGTTTTGGGCTGGATACAGCTTCCAGCAAGCAGAACACAGTTCACACAGTGGGGAACTAACTCACAATCCACTAGCAGCTCATAGCACACTTATATGTACGGGAATTCTACTGAACCAGGGAAAGCGCTCCCCAGGCACAATCGCAAAGTCTCTGCACACACCGGGAGCTTAGGGGTAGCTAGAACTCCTGACAGGCCGATTGCATTCAGCAAAAATATTCGGTCTTCTTCAGGTTGAGCCTGGCCCACTTCAGTAGCTTACTTTAGTCACACAAACTTGGATTTAATCCTAAATAATTATCTTCTCTCCCTCTCAGGAGCAGCAGGCAGACATGGAGGCCAAACTCTCAGCCTTTTCATAGTTCTCCCATGCGAATCCACTCAGGATTGCTCTCAGAATCACTTCAGCTCCTTCTTGCTCAGCTTCCAGCTTAGTTCTAACTGAAAACTGCAAGCAGCCTGGGACTTCCCCAAGATCCAAAAGCTTTGGTTGGCTGATTTGGCTATTAGTCAAAGCAAGAGCTCCCCCTTCAGTTGCAAAAACGACGTAAAAACTCAAACCACAGTTCCTATAGATTTTGAATTCAGACAGCTCCTGTAGTCCGGCTACATTTTAGGTCCCACCAGAACTGATTGGTCCCATTTGCAGTCCAGGACCAAAATAGTGGAGACAAACAAAACAGTCCCTGCTACAAAGAAAGCAGGTTAGACAAACTACATTATCATTACCATGCTAAATATTTTTCAGCAAATAGTTACATCTTTCAACAGAGCTCCATCTCAGATTACTTATGCTGCAATTAGGCAGCTCTTAAAGAGACAGTACACAGAGGCTAATCAAGCTCTGGTGATTGCATTTAAACTGCTAAAGCACAAGACACCAGCCTGGCAGTGAACATTTAGGCAAGCTCAATGAAGCCTTTTTGGGAACCCCCATTTGTAAGGGGGTTACATCAGCATTGTACAAATGGGAAACAAGAAAATTAGAGAGAAACCTAATTTGATGCTAAAAACACAGATGGAGCCAACACTGCAATAACAGTGCTGGTTTGGCATAGACAGAAGTGAGGAAATGGTGATGAACTGAGAAAACATATGCTGATGCAGCAGACTCAATTGCTCCCATGCTGCACTTTTTTACAGTGGGAAAAAAGATTTGAGGAAGGGAAGGGATTGGCGTCAGTTACTGGCTAGCTCGCGTGCGTGACATCAGTATGTCATCCATGTGGGTGGCACCACCAGCTGATGCCAGTCCCCTCCTGGCTGCAAAAGACTTTGCTCCCGCGGGGTCCTGGCACCTCCAGCTTAGACCAAGAAGTGTGAATGAATGGTGAAGCTTGATTCTTGGAAGATCTCCCAAGTTGTGAATCTGGAAACTCAAGAGACCTGGATTTGAATCCAATAACCACCACCTGCATATTGTGTGACCCTCCCAGTCCCTGTGCTCCTGGGTAACACCTGGGAACAAGGTTCGGTTTTGTGTTTATGTCTTGCCCTCCCCAAAAATTTCTGAATAAATAAAAGAGTGAAACAGAGCTGAATGTATCATAATACTTACATAGATAGTGTGGCCTGGAGAGCCGGGAATACTTGAACCAGGTCTGGAGGAAATGCTTTCTGATGATGCTCTTGTAGGCTGTAATAAAAACATAGGTTAGCAAATGAAACAGTCATAAGGTTATTTGAAGTCTGAAGACCTGTTTACAACTAACATACTGCAACGTCACTCACCACTAGAGAATTACTGTACCTGCCTAACCAGCATGTTTAGATTTGAACTGCATAATGATCCTACATGTTTTGTCTTAACTGCAAGATCACTGGCCACAGCAAACTAAATATAGTATATGCAAATTAAATTAAATCCAATTCACTGTTTCAGGCTCCATTTTGGCTAGCTAATAAACTTAGCATGGGTCAAATAAACGACTACAAGATTACTTCTGCCGACAACAACGTGAGCTGTCACAAGAAGCATTTTCACTTCCCTGTTTTAAAAGTCACTGACTGGCACAGCTGCAGAGTAACACGTTTGTTTTCCTAGTCTGCGTTTTTATAACAGCTCAGTTTTACGTGACAAGGTTGTTATACACCATCCTAACACTACATAAACTTACACAGGGGTAAACCTGCAACACATATGTAACCCCCCTGCAAATGGGGGTTCCCAAAAGACTTCCAGGAGCTTGCTTGAATGCTCCAAGCCTGAATGGTGTTTGGCGTTTAAGCCATTTATCAGTGAGTGTTTTTAGAACCTCTGGTACTGTCTCTTTAGAGCTGTCTGCTTGCAGACATAATTAGTTTATATGGGGGACTGTGTTTTTTTGATTGAGTACCACCGAGCTGCTGCCAATTCACTTAATTTTGCAGTCACTAGGAGTGCAAAGGGAACCCATCTGAAAGATGTAACTGTTTACCAGAAATTATTTAGAGTAATAATGAAATTACAGTTTGTCTAACCTGCTTTCTTTGCAGTCAGAACTGTGTCTGCTAGTTCCCATTCTAGTTTTGAACTGCTGAACTGGACCAATCAGTGTGGGTAAGCTAGCTCTAAAATGGTGCCTTGACGAATCAGAACTTGGACTCATAATCTGAGCCAGCCACAAGAGGATTGTATGGGCAGTGACTCTGGGAGATGTAGTTTAGACTTCAGTGCCTTTTGGACCAACAGCAGCAGTCTATTGTGAGTGACAGCCAATCCAGTCAAGAACTGGGAGGAACTCAAAGGAAGTGCCCGTTTTTGTCGGTTGGAGTTGAGTTGAGCTTTGGCAGTGAAGAAGGAAGGAGCCCTGTGCTTTTTCAGTGTGCAGTTTTAGTCAAAATGTGTAAGGCCCAGAGTTCCGGTCTGCAGCTTGTGTAACAGCTTGTTAGGACTGAATCCGCCCTAGAAAAGAATCAAAGGATCTCTGAAGAGTAGAAACCAGGCTCACCCTGTAGAAGACTGGAGGAATTCCTGAAAATTGCACTTGGTCTGTCAGGAACTGAATCTGCTGTGTGTTCTCCGGTATTGTGCAGTAATTGCGATCGGATACAGATGCAGCCTGCCTGGTATAGTGCTTTCTTTTATATGGATGTGGGAAGAGGTTTGTGTACCTCAAGTGAGCCCTGCTGACATTGAAGGACCCTATCTTATTTGGAGGTCGTGAGTACTAATTCAGGGTCGCTTCCTGTTGAATTGCCACATTAAATCCAAATGGAATTACTGTACTGCTGACTGTTTAATTCTCCTTTTCTCTGTGTGAAAGGGCCCTACCAGCTGCCACGGTTTGGACTAGCCACTAGGGCTTGGGTACCCAGGGACAGTAACTGATAGGGATAGGCCTGTGCACAGAGCCATAGGTGATATTAGAGTGATAAGCCAATTAACCTGATTTCCCTGTCCTTGTTATATCCCCTAAATAAACAGAGCTGCTCGCTTTCAGCAAAGTTATACTGCCTGAGGTATTTGTCTATGTTAAAGTACTGTACTGTGATTGTTGCACTGTATCTCATTTCACAGGAGGTCCCAGTGCCGAACCAGACCTGGGGGGTGTATATACTGTGAAGGTAATTCTGATATATTGTGTGGCCACTAGTGGGAAGAAAGGGTTGCAGTGTCCCAGAGGGCTGTGACCAAGTTAGTTTAACTATTGCAAACCCTGACCTCTGGGTGAGGCACCGCCATTGGATCCAGGCCCCTCAACCTGTTAGTGGCAAATCAGGCAGGGGTAGTAGCCCCTGGGATAGCCCATCTAGGGTTTACATCTTGGAGGCTCACCGCTGGGATTGTGTGTCTCTAGTGGCCATATTTACTTAACCACTGTTAAAGAAAAAATGGGTACCCGACAGAAGTGGCTGTGCACCGCTGGTGGAGTGGTGTACTGGGGAGGAGATCGACCCCAAATGCTATGCTTATCCTGGACATCCCCTGGGTATCAATACGGACACTGTGCAGGAGTACTTCAAGGTGGAAGGTTTACAAAACCCTGTGGTGGTGTCGGCATGCTAATCTGCTCACCCACACTTTCCTGGCCCTAGTAGAGTTTAAGGATCCCATAGATAGCTCCAAGTGCCACAGACCATTACCCCAGAGGAGCCCTCACTGCTTGGAGAGTGATAACTAAGGACAGTAAAGACCTGGGGAATCAGCCCCACCACTATCTGAAACTTTTGAGGAGAAATTTGCTGAATGGTTGCTGGGAGAGGGAAAACTGTGGAGGACTTGAAGAAACTATTCTTGCCACCTGGGGTGTTCCTCCCCCAACACCCTCTCTGCTCCAGTGCCCGTATGGTGGCTGGACCAATGCAGACTCCTATTTCTGCACCTGCCATTAGTCACGCTCTTACGAGAAGGTTGAGGATTTTTCTCTGGCACCCTCCCACCCCCAAGGGAGGATGACTGGGAGACCTGGATAGACTATGTTGCCCCCAAGTGCTAGAATGGCAATGCTCGGAAGGCGCTTAAAGAGGTTAGTGAGCGTCCGGTGTCCTGCCCTGGCTACCATCCGTGCTAAACGGGCCAGTAACCCTGAAGCGACTGCACAGGCCTATCTTGAGGCCTTGGAGAATGTGTATGGGAGCCCAGATTCTGATGAGGACCTATGGTGGAGAGTAAGAAATGCACAACAGTACCAAGGGAGTTGTTGTCTGTGTATGTCTCTCGGCTGGAAAAATTGTTGCAAGAATGCCTCAGAAAGGGTAGTTTGCCAGCGATTGAACTGGACCAACCAGACTGGACAGAATCCTTAAGTCTGCCCCTTCTCAGAACTGCTGTTGCTTCAGTTACGCCTGGCAAATCGACTGGAATCCCCACCCTCCTATGATGAGTTAATGAGAGAAATTCGAGGAGTTGAGAAAAGGCACTCGGAGGTACCTGCACCAACAGCTGTGGCTACGACCCGAGTGACTGAGGGTGACCCATCAAGTGAAGTTCAGGGGCAGAGGTTGACAGTCAATGAGTGCTCTGACAAGGAAAAAGATATGCCACAATGGAGCGAACTGTTTGAGAGATCCGGAATTCAAAAACAGTCCCTTTATGAAGGCCACGCTCAAGTGCAGGCCCTGACCTATATCCGACTGCATCTGCTATGGGGTGGGGTACCCACCCATGTATCTCCTGCTGATAACAGCTCCAAACCCAATTCCTTGACCATGGAAGTGGAGAAACTGACGAGATGTCTCCAAATGCTTATCACGCCGAGACAGAGATGGCACCCAGGTTTCCAGTTAGTAATACCCCGCCCTGGCTCCCAGTGTGGCGCCCGGCCAGCTCAAACTCCAGAAAGTATGTTTTGCTATAATTGTGGGAAAGATGGGCACATGAAGGGAATGCCAGTCCCAAAAGACACTGAAAACAAAGTTGCATATAGGCTGCAAGGAGAGCTTGGGAGAAGAAATCAGTGGTTAAGAGGTACGACATGATCCCAGTGAGGGCACCAAAAATGCTAATTCACGTCCTTCTGTGGCAAGTTCAGTGCTCAGGCCCCCACTACCGCCTCTCCAGACTGGTCCAGAATAGTGGGTCCCTCCATGGAGACCACTGTAAAGGTGAATGGAGTGTCTACAAGAGCTGTATTAGACAGTGGCTCCCAAGTGACAATTATGTTCCAGGATTGGTATCAGAAGCATTTGTCAGACGTGCCCTTACAACCATTAGAAGGACTGCATGTATGGGGTTAAGTGAAAGGCTATACCCCTATTCCGGGTATATCGAATTTGGCTGTCTTTCCCCACCTCCGTGGCTGGAGTGGCCGAACAAGTAGAGACCCTAGCCTTAGTGTGTCCCCCACTGGACTGTATGATGGTGTCCCTTTGTTGATTGGAACAAATGCTCATATGTTCGGAAGGCTGGCACAGTTGTGTTATGAAAAACAGGGTCAAAGACTAGTAGAGCTTTAAGAGTTCCGGCTTTAATTAAGAAGGCCTATGAGGCACAGAGAGATGCTGAAAAACAGAACCAGAGGAACCGTCGGAATTGTATGGAAGAAGGATCCTGAGTCTCTGATCCTGGCGCAAATGCCCAGTGTACCTTACAGGAGAGGTCCGTATCAGAAAGGATGTTAAGAATAAAATATTAATGTTGGATGCACCAGGCGATGGAAAATTGCCAGAGGGACTGCTGGTCAAGCCTAGTATTTTGCCCGCTAGAGCCCATGCTTATGCCAGAAGGGTAATGGTCCAAGTTCATAATGTGTCTGAAAAGAGACATTCGAGTAAACAGAGGTTGCATCCTGGCTAATGTGCATTGTGCAGACACTGCAGTGCTACCCAGCAGCAAGAGTTCAAGGAAGAATGACAGAGTAACGCCTGACTTGTTTGATTTCGGCTCCCCTGCTGCCAGCTGAATGGAAAGTGAGGATCAGTGAGAAGCTTGCCCAGAGACCAGGTGTTTCTTTAAAGGAATGGGATGTAGGATGCGTGCAAGAGCTGAGCACAATATCCGGCTGCATGATCGAAAGACCATTTCGTGAGAGGTCTCGACGCCTGGCACCTGCTGACATAGATGATGTGAGACGGCATCTGCAAGAGATGTTAGCTGCTGGTGTAATACAAGAATCCAGAAGCCCTTATGCTTCCCCATTGTGGTAGTGAGGAAAAGAATGGAACAGTAAGGATGTGTGTGGATTATCGCACTTAAACCCGGGACTATCCCTGATCAGTACACAATGCCCGCATTCAGGATGCTTTGGACTGCCTAACGGGAGCAAGTGGTTCTCTGTGCTGGATCTCCATGGTGGGTACTACCAGATCCCGATGGCCCCAGAGGACCCGTGAGAAGACGGCCTTTATCTGTCCGCTTGGCTTCTGTAATTCATGAGGATGCCTCAAAGGTTTGAGGTGCCCAGCCACTTTTCAACGATTGATGGAGCGTGCAGTGGGGACATGAACTACTAGAGTGCCTGGTATACCTAGATGATGTTATTGTGTTTGGCAGCTCACTGGAGGAACATGAGAGCAGATTATTTAAGGTATTGGACCGACTGGAGGACTTTGGCCTTAAACTGTCCATTGATAAGTGTCAATTCTTCAAACATCAGTAAAGTATGTGGGACACATAGTATCCACCGAGAATAGGGGCCGACCCAAGTAAAGTTGAGGCCTTGACCACTGGCCACAGCCCAAAAATCTAAAAGAACTGCAAAGATTCCTGGGATTCTGTGGTTATTATCGGGCGCTCATCAAGGACTATTCAAGAGTGATCCGCCTTTACTTAATCTTACTCAAGGGTATCCCCCAACCCACAAAAATACCAAAAGTCAGCATCCTCAAGACTGAAAGAGTGTATTTTCATCCGAGTGAAGTATTTGGGGCCGCTGGACCTTGATTGTGAGACTGCTTTTCATGAGATCATATATCAACTTACCCATGCTCCAGTGCTGGCCTATGCCGATCCAAGAAAACCTTACGTCCTGCACACTGATGCTAGCTTGCAAGGGTTGGGGGCTGTGTTGTACCAAGAGCACGAGAATGGCCTGAGACCAGTGGCCTTTGCCAGTAGAAGCCTGACCCCATCCGAAAAGAACTATCCTGTACATAAGTTAGAGTTCCTAGCTTTGAAGTGGGCTATTGTTGACCAATTCCATGAGTACTTGTATGGGGCTAAAATACTAGTAAAAACTGACAATAATCCTTTGACCTATGTGCAGACCTCAGCTGAGTTGGATGCCACTGGCCATAGGTGGCTTTCTGCATTATCTACATATGACTATGCTCTCGAATACCGAGCAGGTCTGAACCACATAGATGCTGATGCTCTCTCCCGGAGGCCTGTTCCCTAGAATGATTGGGTCCGATTGGAGAACCTGACATTCGGGCACTCTGCCGGAAGTTTGACTAGGAGGAACAAATGTCCACGGACGCAGTGGACTGCATGGTGGATTGCTTGGAGCCTCTGAGAATTGCATACCTGCTGCTTATTGCCACTTTTCTGCAATAGACATTGGTGCACTGCCTCAGCTGGACAATGACAGTATTCGGCGGGCTCAATCCGCGATCCTTGATCAAAGCAGCTTTAGAAGCCTCTATGCAGGAAAAGATGTGTCCAAATTACGCTCCACTGATTTGAGAACTGCACTGTTATACAAAGAAGGTCCTAAGTTGAAACTGATCAATAAACTGTTATACAGAGAAACAGTAGACAGAGGGGACAAGTAGACAAACAACAACTAGTGCTGCCCACTGCCTTCCGAGACTCAGTACTGGGGTCCTTGCACAACACATGGGCACCTTGGTATAGATAGAACACTTGACTTGGTGAGATCCAGATTCTATTGGCTAAGATGGGGGCTGATGTGGGCAACACATTCGAACTTGTAGTCGCTGCTTACAGAGAAAGCTTTGCCCCAGAGGGCTGCCCCCTTGTTAACATCACCACCAGTGCACCCATGGAGCTGGTCTGTATTGATTTTCTGAGTTTGGAGTCAGATCAAAGAAATATCAGTAATGTGCTGGTGGTCACTGACCATTTCACGAGATATGCCCAAGCTTTCCCACCAAAGACCAGAAAGCATCCACTGTAGCCAAGTGCTTGTAGAAAACTTTTTGTTCACTATGGGGCTCCACAAAGAATCCATTCTGATCAAGGGAGAGACTTTGAGAGTCCTGATCAAAGAGATGCTTTCTCTGTGGGGAGTGCGAAGTCCAGAACCACTCCTTACCACCCCAGGGGACCCATAGCCTGAACGTTTCAACCGCACTTTGCTAGATATGCTAGGCACCTGCACCCAAAGGACAAGCCTAGATGGAGCCAACAAATTAGCACCCTGGTACATGCTTATAACTGCACCAAAGTGATGCCACTGATTCTCCCCTACCGCCTGATGTTTGGAAGAGAAGCTCGACTACCAGTAGATGTGTGTTTGGGGTCTCTCCTGATGGGGTTCAAGCTGACAACTATTTACAGTATGTGCAAAGTTAAAGGCCCAGCTAACTCATGCTACTAACTGGCTCAAACCATGGCTGCCAAAAGAAATCTGGCCAACAAAGAAAGGTATGATAAAAAGGTGAAAGCACAGGAACTCCAGGAGGGAGATGGTATTGCTAAGAAATCTGGGACTGCATGGCAAGCACAAGATTGCTGACAGATGGCACCATCTCCCTCACATTGTAGTGGGAAACTAGATGATCTGCCAGTGTACAAAGTAAGGCCTGAGATAATTCAAAGATGTAAAACAATGCATAGAAATCATTTACTGCCCATTGGACAAATCTTAATTGAGTCTGAGCCCTAGAAGATGCCTCTGCACCAGTGACTAGAGCTGCTGCTGAAAAGATCAAGAAAGTCTGCACCTACAGAAGCAAAGTTAAGTGTTCCCTCCACCAGTCCCAGTTGAGCATGACTGTCAGTCCATATCGGAAGAAAGTGAGAGTGACTTTGAATACTATCCTTCTTCGAACTGAGTCAATTGTTTCGGGCAATCCCTAGTCAATACTGGAGACAAGCTGGGCCTTCCTGGACTGTCTAAGCCCCAGCTTCATCCCTGAGCCAATGCTCCCAGAAAGTGAAGTGAAGATCAGATCAGATGAAATGGAATCATTGTGCATGGTTGAACTGTTTGAGCTTTCAGGGAGGAAAATGATAGATTGGGGCAGACTGGTGATACACCGAACAAGAAGAGTATTTGAGTGCCCTGACAGTCCACTGCCAGTGTCCGAAAGCTCCATTGAGCCAAATGTTGTGGACTCAGAAACTGTAACTCCTGGAGCTGAAAGTGCCCAAGTTCTAGCCTCTCACCCCATGGAGACTCCCCTGACAAGTGAGGACAATGCTGAAAATGAGGCTCAGAGTGCAGAGACTATAACAGTTCCCCTAGAAAGACTGGTCGAGCTGTAAAGCCTGTGGTGCACCTCAGTTATGATTCCCTTGGGAGGCCTGTGGATTTGCCTCTCAATGTTGTCCATAAAGGAGTGTATGTGTCCCGAGCTCATTGCCCAAACTGAGCGTCAGTGCTAACTCAAGTTGCTGTGTTGCCCTCTAAGTATGGTGCCTTGCCCGTCCAGCCCCAAGGTAACTGATAGGAAGGGCCCCTCTTCAGGTTTCATGTACAAGAGGTAATAACTTGAGTTATGGTACAATTGTATGTAATACTGTCTAAAGAGTGACGTAGCAATGTTTCAGAAATGTGTTCTTGGTAAAATGATATATTGACTGATGATTACAATGCGAGCCTAATGCAAATGTATATGGTTGCAGTTGAAACTTATGGGGTACTTGGTTGACGCGACGCCAAGCTTTCCCAGGCCAGGAAGGTGTAACCCCCTGCAAATGGGGGTTCCCAAAAGACTTCCAGGAGCTTGCTTGAATGCTCCAAGCCTGAATGGTGTTTGGCGTTAAGCCATTTATCAGTGAGTGTTTTAGAACCTCTGGTACTGTCTTTAAGAGCTGTCTGTTTGCAGACATAATTAGTTATATGGGGGGACTTGTGTTTCTTTGATTGAGTACCACTCGAGCTGCTGCCAATTCACTTAATTTTGCAGTCACTAGGAGTGCAAAGGAACCTATCTGAAAGATGTAACTGTTTACCAGAGAATTTAGAGTAATAATGAAATTACAGTTTGTCTAACTGCTTTCTTTTGCAGTCAGAACTGTGTCTGCTAGTTCCCCATTCTAGTTTTGAACTGCTGAACTGGACCAATCAGTGTGGGGTAAGCTAGATTTCAAAATGGTGCCTTGGACGAATCAGAACTTGGACTCATAATCTGAGCCAGCCACAAGAGGATTGTATGGGCAGTGACTCTGGGAGATGTAGTTTAGACTTCAGTGCCTTTTGGACCAACAGCAGCAGTCTATTGTGAGGACAGCCAATCCAGTCAAGAACTGGGAGGAACTCAAAGGAAGTGCCCGGTTTTTGTCGGTTGGAGTTGAGTTGAGCTTTGCAGTGAAGAAGGAAGGAGCCCTGTGCTTTTTCGGTGTAAGTTTGAGTCAAAAACGTGTGTAAGGCAGAGTTCCGGTCTGCAGCGTGTAACAGCTTGTTGGGACTGAATCGATCCTGTGAAAAAGAATCAAAGGATCTCTGAAGTAGAAACCAGGCTCACCCTGTAGAAGACTGGAGGAATTCCTGAAAATTGCACTTGGTCTGTCAGGAACTGAATCTGCTGTGTGTTCTCCCGGTATTGTGCAGTATTGCGATCGGGATACAGATGCAGCCTGCCTGGTATAGTGCTTTTTTATATGGATGTGGGAAGAGGTTTGTGTACCTCAAGTGAGCCCTGCTGACATTGAAGGACCCTATCTTATTTGGAGGTCGTGAGTACTAATTCAGGGTCGCTCCCTGTTGAATTGCTACATTAAATCCAAATGGAATTACTGTACTGCTGACTGTTTAATTCTCCTTTTCTTCTGTGATGAAAAGGGCCCTCTACCAGCTGCCACCCGGTTTGGACTAGCCACTAGGGCTTGGGTACCCAGGGACAGTAACTGATAAGAGGATAGGCCTGTGCACAGAGCCATAGGTAGATTATTAGAGTGATAAGCTAATTAACCTGATTTCCCCCCTGTCCTTGTTATATCCCCAAATAAATCAGAGCTGCTCGCTTCAGCAAAGTTATACTGCCTGAGGTATTTGTCTATGTTAAAGTACTGTACTGTGATTGTTGCACTGTATCTCATTTCACAGGAGGTCCCAGTGCCGGAACCAGACCTGGGGTAAGTGTATACTGTGGGGTAATTCTGATATATTGTGTGGGCCACTAGTGGGAAGAAAGGGGGGTTGCAGTGTCCCAGAGGGCTGTGACCAAGTTAGTTTAACTATTGCAAACCCTGACCTCTGGGTGGAGGCACCCGCCATTGGATCCAGGCCCCTCAACCTGTTAGTGGCAAATCAGGCAGGGGTAGTAGCCCCTGGGATAGCGCCATCTAGGGGTTACACATAAGCAGGGCAAAGAATCTAGGCTGATTCACAGTCCATGGATGGTATGTGGATGTGTTAAGATAATTCCACTTTATCAGAACCTAATGTAGTTTTCCCTGTAAACATTCTTCAGAAATACAACTCAAACTGCTGTACTTCATCATTAATGAAATGCTGAGGGGCATTTATTTTTATAACAGACAAATTAAATATTTCCCTGAATTAAAGTAATATTAAAACAGTGTTACTCAAGACTTTTAAAGCACAATAGTACAATTTTTAAAACTGTTTAGCTCCATTTTTAATTTCTGATTTAAAAGACCAATCAATTTCGGAGGTACTATAGCCCAGAGGCTAAAACAGCAGTGGAATAAAATCTGGCAAAAAATTATTTGACCACACCTATTCAATATCTTCATCAGTGACATTGAGCAGGACCTAGAAGGCAGAATTTCACTGTTCGCTGATGACACAAAGCTCTGTAACAGAGTAGACACACCAGAAGGTGTAGACAGAATGAGAAGGGACCTGCAGAAACTTGAAGAATGGTCGGGGGTTTGGGAGTTGAAATTCAATGCAAAGAAGTGCAAGATAATGCATATGGGGCACAAAACCCTGGCACAATATATCAGTTGGGGTGAGGATATAGCATGCACCAAGCAGGAAAGGGATCTTGGAGTTATCATCTCTGATGACCTCAAGGCAGGGAAACAGTGTGACAAGGCAGCAGGTAAAGCAAATAGGATGCTGGGATGCATAGGCAGGGGCATCACCAGCAGGAAAAGGGAGGTCATAATTCCACTATACAAGACACAAGTGAGGCCGCACCTGGAGTACACTGTGCAGTTCTGGAGACCTTATCTACGTAAGGACATAGACAGGGTAGAGAAGGTTCAGAGGAGGGCAACAAAAATGGTGCATGGATTGCATCACAAGTCCTATGAGGACAGGTTGAAGGCACTGAACATGTACTCCCTGGAGGAGAGGAGGAGAGAGGATATGATAGAGACATACAAGTATCTTACAGGGAGGAACAGGGTGCAGGAATGCACTATTTTTAGCGAAAAGATGTTCCAGGACTAGAGGGCATGGGATGAAGTTGGAGGAGACGATTCAGAGGAAACGTGAGGAAGAATTTCTTCACAGAACGGTGGTGGACAAGTGGAACACCCTGCCAGAGGAAGTGGTGGGGCTGAAACAATCACGGAGTTTAAGAATGCATGGGATAGACATAAGGAATTCTGGAGGTCAGGGGTGAGGCAACAGACTTCCTGGAAAACATAAACTGAACTTACAAACTTAAATGGGCAGACTGAGTGGGCCATAGGCCCTTACCTGCCGACACTGTCTATGTATCTATGTACCTCTTTTTCACTATAACAGATTCCAGGCATCATCCAGTTTTATTTGGTGGTACACATTCAGTTTTATTTGGTGGTACAATTTTCTAATTTCACCAGAATCTGAGTATTTTATAAGTGTTTTAATTTAGCTTTTTCTCAAAAATAAAAGATGTCTGCCACATTTTGCATAGAAATAGCATGCAGACCTGACAAGAGTTAGGACTGAAACTATAAAAAGAGACTCAGGGTGCATAGCACAGGAGGTACAAAGACAAGTACATCTGACAGCTATGCTAATATTTTTCTTACTTGTAGATGAAATTAGCTTTTTTGAAAAAAAACTACCAACCAACCCAGATCTGGCTTTGAACCCCACATATGCCACTTGCATACTATAAGACCCTGAACCAGTCACTTAACCTCCATGTGCTTCCAAGACACACATGGAAATGTGCATTAGCTCAGCGTGCCTTTCCTTCAAAACATCTAAAACAATTCTAAAATTGTTGATTTCCTTTCATATCTTACAGTAACTAACATAACATGCTATCATACTAGAGCGGCAGCAGAGTAGGTCTGTTGGTCTATCAAGTCTGCTCGTGCTTCCAGCACCCTGATTGAGTACTGTAGCCTCTATCTGTCTCCTTCACTGTTACTCCATTTCCCCAGTCCTGCCCTCCCCGAGTAAACCAGCCTCTACTTCATCCCTTGTCTATACCTGTTCCACCTCCTCTTGAATCCCTGCACCGTAGCTGCCTGTACCAGCTCCCTGGGCAGTGCATTCGATGGTTCCACCACTCTCTCGGTGAAGTATCTCCTCCTCCTTTCCCCCCTAATCTTACCACCCTCAATGTTCCAGCTGTGTCCTCTGGTGATTCCACCCTCCTTCAGTCAAAAGATCCTATCTCGGCTTACCTTATTTACTCCCCTGAGGTACTTGAAGACCTCAATCATGCTCCCCCCCGGTCTCTCCTCTCCTCCAGAGAGAACAGTTGAGTAACTTCAAGTGGGAAAACAATACAGTGCTTCCTCGCTATTCCGAACCCCTGTATAATGGAACCCCAGCTATCTTGTGAATCCAAACTCAAGGTTTCCACTGGTACACTCCTTCCTACCTTGCTATATGGGCCCCTTTACTACATTCTGTAAGAAACTCTGAAATGCAAAGGCTAAAAACCCTGTATCACAGGGTAGGGTGCTTTGCCGCAGGTGCTCCACCATGGGAGCAATCTCTAAAGGTGGCCTTCCCTTGAGGGCAGATTATCATATCCCTCACTGTGACTTGCTTTTAAGCTCCAGCAAAATGGTACCCCTCCTAGCCTAATTAATATGTTAGCTCCCAAAAAGAATGGGAGAACACTAAGTTCCTCTGGCCGTCAGCTTCTCCACATTCCCAGGGTAAGGACTTACCTAGGACTCCAGTCCTACGCTACCTTCATGCCTCCCATCTGGAATAGTCTCCCTAGTAGTCACCAGGAATGTACTTCCCTTGGGGGCTTCAAGAAGGGTCTTAAGGCCCACCTGTTGGAACTGAGCCTCTGCACCAGCTATCGCTGAGAGTTGGATGACTCCCTACTGCTGATCTAACCTCACTGGGGACATCAGTCTGACTGTGGCTGTCTCGTGTACAATAGTACTTCTTCTCCTGTTCATGTTGATTGTAATTAACCTGTCACTGTATCCTTGACTGGATCAGTATGTCTATATTGACTGTAAATTGAAATGACATGTATGTATTTTGTTATGCTTATAGATGTATTTAATTAATTCCTGGTCACCCCTGAAAAGGGACTGTTTTGGTCTCAGTGGGCCTACCGGTCACCAAAATTTAAACAACATAAAATTATGAACAGTCTACATGGCTCCCAACATCAGTCAGCTGTTACTGATCTAAACACTGCTGCTGCATCACCACTCTTGCCTGTACTGTGCTCACAAAGCTCATGGTACCTTAACTTTTATTGACAGTTAATTTCAGTGTTTCAATTACGTTATTTCTATCTGTTGATCAGATTATGCAGTTCATGTAGATTATACAGAACATTCAGCCTGAGCTAAAGTCCCCATTCCCGTCCACCGATCACCTCCCGACTACAAGTTTCAGACACTACTCCCCATCTCCGTTACCTGACAGTTTACTCACAGTATGTTATTTGTTAATAGGATTGTTTCTGTTGGCGTTGGCTATTTTCTTCACGGTCAGCGTTGTTAACCGGCATGCTCAGTGCTCCAGCTCATCACACCAATTGAGTTTCGGGTTCAATGATCGAAAAATAACAAAATGTAAAACAAATAAAACTAATAACATTCTGCAATACATCATCAGGCAAGGGAGTGGGTAGGAAGTAATGTCTGAGACACAAGTCAGGTAATAGTCGGGGACAGGCGAGTGAAGGAACAGGCACTTTTAGCTCAGGCTAAACTACCTGCATAAACTATACAATCTAATGAACAGATAGTTATCATTACTGAAACAGTGAAATTAACTTTTAAAAGAGTTAAGGAACGGTCTTATAATAAATATTTGATGCCTTGACCTGCCCTGCTGTTTTCATATATATTAATGCAGTGCATTAAACTCCCTGACTGTTTTATCAGCTCCTCACTGTAACAAACAAGGAGCTATAACAAACACACATTATAGCGACCATCCTGTTTGTGGAACATTGTACTTTGCTGTAGAGATTAGGCAAAGAAAAGGCAAGGCAATTATATTTTTCAGGTACCCTTCTCGAGGCTCAGGCTGCTGTATGAAGAAACAAAATACAATTACAAAATAAATATAAAATCCCAAAATAATCAATAACTAACTAAAGAGACAAATAAATGGCTCCTCAAACTATCCTCTAGCAGTAATTCAACAAATCGAACTAATAAAATTAGTAAAATTAACTCGGGCAGAAAGCTAATTCAAAGAGGTGGGTTTTCAGGGTCCTTTTCAAGGCCCCCACCATGCAGGCCAAATGGATGCAGACAGGCAGGGTGAGCAGCCACCATAAATGATCTGTCCCAGGATAACTTCAGACTTGACCCAGGCACAGACAACAGGCCAGTATCAGAGGAGCAGAGAGGGCAGACAGAGGTGTATGGAGTCAGATCTTCCAGATAACCAAGTCCCAAATCATATAGAGCCTTATATACGACAAGCATATCTTGAAGTTAATGCATTAGCCAGTGGGCAACCAGTTTGCAAAGTCCCCGCTCAAAGGACCTGCATCTTCTCCCTTCCTCACTCACACTCCTCAGCTGGAAATCTGCTTTCTCATACTACCTCCCTTCCCTCTGGAACTAGCTACCCGTCCCTGTCCATCTCTCTTCTCTCCATTAAACACCACCTAAACCCTCTCCCTTACTTTTGCCAACCTTCCTCTGAACCCTTCCATACCCTTCTACAGCATTTGACTACCTCATACCTCTCCTTCCCCCCTAACTTCATAGTTCTGGCAGTGTTGCTGAAGGTTATCAACCTGCTTTGACTTCTCCTCTCATGACCAGCTCAGCCTCCCTTCATACTAGCACTGCATACTTCTTTAGCTTGCGAAACTGTAAAGATTATTAATATGCTAAATCCTCCATATGCAGTGTTTTGCCATTCTGTCTGTACTGCACTCAGCTTTTGCACTTTATGTCACCGCTGTTGTAACCACATCACCCGAAAGGCAGTATTTATTTGTAGTTGTAACATGGCACAAAAAAGAAAACCGAAATCAAGCACTGAGATAGGTGCAGCACAAACCATGGTCTAATACTACAGTAGATCATGGTTAGCATCGGGAGCGCGTGACTGAAAGGGTGGCAATGGTTAGGAGGAGGGAGTGCGGGGGGCGCGCCACATAACACTGGTCACATGCGAGTGAAGGGAATGGTGAAAATTGCCATGGTACAAGTAGTCTAATACAAACAAAGACAGGCGCAGTGGGTGGTATCCGAGAAAAGTGGTCGGGCACAGAAATCTCCTTACCTGTAGCTGTGTTAGTCGCTGAATGGAAAGAAGCAGAGCATGAGCAGCGTCTCATGGTAACAGGCGGTGATGTGCATAGAAAGCAGAGTGTAGCCCAACCGGTAGGGTAGAATACATGTAGCGATGCAAATCAGCAGACATACCCACAGTGCAACAGGAAACCCCACAGAAACAGCACACAGCAGACGTGACACGGCGACAGAGAAGGCATAGGGCAGAAAACTAACAGCACTCAGCAGTATGTATAGTAGTGCTCGATATTTTTGCCACGTCGTCTGAATGTCACGAAAACCACATAACTATATGAAGGAATGTAAAGCATGCAGCGTGCACGCACACGCCTGAAAGTGAATAGAACCGTATAGAGAGATTAGTGACAGATAGGAAGCTACTGTTCTCAGTGCAGGTAGTAGGTCACATGCATGAGTTGCACTAATAATAATACATATGAACTTCCTAAATTCCATGCCATGTTACAAGCGGATTAAGCCACTTGAAAGGATGGGTCTACAGTGGAATTAATCCATGATTGTTGGTTGACCCCACTCGGCCTCGCCCGCGATCCAAACCCCCCACCATGGATTAATTCCACAGTAGAACCATCCCTTCGTAGCTTAACTCTACCTGTGTTCTCCTCATCCCCTTCCCCAAATCATACCTGGAAATGAGCCTCAGTTCAGCTTGTGCCTCCTAAGAAAGCACCAGTATAATATGATCTCTACAAGATGTCCCAGAGATCAAATGTGCTACTGTAGTCTGGGCCAGCAGCAGGTGGAAAATTAAACTCCCAAATAACCCTAAGTAAAAGCGTTACAGTAAGCCTGCCTAGATGTGATGAAGGCATGTCCTCAATCACCAGATCACATGGAACTAGAAATGGCTTAATCTGTGTAATATTTTGAAGATGGAAAATCCATTACAGGCAGCTGTCAACACCTGACATTCCAGGGTCAGGAGACCAAAGAACCAAGGCAAGTAGCAGTACAACAGACTCTGTGGGACTATCCCACTTGTGAATGTTTGTACATCACTGCACTGCACTTTAAAATGATAACTTACTATAAATTAACTGAGTCACAAGGCCTTGATCTCTGTGCATCTGTTTGAGCCTCTCTCACAGGTACAAGTGCTTTTCCTTTGTTTTATTACAAGGTCAACCTGCAGTCCATAGTGATCCTAGGTTTTTTACCATTCCACAGCTCCAAGAGCTGAAACTTTTAGAGATGGCAAGGCCAGCCCACTAGCACAGTGGTAGGGCTTCCATTTCTGCGCAGATCCTGGGTTAGGAACAGACACAGGAGTCGGAGAGCAAGCCAGGGAGGAGAAGGATGCAGCATCCAGGTGACACTCTCCTTCTCTGTGGGGAGAGGCGGGTGAGTGACCAGTATAATACCGATCCCTGGTGGAGGCTGGGGAGCAGTAGCGACTGGTGCCGGCTTTGTAGGGAGGTGTGACAGATGTGCTACAAGCACTTATGTCATTACACGTCACACCTCTCTTGGGGTAACGAATGGAAAAATTGGAGGTTCCACCTCTGCTAGATGATGTGTGCCCCACAAAGCAGACCTTGCGCTGCTGCCTGGGTTCCCAGTCTCAGGCTACCCACCTGTCTCCATCGGGGGGGGGGGGACAGAGGGACCCCCTGGCGGCTCCACCAGTGTTTTTTGATTTTTTTTAAGATTCTTTTTCCCTCCGGTTGCCAGCTACTTGGGCACTCAGGCAGTATTGCCTCTACTGCCCACCATGCTCTTGACCTGGCCAAGGAATTGGGTGCTGGGCCCCTCCCTGCAACCCAGAATGGGGAGGCAGGACCACGGAGAGTCAAGCTGGAATCTGAGCCAGTGTTGGATGTGTGGGCGCAGCCTACCACCCTGCCTTCACCTCCCAAGCAGCCAGGGTTTTTCCACCTTAGTTACTCCCTCAGAGCTCAGCCATGCAATGGCGTCTAGACATGGTGTGCCGGCGCCGCTACAGCTCTGCCCCTACTTGTGTGGCTCCTCTTGGTTGATGTGCCCCTGACCACCGCCAGAGGCCACCCTTGAGCAGCGCATCCTCCATATCCTTCCCTGGGAAGAGAGAGCTGTCCTCCAGATGCTCGATCTCTTCCCACCCCTGCTGTCCCCTGGCAGCCCGAGTCCATCTCTGAACCTGGGTCGCTGGTGTGGCGTGAGGTGTGGCGTCCAGCGCCTCAACCTTCAGTGCCACTGGGCTGAGCTCCACCAGTGCTGTGCAAGCCAGGGGCATTTGGGAGCCGGCAGCTGTGGTGGCAGTGCAGAGCAGAGCAATGTATAGCACAAGACCGATGGGCGTGGACGCCAAGCCTAAGCAAACAAGAAAAAAGAGATGCCAATGAGGTGTCTCTCCTTATTATAGCCATTCCATGGGAACCTGGGACTCATTGCCTCAGTCTTGCTTGGACTGAGGCTTAATCAGCTGGAGGCCATTCAGCACAGGGCCAGCAACAGTCCCGTCAGGTGCACTTGACAGACATACTTGGGTATCATCATAAGTCTTCCTCATCAATTAGTACTTTTCCCACTGCTGTATTTAATCATTTTAAACAACTGAATGTGTGTATTTGTGTAAAATGGGGTGACGAATGATTTTGTGCAATTTTTGCTACATTATGTATTATTGCTATTGTAAGTCCTGTATGTTTGATTAATTGACTTCATGTCGTGCCTGAAAATTGGATTTTAATATCTCGGTGTACTAACCTGCAATTACAAATAAATGAAATGAAATGAAATCTGCATATCAGTGAAAACACCCAGTGGCAATATGTATACAGCAAAACACATGAGAGCAGGATCAAACCATGAGGCACATGACAGTCAAGTGCAGCCTTCTCAGAGATGGTAACACAGAAACATATAGAATTTGCTGCCAGATAAGAATCACTTGGCCTACCTAGTCTGCCCATTTTTCCTTACTTATAGTATCTCCAGCCCATTTGCCCCCCTTCCCTTACCCTAAGATGCCTTTATATCTATACCATGCATTTTGTTAACCTCACCACTGTTTTCATCCCCACCACACCCGCTGGAAGACTGTTCCAGGAATCCTCTATTCTGTGAAGCAGCACTTCCTCACATCTCTCCTGAATCTACCCCCCATCTTCTTATTATGTCCCCTTGTCCTTAAGCACCTTTTTTTCTGAAAAATACTTCCCTCTTGTACCTTGTTTATTTACTCCTGTGAGGTATTTAAAGGTCTCTATCATATCTCCCACTTCCTGAGCATACATATTTAGAACCTTTAATCGCTTCTCACAGGGCTTCTGATGCAGACCCTGCACCATTTTAGTTGCCCTCCTCTGGACTGCTTCCACTCTATGTCCTTTCTGAGATGTGGTGTCCAGAACTGAATAGAACTGAATAGAGTACTTTAGCTGGTGGTCTTACCAGCAAGCTAGCTATACAGAGGCAACACCACCTCCTCTTTTGCTGGTGATACCTCCCTTGTACCCCAGCCCCACTTGCCTCCCAACTGCCTTGTCACATTGCCTGGCCACCTTTATGTCATCCGATATGATCACCCCAGGTTTCTTTCCTGCTTGGTGGTCGCCATGCCACACACACCCATTTTGTACTCCACCCCTGGGTATCTGTGCCCCATGTGCATCATTTTGCACTTTTCTACACTGAAACCCAGCTGCCAAACACTTGACCACTCCTCAAGTTCTCAGGTCACTGCTCTTCCTTTCCACCCCCCCACCCCATTGGGTGTCCACCATATTGCAGAGTTTGGTGTCATCCACATAGAGGCAGACCTTCCCTTCCTGCTTCTCTGCAAAGTCACTTATAAAGACATTAAAGTGGACTGGTCCCAGCACTGATCCCTGAGGCACCCCACTGCTCACATCCCCTCCTCTGAATGAACTCCATTTACCACCACCCTCCTCTGTCTAACCCTTAACCAATTTCTTACCTGGTTTACCACCTTTGGACCCACTCCTAAGCTACCCAGCTTGCTTACTAGTCTCCTATGTGGAATGGTGTTGAATGCCTTACTGAAATCTAGGTAGGCTACGTCAACTACTCCATCCTAATCTAGTCTTTTGATCACCTTGTCAAAGAAATGTATCAGATTAACTTGACATGACCTCCCTTCATTAATCAATGCTGCCTTGGATCTTATAACCCACTGATTCAAGATATTCACAATACTTTCTTTTCAGCAATGATTCCATTAACTTTCCCACCACTGAAGTCAGACTGACTGGCCTACAATAGCCAGCCTCTTCTCTGCTACCACTTTAGTGAAGTGGGACTACATCTGCCCTCCTCCAGTTCTCTGGGACTACTCCTGTTTCCAATGAGCTGTTAAATAACCCTGGCCACTGAATTACTGAAGACTACCTGTTGTGTTCTTCCAGACAGGTAGGACCCACACCAGCACAAAACAGTGCCAGTGAGCGCCATATGTGCCAGCGAGTGCCACATAGTGCCTCAGGCATTCCAGAAGCACCCCATGATCCAGAATGTCAAATGCTGATGACAGGTCAAGAAGGGCAAGAATGGAAATGCACCTGCTGTATGGTCATGACGTGACTGTTGAACACCATAACAAGTGCAGTATCTGTACTGTGACAGCGAAATTCTGACTGAAGAGGCTCATCAATGTCATATCTTTCCAGATGACTCTACAGCTGTGCCCCACCACCTTCTCAATTACCTTCCCCAAAAAGGGAAGGCTCAAGATAGGGCTGTAATTCAGAAGAATGTCAGGATCCAACGATAGCTTCTTGAGAAGGGGTTTCACCACTGCCCTTTTCGGAGCTGTAGGGAATGCCCCCTCAATGACAGATGACCTAACAATTTCTGAAATACTTGTGCCCAGGGTCATCCACAATCAGCAAGAAGTTGGGTAGGTCCTGGGTCCAATAACAGGAAATGGGAGGAAATTATGAGACCATCTGGAGAATGTCCTCCTCCAAAACTGGGTAAAATTTCACACAAGATGGACAATCACCTGAGCCCATTATAGGAATGGTACTGCCGGCCCATAACAGCCCACTTGAGGAGATCCCACCCTGAACAGAGGACACCTTGCTGAGGAAAAACTGATTAAACTCATTGAATCTTTCTGCTGAAAAAACTCTTTTGGACTACAGACAAGAACTAAGCAGATGATCTGCAGTGCAAAAGAGTTGAGACGGTTATTTTTTCCTCTCAGCAATCACCCTTGCCCATTGATACTTACCTAGTGAGTTTTCAATCTCCACTAGAATGCTTCAAACTCTGTCCCTTAGTCTTCAACCACCTCAGCTCCTCACAGTACCATGGGGAGCTGCAGCTGGATGTCAATGGACAAATATAGTAAATTGCCAAGGAGTTGAGAGAGATGTAAAAGCCACATTGTAGCACTCCACAGCTTTCTCAGCCCCACTGGCACAAGCTGCCATCATGTTTGATAGGTGCAATACCACCAAGAGCTTGTGAGACTTCAGATTATTTTAGGATGGTATTGGACATTCTCCACAAAGGTGAGGAATTAAATGTGGGGCCCGCAAAGGAATAACATGGCGTGATGATTCAACCAGATCAATCTTGACTTTGCTTATGTCAAGACCTGATGAGAGACCAGGTCTGAAACATTGCCTGTGCTGTTGGGCACCAGTGGCAACCACCTGTGCTAGGCTCAGGCACTTCATCTGCTGGAGGAAGTGTTGACCAAAGAGCAAAGATTCAACACACACACCCTCCAATATCATAAACTTGAATGCTCTTCCAGTCCCAATAACATCATCTTATAAAGGGACCTAAGTTTAGGGCTTTGAAAATGTGTGCTGTGGTATCTTTATACAATATCTGAAATATCTGTAAACTGCTCTCTACATGTTATAATTGTATGACTGTTATATAATTCATGTTTACAGTTGCTGTTTATGCCAGAAAGATAAGTTTTGGGTAGCCTCCTATCTGTTTAGACCATGTGCCACTGATTGGTTGTGCTGTACAATGGCAGGCAACCTTATGCCATTTTGATGCCATTTTGAAACTTTCTGCCCTGATGTTGCCCCTGTGTGTTGTATCATCGGGGGCGGGGAGATAAGAGAAACAGATAAAGAAAAGAGAAAAACATTTGATATTTCAAACACTGATAACCTGCACTGTTTCAGGCTGGGCCCTTGATACGCAGGGTGCCACAAAGGGACCACAGGGACTGAGGGTGCCTAAGGTTGGATTTGATTTTGGTCAAGATATCTGGACTGGTGGAGATGAGACACTGGTTGTCTATTTGTTTTGTAATAGTATGGACACTTGCTTTACAGTTGGGCATTGGAAAAAATGGGACAGACAATTCTTGGCTCTCTTTCTATGTGGCTTACTGATGGCTATAAAGCTGAACTGGTCGGTGGCTTGTCTAACACTATTGCATTAGTAGGGGTTGCTACAAAGCAAAAGGCTAATTTGTAGATGATGGGCTACTAACACCTATTACAATAAAAATCAACATATTGTGATTTTTAAATTTTATTTTTATGTGAATTGTTGGCCTTAGCAGTTTGCTAATAGAAAGAAATGTCTGAACATTTATTCATTTATGTAAGAAAAAAATGCATCTGTAGTTCAGAATGCTACTAAAACTAACCCACACCATCCACTTCCATCCACCTATAGACCGTAAAAGAAATGATTGTAAGGAAGTAAAAACCTGTGATCATTGAAACAACTTGAACCTACACTGATGGCCAGGATGCAACACACAAGTGCAGCATACTGCAGCAGTTACTAGTACACAAGGCAAATTTCAAAGGCACTTAATCCTTTTTATCATGCAGTGTTACAGGATGTTGTGCTGCATCCTAACTGGTGCCCATGTATGTCATAGATACATAGATACACAGACAGTGTCGGCAGATAAGGGCCTATGGCCCACCTAGTCTGCCCATTTGAGCTTGTAAGTTCAGTTTGTTTTCCTAGAAATCTATTTCCCCTTACCCCTGACCTCTAGAATTCCTTTATGTCTATCCCATGCATTCTTAAATCCCGTGATTGTTTTAGCCCCCACCACTTCTTCTGGCAGGGTGTTCCACTTGTCCACCACCGTTCTGTGAAGAAATTCTTTCTCATGTTTCCTCTGAATCGTCCCTCCTCCAACTTCATCCCATGCCCTCTAGTCCTGAAACATCTTTTTCGCTTAAAATAGTGTTTTCCTGCACCCTGTTCCTCCCTGTAAGATACTTGTATGTCTCTATCATATCCCCTCTCTCCCTCCTCTCCTCCAGGAGTACATGTTCAGTTCCTTCAACCTGTCTTCATAGGACTTGTGATGCAACCCATGCACCATCTTTGTTGCCCTCCTCTGAACCTTCTACCCTGTCTATGTCCTTACGTAGGTATGGTCTCCAGAACTGTACACTGTACTCCAGGTGGGCCTCACTAGTGTCTTGTATAGCGGAATTATGACCTCCTGTCAGAAATCATAATATTAAGCTGTGGCCCAGTCACAATGAATTACTGTCTTATAATTTATTTTATTTATTTATCAATTTATTTATTTGATTTACCAGGAAAGTGGACTGGATCAAAGATCCATTTTCAACCACACCTGGGGAAGGAGGAAGACAAAAATAATACAAAACAAGTTTCTAATACGTTAAACAAACATATTAAAAATATAATAAAACATACGGTGTACAAGTATGGTCTCAATACACTTAAATACAGTATTTACAACATATGAATATGGTCTCAGTATACATTAAGTATACAATCATCAAGTATTATTGTAACAACGACAAACTAACTGGGCCTCTAAATAGTTGCTCACACCATTTTTGAATACATTTTTCTTTGTATCCATATCTATCCCTATTTTTGTTAAGTAATTTAGGAACATAAATAATCATTGAGAGCTCAGCATTTTTTGTGTTAGTTAATGGCCAGTATCTAATACGGTACCTGTGTTTGTTTTTTGTTGATGCTCATTATGGTAGGAGGCAAGAGCTGTGGAGGAAGGAACATGTTTTTCACTACATATAAAATGACTTGTAGTGGTTCTAAAGTACAGATGGTACTTCTGTCCCTCTCCATACCTTGTTACCCATTCAAATCTAAAGCATGAACATTTCTGTCCTACTCTGTCTTCCATTTTAATTTTCCATTATCATTAATCTTCTCTTACTCAGTTGCTTATAAACTTTTGCTATGTGTTATCTAATAGTCTAAATCTCTTAACAAACTAAGATACATGTCATAACCTTGATCCCTGATTAGGTATATGCCCCTCAAATCATGTTAATTATAAATGCAATCAGTAGCAGGTGTATCTCATTAAAGGTACACTGTCGATCGGCCTGGTGGCGCTGAGGGTTGGCGCTGGGCGCCACACCTGGCCTTCGCCGGTGACCCGGGTCGGGAACGGACTCGAGGAGCGAGGTCGATGGGGAGGGAGGATCGGCGTCCCAGCGGATGCTCTCCTCCCCAGGGTGGGCGACCAAGAACGCTCAGCGTTCTGCATCCCTTCCATAGCCGGTGGAAGCACCGACAGCAGGAAGGGATGGAGGCGGCTCGCCTATCGGAGCCGGAGGGGGGACGTCACGGCGCATGAGGGCTGGCATGCGTCAGCACGTAGCCACTCAGGACATGTGTCCCAAGCACATGGTGTCTCAGGGGGCGTGGGCGTAAGGGGAGAAAACCAGGAAATACCCTTGCAGCTGCCTAGTAGACGGAGCACCAGGGACCCGACCTTCAATGCCCCTACCTGTCCAGGGACAGCATGCCGACGAAGACTAGAAGGATGTCGGGGTGGCTAGGGGGCCCACCTCGTACCTGCCTGGGGGGTATAACCACGGCTCAATGGGGCATGGACTGCACTGGCTCCAGGTAGGTGAGCCGGGCTGATAAGGCCATAACGGTGTCTCCAAGAAGAGGGTTGTAAGGAAGGGAGGAGAAAAAGAGAAATATAAAAAAAAAAAAAAGGTACACTGTCAACCCCTTAGGCCTCAAAGATTCCTAGTTTAAAAACACATTTTATGATTGTTCACATTCTATAGAGACTGTTCATGCAGCTGGTAATTTGATTCAGATCCTTTTTTTTTTAAAAGTGAAAAATGGAGTGCTTACCACACTGGTGTTACCACACACGAAACATGTTTGTTTACATTTCTTGACCAACTCTCACAGCATCATTCTTGGACTCAGGAACACCCTAAACACAATATAGCCACTTATCATGCATTGTGAGTAGAAGAAACTATTGTATCATGGGTGGCTGCTGTGACGGGGTATTTCTAATGTCCAGAAAGCATGCAGCCAGAGTAGTTTGATGACTAGAAGCAAAACAAGGCTCGCTATATATACATACATATATATATATATATATATATATATATATATACACACACACACACACACACACACACATATTACCATGCATGTCAGTTCAAATAAACAAAGAAGCAGACAAAACAACCAACAACATCAATTAATTTTAGAGAAGGTAAGTAATCATCAAATACGTTTCTTTACATAAAAATAATATGATTCACAAAGGTTGACAGTGTCCTTTAAACAAAAACAAAAAGAAATGGAAAAAACCTAAAATCCCATAACAAAATTATTTTTTTGAATTTTGTACACTACTTTAAAAGTCAGGTATCATCACATCAAATGGTATAACAGGCAGAAACTAGGAAGAGTGTATAGATAGGAGTCCATTTTCAATGGATTTCTTTAGTCAGATCTTCTCTCCCAATATTTTTTATGACGGTATTAACTTTTTCAATCATTTTTACTGGAGCAGATCAACAGTATCTATCCTGAACAGAGCACAGTGTTATCAAACAAATGTATTTATAGGTTTACAATTTATTTACCCAGGATTGCTCAGCTGAGATGTAATATCCAATAAACTACGTTTTCTGACAAGAACATTAAAAATAAATTCTGATCTCTGTAAATATTAATATGATGTTCTGGTTTCTGCAAAACACTGACATTTGGCACCAGCAGGACTCAGATCTTATAACATTTTTAAAATCTGACTTTGTGGACGTTACACTAGTTACTACTAAAATAATTTGCAGCAAAACATGCTCTTTGCCCCTTATATGTCATCCTTCCCCGGTGACTTGTAATAATCCTCTCGCTTGACATCTCAGTCTTTTGTAATTGAATTAATTCTGATGTCACATGCAGAGGAGTGTGTCTTCAGGGCAAGAAAGGCAGCAGGATCAAAAGAAGTCTGATGGGCTAATAACCTGTTTTCATGCAAATGTATTCACTAGTATTCAAAGTACCAGTGGTACTGAGAGATGCCAAAGCAAAAACAATTAACAATAAACTATATGTACAACAAGAGTTGTTACAACCAACAGTGACTGCTTATTAGTGGTGGGCTTATTCTTCAGTGGAGCTATCTGTAGTTATAATTGTGAGGTATGTGTTTCTTCCCAGGACCTGCCTGATCTTTGCCCCAAATTGTTCCTTTTCCTCCCACTATAACCCACAACAGTAAGATGTGGCGTGATATGTACTGACCTCCTTGAGGGGAGCTTCACTATTCTGCATCAGCTGCAAGTGTCAGATGTAGCCAAAGTGTAGGCCCTTGTAGAATGTAGTACAGTACTCAAAGCATGAGGCAACAACAACTTGCACCAGTGTTATCAGGCCATCAGGTTCAAGAAAGGGGTGCAACCTGGCAACCTCAAACTACAGCTAACATCTGGGATTCCAGGGTCAAAAATTTGTTAAGGACTATTTCCAGACAGCTTGCAGCACCTTTCTACCACAAGATGAATCCCATACAGGATGTGTAACCTCTAGTACATCAGCTTGCTGGAAGCATAAAACTAGACATGTTATAGCCCTTGTTATGCTTGCAGTTGCTGCACTATTCCACATACAACACTTTCTTCCTTCATCCCTTTCCCATTCCCATCCCTGCCCTCTTTTCATCCTACCTCATCCCCTTCCTCTACCCCTCCACTCCCACTTCCCTCCCTCCCTCCCTCTGTTTCCTCACCTTGTTCTCTCCTTTACTCCCCTCAGTGGGTCTTTTCCTACATAAGCTACATTGTGGCAGCTTCCTCCTTGCTCTTATTTTGCTCCTTCCACACCCTAATCGCCCCCTATCCTTCTCTCCTTGTAATCCCTTCCACCCCTCTTCAGACAAGGCCACTGACTGCACTTGACACAATATTTATCTTGCCATATTATTCTTTTGTTTATGTAATTACTTTTCTCATGTTGTACTACTTATTGAAACCATTGTAATTTGTGACTTTACGTGGAACCTCTGTAAAAGAGCCTTTGGCTCAAAGGTCTTTCCAATTTGTTAAATAAATAAATAAAATGGATTATTTCCAATTTGTTTGGTTTCTGTGACCACATATACAGTCTAAATCCTCAACCAAGCATAAACCATAATGGGTATACAAATCCTTGCGAAGGTAAACAGAACAGAAATGGCTCAACTGGTACTATATTCTGCTGACCATGTCATTACATGAACTACCTGGCAGCTCATGCAAATTAAAGGTTACACTAATCTAGACAATCTGAACAAAAGACGGTGCATGACTACAACAGGTGACTTAGGACTACATGCTTTGAAAACCTAAAAAATGGAATATCCAGACATACAGATTTGGGGGGAATTTTGTGTGAGTTCTGCTGAAGCCAACAGTGTTTTTTTGTTTTGTTTTGTTTTTTTTTTGCTGAAAATTGGAAACTAGTCTTAAATAACCATCAACCTACTCACCAGATAGGGCCAAGATAACGTTGGAGTCCAGGTTTACCAAATCGGATGAAAGTTCCATCTCAGCTTTGTTGGGAAGTTAAACCCCAAAACATTTAAGATATTCTGGGCAGACTGGATGAATCTCAGGTTGTTTTATGCCATTACTGTCTATATTTCTTTGTATATATTTATATGTTTGTAACATCAAGTAAATCTTTTATTTAATCGCAGTGGCTACTATTGTTAACCAAGCAACTGTCAAAGAGGACCTTAGCCCAGCACAAGGGTCGTCGCTTCAAACCCATCAATATGTTTACCCACCCCAAGAAATTCCTTGCATGTTGCATTACTATAAACATTTGTCAACACAATGTGCTAAATTCCTTGCATTTTGCATTACTATTAACATTTGTCAACACAATGTGCCAAACTCTAGTTGAAATAAGACATATGCAACTGCATAACTCAGAAATATGCTATTTCTATAACTATTGAGTTTCTTCACCACCATCCATTTAAAGAATAAACAAAAAACATATCCACAGAGTCACAGAGGACATTTTAATTCTTAGCATTGAATTTGTACAAAGTAAAAATTAGTTTTCCTTGTAATAGAAATGCTGATTTCCTGTTATTCGTTAGGGACCCATGCTTGCAGTCAACATATACTATAGTTGTGCCTCCAGTCAATGAAATGAGCACTTGACAATGCAGGTGAATTAATTCAGACATGCAATGGTAGCGATTTAAGTGGTCTATTACCCATGACAAGCTTGAGCAAGAAAAGCCACTGGTAAAGAGGCCTTTGACAGCTAATCTCCCAACAAAAGATAGGTTTAACCTGAGGCACAGAACTATCTCAGATATTTTTCCACTCTGAGCGCAAGAATAGAATGAACAATTTAGATCACACTAAAAGGGTAACGGTGGGGTGCTGTCAACTCCCTTAAGCCTCCTCCACATTTTTCCAGCAAGTCAAGGATTTGAGTCTCCAAGAGACACAGAATATATCCCTATGGACTTAATGTACCACGTCTAAAAGGGAGGTTCACATTTATTAATGTAAAGCTAGGCTAAATCTATGACCCCAATGTTACTGAGGAGATGGATAGTGGTTGTTGCTAGAGACTGCAACTCTAGGCTCCTTCAAGTGCAGCTGTTCTGTTTGAAATACCTCTATGTCTGATCGAATGTACTGCACAGTACAAGAGCCCTTTGAACACAGCATAGGCCAAATATTCTAATATCCTAGTTTGTGCCTTGCAAAGGCCCTATCCAGAGAATGTGTTATGTATGAACAAGATCAGAGCACAGTGTAAGTACCCTAAACTTATTCAAATTTCTAACATGGGGTAAGAGAAAAGAGGAACCCCACTGGTCAGGGACTGTCACCTGATCGTTGATTAATTCCCAATATGCGCACAGTTGCTGTGATGCGGTGTGGTGCAGTTATCAGTGGGCAGAACGGCACTCATTATACTGGTGAGAAATAAAAGTGACAGGCGGCTATAGCTTTTCTCGCTAAGCTAGCAATCACCCTGTAACAGTAGAGTTTTCTCCAGCAACACACATTAAGCAGTACCTGTCCCTGCTCTGCTTCTTTGTGCCCACCTGCCCTGTGGACCTCCCAGGACTGCACAATTAAGTGCTTCTCGCCCCTTTGCCCTGAGTGATAATCAGCTGTATACCAGGATAGTTTGTGAACAGTCCAACCCCTCTGAGAACCGCACCACCTCCTGGAGTTTGTGTCCCCCACCCATCCACCCGACGGATCTCCAGGTATCGCACAATCACTAGGGAGAGGAAGTGCAGTGACACAGACACTGTTCAGTAACCAACTTGCCATGAGGGAACCACAGTTTACATGATTGTGCACACAATACATACAGATTGCCCTGTTTGTACACTGCTGTCTTTCCTGCTATCCCCAGTACCGACACACACAGGAGTTGTGGACCCTGAATTGAAACAGGATAGTGAGTGAGTCACTAGTAGTAGATACACAGCAGGGCATTCCCGGAGGTTTACAGCTCCCCATGCCCGCCCATCTGCTCTGTTGCTCGCTCATGACACGCAGGAGATTTCAGACTGTAGCATGACAGAAAGAGAGAGAGAGAGAGACAGAGATACAGTGAGTGGTTCCTGAAAACCACAATTCCTTTTCTCTTTCCCGCTCTCTGGATAATTGCTGTTCATAACTTGTGTGGTTACTGTGGTGCTGTATGTTGATGCTGCGTGTAATGTTTCTGGTTCCCTGTACCCCCCCAACCCCGGCACCTGAGAGACAGAGTGTGAGAGTCAGCAGAGCGGGAGGAAAGCCGATGGACGGCAGCATGAAAGAGTGAGAGTGACAGGGAGCAGCTCTCTGTATGGAGTGGCTGGAGATCGGGAACTGGCGGGAAAGTTGTGGGTTGGCAGACACTGTGGAGTCACTCGGAACAGCACCCACCATTCTCCTTTGCTGCCCCACTCCCCTGAGAGAGACCAAGACACAGACGGACTACTGCCACATTTCTCCCACTGTTTCAGGCTGCTTATACCTCTGTGTTCCATCGCTTCTGATAGTGAACAAGTGACTTGTAAATGTGTCTGGTCCATCTCTGCAGATAATGATGGGAGAGACCACGACCAGGACTGCAGTGGCATTTGGAGTGAGTGGCAAAGAAAAAGAGAGAGAGAAAGATCCTTGGCTTGTGGTGATGTCGGTGAGTACACACTGTGAGGGAGCACAAGGCAGAGGATTGAGGGAGTGCAAAATTGTGTGTTCGAGAGAGAGAGAGTGAGAGAGACACAGAGTGAGCCATTCATCTGAAATAATGTTCCTTCTCTTGCTCTCTCTCTCTGTCTGTGTTATCAGGAGGTGTATATGTGGAGAGAGAGATTGCGAGTGGCAGCTACAGCACAGAAGTGTATTGTGTTAACTCATTATACCCTGGGCGGCCATTTTGTACCAGGAGAATCAATGGATGGTTCAGACTTCATACAGAGCTATTGGGTACAATAAGTTAAAAAAACTCAGCAGTGTCACCAGTGCACATATAGTGGTCTTCAGCACTGTCAGCAACACAGTAGTTCTGCTGGTGGCAGAACACATAAAATAGTTCCTATGTTTTCATGACTTTATCATGCTTTCCCGGTGTTTCTGTCACCCTTGGTGACACCCCATGTTGTAAGCACAATAACCCATTACAGGGTGTGTGATTATTGGGGATTAATCAACACCCCACGTGTTGTGAGGACACTTGGCCTGCAGCCTTGTGCCTCACAATGCTCCCAGGGTGTTGATTAATCCCCAATAACCGCACACCCTGTCATAGGTTATTGCTTACATAGCCCCCTACCACAGTCTCACTGAGGCACTAAGAGGTGTGCCTGGCACAAAGTACAGACCCCCTGAGGGCTACAGAAAGGAATGTGCCTATACTGCAGAAAGAGGCATTTAAGAAGCAATTAGGGCCTCTAAAACCTGTTAGTGCTTTTGTACTAAGTTGTTATATTTGAATGCTCCCATGCAAATGAAATCCCAGCCCATACAAGGCACTGGGAGAACACTTGTATTCCATTATGGCTTCATTAAAAAGTGAAGTATGTGCTTTTGCTGCTGAAGTGTGTCTTGGAATGTCCCTTCTTTGTGAGTGCCCTCCTCCGTTGGCAGTACTGATGTTTTGCCCAGACGTCCCCCTCCTGCCCAATGCCCATAGTGCTAGTAACGGTTTAATTAACATATCTCTTGTAGCCTGGTGGCAGCCCTCTCCAGATGTCAGTCAGTAATGCCTCCTATGCCCCCCTGCTGCTGCCTCAAGATGCTGGGCAGCACTTACCCTCCTCTCACCTCTGCAGCAGCCACCATACGTTGCACATAAATACACGAAAAAATAAGTCTTACGACTGGCATCTTGTGTATAATTTTGTTTCATCTAAAACTTTTTTATTTAAAACTATATGCTAATGAAAGTTTGGGAATGTCTTAGGTACCATCTTCTCCCATAACCACAAGAGTGGGGACTTGGTGGTACCTGAAAACACATTTCTAGGGAACGTGAGAGGGCACCCTCCCTCAAACAGTCCCCACAGATATACTGTCATAATGCTGTCTCCTGATGGTCTAGTGGTCTGCCACCACTCGATCCCTGTAGGCATGCTGTTATAATTTTATCTCCCTGGTAGTCCAGGCCTCCTATCCCTCCCCTGATCTCCATATCATACAGTCATGAAGCTATCTCCATGGTAGCCTAGTGGACCAAGAGTTGGTGACTACAGCCATCACAGACCCAACTCTCACATCTCACCTCCATAGCTGGTGGCCATATGCCTCATGCAAGTACAATTATGTGCAGCAATACAGGTCTTGCATGATATCTAATGAACGTCTGGGGGGGTTGGCAGTGACTGGCCAAAGTGGGACAGTGCTCCACTAGATTGAAAACTTAAAATGGAGGCCACGCTAACAAACAAAGGAGGTGCTGACCATGGGGTTGGCAAGCTCTGAACAATGAACCAAACAACAACAGTATGGTCACACACTTAACCATCATTATATCAACAGTAGCAGCAGTCATAAATCCAAACATGCAGAGAGTGCTGGCGAACATACAATGAGGTCCAACTTGCCTGATGCTTCGCTCCAGAATGGAGCTTTGCCAGGGGGCTCCATTACAATAAAAAGCAAAGCATGGAGGCAGTTGGATCTCACTGTATGGTCACCAGAATTCTGCTGGCAGATCTAGATTTATGACTGCTGCTCATACTGATATAATGACTGTCTGCTTGACTTCAGTAGATTTATAACTGACTAAGTATGGTTGAATTTTAAGTGTGGGACTTTACTGTTGCTGTTTGGTCCACTAGGCTACCAGGGAGTAAGGGAGAGAGAAGTGGGCCAGAGCCAACTTCGGTTTGGCTTCAAGTTGGGGCCTGTATATTTGGTTCAGCTGAACCAGTTTGGCTTCCAGTACAGTCATTGGCATAGGGTTCAAGAGACTACAAATGCGGTTGGGGTAAGCTTTGGGGTCAGCAATGAATATGAATTACTGGCGCTTACTTGTCACAGGTGCTGTTGGAATGCATCTGCTTTACAGTGCTCTTTGTGCTGTGATAGAGTCTGCAAAACCTACTAAGACCACCATGACCCATGTAAACTACAGTAATAGTTACTTTTCATTGCTGACCACGTGGTGTATACCGTTCTTCAGCCTCTGATTCTCCACTTTACATCATGCCAGTTACTCTAGTCTCCCTTGCAGTGCCGCAGACATTGCAATAATATTTTTATATCATGGCTATTTTAAATGTTCTCTTCTATTATTTTTATGTTATGTGTTTTATATATTAGGTAATAAGGCAATAAGATGATGATAGCAATAATAACAGATCTGTTTTCTACATTTTTATGTGATTTTTTTATTTATATGACAATATGATTTTTGATAAGGACTGATTTGTGCTCAGAAGAATTAGTCAACTCCTGCGACTTTTAATTTTAGTTTTTTTTATTTGTATATCAACATAGTTGCATGATACTGTAATAGCATGCTTCCTTGGTTACTGTAGAAGATTGTAAATAACGTGGTGTGGCATTTAAGTGGGCTCACCATGGAAGGACCATGGGAAGGGTTGCTTATTGTGCATTTTGGAAGCCTGTTCATATGATTGCAGAAGTGGAATAAGCTTTTGCAGTGGGTTAGATACAGATGCCAGACACCCATAATCCCATCAGACACTAGCCTGACACCGTAATCCCAACATTTAAAATGCCAACAAGCACATGTGACTGACTTGCAGAAATCCTGGCTTTCGTCAACCTGTGTCCCGACTTTACAGCAGCATTACTGATGTGCATTTTACTGATTACTTGTAGTGTATCTCAGTCACTACCAGACAGTAGGTTTAATAATAATAATAATAGTTTTTTAAAAAAGAGAGTGCTCATTATTTACAGTTTACCGCCATTAAAGACATTAAAGAAATTACTGGCATCACAGCACTTCAAACAGAAAGATGACTGTAGCACAATGCACAAACAAAATTTAGGTGGTTTAAGCTGTGATCCACTAAGTTGGTCATAAACTGTCTAAAATCAGTTTTTTAAACATGACCGAAACGTTTTGGTGCAAACTGAAAGAGTAACTTGTGGAATCAGAAACACAGTACTTTCTCAATGCAGCACGCAATTATTCTTTCAGTTTGCACCAAAACGTTTCCATCATGAAATGCTGTGATACCAGTAAATTCTGTAATGTCTTTAACGGTGGTAAGCTGTGAATAATGAGCATTCTCTTTAGTAGTATTATTACCTATTTGTGGCTAAGTGAAAGAGTAATTTACTGCAGCATAGAAAGATGTATTACATTGCAGATAGATAACATTACTTTATATTTGTGTATTTAAATAGCAGAAAGCCTGAGAACCAGCATTTTAAGAGAGGCAGCATTATAAAAACAAAAAAAAGATGAAATATTTAGTAATGCTATATAAGGTAAGCCTCCTATGTAGGAGAGTAATTTCTGTCTTAAGTTGGTAAATACACAATGGCATATATGAGGAACTCCTGAGGAGCCAAAAAGGGAAGCTTTTTAATTTTAAGTTTTAAAAGAGAACTTGAATCTAACATATAGCCTAAGAAAATGTGTACACAACAGACTAGTAAATACAGTGTGACAAGTTGTTAGATAAGCCTGCATAATCAGACACAGAAACAGTAGATGAAAACAAGCATTTATAAACATGGTAACAGATGTAAAACTGGGTTAAGAGGAAACCATGTTTCAAAATAAATTTTTGTATTAAACATTTAGGAATATTTAGGAATATTTGTGGCATGTATAAAAAGAAGAATTTTAAGGGGCCAAAGAAAAGAGATTAGGAGAACCACATGGGAGGTGAGCGCTTTCAACAATATGTTTTAAAAGCTGTATAAAGGTGGAATAAGAAGTGAGAGCTATATCAGGATTGTAAGTGTCGGTCACTCATTTGAAGGTGCTTTATTTGTTAGGCATTTGTTTGTTGGGCTTCCAATCCTGTCGGGATTCCGGTGTTGGGCTTGTCGTTGTTGGAATTCCATCAGTTGGGATTTTGTAAGGATCCCTTTGCAGCACACTCCACCAAGTACAGTGTCTGGGCTTGGCATGCCTGGATAATGCAAAGTGTGACAGAATGTTGTATTTTTGCTTTAGTTTTTTATGCAAGAGTCTGCATGACCCCGTGTGTCTTTTACAAAGGAGAATGACTGAGGATCACAAGCCATCATTGCTCCACAATTAATTGCGAAATGAGTGCCAGGATATTAGTTTTTGTGCTTCTGCACTGGCACAGGAGCACAACGGAGCATGATCCTGTGACATGCCAATAAACGTATTGGAGTAGATAGCAGTAAAATTTTTTTTTTAATGCTTTAAACTTTTTTTATTTATATGAGAAGGAAACATTACTTCTGAATGAACATGTGATAAGTCATGAAGATAATAATACATAGCGCTATGACTAGTGCCTCAGGGCAGCGAGTCTAATGTTCATGCCCATTTTGCAAAGGAAGCTGTGGGGGCACTGGCAGCCATGTCATATTGTTCATAATTAACACACGATTAGTTGTGATGATACTCTGGTACCCACAATGTTTGAAGATATTGCATTCCTTTTACCTACAGAAGAGCGGGCCTTTAACAGAATATGAACATGTGACAGATACCAATCCTATCGTATTATCTCGGGCAATGTATCGGCAGGAAAGAAGATGGTGTCACCCACACACTGCAGTGATGCATGAGGAAAATGGGATTCATGTTTGACACAGGAGGAGGAGGAGGAGGATGATGATGATGAATGACGATGAAGAGGATGTGTTGTTTTCTGAAGCCAGAGTCTTTCTATGGTTTTTATTAATTTACCAATTATTATTAATCATTCTTAAAGTTGCCTTTATTTAGATTGCAAGAAAACATGATGTCAGTGGATTTGTGGTACCATCTGTGAAATAATTCCATACTGCAGAGGATCTGTTTGTTTTTCTTAGTTACATTGAACTTGTGGTGGGGTCAGGGTACTTCTGGAAAGGAATCAGGTTCTTGGACAGTGATTGCGAAATTATTTCTTTTCTTCAGCCACTGTGGAATGATGTGACTTCAGATGGAATTGCACAGGGCAAGCTGATATAACATATGTGATAATATACCCTGACATAATTTATGTTGTAGTAGTAGTAGTAGTAGTAGTAGTAGTAAAAACTTTAATTTATACAGGAAAACATGTCATATTAGGTCATGAGACCCAGTTTGCAAGACAGTCCTGTGATAGCTCAGAATAAAATCTGACACAATATATTGATTCAATAATATAATCTGATATACATGAGCAGCTATATAATCTACAATAATATGATAATGTATGATATATGATAATATAAGATGACTTGATGTGAAAAGATAATATCATCTGGTATAAAGTGATGTAATGTAATTCAATTAATGATAATTTTTTATTACTTTGTATTTATTATCCATTATTAGTAACATAGAAACATAGACTTTGACGGCAGATAAGGACCACTTGGCCTACCCAGTCTGCCCATTTCTCTACCTACTGGATAAGCTGCAGATTCTAGTTAACCAACAGCCTACTTCCTGCCACCCCCACTACAATTGCCTTATGTCTGTCCCATGCATGTTTGAATTCCCCCACTGTTTTAGACCCAACAACCTCCCCAGGAAGGCGGTTCCATGCATCCACCACTCTCTCCATGAAAAAAATTCTCACATTACCCCTGAGCTGTCCCTCTCTATCTTTAAATTGTGCCCTTGTTCTTACACATCTCTTTTTCTGAAAGATGCTACCCTCCTAGACTTTGTTGATTCCTTCAGGTACTTGAACATTTCTATCATGTCCCCTGTCCCTCCTTTCATCAAGGGTATACATATTAAGCTCTCTCAGTCTCTTCATATGGTTTCTGATGCAGACCCTGCACCATTTTAGTTGCCCTCCTCTGGACTACTTCCATCCTGTCTATGTCCTTGTGTAGATGAGGTCTCCAAAACTGTATACAGTACTCTAGATGGGGTCTCACCAACTGTCTGTACAGAGGGATAACCACTTCCCTTTTGCCTACTTGTGATGCCCCTTCCTATGCATCCCAGTATCCCCCTGGCTCTCCATACTGACTTCTCACATTGCTTACCAACCTTTAGATCATCTGATATGACTACCCCCAGGTCCCTTTCCATATTTGTTGCTGTTAGTAACTCCTCTGCTATTGTGTACTCTTCTCCTGGGTTTTTGTTTCCCAGGTGCATTACTTTGCAATTCTTTGCATTGAATCTAAGTTACCATATGTCTGACCATTCCTCCAACCTTGCCAAGTCCCTTCTTATCCTTTCTAACCCTGCCTCCTTGGGTATCAACTCTGTTACAGATCTTTGTGTCATCTGCAAAGGCATACCTTTCCTCCAGACCCTCTGCAACGTCACCTATAAAGATGTTAAAGAGGACTGGACCAAGTACTGAGCCTGAGGTACTCACTAGTGACCCCTTTCTTTGGAATGTGTTTCATTCACTATTACCTTTTGTGTCCTGTTTTGCAGTCAGTTTGCTACCCAGGCTACCACCCTGGGACCCACTCCCAGGCTGACTATCTTGATTATTAATCTTTTGTGCGGGACTGTGTCAAATGCCTTGCTAAAGTCTAGGCAGGCCATATCCACAGCCCCTCCCTGGTCTATTACTTTGGTCACCCAGTCAAAGAAATCAATTAGATTCGTCTGACATGACCTTCCTGCTGTAAATCCATGCTGCTTTGGGCTCTGTGCCCCGCTGGCCTCTAGGTACTCAACAATTCTTTCTTTCAGAAGTGATTCCATCATTTTCCCTACCACTGAGTCAAACTAACAGGTTTATAGTTTCCTGCCTCTGTCTTGCTCCCACTTTTGTGAAGTGGAATCATATCTGCCCTCCTCCAGTCCTCAGGTACCACCCCATCCTCCCATGATTTGTTAAAAAGTTGGTCAGTGGTGTCACTAGGTCCTCCCTTAGTTCTTTTAGGATTCTGGGGTGAATCCCATCAGGCCCCATTGCTTTGTCCACCCTGAGTTTTAGGAGTTCTTTCAGGACTCTTTCTTCTGTTAATGGACTGGTGTCAACCCCCCCTACCCAGAGTGCTTCTATTGTCTGGTTTAGGTAACTCCTCCTTATCTTCTTTTGTGAATACTGAGCAAAAGTATTCATTCAGTATCTCTGCCTTTTCACTGTCCCCTTTGCCCACCTCCCTCTCCCTTATTAATCTTCACTATTCCTCCCTTACCCTTTCTATGCTCCCTAATGTACCTATAAAAGGTTTTATCCCCCTTCTTAACTGAACTGGCTATTTTTTCCTCGGTTTGGGCTTTTGCTATTCTGACTGCCTTCCCACTTCTTTCTGCTTTAATTGATACAGTTCCCTGTCGTGCTCCTTCTGTGATTCCTTATACTTTTAAATGCAGCCTTTTTCTCCTTAACCTTCCCTGCCACCTCTTTTGAGAACCATAGTGTTTTTTTACTCCGCTTTGTTTTCTTTATCTGTTTCACACAAAGGCTTGTTGCCTCTATGATGGCAGTTTTGATTTTTCTCCATTGTTCTTCCACCCCTCCTTTTTGGCAATTTGCTAGTGCATCCCTCAGGTATTCACCCATTTTGCCAAAGTCAGCCCTTCTAAAGTCCAGTATGCTTGTTTTTGTATGGCTCATCTCCATGGTTGTGCTTATTGTGAAGCATACTGTGCAGTGGTCACTTGTTCCCCAGATGTCTACTGACTTCTAAATTTGTGATCCTCTCTCCATTTGAGAGTACCAGGTCTAGTATTGCTCCCTCCCGAGTGGGTTCCAACACTAGCTGTCTAAGGCCTGCCCCCTGCAGGGCATCAAGAATGACCCTGCTCTTGGATGTAGCTGCAGTACATGTCATCCAGCTAACATCTGGCATATTCAGGTCCCCCATCAACAGTATCTCCCCTTTTTCAGCCATTTTGAGAATGTCCTCTATAATTTTCTTGTCCATTTCCTCACCTTGAGACAGGGGTCTGTATACAACCCCTGTGTGGATTGTGATGCCATTCCCCGGTCTCCAAGGTGACCCAGAGTGTCTCTTGTCCTCCCCCTTTACTTTTTAGTTTTATAGCTTTGATCCCTTCCCTTATGTATAGAGCTACTCCACCTCCTCTTTCCCCCTCCCTGTCCCTTCTGTAGACTGTGAACCCCGGTATGTTGACATCCCAGTCATGGTTCTCCATGTACCATGTTTCCATGACTGCCACAATATCCAATTGTTCATCTTCCATCAAGGCTACTAGCTCAGGAAGCTTGGTTCCCAGACTACGGGCATTGGTACTCATTGCCCTCCATTTAATGTTGGCTTTATCCTTTTTTCCCCCATGCCTGCTCTATTTGCCCTTGTCTATTTTTCTATTTACCCCTGTCCTGCCCTCTGTTGAGCACTGTACCTCAGTGTTTACCTTACTACCTGGCATGTTTTGTGGGGGGAGGCTTGAAATTTCCTGCCTCTTATTAGCACCTCCCCCCATGGCTAGTTTAAAAGCTTGCCAAGGAAGCATTTAAACCTGTCACTTAGGATCTTGGTTCCCCTTTGTGGACAGATGCAGACCATTGTGCCAGTATAGACCTTCATCTCTCCAGGTGTACCCCCAGTCCCCAATGAAGCCAAAGCCCTGTGCTCTGCACCAGTTTTGCAACCATTCATTAAACTGCATGGTGTGTAGTACCCTAGCCTCACCCCTGCCATGGACTGGCAGCACCTCTGAGAAGGTAACCGTGCTTGCTACCTGTCTGAGGCCCCTCCCCAACTCCACAATTCCATCCTGCACTGCACTGATCCCATGCCTAGCTAGGTCATTTGTCCCAAGGTGGACAATGATATCTAGTTCCCTCTCCTGTGATTTATTGTTACTTATGTGCCAAGAAAACAAGAATTATGAAACTAAACTCATAATTTGGACTTGACACTTGCCACCTGATTCTCTGCCCTCAAGCCATTTTCAGAAGCTACTAATGGCAATGGGGGACTTTGAGGAATCAGGCAATAAATTTAATATTTTTGGGGGACTATAATTTACATTTCTGGATGGATCACTTGTCTCTTATGTAGGTGAATTGGAAGCACTTGGAGAATGACGAGGAACAGTGGTGTGCTGTTCTATAGTTTCATCACCATATGCACTGGACAACCAGCAGGAAGGCTGTTTGCACTGCAGTGGAAGTGGAACCATTTTTAAAAAATTCTTTTCCCCACTGCCAGGGTGGGGCTGCTCCTTCACTGCCCCCCAGCTCTGTTAACCGGTGTCCCAGGGTTCACTTCAATCCTAGTGTCCCCAAGGTTTGCCCCCGTGGCAGGGGCTGGCAGCCCACACCTGCCGACTGAATGGATCCGGTGTGCGGGAGAAAGCGCTGTAGCTGGGTGTAAAGCTGTGAGCAGTCAGTATCATCCTGCCCCCCATCAGTGGCCATTTTCTTTGGTCTCTTCCCAACGGAGAAGTAGGCATGCAATATCATCCAAATGTGCCTTCGCATACTCCTGTGTGTAGGATGTCGATGGCTGCCTCTCTTCTGTGCCCCACATTGCGGTCCAGGCTGTCTGTCCCCCGAGCCACCAGTAATGGTCAGGTGAGCTGGGGCCGTGTCCCCCGCCCCAAGAGAAGGAGAGCTGCCCTCTGGTGCTCATCCTCCTCTCCCCAGCCAACCCCGACACTTCAAGATCGCCCTGACCTGGGTCACCAGCATGGCAGCAGGTGAGGCTTGGTGTCTCAGCCCTCCACCACCGGGCCAGCTGGGAGTGGAACCATTGGATTTCTGGGGACTAATAAACCATAGGTTCTTTGGATTCACTATCACAATGATGATTCCCAGTCCCTGTTCCACCATGATCAGCTTCAATATCCACTACTACCTCTTGCAAAACTTGTACTTGGTGGAATTGGCATGGCAGGACCTTTATCTGCCCTTACCTCCCCTGTGCATCCTTTCTCCTCCTGTTCTTCTCTTCATGATATCTACACACTGGCAGCCACCGGATGCTAAACATTTAGACTCCCAATAGTGTATGATGATTCTTAGATGCCCAGATGACATGCATGCCTGTCACATGGATAAGCCACAGTGCCATATGACATACAATATGATAGGGAAGAGTGACAGCACCAGGCCACTCCTCCACTGACAGACCACACAAACCTCCACTGCATCATGTGACCTTGTGTCTCGCTCAGCCTTCTAATTTACTTCCCACACACTGACTGAGAGTCTTTCACACAAGCAAAAAAACAAAATAATAAAAGATGGATTTATGTGTCCTGCTGCACCACCAGTAGTCAGTAAAAGAAATATTTGTCAAATAAATCCTTCAAAAGCCCCCCTGCACCTTTCTCAGTCTTCTAAATTCTACCTAAATTCAACACCTTTCCCAGTCTGCTAAATTCCCTCCTGCACCTTTCCCAATCTGCTAAATTCAAGCTACCTTGCTACTGTTGCAGGGGAAAATATAAAATAAAATACAATAAACATGGATTTCTGGGCCTTCTACATCACCAGTAGGCAGTAAGAACAGGTTACTCACCTGTAACAGTAGTTATAGGAGTGGTATATGTTGTTCATCCACACTGTTTGTCCCCTTCCACTTTAAATCTTGCCAGAAGTCTTCAAGCTGGCTCCTCCCACCCACCCGGGTGGTATATACCTTGGCTTCACCCCATGACGCCAGATCTTAGCCCGCTGGAAGCAAGGTTGTCAGTGCAGGCGAGGTTGTTGAGAGTGCGAGGATAAACAACATATACCACTCCTAGAACTACTGTTACAGGTGAGTAACCTGTTCTTCTAGGGAGCGTGATATGTTTCATCCACACTATTTGGCAGATTCCAAGCAGTTCTCTGGGAGGAGGGAGGCAAGGTGACACCTCCTACTTAGGAAACGGAGATTGGAGAACCGAGGCCCCAAAACCAGCATCCCGGTGTGACTCAAGGTCGATGTGGTAGTGGGTGATAAAGGTGTTTGCTGACTTCCAGGTAGCAGCCCGACAGATTTCCTGGATAGGGATGTCCCTGGAAGCAGCCACCGATGCAGCAGTATGGCGGGTAGAATGAGCTCTTATCCCTCTGGGAGGCTCCTTGCAAGCCAACTCATAGCACAGACCTATGCATGATGTAATCCATCTTGCTATGGTCCATTTGGCTGCAGGTCTGCCAAAAGCAGCTTCAGCGTAGGTGACAAACAGCTGGTGAACCTCTCCACGAATTTCTGCCGTCCTCTCTTTGTAGTAGGAGAGAGCATGTCTCAGGTCCAAGGTCTGGAGCCTGTAGTATACTGGCAGAGTCAATACCTGGTTAAAGTGGAACTCTGACACCACCTTTGGAAAGAATTTCGGGTGGGGGCACAGGACAACTTTGTCCCTGTGAAAGACCAGATAAGGGGAGTCCACAGAAAGCACCTGGAGCTCCTCTGTCCTTCTGGCTGACATGATAGCCACCAGGAAGGCTGTCTTCCACGACAAGTGTAAGAGCTCACATTTGTGCATGGGTTCGAATGGCTTGCCCATGAGCTTTGCCAAAATCAGCCAAAGATCCCACAGAGGTGGAGGTTCACGCACCGGAGGGGATATCTGATCCAGGCCTTTGAAGAAGCACCCTGCCACTTTCTCCTGCACTAATGTCAGCTGACCGGCCCACGCCCGGTAAGCAGAAATGGCTGCCAGGTGCACCCTGAGGGTCGATGATTATAGACCCCCTTTGGAGAATGACCAAAGGTAGTCGAGAATGTTAGCCACAGGACAGGATAAGGGGTCCAGACTCTTACCCTGACACCAAATGGAAAACATTTTCCATTTGAAGGCGTAACATTTCCTGGTCGATTCCTTTCGAGATGCCTCCACCACAGTGAAGACATCTTCAGAAAGACCCAAAGCCTGGAACTCTAGCCGCTCAGGTACCAGGCTGTGAGGTGCAGGGATTGAAGGTCCAGATGGAATACCTTCCCCTGGTTCAGAGATATCAGGTCCAGGCATGTACAAAGCCGCTCCGGGTGCCTGCAGCTGAGACTGAGGAGATCTGGGTACCAGAACTGGTGCGGCCAGTCTGGGGCTACCAGAATCACCTTCGCCTTGTCCCTCCTCACCTTGTGTAACACCTTGTGGATCAAGAGAAATGGAGGGAAGGTGTAGAGGAGGCCTAGGGTCCATGGCCTCGAGAAGGCATCCCCCTGCAGTGAGCCTTGCTGAGGGGGCGGGCATGATACAGTCTCAGTTTGTTGTTTTCCCTGGAGGCAAACAGGTCCACCATTGGTTTGCCCCAATGGGAGAACAGGCGGTAAGCTACCTCTGGATGGAGAGACCACTTGTGGGATGTCTGGCCTATGTGGCTGAGAGCATCCGCCAGTTGGTTCGAGGCTCCTGCCACATGGATGGCTAGAAGATCCACCTCCAACTGGCTTAAGAGGGTCCAGATGTGGAGCGCCTCCTTGCACAGCAGATGGGAGTGCGTACCGCCCTGCTTGTTGAGGTAGTACATGGTCATGGTATTGTCAGTCTGGACTTGAGCCACTTGACTCTGGAGCTGAGGAGTAAAAGCTGACAGTGCCAGTCTGACTGCTCTGAGCTCCAACAGGTTGATGTGGCATCGGGACTCCTCGGGGGTCCAGAACCTGTAGGCCCTGTTGTCCCCCATGTGGGCTCCCCAGTCCATGAGACAGGCATCGGTCATAAGGATGACTGTCAGCTCGGGGCAGACAAATGGGATCCCTTCCTGCAACTGGTCTGGGGCGGTCCACCATTGGAGAGCATCCCACATCTTCTGGGTTACAGTGGTCAGCTGGTCGAAGTGACCATATCGCCGAGTCCACTGGGTGGCCAGCTTACATTGAAGGGGGCACATGTGCCACCGGGCCCAATGGACCACCAAGGTGCATGCCACCATGTAGCGCAGAAGGTCCCAGGCAGGGTGCAAATGCCCAACCAGAAATGATCTGGCAAAGGAGGAGAGAACCTCTGCCCTGTCCACTGGAAGCCAAGCTCTGGCATGACAAGAGTCGAGCTCTGCCTCAATGAAGCCCATCACCTGAGAAGTCATGAGTTCCGACTTGGCCTCGTTGATCAGGAGGCAGAGTTGGGAGCAGGTTTTGAGGGCCAGATCCCTGGACCTCTCCACCTCCATTTGGGTGGAACCTGCCAAGAGCCAATCGTCGAGATAAGGGTAGATTCTGACTCCTCGACACTGAAGGTGGGCCACCACCACTGCAATGCATTTGGTGAAGACCCATGGGGCCACTGACAGGCCGAACGGCATGGCTCGGAACTCGTACAAGGTCCCATCGACCCTGAAGCGGAGGAACCGCTGATGGGACAGAGCGGATTGGGACATGAAAGAACGTGTCCTGTTTTGCTCCAGGGATGGTATGATCTGGTTCAGAGTGACCATCCAAAGGTGCGGAACCTGAGATATTGATTCAGGTCATGGAGATCTAGGATGGGGTGCCAACCCCCATCCGCTTGGCACCAGGAAGTACCTGGAAACAAAGCCTGGGTCTTTTGGAGGATCCAGGACTGGAGCTACTGCCTCTTGCGAAGGAGCTGGGCTACACTGTCTCGAAGAGCCGACTGGGTGCATGTGGAAATCCATTCCTCCCGAGGGGTACAGGCTCAGCTGGGAGGGTACTGCTCGAATTCTAGAGGCAGTCCCTGACCGACCACTTTGAGAACCCACCTGTCTGAAGTGATAGCGGACCAGGTGAAAAGGAAGTGGCAGAGTCGACTCCCCCATGGGAGGACCCAGAGCTGGTGTGATGGGTGTAGGGGTGGCCACTCCCAACCCATCACTGAGCAGGCTTAGAAGAGGAGGAGGAAGCTCCAGGAACTGAGCCTCGGCCTCCTTTATGAGGCTGCTGAGGACCCTACTTGGGCCGAGGGTGCCAAGCTTGAGTCTGCTGCTGCTGTTGATGTTGCTGTCCTCCTTGATAGGAGGGCAGCCGGACTACAGGGGAAGAGTGCTGAAATGGCTTCTTCTTTCTCTTCTATGGATTCTTGCCTGAAGAACCCCTGGCAGAAGCAGCATCCAAGGTGGCATTGGACTGCTCTATACGCTGAAGGTGACCGGCCACTCCTGGACCGAACAAGTCAGTACCCAGGTAGGGCACATCAGCAAGCTTGTGCTGAGTATCTGCCGGGAAGAAGGAAAGCCTCAGCCAAGCCCTGCAGCGAGAGGCCACTGTGGCTCCCAGCGAGTGGGCACAAGAATCCCTGATATCCAAGGCCATCTGGAGCTGCTTTTTAGCAACAGCATGGCCCTCGTCACAGACCTGCTTGACCATGGTCTGCATATCCGGTGGGAGATGAGGGAGGACCTCATCTAATGACCCAAGAAGGGCATGAGAGAAGCGTATCATAATAACAGCCGAGCTGGCCTGAAGAAGACCCAAAGAAGAGGCCGCATAGACCTTACGGGCAGAGTGGTCCATATTCTTGGACTCCTTGTCCAGGGGTTGGTCAGTGTCAGCTGAACTACCAGTATGCCTGAACACAGAGGTGGTCACCAGGCTCTCGGCCAAAAAAGGGGGCTCTGTGAACCCCGCAAGGGACCCCATGGGCACCACGTACTTGTGGGCCATGCGGGCAGATGGTGCTGGGCAGGAGGCAGGATGCTGCCAAAGTTCAAGAGAAGGGCCAACAATGGCCTTGGCCACTGGAAAGGCCTCCATTGGGGTATCCCCTCTCTTAAGAATGTCGGTGACAGGGTATTCCACCTTTTTCTGGATAGGCTCCAGGGGCATGCTGGTGGAATCGGAGATGAGGTGGGGAATGTCCTGGAAAGAGGAAGGGCCTTCCTCCATCCCTGCTTTGACCAAAGACTCATCATCCCTGGGATGTGAGTGCAAGCCGGTGATGTCCGAGTCCAAAGAGTTGTGATACAGTGGTCTACCACCTAAGTCACCTTCGATCTACTGAGGGTGGTCCAGGGTGACTGTTATCAACAGACATCGGGGAAGCCCGGTGTCCTGTCGGTCCTCTTTCAAGGGCACCCCTCCCTCAGACTGTTTAGGTGGTGGTTCCACCCAAATCGGTGGAGAGACCAGAGTAGGCCTAACCGGGACACGGCCCGGCCAAACAGGTGAAGGAATCAAGGGCTTCGGTTCCGGAAGGGTCGGCTTCAGCCTAGGAGGCGAGAGCCAAGTCATGGCCAGGGTAGGCAGCAGAGCCGGCTTCTGCCCAGTCAAGATCAGCTGCTGCCACATAAGGTCTCCATAGCACCAACGGAGTTTCCGCCGGAGCCTCTCCTCGTCCGAGGAGGATAAGGATCTGTGGCGTCACCTCTTTTTTGAGCGCTTATAGCTCTTCCTCGGTCGATCATCCAAGGGGGTCCTGGACCAAGACCGAGATCAGGGAGGCCGACTTGATCAATTGGGAGACACTGGGATCGGTGAACCAGGGTCCGAGACCGGTCCTTGATGGGGACACCAGCAGGCTGGGTCTCCTCATCTGGAAAGACCAGGACCGAGTCCTTTCCAATGAGTCATTGGGCACAGCCGGCAACAAGGGGTTGATGGGGTCGAGGATAATCTCGACCTCATCGTGCCACTTCTGTCCTTGGGAAGATGGAAGGTCTGAAAAGCCAGTGGCTGAGGATGCGATCTTGACCGAGGTCGAGACCGCGTGTTCTTGGGACTCAGACCTCTACCAGTCCCAAGAGCACCTCCGTTGAGATGAAGACACGGGTCCTTCTCCCTCTTCCAAGAGTGGGAGTGAGAGCCAAGGCACCTCACCCTGAGTGAGGAGAACTGGCACATCTCCCTGAAGGAGTCCGTAAAGGTAGAGCCTAGGTTCAGCGGGATGAAAAAGCTTCGATTGGCCAAAGTGCGAGCTGCTTCCTCCTCGAATGCCTTCATTTATTCCAGCTGTTCAGCAGAGCCCATGGCCACGGAAACTGTCCACCTAGCCTCCTTCGATTTCACCGGCAGGTTTCTCTTTTCCGGTCTCCTCAGCTTCAAGCGTGCCTTGCAGTCGTCCAGGACGTTGGGATGGAAGACCAAGCAAAACCGCATGACAAGGTGTCATGTCCGATACCTGGGCAGTAAATGCACGTGAGGCGGGGATGGTGCGTGATATCTTCTGGCACGTGAGGCACCCAGCGCGAAACCTTGGGAAGATTTTTCTCCATAGTCGAGCGACTAAATCGCGATCGCTAACTTGAACGAGTTTGATTTTTGGTAAACCGACAATCTGAAAGCCAGGGCCTACAAATGCTGAGAGCACGAGTAAACCTGTATCTTCCAGCGTAAGGAAGATCTGGCATCATGGGGCAGAGCCGAGGTATATACCACCTGTGTGGGTGGGAGGAGCCAGTTTGAAGACTTCTGGCAAGATTTAAAGTGGAAGGGGACATGCCAAACAGTGTGGATGAACAACATATCCACGGTCCTAGAAAAAAATATTCGACACATTTTCAAAATCTCTCACCGCACCTTTTCCCAGTATGTGAAATACACTCTGCTCTGCCTCTGATTCAGGCAGGACATGCTGCAGGCTCACGCTATGCACTCTCTCTCTCTCTCTCTCTTCATCAACATAATTACATTAGCCACCCTGCCTGAAAGCAGAGTTAAATAGATTAAGAATTAGCTAACTGGAATGATAATGCATGATGAGCTTTCCGATTAAAAGTCAGTCTTTTTCACATAAAAGGAGATCCTTCCTACCCCAGGTACAGAGAGAGAGAGAGAGAGATGGAAATGGCACTGAAAAGGCAGCATACAGCACAGATTACTTGATCTTTCAGGCCCTGTCCACACTGGAGATCTTGTAACGTTACCAGCAGTCGGTAACGTTACAAGAACGGCAAACACGATTCGCGTCCATACAGTAGCACGGGTAAAAACTGTGCTACAAACCATGTTCAAAAACCATGCTCAAAACCTGATCAGAGCAGGTTTTGAGTATAGTTTCAGACTAAAACTGTTGCCTTACACCGTGTTAACAGTAGTGTGGATGCAAACCGTCCTGTAACATGGTTACAGGCAACCTCCACTGACTTCTGGGGCTTATACATTGCTACCCAGTAGAAAAGGGGATAAGTGACTTACATCCCCAACCTCACAATGAGCTCCCAAATCAAATGGAGTAACTTTTTCCCCGATCCCTGACCATGCCCATTCGTGAGTATCTCGGCATGCATTGCGGTGCCCGGTATTGCCACAAGCATGCCTGGGAAATGAAGTGGACAAGCACAGTGTCGGGTTGCAGTGTGGACACACTGACAACCATGCTCGAGCATGGAACACAAAACGTTTTTGAAAACGTTTTAGAAAAAGTGGAGCAGTGTGGAAAGGGCCTCAGTGTTGCAGATTGGCTGTTGCAGGTCACGTAGCCTGTCAACGACTTGGACATGCTCAGTGTGTGCTCCTTGCAAACAAGTGATGCGGCATGACATTAAAGTTCCAAAATGAAGAAGGGAAACCGAGATCCTGTGGACCAGCTTTGTGGGTGTCTAAAACAGTGGATTTTAGCTCATTCCCAGAATAGAATTTCTGCATCAGATCATCCTTACCAGGCTGGGAGACAGCATTATGAAAGCATGGCTACAGGAATCAGGTGTGGGGAGGTAGACTACCAGGGAAGGGGTCAGCATATTAGGAATACACTTTCGGGAATCGGCTGGGGGAGGGATGGTACAGAGATGTCTTTATTTTTCATTAACCTAAATGGCACCACAAATGCCTGGGGTAGACGGACAGTTCTGGATGCAAGCTGTGGAGCAAACAGCATGGTCTCACAAATTAATGAGACCTTAATGGAATGCTAATGACCTCTTAGCACTCTGTAATGTCAAAGAGGCAATTTGCCTGGGAACTTTTAAATATAGCAAGATAATGCAAGAGCACTAACCAGTCTGGGACACCCCAACTAGATCTGCTTCTTAAAAGATCTAACTTGAGTATAGGCAAACAACACTTTGTGGCCTGCTTTGTGCAAAGACCACCAGTTAGGGCCTTCATTAGGGCTGCCCTCTGGGAGCTATATTTGAACAGGTTCTGTGAACTCACACTGTGCTCCAAATTTGACAAACTGTAGTAAACTAAAGGGTACTACACTAAGGTAAGGACCTTTGCAAGGAGCCACTCCAGACTTTCAAATATTGGGCCCTAAGTGGTCAAGGGACTGCCTGATGAAGTTTTTTTTAGCTTATTTTATTTACCATTACTACTTCTTCCATAACTGAAGACATATCAAAATACAGCACAGTATGTCCCACTGGAAGGAATCTCTTGGAGGTCTCTTGGGCCCACCCAAGGTCTTCTGGTGACATGGCCTTCTGGGTGGCAGATCCCCACTTGTGGAACTCCCTTCATCTGCAGAATATATCCTCTGTAAAGGCCTGTAAAAAGGCCTTAAGGATGCACTTATACTCTCTGGATCTAATGAGTTTGGCTCATTGCCTTATTTTATTCAGTGTGATGTTTATGATTCTGACTGGTGCTGGTTTCTTTTATATGTTTTTTATGTACAGTGCCGAGAGACTCTGGGGATGGGGTGCTTTATAAACAAAAACTGCTTGCTTGCTAAACATTAGGGGTTGGATATTCAAAGAGGTTGCACATGACGCAACAGGGTTGCGCATGCCAATGCGCCCTGGCACGATATTCAAAGGGACAGGTTGCGCTGCACAATCCCTGATATGCTGGGGCGCACCAGTAATGTATGCGGTGCAAGTGTGGGGGCACACCCATGCATATGCGGCACATCCTGATATTCAGCCTGGGATATGCGGCACATCTGCTAAACCCACCTTGGCACTACAGCGCAAAGTTGTGCCTAAGCGAAACCAAGAGCAAGTCCTGGCCACCCACAGGTGACTGCCGTATTAACCAAGGCACGGGCAGCCGCCTGCTGTAACAACCACCCTCACCACCCAGCACACAGTCCACGAGCCCTCTGCCCAGGGGTGTTGCACCCTCCCTTGCTCAATCGTGGGCATGTGTAAACCTATTCCCTGGTGGTCCAGTGGACTGCTATCCCTTGCCCGATGATGGGCATATGTAGACATACTCCCTGGTGGTCCAGTGGATCGCAATCCCTTGCCCAATCATGAGCATATGTACAGCTCATCCCTGGTGGTCCAGTGGACTGATCCCCAGTGCCCAATCGTGGTCATAACGTACAACACCCTGGTGGTCCAGTGGACACCCCCCCAGCGCCCGATCGTGGGCGGAATCACCATAGGACACCCTGGTGGTCCCGGGCGAAGGTACCCCTCCTCCCACCTGTCCAGTGGGTCCTCGGCCACCCTGCACCCCCCAGTCCAGCGGCGGGTGGCGGCTCCCATCCCATAAGCTGCCCTGGCATCGCCCTCCAACTGACAGAGTACAGTAGGGCTGTATGCCCTATTGTCCAGTGTGGGCCAATGGGTCTGCAGACCATGTTAGCACACAGTCCCGACTTGTGAATGAATGCTCATTCACAATTCGGGCCTATAATACTGTATGGTCTACATGCCCATTGGCCCATGCAATGGACAAATAGGCGATAACCTATACACTGTCATCGGGCGGGCTGCTTGGCGAGTCGGGAGCTGCCACCACCGTTGACTGGGGGTGAAGGGTGGCCAAGACTCAGTGGGTGGTGGGAGGGTACCACTGGACCACCAGGGGTGTCCTATGGTCATTCCGCCCACGATTGGACACTGGGGGGGGTCCACTGGATCACCAGGGTGTTGTACGTTATGACCGCGATCGTGCACTGGGGATCGGTCCACTGGACCACCAGGGATCATTTGTACCTATGCCCACGAGTGGGCAAGGGATAGCAGTCCGTTGGACTGCCAGGGAATATATCTACACATGCCCACGATTGGGAAAGGGATAGCGGTCCACTGAACCACCAAGGAACATATCTACACTATGGCCACCATCGGGCGACGGGGAGTGCCAGTTCGGCAGCAGGGGCTGCTGGTCCTCAACGGCAGCAGTGCCCAGCAGGGCTCCAGGTGCAGGTCGCTGGGGATCGCAGCACACCGCGATGTCAAATGGGGCCATAATGACATGCAATGGCCCCATAAGTTCGCCTTGCATGCATAATGGCTCATTTGCATGCTCATCGCTGAATATCGCTGTTGCTGCATCTAGCAATCCCATGACTTCTTGTGTTGGCGCAGCCCCTGCTCCCCTGCTGCTTTCACTTTGTGCTGGCGTGCCACCAGCCAGCGCAGTGCATGCACCCTCAGTGCCATATTCAACGGTGCTGAGCCATGGCACAGCACCGTTGAATATTGCCTGGTACATGCCTGGCTCATCCCAGTTGCGCTGCGCCCAGGTTTGTGCCCCTGCCTGGCACAGTCTGAATATCCCACCCTAACTGTTTAGATGGAACTATCCCTTTAAAGAGATATCTCATATGGCCTTGCAGTAGAAATAAAACCTACAATGACACTTTGAAAAACACAAAGGTAGTAGCTGCTTGTTCTTTATGATGCTTTAAGGAGAATTTAAGACAAAAGCTCTACAGACTAAACTAGATCCAAACAGCACATTTCTCTGTGCCACCACTGTCAGCAAAACTTTTATAATATCTGCAGACACAGGACTCAAAATCTCTTCTTTACCTTTTTTGAGTATGAATACTGTTCTGGTATCCAAAATTGGTCTATCCTGTTTATAGAAATTCCTATTTCTTGCTGTTTCGAGATGGCTCCATTAAATGCCGATTGTAACTGCTTTCTGTTGATATTGTACGTAATTAAAAATATCAAATGAAAAGTGTGCCCCATAGAAGGGCCTTTTTTGTGCTTATCCTTGGTAATATCTCCATTTTCTCAAGGTGTGAGCAAGATATTAGTGTAAACTCTCTAAGCATACTTGTAGAATGTTATGTTAAAGAGCTAGTGGAAGCAAATTAGCAGACCTATAAATGTTGCAAATTTTAAGAAGTAGTCCATTGCAACTTTATTTCTAAAGTATTTTTTTTTTCTTTCGCTCATTAGAAAGGTTTCCCTGTGATAGCATTATTCTGGATGTGTGGGATGGCATTCTGCCTGGCAGCTGTCACATCTAATTTTATTCCTCCCACTACGTCATCAGCACTGTTGACATCGCTGACACTGACATCACATGTGACTGACCTGGCAGCTGCTGTGTGGCTCTTCCTGAGCTGCTGTGATCTCACAGTCAGTGACGTCACAATGCTGATGATGTAATGGAAGGAACAGTGCTAGATATGTTAGCTGCCAGGCAGGGTGCTGTTCCACAGAGCACACCTACTTATATCAATTAATCCATCTTCTAATTAGCCAAAGGGAAAAGAAAAAGTATCTCACATATAAAAGGTAATAGATGACTGCTTTTGAAATTAATATTTGTTTTAGGAAGTACACTAGCTCTTTAACCTCTGAAAAGATCAAAGTTAAAAGTTAGAAGTGAATAAGCTGATGAATGGGTTGAAGCCTACCGTGCCTTTAGTATCTGCAAACAAAACCTATTACTTCATACAAAGCAGCAGGCACTAAGATAGTATGTTTATTATTTAGTTATAGAAATCATTTCAAAATGCACCAGAGACGCTTAAACCAAAACCTCTGTAGAACGTGGTCTACGAGGGATCAGACTTCTTGATAAAAAGAAATCAGAGGAGGGATGCTACGCACTTAGATGCTGTCACAGAATACAAAGAGCATATTAAGTACCAAACGCACTCGCATGTTTGAGTACTTTAACACCACATGAAGAATCTTGACTCATTCTGTTATATACAATGCATACAATTTTTTTGCTATTAGGGCATCCCCTGTTTGTTCATGTACTGCATCCAGTGATGGAACACTGGCTGGCTGCCTACAAACGCACTTTTGATAAAGTCCACTTGACTGCTTTGTTTTCTTTTGGGATTACTAAGAAAACAATTTGTCCTAACATATGAATAGTGAAGTCCTTTTTTGTGAAAATAAATTGAACCACTGATGATACTATATCAGATCATATACAGTAAACACTCTTTTGTGTCACACAGTTCTCCATTCACAATGCATCCCTGTTATGAATGCAACAAAGATAAGACTGGTTATTAGGCACAAAGATCATTTTGTCAGGAGTGAGTTTTATAGGTTTATAGTACAGCAATTTACTAATGTGACTTTCTGTAAGTGCAGTTACAGCAGTCTTATATGCTTTGTATCACCTTGATATCCTTTACTGTTATTTCAGTGCAAAAACTTGAATCTGAAGTTCCATTTTTAGGTAATGACTGTTACTGGGAAAGCAGAAAGCAGACCTGCTGTGTTGTAATGTACTTGGAGGTGACAGCAAAGGACAAATTCCATTAAGCCTTCCAGCTCATGCAATATGAAAGAGTATTTCAGGACGAGGATTAGGAATCAATGCTTTATCCCCAGAGATGCCAGTCTACCATTCAGTGAGTACTTGTGCTTGACTCCAGCATACATGACTTTGTCCTTGATACAGTATTTGGAGGTATTCTCATCTCGGACAAAGGGCTGCTCAGATTGGAGGTGCAAATTAGGTTTGCACACACGTCTCAGTAATGTTATGCTCTTTAAGATCATTTCATAAAAAATATATAAGCAGCTAGGTCTAAAGTTTTTGTTTGGAAAGAGTAACATTATAGCATAGTTTGTTTCCATACTATATTTTTTTCAGTAATTTTTTTTTCGCAAGGATAATACAGCCACATCTGAATGTGTTTACCTCACAGTGTATAACACGTTCAGTAATGTACAGGGGACCATGTGTCATGACATTATTGTAACCCCCCCCCCCAATGTCAGTGATGATCTCACAAATACATACGAATCTGCCTGCAGAAACAGGCCTCATGATCTATCAAGTCTGCTCGAGTGTGTAACTAGCACCCCTAGATTGCAGCGGCCCCACCCCTCTCACCTCCAGAAAGTTCTCAGCACTTCTTACCAAGACTCTCCCCTGTGCCCTGTGCCATGTCCTTTTAATACTACCCACTGTCTTACATGAAATCACCCCTTCTGGTAGGGCATTCCATTTCAACACCGCCCTCTCCATGAAGTAATGTCTCCTCATCTCTCTCCTAAATCTGCCCCTCTCCAATCTTAGCCTGTGCCCTCTCATGTCCCTTCTCTTTCTCAGCATAAATAACACATCAAGGCTAGGTTTATTTTTATTGTTCCTCTTCAAGTACTTGAACATTTCAATCATATCTACCCTATCCCTCCTCTCCTACATAGTGTACAAACTCAGATCCCTCAGCCTGTCCTTGAAGGTTTTGCCTTCCATCCCTTGTATCATTTTTGTCACCCTTTGCTGTACCCCCTCTAGCAGCCTAATATCCTTCTTCAGATATGGACACCAGTACTGCACACAGTACTCCAAGTGCAGCCTGACCAAGGACCTGTACAGGGGCAGGATCACTTCCCTATGCCTGGACGAGAATCCCCTTACAATACACCCCATCATCCTATTCACCTTAGATGCAGCTTTCCTGCATTGAGCCGAGTTGTTCATGCTCTCTGTTACTATCATGGTTAAGTTCTTCTCTTCTTCAGTGACCCCCAGCCTCACACTCCCCAACCAATATTCCCTCCTCAGGTTCTTGGCCCAGAAGTGCATAACCTTGCACTTTTTCACACTGAAGCTCAGCTGCCACTTCACTGACCACTCCTCCAGTTTGGTTAGGTCCACTTGTAGTTGTTTCCACCCGTCAACTTCATCCACTATAGCCCCCATTTTAGTAGACTGATCCTGCTCTCAACTCCGTGTGAGATATCCAATATGAATACATAATCACACACATCAAAAGGATAACTAAAACGGAAACTGCAACATTGAGAAAAATTAACTGAAAATGTTCACGTGACCTTGGGTTGTGCTGTGGTCCCACATCACTATCAAGAGTGCATGGTGTCTTGTTTGATCTTCACAAACAGAGGGGTCTAACATATCCTTGTATTTACTGGTTAGGTTTGTTTATAACCCCCAAAATGAATGCATTAATCTTCTGTTACACATTCTGCGACTTCGCACTCGTGTATATTGAAGCAGCAAGCAACTATGTTTTTTTTTTTTTCAAGAGAGACACACTAAGCTGAAAGCTTGTTTACAGGTGTAACCTGTGAGCACAAGGAAGTTAAGTGATTTGCTCAGGATCACACATTATGCACCAAGGTGGTTTTGGGATTCAAACCCAGGTCTCCCGATCTGCAGCTCAGAGCCTTAACCCACTATGCTATATTGCTTCCTGAACTACGGCCTATCAAGTAATGAAAAAAACAACAATTTTCTTTTTCTCCAAAACCGAGAAAAGCAGCATGTGGCTTAAAAACATAAGCTGATCCATTTAAACATGGTCATATTTTAAACCGTCATATTTTCAAACCACCAATTTTAAAACCAACAGCTATTAAAAATAAAACCTGTGGAGCATGATAACTCATTGTTTTTCACTTGCTGCCTGGTTAAACCACTGGAGATTCCCTCTTGTAGTGTAAGTGGCATCACACACATTGTTGCACACTTCTCCCATGTAGTAGTGTATACATTATTCATCTTGTACTTATTTTGTGTAAACCCTCCCTCAGCACAGTGGATGCTTATATGTTGCGCTCCCACCCATTAGTGCTGCCATGTCCCCGATCCTGGTGACTCCTTAATGCTCCTGCCAGCCCCTTACTTGTTTGCCTGCTAGGACACCAGTGGAGTGAAACAAAGTGAAACCGCATGCTGCAGTGGGTTTCGATCGCCGTGCAGCTCCTGTAGAGCTGCTGCCGCCAGCTCCCTGCGCGCCTCACCCTCCTTCACACTATGCGAGTGTTGTATGCTTTTGAAAGTAAAAGCCACTCCATATGCTCCAGGATCTGTTTGCTCCTAGAGTTCACCCTGGAACAGACAGAGAAAGATAGAAGAGGCTCTGTCAATGGTCAAATGCCTTGGCCCAACTGCTGTGAACGGTCAGCTGAAGGACTCTGTTACTAGGACCAGCCTCCCACCAGGTTCAACTGAAGGAAGTGAGAGAGGCTGAGGAACAGGAAGCAGAGTGGGGACCCAAACGATCTCTACTGCTGGCATACAAATATCGGAAAGTGGGAGTCTGTTGGATGTGGCAGGGCTACAAAACTGCTTATAGAACTAAAGAATACAATGACCAACCCTGTCACAGTAGATTCGCCCTCATGACAGCTGAGCCCTTAACCATGAGCCCATCTGCTTTGAGTACTGGGGTGAAAGTGTCCAGTCCTGTGTCGCTAGAGGATGTGCAAGCAACTGGCTGAGATGAAGAGAATGATGTGGGAATCCCAGAGTTTCCAAAATTCTCAGTCATCTGGAGCTCCATCTCGGGAAGGAACAAACCCAAGAAATCCCCCAGTTGGGGTCCCACTACCACAAAGATGCAGGGATGCTGTGTACTGCTACCACTGTGGCGAGGATGGACATATTAAATGCCAGTGTCAATCCGAGAGTAATCTCCAGATGGTCATTGACTGGTTAACCCAAGAGAAGGTAGCTCAGAAATCCGACAGGCCATTAAACTTCAATGGACCCCAGTAAAGGAGCGCATTGGGGCCCCAGCTACACCCAGCTCCAGTCCATTTGTAGCAAAGGCATCAATCCGAGTATCTGAGGCTGCACCATTTGACCTAGACAAACTTGTTGGGACTTTCACTGAAACCATTGTCAATGGTGAAGGAGTGCCCAGCTGTCTTGATAGTGGTTCCCAAGTGACCATCATTTTCAAGAACTGGTATGATCAGCATCTGTCTCACCACAAGCTACTGCCCTTGGAAGGTTTAAATATATGGGGACTGAGTAATAAATCCTACCCATACCTAGGCTACCTTAAGGTGTGGATTGCTTTCCCCTCCCAAGTCACCAGAGTGGGAGACCCTGTGGAAACCTTGGCGTTAGTGTGTCTTGAATCTGGAATGTTCGACCGAGTACCGTACTTATTTTCACTGATGCGCATATGTTTGGTCACCTGGCGCAGCTTTGCCAGGAGAAAGAGATGAAGCAGAAAGGAAAATCATTGTATGTGTGCATGCCTTGGTGCAGAAGGTCCACCAGAGACAGACCTAGACCACAACCAAAGCTGAAGATGATCCTGTGGGTGTAGTTTGGTGATGTGAGGCTGAAGAACTTGTACTGCCACCAAATGCTGAGTGAAGTATTAGTGGCGTGGTACACCTGAAGAGAAGTAAAAAAAACAAATACTCATGTTGGATGCCCCAGAGGAACATGGCCTGCCAGAAGGCCTATTGGTAAAACCCAGTGTGTTGCCAGTGAGGGCACATGCTTATGCTAGACGAGTTACCATCCAGGTAAAAAATGTCACAGAAAGAGACACTGTTGTGGAGAAGTACTTTGGCTCATGTGTACTGTGTGGCTACAGTAGTGCAACCCACTCCAACCCAACATAGCACCCAGGCTGGTATTGACCCAAACGTTTTGATTTTGACAATTCCCCCCTACCTGAGAAGTGGAAGGCCAGTGTCAACAGAAAACTAGCTGAAAGGACCAATGTCTTTTGGCTTCATGAGTGGGATGTGGGATGCATAACCAGAGAACAGCACCACATCAGACTTCACGATGACCGCCCTTTTCATGAGAGGTCCCCAATTGACACCAGCTGACATAGATGACGTGGAGAAGACACTTCTGCAAGCACTGCTGGCTACAGGTATTATTCAAGAATCATGAAGCCCATATCCTTTCCCCATTGTAGTTGTGTGGAAAAAAATGGAGCTATGTGCATGTGCGTAGACTACAGAACTCTTAACAAACGAACCATACCAGACCAATACACCATGCCCAGAATTCAAGATGCCTTGGATTGCCTTAATGGAAGCCAATGGTTTTCTGTGCTCGATCTAAGAAGCGGGTGCTACCAGAAACCCATGGCTCCATAAGACTGACAGAACACTGCTTTCATATGCCCTCTTGATTTTTATGAATTCCTCAGAATGCCTCAGTGTATCTCTGGTGTCCCAGCCACCTTTCAGTGCCTGATGGAAAGAGCTCTAGGAGACATGAATCTCTTGGAATGTTTTGTCTACCTTGATGATGTCATAGTGTTTGTGAAGAATCTGGAGGAGCATGAGGCCAGATTGTTAAAGGTTCTGGATCGACTAGGGGAGTTCAGCCTCAAATTTTCCATTGACAAGTGCCAATTTTTCCAAAGTTCAGTCAAATACATGGGGCATATTGTATCAGCTCAAGGCATCCAAAATTATTCCAGTAAAGTTCAAGCACTAACTACATGGCCAAAACCCCAAAAATCTGAAAGACCTGCAGCATTGTCTAGGTTTCTGTGGGTATTACAGTAGATTTGTTAAAGATTATTCCTGAGTAGTGAGGCCACTACTGAATTTGACACAAGGTTATCCCCCACCTACAAAAGCAATGGTAGAAAGAACTCTGTCACTACTGCTGAACCCAAACAATATTTCAAAACATCTGAACCTTTTGACCAAAGATGGACTGATGAATGCGACAAAGCTTTTGAAGAAATAGTTTACCACATGACTCACGCCCCAGTTCTTGCATATGCAGACCCCCAAAAGAGCCTCAAAAGTTTTACGTTCACATGCAGACACCAGTTTCAGTGGTCTTGGGGCAGTCCTTTACTAAAGCTATCTTGAAGGACTGCACCCCATTGCCTTTGCCAGTAGAAGCTTGAACAATGCTGAACAAAAATATCCAGTACACAAGTTGGAGATTCTCACCCTCAAATGGGCCATTGTGGACCAATTCCATGGATACCTCTATTGGGAGCACATCACAGTTAAAACTGACAACCCACTGACATACGTACAAACTGCTGTGAAGCTTGATGCAGCTGGACACAAATGGCTTTCAGCATTGTCCACCTACAACTATTGTGTGGAATACAGGCCTGGCCTAAATCATATATAAGCAGATGCGCCTTGACGCCCAATAGCATCCAAATCAGACAACCAAGACTGGGTATGAATTCCAGAACAGACGGTAAAAGCCTTATGCAAAAGTGTAACACAGATGAGTCGCATCTCCAGAAATGGCCGGTCAGTCTTGTTGACAGCTTTGGAGCCCCTGGTGACTGTATCCCAACTGTCTACTGCAACTTTGCTGCTTTAGATTTAAACACGTTGCCACAACTGACTCCTCAAGACTCGCAAACAGAACAAATACTAGATCCCAGTATCAAAGACATTATCAGCGCCCTGCAGAAAGTGGGCGATGCTACCCAAGTAGTCACAAACAATCCCAATGTGAAACTGTTGTTGCGAGAGTGGCCTAACTTAATATGAAGGACAATTTGTTAGACAGAGAAATCCAAGACCCACAAGGTTTCCCTCATCTACAATTGGTCCTGCCGACTAAATGCAAAAAGGTGGCACTTCATGCATTGCACGATAATATGAGACATTTGGGAAGCAAGCGCACATTGCACTTGACTAGTGCCCGTTTCTACTGGCCTCGCATGGGAAGTGTGGTGGAGCAATACTGTAACAGCTGCAGCAGATGCATCTAAAGAAAAGCATTACCCTAGAGAGCCGCCCCTCTACTTAACATTGTGACAAGTGCCCCCATGGAGGTGGTGTGTATAGACTTCCTGAGTTTAGAATCGGACTCTAAAAACAATGCCAATATTCTAGTAATCACTGACCATTTTTCCAGATATGCCCAGGCATACCCGACTAACGATCAAAAGGCCTCCACAAGTGCATTATGGAGCCCCTCAGAGAAGACACTCAGATCAAGGGTGGGACTTCAAAAACCACTTGGTAAAAGAAAAATTGTTCTTATGGGGAATCAGTAAGTCTTGTACCACCCCCTTTCACCCACAAGGTGACTCACAAGCAGAGAGGTTCAACAGAATGCTTTTGAACATGCTGGGCACCCTGAACCCAAGAGGCAAAAGTAAACAGAGTCATCAAGTAAGTGCCTTGGCCCATGCATATAACTGCACAAACAGCGATGCTACTGGGTTCTTCCTGTACAGTTTAATATTCGGTCGGGAGGCCAGACTCCCCGTAGAGCTGTGTTTCAGTGTCTCTGCTAATGGAGCCAAGCCAGAGTCTTATCTTCAGTATGTACAAAAGTTAAAACACCAATTAAATTCTGCATACCAGTTGGCCGCAGATGCTGCAGTCACACGGAACAGAGCAAACAAAGACGGATATGACAAACAAGTCAAAGCACATGATCTGCAACCAGGTAACCGGGTGTTCCTGAGGAATCTAGGAATACCTAGGAAGCACAAAATTGCTGACAGATGAGGAAGCACCCCTTATATTGTGATCAAAAAACTACATGACATGCCTGTGTATAAAATCCATCCTGAGGGAGAAACTAGTGGCTGTAAGACAATCCACTGAAACCACTTGCTGCCCATTGGACAGATGGTCACTAACTCTGGACAATAAGTGTCAGAACTTCCTAAACCTCCTGCAACAAGGTCTGCTACGTGCAGATGTCAAAGAAATCAAAGGGCAAATAGCTCTGAAGTTCTCCCAGAAAATCCTGATGAGCAAGCAGCACAAGAAGTTCTGATTCTGAGTCAGAGGGAGAAGTAATCGATTCCACAGCATACTATCCTACACCAGAACTTGCTCGACTGTTTGAAGGGGCACCAGCAACACAAGTAATGTGAGAGATATGCCCACTGCAGCGTTTCCATTGTCAACTCAAAACTCAATTCAAAGTGTAGCTGTACCATTGGATGACAGGCACGATTCCGAGGAAGAGCCAGTGGAAGAAAGTGGAGAACTTGTAGAGCCTAAAAAAGTAGCTGAACTGCCACAGGAAGTTGTGGGGCCCCCTTTGCCTGAGGATACTTCACTGGTGGACAATGAAATGAGGAATGCATGCCCTGATGCCAAAGAAGTGTCAGTTCCACGTCGATGCTCCGAAAGAGCCATCAAGCCATTGTTAAAACTCACCTATGACTTTCCAGGAGATCCCACTAACTTACAAATGCACTTGGTACACCCTAGATCTCTACCCAGAATTGGTGTGTGCCCATCTAAAGTCCTTCCTCCCAGAGCGAGTAAAGCCATGAAAAGTACCAGGGAGGTTAAAATCTGTTAGAAAATGTATTATAACCGGGACGTCCTTTTTTCCCCATAAGGAAACCGTAGCATAATTCGCCGTTATAAAGAAGCATTTATAATGGCGAACATGTGTCCGGTTTCCCTCCCACTGCGCAGGCACCCCCACCTCTGAAGGTCTCCCTCCTAGCCACTGTCCGCCTCATCTTTCCCCCTCTGGGCCGCTTACTTAACTCTGTGGTAAGTGCTGGCAGGCAGAAATTAATCAAATGAGGGAAATACCCTCAAAATGCTGTCCCCACACAAAACTAAATAAAAAAAAAAGCGGAGCGACCGACAGACCGTGAGAGCCACGCCACACCTAAGCAGACCAGGTCGCACTAGAACATCTTTTTATTTTATACACTTGCTGTGGGGAAAAGGACGCCTAGGTCATTACATAATAAAGTATGGTTTTGTTAGGCAGAAACTCGAATTTGTGCCATACCTCGGGTTAGATGCTAGGCATAAACCCCTCAGCTTCTCTCTCAGGGTTTATGTAGCATCAAACCCCTCGGGTGTTTGTAAATTCTCGTCACACACCCAGACCCATACTTTATTCTCTATGCAATAACTGCAGTTTCTATTGTCACAAAAAGTACATATTAAAGTGGTAATGTCATTCGTTACTATGACAGCTGTCTATAAATCTAAAAGGCCTTTTAGTAGATGTTCTTGATGCTGCTTAGGTAGTTGCATTTGTCTAGACTAGAATGTATCTGATTGCCTACGCTAGCTAGGAATCATTAGGAAACATGCTTAATATTGGTGTAACCACCCCTACAAATGGGGGTTCCCAAAAAGTCTTCCTTGAGCTTGCCTAAATGCTCACTGCCAGGCTGGTGTCCTGAGTTTTAGCAGTTTAAATGTGATTACCAGAGCCTGTATAACCTCTGTACTGTCTCTTTAAGAGCTGCCTGATTGCAGTTTAAGTAATCTGAGAGTGGGAGCTCTGTTGAAAGATGTAACTATTTACTGAAAATCATTTAGAGTGATAATGATAGTGTAGTTTGTCTAACCTGCTTTCTTTGTAGCAAGGACAGTTTTGTTTGTCTCTACTATCTTGGTCCTGGACTGCAAATTGGACCAATTGGTACTGGTGGGACCTAAAATGTAGCCAGACTACAGGAGCTGTCTGAATTCAAAATCTGTAGGAACTGTAGTTTGAACTTTTTGCACCTTTTTTGCAACTGAAGGGGGAGCTCTTGCTTTGACTGACAGCCAAATCAGCCAACCCAACCTTTTGGATCTTGAGGAAGTCCCGGGCTGCTTGCAGTTTTCAGTTAGATCTAAGCTGGAAGCTGAACAAGAAGGAGATGAAGTGATTCTGAGCAGCAATCCTGATTGGATTCGCATGGGAGAACTCTGAAAAGGCTAAGTTTTCGGCCTGCATGTGGGTGTGCTGCTCCTGAGAGGAAGAGAAGAGAATTATTTTGGACTAAATCCAAGTTTGTGTGACTAAAGTAAGCTACTGAAGTGGGCCAGGCTCAACCTGAAGAAGACCAAAGATTTTGCTGAATGCAATCAGCCTGTCAGGAGTTCCAGCTACCCCTAAGCTCCCGTGTGTGCAAAGACTTCTATGACAGGACCGGGAGCCTGCTTGGTACAGTAGAATTCCCTTACATGTAAATGTGCAATGAGCTGCTAGTGGGTCGTGAGTTAGTCCCCCACTGTGTGAACTGTGTTCTGCTTGCTGGAAGCTGTATCCAGCCCAAAACGGACTGCATCTGAATTTGTCTCCATGCGGTCTGGGCCTTGACAGACTGGCCCAGCCAGACTACCCACTGCACAGAGAAGCCATCGACGTGAGACCTGCCTGGGGATCAGCCCCCTGCTCCAAGCTTGAACAGGAACTATGCCACTGCGACTCATGTGGGCCCTGCTTCTCCTGGAATTCCAGATCAACCACCTGCAGTCTCGATTTTCATCCAGCCTGTGTCCAGTCTTGGGTATTGTGAGCAAATACCAGGGTAGCTCCCTGCAACAACAGCTTAATCTGAGTGTGTCATCTGATTGTCTTTTTGTTTTGTTTCCTTTACGAACTGAGCCCTCTGGCTCCGGATTACAAATACTGTTTACTGTGCATGTTGTGTTTTCCATCACAGGGCCCCAACCAGCTGCAACCCCGGGCAACGGTCTTGGCTAGCCCATCTCTTCTCCACCTGGGTACCCAGAGGTGGACTGTGTGGGGGAACTCAAAGTGCATGCATAACTGTTTGATTGATATAACCTTTAAGCTAATTAACCTGATTTTGTCCCTCCCTTGTTCAAGTCCCCTGAATAAATCAGATCTTAACTTATTCTACATGTAATCTGACTGTGGTTCCAGTTTGTGCTCAAAGTACTGTACTGCTGCTATTTGCTGTGCATATCCTTGTTTTACAGAGGGTCGCCAGGGTCGAGCCAGAAGAACCAGCCCTGGTGGTAAGTGCAAACAGTATGGGTACTTGTGTGATGTACCAGGGGTATTGTGAAAGTGATTATTGTACAGTGTTCAGGCCACTAGAGGGGAAAGAGGGAGGTTACAGTGTCCCGGAGGGCTGTGCCCAAGTTAGTTTGATCACTACCAACCCTGATCTCTGGGTGGAGCACCCGTTTCAGAACTCAGGCCTCTTAACCTGCTACTAGCTAAGCAGGCAGGGGTAGTTGCCGTTGAGAAAGCGCCACCTAGGGGTTACATTGGTTGATGTTATTGGTGCCAGGCCATGGTGTGGACTTGGTGGGGACACCAAGTAATTAAGGCACGGGGGAGTGTAACCCCTCCACGGTGGGGGCTTACCTGTAGTGCCTCCTGCCTGTTAGTACTGCCATGTCCATGATCCTGGGTGGCTCCTGAATGCTCCTGCTGGGCCCGTTACCTGTTTGCCTGCTAGGGAACCGGTGAAGTGCAAAGAAAAGTGAAGTAGCATGCTGCAGCAGGTTTGCCGATTGCCGTGCAGCTCCTGTGTGAGCTGCTGTAGTCAGCTCCCCAAGCTCTCACTCCCTCTCGCATTATGCAAGAGCTGTGACGCTTGAAAGTAAAAGCCGCTCCGTGTGGCTCCAGATCAGTTTGTGTGTGCCCTGGTCCCCAAGAGTGTAAAAGGAGGTCCAGAGGCACTTGGGGAGCATAAAAATAAATGTTTAAAGAAGCGCTCTTAAGGGCTAAGATAACTAAGGGTGCCTATTATTTTAAGGAGCAGCAAGTGCTGCTCATGAATATTAATGAGCACTGCTGTGTCCTGGGAGATTAACACTACAAAGGTCACGACGGGCTCATGCAGCCCAATTTTAAATATATACTGCAGTCATTCAGAAGGGCACAGAAGCAGCTACAGCTGCATGTGTTTAAATAAATGTATATAGCATGTGCTTAAATAAATGTATATATTTACTGTTTGCCTGTATTTTAATGTTAAACTTGGGACACTGAGTGAACTGTTTACTGCTGCAGCCATCTTTGCCAACCTTGTGACTGCGGCACAGCCAATCAGGAGTCCAGAAGCCCTAAGGGACTGTCGTTATGGCTTCTGGGGGATAGTGGGGATTGACTGCTCCCACCAAAGCGGCCAGTCAATCAGGCATCGAGTGAACATTCTAATGACTAGACTGCCCGATTAACCACCTGATTGATCAATTGTGATCCTGATCTGATCCCCTGAAACTTGGGAGTGGGGGTGGATTCAATTTTGACAGTTGCCATTTGAAAGCCTCCTGAGGAGGACAGGCTCTGTTTCAGTGCACTGAGGAGAGTCTGAATGGTTTCCTGGGGCTTCCACAGCCAACACCCAGGGAAAGCCTTATTTGTTTCCAACATCTGGAAAATAAATGGAGGTGAAATTGCATTTTGCCTCAACTGTTGAACTTTTCTAAGTTTGAAGTTGACAGACAAATTCCCACTTCCAATGGTGGGGAACTCTTTTTGCCACAACTGCCAGTCTGCCAAGTTACGAAGCAACCAGAAAATTTGAGAACAGTGCTGAACTCCTGCTGTGTACTGGAGTGCTGACTTTAAATCCAAAACTTGAGAACAGTGCTGAACTCCTGCTGTATACTTGAGTTCTGACTTTAAATCCAGTGAAACCAGAGACTGAAACTGGTTCAGACTGTTCTAGAAACCAGGTAAGGGACTTGTTAACCCTCATCAAGAGGGTGAATCGGGAAACGGGGGTCTGCAGGTGTATAACCGAGTGCTAGGGCACTCTGATCCATCGGGGGAGTCAGACTGTGGGGTCTCTACTGGGTCTGGGCCCCTTGTGGACCGGGAAGATGCTGCACAGTGCTCCTGCATCCTGGGCAATCCAGAAGGTGACAAGCTGCTAGATCATCGGTCAGTCCAGACGGTGACAAGATGTTAGATCATTGGTCAATTCTGAAGGTGATGAGCTGCCATACCCTGCCTCCACTAGCAAGCCTGTTTTTTTCCAACCATTTCTACTGCTCAACTATTCCAGTCTTTCAGCCACCCTGCTGTTGTTTCCTACAGCCTGTGCCACTGTACTCCAGAACCATGGGTAACCACAGGTGTTACCCTGTATCTGGGGGATTTGAACATAGTTCTAGAACCGTTATTGTTTATCTTAAAGTGCACCAGTGCTGGCCAACCAGCTGCACCTCATCAGGCCTGCCCCGTTTCAACATCTGGGTACCCAGAGGGACAATGTGGTACTGGTACCAGTAGAGAAGGGTGTTTTTGTTGTTGTGTGACTGTTAGAGGGGAGGACTCTGCCCTTATCAGGGTCATTGATGTTTTAAACTGCCAAAGAAAAAAAAATGTTGTTTAACCTCTGGATCCTTTTTTTCACTTTCCTAACCCTCGCCAGGTAAATAAATTGTTGTTTGACATTTGACAACTGTCTTGTGAGAATGTCATTAGTGAGCATATTATTAGCTACAGTTAATAATTGCACGTGTATTAACCAAGGGTCCTTGTTCCAGGTATTCCATGTGTGGGTGACTGTAATGCAGGTGGGTAGGTACAGCATCCCAGGGGGTTGTACTGCTAAAGATATCTGACCCGCTATATGTTTTACTCTGGGTAGAGGCACCATGCTATGAACTTTACTTTTGGGAAAGAACCCCCTTTTATCCATCTGAAACCGAACCCAGGCCCCTCAGCCTTGTTTGAGCCCACAAGGCAGGGGTAGTAGCCCTCAAGACCTGGCGCTAGGGTTACATTTGTATTCCTGGTAAAAAAAAAAACACAAAAAAACAAGCTGCATATACAGAAACACTGGCTGGATGTGTGTTTTTTGCATCTCTCTCCGAACCACAAACATACTGCAAAGCCCCAACCCAGTACAATACATCATGGGTATGCAAGTCAGGCTGACAAGGCTCCACCACAATACAGTTCACGTCCCAAACAGGCTTCTAAATCTGATCTAGCACTGGATGGTGGTGCCAACCTTTAGACATTTTCCATCCTACCACAACTCATCAATGTACATAGATACATAGACAGTGTCGGCAGATAAGGGCCTATGGCCTACCCAGTCTGCCCATTTGAGCTTATAAGTTCAGTTTATGTTTTCCTAGAAGTCTGTTGCCCCTTACTCATGACTTCTGGAATTCCTTTATGTCTATCCCATGCATTCTTAAATCCTGTGATTGTTTCAGCCCCCACCACTTCCTCTGGCAGGGTGTTCCACTTGTCCACCACCCGTTTTGTGAAGAAATTCTTCCTCATATTTCCTTTGAATCGTCCTCCCTCCAACTTCATCCCATGCCCTCTAGTCCTGGAAAATCTTTTTCGCTTAAAAATAGTGTATTCCTGCACCCTGTTCCTCCCTGTAAGATACTTGCATGTCTCTATCACGTCCCCTCTCTCCCTCCTCTCCTCCAGGGAGTACATATTCAATTCCTTCAACCTGTCCTCATAGGACTTGTGATGCAATCCATGCATCATCTTTGTTGCCCTCCTCTGAACCTTCTCTACCCTGTCTATGTCCTTACATAGGTAAGGTCTCCAGAACTGTACACTGTACTCCAGGTGGGGCCTCACTAGTGTCTTGTATAGTGGAATTATGACCTCCCTTTTCTGCTGGTGATGCCCCTGCCTATGCATCCCAGCATCCTATTTGCTTTACCTGCTGCCTTGTCACACTGTTTCCCTACCTTGAGATCATCAGAGATGATAACCCCAAGATCCCTTTCCTGCTTGGTGCATGCTATATCCTCACCCCACGAACTGATATATTGTGCCAGGGTTTTTGTGCCCCATATGCATTATCTTGCACTTCTTTGCATTAAATTTCAACTGCCAAGCCACTGACCATTCTTCAAGTTTCTGCAGGTCCCTTCTCATTCTGTCTACACCCTCTGGTGTGTCTACTCTGTTACAGAGCTTAGTGTCATCAGCGAACAGTGAAATTCTGCCTTCTAGGTCCTGCGCAATGTCACTGATGAAGATATTGAATAGGACCGGACCCAGCACTGATCCCTGAGGTACCCCACTGGTAACTCTTCCCTCTGTGGAGTGACAGCCATTTACCACCACCCTCTGTGTCCTGCCGCCCAGCCAGTTACCTACCCACCACACTACTGTCCTGTCCACACCCATATTCCCCAGTTTGTGTAATAGTCTTCTATATGGCACAGTGTCAAAGACCTTGCTGAAGTCCAGATAGGCCATGTCCACTGCCCTCCCCTGATCCACCTCCTTAGTCATCCAGTCAAAAAATTCAATGAAGTTGGTCTGATATGACCTCCTCCTGGTGAAACCATGCTGCCTTGGGTCCTGTAGTCCATTGACAACCAGATGTTCCACCAATCTCTCCTTCAGTAGTGCTTTCATGATCTTCCCCACTACTGAGGTGAGGCTGACTGGTCTGTAGTTCCCCACTTCCTCTTTGTTCCCACTTTTGTATAAGGGGACTACATCTGCTGTCCTTCAGTCTTTGGGTACCTCCCCTGTTTCCAGTGATCGGCTAAACAGGATAGCCAAAGATTCAGCCACCACCTCTCTTAGTTATTGTTTTAGCCCCTTACCAAGTCAAAACACCAAGGTGTCTGACATTTAGAACAGCTGAAGGGAGCAGACTGAAGTGGCAGTCTGCAGAACAAATAGTACACTCAAGACCTGCAAGAGGAATTCTGAGCCCCCTATGCAGCTGCATGCAGTAGTATGCCAGGTGGCCTGGGCCCCTCTTTGGTGCTGGGCCCTGGGAATTATCCCCAGCTCCCCACCCTCTCAAGGGCCCTGAGTACACTGGATCCATACAAAGGATGCTGGCGAAAAAATATCCAAGAGGCTTGTTTTTTTGTGTATCTCTCCAAACCAGGCCCGTACTCTAAAGCCCCAATACCAGTGAAAGGCATCATGGGTATACATATCCTAGAGCAAGTCAGGTTAACAAAGCGTTGACCAAACAGACATCACCTTTTAAGCAGCTGATTTAGAAAGAGTTTGTAGACTTTAAACTATCATTATCCTGGCTGGCCTGTTGGCGCCACGGTTGGATTTCCGCTTGCGACGCCAGCAATCCGGGTTCAGGAACGGACCCGGGATGCTGGAGGACCGGCCAGGGGGAGAAGGATCGAGCGTCCCCAGGACTGCTGTCCTTCTCCAGGGGGAGGGAGGGGTATGTGAACGGTGCTTGATGGACCCCTGGCAGAGGCCAGGGGTACCACAGCAACCGACACAAGAATGACGCTCGAGGGGCGGGGTGGATGCTGGTGTAACCCCCCTGCAAATGGGGTTTCCCAAAAGACTTCCAGGAGCTTGCTTGAATGCTCCAAGCCTGAATGGTGTTTGGCGTTTAAGCCATTTATCAGTGAGTGTTTTTAGAGCCTCTGGTACTGTCTCTTTAAGAGCTGTCTACTTGCAGACATAATTAGCTTGTATGGGGGGACTTTGTGCTTCTCTGCTTGAGTACCACTTGAGCTGCTGCCAATTCACTCCATTTTTGCAGTCACTAGGAGTGCAAAGGGAACCTATCTGAAAGATGTAACTGTTTGCCAGAAATCATTTAGAGTAATAATGAAATTACAGTTTGTCTAACCTGCTTTCTTTGCAGTCAGAACTGTGTTTGCCTAGTTCCCCATTCTAGTTTTGAACTGCTGAACTGGACCAATCAGTGTGGGTTAAGGTAGCTCTAAAATGGTGCCTTGGACGAATCAGAACTTGGACTCATAATCTGAGCCAGCCACAAGAGGATTGTATGGGCAGTGACTCTGGGAGATGTAGTTTAGACTTCGGAGCCTTTTTGGACCAACAGGGGCATGTCTATTGTGAGTGACAGCCAATCCAGTCAAGAACTGGGAGGAACTCAAAGGAAGTGCCCGGTTTTGTCTGCTGGAGTTTCAGTTGAGCTCTGGCAGTGAAGAGGAAAGGAGCCCTGTGCTTTTTTCGGTGTGCAGTTTTAGTCTGGAAACGTGTGTAAGGCCCAGAGTTCCGGTCTGCAGCTTGTGTAACTGCTTGTTAGGACTGAATCCATCCTGTGAAGAGAATCAAAGGATATCTGAAGAGTAGAAACCAGGCTCACCCTGTAGAAGACTGGAGAAATTGCTGAATTGCACTCGGTCTGTCAGGAACTGAATCTGCTGTGTGTTCTCCCGGGTATTGTGCAGTAATTGCGATTGGGATAGAGAAGCAGCCTGCCCGGTATAGTACCTTCTTTTTACCATATAAATGTGTGAGGAGGCTTGTGTAGCTCAAGTGAATCCTGCTGCCATTAAAGGACTTTTGCCTGTGACTGTTTACCATATAAATGTGTGAGGAGGCTTGTGTAGCTCGAGTGAATCCTGCTGCCATTAAAGGACTTTTGCCTGTTGCAGTTTGCCATATAAATGTGTGAGGAGTCTCGTGGAGCTCAAGAGTAGCCCTGCTGACATTGAAGGACCCTATCTTGTTTGGAGGTCGTGAGTACTAATTCAGGGTCGCTCCCTGTTAAATTGCCACATTGAATCCAAATGGAATTACTGTACTGCTGACTGTTTAACTAATTTTTCTTTTCTCTGTGTGAAAGGGCCCCTACCAGCTGCCACGGTTTGGACTAGCCACTAGGGCTTGGGTACCCAGGGACAGTAACTGGTAGGGATAGGCCTGTGCACAGAGCCATAGGTAGATGAGTAAAGTGATAAGCTAATTAACCTGATTCCCCCCTGTCCTTGTTATATCCCCCCTAAATAAATCAGAGCTGCTTGTTTCAGCAAAGTTATACTGCCTGAGGTATTTGTCTATGTTAAAGTATTGTACTGTGATTGTTGCACTGTATCTTATTTTACAGGAGGTCCCAGTGCTTGAACCAGTCCTGGGGGTAAGTGTATACTGTGAAGGTAATTCTGATATATTGTGTGGGCCACTAGTGGGAAGAAAGGGGGGTTGCAGTGTCCCAGAGGGCTGTGACCAAGTTAGTTTAACTATTGCAAACCCTGACCTCTGGGTGGAGGCACCGCCATCGGATCCAGGCCCCTCAACCTGTTAGTGGCAAATCAGGCAGGGGTAGTAGCCCCTGGGATAGCACCATCTAGGGGTTACACTAGCGTCATTGCACGTCCCTGCCCTCACCTACAGGGGGGAAAAAACAAGCTGCCAGCCACCCTAGATGAAGCCAGCCCTCGGCTTCAACTACCCTCCAGGATGGCCCCTTCGACCTATCCCGTCATCTGCAGCACCGTGTCGGGGTTGTTGTCGCAACCCCGCCCTGGGTGGTAAGCCAGTGGGAATCAAAGGGGCACATCTAATGTGGAGGTGGGCGCGAGGGTCCATGACCTGGCTGAGGTTCTGGGCGGCTAGCGGCTGCAAGAAAGTGTAATAAATAAATAAAAAAAAAACTATCATTATCCTTTTGTCTGAGTACAGTACAGTTCTGTATGTGCAAAAGCGATCACTGTAATACATGGGGATATCATCACAGCCAGGAACTGTGGTGATCTAACACTCTTGAAATCAGACTGAAAAAAATCACCAGGTATTATATTTCTAAACACCTCCAACAACTGCTGAGAACAGGCACCAAGTACCTTTTTGCCTGCAGGCTGTAGTGGTGGTGGTCTCTCTTTGAAGCTTTAAATGAGTTAAACTGACAACCACAATATTGCATTACTGTGTATAGACTGCTACAGGGGCGTAGCTACAAGGGTGCAGGGGGTGCAGTGGCACCCAGGCCCATGAGGTTTGAAGGGCCCAAATCATAATTTTGATGTTTATTCAGAACTGGAGAGGGGCCCTGTAACATTGCCTTGCACCCAGGCCCTCAGGGAATTTGCTACGCTACTGGACTGCTACAGAGTGGACAGAGTCGAGGTATTAACAATGTAGTTTCTACTCTGTACAATTGGTCTGCTACATATGAGGTTCCAAACTGGCCAAAATTCACATAAATTGTGCTTGTCATGCACTGGTTCATGCCGACTATGATGATTTCTTTGTACAACAGGTTGGTTTGTGTGCCAAATACATTGCAACGTGCACCAAACATACTGATTTGAAGAATGTACTGTTTTTTAAAATATTACTTTTTGTGTGACATATGTTGGTTTGTGACAGAAGTCTATTGGCTTATGTCTGCATTATATTGATGTCTGTGTAGTAAATTAGTAGTCGCAAATTCTGTTTATTCAAGGAGTTGTCAGTTAAGCCATAACTCATTTACAATGAAATTCTAGTCGTGACATTTTATTACAAAGCTGTACAATAAGTTGCCAGTTAAGAGCTAAGTATGACAAGCATAACAAGTACAAAGATAAATAAGCCTGCGCTGCAGCTATATACAAGAGACAAAAGTTACTTACTTACCATAACTGTTTATCTTCCTGAATTCTTCTCCATAGATTACTAGTAATGAGTCTGTATCAGAGGCACTAGGACCCCATTGGAGCCAGAACTTTTCAGGAGGGCTGGCAGCATGAGTAGGGCCCTGACCGCGCTTCACCGTACACACCCACTAGTATACAGTGGCACCAGCCCCAAACTCCTCACCTAACAAGTAACCAATTCAGTTCACCTACGGGCATAAGATAACCCTGATGGCCCATGTAAGAAAGGCCTCCAAACCCAGTAACACACGGTCTTGACAAGTACAAAAGACCAACACAGCAATACTGGAGTGAGTCAGGGGATGCTAGGTAGCACAGTAATCTATAGAGAAGATATTAAGGAAGATCAACAGTTATGGTAAGTGCATACATTTTCATATCTTTCAAGAATAAATCTTCTTTATAGATGCCTACTAATGGGTCACACTGCCAGGCTCAGAGAAAATCCCCTTGACTAAGCAGGCTGGATCGCAAGGCTCATTCCAGACAGTAATCCATGCTGAACTGTTCTGCCAAAAGTGGCACACTGCTTGGCATGGACATCCAGGGCATAGTGTTTGGTAAAGGTATGCATTGTGCTCCAAGTCACAGCATTTTGCTAATAGGCACAGAGCATATCTTTACCAGAGAAGTGGCAATAGCTCAGGTTGAGTGGGCATGTACCTTGCCCTCTAGTTTAACCTGAGCCATAGCAGGTAGTTTACAATCCTGGCTGAAATGCACTTGACTGCAAAAGGCTGTCCCTTTCGATTAGTGTCGATACAGACAAAGAGCTGTAGTCCTTAGTCCTGTCCACATAAATCCTAAGGGCCATCTTAGCATCCAGTGAGTGGAGAGTCCTTTCTGCCTCATTCTGGAAGCTGGAAAAGTAGGTAGGCAGGATAACCACCTGATTAAGATGGAACTCTGGACCACCTTAGGTAGAAACTTGAGGTGTATACAGAGAACAACCTTATATTTGTGGAAAACAGTATGCAGAGGATCTGTGACTATAGCATGGATTTTAGATACTCTGCATGTAGAGGTAACAGCTACCAGAAATGCTGCTTTCAAAGTTAAAAACTTCAAGTCACAAGTTGCAACAGACTCAAAAACCTTGTGAGTGAGCATATGCAGCACAATGTTAATATTCCAAGGAAGTTACTGTCTGAGGCCTTGTGTGCCGAATACCCTAAGGAACCTCTTAAACAGTGGCAGCTGTGCCAAAGAGAGGGTACCTACAGGTGTATGGTATGCTGATACAGCACATAGGTAAACTTTAACTGTGGAATACTGCAGGCCTGCAGTAGAAAGGTCCAGCAAGTACTCCAAAACCTTTTCAGAAGGACACCTGAAATGGTCCATGGGGATTCTGGAGCACCAGATGAAAAAAAACGTTTCCACTTGGCTGTGTATGTCTTCCAGGTAGAAGGTTTATACACAGCCAAAAGTATTTCAGAAACCCTCTGAGTTACCTTGCACCTGTTCACTTCTGTCTCTTCAGTGGTAAGGCCTGAAGGTGAAGGAAGTGCAGGTTGGGATGAACTAGCTGACCCTGGGACAATAAGTCTATCCAGAGTGGCAAAACTCTTAGTTTGCTGACTGAAAGTCAATTTAACAGAGGAAACCACATCTGCCAAGGGTAGCAAGAGGCCACTAGGATCATCTTGCCTCCATGCAGCCCCAATTTGAACAACACTCTCTGGACGAGAGTAATCAGAGAGAATACATACAGAAATAGATTTTATAATGGCAGTCTGACTGCACCCTGATAGAAAACGTCATGTCCTGGACTTCTGGAGCAGAATCAAGGCAGTTTGATGTTGAAGGGGGCTCAAAAAGATCCACATCTGGGGTGCTCCACTTGTTGAATAGAGATCTCACGACACCTTGTGCAAATTACCACTCGTGAGGATCTGCCTCTTTTTGACTTAATTGATCTGCCAGTGTGTTCTGGACTCCTGGAAGGTAGATTGCTTGTAGCAAAATCCCCTGCTCCAGGCACCTTTCCCACACTCTCACTGTCTCCCTGCCAAGAGAATAAGAGTGTGCTCCTCCTTGACTGTTGATACAGTACATGACAGACTTGCTGCCCGTGTTTAGGAGAAATATCTTTCAGCTTACCAGGTCCACTAGGGTTTTCGGACCATACTGACCTGTACGCATCCCCAGCATATTGATGTGAAGATGTGTTTCTGATGAGTTCCTGACACCTAGGGCTCAATTTTCAATGCCCCGCAAATGCCACAAGCCCCTGGTGCACTGATCGACTGGCGCACCAGACTTATGGCATTCATCCAGCCAGTGATCAGGATTTTCAATCCCCAGAGCCAAATGCCACATGTTAGACCAGGTTTTCCCTTGTCTAACTTGCACCATTTTTGGGACCCGTTTTACAGAGCTTGTGCAAATATTTGGTACAAGCTCCTGTAAATCGTGGAAAGTGTTCAACTGCACCTGATGTACTAAAATCGGGTGCAGATGCATCAAAGGAGTTTGGTGCAGCTGCACCAAAGAGCAGGGCTGACACAAGGCATGATGCAATCCCTACATCAACCTTTGAAAATCGAGCCCTTTGTGTCCAGAGACCCTAGCAGTAGGTCCACACCCCAGCAGGGAGGGATCCATGGTGAGAATCACCTCTGATTCCAGAGGGGAGAAGGAGAAACCCTGGTGGAGGTTTTCCTCCACTGAACACCACATCAGTGGGCCTTACCAGGGGTATGGTCACCTGAATGAGATAGTTTTGAGGCACCCTGTGCCTGTATCTTTGGATGCCTGTGACCATTGGCTACTGTGCATCCACTGAGTTGTCCTCATGGGCAGCCTTGCTAGAGGCCCTCAGAACACTAAGGAGGCTATTAGACCCAGCATCATTTGCACAGAGTAGGCTGGCACAGTCTTGCATTCCATGATGTAGTATGCCATCTGCAAAATTGCCCATAGTCTGCTCTCTGAGAAGAAGGCCAGAGCTCGGTCATGTCTAGAACAGCTCATTTGAACAGCAGTTCATAGGAGTGTTCCAGCTAAGACTTTTAGGGGTTCATCATGACTCCCATGGGCGCTAGGAATTGAGAGACACTGGCCACTGCCTGCTCTATCTCCTGCATGTGCGGGCTTAAAATTAGCTCGTCATCCAGATATGGGAAGACCGGGAGTCCTAGCTTTCTGAGGTGTGCTGCAAGTAATGCAAAAGCACTTTGTGAAGACTCACTGCACCAAGGAAAGCCCAAACGGCAGTACTCTGAACTGGAAGTGTTGCCCTTCCACTCTGAACCAGAGGTACTTGTGGTGGTTGGGGTACACCAGTATGTGCTGGTATGCATCCGGTATATCCAGTGATGCTAACCAATCTTGATGTTTCAAAAAAGGTAGAAAGGATCCCAGAGAAATCACTATGAATTTTTTTGGGTCCATGTGTTTGTTCAGCTCTCAGAAGTCAAGAATGGGGCACATGCCAACTGATTTCTTTGGTAGCAGAATGTAGTGGGAGTAGAATCTTGGGTTCCTTTCTGACTCTGGCACTGTTTCCACTACTCTGTTTCTCAAAAGGCCCACAATTTCCTGTGCCAGACCCTCTGGCACGTGAGTTGACAAGGGCAGCTGCCTTCTGGTAGGATTTCCAGGGAGTTTAGAACAATTCCAAGGAGTACTCCCTTCAGATAATCCTTAGAACACACTTGTCCACTGAGATAGATTCCCACTGACCATAAAACTGGGCCAGGCCATCCCATACTGGGGAGAAGTGGTCCACCTTGGGGAGTTGAAGTGGACATGGGACTGGAGCGTCAGATGGTGGCACTGAGCGGTTTTGGCACGTGTTCCTTGGGCTGCACTTTCTTCTGGGTCTGTGGAGGCTGGGATTTACTATTTTGAGCTCCCCAGCCCCTACCACAAAAGGACTGCTAGTTGTTAAAAAAAAAAAAACACACATTCTGTACCCCTTTGTGGGTTATAGGGAACTGGCCTGGAAGTCTTTAGGTCATTCTCATTTCATTAGCCTGTTTAAGAGGCTGCTCCACCTACTAACCAAACAGAGAAGTGCCATCAAAGGGCACATTTGTTCATCTGTTGCTGGACATCTGCGGAGAAGCCAGCAGTCTGCAGCCTGGAGTGCTGCCTGATGAAAATACCTGCAGCTGCGGAGCGAGGTGCTGAATCACAGACATGCATGGAGGCTGTAAGTTGGTGGCTGTTAGATTCAATATTTTGTTTAACAGATAGTAACTTGGCTGTACCGGGGGCATCTTTGTACTTAAAGAAGTGGCCCTGGAAGCTGGCTAGCCTCATGCTAAGGATTGCCAAGGCACTGACCTGCTTACTCACAGTGTCCGTTTTGCATGACTCCTTGTTAGTGGAATGCATGGGGACCTAATAGGCACTATGCCTTTGTCATTCTTAGCCTGAATAACAATGGTATCCATTACTGGCTGAAGGAAATACATGGGTTTAGACTTAGGCACCATATATTTGTTGTTTGCCTGCTTGGGGACAGCTGCCCCAGTAGCATGCTTCTTCCAAGCCACCTCACAGAGTGTATGCAGGGCCAGCTAGATGGGAGGAACTAGACAGACTGGGATATTAGGGAAGTTTAGGAACTTTAATTGAAGTTGCCTAGCCTGGATTATGATTTCTGGCATGAAATGCAGTGCACAATGCATATTTTTGAGCAGAGCCTGAAAGAAGAGATCCTCTGAGGTATGGTGACAGGAACAGTTCCGGATTCTCTGGACCCTAGTATGAGTCATCATCCTCACCACTGAAGATGATGAGGTCGGAATCTGACTCCATCTTCCTCTTCTTCCTCCACACCTGGAGGTAGTAATGAGGAGGGGGGTGGAAAGGTGACAGTGCAGACCACAGTCTTGGCAACACTGGCGACACTGGACCCGGCCCCAGATGGGGCTTTGGGAATGGCAGCAGAATCAAGGACAGCCCTGGGACCATCCCCAAAGGGAACGATCCTGGCATTGAAAGTCAGAGCAGTACGATCAGCAGCACCAGCACCCAAGTAGGTCCCGCAGTGCCCGACCCTGGCACCAGAAGCGGCACCACTAATGGTATTGATGACCTCACTGGCCCAAAAGGAACCGGCGGTGGCACCCTAGCAGCCCTGAGGTGACACCACAGGTGGGGTAGGTGTCAATGCTACCAACAGCGATCCCAGCCTGGAAGTTGGAGTCAGAGTCTGTTGTGTGCCCAATTCAAGTGACAAAAAAGGACTGCAACAGCTCAACCAACCCCGAGAGGTCAGAAGCCAGCACCAAAAAAGTACAGTTACGTAAGAACTTACCGTAATAGTAGATCTTCAAGAAGCACTCTTGTAACAGGCAACACCATTAGGACTAAGCCACCAGGTGCTAGGACCACATGGAAAACTTATTGCTAGCAGTCTACAGTGGTGGACCACTCCCAATGTCAGCACACTGACATCCACCTATGGTATAAAAGGGTCAGTCTCCCAGCTCCATCTCAGTTCTCCCGCCAGAGATCCCCGGCAAACTCAGAAAAAGAGAGACCTGAGGTGGTTCCTCATAACAGAGGAAAGCTGAGAAGCCAAAAATGGATAAGCAGCCCTCCAGGGCAAGGAGGGAGGGAGGGGGAAAGCAGCACCTGCTGCAAGAGCTGCTCTCGAATATCTACTGTTACAGTAAGTTCTTACATAACTGTACTATCTTACTTCTAGGGGGCTCTTGCAGCAGGCAACACCGGTAGGACTGAGTCCCAAGCAGTAGCTGAACTGAACCAGTCAGCAAGGAGGAGGAATAACAGGCACAGTCCACTAAGAAAGAAGGCCCTGAAGGACTGCAAGGACAAAGACAGCCCAGTGCCTAGAGGCAATGTCCAAACTGTAATGGCTGATGAAGGTATGGACAGAACTCCATGTGATGGCTGCACAGATATCTACAGCGGACACATTCTTGAAGGAAGCAACTGAGGTGTCATGCCTCTGGTAGAATGGCCTCTTACTGGGCCTGGTAAAGGCTTGCCATACTTGCAATAACAGTAAACAATGCAATTGGCTAGCCACTTAGACAAACACTGTTTGGAAACAGGGGCTCCTTCTCTCTGAGGAGCAAAAGAAACAAACAACTGATCAGACTTTTTGATGGAGCGGGTGCGATCCAAATAATACTTGAGCACCCAGTGGACATCCGGAGTATGAAGTAAGGCCTCCCCTTGATTCAAATACTCAGGAAAATACACAGGCAGGTGGATGGATTGATTTAGCATGAACTCAGACACCACCTTAGGAAGGAACTTAGGAACAGTCATCAAAGATACCCTGTCTTTGTGAAACAACAAATAAGGCTGTTTACACATCGGATCCTGTAGCCTGGAAATCCTCCGAGCATAAGTACCATAATGGCAACTAAAAATAATGCTTTCTAAGAATGGAAGCGTAGCTCACAGCTTGCGGCAGGCTCAAAATAAGGAAATGTAAGCTTTTCCAAAATTAACAAAAGGTCCCATGGCGGGACAGGGCCCTTAATGGTAGGTTTCAAATGCAAAGTGCCCTGCAAAAAAAGTGAGAGAAAGGTTCAGTTGGGCAATAGTTTTTGCCATCAACAGGTGCATGGTATGCAGAAATGGTGGAAAGGTGTGTCCCCCAAGGAGGTGGAGTAATGTGCTTTACTTCTTTTACTCTCCTGTTGAGAAAAACAGGGCCTATCAAAAAGGGGTGGGACTTTTCACAAGCAAGAACCCCCTTCTGAGGATCAGGTCCACCGTGGATGGGGAAGGACAACAAGCTAGAAACTCATGATCATTTAGGCTGGGTCAGAGTTTGCCCATCTCTTCCCATGGCTCCCACTTGGTTTATAGGCTCCCTTGAAAGAGGGCGGAACTTTCTGAGGGATTCCCCTTTGCAAAGCAGGGGACCTATAAGAAAGCCCCTGTCTTGATGGCAGGAAGGAGCTGGGACAAGGCTCCCAACTATTCAGGTCGCACATGCCTATATAATCTTATCATTCAAATAATAATAATAATAATAATAACATTTATTTGATCAAGCGCCTTTCAAATATTTCAAGGCGCTGTACAAAACATCATAACATTCAACATAACCATACATACACTAACAGTACAACCGATAAAATATTTAAAATAAACAATTTAAAATACAGCAGGGAATGCCTGATTCCATAAAAATGACTTTAAGGCCTTCTTAAAACTATCCACCGTTGTACTTTCTCGGAGCTGGCGGGCAGAGAATTCAGAGGGTGGGAGCTGCAGTTTCAAAGCACGGGCTCCAGAAGTTTCAAATTCACCCTCGGAATCTCCAGCAACCCCTCGTCAGCTGAGCGAAGCTGTCTCAGAGGGATGTAAGGCACCAGAAGCTCTTTCAAGTAGTCGGATCTAACCCATGTAGGGCTTTGTAGGTCAAAAGACCCACTTTGAAGGTGATCCGCCACTGTATAGGCAGCCAGTGCAGAGTGCGCAGCACAGGGGTAGTATGAGCCCTTCTAGACACCCCAGTCAACAAACATGCTACAGCATTCTGCACTAGCTGCAAGCAGTGGATATCAACCCCAGCAAGCCCTAGGTATAGGGAGTTACAGTAATCAAGACGAGATGTCACAAAGGCGTGGACCAAAACCGGCACATCGCCTGGTGGAACCAGGTGCCTAATCCTAGAGATGTTTCTGAGATGAAAAAATGAAGTCTTGACTACTGCAGACACCTAATAATGAAGGGTCAAGCCAGTGTCAAGCTCCACACCCAGGTTACGCACCACGTTCAGAGGTAGGGATCTGGTCTACCCAAGAACCAATCCAGAGGGGACCCTATCCTAGGCCCTCAACCCCTGGACCGGGTCCACCACCATAACCCCAGTCTTTCCCGGGTTCAACTTTAAACCACTGGTATTCATCCAGTCTTGGATATCAGCGAGGCAATTATTCAGCACCGAGATAGCACTAACCTGGTCAGGTGCAAAAGACAAGTAGAGTTGTGTATCATCGGCATAGCAATGAAACCTCAGCTCATACCGTCTTACAATGTCTCCGAGGGGTAGCATATATACTGCGAATAACATGGGGGAAAGCACCGAACCCTGAGGTACCTCACAAGAAAGAGAGAAAGCCCCGGATGAATATAAACCGGAAACCACTCTCTGAGTTCTCCCCAGGAGGTAAGATGAAAACCATCTGAGGATAACACCTGAAAGCCCGCAGATGGACCTCGGACGTTCGAGCAAGACACCATGATCCACAGTATCAAAGGCTGATAATAGATCAAGGAGAACCAGAATAGAGCGGTGTCTCCGATCTCTCGCCATCAGGAGATCATTGAGCACCCGAACCAGAGCAGTCTCGGTGCTATGCCTCTTATGAAAACCTGACTGGGGAGGCTCGTATAAACTATGGATGGTCAAATGGTTATCAATTTGAGCCGCCACAACCTTTTCAATAACCTTCCCCCACAAAAGGGAGGTTAGAGATCAGATGGTAGTTGGCAAGGTCATTCGGGTCTAAGGAAGCTTTCTTCAGAAGGGGAGTCACCACCCCTGTTGTGAATAAACATACTTACTGTATGGCAACTGCCATTTAAATCCAGCACTACGTGTCTAGTTCCTGTGTCGGGTGTTTTGGTGGGGGTGGGGGGTGTAACTGGAGCAGGGTAAGCCAATTGTCTTTAACACATTAGACAAAATAGCCCCATTTGAGGCTGACGGTGAACCAAGTTCATTGTGGAGGTAAGGCACTTGGCTACTGGGGAAGGAAGGCAAGAGCCAGCCGTTATAACAAATTCCCTGCTGTCAGTCACAGAGCAACATTAACATCAGCTTTGATGGCAGACACACACCCAGAAAAAGGGAGGGTGCAGCCACAGCAGGCCCAAATGTCAGAATGAGGACCATGGAAAGAAATGAGTAAGAAAGGAGGAAAAGGATATCATTAGAGCATGCAGAAAAAAATACAATAAGCGCCAAGACCCTTTTAAAATAGCTTAACTAGCATAAGGTACAACTGCATTAATATTGTGCCTTTCTTTCTGTCTTGCATTTACGTGACTCCTTTGAAAATCAAACTTGTTATGTTGGTCAGCTGCAGCCTGCAGGAAGCATCACTTGATTAAAACAGTCACTGAGATGAAACTTTACAGAGAGTCATATAGAGGGGCACTTTAAAGCAGCAGTACTAGTTAGCAAGCAAAAAAATGTCATCCTATCTTTTTTTAGCAGTAATGTGTTCCTGATAATCTTAGATTCTTCATTCGGGTATTTTAAATTGAATTAACTATTTTTAAGACTGTGTTTAATTACAGCTTTTACAATTTGCAATAAAGATGGCAGTCCCCAGCAACTTTCAAAAATCTTCTCCCCAGAGATCACACGCTAACTGCACACACTGTATTTATAATGCAGATATGTCAGGGGGTTGCCGGCTAATGTTTCTGATGGTCAACAGCACAGCGGCACCCAGATCTACTTACATCCATGATGGTGGACCTGGCAAATGACCAATAATTTTTAAGAACTTCAAAATCCTCTTATCTTGCCGTAGGAACAAAATAAAGCGAAAAGAAAATCATATATATATAGTTTTAGTTTATCCTAACTGCCAACCAAGATATTTAGGTTTTTGTTGACTAGGTGCTGCTGCTCTAAACAATATGGAGCTGAATGGAGCAGAAATTCTGCAACAGCCATGTGGAGCAAATGGTTTCCAGAAAATAAAACTAGGGTCATCTGATGGCCCCACAGGAAGCACATCCCCCTCCAGCGCTGGTGACCTGTGTTTGGGAGTTGATGTGTGAGCTGGAAGCTGGTCGGGCGGCCAAGGGGGCTGGGTTAGCACTGCCATTCAGCAGCGCTTCCAGCCAGGGATGGACAATGTTGTGTTCTGCCACCACAGCAACTCCTGCAGTGGGTCAGGGAGCTTGTCTGTTCTGCAGGTGTTTGCTATGTGCATGTTAGGCTTGATGAGGCAGTACCCAGTATCAGTGGGGCATGGATGGGACTTATAGGAATAGGGAGGAAAACGGCAAGATATCCATATTTCTCAGCCGCCTGTAAGATGGCTGCTGGAATTCTTGGGCCTCGCTCCATGTGGATCCCCACTGTTCTGATAGTGGGTGGAGCAGCTGACAGGACTGGGAGGTCACCGTTAGGAAGGCATGAATGTCAGGTGTAGCTATATGGCAAAAATATAACTAAAGTGGAGGGCCTCAAGGAGGGGGCCGTTTATTCATTTAAGTAGTTATTTAAAAGTTTCTCCAGGAAAGACATACTGAGCTGAGAACAGCTCATTTCCAGATGCGTCCTGGGTGAAAGGGAGGAAGATTACTAGACAATAAACTGATGAAAAGACGTCAGTTACAGTAATATAGTAATACACAAAGCATAAATATAAATAATTGGAGACAAATAAATGAATGCAAGTAGAAAATAAAACAGTCATGTAGAGAGAAAAGGAAGAGGAATAAGTTTAACAATAAGAATAAAGAAATTAATGACATAATTATTCATGCAAATTTTTACAAAAATAATGTTAACTTTAATACTCGTGACATGCCATGTTTCCATCTTAGGGTTATGAAACCTTTTTAACAATTGTGACAAGGAAGTGAAAACATCTTTGGTGGAAATGCAGCTTTGCAAAACATGGTGACCTGTCTGTTATTCTCTTTGTCTTTTGCATTACTAACATGCAAAAGGCCTTCAAATTATGTGTTTCAGCCACAGTAGAGCTGCATAATCTGTTATAATTACATTACAATGCAGAGGGTTGCGCTCATGTACTTTTTTCTGCGTATTTCACACAATTTAGGATTAGGGTTCAATTATCTTTTTGAGTGTAGACTTACCCTTTGCTTTTCCTCAGCCTTTGTGGATTGCTTACAGTCGGGATGCCAAACAGTGGAACCTGCAAAAAAAAAAAAGAGTACATCAGAAATCATAAATGTTCAGTGCACAGACTTTTGCCAGGCATACATTAGCAGTCTTCTTGCTCAAAGTCAAACAACAGGTACTGTAGCTGGTGCCAAGGCTGCTGTACAAGTAATGAATATTAATTTCAGAATACCGCGAAAAATGGACTACTCGTTACTTAAATCCACATACCGAATATTATTATAGCCCATTTGGTACATTGGGAATCCAAACAAACAAAAGTTAAAGAATAAAAAAGAATGCCTTTCCACCTTCCCCTGGTGGACCTTTGCACCCCGTTTCTCCCCAGTGTGGCCAGAGCTAGTCTCATGCCCCCACTGCCCCAACGGTCATTATAATACCCCACACCCTCCCTGTTTCTCTAGAACTTTTAGAAAAAAAAAACTCATTATGCCAGCCATCCCTGTATTCAACATCTTTGAAAAAGTGCCCCCCTTCCTTTATTAACTAAGTCACCTGACTCAGTAACTGTAATCATCTGTCAATCCCCTATCAATTGGGGGGGGGGAGGCAAAGGTGGGGCTTGCTATGTAGCTACCCCCCATCTGTGAGGTGCCATACTAAACCTGCCTGATGTCCCCTGGGAAAATCTACAAGGCCTTTTGGTGAATGGTGCCAGGGTGCAGTTGTTTTGGAGGAATGAAGAAAGTGGTGCAGTGCCTCCACCAATGGGGATCCTTTTGACAGGTTGCTGCTAGGGTGCTGCCCCACAGGAAATAAACACAGCCTCCACCCACAGTGACTGGGAACATTAAAGAATATGCCCAAATCCCCAAACATATCATCTCTGCATGCTAAATAAGCAAACACATGAACAAGCAGGAACACAATAAATGCAGTTCAGAAATGGGTACATTTACTGGAGGACAGGAACAGGCTCTGAATAAGGAAAGGAATGGGTTAAATGCAACAAAAAACACTTCAAAGATATTCCCCTACAAATTCTACAACCCTCAGGTGAGTACCACACAGCCTTCACTGTTTCTCCTGTGGGTATACCAGTACTCCAAAGTCCCTTGGGAGCTCCCTAAGCAGTATATAAAAGTGTGCAAACAGCTAGTGGTCGCAGGCCTCATGTTGGACCACAGTGCAGTACCGACTGAAGGCTGGTTGTTGTAGATCCCAAACAAAATATTTAATACACATGCTAGTTGCTCTTGTCTCTTGCAATTTTAGATTGCACTTTGAATGGCAGTCATGCAGGAATGCCCATGAATTAGCTGGCCCAAGCGCACCGAAGAACTGGTGGGATATTGATCCAGTACTCATAAGCTCTAGCAGGCTCTGCGGTTGTTGGCTCTGTTGGGACATCTCACTCTGAGTTGACAGATGCAGGAAGTGCCACAGGTGTGTCGGAACCAATGTGCTTCTGAGTGGTGAAGGGTGAGGGCCATACTGGTCTCCGATCTCTTCTTCATCCCCAAAGGAGGTTGGTCTTCACACACTCCAAGGAAAAAGCAGCCACTGAGGGCCTTAGATAGCCTAGGCCCTCTGACAGGACAACACCCAACATTACTCAAAGCCCTGTCCAGGTACTTTAATGTTGTTCCAGATGGAAAGAAAAAATTATTTTCACAAAGACTTTTGAACAGTGTTTGTCAAGCCAATGGCTGACTGCTGAAATCATGCACACAACTCGCTTTTTCTCTCTCAAAGAAATCGGTATCTTTCTCACATGTTTTTCTGTATGTCTCCATCTGGAAAAGTTAATTTTCATGATCAGCTTGTCCCATGTCAGAAGGAGAAGTGACACATCATGGTTCAGCTTTACTTTGGCAGACTTCATCCACTTTTCCAGTTACAATGACATCACTGGGTTCCATCCTATGAGCTTGTCGCATTTCTGATGGGTTATGCAGGGTGGCCAAATGGGCACACACCACCAGGATTGTGCAAGGATATACTCCAAGTAGACTGTCTGCTCTGTTTGGGTTATCGGGGTAGGATGATCATCCAGCACTAGCAGTCGACAAATGGCTGATACCCCCTGCTCAGAAATGTTGGTTGAGCATGTTGTGGGTCTCTGGACAAGGTGGCTGCATAAATATTGTTCCGTTCAGGGTGGTACTGAAGTTGGAAGTTGTAGGATGATAGGGCAGCAATCCAGCTATTTCTGATTGCATCCAGCCTGGCAGTCATCAGAGCAAAAGTCAGCAGGTTCTTGTCTGTTACAACAAACCTAGCTCCACACAGATAGTTATGGAACTGGTCTACTATGGCCCATTTCAAAGCAAGAAATTCCAGCTTATGGTAGTTCTTTTTTTTTTATATTCTCTCTTTATGCCCCCTTCATCACCGCAACTTGTTTCTACCTTCCAGGACTCCCTAGGCTGACCGTAGCATCTGCCCCGGGTAACTCCAGTGATCTCGGTGGACCGACCCCACATCTGGCCTCGGTTTACCCCCCAGGCGGGGAGGAGGGGGATCCCAGGTCTTCCCCCTCCAGTCCATATTGAATGCGCCGGGTGGTCCCACTGATCCTCCGAAGTCCAGTTATGGAACCACGGCGCCAGGGCCCATATACAGCGCAAGTGTGTTTTTTTTCCTGTGTTCTGGTGCCCTACCCCGAGAACGCCGATACATAGGGAGATGCAAGGAGACAGGTATATGCTGAGACATGTCACCACCCTGTATCTCGGCCAGTGTCCTCCCCTCCTAGCTACTCTGCAGTCTCACTGCACCACCATTAATGGTCACCCAGGTGGCAGTAGAGCAGTGGGACCCACAGCCCTCCCTCCCCAGAGGTGGAGAATGGCCCTCTGGGTGCTCAATCCACCTCCCCCCCCCCCGGCCTTCCCCCCAGCAACCCAGCCTTGCTTCTGAACCTGGGTAGCTGGCATTGCAAGCAGTAGCCCTACCGTTGCGCTAGTGGGTCGGCATGGTAGTTCTTCTCTGACACGCTCAAACTGCAGCTACAGGTCTCATGCCATTCTTGTATAGCACAGCTCCCAGGCTATTCATGCTTGCATCCATATGCAAGGTGTATGGCTTGGAGAAGTCAGGAAAGACTAATGTAGGGGCCTTTATCAGATGTGAATAATCTATCTTCTTTGTGATCATTACTTGAATTAATTTAATTGCACCTGTTTTTTTTTTTGAAGTTTTTTGTTTGTTTAATCGCGCACTGCTGGCAGCTCGGTGGTGGATATCCCAGCCTGATCTGGTTCCTGTTGACCTGGGGATCTTCATAGGGCTTGGCAGTGGGAGTTTCTAACTTTGGTTCCACCCATCCCCACCCCTGAGGATGACGGCACAAGGACTGTTGCATCCAGGCTGATGATATGCCGACGCATGTTGCAGCCAAGCACGTAGGTGTCATCCACTCCCAACACTGCGATCTGTGCTCTGCCACCTGTGCAGCCACAGGCAGCAGGGATGGGCGGTGTGAGACACTCCCCTCCCCGGAGGAGATTGTCCTTTGGGACACTCAATTCTCCTCATGGCCAACCCCCAATGATCCTGGCTCATTCTTGAACCTGGAATGCCGGCGTTGGGAGCGGTAACACTACTGCTACGCTGACAGGCCAGCCCCAAATAATACAGATTACAATTGTGCCTGAGTTTAGTTGTAATCTATACTATTGAATCAGTGTCTATCGAAATTCTGTTAAAAGTAATTACTGTGTAATGGGCCTTACGAAGACTGTACTGCTTTGCGTATTTGATCTACTGATCCTGGATCATTCCAGAAAAGGGAATGGACATTCTAATGAGCTATGACAGACAACAAATAAACTAAAATTTAATGAAATTACCAGATTCATTGAGAAATGTACTAGGGTTTGCAATACCCACAATCTTTTCTGTAAATTCAAGAGTAGAAAAAATAATTTGCTCCGGATAAACTAAAGGATCTTTAAAACAGGGTCGGAGATAATACAGTACAACCTCGACTATCCAAATGCTCTGGGAGACACATTTGTTTGGATAATCGAGAGTTAGGATAATCGGGGGTCCATAACATTAGGCAAATGAGAGATGGGGGACAATGTGAGAGTTCAGATAATAGGGAGATCTGGATAATAGTGGTTTGGATAGTCGAGGTTGTACTGTATTTAGAAAAAAGCCTGGAACTCTGAAAACGGTGAATATAAGAAATCCTCCTAAATTAGCTAGAAATGAGTGTAAAGGTTTAGCAAAAACAGTTAAAGCTGACTTTTGTCACAATAAATTTGGGAATGCAAAAGATGCAATGGAATTCTGGAAAATGGTAAATACTCATGAACGTCCAGTCCCAGAAAAGGTTTTTAATTATATCATTGATGATGATTCTTTGCTGATGGAGCCTAAAAATATTTTCAACTATCTCAAAGTGAAATTTTTTTAGTTAGTCTGTTAGTCTGGCTTCTTGCAGTTGGTGCAGAATGCAGCAGCCAGGTTGTTGACTGGTTTATCAAGATCCAGCCATGTCACTCTTGTGCTCCGTGAGTTACACTGGCTGCCTATATGTTGGCAGATCACCTTCAAGGTCGGGTTACTGTCCTATAAAGCCCTACAGGGGCAGGGATTGTGTTACCTGCAAGAGCTTCTTTATCCCTATTGCCTCCCCTCCATTCACTCTGGTCCTCCGACGAGTGATTGCTAGAGGTTCCCAGGGTCTGTTTGAAGACTTCTGGTGCTCGTTCTTTTGCATTTGTTGCATCGACCCTGTGAAATTCTCTACCTCATCAGATTAGAGAGTGCCTGACTGTCTAGGGTTTTAAATCTGCCCTATAAACTTATTTATTTACTCTGGCTTTCCCCAATTGATTGGATCAGACTTATAGTTGTTATTTTAGAATTAATGTTTTACTGTTTTATATATGTTTTTATTGGTTTTATGTATATGTACAACGCTACGATCTTGGTTCTGGAATAGCGTTTAATAAATAAAGATTGCTTGCTTCTGTGGATCATTTTGCTTCAGATAATTGTGGAAACTCTGTTAACCCTTGCATGGCCGCGTACTGATATATCAGTCCAAAATTCCTATATGTTCTAATTCTGTCAGCAGCCTAAGGGTTAAGTGCTAACATGTCTACCAAATGTTCCACTTTTGCTGGCCCGGTGGCTCTGAGGGTTGAGGCGCTGGACGCCATACCTCGCACCATGCCGGCGACCCAGGTTTGGGAATAAGCCTGGGTCATCAGGGGTCGGCAAGGGAGAAGGATTGAGCATCCATAGGACTGCTCTCCTTCTCTGGGAAGGGGGAAGAGCTGCCATCGGTGCTCTGGTGGCCCCTGGTGGTGTCTGGGGGTGATTACAGAGCACTGACAAGACCGGGAGGGAACATACTGGGGCTGACACCTGGATCAGAGTGCACGTGGAAGCACATGTGCCCAGGACCTTAGGCGCTATTGCCGCCACAGACGCCAGAGGAGAAAAAGGAAAAAATAAGGGCACCAGTCATGGCGGCATGATGGCTGTCTCCAGTGGGACTTCTTCGCGCCGAGGTACATGGCAGTACTGGATCCTGACCTGGGAGTAGAGCTAGGGAGAGCTCCCACCACCCCGTCGTGGGGGGGGGGCAAGCTGCGGGGGTAGCTGCTGGACCCGAACAAGGAGCTGAGGAGAATCCCTGGAGATGGCGGCCTGAGACCCGAGGAGGATGCCTGACGCGTTGAGATAGGCAGACTGGTGGCCCAAAGTGGCATAAAGTATAAATCAAAAAAAAAAAATTCCACTGTTGCTAGGCAACTCAATCAACTAGACTGCCAGGTATCACTAGTGATGATACTGCCCTGACCCTCCCTCGTGATTGTTTGCACCAGGCCCCATTTGTATTTATTCACTGAATCATCTGTGGTGACATCAGAGCAGGCTGGGAGAGCAGCTGGAGGACAGGGGGGCGAATGATTCCAACTGAGATATTTGGCACTAACCCATCTCCACCAAATCATGGACTGGGATCAAGGGGAGGTAGGCACAGACTTGATACATGAGTTTTTTTAGCAATGGGGGTAGTTAGGCTAGGGAGAGAAGCACCATACTGAAGACACTGATGGTTTCTGGTAAGGTGCTAGGAGCTGGCCAACACTTTCTTAGCTGTGGGGAACTCTGGGGAAGAGGTAGATGGGCAGGAAAAGCTTGGAATCAGAAGGGAGGGTGGCCAGGAGACTAACCCTGGCCACCTGGGGGGGGCTTTTTCCCCACCCCAGTGCCAAATACTGAATACTCAGACCCCCCAAATACAATATTTGTCCTGACTAGTCAAAATAAGGTGTTCACACACCCCATTGAAAGTTTTCAGAGGATAGTATGGTAGCTCATAAATCATGTGGTGTTAATGCTCCAGAAGTCTGACTGCTAAGGGATGCTGATGATAAAACAGGAGGTCACTGTACTAAAACTTTTAGCTGTAATCTTAAAACAGGCAGTTTTCTATGCACTGTATTTGGAAACCTGTCACAGTGTCTGTTTATTTTTCCTTCTGTTTCTGTCACCTCTCTAGGCTGGCATTTGGCCCCACCATCAGGCTCTTGCATCTCCGCAGCCCCGTCACCCTGGCATCTCCTGGTATCTTACCTCTCCGCATTTCCCTCGTGGTTTATCCCCCATGATGTGGTCCTCAGGCTGGGCCAGGTCCTTTGGAGACCTCAGGTAGCATCACCCAGAGAAGGCCAGGTCGGTGGGTGTGGGGTCTGCAAGAGAGCAGAGCCATCATGTTGCTCAGCTGAGGGTCTTTTCTGTTTTCTCCCCTCTCCATGGAAGCGCAGGCTGAGAGTGGAGTGCTTATACAGTGCGTGAAGCTCCTTCCAGCCAATCAACTCTTCCCCGCCCTTGCCTGCACTCATGCCTGCACTGCTCCCTGTGGTCACCCAGCTGGCGGCCACATGGTAGCAGTGGTCTCCCACACTCCCCAGAGGAGGAGAGCATCATCTGAGACCCTCGATCCTCTTTCCCCTAGCTGGCTCCTGATGACTCGGACTTGCTACCTGACCCCGGTTGCTGGCATTGCGATCGGTAGTGCTAACCCTGAGCTGACAGGCTGGCTTGGCATCTCCATTTATAAGAGTTGGGCCTACTCCGGCAACAAACTGTCCCTTCAGCTCTTAGAGTAGCTCTCCTTTAGACTGTTTCAAAATTCAAAATGATCTGACAAAAAGATTCACAAACTATTGTATGGTTACTTAACAACTCAGGACTTATTTAATCCACAGCAGCTGGGCTTCAGACCACTCCATCCACAGCATCTGGACTTCAGACCACTCCATCCTCAGCATCAGGACTTCAGATTACACCATTCAATGATAACAGCCTTACTTGACACACACCACTGCACAAGTTCACAAGCTCTAGAGAGTACGCTATGGGTGGGGCTGCTTATGATGACCTTATCTAAAGCATTTGGCACAGTCATCCATCAACTGTTATTAAAAAACTGAATGCTTGCAGATGCCTGTCTTTTGTTTTCTTCATATCTGGCTGAATGTAAGCAGTTAATCAGTGAAGCTGCTAAATTTTCAGCTGTGCTATTACTCTCGAGGTTTCCATGGTAACAACACCTCTCGAGCACTCCCATTTCCACGGAAACCTCTCGAGTGAAATTCAACCTTGTTGTGGATGACTGATCATACACTATCCTCTATGTTCTTTCTTTTAAATACGATCTTTAATAGCATGGAAGGTACCCTCTAAGAATTCCATACTAGAATTTTCAATACACTGCTCTCAAACTCAAATGATCACACTTACATAAATAGTATAGAAGTTATCTTTGAAAAAGCCATAAATGTACTTATTATCTAATATGTGTAATTTTTATAAATCCTTTTGCACAGCACAGTCTTTTAGCCTTTGTGCTGCCTCAACATAATTATTGTTGTTGTCCAGTACTTTCGTTATCCAAAAATCACCCATTCCATTTTCGACAAGCATTTTATTAGCTCTTGCAAACGAGTTACTATCATTTTTTTTTGCTTCGAAAATTATTCCAGACAGTCTTGAGAATCTTTCTTTATCATTCACTGACATAATTCTCCCAAACACTCGAGTGGCGCCTATTTCCACAGCAGCCTCTAGTGAAAGCATGCCAATTCCTGCCCTTAAAAAAGCAGATGGTGTCTCGTTTGAGGCAATTTTAAAATCAATTTAAGGGAAAAGTGTTGCATTGTCTCTATCTTGCTAACCTTTTTTTTGCGAGGGAGATTTCAGACCCATATCCCATATCTCGCTTCCATGCATCAGCTGATTTTTTTATTATTTTAGCCATATATACTTCTTTTAGAGACTCAATTGAATTCCCAGCAAAATGCTGTACAGATTGGTTAGTCCACAATGCTGTTTTACTGACAATTATCTTAAAATGTTTTATTTGAAGGTCCCAATTTAGGCCATTATCGAAGATTATGCCCAGATAACAATACTCTCTTATTTCTTCAGATTGTTTTCCTTCAATCACTCAGGTTTTTGGCGCAAATTTTCTTTTCCCAAAGGTCATTACCTTTGTTTTCTTGCTACTGATTTCAAGATCCAACTTCTTAAGGTGACCAACTACCGCTGCTCTACCCCTCCTTAGTGCTAATGGTGTACATGATACAAGAATAGTGCCATCTGCACATAGCATCAAAGTAATATCGCTTCCATTAATAGCAGGGGCGAAAAAGTCTATTAGGTCTATAGACTGTATTAAAGTTTTTATAAATAAATTAAATAGTGTAGGGGCCAAAAATATATCCCTGCTTTACTCCAGATCTTATATTGATTTCTTCTGTCAAGTTACCATTCTTATCTAATCTAATATATGAACTAGCATTGGTGTGTAATATTTTGATAACACAGTAATTGTTTATCCTCCATCCCATAGTTTTCTTGTATTTCCCATAAGATAGGTCTATTAACTGAATTGAATGTCGATTTTATGTCAAATAGGGCAGGGTATGTTTTAACTTTTTTCTGAATAGCATACTTTTCCAGAATAAAAATTAATGTAAATATCAGTTCTAATGTACTGTACTCTTTATCAGGTGACTGCATGACTCCGTTGGTAGCACATCCGCCTCTGGACCAGAAGGCCGTGGGTTCTCGTCCCACACCAGGATGGGACTTGCACCTAAAACGCTGGCATCCAAGTGCAATAGTAGGTGGGGTGCCGTACTGCTGGGGTGTACCTTCCTTCTACCCATCCTGGTGCTGTCCTGGTGGGTGTCCAGGTGGAAGTAAAGAGAACCTAGGGCACTCTTCACAAAGAGTAGGGGACATTCACGGTGTCCTGGCCAATATTCCCCTTCCCATAACACCGGTTCATACAATTGTCCAGGCTGTGTGTGTGTAGGTGTTGATGAACGATATTGCCACCACTATACATTCAGTCTCTTCACTACCAGTCTAGCATTGCTTGTAAAGCACTTTGGAATACACTGTGTATGAAAAGTGCTATACAAATGCTGATTCTTTTTCTTCTTCTTCTTATGAAAACCATTCTGATATGATGACATTATTTGCTTCTCATTTACCTAACCTTCTAGCCTTTGCAAAACACTTCTCGAATATGTTTTCACTGTTATTGGGACAACGTAATAGGGGTCATTTTTGGCATCCTTTTTTTTTTTTTTTAACCCACCTTCCTGTCCCCTCGACCCACTCCTTCAGACCATTGATCAATCATCTTAGGTTCTTTCCCTCAGAATCTGCCCCTAGAGTGCCAGGCTTACTCCAATATCTTTTCTACCAACTCTTCCTTCTCAGAGTGTCTGCATAACTGGTCTGTCCTGGGTTGGTGATCCCAGAAGTGGATCGGTCGTCATCTTGGTTCGAGGGGGGTATTTCCAATTTTCTCTCCTTAGTCCTTCTACCCTTAGAGGACGTCAGCACGTAGGGACTGACATCCAGTCTGATGGCGCTGCGCACGTCACGACAAATGCCTAACGCCCTCCCTCCTCTCTGAAGACGCTTGCACTGGCACCGCAGGCGCTTCCACCGCCAAGGCGCGCCGGGTGTGTGAGACACCCCGTAAGAGGAGAGCATCCATTGGGAAGCTCAATCCTCACTCCCTCCTCCGACCCCCGATGACCCGAGTCCGTTCCCAAACCCGGGTCGCCGGCGTGGTGTAGTGTCTAGCGCCTCAGCCCTCAGCGCCACCAGGCCCATTTGGGACCCTTTTTGAATAGAGGTACAGCATGGTCTTATATTTATTGATTTGAATAATGCCTATCTGTCTGTCTGTCAGTCTATCTATCTATCTATCTATCTATCTATCTATCTACCTATCTATCTGTGTAGCTATTCATCCTGCCCATTCTTCTTGGATTAGTACTGTGTTCTTTTTTTTAATACATCTGTTTATTCTCCATGTCTTTGGCTCAGGGATATACCCTACCTGGTTTGCTGTGTCCCCACAAGGATCCTGGACTTCATGCTGCTCACTGTAAAGGTTTTTTTTCCTGTGTGTGATTTATCATGCCCCCCCCAACCCCCTTCGATGGAGATAGGTGTGCAATGACCTCAACTCACAGCCCGTTGTGCTCCTACCCCTGGCGTGCAGATGCCTGCCGCCTACACCAATCCGGCCTCAGTACTGGTCCCTGGTTCACCTATCTTTAGCATCGCTATGGATCGGTGTGTAGCTGGGTGCCAGATCCCCTCCCTCCCCAGAGAAGGTAAGCAGTGCAACAGATGCTCAGCCTTCTCCCTCCCAGCTGGCCCACTTATAACCCTGGTGTGCTCCCAAATGCCGGTCATTGGTGTCGCAAGGCAGTAGCACTACCACTGCACCAGCAGACCAGCTAATACCGTGTTCTCTAATGGTGTATTGTCTATAGCTGAGGTTATTAAAGGGGACGTAAACATTGCAGGGGTCTTTCAAATTGTGAAAGCCCAAAAAAAGATATTTCAAATGAGGTATGGAACGTCCTTATCGGTGTCAAGAGTCCTGAAATATGAATATCTAAATACGCTGTAATTCAAAACAAGGTAGCAGCCATTTCATGGGATCCTGAGACAGAAAGTGATGTCACAGTGGGGCAAGTTGTAATTAACATAGAGTTGGCCCATCAGTGACATCACTTCCTGTTTTAAGATTACATGAAATGGCTGCTGCTTTGTTTTCATTTACTGATAATTTGATATTCATATCTGAGGACTTCTGATACCTACAGCTAAGCCTAGTACCTCATTTGAATGATCTTGTCTTGCACTTTCACAATTTGAGTGACCCCTGCAATGTTTACTTCCCCTTTAAATGGGGAACATTTAAGTGACCCTTGCACAAACAGTCATCAGAAAATTCTTGCAACCCCACCTTCGGCCTGCCAGATGATCTTGCATACACCCTGATGGCGATGGGCATAGCCCACAGTAACTCTTGCATCTAGGTGTGCATGGATGTTTCAACTTGCTAGGAGTCCTCTTGCAAACAGATTACACCATAATTACCAGTCTTTCATACATGTCCCCTGAGACAGAAACTGGGAGACATCGGAGTGATAACTCATAGATGGTCTTTTTACTGGAGAGATTAGTTCATAACAGTTTTATTTATTTAAAGTTGATAACCGGGAAAGGCACACTGAGCTGAGGCTTGTTTCCAGGTGCAACCCAGGGAGTGGGTACAAGGAGAACAAAAATGCAGTTTGACAGTATATACAAACAGAATGGAATAGTAACAGGAAAATACAGGTTATTACAGAACATTACAATGCATTACATAATTCAATACATACAGATTAATTAGAGAATTATATACAGATATACAGAAATTATATACAAAAGAAATACAGAGGACCGTACAAGGACACCTAGATTATTACAGTACTTACTGAGAAATTACAAACTATACAGAAAGGAAAATAGCAGGGAGTTGTTCATGGAAGCTTAGAGAAATTACAGAGTATAAGGAATAAAAATGGCAGGAGTGATGTGGAGCTTTACCTAGAAGTCCTAAGAGGCAACTCAGGGTTAGCAGGGGGGTTGAGAAGGGGTAGGGGAAAGGGGTGAGGTGGAAGCATGTGCAAGGAGGTGGAAGTGATGAGCTTAATTAGATGCTTGAGGGCATGGTGGGAAGGAGAGTAATGAAGGGTAGGGGGTAGCTAGTTTCAGAGATGGGAAGGCAGGATGAGAAAGTGGCAAACCCTGAGGAGGACCGGTTGTGAGGGATGGAGAAGGCATGGGGGTGATAAGACCGCAGGGAGTAGGAGGGAGTAGGGGCAGGGGTGAGGGTAGTGGATAGGTAAGGGGGGAGACAGTCAAACCAGTACATGGCAATGAAAGTTAGGGAATAGAGGTACCTTCTGTGTGAGGGAGGGGGACAGGTTTAAGGAGGAGAGAAGGAAGCAGTGATCAGTCCTAAGAGGGGAGTTTGTTGCGAAATGGCAAGAGTGGAGGAGGGTATTTAGATGGGAGAGTGCATTGTGGGGGCTGATGCATAGATAATATCACCAAAGTTAAACAGGGTCACCCCTGAAAAAGGGACCTTCGGGGCCAGTGGGCTCACCCGGTTACCAAAATTTAATAAATAAATAAATAAATAAACAGGGGGAGAATAGTCTTAAATAGCAGGATGTGACTAAGATGAAGGGGGATGTACTCTTTGTTTTCGAAAGAGCACTCCAAGTTTGAGGCAATGTTTTGCACACATACAGTCTATGTGGACAGAGTAGTCCAGGTGCTGATCAAGCCAAATGCCCAGGTACTTATACGAGGATACAGAATCGAGGGTGGATCCGTCCAAGGTGGAGCAGGAGGGGTAGAGGGGAAGCTTTGCCAGCTTTTGGGGAGTCCCAGAAACCATGGAGACTGTTTTCTTGGTGTTGACTTTTAAGCTGTTGTCCTGGAACCAGTGGAGGATGCTGATGAAGTCAGATTGGAGGGTAGGGTAGACAGAGTCGGGGGTTGGCCCTGAGGTGTAGAGAATGGTGTGATCTGCTTAGAGGTGGGTGTTAGTGTGTAGGCAGACATTTTGGATGGTCATTTATAAATATTAAAGAAAAGAAGTGGGCCAATAAAAGATCCTTGGGGAACTCCAAATAGAAAGGGGGGGGGGATCATGTTTCCCACTGAGACAGACTGTATCCTGCTGCAGCGGTACGAACTAAACCACTTTACAGCAGAGGAGGACAAGCCAGCTTTATGGAGTTTTTGAAGGAAGAGTGGGTGGGAGATGGAGTCGAAGGCCTTAGCGAGGTCTATAAAATTCACAGCAGTGATGTGCCCATTGTCCATGGTGGAGAGGATGGAGTTGGAGACACAGGGGACAGAGAAGGCAGTGGAGTGGATCCTGTAGAAACCAGATTGGTAGGCATCCCGGAAGTTAGAGAAGGATAGGGAAGTTAGACAGCCTGGAAAACATCAGGGATTCCTGGAGTTTGGCGAGTGAAGAAAGGAGGGAACTAGGACGGTAGTTGTTTGAAAGGGTAGGATCACCACCCTTGTGGAGGGGGATAACTCTTGCAAATTTCTTCAAGGAGAGGACAGTGTTGGTAGTTAAGAAAAGGTTGAGAATATGCATAAGGGGGTTGGTGATAGCCGGGACAGAGAGGCGCAGGAGCCGGGGGGTGGAAACCATCAGGGCTCGATTTGTTCATATTTAAGGAGGTTAGGCTGAAATAGACCTCCGAGGCAGAGACTGGAGGGAAATCAAAGCCTGCTGAGCAGGAAGGGGAGTAGTGGGGGGGGTGAAATGAGAGCGCACAGGATGTGAAGTAATTGTTGAAAATGGATGCCGCTTTAGTGGGGTCAGAGATCAGTGTCTCATTTTCTTTGAGGGCAGGGGAGGCAGCATGATGGGGAGGACTGTGGAGGGACTTGATGGTTGACCAGAAGGAGGACAGGTTGGCATTAAGGGAGAGGTGGGACTTGAAGTAGTTTGATTTTGCGAGGCAAATCACCTTGGTGCACTTGTTTCTAATACAGCGATAGCCCTGGAGGCTACCGGTGGAGCCAGAAACTTTGAATAGGGACCAGGCATGGTCTCAAGCTTTGCAGAGGGACAGGAGTTTGGGCATAATGCAGAGGTGATGGTGGTGCCTTATCCTAGAATTGTATTGGGGAGAATGATGGTGGGGACTCCAGAACTAGCCACAGTACTCCAGGTGTTGCCTCACCAGTGACCTATATGGTGGTAACAGTACCTCCTGCCTTCTATTGTCGAACTCTCTCTCTCGATACCCCACAAGGCAGCATCCTGTTAGCCTTGCTGATGGCTTTGTTATATTTACTGGTTTGTTAAGAGAATCACTAATGATGACTCCTAGGTTCTTTTCCTCTGATGTTGTGTTCAGCTTAACCCCCACCATCCAATACTCTGTTCTGGGGTTTCTGTTCCCTAAGTACAAAACTTTGTACTTTTTGGCACTGAATTTCAGCTGCCAGACTTTGGAACAATTTTCCAATCTTTGCAGGTCTCTCTGCAACTCCCTTATCTCCTTTGCAATGTCAACCCTACCACCAAGTTTAGTGTCATCTAAGAATAGACACAATCTACCCTGGATTTGCTCTCCCATGTCGTGGATGAACATACTGAAGAGGACTGGGCCCAGAACAGATCCCTGTGCTACCCCACTAGTGATGTCTCTTTCCTCTAATCTGATCCCATTCTCCGCAAATGTCTGCTGCCTCTCCTCCAACCAACTCTCTAACCACATTATTATTTTCTTAGCTGTTCTCAGATCCCCCAGCTTCTTCAGCAGCCTTCGATGTGGCACCAAGTCAAATGTCTTGCCGAAGCTGAGGTAGAAGTAAGTCTACAGCATGGTCCTTATCAACTACTTTGGTTACCTAGTTAAAGAATACTTTCAGGTTGGTCTGACAAGACCTCTCTGTCACGAATCTACATTGCTTACTATCCAGAAGTCCATTTCTTTGCAGGTATCTGCTTTGACTAGTGTCTCCATCGGTTTCCCTACCACAGAGATAAGGCTGACAGATTTGTAGTTTGCTGGCAGGTCCTTGTTCCCACCCTTGTGCAGCAAAACCATGTTCACCATCCTCCAATCCTTGGGAACCACCGCTTGCTACATATAGCAATTGAACAGCCCTGTCAGGGGTCTCACTAACACCAATTCCAGTCCCCTAGTTAGCACCCCTGGAAGACCCCACCAGTCTCCCTAGTGTGTACTGAGCAGAAGTAGTTGCTTAGTACAGCTGCTTTCTGCCCGTTTTCCTCTACTACCCTGCCCCTTTATTAGCCTGACAATTTCCCATTCCCATTTTTCTTTTTTTCTCTTCTATACCTAAAGAACTTTTTATCCCCTTCCTTGACCCCTGCTGCAATACACAACTCTGTGTCTGCCTTTGTGATCCTGACTACCCTCTTGACCTCTCTAGTTTTCTCCTGGTACTCATACCAGTCTTCATCCCACTGCTTTTCTTTGTACTTATAAAGGCCCTCTTTTTAGCCTTTACTAACTCCTGACACTTTCAGAGAACCAAACTGGTCTCTTATTCTTGTTTCTCTTGATAACTGTTCTTGCGCATGTTTCTGTTGCCTCAAGAACGGTCCCTTTTATTACCCTCATCTTTCCTCCATTCTCCTGATGCTGTCTATTCCAGCTAACCCGTCCAGCAAAATTTCCTTCATATGGTTGAAATCCCCTTCTGAAGTCTAGCATGGTAGCCTTAGAAGACAGCTTACAGGTGCCCAGGGCCACCTCTAACTTACAGTATTGTGGTCGTTGGATCCCAGTGTTTCCCTGACATGTACTCCACCTACTCCTTCCGAGTTGGAGGATACCACATCTAGAATGGCTGACTGTCTAGTGGGATTCCTGACCCTTTGTACCAACATGCAGCCCTGCAAGACATCAAGCAGGGCATGACTTCAGTCACTCATGACCACTGGGATGTCCCAGTCGATGTCTGGGAGGTTGAGACTTCCCACAATTACAACCTCCCCCTTTGCTGCCCCTTTCCCTATTTCAGTACCCAGTTCCTTTATTCCTCCCTGCATTGCTGGCTTGTAAATCACCCCAATGCAGTCTTTCTACCTGACAACTCTGTCAGCTAAACCCACCATGATTCTACCTCTCTTTCTCCCCAATAGCAGCATCCTCTGCTGCCTCAGTCCCTTCTCTGATGAAGACGGCCACACCTTCACCTCTACCCAACCCTCTATCATGCTTATAAATGGTGAAGCCTGGGATCGCAATGTCCTAACTGTTGTTCACAATGACCCAAGTTTCTGTCACAGCTACTTGATACAGCCCAGAGTCTGTCACCAAAGCTTTGAGCTCATTAATATTATTACCCAGCCTCCTGGCACTGAGGCATACCACCCTCCAACATGTGCAATTACTTCTATTGGTTCTTATTTGCCCCCTCCCCCAATCATCTTTCTCTATTAACCTTGGTATCTTATGTTTCCCATCCCTTTCGTGCCTATTTGGTCTACCCTACCCAGTCCCCTGGACTCTTTCCTCCCATCTATTATTCCCTGAACATCTTACCCCATCTCTGACGGAGTCCTGTTTAAGTTCCCCACTGTTCCTCCCTCCACAGTGTCAGTGGAATTCTCAGCCCCAGCCTCCCCCATAGCTAGCTTAACCATCTGCCAATGCAGACAACAAACTTATGCCCTGAAGCACTATTCTCCTCTCTTGTCAGATGAAGGCCATCACCTTGAAAGAGCCTTCTGTCCCAGAAGCCACCCCAATCCCCTATAAAGATGTGCCCCATTCCTGACACCACTCCATTCAATCACCCACTGAACTCCTCAGTCTCTGTATCCCTTATGCTGTTCTTCCCATTCTCCCCACCCCAGACAGGAAGGACCTCAGCAAAGGCTAAGGAAGGAAGGCGTGTGTTTCTTCAATCTGTCCCCAGCCTCTGGAAGTCCCTCTTCATCATCTTCACAGGCCTATTTGTCAGATCATTGGTGCCAAGATGTACCAGGACTCCCTGCTCTCTCCTCCTCCCAACTATCCTCCCTCTCCTATAACAATCTCATATGGCTGATGCTCCAGGCAGGCATCTGACAACCCCCTTTCCCAATCCCCTTACCTACTACACTCTCCACAGCTCTATCAATAGAGTTTCCTAGAACTAGAATCCTCCTTGCTAAATTCTGCCCCTCCTTGGCCGGGGTGTCACCACGTCTTCCTTCCTGTCAGCACCATTTGACCCATGGTCAGCACTGCCCGAGTTATGCACCTGTGCCTCGTCCAGGGAGGCAAAGCAGTCTGTCATCGGTACCTCAAGGGAAGAGCTGACTATTTTGTGCCTGTCTCTGCCACCTGATGTCCTCCCCCCCTCCTCTCCCCTTCCCTGGCTAGTGGGCTTCTGAGGAAGTGGGGGTACAAGGGGTTGGCACAAGCTTAGTTGGAGTCACCGCTGGAAGCTGGCACCTGGTGCTTAAGCTACTAATGCCTGAACTAGGACACCCTGCTCGCTGCACCTCCTGAGGAAGCAAATTAACCCGGCAATACACAAGGTACAGTAACTGAGTCCCCTTCAGCCAGCTCCCACTGGGCAGCCTAAGACTAGGCACTGACAACTCCCTCTCATGTTACAGGTAGTTGGGGGTTGTAGGTTTCCTGTGCCATCATAGACTTGGGACCCTGCCACCACCCCTGGCATGGCAAACCCACTCAGCTAATTCAGGAACTCCCTGACCTTCCTGCCCAGACCTACTTATATTCTCATCCCTAGTCTCCTCCCTCACTCAGAAAGGACACAGTGATGGTGGCAAGGCATCCCATGGTCTGATAAACATTCACAGATACCACAGTTTCTCAGCTAGAGGCCCATGCCAAAAATTGCTTTTGCAAAAGGGATTCCTCCCAAAGAAAAACTTTTTAAGGCTTCTGATATACAGTATATTCACTACTTGGTAAGTACAATGTTTAGGTTACTGTTACATAATATATTCCTATGACTGGTTATTTTTTTTTTTGAGCAATGATCTTTGCTGGGGGGTGCTTTATCATCAAGTAAGATTATAATAGCCCTTTTGTAGCTGATAAGAATATTTCCTGATGACGAAGACATGAGATTGTCATAATGAAACTATAAACCAGCAGCACCTGTACTTTTTATCTACATTTTTCATCCGTCTTCACATATGTTAAGGAAACAATTTCTTTTTTCAATGGAAGAGGGTGGAGTTTCTTCTATTTTCCATAAGTAGACTGATGATAGAAGAATGGGAAGGACGGAAAAAAAAAACTGGTGTTGCCGGTTTATAATCACAACCTTCTGTTTGACTGCATGTTTTTAGGATACATTTTGTTTAAACACGGATGTTATTATTTAAAAGTAACATATACCGAACACTGTAAGTCCAACAGGACATTTCATAAAGCAAAAAGGAAATGATCCACATCAACTCTAGCATTGCTCAATGCCCTTCAACTGCCCTGAAGGTGGGTTTATTAAAAAAAGGTATAAAAAAGTCATATAGGTTCATAACCAATCATGCCATTTTATTTATCCATCCTGTATTATAAAGTCTGTCAGTGCTGCACTCTGATTGGTTACATAAACAGATGAGGTTTATTCCATCTATCTCTACATCTAGAGATGTACTTCACTGCATAAAGAACTCATTTGTTTTTTGTTTCATTCTTTTCTCCCTTCTTTTTTCAGATGGTCCAGTCAGCTCCAGGGAATCCAGTTCTCCTAATCACAGAGAAAACATACAATTGTTGGGGAGGAGGAACTGACTCTCAACAATCAATGAACACATTTCAACAAGAGACTAGAGCAGCCACTCACTGCCAAAGGGAAAAGCAATGTTTCATTAGTATACAACAAAGTCAGTTTGTCACTGTGGGACACCTACAACATTCAGTGTCTGACTCTAGTATTCTAATAAAACATCTTTTACTTTCCATTTATCTTTCTGAATACTAACTCCGGCACACACCCAGCCCAGTAACCCCTACCTGTGGCTACTCCCTCATTTAGCACCAAAGGTTTCCCCAGGCAGCAATAGAGAGCAGAGGGATGCTCCTGCAAACATCTGTGTGTCATTGGAAGCATGACAGGAGGCCTCTGCATGCCCCGAATGTACCCCAAACCATCATCCTGGAGCTGTTGTGCCGGGTTTTTCCACTTGTAGTTTCCCTAACCTCAAGATGTCACCAACAGTGGCATGCATGTGCACACAGACAGTTTTATCCGTATGACTTCAGGTGGAATCCTCACTCCCACAAGTACCTCCCCACTACACTGCAAACTGCGGTAACCCGGGTGGCAGTATCACACTAAGGCATGCAGTCCTCTGTCCTGGAGGAGGAGGAGAGAATCCACTGGGATACCTAATCCTCTTCCCCTCCCAGTCAGCCACTGACACCGCAAGTCTGTGCTCAAGTCCAGGCCACAGGCGGACTGGCCCTAGTAAAGCATCTTTAATTCCCTTGGTGTGTAAGCAGCTACTCTTTTCTCCTGTTGAATTTCCTCCTATGGGCTGGGGCCTACTTTAGTTATCCATACCTGCTGCCTATCAAGAAATCTGCTCTAACTGGATGCCATGCTTGTCCACCTTTGATCACCAGCCGTACATCTCCCCATCACTGGCTTCTCCAGATGGCATGTTGCTGTTTCTCCCAGTCGTTTCAGCACTGGGGTATACAAGCTGCTTGAACATCACACAGCTGATTGAGAACTAACTCCCCCTCTAATCCCAGAAGATGCTCCTCAATGGCATTCAGGACAATAAAGCATGATACTTGTAGCCAGAGGGTAGAATTAGAGGCCAGAGCAGCTCTGCATGACATACCGATGATGTTCAAAACACAGTATCTCACAGCGGATTCCTTAGCATGCCAAGAGGATGCCATCTCTGGAGCACTAAGTAACTGTAGTGAAGGGTGGCATTGATATTATAAACCATTAATAGTAGTTATCAAAAGTTTAAAAAATGTACAGAATTCAAAGAACTGTGCAAGTGCCTTCCCAACAGCCTAGTGGCATAGTGTTAACATGCCACACAGAACATCCTGATTAGCATTCCAAACCTGGAACTCTCACTGCAGACCAGCAACAGATGTTGCAGTATCAAAAAAGAACACATTTGGCTTCACTGGAAAGTAGGTGACATGTGCTGGTGCATGACTACCCAATGGCGGTCCAAGTAGAAGGGGGGTCATGCAAGCAGGGATCTGTTGCTCAGTAGCCTCCGCAGATGCTGACACACAGTCATACTGTACCTCTCAACCTTTTGTCATTGAAATATGGGACTCTGACATTCAAAATGTGGAACACTAGACTATTACTGTGACATAGCCATCAGATCGTGAGGGCAAAAGCTATGAATACTGGGCAAAATGAAAATTAGATAAGCACCATAATTCTAGATTTTTTAGGACTATCTTCACCATCGATTCAAGCTTATGGGTCTTAGCCGGAGGCAATAGGACCCTGCAGGAGCAAGAAATTGTCAGGAGGGCTGGCACAGAGGCAAGCTGTACACATGCGTGGCACCAGGAGACTGGCTCATGCCATATGGCTTACCTCAGTGCCAGACCTCAACCACCTCAGTACCTTTTTTACTAAGGAGGTGCAACAACATAACAAGTACTTATGCATTAAACCTTAGTGCATAAGATTGCCCTGGCGAACCATGGAAGAAGGGTCAACAAACCAGTAATACAGTGTCTTCACAGCCCAAACCAAGGATAATGGGTGAAGACCATCAAAACATACTGGAGTGAGCCCAGGGGATGGTGGGTGAGCATGTGAATAAATGGTGAAGAGATTCTTAGAAGATCAAGAATTTCAGTGAGTACGTAATTTTCATATCTTCCAGGAATCAAACTTTACCACTGATTCACACTAATAGGTCAGAGTACCAAGCTCAGACAAAATCCCCCGGACTAGAGCGGTAGGAGCCAAGGGCTCACTCGGGACAGAAGTCCATTCAGTATAGTCCTGCCAAGGGTGGCATGCTGCCTCACATGGACATCTAGGGATTAGTGCTTAACAAAAGTGTGTACTGTGCTCCAAGTCTCAGCTATGCAATGTCATCGATAGGTACAGAATGATTTAGTGCCACGGACACGGCAACTACACTAGTGGAGTGGGCAGATCCCTGACCTTCCAGCTAGACCTGCACCATGGCATAGGAGTGGAGTAGACAGCTCAAAATCCAGGCAGAAATGCACTTGATTGTAACCGATGGTCCCTTTCAACCGAGATCAAAGGAGACAAAGAGCTGTTTGAACTGCCTGAATTCTTAGTTCTGTCCCAGTAAAATGTAGGGACCCTCTCAACATCCAGAGAATGGAGAGTGTGCTTGTTTTTTATTTATTTATGATTACATCGGAATTACAACCCTTTGAGTCAGTGACTCATTTCCAGTGGCTCCACGTCAGGTTACAGAGTACACAGTAAGACAGGTTGCATACAAACATATCACATAAAACAGTCAACTATGAACAGAGTTCATACATAAAAATAGTCAGTGTACCTATACAGAGTGGTCACTAATACACATTAATACAGTGCGAAGATGAGAACAAAATATATGCAACAGCAGTCTTAGGTGTTAGATGTTGTCAAAGGAAGGCTCTAGGGTACAAGCAGTGCGGGCGCAGCGAGCAGGCACTATTCACACAGGTGGAATCACTGCAGAGGGCACTTACAGCAGCAGGAGGAGAAAATATGATTCCTGATGGCATTTTTATATGAACTAATCCTTGGTAAGGTGGTGACCTCAGTGGGGAGGTAGTTGAACAGAGTAGGGGCTCGGTACAGGAAGAACCTTTAGACTAGAGAGGTCCTAACTCTCAGTACCAGAAGGGAGGGCTTGAAGAACCGACGAGTAGGCAGTGTGGGATTTGAGAGTTGGAGAGATGCAGCAACCCCTGGGGGGAGGTTAGACCTAATTGTATTTTTTTGCCCATGAGACAGGATTGATAATGGAGCCTCTCATCGAAGTTAAGGAGGTTCGAGAGTGAGTAAAGTGTGCAAGTATGGGTGAACTGATCAGCGCCAGTTAGGAGTCTGCATCCCTTGTTTATGGACAGCTTGATTTTGCTGAGGGCAGTGGTATCAGCAGCTGCATAAACCAGAAGGCCACAGTCAACTAGGGAAAGAACCGAGGAGGTTATGGCCAGCCTAAGGGCCTCAGGCAGTAGGCAGCCCTTGTGGTAGTACAGAAGGCTGATCCGTGAGTTGATAGCTGATGAGAGAGTGCAGATACGTGTGTGTAAAGTGAGGGTCGGGTCAAAGGTGATGCCCAGGTATTTGTAAGAACAGACTTGTTCAAGGGGGTGGAGAGTGCTGGAGAGTACCTACAGGGGAGAGTCTTTGTACTTGTTTTGGTTATGAGCAAAGAGCATAGTTTTAGTTTTTTTCAGGTTAATGACCAGTCTGCAGTCAACGAAACAGTGTTCAGTCTGATTGAAAGAGTGTTGGAGGGCGTTCTGGAGAGTGGCAGGGTTTGGATGGGATGCGAACAGTACCGCATCATCGGCATAGAAGAGAACCTTACCAGTGCAGGAATTAGGAAGGGAATTGAGATACAGACTGAAAAGCAGCGGTCCCAGGATAGATCCCTGTGGAACCCCTGATCAGAGAGGACGGCTGCTAGAGAGCGTACTGTTAATTTTTATGCGTTGTGACCGGGATGAAAGGTAGCTGGCGAACCAGTACAAGGGGCCCTGGGAGAGGCCTAGTTGCAGAAGAGTATCTAACAGGAAGGAGTGCCTAGTTGCTGAAGAGTTTCTAACAGGAGGGAGTGGTTGACGGTATCAAAGGCCTTAGAAAGGTCGATGAAGACTGCACCAGCAAGGTGACCTTTATCAAGAGCGGAATGTAGAAAGTTAGAGAATTCAAGCGGTGCCGTGATGGTGCTGTGGCCCGGGCAGAAACCATGCTGCTCCTTACAGAGTAGGTTATGTGAGGAGAGGTAGTCCATGAGTTGGTCCGCCACTATCTTCTCCCGTGCTTTGGAGAGTTTGGGGAGGATAGATATCGGCCGGTAATTACCAGGTGCGGTACTGTCCCCACCTTTATGAATAGGTGTGATGACAGCAGTCTACCAGGCAAGGGGGAACGGCCCAAGGTGTGTAGAGAGTCCGGGATTGGGAGGGAGCGGAGGGCAGGAATGGCCACATAGAAGGGAGGCCAGGAGGAGTCAGGGGATGGTGATGATGGGGGGGTGGTGAACTGGTGGGAGGTGAGGTGGTGGCATGGGAGTATCCATGATGGGGGGAAATGTGAGTGCATAAGACAGGTGGAAGTGGTATGGGGGTAGCACTAGGGGGTACTAGAGGTGGGCATGCGTGTGGGAGAAATACTTCTTCTTCATTCTTGAAGATAGATAGGCAGCAAGGCAGTATAAGTGGCTGATTCAGATGGCACTCTGACACTTCTTTTGGTAGGAACTTTGGGTGTGTAAGGAGAACTACCTTGCCATTGTGGAAACCAGTATAAAGGGGGTCTATGACTAAGCCATGGATTTCAGACACTCTGAAAGCAGGTGTCATGGCCAACAGAAAAGATGCTTTCCAAGTCAAAAAAACTTTAGCTTACAGGTCGCAAAGGGCTCAAAAGGCTTGTGAGTGAGCATATCCAGCACAAGGCTGATATCCTGAGCAGCCATTGGCTTCCTGATAGAAAGCCCTTTGTGTAAAAGGCCCTAAAGGAACTGCTTGAAGAGTGGCAGCTGTGCCAGATTGAGGGTACCAATGGGCACATGTTATGCAGAAACAGCACACAAGTGGACCTTAACTGTAGACTACTATAGGTTAGCATCAGAAAGGTCCAGCAAGTACTCCACAACCTTGACAGGTGGGCACCCAAAGAAATGCACGCAGGTTTTTGAGCACCAGATGGAAAATATTTTCCATTTGACTGTGTAAGTCTTCCTCATGGAAGGTTTACAGGCAGCCAAATGTATTTCAGAGACCCTCTCAGATATCTTGTGCTTGTTAACTTTTATCTCTTCAGAAGCCAGGCCTGATGGTGAAAGGAGCAGAGGTCTGGATGGTCCAGGTGACCCTGAGTCACAAGTCTATCCTGAGTGGAGGAATCCTCTGATTTCTGATGCCTTTTCAACAGAGGAAACCATATCTATCGAGGCCAGTAGCGGGTGGCCAGTATTATATTGCCCCCATGTGCCTCCAGTTTGAGCAATACCCTCTTCATTAGAGGGGCTGGTGGGAATGTGCATACAGAAATAGATTTTGCTAATGCAGCCTGAATGCATCCTGACAGAAAATCCCTTGTCTTGGATGTCTGGAGCAGAATCAAGGCAGCCGACACTGAGTAGGGATGCAAAAAAGAAACATAGAAGCTGATGGCAGATAAGGACCGCAAGGCCCATCCAGTCTGCCCATTTCTTTTTCTACCTTATAAATGTGCCATCGGCCTTTGCTCTGTCAATGGCCTATCTATTCATACTCATCTGCATTGCTCCCTTATGCCTATCCCATGCCTGTTTGAAGCCCTGCACTGTATTCATATTCACCACTTCCTGAGGTAGGCCATTCCATGCATCCACCACCCTTTCTGTGAAAAAGAACTTCCTCACATTACCCCTTAATCGGCCTCCCTCTAATCTGAGAAAGCCTCTGATTGGGCGAAACGCATCAGATGATGAGACACTGAACCAGGAACCAGGAAGTGTATTGTTGTGTGCTGATTTTTACGCTACCTCTGTTGGATTTTACTTGCTTTATTTCACTGGAAAATTAAAGTATACTGCAGTCTTGCAAGTACAGTGATCCCACAGTCGGTGAGTTTTTATAAGGACTCTAGCATTTTGAGAGAGACTTCTCTGTATAGCCTTGGTTACAGTGCTGGTTTTTTCTCCTTATTCATTGCTACCTTATGCCTCTCCCATGCCTGTTTGAAGCCCTGCACTGTATTGATATCCACCACTTCCTGAGGTAGGCCATGCCATGCATCCACCACCCTTTCTGTGAAAAAGAACTTCCTCACAGTACCCCTTAATCGGCCTCCCTCTAATCTCATGCTGTGTCCTCTTGTCCTGCTATTTTTCTTATATTGAAACATGTTAGACTCTTTCATCTTGTTAATGCCCTTAAGGTGTTTGAATGTTTCGATCATATCACCTCTCTCCCTCCTTTGTTCTAGGGTATACATATTGAGCTCCGTTATTCTGTCCTCATATGTTTTCTGATGCAGTCCCTGCACCATTTTGGTCGCCCTTCTCTGGACTGCCTCAATTTGGTTAATGTCCTTGTGAAGGTGTGGCCTCCAGTACTGCACGCAGTACTCCATTTGGGCATAACCAGTGTCTTGTAAAGAGGGATTATTACCTCCCTTTTCTGACTTGTGATACCCCTACTAATACACCCCAACATCCCCCCTAGCCTTACCTACTGCTTTAGTGGTCTGCTTAGATGATTTCAGGTCATCGGTGATGATGATGCCCAAGTCTCTTCTTCCCTTGTAACTGCCAGCAACTCCTCCCAGCCTATAGGTGGCTTCAGGTTTCTCTTCCCTCGTGCATGATCTTGCACTTCTTTGCATTAAACCCCAGTTGCCACTTTTCCCAGCCATTTTGCTGGTTATCCAGATCTCTTCTCATTCTGCCCACCCCATCTGGATCATTTACTCTGTTGCAGATCTTGGTGTCATCTGCAAACAGGCAAACCTTACCCTCCAGTCCATCTGCAATGTCACTGATGAAGATATTGAAGAGGACTGGCCCCAGGACTGATCACTGAGGTACCCCACTTGTGACTTGTATCTCTTCTGATTGTATACCATTTACCACCACTCTGTTTTCTGCCCACAACCAGTTTGCTACCCAGTTGACCAACTTCTGACCCACCCGAGCCTCACCCAGCTTTATTAATCAATCTCTGTCTGTGGAACAGTATCGAAAACTTTGCTGAAGTCAAGGTAGGCGACATCAACAGCTCCCCCTTGGTCCACCACTCTGGTTACACAGTCAAAGAAATCTATGAGATTAGTTTGACAGGACCTTCCTTTTGTAAACCCATGCAGTCTTGGATCCTGTGCACCTATGGATTCCAGGTGTTGCACTATCCTTTCCTTAAGGAGTGCCTCCATAATCTTGCCCACTACTGAGGTAAGACTGACGGGTCTGTAGTTCCCTGACTCCTCCCTGCTACCAGTCTTGTGGAGCGGGATCACATGAGCCCTTCTCTAGTCTTCTGGGACCTCTCCTGTGCTCAGAGACTCACTAAACAGTTCTGATAATGGCTCTGCTAGTTCCACCCTTAGCTTCTTTAGTACCCTGGGATGTATGCCATCAGGTTCCATTGCCTTGTCCACCCTGAGCTTATCGAGCTCTTGTAGGACCCTTTCTTTTGTGGAGGGACTAGTGCTCACCTCCCTCCCCCTTGTGTCCATGGCCCTGCCCTATCTTCTCTTCAGTAAATACTGAGCAGAAGTATCTATTTAGGACAGACGCTTTTACATGGTCCTCCTCCTCACACACACCCTTTTCTCCTTTGATCTTAGCAATACCCCCTCTGGACTTTCTCCTTTCACTAATGTATCTGTAGAAAGTCTTGTCACCTTCTTTTACTGTCTGTGCTAGTGTTTCCTCGGTTTGGGCCTTTGTCTGCCTTACTGCCTTCCCTGCTTCCCTTAGGGAAGTTTGGTATTCCTCCCTATCTTCATTCCGCTGCATTCCCTTATATTTCCTGAAGGCCAGCCTTTTGGCTCTGACCTTTTCTGCTACTGTTTTTGAGAACCAAAGTGGCTTCCTTTTTCCTTTGCACTTCCTTTTCTCTCTAACACAATGGGATGTTGCTTCTGGTATTGCATCCTTAATGCATGCCCACTTTGCCTGTACCCCGTCACCTGTATTTCTTTTTGCCAGGGCTAGCTTAACTCTGTTGGCCATCTTATCAAAGTCAGCTCATCTGAAGTCCCATAATTTTGCCTTGGAATGGGATGATTTAGTTGTAGTGGCCAAACTGAACCATACCATGTGATGGTCACTGGCCCCCAGGTGACCTTCTACCTAGAGATCTGTGATCCTTTCCCTGTTAGTCAGTACTAGATCTAGGATAGCCCTGTCTCTTGTGGGTTGTTGTACCAGTTGTTTGAGGCCATCCCCCTGCAGGGAATCCACCATTCGTCTAGTTCTGGCAGATGTTCCTGCTGGTATTGACCAATCTGTATCTGTGAGGTGCCATACTTATTGAACAGCAATCTCACGACGTGTGGAGCTAGTGACCACTCATGAGGATCCACCTGTGTTCAGCAGAGCTCATCTGCCGGAGTTTTATGGACTACTGGCAGATGGAAGGCATGGAGCAGGACCCCCTGCTCAAGACACCACTCCCAGATTCTCATTGCCACCCTGCAGAGAGGGTAAGAGTGTGCTCCTCCTTGTTTGTTGATGTAATAGATCACAGATTTGTTATCTGTCTGAAGGAGAACTGTTGTGTGGCTAATAAGATCCACTAGGGCTTGTAGGCTGTACAAAAACAACTTGCATCTCCAACATAGGGATGTGGAGATGATTCTCTGATAGGTCACAGACACCTCATGTCTGGAGACCCTAACTGTGGACCCCTCATTCCAACAGAGAGGCATCCATGGTGAAAAATCTCTGGAGTAGACTGTCCTCCACTGACCACCATGTGAGAGACCGAACCAGGGGCTTGGTCACCTGAATGTGGTAGGTCTGAGAATGCGATCGTTGTGACCACTGCACACTGAACACACACCGAATCGTTTTCCTGTGCAACTGTACCATAGGCACTTAGAACACCGAAGAGGCTATTAGACTTAGCAGCGTTGCATGGAGACGGCTTGTACAGTTTTGTGCTCCATGATGCTGCATGCCATCTGCAGTACTGCCTGCATTCTGTTCTCTGCCAGAAAGGCTCGAGCCTTGGTCGTATCCAGAAGAGCTGCTGTGAACAAGCAGCTGCAGTGAGGGTTGGAAGTGAACCTTCTCAAAATTCAGCAGAACACCAGTGGAGATATGGGACTCAGTGGCCATGGCCATTGCCTATTCTGCCTCCTGCCTGGATGGACTTGCTATCAGCCAGTTATCCAGGTATTGGTAAACATGGAGTCCTATCTTTCTCAGGTGCGCTGTGAGTAGTGTAAATCACTTTGTAAAGACTTGAGGCGTCAAGAAGAGCAAAGAGGATAGGACTCAGAACTGGTAAACTGCCTCAGCATGAAGACACAGAGGTATTTGAGGCAGCTGGAGTGTACTAGAATGTACTGGTATGCATCCTGCATATCCAAGAAGCAAATCCAACCCTTGGAGGAATGATAGTAAATTTCTCAATCCAAGAAATTTATGAGATTTCTGAGGTTGAATAAGGGAGGCATGTCCCCTGTGAATGAACTAGTCCAAGGGAGAAATGCCTTCTGATGCAGATACCTGCAGTGGCTGAGTGGAAGCAGAAGCAATGGCATCCAAGTGACTAGACTGATGACTTTTAGACTAAATTCCCGTGAATGGCAGTTAGCAGAATCCTTTGTTTAGACTCTGCTTATGTGAGCTCCAAGAGCAAGTCATAACAGAAAAAAATACCCTTGGTAGCTAGCAATCCACATGCCATTGGTAGCTGCTTTACAAGCCTATTTTCCCATAGGGTCAACTTGCATGATTTCTCATAAGAGGTTGTGCTGTGACCTCTTGGGGGAGAATGGCCTTGTTGTTCTCTGAGAGAATAACAATGGCATGTGCTAAAGCTGAGAAACATACACTGTACCATCTTAGAGGCAGTGTTTTTTTTTTAAATCTATCTGCTTGCAGACAGATGGTGTTGAAGCAGGCCTACTCCAGACTGCATCAGACAAGGTTTGAAATGTGGGCAGAACAGGAGGACTAAACTGACCGCAGGGTAGAAATGTTTCATCACTGCAGATGGAGACGTTTACCTTGATTAATGGCAGTAGGCTCACAATTGAGAGCAAAACTATCCTGGGGCAGAGCAGTAGGGTCTGGGTTCGAAGAGCTCAGGCTAAGAAGTCACCATCACCACCCTCAGAGAAGATATGGTTGGGGTCAGACTCGTCCCCTTCTACTTCCTCCCTGGAGGGAGGGGAATAAAAGAGGGGTTGATCGCAGGCTGTCTAATCCAAAAACATGGCCCCAGCAACACTAACCCCAAGGACAAGGGTCCAGAGTCGGGGCGGCACCAGAACCAGAAAAGAATCTGGCATTGAGGAGTGCACCTGGGGCAGCGCTGGGGACTCCCAGTGCTGAGGGCAGTACCAGATTGGCACCAGGCTAGGCCCCGAAGGGCCCAAACCCAGCACTGGAACCAGACCCAGCGACAATGACCCAGCTGACACCGAAGTGACCAGCAATGGTACCTGATCAGTCCCATCAAGTGACACAAGGTGGGAGTGCAGCCAGTGGGACAGGAGTAGGTGGCATGGTCACTGGCAAGGGCCAACGGGCTGTTGACACAAATGCTCTACTCAGCTTGAGGGCCCCATCCATGGCTCCAGTTCCACTGACCCCTAAGGGCCAGGAACTTGCTGCACTGGCAGAGATACACAAGCCTGATGCTGCACCCACTGCTTTGAAGAGTTGCCTAAGGGTGGAACGGCCCATCAGGATCCCCACTTATAGACAGAGGGGGACTTGGGGCCTGAGAGCTTGACATCCTAGTACCCGAGGTCCTTGACGATGCTGACAGCAAGGGCCTCCAGCTCCAGGAGACAAAGAGCAGACCTCCCAAAGAGTAACCTCAAGTGGTACCATGACCTCAGGTGGTACAATTTCTTCCCCTTCCAAAGGGAACAGGAAGAACTAAAAACTGAGCAGTACTGAGAACCCGACCGGAATCGGGAATAGGTCTGCTCTTTTGTGCTTTGGTAGAACTGTCCTTCCTCCCAAGTACAGGACCGAACATGGTCAGAACCCTTCCCTGATGGGGAAAGTGGACTGGACATGGCCCCACTGTCGGAGCAGCCTGCCTGAAAAGGCTCCCTACTGATATTGTCTAAGGTCATTGAGTATAGATTCGGTGGGACTGAGAGAAAACTGACAGAAATATTTTTGTAAAATGACTAAAGTGACACAAAAATAACAAACTCTAGATTTAAATGCTAAAGCTGAGAAGAACTGAACACCGTTGTCATATAGACATGAAGTTCTGACTCCCAGCAAGTGAGTGACATTGTCACTGATGCACATTCGAAGGTGCGGAAAAAAGGAACTGAGTCAGTTGAGAACTGGCACTGAGGTAAGCCATGCAGCGTGAGCCAGTCTTGCGGTGCTGTGCATGTGAATAGCTTGCCTTGGCGCCAGTCATCCTGAAAAATTCTGGCTCTTGCAGGGTCCCAGCACCTCCATCTAAGACCGATTAGTGTGAACTGATGGTGTAGACTGATTCCTGGAAGACCCAGTGGTTTTGTCTGATCAAAGTACAATATTTATTTGCTATCATAGCTAACTATGAACTTCTGCTTTAAAGTCTGTGCATACAATATGAGAAAGCACCTTCTTAATGTGATACAGCACCTTTGCTATGACAAGCTGAGAAATCCTGAGTAGTGAGGGCATTCTATTTAATGTGGGACAGGTTAGCAGCATGTGCATAGCAAACATGAACCCTGGAAGCAGTCCTGAATCCAGTCTTGTATCAAAGTACCAGCTTATGGATTCTGGGAGAAATCCAGGCTTCATCAGAATATCTGGAAGGAAGCAGGGCAAGGCATGGAGTGACTGAGGAAGTATGTGAAGTCCCTATTTTAGGGATGTAGGATCACCCACCTATAACATACTGTATGTTCCCAAGAGCTGATGATTCAGGAGAATGAGTTTTAAAAAATAAAGCCCACACCTGGTGCACACAGTTGAATGGGAAAATAGAAGCTTAAAAAACAAATCATTAGAAGCTCTAACAAAACTCATTCAGACATGTTCTTTTAAACTTCAAAATGCTCTTTTTTCCTAGAAAAAGCATGCTGAGCCAAAATTTGTTTCCAGGCGCAGCCCAGTTGCACACAGTGGTTAACCGACTTGCTCAGGGTCACACAGTTTACAAGTGGCCGCCATGAGATTCAAACCCAGGTCTACTGGGTCTCCAACTTCACAACTCAGTGCTCTAACCCCTAGACTAGCTGTCTCCTGTGAGTATCTTCTGCACCCACCCAAAAAGCTGGCACAGGATCACCTACTGCTATACTACTCCCCTTGTTCAAGTGAAACACTTAGTTAAAGTACCTCTTGAGCGATATCTTTACATAGTCTCAGGTCTCATTTGCAGACCCCTATTCCTCCCCCCCCCCCACCAAGAGTTGTGTCCTGACATAAGATTCAGGAAGACCTGAAAATGACCACTCGGTTTTCACGGAACAGCTTCAGCACCCTAACTGTAAAGTACCAAAGCAACTGCTGCATATGTTTGAAATAATAGGTCGGATTATGACGTATCTGCTCTAAACTATGAAATACACTCCTAGTATATGGCACCATCATTTTTAGTAATTTATGCATAAGACATGTGAACTCTGCACTCCAGTAACTGTATTCAGGCCACCCTTGCAAAAGACACATCTGTCCCAAAAGGACACTGTGTGGTGAAATAAAGGTTAAAGAAATGAATAAACAAGTAAAGAATGGGAGTGGCATTTGTAAATGTCAGTGCTATGTACAGAGCACTCTTAAACTGACAACATGGAGTAAGTACACTTCGGATTCATTAGGCATATCCAAAAAATGCTGCAGCATAGAGCCCCACATGACTAAAAGGCTGGTAATGGATGAGCATGTAGGGACTAGTTGCAGCTTTAGGGTACTGTACTTATGCCACTGAACAAAAGTTTCTTTGTTATTGCTGTATGCAAATGGTCTTTTTTAATCTGCCTTTCTGGATGTGATTCGCAAGCCTCATCAATGTTTGTGAAAGTTTGCTTAAACAAATGATGGAGCTCCTCTGGTTTTTCAGCTAACCGGACTTGTACTGCAACAACCATCTGTCAAGCTGCCATTGCAAAACACGGCACACCCTCACTCGTTACAATCCAACACAAACACAGCTTTTTTGAATACATTTCCACAGCACATGAATCTGTCTGTTCTTTCTGAAACTCACAGTGCACTGGTAATATCCAGCAACACTCGTGCCTTCTGTGTGGCCACCTTCTCAATATTTTATTAGGAAGATGGCACAGAAATGTATACTTCGAGACAGCAGGGTCTAGTGGCTCTGGTGCAGGATTTAGATCCAGGAGACTTGAGTTCAAATTCCAACAGAGTCACTAACTGATTACGGGACCCACAGCAAGTCATATGAACTTTTGATGCTTTTGTCCATTGAGCTATAAAAATGGGAAGGAGTATCCTGGGTAAATAAACTGTAAAAATAAACAGTAAAGCATCGGTGGATAGAGCCTATGATTTTACTTACAGAATGATTTCATTGCATTATGCAGCAGTGCAATGAAAGGGATTCCATTACAATCCAGCTCTGTCATTTTTTTTATCTACTGTATCACCCAGCCCACCTACAGTATTACTCTCACCTTGTCAAGTAGGGTTCACCTATGCCGCAGCAACAATCATGTTGCCAACACCGATTACGGCGCAGTTAACATGCCACCTGGCACTACAGCACCAGCCATCATGTCTCCCGGGAGTTACAGCACCAAAGCGCCCTCCTGGGAAACAGTCAGCCTATACGGGAGGCTTTGTCCCCTGCACCCCCCAAAAATAAATATAACATCCTCCAGGGTGGGCATGTTGTGTAGGGCACAGAAACTGTGCTGGTGCTCTACACGGCATAAGTGTGGTGAGATTTAAAATCAAGATCGCCCCTAACACAGAAACATAGACTTTGACGGCAGTTAAGGACCGCTTGGCCCACCCAGTCTGCCTGTTTCCCTACCTATTGGATAAGCTGCAGATCCTAGTTAACCAACAGCCTACTTCCTCCTACCCCCCCTACTAGAACTGCCTTATGTCTGTCCCATGCATTCTTGAATTCCCCCACTTCTTTTGACCCCACAACCTCCTCAGGAAGGCAGTTCCATGAGTCCACCACCCTCTCCATGAAAAAATACTTCCTCACTTTGTCCCTGAGCCGCCCCTCCATCTTCAGATTGTGCCCCCTTGTTCTTATACATCGCTTTTTCTGAAAGATGCTACCCTCTTGGACTTTGTGGATTCCCTTGAGGTACTTAAAAGTTTCTATCATGTCCCCCCTCTCCCTCTTTTCCTCGAGGGTATACATATTAAGCCCCTTTAGTCTCTCTTCGGATGGCTTCTAGTGCAGACCCTGCACCATTTTAGTTGCCCTCCTCTGGACTGCCTCCATCCTGTCTACGTCCTTGCGGAGATGGGTCTCCAGAACTGCACGCAGTACTCCAGATGGGGTCTCACCAACTGTCTGTACAGAGGGATAACAACTTCCTGTTTTTTTACTGGTGATGCCTCTCTCTATGCATCCCAGTATCCCCCCAGCCCTCCTTACTGCCTTCTCACATTGTTTGCCTACCATTAGGTCATGTGATATGACTACCCCAGGTCCCTTTCCATTGTTGTTATTGTTAGTACCCCCCACTGTGAACTCTTCCCCTGGGTTTTTGTTTTCCAGGTGCATTACTTTGCACTTCTTTGCACTGAATCTACAGTAAGCTGCCCTATATTTGACTATTTCTCCAACCTTGCCAAGTCCCTTCTCATCCTTTCCACCCCCCCCCATGTATCAACCCTGTTGCAGATCTTTGTGTCGTCTGCAAAGAGGCATACTTTTTCTTCCAGTCCATCTGCAATGTCACCTATAAAGACATTAAAGAGGACCGGTCCCAGTACTGAACCCTGCGGTGTCCGCTAGTAACCCCCATTTCTTTGGAGTGGACTCCGTTTACTATTACACTCTGCATTCTGTTTTCTAGCCAATGTTTTACCCAGGCTACCATCCTGGGACCCACTCCCAAGCTGGCTAACTTGTTTATTAATCTTTTGTATGGGACTGTGTCAAATGCCTTTGCTAAAGTCAAGGTAGGCTGTGTCCACAGCCCCTCCCTGGTCTACTACTTTGTTCACCCAGTCAAAGAAATCTATTAGATTTGTCTAACATGACCTTCCTGCTGTGAATCCATGCTGCCTTGGGTCCTGTGCCCCACTGGCCTCTAGGCAACAATTCTTTCTTTCAGAAGTGATTCCATCATTTTCCCTACCACTGAGGTCAAAATAACAGGTCTGTAGTTTCCTGCCTCTGCCTTGCTCCCACTTTTGTGAAAGGGAATCACATCCACTCTCTTCCAGTCCTCAGGTACCACACCATCCTCCCATGATTTGTTAAAGAGGGTAATCAGGGGTGTCACTAGTTCTCCCCTTAGTTCTTTTAGAATTCTGGGATGAATCCCATCAGATCCCATTGCTTTGTCCACCTTCAGTTTTAGGAGTTCTTTCAGGACCCTTTCTTCTGTGAATGGACTGGTATCAACCCCCTATCCAGAGTGCTTCTATTGTTTGGTTTAGGTACCTCCCCTCCTCTTCTTCTTCTTCTTCTGTCACTCTCGTCCTGCTGTAATGCTGCTGCCACACTGAGAGGATACAGTCAAGCACTGGGAGTTTCCCTAATCCCCCTGCACTACTGTCATTCTTCTCAGGGATGTCTAGTAGTGAGCAGTCCCCGGGATGAGCAGGAAACATGTACAGCAGAATGATGTCCTGCCTGGGCTTTCATGGAGGTAGACAGCAGAAATTGTAAATAATGAGACAAAAATGGTACACACCTCTTTAATGTTCTGCTGCTTCACCGAAAATACAATACTAACAAGAAGGATCTTGTCAGTTATTATTAGGCATGGCTAAAAAGGGTAATATCTGAACAAATATAAAAACTATTTAATGCTTTTAATTGTTATAGTGTTTAGATGTACAAATGATGTAACTGAATATGCTGCTGTCACTGGGAGCCCCTTGTAAATGAGATACCTTATCTTAAAGAGACTCACCACGATGAGCCCCTGCACCATATATATAGGTGCCTTGCCGCCAAAGGAACCCGATATTGTGCATATCCCTGAAAAGTGTTTAGTAGATAAAATGTAATTTTCTTCGTAAAATCCTGCATACCAGGTCCCAAGGACTTCCCTGTCATAAATGCTGCCCACACTCCGCCCCCACACTCACAGACGTGATGATGAGATGCCAGTGAGAACGTGGGGGCACGCTCCATTATACTCACTGGGCGGTGACTTTTCTATCTGTTTTTACTAATATAATGGCCTCTTGTCAATGAAGCGTGGGCACCCGGTTAACTAACAAGGCCTTGTTGGTCGCTGGTGTCCACAGTTCAATAACAAGTGGCCATTATATTAGTAAAAAGCAGAAAAGTCACACCATTGAGATATAATGGAGCACCCTCAAGCTTTCCTCACTGGCATCTCGCCATCACGACCGCGAGCATGGGGGCAGACCGTGGCTGGCAGAAAAAAAATTGGAAGTCCTTGGGACCTGGTATACAGGATTTTATGGAGGAAATTACATTTGATCTGCTGGACACTTTTTGGGAATGTGCACAATATGGGGATCCTCCGGAGGTAAGGCACCTATATGTATGGTGCACGGGCTCGTGGTTATATCTTGGTGGATATCTTTAATAGGGCTTATCCCTGGGAAACACAGTTTAATGAACACATGCAAGGAAATGTGTTAAATCATTAACATACTAGTAGGATGATAGATAACATACACACACTTAAAGTATCCCATATGTTTATCATTAGTTCTAGCAGTTTACAGGGAGCCTTCCCTAAGGGTATACACGTAATTGCATGAGTCTATACACTCATGGTAGTGAAGAGGTAGTAAAATAAATATTGTACAGTATGGCTTCAGGATCCTTGATGATGAAGTAAGCAGTTATGGGTGATACAGTGTGATATTTTCAGCCTATCATGCAGTTAATATTATGTGCTAATTTAAGCAGACTGTGTGAGAGGTCTTTCGGCACCATGCATTTCTACTTAAAGTTGAATCTGCATAATATTTTGTGGTGATTTGCATATACAGCCCATGATGCTTTGCATTATGGGGGTATGTGTGATTTTGTATTCCCATATTTAAATGTTGCGTACCATTCAGTGGGAATAAATCCTTAATACTTACTAATGCCATTTTGAATGGCATTATCATATGTTCCCGGACAGTTCCATTGCTCTCACAATTGTAATCACCCCTTCAGGTGCCACGGCAATTGATCTGCATCACTGTCTCGGATGGGGACAGCATGGTCCCTGGGAACACACATGTCAAGCAGTATGTGATGTAACTGCTTGCTGGGTGCCCCTTGCTCCCAACAGTACAGGTTGCTTGACTGCCTGCTGGTGTTTTGTGGATGTGGGCACCTTAGATAGTGGAGCAAAACAAACTGGCCTCCAAGCACTTGACTTTACAGGAGAGCTTCATGCCAGAGTTCATTTGCACAATTAGCAATCGCAGGTCCAAGGACCCCAGTTCATCAACTCTTACACAACAACGCCAGAGTGGGCATACTCTACAGACTCAAACACTGCCTACCCGCACAGGCCATGCGTTTAGCTGTCTCCTCGTCAATCCTCTCCCTAATTAATTACGGGATAACGATATATGGATCAGCTGAACCCACCACTCTACGTAGTATTAACACTTTCCTGAATAAAGCTTGCCGACTAGTCACCGGCAGTGACAGGCTAACCCATACCTGTAACCTATACGATTTGGCCGGCTGGTTAAACTTCCAACGAAGACTAAAGTTCCACACCTGTGTTCTCGCAAAAAAAATACATCTCCAGCTTTCCCCCATTGGCCTCCTCCCCTTAATCTGCCCTGTCCCCCACAGGCGAAATACATGGCTCGCAGCAAACTCCTCATTCCAGGTCCCCCACTGTAGAACATCTCTAGGCCAAAGATCTTCCGGTACTGTGCTGCCCTCTGGCTAAATGCTCTACCTCCCAGCTCTCTCAGACCCACAGCATTTCCCTATTCAAAGCAGGCCTCAAAGTTCACCTGCTTGAGACTGCAAACTCACTGTGGCTAATCTCCTTCCCTCCTTGTCGCCTCTTTCCCCCTACAACTGACACAGGGTCCTCCCTGACCCTATGAATCCACTTCCTTCCTATCTCTAACTAATGGAATCCTGACAGCTGCATACCACTGTCTCTGGTAAACTAGTTAAAGCCTGGACTGCACTGCCAGTACTGTTTATGAATGCTGACTGTTAATTGTATGTTTCTCCCTGACTACTGCCTGAACTATGTATGATTCATTGTATTTTTGTAATCCCTCCACCCTCTGTAACCTCTGTATTTTGTACTCCCTCCACCTTCTGTAACCGACGTGGAGCCTTTTGCAAAAGAGTCTATGACTCAAAGGATTGTAATTCCGATCTTATGCAATAAATAAATAAATAAATAAATAAATTTATTTTGGTACTTATGGTTTCCACAGGTAGCCATTACACCACCTGAAAAAGAACATGTGACAGGCCAGCCACGTAGCAGTGGCCTGCTGTGGCACATGCTATCCCTTTCTCATTTCCAGCAGCTCTCCCTCAGAGCACAGTCTCTGGCACTCTTTATCCCTTTCAGTTCATTATCTATGGTACCTATGGACAGCCTATTCGTACTTCTCTGGCAACATCACGCCCGGGGGTTTCCTATCCCCCTTTCTGCGCTAAATCCCTGCGCTACTGTACCTCACTGACTGGCACCACCTACACACATGGCACATTATTTATTACAGATTACCGGCATGCCAGAAAGATGCCCACAATATCAGGGTGAACTCTCGGCAAGAGCTGCCCGTTTAAGCTAGCAATTCCCTCACGATACCCTCAATGCTCCATCACACTGGCGGCCAGTGTGGCTCACTAGGCATTGCCTATATAATCACCTCAGTGCAAACATGGTGCACTCTGGGACCTGCCCTACCTGGATGGCATTCCAGTTGCGCAGGCCATGGATATCCTAAAAGCTTGTTTGGGATCTCCTCTCCCGATGCATCATGGAGAATGCCTCTCCTACCTTGCTCCTGCTGTCTAAATATTATACCTGCTTCTCCTTTCACCCTTGGGTGCTCAATATATTCTGTGTTAAGATCTCTGGGGTTGCCCTGCCACCACGATGCATGCAATGTTCTCTGGAGTGACTCACTTCAGGCCAAAAGCCATCAGGAGACGTCTCTTGTGGGGACACCCCCCCCAAGGTTCCCACATCCCTCCTGTGGTCCTTCCAAATCTCGCACTATGAGGAAAACACTCAGATCCTTACCTTGAGCCCCAAGGGCATGGGACACATCCTAGGTGCCCTCCCTGGCAGCTCTCAGGGTCCCACTCGATGCTGCATTTACACCCTCACCATGGCGAAGTGTCCTGGATCAAGGCTCAAACTAGGGGGTAACGCATATGGGCATTGTTTTTAACTTTATACTTTGTATTTTCATTGTCCAAAACAGACAATACAAGACATATAACAATTAAAAATGTGAACATTGTGTGCAACATTTTTACCGTGTGTAACCAAGAAACCATTGTACAGACTGAAAGAAATCCATGACATACCTTCCAAATATATTCAGAATACAAGATGCAATACAGATAATCATACTATAGTGTAACCTCCCTACAAATGGGGGTTCCCGAAAAGTCTTCCTCGGGCTTGCCTAAATGCTCATTGCCAGCCTGGTGTCCTGCATTTTAGCAGTTTAAATGTGATTGCCAGAGAGTGCCTGTATAGCTGTATAGCCTCTGTGTACTGTCTCTATAAGAGCTGCCTGGATTTCAGTCATAAGTAATCTGAGAGGGAGCTCTATTGAAAGATGTAACTTTTTGTGGAAAATCATTTAGAGTGATAATGATAATGTAGTTTGTCTAACCTGCCTTCTTTGCAGCAAGCACTGTTTTGTTTATCTCCACTATCTTGGTCCTGGAGTGCAAATTGGACCAATCAGTACTGGTGGGACCTAAAATGGAGCCGAACTACAGGAGCTGTCTGGAGTCAAAATCTGTAGGAATTGTAGTTTTGGGCTTTTTTCTGCTTTTTTGCACCTGAAAGGGGAGCCTCTGTTGTGACTGACAGGAGGATCAGCCAACTGGACCTTTTGGATCTTGGGGAATTTCCCAGGCTGCTGCAGCTAGTTTCAGTTCTGGGCTGAGAAGTGAAGAAGTAACAGCTCAAGTGATTTGGACAAGAGTTCTGTGTAGTTTTGTGTAACCCCCAGGTGATGCTATCCCAAGGGCTATTACCCCTGCCTGCTTGACTACTGACAGGTTGAGGGGCCTAGGTTCTATGGCGGGTGCCTCCACCCAGAGGTCAGGGTTTGTAATGGTTGGTCTAGTTTGGTCACAGCCCTCTGGGACACTGAGACCCCCTTCTAATCCCTCTAATGGCCCACACGATGCACAGGAGTTACAGTACCAATACACCACATGTACACACTGTTCATTCATAAGGTACCACTTACCCTCGAGACTGATTCGCAGGTTCATCTCTGAGGACCCCCGGAAAAGTAAGGTTAAGCAGCAAACACAAACCAATACAGTGCTTGTCATGAAGGTACTGACACTTCAGACAGTTTAAAATTTAACAACAACAAATCTGATTTATTTAGGGAACAGTAACACGGGAGGGGGAAATCAGGTTAATTAGTGGCATTAAATCATAGTACTGTGCACCCATACAGGGTCTGAAAAGTCACACTCTGGGTACCTAGGTGGGGGGGGGGCTAGCTAGGTCCGTTGCCCGGGGTTGGCTGGCAGGTGCAGATGGATAGGGCCTGTAGAAGAAAATATATGCACAACACCCAATTGTAATCCGGAGCCGGATGGCTCAGTGAAACAACAACAATTAGATGACACACTTGTAATTGGTAGCAGGCTGCAGGGGAATACCCTGATTTGTACTCACAATACCCAAGCTGAGAACCGGATGGTGGATGTTCTTCTGGATTGCCAGAAACAACAGGGCATGGAGACAAGGTCCTTGTAACTGGACTCCACTGCAGTTGACAGCAAACGGATTTAGTCCGAGACAAGCTGGGGTTTGCTTCTAGCTTCAACACACAGCACACAGTATAGGGGATTGGAAATAGCGATTCCCCACAAACACTACGCACATTCATATGTAAAAGTAAAGTATTATACCAGGCAGGCTGCTCCTCGATCCCGATCACAATTACTGCAAAATACCCGGGAGCACACACAGCAGCTTCAGTTCCTGACAGACTGGGTGTGATTCAGCAATTTCTCCAGTCTTCTACACGGTGAGCCTGGTTTCTACTCTTCAGATCTCCTTCTTTCTCCTCACAAATCGGATTCAGTCCGAAATGGTACTTACAACGGCTGCAGGCCGAACCTTAGGGCCTCACACACAATTCCCACGCAAAACTATACACCACAGAAGCACAGAGCTCCTTCTCGCTTCACTGTCACAACTGATCTGAGCTTTCCAGTCACAGAGCAGGGCATTTCCTTTAGCTCCACATCATTCTGTTGGTTGGTTCGGCTGTCACTCACAATAAGACTCCCTCTGTTGGTGGAAAAAGGCACCAAGGTCAAAACTACATTTCCCAGAGTCACTGTCCATACACAATCCCCTTGTGGCTGGCTCAAAATTAAGAGTCCAAGTTCTGATTCGTCCACAGGCTCCATTTTAGGGCTTCCTTAACCCAACTGGCCCAGCACAGCAGTTTAGGTCCAAAATGGAGGGGTAACACACACACAGTACCAGCTGCAATAAAGGCAAGTTAGACAAACTACAATTTTGCTAATGCTTTAAATGATTACAGGCAAACAGTTACAGCTTTCAGATGGGCTCCCTTTGCACTTCCAGCGACCGCAAAATAGAGCGATTTCTCCGCAGCTCGGGTGGGATTCGAGCATTAAATACACAGTCCCCCCATACAAATTAATTAATTCTGCAAGCAGATAGCTCCTAAAGAGACAGTACGTGGAGGCTCAAATAGCACTCACTTGGAACCACATTTAAACAGCTCAGATGCCGAACACCGCCCAGACTTAGAGCATTCAGGCAAGTTTCTGGAAGACTTTTGGGAACCCCCATTTGCAGGGGGGGTTACATTTGCATGGGAGAACTATGAAAGGCCTGAGTTGTGGCCTGCATGTCTGCCTGCTGCCCCTGAGAGGGAGAGAAGAGAATTATTTTGGACTAAATCCAAGTTTGTGAGAACAAAGTAAGCCACTGATTTTTTACCAGGCTCATACCTGAAGAAGACCGAAGATTTTGCTGAATGCGATCGACCTGTCAGGATTTCCAGCTGCTTTTGAATCCCCAGTTTGTGCAGAGACTTTACAATTGTGACCGGAGAGCAGTTTGCCTGGTACAGTAGAATTTCCTTACATTTAAATGTGTTGTGAGTTGTTAGTGGGTTGTGATTTGGTTCCCCACTGTGTGAGCTGTGTTCTGCTTGCTGGAAGCTGTATCCAGCCCAAAGTGGACGGTATCCGAATCTGTCTCCATTTGGCATGGGCATTACCACACTCACCCAGCCAGACTACCCGCTGCACAAAAAAGCCATCGACTAGAGACCTGCCTGGGGATCAGTACCCTGCTCCACGCTTCAACAGGAACGACGCCTCGGTGAATCGTGTGGGCCCTGCTTCTCCTGGCACTCCAGATCAACCACCTGCAGTCTCAATTTTTGTCCAGCCTGTGTCTAGTCTTGGGTATCATGAGTAATCATCAGGCTAGCTCCCTGCAACAACAGCCTAATCTAAAAGTGTGTCATCTGATTGTCTTGTTGTTTTCTTTTCATGAACTGAGCCCTTCGGCTCCGGATTCTAATTAGTGTGTGTGGTGCATGTTGTTTTCTTCCATCACAGGGCCCCAACCAGCTGTAACGTTCCTGGCTAGCCCACCATTCTCCATCTGGGTACCCCAAGTGTGTGACTGTTTATGGACCCTGAAGTACATGCATAACTGTTTGATTGATACAGCCTTTAAGCAAATTAACCTGATTACACCCCTTCCTTGTTCAAGTCCCTTAAATAAATCAGATCTAACTCTATTTGCATTTACCCTGACTGTGGTTCCAGTTTGTACTGCTGTTATTTGCTGTGTATAACCTTGTTTTACAGAGGGTCCCCAGGGTCCAGCCAGAGGAAAGCCCTGGTGGTTAAGTACAAACAATGTGGGTACTTGTGTGATGTACCAGGGGTATTGTGAAAGTGATTATTGTGTATTGTTCCGGCCACTAGTAAGGAAAGAGGGAGGGTTACAGTGTCCCTGAGGGCTGTGCCCAGGTTAGCTTAACCACTACCAACCCTGACCTCTGGGTGGAGGCACCCATTTCAGAACTCAGGCCCCTTAACCTGCTACTAGCCAAGATGGCAAGTGTAGTAGCCCTTGGGATAGTGCCATCTAGGGGTTACAATAGTAATACTATATTATTAACATTTCCATTACGGAAAGCGGGGTGGCCATAAGTTCCATTGCCTGATCTACCTTGGTCTATGTCATATGGGACTCGTCCCTCTGCAACTGTAGGAGAGCTGTGAGCTCCTCCGTTACTCCGGTTTTTACTCCCTTACTCTGGCTACCTTTAGTTCACTGAAAAACCCAGGTAGGGCTGAGGGCTGTCTACTCAGCCATTCATGGTAACAGATTTGCTTGCCACTGCAGTTATCAGTAGGTATATGTAGTACAGTAATCTTGCAGTATAATCTTTATGTTGAAATGACCCATGAAACAGTGCTGAAAAAGACCGTGGAATCTGGGCTCGGAGGACCCGAGCAAGAAAATCACAAACACCTTTCCAAATGTTTTATAATAAGGGGCAGTCCCCAAAAATACAGTAATGTATGCCCTCCCACCCACTTCCCCACCAGCGCTCAGCAGATTTATTGGCCACATAGTGCTTAGTTCATGAGGGTGTGAGGAAAAACCTCATCAGTCCCTTCCTTTTAAACTCCCTCCGAGATGGGGAACAGTAGTTTTATTTATTTATTTGCTTTTGGTAACCGGGTAAGTGCACTAGGCAAACAAACCTGCCTATTTTCAGGCACGACCCGGGAGAGTACAATAAAACATACAACAGTGACAACAATAAGGAAGTACATAAAGAAGATAAACAGTAAATGCAAACAATTACATCAGCTGAGTCAGTTACAGCAAATTAGAACAGCATCAAGTTAACATCAAGAATAGTGAAGATGTGGTAGAAATACAAGCACACAGCATCATAGCGCATTAGTATTATAATAGTGAAAATTATAGTACGCTCAAACAGCCTGTGTTTCAGAAGCAAGTTACTTCTGGTTCATGTAATAGTTTATAAATGACTGAAATTAACTTAAGGTGCCCCCCACCCCATCTACAGTACATAAGCAAATTTAAATAGAGATTCCAATGGGCTTAGTAGCTGAAAAATATTCAGGTAAAATAACGCAATGCCAGATTTGTAGGTGCCCAAAAAGTACCCATTTTCCAAATCAAATTCTATTCTTTTCTTAGTTGCTGAAAAGATTTTGAGGTATCAGAGTCTGACAATCTTAATATTTGTAAGATAGTGATTACACTGTACCCTTAGTGACCCGAGCTGTGAACCTTGGACCTGTATATCCAGCTGGAAAGTCAGGATTACCCACCAGGTCTGACAGAGAAGAGGCTGCACTTGTGCTTTCAAGTACTGGAGAATATTCCCCCCCCAATATCTAAGGGAATGTGCAGTCCAGAGATTCTTAACGAACGTGAGAATGCCAGAGGAAAGGTGGCATGGGGGAGGTTTTCGAGCCAAACATGTGGCATGTGTGCTGCTTAACATAGAAACATAGAATTTGAAGGTAGATAAGGACCGCTTGGCCCACCCAGTCTGCCCATTTTCCTACCTAATGGATAAGCTGCAGATCCTAGCTAACCAACAGCCTACTTCTTCCAACTCCACCCCCTAGAATTGCCTTATGCCTGTCCCATGCGTTCTTGAATTCCACCACTGTTTTTGACTCCACAGCCTCCTCAGGAAGGCTGTTCCATGCAACCACAACCTCTCCGTGAAAAAATACTTCCTTACATTACCTCTGAGTTGTCCCCCCCGCCTCAGCTTCAAACTGTGCCCCTTGATCTTGCACACCTCTTTTCTAAAAGATGCTACCCTCTTGGACTTTGTTGATTCCCTTGAGGTACTTGAAAGTTTCTATCATGTCCCCCTCTCCCTCCGCCTCCTTGAGACTATACATATTAAGATCCTTAAGTCTCTCTTGATATGTCTTCTGGTGCAGACCCTGCACCATTTTAGTTGCCCTTCTCTGAACTGCCTCCATCCTGTCTATGTCTTTGCAGAGATTGGGTCTCCAGAACAGCACGCAGTACTCCAGATGAGGTCTCACCAGCTGTCTGTACAGAGGGATAATAACTTCCTGTTTTCTACTTGTGATGCCGCTCCCTATGCATCCCAGTATCCCACCATCCATCCAGCAAGCCCTATATGTTGGAGTAAGCCACTGTATTATGGAAGCAGCCTGTGCTGCCCAGTAATGATGCTTTAAGTGAGGTAAACCAAACCTCATGTATCCTTATGTTGTTTTAAAATTGCAGCTTAAGCCTATGTGTGGCCCCCGATAAATCTAGTCATGCTTTGTCAAGTTGTTTTGATACCTATGCTGGGATGGAGATGGGAAGCATTCTAAAGCAGTACAATAATCTTGGTAGTACATTTATCCGTACAGCTTTTAAACACCATCCTACAGATAGCGGTAGGTTTGCCCAGCTCCGAAGGACAAAGTAAACTTCTGACAACAAGCATTCATAGTTTGCTTTATGTATCAGATGTTCATTGTTGCGAATCTTGATCCCCAAATATTTCAAGCCCTTTTTTATCCATTCAAATGGAACAGCAGTCGTCGCCCACTCTGATAGGATACAACTTAACCCCAGAGTTCCAGTTTTTTCGTAGTTCATTTTAAACCCTAATACCCTCCCCATAGTGGTCCAATACAAATAACAGATGAGGCATAGCGTAAACCAGGTCACTAACAAAAAGCAGGGTGTCATCTGCATACAGTATCTTCTGTCCTTGTGGGTCAGAGAATGCCCCCAAAGTTTCTTTATTATCCAGTACTGTGGCAAACAGGGGTACAAATCTTCAGCACAAAAATGAGAGGTGACAGGGACACCCTGCCGTTTGCTCCTTTGTAATTCACAATAATCAGAAAGGACCCCATTTACTCTGAGCTCACTCTAGGCTTCACATACATTATAATGCAAAAATCCAGACAAGGAAACATAGGCCTGCCTCAGATTTATGCATTATATAAAATAAATGCCGTCAGTTAATGTGGTTAAATGCCTTTTTGACGTCAATTGAAACAGCAGGATTGACCGTTTGAGTGTCTCACTGCCTCCAAGACATTTAATAGCTACCTGATATTGCAAAAGAGTCAGGGCTGCAGAAATCAGCATAAGAGAGTATGGTAGAGCCCCAGAAAACTAGGCACATAAGCAAATATATGTGCTCTCAACACCAAACAACTCACAGCTCTTACTGTACATGTATTACAGAAACTTAGATGCAAAAATGCCTTGATAAAGCATGTTCTCTTCCATAAAACATTGGTGTTTTTCCACTGCCACTATTTGCATGTAAGTTCTTCAGTGTTTTGATATGTTATACACAATAAAGTATTTTGCATATATCTTTTGAATTTGGGAGTGCTATAGAGTTGGCAGCTCAGAATTTTGCTTGTGCAGGCTGGTCCGGTGTCACTGAGGGTTGAGGCGCTGGATGCCACACCTCACGCCACGCTGGCGACCCAGGTTCGGAAACACGCCCGGATTGTCAGGGGTCAGCAGGGAAGGGATGGGATTGAGCATCCAGAGGACTGCTCTCCTATCCTGGGGAAGGATGAAGAGCCCCACCGCTCTGTAGCGGCCCCTGCTGATGACTGGGGGCACTACTAAAGCTGGTGCACTTAGGGGTGGAGTGCTGAAGACGTTCGCACATTGTGCCTCTGACCTTACTGCACGTCCACACTCCAAGGGATAATACTGGAGGAAAATGGCTGGGTGCAAGCGAGCAGCTTGATAGCCACGCTCATACCGCCCGGAGGTCTATCATGGAATCGCGTTGGGGTGGGTCTGGTCTCGGCCCAGAATGGGAAGGCATGGGGGGCCTCCCAGGGGTTGGGGAGCAGACGTACCAGTCCACCCATCATGCGAGTGAACCTGCTACCCTTCAGGTGGGGGGAGCCGGCAGCTGGATGACCCAGCCAATCGCACCATAGCAGGAGAGAAAAATAGCTGTGATAAAAAATAATTTTGCTTGTGTGATTGGCAAAAAAGTGTCATTCAGGAACAAATCCCATATGATTCCAATGTACAAGCTTTGTGACTGCTTTCTGCAGGTGAGTTACCAGAATAGAGTAAGGGCTTTGTGATCTACATTAAGCAGAGATGGACCAATAGGCACCACAGCTAGTAGTGTCCTTGCCTGGTTTTGCTAAGACAGAACAGCTGCATCTTTGTGTTCAGAAGAACAGACTCCAAGCAACTGCTATACAGAGTGGGCCCCCAATTTCCTCCGGACTAAGGTTATAAAACCCCCTCGGGGAAACCACTGGGGGCAAGTGATTTTCCATTTTTAGTACCTTAATAGCAAACAGCCACTTTTAAAAAGAATGCTTTTTCCATCACCCATGTTTCTGCATCAGCTTTTTAAGTCTAACTTGAGCATACCACCACATTTTTCCCCTAACTTCAAACCCTGTCTGGGGCCTTATGCCACCTCGAGGTTCCAAAAGTGACTTGCATGAAGGCTTTCAGACAGGAGAATATCTTGGAGGCTTCAAGTGTCCCTGGACTGAGTCCTGTAGCCAGCCACATGGTGGACACAGGGTGTACCCACCCTTGCTAAGCACACAACAGTGCCCCTGACTCCCCTTAGTGCCATGCCAGCTGTGCCTGGTTGCCCCGCTCAACTGACAGCCGTGTCTTGAGTGTCTCAGCTGACCACTCACCTGCATTCCTGGTGGTACCTACCCAGAAAGGGCCCCTGAAGCATCCGGGGGGGGGTGGTATTTGCATCTCTTGCATGCAGATGTTTGAACGGCCTCCTGCCTTTTCAAGTGCTTTGAGAGTGGCAGGGCAGTACAGAGCACTAGAGACATGCATTCAGCCCCTTGCATTCACCACTAGGGACGACTGAGGAAAGAGAGAGAAGCAACAGTGCTGAAATTAAGTGAAAAGCCTGTGCTGGGGGTGTGGAAGATGGACTTCTCCTGGACAGAGTATTAGGAGAATTTTGCTAACAGGATTACTGCTTGTGGGAGGGAAGGAGTGCTAATGCAGGGTGTTTTGTGTACTGGACATCAGGAAGGGGTGACATGAGTACTGAGGAGATAATGTGTATTGAGCAAGGGGAGTAGAACAATGTGTATTAGGCATGGGGTGTCTGCAAATGAGAGGGAATGCTGAGTATTGGGGAGGGGTACCAAGAAGAGGTGTTTGTGGATTAGGGAGAGGTGCAGTGTAACAGTAGGGCATGGGTTGTGCTAAGGTGATTGATGACCCAGAACCTGATTGACTGTCAATGTCCACTGGACCATGATGACAATGGAGAGCTGGGCAACTGTCTATCCACGAGTTGCTGCTGTATCTGTTCAGCTGCTCCACAGTATGGGCATTTGCCTAGGTTAGTGCCTACCTAGCTGGACTGGATTATTTCTATAGGGTCTAACACTGCCTGCATCAAGAAGGGGGAACCCATCACTGTGTTCTGTGTCAGGGTTTCGAACAGTGCCTTCTTGGGCCCAGGCACAAACCAGACTGCTTTGCTCCTGTGCCAAAGTATATTAATATTCCATGATTTCGAAATAATATTTTGTCAAAAAATTGTCTGCTGCCATATTGGTCCTTGTTTATTTATTTATTTATTTATTTATTTATTCATATCGGAATTACAATCCTTTGAGTCATAGACTCATTTCCAAAGGCTCCACATCAGGTATACAGAGACAAACATATGGGATACATGGTTACAGAAAATTTTCATAACAATACATTAGTTGCTACAATAGTAATGTGTACTCAGGTTTGACATAGCAACAGAAGTTATTTACAAGTTGATATGCTAGCCTATACATAGTAGTAGCTAGGCAGAATTAGCATTAGTACAAGCAGTGTCCTGGTGTGGTGAGGTGGTAGCTGTCCCAAGGAGACATTGCCACTGTAGGAGAAAACTAATTTCGGGCCAGACCTGGTAGGTGGGAGGCTCAACAGGCTTGGGAATTCTACCGCTGTGTGCACCTACAGCTGTGGGTGGAAAATATGTGGTTCCTGAGAGCAATTTTAAAAGGAACAATTTTGGGGAAGCTGGTGATAGCGGCGGGGAGGGAGTTGAACCAGGAAGGGGCCCTGTAGCAAAAAGACCTCTGGGCGAGCGAGGTTCTGACCCTTGGGACAAGGAGAGTGGACTTGGTGGCACTCCGGGTGGAGACAGAGGGAGTAGCAGGGTGGAGGGATGAGGTCACCCCTGGGGGAAGGGACCGAGAAGTATTTTTGTAGTCGGCAGACAGGATTGATAAAGGAACCTCTCCTCAAAATTGAGTACATTAGCAAAGGAGTAGAGCGTGCAGGTATAATAAGATGCAAAAAACAGGTGATTTGATACAATGCTTGAAAAAAACACAGCTTTGCCTCTGCATGTCGGTTGACCCCTGACGGGTTGCTTCATAAAAAACCTTTTAACCTACAGCGATATCTGGATGCACTCTCATAGAGAAATATTCAAATGCTTAAAAAAAGAGTGTTCACCTGACCAGTTCAATCTGAAATGAGCTGCACTCCAAAAACACTAACGCAGTAGACAGTAAGCTCTTTTTTTATTTATATGATTCAAACTTTACTGTGATAAACAAGAAAAAAATGTGCGCAATGAAAAAACACTTGCCGCAAGAAACCTGGTGTCCACTTTGAATCCTGACACTCCTGGCAGTTCCTCTGGTTGATTTATTTATTTATTGAAATGTTTCACCAGGAGGGCACACTGAACAACAAGTTGTTCATCTCCCTGTGCAACCTGGGGGAGGGGTTACATAGGGTTGTGAAGGATAATCAGAATAATATGTGTGTAGTACAAACAATACAACATTGTAAGATTGTGCAACAGTTGGAACACAAGATATTGTACAATAAACACTAGTGTAACATTGGGTAAATTGCAATACACGTCCAAAATCATACAAAAGAACATACAAATGTACAAAACAGTAATAATGTGATAGAACCATTTATAGCACATGAGTGTACCAGGAGCAGGCTCAAGGTAGTATGCAAGTGCTGTTGGAGTAAAAAGGATGGGGTTAAGTTGTGCACACTGGTGACCCAGAAGGGCAGGTGGAGAGGCAGGAACTGAATATGAGGAGAAGGGGTAGCCATGTCCTGATTTCCCCTTTCAGAATGTCGAGAACCCTGCCGGAGGGGGTCATAGTAGGAAGGCAGAAACTGGGGCTAGGTATTAAGGTGGTTAAAGCAGTTACAGCTGAGGGAAAGGTAATTGTGTTTAGGGAAATGAGGGACGAAACCAGCCTGACTGATGAGGGTGGAGCAGCAAGGGACCATCAAGGTGCGGGCATCATTTGATCTGAGAGAGTTGGTGGGGGTAGGTGGAGTGGAAAGAGAGAGGATGAGAGATAGGAGGGGAGCCCCCCGAACCAGAATTTGGAGGTTAGTTTGGCACAGTGAGAGATGCGTCTATGAGATAGTGGAAGGAAGGGAAGACAGTGATGGAGTTCACAGTGGTGGGAACGGGAAGGGGAATCAACAGCAAAGAAGCAGAAGGAGTTAAAGAGGGTGTCCAACTTCGTCAGGGAAGATTTGGGAGAAGCACCATAGACTATGTCACAGTAGTCAAAGATGGGGAGTATTATCTTCTGGACAATTTCATGCCTCGCAGTCAGCGGGATGCAACTACGATTCCTGTACAGAGCACCAAGCTTGGGGCGCAGTTTCTTCAGGATAGCATCGATACGCACAGAGAAACTGAGGTGCTGGTCCAGCCAAACCCCACATATCTAAATGAGGAGGTGTCCTCCAAGATGGTCCCATCAAAGGTTGGAAGGTGGGTAGGGCCAGGAGCCTAGAGAGTCTCTGTCTGGTGCCAAAGGTCATTGAGACTGCCTTCTTGGCATTTAGAAAAAGCTGGTGAGAAGCAAACCAGAGCTGAACTTGGTTGAAGTCATGCTGTAAGCTGGTTTGTACAGCATCAGGGTTTTTGCTGGAACTGTACAAAACAGTATCATCAGTGTACATGTGGATAGAAGAGGATGAGCAGGCTGTGGAAGATCATTAAGGAAAATGGAGAAGAGCAGGGGACCAAACACTGAGCCCTGCGGGACACCAGTGTTGATGGGGAATGGAGGGAAGATAGAATCAAGTATTCTCACCGATTGGGTTCTGCCATTGAGGTAGGATTCAGACCAGTTGGTGGCTGATGGAGCAAGGCCAGCTGAGGAGAGTGAATCAAGAAGCAGGGGATGGGAAACAGTGTCAAAAGCTTTGGCTAGGTTGACAAAGATGGCCGAGGTGATCAGGCCATCGCCCATCCCTGAAAGGATGGAGTTAGTAAGCCTGAGGAGGGAGGGGGTTGTTAAGTGGTTCCTCCAAAAAACAGATTGGAAGGGGGTTAAGAAGGAGGAATCAGAGAGGAAGGATGATAGCTGAGAGAGAACTAAATGTTCTTGAAGTTTGGCAAGGGTAGGAAAGAGGGAAATGGGGCAATAGTTGCCAGGAGTGGATGTGTAACCACACTTAGGGAGAGGAAGGACTACAGCATGTTTCCAGGATGAGGGTACTAGGGCAGAAATAAAGGACAGATTAAGGATTAGCTAGATAGGATAAGCAATTGCAGGAGCAGAAAGGAAGAGAAGTTTAGGATCGAGCTCATCTGGTGAGGACCTTTAGAGGGGTTGAGGGATAGGAGAGCATTAAGAGCTTCATCAGAGGAGATAGTAGAAAAGGAAAATGGGGGAAGGGTAGGCACTGGCTGAGGTGAAGGGCTAAAGTTAGTAGGTGGCAATGGGGAGAGGGAATTTAGAAGAGACATGGTGCACGAGGTGTAGTAGGCATTAAATTCATTAGCCACGGAGCCAGGGTGGAAACTAGGGAGTTATTTATTTTGAGAACTGGAAGGGGAGGGGGGTAGAGAGTAGGACATGAACTACCCTCCAGAATTTAGATGAAGAGTTAATGTTAGTCAAGAATGAGGAGTTGAAATAATTGGACTTAGACAGTCTAGTAGCTTTAGTACATGAATTGCATAGCATTCTGTACTTGGCATAGTCATTTGGATGTTTAGTAGATTTGTGTTTTCTCCAGGTCCAGTCACACTCCCTGAAGCAGGCCAGTAGTTCAGGGGTGATCCAGGGGAGGTGAAGCCCACGGGCTCTGGTCCTTCTGAAAGGATTAAAGGCATTCCTGGTGAAAATTAATTTATCCTTAAAATAGTCAAGCGCTTGGTTGACAGAAATGGCAGTGGAAAGGGGAGCTCAGTCAGTGGAAGCAAGTGCAGAGCTGATTGGGGCAAGGTCTAAGAATTTAAAGGACCGGAGCTGTATGATTTTAGGGGGAGGTTTGGGGCAATGAACCTTACATACAATGAAAATGGGGTTGTGATCACTAAGGACATTGGGGAGGAGACCAGATTTAATGACTCGGTGTGGGTGGGTTGTGAGTGCCCAGTTAAACAGGGTGAGGTTTTGTGTTTTGGGATTAGGGCGTGTGGGCTCAGGGATAAGTTGAGTGAGGTTTAGAGCAGTGACATCATTGCACAGCTTGTTTAACTTGGGAGACAACCAATTTAGATTCATTGCACCCATTATGAAAAGTTCACCAGATTGTGAGGGGGAAGTGATATTGGCTAACAGTTGAGTCATGACCGAGGGTTGAATGCTTGGGCAGCAATAGATGCCAGCCACAAAGATTGGGATTGAGAAAGGAAGGGTAATGCAGGTGACAAAGGCTTCATAGGTAGCTAGGATGGAGGTAGATAGGGTGGTAGTAAACTGCAGTGAGGACAGGATATACATGGCCACTCACACTCTACGACCCGATCGATCTTGTCTGGAGATGGAATACCCAGGGATAGCAATGGCACTGTCAGGGGTGCTTTTTTTGAGCCATGTCTTGCTAACAATTAAGATGTCAGGGGGTGTGTGAAATCATAAGAGTTTGTAGAAGGTCAATTTTAGGTAGCAGACTGCAGATGTTCAGGTGGAGGAGCTTCAACCCATTAGGGAGGGTTATAGTGGAAGTGGGGTTTGGAGACACATTATTTGGGTAAGGAGCCAGGGTAGGAGAAGAGCTAGGGCCAGGGTTGGGGTGGATCTTCCCTGATGAAAGAAGAAGGAGGGCAAGGATGAAATAGTGAAGTTTAGTATTTTTGTAATTGGAGTAGGAAATATGGGAGGGGTGGAGAGAAGGAGATAAGGAAACGAAGAAAGGCAAAGTGACAAGAAAGAGAAAACAGAGAGGCTGGAGGGTTGTGGGGAAAGTGGGGTCTATTTACAAGGGCAGCTGTGGGGGGTGATTGACAGAATGAAGGAGGTACTTGGAAGGGGAGAGAGAAGTGGCAATAGGTGTAGAAGGGGAGACTGGGATAAGGGTAAGAACCAGGAAGGGTGTGAGTAGGAGGGAGATGGAAACCATTTTGGGAAGGATAGTAGAGGCTTTGTACAGGCTTACAGATTCAGATCACACCACTGAATGTTAGGACGTTGATCATTTGCTTTAGGTATGAATGACCCAGATCTAGAAGTGTTAGGGGAGAGCAGTGGGAAGAGGATTGCAACTTACATGTGTTGTTGCCCTCTAGTGGCTTTATAATATCATTTGCAAATGGAAATGCAGACACAAAAAAACAAACAAATCACTGACAGGCCAGTGCAGGTTATGCAAATGCTGCTCTGCACTGAATTGCTCACAGAAGTGTGCAACTGAGTGAATTGGCAAGCAAAATGATCAGGACTTCACTACACATCTGCTAAAGGAAGAAACGTCAAAGGTCAGTGTTTCTCTGCAGTCTTATGCTCTAGTCCAATGATTTCAGCACTGGCTGCAGTGTTGGGCAGGAAACCAATGTCAGTGTTCTGGGCCGTCTGGAACCTTTCAGTTCCCACTGGGAGGAAGGCTAAAATAAAATTATCTTTCCCTTGTTCTGGGTCCAGGACCAGATGTTACCTTGTGGGCCAAGGAGGAGCGTGGCATGGTTTACTCCATTTTGCCATGCTCTTCCTGGCTCAATTGCCTAATTCCATGAAGAAGCTCTTCCTCCGAATCTTCCTTTTGGGTGCCTTGTATTTTACTTAAGGCTAGGTACTTTGAGGGGGTTTATTTCAGACTTTGATGAGCTTACTTTTTATTTTTGCCACTTGCCTTTACTCCGGACTTGCACAGCTTCGGCACATCCTGGTCCTGGTCTGGCAGTGACATGGTCGATTACCATGGCAAGAGCTGATGTTTCTGACTAAAGCTGTGCAAGGCACCCAAAAGGAAGATTCAGAGGAAGAGCTTCTTCACAGTAAAGTTTAAATCATAATAAACACAAAAAAGAACTTGTTGTCTATTGAGTTTGTGTTTTTGGAGTGCAGCTCATTTCAGACTGTCCTGCACAGGCAGATACTCTTTTCTTAAGCTGGAGATCTGATACACTTTATTGGACCAACAGAGATTTACAGAAAAAACTTCAAGCTTTCGAACCTACGAGTTCTTTATCAGGAAGGGAATGGATATTTTGGAAAGAGGGCAAGCACATATTCACATTCACAGACACATTACAATTACAATAAACTAACATACTGACCAAAAAAGTGCATTTACTGCAAAATCAAAAAAATACAATCCTCCACCAATCGGCACAAAACAGAATCCATCAATAGCTGGTCATAAATTACGCCATGAAAAGCTGTCTAGGTCAAGAAGGCATTCTATACCAAGAATGTGGGCCATATGGAATGGGTTTTCTAACTCTATTTATAGACTTGAAACCTCCACATTATGTAGGGATCATAAACCTAGCTATTGCTATCAAAGCCAAGAAACTGAGCGCACGTTGAAAATATTTCAACAGTTTGAATGAAATATACAGAGAATGCTGAAGCTTGGATTAGGGTTAGACTCTTTACACTTACGCCACAGTTGATACTAAAAAATACCAGCAACAGCTTAATGTGGTTACATTTCAGTTGGTTTCATCACCTCATATGTTCTTGTTTTTTCCTTTTTTAATTTGTTATAAGTTGTATTCAGGACTATATCTAAATCAAGACTGGAGGTAGCATTGGACCTGATAGCTATGACTATGTATTAGTAAAATACTTATAGCTTAGTACATACAGTTGTGTTGAATGTGACCTGCTGCAATTTTACTTTTGACTGTTCTGTACTGGAGTCACTCTGTTTTGTTGCTGGATGCAATTAAGAAGTTAAAAACCAAAAATTAAGTTGGTTTCCATTTGTATCTCCCCCACTGGGATAAGGCTGAAAATAGGAAGAATTGCATAGTCCTCCTTTCCTGGTCAACAAAAATTTAAATAAATAAAATACTAGGGTGTTTATTTATAAATGAATAACCGGGAGAGCATACTAAGTCATAGTTCATTTCCAGGTGTGACTTGGGGGAGGGGGATAAACTGAAGGAGAAGGTTTAAACAAAACAATCCAAAGATTTTAACAGCAACAGCATTACAAGTGAAGGAATGTAAATTAAAATGTGCTAAGGAATTGCAAATAAAATACAGTGTTGGCAGTAACAACAGAAGAAATAAGGACGCAAAGAGAACAGAGGCTTAGATATCAAGGTAGGTATCGGGGAATAAGTAGGCATTGTTTGCCCATCGACATTGTCCCTACCCCTGTCTCAGCAGAACAGTAATATTAATGTTGGACTCTTCCATAAATGTATCCGGATTAGTCTTAAATGTGCCAAATGTACCCAATTTCACCAGCATGGCTGGAAGATGGTTTCAAATTCCTACGACCTGTTGTGTATAAAAGTACTTTCTTGCTCGGTTTTAAATGGTTTCCCTTGGAGTTGATAAATATGTACCCTAGTACTGTGTTCATTTTGAATGTTAGCTTGAGATTAATACATATAAAGAGATCTCACATTATTCTGTAAACTTGCTGTACAGCCCCCAATACATCTTTTTTCCAGGGTATATAACTCTAATGATTTTTGTCTTGGAGAACAGTCAGTACCAAGGGCCCCAAAGTCAAGTATGGGGCTGTTCCCAATGCACACTTCGGTGCAAAAAACGCTGGTTTACTTTCTACTGTTTACTGTAGTATAGTAGATTGTATCAGACTAATTTTGCTTAGTTCTAGGCTGACATCTCCTGTTACTACACATCCCAGAATCCCCTGCAACTGACATTACAGCAGTAGGCAACAGTGGGCAATTCAATAGCCTGAAGTGCAAATTAGAGTTTATATCAGTTCTGATATTTTGTTTGCTGGTCTGGCTGTCCTCCCTGGGCTAAGTACAGTCACAGAGTACTGTATTTAGCCCCTGAAGAAAAGCAGACCTGGAAAAACATCTAATTGGAGATTATAAATGCACTGACATGCACTGCATGCTACTGAATTATGTCAGCTGTAGTGGATTGCGGGATTTTTAGTAACAGAAGATGTCAGCCTAGAGCTAAGCAAAATTAGTCTGAGACAGCCTACTATACTACAGTAAACAGTAAGTAAACCAAAAATGTGTTTGCACACAAAGTTCACAGTGGGATCAGTCCCACACTTGAGTGTGGAGCCCTCTGTGCTCAGTGCTCCCCTCTAACTGGTAATTTGCATGGATATTCCTTTAGCCCAAATGAAATACTACACATCTGTCTGTGTTGAACTTCATGCAGTTACTTGTTACCAAATAGATATTTTATGTAAGTCATTCTGTAAGGATGGCTTCCTTCATTTTTTCCTACTGGACCTCAGGGATCAACAAATCCCATAGCCTGATGTCCCAGGCTATCAGTTTTTGGACCGGGACAAGCATTCATTATATAACAGGTTGTCCCTGGACAACCAGCAAAAAAAGCATTTACTTATTTTTTTAACCTGCATTTCTTGCAACTTGCATGGTTTGCCACTAGGGTTCCTCCCACCTCTGCCACTGTGGACTCAGGGCCAGTTGTCATGTGATGACTTGATTACAGCAGCTGAAATAAGGTGGCGATGAGTGCCAATTTGCGCTTGCATTTGCAGAATTAGTGCCTGCTGCTCCCTGTCTAAGGGAAGCAGTGGCACTTCAACAAGCGCTTTTAGTGTAGCAGCAAGCAGGAGGGGCACTGGGAGAGCTTGTGACTCAGCCACAGCTATTCTTAGCTATTGACTGTGATTGGGTCACTTCTGTCAGTCAAGTCAGCTGCCTTGTAGCTCAGGGTGGTGCATAGTGGTGGTGGGGGGCACACAATCGACAGACTATTCCCACTAGAAGTTCACATCTGAAACTGACAAGCTATGTTTCCAAATGATAACGGGGGAGGTGTGCACAGCCGACTTGGCATGTTTTGAGCAGGTATGAATAGTCTGCTGACAGCAAAGTGAGACTTCAGACTGTCGGAATGAGCCATGCTTCTCGAGCACCAAGTCCTGCCTACCAGGAAGACTGCTACAATTTGAGTCTCAAAAGGTGCTGTACAAACTAATACGATACACTGAGAAGCCTTACTGAAATATTTCTTATCAGCAGTGCATAGTTGGGTGTTTCCACTATAGTGGGGAAGGAAGTGGTACAGTACTTATCATTAGCTTTTTCAGAAACTAAAGCCTTGTAGAAAACAGTTGCTATAATATTAGCTTCTGCAGCAGTAGATAGTTGTATTCTGTCAAGGAAAACCACTTCAATTTTTCTTTTACTGCCACTGTAAAACTTATCTGTATAGTTTTTTGTACTTTTTTGTTTGCTCTGTACTAATTTACTCCTTGTTGTATTCCACTCCCATTGTAACCCTCCCCATTTTGCGCCTGGGAAAGTGAGTTCTAGCTCAGCATAGTACCTATCCAGTTGAACAGATTTGTACAAGAATAAATAAGTTAAATAAAAAATGGATACAGATATCTTTATTCCAAGTCCCTAAAACAACTTTTAAAAAAAAGTTGGAATCAAAGAGACAGATGCATAGCTGTGTAGCATTTTGTTATGACAGTCTTGAGTTGAAGTGCTATTTTGAGTTTCACTTTCACTGAGTTTGTTAATTTGGTTCCCTCTCTTCCGTTAAGATGACCTCATAAAACTGTCACAGACAGCTCAACACCATTTGGCATGGTTGGCAGTGTTTACTAACAAGCGATGCCCTGAAATAATTTTTTTTATTTATGTAGGCGGATCATCTACAATTCGCCAACAGTCGGTTTCCCTAACTCCATAAGCCCGATTTTTGGAGACCAACAAGTGAAGTGGTGGTAAGTGGCTAATTAAGCTCCATAAAGTGATCTAGGGTGAAGGCGGGTTGCGGAGGTGCTCTGCAACGCCAAGGGAGTAATTAGCCAGCAAATGGGCAAATCAAGTCTATTGAAACAATGACTTTATGCTACTTCTCGCTTCCCAAACCACTACTCCACCAATTCTTAAGGCGAAGTACATTGAAAACAATGTACTTTGCCTTACTTTGTCTTGTTTTTAAACCCCAAAGGCGAATTTTGCAGTGTTTCATGGAATTTCAGGTCACATGGGCTCTAGATTGTTCTGCACAGCCTCAGTTTGGGGTAATGTGTGTAGTAGGAAGCTGTAGGAGACAATCTGCTCTGACAGCGCTCTGCAATTCAAACCTTCAAAAATCTGTTAAAAAAGCGTTTTTGAGTAATTTCGTTTGCTTAAACTTTAGTTCATCGATTATAGGAAACCCTCCTGTGCTCATATTATTGAGCGTTTATTGTTTGTGTATGGATTTTGAATGTTAATGTACAACATTCAGTCTGTGTACTGAGAGACAGTGGAAGTGTGATTCTGGGGAGGGGTGTATCTGTGGTGTAGGTAGATTAACTTGGAGAAAAAGACAGTGCTTTTGGATTTGGTGATATTTTTCTTGTTTAACTGTGTTAATGTACACACAGTAATATTTTCAATATTTCTTGCCATTTTTTGCTGATTGTTGTGGTGCAGCAGTGCATAATTTTAGTTTGTTTAAAATATGTGGTTATATTACTGAAGTTTTCAATTTGCTATGCATTACTTAGTGTGTGTGTGAGTATGTGTGTGATGCGGTCATCAAATCAGACACCTTTATTGTGCCACATAATAATTTCAGCAATGTGAAGCTGCTATCCACTGTAGCTGTGTGATTTTGTACTTCCTTGTGGTATCTTTACTGGTACTGGTACTAGTGACTGTTACTGCAGCAGTACAGTACACTGCCCCCCCCCCCGGCACGGCCCGCCCCAGCCGGTAAAGGTGTTCTTTTCCAGATTTGAATTTCTGATGGTGAGCACTGGTTAGGTGTTGTGCCTTTTTGTCTGCATCTCTTCAGTGCACGGCACAATCTTAATCGGTCTGTGCATTTGCATCTCTTTAGGGGCCAATCTCCATCTGTAACTCAAGTCACAGTTGTTTCTTTGCTTTCCCTTCAGAATACTGGACAGGTGTGGTGCTTAATTCTGCATGAACACTGAACTCATTAATATGCGTTTTTAAGTCAGGACCATCATCACGAGTCACTCGTGATACAAATCACGTTCTTCATCATCACAGTCACAAATGCCGTCACAAATCACGATTCACGATCATTCACGTTACAAATCACAGTAATTTTTTTTCTAGTTACTTGGATGTATAGTAATCCTGTTTTGTAGTATCTCTCCAGGCTTCACCACCCCACCATTGTACTCATTGATATGTGTTTTTAAGTCTGGGAGTTTTAAGCTACAGCTCATCAGGGAAGTACAGCCATAGGCGGTAAGCATTCACGTTTCTTCATCATCACCTTTCACAAATGCAGTCACAAATCACGATTCACGATCATTCACGTTACGAATCACAACATGAATTTTTTTTCTAGTTACATGGAGCATGTATTGTAAGCCTGTTTTGTAGTATCTCTCCAGGCTTCACCACCCCACCATTGTACTCATTGATACGTGTTTTTTAAGTCTGGGAGTTTTAAGCTACAGCTCATCGGAGCCCGGGGAAGTACAGCCATAGGCATTCACGTTTCTTCATCATCATGGTCACAAATGCAGTCACAAATCACGATTTACGATCACGTCATGAATCAAAACATACATTTTTTTTAATAGTTACTTGGATGTATTGTAAACCTGCTGGTCACGGTGCTGAACAGGGATGGGATCCACACCTGGACCCGGGGGAACAGGCACATTCTGCTCCAGAGGACCTGGTGCTGGACTTGGTGGCAGTGGTGGTGGTGGTTCAACTGCCTCAGAGTCAGGACAGGAGGTGGTGCTGGTTCTGCTTCGGGGGGGGGGGCACTCACAAGTTTTGAGTGATCCAACAGGAATGGGCACCCATGCCCTCCATATATGCACACGGTACGATGCTTACCACTACCACGCTCTCCCAAAGCTGCTCCGTCCCAGACATTCCCTCACCCTGGTCCATCTCTCCTACTGAGCTCCCTCAGTCCGAGCAATCACTACTCACACTGTCACACAACACATGCACACAGTCACACAGACAGAGACAAACAACTAACTACTTATAAAGGTAAGAAAAATAAAATTTACAGAAAGAACAAATTAAGTAAAAAAGAGTACAGAAAAGACAAAAAAATGTAGCTTTTAAAAAAGCTGTTGGGTCTAAATCAAAGTTTAAATCTCCTCCTCGCTCTGATCTAAAACTATCAGCAGTCACAAAACGTAAATACTACTCTCTCTCCATCTGCACAGGAGAAAGTAAAAGTGTCTGCTTGTATGACTCACTTTCTTCCTGCCTAGCGAAAGAGCATGTGACTTACAGTACTGTAAGCCATGTGATGTGTGGGGGGGCTCCCAAATCTGAAACACCAAGTGGATCACTTAGAATCCTAATGGGGAACGAGAAGTCCATTAAAAACAATGACTTCACCTTACTTCGCGTTGCCACTCCGCCTTAATGCGAAGTGGTAATGACCAAAGGCAGTGAGCACTTTGCATTGCCCACTCAGAGTGGGCAGCAATGCTTGCATGCCAGCTTCACACTTCGCTGGCAAATTTTAAATTCGCTGCATCTCTACCGACAAGGTCTTATGCGACAAGCGGGCAAGCCCTGCACCCTCCACACAGGGGGCACTGCCCCCACAACCCCTGTAACTGAAATAACCAACTCGGAGTGGAAGCGGACCTCGGAGTAGGTTAAAAAAAATTATGGGGGTAAAACAGCACCATGCCAAAATTTCCTTGCCCAGAACAGAACCCGGGTCTGTAGTGCAATGCTGGCCGAGCTGCTAGTGGCTCAGTTCTCTCCGCCATGGGAGCAGCTTGGCCAGTCTCCAGATTTTCCCCCTCTTGTGGTTCCCGACTAGGGGTGGGTTAGGGTAGCAGTTTGTCACATCCGCTACCTTATCCCTCTCGGCACCAGCTTCCATCTGTTGAGCAGGTGTATGTTGGCAGCTGAACTCGTACCCAGAGTGTCGGATTCCGAGTGTTGGCATATATATATATATATATATATATATATATATATATATATATATGGGCACCCCACAGTGGGCTTACTTGAGGAGCTCCTGCTCCTTGAATCCCCGTGGCACCGTGTACTCGGTGGTCGTGGTGGGAGTTGCACACTGCGGCTCAGGTTGGTGCTGTGTGCAGCTTTGGCTGCCAGTTCAGGTGTCTCGGCCTGTTTGGGGCCAGGCCGAGTGCCAGGAAGTGGTCTGCACCTCTGGGCATGGGGTGTGTGGTCCTGCATCCAGTTTTTCAGGTGGCTGAGCTTGGGATCACTTGTTGTAAATAAATAAATATTTTAAGATGGAGGTTCCATGCGCTATGCACATGCGTGGTTATCAGGAGTCTGGAATTTAAAGGAACAGTGTCTCTTTTCGCTAAAGTAATTTCGGTGCCAGCTGGCACCACAAGGCACAGTGTTCAAAATGGGAATCGGGACTATAAGTCCTGCAGGACACCACAGTGGATGGTCTGTTTGGTGCCTATGGATTTCGTTCCCTAACTGCACCTTTAGTTTAAGTGCCAAATGGATCAGAGTATATAAAAGGGACTGCCAAAAGAGAGATGGGGGATTGGTGAGGAAGAGAGCCAAGAAGGGGGTCGGAGTGAGGCGTCCACCCGCTAGGCCATGCGGCCGAGTTTGTTGGTTTTTTGCCACAAGTCGGGGATCAGTGAGCAGTGGGAACAAAGTATGTGGTGGCTGCTGGCTTTGTTTGGAGCATCAGTGATTGGGTTCCGGACTTTGTTTGAAGAGTTTCACTCCTGCCCTTGTCATTCGTGACTTTAACTGCTCTGGTGAAAGAAGGAACCCGTTAGCTCAAAAATGCAATATCAGATTTAAAGCTTGTGCAGAAGGAGTGGAAGGTGAGGGGGGCCGTAAATGTACTGTGCACCCATTGAAGGTCCAAGCTTCTGGTAATAAAGTGTGAAGCTGGGAGTCAAAAGTTCTAATGCTGCCTGTTGTGTGTGTATGTGGTCTTATTCGACCTCAAGTTACTGTGTTTGGACTGTCTGGCCGCCTGAATATCTTATGTCAATGAGATTCCTGGGTCCAGAGTACTATTCTGTTGTTCAATGGGACCCCTCAGTCCAGAATATCATTCAGCTACTAATCTGACCCCTGGCCCTGAGCTACCGATTGTGCTTTACTGCTCCATGGAGTGACTGTTTTGTTCTATTAACTGTCTTATAAATGGGATCCCCTATTTTGCAGTTTTGCTGTTTGCCTCTTGAGTTTGAAGAAACTCTTTTGCAGCTGCTAAAAAAAGTTGCCTCCACAGCCTTGCATCCAGTGTGTTCCAGGGTGGCATCCAGAACAGCGGGAACCAGAGAACCACTGAGGAAGGAGTGTAGAGGCCTGCCTGGTGAAGACCGTCTACAAAGGCCTCCAGGTGAAGTGGGCAAGGCAGGCAGGTAAAGTGTCAACAGTCTTCATCCCTCCATCCCTCCTGTGTACCATCTCGGTGCTCTGAAGTCCTGTGGGCATCCCGATGGGGTCCATCCATCACCAACATCACCCATGGAGAATCAGATCCTGTTTTTTCTGTCTTATTTCTGGACTGTGTTTTCGTAGGCTGTACAGTGCTCCCCCTTCCCCATGAACTTTAAGATCTCCAAATACCCCCCCCCGACAGGGAAGTGGGGGGTGCGTACATTTATTTGTTGTAATTTTCAACCAACATAGAAATTATGTTTCTACATTCCAGGAAAGGCACATGGAGCTATGAGGACTCATTTACAAGTGTGTCCTGTGGGTGGGCTATATGCAGCAGTTGTACTGACAAGAGGATTATTGGCCTGGACATGTAAAGCTTTTAGCTTTCTGGTAACACTTGTCAACTGTGTTTGCCATATGGGATTGGAAGAGTGAGGGTGCTGCCACAGGTTAGCGGGGCATGTTTTTGTTTACTTAGGCGAAAAGAAGGTGCTGAATAGTCACAGCAGATCTCGGAACTTTATGACTATTAAGCAAATCTGGTTGAAGCAAATATTTTACTATTCTTAATGATAGTTGTTCTGAGTTTTCATTGTTTTCATTTTATTTAATGTTCTGGCAGTTGACTCAGACTGACTCAACCTGTAGTAACAGAATGTAAACATACCTTTTTTTCTTGCTTCTTAATGTTCTACATCTACCTAGTATTAACAGAACAACCCCCACACAATGTAAATTGTCGCCATGTTACGTTTATGTAATTTCCCTACAAATATAGTCTTCCGACCATGGACTACCACTCAGAACACTGGGACTACCATTTTGGGCAAGGCCAATTGTCCTTTGACAAGCATGTAATTCTGAAATTTGTCGATCCCTGCTGGACCTCCAAGTTTGTATCATTGGTGACTATAATTACCCAGTTGTAGATGTCTATGTGTAAGTATATATGTTGCTAGCAGATCTGGTCTTTACATGGATCCCTGTGGGGATCCACTGGCTACATTGGCTACCTTGGATGAGATCTCATGCACTTTTACAGTCTGAGTCCTACTAATCAACCATCTAGCAATCAGCACATGGTAAATTGATGTTTTTACAATTTTGAGATTTATTATTTTACAGTGAGGAACCGCTTCAAAGACATTATTAATATCTAAGAACAATATATCTACTGATATTCCAGGATCAAAGAATTAATTGACTGGATCATAGAAAAGGAGCAAATTAGTCAAACAAGACCTAGCCCACGTGTATCTCTGTTGGTACAGTATCTGCCACTTATGTCCAGCTCTATCAACATGCTCCCTAACAAAAAGTATTTTATATTGTGGTCTTAATGCAAAAAAAAAATCATTGATCACTCCTACAGTAGGAATTGTGCATAGTTTTAACTGCAAGTCTATAAAGATTACATTACATTCATCTAAGAATTTGCTTTGCCCTTGCTATGCAGAGTTTGCACTGTAGCAAACCTAAGATTGTCTTAATGGGAACATAAGCTTTGCTTTTCCTTTTTGATTATAATTTGAAATGTTGGTATGTGCTTACCCTCCTTCACCTCTCTGTAAGCTGTCTTCACTTCGGTCTGACAAGGAATGTAGCCCTGTTGTCTGATGACTGGCATGAGGCTTGGATACAAACAGTATCTTGTGCAACCCCATTCCCAAAGCTGCTCAAAGAAGTCTGCATATCATTTTAAAGTAACAACTCTAAACCAGGAGCTCGCCACCTCAACAACAGCAGAACACTATATAAGTCACAAAAACAGTTTTATTGAAAGAGACATTTGTGTGCCCACCTGACTGTTTTCGACGCTCAGGTGGCACATAGTGTCTTTAAATAAAGCTGCATTTTGCGACTTACAAGTGGTATCCTGCTAGTGCTGACGTGGTGAGTGCCTGGTTTAGAGTTGTTAATTTGAGTGATGTCTGCCATGAACACCACGGTCCTCGTGCACATTTTTTTTGCAATTCATATAATTTTAAAGTTATTATGTTTTCTTACTCACTCTCTTTATTTATTCCATGATTTTAAAAGGGGTTCTTGGTCTCATAAATTGGCCAAGTTGTGATAAGCCTGATCATTGACAACAAAGTGACCCTCTCATAGTACCTACTCTCACTTTTCACATGCCAATATGAGCTGTGATCGCACTGTTTTCTCTATCTGTTTTGTGTGAAGACTTGCTTCATTTTTTAAACACAGTGCTGACCCATAAGGGTCTCACAGCTGGCCAGTGGGGAGCATGCTACTTAGGATAGGCTCACACCATAGAAACTGTATAAACAGAAAAACTAAATGGGGCATTGCATGACATCAGTGCTCCTGTCTTTCACTTCTCCAATGTTAGTGGTGCACAGTAACGTGCATATGGTGACTGGGTGCTCCATAAATATCACGTGATGTCTGCTCCAGTTTTTGATACAGTCTCTATGGGCCACACCTCTCCTGATCATCTGATAATTTAGGATATAGAAAGCACAACCCTATGATGAGGCTTGGTCATTTTAATCTATCTGGAGAGGGGCCTGTTTTAAGGTGCGGTAATCTGGACATGGACAGTCTGAGTGATGTAGCTTTTCCACATAGGAAAGTAACTTAAAATACCTGCTAGCACTCAGGAATTATTCCCCAGAAAACAACATAAACTGACAGTCCCACACAGTCCAACCCTACAACTGCAATAACCCAAAACCTAGTAACCAAGCAATAAGCAGTAGAACACTGGGGGAAACAAAAAACAGGGAAACAATTAATTGGGTCTACTAGAAAATGCAGAAACAGGGATCTGATGAAGGAAAGGGTTAAGCTATCAAGCAAATATAAACTATGCAATCCCACTATCCCGCTGCCACTGTCAGTCACACAATGTCTTTCAACTGAATGGTGCACCGTATTTACTGCTCCAAACATCCCTTGGGAGCTCCCTTAAATGCTACTGGGCATCACAGCTGGTAAATCACTGTGGGCCGGAAAACAGGATAGATGATTAAGCAATAATGCATGACAGGGTGTGTGTTGTGCTGGTATAACGTCATGCCTGGGGTGGTTGGGCACAAGGCTGCAAGCTGAGTACATCTGACACCCCAGGAGTGATGTTATCCCAGCACAACACACACCTTGAAGTGCATTACTGCTGTTATACAATGACTCATTTGTTGAAAAAGAAAATGAGAAAAATATGCTTAAAATGCCTTTTTCCCCCCATTTTTTCTTATGGTAAGTGTACATATTAAAAAATAGTCCATGGTTTCCATGGTCTGCAGCAGATGGCGCTGCTGCTGTGTATCTTGATTTAGGTATATCTTTGCCTGTTTATGCCTGGGTAAAGAAAACACAAATTGCACATACCCCAATAATACAAAGCATCATGTGAAGCATATGAAAATACTCATGAATTAATTTGGACTAGCTTAACTTTAAGCAGAATTGCATGGTGCCAGAAGGCCTCAAAATACAATCAGCAAAGGCTGAGAACAGCAGACACAGACACATGTTTTGCCCTCATTTGGATTCATCAATGTGCCGTATCTATACCTCAGCCCTGGGAGAGATAACCAGCCACCCTACAGGGGATCTTATTAGTTTGGAACTTTGTTTTCTCTATTTGTGCTGCCTTTGTAAATATTAATACTGAATGTTTTATTTTTATTTTACTGTTATTGATATTAATAAAATGCTACTTGCAAATATTATAACAGCTCCCAGTTTTTCTCTGTTTCCTGACCTAAACCTTGATGACAGATAGTGTCAGACTAAGTCTGATTTATCCTGTGTGCATACTCTAAGCCAGGAGTTTTGTGTGTGGGTACTAGGCCTGGTACCAGGGAAGCATAGAGGAAAGGCATGGATTCTGCTGCAGCAAGCCAAGGAGTGATTACCAGAAACTAATAAAGCAGATATTGATATAGCTTTTGAAAGAAAAAATACAAACTGTAACTGCTGATGCACTAAAGGTGAATGTTTCCTTAGTCTCCAAACAAACCATAAAAATTCATAACTTGGTAAAGATCCAGAAGCAAATGGTTTGTTCAGAAGCAAATGGATCTGTATGTACTAGGACCGATGTGGCAACTACATTGTTTGTTAACTTGGTAAAGATATTTACAGTACTTTTTTCACAGTGCCAGGCCAAGCACAAAGGGCTGAGCATACAACAGTGACAGGTTAAGCTCGCCCTAGCAGACAAAAGTCGTACAGATTACTAGAGTAGTTAATAGCAGATGTGGTTAAGAAAATACAAAAAAATTAAAGAATTGGGTATCACAGATAAGTGTTCAGTTTTTAAGACCCAATGGTTTAAATCACTGAATGAAGGCGTGACATTGGCAAATGCTATGCATATCCATGCATAAACAGTATGCCCAGTGTCATGCCCCCACATTCCGAGTGATTTTAAACCATTTTTAGCCCCTGCTTTAAAAACTGAACACTTGGCTGAGTTCAGCTTTCTTTCTTGTATCATAAAATGTAAGTAGCTGAGCTCACTCCAGCATCAGGACCCACCATAAGGCAGTGGGCATGGACAGACAACAGGGATCCCGGAGGGTCACGGAAGACTCTCTCCGTCAGAGATGTGAGCACTGCTGTTTGATTACATGGCCAGCCGATGTGTTTCACAACAATGCGTGGAAACGGCAAACCCAGGAAAACATGGAACGCCGTTTCAGTGTGCGCTCGTTTTGGAAGTGGTGCAGGTTGTCTTCACACACAAAAAAGGCAACACTGCAGCTGATCTGCACCCATCAAGGCAGTGCAGAGCCTGGCATGTAAAGGCGCCTTTAAGGTAACTTTCAAGACCAAAGTTGCTGATCACTTGCAACTAGGAGCACTTCAATCTTACTGGGTTTTAGTGCCAGCCAGTCAGAGGCCATCTACAGTGTAATTCTGAAAGGCTTTCAATACGTAGCACAGATACAGCCTTGTGAGGGACTAAGGCTAGACACTGTAGCAAGTTTAAGGACACTGCATATAGTGTATGCCCAAATTGATCTATTAATAAAGGTAAGACAGGGTTTACCTTCCCTTTAATACAGTTTCAACAGTTAATTAACTAGACAGTGTAAAACACACTATTAAACATACAGCAAGGAATCTACTTAGTACAGTTGCTATATCATGCTGGCCGTCAGGTTGATATGGTAAAAATAAAATTGCACTTGTTAGTCTCAAGTGCCTGACCCATAAAATTTTTGTTACATGATAATAAGTAGTTCTCCAGTAGTTTTACTGTTCAATGTACCTGTGCAAAACTGGAGCTTATCTACATGATCCTTGGCCAGTGAACCCCCTTCTCCATCTAGTAGCGAATTACTTCTAAAACTGCAGACTGGCACACACAGGGATGAGCGCAAATCAGAGATCAGGGGTCTGTGTCTCTATCGTTATGTTTGGTTTCACAAAATGAAGTGTGAACAGTCCAGCCGGTTGAAACCACACACATAGGGCTGGATTCACAGAGCCCTTGAAAATCCTGCAGCTGCAGGAAAAAAAAACAGCACCAGTGGGTTGCCACTTGCAGAGCCACAGTTTTTCCCGTAGCTGCGTTATTCACAAAGGTGGAGCCGGTTTATGACCAGCTCCACTATTTACAGCAGCTTGCCAGTGGTTTTTCCCCAGTGGGACCAGCTGCAACAGACTGCGAATACAAATCTCCGCAGCAGCTGAGATTTCGGTGCACAACTGGACTTGCAGAGTGGGACTTAGTCCAACAATGTTTTGTGAATCCAGCCCCTAGTGGCTAACAGCAACAGGTATATTTATTCCTCCTGCAACTAAGTCAGAATTCAGACTAGCCATTCCAGATGTTATTGTGCACAAACAGTGTTTGCAAATGCTAATTACTGATTTTAATATGGGTAAGAGAAACTGAGACATGACTGGTCAGATGTGATCACATGACCATGTGTTATTCCAGCAGCACATGAGAGGTGGAAGACTAGGTTTGCTGGCCAAGGCACCTAGCTTCACCTGAGCTCTTTTCTTCTAGGTTGCTTGAAAGGACAGAGCAAAAAAACCTTACCAGAGCAAGGAAAAGGATTAAGGCTTCTTTGGGCTAGGCAGATTTACTGTATGTTGTTATTTTTATTTTGTACTCACATGGATTGTTACTGTTTGTTGCTAACTTTTTATTGCTTTATTTTTCTCTGATTCACATTGCTGTTGCTGGGTATACCTTCTGCTGCATTATTACAGGGTGTACCTACAGGTGTGTGCTTACAGATTACTGCTGTAATCTTCTGATTCAAATTGCCTTTTGCAAGGTATATTTTCTGTTACTGCTTTATTTTTCTCTGTAGCAAAGTGTTTCTTACAGGGTATATATTCTGTGACATTATTACAGGTGGTGCTTCACAGGTTTTACAGTTTTATCTATCATTAGGACAAGCTTTCAGGGCAACTGCATTTGTTGCTGGCTGATTGTTTCTGCTCTTACCTCCTTGTTTCTTTCGTCTATGGTTCTTCTCTTTCAGCAGGGGAAGGGCCCATCCCCCCAACCCCATCCCCAACCACCCCACACTACACTCCTTTTATTGCGTAGCACAGTCGTGACATTTCCTGTAGCAAAGCAGGAAGGACGGATCAGAGGGGTATCCACACAGTGACCTCATTTACAGGGGCACTAGTAATTTAACTTGTTGTAACAAGTTATACAAAACAATAAACAAAATTAAAACTTTTGCTTTCATTTTCATCCTTATAATTACTCTGACCAGGTTATAAACCCAGCAACTTATCTGGAATGGATATCATTAACTGCAGGCACTGCGGAACACTTTTCAGAAGGGCAGTTTTACAGGATTTAGGACACTGTCCTTCATGCTGGGCCATTGGAGATCTAAGGGCTCAGCTCCAGGCAGCATGAGCAGAGATTGAGCGCCTCAAATTGCATATTCAGGAGGAAAGATATTATAAGAACTGCCCGCCATGTCCCTAATAGCCAACAGAAGCACCTCGACCGCAGAGAGTAGTTGGTCCGGGAGGATGGCAGGTGGTTAGGAGGGGCAAATCGGATGCCCCATCACTCGGTGCTGTCCAACATATCACCTCCACAAACCATATAAAAACTACAAACAGGTATCTGCCTCTATCTTCAAAATCAAACAAAGGGACAGAGGACACTGCTGATCAGGAGACTGCAGCACAGGAGCTAGCACAACAAAACTCACCCAAAACAGGAACCAAAACAAAAAAAGCAAAAAGGAAATCCAAAAAACTTCTGATCATAGGAGACTCCATGATTCGGGGAGTGAATACGTATCTCCAGCCAGGGGTAATGGTCAGATGTCTCCCAGGTACATCAGCGTGGAGAGACACTGACCGCATTGCTAAAATTGTTCAGAAAGCAGGAGAAAACATTGACGTCCTGGTATACATAGGGACTAACGATCTCGCCAGCCAGTCAGTTGTGGAGACCAAGGAACACCTGACCAGGCTGGGTGACAAACTATCATCCATTTCGTCTGGCATCTCCTTCTCTGAGATCATGCCAGTCTGGGAGAGGCGGCCAAATGGACGGAAGGTCAGAGAAGGGGATATAGGGGAGCTAAACATGTGGCTCAAGAGCTGGTGCCAGAAAAAAGGACACAAATTTGTAGGGAACTGGCAAAAGTTTTGGGAGCGAAAGTTCTTTCAATTTAATGGACTGCATCTTATTAAGGAGGGAGTCAGTGCATTGGGGCAGAAGTTTCACATCTTTGCAGAATATTTAAGCTAGCAAATGGGGAGAGGGGTGCAGCACCTCATATGTTGAATGGGAAGAACACCCCTCTCTCCTGTCAGCTAGTGGTCTAACAGGAGTTCAGCATGTTTGTAGTTCATTTGCATCACCAGGTAAGGAAAAAGGTCTGGCTCCTCATTCGACACACAGGGAAAATGCCAGACCTCACCCAACAACTAACACAATGAAATCTGGGCAATGGAAAAACATGTACACAAATGTTCGCGGTCTGGGAAACAAGATCCCAGACCTGCAGGTAATAATGACAAGAGGCTAAACTGGGCACAGTAGCCATTAGCGAGACATGGTTTAACAGTAACCACAATTGGGAGACTTTGGTACTTGGCTATGTACTGTTCAGAAGAGACCGAGGTGCAAAAAGGGGGGCGGAGTGGCCCTCTATGTCAATGAAAATATCAAAGCTACAGAAATTCAGAATACACATAAGGAGCCAGAAGAACTGTGGGTCACCCTGGAAACAGGAAATGGGACAGCCATACAAACTGGGGTTGTCTACAGGCCTCCAGTCCAAGGGAAGGACATAGACACATTTCTGTTAGAAGGTTTACAAAACATGACAGCTAAAGGGGAGGTTCTGATAATGGGAGACTTCAACATGCCAGATACAGATTGGTCAATATCAGCAGGAACATCTGCCAGAAATAGACACATGGTGGATTCTCTGCAGGGGGAGGGCCTCAAACAACTGGTACAAAAACCCACAAGAGACAGGGCTATCCTAGATCTAGTACTGACTAACAGGAAAAGGATCACAGATCTCTAGGTAGAAGGTCTCCTGGGGGCCAGTGACCATCACATGGTATGGTTCAATTTGGCCACTAGAACTAAATCATCCCATTCCAATGCAAAACTATGGGACTTTAGAGGAGCTGACTTTGATAAGAATGCCAGCAGAGTTAAGCTAGCCCTGGCAAAAAAGACATACAGGTGAGGGGGTACAGGCAAAGTGGGAAAGCATTAAGGATGCACTACTTGAAGCAACATCCCATTGTGTTAGAGAGAAAAGGAAGTGCAAAAGAAAAAGGAAACCACTTTGGTTCTCAAAAACAGTAGCAGAAAAGGTCAGAGCCAAAAGGCTGGCCTTCAGGAAATATAAGGGAACGCAGCAGGATGAAGATAGGGAGGCATACCAAAGTTCCCTAAGGGAAGCAGGGAAGGCAGTAAGGCAGGCAAAGTTGCAAACTGAGGAAACACTAGCACGAACACTAAAAGAAGGGGACAAGACTATCTATAGATACATTAGTGAAAGGAGAAAGTCCAGAGGGGGCATTGCTAAGATCAAAGGGGATAAGGGGGCATGTGAGGAGGAGTACCGTGTAAAAGCATCTATCCTAAATAGATACTTCTGCTCAGTATTTACTGAAGAGAAGGAAGGGCAGGGCCCACAGCTCAGCACCATGGACACAGGGGGGAGGGAAGTGAGCACTAGTCCCTTCACAAAAGGAAAGGGTCCTACAAAAGCTTGATAAGCTCAGGGTGGACAAGGCAATGGGACCTGATGGCATACATTCCAGGGTACTAAAATAGCTACGGGGTGGAACTAGCAGAGCCATTATTAGAACTGTTTAGTGAGTCACTGAGCATAGGAGAGGTCCCAGAAGACTGGAGAAGGGCTTATGTGATCCTGCTCCACAAGAGTGGCAGCAGGGAGGAGGCAGGGAACTACAGACAAGTCAGTCTTACCTCAGTAGTGGGCAAGATTATGGAGGCACTCCTTAAGGAAAGTATAGTGCAACACCTGGAATCCTCAAGCGCACAGGATCCAAGACAGCACGGGTTTGCAAAAGGAAGGTCCTGTTAAACTAATCTCACAGATTTCTTTGACTGGGTAACCAGAGTGGTGGACCAAGGGGGAGCAGTTGATGTCACCTACCATGACTTCAGCAAAGCTTTCGATACTGTTCCACATAGAAAATTGTTTAATAAGCTGGGTAGGCTCGGGGTGGGTCAGACGTTGGTCAATTGGGTGGCAAACCGGTTGACGGGCAGAAAACAGAGAGTGGTGGTAAACAGTATACAGTCAGAAGAGATGCAAGTCATTAGTGGGGTATCTCAGGGATCAGTCCTGGGGCCAGTCCTCTTCAATATCTTCATCAGTGACATTGCAGATGGACTGGAAGGTAAGGTTTGTCTGCTTGCAGATGACACCAAGATCTGCAACAGAGTAGATGATCCAGATGGGGTGGGCAGAATAAGAGGAGATCTGGATAAACTAGCAAAATGGTCAGAAGAGTGGCAACTAGGGTTTAACATAAAGAAGTGCAAGATCATGCACATAGGGAAGAGAAACCCTGAAGCTACCTATAGGCTCGGAGGGTAGTTGCTGGCAGTCACAAGGGAAGAAAGAGACTTGGGCATCATCACCGATGACCTGAAATCATCCAAGCAGACCACTAAAGCAGTAGGTAAAGTTAGGGGGATGTTGGGGTGTATTAATAGGGGTATCACAAGTCGGAAGAGGGAGGTAATAATCCCTCTTTACTAGACACTGATTAGGCCCCATCTGGAGTACTGCATGCAGTACTGGAGGCCACACTTTCACAAGGACATTAACCAAATTGAGGCAGTCCAGAGTAGGGCAACCAAAATGGTGCAGGGACTGCATCAGAAAACATATGAGGACAGACTAACAGAGCTCAATATGTACAATATACCCTAGAGCAAAGGAGGGAGAGAGGTGATACGATCGAAACATTCAAACACCTTAAGAGCATTAACAAAGTGAAAGAGTCTAACATGTTTCAATATAAGAAAAATAACAGGACAACAGGACACAGCATGAGGTTAGAGGGAGGCCGATTAATGTGAGAAAGTTCTTTTTCACAGAAAGGGTGGTGGATGCATGGAATTGCCTACCTCAGGAAGAAGTGGATATGAATACAGTGCAGGGCTTCAAACAGGCATGGGGTAGGCATAAGGGAGCAATGTAGATGAGTATGAATAGATAGGCCATTGACAGAGCAAAGGCCGATGGCACATTCATAAGTCAGAAAAAGAAATGGGCAAACTGGATGGGCCTTGCGGTTCTTATCTGCCGTCGTCTTCTATGTTTCTATGTCAGGCATACTTAATGTTCTGAACCTCATTACTCGGTTTTTAAAATAAAAATCAGTAGACTCATTTTATAACTGCAATAATGTGTTCAGGGGTGAACATAATTGTGGCACTTCCTGGTTGAGTAAGGCCCTCAGTGTTGCCTTGTTTCATGTGGGGTGCTGTTGTCACATGACAATACTGTACTCACCTAGTCATGACTTATAGCTCAATTAAGAACAACCACTGACTGTGCGGATGGCACAGCACCAGTCGTATGATGCTGTGCAATCCACAGAAGCCAGTGGCACAGGTACTATGAACTAGATCTTTGTCCCCACCCACCCAACCCTTGCTTTTAAGTCCATTTGTTGGCCATGCTGACACGAAGTTTCTGACTCTCACTGGTCGTCACCTGTGGTCTAGTGGCCCTTCTCCCTTGCCACAGCCTATGTTACAGCCCCAGGCATCCAGTGGAGCACCCTCCCTCGACCCCTGCCACATCCTTCATCGGCCCGGTCCCTCCCCAGTCTCTGTCCCCTGATGGCTACTTTATTTATTTTTTATTTATTACATATAATCGGCATTTTCAACTTTTGAGTCATAGACTCCTTTGCAAAGGCTCCATGTCAGCAAGTACATAGGCAAAAATGTACATATATAATAGTTAAAATGAGCCAATCTAGGGTTTGGTATACCCAGCGTTATATAGTAGTTCAATGCTATCTAGGGTAAAGTAGATTTACCCATCATTAAATTGTGCAACACCAACAGAGATATGCTACTTTGGTTTTTGTTACTTTTCTGGAACACCCCTGTGAACTGCATGTAATAGTTCTACAGACAGGGGTGTCGGTGGCTAAGGGACTGGACTTGTGTGGTTGGCCATGCACTGTGGATGGCCGTGCTGGTCATTTGTATGGAAGACCCCACCCACTTCCCTGCCTGGTCGCACTAGGGTTTGTGACTGGATGGGTGCAAACCCTCTTGAGGATAGCTGGGGTCAGAGATGTAAGACTGTCATAAAATAATTGATACAATGATTTTGTGACAGTCCTTTGTGAATGTGAATTGGACCCTGTATGTTTTGCCAAATGACAGTATTTTTTAATATTGGACCCAGAGCCAGATATTCAGCCATCTGCACATGTAGTTGGTAGCTCAAGCAGATTTGGGGCAGAAAAATGTCTTCCCCAGACTTCCAAGGGACCTCATTAGAATTTAAAATAGTAATACATTCCAGTGATATCCATACCAATTCTGGGAAGGCTGTTGTTTTATAAACTGTGCTTTAAAATCTGCATGAGCAACCGAAGTGCGTGTGCAAATTATTTTTGTTCCTATGTATTTGTTAAGCCACCACCCTGACACCCTCAATGCTACTTTTGTACTCTGAGGGACTGTGATATCTCTCTCTCACATCTGCATGCAGATTGCTTTAATTCTAACCAAAACAACGCTTTGTATACAGTATAAGAGATTCATGACAGGCTGCTGTGTTTTAACTATGGCTTGTGCACTATATCTTTTGCTGTACTAAGCATTTTGTATGATTTCAGTTCTGTATTTATTGTTATGCTCCTTTATTTGTAGCTCAGTTTTCATAGAATCATAGAATCTTGACAGCAGAAAAGTACCATACCGGCCCATCTAGTCTTCCCTTTTTTCCCCAGCCTCTCCCTGCCAGCCCCTGCCCCCCATACTCAGCCCCATATGCTTGCCCCATGCCCTCCTGAAGTCTTCCACTGATTTAGCCCCCACCACTCTGGTAGTCTGTTCCAGGGCTCAACCACCCTCTCTGTGAAGAAACAGCCTTTCACATTGCCCCTGTATCTTTTTCCTTGCACTCTGAGACTGTGTCCTCTAGTTCTGACCCCCTCCTTCCTCTTAAGTAAACCATCTTCTCCCAATTTATTGAGCCCCTTTACATATTTAGAAGTTTCAAACATGTCTCCCCTTTCCCTTCTTGTCTCCAGCGTGTACAGATCCAGCTCCTTACACCTCTGCTCATATGACTTTCCCTGCATACCCTGCACCATCTTGGCTGCCCCTCTTTGAACCCTCTCCAATGCATCTATATCCTTGCGGAGAAGTGGCCTCCAGAACTGAACCTCTTACTCCAGGGGCGGCCTCACAACGGCCTTGTAAAGGGGCATTATTACCTCCCTCCTTCTGCAAGTAATGCCCCTGCCTATGCATGCCATCATTCCATATCTTCCATACCTTATTCCTACAGGAGGTGTTCCAGAGTTGAGCAGTTCAGATTCAATGCCAGAACAAAGAAATGCAGAATATGATGGCACACAAAAAAGCGTATTGGTCCATCCAGTCTGAACATAATACCTTATCCTACCACTGAGATCTAGTATCTATATGGAGTTTATGCACACGCTACCAGTCTCAAGTTCACTGCCTTGCTGCTGCCCCACACTGGATGTCTATGAAGCCCTTAACTTTGTCCCAGCCCTGTTTAAACTTATCAATGGTCTTAGAGCCCACCACCTCAGCTGGCAGGCTGCTCCATGGCTCAACCACTCTCTTTGAAAAAATAATTTCCTCACATTCCCTCCTCAATTTCCCTCCCGCCAGCTTTCCCACGTGTCCTTGTGTTCGAGATTCACCATTCCTGTTAAACAGTTCCTCAGTTTACCTTGTTCATTCCATTTAGGAACTTGACCATCTCTATCGCATCACTCTTCTTCCTTCTGGCCTCCTGCGAGTATAGTGATCTATAGAGAGGCAGTAATACATTCTTTCTCCTGCTAGCAAATCCCTTCCCAATACATCCCATCATCCTAGTTGCCTTGCCGTAGGGCTCATTACATTGGCTAGATTGTTTAAGTGGGTCACTCATAGTGGCTCTGGGATCTCTTTCGCAAGTATCATGAGTACATACGAGCCAAGCAGGCAAATGCCCATAGCAGCTTCCCAACTAAGCTTGATAACCCTTGATCTTCATTTTACTGCAATAATCATCTAGTTTTTTTTAAAAAATCTCCATGGTCCCACTACCGAACACCATACAGGGCAGGGAATTCCACAGGCCAATAACTCTATGACCAAACCATGATTCCCTTTTTTTAGTATTAGCAGTTTCTCTCCTTGCAGCTGTAGTATATGAGCCCTAGTATTATACTTACTGTTTCTCATCTTCAAATTCAAAAATCCCATCAATCCGGGTCATTAAAAGCCTTGTACACCAAACACTGGTCTCCACGTAACCGACGATACTCCAAGGTGTACAGCCCAAGTTCTTCTAATCATTCTTCATAGCTCAAATGTTTTACTGCAGCAATCATTTTAATCGCTCTGTGCTGTACCCTCTCCAAAGCCATAACCTCTGACCTATTATAGTGTAATCAGTACTGGGCACAGTACTCCAAACTTGGCCTTACCAGAGACAAATACAGGGACAACAGCACATTTCTGTTGCTGCTCTTTATATTCCTCTATATATTTCCCAGTATGGCGTTCACCCTTTTGGCTAAGATGTAGCAATGCTTTCCAGTCTCCAATCTATTTGTTATCTGTATTCTCAAATCTTTTTCTTCCATACTTTTTCTAAGGTCCTTACCAGCTAATATATATCCAAACACTTATTTTTTCCTAAATGCATAACTGCACATTTCTCAATGCTCAGTTACAATTTTTTTTATTATTACAATTTTCAATTTTTGTTAGCATTTCCTGAACTTGAGCTGTATCTACTGAATTCTTAACTACCCTTCTAACTTTTACATCAGCAGCAAATTTGATAATACATAATTCTTCCAACATGGGCACGGACGCTGTATATATTTTAAATGAGTACGGACCCAGGACTGATCCCTGTGGTACCCCGCTAGTAACAGCACTCCAGTTAGAAGTATACCCTCCTATGCCCACACATTGCCTCCTATCAGATAGCCATGATTCAATCCACACTACTAAAGTACTATTTATACCTGTGTTGTATAGGACCTGCACTAACTGGTCATGAGGGACATTGTCAAAGGCCTTGCTCCAGTCCAAAAAGACCAAGTCCACTGCCTTACCCTCATCCAACACCTTACTAACTTTGTTGTACAATGTAAACATATTAGTCTGAGTAGATCCTCCTGCTGTAAACCCATGCTGAGTTTTATCCACCAAGTTAGAATCTATTAAATAATTTTCCATATATTCTTTGATGAGCTCCTCCAGTATTTTTCCCAGCACCAACGTCAGACTCACTGCTCTGTAGTTCTTACTGTCTTGCCTAGATCCTTTCTTGTAAATGGGTGTTACAAGAGTATCCCTCCAAGCAGATACAACTATCCCTGTGTCAATGGGTTTTTGGAATATCAAAGTAACAGGCCCAGCCGGTTCGTTTGCCAGTTCCCTTATAACTCCAGGGTGTAATCCATCAGGCCCCTGTGATTTATTTGGTTTATTTTTTTTGTAATCTCCTTAGTAGTAGTGTCCAGGTTAACCCTTCCCATCCAATATTCTGTCCTGGGGTTTCTGTTTCCACACTGTACCTCCTTGCACTTCATACGGTTGACATTCAGCTGTCTAACCATGGACCAGTTCTCCAATCTTTTGGCAACTGGGGTTCAGCACAAAAAAATGCAAAGTTATGCACTTAGGGATGAAGAACCCAGAGACCAAATACTGCTTGGGTGGAGTGCAGATTACCAAGTCAGAGGAGGAAAAGGACCGGAGGGTAATCATCATGCATTACCTGAAGCACTCAGCACACTGCAGGACAGCAGCAGCAAATGCAAAGCAGATGCTGGGTTGCATAGCAAGGGGGATTACTAGCCGGAAGGCCGAGGCCATACTGCCACCCTACGGGTCACTGGTAAGACTGCAGTTAGAGAACAAAGTGCAGTATTGGTGCCCTTATCTCAAGAAGAATGTTAATTTACCAGAGACAGTCCAGGGAAGGGTGACAAAGATTCAGGGCCAGCAGGGCCATACCAATGAAGAGAGGATCAAGGGTCTCAACATGTACTACCTTGAGGACAAAAGGGAGAAAGGGGATATGATCAAGACTTTCAAATACCTTAAAGGTATAAATAGGATGAATAGAAGGCATCTTCAGTTTTAATAGGAACAAGTCCTCTAGGGGGCATAGCCTAAAGCTGGGAGAAGATACAAGAGAAAGATGAGGAGGTACTTTTTCACTGAGAGGGTGGTGGCCAAGTGGAACACATTGCCAGAGGAGGTGGTCTCTCTGAAAATGGTGGACAGTTTCAAGAGGGGATGGGACAGAATGAATGGGAAAGTTGCTGGTGGAGATGGGGAGTGGAGTTGGGGAGGGGACTTGAGGGGGCTCAGGGGATTTGGTGAGGGGGCAGGCCTCTATAAATACAGGGAGAACCTGCACACTTGAGCAGACTTGATAGACAGCAAGGCCTTTATCTGCTGGCATATTTGCATGTTCGTATAAATCAGTCTTCACCATTGATTCCCACTAGTGGGTCACAGTACCAAGTTCAGACAAAGTTCCCCGGATTATGGCGGTAAGAGCCAAGGGCTCACTCAAGATACCAATCCATTCACGATTGTCCTGTCAAATGTGGCATGCTGCCTACCATGGACAACCAAAGCATAGTGCTTAACAAAAGAGTGCATTGTGCTCCAGGAAATCATAGATGTCATCACCAACGGAGTGTTGGAGTCGTCAACATGGTTGATTCTGGGTGACTTCAATGCCTGGATCAGCCACAAACTCTCATATATTAGGCAGGGTTTCCTCCAGGGTATGGATTCCCTGGGCATCCCACAAGCTGTTGCTTCTACAACCCAGCAGCATGGCCATGTGTTGAACTTGGTATTTTCTCTGGGGCTTGAGGTAGAAGACCTCAGGGCTGATGCCATCAGTTGGTTGGATCATTGGGCCATTAGATTCACTTTCAGGGACCCCCACTATAGTCCACCCTATGTTGAGGTTATCCAGTCCTGCCCTTTGCAAAGTCTTCAGCTGGAGGGACTTCTGGCGATGCTGGACACCTCAGACATGTTGGCAACATGCGCTGTGATTTTCAAGGAAGTTGTGATGACTTATATGGAGCCGTCGGGGCTGTCTTTGACCTTGTGTTGCCAGTTCATGTACATCCACTGGTTTCATGCCTTGGCTTGCCATAGTATAGTGGCAAGCTGAGGGAGCTGAAAACAAAGGAGCAGAGGCTAGATCGCTGTTGGAGGAGGTCTGGGGCCCAGGACGACAGACTTGCTTTGATTACTCACTATGTTAAGTATGAAACAGCAATCACCTGTAAGAAGGTAGGATTTCTGTACAGGGAGATTGCTGCTGGAAAGAACCATCCAGATCAGCTTTTCTGGACTGTAGTCAGGCTTCGTCATCTGGCCTATCTGAAGCCCATGAAGGCTGTTGAAATGTGATGTGTTTGCTCAGTTCTTTTGGATAGGGTGTTCTCTGTTTAGACTAGGATCTCGCCAAGTGGGCCATTCCATAAGCAATAAGACATGCTGGGGTGTGCATGGAACAGATTCTACCGCACGCCCAATGGCATAGTGAAGCATGAGGCCACAGACTGAGTGCCTTCAGCCCCTGAAAGTGCAGTAAAATCTGTTCCATGCACACCCCCGGAGTGTCTTAATGTGGTTATAAAATGGTCTCCATTTTTTTAAACAACTTTTTACAGTTGGGGCAATTATTTTACATGTAGAAAAAAAGATTTGATTATTTAACTTCATGATGAAATAGTCTTTCCATCTAATACATAATGACGTCATTGTTTAAGTATTGGACAAAGTTTGTCCTTTGAAAGTATTTGTCCATTGAGTGATGCAGGAGCACTACCCCCTGTGCTACTGTGAAACTTTTTTTTTTTATTTTTTTCTTTAATGGGATGGAGCTCAGGTACTGTGGAACTGGTGAAGGTGACCGAAGACAGGACAGCAGGAGAAAGGGGGAACGATTGCAGAGGAGGCAAAGAGTGGTTACATACACAGATACACACATACAAACACCAGAGGTCCCATCTTTACTTCCCCCCACAACAGGCTACAATGGGGAAATGTACTCAGCAGAGGAAAAAAAACACTTTGGACAACATCCCTTCCCTTCCCTTTAGGGAGTCAGTGCACTTGGCAAACGAGCGGGAGTACTTGCTGCTCACTGGTGGCTTCTCTTTAATGGTTACGGGACTGAGTAAATGAATGCAGAAAATAAAAATTAAAAAAAAATTATAGAAATGTGGATTTCAGTACTATGGCATGGGGGAGCTACTGGACTGCAAACTAAGCTACAGAGAGCAGGAGAAGGCATGCTGCGGAGCTTGCAGCAGGTCCCTACTACAGGAGACGTTGGTAGTTTTTTTGTAACTCTCCATTTAGGTGCCAGATGTGTGCGGATGCAAATATACACTAGCAATAACCAATTTTTTTTTCTCGCTAATGTACAGAAAAACATTGTGGTGTTTCAAACGGGAACGTTCTAACTGCACAGTGATTTACTGTAGTTAGTGCAGTGCGTTCCTACTACTGCGTACTTGTTTCTACCTGTGCATCGAACAGATTCAATGCACAGATCAAAACCAATCAAATCAGAGAATTTTCTCTCCCCATTTTAAAAAACCCATTACAGCTCAACAGAGTTGGAACAATGAGACACAAGGACATTTGGTTGTTCTAGGGAGAGTTTTGGCTGGTGATGGCAGATGAGCTGTGTGAGGTGATTTCAGAACTGAGGCCATTATTTTGTGAACTGGATCAACTTGACTCAGATACTATATTATTAACATGTTTAGTGAGGGGTGTCTCTCATGGGATAAGGTTATCTCGTGCTGGTTTTGGTGAGAGGACCACAAAGCAAAGCTGAGCAGTTCTGTCAGCCCAAAACAGCACAAGATAACCTTCTTATCCTGTAAGAGACACCCTTTACTAAACATATTAATATATTATGAAGCAGTGTGGAACTGCCTCCAGCTCAAAACACCACAAATGTTCCTCAAAATCTTCATTTCATTTGTACCGTTTTTGTTGGTCTCCCCCTCTGTTACATATGGTAGTGGTACATTCCGTGGACACTCCTTGTAATCATGGCGGCAGGGGTGAATGAGGAGAAAACTTATTTTATTTATTTGTCTGGTACTATTTTTTGGATTCTGCATCTGAAACATAGCTCTTTCTTTCCAACTTTTGGCAGCATGTTTTTGAGATATTCAAAGCCAGCATACGAGTCGAGCAGTCACCGCAGTCATGGGTGGGTTCGCCGGCAGTTTGGGGCGAGTGACAGCCTAGCAGCAGGTTTTTAATAAATATTTCCAAATTGTGCCACGGGGTCAGATTTCTGTAGAGCAGGCACTGTTCGGGCAGATGTTTTATTTAGTGTCTTGTCATCTGTGGCTATGCAGATGTGCTGCTTTGACAGTGGAGACAGCTTGTAGTGGACAGAAAGGGGTGTCGAGACAGATTTCTCCAGTCAGGCTGAATGCGAAGAAAACATTTTTATTTGAACCTTTTGGCAGTATCTTTTGGATTCTGCCAAGAGGTTAAATACATGAAAAAGTTTTCTTCGCATTCAGCCCCCACTGCCACGGTTACACGGTGTGTAAGTAGCCTTCCTTCACAACTGATCCTGCTGCTGCAAGAGTCACTGCAGTGGGAAAGGAATCCGTTGTGCAAAGGAGCACAAGGCACGAGGCAGCAACTGTACGCTCAATAAGCGGTACAGTAATGCTGCCCTCTGATTGGTGGAGGCAGTTCCATTACTTTATAATAATAATAATCTGTGTCAGGCAGCTTGGCCCCGTGTTTGTTGGGATCATCTGGTGTTCCCTGTCAAGGGATTTTCTCAGCTGCGCTGAAAAATGCACTGGTGAAGCCCCTTCTAAAGAAGGGATCGCTGGGTCTGGACATCCAGGCAAATTACTGACCTGTCTCTGACCAGCCCTTTCTGTGGATGGTTATTGAGAAGGGACTGTGCTGCAGCTCACGGCATACCTCACTGCCTTCGACAGCTATAACGCTCTTCCATCTGGTTTTAAGTTCGGGCATAGCACGGAGACTGTGCTGGTTTTGGTGCACAGTGACCTTTTCAGGGTGAGGGATAGGGGAGAATGGCCATTTCTTATTCTTCACGATCTCTGTCTCATCAGTGTTGGTTTCACTGCTATGCAGATGATATCTGTCTCTATCTGTTTTTTGCTCCCAGGGTGCCTGGCATGGTTCATGCGTTAAATAAGTGCCTGGCCAAGATCCAAGACTGGAAGTCTTCGAGCTGGCTGAGACCCAACCCTGAAAAAACTGAAGTACTGGTGGCTGAGCTGGGTCACAGGGGGAGAGAAGCAACTGCACAGAGAAAGGGAGAGAGAAAGACAGGGATTTAGCTTAGCTCCTCTGGGTATAGGCTAGTATCCTGTGAGGTGGGCTATCCACAAGTGGGTGCCTACCAAAACGGCGACCCACTTGCGGAGCAAGAAAGGTAGGACGAGGGTGTGAGGAAGGTGACAGGATGGGGGAGGCTGGCGCATATAGCGACAGGATGTCACTATATGTATACACGTACAGGGGGGTGAGCATGACAGAAGAGAGACAGGGTTGGCCTGGCGTGGTTGGCGTGGGGCTGTTGAGCTGGTCCCGTAGCATGGTGGATGGGGGGCAGCCTAAAGCTGCGAGGGCTCGGGTCCGGGTGTGTCTACATTTTAGTGTGCCCGGCCTGAAATTTTTTTTGCCCCAGAATTTGCACACCCCACCCCCAGAGTTAAGAATCCTTTAGTATGTGGGTGCAGGGAACACAGTCCCCTGGATTAACATTAAAAATCTAAGTCCCCGGGCACCATTTTCCTGTGCGCCAGGGAAGTACATCACCGAAACTGATGTACATGTTTTTGTGACCTTCAGGCTTGGCTGTTGTAATGTTCTGTACTTTGAGGTCAGTGGAGGTATGCTGTGGTGCCTGCAGCTAATGCAGAATACAGCTGCTAGGTTGCTGACTGGTCTTATGGGGTCTAGCCATCATGTCTCCCTGGTGCTGCATGAACTGTATTGGTTGTCAGTAAAGTGGCATATCTTCTTTAAAGTTGGTTACTAACTTACAAAGCCCTACATGGGCTGGGCCTGGGGTACTTGTTGGATCTTCTGCATCCTTAAACATCCTCATGCCCTCTCCTCTCCACTGAGGAGGGTCTTCTGGCTATTCCCAGGGCAAAGTTATAAACATTGGGGAATGGACCTTTAAGCTAATGGGTCTGGTCCTTTGGAACTTTCTTCCAAGGACCCTGAGAAAGACCACCTCAATGGAGGCCTTTAAAATGGGTCTTAAAATATATATTTTTGCACAAGCTTATGGGGAGTGAGGGTCCCTATGTTTAGCTGCCCCAGTACTGATTTTTAGTTTAAAGTGGTTATTTATGGAATTATTTACTGTAAACTGTTTTATATTATACTGTGCTTGCTCTTTAAATGTATGGTTCATTGCTGCTACTGTGCTATTTGTGGTGGTGCCCTGAATCTCAGGGGAAGGGTGCCACAAAGAAATAAAATCTACTATCTGGAAAGAGTGTGCTCATGTGGAGCCCGCACCTCCTGCAGCAGTGGGGTTACATCCACCAGGACAGGTAATTTATTTCATAATTCTCACCTTCATCATTAAGAGTCTGGATTATATTCCTATTCATAATCCAGTAGCATGGATGACATAATAGGTTTTGAAGCTGGCACCTCCAACAGCATTGAGAAAGGTCCTGTGGTTGGTACTGGTGATGGTATGCCAAGTGGCACTGATTCCAGCACTGTTTATGGCACTAGCTCTAGAGATAGTTACCAGATTTTAGACAAATAAATAAATGATGACACCAAAGCGGTCGCTGGCACAGAAATCATTGAGACCCTCCCCTGCAATGACATTACAACTGCACGTGGTGATGACAGGGTATGGGGGAGCCACTGTTCCATAAAAGTAGTCCACCTGCAAAACTTCTCATCTGATGTATCCTCAGTAAATAGCAGGAGATATAAAGATATAAGATTTGGCAAAGAAGCAGTAATGAAATCTGGTACTAAATCTTCTCCCTCTCTTTGAAGACAATGAAGGAAGAATAGGCAACACTGAGATATCCTCACTCCAACTGAAGCTGACGGCCATAGGAAAGATAAAGAAGAAGTGGAATGAGTTTGATGTTGTTTTTTCTTCTTATGAGAGGATAAGATTAAATGGCCCTGCGAGTCCGATGGCACTGAGACACTCTCTGCAAGAGGAGTGTAGGTCTTATTCAGGCATTGTGTTGCCACAGTAACAGATTTGTTTTTTTTGTCGACTTTCTTTATTCACCCTGCTGATCCTGGAACTCTCTCAAGCCGCCCCTGCACACCAACCACTCTGCCACTTACCTGGTACCATGTCTCCTTTATTGGGTATGCTGACCTCCACCATCCGGCGACCAGAACCTCCCAGCTCTGAGTTCCCCGGGACAGGGCCGCCACCAATCCTCAGCATTCTATCTATAATCCAGAGCTGCTCGAGGTGATAGAAGGACTGAAGGTGGAGGCATGGTCTGGTTGTAGCGTGTGGTGGTTGGTACTGAAGGGAGCCATCGCCTATCCAGGTGCAGGGGGATTTTCTACGTAAGGTTCCCCCAGGTGTGCGGACATGCAATGACATCTGCACTGGGACCCGTAGATGTCTGCTGTGCACCTCCCACTTTTTTGCTCCTTGCTAGCTGTATCCCCGGTCTCCACCAGTAGTCCCCATTGTAGCAGAAAACCCCTGGATCCCATCCCAGGGACAGGAGAGCAGTCCTCTGGATGTCCAATCCATTCCCTCCCCTGTCAACCCCCTGCACCTGGGCTTGTTCCTGAACCCGGGTCGCCGGTGTGACAGCAACAGGTTTTGACAGCATCCCTGTTTGACATAATAGTAATTAAATGCCACAATCATTGAACACAGACAGGACTGAGAGAAAAAACTGTTACAGCAATGAAAAAAATAAAACACAACTCTGCATCTGCTGATAAATGAATAAAAGGACAGCAGCAGACACTACGTGATGATCTAGACAAGGATACTATTCGACAAGAGCTCAAGTCCTGGTTCCTGACAAGGAAAGCACTGTGCTTGAACAGCAGGAAAAAAGGAACTAAAGCATCTGGGGCTGACACTGCTATTTATAAATCAGCTGCAGGTAGTACAGAGAAAGGCTACCAAAATGATCCAAGGACATCACGATGCCCCATATGAACAGAGGCTGGTGATCTTGAATATGTTTTCATACACAACGGTGCGGTGTGCACATACAGTGCCCACCGCTTGTAACGGGCATGTTTGTGCAAGTAGGTTTTGCCCGTTACAGCAGATGGACGTTATATCTTCTTTTACAAAAAAAATTAAGCTCTTGATGTCTCCCACTCCCACTCTCTCTAGTGTACCCCTTCACAAATCAGACTGGTAAACAATTAATCATTTAGTTCTGTTTTTAAAATCAAAAGTGACATATACTGTTCAGTATGGTTAAACTTGATTGAGTGCTGAAGTAAATAGTGTATAAACTGTTAAACAAAGTCTCGGTTTCGCTGATTCAGCACTGATCCTACTTTTGGTTGGGGAAGTACTCCGTAATCCTCATTTACACTGTCATCTTTCAGAAAAAGAGACGTGCAAGAACAAGGGGACACAATTTAAAGATAGAAGGAGGGCGGTTCACGGGCAATGTGAGGAAGTATTATTTCACAGAGAGGGTAGTGTATGCATTGAACAGCCTTCCTGAGGAGGTTGTGGGGTCTAAAACTGTGGAAGAATTCAAGAATGCATGGGACAGACAGAAGGCAATTCTTGTGGGGGGGGGTAGGAACAAATAGGCTGTTGGTTAACTAGGATCTAAGGCCTATCCTGTAGGTAGGGAAATGGGCAGACTAGATGGGCCAAGCGGTCCTTATCTGCTGTCAAAGTCTATGTTTCTATGCTACTATTTTGGTGGCAATATGGTCGCTAGATGGTCTTGACCCTCTGTAACAGTTCCCAGTTTGGTGGCAGACTTTCATGCTGCTCCATAGCTTGGCATAGTATCAGCATAGCGGAGCGAATGACAGTAACCTTAGCTTCCTCCTCTGTGTTGTCATCTGCATTTCCTTTTGCATCATAGGCTGCAGCACTAGACAGGGCACCAATGACTGCTTCATGGAGGGGGGGTTATTTTCACCTAGTTGACAGATTTTGTGGAACTCTTCATCCATGAGACAGTGAGTAATGCAGCTTAATTACAGTAGGTGCTAACTGTACAATTGCATTACGGCTAGCAGGCAGTTGACTAAACGATCATCAGTTGTCAAACTGCCAAATCATCCTCAAATCTGCCTGCAATAGCAGGTGGCTTTAGATCGCTATAAACATAGTTTTTTCTTAAGGAGTCTATGGAATGGGCAAATGGTTTTGTGTTTTTGTCCATTGTAAGCGGCTGCCTGTATTAAAAGTGGACACTATAAGTGGAGTGGACTGTATATGGAACCCAAACAAACAGAAGAGAAAAACAAACAAGTGCCTTAGCTGGGATTTGAACCCAGGCCACCTGGAATACCACTCCGATTGTGCTACCAGTTGTGCTACCAAGGCAACTGGAAACTTGGAACTTCCAGAAGCACCATACTCTTTCTCTAATGCACAACCTGGTGTTATACAGATAATTACATTTTCATATTTAAGAGTGCAGTGTGCACATATATGGAACCCAATCAAACAGAAAAGAGAAAGAAATAAGTGCCTTAGCTGGGATTTGAACCCAGGCCACCTGGAATATCATTTCAGTTGTGCTACCAGCGGCACCACCAACCTGGTTGTACATTAGAGAAAAGTGTAAGGTGCTTCTGGGAATCCCAGGTTTCCAGTTGCCTTGGTGGTGGAGCTGGCAGCACAACTGGAATGGTATTCCAGGCAGCATGAGTTCAAATCCCAGCTAAGGTACTTATTTCTTCCTCTTTCTTCTCTTTGTTTGAACTTGAATATGTATTCACTAGAGGAGAGAAGAGACAGAGGAGAAATGATTGAGACCTTCTTTGAATACGTACTCACTAGAGGAAAGGAGAAAGAGCGAGCGAGAGAGAGAGAGAGAGAGTGAGTTCCACCATGCCGTGGTGACACGGAATTTGTCGACCATCAGCACAGCAACGGCACAACATGACCAACTGGTGTTGTGCCATCGCTGGGAGAACTTGTGTTTTCTCTGTAGACTTCACCCCCTCCATGCGAGGGGCTCTGCCCCCCGCACCCCCCCACACTTAAATTAAACCAGCTCCGTGTCACAGTTAGTTCGGGAAGAGGGCGAACACTCCCGAGGCAACAATGTCGGGAACCCAGCGGACCATCACAGCGAACTGCCAAAAATGTCGCTGTGATGGTCTTTGTTGTATTCCTGTCACTGTTGCAACATGATAGCGAGAGGTTTAGAGAGAAAGAGAGAGAGAGAACAAAAACACCCAAGGGCACAGCTACAAATTGGCAGGGGGGGAGGTACAGGAAGGAGGCCAGGAAACATTTCTTCCCTTAGCAGGTGTAAGTAAGGTGGAACACACTGCCAGAGGGGTTAGTCAACCACATTTTAGTTTGGGAAGATAGAGCAGCAGTGCAAATTCTGACCTATAATTTTTGTGTTGCTTGCATGCATGTGCGAGAAACACATTGCGTCACAGCTTTTTACAAGCAGGTTGTGGAGGCGCGGCAGTGTTGTGCCAAATGGCAGCAGCCCATTCACTGGCTGGTCTCTGCCTGGCCAATAGAGGAGCATGCCCTGGATCACCACAGTTAACAAGCAGGCCACTACATCAAAGGAACTGAACCGCTGCAATCAGGGAGCACCCCATCAGTACGCAATTAGCTGTTCGGTACGCTCCCTAACTGCAGCAGCCAATTACAGAGCTGCAAGCCGCTAGTCCCCATCCCCAGTGTACTTTCCCCGTGAAACACTTCAAGAAAATAAAAACAGATGGGGTAGCCCACTCCCCGTCGGCATAATCCTCCCCTTTCCAAATTTCTCCTGTGCCGAGGGGGGTACCCAATCCCTCTCAGCTCTTGCCACCCCCCCCACACCTCAATGTGCCGACAGGGATGCCCAATCCCCTGTCAGCATGCCCCTATTCATCATTTGCTGATGGGGAGCCCACCCCGTCCGGCATAATGCTCACCCCCAATGTCTTGTCTGCCGAGGGGTGCCCAACTCCTCGGCCTTGTCTCCCCAGCCCCAGCATTCGATAGGAGCTGCTGGGGGGTGCCCAATCCTCTGTCAGCTACAGCCCCCACCCATAACAGTCAGGTGGCACACTGGGAACCTACTCCAGCCTGCCCAAACAAATGTCCCTGTAAAAAGAAACCTTCCTGTGATGTTTTTTTTTTTTTTAAATAAACCTGTAAAGTAGAAAATGGTCCTTTGATTCCTCCCCCAACCCGCGCCACCCTTCATGACTCCACCTCATACTTACCTCTGGAGCCCGCACGACGCCGTTTGTGGACTGGGAACAGGTCTGCACTCTTCAAAGCCGACTGCGAACTGATGAAATGCTGGTAAGCTGTATAATGTCATAAATGCATTTTTTATAACTTTGGTTCATGTCTTGTCCATTTTTGGGAATTTTTTCACTAAATTTTCAACATGGGGTTCTTAGGACCCCACCTCATGAATTCAGTCACTGTCATTTTGTTATTCCATCCTGAAAGGTGATTTCGCAGTCACTGTGTGGAACCACATTTTGGGATGGATTAATGAAACAACAGTGTCACAGTTCATGAGGTAGGCCCCCCAAAACCCTATGTTGAAAATTTGGTGAAAAAATTCTCAAAAATGGCTGTTTTACGAGCATGCGTTGCGCAGTTCCTATGCACGCTTGTAAGTTCAAGCATTATTAATATTTTCACTCCAGATTTTCAACATTGTCATTTTACCACACCTCCTTATGAACAGTACAACTGTAATTTTTCACATTTCACCCGATATGTGTTTTCGGACATGTAGCGTACAATGTAGTAGTCGGTGTGCGAAATCAATGTTCAGGACAGATTAGGAAAATCACAGTGACACTGTTCATGAGCAGAGGTCGTAAACTGGCAATGCTGAAAATTTGGTGACAAAAGTCCATAAAATGACTGTGTTACGAGTGTACACTGTGCGATTTCCATGCACCCTCGTACGTCCACAAATTCGTAATCTTTTCAGTCCAGATTTTCAACATTGGCATTTTTCCACGCCTCCTTATGAACAGTACAGCTGTCATTTTTCACAACGTGGCTGAAATGTGTCTCCGCACTTCTGGCGCAGAATAGCATGGTTTCTATGGGAAATCAGTGTTCAGGATAGATTAAGAAAATCACAGTGACACTGTTCATGAGCGAAGGTCCCAAAATGCCTGTGTTGAAACTCTGCTGTAAAAATTCCCCATACTAATTACATTACGGGTGTGCTTTGCGCAGTTTCTACGCACACTCATGGCTTCACCAGTTTTTTTATATATTCATTCCAGATTTACAACACTGCCATTTTTTTACACCTCCTCATGAACAGTACAGCTGTCATTTTTCACATCCTGTTCAAAATGTGTTTTCACACATGTGGCGCCAAATGCTGCAGTCGTGTGCAAAATCACCTTTAGGCTAACAAACTGATAGTGTCTCTGTTCATGCAGTGGGATCACAAAAAGCCCATGTTGAAAACTTGGAGTAAAAATACCAAGAAATGCCCAGAGTGTTAGGGTTTTCAACCATAATGCCCTACAGGCATCAGGGATGTGACTTGGGATCGTCGACAGTAATGCTCATGCCATTCCACCACCACCCACACCCTGCAGCCAGTGACAGGCTTCAAGGTGCACCTTGGACTCTTTGGCCCCAGAATCCATCCCATTCTCCTATACTCCAAGCATTTCAGCATATTTCCTTATGGAATGAGATGAGTAAAGCCCAAACACCCACGGCACATCTCGACACTTGTCAGTGTCTGCAGGGTAGAGCAAGGGGAAATGTCATGACTGTTATGGGCAATGACCCAAAGGCACACCCAAGTGCCTGCCCATCTCTGCAGGGTTGGGGTGGGGTTGACATCAGTTCAGTGCTTTACTGCCATTCCTATACTGCATGGGCCTGATTCTTGTAGGAGCCTGCGTCTGGCACAAGCTGCGGCAAGCAGCACCTTGCACCAATGCCTGGTGCACCAGGGACCTTGCACCTGATTCAGGTACATGAGGGGTCCCAGCAGCTAAGTCCCCAAGCTAGCACTGACTAAAACCCTGGGGAAAACCCCTGGCACACTGCACAGGTCCACCGCAGGCCACCAGAGACTAACACAGGACCCCCTGTCCCACTAGGTAATGGGCATGTGGACCCAACCTGGTGTGTCGATGTCCTCCCACCATGTTTGGTGCAACAGATGCCTGGCCATGGAGGTGAGTGGTGAGATGTGCTGAGCACTGAGGAGCAGTCTGGACTGGTGTAAGAGGGGTTTGGGCACCACCTGCTGGGGCATGGGTGGGCACTGTACCACCATACGTTGGTGCTGCAATAGCACTGATGGGGCAGGCATCGGGGATTGGGAGAACCATATCAGGACGGGGGTACCAACATAGTACATAGGTGGCATCGGGGAGCTGTGAGGGGTGCCATTGGACCACCAGGATGGGGCCACACATACGGGGCCACACTCTGGGGTGTATGGTGGGTGGACCTTCACCCATGGTGTGCCGCAAACAGGCATGTCACCCAGGGGAGAATGTCTAAGTCCCCTTACGGCTGCCCTGGCTGGTCTAAGACACTTAGAAATTCTCCTGCCAGGTGATGTCTTTGAATCGCAGGATGCAGCTTGCATAGGCCGCAGTCCCCTTACTGCCGTGCCACAGTGCATTGCAGGTGCAAGCCCTGTATGGGGCTGGTGGACTGCCGTCGACGCAGGCCGCCTTTGTGAATCGCATGGAGAGCAATCATAGACACAAGGTGCCCCTTGGACCATATCTGTTGACTGCAGGCACCTTGAGTCTGACACAGGGCTTTGAGAATCGGGGCCCCATCTGTCAAACTCCTGCACTTCCACTGCTAATGCCAGCAAGCAACCATTCAGCATTGACAAATGCTTGTGTAGTAAGCTCTGGCCCATTGGAGGCTCACAGGTGACCAGTGGGAAGCTCATTAATTAGGAACAGACTGCATCTCCTTTTTAATGTCTTTATAAGTGACATTGCAGAGAGACTGGAAGGAAAAGTATGCCTCTATGCAGATGACACAAACATCTGCAGCAGGGTTGATACACAATGAGGTGTGGAAAGGATGACAAGGGACTTGGCAAGGTTGGAGGAATGGTCAGAAGTATGTTGGATTCAATGCAAAGAACTGCAAAATAATGCACCTGGGAAACAAAAACCCAGGGCAAGATTATACAATGGGGGGTAGTAACAACAAAAAATGGAAAGGGACCTGGGGTAATCATATCTGATGACTTTAAGGTTAGAAAGCAAAGTGAGAAGACAGTAGGGATGGCTGGGGGATATTGGAATACATAGGGAGTGGCATCACCAGCAGAAAACAGGAACTTTTTATCCCTCTGTACAGACAGTTGGTGATACCCCGTCTGGAGTACTGCATCCAGTTCTGGAGACCCCATCTCCACAAGGACATAGACAGGATGGAGGCAATCCAGAGGAGGGCAACTAAAATGGTGCAAGGTCTGTAAGAGAAGCCAATATGAGAAGAGACTAAGGGTGCTTAATGTGTATACCCTTGAGGAAAGGAGGGAGAGGGGGTACATGATAGAAACTTTTAAGTATCTCAGTGGAATCAACAAAGTCCAAGAGGGTAGCATCTTTCAGAAAAAGAGATGTGCAAAAACAAGGGGACACAATTTGAAGAGAGAGGGGGAACATCTTAGAGGCAATGTGAGGAAGCATTTTTTCACAGAGAGGGTGGTGGATGCATGGAGCAGCTTTCCTGAGGAGGTTGTGGGCTCTAAAGCTGTGGGAGAACACGTGGGACAGACATAAGTCAATTCTTGTGGAGGGAAGAAAGAAACAGGCTGTTGGTTAACTAGGATATGTAGCTTATCCTGTATGTAGGGAAATGGGCAGGCTAGGTGGGCCAAGCAGTCCTTATCTGCTGTCAAAACCTATGTTTCTATCTCTCCTGTCTGCAAGCTCAGCCCAGACTAATGTACAAAGACTTTATCACATTTCGTATGAGTCTTTCTTAAACATGTTTTATCTGTTTACAGGAGTGCACCTGATTTGAGGCTAAAATCAAAAGCTAATAGTTATAGTAGCAGAGCCCTCCCCCACACACACACATACACATGCCCCGAAAAGCTGCTTAAAAGCCTGCAATTCATTCAAATCAATTCCATGTTCTTACTTCGTTGGAGTTCAGTGCCAACAAGTGTCAAATCATGTACATAGGGCAAAGGAACTCTGATGCTGAGTATAGGATGGCAGGAGGTCCTGACACTCACTAGACGTGAAAGGGTCCTTTAGGTTATTATATCAGAGGACCTCAAGATGGCTGTACAGTGTAACAAGGCTATGAGCAGGGCAAATTGGATTCTGGACTGCATAAGGATTGTCATCTCCAGTAGTAGGAGGAGGAGGAATGTTGTGTTGCCAGGGTATCACTCCCTGGTAAACCCCCAGCTGGAGTACTGTGTCCAATTTTAGAGTCCACACTTCAGAAAGGACACAAGGTGCAGATTTTCCAGAGGAGGGCAACTAAAATGGTTGAGGATTTTCACAGGAATCCCTACAAGGAAAGGCTGAAGAATCTCAACATGTACACTCTGGAAGAAAGGAGGACTAGAGGTGACATGATCAAGACCTACAAAGTACCTCACAGGGATAAACAGGGTACAGTTGGGGAGTTTCCTTCAAATGAGGATGAGCACCCAAACCAAGAGACATACAATGAAGCTGGGAGGGAGGAGTTCAGGATAGATGCGAAGAAATATTTCTTTACTGAAAGGGTGGCAGACGCCTTGAACAGATTGCCAGGAGAAGTGGTGGAAGCTAAAATGGTAAGAGGCATGAAGCATGCATGGGATAAACATAGGAGTCTATTAGAAAAAGGGGAAGGAGGGGGTCAACAGAGATCAATAGGGCTATGGAGGTGGAGTAGGTTCAAGTTCATTGCAGGAAAAATCCATTGAGCAAGCTCATTTACAAGGAGGTCCTGATGGACGCAGGCAGACTAAGACATGCAGTAAAATATACAGGCAGGAATTACAAGCAAACTCCCCTCCTATATCTCAGACTGTTTCATCCGAATCACATCTAGGCCATACACCTTAAGGATCAATAAGCTCATTATGCTAAAGATTCCCAATACCTGCACCCGGTTCGGGAGGGCTGCTATCAGCTATTCCCTAGCATTTGTCTGGAACTCACTCCAAAAATCTATGAATCTGAATACCCTCTTACCCTTATCTTCCTTCAAAAGATTATACACCGCCCTATTTCCAGAGTTGTGCAACTGCTTCCATAAGGCCTAGTCTCCCATCCAACCTACACCCTCCCTTCTGTAATCCACTATGTTTAGTTTCCCTTCTTCTACCCAGTCAGTTATCACATTTCATATAAAAGCCTACAAAAGCCCTATTATTTGATTATTATCCCTGCTATATCTATTATCCTCTTCATTTTTACAGGTTAAGTTATTTTACTGTGCCTTGTATATCTGTAAATTTTGTATATATCTCTTATTTATTTGATTGTACTAATGTTATGCTATTCTCATGTCTTTGTAAAAAAACTTGTACCCTTATTTGTATGACCACTCAGGTCCATCTTGTAAATGAGCTACGCTCAATGATGTTCGCCTGAATAAATAAAGATTTTGATTGATTGATTGATTGACAAGTAGATAGAGAACACCTGGGCAGATTGGGTGGGCTGAGCGGTCCTTTTCTGCTGAAAATTCTCTGTTTCTATGGCATCATGTGTTCATTCAGATGCAGTGTTTATTTAAAGTTGGGCCTACCAGACATCCAAATATAAGGTACAGTAAATTACCAAACTAGATGCAGCCCACTTACAGTACAATAAACAGAACCCCACTGTTTCGAGAAGCCTTTACTCGTCATAAGGCTGCTTAAAGAACTGGGATTCTATTTGCAGTGTCCACATCAGTATGCTGATCTTAAAATCGACACTGCATCTGAATGAGTACTTGAATCTTGCTCACACCATTTCTTCCCCACTTTGAAAGCTGCTTGTCCTCAGTTAGTTTTGGGCTGGCAGTGCCTCGCATGTGTTGGAAGATGACCAATAAGCGGCACTGAAAGACATCAGACTTCACAGTCTGTGAAGGCAGCTGTCCATCCACCATCTTGGCAAGAAGAAGGCTGCAGCTGTGGCACTGATGACTGTTGGGGTGTGGGGATGGTGGGGGACCAAAGAGGACAGACATAAGGAGATAAAATCATAATAAAAATTGTGAGACCTTCACCAGCTTTCCAAACTGCTTACCAGTAAACGAACACTCTATGAAGTTTTTCAAATGGCAACAAAATCTGGTAGTCCTCTGTCTGCCATCTGACACCAGGCATCAACCACCATAAAATTGCCTACAGAAGGCAGTGTGGTTACGTGGTTACTGAAGTACTGGAGATTACAGATGTACAAGAACAGAAGAACATCACACAGAAGGTGGCACATGCCTCTATAGCAGCTGTCTGCTGCTTCTCAGTAGTTATACCCTTGAGGTACTTGAATGTTTCTATCATATCCCCTCTTTCCCCTCCTCTCTTCCAGTGATTATGTATTGAGGTCCCTTAATTTCTCCTCATAAGTCTTGTGTTGCAGGCTCTGCACCATCTCATTCGCCCTTCTCTGGACCATCTCCAGCCTGTTAATATCCTTACAAAGGTGTAATCTCCGAACTGTACACAGCACTCCATGTAAGGTCTGATCATGATTTTATGTAATGGCATCACTGCCTCCCTCCTTATGCTGGTGATACCCCTGCCTATGCACCCCAGCATGTCACTGGCCCTTCCAGCTGCCTTACCACTTTGACATTTTCAGGACATCTCAAATAAGAACCCACAGGTCCCTTTCTTTCTTTGTGACTGTCAGCAACTCCCTCCCCCCCTCTTCCTGTAGCTTTCCCTAGGGTTCCTGTGTCCCAGGTGCATAATGTTGCACTTTTTTGAATTAAACTTCTGTTGCCAGTCTTTGGACAATTCTTCAAGCTTCCCCAGGTCCCTCCTCAATTTCTCCACCCCCTCTGGGGTATCCGCTGTGTTGCAGATCTTAGTGTCATCTGCAAACAGGCAGACCTTTCCCTTCAGCCCTTCTGCAATGTCACTAATGAAGACATTGAACAGGACTGGCCCCAGGACCAATCCCTGCAGCACTCCACTGGTCACCCCCTCTTCCCAGACTGCACCTGATTTACCACCACGCTCTGTCTCCTGTCTGTTAGCCAGTTTCTAACCCAGTTTGTCACCCTTCCCCTATGCCCAGCCTGCTTAGCAATTTTATCAGCCTCCTATGTGGGACTGTGTCAAAGGCTTTGCTTAACTCAAGGTCCACTGCCCCACCCTAATTTACTTCCTTTGTCACCCAGTCAAAGAGATCAACCAGTTTTGTCTGACATGACCTCCCCTCTGTGAATCCATGTTGCCTATGGTCCTGGTCTCCAATGGGTTCTAGATGCCCCACTATCCTTTCTTTAAGCAATGTCTCCATAATCTTCCCCACTACTGAGGTGACGCTGACTGGTCTATTGTTCCCTGTCTCCTCCCTACTGCTGGATTTGTATAGAGGGATCATGTGTACCCTCCTCCAATTTTCTGGTACCAGCCCTGTGTTGAGTGACTCAGTGAACATGGATGCCAGAGGTACTGCTATCTCCCTTCACAACTCTCTTAATATCCTTGGGTGTATGCCATCTCGTCCCATTGCTTTGTCCACCTTCAGTTTAGTCACCTCCTGCAGGATTCTTATGCCTGTGAATGGACTATTGTCCTCCTCTTCACGCCTTTGCTACTGCTGTACTGCTGTGGTCCTTGCCCCTCCCCCTCTTCTATGAATACTAAACAGAAAGACACATTGGATGTCTTGGGGGGGGCACATGACAGTTCTTAGGCATGGTACTATCACTTCCAAATACCGAAACAGCACATATAAGCAAGCAACATTCGGCATTGACAAATGCTTGTTTATTTTATTTTAGCTTGTCCTTTATCTCCTGACCTGTATAATACTATTCTTTCCCCTTTCTGAGTCTGCTTTAGTAATTTTTTTCAAATTTAAAATAAAAAAAATCAGTACTCCATTTAACATGGCTTGGACCAGATTTTTGTTAGTATCCTTAGCTGTTTTTGTACACCTGTTGTCCCATAAGATCAGGGAGCACTGTCTGCTGCATGCTAGTCCATTTTAGTCATAACAGAAGTGATGTTAATCAATGAGTGTTCAAAAACAGCAGAGAATACTGATGAAAACCTGGCTTAAGCTATACTAAAAGAAACGCAGACTGGATGGGCCTTGCGGTCCTCAGCAGCTGTCAACTTCTATGTTTCTATGTAACGCTCCTTTCCTTTTATTATTTCAAATAGGAAATAGTACGAAAGCAGACTCAAAATGAGGAAAGAGGGGTATCATATAAGTCAAGTGATAAGGGGCAATCTAAAATAGAATATAAAAGCATAAGTAAAATTTTTCACCACTGTCATGCAATGCTGCTGTAAGACAGGGTGGTATAGAGTCAAGGGGAAAGTTAGGGTGACAGGGGAGGGGGCAATTGTGCATGAGCTACGCAATGAGCAGACATGATAGACCTTTGGGTCTTCTGCTGGCACTTTTGCATTGCTGCAGGTCCGTGCACGACATCGTACGTTGGCGCTAGGTACCTACTAATACCATCCCTCAGCCCTTGAAGTTCTGGTCCCCTTTTGGTCCTTGTGCCAGAGGCCCCACCAGCTCTAAGACCAAGTGTAGCTCAGTGGAGAACACTAACCAGAAGGATAGCTGAGAAAACGTACAACTAAAGCAGAAGTGTGCTGTGATGTCTATAAATTTTTACTGGTAGGAAAAATGTGATTGTCACAGTGTTAAGTTATTATAATGTATGGCTGTTTATATTATTTTGAGACTGTCAGACAAATAAAAACTCTAAGAGCACTAGTTTGTGACTGCTTGCAAAAACATGTGCTCTGCAGTTTACATAACTGTTGCCTAGAACAAGGCTCTTATTTCTTCTTGTCACAGTTCTCTCATTTTGGCCTGACATGTGATCTCAACTAAAAAAGTAGTCAATGGTTGGTTTCACAGAAGACTGAAAACTACATGCAGAAGGAGATACAAGACAGGCTAGCTTTCCAACACACTGTAGCTAACTTTATACACTATCTTTCTCAACATACAGTAGCTCCCACATTGTTGAGGGGTACCTTATAGTTGTTGCAGAAAACTATGACATGTGACTCCTTTCTGGAGAAGGACTGTTGTTTATTCAGCATAAGAGACAGCCTGCAGCCCATGCTCACATGCTGTTCCATTTCTGAGACAGTGAAGCCACATGTGGTAAGCAAGATGTTAAATTCATTTAATTTGATTCTTTGAGGAGGAAGGGTTCTCCGAGGTCTCCAGTTTTTTTACGTAATGTTGGAGACTACAGGCAGTTGCCTAGGTGGCATGAGATTTATACAGTTGGCTTTTAGTCCTTTTTGCCTACAACTTCCTGTATTCGTATTATGCTGTTTTGCATACCTGATTCTATCTGTAACCATTTGAGCTTTCCCAACTATTTAAATTATAACATGTCCAGAATGGTGCCTGCCTCATCTCATGCCATACTGCAATATATCAGCACTCTGTTCTTAGAGTTCTAGACTGGTTGCCTAAGATATTTCCAATCCAATCGAAATTGTACTTCTTGTATTTTAAGTAATAGATGATAATACACCTTCACCCTTACTCTCCAGTAAGGGTGAGCGAATGTGGAAATTGGCAACATTAGATCAGCTTAATTTTAAACCCTCTGTCTTTGGTTTGGCTTCAACATTTCGGCCAAAGACACTTTGTGTTCTTGATACTGGGGTTCATCAGGCTACAAAAAGGGGTTACATGGCACAACTCCACCACCTGTCACCCAGCCCAGTCAATGCAGACCTCTTCCATCCTCCATGGGTTCTTCAGTCAGATTTCCCCCAAAAAGTCAGTATGTGGCACATGCCAGGAGCTGGACTGTTTTTTGTGTCAATACAAAAATGTCTGGGGAGGGAGGAGGATGGGAAATAACTGGGATGGGCGAAGAGGTGGTCAAGAGACTAGCCCAGGCCACCTGGGAAGGGTAAAATGTTTTTACAGTTAACTGGCTGAAGGTCAAAACGTTCCCGAGGTAGCCTGAAAGTTAGAACTGAGCTGAATTAAAGGTCCAAATGTCGAACTTCAGCACATTCACTGAACAGAAATTCGATGCTGGCTTCTCCTCACTTTCCACCTCAGTTGCTAAACTTGACTAATACCTGTCTTCCCACAATGCCATCCATAAACTTGCTCGCTACTGGACAGCATTCTTTTTTTCCTTTGGTGTACCTGCTGTTTGGAATAACCTTCCTGTCTCTCTCAGATTATTTGGCTGTCTGCAACATTTCACATCTTAGTTAAAAACTCATCCATTCTCATTATTCCTTCGCCCTTATCACCTGTTATTCAAGTAACAGTAATGCAATTATTTCATGTTAAAGGAGTTCTACCTGGAGAGTTGAAGCCCCAACCACTGCACAGATCGGGGCTTCAACTCTCCGATCCCCCCTGGAAGCACCATTGTAAATAATTAGATTTTATACCTTATCACTCGTAAAATTTGGAATAAACTCTGATGGCCCCAGCATTTTGAAGTTGGTGCTCCGGAACCCCCGGGATCTTGCTGGTATTACCGTGAGATGATGATGCAGCATGACCCTTGCCATAACACTGTCCCTATGTACAGAAATAAAACTAAGCATGTATGTCACATACCAAACCCCATTTTTACTTAATTTGCCTAAATCCCATGTGTAGGCATGCCATACACATGGGATTTAGGCAAATTAAGTAAAAACGGAGCTTGGTATGGGACATATATACTTAGTTTTATTTTCGTACATAGGGACAGTGTGTTATGGCAAGGGTAATGCTGCATCACCATCTCGTGGTAATACCAGCAAGATCCCAGGGGGTTCTGGAGCACCATCTTCAAAATGCTGGGGCCATCAGAGCTTATTCCAAATTTTACCAGTGATAAGGTACAAAATCTAATTATTTACAATGGTGCTTCCGGGGGGGATCGGAGAGTTGAAGCCCCGATCTGTGCAGCGGTTGAGGCTTCAGCTCTCCAGGTAGCTCTCCTTTAATTACTTCTTTATCTCTCTAGAAACATAGAAACATAGAATTTGATGGCAGATAAGGACCGCTTGGCCCACCTGGTCTGCCCATTTTCCTACCTAACAGATAAGCTGCAAATCCTAGTTAACCAACAGCTTACTTCCTCCTACCCCCCACTAGGACTGCCTTATGCCTGTCCCATGCATTCTTGAAGTCACCCACTGTTCTTGACTCCACGACCTCCTCAGGGAGGCTGCTCCATGCATCCATAACCCTCTCAGTGAAAAAATACTTCCTTACATTACCTCTGAGCCGTCCCCCCTCTATCTTCAAATTGTGCCCCCTTGTTCTTGCACATCTCTTTTTCTGGAAGATGCTACCCTCTTGGACTTTGTTAATTCCCTTGAGGTACTTGAAAGTTTCTATCATGTCCCCTCTCTCCCTCCTTTCCTCTAGGGTATACATATTAAGCTCCTTTAGTCTTTCTTCGTATGTCTTCTGGTGCAGACCCTGCACCATTTTGGTTGCCCTCCTCTGGACAGCCTCCACTCTGTCTATGTCTTTGGAGATGGGGTCTCCAGAACTGCACACAGTACTCCAGATGGGGTCTCACCAACTGTCTGTACAGAGGATAACAACTTCCTGTTTTCTACTATTGATGCCTCTCCCTATGCATCCCAGTATCCCCCCAGCCTTCCTTACTGCCTTCTCACATTGCTTGCCCACCTTTAGGTCATCTGACATAATTACTCCCAGGTCCCTTTCTATTTTTACTGTTGTCAGTATCTCACCCCCCATTGTGTACACTTCCCCTTGGTTTTTGTTTCCCATGTGCATTACCTTGCACTTCTTTGCATTGAATCTGAGCTGCCATACATTTGACCATTCCTCTAACCTTGCCAAGTCCCTTCTCATCCTTTCCACTCCATCTTGTGTATCAACCCTGTTGCAGATCTTTGTGTCATCTGCAAAGAGACATACTTTTCCTTCCAGTTCCTCTGCAATGTCACTTATAAAGACATTAAAAAGGACCGGTCCCAGTACTGAACCCTGCGGTACCCCACTAGTAACCCTCCTTTCTTCACTGTGTATTCCATTTACTACTACCTTTGTCCTGTTGTCTAGCCAATTTTTATCCAGGCTACCACCTTGGGACCCACTCCAAGGCTGGCTATCTTGTGAATTAATCTTTGCGTGGACTGTATCAAATGCCTTGCTAAAATCTAGGTAGGCCATGTCCACAGCCCTCCCTGGTCTACTACTTTGGTCACCCAGTCAAAGAAATCTATTAGATCTGCCTGACACAACCTTCCCATCGTGAATCCATGCTGCCTTGGGTCCTGTGCCCCACTGGCCTCTAGGTATTCAACAATTCTTTCCTTCAGAAGTGATTCCATCATTTTCCCACCACTGAGGTCAAATTAACTGGTCTGTAGTTTCCTGCCTCTGTCCTGCTCCCACTTTTGTGAAGAGGAATCACATCTGCCCTCCTCCAGTCCTCGGGTACCACCCCATCCTCCCATGATTTGTTAAAGAGAGTAGTCAGCGGTGTCACTAGTTCTGCCCTTAGTTCTTTTAGAATTCTTGGGTGAATCCCATCAGGCCCCATTGCTTTGTCCACCTTCAATTTTATTAGTTCTTTCAGAACCCTTTCTTCTGTAAATGGACAGGTATCGACCCCCGTCTTCAGAGTGTTTCTCTTGTTTGGTTTAGGTAACTCCCAAAACCAAACAAGAGAAACACTCTTTATTGTTAGACACAGGGTATCTGGACTTTTGCTAGGCCTTTGATACTTCTGCACATGACAAGTTTCTGTGCAAGGTAAACCAGTACCACATAGTAAGACATTCACAAGGCAAACTGTTAGCTGGTTTGGGGGCAGGAAGCAGAAGGTGGTGGCAGACTGGCAGGTCTCTGAGAAGAGAGGAGTCTAAGCAGAATCCTTCAGGGATCAGTTCTGGAGCCACTGCTCTTCAACAACTTAATCTGGGAGCTGGGGTCTCTAGCAAGATACTGAAGATTGCCAATGATAATAAGATAGCAAGGGTGACGGACTCTCTTGGGGATAGGGACAAACTTTAAGAGGATCTGAACTAGCTGGGCGATGGGTCTGAAATCGGGAGCCTCAGATTCAATGTAGTCAAATTCAATATGCTACACCTGGGGAGGAAAACCTTAGGCTGGACCTACACACTGTGTACGTCCCTTCTTGCAGCAGTGGAGGAAGAAGCGGTTCACCTGGGGGTCATAATAAAAAAAGGGCTGAAGCAGGGCACACAGTGTGTGACTGGTGTTAGGAGGGTCAGAAGAATGCCAGGGTGCATCAAATGTGCAGTGACCAGCAGAGCAAGGGAACTAATTCTGCCCCTTTACAAGGCCCTACCTGGAGTACTACATGCAGTTCTGGTCTCCACAATACAAAAAGGACATGTATGCAGTCAAAAAGGTGCAACACCAAGCCACAAGAATGATCAGTGATATGGGGAAAAAAGCTATAAGGACAGGCTAGAGGATTTTAACATGTTCTCCATAGGGAAAAGGGGGTTAACAGGGGGACATGATCTCAGTCTTTTGCATACTCAGTGGTATGGACAAGGTCAAACAGTGGGAAATGTTGGATCTGGTATTATGGAGCAGGATGTGGGGACATTCCATGACATGCAGCGGTTGTCAATTCAGGCTAACATCAGGAGACACTTTTTCTTCCAGTAGGTGGAGAACCTATGGAAAAGCCCATCATGTGAAGACAGTGGATATAAAGACAGTACAGGCCTTTAAGGTAAGCCTAGACAAATGTCTTCTTAGTAAGGGAATTACCTGGTACCCTGGGTAGGGAAGTGGATAGGAAATTGTTATCAATTGATACATGTTTGGGCAGCATAATTATTTCATCTCTGCTTACGAATCATGAGGGGCTTGACATGATGGACCTAGCAGCGTCCATTCTGACCTTAATTTATTATGTTACTAAGTGGCTTCTGGATTTTATACTGTACAACCTAGGAAACAGTCCAAATATTTGGGTTCAAACCCCAGTCTTCACATGTGGCAGCAAAAATAAAGCAAAAAGGAGAAGACCAAGTGTGCTGTAATGGGTATGCCTTCCAATGTATTCCACCTGAAATACAGGAGATAGCTGGCAGGGTGGTCTGTGGCTCTGTGAAGGAGATTCTCCCACAGATCTACTGTTTCTGGTAACTAACAAAACTATCTCCTTTGTGGACATTTATTTATTCATTTATTTATTTGTTTATTTAAAAGTTGGTAACCGGTAAAGACACATTGAGCCAAGGCTCATTTCCAGGTGCGACTTGGAAATCTCTCTCCACCGAGCCACCCCACTGGAACAATTCCCAAGCAGTACAAACTGCAGAGTGGGAAGAAGGCCTGACAGGAGGGACGTATAAAACCTTAAGACAGCCTTGAAGGGTGGCAAAGAGGCCTTTTTCCACTTTCCCTTCCACGAGACGTGATCCCCTGAAGGTGGCGATGTAGCTGTTTAGTGTGGTGATCTCCATGGTACCCGTGGAGTCAACACTGTAGAATGGGACAGAGACACTGGAGTAAATGCTGAGGCTGACTGCCTGAGTTCTTCATATCTAGCAGGAAACTTTCAAGAGCTTTTTTGGCAACACCTTCTCATGACCTGGATAACACCCTGGCAAATGGCACAGTTTTTCATGTCATGCAAGTGGCCCAAGTAGCAAACACAAAGTGTGTGAACGTCATCTCTGAAGATTTTCGCACCACACCATCAAAGCGAAAAAGAAGATTTTTTTAAGGAAATCAGTACAGTACTTTAAAATGTAAATGCATGTTTACATTCCAGGAAGTAATCAGATTCCTAAAGAAATCAATTTACTTGAAAACCTGCTGTAATTAAGTTTTCTGTGGTGCTGCTTACATGCAGTCTTTTTTAATAATCTGATTTGGTGTGCCTGTCTACATGTCTGAGAGTAATCTGGTTTGTTTTACATGGGGTCCATTTGTAACAGGACTATTTTGTCTATAGTATACGGTGTACTTAGGATTCAAACAAAAGGTATCTTGTCCCAAAAAAAAGGTAAGAGTACAGTATTTGCCCTCAACTACCTTACACTCCAACCTCTGCTCCATAGATATTCCTACTCTAGTAATGCCTTACAGCTAGCAACCCAATATGCTTATGTGGAACTACCCCACCAACTGCTCCTGGGAACTATCGCCCGATTTCCCTTCTACCTGTCCTGGTTAAAATACAGGAACACCTAATCCTCTCACAACCCTCCTCCTATCTTGACTCCTCTTCTTTTTTCACACCTTACCAGTCTGAGTTTAGGAAGTCCTACTGCACCACCACATCTCTGCTTAGGCTCTCTGACTCCAGGCTCACTGGTATAGATAGAGGTCACATCACTTCAGCCATTTTTGTTGACCTGGCTAAAGCCTTCGACACTGTCTCCCATGGCTCTACCATGCCGGTTCAACATTCCTTATGTCAACTGGCATTTGCAGTAGGAATCATGTCGAGCCCCGCCAGCTGCAGTCTACATATTCCTGTGTCTCAGTCCTGATTTTTTTTTTTTTTTTATCGGGGCTTTGCACCCCGAACCCCGCATGCAGGGGGCTCTGCCCCTGCCCCCCCCCATCTTTTGGATTCTCAACTCCAGTCAGAGTTGATTTGGGGTGGGGGTGCAGGACTGGGAGACAGCATGACCCTATCTCGGGCACACCAACACAGCGACCTGTCGGCAAAAGTCGACTTTGCCAACAGGTATGTATTTCACTGTGTTGGTGTCACTGTAAGGGTGGCATTCCATCTCCCACTCCTTTCTTCTAGCCAAGCTCTCCTTAGCAGGCCTCTCAAGCGGGGCCACCAGCTGGTTCCATTCCTACCTGATAGGCAGAGCACAATCCGTCAAAATTGGCAATACCACCTATGCTTCCCTCCCCATTACCTTTGGTGTTTCCCAAGACTCAGTCCTTGGCCTGTTTCTGTTCTCCATTTTTCTAAATGACATGCCTTCAGCCTGCCCCGACACATCCATTCACAAGTATGTGGATGATACAGTACTGTACACATCTGGCCCCTCGTCCTCTGATGTGGTGTCCAGACTCCAGCAGGACTTCGATGCAGTTCAGCACTGGTTTCGCTCAAATCAACTCTTTCTTAGCACCAAGAAAACCGTCTCCATGACCTTCGGCACAAGGCAGAGACTTTCAAGGCTCCCATCTACCCCCTCCTTCCACACCATGGATGGGACTACTCTTGGAGACTTGCACCTTTTGCAGATATCTCAGGGTCTGGCTTGACCAGCACCTAGACTTTTCTGCACATATTGATATCATCCACAAAACCTTCACTCCAAGTTGAGAGCTTTGTATCGCAGTCGTGGATGCATCCCACTACCAGCTCGCTGTGAAACTGTGCTGAAGATGATTCTCCCCATTTTCGACTATGGTGACATAGTCTACAGTGCTGCCCCTAAGTCCACCCTAGCCAGATTGGACCCCCTCTTCCATTTCTTCTGTCACTTTGCCCTTGATTGTCCTCCGTCCACACATAACTGTGTCTTATATCGAAACCTTGACCTCTGCTCATTGCAGGACTGATGTCACTCCCACTGTGCCAGTACCATTGCCAAATATTGGACAGAGTCCCTCCCTACTTAATCTTGCCTCCATCCTCTCAGTCCCCACCTTCCAGGGTTATGCACTCAGGAGTAACAACTTGCGTCTACTGTCCATTCCACTCATGTCAACCTCGGCAGGCCAGTCTGCATTCACATATCACATGCCTAAACTTTGGAATACACTCCTTCCAGATATACGGTACACCTCCCCCAGTCAGCGCTTTAACTCTCTTCTCAAAAAACACTTCTCCCCCATCTGCACATGCACCCAGGTTAGCTTCTGACTCTGCAAACAGTACTTCTAGACACAGGGTTGTAATTATACTATGTAACTGTTACTATATTTCATTGGCACATGCCTTGGCACTGTAAGCCGCTATCATATCTTATTGTCAAAATGACTTGTACTAATGCCTGCAGTACTGCACTTTCACCTTGTAAAAATTGTTTTGTAAAGTTGTATGAACTTGTGTATAATATGTATGCACTCCCCTCCACCCTACCCCTAGGGCGCGTGTGGAATCGAGCAGTAGTCTGCTCAGCATGTCTTTCTGGTAAAACCTTTAAATAAATAAATAAATAAAATATCTGTCTCACAACTACCCACACTCTAGTGTCCCTCTCATAACTACTAAATATTCTTCCCTGTAACTACCCCACCCAAATATCTGCCCCACAGCTTGCCTAACTCTAGTGACATTTTCACAGCTTCCCAATATTCTGTCCTGCAACTACCCCACCATCTGCCACACAACTACACTCACTCTAGCAACACTAAGGAAGCTACACAATATTCTGCCCTTCGTCTATCACATGCCACATCTGTCCCACAACTACCCCCCTGTAGTAACACTGTCGCAGCTATCCAATATTCTGCCCTGCAACTACCCCACACCACATCATTGTTTAGTTTATCAGGAACTTGGATGGTTACATCCGTCAGCTCGAAGAGAATTTGTATGGTTAATGATATGTCATGGTTTGATACATTCAAAAATGCATTTCTTAAGACATTTGCTTTGTTTGAATTCAGACTCAAAATACTTAGATATGTTTAGGAGAACAACAAGAAAATTGCCTTCGACCCAAAATATAAATCGTATGGGGGATATGGTTTTACAGAATAGTGTAGCAAGGTCATGGAATGAATTATCTTGTAAAATTATTGAAATTTCTGATTTGCACACTTTTAAACTTGAATTGTATAATTATTTAAATGTTAGTTGTAATTGCTTTTAGGTCATTGTATTTTTGTATTGTGTGTATTTTGTTATGTTTCATTGTTTTGTAAAATACCACAGGTATTTGTTGTAAATGGGGATTTATTTCCCAACAGATAAACCTGTATAAAAATAAATTTTAAACAAACAAACATTATCTACCCACAGCTACCCCCACCCTAGTAACACTATAGAAGTCACCTAATATTCTGTCCTGTACCTACCCCATTCCCCAATATCTGTCCTAAAGCTACCACAACTCTAGTAACACATTCTCAGTAACCAAATATTTTGTCCTGCAACTACCATATACATAGAAACATAGAATGTGTTGGCAGATGGGGTCCATGTGGGCCATCTAGTCTGCCCATGTATACTACCCCCACCCCCTGTTTCATCCACTGTGTTTAGTTCTCCACAGTGCCTGTCCCATGCCAACTTGAACTCCCTGACCGTCTCTGATCCTACCACCTGTGTGGGGAGGACGTTCCAAGGCTCCACCACCCTTTCTGTAAAGAAGAACTTCCTTGTGTTGCTCTTCAACCTGCCCCCCTTTAGGTGCATATCATGCCCCCCTGGTCTGGGTGCAGTTGTTTACATGCAGGAGATCCCGTGCCTGTATCTTGTTGATCCCCTTCAGGTATTTAAACATCTCTATCCTATCCCCCCTATTCCTTCTCTGTTCCAAGGAGTACATGTTGAGGTGTTTTAGCCTTGCATTATATGGCTTATGGTGCGGACCTTGCCCCATTTTTGTTGCCCTTCTTTGTATCATCTCTAGTCTGTCTTTTCTTTCTTTAGGTGAGGCCTCCAGAACTGGATACAGTATTCCTGGTGAGGCCTCTTCAGTGACCTACACAGTGGCATAATTATCTCTCTCTTTCTACTAGTAATGCCCCTTCCTATGCAGCCCAAGTTCCAGTAGTACTCTTTCCTTTGTAATGGGGCCGTGTCTGCCTCCTGGTTTTGGTGTTCTTTTCTGCTATGTGATGGACCATTTTCATTATCTTCTTGCGTCAACATGGAGCAGAAAAAACTGCTTAAAACTTCTGCTTTGCCTTATCCTCTTCCACATGCTAATCGTCTGTGGTTTTCAGTCTGACAATTCCCCCTTGGTCTTTCTCTTTTCACTGAATGTTTTGTTTCCACCTTTAATACCATCAGTAATCCTTTCTTCCTTTTCTCCTTTTGCAGCTCTGATTTATTGCCCAGCCTCCTTTAGCTTGGTCCTGTATTCTTCTCTATCAATTTCTGTGTGTGTTTTCTTGTATTTTTGGAGGCTTTCTTTTTTTGCCTTTACTGCTGATGCCACTTCCTCTGTGAACCACAGTGGATTCCGCCTCCATTTTGCTTTCATGATTACCTTTGAGTATTTTCTGTTACCCTGGTTAGTATATCCTTCAGTGCTTCCCAGCACTCCTCTACATTTCCGTGTGGCATATTCTGGTGAAGTTTTGTAAAGGTGGACCTCAATTCCCGAACGTTTGCATTCCTGAAGTTTAGTATTTTTGTCTTGGTGTGTGAGGTATCTTCCTGTCTGTTTATTGTAAACCAGGTTGATAGATGGTCACTGTTGCTTAGGTGTGCTCCCACACTAACATCTGTTACCCTTGAACTGTTTGTTAGTACAAGGTCAAGGATTGCTTCCTCCCTCATTGGTGTATTCACTAGCTGTGTCAGCTCCTCCCCTTGAAACATTACAAGTGATTCTTTACCATTCCCTGTCGTGGCAGGTAGGATGAAGTCTCCTACGAGCAGCAGTTTGCCTTTATGAGCAATCGTTAGAAAGGCTTCTAGTAGTTCCTTGTACTTTCCCTCATTTTGTGATGGGGTCTGTACACTGCCCCCACCTTTATAAGGGCCTTTTCCCCTGTGCCGATGGTTATCCATAGTGTCTCGGTGCTGTCTTTGGTCCCCTGGATTTCTGAAGCTTTGATATCTTCCCTGATGTATATTGCTACCCCCTCACCCCACCCTTTTTGCCTACATGGTCTTTTCTGAAAAGCGTGTATCCTGGCATTGCGATGTCCCAGGTGTGGTGTTCTGTGAACCACATCTCCGTTATTGCTACTGTAACCCCTCTGCAAATAGGGGTTCCCAAAAGTCTTCCAGGAGCTTGCCTGAATGCTCCAAGCCTGGGCGGTGTTCAGCATCTGAGCTGTTTAAATGTGGTTCCAAGTGAGTGCTATTTGAGCCTCCACGTACTGTCTCTTTAAGACCTGTCTGCTTGCAGACTTAATTAGTTTGTATGAAGGGACTGTGTATTTAATGCTCAAATCCCGCCCGAGCTGCTGTCAATTCGCTCTGTTTCTGCCGTCGCTACATGTGCAGAGGAAGCCTTGTTGAAAGATATAACTGTTTGCCAGAAATCATTTAGAGTGACTGAGAAAATGTAGTTTGTCTAACCTGTCTCCATTTCAGCACAAACTGTTTCAGTGTAGCTCTTTCATTTTGGTCCTGAATTGCTGACTTGGACCAATCAGGATGATAGGGAGACCTTAAAATGGAGCCTGTGGATGAACCAAAACTTGGACTCTCAATTTTGAGCCAGCCACAAGGGGATTGTATGGGCAGTGACTCTGGGAAATGTAGTTTTGACCTTGGCGCCTTTTTTCACCAACAGAGGGAGTTTTATTGTGAATGACAGCCGAATCAGCCAACAGAACTGGGAGGAATTCAAATAAATGCCCTGCTCTGTTACTGGAAAACGAGATCAGTTGTGACAGTGAAGAGAGAAGGAGCTATGTGCTTCTGCGGTGTGTAGTTTACCACGGGATATGCGTGTGAGGCCCTGAGTTTCAGCCTGCAGCCATTGTGAGTGCCAGTTTGGACTGAATTCGAGTTGTGAGGAGAAAGAAGCACCAGAAGTGTGGAAACCAGGCTCACCCTGTAGAAGACTGGAGAAATTGCTGAATTGCGCTCGGTCTGTCAGGAACTGAAGCTGCTGTGTGTGCTCCCGGGTATGTTGCAGAAAGTGCGATCGGGATCGAGGAGCAGCCTGCCTGGTATAGTACTTTCCTTTTACATATGAATGTGCGTAGTGCTTGTGGGGAATAGCTATTTCCAATCCCCTGTACTGTGTGCTGTGTGTTGAAACTGGAAGCAAACCCCAGCTTGTCTCGGACTAAATCCGTTTGCTATCAACTGTAGTGGGGTCCAGTCACAAGGACCTTGTCTCCATGCCCTGTTGTTTCTGACAATCCAGAACAATATCCACCATCCGGTTCTCAGCTTGGGTATTGTGAGTACAAATCAGAGTATTCCCCTACAGCCTGTTTTCAATCACAAGTGTGTCAACTAATTCTTGTTGGTTCACTGCTTCATGGACTGAGCCATCCGGCTCCGGATTACAATTGGGTGTTGCGCATATATTTTCTTCTACAGGGCCCCATCCATCTGCACCTGCCGGCCAACCCCGGGCAACGGACCTGGCTAGCCCCCCCCCCAATCTTGGGTACCCAGAGAGTGACATTTTGGACCCTATATATACATGTACACAGTACTGTGATTTGAACTTTGCCAAAACTAATCAACCTGATTGCCCCCTTCCGTGTTACTGTCCCCTACATAAATCAGATTTGTTGTTGTTATACTACATACTGTCTGTGGTGTTGGTACTTATGGAAACAGTATTGTATTTTGCTGTGTATGTTTAACCTTATTTTACAGGGGGTCCTCAGAGACGTGCTGCAGAATCAGTCTCGAGGGTAAGTGGTACTTTATGAGTGAACAGTGTGTATATGTGGGGTATTGGGGCTGTAACTCCTGTGTACTGTGTGAGCCACTAGAAGGAATAAAAGGGGGTCTCAGTGTCCCAGAGGGCTGTGACCAAGCTACTCTAACCACTACAAACCCTGAGCTCTGGGTGGAGGCACCCACCATAGAACCTAGGCCCCTCAACCTGTCAGTAGCCAAGCAGGCAGGGGTAGTAGCCCTTGGGATAGCGCCACCTGGGGGTTACACTACCAAATCTAGTTTAGCTTCTGACATTATGGTGATTAGGTCTGGAAGTTTGTTTGCCAGGCTGCGAGCATTTACTCACATTGCTCTCCAGGTCTGGTCCCTTTTGTTGTTGGATGTAGTATTGGTTTTGTTTTGTTTTTATCTTCAGTTTGGGCGTTGCATCTACGATGACCTATGTTTTTAGTAGGATCTGTATCTGGCCAGAAGAAAAATGTGTTATTTGGCGATTGGGAGGTTGGGGGGGGTACAAGCTTTTCCCTGTGTCATACCCTCCTGCAATTTTAAAAGGCTGTGAAAGATGTCAAACTTTTGGCCTAGTGCACAAACTCCCTTTTGTGAGGTGCAGACCATTGTATTTAAAGAAGTTCTGCTCCAGAAGTCACTCCAGTCCCCCATGTAACGACGTCCCTTTTCGCCGCACCCATCTTTGAGCCATGAGTTGAGTTCTGAGAACTCCTTTTCTCTGACTTTTTGCCCACTGCTACTGTTTTTCCAGATGGGCAGAATCTCAGAGAAGGATACTCCAGACTTAATGGAAGCTAACCTGTCCCCTAATGTGGAAAGATGTTGTTTGGCTTCTTCCACAGAACGAGTAGAGAGGTTGTTTGTTCCTAGGTAGATCAGGATGTGTGAGCTAGCGCCAGCCTTATGTATGATCCCTTCAATATGGTCCTTGTCTCTCCAAGATGATGCCCCTGAGAGGCAATGAACTGCCACTGTGGAATGATAGCTTTGTTGGAGGTGATGCTCTACTCTGCGAATTATGGTGTCACCTATGATTAGAAGGGGTTCCTTGGAGTCTTTGTTTTTTATGGTGTTGCTGCTCAGGTTTTGTTTTTGTTCTTGTGCTAGAACGCTGACTGTTGTATCATTTGTACTGGTGGATTGTTCGATTTCAAGCCGTGTAAATCGATTGTACATACATAATGGGCTAGTTTCTGATGATCGCATGTGCGGTGTTTGTCTTCTGAGTTTTGGATAATGTTTGCCGACCATTTGCCATCCTCCTGGTCCAGTTTTTCTTTGAGGCAGTGGAGCTTGGGTGGGGGGGGGGTGTAGTATGGTGGGAATTAGCATGTGCTGAGCGGAGTCTGAAGGAAAGTTATCTCAGCCCAGGCAGCTTGGAGCTGGGATCTTAATTCACCGATGGCCCAGCAGGTAGGACAGTGGCTGATGCGGTGGATAAACGCCCTGTAAAAGAGAGTCCCCACAATGTCTGCAGTGTATAAGTTCCATTTATGGGGACACAGACAAAAAAAAAATAAGGGCAGTTGGTTAAGGTTGAGTGGATGAAAAACAAGTAAGAGTAGTTGTGTAAAGTTGAGTGGCCAAGAAATCAACTACCAGAATTACCCTTGCAATCGAGTAATACAAGTGATTTATAGAATTCTCCTACACAACAATATCTGCATCACAACTACAGTACCCTAGTGTAGCAACACTCTCACAACTACCCAATTTTCTGCCCTGCAATTACCTCCCACTACAACATCTGATGCTTAGCTATCCCCAATTCTATTCGCACTCTTGTAACTACCCCGTACTTTGTCCTGCAACTACCCCACATCCTAATATTTGAGCCACAACAACCCCCTACTACAGTAACACTCTTGCAGTTACCCAACATTCTGCCCTGCAAATACCCCACTACCCAATATATGTTCCAGAACTACCAACGCTAGTTAAGTATTCTCAGTAACCTGATATTCTGCCTTGCAACTATCCTACTATACAATAATAGCCCCATAACTACCCCACAGTAGTAACACTCTCGAAACTACCCAATAGATTGCTCTGCAACCACCCCCACTACATTATCTGTCCCACAGCTACCCTCACTCTATTCACACCATTGCAGCTAACCATTGCTCTGCCCTGGAACTACTCCACACCCAAAAGTTGCCCCACAGCTACCCTAACTCTAGTAACACTCTTGCAACTACACAGTATTTTGCCTTGCAAATACCTCACAACCCAATATCTGTCCCACAACTACCCAGTATCTAGTAACACACTCACAATTACCCAGTATTCTTTCCTGCAACTACCCTACACCCAGATATCTGCCCCCATCTTCTACACTCTAGTAACACTCACAACTAGTCAATATTCTTCCCTGCAACTACCCCACACAACAATATCTGCCTCACAGCTACCCTCACTTTCATAACACTCATGCAATTACCAAATGTTCTGCCCTGTAACTAACCCACATCCTAATGTCTTCTCCACCTTCCCCAAGTCTAGTAACACTTTTGCGCTTACCCATCATTCTGCTGTACAACTACCCTACACCCGAGTATATGCCCTGCAACTGACTGTTATCACTCTTTCTATCCCATGACAATCCCACACTATGGCATCTGCTCAGCAACTACCCCTCACCCCTATATCTGTCTTGCAACTGCTCCATACCACATCATTTTCTCTAAACTAATATCCCACATACTATTAAATACCCCAAATTATAGTATGTGCCCTCAAATACCCACATCCATGTATCAATTTCAAAACTATACAATATACTATCATACTCCAGAACTGTCCTGCAACTAACCCATCAATGTATTTACCAATAAAAAAAACACCTCATTCATTCCAAAACAAACCTGATTTCACTGAAGAGTAGTACAAAGTCAGCTACTGGGGTGTGACTTGATTGCGGGTAGGTTCTGGGGTGTAATAGCTATGAGATGGAATGTAGGTTAAGAAAATTTGTAGAGCAAACACTGATGAATAATAGTGGTTGTGGGCAGAATCTGGGGTCTGTGGTGGCAGTGGTCAAATATTAGGATGTGAGGTAGTTGTGTGGTAAATACTGTAGTGTGGTACTATCTTACACCTCTGTGCTCCTCAGTTACCTAATAGAGATGTGGGAAGTGGGGAAAATACGCTCCATGAAAAATTTTTGGGATTTTCCCCACTTTGCAGAGAGAGGCGTGCAAAGCCCAGCCTGCTCCGCCCCCAAAAAAACTCAGCAAATGCGGCATTTCACAACCCACTAGTGGAGTTCAAACTTTCATATTTATCAGTTTTTTTACACTAGTGTCCCCCCAACCGATCGCCACCAGCCCAACTGTCATATTGGTGCCACCCCGCCCCACCAGCAAATCACTGGCCCAATATGGAAAATGACCCTCCCCCAAATGCCAGGCACTAGTGCCGACTTTAGTGTCCATCCCTAGTGTCAAGTGGTCCCACCCCTGGCCGATCACCAACCCATTATGAAAAATGAAATCCCCCCATTGTGTACATCACTGGTGTCTAATGTCCCCCCTCACTGATCACCAGCCCGCTGTAAAATGAAACAAATCCAAGGTCCACTCCTCCTCCCCCACCAATCGGCTCCTCCCACCAATTGGTGGTTGCCAGACTGACTGTAGAAATAATTTCCCTGGTGTCTAGTGGACCCTCCCCGCATCTACTGCCCACCACCCAGCCCTATCCCTGCCTCGATCCCAAGTGGGCCACTGGCACAGCCCTCCACTCTCCTCCATGGCCGGCAGCCCAACTGAGCTCTCAATGTATGAGCACGTGCTTGTACAAGCACACACTCATTAATTGACAGTCAGCCAGCTTGAGGTCATCTTAAGGACATTTTTCAGGGGACACAGAGAAGGAGGGGCTGCTCTGGTCACCGGCGGGGCGTGATGGGAAAACAGCGTTGTGGACCCCAGGAGGGGTCCACAATGCTGCCCCCCAATCACACCCACTGCCAGTGACTAGAGCAGCCCTGAACATGAGCTGGCGATGAATGTGCGCGTGCTTGTACAAGGACGCACTTATTCACTGAGAGCTCAATCAGGCTGCTGGCCATGGAGGAGAGTGGAGGGTTGTTCCAGTGCACCACCTGGAATAGAGGAGAGCAGGGTGGTGGGTTGTAGATGCAGGGGTTGGGGATGGTGGTTCACTAGACATCAGGAAATCATTTTTGAAGTTGGTCTGGTGCCTGGCAATGGGGGGCAGGAACCTTGGTTTATTTCATTTGCAATGGGCCAGTGAGCAGCTGGGTGGAGCTCTAGACACCATGCATGGACATTGAGGGGGGATTTAATTTTCATGATCGGGCCAGCAATTGGACAGGGGGGACCACTAGACACCAGGAATGGACACTACAATCCGTGGCGCTCCGGCAATTTGGGGGGATTTATTTTCCATATTGGGCCAGCGATCAGCCGGGGAAGACAAGCTGGACACCGGGGACGGAAATTATGATAGTCAGGCTGGTAGTGATCGGTGAGGGGGGGACCACTAGACACCAGGGATGCGGCGCCAGTGATCATGTCAAACTGCTCCTTCCTTTGGGATTTTTCAAGTGAAATTTGCACTTTAAAAAAAAATCAGAGGACTGCAATGTTACCCCGTGCCGATTTTGGCGAATTTTCCACTGCATGTGGCCACTTCGGGAAACACATTAACACATTAGAAAGAAATTTAAAAAAATGAAAATACATTGACAGAAATCAACAGAGGTGCTTTCCTATATCCAATGAGCATCTGACAGCAGGAGAGAAAAAAATGGGTAGATATGGGGCCTACTGCATCATAAAGGAAAAGCCCCACATACATAAATGTGGATGGCCTCAGTTAGGCATATGTTTCTGAGTGGTCTTGATGCCAATAGCTTATAGTTCTAAAATTGTGGCTCTATGTAAGGTATCCTGGAAGAGAACTACCAGTTATATCCATGTTAAAAGCTTGCTGTAGCTTCTTAAGCCATACTTAACACCCTATTAAATAATAATAACTTGTTTACTACATATATGCTAATTAAACACTTATTTAGGCCATCAAATGTGAAGAGATACCAAAATTTTAAATAACCAATCAATAGGCCCAGTCCATTCCCTGAACTACAAGGGAAGGTTCTTGTGAAGTCTGGTGAAAATGGCAGGATAAGCAACCATTCTTTTCATAAAATAAATTTAGTGGGGTCTTTAATAATTATTATAAAACTGGTCATGGGAATCTCTGTCTATGACTGGCTAAAACACATCACATGATTGTGCATCGATTTAGCTTAACCCACAGTAATCCAGGTACTTAGCCTTATCAAAAATCATTATACCAGTACAAAATTAAAAAAAAATGGCAGTATTTTTCCCTCTCTGTGATCCCTAACTAAATTGCAGTGTTACTCCCAACCACACTGTATTTTAACACAGCTGTGTTAAAAAATAAAAACAGATCTCCATAGCAGCCACAGTCTACCCATGGGACAGCAAAGTAAAGATAGAAACAAAACAACAATTTAAATCCTGTCAATTCAGCAGCTACAATACACTAGTAACAAACCTCCTGAGTGTTTCTCTCTATCACTCACTGCACAGTCCTAAACATTGTGTCTGTCTTGATGTTCACACATGAAAGCCGAGCACAAAAAAGGAAAAAGTCTGTCATGTCCTTTTCCCCATCTGCCATTGTTACCACAGTCTACATAGACAGAGTTGTTGTACTTTCTATCATTCAGCCACAGAGCTGTCTTTTTCTTTCTCTCTTAAACGCAACATGCCACATGCATGGTTCTTTTCATGTCATTCAGTACAGCCTTGGGGGGGGAATACAATGATCAAAACGAAAGTAACCAGATGTAATACACTTTATCTCATTTACCTTTTTTTTTCACGCAATTTATTTCTTCCCCAGGTCCCGGTCAGCTACTATCCTTCATTCACCCATCCAGCCCCATCCCCTGAGATCAGGCCGCTACCCCCTTCCCCCATGGATTACCCCCGTGGTGGGGTAGCGAGGAGCCTCCCTCTCTAGGCTCTACTCACCTCTACAGGATCCAGTTTGGGGTGCGCCATTCAGGGTCGGGGCCTGTGGCAGGTGGATGCATCATCCTGCGTGACCGGGACCAGGTTATCCTCCATTTTCGCCCTTGCGTGAGGGGCGTGCAATGATGTCAATGAAAGGAGCATGCACGCATCTACAAGTGCTCCTCCCAGCATCTGCCCCATCATGCCCCCTCTCTCTGCAGCAGCAGCGCTCTGTCCCCAGCCTCTGATAGGGGACAGTGATGCGACGATCACTGGAGACCCTCCCTCCCTACCTGGAGAGGGAGAGCAGTCCATCGGATGCTCAATCCCTCTCCTCCCCTGTCAATCCCTGGCGGCCTGTGCTCATTCCCAAACATGGGTCACTGGTGTAGTGCGAGATAAGGCATCCAGCGCCTCAGCCTTCAGAGCCACCGGGCCGGTCAATCTCATTTGCCTTTAATTTTACTTCTACAAAATGGTATGAAGTTGTGGGGGCACTCATAGGAACAATATTTGGGGTAACAAAATGACAAGCATGGAAGGCACATTAGGATACATGCCTAAGGCAAAACATAAAAACATCAAGTTCCGCAAGGTGGAGGAACTACTTTACCAAGAAGTTATCTGAATCAGTGTTGCCCAGATAGTATCCTATCTGATTTGATACGATCAAATACCATCATTCTGAAAGGATTTCGGATGATCTCAAATGGTATAGCTATCTGACCAAGGAGCCAACCCCCTAGGATCTGCAGTAAGTATCTCAGGTATCTGTTGATCTGACTAGGATCCGATGGATGTGACCATCAGATCCAGGTATCCAACCATCAGATCCAATTATCCTGTGCTGGATTTGACAGACCTGACCTTGGATGTTTCAATCAAACCTTAAATCCACAACTATCTGACTACAGATCCAAAATCCATCTTTGGCCAGATTACAGCCTGATTCAGAGGCAGATCCCAGCATTGTCTGACATTAGATAGTTGTATCCACAAAAGCACTAAACTGAATATTTTTATTTTTGCATAATAAAACATCTTTATTTTAATTCTAACCAATGGGCTGCTAACAGAATTAGAATGTGTTGGGATTCTGGACTGATATATCACAGCAAGGGTTAAAAATACTTAACAGCACATTTTATAATCGCAATAACACACTCCAGGATGTGTATTATGCTAGCTAACCAAACTTTCCAGGTGGTTGAAGGCATTCAGCCTGCAGTTCTGTCCTGTATAAAACACCTGAAGCATGTGGTAATCTAAAGCAATGCACACCATGTCATGTGTTATTGCTTACATAAAGCAGTTGAGAGCTTAAGTTATTGAAAAGCCTTTATAATGAATAGCAGCACACTTCCCCCTATGTACACCCACAGACATTCACACACCATACTTTTCTGGGGAGGTGGAAGCTGGTAAATGACCTGGATTGTATCTCTTATGTAACCTGCGTCTGTTATATACTAAATATATATATATATATGTGTACTCTACAATACCCAGGTCACTTCTGAAAATAGGTGAAAATAGGCATGTTATTGTCTAGTGTACATACCTGGTTAGCAAAAAGGCTGGTTGTAAACTATTGACTTTGTGACCAGAAGGTGACAAGCACATATGGCATTATCAACACCAAATAATGTGGGTGGGTGGGGTAGTATGCAAATGAAAAGGTAAAAACAATGTATTCTAGCATGCCAATACAGGGGGAGTCCCAAAAGAATAACCCGTGTCAGTAGTTTTTTTGTGTTCTAGTCAACACTGGAACTCATGTAAAAGTTGTTTTTCGGTCGGTTTGTGGTCCTGAAAAAGGCTTCTCAGCCTGCTCTACACAAGGAATTGAATACTGCTGCTTATGATTCCTTATACTGGGTTAGGGCATTGTAGTACATGCATGTGGCTGGGAGATTAACACAGAAACCAAACACACTGCAGCAAAGTGAGTCTCAATTGACGACAGTTGTTTGAACTAGTTTCTCAACCAAGCTCTCCTTTTGGGAAACATGATGAAAATACAGATCTTACCTTGCAGGTACATTTCCTCTCCTTCTGTGAACATTTGGTTGCACCTGCTGCATCGTGCACAACTAGGGTGATAATGTTTGTCTCCTGCCTAGAACAAAGGAAAAGGATTAATTAAACTTCTCAGCATCTCAGGATTCCGTATCTGGCCAATATTTCTTTTTTTAATTATTTTTTTAATTCCCCCAGATAGACCAGCGGAGCTGCATAATTTCATTTCCATGGTGACTTGCTCAGAGTCATATAACAGAGCACTGTGGTGGCTCAGGTGAAACACTGAAAATACCACGTTAAGGTGCAAATTGGTAACTGTACACCATTTATTTTGCAGTAAGTGGCCTAAAATAAGAGGTACAAAAGTCCCCACATTTAAAAGCCTATTTGTTTACCTAAAGTACAGTATAGTAATAAAAAAAGATGCTACGAAACTGAAAAAGGACACATTGTGGAAAGGATTACAGTTTTGATTCATTGTGATGTTGCATAATTCCAAAGTTAATTTTAAACCCCCCCCCCCCAAATGACTCAAAACTGTTTCCTATTATCAAAGGAAATAATGGATATTCGTATGAGCTCTAAGAAGGAAAGAGTTAATAATGCTACTTCCAGCGGCACTTGATAACAGAATTAGCCTGCTGTTTCCTGGTGGTGCAGTCTTATCTGTGTTTAGCTGCAGGTACTATCTCTTAATGTTTCTTTTATAAAGCTTTCCACTGGATAGTCATGTTCAGTTAGGCAAAAACCGTAACTCATTGATCCATCAAAGACAGACTAAAGAATATCTCTGGCTTCTGGTGAAAGTCCTTTAACCCTTTGGACCCTAGACAGGTATGTCTGTACTAGGAGAAACGGCAGAGTTATCAGTTGTTAGGCTTCAAAGGGTTAAATTACACTAATTATGCTGCAAATCTGAAGAGGCAAGTTTGTTTTCTCGTATTCTTAAGACACCCAGCTGATTCATTAGTTCACTCCATAACGCCCAACCTGTTCCCCACCTCTTAGCAGCAGAACCCAAAAATGCAGTCACTGCACTACCACCATCTCCATCCTACATCCAACATAGTCCATCTCACTTCAACTCCACAGCAAATCCACTTAAAGTCTTTTGTAGGGCTCAACAAATGGATCTAAATTAAAGATACATCCCATAAGCTGAAGTGAACACAGCACTTGGAACTCAAGATGTAAAAAGACTTCATCTGCAGCGTGCGCCAATGTTACAGGCTTTCCGGATCTTCCTCCTCTAACTCGGGGTGTTTGTATGTGCCTGTGCTCTTGCTGAGCCTAGAGAAAGCTTTTCCCAGGAATTGCTCAAATGAAATGATTGAAGTAATGTGATCCTTAGCAACCAAACATGCAGCAAATCCTGCTCCAGCCTTCACCTGGGAATTCACGAAAACATCTGAACTTGTAATATGAACACATCAGTGCAAGACTCCGTTTTTTCAGCAAGGCTTATTTTTTTTACCATTTAAAAATATGAAAACCCTTTAATCTTCTAAAACACATGCTGATTTGCTCTGTCAGTCTCTGTCTACAAATCAGAAAATGGTTTCGGGCTCATGAATCAACAAATATCTATTACATTTTAGAAAGTCCTTTACATACAGTAGCAATATTTCTAACCTGAAAAGTCATATAACAGAAAAACACAAGGGTTTGGGCAGTTTCTGTGACCAGCTTGAGTTTGCAATAACCAGAAAACAATGTTATTATTACTTAAAATATTCCAGGGCTCGGCTGACGAGTAGCAGATATTACCAGGAATACATAGTCTATCTTATACCATCTGATGGACTATACTGGATCAAAGTCACTGTGTTTTATAGATAAAATTGTAGCACAGTAGATAAGATGTTATGCGGAAGTTTGAGATAGCTGAACAAATGTAAAATAATAACAGCAGTTGCTCAGTTTATGCAGCTCTAGGGACTATAACTATGCATTTATGAAGTATAACATTGTTTTAGTTGTTAAACTTACTGTTTTTAATGGAAACTCATGTCAGCCCTTGCCAGGTTAATCGTCATCATCACAACTTTCCCGGAGGGGGAGATTCTGGCAAGCAGTCTCTTTGCTGATCTCACCCCCTACCCAGTCACACCCTACCATCCTACCAGAGCTCCTATCTCAATAGACAACTGGTACAGAGAAAGGGAGAGGAAGTAAGTAAGTAAGGAGAGAAAGAAAGTAAGAAAGAAAGAAAGACCAGTAGGGCTTTGCCATGAACAGAAGCAATTATGCAATATTATTTAATTTTAAAAGGGGGAACACCTTTGTAGAGGCTTAAAGCAGCAGTGCAATGAAAAATGTTTTCCCAAAGAAAAAAAATTACTCACCATGATAATGCTGTTCCTTTCAAAGGGATCTCTCACTGTGCTTAACAACTGCAATCATTCCCCTGGAATTAACAACCTCAGTGCTTAGAATTTTATGCCAATTAGAAAATCTTAGAATTAAATTATAACTCTGCTGTGTGGTCATGCTCACCCTTGTATTCTAACGTCAGATTTATTTCAAAAGCTAGGGTGAGCAGTGACCACTAAACCAGTTAAATGGCTTCCAAAATATATCCACAAAATTTTAAAAAGTTTTAAACTTCTTGAAAATGACACCGGCCCAGTGGCATGGAGGGCAAAGGCACTGGCGCCTTACTTCTTGCCATATCAACAACCCATGTTTGGTGACAAGCACAGATTGCCGGGGGTTGTCCGGGGGAGGGACAGTTGGGTGAGGATTGAGTGACTGCCAGGTAGCTCTCTTCTCCCAGATCAGGGAGGTTAGCTCTCCCGGCCTTTGACTGCCACCATGTGGAGGTGTGGTAGTGGTGCAGGCATCAATGGGGGCTAGGCACTAGGCTGGGTAGGAGGAGCGAGGTCGGTTCATGCCACGGCTTATGTACGCGTCTCCATGCCCACGCACTACCTTGCACTGAGGGCTGCAGGGAAACAAGGGGAGAAAATCAGTGGGAAAACTGGGGGTTGGAGGCTTAATGAAGCCCCCCCCCAGCTGGCGCCAGTGGCCCGGACAGTCTCAGAGAGGAACGGAGGTTGGAGACTTGGGATGGCCATGGTGCCAATGAGAAATGGGATGATACAGCTGCCCAGCATGCCTGAGGAGGAAAAAGGAAAATATGGAAAAAAGAAAGTCTTCAAAATGGCAGAACGATTTTAAAATGTTATGAATGATCAAAATAGCTAGACCACTGAGTATCAAGTTGTAAAGGCACTGTAACTAGTAATGCTCAAGCAACAGAAAGACATTATTCTTGTCTGAACCCTTTTCCAGGTTCTGGAGGGGGATGTAGAGAGTAGGGATTATTAAGCATAATAAGGGATCCCTATAGAAGAAACAACATTACTACAGTAATTTTTTTTCCCAAATCCCAGGAATCCCTCATTTATGCTCAGCCTCTTCTGATTCCATAGATGCACCTTGGAAGGCTGGGTACAGAACCTACTGTATTTTGGAAAAAGGTTCAGGAAGACAGCAGTGCCAAAGCTGGCATCCCTTCTAGACTGTATGTCCAGACAGTTGTGCTTTGTGAAAGTGTGCACTGTTTTGCAGGTAGCTGCTTTTAGATTTCCTGCAGAGAAACTCCTCTTGATGCTACCACAGAGACAGAGGTGCCCCTTGTGGAGTGGATCCTACAGCCTTCAGCTGGCAGTTTGCCAGCTTTTCCATAACAGAACTATGCAGCAAACCATTCAACAAGATATGGTTCTCTTGGATACTGGTTTACCTTTTCCCACTTCACCACATGATGATGAATAACTTGGCATTAGTGGACCTTACATCCTTTGTTTGGTCCAAATAGTAGCTCAGAGCTCTCTTTGTAATTTATAGTTTATTGAGGTTTTATAGAACAGAAAGACATTCAATCAATAATGTCAAGGTAGCTCTCTGAAGTTAACCAGAACAAAAAAATAGGATACAGAGTTAACTACAACATACAGAGACACAATTTCAATTAGATGAAGCACTCAAGTCTACATCTATTGATCAAATTGAGAGACTCCAAGTCACTTCCATCTAAACTGGGTACAGTGTTGTAGCCCTGCAATATGCCATGACCTTAACAATAAACATGATTCTAGAATACCGCCATGAAAAAACAATATAATAATAACAATTACAGTAACTGGAATTATGATATGACTAAATGAGTGGATATACTAAATAAGACAGAGTGCTAGATAAAAAAGCTCCCTCCCTCAGGGGTAAGCTCGTAAAAATAATCAAACCCGGAAGGTACGGCCGTGCCGGAGCCAGAGTGGGGAGAAAGGGCAGCTATATCATCTATCCAGAGTTCACATGACCCCATTAAGTAGGGAGACGTGTACAAGGAATATACTCAAACACAAAACTCCTGGGACAATATGGAGCAGTGTGCTGCCAGGATGGATATGACCCACACACTTCCTGATATAGTGGCAGTTTGTCTGCAGTAATAAACGAGAGACATTCCAAGTCAGCTAATTTATGCATATTGTCTTCCAATTCATCCATGGTAGGTATATCTTCTGATTTCCATTTCTTGAACACCAGCCTATTAGCTTCTGTGATGGCTGCCTTGAACCATAAACAGAGGGGTTTGTGACAGACTGGGAGTTTGCTGGTATCACCCAGGACCATGAGGGAGGCATCCATAAGTACCTGACACTGCATAATTCCCAACAGTCATGCCTGTAGCTGGCTCCACCAACCTGACAACTTAGGACAGGACCAAAGAATATGTAACAATAAGCCATCTTGCTGGTGGCATCTCCAGCACTCATGTGCATTAACCAAATTCATCTTTTCAACTGGTCACATGTTCTATACTGTAAATGCAATGTTTTCAATTGCATAAGTCTTCCCCCTATGTCCCTGCAGGATCCATAAGCACTGGACCAACAACGGTCCCAGCCCTCCCCCTCTATTTGGTAGCCAAGCTTTTTTTCCCATCTAGATTTCAGTTTGACTGCTGCAGAGATATATTCCTGCAAGAGTCCTTTATAAATCTGCCCCATCTTTGGGGATACTTTAGAGACTCATCCTCCCCCAGCTAAACTTAGAATAGTATCCCAGGTGCCCCTCGCAGGCAATTTGAGCTGAGAGCCACAAATGAGATTGTGGAAGGAAAGCTTGAGTCTTAAGCATTGCAAAATCCTTAAGAAGTCCAGAGTCTGAATGGAATAGGTCTGCAACGTGGGAGATACCTCCCGTGGCCCACTCATGCCAATATGTAGGCATGCCCCCCACTGACAATTTTGGGTTGTTTGGAGTTGTTCCAAAGTGGGCATCAATATAAAGATATCTGCCACAGGGAATTAACTATCCTGCTTAACTCCTTCCACAATTTAAGAACATATTCATTGATGGGATGGTTCTGCTTATCCTTTGAGGATCACTTCAGGCACCAAGTTCTGAGCCAAATGTTCTTCAATAGCAACACACCTGGATGCCGCCCTACACCTGTCGGTACAGAATCACATCCAGATCTGTCTGAGACACAATGCTAAGTAATAACCTTTAAACCAAGGTGCACAGAATCCTCCTCTGCACCATGGGGCAATCATTCTCAGCATCGCTAGTCTAGGTTTCCTTCCCTCCCAGAGAAAACTACTCACCAGTTTTTCCATGGACTGCAAAACAGGTGCAGGAATATGCAACGGCAGGTAACAAATAAGATACAAAATCCTACGGAGCAGCATCATTTGCAATGATTGAGTCTTCTCCCATAAGGAGAGATGGTGATGGCTATATCTGTCCAAGTCATCCTGCAAGGATGTCAATAGTGGAGAGAAATTTATGTGGACCCAGTCCTTCCAATAGGGGGAGATGAGAATACCTAAGTATTTTACTGGATGAGTTGTTTAGGAGAGCCCCGTGCCCTGAAGGGTAATGGAAGAACATTTTTAATTTAAAACTACAAGTTCGACTTTGCCCCAATTATTACATAAGCCAGATAACGCTGCAAATTGATCTAATAAGCAAATTAAAACAGGTATGGACTTATCTGGGTTTCTGAGCATAATCAGAATATTATCCACAAAAAGCATTGGTTTATACATTATACAGCTCAATCCCCAAGATAATCCCTAGTACTTGTTAAGATTTGCAAAGCTTTTGAGCCAAAGGCTCAACCACTAAAACAAATAATGCTGGGGACAGGGGACATCCCTGCCGTGTGTCCTTTCCCAAGGGGAATTTAGCCTAAGGACACCATTGGTGAGAACTGAAGTTTGTGGGACTAAATAAATAATTTGAACCCATTTGATAAAACCTTCACCATGGCTGAAGGCCTGAAGCATGGCAGGCAAATAAGGACATTCGACAGAGTCAAATGCTTTCTCCATATCGAGTGCCACAGCTGGCACAAGATCCAGAGAATAGTCAGTGGCACACATCAGGTTGACCAGTCTCCGATAGGGATCCTTACCCTTTTTTAGGCAGTACAGAAATGATAGCTTCTGTCATGGACTCTGGTAATGAGGTGGTAGTCCACACCTCTTGGAATGTGGAGGCCAACAGTGGGCTAAAAGGGTCATCTAAGAGCTTGTAGATTTCGACTGGAAAGCCGTCAGGACCTGGGGTTTTTCCATTTGAGATCTGGCCTATGGGGGTACTTCTTGTGGGGTGACCAAGCCCTCTGGGGTATGGCACTGATCCTCAGTCAGATGAGGGAGTTGTAGGGATTCCAAGAGATGTTTAATGGTCATAGTCACTTGATCTCTCCTGTGTAGTTTAGAGGCATATAGCCCTGCATAATATTCCCAGAAGGCTGCGTTCACCTTGACTAGAGCTGTAAGAATATCCGCCCCTTCCAAATCCCAGGAATTTTTGTCTCCACTGACAATTGCTTTAAATGGTAAGCCAGCAAATGGCCAGCACCCCCTCCCCCCACCCAACAGACGTGCCTCAGCTGATAAAGAGCAAATTTGGCCTGTTGGGAAAACATTAATTTTGTATTGGAGGGTCAGCAAATCTTTATTTATGAATTTCCTTCAGGTTTGATTAATACCTTTGAGCCAGAATGGCTCTTTTGCTAAGGTTCCAAGTCAAAATTGTCACAAACAATACAATACAATACTAAACACATAATCCAAAATATGACATTCAGAATAACAGATGGTTACACGTGCAAAATGAGGAACAACATCATGTTTCAACATCAAGGTAGAAGCTTAGAATCACATTTCAGTTTTTAAGTGCCAGTGGTTAGGAGATAGCAGTCTGAGAAGGTTTTGTCTTGGGGGCAGTTGGGAGAGGGGAGAGAGGCAGGGATAATCATGTTTAAGTGAAACAATCACAGTGGTAAGACTGGACTATAAATAATCAAAGTTCTTTTTTGAAAGCGCCAATATTTTTATATTCTAAGAGGGAAGAGGGAATGTCATTAACCCACTGAGGCCCACAGTAGGCAAGACAACGCTGAGCAAAGGAGGTGCACTTGAAGGGGACCTGGAGCACACCTTTAGATGATTTTCTAGTCATTTTGTGGTTAAATTGCGTTTGAACAGAGTAGTCGTAGAGTCGGGTGCTAATCTCAGGAGGACTTTTTTCCTCTGACTAGGCAAGCCTAGTACCTGTCCCTAAGGTGCAGAGGGAGCCATCCAGTGCCTGAGTAGAGCCTACAAGTGTGAGTCAAGTGTTCGGACCCTAGAGCCAGATCACAGGCCTTGCTTAGTAGTAGCTTGACCCTTAGCAGTACCAGATCTGTGGCAGCACTATAGATGACCAGCCTGTAGTCTATGGTAGACAGTATTGAACTCTGGGTTACTAGGCTCAAGGCCTCTGGGGTCATTGCCTGTCTGTGGCGATACAGGATTCCTAGTTTGCCATTTGCTGTCTTAATTACATGGTCAGTGTGTGTGGTGAAGGAAAGGGTGTTGTCTAGGTGGATGCCAAGATATTTAAAGGATGTTACTTGTTCGATTGTGTCATCCTTTTGGCTAAGGATGGTTAAAGGTTCATTGTTCTTCTTACAATGTGGGAGTGAGACGCGCATGATCTTAATTTTTTGTAGTTTAGGAGGAGTCAGTTTTGAGAAAACCATGACTCAAGCTGTCTGAAACTATTTTGTAGGTTGGCTGTAATTTCTGTCGGAGGTTTCCTGGCATGGAGATCACAGCATCATCTGCGTAAAGGAGCATCTTAGCTGGGCAGGCATTAGGTAGCATGTTAATAAAAAGGCTGAAGAGTAGGGTCCTAGAAGTGAGCCCTGGGGGAACCCCAGTGTTACTTCCCTAGGGCAGATGTTTCTCCTCACACACTGTGATATCTTGAAGTAGAATGAGGGATAATCTCCTTTTTTGTGCCCCTTTTGTTTTTTACTCTTTTACTCCTTGCTGCAGGCTCCACGGTTCTATGACCTCCCACTCCCCCGAAGGAGGTACATCCTCCAGCCCAACTCCCAGCACATCTGCCCCCCCCCAAGGTTCCCCCACGGATTCCCCCTCCACGGCAGGGCCAGGTGCAGGGGTGCCGGCAGTCCCCCACCACCGGGTACGTCAAATCTAGTGGCAGGGGACAGACTTCACTGGAGCAGTTGGACCATCATGGGTCTGTGGAGCCCCAGCCATTTTCTGTTTTCTTCCTTCCCTTCCCTGCAATGTAAGCATGTCGGCTTCTGAGCCTCCTGACCCATACTGCCCTCCAACCACCGCTAGAGGGTAGTCAGTGGGCAGGACGACTAGTCCCCTTCCCCGGAGAGAGGAGAGCAGTCCTCCAGACGCTCAATACCCCACCGACCCCCAGTGGCTCTGGCTCGTTCCCAAACCTGGGTCACTGGCGTGGCGCGTGCTGTGGCACCCAGCGTCTCAACCCTCAGTGCTACCGGGCCAGCACTTTTGTGCCTTTTTTGCAATGTGGATAGACTAGTCTCCAAGGCCTGCAGTTCCTGAGATCTGTCCTTTTTCTTTGCAGAAGCTATAATGTGGCCTCATAAAAAAACCTTCAGCCCATCCCAAACCCATTTGTTGGCCATTTCCCCATTCAAATTGCATTCTAGATACGTCTAAACTTGCTGGTGAAAACACAATTTAAAACTGTCATCCTTACAGAGACTAACATTACATCACCAGTGCTCATCTTCAACTGTGGAATTCCCAGGATGAAACATATTAATAACTGGGGTGTGGTCCGAAATCAAAATGGACTCAATAACCGAGTGAACTGCCCCTGAACCACAAAACCAGGTGACAAGATCATGTCTGTCCTGCTATATGTCTGGTGCAGGGCTGAATAATAAGTATAGTCATGGTCAGTCAGATATTCCAAGGGCCAAACATCCTGGAGGCCATGATCTTTTAATAGTGAGTTGAGGGCTCTATTGCCTGCTGAAGGCGACCTAGAAGGGGTACCACTTCTGTCACAAAGTGAGTAGATAACCTGGTTCATATTACTACCAATTAATACCATGCCAGCCACCTATTAGTGCTTGAGACATATCATTAAAAAAAGTGAGGGTCTTCTGAGTGAGGAGCATATAGTGCCCCATAATCATGGATAAACCATCTAGCCTACCCTTTATTAATACCCAGCATCCTTCCTTATCCTTTTTAACCAGCACAGCCACCCAACTGATACTATGGTGACACAAAATAGCCACTCCTCTTTTTTTTTCTTTTTATAAGTATGACGATTCAAAAATCTGCCCTCCCTCAATACTTGCCCAGCTTCTCTGCTTCCTTCTTAATGAGGTGAGTCTCCTGTAAAAATATTATATGCCCCCCAAATGCTTAAGGTATGTAAGGACTCTTTTCTGTTTTATTGGGTTGTTTAGCCCAAATACATTCCAAGATATTACTTTATATGCCATAAAAATAAGACTAGAAAAACTGACCCCTCCCCCCGTCCACCCTGGCATAGGCAATAATTCCATGGCTACTAGCACTATGTTGCAAAGTTAAAATAACTAAAACAACACTTGATAAAGTTGGGCTGACAACTATTACAATAGATAATTGACATAATAAACTACTGTACGTACATAGCAATAAGTAGGAACTTCCTGGTAATCCATACGAGGAAGTCTTGGCAGCCACAGGGTTACTGCCAGAACTAGTCCCGTACAATCCACCTCCCCAAACCACTCTAGACTGGACAGAATAATAATAGATAAAGGTGAGAAGTGCCAATTGCAGTGGTAGAACATTAGGAAGCCACCTGCAGTAACAGTGGATACAAGAGTGCCAACCAGAAAATGCTAGAAAATCGCTAAGGGAAAAAATATGTAGCTCCTGAAATAGCACGGGAGAGGTGACCAATGTTAGAGAGAGCTACCTCCGTTTTTAAGCCACTAAAAGGGGCATTATCAGCCAATTGTGTGGCCACAGACATTAAACCTATAGAGGCAGTCATGTCACTCAGAGGAGTCTCTTCAGAGTGTGCCTGGTAGGATTGCAATGGGAAGGGACCCCATAATCCAAGTTAGTAAATAAGTTATAATTCATTTCGTTGACCTGCCCTCATAATTGGCAAAAAATAAACTACTCTGCCTTGGGTGCTGAGACTACGGTATAGTCATAAGCCGCATGAATCATGATTCAAGCGGGTGTCACTATGGCAAACTGAGAGGATTAAAATACAGGGCTAGGTATTAGTTGTGGACCACATGAGTTTAGAAAGAGAGTAAGTGCTGCCAGTAGAAGCCTAAATAAGATGTGGCAAAGCTTTCCAGTAAGGGTACAGTGCCCATATACAAAATAAACAAAAGGGCTATCGAGACATCCCAGCATGGCATCCAAACACCTTTATCAAAAATACCACCTAACAAGGAAACAGTTGACTGACCCAAGATATTCAAGAGTGACTCTAGGACATCCAGGACAGTCACCCAGAGACCACAGAAAACTCCCCCTCCCTTACCAACGTATGTGAAGGCACACAAAGTAAGCAAATTCGCTAACAAAAGCTATGACTTATAAGGAATGCTGATGCCAAAATAAGTAGAAAGGGAACTGGGAGCATGGGGGGGACAGTAAGAGCAACAAATGACTAGCCACGATAAAATGTACTCAGGCAGTCAACCAATCCCTGAATCCAATCCCCCGTAGGGGAGAAAACTAGGTCCCTGAGACAATGTCCCCTAATACGGGCTGACTGCATTACATATTAATAGCGAACTGTAGCAACTTGACCTGTGCAGACCATTTCAGCCTGTAGTGCTCTGGCTAAGATCCATAGGTTCACCGTCTTCCACTGCAGGTTGTAAAGCCTATGGACCGTGCTTGCTATCTACTATGGTAGGTTTACATGGTTGGGCTGAAGTGGTTTCCCGTTGTGGCTTAGGATCTGAAGACACACAGTCTCCCCTAGATTTCTCAGGCTATGCAGAGGAACCCAGCTGCAGAACAAAATGTCTCACATCTGCAGGGTTAGTGAATATTTCCATTGATTTTTCGACCATAATTCGAAGCACTGCAAGGGGGCTCAGAAAAACTTCAAGTCTCTCTCCCGAGCCAGATCCCGAACCCTATCAAAGACTTTGTGCTGATCAATCACTCGCCTAGGGTAATCGGGCTGGATATAAAGTTTTACACCATGCCATAACAGTTCCTTCTTCTGTCGAGCTTTAAAAATAATCTTCTCCTTATCTTGAAAACACAGAAACTGGAAGACTATTGGTCTGGGGCGAGCATTTTGATTAGTGGGTGGAGGGCCAGACGGGACTCTGTGCACCTGATCTATTTCCACAGGAGAGTCCCAACAGTGATCCAGGAGCTGCAGGAGCAATCATAGTGTAACCCCCTTGCAAATGGGGGTTCATAGAAATGCCAGTCTGGGTTTACCTTAGCCCGTTTTGTTCTGTCCTTCTCCCGCTGTCTCTCGGGCTTCTCCTGACTTGGCCTCTAATTGTTCTGGCTTCCCAGGTCCTGTTGGCCCTTGTGTGTGCCCCATCTTGCAGTAAAATGAAAATCCAGCCCCTCTGGGTTTAAACTGCTGACCGCGAGCTCCCGCTGCAAAAGTGCTGCCTCCAGGGCAGCGGGAGTTGTGTTGGCGCACAAAGCACTTTCGATGTGGAGCCGCTTGTTTTGCGTTTGCCTCGGGGACTGTGCCGTGGGTCCCGGGATCCCTTCCACCTATTTGGGACCTGGTGACCACGGACAGCCTGCTGGGAAACCACTCAGATGGGAATTAAAGGAGTTCTGACTGGGGCTTATTTGAGTATGCAAGTGCAGGGCCCCGGTCATCTGAATAATGCATAACAGTGTATTTGGCTGCCTCCAGGGTAGCTATGTTCAACTCCAGCCAAAAAGTAAAGAATTAAAATGTTTTACATAATGGAACTGTTGATGCTTGTTGGGAATATACTGTGCATGTGGGGAAAAGTATTTAAAGTTAAAATGAGTACTGTTTCTCTTGCAATTCCAGTATCTGGGACTCTATGTGTCAGCCTGTCAGCTGCTGCAAGGGGAGCTTGCATAAATGTAGTAGTGACAGGAAAAGTAAAAGAGCCATGTTTTTCATCTGCAGCGACTGTAAGTACAGCCTTTAAGCTATAGAACTATGGGGCATGTGGGACAAATAATTACTTCTTTCTGGCTGCACCAGGACATTATTCAGGACTATATCAAATCTGCTATAAGGGATAGTGGGTTAAGCAGCCATTGCCAGCAGTACAGCCAATTGGAATTGCAGCAATAGAAAGCCAGGACTTGTGGGACATTCACTGCATCTCATGGGTAAGCACCCAAGTGCTTATGGGGGCTTACAGGGACATTATTTTAGGTGCAAATTCCACAACCCAATTGTGCCTTGAGTGTTCTGATTGACAGGTCCTTCAGCAACTTGGAGACATGTCATCCCATCCCTGCTACCAATCAGGAATCGTTCTAAGAGCTCTATAAAGAGACAATGTTGTCAGTTTGTCTGGAGATTCAGAGATGCAGAGCTGAGAGAGAGAGAGAGAGCAGCAGAGCAGGCTCTAGCCTGCTGGGAGCCCCCCATGGGGGAAGGGCTCAGGCTTCAGCCATGCCATCAGGCCTGGGCCACTTAATTCAAGCCTTTTCAGTCTTCAGAGGGCATTTGTTATTTTCTTCAGTTAACAGTTAACTAGTTACAATAATTGTGCTTTCTGCAACAGCTAGTCTGGAGGTTGCCAGCACTGTCCTCCAGAGGCTAGCCTTCCCTCCCACGTCGGGGAAAGATGTGGACTGAAGAATCAGATTTCCAGCAGCAGTGAGAGCGCTGACCAGATCAGATGACATCATGCAGTGGTGAGAGTGCTGACCAAGTACCTCAGCAGTGAGAGAGCTGAAGAAGTCTTCAGGATGCCTTCGATTGTGGATGAGACCCATGGAGGACCTGAGTGAGTACCCTCGTACCCCCAGGTGCGAGGGAGAAGCTAAGCAAGTAATCTTGGGGGCTCCATGCCCCATTAAGAAATGTGTGCTGTTAAGTGTGAAGTATTGAAGTCATCAGTCTGGGCTACTAACCCCATAAGAGACTGTCTAGTTCAAGTAATGGATGCATCTTGTCTGTTGCCCAAATGGCTAAGTTGCAGGTGCAGCAAGATGCTGGGCTTAGTGAATAATATAAATGTGTAGCTATGGGTTAGAATCCTGCCATCGTGGAGCTGTCTGCCAAGACGCGATTGCTACTTCATGAGACAGGAGGCCATAGAGCATATTAATGTATAAGATACCTTAAAGAGACTGTACCTGTGTCTGCACAGAATTTTGTCTAAGAGTGCTTGGTATAAGTGTTAAATGGCTAGACGTGCTGGATAGGACTCCGCTTGTGGATAATGTTCTTGGTATATAGAATGTACTGGATGTGACTGCCTGTAACTAAAGTATGGGATGTTTGATGAAAGTGTCATTGCCAACTTACTCTGGATGGATACCTTTTGGTATATAAAGTACTGGATGTGACCGTGTTTAAACTGCGTTTAGGATGCTTGACAGAAGCATCACTCTTATTGCATTGGATGGGACTTTTAAATATTGTGCTGAATGTTCTGGATGTAAGATCCACATAGTTTGTTCTGGAATGTTCAGAAGACTGCGAGTGCAGGGCAATCCCTGATTTGTCTACAAGTGCAGGGCAATCCCTGCCATATCTGCTAAAGTGCAGGGCAATCCCTGCTGTGGTTGTAAATAGTAATTTACTGCTTTACAAAAAATCTGTTTCCAAGTTGCCCCCACCCTCAAATTAATAGCCAGCCACCTCGACCAGCTGCAACTCCATCAGGCCTGCAACATCTTGGACTGTGGTATCTGTTTATTTATTTATTTTTTTATTTAGTTATTTAACCAGGTATAGCACACTAAGCTGAAAGCTTTTTTTACAGGAGCGACCTGGGAGCACAAGGAGGTTAAGTGACTTGCTCAGGGTCACACAGTATGCAAGTGGAAGCTGTAGGATTCAAACCTAGGTCTGGTCTGCTGTTTAACCAGTATGGTATGAGATTGCGGGGTTTCTGCTGTATCTGGGACTGTTACCAGTGTGGGTAATATTAATAATTATGTTTAACATCTGATTTATCAGCAGCTAGAGAGCCAGGGCTCTGGATGTCTTAAATCGAATGGTAAAATGTGATTTATGTCTGCCCGTTAATATGTAGCCACCCAGCTGGATGGTTCACCAGCAAAATCCCAAATGATCTCTGTACATGTGTAAATACGGTAAGATATCCTCTACTCCTCCTGTTTCCCTTTCCTAGCTCCTTTATTACCCCCAAAATAAATATCTTGCTGTTGTTGTTTGAAATCATGTGTGAGCATATTATTAGAGAGAGCCTTTAATTCAAAATGTTGACATGCGGGGAGCTGTGTCTTGGGGCATGTCTGGGGAAGGTAACTGGTCACCGTGGGTGATGTAGCAGCTCAGGGGGCTACACCCAGTACCATCTCACCCACGTAAAGCACCCTGAGTGGAGGCACTGCGCAGAGGTTTTTAAAAAATGTTATAAGTTAGCGAACCCAACCCCCTCAGCCTATGTCCAGGGTAGTAGGCAGGGGTGTAACACTGGGGGGTGGCGCCGCCCAGGGGTTACAATTGCACCTGATCTATTTCCACAGGAGAGTCCCAACAGTGATCCAGGAGCTGCAGGAGCAATCGTGGCAAATAATCAATCAGATGGGATCCTTCAGACTTCTCCGGGAGTCCAAAAATCTTAAGTTATTCCCATCTGCTCCTCGTCTCCTGGTCATCAATCAGAACTGTTTCAGCTCCCGCTCAAGAATGGTGATATGGCACTCCATCAGGTGGGCCCAATTTTCAACTTTACTCACCCATTCTTCTGCTTCTGTAATTTGGGTGCCCAAACTGTCTACAGCCCCTTTTACAGCATTGATGGCAAGGGTCATTTTTGATAACTGATCCGTGATATTGCTCATGACATTTTTATTTTCCAAAAACTCCTGGCTGATTCTATTTGAATCGACGTCAGACTGTGAGGTTGCCATCTTGAGCTGGGGATCCTCCGAGCTGGGAGACATATCTTCCATTTTAGAGATTTTAGGTAAATTTAGCTCAGTCAAAATATCTGTATCTAGTTTCCTAACTTCGGGAGCAGTAGGTTGATAGCTCACAGTCCAGCAACAGAGTGATTTGGGGTGCAGATTAGCTTTGATTAGATTCCAACTTTGGCAGAGCCCCTTGAGCCAAACTGCACTCAACTCAGCTGCATCACGTGCCCCCCAGAGCTCTCAACATCGAGACTGTGGAGCTTTTGTTACCCTGACCTGGATTTTGCTGTAAAGAAAACTGGAAGTGTAATTTGATTAATTCAGATGAAATTCGGATACCACTTCAGGGTGGAATTTTCTGTAAGCTGTTAGGACTATCTTGTCTCTGTGAAATTCGATATAGTTAGGATCTGTGCAAAGGGCGTGCAGCTCACTCACCCTCCTGGCAGATGTCAGTGCCAACCAGTAAAACTGCTTTCCAGTTGATAAACTTCAAGGCAGCAGCTGCTACAGGCTCAAAAGGAGCCTCCATCAGCTGAGCAAAATACAGACTCAGGTCCCATGGAGGGACAGGAACCCTTAATGCAGGGTACAGGTGATTAAGGCCTTCAAATAACTTTTTGAAAATTGTCTGCAAGGCCGCTGACCTGTCCCTGCCAGCTGAAGCGTATACTGACACTGCTGCCAAATGAACCTTCAGGGTTGAGAGCCTGAGGCCCAGGGATGGTAAGTGGATTAGGTAGTCCAGGACTGAAGTCAGACTCGCCCACAGTGGGCTAACCTGCGTAGAACACCATAGGAAAAATATTTTCCACTTTGAGGCATAGGTTTTCCTTGTTGATGGTTTCCTAGATTAAGCACTTCCATGGACTTTTCAGAAAGACTTAATCCAGAAAACTCTAGCTCCCCAAGTACCATGCCAGGAGACGTAGAGTTCTCAGATCTAGGAATGTTATCCTGCCCTGAGACAATGTCAGCAGGTTGCATTTCTGGGTCAGGCTGACAGGATGTCTACAGGAGAGGGACAGGAGCAGGGAGTACCAAATCTGCCTGGCCCAGTCTGGAGCTATGAGAATCACTGTTGCTGATTCCCTTCTCAGTTTTAGAAGTGCTTTCAGCAAAAGTGGGAAAGCATACAGAAACTTCCCTGACCAGTTAAAGATCGCAGCATCCTCTGAGACTGTACCCACCGATGGAAGTCTGCAACAAAACAGCGGGGGCTGGTTGTTTTCCCAAGATGCACACATGTCTATCTCTAGTGTATGCCACTTTCTGAGCACTGTCACCAGCAACTGCTGGTTCAGTGTCCATTAGTGAGTTCCCTCACTGATTCTGCTCAGGGATCTGCCAGCACATTATCCCTCCCTGGTAAGTGTACTGCCGAAACCTGGACCTCCAGGGAGGATACCAAGTTCCAGATCTTTATCACCGCTGTGCACAATTTTTAAGATCCCGCTCCTCCCTGTTTGTTTACGTAACACACAGCTGTGGTTTTGTCTGTCTTCACCTGGACAGACTGACCTCTGATGTGGGAGAAAAATGGTTGCACTGCCAGATATGTTGCTCTGAGCTCCAGGAAATGTATGTGTTTCTGAGTCTCCTGTGCACTCCACAAGTCATTTACAGTGAGATCCTCCAGATGGGTGTCCCAGCCCAGGAGGAGGCCATTTTTTGTGAGAAGGATCATAGGTGATTGCTGGAGGAAGGGTACACCTTCTCTGAGGTTGCTTTCCTCCTTCCATTGTACCAGTGTCTGTAGCGGGATTCTGTGACTGGAACGAGTTTTGAAAGTGGTTCTCACCTTTGGTGGCAATGGTTCCCCAGGTGGTATTGGATACCTCTTATTTGGAACCTGGCACCTGGTACCACTGCAGTGGATGATGCCATGTGGCCCAGCAAGCACAGGAAATCCCTTGCAGGTCTGGGCTAACCTGCCTTGAAGAATTCTGTAGTTGCAATCAGATGTGCCACCTTTGCTTGGGGAAGGAATGCTTTCTATCCAGTTCTGTGCCTATAAAGTACAGAACCTGAACTGGGTCTGACTCTGACTGTGGCTTTCATACATTTATGAGGAAGCCCAGATCCTCCAGGGTGCCCTGTGTCAAAAGAATGGAGGATTTTAGCCTCCTGGTATGATTTTCCTGAAACTGGCCAGTCATCCAGGTAGAGAAAAACCACCACTCCTTGTCTCCGCAAATGTGCTGCCACTATTGCTAGGCACTTTATGAACACCCCTGTTGCTGATGGTAGGCTAATGGGGAGGGCTATGAATTGATAATGGCAATTTCCTAACCTGAATCTGAGGCACTTTCTGTAACTGGGCCTGAGTAGTATGTGAAAGTAGCTGTCTTTCAGATCCAGTGACCCCAGCAAGCCTCCGTTTTGCAGTGATGGAATTACTGAGCCCAGTGTCATCATCATGAACTTTTCACTTTTCCTTTTTTAAATGTTTGTTTGGATATCTCAGGTCTAAAATGCGTCACCATTGTGCGGAAGGTACTGCATTTGCTTGAAGCAACTTTTTACCTCCATTCCTAATGTCTTTCTCTTGGAGAATGAGGATGAAACCCCTTGTGATTCTGCAGCTTTGGGAATTTTCGAAACTGTAGGGATAGACTCTGACTCACTATTTCCAGAACCCATCTGTCTGTGGCCATTTTTGACCAATTCTAAAAAAAAATGAGTCAATCTTCCCCCCAATGGCAACAGATGGGAGACCTGTGCAGACTTGTCAGGGGACTTGCTTGGTCTGAGCCTTGGGGGCCGAGCATGCAACTGCCTGCTCGGCGACCCTTTTACCCCTACCTCTGAAGAAACCCCTCTGTGGAAGGAAGTCATAAGTAATGAAGGCATGGGTAAAATATCCCCTAGCCCTACCTCCCCTTCCAGAAGGCCTTTAGGAAGTGGAGGCCTTTTCCTTATCAGTGTTGCTCTTGTGTGTGGTTTTGTATTCCTCCATCTTTTTCATTTCATCTTCTGTTTTGTCAGCAAACAGTGAATTTCCCTCACGGGGGAAATCTACTATCTTTGTCTGAGTGTCCTGGGATAGGTTAGTAGTAAGACAGGCAAACCTTCTTAAGGCCATTGCATGGGCCATGACTCCGAATGCAGTGTTGTTTGTGTCAACCACTATATGGAACTGGTACTTTGTGGCATCAATAGCTGATTTTGCTGTGTCAGCCAAATCTTGTGCTAAGTCACCAGTAGCCTTCTCACTAATTGCTAGTATTGAGCTCCTTGCTCATACTATCCATCTTCCTGGAATCTTTTTCAGGGAGCTGAGAGGAAAGAGACACCTTTGCCTCATCACAGGCAGCAGCCAGAACCACTTTCTCATGATCAGCGTGAGAATACAGGTATTCAGAACCGTGTTTATTCATCTGGTGTTTTTTTTTCCATTTTTCTTACCTATGTCAGCTATTGAAGTAGGTGCTGACATGATCGTACAGGTGGACTTCTTGAGGGACTTGTGAATGGACAATAACAGCCTCTGTGTAAGAGTTAAGTCCAGCATAGCCTCTAATTCCACCTCATCCTCATCTTCTTCAGTTTCCTGTGAGGTGTTTATATAAGGCCATGCTACCCTAGATAACTTTTATTCTACAGTACCTATTGGAGAAATATGTTAAATTAAGAAGGCAGAAATGTTATGTTGCCTTTACTGATTTTAGTTCAGCATTTGATTCCATCGACAGGAACACACTGTGGTATATTATGAGGGCATTGGGGATATGTCCAGTCGTGATCAGTATTATTAAAGATTTACATGCAGATACATGGGCTCAAGTTAGGGCTGGGACAAAATGTCAGCTATCTGATAGATTTACTACTAATAAAGGAGGTAGACAGGGCTGAATTCTCGCACCTGTCCTTTTTTCAATATATACATCAACAAATTACTAAATGATTTAGAAGTCCCTGATATGGATTCTCCTACAAGTACTTCAACAACTTTCCCTGCATTGGCTTATGCGGACAACTTAGTCCTTTTTTCGTTTTCATGCAGTGGACTACAAAAGAAGCTTGATATTTTAAATAAGGAGTCTAAGATTTTGTCCCTCAAGATAAATATATCCACGAGTGAGATTGCTGTATTTGGTGCTTATAGTAATAAATATAGATGGAACTTAGATTCTATGACAATTTATGTAGTTAAATCATACTGTTATTTAGGTATTACTTACTCCTGGAATCTGCACTGGAAAATTAATTTTTATTATATTCTCTCCAAAGCAAAAACAACTACTACTGGCCTAACAAAGATTCAACTATTTGTATGGAGGACACTCGATCTGGTCCTTGCTTATGACAATTCAGTCAAAATACAATACACAAATTATATATGGCACTGAAATTTGGTCTTTGTACCCTGCTGAGAAGCTGGAAAAACCAGCTATACAAGTATTATGGTCTGCACTGGGTTTTAATAAATCTACCCCAAGTTACTTTGTCGGGGCCAAGCTGGGTTTAAATAAAAAATTCAAGCAACCGCAGATAGCAAGATAATTACTGGCATCGAATAAATAGGCTACCAGAATACAGACTTGTCAAAAATGTTTACAAGAAAATGAGCTCTAGAAAGACCTTGGTTTTAAGACTTTTTATTGGCTGGGGCATCTTTGCAATCTGTTGCATTTTTTATGGAACTGACATCTTAGTGAGAGAGATCAGCAAGAATATTAGCCCAAGTTATACACACAAACCATACATTTTCAAGAAAATCATGGCATGCTATAAGATCAGGAATATGAATGTCATCAAGCAGTCTAAATTTACTAGATGGCACAATGATAAGGATTGTAGACACAGCCTTAGGTATTATCTAGAAATCTTGGAGGATCCTGCTCAAAGGAGAACTTTTGCAAAGTACAGAACTAGCATGCTTTATTCCAATGTTCTCCTTGTTAGATTTAATAAATCCTCTAACCCTGATGATGAGTTTTGTAAATGTAATAACAAATCTAGAGAAGATCTGCTCCATGTAATGCTGTATTGTCAGTGGTACAACAAAGCCAGGAAATACTGGATAGCTCCAATTCTTGGTTCACTGAAATGCAGTATGCGGGTGAGAATCTTATCCTAAATATTCTACTTGCTGTGGAGGATTAATACATTATTAATAGGGTTGCACACTATTTAGTGACAATACAAACAGAAAGAGCACTATTTCTGAGTCTAACAATGTGATATGATGTCCTATTTATGTACATTTTATCTACTGATGTATTTTAAATACAATTTGAATTCCTTGTAATGATCTTTTTTATGATCAAACAATAACGCTATACCTATCTACCTGTGAGGTGATGTTGAGAGTATTTACCATACGCCTCACAAAAGTATGGTTTGAGGTGTAGCATCTGAGGGCCTAGGAGGGCAGCCAGACTCTTGCTCTGGAGTACCACCTAATTCTATGGGTTCTCCTTCATTCTCCTCCTCCTCAAAACACAATTCAACCTTCTCCACCACAGGCACTGGGAAAGGAACCACAGCCTGGGGAGGGGGGTCAGGCATATTCACAACATTTCCCAAAGCCTGGAGGAATTGCCACACCTTGTCTTCTATTTAGGGGATTTTATTTGTGTCCACTGTTGGCTCCTTTCCTTTTACAGGAAGAGGGGCAGCAATGCATTTTCCTTTTTGCTTTTTCTTTGCAGGAACTGGCTCTGGTGTCTGCTCAGATCTTGTTTATTTTTATTGGATTTGAGGTTTCCCCCATTCAGACACTTTGAGTTCTGGACCATCTTTAGCAGCCTTTTCTTTCTTATCTGACGCATTTGACAGAGACTGCTGCTTGCCTTGAGGGGCTGGACCCTCACCTGAGCCTTCAGGTAATGTGGACGCAGACTGAGTGCCATAGTGTCTTCTAATTTTCTAGTCCTTTCTTGTGCATTTTAGAGCAAAACTTAATGCAAAGCTCACAAGTGACAAAATCATGATCTGGACCAAGGCACCTTAAACACAACTTGTGGCAGTCTGCCTTTGCCAAGAGCTGGAAGCAAACTTTACAGTTTTAAAATCCTGTTGGTCCTGTCTCTATCTTAGGTCTGTCAGTCATGCCAGACACTGACAAGCGTGGGAAGATGTTTTGCTTACCCCAAAAAATCCAAATTCCTGTGGCAAAAACTCTTATGAAACCAGTAGGGGTTTTAAAAAGTAAATGTGGTTTGGTTCCATTGTAAAAGATGAACTGCAATCACGCAATGTAAAATAACACCTAATGGTGTTAAAAACAGCAAACAAGGCCAATTATCATCTCAGTCCCCAAAATCAGAGAAATGAGAATAGTTATAGTATAGTATCGCAAAGTGGTTAAATCTGAAGTAAAACAAAGGGTTTTTTTTTTTTGTCAAATATAGCTAGTCAAATATAACTAACACAGAATATCAATATATACTATAACTGAATCAAATTAAACTAACACTGTAAACATATGACATTAAAACAATAAATGGTAAATGGCTCTGAAGCTGAGGAGAAGACTTTGAGGCAACTGCTTTCTTCAGGTGGAGAAATAAATCTGACATTAAAATGCAAGGGTGAGCATGACCACATTGCAGAGTTTGAATTTCATGCTAAGATTCTCTTATTTTATTAAAATTCTAAGCTCCAGGGCTACTCATTCCAGGGGAATGATTGTAGTTGGTACTGTAAGCATAAGTTAGAGATTCATGGGGTTTGAAAAGCTAGTTTAAATTTAACACAAATATTGGCATACCTGAAAAATCTACTTTTCTAGGTACCTCCCATGCTGTAAACCATGAATTTTGTTCTATTCTCACTCCTAACCTTTGCCAGCTTGATAATGCTTTTCTATGCCAAAAGTAGCAGCCAACCTTTTTTTTTTTTTTTGAGAAAAAATGAATGAAAACATTTATAAAATATTCAGGTTTCAGTGAAACTGGCACATTTTATCACTAAATAAAACTGGAAGATGTCTGGCATCTTTTATAAGGAAAATAAAAGGCAGGGTCAAGATTTTTGCCCAATTTTGTTGCATCGCTGCATTCACTGCATTCTAAGCCTCATTAGGGCAGCATACTGTAGTAACATAAGATTGTTTTGACAAATGGGAGTCAGAACCCATCATGTCTGCTCCTCCTGCCCCAAAGCAGTGACTATACTCATTCTCGGTATGAATATCCATCCAAGCTCATCAGTTTGCTTTGCATGGCCAGCACTGTGGGTGATAAAACTGTGATTATTAGAGTTGTTATCTCTAATTCACACACTGATCTGGCATGCATTTCCGAGACTTGGTTGGATGACTTTTGTCAGTCCTGTTCTGGTGAAGGTGGTTCCCTCTCAGGTTCTCTGTGGTACATTGCCCGAGACTGAAATGCAAGAGTGGGATTGTGGCCATCTGCATTAGAGCTGGGTTGAATTATGTGAGTGTCTCCCATCAAGCTGATAAGCTCATTTCAGAGTCTGGTCCTTGAGTATCTGGCTGACCTGAGGAATATTTTTATTTATTTATTGTTCAAATCAGAATTACAATCCTTTGAGTCATGGACTCATTTTCAAAGGCTCCTCATCATACAGGTACAGTCTACAATAAACAGAACATCACATGGTAACATGAGAATATAATAACAAAGCTTCATACAGTAATGTAGGTACATGAGTAGGCATTAACAGAGGTATAACATAGAACAGGATTGTTCTTGTCTACTACCCAACTGGCAGTGGGTAAGACTTCCTACAGGAGTATGCAGAGCACTTGTCAGACTGGGCTTTGGACACCAGACCTCAGGATTTCAATGCCAGGGTCAGCTCAATTTGCTAGCAATCTCTTCTAGCTCACCAGGGAGTTGGGCTTTTGGCAAGAGACTTCTTCAGCCCACTCACTCAATGCTGTTGTCTCCATGAAGTTGGAGAGTAATACCATCTCAGTTCAGCAAGTTATTTGGTTGAACCACTGCACACACAATTCAAGAACTCAATGCTGGAGCCCTAAAAATGCTCTGTTAACTGCAGAGGTGACCCAATACCATGCTAAAGAGGATAATATTCTAACAGATTATTACATGTGTTGGAAACTGCAAGACAGATTAAGGTCTCTACTAGTCTTTTTCCAGATAAGACTAGCACATAGCCAGCATAATGTTGCAGACTCAGCCAACAATTGTTTTATAAAGTTTATAACACAGTGCAGAAACCAGTGAAAATATAGCTTGCTGATGTAAAGCAACAGAGAGACTGATGTGCCCAAAGTGTCCTGGCACTTCACTCTGTGGAGCTCCATCAGGGGGTCCATGAGCAAGATATAGTTTCACTGGTTTTTGCATAGGGAACATTGTACTGGCTATATGCTAGTCATAGCTTATTTTGGATAAATACATAACTTTGCACTCAGAGTAACTACTTATGTGCCTTCTTTATGGTGAGCACAGGAAAAAGTGTCTCTGTTTGCTGTCTTTTGGGGGGGTCTGGCTGCTCTTGTTCCCCATACCACCCCACTCTATGACCACATCTTCCCAGCTGTGGATTTGTTCCCTTTCCTCAAATGCCTTGGCTACTCTGAAACACCCAAGCCAATTCTTGGTTTTAGGATTGTTTCTACCAATATGCACATGTTTGCATTTTTAGCATTGAACCTGAACTGCCAGTGCCCTACACTAACCTCCCTAGATCCCTTTTCATGTCAGCAATACCCTCCTCAATGTCAACTCTCCCACAAATCTTAGTATCAATAGCAAACAGGCAGACATTGCCCCGTATACCTTTGCTAATGTTGCAGATAAACAAATTAGATAAGACTGGTCCAAAGACCGATTCCTGGTTTACTCTGTTGGTGATTTCCATCATTCCTGAATGCTGTCCATTTACCATTACCTCCTCCCCCAGCCAGTTCTCAATCTGCCTTGTTAGTTTCATCCTTAGCCCAAGGTCTCCTAACTTCTTCAATAACCTTCTAGGTAGCACTACGTCAAACGTCTTGCTGGGTCTGTCGGGCAAGACCTTCCTTTAAAAAAGTCATGCTGCCTTCAGTCCTGTAGCTCATTTATCCCCAGGAAAACCAAAATTTCTCCTTTAAGGTGGTCCAGAACACTTTGGCCACAATGGAGGTCAGACTAACCAGACTGTAATTACTGGGGTTGCCCTTGTCACCTCCCTTGTAGAGCGGTACATCTGCCCTGCTACAGTCCACTACAACCACTTCTGTTGCCGTCTGCCAGAGGGACACTAGTACCCATCCCACTTCTTTCAATACCCTTGGGTGAAAGCCACCTGGACCTGGAGCGTTCCAACTTTCAAAGCACTGAGACCTTTGAATACCCCTTCAGTGAAAATATACCCCACCTCTAGCCTGCAACCTAGACCCTGAGCCTTAGTCACTCCACAATCAAGCAGCAGACCATACTTTTCCTCAGCAAAAAACAAACTGAAGTACTTGTTCAGTACAATCACCTTTCCCAGTTCATTCATGACCCATCCCAATCCCTTGAACAGTCTTTTTATGCCATCCCTTTTTCATGCTTTTTTCCTTTCCTCAATATACTGTATCTGAAGAAAGCCTTATCATTAATCTTCACTACATGTTCTTGTTTAGAAAGATTTTTTTTACTCAAACCTCCATACTGATAGTACACCACTGTGTAGGATGCTCAGTATGGCTATTGATACACAATTCAGCACAGTGATTACACAATTACATAGGTACCCCACATACATAGTTATGCATGCAAGAAAACTAGTGCCAAAAACCAACTACTCCTCATTTTAAAATGTAAAGAATATATCTGTGCTGGCAACCACTGTCCTAGATAAATCTGATTTTATGTCACACCACGAATTGTTGGATATTTTATCACTGTATTTCAGTGGTGGTCCATTCACAGTGCTTTTCATAACTGATTTGCCACATCAACTACTTGAATCTGTTTATATTTTTTTCTAAATTCCACATTTAGGGATACTTCCACAATCTCCTGGTCTGTGCAGAGTAGGCAATCCATTCTGTCGATGAGCTGGACATCCAATTTGATGCCTGCAATCTATGCTCGCTCCACCCCCAACACACTCCCAGTTTCTCCATACGGCATTCTGCATGTGGGGCAGGTAGGCCAGAGGCTGTGGATGCCACCACAGGTACAGCTGTTTGTGGGTGTGAAGCATCCGTGACTGGAAACATGCCATTAGCGAGTGTCCAGCCTGTCTTTGTGGATTGAGCCAAATGCCACTAACCAGCTTGGTGTCCCTGTTTAATACCTCCTTGATCTCATTAATGTCCTATCTGTGACTAGAACTTAACACAGGACTCCAGGTGAGGTCAAACCATGGCCTTGTGCAGGAGAGGACCACCCCCTGACCTGTTCCTTCCCCTCTTCTTATACATCCCTGCACTGTGTTCACTTGCTTAAATGTGACTGCACACCATATGTCTGGCTTCAGCTTACTGTCTACAATGACCTTAAATCCTTTTCTTCGGCTGTACTGAGTCCCTGAACATTTTTTTTTTCAAATGCAAAATAATAGTGACAATCGAGTTCCCATTAACATGGACTGCTGCTTTAAATGCAAAACTTTTCAAAGTATAAAACCTGATGGGCTAGTTATAGCAATTCCAGTTCAGTAAACTGGAAACTGTTAAACACCTATTTTTATGGGAATTCAAGCATAAGAAACCAACTATGATACAGATCCAACTTTTGATACATTTGTGGGTCCATTAATATTAAAGAAAACACGTATAAAGCACCTAGCTTCACCTGAGCCCTCTTCTTCTACGGTTTACATGAAAGAACAGAGCAAGGAACAACATTAACAGAGCAAGGAGAAACATTAAGGCTTCTTTTGGCTAAGCAGAGTTACTGTTGTGTTATTATTTTGTTTTGTGCTTACAGGTTTCATTACTATTTTGTGCTTACAGGTTGTAGAGGTTACTGCTTTACTTTTCTCTGATTGAAATTGTTTTTCACAGGGTATATTTTCTTTTAAATTGTTGTGCAGGTTGTCTTGCTGAAAGGAAGGAAAACACTCACTGGGTGGTGGGTCAGAGCTGTAGAGGATTGTTTCTGGAGGGCACAGGCACCTCTCTGGTCTGAGGGAGGAGGTTGCCCATCTCCAGGCTGACCAAGCGAGAATTTGGGAAACATCCTCCCCCACCCAGGGACCACCGGTGCCACTGCCGCTGCCTCAGAGGTTGCCAAGAAAGAGGAACAGTTGGACCACAGTGGGCTCAGGGAGGGTGAGGGTGGTGGATCAGAGGTGCATCCCTCCAGTTGTACCGCTCCACAATTCATACGCCATTCTGGCAGAGCATGGTTCCTCTATGGAGGCACCCGCAGTGGAGACCAAGGAGGATGCTGGGAACCTCCACAAAGGAGACCCAGAGGAGGGTGGCACAAGACCCCACAGGAGAAGGAAACAATTCCTGGTGGAGGACTCAATCATTAGGAGGGTAGAACTGGGGAGAGAATGGGAGAGGGAGGTAAGGTGCCTGCCCAATGCCATGGCTGGGAGGGACAGGAAGTGAATTCTCAGGATCGTGGGAGCAGTGGCAATGGAGAGGGAGCTGGATATCTTTGTCCACCTAGGGACAAATGACCTGCCTGGGAATGGGATTAGCACAGTGCAGGAAGAGTTTATAAAGTTGGGGAGGGGCCTTAGATAAGTAGCATGCACGATAACCTTCTTGGAGGTGCTGCCTGTCTATGGCATGGGTGAGGCGAGGGTACTCCACACAATGGAATTCAATGAGTGGTTGAAAAACTGGTGTGGAGCTCAGGGGGTTTGGCTTCACTGGGGACTGGGGGTCTACCTGGAGGGATGCAGGCCTATACTGGCACAATGGTCTGCATCCATCCGGGAGGGAAACCAGGATCCTAGGTGATAGGTTTAAATGCTTCATTGGCAAGCAATTAAACTAGCCAAGGCACTGAATAGAAGCATGGAAATCCTAGGGCCTCGCCCCCCCCCCCACAAAACAGGGTAGTTAGTGAGGTAAACACTAAGGCAGAGAAGTCGATATGGAGCAGGCAGGGGTCAATGAAGAAAATGACAGTAAGGACTGGGAAAGGCCTAAAAGGGGTAAGGCTATCAAAAAATGGAGAGCGATGAGTACCAATGCACGTAGTCTGGGTCACAAGCTCCCCGAACTAGTGGCTGTGATGGAAGAAGGACACCTGGATATCACGGCAGTCACAGAAACATGGTAGACAGAGAACCATGTCCGGGATGTCAACATACCAGGGTACACAATCTACGGGAAGGACAGGGAGGGTAAAAGAGGAGGAGAAGCAGCTTTCAATGTAAGGGAAGGGATCAAAGCAATGGAACCAAAGGGTAAACAGGGAGGACAGGAGACACTGTGGGTCACCCCGGAGATAGGAAATGGCACCACAATCCATATGGGGGTTGTATACAGACCCTCATCTCAGGGGGAGGAACTAGACAAGAAAATGATAGAAGGCATCCTTAGAATGGCAGAAAAGGGGGAGATATTATTGATGGGGGGACCTGAATATGCCAGATGTTAACTGGAGCACCTTTGCTGTAGCCACATCTAAGAGCAGGGTAATTTTCGATGCACTACAGGGGGCATGCCTCAGACATCTAGTGTTGGAACCCACTCAGGAAGGAGCAATCTTAGACCTGGTACTCTCAAATGCAGATGGAGAGAGGATCTCAGATTTAGAAGTGGGTAGCCACCTGGGAACAAACGACCACCAAACAGTGTGGTTCATGATAAACACAGCCATAGAGTCAAGTCACACAAAGGTGAGGGTGTTGGACTTTGGGAGGGATTACTTTGACAAAGTGGGGGAGTGTTTCAGAAAAGCATTAGCAAATGGGCAAGAAGGTGGGGGTAGAGGAACAATGGGGAAAAAATCAAAGCTGCCATCACAGAGGCAATAAGCCTTTGTGTGAAGCAAATAAACAAAACAAAATGAAGGAAAAAAACACTATGGTTCTCAAAAGAGGTGGCGGAGAAGGTTAGGGAGAAAAGACAGCATTCAGGAAGTATAAGGAAACATAGAAGGAGCAGGACAGAGAACTGTACCAGTTAAAACAGAAGGAAGCATGGAAGGCAGTCAGAATAACAAAGGCCTGAACTGAGGAAAAGATAGCCGACTCAGTTAAGAAGGAGGATAAAACATTTTATAGATACTGTACATTAGGGAGCGAAGAAAGACCAGGGGAGGGATAATGAGGCTTAATAAAGGGGAGGGGGGTGGGCAGAGAGTGAGAGTGACAGTGACAAAGCAGAGATACTAAACAAATAATGTTGCTCAGTATTCACAAAAGAAGAGGAGGGGGAAGTACCTAAACCAAACAGTAGAAGCACACTGGATAGGGGGTCAACACCAGTCCAGTCACAGAAAAAAGGGTCCTGAAAGAACTCCTAAAACAGAAGGTGGACAAAGCAGTGGGCCTGACAGGATTCACGCCAGCATTCTAAAAGAACTAAAAGGAGAACTAGTAACACTACTGACTACCCTTTTAAACAAATCATGGGAGGATGGTGTGGTACCTGAGGACCGGAGGAGGGCAGATATGATTCCCCTTCACAAAAGTGGGAGCAAGGCAGAGGCAGGAAACTACAGACCTGTTAGTTTTACCTCAGTGGTAGGGAAAATGATGAAATCACTTCTGAAGGAAAGAACTATTGAGTACCTAGAGGCTAGTGGTGCACAGGACCCAAGGCAGCATGGATTCACAGTGGGAAGGTCATGTCAGACGAATCTAATAGATTTCTTTGACTGGGTGACCAAAGTAGTAGACCAGGGAGGGGCTGTGGATGTGGCCTACCTAGACTTTAGCAACACATTTCACACAGTCCCTCACAAAAGATTAATAAACAAGTTAGCCAGCCTGGGAGTGGGTCCCAGGATGGAACCTGGGTACAAAACTGAATGGACAACATAACGCAGAGGGTCAAAGTAAACAGAGTCCACTCCAAAGAAAGGGGGTTACTAGCAGGGTACCGCAGGGTTCAGTAATGGGACCGGTCCTCCTTAATGTCTTTATAGGTGACATTGCAGAGGGAATGGAAGGAAAAGTATGCCTCTTTGCTAATACACAAGGGGAGGTGGAAAGGATGAGAAAGGACTTGGCAAGGTTGGAGGAATGGTCAAAAGTATGGCAGCTTAGATTCAATGCAAAGAAGTGCAAAGTAATGCACCTGGGTACCAAAAGCCCAGGGGAAGTGTATGCAATTGGGGGGGAAGGTATTAATGACAACAAAAATGGAAAGGGACCTGGGGGTAGTCATATCAGATAACCTAAAGGTAAGCAAGCAATGTGAGAAGGCAGTAAGGAGGGTTGGGGGACACTGGGATGCATAGAAAAAGGCATCACCAGCAGAAAATAGGAAGCTGTTATCCCTCTGTACAGTCATTTGGTGAGACCCCATCTGGAGTACTGCATGCAGTTCTGGAGACCCCATCTCTGCAAGGACATAGACAGAATGGAGGCAGACCAGAGAAGGGCAACTGAAATGGTGCAAGGTCTGCACCAGAAGCCATACAAAGAGAGAGACTAAAAGAGCTTAATATGTATACCCTCGAGGAAAGGAGGGAGAGGGGGGACATGATAGAAATGTTCAAATACCTCAAGGGAATCAACAAAGTTCAAGAGGGTAGCATCTTTCAGAAAAAGAGATGTGCAAGAACAAAGGGACACAATTTGAAGATAGAGGGAGGATGACTCAGGGGCAATGTGAGGAAGTATTTTTTCACGGAGAGGATACTGGACGCATGGAATAGCCTTCCTGAAAAGGTTATGGGGTCAAAAACAGTAGAGGAATTTAATAATGCATGGGACAGAATAAGGCAATTCTAGTGGGAGGTAGGAGGACATAGGCTGTCAGTAAAACTAGGATCTGCAGCTTATCCAATAGGTAGGAAAATGGGCAGACTGGGTGGGCCAAGCAGTCCTTATCTGCCGTCAAAGTCTATGTTTCTATGTATTCTGTCTGTTAGATGGCTGTAATTAGATTTATGGGATACCATATCATAAGTTTACATAGGGATTGCAAAAGCTAATAATGACTATATACTGAGCATAATTGTGCTAAGAAATCTGGTCCATTTTTCAATGCTCAAAAAAAAAAGTTCAGTTGTTTAAACATGCTTTATCATTTATTACACACACAGTGTTCAAGATTTTTCTAAACCAGAATATTGGGAAAACAACCGGCTAAAATAGGCATCTTGGCCCTTGTGAGTCCTGTGTGAGTACATCACAGCATGAGTAAATTAAGAGAAGGGCCTTTGACTAAAAGGAGAGCTGTTACATTCATATGTTTACACTTATAAAAGAAGTAGAGTACATTAAATCAGAGCAATTCCAAACCCAATGTAACCACAAAATATTGAGACTGTGTTTCTTGAACATCTTTAGAATGCTTCACAAGGCTATTACAAATCAACATAACATACAATCTAATAAACAACAGTGACCACAGCTCTACCCTCAAATGGACTGAAGCCAGCAATGAACACTCGTCTCTGCTTTTTGTTAACATCAAGTGCTTGTTCAACGGAAGTGAGCAATAAGCAGGCAAGCCAAAACTCACATTTTTAATGATTATCCATATATACTAAAAAGCAGTACCACTGTCTACGTAATCCTTAAAATGACTCACTGTATACATTCTACTAAACAGCAAACACTTGCATTTTTCTTTGTCTTCCTCACTTGTAACACGCACTGTAGCTATGGCCCCTCTTTCTAGACTGCAGAGTTACTATACGAGTAAAGAGATAAAGGGTTACCTCTGGCCTTGCTTTCTGAGGACAGTCCATCCCTGTCACCTTTATTTAAATACACACACACACACAACTGTGGCTGCCTCACTAACCACTACTTTTATGCTGCATTATCACATGAGTATTAAAACGAGCCAGGGGGCTTCATCCTAGCTGGTCCCTGTTTCCAGAATTATACACCAATCCTCAGCAAAACAGCAGCCTGACAGATACTGAACCGCCTTGTGTCAGACCTCTGCTATAGCCCCACTGGTCATTGTTCTTTGAACTACCAACACGTTCTGGAATTGTAGAGCTCATTATTTTTCGTTGCTTGCAACACCACCACCATTGATGCTGCTGGAACTCCCCATTTAAGGCAGTTCTGAATGAAGAAAAAACACAGTTGTATAATATGTGTTTAAACTCGTGTTGCTTTGAAAGAAACATTAATAAATTACCTGGGGTTAGTTGTTATCTTTAAACAATATATTTGATTGTAAAAAAGTGCTAGTGAAGAATACCACTACAGTGTATGTGAATATGACAAAAGCGCAGCTTTGTATAAAATTAGAATAGGATGTAAAACCAACACAGTTATAGCAACAGGATGGAAAATATAAGATGTTGAGAAGCATACTGTACAGTTCTGTAGGTAAAGTATCCCTTCTTAACATACAGTACAGTGCCCAGTTAAGCTGATTTTATACTGTTGATATAGAAACCTAGAATCTGTCAGCAGAACTATACTAATGGATCGAGTCTACCCATATTATACTACCTTATCCCCAAGCCTAGTGTCCTGGGGAGTCCCCCTCTCCCCCAATCAACAACCCTCCCTCCCTGGATCTCCCCAGTGGGACCGTAAGTCATCCTGCTCTGTCCATGTCTGAATCCATTTGGGCGTACCTGCTAAGCCCTGCTCTGCCAGATTTTATGGTACTCATGAAATACAGTGAATGGACCAAGTCCTGAGCTGACACAAGTGGGACTAGGATGTGTAATCTTATGGCAACAAGTGTGACTGACTTGGGGGTGGCTGTCAATCACTACCCCTGCCTTATGGGCTCAGGGGCCTGGCTTGATAACTCCTGATAGGGGGTTCACATCCAAGCTAGAATTTAAGTTATGCAGCACCTCCAACCCAGAAAAAGGCTACAGTGGACCTGGTGTCAAACATAATACCACTCCCTGGGATGCAGTATCTACCTACCTTCCTGCAGGATCACCCCACCTATGAAGTAATACAATGTCAGAACAGTTTCCTGAAGACAATGCAACTGACACTCTACTAATAATATGCTCTGGACAGTAAACATGAACAAATAACAACAAGGGCTTTATTACGAGTAGCAGGAAAAAGGTTTAGAAAAAAGCAAAGGAGGGTTAAATGCAAGATAGTATTTATAAATTGCAGTCCCTTTGCTGTGTTTTAAGTAGCCTACTCCCACACCGTTCACACACAGCTCCTGTATGCTGGACAGCTGTCCAGTCCTCACTACCCTCACTGATACCAGCTAGCTATATGCAACCTCTTGTCACTAAAGAGCACCCTTAATGCAAATGTTACTAGGCACCCAGCTGCAGAATCACTAAGAGCCCAGTCCATCGTGCCTGGCCTCTTGCTGAAGTGTAGTGAAAGATATAAAGACTGTTTGCAAAAAATCCAAAGTCAGACCCCAACAGTGTTTTTGTACTGCTGGCTGGGTGTCCTAGTCCATTAAAAAGATTTCCAAAATTAACTAACAGTAAAAATGTGCTGCAGACATTGAATTATTCATGATTCCCCAGTCCAGTGGGATCTACCTCTGGTCACAGGGTGTAGTGTTGCAGTGGCAGTGGGTCCTTGCTTGGTGGGTTCAACCTCTCCCAGTGGAGGCCTCCTTGATGACACTGGGCAAAATGACTCTCCACAGGCTCTGACGGGCCCCTTCTCTTTGCATGTCATGATAATCTCTCTCAGTTGACATGTGCAGCTTCAGCCTGTGGAGCCCAGCCATGTCATACCACTACGCGACATCCTGGCATCCAGTCCCTACATGTACTGTGACAACCAGTACCTGGCACTGGTGTTGACTGAGTGACTCCCCAGATACAGAGCTGCTCTCTGTTACAGAATTAATGCTGCAATGCAGTAGCGTCTCTCCTAGTGCCTGAAGAGGGGCAATTTACCCTTGCAAATATCTCTCCTGGCTTCTTGCCTTACATCTGTCAGATTTGCACTGTGCAAGCAAGTGATTACCTCCACTTTTTTCAGTGCAGCAGTTCTGTTGGTCTCTGGCAGATGCATGGTCTGTTTCCTTCAGCCATCAACTGATGCTCTTCAGTCTGACTCCTGTAGCAGTCACATGCAGACTGAAATAGTTCTGGAACAGCCCCTGCTGTACTGTGTGTCCATCTATCTACCTACCTACCTGTCCGCCCCACAGATAGTCTCACACTCGCTGTCCGTAATGTCCCTTTGAGGGCAATATTTAAAAGGGTGCTCAAGTTGAAACTATTAATGTTAGCATATTATGATCATTCATGAAGTGTCTTTATATCATCATTTTAATGGTGTGTTTTACTGTAATTGTTTTATGCCCTATTCTGCTGTGTTTGCAAGGTGCCCAGAGCCATATGCATTGGGTGCCATATAACTAAACTTGCCTTGCACTGCCTGTCTGTCTATGGTATATATACACTAAATTAGCGACAGGATTTTTCAAGCTTAATTTCGGGCGCATGACTGATTTGCTTCCAAAACTCCAGGTGCAGGTGGTGTTCTGTCCAAAACTGTTTACACCCATATTTTCCACGGAGCCTTCTTCCAAAACAGGACTGGCCTGCTTCCAGAGTCTGCTTGTGAAAACAGGCAATGCCTAGAATCTTTTGTTTGCATCAAAGCAGGCCTCTACATCCACTGTCTGGATATAGGTAAGGGTTTTGCAGTGGAAAACTGCTAAACCTCACAAAGTTAGTCTAATCATTTGTTTTGGAAATTTTAGTTTTTGATGCTTGGGGCCTCCCCCAAATCTCAGGGGTCTTTTTCCAATGAAAATGCGAATTTCGTTTCATGAAAGCAATGCATGTTTCCATTTCAGAGAAAACTCTTCCTTTCTGTTTTGTTATATTCTGTCCCGTTGTCTCCAGACTGAGAAGCCATGCTAACACGGGACTGACTAGCATCCAAACTTTGGACATAGATCTGGGCACTAGTCAGTTTGCAAACAATGGAGCAGTGGCTGTAACAAAACAGATGTGGGTGGGTAGAAACTAAGCCCCACTTTACATGCAGCTTACAGCATATCTCCACACTGCAAAATCCTGCTCCAAATGTTTTATTTTACAATTTTTCTACACAGGATAGCCCTACTGAGTTGCAGCGTCTCATTTTCAGTGAGTTCTGCTCGTACCCAGTTCTTCTGCTGGCTGGACCAGAGCACTCGGAGGTTAGATGACTTCAATGGCTTCAAATCAGACCTTAAGCACTACCTGACCTCCAGCTCTGTGTGCACCTTCTTCTCCAACAGCTGATAGACTCTGGATGACCAGGCCTGGCTCTGCTAACAGCAACTATTCTTAGCACAAGACAGAAGCCACCCTCCCACACGCTCCTTGACAATGCCTCTGAATCACTCTAAGGGGCTGTTCCTATACACCCCTCATCCCCCTCTCCCCTCATCTCCACACTAGGATGGGTCTCTGCCTCCCCGGCCCTCAGCCCTGCCTCCTTGACCACTTTTACTAGAGGCCCCCCTCCTCCCCTACCAAAATCCTCTGCTTACTGACCCTCTGCCCAACCTACCCTAACCTCTAGTGCCTCTGCACCTTACCTGCACTTGTAATCAACTAAAGTTGATGTCCATATGCTGTATAGTGTTTTAAATGTCTAAGGAATTCTGTAACCTTTTCCTGATTGTTGTGCTGTTTAGTGTCCCAAAATGTCTTAAAACTCTGTAACCTTCTTGATTGAATGTCTATACTCTGTTCACATGACGTGGAACCTTTGTAAAAGAGCTTTGGCTCAAAGGTTATTTTCCGAATACCAAATAAATAAAATAAAATAAATAAAAATGAAATTACTTTCCCAAAGTCACACAGTAGATATTTGCCTCTGGTGGGTTTGAAATCAAGATGCAGGCTACAAGATAACTTAAGTAAATAAGGTGTAATAATATAAAATTCTGAAAATGTGGAAGAAACATTAGAAAACAGTTCTTAGAACACTCTCACTTTTTTAATATAGATTCATTAAATTATTATGAGCGTGGGACAGAATCAGAGGATGAACTGGAAACTGGCTGAATGTCAGAATCCATAAAGTGGTAATTAATGGGGAATTCTCAAGGGACAGGGTGGTCGCTAGTGGTGTACCACAGGAATCAGTCTTGGGACCTTATTAAAGCCTTTGCTTTGGTCCCACACAGAAGAATGGTCTCAAATTTGCATGGGAATAGGATTACAGCATGGGTAAGGAATTGACTAAGTGGGAAAACCCAGAGAGTTGTCCTAAACTAAGAGAACTCAAAGGTCAGGAAGGTCACCAGTGGTGTGTCACAGGGATTGGTCCTGGTAACAGTCCTCTTCAACATATTCATCTGCATCCCTGGGGTAGGGATTCAGGGCAAGATATGCCTCTTCATGGATTGTGCTACAATCTGTGGCCAGGTAGATAGTGAGGAGGGGGTCAGAATAGTGAAGGAGGATCTGAGTAGATTGGAGAGGTGGTAAAAAGTGTAGCAATTAAGCTGGCCTGTTGGCAGATCAGTAGGACTACCACTTGCAATGCTGGTGAGCTGCATTTGGGAACAAGCACAGGTCACTGGGGGAGGGGAAGGAGAATCAAGTACACAAGGGACAGCTCTTCTTCCCTGTGATGGGGTGATGCTATGTCTCGCTGTGGGAATGCCCTCTGGCAGAGGCCAGGTTGTACTGTGACAGCATTAGAAGGAGTGGGGCTGTTGACAAATGCTGGAAGCCAGGTGAGATTCTGGACACTCTGGGAGAGAATACCTGAGGAAAATACCCTAGCCTGATCTGGCACTCCCCCCCCCCCACAGGCACTGCATGGCCAACATGGCAAGCCACCCACACCCACCCCCCACCCTCACTATGTGTCCTCCTGGGCATTAATGGATAACTGGGACATCCCTCCGAAGGTCGGTGACAGGGCTGGGAGTTGCTGCAGAGACCAAGGGACAAAGGAGCAAGTAACAAGGATGGAAAAAAAGAAGAAAATAGTAAGTGTGGCAATTACAATTTAATATCTATAACTGCAAGATAATGCACATTGGGGCTTGCAATCTGAAAGCTAAGTACAGAATAAGGAAGACTGTTGTGGAACACATAGCGGAGGAGAGGTACGGCGGGGGTAATTTCAGACAATTCTGAAGACAACAGTGCAAGGTAATACTGCAGTGGGAAGCTTAGACATGATGTTGGGTTGCACAGGGAGGGGGGATCAGCAGCCAGAGAAAAAAGGTGCTTCTACCACTGTACAGGTCACTGGATCATCCTCCCCTGGAATACCGTGTGTAGTTTTTGAGACCACTGTGGAGGAAGGACAGAGTAGAGGCAGTGCAGAGGAGGATAGCCAGATGATACAGCGACAGCAGGGAAGGACTTTTAGAAGAGAGTGAAAGACCTAAACATGTACACACTAGAGGCTGGAAGGGAGTGGGGACATAACTGAGACATACGAAATACTTCCACTGGGTAAACAGGTGGATAGAGGAAAATTGTTTAACCCATTTGAGTGCTGCATATGCTTAGAACAAATTTCAATTTTGGATGTATATACAGTGTATATTTGCTGTATTCTAAGAGTTAAACTGAGTGGGAAAACAAACACTAGGGGTAACTCCATGAAGTTTGGGGGGGGCATATTCAAGAGGGATACAAGAAAGTATTTTTTTAGAAAAAGTCTGGTGGGAGGGCGGAACAGGCTACTGAAAGAGGTGATCAGTGCAAAAGCAGTGGGGGATTCAAACATGGGGGGGAAAGGATACATGGGCTTGGTAAATAGAGTATCAAAAGGGGAGAAGAGGTGTTAAGAGTCACTAGGGCACTTATATTCCATATAAGACAGGTAGGACTTTCAGACAGAACGGGCCAAGCGACCTTCTTCTGCCAGCCAGCTCTATTTTTCTCTGTTTCTTTCCTATAAATTGATATAACCAGTTATGTATCGATATTAAACAAATCATATGTTGACAGTTTCTAAAATGTGAAAAAATAACATCAATATACATGTTTTTCTTACTAACATATACTATCAACATGAAGAGACATGCCTCAACACATGAAAACCATATTGATATGATCTAGTCATGTTAATCTAGCGCCAAGCTTTCATTTAAAACAAAATTAAGCTTCAAACATCAAATAATTTGCTCAGGGTCAAACAGTATGTAAGTGGAGGTTGTGGGGCTGAAACCCACGTCTGTTGGATATAACCGAGCTCAGTCAGAGTTTGTTTATCTAACCGTTAGGCAATACTATCAGCCTCCTATGTGGAGGACAGTCATCCTAATTTTTTTGATTTTACAGGCATAAGTTGGGGGTTAAATGAGATGTTATAAGAAATCCACTTTGAGCTAGGTAGAAGTTAATATTTTATTAGAGTGGTATTTGTGTGTTACAGTGCCTCTTAATAAAAACAGACTTCTTGATTTAAAGCACCAATTCTGCATGAAGAGGGCACCTTTTACTAATTAGCGGACTATGAAACAGGGTGTGTGCTCTGATTTGCAAAGACTACTTGACTCAACAACGGTACTCATAAATGGGTCCCAAGTAAAAAGTATCAAATATGCAACATGCTATCCACATGGCAGTACTTCCACCCCAGCCATGGGTTTATGGAGTAACAACCCTGTGGGTGGCACTTTTCTGGCAACCAGGATGCACCACACCCCGCAGATCCATGTCTGCCAGAAAGTTTTGAAAAAAAAAATTCTGGCAGCCGTGGTAGTGCTGTAAAAATAACATACAAGAAACATTTTTTTGTTTACACTTTTCAATCACTGTCCATACCACCTCAATCAATTAACTGCAATATCGAACATTTAAAAGCATAATTTCACCTTTTGTTTTATTTCTTTTTGAATTTCTTTACTGTGGGCCTGTAAATGCAGTTCTCCCTTCCATGATCTTCGGTGACCGATGCTCTCACTCCAGCAGCCTGACTGCCTGCCCACTGGCATACCTATCACCTCACTCACTGTGCCGGCCCAACCGCCAGTATGCCTAGCACCACAGTCTTTCTACTCTCCCTCCCTCCCCCCAACTATTGTGCACATGATAGGGCCACTAAGTTCTGTTTTGAAGGACCTCAATGTATCAGGAAGAAACATTCACATGTGACAAGTGCTACCGCTGACAGCTTAGCGCATTTTAGCCTGCTTGCTCTCCGAGTACAATGGACTGCTTAAACAAAAGCCACTCTCATCTAATTCCCAGAAACGCTGGCTACAAGAATGCAATTTTCAGTTTCCATGTAACTCCACATACACTATGAAAACTATGATATTTTGCAAAGAGAAGAGATAATCAAATTAAAAATAAAAACATTTCCTGGGTGTTACACTGGTTACACACTTACGAAGAAAAAAAATACCTGAGAGGATACGCCGCCAACTGGAATGGCATATGTTGGACTTGGTCTAGTGCTAGTTGATGTGTTTTTCTTGAGACACATGAAACACCGCGAGTATGCATTTTATGATGTCAAACAGATACCAACCATGCTTACATGCAGTACAGTAACCAGCTTTGGTACTTTCTCACTTTCTCTACTTCATCTGGAGCAGATTATCAGAGTCTAAAAAAATCTCTGCATTTCAGTAAATAATTCAATGTCTTTTGCAGGCTTTGACCCTTAAGTTGGGTTCCCCAGAGGTCTGAGCTAATGGTTGTGAGAATGAAACAGAAACTGAGGGAGTAAAGAAGAAGTAGGAGTTACTACAGGAAGAAAATGGAGAAATGGAATTTCAGCTCCTGAGGAAAACACACAGGAATGTTGTGTAAAATGAACTTGGGCAATCCAATGAGCAGTAATAAAAGATTAAGGGTATGGCTTGTGTTCCAGAAGATGGTATAACTTTGTTTAACATTAACATAGTAAAATAGTCTATTTGAAGGACTCAAACATGAATTTTAGAAAGTTCAATACAGTTCAACAATTTTGGAATTCAGCAGGGATAATATGTTTTCTCTCTCTCTCTTGCAACACTAAGACAGCTGACAAATACGTGACATCATTGCTGTTCTTAATCCAAGACAGCTTAGCATATTGTAGCCAAAATTTACATCAGCAAGCGTCTGTTAGCATTTTGTTCAAGCCAAGAGCTCCACTTAAGGAAGAGCTGCTGGCCAGCAGACCTTTGACTTGTAATATAGCACCCCTCTGCCTTTTATACAATATAACTAAATATTTTAAGAATGGAACCCATACTCTGCATTTGAACAGGTTACCCTCCTTTGCTACAGTTTTCTTTCAGCATTTGACAGGCCAAATTGAGCAAATGTTTCTTCAACAACACCCTTGAAGGCAGGTTCCAACTTAAAATGTTCTCTTTCCTACACAAAGTTCACTGTAACGTACTGCCGATCAGTGTTAACCCCTTTTTCCACTTACCAGTTCCCAAACACAGTACTAGAGGGGCTGCCTGTCATATCTTCAACACCCCTTTTTACCACACCAAGCATGCACAGAACTCCATCACATACAAGAGACCTAAGTTTTACAATAAACTGCCCCCTGAACTTCAGGTCTGTAGTTCAATTGGCTTATTCCCCTCCTCCCTCAAGGACTACCTCCTCCAATCTACCACCTGTGTCTGCCCCGGTAGGTAACCCCCTGAATGTCCACCAACCCTTGAGTTACCGTAGGGTTTATAAGTATCTGTATATTGGCTCTGTTGTTGTGTGCTCTGTATTTTTTTTCTCTTTTTTTTCTATTCTAGAGGTTCCTGTCATTTACACTGTTCCTATTGTAAATACCGTCACATTTTGCAAATATTGTTTTTACCTTTTCCTCTGTATTATCGAATTTTTATACCACTGGACGTTTCTGAAAATGGGCATTTTTGCTCACATGTAGGGAATTCAGGTCCAGACAGATGAGGGATGGGGCCCCCTGTCATGTGACAGCAGGCCCTTGCACAGTGGTAGAGGCATTGAAGGTTCCACTGCCAACTGTTGGAGCAGGGGATACCATATATGCTGAGATCACAGTGCAGCAATGAGGATGAGAGTTGCCCCTTCCATCTCCCATTTGTGTTGAACTCTCAGTATTAGAGGAGAGGGAAGGAAGGCATACAGAATCCTCCATTTCCAAGACAGGGACATGTCTCACCAAACGCTCCAGGCCCTGGAGTGAGCAAGCAAAAATGCGGCAGTTTTGCGTTGTGTGGTGATGTAAACAGGTCCAACTCTAGATGACCCCACCTTGTGAATATTCTTCCACAACTGAGGTCAGCAATTTCCATTCATGCATCCTTGACTGTGACTTGCTTGATTTGTCTGCTAAGACATTTTGGATACTTGAAAGATGCACAGCTGACAACTCTAGTCTGTGTTTTAGAGCCCAATACCATACCCGCATTGCTTCCTTGCATAGTGGAGGAATGAGTCCCCCCTTGTTTGTTGATGTAATGCATCACACTGACGTTGCACATCATTATTAACAGAGGACCTGGAGTCAGATGCTCCTGAAATGCCCAGAGACTGCATAAGACAGCTCTCATTTCCAAGACATTTATATGCAATTTTGTCTCCACCTAAGTCCACGTCCCTTGTGTTTGATGTGGTCCCAGGTATGCTCCCTATCTGGATCCTGAGGCATCCGTGGTGAGAATTTATGTTGAGGTTGGAATCAGGAATGGAATGCCCTGTAGTAAGTTGTTGCGATCCATCCACCACGTCAGGGCTTTTCTCAAGGGAGACATAATAAGCACTTGTTGGTCTAGTTCGTCATTCAACTGGCCCCACTGCACTCTCAAGGTCCACTGGGGGATCGGCATATACCAGCAGGCCAGTGGCATGGTGACAATGGCCACTACTGTAAGTCCTAGCAGGCACACATACTGACTGTTGAATACCATCTGTGCAAGTCATAAGGCACTCGGCCCCGTCCAGAGGCAGGAATGTATGGCCCTGAGCTATGTCCAAGACTGCCCCTATGTTCTGCAGTCTTTGACATGGAGACAGTACTGACTTTGGCAGATTGGCTGTCACCCCTAGGTCACTGAACAGTTTCCTAATACGAGCTAGGGTGTGAAGGCGTTGGTCCCTACTAATCATCCAGGTAGGGAAAGGCATAGAGGTCTTCCCTGCAGAGGACTGCTGCTACCACAGCCAAGCATTTGGTAAAGACCCATGGTACAGAAGATAAGCCAAAGGCCAATACTCTGAAGTGGTAATGTTCCCCCTTCAGCATGAATCTCAAATATCATCTGTGATACTTCCTGATTTTGATATGAAGGTAAGCATCTTTCTTATCCAGTGAACATTTCCAGTCCCCTGTTTGCAACGGGAGAACAGAGTTTGCATAGAGACCATCCAAAACTTCTTGTACTCCGTGTAGAAGCTGAGGTCTCTCAGGTATAGTTTAGTTTAGTTTAGTTTATTAGTCTAGGAATTAATACCTTTGAGCCAGGGCTCTTTTACAAAGGTTCCACGTCACAAAGAACATTTAACAAAGCACGATACACATTACAGGTAAAACCAGACAGGAAAGTTACATCATGAATTTGCTATTAACAGTTTAAGGCAGTAACGTTTTTAAGTTTCATAGAAAAACAAGCTATAACAGGTTCAAGCGGTAGACAATTTCGAGGTTAAAAACTTCCAGAGAGGGTGATCATTAGGCGCAAAAGGAGGCTAGAGAGGAGGGAAAGGTGGTGAGCAGGAGAGTAAGTGAGAGGGGACAGGAAAAAAGGGGGAGAGTGAGTTTGGGTGGGAGACAGGAAGTAGTAGAGATACCAGAGGGTTCATTAGTCAGGGAGGAAGAGGCCTCAGATGTGAGGATGGACATGAGGAGTAGTAGTCTTTATCTAGCGCAGTCACAGTTGCTAGTGGTGGTGAGGTGGGCATAGAGCATGGATTTGAAAGCTTCAAGCGAGGTTGAGGATAGAGTAGGTGGCATACCTCTCAACTGTCCCTGATTTTCAGGGACGTCCCTGATTTTGCCTCAAAATTTTACTCTGTCCCTCCTAAAAATCATGTTTCCATGACCAAACAGTGGGGGTTGTAAGCACAAAATAATGTCAAGCATTAAAATTGCAGACTTGTTCTTCCTTAGAAAATGCATTTTATGCAAAACCTCTTATTCTACCAGCTTCCTGAGTGGATACCACCAATTCTGAAGATGTGTCCCTGATTTTAGTCCTTTTTCCCTGATTTTTTTAAGACTTGTCCCTGATTTTGGAGGCCGGAGGTTGAGAGGTATGGTAGGTGGACTAAGCGCATTGAACCATGTCGGGGCCCTGTATGTGAAAGATCTTTGTCCCTGTGCAGTCCGGCATCTCGGAACCAGGAAAGGTTGGCGTTCAGATCTGGTGGAGGGTCATGAGCCAGGATTCAGTCGGAGTAGGTTTTGAATACATAATGGAGTCAGTCCCAAGATAGATTTTTTGCCATTGTGCAGGTGAGATAAATAAGACGATTTGATAGGTTCAACCAGCCTGATTCATAGCACAGATCACACGCGGTGAGTCAATCTTTGAGCCCCGTGGAGGAGTCGGCGGCCTTATTTAGAGTGATTGAGATACGCCTTAGAGCAGTGGAGGTAGCTGAGCCATAAATAATAAGGCCATAGTCAATGATTGAGATTATGGAACTCTGTATAGCTATTCTCAATGTCGCTTGATTTAGAAATTGACGGTTACGGAATAGTATTCCAAGGCGTTGGTTCACTGTTTTCGCAGGCCTCAGATCTCCTGTCTACTTGGGGACTAGGTAGTGTCTAGCATAGAAGCCTCTGTTCCTCTGCCTGGCAGGAACTTGTACATTTTTGGAGTAAGGCCTGTACCTCTTTTTTCAACAGGGACAAGTGTCCCAGGGGATAAGTTGATGCAAGTGGTGAATGCTCTGGAGGGGTGTCCAGAGGCTCCAGAGCATGACCTTTTGCAATAATGTCCATCACTAGCAAAACCTGCTACTCTAAGCCAAGGGTAGCGCCTTAGACAAATGCCTGATGCAGCTGCCCTGGCAGATGTACCTAAGACATCATATTAAGTGTTTCCTTACACAGAAGCAGTAGTCCGGTGTCCAACGGGAGCCTTAGCTAAGAGGGATGGAGAGCATGTCAGAAAGGCTGTGGATAAGGCAGCAGAAGGCCTTGGAATCCTAGTACACCTGGGTACAAATGACCTGGCAAGCCAGTCAGTGGAGGAACTGAAACAGAACTTTGAAAAATTAGGTGAAAGATTGGCTGCTAGATCAAATTTCCTGGCCCTCTCCAAGGCTCTCCCAGTCTGGGGTACAGGAGGAAGTACTAACAGAGTAAGACAGGAGGAAATAAATGAATTTAATTGCTGGTTAAAACAATGGTGCAATGGGAAAGGATTTCTTTATGTGGAGGACTGGGGGGACTTCTGGGAGAGAAGGCTTTTCAAATATGATGGGCTACATCTGACTAAAGAAGGGGTGAGGGCACTGGGACAAAGATTTTATGTCCACATAGGTCATTTAAACTAGGCAGGGGGGAGCAGGCGGCTAGGTAGTCTATCTGTGAAAGGATGGGTTCTCTAGCATTCCCTCACCAACAAAATGGGTTGTCTTCAAAGAATACCAATCTAACCACACTAGCCAACAGAGAAAAGCCAGGGGTAATAAGGGTGGGAAATCAGTTGGTGAACATCCTGCAGGCAGTGAAAATAGAATTCATGCAAGTTCATGGAAGGCAGTCTGTTTCAACGCCTGGAGCTTGGGAAATAAGATAAGTGACTTATAGGCATTAATAGCAGATACCAAAGTTGACCTGGTAGCAGTCACTGAGACTTGGGCCTCAGAGCACAATGAATGGTTCCTTGTGTTCCCAGGATATGTGCTCTACATAAAGGATAGGAAGGGAGTCGAGGGATGGGGTAGCACTTTATGTTCAAGAAGGCATAGAGGCCACAGTTAAGGAAAATGACCGACACTTGGATGTTGAATCCTTGTGGATTCAGCTAAATTCACCATCAGGAAAGAAGTTCCACTTGGGAGTTATAAACAGACTCCACCCCCCTTCCCCAGGTCAGGGAGGAGAGAAGGACTGGCAACTCAAGCAAGAAATTAATAGGGTCACAGGAAAGGGAGCCATGGTGGTTGTTGGTGACCTGAACTTGCCTGATGTGGTCTGGGATGTGACAGTGGCAAAGTCCTCCAGAAGTCAGACAATCCTGGATGCCATACATGACTGTGTGCTTAATCAGCTGGTTATGGTTCCAACTTGGCAGGACAAAATCCTTGATGTGGCTCTCATCATCACTGAAGTAGTAGGGGCAGTTCAAATCGGGGCCCCTCTAGCCAATGGTGACCATAACACAGTATGGTTTGAGATCTCAGTTGGGGCTAAAAAATCCAAATCTCGGACACAGGTCTTGAGCTTTAAAGGAGCAAATTTTGAAAGGTTAGGGGATATAGTTAGGAATAAACTAGCAAACATCATTGGAAGATCTGAAGTCGAAGACATCTGGGGGGCAATAAAGGACTCGGACCTAGAAGCAACCAAAGTTCTGCTTCAGCACAGTAAAGAAAAGAAATAGGCACAGGAAACCCATATGGTTCACTGATTATGTCCGAACAGCAATCAGGGGCAAAAGGGAGGCCTTCCATAGGTTCAAAAAATACCGAGTGGTAGATGAATGGGAGGATTACATCAGAAAGAATAAGGAAGCAAAGATGGAGGTGAGGGAGGCAAAGTTCCTACAAGGCATAAACAAAGTGCTGGATACTGAGGAGCTGTTCCAAAGGGTCACCAGCACAACTACTAGCAGGCATGAATGGAAATTGGGGGGGGGGGAGTTTCAGGAGGGATCTAAGGAAATACTATTTCACGGAAAGAGTAGTGGAGCCATGGAATAGCCTGCCAGCGGAGGTGGTGGGGGCAGAGACTGTGACAAGTTTCAAGCATAGGTGGGACAGAGCTACAGCACAACTTTGAGACATTGAAGCAAGTATATAGTAATTTAAGGTAGGGGGTAGCCCCCCAGTACAACTGCTAGGTCCTGGATGGACCCTTGGTCTACTTCTGCCATCATTTTTCTATGTTTCTCACTTCAGCCCCAGCAGTCATGGTATTGAGTAATTCAGTTTTGGCATTACCTTCAGGTAAGGCTTGTACTGCAGCATAGGCACTTCTCCATAAAGTGTTTTGGTATTTAATCATACGACCCTGGTAGTTTGCAATATGTAGGCCCAATGATGCAGATGCATAAGTACATTTGCCCATGACATCCAGCCTCCTGGATTCCTTGTTAGGAGAAAGGGAAACCAAAGGTTTGGGCACCCAGGATCTATCATGGGCAGCTGTGATCACCACAGAATCAGTCTCTGGCTGATTGGCACAGGAAGGCTTATTATATGGAATGGGGTACATCTTGTCAGACTTCCTAGGGACAGCTGATATGGCATTTGGTCTATACCAGGCTGTATAGGTAGCATCCTCCAGGGCTGGATATAACAGAGGAGAAACAAGGGAGGGAGTTTCTGGTGCCTCCAAAAATTCCATTAAATATGTCTTTGTAGAATCCTCTTCTTCCTACAAAGTGAAGTCCATGACAGCCTGCATTTTTTGCATCATGGACTGGAAAGAGGTGGTCTTCTGGTTGTGACCTTGAGGTGTTCACCAACAGAGTTCTCACTACATGAGGATAAGGTGGAGCTGGTGCCAGGTAAATATTTAGTCTTCAGCATAACCCTCCTCCTCTTCACAATCCTCCTCTAATATAAGGTATGAATTATATTCAACCTTGTTGTCTCCTCCTTGATGACGGGAACAGAAGACTGCACCGGCAATGCTGGTAGCAGCTGAGGAAGTCTCATTTGCTGTTTGCTGGGTTGAGGCATCAACAGGGTCTGGGAGGTAGTTAGTCCCATCGATGTTAGAACAGGCTGTTCAGGTAAGCCTGGTAGCAGTCGTCGTATCATTTCTGAAAATGACACCAGCACTGCCTGTGTGTCAACGATGCCTGTATTGGAGGTTGTGACACTAGAAGTCAATGGTGGACGAAGACCTGGTGACAACAGCAACATACCACCTGTAATAAGCCCCAGTAGTGCCTAAGTCAAGCTGTGACCTTGATGTCTGGTCTACTGTTGGGGAAGCTGGAGTCACCACCACCAGAACCGATGGTTACATGTCAGAAGTGTGATCTGAAGGCTACGACGGTGATGTAGCGCACATCAGGAAGACCTTTTCTTTATCCCTGGGTTTATGCTCGTGGTTTCCCAATGACAATATTTCTTTGGATTTCACTGACTGTAACTTGGTTGCTGGAGTTGGTGATGCAGATTTTTTCCTGCATTTGTTTTTTCATCGCTGCCAAACTTTTCTTTAAAAGGAACTTTTCTGGTGCTGCTTTCCTCCATCTGGTGGCAGAGCTGAAGCCCTTCAAATCTCATAAGCTTTTACACTGTGAGCAAGGCCCAAACAGCAGACACACACTTCATGTGAGTCGTCTGTGTTCATTTTCTGTCCTTACTCACAATACCAAAATAACTTAGACAGTTCCTTCAGCAACATACAGAAGCGCCGAAAATCACTAAACTAGTGATTATTTTAAAACAGAAAAAGAATAAAAAAATGGCTGCTAATGGCCAATGATTCTGTGCAGGTCTGATGAGTATGACTGATGGTGGGAAAGAACTGAGGAAAGATGGGGTCATCCACGGTTACAGGTATGTAGGCGCTGGTGCATGATGTCGTAATAGACTGCCCCTGGCCTGCATAAGTTTCCGAGTGGGCCTAGCACTGATGTGAGGGTAGTTCCAAAGGTGTGGCCAGATAAAAGAGATATTCTCAAAGAAGATCAGAAGAAGAAGACACTCACACAGTAATTGCTCCACAAATGGAGCCAGGAAATGGACTTACAAGCCTGCCTGCTGCAGCAAGGCTCACAGTAGTCGCTTCACAAATGGAGCCAGGAAATGGACCTACAAGCCTGCCTACTGCATCAAGGCTCGCACAGTAATCGCTTCACAAACAGAGCCAGAAAATGGACCTATGAGCCTGCCTGCTGCAGCTAGGCTCACACAGTAATCATTTCACAAACAGAGCCAGGAAATGGACCTACGTGCCTGCCTGCTGCAGCAAGGCTTACACAGTAGTCGTTCCACAAACAGAGCCAGGAAACGGACCTATGAGCCTGACTGCTGCAACAAGGCTCACACAGTAATCACTCCACAAACAGAGCCAGGAAATGGATCTATGAGCCTACCTGCTGCAGCAAGGCTCACACAGTAATCGTTTCACAAACAGAGCCAGGAAATGGACCTACGTGCCTGCCTACTGCAGCAAGGCTCACACAGTAGTCGTTCCACAAACAGAGCCATGAAACGGACCTATGAGCCTGCCTGCTGCCGCAAGGCTCACACAGTAATCACTCCACAAACAGAGTCAGGAAACTGAGCTATGAGCCTGCCTGATACAGCAAGGTACGTGCAGCCCTCATTGCTACTGTGTAAAAGGACTGCCTTTGATACGGAACTGGACATTATTTGCTGCCTGTGTAACTGCTACACTCTGCCTCCAATTACCAAATTGCTTACTGTGCTTTAAATTAATTCTAGTTGGCAGAGTGTTGGTGATTGTTTTCTGTCTACACATACATCCAATTAGCTTAGCTGTCTTGTTGGGTCGGGAAGGGTACGTAAAGGGTCAGGAAGGGTTCTAGCACTGTCGCCTGTTAATGTTGTGTTAGCCAGCCAGATTGAATCTCTTGTTCCTTAGCTGCCATTTACCAGCACGCTACACTACACATGCGCAGACCTTTCCTATCCTCCTGTTTGAAACTCCTGCCTCACAGTGACTGCCTTTGTTCATAGTCAGTCCCTCCCCGTATGTTAATGCCAGCATCCCCTTTAATCACAGGCTCACACAGCAATCACTCCACAAACAGAGCCAGGAAATGGACCTATGAGCCTGCCTGCTGCAACAAAGTACATGCAGCCCTCACTGCTACTGTGTTATCCTGTCATTGCTGTGCCCAGCAATGTGCAATGACTGCCCCACCCCTGGTCCGTCCCCTAACTTATACATCATCAAGGTCATGTGACCAAACATGTGACTTCTGCGTCCTGACTCTATCACCCTAGTTTTCCACTTGTTCTTTATACAGGTTGCCCACTAGGCGTCACTGTTGTACTCCTATTTTCTATCCTACCTTGCACTCTGCTGCCCCCCTCTAGCTCTCTCCCCCTTCTCTACTGGTCTCCATTTGCTCCAGTATTCCTCAACCCTACTCTTCTTTTATGATCCCCCCCTTCCTGGATTTGAACCCTTGACCTTCTCCTCCAAAGTCAATAACCTTACCACTACACCATTGTAGCAGCTACAATTAAGGAGGGACTTTCACATCATTTTAACTTGTTGCACTACCCTCTGCAACTTCTTCTATTCACTTGATTTCTTCCTCCTTCTTTCACTACCCCCCCCCTTTTATCTCTGCAACTTCTTCTAATCATTTAAACCCTTCCTAATCTCCTGAACCCATCTCCCTATCCTCATTCTCTTTTGCCACTCACAGTTTCATTGCCAGTGATGTGCCGACACAACCTACTGACTCCACTTGCACTTTTTCTTTCTTTGACACTAGTCCCAGGCACTGCCCCCCCCTACTGACACTACCACCAATCGCCACCTACTCCTACTAGTCTTACCTCTGGGCACTGCGCCATTCACACCTAAAACCATATCTGCCCCTAGCATAACTCCACCTGTTAGCTGTTCTGCCACCTACCCCGTGCTAGCCACTTACCCACACCTCCTTACCCTTCTCTCCCCTCACATCTTGAATGAACTAAAAAACACCTCTGGGCAGAAACTGCCCCTCACACCCAAAGCCTTTAAGCTATATCTAAATTGGATAGCCTTTACTCTCCTTCTCCTGTCTGGTAGTGTCCATCCTAACCCCGGCCCACCATCAGCACCACAACACCAGAACAACAGCAGCTGCCACTTTAAACTAGTCACGCTTAATATCCATAGCTTCTTACGTAAGAGTATGTGTAGCGCAGCATAATCTGGACATTCTCTCCCTGGCTCTCTCCCAAAGTGCCCGATTCTGCCATCTCCCTTACTGGCTATTACCTGTTTCGTCATGACAGAGTTTGTAAAAGGGTGGTGGTTGTACAGTCTACATAAAGGACACTATCAAATGTCAAGCCCTCCCTTCAGCTACCTCTGCTAACACCTCACAGGCATTATCAATCAGAATATTCCTTGGTCATCAGGGCAAAACTCTAACATTACTGTCTGTCTATATCCCCCTATTTGACCTGGCCTCTGGCATCAAAATGGTCCTAGACTATCCTGAAAGCATACCTAACTGCACTGAGACAATTATCCTAGGTGACCTAAACGTTAACTGGATGTCTACTGATGTCAACCCCTATAAAGATGCCTTTGTAGCCATTAGCGTTTCTCAAATGGTGACCACCCCAACTAGATTCAATCCAAAAACTGGCAGCAGCACCCTCCTTGACATTATCCTTACTACTCACCCTAAAAGAATCTCAGGCACCACGGTACTTCTGGATTCCTTATGCAACCACTCCCTAGTAATCTGCTCCTGGTCCAACACGGCCCCCAACTCACCTGCTAAACTTTCTTATCACCAAGTTCTTAAGAAAGGACTCATCAAACCATTCCTTGACTATCTTGCACAATGTGATTGGACATCCTTCGATAGGGCTAGTAACATTGACAGTGTACTAAGCTATTTCATAGCATGATTTAACTCAGCCTGTGACAAATTCGCACCTTTCTGTAAGCATAAGACTAAGGTTGTCACAAACCACTGGATTACCCCATCCCTACTCAAAATAATGAAGGCCAGAGATAACCTTTGGTGTCAGGCTCAAGCCTCAGGTAAACTAGCCGACATACAAAATTACAGAGCCGCCAGGAACTCCTGTACCCGGAAAGTGCAGAAAGCCAAAACTGAGTATTTCAAAAATGAGCTCACTAATTCCTGTGGTGACAGTCGGAATTTCTGGGACAAGCTAAAGGACCTCACTGGCAAGCCCAATAGATCCTCCCCATCAATGATTGAAGCTGATTGGGTCCCCTTACAGGACCCACAATAAATAGTTAGCTAATTCCTTCAGCAAGGCCTTCACTGACCTCATTAGTATCCTTCCTCCTGGCTTCTTCACTGAACCTGATGGTAAGGTCTGCCCCAATGACTCCCCCCCCCCGGACCCCTCCCTTCTACTTCAGACGGAGCTTGCTAGCTGAAGCTAGAAAGTACTGTACCTTCAAAAGGTTCTAGGCAATACTCTTGACGTGAAATTACTAAACCTCTCCCTCAACATTGTCCTGAAACCCCTAACCAAACTATTAAACCTTTTTCTCTTCTTAAGGCAGTTCCCATCTCTGTGGAAAGCTGCAATTGTTGCGCCTGTACACAAAAGTGGTGAACAAAAGTGGTGACAGAACTGCACACTCAAACTACCAACCTATATCCATCCTTCCCCCATCCAAAGTCCTCCAGCAAATCGTAGCAGACCAACTGATGGAATACCTGGCAAAATATAATATTCAGTGCCCCCAGCTAAATGATTTTAGAAAAATGCACAGTACAACCACTGCTTTACTGGAGTTTACCGCCTACATACATAGGGCACACTACCGCAGCCATCTAGTGAGGTCTATATTCGTTTACCTCACTAAGGCCTTTGATACCATTAATCACCCTCTTCTGCTAGCTGTGCTACCACCTCTTGGCCTATCAAATGCAGTCTCCACCTGGTTCAAGAGCTATCTCAGTAATCACACTCAGCAAGTTAAAATTGACGAAACCCTCTCATGCATCCTCCCTGTGCGTTCTGGTGTTCCCCATGGATCTATCCTTGGTCTCTTACTCTTCAGTCTATTTCTAAACAACCTCCCCCAAGCCTACAGCACAGACATGGTTCTTTATGCAATGATGCCGTTCTCTTTGACTGCCACTCACAACCCTCTCCTCTTTCAAATGCCCTGCAAACTGACTTTCTGTCGGTTGAAAACTGGTTCACCCAACACAAACGTCTCGTGAATTACAAACGTACCTCAAGGGAATCAACAAAGTCCAAGAGGGTAGCATCTTTCAGAAAAAGATGCGCAAGAACAAGGAGGCACAATCTGAAGATAGAGGAGGGATGGCTCAGGGGCAATGTAAGGAAGCATTATTTCACAGAGATGGTGGTGGATGCATGGAACGGTCTTCCTGAGCAGGTTGTCAGGTCACAAACAGCAGAGGAATTCAAGACTGCATGGGACAGACGTAAAGCTATTCTTGTGTGGGGTAGGAGGGAGTAGGCTGTTGGTTAACTAGGATCTGCAGCTTATCCAATAGGTAGGGAAATGGGCATACTGGGTGGGCCAAGCGGTCCTTATCTGTCGTCAAAGTCTACGTTTCTATGTTTCTAAAAAATGAAAGTGATGCTCTTCTCAAACCCACAGAGCAAACATAAATCTGCCTGCCTAAACATTCTTAACAATTTCAACCAGCCTCTTGAATGTCCATGAGTTTAAATACCTGGACACCACTCTTGATTGTCCTCTAACTTATGCACTGCACATTAATAAGATCTCAAAGGAGGTTAACTCCAGAATAGGAATCCTGTATCAGCACAAGCATTGTATGACCCCAGAGGTCCTTTGACAAGCAGTTGTCAGTTCAATCATTTCCATTGTTGACTATGGATTAGTCATCTATGGTGCTGCGACAGATACCACCCTTAATAGAATCATACTTCCACTAAACAAATCCTGTAGACTGGTTTCTGGTGCCGACAGATGTACACAGACATGTAACCTTTATGAGCAGACAAATTGGCTCAGCCTTAAGGGCAGGATTACCTACCAAACTTGCCTGTTTGCCAAAAAAATTAACTTGGGCCTAAATCCTCCTGCTACCCTGCCTCTCGTTAAGCCTTCCTGTAACTTATGGTCCACCTGCACTGCTTCTAAACAAACATTCCTTGTACCCTTCTGTAGAACCTCACAAGCCCAGTGTACCTTTAGCTATAGGGCTCTCACCTGGCTTAACACACTCCTGCTTGATACTGCGAATGAGCTTAAATTAGGCCCCTTCAAATTCCGGCTTCGCAAGCACCTCTCAGCCCTTAGCTGCTATGACTGTGTCCACTAAGTTGTCTCACCCCCTTATTCTTCTCAGTCACTCTCTCCCTCCTCTAATTGCCTCCCCCTAATTATATACTCCCAGTCTTTCCTCCCCTCCCCCAGTACCCCCTCTACCACCCAAGCCCATCCCTCCCTGTCGTCCCTCACCTCACCTCCTCTCCTTCCTCCCCCCCAAGCCTCTGCTTCCCCTCTTCTATAACCTCAGATGGCTTTCCTGGGACCTTGCTTGCTCTCCTCCCCCCCACTCCACTCCTAACACCTAATGCTTACTGCTCTTTCTCTCTTTCACCTGACAAAGTCTTCACTGACTGCCTTGCTTCCCTTTCCTGTTTATGCCTACCTCTCTCCCAACACCCTAACCCTTGCTGCTTTCCTTCCCTCTCACCCAACAAAGTCACCTTTGACTGCACTGCTCCTTTCCTACTTTTGCCCAGGCCTCTAACCCTGGCTAGTGTTCTCCCCAGCCCCCATCCACCTATCACCTCCTCCCTTTGTACTCCACCTTGTCTTTGTATAGCTTAACATGTTGCTACCTTACTCATAACTCTTACCTTGTATTGCTTGTGTAATCATGTCAATGCCAGTTCTTGATTTTTTTTTTACTCTGTATTATGTATTCTTTGGCTTCTTTGTTGTATGACGTGGAACCTTTGTAAAAGAACCCTTGGTTCACAGGTATTTTAATCCTAGCTATCAATAAAAATAGGATACATGTCAGTATTACAATATGTGATGCAGATGAGGGAATATGGGCAGTACAGTGCAAAATAGCTGCAAATCCTTTCTTCTACATCCATCCAGTTCTGTTTAGTTTGTAAGCTTAAACAGTCGGTGAGCAGTCTAGCTGCTATATTTGGAAAGGCTTTATTCATAGGTCAATAATTTCTTTCAACATGTTTTTAAACAAAATAACTTTTGCCAGATATAACAAGCCCAGCCCAAACACCCAAAAAGGAAAAATAGATTTAAACTCTGAAATGGGACTTTTTTTTCCATGCTGCTTTTTATCAGTGGTGACTCTAGCATCTACAACAGCACGGAGGGGAGGGATACAGCAGCGGATTACCAGGACACCTATACGAAGTACAGATGCTGTTGCTCGGGGTACTGTGCTTCACAATATGATGCACCTTTTTTTTTTTTAACTGTGGCATGTTAAAAACACAGAAACATAGAATCTGATGGCAGATAAGGGCTGCTTGGCACACCCAGTCTGCCTAGTTTTTTTCTAACTTCATTTTTGGTGCAAACCCACTTGATCTACAGCACAGTTTCTCTCCCCCCCCTCCCCCCTTTACTTACCCCAGTGATTCCCTTGTGCCTATCCCAGGCATGTTTAAACCATACCACTGTTTTCGCCTCCACTACCTCAGCTGGAAAGCTGTTCCAGGAATCCACCACTTTTTCTGAGAAGAAATACTTCCTCACATCTCTCCTGAATCTACCCCTCCCCCAGCTTCACAGTACGTCCCCTCATTCTGAAGCACCTTTTTTCCATAAAAGACTCCCTTCCTGTACCTTTTTAACCCCTATGAGGTATTTAAAGGTCTGTATCATATCCCCCTCCTCTCCTCCAGGGTGTATATACTGAACTCCATTAGCCTCTCCTAATAGGACTTTTAATGCAGACCCTGTACCATTTTGGTAGGTAGCCCTCTTTTGGACTGCCTCCATTCTGTCTGTGTCCTTCCTGAGATGTGGTCTCCAGAACTGGACACAGTACTCAAGGTGGGGTCTTTCCTGCAATCTATATAGGCGCAACACCACCTCCCTCTTTCTGCTGGTGATACTCCTTATTATGCACCCCAGCATCCCACCAGCTCTCCTAACTGCCTTGTTACATTGCCTGGTCACCTTTAGATCATCGGATAAGATTACCCCAGATCTCTTTCCTGCTTGGTTGTTGTCAGTATCACTCCACCTGTTATGTACTTTGCCCTGGGTTTCTATGGCCTAAGTGCATTATTTTGTACTTTTTTGAATTAAAGCCCAGCTTTTATACTCTTGACCACTCCTTCAGTTTTTTCAGAGCTCTGCCCATCCGTTCCACTCCCCCCCCAGAGTGTCCACCCTGTTGCAGATCTTGGCAGACCTCCCCTTCCAATTCCCCTGCTATGTCACTAATAAAGACATTAAAGAGGACCGTTCCTGGCACTGAACCCTAAGGTGCCCCACTGGTCACGCTCCCTTCCTCAGAGTGAACTCAATTTACCACTACCCTCTGTCTCTTATCCCCTAACCAGTTTCTTACCCAGGTTATCACCTTGTTGCCCACCCCCAAGCTATCCAGCTTGTTTACCAATCTCCTATGGGGAACAGTGTTGAATGCCTTGCTGAAACCCAGGTAGGCCACATCCACCAGTCCATCCTGATCTAACTCCTCCTTTACCCAGTCAAAGAAATAGATAAGATTTTTTTGGTATAACCTCCCCCATGGGAATCTATGCTCCCTTGGATCCTGTAACCCACTGGATTCAAGATAGTCCATAATCCTTTCCATCAGTAGTATTTCCGTTAACTTACCCACCATCGATGACAGGCTGACAGGTCTATAATTGCCCACCTCTTCCCTGCTACCATTTTTCTGAAATGGGACTACATCTGCCCTTCTTCAGTCCTCTGGGATTTTATTTTATTTATTGAAATGTTTTACCAGGAAAGTAGCATGAGCAAATAATGCTTGTTTCCAGATATGTCCTGGGGAAGGGGAACTGGAGGAACAAGTACATCAGTGCAAAAAATAATACAACATTTAAGGCAAACAATGACAGTTAACAAGATACATAACGATAAGTCCTGGGGGAAGGGGAAGAGGAGGTACAAGTACAGCAGTGCAAAAAAAATATACAATATTTAAGGCAAACAATGACAGTCTACAAGATACACAAGGATACAGTAAGTGCAGTGCAATAACTAATTGCAAAGGTAAAAATACAAAGAAGCAGAAGAATACCAAGGCAGTTACAATCAAGGCAGTGTGACAGTGATTACACTTTCAATAATTCACTCAGAATAATTTGGTACAACCTGGAATCCAGGAGTGCCAATGTAAACAGGAGGGTAGTGGAAAGTGGACAGTGAGACATCTAAGAGTTAAGCTCGAGTGCTAAGTTCGGCCGAACAAAACTGGAGTAGGTACAAGGGTGGCATAAGACTTTAAGTATGACAGAACTTAGTAGAGGGTTAACAAGTTTGGCATGAGCAGCAGTGGGTTGAATAATCTCACAGGAGAGATGAGAGAGCCTTGGGGAAAGGGATATTATGGAGATTAGAGGGGAGGGCATTCCAAAGTTTAGGACAGCAATAGGAAAAGGCTGATTGGCCAGCAGTGATGGAGCAATGGGGGATAGCAAACAAATGGGACTTAGTGTTCTGAAGGCTATAGGGGCATCGTGATAAGGCAGAGATTGTAGAGGAAAGACAGCAGGGGAGATTCCTCATCCAGAATTTAGCCATGAAAGTAGCAGAGTGTGCCAGATGTCTGGACTCCAGTGGAGGGAGGGATGCGGTTTTATACAGCTTGCAGTGGTGAGTGCGAGGGAGGCAGGATAATCTGAAGCCACAGAAGGAATAGAAGAGGGTGTCTAGTCTGGCCAGAGTAGTTTTGGGGGGCAGTACTGTAGACTATGTCTGCATAGTCAAAGGTGGGAAGGACCATTTTCTGCACTATAGCGTGTCAGGCTGATGGCGGAATGCATTCCTTGTTTCGATATAAGGTGCCAAGATTAGGGTGTAGATTTTTATGGATTGCATCCACATGTGCAGAAAAGTCCAGATGGCAATCTAGCCATACCCCAAGGTATCTGAAAGAAGTGACATTCACTATCAACATACCATCCAGCATGTGGAACACAGGGATTTAAGGGTAGATAGCCTCTGTCTGGTGCCAAAGGACATGGAGACTGTCTTTTTAGTGTTCAGAAACAGTTGATTCAACTGTAACCATTTCTGAACCTCATTGAAATCCTATTGCAGTCTAGACTGGGCATCTGTGTGAGCAGTGCTAGACATGTAAAGAACTGTGTCATCTGCATATATATGGATTTGGGAGGTGGAACAGGCAGAAGGGAGGTCATTCAGGAAAATGGAAAATAATATAGAGCCAAGAACAGAGCCCTGTGGACCACCAGTGGTGATAGGGGTGGAGAGGAGAGGGAGGAAGCAATCTTGACCAATTGTGTTCTGCCTGACAGGTAGGAGTGAAACCAAGCTGTGGTGGAGGAGTGCATCCCAGCTGCAGCTAGTGTTTGGAGGAGAAGAGTGTGGGATACTGTGTTGAAGGCTTTTGCTGGGTCGACAAAATGGCCCAAATCCATCCTGGAGAGTATGGAGCCTGTGAGGAGTATAAGGGAGGTGGTGGTGGTGGAGTGGGATTTGCGGAAACCAGACCGGAAAGGTGTGAAGAATGAGGTGGAGTCAAGGTAGGAGGTGAGCTGAGCAACTACAATGCTTTTCTGCAGCTTTGCTAGGATTGGGAGAATGGAGATAGGGCGATAATTCCCAAGGGAGGTAGGATCGCTGCCTCTGGGGAAGGGAATGACTGTGGAATGTTTTTCCAGGAGGCAGGAATTGAGGACAGGGTAAAAGATAGGTTGAGGAGAGAGGCTAGTGGAGCAGCTATAGCTGGTGTGGAGAGGTGAAGCAAATTGGGGTCAAGGCCATCTGGGCTCTTACCTTTGGAGGGGCTTAAGGCTAGGAGGGCCTTGAGGGCATCATCTGGTGTTATAAGGAGAGAAAGTGAACTGATTAGAGGCAATGGGGTTTGGAGCAGATAAAGGGTCAGGGAAGACAGTAGGCGAGCAGTGGGGAACAAGATTTTATTTTTTATTTATGACTTTGTTAACCAGGTAGGTGCACTGATCCCAGGGATCGTACTCAGGCACAACCCGGGCCATGTAAGGTGGCACAGCGTAGAAACATTAAAATAACAAGAACATAACAAGAGCAGGTAATTCATGGTAAAAGGTTACAGTTGTTACATTTGGCAATACATGGTGGCAGTAGTTGAGGGACAACAAAAACAAAGCAAAGTAAGGCTCATGGTGGTACAGTTTCAGTAAATAACATAACCTATTTGGCCCTACCCCTGAAACCTATGGGGGGAGGAAGGCTAGCCCTTAAAGCAGTGGCAGGTGGATGCCAACAAGGAGCCAGTCTTTGAGGCAAGTCTTGAACTGGTGATGAGTGTTTATGGTGTGCAGTTAAGTGGGCAGCTTGTTCCATAGTGTGGGGGCTGCTACAGACAGGGCTCTAGCGCCCATGTTCATGGCTACCCTGGGGATTTTCAGGGAAGGGATACTGGAGGAGTGTAGGCAGCGATGTGAGGTTTGGACAGTGAGAAGGGAGCAAGAGAGGATTTCTGGCTAATATGGAAGTGCAAGGTCAATGAGGGCTTGTAGTGGGAGCCACCCCAGTGTAGTATAGAATGTCCGGTGGTACGTGGAGAAAGGGGCCAGCAGGGAGAAGTGGCAGGCACTGTTGTATGCTACTGATAGTTTTGCCATGATGGATGCGGAGGTCCTGGAGTAGATGGGAGGGTAGTAGTCCAGGATAGGTAGCAGGTTTCCCTGGATGATGGCATGGCTAGCCTCAGGGGTGAGGTATTGCTGGTATCTGTAGGCAGCCCCTAGTTTTTGGTGAAATCTTGGAACCAGAGGGTGTATGTGCTCTGTAAAGGAAAGGGAGGGGTCAAGCACAACTCCTAGATATTTTAAGTGTTTCATGCCCTCTAGGGCATGGTCATCAGGGGACGTGATGATTAGGGGTGGGTTAGATTTGCATTTAGTTAAGAAGGTCTTAGATCTGAACAACATTGTTTTTGTTTTTTTGGCATTGACCAGAAGGAGGCTGTCAGAGAACCAGTTGTGGGCTGCGGTGTAGTTTTGTGAGAGGGCTACAGAAATGAGGGTGGGAGACTTTCTGCTGGAGAAGAACACGAGGTCGTCAGCATAAATGATTGAGTGACAGTTGAGACTATCCCTGGAAGGAGTTAATGAATAAGGAGAAAGGAGGGTCCTAAGATGGGGAGCTTGGGGACCCCAGTAAGGGCATGAGCAGGGTGGGCGAAGCGGGTGGTGCCATTTCACACAAACTGGGAGCGACCTGTAAGGTAGCTTCTGAACCAGGTGGTGACCTCTGGAGAGCAGCCAAGGTGATGCAATTTGGGGATCAGGAGCGAGTGACTTGACCAGGTCGAAGGCTTTGGAGAGGTCAATGATGACTGGGCCAGTTACATTTCCATGGTCCATGTTTGTGAGGATGTGGTCAGTTAGGAGTGCGAGGGCAGTGATGGTGGAGTGATTCTTGTGGAAGCCATGTTGTTGGCTACATAGTAGGTCATATTTACCTACTAGTCAGCAAGTTGGTGGTGGATGGCTTTTTCAAGTAGCTTGCTTAAGTGAGGAAGGATGGAGATCGGGTGATAGTTGTCTGTGGATTATGGGTCCCCGGCTTTATGAATGGGAATGACCTTCACGGTTTTCCATGTATCAGGCAAGGAGGAAGTGGTCAGGGCGAGGTTGAAAATTAATGTTAGGGGGGGTGACAATGGCAGGGGCGATAAGTCTAAGGAAGACAGGGGATAATCCGTCTGCTCCAGGGGAGCTGTGGTTTGGGAGGCTCTTTAGGAGCTTAGCTATGTCAGCGTGTGAGAATATTTTGAAGAAAAAGGGGGAAGTGGAGGCTGAGAGGTAGGCCTAGTGGGTGATGTCGTGTGAAGAACGTGTTGAAAGTAGCTGCGTAGTTGGGGGATCCGAGATAGTTTCACTACCATGTACAAGAGATGGGATTGGGGGACTGCAGGGGGTGAGAAGAAAGATTTAACAACCTTCCAAAACTTAAGACGGATTATTTAGGTTGGTATTGAAGGATGTGGTGAAGTATTCAGCCTTGGCGTATCTAATGGTCTTCATACAAGCATTCCACAGTTGCCTATAATGGTGGATGAGAGTGGGAGATGTGGATTGTATATAAGCCTTCCAGGCCTGATCTCTAGCGCATATACATGCCAGCAGTTTGGCAGTAATCCAGGGCAGGTGGGAGCCTTTGACCCTGGTTAGCTTAGTGGGTGCATGCCAATCCCAAATTTCCATAAATTTAGACTAAGATACTGAGGGCAGAGTAATGGAAGTTTCTGAGGAGAGGAATGACCAGTCTGATTAGCACAGACTGTTTAGTAAAGGAGCTAAGTTTACTGACCAGAAGGAGCATAGCTGAATCAATTTAGGGGGGCTTTAGGCTGATGGACTTTGCAGATTCAGTAAATCATGTGGTGGCTGCTAACAGAGTCAGGGAGAATGTCGGGGTCGATAACACGGTGGGGGTGGGATGAGAGGGCCCAGTCAATCAGTGTATGTTTTTGGGATTTATGGTTGAGCCATGTGGGACAGCTAATAAGTTATACCAGATTTAGAGATTTTACTTTAGAGGGCATAGCAGAGTGGTCAGAAGAGGACCAGTCCACATTTAGGTCGCCTAAAAGGTAAAGTTTGCCCGAGGAGGTATGGGAGGCAGTAGTTGTAAAGGGATCCACTATGGTTGCTGCAGAGAGACCAGGGCAGCAATAAATGCCTACAATAAATATGGGTAATGTGTAGGGAAGGGATAGTTTAATTAAGAGGAGTTCATATTGGGAGAGAGGAGATTGACAGGACTGGAGAATATTGACGGTTAGATGAGATAATCATTGCAATACCTCCACCACTGTCCTGTCTTACCAGGAAATAGCCTGGGGTTGCAAGAGTGGCATCCGGTATTTTCTGGGACAGCCAGGTTTTAAACAGCACCATGACATCCAGCTGCAGGTCTAGCATGACAGGCTGGAAGAGAGGGAGTTTGGGGAATAGGTTTCGGATATTAAGGTGAGCAATTATCAAGCCCTTAGGAAGATGCAGGGTGGGAAAAGAGATCGGGCCAGGGTTTTGTTCAATGTCACCTGCAGAGATAAGGAGGAGGGTGTTAAGCAGTTTGGAAAAAGTGTAGACTAGTTTGGCAGCTTTAGGGTGAGAAGCATAGGGGGGAGGCTGTGGGGGAGTGGCGAGGAGATGGGAGTGATTAATAGTCACTAAAATAGACATGTGGGGAAGTATGGAAGCTGAGGGGGGACCAAGAGTAGCTGGTCAAAATAGGGTGAGCGGGAAGTGTGGAATGGGAATGGAAGTAAGTAGGAAAGGTGCAGGGGGGCATGATAAGGAAGGCTCAGAGTGAGGGGTACAGACAGCAGAAAAGGGAGGTGAGTAAAGACTCGGCAGAAGAGGGTGATGTGCTGCATTATGGAAAGGGCAGAAGCTTATGGGAGGGGTAAGCAGGGTATAAATCATAGATAGTGAACAGCTGGGCATCAAGTTACAGCACAACTAATTAGTTGCTAAGTGGTGCAGTGCCACATTCAACCACTAGACATCAGTAGGATATTAGAGAATAAGGGCGGGAACCACCTAGCTGGCTGTGTGGCCTACAGGATAGAGCAGTGGCTTGTGACTGAAATGGGTCTGTGCGTTGCAGGTTCAAGACTGCCTGCAGGAGAGAAGGGAGCCAGAGGGTGGAAATCTGCAAAGGGAAAGTAAGGGGGTTGGGGTGGGAAGGGATCGAACTTTGATCTAGAGTAAGAGGGTAGGATGAAGGGTAGAAAGGTAAAATGTTACAACCCCCCGTGATGTTGAATAGTGACACCTAGTGGATAATAAATATAATCAGCTAGTGGGAAACTGGGGAGTTAGGGGAGGTCACAATACTGGAGTTCACTCTACAGGACCCTGGGTAGGTGGTGGTGAGGCAACCACCGCATGAGTGGCAGCGGGCAGCACCAACAAAAAAAAATCAAGCAGCCACCCAGAGACTCCCAAAGTTGTTTTCAGGTACCTGTAGCTGTTTGAGTGCAGGCGGCTCCAAACTCCATCGACTGCTGGACAGGGCTCCGTGTGGGGAGGGGGGAGAAGCCTGCTTCCCTGCTCTCCCGATGCTGTGTGCTGCCTGCAGCTGTTTGAGTGCAGGCAACTCCAAACTCCGTTGACCACTGGACAGGGCTCCATGTGGAGAGGGGGGAGAAACCTGCTTCCTGGCTCTCACAATGCTGGGATCATTCCTGTCTCCAGTGATCTGTCAAACAGGTCTGTCAGAAGTGTACAGTGGCTAGTATCTCCCTGAGCTCCCTCAGCACCCTTAGATGCACCCTCAGGTTACAGAGTGCTTTCCGGACTCTCCTCAAAAAAGGGACTAGTGTCCACCTCCCTCCCATCCAAGCCCCTGATGCTTTTTTGCAGTTCCTCCCCTTTTCTTTCCACTGCAAACACCTAGCAGAAGTATTTCTTTAAGATGTCTTTCTTTTCTGGATCCCCCTTCATCCCAGGTGTAGAGATGCCACTGCTTTTTACACTTCTGGTGTGCACGGTGGTACTGGGCCAGTTCATCCCTGCAGCATTGGGGCCCCACTCTTCCACCAAACAAGGAGATCTCCCAGTCCCATCACCATCTTTACTGCGGGATCTCAGAGTACCTGGTGGAGAGCTTTCATGGGCAAAGCTGAGAATTTCCCACGATTTCTCCCCAGAGTAAGTATCCCCCCCCCCCCACATGGCACCATATAGTGACACATCATTGGCATTACTTCTTCTGCAGATGGAGACAAGCTCCATTGCTCACTACTGGGGTCACTAGTGCAACAGGCCATGACAACTACCCACCACTGTTAGACATGCCAAGGCCATCCAAGTGCAGCGCTTCCTTATCTTGTTCTTGAACATAGGTCATCCACATGGAAAGGTGATGCACTAACACTGGGCTACTGGGCAGCCCAAAATAGGTCATTCTCCAGAAAGAAGATTACCCGCCGTTTCTGTCTAAAGGTACATGCTGTATATAACACAAGTAATGGTATTTTTTTTTTTTATCTTACTCTTCCAAAAATCATTTTTTTTTAAATAGTCAGTTGTATTCAGACTGTAGCAAATGAAGAAACAAAACTGTATGCTCAAGGAGTAGTGAAATTTTGTGTCATTTATAATGCTTTGTTGTTTTATGCTGCAGTTTCATTTTATTATTCTTTTTTCTCTCTACCGTCCCCTTTTAGTTCCACTAACACCCCAACCTGATGTTCAGGGTTGCTGTAGCCACACCCTCCCCAAATCACGGCATGGAGGGATGGAAGGAAGATCCTGGGGATCACTGGGAAGGCAAGACGGAAGGGTGAACTGGATGTCATTATCCACCTAGGTACTAATGACCTGGCAAATGGGGAGCCAAAGGAAGTTCAGGAAGAGTTTAGGAAATTGGGGAAGGGTCTCAAGCAAGTAGCTACTTCTGTCACTTTCTCAGAAGTACTACCTGCAAGAGGCAAGGGAGAGCATAGGGGTGCATGCACCAGGAACTTTAACTCATGGTTGAAGAACTGGTGCTATGAGGAAGGGTTTGGATTCATTGGCGACTGGGGACCCACCAGGTGGGATGGAGGTTTGTTCAAGCCTGACGGCCTGCATCCATCCTGGAGGGGAATCCAAGCACTCAATGATAAGTTTAAATGCTACATTGACAAGCATTTAAACTAGCAAAGTGGGGTGGCAGGCCAGCAAGGAGGGTACCTACTTGCTCACCCCCCACAGCTAGCAGTGGAACCAGTGAACCGGAGGAGTGGCTATCTGTACAAAGCAGTGTGCAAAAGATGGAGATTAGTGTCCAAGAGGTGGATAGGCAGAAAAGGGGCAAAATTCAGCAGAAGGGCAGACAGCAAGGATAACCAGGGATAAAGGACAACCAAGGAAGGGGCTGGAGTAGAACAGTGAAACAGTCTAGGGAGGTCAAATCATGGAAAGCCATGTCTGCCAATGCCAGGAGCCTTAGCAACAAGATGGAAGATCTGGAGGCTGTCATGGTGCAGTCAGACCTGGACATTGTGGCGATCACTGAAACCTGGTGTAATGATAACCACGACTGGGAGATGGCCATACCTGGCTACAACATATTCAGAAGAGACAGGGCAGGTAGAAAGGGAGGAGGAGTGGCACTGTATGTGAAAAATGACATAAAGGCCACAGAGATCCAGGAGGAACAAAATTGGGGAGAGATACTGTGGGTTAAGCTGGAAAGGAAAATGAGGCCAGCCATCCGCACAGGTGTGGTCTATAGACCACCAGCCCAGGAGGAAGAAACAGATAGGGAGCTGATGCTAGCCATCCAAAGGATGGCAGACAAGGGTGAGGTAGTATTGGTTGGAGACTTCAGTATTTCAGACGTGGACTGGAGCATCCCAGCAGCAGCATCAACTAGGAGCAGATTTATCCTGGACTTCCTTCAGGGTGCCTTCCTCAAGCAACTGGTCATGGAACCAACTCGGCAGGAGGCAATACTGGACCTTGTGCTCACAAACAGGGACAGTGTGATTGGGGTAACAGTGGGGGAGTACCTGGGGAACAGTGACCACCAGTCATTGTGGTTTGAAATCACAGAAAGAGCAGAACCAAACCACACAAAAACACGTATCCTGGATTTTAGAAGGGAAGACTTTGTGAAAATGGGGAGACACTTGAAAGAGGCATTAAGGGGAATGGGGCAGGAATCAGGGGTTGAGGAACAGTGGGCAGTATTTAAAATGGGGATTACAAGAGCAACAGAATTATGCATTAAGCAGGTTAGCAAGAGGAAAAGGAAGAGGAGACCATTATGGTTTCCAAAGAGGTAGCAAAAGTGCAAGCCAAAAGACTGCATTCAGGCAATACAAAAAGACACAGGCAGAAGTGGATAGGAGAAGTACCAGGAGAAGCAAGGGAGGCAGGGAGGTCAGTGAGGGAAGCCAAAGCTCAGACAGAAGGCGCATTGCAAAATCAGTGGGTAGAGGGACAAAACCTTTTACAGGTACATAAGTGAAAAAGAAAGGCAAAGGGAGGATAGTGAGACTGAAGGGGAGGATGGGGGCGTGGAGGATGACAACAGTAAAGCTGACATATTGAACAGGTATTTCTGCTCAGTCTTTATTGAGGAAGAGGAGGGTAATGGGTCTGAAGGGAGTACAAGGGGTGAGAATGGAGCAGAAATGGACACAAGTCCCTTTACACGAGAAAGGGTCCTGAAGGAGCTGGAAGTAATAAGAGTTGATAAAGCAATGGGGCCAGATGGGTGCACCCAGGGTCCTTAAAGAACTAAGAGGTGGTGGCTGAACCTCTGACTATCCTGTTTAGCTGACCACTGGAAACAGAGGAGGTACCCAAAGACTGGAGGACAGCAGATGTAGTCCCCTTACACAAAAGTGGGAACAAAGAGGAAACGGGGAACTACAGACCAGTCAGCCTCACCTCGGTAGTGGGGAAGATCATGGAAGCACTACTGAAGGAGAGACTGGTGGATCATCTGGTTGTCAATGGACTACAGGACCCAAGGCAGCATGGTTTCACCAGGGGGAGGTCATGTCAGACCAACCTCGTTGAATTTTTTGACTGGGTGACTAGGGAGGTGGATCAGGGGAGGGCAGTGGACATGGCTTATCTGGACTCAGCAAGGCCTTGACACTGTGCCACATAGAAGACTATTACATAAACTGGGAATATGGGTGTGGGCAGGACAGATGTGGTGGGTAGGTAACTGACTGGGCGGCAGGACACAGAAGGTGGTGGTAAATGGCTGTCACTCCACAGAGGAAGAGTGACCAGTGGGGTACCACAGGGATCAGTGTGGGACCGGTCCTATTCAACATCTTCATCAGTGACATTGCACAGGACCTAGAAGGCAGAATTTCACTGTTCGCTGATGACACAAAGCTCTGTAACAGAGTAGACACACCAGGGGTGTAGACAGAATGAGAAGGACCTGCAGAAACTTGAAGAATGGTCAGGGTTTGGCAGTTGAAATTCAATGCAAAGAAGTGCAAGATAATGCATACAGGGCACAAAAACCATGGCACAATATATCAGTTGGGGGTGAGGATATAGCATGCACCAAACAGGAAAGGGATCTTGGGGTTATCATCTCTGATGACCTCAAGGTAGGGAAACAGTGTGACAAGGCAGCAGGTAAAGCAAATAGGATGCTGGGATGCATAGGCAGGGGTATCACCAGCAGGAAGGGAGGTCATAATTCCACTATACAAGACACTAGTGAGGCCCCACCTGGAGTACAGTGTACAGTTCTGGAGACCTTACCTATGTAAGGACATAGACAGGGTAGAGTAGGTTCAGAGGAGGGCAACAAAGATGGTACATGGATTGCATCACAAGTCCTATGAGGACAGGTTGAAGGAACTGAATATGTACTCCCTGGAGGAGGAGGAGAGGGATATGATAGAGACATACAAGTATCTTACAGGGAGGAACAGGGTGCAGGAATACACTATTTTTAAACAAAAAAGATGTTCCAGGACTAGAGGGCATGGGATGAAGTTTGAGGGAGGACGATTCAGAGGAAACGTGAGGAAGAATTTCTTCACAGAACGGGTGGTGGACAAGTGGAACACCCTGCCAGAGGAAGTGGTGGGGGCTGAAACAATCAGGTGATTTAAGAAACCATGGGATAGAAATAAAGGAATTCTGGAGGTCAGGGCTAAGGGGCAACAGAATTCTAGGAAAACATAAACTGAACTTACAAGCTGAAATGGGCAGACTGGGTTGGCCATAGGCCATTATCTGCTGACACTGTCTATGTATCTATGTACCTATGTTAGTGAGTTGTTGCCCCTCTCTCTATGCTCAGGTCACTGCAACAGACTCCTTCCCCCCCAAACAGGAAGGTGGGCAAGATGTTGCACCCCACTCTGATGTTCAGGGTCACTGCAGCAATACTCGTCCCCCAAATCAGGAAGTTGGTGAGTTGTTGCCCCCCCCAACCTGATGTTCAGGGTCACTGCAGCAGCACATGCTCCCAAAATCAGGAAGTGGGTGAGTTGTTGCCCCGCTTGCCACCCTGATGTTCAGCATCACTGCAGTAGCATCCTTCCCCAAATCAAGAATGTGTGTGAAATGTTGCCCACCTACAGCAGTACAGTCTCCCACATCTGGAAGGCAGACGAGTTTTTGCCAAATCACAAAGGTGGTTGAGATGTTGTCAAAACAGGAAGGCAGTTGAGATGTTGCTAGATCAGAAATGTGGGTGAGCTGTTCCCAAATCTGGAAGGTGACTGAGATGTTGCCAAATCAGAAAGGCGGGTGAGCTGTTGCCAAATCAGGAAGGTGAATGAGATGTTGCCAAATCAGAAAGATGAATGAGATGTCGTCTGCCTTGCAGAAGGACTTTGTAGAATTGGGGAGGGGGCTAAGACAAGTAGCACACACAATATCCTTCTCTGAGGTGCTGCCTGTCAATGGCATGAGTGAGGCGAGGGTACTTTGCACCATGCAGTTTAATGAATGGTTGAATAAATGGTGTGGAGCATAGGGGTTTGGCTTCATTGGGGACTGGGGTTCCACCTCGAGGGACACCAGCCTATACTGGCAGGATGGTCTGCATCTGTCCAGGAAGGGAACAAGTCTTTTGAGCAATCGGTTTAAATGCTTCATTGGCAAGCTTTTAAACTACTCAAGGGGGAGGCACTGAAAAGCAGCAGGAAAATCCCAGCCTCTCTCTACAAAACAGGGTACTAAATGAGAAAAAGACCGAGGTAGACAGGTCAGTGGGGTATGCTGCAAAAGAAGGTAAAGCCATCAAAAATGGAGCAATGAGTACCAATGCCCGTAGTCTGAGTAACAAGCTTCCTGAATTAGTGGCCTTGATGGAGGAGGAACATCTGGATATCGTGACAGTCACAGAAACATGGTCACACAAAACCATGACTGGGACATAAACATACCAGGATACACTATCTACAGGAGGGCAGGGAGGGTAAAGAGGAGGAGGAGTACTCTTTACATAAGGAAGGAATCAAAGCAACAGAACAAAATGGAAAACAGGGAGGAGAAGAAGCACTGTGGGTAAATTTGGAGACCGGCAATGGCACCACAATCCGCACAGGGGTTAGTATGAACCCCTTCTCAGGGGAGGAAATGGACAAGGAAATGATAGAAAGAATACTTAGAATGGCAGAAAAGGGAGATATTGCTGATGGGTGATCTGAATATGCCAGATGTTAACTGGAGTGCAGTTGCAGCAGCCACTTCTAAGAGTGGGTTATTCTAGATGCCCTACAGGGGCATGCCTTAGACAACTAGTATTGGAGCCCACCAGAGGGAGCAATCTTAGACCTGGTTCTCTCAAATGGAGATGAAGAGAGGATCACAGATGTAGAAGTGGGTAGCCATCTGAGGAACTAGCGACCATCGAACAGTATGGTTCACAATAAACACAGCAATAGAGTCAAGCCATACAAGGCAAAAGTACTGGACTTTAGGAGGGCTGACTTTGCCAAAATGGGTGAGTGCCTAAGAATGCACTAGCAAATGGGCAGGAAGGAGGGTGGAAGAACAATGGAAATAATAAAAACTGCCATCACAGAGGTAACAAGCCTTTGTGTAGCAAATTAACAAACAAACGATGAAGAAACCACTATGGTTCTCAAAGGAAGTGGCAGTGAAGGTTCAAGAGAAAAAGAAAGCATTCAGGAAGTACAAGGAATCACAGAAGGAGCAGGACAGGGAACTGTATCAGTTAAAGCAAAAGGAAGCTAGGAAGGCAGTCAGAACAGCAAAGGCCCAAACTGAGGAAAAGACAGCCAACTCAGTTAAGAAGGGGGATAAAACCTTTTATAGGTACATCAGGGAGCGAAGGAAGACCAAGGGAGGGCTTGTGAGGCTTAATAAAGAGGAGGGAGGGTGGGCAGAGGGTGACTGTGAAAAGGCAGAGATATTAAACAAATATTTTTGCTCAGTATTTACAAAGGAAGTGGGGGAAGTACCTAAAACAAACAGTAGAAACACTCTAGATAGAGAGGTTGATACCAGCCCATTTACAGAAGAAAGGGTTCTGAAAGAACTCTTAAAACTGAAGGTGGACAAAGCGATGGGGCCTGATGGGATTCATCCCAGAATTCTAAAAGAACTAAGGGTAGAACTAGTGACATCACTGACTACCCTCTTTAACAAATCATGGGAGGATGGGGTGGTACCGAGGACTGGAGAAGGGCAGATGTGATTCCCTTCACAAAAGTGGGAGCAAGGCAGAAGCAGAAAACTACAGACTTGTTAGTTTAACCTCAGTGGTAGGAAAATGATGGAATCACTTCTGAAGGAAAGAACTGTTGAGTATCTAGAGGCCAGGGCTCAGGACCCAAGGCAGCATGGATTCACAGCGGAAGGTCTTGCCAGACAAATCTGATAGATTTCTTTGACTGGGTGACCAAAGTAGTAGATCAGGAAGGGACTGTGGACATGGCCTACCTAGACTTTAGCAAGGCATTTGACACAGTCCCACACAAAGATTAATATACAAGTTAGCCAGCCTGGGGAGTGGGTCCCAAGATGACAGCCTGGGTAAAGAATTGGCTGGAGAATAGGACACAGAGGTAATAGTAAATGGAGTCCACTCTGAAGAAGGGGTTACTAATTGGGAATTTTTATGAGGTTCAATAGGACGGTCCTCTTCAATGTCTTTATAAGTGACATTGCAGAGGGACTGGAAAAGTCGTCTCTTTGCAGATGACACAAAGATCTGCAACAGAGTTGATGCACAAGGTGGGGTGGAAAGGATGAGAAGGGACTTGGCAAGGTTAGAGGAATGGTCAAATGTATGGCAGCTTAGATTCAATGCTAAGAAGTGCAAGGTAATGCACCTGGGAAACAAAAACCCAGGGGAAGAGTACACAATGGGGGGTGAGATACTAACAACAACAAAAATGGAAAGGGACCTGGGGGTAGTCATATCAGATGACCTAAAGATGGGCAAGCAATGTGAGAGGGCAGCAAGGAGGACTGGGGGATACTGGGATGCATAGAGAGGCATCACCAGTAGAAAACAGGAAGTTATTATCCTCTGTACAGACAGTTGGTGAGACCCCATCTGGAGTACTGCGTGCAGTTCTGGAGACCCAATCTCCGCAAGGACATAGACAGGATGGAGGCTGTCCAGAGGAGGGCAACTAAAATGGTGCAGGTTCTGCACCGGAAGACATATGAAGAGAGACTTAAGGAGCTGAATGTGTATAGCCTCGAGGAAAGGAGGGAGAGGGGGGACATGATAGAAACTTTCAGGTATCTCAAGTGAATCAACAAAGTCCAAGAGGGTAGCATCTTTCAAAAAAAGAGGTGCTCAAGAACAAGGGGGCACAATTTGAAGATAGAAGGGGGGCGGCTCAGAGGTAATTTAAGGAAGTATTTTTTCACAGAGAGGGTTGTGGATGCATGGAATGGTCTTCCGGAGGAGGTTGTGGAGTCAAAAATAGTGGTGGAATTCAAGCATGCATGGGACAGTCATAAGGCAATTCTAGGGAGTGGGGGTAGGAAGAAGTAGGCTGCTGGTTAACTAGAATCTGCAGCTTATCCATTAGGTAGGGAAATGGGCAGACTGGGTGGGCCAAGCGGTCTTTATCTGCCGTCAAAATCTATGTTTCTATGTTTCTATTGTCAAATCAGGAAGGTGGGTGAGCAGTTGCCAAATCAGGAAGGTGGGTGAGCAGTTGCCAAATCAGGAAGGTGAATAAGATGTTGCCAAATCAGGAAAGTAGGTGAGCTATTGCCAAATCAGGAAGATGAATGAGATGTTGCCATATCAGAAAGGTGGGTGAGCTGTTGCCAAATCGGGGATCAGAAGGTGAATGAGATGTTGCCAAATCAGGAAGGTGAATGAGATGTTGTCAAATCAGGAAGGTGAAGGAGATTTTGCCAAATCAGGAAGGTGGGTGAGCAGTTGCCAAATCAGGAAGGTGAATAAGATGTTGCCAAATCAGGAAAGTAGGTGAGCTGTTGCCATATCAGGAAGATGAATGAGATGTTGCCATATCAGAAAGGTGGGTGAGCTGTTGCCAAATCGGGAAGGTGAATAAGATGTTGCCAAATCAGGAAAGTAGGTGAGCTGTTGCCAAATCAGGGAGGTGAATGAGATGTTGCCATATCAGAAAGGCAGGTGAGCTGTTGCCAAATCGGGAAGGTAAATGAGATGTTGCCAAATCAGTAAGGTGCAGAATCCAGCAGAAGTGGTGGGGGCGAAAACAATACAGGGACTCAAGAGTGCATGGGATAGACATAAGGGTACCCTGGAGATGTGCAGAAGAGACAGCTGCAGATGAAATAGGATCTGGGGCTGCAGCAGTGAGTGGGCAGGCTAGGTGGGCTGTATGGTCCTTATCTGCTGACAGATTCTATGTTTCTATGTGTGTGAGATGTTGCTAAATATGGTGATTGAGTTGTTGCCCCCCACCTTTATGTTTAGGGTCACCACTACAGCACCCTTTTCCCAAATCAGGAAGGTGGGTGAGATGCTGGCAAATCAGGAAGGTGGGTGAGCTGTTGTCAAATCCAGTAGATGGGTGAGCTATTGCTAAATCAGGAAGGTGGGTGAGATGATACCAAATCAGAAAGAAGAATGAGATGTTGCCAAATCATGATGGTGGGAGAAATACTGCCAAACAAGTTGGGTAAGTTGTTGCCCCCACCTGATGTTCAGGGTCAACACAGCAGCACTTTTCCCCCAAATCAGGGAGGTAGGTTAGTTGTTGCCAAATCAGGAAGTTAGGTGAGCTGCCTAATCAGGAAGGTGGAAGAGATGTTGCCAAATCAGAAGGGTGAGTAAGCTGTTGCCAAATCTGGAAGGTGAATGAGATGTTGCCATATGTGAAAAGTGGGTAAGTTATGCCAAATAAGGAAGGTAAATGAGATGTTGCCAAATGAGAAAGGTGGGTGAGTTGTTGCCAGATCAGAAGGGTGAGTAAGCTGTTGCCAAATCGGGAAGGTGGGTGAGATGTTGCAACCATAGTTGCTACAATGCCAATCCTGCTCTATAATGAGTAGATGGAGGTCCAAAAATGTTGGGTGTTCTGGGCCCTTCCTTCTCTCCCTGGAGCCGAGCAACTCATATTCACAATTCACATGCCCTTCTGCTGGCCACTGTGTGGGATTCCAGGACTCACACACCAAGCTCAGTCTCCCAGGTGGCTGCACACGGCATGCCTCACCACTTCGCCAGCACAAGCATTCTGTATTTGGCTGAAGTAAGTTTGTGTTTCATTTCAACTGCAGTTTTCAATATACCGTTGTCACAATTTTACTATCTGAAAATGATATAGTTCAAACAAAGTTTTTGTTTGCAAGAGACAATTTGGTTAATTAACAGTATTATGCATGCAAATCTGGAGAGGGAAACTGACATATGTTGGTACCCTTTTACTGGAAACTGACCCAAATACATTAAAGTTGTCAAGGAAATTAATTTAATTTCATATGCTATAGTATTATAGGGGGGCGGTCGTGCCCCTATAGTTAGGGTTGAATGATCACTTCTATGTTAAACTCAAAATTTTGCACTTTAATAACTTTGCAACCATTTAACTGATTTGCATGAATTTGTACATGTGCCATCAGGGACTAAAGATCTCTTGATGTGACAAGTTTTGTTCGGGTCAGAAATGTGGGTACGTAGTGTGAAAAAATGTGAAAATTACCAGCTTTTTTTTTTTTTGTCATTTCTTTGTCATGCTGCAGCACAAAAACTGCTTGGGATTTGAGTCTGAAATTTTTATTATATGTAGGTCTTGGATCACAGATGTGCAATTTAAAGTTTTGGTGAAACATTTTTAATCTGTTCCAAAGTTATTACATTTTAAAGTTTTCCATTATTTCTTATGAGAATTTCACTTTCCAGTTAGATGTGAGCCTCAACAAAAGAGTCTTTGTCACAGATGGGCAATCCTTTATTGGAAATGGGTAATCTTTTGTCGCAAATGGAGAATCTTTTTTTGTGCTGCCGCCATCTTGTTTTTTTCTTAGCAAGGTAAACCAAATAAAAAAACTAAAAAAAATGATGTTTTCTAAAGTAACCAGCATGTGTTCTGCTACTTGGGACCCATTCTATCAGATTCTGCTCTTAGTTTTTTACTAAATCACCTGGAAATATGTTTTTTGAATCATGCTGAAATCCATTTCTGCAAATTGCGAAAAAAAAAAACATGAAACAGGATTCTGTTTCACAATTTGCAAAAAAGGATTTGTTTTTTCCACAAATTGTGAAAAAGGAAACACAAAACAGGATCCTGCTTCATATTTTGTGAAAAAATAATTTTATCATAGCTGTTTCTTTGTCACTGCACACTGAGGAAAATGGTATGGAATTTTGGTCTGAAATTTTCAGGGTAGAAAGGGCTTGCCCCACAGATGTGCCTTTTGCTGGTTTGGTGAAAAGATATTAATTTGGTGTGGAGTTATACAAGTTTCACATTTTGCTGTGTTTCCCATAGGATAACATTGCACTGTGAGGTGTTTCAGAGTGCCCTGCGTTCCCACAGGCAGATAAGGATACAATTACACTATCTCAAAAATTATGCCTAGATGAAAGCGCAGGGCACATGCAAATAAGGATACCATTATGGACTGATGGGAGCGCAGGGCCCTCTGGGTCCTGTATTCCCACAGGGAAATAAGAACACAATTACAATATCTCCAAAAATATACACACGTAAATACGGATATCATTATTGACTAATGGGAGTGCACAGACGCAGGCAAATAAGGATATGCTTATAGTATCTGAAAAAGTAAGGAAATTCTTTGCAAAAAAACTTTGTTAATGCACTAGTTAGGGCTGAAGCCAGAAAAGGAAATGTGATGTTAGGGTTTTCAATCCCAACACCCCATCCCCACCCTGCTGGCAGCAACAAGTATTGGGGGGGGGGGCCTTGGGGTTGTCAACCCTAATGCTCACACCATTCTCATATACAGTACCCATCTCATACTAACATACTAAAATGCCAGCAGGATAGGCCTAACGGTTTTTCATGCCTGCTCGTTTGGTCAGCCCCCACCCTGGGAGCTGACCTTGCTGCCCCCCCTTGCCCTCTCTGGCTTGTCCCTTCCCAGTTCTGGATATTCTCACTGCACTGGATTTTGCTTCCAAAACCCTTCCCCTGTACCTGTCCCACCCCCTCTTGAACCCCTCCACTGTCTCTGCCTCCACCAGCCCCCTGGGCAGCGCATTCCATGGCTCCACCACCCTCTCAGTGAAGTAGCACCTCCTCCTTTCTCCCCTGAATCTCCCCCCTCCAGCTTCTACCCATGCTCTCTAGTTGGCCCCTCCTTCCTTCAAAGCACCCTGACTGCTCCTCTCCCTATTTACCTCCTTCATGTACCTGAAGACCTCTATCATGTCCCCCTGGTCCCTTCTCTCTTCCAATGTGTACACATTTAGCTCTTCGAGCCTCTCCCCATAGGTCCTGTCCCCCAAGCCCCAAATCATTTTGGTTGCCCTCCTCTGGACCCTCTCCAGGAGTTCAATGTCCCTCTTTAAGTGTGGCCTGCAAAACTGCATGCAGTACTCGAGGTGCGGCCTCACCATCAGTTATACAGAGGGAGTATCACTTCCTTCCTTCTGGAGGTGATCAGCTTAACGATGCATCCCAGCATCCTGTTGGCCTTGGCCGCTGCCCTCCTACAAGTCTCTGAGTTGTTCATCTTGACATCCACCATCACCTCCAGGTCCCTCTCAGACATCGAGACTTGTAGCATCCCCCCCCCCCAGGGTGTACACTTGGCCCGGGTTTCTGGCCCCCCAGGTGCAGTACCTTGTATTTCCTTGCACTGAACCTCAGCTTCCACTTTCTAGACCATCTTTCCAGAGCCTCCAGGTCCCCCTGTAGGACCACCCTCCCTCCTCCCCATCCACCACCACCCCCAGTTTTGAGTCATCCGCAAAGAGACTCAACTTATTTACTCATGGAAAGGGGTGAGCATTAGGACTGACAACCCAAAGGCACACCCCTACGCCTGTTGCTGCCAGCAGGGTGGGAGTGGGTTGTTAGGGTTGGAAATCCTAATGACAAATTTCCCTTTTTGTGTGGCTTCAACCCTAACTAGTGCATTAACAAAGTCTTTTTGCAAAGAATATTTTATATAAACTGCGTCCTATGGCACTTTCGAGTTCAGGAGTGGGGAGAGAAATAATGTTGCTGAGTTCAAACTGCACAGGCATATGATAGTGAGAGAGATAAAGAGAGAGATTACAGAGGCTAAGCACAGGGTGATTAAGTGATTTATTCAGGGACACAGTCATACAGTGAGAAAATAGCAGTTGTGGGATTTGAAGGGGTCCAGCTTCAAAGATCTGCCTTCTAGCCCTAGGTCTAATAGCCTCTGTAAATCTGTTCTGTGACATGTATCCCAGAGCAGTAAAAGGCAGGTACATAGTAAGAACTGTAAAGACAGGTCTTCCCTACTTCTAGGAATCTTCCCCATCAAGTGATATTTTTCCAGTTTGAACTAATTTTAACCAGCTGGAGGATCTAATGCAGTGTTTCTCAAATCCGGCCACTATGGCCACATGCAACCACCAGAGCAATTTTGTGTAACCACAGAGATTTTCACAGCTTCAGTTGCAAAGGTAATAGAATGTATATTTTCATATCTTTGAAAGTCCACCGGCAGTATTGGAATTACACTTTATAAGCTTTGGGAGCAAGGAGTGGCTCATAAGGGTCCTATCTTTAAACTGAGCCCCCCCCCCTTCCCAGTATAAGTCAATGGCAGTGATGTGTGAGCTACCGCGGCTCACTTCAGAGCTACCGGGGCCGAGCCCTGGCAAGCCCTCCCTATAATTCCAATAGTGTTTGATACATTTCAAATGGAAATATATCAAATACTTGATTTAATGTATACTGTGTGAAATATATCAAGAGTCTGAGGTATATGAGAAGATCTGGAATGAACAAATTAAGGAATGAAGCCACCAGTAAATTCTGGCCCTTTCAGGCTATCAGTTTTTTTGACTTGAGAACTACTTATCTAATATCATATTACTCATTTTTAATGCTGCTCAAGTTTCCAAGCAAAGAGATCCAATAAGAGGAAATAGCTTGGTGTACTGGTTAGAGCACTGGTTTGGCAACTCAAAGGTTGCAGGTTTCAAACCTGCTATAGTTAAATACTCACAGTGTGATCTTGGTTGAGTCACTTGGGTGAGTCACATAGCCACTCAGTGCTCCAATCCACCTAGGTACAGAAATAAGTAGAAACAAGACCCTAATAGAATCAATGGAACCAAGATGTTGCATTTCAGCTAAGCTATACTGACTAAAAAAGTTGATAAAGAAGAATGGTAAAATCTAGGTTCACTACATTTTTTTATTTATATATGTCAGTTAATTTGCTATTCTTCCTTTCACAAGAGTGTATAGTATATCTAGAACCTGATGCATTCACAGGTTCATATGCTGGGTCGAGGAAGCTAACCATTAAAAAAATGCATTTTCTAGCAGTATAAGCTAGGATTCTACATCACGTGATAACATTTCCCTAGCAACATCAATAACGTTTTGGGAGGGTCCAGTAGAGGTGTTGGTAGACTAAGACTATAGAGTCGTAATATGTTCTGTATGTAAGCTACAATTTCTGCCCAGAATGTTTTAGGTTTATAGCAGTCAAAGAAGCAAGGTACAAAAGTGTATTGTGCTGTATAATTTACTTTGCAAAGAGGATACATTGCTGCTTTTAATTTGCATTCACTGCAGTGTAACATACAGCCTATGGAAGAATTTAAAGTGAGCATCATGTGCTATTGTAAACTGTTATCATTGTTTCACCTTTGTACCTGTTCCGTTGGTCATCTGGCAGGCTGGTAGGCTTATTTAGTTATATGGCACTCTGCCACGGTTCACAACACAGTCCAAAATTTTGATTATACAATGGCAAGGAAAGAATCCTGGGCTCTGATTGGTCACTGTGTGCTTCTGACAATGATGTTATCTCAGTATAACATCAGTGTATTTAGTCCAGGCACACATGACCACAGAATAGTGGCAGAAATCCCTCCATTCCCACACAAGCCACCCCAAAGTCAACACTGCAGTGCCATACAAAACCCAGACATCAGGGAACAGTAAAGTCATAACATCCTCCCCAATGTCCTACCTCACTCCGACCCTCAGAGGTAACACACTTTGTTTAGGTTTCACCCTCCATTACAGGAACAAAATGCAGCTATTTTTCCCCCGAACTGAGTGCCTTGAGTGAATCACGGAGACCAAAACTGCTGATCGTGTGCTTCACTGAAGCTGCTCGTTTCCATGACACCATCCTTCGCCCGCTATCTGCTTTCCAGTCAACATAAAGAACAAAAAAATGTAAAGTCCTGTATTGTGAGTAGCAGTGACATCTCCTACTTATCTGACACATGCTAAATGCGCAGTCCTGGAGCTCCTCCGTCGGCAACGGCACTGGCCATGAACAGGGTAAAGCACTCTTTTTTCTGGTGCTACACTTCACAGACGGAATTTCAACTTTTATTGACAAAATGAAAAAAAAAACGGACAAACTGCCCTTTTTTTAAACTGCCAAAACACAACCAGGCTTTTAGACTGTCAGTTCATACGGTAAAGCCACTCACTTCATTGTGCACCTGCTCGATCTCCACTGCACCAAACAATTCCAGTTTCCCTGATCCCATGACAGATTATTTTTAAAACCTATTCTCAGGAGCATCTTTCTCAAGTACCATTTCCCCTTTAAAGTTCAAATCAGATCTGTGACTCACCAGATCACTTCAGGGAACTGGAACTGTCAACCCACTCTTTCTCCCAACTTCACAGCATTTTCTCATACGCGGTTGGAAAAAAATGAAACTGGTTGGGGAAGGGAAGGGGTTTGAGGTACCAGACAACAGAAAAACAACTTTTTTTTGAGAAAGGGGATATCAAGACAGGCATGGTGAGTGTGTCTGTGTGTGTGTGTGGGGGGGGGGGTGCTGGCAAGAAAGGCAATGAAAAGGCAATCTATTACTGAAGCAAAGCTCAGTGAGAACGGCACCACCTTGAGAACAGCTCCACCTTCAGGACAAACAGTAAAACGAACTGTCTTTTATAAAATAAGCTGCCACGCTTAAAAAACATGTAAAAATTTATTTTTTATACAGTATTTACTCTCATTTTTATTTTCTCTTTAAATGAGCCATTATATAATAGCAATAATGCACACCAAGGTGTGTGTCGTGCTGGGATAACATCACTTCTTGGGCATTGAATGCACTCAGTCTGTGGCCTCGTGCTACAACCACCCAAGGCGTGATGTTATCCCAGCACGACACACACCCTGTCGTGCATTATTGCTTAATTAAACACAAAAACACGAGCATTTTAATATGGAAATGCTGGGTCAAAGTTTATCTCCTATACACAAATGGCAGTGCTGGGTCAATTATTGTTCTGTGGCTGAACCCACCGTTTGCCCTTGAAGAAGACTAGAGAGGGGATCTCCAGTAGTTTCTACAGGATGATTGAATTTCTAAAACTTAACTGTTGGGATGTGAGGGAGAGGGGGGACCTACTCTTAATGAGGGAGCTATATTGTGAGTGAGGGTAATATGGAGTTGGACCTTCTCTGGTGACATAAATTAATTTGTTAAATCTACAGACATATATTTAACCTTATTCTACCCACAACAACTTATTACCTATACTGAATGACCTGTTCTGAATGTTGTTTGCAAAACTTACTACAAATGTATCTAAATAAATCTGTAACTACAGTATGTGGTGAAAACCAGTCACAAAAAGAAATAAAAAAAACAACACAAAAACATAACAGTGCCACAGTACGCATGGAAAGACCAGGAAACATAATCAAATTCTAAAACACCATTTATGAATCACCCCCGCATGAACCTCAAGCTAAAAAAAAATCTAAACTGCAGAAAGGTGGACGGAAGCGCACAAATACATTCTCACAAGGACTACGTGGACCAACCAGGATAGGCTTGAAAAACCAGTGAAAGCCAACAGGTTAAAGAATTCTTTGAAAGCAAACATTCCTCACCATGTGAGGTAAGAAGGTATATGTGTACAAACAAAAAGGAGTCAATAATCACCAAAGGTTGTAGTTATTGCCCATCCATTTGTGGCCCAAGTATAGAAAATCATGGCATCAATCGTTGTACAGATTACAAACTCAACACAGAGAGTACGGCTACAGTAATCTCCACTGCCCTAGTGTTTCCAGGTTACACTTCCTCTTATTCAGTGGGCCCCTGGGCATTCAACTGGAAGCCTGAGTTGGCTGTTCAGTGGACACCTTGCTTCACACAGGAATAGGGAATTTTGGGATAAGGACTGCATATCTTTGTAAAATTATAATTAAAAAAAATCAAAAAACATTTTAAGACCCAAAGCCTCTATGCTAGCTTGGATGGGTAGGAGCATGATGAGGGGAGGCAGATGGTGTACTGTATATATGTGCCATACCACGGCTGAACCAAAAATAGCTCGCACACCCTCCACTGGCCCTCTGCACAGCATGAATAGCATTGTAAATTCATGATAATGCACTCTGTCCCCTTGCCTACCCCAGTCCTGACTTCGCGCAGAGTTTCTGCATTCAGCCCCAGGATCAGGTGTGGAGTGGGCATATGCACCCTTTCAGACTACTGCTGGGTGTTCGCACATGCAGACGGGGTACCCAGTAGATGTGAAAGCCCCTCCATGCTCATGGAGGGCTGCATACCTGTTTGTGGATTGGGTCCAAAGACAAAGACCTCGGGCGAGATTTTCAAAGGTCAGAGAATGATGCAGGGTGCTTGCGTCAAAAACAACTGATGCAAGGAGCAGGGTGCATCAAAACTTGCGTCAGTTCTGATTTTCAAATGGTGCTTGCATCAGAAAACAGGTCTGCATGTGCCAGGCTGGCTTGTGCCATGCTTGCACTGAAAAAATGCCTGTGCCATGTCAGAAGGGATGCCTGCATCATTGACATGATTGATTGACATGATGCACCATACCCTTATTTGGGATTTTCTAAGAATATGAGTCCTGTTCTTGTGCCTAGGATGCATGCTGCTGTTGGTCTAAGGGACACTAGATCATATAAAGAGGCCCATAACGGGGGACAGACTGTATAGTACTATTAAGGTCATTTTTTTGACTCAACTGCACCATTTTTTTGACTCAACATGTCTCATTCTTGTGCCGGGTCGTTTGACTCAAATTGCACCATTTTTTTTTTTTTTACACAGCTTGCGCCATTCTCATGCTTTGCATCATATGCTTGACACAGTGGACCCCTTGCGTCAGTTTGGGGGACTTTTCCACAGAGAATGTTTTTCTTGTAAAATATGGCACACAGTATTTGGTGCACCTGGATCTGATACAAGGTGGTTGTTTGACATACCCTGCATCGAGCCAAGGGCCCTTTGAAAATCTGGCCCCTTATTTTTAAGCAAATGCCCTCACTAATAAAGAATAAAAGGTGAGAAATATAGACATTTAACTGGATATAACCTGAATTGTGTGTGAATACTGCATTTTAAAACATTTTCCTGGATACTGGAAAAACAGTATGGCTATCTCCAGGATATCAGTATTCTCAGCTGTTTTTCAAAAATGCTAAGGCAGACTCGAAATGGGAAATGGGCATCTTACAAGACAGAAGAAAAAGAGTGATCTAAAATGGAATAAGAAGGAATAAACTGAACCCTTCCACACTGCTTTATGGGATGCTTACCTATCCAAGAGAACATCAACATGAGCTTCTATGTAATTCAAATTATATAAATAGCTTTATTGTATAGCTCTCTCCCCCCCCCCCCAAAAAAGAGTGAGGACTTTTCTGGGCTTCCCCCAGCATTGCCCTGTCAGCAGGCAGTCAAAGGTGTTCCTCAGTCCCCGAGAGACTATGCAGCAGGGACCGGGGGGAGGGGGGTAGAGAGACAGAGAGAGAGAGAGAGAGTGAGAGGAGGTAGGGTGCCTTCAGCACTCTAGCACCATTCCTGGTAGAGGCTCCCATTGTTCATCAAGGACGGCCACCTTTCATTGACTGCTGCAGAACAGGCAATCCCAATTGACTGGGGAAATCCCCTAAACTGGACTGGATGGCAGCACAGTACTAAAAGGGCACCAGTGCTTGTTCCCAGGGCAGAAGCCCTTTAAAAATCAGACATTTTGGACCGATGGCTGCTTCCATCTTGGTGCACCCAGACACCATCTCTACAGCAACAGGGGTCAGGGACCGCACCATTGGCCTATCCGGCTGTAGAGCCTAAATGGAGCCACATGGAGCTTCTGGGGCACAGGAGGCCTTTAGGATTTCTGGAGCCAATTTGGAGCCAATCAGGTATTGATGTATGACCCTCCAGCACTGCCTAGTGTAACTGACAGTTTCATGGGCCAACAGGGAGATGAATACCCCCACTGAACAGCAGGGACTGTTCCAGCACTAAGTCAGTTGGTGCCTGGCACTGACCAGGAGAACAGCTCAAGCAGGGTTGCTGCTGGGAGCCACTGCATCGTGGAACTGCCTTGGTTTGCACAACCAAAGGACAGGAGGCCAAATGCAGGCCTGTACTGCCTGGGAAAAACCTAACTGCAAGACTGAGAGAAACCCAACTCCAGTGTTGGACACACTTAACAGCAAGCAAAATCTGTGATATTGTTGGGAAGTGTTTACTGGACTTGGCTCTCCAGAGAGGTTTAAGGCCTTCAGAGCTGAGATTTCTGTTTCGGCAAGCATTGCTAACCATTTATTTTAAGTGCACCATCACAGGCCAACCATACGCAATGCCACTGGGCCTGCTACATTATCATGGTTGGGAGCTCCCGGTTAGTTTTAAGTGTTAAAGCATTGGTACCAGTGGGGCAGAGACTAGTGCCCCAAGTACAGGAGATCTTTTACCAGAACTGTACTGAGCATGCATGGTTTGGGAGCAGGCAAGCAGTGAGCTGGCAGGATTTCTACCTCGCACCCACTGTTTCAGAAGCCTTCTGCATCTTCCAGGAGTTATTACTTAAGGTCATCAACAAGCATGCACCTCTAAGGAAAATGAAGTTAAGGAAACGTGCTCCTGACTGGTTCAGCCCAGCACTGAAGACAGCCCTGCAGCACAGAGATTTTCTATGGAAAAAGGCAAGGAAGTCACAGTCTGATACAGACTGGCTCTCCTTCTGAGTAGCCAGGAATGCTTGCACCAAAATGGTCAGGTCAGAAAAAGCACGCTTTTTCCAGTCTGCCCTCGAGGAAAACAAAAAGTGTTCAGCCAAATTCTGGTAAGTTTTAAGAGAGATCGAAGGTCACTCCCCTTCCAGCCAAAATTGTGGCTAATAATATCACATACACAGCCAGGGCTGAGATCCTTGATCAGCTCAATAACCACTTCGCAACCGTAGGCCTCTCCTTTGACAAGTCGCCTGTTAGTAACATGAGCACCACTTGCTACACCAGCTCAATACCTAGCCCAACCTCTGCCCCTGGGACTGAGAGCTCCCTGTTCAAGTTCCAACCGGTATCCTATAAACAGGTGGAGAACCTCCTCTTCTCATTGGATATTAAAAAGAGTGTGGGTGCTGATTTATTAGAACCATTTTTTCTAAAAGCAGGTTATTTCTATCTGACAGCACCAATTGCCCACCTTTTTATTGCTCACTAGCCCAAGGGGAACTGCTATATAGTTGGAAAATTGTGCATATTATTCCCTTGTTTAAATCAGGAGACCCTACAGACTTGAACAACTACAGGCCCATTTCATTACTTCCAGTATTATCCAAGCTACTTGAAAAAATTGTCAACGCTCAACTAAGGGAGTACTTGGATAGTGAAAACATCCTCAACCCTGTTCAATCAGGGTTCAGACCCAAACATAGCACCGTGTCAGCTCTATCCAAAGTCTCTAATGATTGGTTACATGCCCTGGACAATAAACAACACATCTATGCCCTCTTCCTTGACCTTAGTAAAGCATTCGACACAGCTGATCACTCCATACTAATTGACATTTTGGGATGCATTGGTGCAACCCCCACTGCAGTTCAGTGGTTCCGCTGTTATCTTACAAATAGGAGTCAGCAAATCAAAAGCCAGGATGAGCTCTCTCCACTAAAAACATTGCCACGTAGCGTCCCACAAGGCTCGATCCTAGGACCAATCCTCTTTGCCCTTTATATCAATTGTTTCAACTCTGGCCTTTTATCAGGGAATGTTCACCTCTTCGAAGACGACACTGTCATCTATTCAACCAATCCCTCCCTTGATCTTGCCTATGTAACCCCCAGGGGGCGCTATCACAAGGCTACTACCCCTGCCTGCTTCGCCACTAGCAGGTTGAGGGCTCTGGATCCAATGGCGGGTGCCTCCACCCAGAGGTTGGGGTTGGAACAGTCAAATACGACTTGGTCATAGCCCTCTGGGTCACTGCAACCCCCCTTTCCTTCCACTAGTGGCCCACGAACACTTCTCACCCAATGGTTACGACTTACACTTACCCCCAAAGTGGAATGACCAACTTGGTGCCGAGGACCCCCTGTAAAACAAGATACAGTGCCACAATAATCCATGCACAAAAAGGGAGCACAAATATACAGTTCAGACAGTGTACCTTGCAAACAACAAATCTGATTTATTGAGGGGGAATTAACAAAGGTGGGGGAAATCAGGTTGATTAGCTTAACACTCTACTATATCAGGGCACTGTGCACAGGCCAGACCTATAAGTCACTGTCTCTGGGTACCCAGGCAATAAGAGGCTAGCCTAGTCAGTGCAGTTGGTTGGGGCCCTGATGGAGAAAGCAAGTATTCGAGACCTAAATTGGTTAATCAGAGCCAGCAAGCTCAGTTCGTGCAGCCAGTGGGGCGACCAGACAGATCTTGCCCTTGCTATAAACAGCTAACAGGGAGCTACCTTGATTTAGTACTCACGACTCCTGCAGAAAGTTCCCTCTCACACCACTTGCAGGATATAGCCTGTGATCCAAACACTTCACCACACATTTATATGTAGAACAGAGGAGTACCATACCAGGCAGCTGCTTTAGACTCCCGACGACTTTCACTGCACAAATCGGGTGACGCAACGCAGCTTCACTTGTCCTGACAGACCGAGCACGATTGAAGCCGATTCTCCAGTTCTCTACAGGGTGAGCCTGGTAGGTAGCTGTAATTGTATAGCCTCCTCTGTCTGCACTCCTCCACGGATCTTGTCCGCTCCTTACGGTGATTCTGCCGCCCAACTTCTTGGCCAGCACACGTGCTTCCAGCTTGCACAACACAGGAGCCAGGTTCCTTCTACTACGATCCTGCTTGACTCTGACCCTTGGCAGTTTGGGCAGGAATCATAGTTCGGGTGCCACCCGATTCCATTGGAGCACTGCATATGCCAGTCACTCAATACTGCCCTCATTGGTGCAAAAAGGCGCCATAGTTCAGAACTTCACTTCCCAGAATTACTGGCTGTATCCCCTATGGCCAGCCAGCTCCAAAGAGAGTCCTGATTCTGGTTGGTCGCTCAATACTCCATTTTAGGCACCCCTCCCTTCCGATTGGATCCAAGAGGCAGTTCTGATCCAAAATGGAGGGGCAGAATACAAAAGTCCCAGCTGCAAGGGAAACAGATTAAATAAACAGCAATTTTAATGCCGCGCTACATTTGTTCCAGAAAACAGTTACATCCTTCAATAATGATCCCTCTGCTCGCTTAGCGATGGCAGAAACGGAGTGATTCAAACAGCAGCTCGAGTGGGAGTCAAGCAGTAAACCCACAGTCCCCCCTTGCAAACTAATAAAGCCTGCAAGCAGGCAGCTCTTAAAGAGACAGTACCAGAAGCTCTAAAATCACTCACAGTGCCCACATTTAAACGGCATTACGCCGAATGCCAGATAGGCAGGGAGCATTTAGGCAGGCTCCAGGAAGGCTTTTAGGAACCCCCATTTGTAGGGGGGTTACACATACAAAGAGCCACAACAGGACTTTGTCACACTCTAAAACAACCTGCTGAATCTGAAGCTTCTACTAAATGCCAAAAAAACAAAAGCCATGGTTATCTCCCCATTCTTCACCCTCAATATGAAGGTCCCATTACTACCCAGATTACCACCCTCTTTGGTGAATCTCTAGAAATAGTGGACAAATTCAAATATCTGAGAGTCTGGCTGGACAGCAAACTGAACTTCAGTGTACACCTAAATGAGTTATCTCAAAAACTAAGGTAGCGTCTTGCATCTTCTACCATATTAGACACTTACTCACCCGGGAAGCTAGAAAGAGGTTGGTTCAAACAACCTTCCTTCCCCTGCTTGACTATGGCAACTTTCTTTATAATCACTGCCCCCAGCATGAGCTCCAAAAACCGATACTCTTTATCATTGCGCACTGAGATTTGGGCTTGGTCTACCTTTACAGACTCATCATTGCTTGCTGTACCAAGCATTAGACTGGCCTTCCCTCTCCCTGAGGAGACAAAAAAAAACGCCCTTTTGTGGTTCTTCCGGGCCCTGTCCAACAATCTGCCTCCCTATATCAGCGAACTATTGGAGCGCTCAATAACTACCTATGGTATAAGAAACTCCCTTTTCATCAATTTTACAATACATCGGACCAGAACCCGTCTTGGCTCTACTGCCATTAGCTCCCTTCTACCAACGCTCTGGAATAACATACAAAAAGCACTTAAACACTCCTTTCTGCCCAGCCCTTACATGTTCAGACAGCTGCTAAACCAATGCTTGCATACAGGGTGTGACTGTTTTAGGTAAACAGTTTCCCACCTGATCAACCAACTCCATAGCCCTAATGGTCCAGGCCTTTCTATTCCCCTGTTGGCCAGCATCCCTTTGGGTCAATATACTCCCCCTGGCCCCTTCCACCTAGCACTTAGTTAGCTTCCTTGGGGGCCACCTCCCTTTTAGGTTACCCACTCCTTATCTCTCTTTCTTTGTTACCCCCTCTAACCTTCTCTGTGTCTCCCCCCCACACGAGGTTAAGTTTAGATTATGTGATTTGTCTATGTCTGTATTCCCCATCTAAGCTAAGTTAAGTTGTTTTGACTTTTTATTACACAGTTTTACTATCTGTCATGCTCAAACTATTATGTTCTTGTTATCGAATATGTCCTATGTGTCCAGGGATATCTTGAAAATGAGCCTGCTCAACAATGTAACTGCCTGGTTAAAGTTTGATTGATTGATTGAGCACTAAGCCTTAGAGGGCAACTAGCTTGCAGCCCAAGGGAACTGTTATTTCTGCTGTGTCTTGATGGGCATCTGCAGAATGACCCCATGTGCAAACAGGCTTGAGCCTCAATGGATACTGAAGAGCCAGCCAGACTATGCACAAGCTACTTTATTGCTACCACCCCTTCTCCCATTTGGGGTCTGCTGCACTAAATACTGTATTTCTTTTGTTCTGTTTGAAATCCTTGTCTGTTAACATTTAGAGTTATTAAGCACACACATGGTGGCGCTTGTTATTGCACTGGGTGGGTCCACATGATGAGTTCCCTAGTGGGGAGGTGCTGCATCCCAGGTGTTTGAACCACACTGTCAGCAGGACCACTACAACTTCTGTTCAGGGTGGAGACATCATGCTTTCTATCTTATACCTTGTATAAGAACCAAGCCAGGAGGGGTCGACTTCAGGACTGAGGTGCGTAAGCCAAAAAGCAGTCAAATCCAAAGCAAAGAAGGCCCACATTCTAAACCACAACAACATTACACCACATCACAAGAGTCAATTCAAAAGTTTTAGTTACTTACAAAAAAGGATAAAAGGCTTGGCACATAACTATCATACTGCCACACCCAGCACATAAGACTCAACAGCGTTTCATGCCCAAACGGCACTTTATCAAAGTGTTATGTAGCGGCTGTGGGGTGTGATAGCTATGTGCCAATTTTATCCTTGTCTGTAAGTAAATAACACATTTTGACTGAATCTTGTGATGTGATGTGATGCAGTATTGTTGTTGTGATTTAGAGTGTGCGCCTTCTTTGATTTGGACTTGTATAAGAACTCTCAACCAGGAGCTTAACAATCTAGACCCCTCAACCTGTGTATCCCTACAAGGCAGGGGTAGTAACCATAAGATTAACGGTGACCTGGCTGCAATCAAATGGTGGAAGTGTGAGGAGGAACTGTATTTTATCAAGGTACTCATTTTTTTACTTGTGTCACTCTTCACTATTATGTACAGTGAATTCATATCACTCTCAGAAGATTTTTTGCACAATCAGGACCTGCTGGTGGAAGGAGGTTCTCCTTCTCCAGGCAGGGAGGGGGAGTGCTGTCGCTGTGACAGCATCAGCTGGGTGATCAGGGGTGGAGTTGCACATGAGTGCTCCTTCAGGAGGGGAGATGATGGCTAATGCTCAAGGCCCCCTATTTTTCTGCGGCACTTTGGGACCAAGTTCTGCGGTAGGATTACCATTTGCTGCAGAACTTCCGCGGCAGTGGTTTGTAATTTCTGCAGCAGTTCTATGGCAACAATGAAATGCCTTATGACAACATTAGCTTGTCATCCTGATTTCATGTCCATGGCAATTGGGATGGGGGAAGGCACAGTAACACTAATTAAAAAAACACAGACTTTTAGAAAGAATTTGTTTAAAAAAAGTTAAAAACAAAATCTGTCACGTAAGGTCTTATCCTAGTAAATAAATAAAATATGCATAGGGGACCTTATGTGAATAAAACTTTATCTGTATACACATGCAGTTTACACCACTCCTGAGGTTCTCACTGTGTATCACTTACATATTTATATGCAATCTTTTTTATTTATTTATTTTTTTAAATAAATTTCCCTTTTTGTGATTGTGGCATAGTATCCTCATTCATACAGGTCCCTTTGGAAGTGGAATAAACAGAACAGAGGAGACATTGCAAAACTCATTTTTCATGTCAACCCACTTCTCCTCCGTAACCATATCAGGCCATGACATGCATGTGAACCCCTTGTGAGAAAAGGCTCCCCAGCCCATCACAAGGTGTCACCCATGTGACAGAACACTGTGCCATACCTTCCCAGGCTCGGAGTTGTGGTGTGCGACAGGGCTGCCCCCAACCCCATCCTTGTGCTGCCAGCCAGCTCCCAGAGCTGATCCCTGAACCTGAGTCACCAGCACAGGAACACACCATGCTACCCGGTGGCCCAACGGCAGGCCCTGCACACCTTTCTCCATAACTTTTAGGTCATTCTATCAACCTGTGATAAAATGTAATCAATAACCCTGGCAAAAATGGGTACAGTGCAATTATTCATTTAGTAGATCTGTTCTTTCAACAGGTCTACACATTATTATATTCCACCTTTCTAGGCATAAATTTATTTTTCTTAAAAACGACAGACTAACAGTGACCTGGTTATAATCAAATGGCAGAAATGTGAGGAGGAACTGTATTTTATCAAGGTACTCATTTTTTACTTGTGTCACTCTTCACTGTTATGTACAGTATTTCTTAAACTCCCTTCCTCAACACTGCTCTGAACAAATCATACTGTACCCCGATGATGTTGCTGCATTTTCCTCTCACAAAGACCCTGCGTCATTACAACACAACCTTCAACTTGGATTCAGCACTGTAGAGTCATGGTTTCATAATCATAAACTGATCCTCAATCACAAGAAAACTAAATCGATGCTTTTCCGCAGCTCTCACAATCTGCACAAGCTACACCTCTTGACCATCTCCACTTCTCAGGGGAACACCCTAGAACAGGTGGTGTCCTTCAGATATCTAGGGTTACAGCTTGACCCTAATCTCTCCTATGGAGCTCATGTCAGCAATGTTGCTAAAGCTGCAAATACACGTCTTGGTCTTCTCTACAAACATAGACATCTTACTCCGGACGCACTGAAGATTTCTGTCCAGAGCTCTGTGATCTATGTCATTGACTATGGTCTCATCATTTATGGCTCTGCCACATCCACAACCCATAGGCACATATCAACTGCCTTAAATAAGTCATGTCGGCTCATCACTGGTGGCCATTGTCTCACCCACACATGTGACCTGTACGCTCTGACCGGCTGGCTCCAACTATCCAACCACATCAAGTATCTCACCTGTACCATGGTGAAAAACATCTACCTTGGCCTTGCACCTCCTGGTGCCTGAGCCCTCTTACACCACTGATCCAACAGTCAGTGCCTACAGAGATCCAATAGGCAGTTACTGAAAGTCCCCTGCTGTCGCACTACCCAGGGACAACGCTCTTTTGCCTATAAAGCGCCGCTCTGGTTTAATGGCTTCAGCCCCACTGTCTCCTCTGCCCTGACTCTAGGTTTGTTTAAAACTAGATTCTGGCACCGTCTCACTGACAACAGCTCCTGTGACTGCCCCACTTAACCCCAGTTTCTCTATTTTTCTGTCAGTTCCTGTGGCCCTCTCTCCTCTCACCAGACACACCTGTCACACATCTGTGTGCCCCATGCTGCACTTTTCCTTTCCTTCCATTCCCCGCCCCACTTCTCCTACTTCTCTACCCCCTACCTGTCCTATCCTTGCCTCTCACCCCTCTACCCCCGACTCTGCACTTCTCAACTTATGTCTGTAGTTCTGACAAATGCCACTGGCTGCTTTGTTCCCTTTGTTTATTCGAAATGCCTCAATATGCAAATTATATGTTACTACCACATTGTTGTTAGTTCTGACTTACTGTTCTCCTCAATCAGTATTTTCCTGACATGGAACCTTTGTAAAAGAGCCTTGGCTCAAAGGTAATTGTAATCCTAGATCTAAATAAATAAATAGATAGGTTAATTTATTTTACCAGTTATTCATTTCAGATGGCATTCCTATACCATAAAAGCAGAAATAAATCTGTACAAAGTAAGGTATGGAGTTAACAGGTCTGTGCTATTGTCAAGTATTTAAGTTGGCCCTAGTGTAATAACTTAAGATTAAAAATGTTATTAGCCTATAGTACAAGTTGAGCAAATATCACAGTACCTGATGTGCTGTGACACTTCCTCTGGGACTGGGAGCTGTGGTAGACAAGTGGCTATTCATTTCTGTGGCAAAATGCAGCCATTTAATTAGCTAATGTATGATGTGATAGCACTGATGACATCACATGATGAACATAGAGGGGTTTTCGACATAAAAGGAGAGGACGTGAACCAGGAGCTATGGATAAACTGGAAATATTAATAAAGAATCACCAAGAACAGAGAATTCTGCAGCATTGCAGATATTCTGCGGTAGGTTGCAAGTTCTGCGCAAAATTCTGCGGCCACAGAATTCTAGGGGCCTTGCTGATGCTGCATGGCAGCATGCTCTTCATGCACACTCGTGCTTGCATATCCTTGCAACTGATGTCTTCAGGGAGGCAGAATCAGAAAACGAAAACCACCCTGACCTAGCAGGATGGCAACAACAGGGCTCGCCAGCCCCACACCGCTGACTTGGTATCTTCCTTCACTGGAATGTGGACCTCAGAGGGGTGTGCAGGACCCAGATAACCTTACCATGGGGGGTTATCCATGGAGGACAGAGGGTTGGGGTAAGTCTGAGAGATGGTGGGTGATGGAACTGGGGCCACCAAGGCATAAGCGGGCCAAGGAGGAGGAAGCAAGGGGGCATAAACAATAACAAGTAACATTTTTAATTTTAGACTACGTTACAAGTCGTGACTGTGCACAATGGGTGCCTTTACGTTAACTGTTCTGCAGCATTTGAGGGCTAGAAAACCACTGCTGCTGCAGATACCAATGTATAGACTCTCCAGAAAGGAAGTGATCTGGAATCGCTGAGTCACTTAGGTGGCAGGAAGCCAAAATGTTAAAGGTATTTTAGGTCTGATGTGGGCATTCTCCACCAGCAAGAATGTTTCCTGTTCAGAACTTAACATTCTGGCAGACCTGCCCATATCACGATGACCATCGACCACTACCTCTAAAGAACAGCATACTAAAGTAAAAGTGTGGAGCAGAAACCGAATCAGAACAGCGCTGCACTCCCTTGGAGTCAAAACCCTTCACATTGACTGGTGACTGTATTTTATTTATTTAACATTTTGATAAGCGGGAAAGGCACACTGAGCCAAGGCTCATCTCCAGGTGCGACACAGGGTAGGGGATAGGGACAATAATGTAAACATGCCTAATGATTAGCAACATCCATACAAATTTCTCTCATGCAAATGTGAGTGAGATATAATAAGTTTGGGAACAGAAAATGACCATTTGGTCCAAATAGGCCTGTCATCATGAGACAAGATATTATCCTGCTGCAGGACTATGAAAATTAGGCTCATAATTTTGTTAGCCTTTTGGGTGGTCTTACTCAGTGTCATAGTTCTTATTTATTTATTTATTGACCGGTTTAATAACTCACAGGTTGACAATATCATTATATCATTATACAGCAGTGCATATGAGTATAATTTATTTATAAAAAGGATAGAATCCATATATTTCAACAGCAGACTGAGTTTTCCCTATTCTTTTACCAAGACAAAGGTCAGAGTAGTTGTTGAATTGTTTTTCCCTAAAACATCATAGGTACATACAAAAGGTATTTATTATACCCTGTGTATCAAAGCACCACATCCCCAGCTATCCTGTATCTGTTCAGGGTATAAACTCCAGGTCCACCCCTGGTTGATGAAGAATCCATCTCTGCCATTTTGTCTGGAAAGCTGGAGAACAGTCCTGTAAGGCAGCTGCAAGGCTCTCCATTTGGTAAACTCTCTTCATTATGTCTCTCCAGTCTTGTATAGATGGCACCATCTTTGTCATCCATTTCCTAGTAAGTGTTTTCTTCACTGCCATCACACACATATATTGGTACCAGAGTCTTTACCCGGGGTGAGGGGGAAGTGGTCCAGATAGACAGACAACAGGACTACTTCAGCAGTTAATTCAGTTGGTTCCCCCAGACAACCAGTCAATTCAGTGTAAAGGGTGCACCAAAAAGGCATCAGCAGAGGGTAGTGCCATAGTATATGGCCCAAGTCAGCCAGCGTACAGCCACATTCCCTTCAACAATGGCTGTACTAGTCTGGGAGGTACTTTACTAGAACTGCCGGGGAGCGGAAGTATCTGCTCCTGCATTTCCAAGAGAACTTCCGGGCAGCTTTAGTCCATGAGATCATTGGTATTTCCAATTCCAAGTCTCTGTTCCACCCTTCCAGTATTGAGTCTGTGGAGTCCTCCTTAGTATCCCTCAGGATCGTACATAAGGTTCTGGTTAAATGTAAAGGTGTCAGCGTGGCTCAGTTGGTAGCACATCCGCCTCTGGACCAGAAGGTCGTGGGTTCTTGCCCCACACTGGGATTGGACTTGCACCTAAAATCGCTGGCATCTGAGTGCAGTATTGGGCGGGGGTGCTGTACTGCTGGGGTGTGCCGTCCTTCAGATGAGACGTTAAACTGAGGTCCCTTCTGCACATCCTGGTGTTGTCCTGGTGGGCGTCCCGGTGGAAGTAAAAGAACCCAGGGCACTCTTTGCAAAGAGCAGGGAACATTCCCAGTGTCCTGTCCAACATTCCCCTTCCTATAAATCGGTTCATGCAATTATCCAGGCTGTGTGTGGGTGATGATGTGCAATACCACACATTCAGTCACTTCACTACCAGTCTAGCATTGCTTGTAAAGCGCTTTGGGATACTGTGTGTGAAAAGCGCTATATAAATGCTGATTCTTCTTCTTCCTCTTAAATGATCCCAGGTGTTTCCTTGTAAAAAAATCAATGAATATTTTAAGTATGGGTGGCATTGGGGAGGGTAATTTGGCCATAATAGTACGTTGCCGAAGGATATAATTCCACACTTGTAGATACCTAAAGAAGTTCCCCTTCTGGAGGCCATAATCCCTCCTGAAGTTTTCAAAGGGGAGATCCCATCCACCCCCAAGAATTGGAATACATGTGTCAGACCTTGATGTCTCCACCTGGTGAAGGCCAGGTCGGACTGGGATGGGTAGAAATGTTCATCCTCAGAGAACATTTTACAGTAATCATATATTGGCCTGAATTCGGGTCTCTTTTTCATCATATACCTGGGCCCCGATTCTAGTACAGTTACGCCTGGCATAATAACACTTGCACCAAGTAGAATGGCGCATGTGCCAACTTACGCCAGCAGTTGTGACATGCGCGATTCTACAATGTGGCTTGCGACATGGCACAGGCCACATAAGCCGAACAGCAGTTATGCCAGCAGTTGCACCAGAAACCTCCTGCAGCATGGCACTAGGGGGTTTATGGCAGCTGTTGCGCCCCATTCCAGAAGGGCAGCAACAAAGTCCCCAATGTCAGGATTCTACAAGAACCCCTGGAGGAGCACTGGCAACGTAAGTTACACCAGCTTTTAGCTGGTGTAACTTATGGACGCCCCCTCGGGGTCCTGTAGACCCAACTGCAGTCCAGCAGTCATGCCACAGTTGCCCACCCCCCATGCCCAGCATACCCCAGTGGGTGCCTCCCGCCCCCAACGTGTCCATAATGTGCCCCACAGGACTGCCCACACCAACCGCCCCCTGTAGTGAACTGCAAGAGCCTCGCAGGGCTGCCCCCACCATCTCCCCGAATCCCCCATTGCAAAACACCCACAGGGTGGCGCTGTCATCCCCACCTGTGCCCTGATCCTGAGTCCACCGCAAATGCGGCATACACTCAGACACTCCCTGGTAGTCTAGTGGCCCCCCCACCCAGCCGTGCCAGTCCACCCAGAACTCCCCACCCATCCCCAGCTGGTGACTGGCACAGCCCACCTCTCACCTCCACGGCCAGCTGCCGACTGAGTTCCGTAGGAGCGCTACTGTAAAGACGCACTCAGAAATTATTTTGATATAGATATAGGAGGCGTGGCAGAATATTCATATGAATAATTTTATTACATTGAAAAAATGTTAGGGGAAGATTTGACCACTTATTTAGATCTGTTTGTATTGTTAATGTCAAAGGTTTGTAGTTAATCACCTCCATTACTCCCAGATCTAGGGGAATATGAATCCCCAGATATTTAATTTTTGTGGTTCTCCAGCATAGCAGGCAAAGATGACATAAGGATTCTGGTGAGATATAATTGAATAGAAGGACCTCTGTCTTTGTGATATTTAATTTGAATGCTGCTGCATCTTTGAATTTTTTAAGGATTTTCCAGACTGCTGGGATTGAGTTTTCTGGGGAAAGAAGTGTCAGGAGAATATCGTCTGTGAACAGACTGACCCTGTATTCTTGTCCCATGGGTATTCCCTCTGTTCCAGTTGCTTCCCGGAGGGCCACTGCCAGAGGCTCCATATAAAGTGTAAACAGTAAGGGAGATGATGGACACCCCTGCCGTGTGCCACGTTGTAATGGAATAAGAGCAGATATGCCACCATTAATTCTTACATAGGCCTGCGGGGTTGCATAAATATTCTGTAGCCATCCCGCAAAAAGGACCAGGACACCCGGTCGAAAATCTTCTCTGCATCCAGACTTAAAAGGTCGGCCAGAATTTTCCTGGTTTGAATATATTCTAGTAGGGCTGTGAATGGTCTGAATAGTATTTCCTGAATACCACGAATAGTAGGTTTGCCGAATATTCGGATGGATGTCCCGAATAGTTCACCGTACTATTCGGTGGCTGAGATTTCAAAATCTCACAGAGCTTCGCTGCCCAATCAGAGGCTGTTTTTGGAGCTCAGAGCCAGAACACCATGTGATCTCCTCACTGTGAGTGTGTAGAGGAGAGGAGACAGCTGTTTCTCAGAGAGCTAGCTCTGTTTAGTTTACCACTTGTAACTTTCATAACTGTTTAAAAAACGTTTTGTGTGTGATCCAGTTTTTACATCTGATCACCTTGTGACTGCATCTGACTGCAGTTGTGTTTTTCATCCTTGAAACTGGGCTCAGTTTCAAGGAAAAGGAGAGTCAGTGTGTGAGTGAATCTGTGTGTGTGTGTGTGCTGCTGCATGCTGACTCCCCTTCCCCACTGCTTACAGTTTCACAGCTCAGCTGAAACAGTGTGGTTTGATTTTTTGCTTAAGAACCAATTAGTTCTTATCAGGATTTTTTTTTTGTCAACAAAGTCCAGTTTGGCTTTTGCATGTAGTGGGTAACTGTTACTGGGCTCAGTAACAGTGAGTGGCTCAAGCTTTTGCTGACTGCCCCATCCCTACTGCTGTGCTTGCTTAGCTTTTTGTTCCAAATCCACACACAGCCCCTGTGGTATTTTCTATTTCTTTTGTGAAGCAAATTGGTATTTTGCTGTAATCAGGTTCCGGGCTCGGTTCCCTGCATAAGTGAGGTGTGACTGTCATCTGACGCACTCTTGTCTGCGTTGCAGCTTACCGCGGCGCATACATCATCCGTGTGTGTATTGTATTGCTGTTCTTGTAATCTGTGTCCTGCAAGTGCATGCATAGTTGTCTGCATACATTTTTTTTTTGTGATTGATAAAGCAGCGTATTTTTTTCTCACTGGGTCAGGCTTGGCCCATTGAATTGTTATTGACTGTAGTCTGGTTCTTGGCTCAGTTCCCTGTACAACTGAGTAAGGAGGGTGTCACAGGTGACTCCTCCCTCCACAGCTCACTGCACCTGAGTGGCCTCCTGGGCATGTAAGTTTTTTCTTTTTTGTGTGTCTTCGCCTCCTGTGTGTGCACTACTGTGAGTGTGTACATGTAAATTTTCTGTGAACTGCTTTAGTATTTCTGTGTGTGTCAGGTGTGACTCACTGGGTTCTGTGTGTTATAAGTTGTTTGGTGCACCTTCAAAGCTTGAATTGCTGACTCCATCTCTTTCTAGTATCAGCCTGTCTTCATTAGTTGCTACACAAGCGGTGTTGCTATTGTTGTTTTCTGCAAGAAGCACCAACATAAACAAAAACACTAATCACAAATAATATACACAGTAAGTTACGGACCATGTCTCATCAATCCTGTAAACGTGCGTGGTCCAGCCCAAGCAAGTCATCTTCACCACCAGTCGTAGGCGGTGAGGAACAGGGTGAGAGAAGGTCTGTTCGTATTCACCGCTCTAAAATAGTTTTCTCCCCTAATAAGCCTTCAGGTTCCAGTGTCAGTAAGACTGAGGGTAGTACTAGTACTACTATAACTACAACTGCTGCCACTACCACTACTAGTACTGCATTTGCAGCACCATCATTTTATAAAAGTAGGAGGGCTTTACAGCTGACATCTCCAGTTATACAAGAACAAGAACCCACTCCCACTAGCAGTGGTAGTGCTATTCACACAACTGCCCCCATAGAGGCAACATCGCCTCTCAGTGCGCTCCTCCCCACCACCACCAGTGCCGTAATTTCAGCAACCAGAGCAAATCCTTTTTATACTGTTGTCACCACCACTGCCATAACAGCGCGCACTGTTATTTGTGCTCCTTGCACAGCCACTGTCACCACAACCTTCGCCTCCATTAGTAGTCCTGAGTGTTCTGCTGTCACCATGACTACTGCTGCCAGTACTACAACTAGCTATAATATGATGCCTATTTCTTCGACTGTAACTCCTGATTGTAATTCTGGCACCAGGACTACTGTCGACAGTGCTACTACCTTGCCAACTGTGCCCATGACCATAGGTACTGTGACTAGTACTGACCATGAGACTGTTACAACGACTGCACCAATTGTGTTGCCAAAATGTACTGTTGCTCAGCCTCGCAAGTTTCCTCTCACCACATTTCCTTTTGCTGATGTGGAGGATTCTGATGAAGAGCATTCATCTGGTTCTGAATATTTACCAGAGCCTCAAGACTTGCTAAGTACATCATCTGACAGTGATACCCACCTAAGTGAATTTGGCGAATATGCGGCATGTCTGTGTGAGAAGCGTGAACATGCAGCTGCCAAAAAATGCAATGCTTCTTGTCGTGGCAAGCAGGCCGATCAGGGTCACCCTCCTCTTCCTCCTAAAAAAACAAAACAGTCCACCCTGTCCTTTCAAAGAGTTGTGTCAAGTTCAACTCCATCTGATACACAAAGAAGTTTTACAACTGCATCTGTTGCGGAGAAAGAAAAGGGTAGAACAACTGCATCTTCTGCACCCAGGTCTGATAAGGGGAAAGGGGCAAAACATGCCCATGGTCGCTCTATTTGGGCCTGTACTTCCACTGTCAGTGCAGGGAAAAGTGTGCTGTGGCTGTACTTTAGTGTTGTAAAAGATGATCCAACAAAGGCAGTATGCTGTGTGTGTGACTGTACTATAAGTCATGGTAAAAACCTTGCAAATCTCACAACAACATCACTGATGAACCATCTCCGAATGAAACATCCCAGTGCACTTCAATGATCTACAGCTGTTCCTCCCCCTACACAACATGTGCCTGTCAGACCCTCTTCTGGTACTGGTCCAGTACATGCACAAAGTATTGTTAGTGATTCTATTACTGAGACAGACAGTGTGCCCTCAACTCCCCCTACACCACTTATAGCGCATCCCCATACAGAAGCATCACCCATTCTGCCTTCTTCTGCTCAGTCATCTATTATTGTAACACCCTCCACCATGGGTTCAAAGTCAAAATCAATGAGATGTGGTTCCGCTTTGACTACATCCATCATGCAAGCCTTCCATGCCCGCACCAAATACCAGACATCACACCCAACAGCACAGCAGAGCACCAATTTAATTGGTGAGATGATGGCCTTGGATCTGCAGCCATTTTCCATTGTGGAAAACACAGGTTTCTGTAGGCTGCTGCAGCATTTGCAACCTAGGTATAATATACCATCACGGACCACATTTTCACGTACTGTAGTACCCAATATTTACCATGATTTGAGAAAAGAAGTTGCCAGACTACTAGCACAGGCTGTTGGTGGAGTTTTCCACTGCACAACTGACATATGGACCTGCATGAATTCAAATCATGCATATATGTCACTGACAGCACACTGGTGTGTTGTAGATGTGGTAGTCACTGGTGGTGATGGTGGTACTGGTGCTGGTTCTGTCTCTTCCCCCTCTCCCTGCAGATCTGCTTTGCTAAATGTCAGTGTTATAGAAACATACTGTGATTCCTGCAAGAGATGTTGAGCTCATGGATTGATGGCAACAATTTACAGTTAGGGTTTGTGGTCACAGACAATGCCACAAATATGATAAAAGCACTTAGAGATGGCAATTTTGAGGGGATACGCTGCTTTGCTCATACACTAAATTTGGTGGTGACAAAGGCTTTGGCAAACACAGCAGAGGCAGATCACACAGTCAAAGTAACCAGAAGCATATGCAGCCACTTCCATCACTCTTTGAAAGCCACAAACCATCTGCATCAGCTACAAGAGCATCTTCAAATGCCACAGTATCATCTCATCCAGGATGTACAGACCCGGTGGAATTCCACCTACTACATGCTGCAAAGGCTTCTGGAGCAAAAGCGGGCCTTTCATGAGATGAGCATGGAAACCGATATAGGGGGAGTCCTTGGACATCAGGACTGGGCTGTGATTGAGGGCTTGGTAAAGGTTTTAGCCCCACTTGAAAGGAGCACTCATGACCTTAGCTCTGATTCTGCACTGCTAAGTCAGGTAATTCCTGCTGTACAGATCCTGAAAAAAGCCATGAGGAGATTCAGTGAAAATGCTGAGAAAGATCCAAACCAGACACCGGGAACAGTGATATCCTTTGTGGAAAATCTCACCTCAGAACTAGAAGTTAGATTTTCTGATCTCTGTTCCAATAAAAAGCACATATTTGCCATTATGTTGGATCCACGTTTCAAGTGTGAGGTACTACACCTTATAATGCCCACTCACAGGATTACAGACTTTCAGAAGCAGATGTGCTCAGAACTTAGTTTCTGCATCCTTGGGTCGATGAGACCAGCAGGTAACCCTATTGATGAGCCAGTCTCAGAATCACAAACTGAAAGCAGCATGGAAAACTTTGAGAAGGAGGGTGACTGTTGGGCTGAACTCAGCTCATCACTACAGGCTGAGCAGCGGAAGAGAACAGAACAGCAGCCACAGTTGGCACCCAATCTGCTGAACAGTTATTTCAATGAGCTCCTGGAGTCATTCTCCATAAATCCAGTGGAGTACTGGATCAAAAGGATGAAAGCATCTCTGCACTTGGCACAGTTGGCCCTTAAATATACCTGTTGCCCCCCTACCAGCGTACTGTCTGAATGAATGTTCAGCACTGCTGGGGATGTGGTGGAACCTCACCGATCCTCACTTGACCCAGCACATGTGGAACAACTTGTGTTTATAAAAATAAATCTACCTCACCTTGGGTACACATATGGCCACTAATAATTGCATTAAATAATTGTCTTGTACTGGATACAACATTTGTGTGTTGTAGCATTGACCCATACACAAGTTCTGTGTTAACCATCATTGTTCTGTTAGCAAATAAGCACAATATGTTAACGTTCATATTCCAAGTCATATAAACACAAATCTGTGACCAGCACCTTTTTCCTTTGTTACTTCCACTGTCATGGTGTATTCTTTTGAACGAACATGCCCTGCAGTTCTCAGTGCCTAAAACTGCCACCCACCTATTGATTGCTGTTCCCAATACAAAATCCTCAACTGGTGTTGCTACATCTCTCATCCCCTGTGCTGCTCGTGCCCATATTCCATCGATCCCTTTAACAGCTTTTCAGGTGCCAGTTACCAGTGTGGCATCACCAGTCTCAAGTATTTCACTTGCATAAAATATGGCAGTTAATAGTGTGTCATCTCCAGTCTCAGTATTTCCCATGTCTGAAATGCGGCAGTCACAAGTGTGGCATCACCAGTCTCAGTGTTTCCCATGCCTGAAATATGGCAGTTACAAGTGTGGCATCTCCAGTCTCAAGTACTTCACATGACTGAAATATTCTGGTTACCAGTGTGACATCACCAGTCTCAATTATTTTCCATGCCTGCATAATTACTGCAAAGTGCTGCAGTATGCTGCAAGGAGCAGTGTAATTCAATGACAATTAAGCCCTCTAGTCATCCAATATTTTGTGACAGCATTTACTGCAAAGTACTGAATTGCATCTTGTCTTGCTCCACTGCATACTATTGATACGTAATACAATTCCAGAGAAGGTGGTGAAATAGACTACATGGACGATGACAGACAGGTGTCTCTCTATTAGATGTTCTCAAATATTTTTCTCTCCATGCAAGCCTTTTAGTTCTTGTAGCATTAGGAATAGTACTACTACTACTAATACCACCGGCAGTACTATTACTACTACTGGTGTCACCACCGGTTTCATATATACATTCACTGTCACATCCTTTTGTACAGTACTAGGAGGGCATTAGTGCATACCTGCATTGTGCAGGAAGCAGTAGACACCACCACCAGTGTTCCCACTGCTATCACTATGGCTGCTACAGCTACAGTCAGTGTGCTTCCCACCACCACCGGTGCCATTCATGCAGCAGCCACCCTTTCAGCTGTCACCACTATGGCAGCCACTGTTACCACTATTCTTATGCCCATGGCCAAAGCCCCGTCTACCCCGTGTCTGTGGATTTATGTGATAACCACGAAAGCACAATCGCGATTGGTGGCAGGGCAAATATACATCACCGAAAATCTATTTCAGTGATGTACACCACCCCCCACCAACACACAGGAAAACAGTGCCAGGGACTTACATTTTGATTATTCATGCAGTGGGCTGTGCTCCCTGCATTCCCTCACACCCCCTACTAAAGAATTCTTAACTCCAGGGGGGTGCATGTCGGGAGGGGGTGCAAAATCTGGAGAAAAAAAAATTGGGGGCCTGGCACACAAAAATGTAGGCATGCCCGGACCTGAACCCAGAACCCTTGCAGCTTTAGGCTGACAACCACCAACCACGCTATGGGGCCAGCTCGGCAGCCCCACACCAACCACACCAGGCCAACCTCCCTCCCTCCCTTCCATCACGCTGGACCCCCCGACACGTACACATATAGTGCCATCCTGTTGCTATATGCACCCACTTCCCCCATCCGGTCACCCTTCCTCTGCAGTAGCCCCTTCAACATGCACCAGGATTGAGTTGCCATTATTGCAAGCACTCAATTGCCGATTCCAATGTCATGGGCTACCATGTCTGTGACCATGAACACCCTCCAGTGCTGACCCAATGCAATGCTTGATATTGTTTCTGGAGTGCTATATGTGTGGTGTGGTGGATTGATTGTGCCACTTGTAGCTTGTGTTGCATTAATGAGAGCTCTGCGTTGGTGGCTGAAGTCTCATTGAGGTGTACATGCCACACCAGGTTTAATGGATAATTAATAGTGTTGTTAAAGTGCTTTTTTAAAAAAACACCTTTTCTGGCCAAATACCTGGGACCCGAATACCCAATATTCGGCTGAATATTCAGGAAAAGGTATTCACACAGCCCTATATTCTACCAAGATGAGAGTTTTACAGATATTGTCCATTGTATTTCTGCATTTAATAAATCCCACCTGATCTGGGTGTATAATATGGGTAGAATTCTTTCCAATCTTGTTGCCCATATAGCTGTAAAAATGTTATAGTCTGTATTTAAAATAGATATTTTGCAGTAGATAGATGGGCGCTAAGGTTGCATAATCCGGGGATCTCCACTCATTACCTCCCTGAATACTGATAAAATTTTGAGGGTTAGTTCTGCAGTGAATTGTTTATACCATTCTGCAGGGAGGCCATCAGGCCACGGACAACGTTGGGTAGTTAAATGATTTTATGCAATTCTGGACCTCCTCTATCTTGATTGGGGCCTCTAATGATCGTATCTGGGGATTCTGTCAGTTGTGGGAGGTGTAGGTCATCTAGAAAACAAAGTCCATCTTCAGAATTAACCTGTCCCTCCCACTGGTATAGTCCTTGATAGAATTCCACAGAAGTTTGTCTGAGTTCTGATTTTTTATGGGATCTCTGCCCTGTAGTTGGATTCTTAATTTTGAGTATTGTGGCTGAATGCCTGCAGGCTCTTAAGTGCTGGGCCAACAGACGTGTGCCCCTGGCTGCCCCTTCATAGCTGGTTTGTTTTAAATAAAGTAAGGTTTGTTGGATTTTACTATCCATTATTTTTGGTATTGCTACTTTAGTTTCCCAGATTTTATGTTGAAGTTCCCTGTCACCTTCCCCTATATAGTAACTGGTAACTTTGAAGTTGATCCATGAGTTCTGTATATTTAGATTCCACTTCCCCTTTTTTGTTAATCCAATATGCAATTGTTTCTCTCCGGAGCGTTGCCTTTAGAGAATCCCAAATTATTGCATCTGAAAGGGCTGGGGAGGAATTTTCTATCCTGTGTTTGATATAGTTTAAGTATTGGCGATCCTTTAGAAGCATTGGATTGAGGCGCCAGAGAGTTTGTTTTTTAACTTTTCCTAGGTCCAGTCTTAGTGTAATTGGGTTGGGTGGTGATCCAGCAACACTTTAGGACCTATAGTAATGTCTTGTACAAGAGATAAGTGTCCACAGGTTGTCAGAAAGTAGTTGAGTCTGAAATATGAGTGGTATCTACTTGAATAAAAAGTGTATCCCGGGGCCGATGGAAACACCTTCCGCCATACAGCTACTACACCAACGTGGTCTAACATACCTTTAAAATATTTGGTTGCACCAGACTGATGGTATATCTGTGGGCTGGAGCAGTCTAAACTTGTGGACATTGTCATATTTAGGTCTTCCCTCAATATTAGGTGCTCCTGGAGAAGATCCATCACCTTAGATATAAAAGATCTAATCACCAGGGTTTTAGACTGGGGGTGGGGGGAGGTATACGCTTACCAGGGTAATCTCTTGTGCATAACATCTGCCCTGTATTGCAGCAAAGTGACCCTGACCATCTGCATAGGTTTTGTGCACCTCCATGGGCGTGGTCACAGGAATCAATATCGCCGCACCTCTTCTTCGTCCACTAGAGTGGGAGGAGGTATAAACTGTGTATCTCTGTCTGCAACCCAGCTTCAAATGTTCAGCTTCTGAGAGGTGCGATTCCAGGACAAGGTATATATCTGCCTCTTGATTTTTAAGATACTGCATAAATTGGGAACATTTTATTGGATTATGTAACACATTGATGTTTTGTGAGAAAATTTTCACTGGTTGCATTAACATATTGTTTTTTTGTTAGGGAAATCCCTCCAGTGTCTATCTGGACCTCTCTCCCAGCGGTCTTGGGACAGAAAGGAGCATCGCCCAAGGACCCCTCCCCCTACCTGGATATCTCTTAGGATCCAAGCAGTGGACAAGGATCAGGAGATAGGATCCACAAGCGGAGGCCCACCGTCTCGTACCTTCCAATAACTGCCATTCCAGAAAAAATAAAGCTTTGTTTGTTACTTAAATCAAACCTGCATGTTTCTTTTTTCCCCCAAACAGTAACATTTTAACCTTAAAACAATCCCTTTACCCCCATCCCTCTTTATTATACCCAGACTGTGGGATAACTTGTGGGATCTAACCCTTGGTCCCACTTCCCTTATCAAATTATAAACTATTGGGCGTGAACTGCCCAGTACAAAAAAACTTTATACATCGTAATTTACAAAATGGAGGTGAGGAAACCTATCCACCTCCTACTGTTCCAGCCCAAGGTCCACAATGGAGGCTCTGGGCCAGAGTTGTGGGCCTCGTCCTCCAAAGTAGGAGCAGAAACCCACGGGAGGGTTATCAATACCCTCCAAAGAGCAAGTGTCACACCGTGGCACTGGCTCTCGAGTGGCAAATTTTCTTTCTGTGAACCCCCCCACCACCACCATACAGAGTGATTACTAGTACATCATTCAGGATTCTACCAAATTAATAGAATTATTAGATTGTTTGTAGAAAGAGACATAGTGGGGTACTGGGGTTTAAGTTCAATTCAGTCTTGAGGGTGACTGTAATTAGAGTTAGTTAGTTGAAAAACAACCAAGACCCCTGCAAGTATCCTCAAGCAGGGGGATAAGTCCGGTTAAAGACTGCTGATTTTTGTCGTCCCTTCCCTCTCATCTGGTTAGTCCTTGGTCCGGCCTCAGAGCGGTCATCTTTCCTGTGCCTGTACTGAGAATCTTCCTGGCTAGGGCTGGTTAGGTCTCCCAAACTTAGGAGCCAGGAAATGATTAAGACAGGGAGCCAGAAGGAAGGGGAGAACTGCCAGAGCAGCATGGGAAGCAGGGGAAGGTCCCCTTCCCTCTGTCCAGCACTCCAGCCTGGATCTCATCCTGCCATCAGAGGGCCAGAAGGTCCCAGCAAAATTATTAGGACTAGATCTTATTTTATTAGTTATTATATCTAGAGTGCCAGGATGGATGGGACCCACCCTACTCCCATGCCCCCCCAGCTCCCCCATCCCTCAACCCAGGCAAAAGAGAAAGAAGGAGAACAAAAAGGCAGCTGGTACCTCTCAGGTTTGTGGAGTAGGGTTCCAGAATTGGCGCAGTTTGTTTACAATTTCAGGTAAGGTAAAGTTCAGGTTCTGCTTCTCTGTTTCTGTTGACGGAGTCCCACTAGGTTTAGGTTTCTCTAGGCCCAGTCCCTGATCTCGGAAAATGCCTCTGGTCTTCAGGTCTTCCGTAGCTTCCATCACAGTGGTGTAGGTCTTTGGGTCATTTGGGAAGAACACCACTAGTTTAGCCAGGTACGGGGTTCTAAATTTCAACTTGTTTGCTCGTAAGAGAGGAAACAGTGGGGCATACTCTCTCCTCATGAGTTGCGTGTAGATAGCGTAATCATTGTTGAAAATAAGATGATGAGGGCCCAGCATGGTTCTTTGTTTTTGCCATGCTTTGTTGAGCAGTTGTTCCTTGACTTGAAAGCTCTGAAAGCGAATTACAAAAGGGCGTGGTGGGGCATCTGGTTGCGTTGGTTTGGGCCCTAAGGCACGGTGGGCTCTCTTGATGTCGAGCTGAAAATCCGGCTCCAATTCTAGGACCAGATGGAGCAGGTAGTCATAGTATGCCATAGGGTCCCAACCCTCCTCATCCTCCAGTAGGCCGTAGATTCATATATTCTTTCTTTGACCCCTGTTCTCTGCATCTTCTTGGAGCAGTGACATTAGTAATTGTTCTGTAGCCAAGTTTTTTAGGGTTTCTTCCATGTTATCCATGTTATGTTAAGGAGATCTGTTGGTCTGCATCTGCCACTCTGGACTGAAGGGCTCCCAGGTCAGCGCAGAGATTGCAGATGGAATCTCGCAGCTCCGCTCTAAATTCAGTTATGGCTTGTAGGATTGCATCTCTTTGGGGAGGGTCGGCATTTTTTTTGCCTCCTTTGGTATTGTGATTATGTTTTTTTTTAGGTTGACCGCTGCAGAAGGTTTCTATAATTGCTCTGAGTCCGAGCCGCCTCGATCCTTCATTTCCTCTGAATCTACCAACGGTAGGAATCTGTTTTTTCTGATTCCGGGACATCTTTACGGGGTAATTTATTGATCTTTTTCTTCCAGAGGTGTTAGGCTGTATGATAATTATTGAAACTCAGGTTCTGGAAGGTGTCTGGAGGAAGACTGAGCTGGATATTGTGGGAGGGCTCCTTGCTCCAGTAGCTCACTCCACCATGGCGAAACTGAAAGTCTCAGTGTCATAGTTCTAATACATAGAAACACAGAATTTGTTGACAGACAAGGACCCCTTGGCCAAGCTAGCATTCTCCTCTTTTCCCTGCCTTTTCTTTTTGGTCTGGTCCCATCCCGAGGCAGGTCAACCCCCATCCTGGCACTTGCCACCCAGGGACTTACCTCAGCTGGTGTTTCACCCAGGCTTGCCCCAGTCTGATTGCCAGCAGATGCCTTTGCTAGTATTCCTCCCTGGCTTGCCCAAAGGGTGAAGCCATGGAGCAAGGCTGTTCCCAATGGTGCTGAAGCTCAGTCCCCATTCATGTGCTGCAGTCAGCAGCGTGGGGCTCAAGATAATTCAGGGCACCATTCTGCGGGCCAGAATTTATTGTGTGTATGCTGTTTTCCCCATGGGAGGTGTGGCGTGCAATGACATACGGCACACATGTGTAGACATCCAGCATGTCTCCCCAGCCATGCAAGCTCTGGCTGCCACTGCCCTGGCCTCTGCCAGGGGTCAGTCAAGCACTGGACACTTCCCCACCCTCCCCCTTGGAGGAACAAACAGTCCACAAGAAATGTATTGGAAATATGGGCTCACCACGTTTTAAACTGAATTTGTGTGCTAATGCTTTTCTCATGGAAAGATGGTCAACAGCACAGCACTGTACCAAGATATTACACTTTTCTCATGGCAAGCATGACACAAGAGCTGTAACATTTAACAACTTCAAACACTTGTATCTTTGTTTAGGAATGAAAGAACACAGAAAGAAAAATGGGTATATTGATGTTTTTGCCAAAAAAAAAAAAAATCATTGCTGAAATAAACTACATGGCAACTAACACATACTGCTGCCTTTAAAGCCCCACAGTGCCTTCAAACTGAAACAGGAATGCACCCACTTGAAAAATCTGTCTGTAACTGCTAATGTACATTGATAACAATCCAGACCCAAACTCTTACATTGGGTTGACATGCTTCCTGATATCTATTATCAGCAGAAAGCATTGGTTAATGGACTTGGATCATCCGACTCTTTCTATTTGGGAAGCTAGCCCTCTCTCTGTATATGCTTTGTTTTATAATTACTGTATGGCTGGACCTTGTACAATGAAATTTAGAGTGTATACTTCGTGCTATGATTTTTTTATGTTGTAATTGATATTTAAATGTTATGTGAGCTGTCTTGGAATAACTTTGTAATAGCCCATGGCTGAACAAATAAAGTATTTATCTATTTACAGTAATAACACATGTACACCTGTTGACCCATTACTTGTTCAATACAGTGCATCTATCCTAAGTACCTGCCTAGTGTGAGGCATTACATTTATACATTGTTGTGCCCTCCTGTAAGCAGTTTTCTACATGTACTGCTGTTTTGTACCTGTGCTGGTACTATGTACCAGATAAAATGTCTGTGGCACTTTTTACTCTCTAGATCATTACTGTAAATGGGTACGGTTACCCTGGTTTGGTTCAAAGAAAACCTATTCAGTGACTACCAAATAAAAATAGAAATCTAAACCTGCTAAACGAGGAGTCACTGCAATCCCTGTCTTAGTTGTAATTGATTTTCTAGATGGCAATGATAAATACTAGAGCAAACAGCACCGTGGCCAAAGCAAACCAGGCACCAAGTTTGATCTCCAGGAGACCAGTTCTAGTCCTACCTTCACTTACACTGTTTCACTTTGGTTTTATGACAGACTCCATTAAAGGCTTTACCTAGACAGACAGTCTCCCAAACTTGAGAACTAATCCTCTCATCGGCATATCAGGATTCAGCACTTAATACAATTCCAGCCATAGGACTGTGTTCTGACATGATATCTAGTTTGTCTGGCACTCAGTAGTCTTCTGTTTATCACTGGCAGCATAATTGCAGGGCACAGCAATTTATGTAATTTCCAGTGTGGCTCCATAAAGATGAGATCAAAAAAACCTGGTGTGTTTCAAAAAAATCTTCAGAAACTAAGAGCAATTTAAGCTGGACTCACAAATGACTATTTCAGATCTGCCTATTTGTAGAATTCACAGCAAGCTGTCTTGAACATAAATGGATAGTGTCCCTCAGTATACTGTAGCGCTATCATCAACAGAATACATGGGTTTGAGAACTGCATTTAATATACAAGTCAGTATTTAAACTAGAAGCTTCTTTTCCAATAGTGGTTCACATAATTCTAGCACGGTTCTAACGTCTGTCATTACTGATATTTTTGTAAACTCTGTGGGTGTTTCTGATTGACACACTTGTGTTTCAGAACTTACTTATGTAGTTTATGTCCTTGTTAAGCCATTCAGTTGTTGTCAGAATTCATCCATGCTGGGCTATAGAACTCTGTGGTTTAAAGGGACATAAAGTACATCATACAGTGCTAAACTGGTACTCACCATCAGCGTGTAAATCAAAAACATGTAGAGTTTACTGAAAGACTAGTAAAGACAGAACAGTAAGAGAATGGAGATTATTTTTTTAAATCAGCTTCTTCAAGAAAAAGTGACTTACAGGTTCAGCACAGTTCTCCTTCAATAGAATACTAACAAACCCCAAAAGACAGTTACTGGTGTCTGCTGCCCTGTTAATGATTGAGGGCATGCTTCTAAACTGGCCCACCCTACGGCTCAAGCTGACATACTCTACTTCCTGTCTGGCCTTTAAATTCACCTCCTGTGGCCCTCCGCCACCCCTGCGTGGGCTGCTCACTCCAAAAGTCCAGTGCCGAACACTGCGATCCACCGCCAGTCGCCCCCTCGATTCGCCTCATGTTCACACCAACCTAGGCAAGCGCTCCTTCCACTACGCCGCTCCCTTCTTATGGAACGCCCTCCCAGCAAGTCTACTCGACAAGCCTACTCTCCTAGGGTTTAAATCAGGCCTCAAAGCATACCTCCTGGAACTAAGCCTCTGTGGGTATAATCGCTAGCCCCCGCCTGGGCCTACTCTCTTGCTACCATCTGCTGAACCACGCCTTCCCACCTCATGAATATCATATGGAAAAATGCTAAATGTACTATGTATCTGTCTCAATACCTGTCTAGCCTGTGATACCTGTTGTTCTCCTTGCCTGACGTATGATACCTACTCCCCAAAATGTATAAGCTTATCTACTGTACCCTAATGTCTATGTATGCTCTCACTGTAACTAAATATGTATTCACTACAAATTATTGTATTTTATACCTATGTATGTATTCACTGTAACTAATCCCGGGTTCCCCCTGAAAAAGGGATCTCTGGTCTCAGTGGCTTTACCTGGTTACCAAAATCTAAATAAATAAATTCTGACCAATTATACTGCTGTTTTCTGTTGTGCTTGAGACCCTCTTAGTTTTTCATGGTGTGTCTCATGTGCATGTGCCGTGGAAACAGGTATGTCCAGGGGAGCTATTTAAACAAATATATATACACATATATATATATATATATATATATATATATATGTATATATAATATTTTTACCTTGATCACTAATATATTAACAAGGTAATATAGTAATACAGCTGGGGAGACCACTCCTAAGTTGTAAGAGTGGCCTCACATTCTTTGGATATCAGAACAGCTCACCTTCGGTCTGCAGTTCTCATACCCTAAGAATGCATGCAAGACCTCTCTTACAACAAAACAGTGGCCTCCCCAGTCGAATTATCATATATTGTACTAAACAAACAATTTTGTAGCAGCTGGTGCTAATTTTATAACTGTCCAGTTATTCTAACAGCTAACTGTTTTCCAGAAACAAAATCAATCAATTATACCTGTATATTCAGCACTCTGTTCTACAAAGAAAAGTATCCATCCTGTCCATTGACTCCAAGAAACTGCCTAAACTTGGAAGTTAGTTGCCTTTAAAGGCAGCAGACAGACAAGTCTTTTTTCTTGTTAGTAGACTGTTTTTCAAAGTGGTCTGTGGTATAAATATGTGCAACCCCCCTACAAATGGGGGTTCCCAAAAAGTCTTCCTTGAACTTGCCTAAATGCTCACTGCCAGGCTGGTGTCCTGTGTTTTAGCAGTTCAAATGTGATTACCAGAGCCTGTATAGCCTTTTGTGTACTGTCTCTTTAACAGCTGCCTGATTGCAGCTTAAGTAATCTGAGAGGGAGCTCTGTTGAAAGATGTAACTATTTACTGAAAATCATTTAGAGTGATAATGATAATGTAGTTTGTCTAACCTGCTTTCTTTGTAGCAAGGACTGTTTTGTTTGTCTCCACTATGTTGGTCCTGGACTGCAAATTGGACCAATCAGTACTGGTCGGACCTAAAATGTAGCCGAACTACAGGAGCTGTCTGAATTCAAAATCTGTAGGAACTGTAGTTTGAATTTTTTGCACCTTTTTTGCAACTGAAGGGGGAGCTCTTGCTATGACTGACAGCCAAATCAGCCAACCAAATCTTTAGGATCTTGGGGAAGTTCCAGGCTGCTTGCAGTTTTCAGTTAGATCTAAGCTGGAAGCTGAACAAGAAGGAGCTGAAGTGATTCTGAGCAACAATCCTGAGTGGATTTGCATGGGAGAACTCTAAAAAAGGCTAAGTTTTTGGCCTGCATGTCGTGTGCTGCTCCTGAGAGGAAGAGCAGAGAATTATTTTGGACTAAATCCAAGTTTGTGTGACTAAAGCAAGCTACTGAAGTGGGCCAGGCTCAACCTGAAGAAGACCGAAGATTTTGTTGAATGCGATCGGCCTGTCAGGAGTTCCAGCTACCCCTAAGTCCCCGGTGTGTGCAGACACTTTGCGATTGTGACCGGGGAGCACTTTGCATGGTATAGTAGAACTCCCTTACATGTAAATGTGCTACGAGTTGCTATTGGGTCGTGAGTTAGTCCCCCCACTGTGTGAACTGTGTTTTGCTTGCTGGAAGATGTATCCAGCCCAAAACAGACTGCATCTGAATTTGTCTCCATGTGGTCTGGGCCTTGCCAGACTGACCCAGCCAGACTACCCACTGCACAGAGAAACCATTGACAAGAGACCTGCCTGGGGATTAGCCCCCTGCTCCACGCTTGAACAGGAATGATGCCTCTGCGACTCATGTGGGCCCTGCTTCTCCTGGCATTCCAGATCAACCACCTGCAGTCTCAATTTTTGTCCGGCCTGTGTCCAGTCTTGGGTATCGTGAGTAAATACCAGGGTAGCTCCCTGTAACAACAGCTTAATCTGAGTGTGTCATCTGATTGTCTTGTTGTTTTGTTTCTTTTACGAACTGAGCCCTCTGGCTCCAGATTACAAATATTGTGTACTGTTCATGTTGTGTTTTCCATCACAGGGCCCCAACCAGCTGCAACCCTGAGCAACGGTTCTGGCTAGCCCATCTCTTCTCCACCTAGGTACTCAGAGGTGGACTGTGTGGGGGGACTCAAAGTGCATGCATAACTGCTTGATTGATATAACCTTTAAGCTAATTAACCTGATTTTGCCCCTCCCTTGTTCAAGTCCCCTGAATAAATCAGACCTAACTTTTTCTGCATGTAATCTGACTGTGGTTCCAGTTTGTGCTCAAAGTACTGTACTGTTGCTATTTGCTATGCATAACCTTGTTTTCCAGGGGGTCCCCAGGGTCGAGCCAGAGGAACCAGCCCTGGTGGTAAGTGCAAACAGTGTGGGTACTTGTGTGGTGTACCAGGGGTATTGTGAAAGTGATTACTGTACAGTGTTCAGGCCACTAGAGGGGAAAGAGGGGGGTTACAGTGTTCCGGAGGGCTGTGCCCAGGTTAGCTTGACCACTACCAACCCTGATCTCCGGCTGGAGGCACCCATTTCAGAACTCAGGCCCCTTAACCTGCTACTAGCCAAGCAGGCAGGGGTAGTAGCCCTTGGAATAGCACCACCTAGAGGTTACATATGTTCAAAATCAACATACTAAGAAGAAAGAAACCTTAAAACATGGTTTTAGTATCCAGGAAAACTAAAATATAATATATTCTAATAATTCAGCTTATATTTTTGTATATTTATGTCCCACCATTCATTATTACTTGGCATTTACAATAAGACAGGATCTTTGTGTTTTATTCTCCTGCTTTACCCGCTGCTGAAGTCATAATCAAATGGCTATGCCTAAGGTTCAGAGGTGCTGCAAGCAACATAAGCCATGCCTCCAAGTGCTACATGTATCACACGCACTCAAGCATCTTTCAGATGCTTCTTTTCAGTGCTGTATCACGTGTGTGGATAAAGGCTTCAGTGTTCTGTGCTCCTACTCTCACTGTACCGCTATATTGCTCCGGAGAGTGTTGCTTGGTGCCCTGCTGGTTAGACACCATTGAGCTTCCTGACCCCTGTTCCCAGTTGCTCTCCTTACTGTGGTTCTTCCAGTACCTCTTTCAATCCATGCACTTGCCTCCCTCTTGTGGTTGCTTATGCTTCATGTCTACACTGTTCTGTCCTGCACTTCTGGACTTTTCCAGCACTCTAACCGACTTCACCAGTTGCAACTATGTTCCTGCCACTTCTTACAGATCCACCTGGTTCCAGCTGTGCCTACTTCATCAGCTTGTTCCTTGCAGCTGCCACTGGTGGCTTTTCTGCTCTGCTGCCTACTTTTTATTCCTGTGCTGCTTGCTGCACTGCCCCAGCTGACTACTGGTCTTGTCCTGCACCTCCATTCCTGCTGCTCTGCTGTAACCTGCCCTTTGGCTGCTGTCTGTGGTCCTTGTCACTCCTGTCACTGCCAGGTCTCCTGCTTCCCTCAGCATCCCACTTCTCATGTGGAAGGTGAGGTTGCCTGTGATCTGCCCTTCTCTGTATCTTTGGGCCGTTCCCATAGGATGCCCTGCCTTCCTGGAATGTGGAGCTTGCCCTGGATGATTGTGCTATACTGGCCATGCTTTGTCTTTCCAGAATTCTGAGCTCCTCACTCGGCCCTATGCTCACTGCTTCTCCTTCAGCAACATCCACGAGCATGACCAAGGGGCAGTCCAGCTGCTGTCCTTGAGGCTCAACTATCATACTTCATACAGGGCACCACCTATGACCATACTACTTCATGCTCGTAAGCACTCAGCCCAGTGACTACTGGGCACTTGCCCCAATGGCTAGGCATTGCATTCATCCTGTACTGAAGTCCACATATGGAATTGTTTGACTACCAAGCACTCACCCCGATGACTGCTGGGCAATCACCCAAGAAACTATCAGGCTCTTGCCTCAATGCTTGCTTCTCTTCAAGAGTTCTGTACTACTATATATACAAGAAAAGCCTCTCCCTTAGTCCAGTACGTCCAGACTTGAGAACACCCTACAGAGTAAAAACAGAAAACCTAATGCAGCACAGATTTATACAGACATTAGTGACAAAAAAATAATGAGTTTTTGTCACTGGTTTCTGCATGAATCTGTACTGCATCAGTGCTCAAGAGACAATTCTGTACTTTAAAAGAAAAGATTGGTCTGCAAAACTGGACTTGAGCTTTTCTTTCTAGAAGGAACAGTGAATGCCCAGTTTTTCTCTCAGCTTTGTACTACTGTCAGGCTTTGCCCCTCACGGGTTCAGCTCCGTTAACACCCATAAGCCTTGTACTTCAGAAAAGAAAGACTGGGCAGCTATGCCTTCGTTTACTTATTTTACTTGTTGTTTTATACAGAAATTGGCTATATGCATTGTTGATTTCTTGTAGTAGTAGTAGTAGTAAAAATTGTATACACAATCATTGTAACATGATATGAACATGGTCAGATCCCAATTGAGCAGAGGCTCATTTTTTTTAATGGGTACCATAAGCAGAGGTCTAGGTTTTATAAGGTCATAACAGTACAAAATTACAATATCATGGTTACACCGGATTCCATCACACTGCAAACAGTACATGACAGTACAATACACAGGCATCAGTGGTACAGCAGTTTCCGTGTTACATTGTCAGACAGTATAAAGCAATATAGGACAAAAGCATTAGGGATACAGTAGGATTAACTCTGACAGTTACAGATAAGTACTCATGTTGCAACAGTAACAGATAATGGGATTAGATTTGACAGTATACTGGTAAGTACAGTATTCATGGTGCAGCAGTTTCAGATTAGACATTGGGGGGGCACAACGTAGGGTTAGTGCTAGGTGTATATGTGCTGGGCTGAATGGGGTGGCCAGGCTTGCCATGTTTCTGGGTGGCATTATCCCTTGTCATAGTCTGGACAACAAATTCGGAGTTTCATGGCTTCTTGATACAAAAGCTTTTTTCTACATGCTATAAGTCTATTAACTGATTGAGTAACTCTTTTGCATTGGTTAGAAGTGGTCGGGGTTATCACCGATTATGATCCCCAGCTCTCATTCATTTCCCACTGATCTTAGTCGTATTATTTAATTTGTTACTTTTCCTCGGGTTATTTGTGCCACGATGGGGCACCACACATTTTCAGTATTAAACTGCATCTTATTTTTAATAGGCTATAATTCAATATATTTAAGGTAATTTACTAGAGATTGATATTTTCCCCTCAGTGTCGAATTCTCCACTAATCCTGGTGTCATCAGTGAATTTAGCTATATAATTTACATCTTTATGCATGTCCCCTATGCATAATCCAAAAAGCATCGGTCCCAGAACAGACCCCTGCAGCACACCACTACTCAACAGTTCTTCCTTTGAAAGTATTCCATTAATCCGGACTTGCTGAGTTCAGTTTGTTAACCAAGACTCCACCCATTGCACTAATTTTTTTTTTTATCATGGAACAATTTTTTATTTAATGGATAGAAGAATACAGTACAGAGTTATCCATTCTTGTACAGTATAAAGCATCAAATCCGGTGTACCATAGTAAAGTCTCCAACCTTATAAGGAGGATAACTTAAACACCATATCACACAAGCAATGATGTAAATCAGTTTGCATAATTCACAGCTACCTATTATTACTTCAACTTTAATAACAAAAGGTAGTAGCAGCTACCCAGTATTGCCGGAAATCCCCTTAAAGAGCAAAGGGAAAAGGTTCACATTGGCCAGACATCGTAATCTCACAGCTAACCACAAGTCATTAGCTTTAGGATATAAAGAAAAGGGAAAAAGATACAGATTAAGGGTTTGGTGAGCTCCACCATTGCAGAGTTGTCTCTCATTCAAGAAGCACCTATCAGTGGGGGGGGGCATATAATAGGCTATATGTGTCCTTAGGTAGGAGGGTTACAAGGAGGAGGAAGAGGGACTCGGCACAGGGCGGAGTTAAGATATGCTTCCCACTTATGGTAGTATAATGGGAGATGTCCTCTGTTGGCATAGGTAAGGCATTCAAAAGCAGCCAGCCTGGCAAGGGCGGAGTGCCATGCAGAGATGTCCGGTTGGGCGGGTTGCCTCCAAGTCCGGAGTACTAACTGTCTGGCTTCCATAAGTACAGCAAGGATCCATTTTTTATGGTGCATATCGAGATGGCCTAGTGGAGTAGTATCTCCCAAAAGAAGCATGGGGTCTGATAGGTCAATGGGATATCCTAGCACCCCCGAGCAGTCCATTCCTACAGCAGCCCAAAACTGGGCTAAATTAGGACACTGCCACAGTAAATGGAGTATATCAGCCGGATTATGTCAGCACCTCCAACATTCTGCATGGGATAAGATTCCCCACTTGTGTAGGGCCGCTGGGGAGCGGTACCATCGGAGAAGTATTTTGAGCTGAACTAGCTGACTCCTAGCATCTATGTAGAAGGAGTGCGCTTGTTGTAGACAGCAGGACCAAATTTCCGGAATGACAGGCTGCTGCAGCTCTAGTCTCCAGGCCGACCTGCAAGATTCTGCATGGTCAGGCTGTGCTTCCCACCATGTGGTATAGAACTTACCGGCCAGGCCTCAGTATGAGGATTTGGAATGCAGGATAGCCAGCCACTGCCATTTAGAGTCTGACAGGTGGGACCAGCAGAGAGAGTGCACTGTGCTACGCTGCTGTAGGTATTTTGAGAAATCACTAGAATGTAAGTTATATCTCATTTGAAGCTGGCCGAAGGACATTAAGGTATTAGAGCTGGGAATAAAAAGATCTTGTACTGTTATGATTCCCTGCTTGTCCCAAGTCTGCCAATTAAAGAGCTGAGAGTCCATTGTTAAGAGCTGGTTTTGCCACAAAGGTAAGTACCTGAAAGGTAGGGAGTTTTCCCTCTTTGTAGTTTTAGCTGCAGTCATAAGCCGGGACCATGCTTTCTTCATTGCATTCATACTGGGTGTAAGTTTATAGTGAGATAGGTGGGCATTGGTAAGCAATAAACTAAGCGGCGTCCCATCTAAAATTTGGGCTTCCAGCTGGGTCCATAATGCAGGTGAGGATGGGCAGGGAACAAACCATCTGGTTGCCTGAGCCGACAGGAAGGACCAATGATAGCTTTGCAGCCAGGGGAGTCCAAGGCTCCCCTGGACCAATGTGCCCACATCTTATGGGTACTCCAACATGTTTTTTTTCCCATCCCAGAGGTAATGCACAATTATCCTGTCTAGGGAGCACAAGGTCTTGTCCGAGAGAGCAATGGGCAAATTATTCAGGAGATATGTGACTCTTAGAAGGAAGAGCATCCGAATTGCAGCTACCTTACCAGGGAGAGAGAGAGATTAAGTCTGCACCACTGAGACACCTCAGCTGTGAGTTGGGCTATAAGGGGGGAAACATTTCTAGACTCAATCTCCTTCCAATCATAGGGTATAAGAATACCCAAATAAGAGAGAGAGTTGGGAGCCCAAGTTAGCCCTGTTTCCTGCAGGCAGTATTTGGTACATGCTGCACTAAGGGGTGTGATATTGGTCTTTTTTTGATTAACTTGCAAACCAGACAGCTGGGCAAAGGTTTGGAGAGTCTGTAGCACTACGGGTATAGACTCCCAAGGGCGTGATATCGTAAGAAGTAGGTCGTCCGCATAGGCAACAGTCAGGTATGATTGGTCGCCTACTTGCAGTCCTAAAATCTCATTGGTAGCCTGTAGCCTCTGGATAAGGGGGTCTAGATCAACCAGGAACAACAGGGGAGAGAGCGGGCAACCTTGTTGTGTGCGCGCTGAAAAAGGAAAGGGGGGGGGAGATGTCCTTATTGGTTAGAATTCTGGCCATAGCCTCACTGTGCAGTACCTGAACCCACTGCCTGAAGTATGGGCCAAACTCATAAAGTTGGAGCGCCTCATGTAAGTAAGGCCATTCAACAGAGTCGAAGGCTTTAGCCCATTGCACTAACTTGATATCAGAACCCATGTTTTTTTATCTTATTAACTAATTGGAAATGTAGTACTGTGTCAAATGCTTTCTTGAAATCCAAATAGGTTATGTCAACCGGGATATGACTGTCCAAATTGATACTAACATTGTTATAAAAAGTTTCTAGATTTGTGGTGCATGATTTCCTAGAAAGGAAACCATCTTGAGAACTATCCTACTGAATCAACACCAGTATTTCCTTACTGAATCTTTCCTGAAGTATTTTTACCCATTCATTTGTTAAAGATTGCTGTCAGACATAGAGGTCTGTAATTTTCTGCTGCTTACTTGGTTCCTTTTTATGTTGGCTCGCACGTGCGCAGCCAACATCTTGCAGTAGTAGCAGATTTGGAGGTGCAGTCACTGTGGGTGAATGCAGGGCACGCATCAATAGGTGCATCCCTCATTCCCCAATAAGCCAGCAGCAGGTGCTGACATCATGCATAACTAATGTGGCCACCAGATCTAAGAAAAGGTCTGCTGCAATGAGCGCAAAACCCTCATGCAGCGGGACCACAACACGCCTCCCAATGTGCAAGCAACATGGCGGCAGTGACTGCCGCTGCCGCCGGTCACAATGCTGATGGGGGAACCCACTCCCCATCGGCATAATGTCCCCCCCTCCCATTTCCACTATAGCCGAGGGTGCCCAATCCCCCTTGCCATCGCGCCTCCCCCAAAAGTCTTTCTTTGCTGATGGGGCCCAATCCTTGTCGGCTTAGTCTCTCTTCCCAATTATCTGTCGATGGGGAGCCCACTCCCTATCAGCATAATGTCCTCCCCATTTGTTGGGTGCTGAGGGGTGCCCAACCCCCTCGGCTCTCCCGCCCCAGTGGTATTTGCCGACGGGGTGACCAATCCCTGTCACAGCCCCCAAAAATACATCCAGGTGGCACGCTGGGGAGCACACCCCATCATGCCAAATTACCCTGTTAGAAAAAGTCCTGCAATGTTTTTTTTTTTTTTTTTTTACTTTACCTGTAAACAGAAAATGGTCCTCATGGTCTCCTGCCCCTCCCCAACCCACGCTCACCCTCTGTGCACCCTGCTTCCCCACACCCCTCACCCCATACTTACTCCAGAGCCTGGCGCGATGATCTTCGGTGGACCGGGAACACGTCTGCACTCTTTAAAGCCGACTGCGAACCGAAGAAATGCCAGTAAGCTGTATAATGGCATAAAAAGGGTTTTTTTCAACTTTGGTGCATATTTCAGGCATCTTTGGGAATTTCGACACCAAATTTTCAACATGGGGTTATTGGGACCCCTCCTCATGAATTCAGGCACTGGCATGGCATTATTCCATCCCAAAAGGTGATTTCGGGGTCACTGCGCTGAATCACCTTTCGGGACTGATTAATGAAATGACAGTGCCACTGTTTATGAGGGGGCTCTCAAAAAGCCTATGCTGCAAATTTGGTGGAAAAATCCAAAAAATGGCTGTTTTACGAGCATGCGTTGCGCAGGTTCCACGCACGCTCGTAACTTCATGAATCTGTAATATTTTAACTCCAGATTTTCAAAATTGGCATTTTTCAACACCTCCTTATGAACAGTACAGCTGTCATTTTACATATCCTGACCAAAATGTGGTTTCTCATGTCCAGCGCAGAATAGCGCAGTCGCTGTGTGAAATCAGTTTTCGGAAATGATGGTGACACTGTTCATGAGCAGAGATCCTAAAATGCCTATGTTGAAATCTGGTGATGAAATTCCATAAAATGACTGTGTTACAAGTGTGCATTGCTCAGTTTCCACGCACCCTTGTAACTTCTCAAATTTGCAATATTTTCATGCCAGATTTTCAACACTGGCATTTTTTCACACCTCCTTATGAACAGTATAGCTGTCATTTTTCACATCCTGCACTAAATGTGTTTTTGCACCTGTGGCGCACGACGGCATGGTCACTTTGGGACAAATTAACAAAATCACAGTGCCACCGTTCATGAGGGGAGGTCCCAAAATGGCTATGTTAAAAATGTGGTTAAAAAAAATTCCAAAAATAATTGGGTTATGGACATGTGTTGCATAGTTTCTACGTATGCTCATGACTTCACCAATTTTTCATATTTTCACTCCAGATTTTCAACGTTGCCATTTTTTCACATCTCCTCATGAACAATACAGTTGTCATTTTCCACATACTGCCCAAAATGTGTTTTCAACCCTGTGTCGCCAAATGGCATAGCCACTGTGCAAAACCACCTTTCAGGTAACAAACTGTGCCACTCTTCATGAGGCGGGCTCACAAAAAGCCCATGTTGAAAATTTGGAGTAAAATACCAACACACGCCTACGGTGTTAAGGTTTCCATCTGTAGCACCCCACCCTGTAGAGACTGAAAGGCGTCAGGGGTGTGACTTGGGATCATCGGCTGTAATGTTCATGCCATTCCACCCCCACCCCCACCCTGCAGCCAGTGACAGGCATCATGGTGAGCCTAGGAGTGTTCGGCCACAAAGTTCACCCCATCCTCCTATACTGCTCCCACCTCAGCGTGTTTCCATATGGAATGGGGTAAGTATAACGCCCAAAGACCCCAAAGCACAGCACGACACTTGTCAGTGTCTGCAGGGTAGGGTGAGGTAAAATGGCATGAGCGTTATAGCCGACAACCCAAAGGCACACCCCCATGCCTGTCAGTCTCTGCAGGTTGGGGGTAGGGTTGGCATCACTTCAATACTTCACTGCCATTCCTATTATGCATCTCTAACTCCTGCACTACCAATGCCAATGCCAATGCCAGTGAGACAACATTTGGCATTGATAAATGCTTGTTTGTGTATGGGCACAATGATTGTTCTTTTCTAATCCCAAGGTACCGCGCCTTATGTGTGTGATTTACCATATAGAAGTGTTAGTGGTCCAAGTACTACAATGGATAATTCATTAATAAACCTAGGATGCATCCCATATGGGCCTGGAGATTTTGGGAGGGCTAAAAGCCAGTGGTTCAATGGGGGGGGAATAGCTCCTCCCACATCCCCTACTTAACCTAGCTACTTCCGTTAGCTCCGCTTGGAGCATTTCAGAATTGCTGGCAATCCTGTATGATTGCTTTGAGCTCCTGAATGGTGCATGTCCGTGCCTCTTTTCTCTCTTTTGCTGCTCCTCTCCCCCTTCTTCTTCTACCTGTTTGTCTCCCTGCCTGTCCCCCACTCCCTCGCTCTGTTTTCCCTCATCCTCCCCCTCATTCCTGGCTTGTTTTCTCCATTTGTGTCTCTCTCGATTCCCTGCAGCTCCTTGACCTGTTCCAGATCTGCCGCTGTCCCTACGGAGCACCAGATCCCACCACCCCATGTCTCTGCTTCTCCCTTGCTCTCATTTTTCCTTTCCTTTCCTGGCCCCATACTCTGCTGCCTCCTCCCTTTTCTTCACCTCCAATTGCTCCTTCATCCTTGGCACTCCGCTCCTGCTGTTCTTCTCACCCTCTCCCCATTTTTGCCTCTGCCCTTTCATGCCATTTTCCATTGCCCTTTGTTTCTTCTTCCATATCTGGCTCCTTGTCCATTTGCTTGGGGGATTCCAGACATCCATTTTTGCTCTGCACTTCCGGGTTGCAAACGCTCCTGCTCTTAAAGGGGTGGGCACCTCTGGTTTCCTCCACCTCTGCCTCTGTCCCTACCTCTCGACCTCTCAGCTTTGCTCATCGAAGCTCTAGCCTTCAGAATTCCTGGCAGGTGGCCGGGCTGTGTGGAGTTTTTCTTCATTGGCTACCATGTTTGCACTGGTGGGCCCCATGTGTTTTGGTATGGGGCTCCAATGGCCATGAGTGCTATAGAGGGGCAGGGCATTAATTAAACTACTGTACCGCCACAGTGCTGGCACCACCGTCTCTTTTGCCAGCTGTGCGACAGAACTCTGTGACCTGCTGCCTCTGATTCTTTTCCTAGCCACTCATTTGGTAGATCTGGTGCCTGTAGCCTCACTCCCTCGGAGGCAGGTGTGGAATCGGTCTCTGGGGACAGTGTTCTACACTAGCAATTGAATATGCAGCCCAGAACAGCGGCTGCATCCTGCTCTCCATCATGTCCCCAACATCAAATAACCTTTATGCTGGTTATTTCATTCTTGCTATGGTGCAGTCCATTATTCTGTCTCCCGCAGAGCAGGCTGATCTATGACTGTTACTGGTAATGTGCTCACTGACCAGCAGAGCATGTTGCAAAACAAGCAAAATAAAAATTAACCAATTTTCTCTCTCTGGAGCTGGAGTTTCCCATCATTGTCCCTCGGAGACTCCTTGCATTCTGGTCATCACCTGTTCTATGTTCTGCAGCCCCTTTTTCCCTTCCTGCTTCTCGCTCCTTAACATCCTTCCCCCCCTCCATATCTTCACTGTTCTCCTGCTATTGGGCAACCCCCCCTCCCATCTAAGTTTTCCTTCCTTTCTCCTCAATCTCATTCCCTTGTTTTATTTTAATTTTTTCAGGAACGTTGCTGTACTCCCCAGCCTTTCGCAGCTCTCCCCTCTGCTCCAGACTGTGCAATGTGCTTTTTGGTGGCGGGCACCTTCTCTCCTCCATCCTTCAGTTATGTTTGTCAGCCTCCGAATGCCCAGATCTGCACCATAAGGTACGCCTATCCTTCCTTTCCCCTCCATCCTCTCCTTTCCATTTCATCACTCTTCTGTTTATTGCCCCCTTTTTTGCCTGCCTGAACCATGTCCACATCACCTTGCCTACTCTCTTGGATATCTGCCCTGCACACTTGCCCGGAACTCCTTTCTGATCTTCTTCGGCCTGTCACCAGGCTTTGGAATCGTCCGTCTCCTTCGACGGCTGGCCCATCTGGCCTGCTGCCTTGCTGAAATTGACCCATTGTCCTATACCTCATTTGGTTCTCTCCCAGATTTCCTTATCACTATCATCACTCCTTCTCCTTCCCCTGTCCTGGATCTCTGAATTTGGCAGTATAGTCTCCCCATCATCTGCCTTCAGGACTTCCTAGTTCCGTCAGCCTGCTGTGTTCCCTTCCCTGCTCCAGACTTTCCTGCTCCCTGATTCTCCATCCTGGCCTTGCCTCTGTCTACTTTTCTCCTCACTTCCCACCTCTCCTGCATCTGGACTGGTTCTGATCTCTTTTCCCACCTAGTGGCCTTGACCTTCTGTGTATGCATTTCTACCCTGGATTCCATTGGGTGATGTCTCTCATTCTCCATGCTTGCCTACCTCCCCTCCCAGCCTCCATGGCTTCTGGGATGCTCATCTTATCCCATTCCTGCACTGCTGCTGTTTCGTATTCTGCTACCTTCCTCCACCTTCCTGGCATTTCCTGGCATTCTTGCTACCTCAAGCACTTCCCTCTCCATCTTCCCTTCGCTTGCCGGTGCTGCCCTTTGTGTCATCGCCATTTGGCCTCATCGCTTCTTCAGCACTTTAGCCTCTCCCTGGCATATTTGGAGGCCCACTGTTCTGCTGCGCTGCCTTGTTAATTTCTGCCACCCCCGTGGCCCGGGGCTTTGATACGTCTTATTTCTGTGTCTCTTCTTTTGGGCATTCTCCCTATGTGCCGCCATCCTGCCCTCCCTCATCTAACTGATGACGTCTCTCGATTGTCTGCCCAAGCCAGTTACCTTCCAGGAGGTCTCCTGATCTAATCTGTCATTATCAAGCCTTCCTCATTTTCATGCCTGTGACTACTATCTCCAAGAACAGTCTTCATTCCATTCCAGCACATCGTCATGCTCGACTGTTTATTTCCTCATCACCATGTGATATGATTACCGTTCCTCATGAAGACTATCCAGGACTATGCAATCGACTCACTCAATGTGTTCTTCTGCTCCTGATAATGGACTCTTCCTCACTCCATCCATCAAGCAGACTCAGTCAAGACTCAGTAAAGACTCCTCCCTTCTAATCTGCATTTCCATATTTGTTAATCTCTACTCTCCAGCAAGTCAACACCATGTGGACCTCTCTAGCTCCTACTACCAAGCTACTTAAATCAGCCAAAACTTTTCCATTATCTTGCTCATCTTGGTCCTTCCAGAATATTTGCTCCCGTATACCATGTATTAGCATTTCTACTTGGCAATCAAGCCTCAACGTGTCATGCTGACCACATCTGATATTCATTTCCGGTTACTGTCTTCCAGTCTACTCCATCTTTGCATTCAACACTGGTTCACTCCTTCAGTTCCCTCTTCAAGTGAGTATTCAAGAGCTTCATTCCTTTGGATGCCATGCCATCTCTCCAGCATATACCTCCATGGTGAAATATAGTGACTTTACTATGCTTGACTCCCTTCGACTCTATTTCAATCATCGTGGTTTCTTTGACTATTCACCTGGCCTTCATAGGCCTCCCGAGTTCCGAGGGTCTACCCCCTCTGCCTCCTGATGCAGTTCCAGGAACCTCGCCAGCATCAATCATCGTATCATGCCTTCTCATCCTCAGAGGTCCAACAGATTACAGTACTTCAGATGCATCATCACCAATTTCAAACTTATTCATGGATCTTGTTCACTCTTTCCTTCACCATGCTTACCTCATCCATATTCATTATCAGGGTGCCCATTCGGATTTGTTCTACTTCCTAACGCTGAAAGAATGCGACATGTTTTCCATGGCCTTCCAGAGGCTATAAGGCCCTCCACCTGCAGCACTGGACCTTATTACACCCCTGGGCAGTCCAGTATTGCCCAATATTGCCTACCCTGTCGAGTATTATTGCTTATGTATGCATTTCATTTTTCCTCCCTTTGTTCAGCTGGGTATGGTACCTTACCATATATGGGCTGTCAGTATGGTAAGCATGGTAAAAAAGGGGGAGGGGAATCAACATATCTGTGGGGTATATCTAAAAAACTGCCAAAATCTTATAGAAAAGGGGGATTGACTCATACATGAGGTCGACTTATACACAAGTATATACAGTACTACATCTCCTACAGTGCCAAACACCATTTTACATGCACAAGTATATCATACTATGTCACCAAGCAATGATCCAGTGAATCCTTGGTTTTTCAGACCACAGTTATTTGCACAGAGACAGCGTGTGATGTTAACACGGCATGTTAATGTCAGTGGGGGGAGAAGCAGAAGGATGAGATGAAGTCTGTGGGACAAAAATAATGCTTTCAAGAAACTTTACTTCGTAATGAAAAATAAGGAGACACAGCAACAAATAAAATATAACTGACTTTTGAGTGAACATTCATTTTAAAAAGGTTTCCTTGCTTTTTGAAAACCGTTTAAAGGAAAATTATGATGATGAACTGGTAAACTATAGAGGAGTAGCTCTGTATGTAAGGGAAGGGATCAAAGCAACAGAACTAAAGGGTAAACAGGGAGGAGAGGAGGCACTGTGGGTCACCCTGGAGACTGGAAATGGCTCCACAATCTGCACGGGGGTTGTTTACAGACCCCCATCTCACGGGGAGGAAAAGGACAAGGAAATGATAGAAGGCATCCTTAGGATGGCAGAGAAAGGGGAGATATTGCTGATGGGGGACCTGAATATGCCAGATGTTAACCAAAGCACCTTTGCTGCAGCCACATCCAACAGCATGGCCATTCTCGATGCCCTACAGGGGGCATGCCTCAGACATCTAGTTTTGGAACCCACTCGGGAGGGAGCAGTCTTAGACCTGGTACTCTCAAATGGGGATGGAAAGAGGATCTTTGATCTTGAAGTGGGTAGCCATCTGGGAACAAGTGACCACCAAACAGTGTGGTTCACAATAAACTTAGCTGTAGAGTCAAGCCACACAAAAGTGAAGGTACTGGACTTCAGGAGGGCTGATTTTGTCAAAATGGGAGAGTGCTTCAGAAAAGCACTAGCAAATAGGGAAGAAGGTGGGGTGGAGCAACAATGGGGAAACATCAAAACTGCCATCACAGAGGCAACAAGTCTTTGTGTGAAGCAAATAAACAAATCAAAATGAAAGAAAAAAACACTATGGTTCTCAAAAGAAGTGGCAGGGAAGGTAAGGGAGAAAAAGATAACATTCAGGAAGTATAAGGAAACACAGAAGGAGCAGGACAGAGAACTGTACCAGTTAAAGCAGAAAGAAGCGAGGAATGCAGTCAGAATAGCAAGGGCCCAAACTGAGGAAAAGATAGCCAACTCAGTTAAGAAGGGGATAAAACCTTTTATAGGTGCATTAGGGAGCAAAGAAAGATGAAGGCAGGGATACTGAGGCTGAATAAAGAGGAAGGTGGTTGGGCAGAGAGCGACAGTGAAAAAGCAGGGATACTGAACGAACATTTCTGCTCAGTATTCACAATGGAACAACAGGGGGGAGATACCTAATCCAGTCAATAAAAGCACTCTGGATAGGTGGTTTGATATTAGTCCTTTCACAGAAGAAAGGGTTTTGAAAGAACTCTTAAAACTGAAGGTGGATAAAGCAATGGGGTCTGATGGAATTCACCCCAGAATTCTAAAAGAACTAAGGGAAGAACTAGTAACACCACTGACTACCCTTTTTAATAAATCATGGGAGGATGGTGTGGTACCTGAGGACTGGAGGAGGGCGGTTGTGATTCCCCTTCACAAAAGTGGGAGCAAGACAGAGGCAGGAAACTACAGACCTGTCAGTTTGATCTCAGTGGTAGGGAAAATGATGGAATCACTTCTGAAGGAAAGAACTGTTGAGTACCTAGAGGCCAGTGGGGCACAGGACCCAAGGCAGCATGGATTCACAGCAGGAAGGTCATGTCAAACAAATCTAATTGATTTCTTTGACTGGGTGACCAAAGTAGTAGACCAGGGAGGGGCTGTGGACATGGTCTACCTAGACTTTAGCAAGGCATTTGACACAGTCCCGCACAAAAGATTAATAAACAAATTAGCCAGCCTGGGAGTGGGTCCCAGGGTGGTAGCCTGGGTAAAACACTGACTGGACATCAGGACACAGTGGGTAGTAGTAAATGGAGTCCACAGTGAAGAAAGGAGGGTTACTAGTAGGGTACCACAGGATTCTGTACTGGGGCCAGTCCTTTTTAATGTCTTTATAAGTGACATTGCAGAGGGACTGGAAGGGAAAGTATGTCTCTTTGCAGATGACACAAAGATCTGCAATAGGGTTGATATGCAAGGCGAGGTGGAAAAGATGAAAAGGGACCTGGCAAGGTTGGAGGAATGGTCAAATGTATGGCAGCTTAAATTCAATGCAAAGAAGTGCAAAGTAATGCACCTGGGAAACAAAAACCAAAGGCAAGAGTACACAATGGGGGGTGAGATACTGACAACAAAAATGGAAAGGGACCTGGGGGTAGTCATATCAGACAACCTTAAGTTGGGCCAGCAATGTGAGAAGGCAGTAAGGAGGGCTGGGGAGATACTGGGATGCAGACGGAGAAGCATCACCAATAGAAAACAGGAAGTTGTTGGCCCTCTGTACAGACAGTTGGTAAGACCACACCTGGAGTACTGTGTACAGCTATGGAGACCCCATCTCTGCAAAGACATAGACAGGGTGGAGGCTGTCCAGAGGAGGGCAACCAAAATGGTGCAAGTTCTGCACCAGAAGACATATGAAGAAAGACTAAAGGTGCTTAAGATGTATAGCCTCAGGGAGAGGGGGGACATGATAGAAACTTTCAAATACCTCAAGGGAATCAACAAAGTCCAAGAGGGTAGCATCTTTCCGAAAAAGAGATGTGCAAGAACAAGGGGGCACAATTTGAAGATAATGGGGGACAGCTCAGAGGTAATGTGAGGAAGTATTTCTTCACATAGAGGGTTGTAGATGCATGGAACAGCCTTCCTGAAGAGGTCATAGAGTCAAAAACAGTGGGGGAATTCAAGAATGCATGGGACAGGCATAAGGCAATTCTAGTGGGGGTAGGAGGAAGTAGGCTGTTGGTTAATTAGGATCTGAAGCTTATCCGTTAGGTAGGGAAATGGGCAGATTAGGTGGGCCAAGCAGTCCTTATCTGCCGTTAAAGTCTATGTTTCTATATACCTTGTGTGACATACCGTATGTACATGCAGTATTTTGGCTTGATGCAGTTATGAACAGTTAAATTGTATCACAGTATTTATAAGACAAAGAAGTTCAGCATAAAAGCTTTGAGGCAAGGTTTACCCAGGAAGGGCATTGGCAGTAAAGTCAGATTTCAAAGAAAAACAAAATTGTACATATCCCCAATAATGCAATGCATCATGGGGAGTATATGCAAATCACCATGAAAGACTTAAGACTGATTCTGCTTAAAGCAGGAGTGTATGGTGCCAAAGGGCCTCTCACACAATCTGCAAAGTCTGAGAACAGAAGACACAGATGCATGTTTTGTCCTCAGGGCTCTTCAGTGTATTTCATCTGTATCTCAACCCAAGGGAAGGATGAGCCAGTCATATGACAGTCTTATAGATTTGGGTCATGGCTAGCCCAGAATAAGAAAGCAAATATTTATAATGTATTCTCCCAAAATACTTAGCTATCTTATTATATAGACATCATATGGCATAGTTTTGCTCTAAATTCTTAATTAATACAATGGAAATGAACTGAGGTTTTTGAAAACACCTGAGATGGCACTGTCAATTGCTCTGGTGCTCAGAGTTGCTCATGCATTAGAGTTGTACAAAGTATAACACTTCACAAAATGCGCTGGTGAAGGGGATGAGCTTTGCCACATTCACAAATTTTGTAAAAGTGAGTGTACTTTTTGTAAAAATCTGAAAGTTTACTAAAATTGGCCAAGTTTCAAGACTTTTTGAAATTCAGTGTCAAAAAGTACACTTAACCCCTGCCACCACTAGCTCCCCAAGTTTGCAAATCTTCCCCCCTTATGGTAACAAAATTATCACCTAAAAACAATGATGGAAAGAAAAAAAACACAAAACAATCTTACATAACAGTACAATTCTAATTCCAGTTCAGTTTACAGTTATAGAGACGGCTTTGTTCATATTATACAGTGTGTACCATGAAGGACAGTCATGTCTGTGCACGGGACGATGTATCATGTGCTGACGGAGACGGTACGTACGGCTGGGCTACTTGCTGATGACAGATATGGAGATTTACTTCTTTTTAAATCAGAACCTCGATGCTACTAAGGAGGAGCTGTTACATAAAAAGTATGTGTTCATGAAGGAAGGGGATTCTGGGAACATACATTCAAGAGACAGAGAAAGATGTACCATCACCTGATTTTCTGTAGCAGTAATGTGCCTGGTATGTGGTGAAAATAATATGGACAAAGAAGAAACACCACTAAAGTAGCATTCAGTAAAAGGTTTAATGCTAAAAGTAAACTTCTGAGACTATGTAATGACAGCAACAGAATAATATTTCCAGCACATTCAGTCCCCAGCATTGAACTACACAGCGTCTTACATAACCAGAGTGGCTGGTGCAGAGGTCTGCAGTTTATGCATTATTTAAATGAAGACTGAGTTCATCTCTGTTCCTCACTGATAAAACATGTCCTGTCAGAAAGGTTCATTTTAGTATCCAGTTTTCTTAATCCAAACCAACCAAAAGACGAAATTGCACTACTGCAGAAAAATTAATCTTTCCATTTTCAGTTTGATGCCATGGAAATATATTCCCAATATGTTTTTCCTGTCAAAGCCAAGGACTCAGTTTGCAACACAGTCATTCAACTTTTTTTTGCACCTCCTCTGCCACCAGAGTGTCACTCCTTCAAACTATACAGCACCCCCAATTCCTACCATGGATACTTGGTCTTGGGTTAGTCTCCTTTTGATCTCTGTGAGATACACCTTGGTCCCCCTGTCTTATCTGTCCACTAAAGGGACTCCCCTCATAGACAGAGACATGCAGGGAGGAGGAATGAACCTGACTGTTCAGAAAGTGTGTGGGACATCAGAAAAGGGCAACCCAATGGAGCAAATACCCCTTGGTATGGGTGGGCACCAGGCTGCCATTATCTGACATCAAGGATGACCTTTTCACCTGTTTTGCCTGATGTCAGGCTGCTCTTCTGTCATTCCCTGTGTCCTAGTCTGCCCAGTGACTCCACATGCTCCATCACTTTTGATACCAGTAGCCATCATTTTCAAACTGTATTTTTCTACATGGCCAGACCTGAGGAAGCAAGCATGTATCACACTGGTATGCAAAGCGGGACCAACAACTGCAAAAAACAATTATAGCCCATTTCAGTCATCATTTTTTGCAAGGCCCAAAGAGAATTTAATACACAAACAAATGCAGATGTAACCCCTCTGTTACCCAGGGTTACAAGAATCCCAGTTAGACCTAGTGGCAGGCAGGGACAGGCAGCTAGTGAGACACCAGTTAGATGGGTTTCACTCTGTCTTGCTCTGTGCTCAGTCTCCGCTGAGCTGGAGAAATGACATAATTTAGAATTCTCACAGCAGCATGAGCCACATTGGAATGCTGCAGCTGGGAATTAGGATAGAATGTTGGGAGGTTTTGAAGTCAGTCTTGTGCAGTCTGTAGTAGAGGTAGGAGGTGCTCTGCTGTAAGCAGGCCCTCAGAGCCTTCAGTTCTGATTTAGAGCTGCTGTTTGTTTTGGTGTGTGTTCTCACCATAAGAGGAACACAGAAGTACTTCAGTTAAAGTGGTAGAGACTGCTCCCCAATTGGTTTAGTGCCCCCTCCCTGAGGGACGGGGGAAGCCAACAGCCAGCTTCCAGGGGCAATCCCCTGGCCCGGCTAGAGAGAGAGAGAAAGCTGGCTGATGTTGTGCTGAGGCACCACGAAGATTTGTGATGGTCTTCCTGTGACAGAAGCCTGTGGGGCACCTGCAATCAGGGGTGAGTCTGCTCTTAAAAAGGGCCTATGTTTCACCAGAGACTTTGTGTATTAAGTATCTCTGTTACTGTGGAGTCAGGAAAGGACAGCCAGTAGGCTCTACACCAGGACCCCGCCAGGCGTCTCGTTCTTCTGTAAAAATTGCTGTGCCCAGTTGGTGCCCCATATGGTGCAGAGATTCCCCCAAAGTAACAATATATAAGTGCCCTGGCTACCATCTGTTGTGCCCGGCTGTGCCCTGGTAACCATTTGTGGCTAGAGCCGCTGCTGAGGACAGCCAAGTACAGTGCTTAAAGAGTGTGGAATTTGGACATCTTTAATTAGTGAGGGGTCTACAGGGATGGACATAGCCACTTAACAAGTATGCCTCAAGTCAGAGCACTGGAGTTTCAGAGACTGTAGATTGAATGTGAAATACATTTACAGTGATAATCTACAACATTAGAGTTTTTCAGAGAAGAGGTGTTAGAGTCCAAAGGAATGGCGGGGTATGAATTATGGGAGCAAGAGGTGGGAGACCCCCATCAGGAGTAACTAGATTCACTTCAACGGGTTTGCTTTGGGACACCTGTTGTTTTCTCTTGGGTACTTGGCCAGTGCTCAAAGAAAGTACCCAGACGTGGGATTAGATGGAAGAAGTTCTCTTATGGAGCCTATATGTGCTCATGGGTGGTTTAGGGAGCCACCAGGAAATGTTCCATGACATATGGAAAGTGGTACAGTTGCTGGCCGGATGTGCCATGCAGGGAAGTAGTCCAAGGCTGGTCGGATGTGCCAGGCCAGGGAAATCCAGAGAAGAGTACAAGTTCGGGCTGAGTGCCCAGTGTGTTTTTAAACCTGAGAGTTACCGTGTGTGAGAAGATGTGTTCTGATCTCCATAAATCTGCATTACCAGGAATGTAGCCCCGTGGGGGTCCATCTATGCTTTGTTATTCTGTTTAGTTGTGAATAAAAGCCACACTCTAGAATGCCACACCTAGTTTGGACAATACAGTTATTGCTTCCTGTGTCCAGAGTTACTTGGGTGCCCCTGACTAGAAGTCGAACCTAGCCAAAATACCGAGCAACAGTGTTCTCCCCGAACCCAGGTCCCAGGTAGGGTGTTACATATGGAGGCACCGCACAGCGCTAATAACACAAAAAATACCATCAACCCGACCCCTGGGGTTACACAGAGCTATAACTGAAGCTCACAGCTTTCATTCTGCTATACAACATGGCTTTAGAAAGGAGCATTGCAGAATCACCACAGCCTTGGTCAGGTCAAGAACAATCTCCAATTAGCTATGGAAAAGGAGTGACCAATAAGTGGTGTTTGGGGACCTAAGGCTTTTGACCTGGTTGGCCATACTGTATTGGTCAAGAGACTGAAACAACTAGGACCAGAAAAAATTTGTTTTGTACTGGTTTCAAGACTATTTGCCTCATCAGAGGTGGTAGGAGCTGTGGGAGTTGGGGAATTGTAACCTTAACTCCGTTTGGTTCGATCTGGCCCTTGGGTCTGGTAATCCGCAATTGGGTGCTGAAGTCCTTGATTTTAGAAAGACAGACTTCAACAGGCTGAAGGAGCTGGTCAAGGAAAAGTTAGAAGGGGTGAGCAACATAGATGGGGTGGAAGATAGATGGGGGGCAATAAAGGGGCCATTTTTCTGGGCATGTAAGGTATTCGTGCAAACGGTAACCAAAAAGAGCAGGTTCAAGAGACCACTATGGTTCTTGGCAAGGGTCAGGGAAGCAGTGACAGCCAAGAAAAAGGCTTTCTACAAATCTAAAGAAAAGCAAGGGGAGAAAGAATGGGAATAATATTTGCTGAAAAATAGGGAGGAAAATAGGGCAGTTAGAGAAGCAAAAGCAGACACAGAGGTGCATATTGCGGAAGTGTCAAGAACAGAGAAAAACAGTTCTTCAGGCATAATAGTTAAAAAAGGAAGAAAGGAGGGGGGAGTTGTGAGGCTAACAGAAGGGGATAGGGTGACTGAGGTGGATGGAAAAAAGGCTGCTATCCTTAACAACTACTTTTGCTCAGTTGTCATTAGGGAGGATGTTGGGCACTTGTCAGAGAGTGGCATCAAATCAGCCATTAAGGGGGTCCTGTAGATAAGGCATCCAGCATTTACTAGCAAAAGGGTCCTGAAAGGGCTGGCAGCCCTAAAGATTGATAAGACCCAGGACCAGATGGACTGCATCCAAGGATGCTCAGGGAACTGGCAGCGGAACTGGATGATCCTCTCATAGGTCTATTCAACAGCTCTCCAAGGAAAGGGGTGGTTTCGAAGGATTGGAGGATGATGGATGTAGTTCCACTCCATGGGGGCAAGAAACAAACAGGGAACTGCAGACCTGTCAGTCTTACCTCTATTGTTGGAAAACTGATGGAGTCACTGGTCAAAGAGGATCTTGTGGACTATTTGGAGAGCAACAGTCTCCAGGACAGTAAGCAGCACAGATTTGCGGCAGGGAGGGCACATCAGACTAACCTGATAGTTTTCTCTGACTGGGTGATGAGGGAATGAGACAGGCACAATGCAGTGGATTTGCTCTACTACGACTTCAAGTCTTATGACTCGGTACCCCACAGATGCTTGCTGAAAAAGATGGAGGATCTGAGTGCAGCAGAGGTCATAGTAAACTGGGTAGGTAACTGGCTAAAGGGGGGGCAGCAGAGGGTAATGGTCAACGAGTTAAATCAGAAGAGAGGGAGGTCACGGGTGGGGTTCCACAGGGATCTGTGCTGGGTCCAGTCCTCTTCAATATGTTCATCAACGACATCGGTGAGGGAATATAGGGAAGCCTGTGTCTCTTGCAGATGACACTAAGTTCTGTGGGATGGTGGATAGGGATGAGGGAATAAAGAAAGTGCAGAGAGGTTTGCAAAAGCTGCAGGGGTGGTTAAGGATTTGGCATCTGAAATTCAACATCAAAAAGCACAAGGTGCTACATCAAGGGAACATGAACACCAGGACAGTGTACGGGATGGGAGGAGTGAGACTTAGTACCACGGCTGAAGAATGAGACCTTAAAGTTATCATCAGTGACTCCCTAAAACAACTGAGTCAGTGCAACACGGCTCACAGCAAGGTAAGTAGGATGCTTGGCTGTATGTAGAGGGGTAATGACAGCAGAAAAAGGGAGGCAATGCTTCCCCTGTGCAGATACTTGGTGAGGTCATACCTGGAGTACTGTGCTCAGTTCTGGGGTCCTCACCAGAGAAGGATAAGGACAGGCTCGGGACAGTGCAGTGCAGGGTAACCAATATGATTCAGGTTCAGAAGGGCATGTCCTATGAGGGACGCTTCAAGGTACTGAACGTGTACTTGTAGGAGACCTGAAGGGAGAGGGCAGATATGATATAGACCTTCAAATTCCTAAAAGGAATTAACAGTGAGAACTGCATGGACCTATCTAGCTTGAATACCTGCTCACGGTCATGTGGTCATGAGAGGGAGCTAACAGGAGGGAGGTTTGGGGGGAGGGGCATGAGGAAATACTATTTTATAGAAAGGATGGTGGAGCCATGGAACAGGTTGCCAGCCAAAGTGGTGGGTGGGTTAGTGGTTTTAAGCCTGGCTGGAATACAGTGAAGGGTATAGTGGTTTCTCAGGGCATCAGAATCGGATAGGAGAATGGTAGGGGTGGGGAGGGCTAGAACCCTGGAGGAAAAGTAGGCCCCAGGACTAAACAAGGAACAAGGAACTTGGGTAGACTGAATGGACCGTTAGTCTTTTTCTGCCATCATCGTCTCTGCTTCCATAACCAAGTTGGAAGGTTGACTGATGTGAAGTCCACACCCCTCAACTACAAAATGGACTAGTATGATAAAAAAAAAGGATAAGAAAAGAAAACTTGAAGGGGTCTGCTCCATATAACCACTCATGAACCTGGACCCAGATATGGAGAAAATTACCCAGTCACCGGTAATATAATTATCTGAACTTTTATTGTTTTATACATATATATAGCAAACACTACGAGAATGTGTAAACAGCTAACATTTTGTGTGGCTAAATCCCACTTCATCTGGGCCTTGCACCTACAGTTTACTACAGTACATGTGGCATGCCTCTCTTGTTTTTGCAGTCAGCATAGATATACAATGGTGTTGTTGCAAATTAAGGCTGTTGCTGGGGACCAGTTAGATTACCAACTAGTAGTCATTTCTCACACCATGCAACTGAGAGGGGAGTACTGCCACTCAAACAAAAGATCTAATTGGTACAATCAGAGACTGGTTGCACTCTGGAACTCCGCCCCTCAGGAACTGGTAGGCAGTAAAAACATGACAGCTCAAGAGGAAACTAGATGATTATTGTATGTTAAATAACATCAGGGGATATGGCCACTGATATTAGCGAGCTAAATGGACACTCTTCTTCAATGCTCAGTACTTACTTTTGATACCTATGATACATGTGATTTCACATCTAGGGCTGATACCTATGATATCTGTGATTTCATGTCTAGGGCTGATACCCACGATACCTCTGATTTCATATCTAGGGCTTTACATATTGCAGTCTCCGTATCTTCTTTTTTGTTTGCGGACCCAGCACCTTAACTGCTTATCGTTCTAGCTTCCACAGTGTATGTGATGTATTTTATTTATTTATTTAGTTAGTTAGTTTTTGTTGACCGGGTAAGTGCACTAGACAAATCCTGCCTATTTTCAGGTACTGGTCAAGCTGACTCCACCCCAATATCTGAAGGCTTTGACATGATTCAGAAATAAACATTACAGGAGTCTCAGGGTAGGGAGAGGGACAGAGAGAAAGAGAGAGAGAGGGGGGGAGAGAGAGAGAGAGAGATGCAGTACTGGGGAAGGTACCCTCCTACTCATTCTCTGGGACTGCTCTAAGGCCCAACCTTTCTGGCAAAGGAAAAAGGAGGCACTGGATCCTGACTTGGGTTCTTCTTTTTCAGCAGAGGAAGGGCCCAGCCAACCACCCCACACTACACTCCTTTTATAGGGTAGCACAGTCACGGCATTTCCTCTAGTAAACCAGGAAGGGGCGGATCAGATGGGTATCCACACAGTGACCTCATTTACCGAGGCACTAGTAATTTAACTTGTTATAACAAATTATACAAAAACAAACAAACAAAACATAAAATCAAAACTTTGCATTCATTTTCTTCCTTCAAATTACTCTGACCAGGTTATAAACCCAGCAGCTTATCTGGAATGGATATCATTAACTGCAGGTACTGCAGAACACTTTTCAGAAGGGCAGTTTTACAGGATTTAGGATACTGTCCTACATGCTGCGCCATTGGAGATCTAAGGGCTCAGCTGCAGGCAGCATGGGCAAAGATTGTGCTCCTCAAATTGCATATTCAAGAGGAAATATATTATAAGAACAGCCTGCCATTTCCCCAACATCCAACAGAAGCACCTCGACCGCAGAGGGTAGTTGGTCCGGAAGGTTGGCAGGTGGTTAGGAGGGGCAAATCAGGTGCCTCATCACCCGGTGCTCTCCAACATATCACTTCCACAAACCATACAAAAACTACAAACAGGTATCTGCCTCTATCTCCGAAATCAAACAAAGGGGCAGAGGACACTGCAGTGCAGGACACTGCAGCACAGGAGCTAGCACAACAAAACTCACCCAAAACAGGAACCAAAACAAAAAAAGCAAAAAGAAAATCCAAACAACTTCTGATCATAGGAGACTCCATGATTCAGGGAGTTGATACCTATCTCCAGCCAGGGGTAATGGTCAGATGTCTCCCAGGTACAGTACATCAGTGTGGAGAGACACTGACCACATTGCTAAAATTGTTCAGGAAGCAGGAGAAAACATTGATGTCCTGGTACACAAAGGGACTAAAGATCTTGCCAGCCAGTCAGTTGTGGAGATCAAGGAACACCTGACCAGGTAGGGTGACAAACTATCATGTATTTCATCTGGCATCTCCTTCTCTGCGATCCTGCCAGTCTGGGAAAGGGGGACAGATGGACGGAAGGTCAGAGGAGGGGAGATAAGGGAGCTAAACATATGGCTCAAGGGCTGGTGCCAGGAAAAAGGACACAAATTTGTAGGGAACTGGCAACAGTTTTGGGAGCGAAAGTTCTTTAAATTTGATGGACTACATCTGACTAAGGAGAGAGTCAGTGCAATGGGGCAGAAGTTTGATGAATTTGCAGAATATTTAAACTAGTAAATGGGGAAAGGGGTGCAGCACCCCATACGTCGAATGGGAAGAACACCCCTCCCCCCTCAGCTAGTGGTCAAACAGGAGTTCAGCATGTTTGTAGTTCATTTGCATCACCAGGTAAGGAAAAAGGTCCGGCTTCCCATATGTCATACGGGAAACGCCAGACCTCGCCCAACAGCTAACATGCTGAAATCTGGCCATGGAAAATCATGTACACAAGTGCTCACAGTCTGGGAAACAAGATCGCAGACCTGCAAGCAATAATGACAGAGGCTAACTAGACATAGTAGCATTAGCGAGACATGGTTTACCAGTAACCACACTTGGGAGACTTCAGTACTTGGCTATGTACTGTTCAGAAGAGACCAAGGTGCAAAAAGGGGGTGGAGGGCCTTTATGTCAATGAAAACATCAAAACTACAGAAATTCAGAATACACATAAGGAGCCAGAAGAACTGTGGTTCACCCTGGAAAATGGAAATGGGACAGCCATATGAACTGGGGTTGTGTACAGGCCTCCAGACCAGGGGGAGGACATTGACACATTACGGTTAGAAGACATACAAAACATGACAGCTAAAGGGGAGGTTCTGATAATTGGAGACTTCAACATGCCAGATACAGATTGGGCAATACCAGCAGGAACATCTGCCAGAACTAGACACATGGTGGATTCCCTGCAGGGGGAGGGCCTCAAACAACTGGTACAACACCCCACAAGAGACAGGGCTAGCCTAGATCTAGTACTGACTAACAGGGAATGGATCACAGATTTCCAAGCAGAAGGTCACCTGGGGGTCAGTGACCATCACATGGTATGGTTCAATTTGGCCACTAGAACTAAATCATCCCATTCCAAGGCAAAAAATATGGGACTTCAGAGGAGCTGACTTTGATAAGATGGCCAACAGAGTTAAGCTAGCCCTGGCAAAAAGGAATACAGGTGAGGGGTACAGGCAAAGTGGGTAAGCATTAAGGATGCAATACTTGAAGCAACATCCCAATTTGTTAGAGAGACAAGGAAGTGACAAAAGAAGAAGGAAACCACTTTGGTTCTCAAAAACAGTAGCAGAAAAGGTCAGAGCCAAAAGGCTGGCCTTCAGGAAATATAAGGGAACGCAGCAGGATGAAGATAGGGAGGAATACCAAACTTCCCTAAGGGAAGCAGGGAAGGCAGGAAGGCAGGCAAAGGCCCAAACCGAGGAAACACTGGCTCTACAGGCACCCCCGATGGGGCAAATTAAAGTACTGCTGGAATAACTTTCAAGCGTGAGTGAATTTCTGACATCCTGCAGATTGAATAAGCAACCATCTTCTTAACAAGTTTTACCATGAAAACCTTATCACCACACTTGCCCCCAACCTCTTGGGCAGAGTGAGACCGATGACATAAACCTGTCTAAAAAGTAAACCAAGAAACAGGACTAATATGCTGTAAGTATGGTGAAACCAGTTACAGTGCTGCTCTCAAGTCTACCTTAGCAAAACTGGTCTCCCCTTTCACGTCTGTTGATTTTTGCCCTGGATAGTCCCCCTTACGCTCGCCACTGTTCACTGTACACCTCCCTCTCCCTCCCTCCCTTCCCTTGATGCCAGGTACCTTATCCACTTTGCCTCCTTTAACTCCAAATTTTGGCTTGGCTCTCTCCCCTCTTACCTTACCTTGCCTCACCCCTCCCAACTCTGGCTCTCACTCTACCCCCAATTAAATCCTCTGCTTGTCCAGCTTCCTTCTCCTTCTGCTTCCCTAAAATCTGGGGCTCTCTCCATCTTCCATCCACTCTGCTCCTTCCGTTCATTCTCTGAAATCTCTCCTCAGTAATTTCTCCATTCAGTCCTGCAGTTGCCTCTGACAACGGTCCCTGGACTTTTGTCAGCTGCCCTCTAACCCCAACTCCCTCTCCATCCTGATATGACATTAGTGAAGCCCCCCCTCACCCCCCCAATTTTCAAGTGCTCCCTTACCCCATACTTAATATTTACTTTGTTGCACACTGTATATTGTTCTTCTTCTGCACAATGTTCTACTGCAAATTTTCTGACAGAGGTATTGACTACAATTGCTCATTTGTTGTACTTAGTTGTATATAATTATTTATTGTCATTGTATTTTTGTAGTTGTACTGTATTTGTTGTCATATTTTTGTAGCTGTACTGTATTTGTCATATTTTTGTGGTAGTACTGTATTTGTTATTACTGTATTTTTGTAGTTGTTCTGTATTTGTTATTGTATTTTTGTAGTTGTACTGTATTTGTTGTTACTGTATTTTTGTAGTTGTACTGTATTTGTTGTCACTGCATTTCGCAGTTGTACTATATTTATTGTCATTGTAGTTTTGTAGTTGTACTGTATTTGTTACTGCATTTTTGCAGTTGTACTGTATTTGTTGAATTTTTGTAGTTGTACTGTATTTGTTGTATCTTTGTAGGTGTACTGTATTTGTTACTGTATTTTTGTAGTTGTATTATATTTGTCACTGCATTTTTGTAGTTGCATTGTATTTGCTGTTACTGTATTTTTGTAGTTGGAATGTATTTGTTGTTACTGCATTTTTGTAGTTGTACTGTATTTATTGTTATTGTATTTTTGTAGTTGTACTATAGTGTCATTGTATTTTTGTAGTTGCACTGTATTTGTCATTGTATTTTTGCAGTTGTACTGTATTTGTTTTCATTGTATTTTTGTAGTTGTACTGTATTTGTTGTCATTATATCTGTGTAGTTGTACTGTTATACTCTCCCACTCCTCCTCCTCCCCCAAGGACGAATCTGGAAATGAGCAGTTACCAGCGGAGTATGACTTTCCTGGTAAAACATTAAAAAAAATCATGTGACAGCTTGTATCCTTTCAATTTCTAAACTATTTAAAGCTGGGACACGTGTTTAAATAATGTTAAACATTACTAATCCAGACACACATTATACATAAATCTACCTTTATGCATATCATACATTTGCGCACAAATTCATGTAATATATTTGCAGATTGTTTTTGTGTTACATTTCCTGTGAAATCCTCCCACTGTCATGGTAATTAAGATCATATATGGTAAGTACAGACTGTATTTTTGGATCCACTGTATCAATTTCCCTCAAAATAAAAGTAACAACTAGCTGATCAAATTACAGGGGTGACTTTGCAACAGCAGAAGTTGCATGGGTCATAGGGTCACATTTAATTTATTATTACTTTCCGATGCTTTCGCAGGTGAAGCGAGAAAGAGTAGGGGTTGGTAGACTGGATAGTGAAATGTTTACAATGCCACTTTTAGTGCAATTTAAAAATCCTCTGTGGCTCACGTCACAGCCTGGGATTCTATTTGCTATGTAATGAGTTTTAAAAAGCTCAATTTTGCCTTTTGATATTCCTGCTCTTATTGGAACATGACCAGTGAATTGCAGAACAGAGATTTTTAAAGCTTCTAACTTAATTATAGAACCTAGAATCCCACACAGCAGCTTACCAGCCATGACATCAGCCAGAGGATTGTGGGATGGAACTGAGCAGCTTTGTTTACAATTAGGGCATGGGGGGATGGCAGGATTAACCAGATTATAACTAAACAAAGTAAGTAAAAAACATATCCTTGCACTAGAAAGTGCATATCAAGGGCTGTCCCTGGATCCCACATAGCAGGCAGGATTTGCAAAAAATGGACATGAGCAAGCAATGCTGCACCCGTAATGAGACTTGATCTCTGATTGGTACATAAGCAAGTAATGCTGTGTCCATAGTGGGGCATGACTGATGCATCCACTTGCTTGTGTTGCATTCACAAACTGCACAATACCGGACGCAACTGTGTGCAAAAGAGGCTAAAAAAGAATATAGGAAAAAGTGCACCATCAATAAATGTTTCCATGCACTAGTAGTCAATGTAGTGGGGATGTATTTTCAAGTATCACCGTTGTAGTTCAGTTATATGGCGCTCTGAGTACAAATGTTTATTCTGTAGGTATGGGGATAGTCAGCCACCAGCAATGTACCATGTTGTGAAGTACATCCTTAGTCATTTCTCACTGTCACTGAGAGCCACAGCAACCACCCTTTCCTGTGGGATCAGCAAAGATGGTGGGTGTGGTACAATAGGACCCTGGGGCATATATCGGGGGTGGGGCGGTGGCAGTGCTATACTGGACTCTGTACTTCTGCATGTGCTTCTCTGCAGGCCTACTCAGGGTAGCATCACTAGTAGTGGGGCCTCCTCCTCCCTCCCCTGCTGCACGCTGAATACTAATACCAGGGCCATATGCAGTGCTTTTTGTTCTGTCAGTGAAGTTGTTAGCTAGCTGGCTTAGATCATCGTTTTATGGTCTACCAGCTGCATCCACTTCATACTTAATCTACAGTGCCATATACGCCTCTTTGGGTCAATGGGAATATTGCATTTCAGATCTGGATACTGAACCATTCTTGCTTCAGATGTGAAGTAAAACTTCACAGGCAAAGGTGTAGTGAGATGACATGCTTCGCTCCTCACAAAGGTCAGGTGACAATTTCACAAGTTTTATATTAATTTACCAAGTCCCGTTGCCAAACACAATGGCCCCTGCAGGCAAATATACCTTGTTAAAAAAGATTAAAAAAGTAAAACTATTCCCCCCACCCTGGTAGCTCCAGGTCGCCAACCTCCTCCCCCATGGTTCTTTAAATCAAAACATATCCTATGCCCACTAACCCACTTAGCCCTAACTCCCCTGTCCCCTTACCACAATCACAGTAAATAAGATGAAAAGTATCCCCTTCCTCCAATCCACGTAGCATCCCAACCACCATCACCTCCCTGCCATTGTCCCAGTAATAAAAATACCCACTTTCTCAAGCCACAGTGCCCAGCTCCACTCCCCGGGATGTACTGTCTTAAAAAAAAAATAAAATAAAGTCCCCCCCTTGAGACAGTGACTGGCACAGCCCTCTTCACACCCTCTCGCCATCAGCCATATGAATGAATAAGCATGAATGTGTCCTCAAATACTATGAGTCCAGGCATTCATAAACTGGCCCATCACCAAGTGCTAAATTGGTGCTGGAATCAGTCAGCAGCTTCAAATACCTTGGGATCACTCTTGACTGCTCTGTCTCGTATGGGCCACATATTGACCATGTTGCCAACGCAGCTAATGCCAGATTAGTACAACTTTATTGTCACAGACACTGCCTCACTGAAAGCGCCATCAAACTAGCAGTAAATAGCTCAGTTCTGTCAGTCATTGACTACGGTCTTGCAGTCTATGGGGCTGGTACAGACATTGCACTTAAGAGAATAAAAGTTGCCCTAAACAAAGCCTGCAGGCTTGTTCTGGGGGCACACTGCTTAATTCATACATGCGAGCTCTACTCTAGCACCGGATGGCTCAATCTAAGCAACAGGATCCAATTCCAGGTATGCCTGCTGGCAAAAAATGCCGACCTTAGCCTTACACCCCCAGGTGTGCAAACTCTCCTCACCCCCTCCACCAACTCTAGACAAACCAGGGGTATGTGTAAAGCAGCCTTCCATGTCCCATTTCATTGCACTACACAAGGGCAGCAGTCCTTTGTGTATAAGCCTCCCCCTCTGGCTAAATTCTATTAGCGCTGCCCTAATTACAGAACCAAAAATTGGCCCTTTCAAGTCTCAACTGCAAGCTCATCTCACTGCGCGCACCATGTGTGACTGTGATCCCATCTCACAATGTTGGAAGGAATATGTCCAGAACTACTTATCTGCTGCACTTATTCCCATTCCTCTCCTTGCACCCTAGTATCCCCATAACTGAGGCCTCTGCATCACTGCACTTCATATGCTAAAACTACCTATGTCTGGGTAGAAAACATAATGGGCCTGCTATTCTACTTTACCATCACTTCACCTGCTAGGATCATTTCCTCTATAACTGCACTGACAAAACCCTCTGGGTTGCTCCTCCTCTAACCTCTTGCTGTCCTGTAGTAGCAGTAGTAGTAGTTAAAATTTATTTTTATACAGGATGAAAAACTTTAGGTCCAAAGGTCCTATTTACAAAGTTGTCAGGACCCTTTCATCTTGCTGTCCTCTGCCCCACGCCAGTTGATCTCAATTACACAGCAGTCTTAACCACCCACTGATCCATGTCCAGTGGGTCAGAAAATTAAAGCTAGTCCCCGTCAGAAGCTATGCAAAGATGACCTGGGACCACAAAGGGCTCTGGAGCTGCCCCCCATGTTGCATCAAAATTCTTGGGTTGACAGTGTGTGATGAAAGACCAGTCTGTGAAAAAGGGACCTTCTGAACCTCCACTGATACTGAGTCCTGCGCTGCAGTGCTGGTTTTAAAACATGGCCTCCACTCCTTATTTGATGCAGGTGAGGCTGAATGTAAGTCACCTGCATTTTTGGACACACTTAAGTTTGTAAATAATGGTGACACTCATTTTGGATGCAGCCTACGTTTTGGTCACAGCATAACAACTTTGTATGTAACTTTTGGTGAAGTCCATTTTGGGACTTAGTGAATTCTGTCCAGTATGGTGTGGGCTGGAACATACACATTCCCCATTAAAAGAGGTTTGTGCTATTACTCCTTTAGAGGAATAAATTCAGGTAGTCTAACCCATGACTTTGTAAGCAGGTACATTTCTCTGCACAATACCATGAAACAGTAGAGGCAAGTTTGCCTGTAAAATGTTATCATGCACTTATATAGACTTCCCATCTAGTTTTTTAATCCACTCTTTTAAGAGAACTGCACTAAAGCAGGGTATCCCGTGAAATGGTCGATCGCAAAATCTTAATAGCAAAAACGACAACAGCAAAACAGCCCGGCAAAAAGAGAGACCGGGAAAATCCGCAATTGACGAAATGGCAACCTACAGCTTTCTCCTACTCCCCAAGTTGCGTCCCCCCCAGAGCTGATTATGTACAGTAAGAGGATGGGGGAGGGGGGGGGCAATGTCCTCCACAGAAACTTACTGTGGCAGTGTTGTCGCCATTTTGGAGATTGCTTTTTTTTCCCCTGGTCGCTCTTTGTGTTCATGCTGTTGTGCCACTGCTGTTTTGCAGTCACCCTTTTCACATGTAACCCTAAAGCAGTAAGTCACTTTTTTCATGTAGAAGCTGTTATTTAAATACTGCTTCACATTCTGTTGCTGTTCTGTCTTTATTGGCCTTGTAGTAAACTCAGTGGGTGTTTCTGATTTACTCCAAGTTGGGCATGACTACTTTAGACTTGTATGATATAGTTTATGTCCCTTTCATTCACAGTGTCCTGTATGGGAACATGGCTGTATTGGGACAATGTAAGAATTTAACATGCAGATCAACTACATCATGCAGTTCAAAAATAGTTCTTACCATCAGTGCATAAATCAGAACCCCCCCATGGAATTTGTCAACAGACTAGTACAGGTGGAACAATGACAGAATGCAAACCAGTATTTAAAACTGCTTCTATAGGAAACAAATGCATTCAAAGTTTCATGTGGTTTTCCTTTAAGGTACTCAAGTGACCAGAGTTCTCATTCTTGTGTACAAAGGCAGATGTATGCATAACCACACCAAAGCTTAGATTAGTGTGGGTATTAGCACGGACCTGTGTGATTTACTAATGTTGTTAAGCCTTTAAAAGCAAACAGTCATCACTAGCTTTTAAGCTGTGGTGCAATGAGAGACACAGCTGGATGCTAACCAGCAGGTCCTGAAGCATCCGTGGGATACCAAAGTTTGTCCGTGTGCCAGAGAAAAGCAATGCTCACAAAAACTAGTCATCCAGACCGTCCCTGATAGCATGCCATCAGGGAATGCCACACACCAAAACAACCCTGCCACTTTGTAAGTAAAGGCCAAACCCAAAACCTATGAGATCATTCATATTTGCACACTGGTATCACCCGCCTACCCAAACTGGCATCCATTAACTTCTCTCCTTGTATAAAGTTAATGCTGCACTGTAGCTGCCTAGTTAGCTCTTCCTAGCCATGTCTTTTGCTTAGCGAGCCTATTATAGTCTGCTTAGTTTAGCTGCATTTCCTAACCTCTCTTTTCAGTTTAAATTTTGTTACTTTATTTCTATTAATTATTTAGTTGGCTACGGTGGCCAAACCTGCTCCTGGTATACCCATTTAAAATATGTTTTATCTGTGTTAACTACTAAACTCATCAGACAGGGGCTCCCCTGCCAATCAAGTCAACTAGTTGCTGTAACTTCCACCCTACACTTGTCCTTTTTGACTTTTACTAACTATGCATCACTCCCCCCTCGTCCTTTTCGTTGTTCCTCTTCTTTCACTTCTACTCCCTCTCTCCCCCTTCCTTCCCTTTATCTTACTCTCCATATCCCACTACTATCCCTTCCCTTGCCTTTCCCCAGCTTACATATACTCTCCCCTTTCCATTCATCCTGGTCTCCTCTCCTTATGGTATCTCAATCTTGATGCTGTCCCAATCTTTCCCCACCCCAGCCATCTCCTCAGCAGTACCTGTCCACAGGCACAGGTCTCACACCCTTATGATTCTCACAACTCTTTTGCTACTGTTACCGGGTGATATGGATCTTAACCCTGGTCCCCTTCCCCCACTCTTCCCAGAAGGCTGAGCATTTTTTATGTGAACATCAGGGACCCGATTTTCAAAGGGCAATGCAGGGCTTGCACAAAGCCCTGCATCAAACCCGGTGGTTGGCTCAGCTACACTGACATCTTTGCTGCAGCACTCACTTGATTCAAGAAGATCGGGTGCATTTCCAACGGATTTCCTGCATCAAGGCAGCTTGCGCCAAATATTTGGTGCAAGTCCCGTAAAAAGGGTCCCCGAGATTGCTGCAAGCTAGACCAAAAAAAAAGCTGGTCTAACTTGCAGCAATTGCCACTTGGGATCAAGAATCACAACTGCCAGCAGGGGAATGCCGCAAGACCTGTTCGTCAGATGACAGGCATACCAAGGGCTTGCAGCATACTCGGGACATTTGTGAATTGACCCCAAGGGTCTTCTCCTCAATCCTGACCAGATACAGCTGTGGAAAAGTAGAAGATGGACTCTCTGGTTACGTGTTTCACATACAGGACCATAGGAAGCATGGTGGTACAATTCTTCTATACATACTCTACAGTTTTAACTGTGACACTGTGTATCACCCCGCCATCCCTCCTCCCATGAACTCTAATTATGTAGGCTCTCTTTCCCCTGCTCACTTTCTAGTTTCATCTGTGTCATTAACTCCTATCCTGCCCGCTCTCAACCATTTCCTCCCTCTCAACTTTAGGTGAGGTCTTAGTCCTTCAGGATCTAAATATAAACTGTCTCTCACCCTTGGCACAAAATATCATTCACCAAACTGAGCCCCTCAATCTGACGCAACTGATTACCAAGCCCACTTTTCTGAACCCCGCCCACAGATCACTCCCTTATTGACTGGGTCCTGTCCTCAGTCCCCCCCACCACCACATTACTTCCCCAAGCACCTTGACAAATGTGTTCAGTGATTACAGAACAGTCTATTGCATCCAAAAGATATGCCGCATTACAACCACTCCATTTGTCTGGTCTAAGTCGCTCAAGTCTCTGGACCTCCCTTTCCTGCTAGATGATTTTCAGGCCACTGTCTGGTTAGTAATCACATTATCCACCAATATAGATGTTGCTGTAACCTCTTTCATGGCCACATTCATTGCAACATGGGAGAAACATACCCCTCTCAAGAGATCTTGTATCTGTCGGATCCATTTCCCATGGATCTCTGCAGAGGTCACTACACTGCTTAAAGCTCGCGATTCTGTCTGGCATCCACACAGGTTAGGTACGAATTCCCGACAATCACATTCCCGATACACATTAGTCCGAGTTCTTAATCCTGATATGTAAAACACCGACATTAATGAAAATCCGACTCACAAAATCCTGACAATTACTGGATCTTAGACCTTGCTTCAGTATGCAAAATAATTTTGACTCTGTCACAGAATTAATAAGCAGTGCGGCATTACTTTTGACTTTGACCAAGTCCCCCCTCAGCCAGCACCAGTCAGGCTTTAGCTGTTACAGGATGTGCTGGTGGGATCCTGTGTCAATGCTGCAACACTGATATCTCCTTTTTGAGTGGCGTAGCTTTACTTTTGTCTTTTTTTATTTTCAAATTATTACCTGTCCAAATCATACAGATGGTTACTACGGGGGAACAGATGGCACAAGAAGAGGCACAGGTGTTTGAATTTGCCCACTCGGTTAATCTGTTGCGTTCTGTAATGTCTGTTCCCCTCACAGTCAGTGAAAGACAGAGAACACGGAGGACAGTGCAAAGCATGGGACAGAATGACAGTGATTGCCCCGCAAATCCACCAAGCTCTGGAGTCGCACCAATGCCTGAGCGGGTATGTATGAATTCAGCACAGGGGCAGAATGAAGTCAGGGGAATGTTTTGGGTTTGATGTGAGTTTGTGTGTCTGTGTTTAGGTGGTGGCCCTCATCAGTGAAACTATATAGTGGCTGAGAAGGATAAGAAAACTGGACTGATGCTGTGGTGTATGTTGTGTTGGGTATTTTTATTGTTCTTTCACAACATTGGGATTGTGTATGATGGGATTTTAAGAGGTGGGATTTCAAATGTCAGAATGTCAACTGAGTTGGGATTTGGGCGCCGAACATTTGTCTGTCAGGATTCCGTCAGTTGGGATTTAGTATGGATCCCCATCCATACAAAGACTCAGGCCCTGCTGAGGACTTGATATGACACAAATAACTCATCAAAGCCACCGGGGAGGCAAAATCAATTTACTTTACCTCTAACCTTCAAAAGTACCTTAAATTCCCTGAATTGAATCTGGAAGGTTATTCACTCCCTTCTTAACTCCCCCTGCTTCCCTCAATCTATGAAATTCATTTATCTCTCACTCAACTGAGGCTACTAACATCTTTAACAATTTCTTCACCTCCTGTGCCCTCACCTAATCCCAACTGCACCTGTCTCCCCCAGACACCCCCGTCCCCCACCCTCTATCCCAGTATCTTTTTCTTCTGCCCAGTCTCCTCTGATACCACCTTTGCTGCCATACTCTCTCTCTTAATTCCTAAGAGGCACAGTACTAATGGGCTGGATACTAATCTCCATCTCTCTATGACAGCCATCACTGCCTCTTTTGCCTTGCTTTTCAAGTTTTCTTTCCAACTTGGCTCTGCCCACCAGTTCTAAAAGCAAGCTAAATTCCAACCCTTTTGCCAAAGAGGGGGACTCTTTTGCCTCCTGGTAATTATCAGGCCATCTCCCTACTCCCTAGCTAATGTGCAGGATAAATTTGTTCGCTACCAGCTATCCCCCTAACTTGACTCCCCTTCTTTCTTCTCCCTTTTTTAGCCTGTCTTCTGTAAACACCATTTAGCCATCTTCTCTCTCCTTGAGACCACTGACTCTGTGCTAAATGATATGGACCAGAGCCTGTTCACCATGATTATATGCGCAGACCTAGCAAGGGCCTTTGATAGTGTGGACCACCTCTTCTCTTGGATAAGTTAGGTGCTGCAAGCCTATCAGACTTGGTGGTCAGGTGGTTCCACTCCTAATTTTTGGGCCAGCTCCAGTTGGTCCATGTTGGTGATACCCTATCCACCTCTCTGACCATCAAGTCCCATGCGCCACCCCCAGCCTCCATCCTTAGTCCAGTCCTTTTCTCCACTGTCTTAAATGCTCCCCCATCCAACATAGTCTCTTTAGACACCCATATGTCCAGTGCTGGCTCTCTGCTCAAACCAGCTCACACAAGTTAAAAAGACTGTCTCCCTAACTGTTGACACTAAGCAGAGACTAGCAAAGCTGCAAGGTACCTTTGTCCTTAAGTACTTGCAGTAGGAGTGTGGCAAGAACCTCAGCCCCTCCCCCTAGCAATGACGTCATGCATAAAAAAACGTTGTCCTTGGCTTGATTTGCTGTACCACTACAAATCCTGCCTTCTCCCACGCCACTGCTAGATCATCCTCAAGATGATCTTAGTGGTATCTGACCTCATGGATATAGTCTACAGCGCTGCCACAAAATCTAAACTTGACAGGTTGGACCCTCTTGGACATTTTATCTGCCAGTGTGCACTTAGAGCTCCATCTCACCCATCACTGCTGTCTGTATGCAAATCATTCTCTCCCCTCCCCAGCGGCCTAGTGGCTTTCATACTGTTCCTCTTTCCTAACCAATTACTGATTTGCCACTGTTCTCACTCACCTCCAATATCCTTATCTCTTCTGTCCCCTCCACCCACTCTCTCTGATCATGTGATGCTCATGCCTTTCATGTGAATCAGTAGCAGGTCAATCTTTCTCTATCCGCCTTCCAACACTGTAGAAAAACCTTCTTCTCCCTGTCCCCATCTGTCTCCCATCCTCACTGCACTCTCTCAAGCCACTTTTACCATCGCACATCTCGAAATAGTACAACTACAGCTAACCATTTTCAACTTCTCTCTGCATTACAACAATCCACACCCTAGTCATCCCTTCTTTTAGTTACCCATTTTGCCACTTACCCTACTGTATGGCTTAAAAGTCAGAGGACTGTTTAATTTGCATTTTACACCACCATAATCCTGTTACAAATATCTAATCATATATAAACTCCACACTCCCTTAGCTCTCATCCTTGCTATCCCCATATCCTATGTACTTTGAACACTTTCTACATTGCTTTTTCTTTTCTGTGATTTATTATGGGAACCTTGATTTTACTGTTTATGTACATGTATCTTTTATTGTCACTATATCTGCTATTGTCACTATATTTGTTATTGTCACTATATCTGTTATTGTCACTATATTTGTTATTGCTGTATCACTGCCTACTCCATCCCTTCCCCCAGGTCGCACATGGAAATGAGCTTCGGCTCAGCATACCTATCCCAGTCATCAATTTTTTAATATGTAAATAAAAAAAAAATCACACCTTAGTTTTGTCCTCAAGATCTGTTAAATGTATACAGTATTATTATGCAACAGAAACATTGAATCTCAAGATAAACTATAACATTTTTTAGGCAGGATTAAAGCTACTGGCTATGCAGTAGCGAGCTATGTGCTCACGCTGGGTATTTTCCGGGTTGTCATTATTCTTATGTTAAGTTTGTATTTTAAAATAGGGTGATTTTACATATATGTGATTGTAATTTTATGTGTATACAGAGGTTTGTCGTCTTCAATGGCATTGGCCATATGAGAGACAAACAGCCCTGCCCTTTCCCATCCCCCTACTGGCTATGCAGCACAAGGTCCACCATGTACCACAGTTTCAGTCGCAGTGTTTTCATGGATAAGCATTGTGCCTGATTATATGTTGTTTTACCTTTTTTCATCACAGCATGGACATTATCTAACAAAAATTTCTCTGTACCAGTGACTCACTTTGAACACTGCCCTATACTATTGTTGATTAAGCTGTGCACATTAGTAATGTGGTATAAAACAGCCATTTATTTATACAAAATGTTTTTTAGTCATATTCAATGTGTGATATGTCTGTGTTATTTTAACAAGTTAATCATTTCACAAAATGCTTATATGCATAATTGGTATGTACAGGGGACAGCTGCTGGTGCAGCAGAATCTCATGCCAGCCAGTGTGATAACTGCATAAAGAAGAAGAAATAGTATTTATACAGCACTTTTCACACACATTATATTCTACAGTGCCCACAATTAGAGACTGATAGTCATGTGATTGTAACCATTTAGTGGCAGTTATTTCACACATCAACACTCACACACATTTGACAATTGCATACACCAGTTTTATGGGATGTAGAATGCTGGACAGGACACTGGCAAAAATCCATTACTCTTGTGAAAAGTGCTTTGGGTTCTTTTGCTTCTACTTAGACTTCTGCCTGGAATGCACCAGAGATAGGCAGAAGAGATGTCAGTTTAATGTTTCATCTGAAGGATGGCAAACCCCAACAGTACAGCATCCCCGAAGCTCTGTAATTAGATGCCTGCATTTATGGTGTGAGCCCAATCTTTATGTGGGACTAAAACCCACAACCTTCTGGCCCAAAAGCAGATGTGTTACCAACTGTTGACACCTCAGTGTGTCGCTGTGCACCTAGGTACAGTTAAGAATGGGTTCACTGACATGACTCCCTATCCCCTGTGCCACCTGGAGCAGCCATGTAGAGGCAGATGCCACTGGCCCTCCACCAGAAGCATCAAACTTCTCAGTGGATTTACAGTAACTATACCCTCTGCCAGTCCAGCTAGGATCCCAGGTTCAGAATGTTAAAACAGATTGCCATGTGACGAACAAATGCACTTACCAAAAGGCCATCAACCTGTCATATTTGCATACAGTTCTTATGTTTTCCCCACAGTCAATACATTTGATATGCCCTCTTTCATTCCATAATTGTTTCTCTCTCTTTCAGTTGTAGTACTTCAATGAGTTCAGCAAATACACTAAAATAATACTACTACACCTTTTCATATCTGTCATTATTTTATACCACTATGGCAAGCTATGTCTTACTGGACATGATTTGCATAGCTAAAGCTAATAATACGTGTAGTAAACATATACATGGATACATAGATACATAGACAGTGTCGGCAGATAAGGGCCTATGGCCCACCCAGTCTGCCCATTTGAGCTTGTAAGTTCAGTTTGTTTTCCTAGAAGTCTGTTGCACCTTACCCCTGACCTCCAGAATTCCTTTATGTCTATCCCATGCATTCTTAAATCCCGCGATTGTTTCAGCCCCCACCACTTCCTCTGGCAGGGTGTTCCACTTGTCCACCACCCGTTCTGTGAAGAAATTCTTTCTCATGTTTCCTCTGAATCGTCCTCCTCCAACTTCATCCCATGCCCTCTAGTCCTGGAACATCTTTTCGCTTAAAATAGTGTTTTCCTGCACCCTGTTCCTCCCTGTAAGATACTTGCATGTCTCTATCATATCCCTCTCTCCTCCTCTCCTCCAGGGAGTACATGTTCAGTTCCTTCAACCTGTCTTCATAGGACTTGTGATGCAATCCATGCACCATCTTTGTTGCCCTCCTCTGAACCTTCTCTACCCTGTCTATGTCCTTACGTAGGTATGGTCTCCAGAACTGTACACTGTACTCAGGTGGGGCCTCACTAGTGTCTTGTATGCAGATTATGACCTCCTTTTCCTGCTTGTAATGCCCCTGCCTATACATCCCAGCATCCTATTTGCTTTACCTGCTGCCTTGTCACACTGTTTCCCTACCTTGAGGTCATCAGAGATGATAACCCCAAGATCCCTTTCCTGCTTGGTGCATGCTATATCCTCACCCCAACTGATATATTGTGCCAGGGTTTTGTGCCCCATATGCATTATCTTGCCTTCTTTGCATTGAATTTCAACTGCCAAACCCTGACCATTCTTCAAGTTTCTGCAGGTCGCTTCTCATTCTGCCTACACCCTCTGGTGTGTCTACTCTGTTACAGAGCTTTGTGTCATCAGCGAACAGTGAAATTCTGCCTTCTAGGTCCCTGCGCCATGTCACTGATGAAGATGTTGAATAGGACCGGTCCCAGCACTGATCCCTGTGGTACCCCACTGGTCACTCTTCCCTCTGTGGAGTGACAGCCATTTACCACCACCCTCTGTGTCCTGCCACCCAGCCAGTTACCTACCACCACACTACTGTCCTGCCCACACCCATATTCCCCAATTTGTGTAATAGTCTTCTATGTGGCACAGTGTCAAAGGCCTTGCTGAAGTCCAGATAGGCCATGTCCACTGCCTCCCTGATCCACCTCCCTAGTCACCCAGTCAAAAATTCAATGAGGTTGGTCTGACATGACCTCCCCCTGGTGAAACCATGCTGCCTTGGGTCCTGTAGTCCATTGACAACCAGATGTTCCACCAATCTCTCCTTCAGTAGTGCTTCCATGATCTTCCCCACTATCCAGGTGAGGCTGACTGGTCTGTAGTTCCCTGTTTCCTCTTTGTTCCCACTTTTGTATAAGGGGACTACATCTGCTGTCCTCCAGTCTTTGGGTACCTCCCCTGTTTCCAGTGATCGGCTAAACAGGATAGCCAGAGGTTCAGCCACCACCTCTCTTAGTTCTTTAAGGACCCTGGGTGCACCCCATCTGGCCCCATTGCTTTATCAACTCTTATTACTTCCAGTTCCTTCAGGACCCTTTCTTGTAAAGGGACTTGTGTCCATTTCTGCACCATTCTCACCCCTTGTACTCCCTTCAGACCCATTACCCTCCTCTTCCTCAGTAAAGACTGAGCAGAAATACCTGTTCAGTATGTCAGCTTTACTGTTGTCATCCTCCACGCGGCCCCCATCCTCCCCCTTCAGTCTCACTATCCCTCCCTTCTGTACATAGTCCCTTTAAGAAGTATAAGTCTCTATTGAATATGCTCTTGATACTGTGGGTTAAAGGTTATATTTCCCATTAATTTAAATACCCACTGTGCTTTGTTATGATTGTAATAATACTTATTTTCTTTAGATACATTTAACATTCTCAGGACTTTAACCTTCAGTTCAGCTTTTATGTTCTAGTATGCTTTGTTCTCCCCCACCCCTTTCCAGACAGGGACTGTCCCTGAAGAAAGTAGTTGCACTTGCTGAAGCTAGTTAGGCAATGTAAGGAACACAGTTTAAAAATGATGTACTTAATATGTTACTGTTTTTGTTGGCATCTGCCTATATGTGAGTGTCTGTGTCTGCATGTGTGGTACTCGGTATGTTCATGTGTCTGTGTGCCACATACTAGTTATGGAGCCAGCTACAGTGAACTTGTGTTAATTGCTGGAGTGAAGTTTTGCATTCCTGAAAGGGGCCAGATTGAAAACACTGGGGATTGAATCCTAAATCCAATTCTAAATCCATAAACATTTCTATAGCAGTTTTCATAAAAACAACTTAGAGCGCTATATAGATCAAAGCACATTTCATTGAAAGTCATTATAATTAAGTTAAGTAGTTGAATGAGGGCAAAAAGCCTGTTCAATAAACAGGTTTTCAGCAATTTCATAACATTACTGACTGAAACTGCTTGTATAATTTTAATAGTGGTTGAGTTCAATAAAAACAGCTGATTTTTAACCGTTTCTTCAACAGTTTTAAAATGTGTTTTTCAGTACTGCTAAGAGCCTTTTTCCCCTACAAACACGAGGCAAGGCAGATATTATTTTGTGTAGTGCCCAGTCCCAGGGTGCTTTGCAGGAGCAAACAAAAACCCAGTCCATGTATAAACTATGAAATAAACACTTACAATAATAAACAGAAAAAGAATAAAAAAGTTCAGTAAATACCCAATAAACACTGTAAGAGGATGCCCGTTGAAACAGGTGGGTCTTTAAAGCCTTCTTAAACTGCGCAACCATTGGTTTTTGGTGCAGGACAGTTGGAAGAGAATTCTAACTGACTGGAGCAGCCAGTGTGAATGCTTAGTCCCTGGGGAATTTTAGTCGAGACCTAGGTGCATACAGCAAGGCGCTGAGGTATAGCTGAGCAGACGGCATGTGCTGGGGGTGTATGGCACAAGGAGGTCATGAATATAGCCAGTAGGTAACTTGGTCAAATAACTTGGAATTGCTGTGTACAATTCCTAAATCTGTATGTTAATAACACTGAGGAGTCTTTTTTTCAAGGATACTGGAAGTCAATACAGTTCCTGAATGACCAATAGTATGTGAACTGAGAATGTATAATGAGTAACTGTTCTAGAGTTTATTACTAAAAATTGTACTTTGGAATAAATGGAAACTAGAAATCCAGAAAAAAAACTGTATAATAATACTCAACTTATGCCATAATAAAAGCATATACCACAGAACGAAAGAACTAGTGTACTGCCTAAAATTAGTATTAGTTTTTTAAAGCAATCATCTATTACCTTTTATATCTGCAGTGTTTTTCTTTTACCTTTGGGTAGTTAGAAGTTATTTTACCCGATATTAGTAGGTGTGGTCTATGGAACAGCACTCTGCCTGGCAGCTGATTTCAGATCTAGTTCTATGCCCCCCCCCAACTACATCACCAGCATTGTGCCATCACTGACTGTGACATCACAGCTACTCAAGAACAGCCACTCAGTAGCTGCCATGTCAATCACCTGTGATGTCATAGTCAGTGAGGTCAAAGTGCCGGTGACGTAGTGGAGGGAATAGAACTAGATATGTCCACTGTCAGGCACAGTGCTATTCCATACATCAAGCATAATACTCTCATGTAGAAAACTTTCTAATGAGTAAACAAAAACAGAAAAATACTTGAGAAATAAAACGTCATAACGACTACTAAAAATTTGTAACATTTTCCTATCTGCTATTTTTGATTCTACTAGTTCTTTAAGATTCCAGAATCTAAAACATTCCTAACTCTGACTTTATTCCTCAGATAAAAATTTGTTAGTTTCTAAGCGGTACCATTAGGAACATCAAGAGACAAAGGTTTAACACAACCAACAATTTTCATACTGTACATTGTGCTGCTCCTCAAAGCAAGTTCACACTTTAGAGCCTGCTAAAAACAACAGAACAAGTCAACTGTCCTATTTGTCCATTAAAACCAAATAGAATAACCTCAGTTTTCTCTAGGTTAAGTTTTCAAAAACTTTAACCAATAGATGGATTTAGGTTATTTAAAAAAATATCTGCATACAGCTCAAACTTGCAATTGAACCTGTTTGTTTTGACAAATGTAATAGTGTAATATTTTCCCCTGTGCCAACTACAAACATTGGAAGAAAGAATTTCCATGGCGTCCAGCTATGCGGCACCTACTAGAAGCATTGTGAGAAAGCATGTCCATGGCATCCAGCCAAGCTGCACCACATAGCACAAGCCCAGTTGGGGAGCAGCACAGAGGAAGGAGGCTGGCTTTGTCCCAACATGGGGCCTCCTCTGCCACTGTGCCTATCAGACACATCTGGAAGACCCTGAAGGGAGAAGGTTTGTGCCCTGGGGACAAGTGTGCCCGGAGGAGAGAAGACAGCAAGAAAAAGGGCCACCCACCCAACCCATCCACCCCCACCACCTCACATTTTTAAATACATGCACAAGAGTGACTGGGATGAGTATGTAGTTGGGGACTGGACAAATAAGAAAAGGAGGAGGAGCATAGCCTGAGGAGTGCAAAAGTGTGAGGCATAATATTGGGACATTGTCTGAGACTGTTGATCACTCAAGGCTTTAAATAATTCATGGTCACTGTATTTGACATACACCATTTGAGTTAATGTCAGAGGACTACACACTATAGTGTGTTATCACATTGCATATTGTGACTAAACTTGTTATTACAATTATTTAAATATACAAAAACATTCCAGTAAATGTTTAACACTAACACAATTAAATATGCAAATCTATATTTTCGTACCATATGCAAATGTGTTCCACTAATTCGTACTATATGGTTCCAGTTTATACAATATAAAGGACAGCCATGGGAAGATTCTAACTGTAATTACAAAACTGATCCCCTATTCAATATTTTCATTCAATATTTTATTTAACCACTCAATTAAAGGTTTAGCCCATGGAATAAAACTCCTATGGAATCAGTCCATTTTCCCCACTTTATTATCCCATTTTCCCACTTTGATCTGAACTAAACTGAACACTTTATTAACCAATTTGCACCTTTTCCTTTAGGACATTGAACATTCTGGTTTCTCAAGAAATTGTTCACTTTATGATGCAAGTTTTCAACCTCCATAAAAAGTTGGTTTCACGTTTTGTTGCATCTGTGCACCAATGGCTGCAACTCTCAAATTGCCATTTTCTCAGAAATATCTGCTTCATACCCAATTATTATTTTTAAGGCTCCCTTCTGGATATTTTCTTGTTTCATACACTCTTGTCTCATGATGGACAAATATCAAATAGTACATTTATATTCAAAGATGGACCTAATTATAGATTTACAAATCAACACCAATTCCTTCCTTATAAGATCTTTCTAATAAAAGGAAACAATATATTCGTCTCAAACTCCGGGATACCTCTGTGGGCATTCCATTTTAAGTTTTGGGATATTTTTATTCCTAATAAGATAACACAGAATTTCCCAATTTATCAGGTTCTAATTTAAATTATAAAGTGTAGAAGCAGATCTGGTTTGTTTTACCACTATTAATTATCAAACAATTGTTTTCTGTCCATGACAACATATGGTCTAAATATGGGTACAGATTGCCTTTCCCTTCTTTTTCAACCAACTTACGGACTGTAGTATCATCCATATACTTAATGACTACACCCATGCAGGTTAAATAATTGATTAGGCTTAAGAACTGCCAGGTCCCCAACCTGCTTCACTGTGGACACGTCCTACTGCATTTACCCAATGAGAGATGAACTGATCAGTTTTAAACCTCTGAGTTCTTCCATCCCAAAACAATGGTGAATCTACCTCACTAGCGGGGGGACTCAACAGCATATAAAATATTTTTCCAAATTGTTACGTTATGATTTTTAAGGTCAAATGCCTAAAATTTAAGTTTATGTTTTAATAATTTAGAATAATTGTATTTTTATTTTGAATTCAAATCCTTCCAATAATGTAGGGTTGTTAAAAACCATTAGGCCTAATATGATACCCCTTCTCCTTGGTATATCCTACCTGTCTCAAAAATGAAACTGACTAGACTTTACAAAAAAATGCACACAAATTACATCATTGTACACATTTATCAATGTAAAACCTTGCATAAAGTCATTTCTGAATTTGTTCTGAATCTTGATTTCTGTAGCTACGTAACACTGTGTAAGTAAATGTTGGCCATTTTAGGCAGGATTGTATTGTAAACAAACCTCCAGGCTCAATGAATGAACCTTTAAAATATCTTTAATTTATAAATATCTCATAAAAGGATCCAAACCAAGGCCAAACTGATTCAAATCAACCAACCTAAAGTATCATTTATGTCTCTGGAACAAGATATGCTAATTCCACTATCAAAGACCACAGTCAAATTTAATAACATTAGGGTAGCAAATTCTTGGTCACTAGTCAAAAATACAGGTTACTCACCTGTAACCATAGTTCTAGAAGTGGTACACAGCTCGCATCCACACTCTGGCAGTCTTCATGTAGACAGCCGAGTTATCAGAATGTCTTCAAGCTATGTTCCTCCCACCACCAAGGTGGTATATCCTCCAGCTCCACCCCATGACATCCGGTCATAGCATGCTGGAAGCAGGGACACAAGTGCCACTTGCCAGAGGAGGTCGGGTGGGTGGGGTGAATGTAAACTGCATACTACTCCTAGAGCTATGCTTACAGATGAGTAACCTATATTTCTAAGGGAGTGGATACAGTTCACTATCCACACACTGCCAAACTCCTAGCAGTCCTCTGGGAAGAGGGCGCAAGGTATGCACCCAGTTTGGTGAACAGAGACTCATAGACTAAGTACCCAAAGGCAGCACCCTGATGACTTGTGACATCAACACTGTAATGCGAGGTGAAGGTGTGTGCTTTTGTCCAGGGTGCAGTCCTGCATATCTCCACAATGGGTATAAACCTGGAAGCAGCCACTGAGATAGTGGTATGTATGGTGGAATAAGCCTCAAGACCTTTGGGCGACTCTCTACCAGACAACCTATAGCAGAGGTTGAAGCAGGATGTAATCCACCTGGCAACAGTCTGCTTTGGTGCTGGTCTCTCAGGTCTGGCTTCAGTGTATGTGAGAAACAGCTGGTTAGCCTCTTCTGGAACTCTAGCCATGCACTACTTGTAATAAGAAAGCATCCTCCACAGGTCCAGTGTATGGAGCCTGCGACTGGCCTCCAAGGTTGGGCTGGTAAAATATGCCCATACTGTAACCACCTGGTTAATGTGAAACTCTGATACGGCCTTCAGGAGAAACTTTGGGTTGGGTCAAAGGACACCCTTGTTCTTGTAGAAGACCAGATAAGAAGACTCCACCAAGAGTGCCTGGAGCCAACTGATCCTTCCGACTGACATGATGGCCACCAGGAAGGTGGTCTGCTATGGCAAATGTGACATCTCACATTTGTGTGTAGGCTTAAATGTCTTGCCCATGACCATTGCCAACACCAGCAGTAGGTCCCATGGAGGTGGTGGTTCACACGCCAGATGGGTAAGTGTTTCAGGCCTTTGAAAAGTGCCTGACCTTGTTCTCCTAGGCCATCATCAGCATAGCAGCCCATGCCAGGTATGCAGATATGACTTCCAGGTGCACCTTAAGGGTGTCACTGACAGTCCTTGAGAGAGGAACCATAGGTAGTCAAGAATACTCGCCATTGGGACGGTAAGGGGATCAGGCTTCTTACCCTGACACCAGACTGAGAACATATTCCACTTAAATGCGTAGCATTTGTGAGATGACTCCTTTTGGGATGCCTCCATGACATGTAGGACATTTCCCAAAAGGCCCAAAACCTGGAACTCTAATCATTCAGGAAACAAGCTAAAAGGTGCAGGAATTGAAGGTCCAGGTAAAGGACATATCCCTGTGATCTAGTCAGCAGGTTGGGGCACAGAGGAAACCTACATTTAGGCCTTCTGCAGATACTGAGCAGATTCAGGTACCAGAACTGCTTGGGCCAGTCTGGAGCTATCAGGATCATTTGCATCTTGTCCTTCAGGGTCTTGATCAAAACCTTGTGAACCAAGGAGAAGGTAGGGATGTGTACAGAAGGCCCAGGATCCGGGGTCTTGAGAAGGCATAGAAACAGAAACATAGAATTTGATGGCAGATAAGGACCGCTTGGCCCACCCAGTCTGCCCATTTCCCTGCCTACTGGATAAGCTGCAGATCCTAGTTAACCAGCAGCCTACTTCTTCCTACCCCCAACCCCTAGAATTGCCTTATGACTGTCCCATGCATGCTTGAATTCTACCACTGTTTTTGATTCCACGACCTCCTCCGGAAGGCCGTTCCATGCATCCACAACCCTCTCTGTGAAAAAATACTTCCTTAAATTACCTCTGAGCCGTCCCCCCTCGCATGCCCCTGTAGTGTTCCAGACTGAGGGGGTAGACACAGAACAGCTTCAGTTTACTGTACTCTCACAAGGCAAACTGAACCACCAGAGGTGTGCCCCACTTGCAGAGTAGGTAGTCTAATACCTTGTGACACAGGGACCTGTGTGCAATGTCTTTCTGACCTCACTGACAGCATCTGTCAGATGGCTGTTTTCTGATGTGACATGAATCACTGAGATCTGCTTCCAGCCTGCATATCAGGTACCAGGTATGGAGAGCCTCCTGACACAGCACAAAGGGTTACATCCTGCCCTGCCTGTTCAGGCTGAACATGGTGTTTGTTGTGTTAATCTGGACCTGAATGACCTGACCCCAAATAAACTGAATGAATTCTACCAGAACCGTGTAGATTACATGGTGTTCCAGCAGGCTGATGTGGTGTCAGGACTCCCAGGGTGACCAAAACCCATGGGCCCGAGGTCTCCCAGATGTGCACCCCTCCCCACCAGAGACACGTCCATCAAGAGCATGATGGACAGTTCTGGGTGGAGAAATTAGATTCCCTCATTCAGGTTCTGTGGGACAATCACCACAGGATGGCATTCCACATCAGCATGTCACCAAGACTGGCTGGTCCAGGCGATCAAGGCATTTGGACCACTGTCAGCCCAGTTCCCCCTGCAGAGGGCATATTCATATATACATCACAGTAGAAGTGTCCTAAGCACCGCTGTTCATTGGACCATTGGCACTGAATCATTGTGCGTGTGTGCTGGCTGGCAGGTGGTTGGCAGTGAAGCGCTGGTGGCAGACATCAGTGACTGACTGTTTTTACATTCAAAAGTAAGTGATTTTGTGTTTTTGGGACCATATACTACATAGAAAAGTGTACAGGAGCCCAAATATACAACAATGCTATGCTTAATCCTCATGGTTACCTTGACAACAGAGGGACCTCGTGAGGGCCTCATCATGGTAACCACTCGGATATAAGAACAGCATTGTTGTGTATGGGCTCCCACACACTATCCATATGTATAACCCTACAAATGCTAGAACACAACTAAAAAGGTACCATAATAGAACACTGTGTATTCGTAAACCATTAACAGTGTTGAGTAGTAACACGTTACAATTAACACGTTACAGCAGATTAATGAAATTGTTCAGTAACGTGTAATGGTAACTCATTACTTAACAAAAATGTAACAAGTGAAGTTACTTTATACAGTTTTATATAAGTAATGTGTTACTTTGACGTTACTTTAGATATGACTCTGCAGGGGTTATGGCCAGGTGAGTGGGAATGAAAAATCTGTTGCCAGAACCACTCCAAATCAGAAAATCCAGCTTTTCTTTTTCTAGCAGGGCCCACAGTGACGTGATGATGGGCAAGGTTTCCTTGGGATGATGAGTGGCAGGCTAGTGAAGGGGGTTCTTCACGTATCATCTGGTCCTCTGGAGTGTGCTGTATCAGGTGTCTTGAGCTGCCCATGCAGCCTGTGCTGCTGCTTTTGGCCAATTTCAGTCTGATTGATTTATGAGAGGTGGGCGGCTATATGGAGCTGAAGTCTGTGAGTGGAGGTTGGAAGGCGGAGAAGGAATCTGAAGGAGAACACACCGCACAAGCTTGGCACCATTCACCATTTTGGGAACAGAGAGCAGAAAGACATGTTTGTCCTGAGTCCAAATCCCAGAGCAAGCAGCCCTACCTTGCTGAATCTGCCAACAGGGGAACAAGAAGGTCGCTGACTCATTGTTGGTTTAACATTAAGGTGGCCAGCCAGCCACAAGTGAAAAAAAAAGAAAAGAAAATTTTAAAGCCTGCAGCCAACTCAACAGCCAAGACCCATCACCAACCACAGACAGAGGCAGGCCAGTATCTGTCCCCTGACTGTATGGTGGGTCTGCTGCCATCTGATTTTGTAAGTTATTCACTTTTTTGCACCTATTTTGGGCAATATGCAATACATTGATCATATCAGAGTACATGTTTGTATCTGAACATTTCTGGGCGGGTGATTAACTGTTTTGAGCTGCAGCTTTAGTGCAGAGAGTGTTTGAGTGTATGGTGGTAGCATCAGCGCACTCAGAGGTGGCTGTTTTCTGCAATTTCTGGATTCTCTCCTCCCTCTCTCCTCCAAGGAGGCTTTGTCTCACTGTATTACTGCTACCACCTCCTCTAGCTATATGGCTTGCCTAGCCTAGGTGGTGGGAAGTAGCTGATTCAGATACTGGGAGGGTGGGGGAAAACCCCATCAGGAGATGTAAAATGAACCAGAGGTCAGTGGCTGGGCAGTGCCACTGGCAGTGCACTGTGCTAAAACTGCACTGTCGACTGCCGACCTGGGTTCAGAGGGAGTACATAGGACACGTGATTGGTGCTTTGGCAGTACCAGCATTAACAGTGGCAGCACTCCCTACAGCTTGAATGACAACAGTACACTGCTGCAGCAATCCCCAGGTACAGTGCCAGTGAGCTTGCCCACTACTATGACCGGTGGGTACTGTTTTATATATGTGCCCTTGTGTAGCACCAATTGGGGGGGGAGTCAAGGGCTGGGACTCTGTGAGCAGAGCCCCAAGGGAGAAAAGTAACTGGGGGTTTGGGGTGGACAAACCACACAGCCAATCAGATGATGGTGACAGTGTTCCTCAAGGGCCCCATCCCATGGATCCACACAGATGCATATACTGTGTCCAGGTAGTGACAGTGGAATAAGGATAATAATAGGATTGGCAAATCCCCCTCCCATGCTTGCCACATTGGCATGGCTTCCAGCCCCAGATTTAGAGAACCACAATCTGATGGGGAATGACCGGTGGGGGAAGGAGAGCCTCCTTTTTCTCAGGTCATTTCTCACTTGTTGCTATATATTTCAGTAATGATTTGCAATATTTATTCAGTGTGTGTATTAACTGTACCTAGCCAGGTTGCTTCTTAAAGGACTCAGTAAGGTTTAAATAGTGAGCTTGGGACATCACAGAGACAGAAGGCAGAGAAAAACACAGTCTTTCTTGAGCAGTGCTAGCAGTCAGAAAAGCAGTACTGGTTAAAATATAATGTATAAGTAAGCACTGAGCTTTAAGCCACACAACAGAGCAGAATTACTGAGTTAACAGTGTGATTTTATAAGACTTGTCCCTAATTTTTGTGTCCTTTTTCTCGATTTTCTTAAAGACACCAATTTCCCTGGTTTGACAGGAATGATACTGAGATGCACATATTGACAGAATCATCTGAATGAAATTGGCTATATCAAATGATGACGTGACATGTCACAGTCACATGAGACATGCATAGCAGTTGTGGTTGTTGTGGCCAAACACAGTAGTAGGGGCTGTGTCAGGACATGCCATATTCAAACAAGTGGCGTGCTCAAGTCAAAGAATGTAGATTGCCTGAATAGCCCCACATACTCAACCAACTGCTTCGTACGTCACATGACATCTGTAACATCATTTGATATAGCCATTGTGTTCTGATACAGATAGGTCCCTTTCATACATTTCAATAACATCATCTCTCTCAAATCACAGCAGGATGTTGCAATCAGTGCTCTCAAATGGGATCACGTCACCAGCCAGCACACCTACTAGATATATTCTGCCCTGTCATGTAATGTTAATAAAGCACAAATGGCATCAAAGGTGTTCCAGAGATCCCCTGTTGAAGACCTTCGTAGGTCGAGGTGGTAGGGGCAAGTTGGTCCTCTAACCTAAGTGAATCATTTATTTTGATACTGGATCACGGTTCCTGATTTACTTTGTTACATGAGTGAAGCCCTTTGATTTTCTCTATACTTGCTGGGCTGGCTGCCAGATCCTGCATCACCACGGACCTTCCAAAGATGCACTGCTGTTCTGCTCCTCCATTGTTCCAGAGTTCACCTACATGTCCTTTATGGGCTTGGTCCGAACGTGCTGCACAATGCAGTTGCACATGACTGTGTGGTGTAGCACTGTGCGAGTGGAGCTGTGCAGCCCCCCCAACTGACTATTTGGGGGAACAATTTACTTGTTATTGTCCTTTATGTGATGACAGAGCAAATTTTCGCAACTAAGCAAATTCATTAACACATTTAGTTAGGATGTATGTGATTGCACTGATGTTCCACAGACAGTGGAGAGTGTTAGGGTCTCTGACAACAGCACAGCTGAACCAAAGTTGGATGTGTTGGGTTCACAGGCCAGGGGTTATGACTAAAAGTCAAAGTACAACGAGATGGGGTGGCCAAGTGCCTTGCCCTTCAACTACTGAGAAGTACCGTGCGGTCAATTATTCATGCCATTAATTACCATGCACATAGCCTGGACTAGTGTTCTTGCACTTATTGTGAAAGGAAATGGCTTCAAACATTATAAAACAAGCAACAAATATATTTTATGGGGTTTAAACTATTAGTTTTAATGACTAGAGTCCATATGACAGAGGCTCTGGATGTCTTAAAGCTGATCAGTAATCGAACACACCTGACACCTTTTCTGTATTAAACTCGTAATTATTTTAATAGTCGATAGAGCAGGTGTGATACAGTGTGCTGCTGAGCCAGTGTGCACTAGCATTTCTGTTGTCTTTTTTAAGTTTCTTTATAATACCAGGGAGCGACATAAAGAGACAGAAGAAGAAAGTTTAATGCCAGGACTCAGGAGGGAGACAGCATAAGGGAATTTAACCAGTAGATGAAAGCACAATCATCTGTCTAGGGGCAGCAGCAACATGCAATGACTTGTTCATCATCAGCAGAAAGGAAGACGCATTTAAATTTAGTCACCTTCACTGACCACCAGCATGCCAGCAGGTACAGGCCAGAAAAAAAATTTGGACAATGACACGATTGCTCAATGTTTTCAATGTACTGAAGAGCATTATGATATTTTCAAATCATACAACTGGTTAAAAGGTAGTCTTCTGAAAGAATGTGCCGTTTACTTATTTAGTATTGTACACTCGAAGATTTTAAGATGGTAAGTGTATAACCTAATTTGTTTGGACAGTGTCTGCCACCATGGCAATGGCACTATAGAAGCACTTTTCTTCAACACTGCTGTAGCAGTCCTGCACCCAGAACTGGTACTACAGTGAATCGATGTTGACTTTTAACAATTAGACTGACAAACAGTGCACAGTGGTACATATATGTCTACACAGAGAGTGTCATGTCAGCATTACAAGCTAGCTGCCTTGCCGACAAATGCCATATCTAAGTAATCTGAGCATTAGTGTTGTTACTGTGCAGTCGTATACTTTATGATCTATTAGTTTTTTGTAGCTAGTTCTAAGGCCCTGTACACTATAGGGGTGGGATATTCAAAGGGGTTGCGCATGGCGCAACAGTGTTGTGCCATGCACAACCCACTGATGTGCCCCAGTGCGATATTCAAAAGGGGAGCATGCCCATGCATATTCGGCATATCCCGATATTCAGCTCGGGATGTGCGGCGCATATGCAGGCACACACCCACCTTGCGCCATATGGGGGGGCGCAAAGATGTGCCTGAGAATAACAGGAGCAAGGACTGGCCACCCACAGGCTGGCTGCCATATTGCTGAGCACAACACAGCAGCTGCCAGCTGTGGGTGACTACCTGAGCTCTGGCGGCACTGTCCGGTGGTGTCGCGCCCCCACCCAATGCCCGATTGTGGGCTGTATAATAGTTTTAAACTCCCTGGTGGTCCAGTGGACCTAACTCCATGCCTAATTGTGGGCTGTAAAATAATCCTAACTCCCTGGTGGTTCAGTGGACCTAACTCCATGCCCGATCGCGGGCTGTAAAATAATTCCAACTCCCTGGTGGTCCAGTGGTTCCCGTACCTCCTCCAACCCGCCCCTCATACCACCACCCTGCTCCCCGGTCAGCTGAGCGCAGCACCCACCGCAAGCTGTCCGGCCGTCCGCCGATTGACAGCGTAGTATGGCTGTCGCAATTGGTCCTGGCGTGAGCCAATGAGCATACGAACTGTACTGTGACTGATCCCGATATGAATGGAACCATTCACATATTGGAACTCGAACAATACAGGGTCTGCATGCCTATATGCTGGCTGTGGACAATAAACGCTCAACTGTACTGTACACTGTCAGTTGGCAGGTGGCCGGCAGCTTGCAGGTGGTGCTGCCACCGCCGACTGACCCGGGAGCGGGGTGACGGGTATGAGTGGGCTAGGGTGGGGGTACAGGAACCACTGGACCACCAGGGAGTTGGAATTATTCTATAGCCCACGACCGGGCATGGAGTTGGGTCCACTGGACCATCAGGGAGTTAGAATTATTTTACAGCCCGCGATCGGGCACAGAGTTAGGTCCACTGGACCACCAGGGAGTTAAATCTATTGTACAGCCCGTGATCGGGCATGGAGTTAGGTCCACTGGACCACCAAGGAGTTAAATATTTATTACAGCCCGCGATCAGGTACGGAGTTAGGTCCACTGGACCACCAGGAAGTTAAACATTTATTACAGCTTGCGATCGTGCGGAATTCGGTCCACTGGACCACCAGGGAATTAAACATTTATTACAGCCGATGATCGGGCACAGAATTCAGTCCACTGGATCACCAGGGAGTAACATATTTATTACAGCCCGTGATCGGGCAATGGGGCACGTCACCGGTGAGGGGCAGTGGGCGCCGGTCCGATGCGGCAGCCTGGCAGGACGCCAGGCACAAGTGGCAGGATCGCACACCTGCATGCAAATGGGGCCATAATGACATGCAAATTGCCCTAATTGCACCTTGCATACATTATGGCCCCATTTGCACGTCCACTGCTGAATATCGCGGTTGCTGCGCCTAGCGCAACGGCACTTGCGCTAGCGCATTCCCCTGCTCCTCTCTGGCCACTTGCGCTGATACAGTGCCACTGCACCATGCGCAATGAGGGTGGCCACGGTGCCATATTCATCAGTGTGGAGCCATGGCACAGCACCATTGAATATCACCCAGGCCACGCCCTGGCGCATCCCAGTTGCGCTGCGCCCAGCTTTTGCCCCTGCCTGGTGCAGTTCTGAATATCCCAACCCAGAGATGAAGATTTGCACCATTTTAAAAACATTTTCAGACTCACCACAGCAGCCCATCCACATTATTTTTCACCGAGTTTGAACTCGGTTGTAACTCGGTCGACTCCCGTCTGCATCTTCCTCCAGTAACGTTTTTAAAAATGGGTTCTCCATGACTGTTAACACACTTCCTAGAGGAGCAACATGCAGATGCCCATCCACACTACAGGGTAACACACTTTCCCTCATCAAACCATGTTTAAAAACGGACTTGAGACTAGCTCCAGCAGAAATTTAAACGGTTTTCCTGGCAACGAAACCGTTGCTTTAAATTGAGACGGGCACCGTGTTTGCACTAGTTAAAACATTTTAAGCATCTTAAAATGTTTTAACTAGCCTGATGTGTACAGGGCCTAAATGTTTTGTATATAAACCAGCCACAGCCAGCCATATCTATCAGAGCTGCAGACTAAACAGTTTGATATGTCATGCATCTGTGTGACTTTGCTAATTTAAAGGTTCAAGATCAGTCCAGCAGTGTGTAGACAGAGAGGCATGTTGTGCTATCTCATGCAAATAGACAGTGTTACTACATATTTATACAGGCAATTATTAATTTATTAAGTTTTTGTTGACTGGGTAGATACACTAGACAGCACGGCTGCCTTTTCAGGTATTATAACAGAGGGCATGTAGAAAACAGCATATACAAAGAAAATTCAAGTGAACAAGAATCGGTACAGAAATAAGCTTGAGCAGTCACAGTACAGTGTAACAGCTCTACACTAAACAAGTAGTACCTGGATCATATACAGTCAACAATGATTTGTTAAACTACACAGTTTTCCACTGTCAGTGTGCAGTATGTTTTTGTGGTCACTCAGTTCGGTGTCACCCTCTGTTCCACCCACACTAAATGTATTTTGTTTAAAGCAAGCAAAAGCAATGCATCAGAATGACAGCAACTCATACAGGCAGAGATAATATAGATGTCTTCAATGTTTATTGATATCTTTTTATCTAATGACAGTGGCAGATTGCTGCAGATAACATACATTTGGTTCTTTGTCTGAAGTTGTTAAATAAGTGAACAAGTAAGTAACAGAAAAACAAATGTAAGCTGGAAAGCTGAATCAGGCTATAAATGGTACAAATGTAATCAGTAAACTAACACAGAAGTAGAATATACAAACATTTTTGTTTTCAACACAATGGCATGTTTATCACCCAACATGGCTGAAAAAGAAACTGCAGACACTGAAGCTGTACCACCTAAAACATCTTAGAATGGTTCATCCTCCTCCTCCTCTTCTTCTTCCTCCTCCTTATTGATTCCTGCTACTGTTACTGAGTAGTTATCACACAGTGAGAATGTGGCAGTTTTTAAAAAATCGTACTTGGGAGAGTTTTTTACTGCTAAACTTGAGAAAGGTGAAAATACTTCAGTTCAACGTAAAGTCTGTATGCTGAAAGTCAAGCGTTTATCAACATCAAAAAATAGTACTTCGAACCTGACTAACACCTGAAACATCTCCATCTAGCATATTTAGAGAAGTTCAAAAAGCTATGCAGCAGTATTGGTGACAGTCCACCAGCCACCAACAGCCCTGGTTAGAAAAGGATACAGGAAGAGGAAAAAGAGGTAGAAGATGAATTCTCCAGCTCCAGCAGCAGCAGTACTTCACTGCCAGTGACATCTTAGTCATTCAGCAAGATGAAAAAAATGTTTTCTCCAACAACAATTATTTGAGTTTACAAAGAGTTCACTTATCAGTCAATCTCAGGTTGCTAAACTTATTATTCACTTTGTAGGTGAAGATTTACTGTCATTCATTGTTGCTGAACAGCCTTCATTTGCCAAATTAATTACTAGTCTATAACCCCCCCTCAAAAAAAAAGTAATGACATGAAAAATACTGACAGCCCAAACACAGAACTGTACCAAAACTTGAAGACAAATCTGATATCTGAACTCAGCAATATCAACCATATATGCACTATTGCAGATATCAGGACTGAACATAACAGGAGCTACGCTAGGTGTGACAGCGCATTGGATTAACCAGAAAACACTGACAAGAAAGTCAGCAGCACTGGTGTGCATGTGAATAAAAGGAAGACAAACGTATGATGTTATTGCAAAAAAACTTGAATGAGTTCATCTCAGATATTGCATCCAGAACAAGGTTGTTAAAACTGTGTGACTGACAGATGGCTCAAACTTTGTTAAAGTATTTAAGAAGTCTGGCACAGATAATACCACATCCATCATTTCCACGGACAGGATTCCAAATGATGATGGTGATGGTGTCCACCATGTCCAGCAGCAGCAAGGGAGGTTGCAGCTGTCCATGATGATGATGGTGATGGTGTCCACCATGTCCAGCAGCAGCAAGGGAGGTTGCAGCTGTCCATGATGATGGTGGTGATGATGATGACAGTCAGAGATGTAGTGATCTTCGCTGATGCATGCATGATTCTGGATAAAGATACGGAGAAGACCTACAACCTTCCTTCCAATCAATGATGTGTAGTAAGAGCTACCTCAGCACAATGACAAAATGTTCAGCTCTTTGGAACAAAGTTCACCAATGTTCACAAGCAAGTGAACCTGTTTTTGACAAAACGGGTACTAAGCTCATTATCTCCGACACAAGGTGGAATTCTTACTACAAAGCTGAAGAAAAAATAAGATTCATAGTAGTAAAAGCTGAGGATGATCTGCATAACATCTGTGATAAATGTGCCCTGCAAGGTTCAGAACAACTGCTTTCATTGTGGAGTACTGCAAACTAATGCAGCTTCTTGCAAAGACACTGGATATTCTGCAAGCAGAAACAAAATTCTACGTGGAATATCTTGATTCCAACACTGGTGGCATTGAAAGTTGTTTGATATGAGATCATGTTTGTGTTACGCCACTCCTCTTCTTGATTGTAAGAGCTGTTGACACTCGGTTTGGTACCAATTTTGAACAGAGGGAGTTAATTTTGTTCAGCATCACCTTACCACAATTTCACATTTGGTGGATTGCCAATAAGGATGAAGCAGGTGCAGCTAGAGACATGCTTGAAAATGAATTGCTGTCACATCAGGAAGATATTGGTCAAAGAAGTCCATTATCTAAAGACACCTTTTAGGATGATGAGGACTTCATTAGATTTGAAGAAAATCAGCAACATAGCTGTGATGAAGTTCTTCACGAGCTTGAGCAGTATCTCAAAGACTAAATAATACAGTAGACATTTTGAATCATTCCCAACAATAAAGAAAACACTCCTGCATTACAATACTATACTTCCATCAAGTGCACCAGCTGAATGATTATTCAGCATTGGTGGACAGGTCCTTACTGCTCTAACAAATCAGCTAGGAGATGAAAACTTTGAAGTGCAGCTACTTTTACATTGCAACAAAATGTACTGGAAACAGCAGCATTCTGGTGTGGACCTTTATGATGCTAAAGCAATGATAAGTGGAGGGCAGTGTTGGCGTACGTTACTGTAACTTCTTTACAAAAAGGTTTTATTTAGCAGTGCCATCCGGGCCCATGCTGCCACTGACTGTGCCCTTGCCTTATACAACATTCCTTTATAACAAGCGCAACTGTTGGATGTCAGGTAAAATTGTAAATGAATGCCATTATTATAAACCAAACATTAGCTTATCTCATCATCTTCATTTCATCTTCTATTGATATTTTTGATGATAACTAAATTTAAAAAATTAATCTTCTAATAGTATTTGTTTTGCCACCTTTACACTATCATAATCCTAGACAATGACTGGAACTTAATGTTTATATTACTGAAAGCTGTTTGCTTATCTTCTCATTGATGCCATTCAATCTATCAATGCCCCCAAGAAAACGAGCTGATCTGTGTTGTGATTTGACATGGCAACCTTATGCTGTTTGGATTTGCTATATCCAAATCTCATACAAAAAAGGAAAACTGTTTCTTTACACAGTTCTTTGTCATGACAGTAATTACTGAACTAAATCTTACGGATAACCATTTAAATTAATCTTAGCATTTATGTAGTCTACAGTACAGTCCAACAAATGTTAGGTGGGTTTTATTTTGTTTACATAATTATTTCTGAAAGTATGTGACTCATAGTCATGATGACCATCATGATAAACTTATACACTCAAGTCAACAACAACAACAATTCAAGAAGCAGTATCTGTTATTATTAGTCACCAGAAAAATGAAGTGCCAACATTACTAGTGGACCATAGCCCAATGCATCCTGCATTTCAACTCAAAAATCATTTAATCATTCACAACATACGGAAATTTGTGATATTCCAAATTTACCCATTCCATTTGTGTGAGCCACTTAAGTTAAAGTTGACTTCCACGATCAGATTTACAAATCTTGTGGCCAACTGGTCATAACTATAAACACCTTTAGCATGATGCATGTTTGTTTATCAACATAACGATACATCCAAGTAAGTCAACAACATTGTTTCATACTTGTGTTTTTAGGGGAGGATATTATTGGTGGTTACTGGTCAACAGTGGTCTGGTCACGGTGCTATTTCATGTTTTTGATGTGATGATGGAACACAATGTTTACTAAAAACATAGATATTGTATTTTTTTATTTGTGGTGGCAGGTATTCTACCAGTAAATGCAAAAATTGGTATTTTTTTTGAAGGGAAAACTGAACTATGTAACATGAGTTATTGAGTTAGTGCTGGTAGAAAAGGTGAATAGCAAAACTGCTATTGAAGTAACTTGACTCAAATGCATTTTGATCTTCTGTGATAAGGACCATGCTCCTTATTTATGGTGGTTCTGCTGCAGTGGATGTGGACTGATATGTACACTATGTGAGATTAATCAGGGCCTCCCTTGCTTGAGCAAATGACCAGCTCCACAATTTTAGATTTTCACATTATACACTGACATTTTTCTAATTTTGATTTCTTTTTCACAAGAATGAAAACTTGCTTGTTGACAATTACCTTTAGCTGAAGCTGCCTGTCTACTACCTGACATTCAATCAATCAATCAATCAATCAATCAATCACATCAATCAAATCTGTATTTATCCAGGTGATCACCATTGAGCAAGCTCATTTACAAGGTGGACCTGCTGTTGGCAGGGAAAATTGTAGTTACATATAAATGTTACATATAAATATACATAATACAAAAGGAACAACATGTTTACAATACTGATAGGAGCAGAGTATTTACATTCCAAGTCACATGTACAAGAAAGGTATACATAACACAACCCAAACGTAATATATATATATATTTACAGTTCCCACAGGAGCAGGATGTGTATGGATGTCATATACAAACCATAGAAGAAAAAAGAAAGATTATTTATATTCCTGTCCAGCAGAAACACGTTACAGGCCTGGATGGAAATTCTTAAGCTATGGAGGTGCGCATAACTGTGTGTAAGCCTTAGGTAAATGTGGCAGAAGGGGGGTGGTGAACAAGAGGTATGCAGAGGGTGCTAAGCGCAAGTGGGGCAGAGAAGGGGGAAGTAGTAGTGACAAGGGTTGATTTGGATAAGCAGCTGGGACTAGTGTTGAAGAAGAGAGGAACAATAGTCAAGCTGCTAGGAGCGATAGAAGCAATTACAGATTTCAGCAAATGTTTTGTCATAGAGAGTCTTGAAGAAGGCAGGACTGACAGGTGAGCTAAGTCTCAACAATTTTTGTATCCTATTCCAGAGAGTAGGCAGGGCATAGCTTATGGCCCTTCCAAAGTGAGTGTTGGCCCTTGGGACATTCAAAGAAATCTGCGATTGACTTCTTAAGGCATAGTTCCTAATAGGAGTAAGGGACAGACAGTCAACAAGTATTGTGGGAGTTTGTTGGTAAGGACTCGGAGCATCCATAGGGCTGCATTTTTATAACACCTGTATTGAAGGGAGGGCCACCCTATGGCTGCGACGTGTGGGGTACAGGAGGCCAGTTATAAATCTCAGTGCTCTATGATATAATACATCCAGTTTTGCAAGATATGAGGCAGGGCAATGGCCATAAATTAAGTTGGTGTAGTCAATTAATGAAAGGAACGTAGACTGGACAAGCTGTCTTTTTGCATCTGTGGTCAAAAGGCGTTTAATTCTGAAAAAAAAGACCAAGTCTCTGCCTCAGTTTTTTCAGCAGTTCTTCTGTGTGTTCCACTAAAGAGAGTTTGTTGTCTAGCCAAATGCCAAGGTATTTGAATTTAGTCACAAATTCAAGATTTTCTCCTAATAAGGTAGAGATTGATGGTAATGGACTAGCGACAGCAGAGTAAGCCCCTGGGCTTGATGGTGAGAAAAGAATGGCCTTGGGTTTTTTTTGCATTTAGTAGTAACTTTTTGCTAAGGAGCTGGTACTGCAGAGTATTAAAGTCAGCTTGTAACTCAGCGCAGGCAGCTTCAGGAGATTCCCGGCTTAAGTAGAGCACCGTGTTGTCAGCAAACAAGTGAATACTGGCATCTTGGATGCCTAAGTCCAAGCTGTTGATATAAATGGCAAACAGTAATGGGCCCAGTATGGAGCCCTGGGGGACACCTCTTTTTATTGGTTTAAGTGGAGAAATCTCTCCATCAGCCGTAATTTGTTGCTGTCTATCAGAAAGGTAGTCTTGGAACCATCCCAGTGCGGTTGAGCCAATGCCTATAGTTTTTAAGGTGGAGAGGAGCAGGCAGTGGTCAACAGTGTCGAAAGCCTTACTGAGGTCCAGAAACACGGCACAAATTTTTTGTTGTCTAGGTCCCATTGCCAATCATTAGTAACTTTTGCCAGTGCCGTAATTGTACTGTGCTTAGCTCTAAAGCCAGACTGCATTGGGTTGAGTAGTCTAGCATTGTCTAAGAAAGATCTCAGCTGCATATCCACAATTATTTCCAGAAGTTTTGAAAGTATGGGAAGAAGGGAGATTGGTCTATAGTTATTTAGGTCACAGGGGTCCCCAGAACCCAGCTAAGAAACTCTAGGTTATCTACTACTTTGGCATCACCAGCATCTAGTGAAATGGCAGAATACTGTCTGGTAATAATGTTATCATCATCATCATCATCATCATCATCATTCTCATGAACTCACAGTCATAAAATGTGGGTTATCCTCATCATCATCCTGACTTGACAATTATCATCATCAGTGATTTATTCACTACATAAAAAGAAATGACTGAGATGAGAGCATGCTAGAACCATTGTACACTGACACTGGCCTGGGCTGGGCACTGCTCGCCATCCTAATTGAGGTAAACTCATCAACTTCACTAAGGGCATGGGAAGATAAAGACTTAGCAGCTACTATGCATGCATAAGGTTTGTTGAGGGGTGACATGACTTCTCATCATCCTGACTGACAATCATCATCAGTGATTCATTCCCTTGATGAAAGGAAATGACTGAGAGCAAGCTTGAGAGGGAGCAGGAGCCCATGATGACAATGTGATCCACCTCACCAATGCACACTGACACTGGCCTGGCCTGAGTGGTCACTGCCCCCCATGACGGTTGAGGCAAACACGTCAACTTCTCAGTGGGTGTGGGAAGCTGATGACTTTGTAGCTACTATGAACAGACAGGGTTTGGGGAATGACATTTCTGTACAAAACCACACACAAAAAAAAACCATGGACATCCAGTGCCAACCACACCATTACTGGCTCATTCACAATCATCATTCACAACTATGACTTACGAGTCACTCTGACCTGATGTCATTGCTTCACGCTAGCAGTAGCGCCAGATCACTTACTATGGAATCATCAGCCAGCCACTTCAGCTGAGCCTGTAACCAGGAGCTTGAGACTGCCAATTTGGGGAGGCAGTGTAGCGCAGTGGTTTAAGGCTCTCAAAATCTGGAGACCTGGGTTTGAATCCCACAGCCCCCACTTGCATACTGTGTGACCCTGAGCAAGTCACGTAACTTCCCTGTGCTCCCAGGTTGCACCTGTAAGCAAGTTTTCAGCTTAATGTGCTACTCCTGGTTAAACAATTGGGAAAAAAATATTGGGACTGAATTAGTGATGTTAGCTGGTAGCTGCTGCATGGTCTTTAGAGGAATGGTTTTGATGAATGAGATGTGATGGGGGATGTTTATGTGTTTATTTATTCATGCATTTATTATACCTTTTTTTAATTAACAGAAATTTAAGGGGAAATGTTCTGTACATGCTACCTGTCACTTACACTGTATACTATACATTCTTTAGAGGGGAGCAGTCAGTGGCACTAACAAAGCCCCACATCCAAGTGTACAGTTGTTCTCAATCTGTACTGTTTGCATGCACTGCAAAACACTTTGGTTTTGCTTACTGTTTACTGCAGCTGTGCAGCAACTGTATTTGTATCACAATAACCTTGCAAGCTGCCATTTTCTGTAATCACAACAATCCTCAAATCCCCTGTACAGCTAACATCAGAAGAGGGATGCAGCAGTGAGAGATAACACTAGCCTACTGTGAATGCTTTAGAGCTTTTATAAGCTGCTACAATCACAGATGTTTACCAGTCCCACCCTTCTCCCTGGGGGCCTGGGCTAGGTACAGTCATCCTTTGTGACTGTACTTAGCCTGGTGAGGACAGTGAGAGCAGCAAACAAAGGATCGCAGCTTACAAAAATTCCTATCATGCAATGCTTGTAGGACATTGAATCTCCCACTGCTGCAACTATCCTCTTATGTCGGCTAGCTGCGAAGGATTTGAAGATTTGTAGTGACAGAAAATGTCAGCTTGCAAGTCAGCAGAATCAGTGTGAAACATACAATCTACTATGCTGCTGCAGTAGATGGTAAGTAAAAAACATGCATTTTTGTAATGCACACAACAAAGTGCAAATTGAGAACAAACCCACATTTGAATGTGCTACTTAAAGTGCCGAATGTTCACTGTAAATTTCATGAGCACAATGCATAGTAGTGTGGTATGGCTGTGTGGCACCTTCACTAGAGGGAAATCTGACAGTCTCCCCATCTGGAGAACTGCCTGATCACTTTGATAGGTGGAGATGAACTGTCAACATCAAAAAAGTACATCACTCACACATTACTCTAGAAATCTATGGACACTTTACTTCATATAGTGTGCTATGCATGCTGGCGTACTTTATTCTTACGCAGTTTTATTTGTGACGACCAACAATTTAAATTATAGAGCGTCATTAGCCCACAAACACAAAGAAAGTATTTAATGTAATACTTTTTATTATTATTCTATTTACTTCAACTCTGCACACCATGACAACGGTAAAAAACAAATTAAAAAGCAAAATTTATAACACTGATATTAACCTGTGATGTGAATGTGCTTAATGCCGCACATTATGTGCAAAGTTAAAAAAGTGTTATGTCTGTTTTCATATTTTTCATTTAGAAAACGTGAAATAAAGTAACATAAATTCATTCATTATCTCTGGAATCTATTTCAGTTCTTTATATTACTTTTTTGGAGTGTCCTGAGCTCATAAATATAACAAACGAGTAAACATAACCAACTCTCAAAAGTAGTATGAAAAGTAATAAGGGTTATAGTTAAAGTTACTGAATACTTTTTGTGACAGAGTGATAAACAACCGTGACTGATTATATTTCTTTGAGAGTAACTAGCAACTGTAACTGATTACTTTTTAAAAGTAAGTTACACAACATTGGTTCATTAAAGTTAACTATATAAACCCGCAACAAAGTGAGTACAGTGATTTTTAATTTTTCAAAACAACCACGCATATAAGTTAGACTAAAAGTTTAATTGAAAGGCTTTCCCTGTTGTTCAGTGGGCTGAAGCAATCAGCCATGCCCCCTGCCTGAGCTATTTAAACCAGGCCCTTCAGCTTCCTTCAGAAGCATTTTTTCTTTGCTGCAGCTGGAGGTTCTGCCCCTTCCTCCCTTTCTTCAGTGTTTGCCTCCTTGTGTTTTGGACCCTGTTTGGTTTGTGCTAGCTTCTCCTTGGTTTGTGCTTCTCCTCCTCTCCTAGGTCAGCATTTTGCTTCTCCTCTGGCTGCAGTCTGTGCTTCTCTCTTGTTGTTTTTGTCTGCTCCTTCCTGCTTGTGTTTCCTTTCATTTTACTTCTTTTTGGGCTTTTCTAGTTTTCTAGGCACCTGTGTTCCAATTGTTTTTGTGTGCTTTCCAAGCTTACATACTGCTGTTCCTCACAGTTAGCATTCCCCATTTATTTTTCTCATACTTTAGCAATCCCTCAATTTACCTGCATTTATCTATGTGCTTTCAGTTCCATTTGCTGTTTCTCTGCCTGCAGCAGTCTCCCTGTGCACACCTACCCTTAATTGTTTTCACCTGGCTCCACACAGCAGTGACAACTCCCAGGTTTTTAATTCCATTGCTTGCTTTTCCAGCAGTGTAGTGTGGCTCTACTGACATTTACTCCTGCTGCCTTAGCAGTTTAAATCATTTATGTAGTCCTCATTTACCACTGCTTGTGATATGTAGGCTTGCAATATACCTACGTGACGGTATCAGCATTCTGGTTTGTCCAGTTTCATTCAACTGTTTGCTGCTACCTATTGGCTTATGTGGAGGTCTCAAAATACATTCCTACACTCCTTTTGTTTTTTTTTTGGTTTTTGTTGCAGTACCGGGAAATCATTAGTTCACAATCATTTTGGCACTTACAACTTTGAACAGAAATGACAAACTCTATTTTACCTCAATAATTTGGCTTCCCTTGTGGTACTGATTGGCTTGCATCCCTCATTTACTATGCTGCATTCCAGGAAAGAAAAGAAAAAATGTAACCTAAATGTGGGTCTTTATATGCTGTTGTGACCTAAGTGTGGATCTTCAAATATGTTGTGACCTAAGTGTGGGTCTTCAAATATGCTGTGTGACCTATGTGTGGGTCCTATGTATGCTATACCTGACTTGTCACCTGTTGTCTTTCAAAATGTTTTCCATACTGGATGCATGCCAACCATGCCCATAAGTTACTATGCCTTGCAGACGATGGTCTCACTCTGCACCTACACAGTACGCATCTTGAGCATGTGAAACTCCAAGTAGGGTCCTTCTTATCTGGCGTATAGTGGGAATGACCTCGCTCTGGGGGAACTTTAACTGTGCCAATGTATTGGTGGCACTTCTTGATGTAGAATTCAAGGCTTCGGCTATGATGGGTGGGGCTCTTAAACCCAAGGGGGTTCCTTTAGCTTGCTGAGTGGGACTGGCAGCACCTTCTAAGCTATTCTCCGTACAACCTCCTCAGGTTCACTTAGTCTGTTCTTAGGCTCATGCAGGCCAACTGAGCACCTTCAGTGGTTGTTGCTCTCTTCCTCCCACCTTGGGGGATGGTCCTCCCATGTGGGAGTACCCCATTGCTGCATAGTGCATTCACAGCCCTTCAAGACATTCTCATTAGAGGGAAAGAGCAAGAGCCTTCTTCCAAATTGAAATATTTTCCATATCTCCTGAACTGGGTCTCTAAATTGCAGTAGCTGAGCCATCACTAAAGATATCCCAAGCCTGGAGGGAAGGCTACTTAGGCCTTGGGTCCCAAGAGGTTTCCTCCTCATGGGGGGGTTGCTCTCCTCTGTGCCAAATGCCATAATACTAGTTAGTCTATATAGCAGTAGATTCTTAGGTCCTTAGGTTCCGCTGCTGGATGGAGTTGGATGGTGACTCTCCTTTGCTCTTCCCTCTCTCCTTAGGAAGTTATGCTCTTCTGCTCAGCTTTCCTCCCTATCAGCTCAGTCCATGTCTATCTATGCTCGTCTGGTGGCTGTCATCCCTCCAGTTGTTGTCAATCATGCTCCCTGACTTTAGTGAGCAATGTTTTCTGCTTAATACTCTTTTAGGGGTTCCTTCCTAAGGTACCTTTAGCCAAGGGAATCCTTCTCGCAGCACCTCTAGGGGTGGAACCCTCCTCCAGGGTTCCTTGCCTTCAGTATCCTTACAGGGTGGTATTCCCCATGGAATAGACAGGGGACAGCCACAAAGGTTTATCAACAAGTTATACAAGCATAAAACTACACTAAGTTGTAAAAGCCCTCTGAATTGAAAGGCTTTGCTGAAGCAACCAGCCACGCCCCATCTGAGCTACTTAAGGCAGGCCCTCCAACTTCCTTCAGAAGCATTTTTTATTTGCCCCACCATCCTCCCCTCCTCCTCTAGTGGTTAATTTCTCTCCTTGGGGTTCCTTCCTAAGGTACCTTTAGCCAAGAGAATCCTTCCCGCAGCACCTCTAGGATGGAACCCTCCTCCAGGGTTCCTTGCCTTCAGTAGCCCTACAGGGTGGTATTCCCTATGGAATAGAGAGATGAACAACCACAAAGTTTTATCAAAAGGTTGCACAAGCATAAAACTACACTAAGTTGCGTGAGATCATTGAACTTGCTATTAAGAATATGTTTTGCTTCATATATGATGCTTTGAATTCTCAACAAATTTTCAAGAAAAAGCATGAAAATCCCTATCATAGCAGGGAGCTATAATCGAAATTTCTGTCTCTACATATATGAAGTAAGAAACTATTTATTGTATGACAGTGAAAATGTCCCTGCCCTGCAGTTTTGTATTACCATAAAATATTCTAAGAAATGTGGTTTTATGATGTCACAAAATGTTTGTGGTTTACCAAGGCTAAACAAAATTCTTCACTGAATGTTGAGGCTGACAGTTCATATTTTTCATAGCTTATAAAAGGATCTGCTGATGCTAGAGGTCAGCTTCATAGAACTGGTTCACAAGTGTTTTTCTAATTGGAAAATGAATTAAATGGCAAAGTAAGTATTGTAAAACATGGAAACATCATAACACAAGCAGTAAACACAAGGGATAGTGACAGAAGTGATATCATTAGGAAGAAGAAAATAAAAGTTAAAGTCACAGTTGTAGGTAGTCAGTGAGCCTTATTATGGCAGTGTCTATGGAGAGAGTGAAGAAAAGGGCAGTGAAAATGAGTTAGATTCAAAACTGATTTAAGAAAGATACAAAAAGGAGAAAGCAAGTGAAAATAAAGTACTCTGTTAGGGTTGCCCGGAATCCATCTAATGGAATCGGATACACTGGATTCTGGGCCTTTTTTTTTTCAGAAATCTGATTTTCGGTATTTAGGGCCAAAAATCCAAATTCTGAAAAATAGTCTGAAATGGGTTTGGTATCAGAATCTGTGTCAGAATCCATGTCTGACTGCCCTACAAAAACAAAACCCAGTGTAGTCCTCCCCATTCTCTCCACCACACCAAACTTTGACCTTACCTCTTTGTGTGCCAGTTCCATGCTAGTCTGACTCATCTCTGTCATCCTCTCTGTCCATGTGGTTGGTCACTCCATGCAGTGACTTCAGGCTCATGGCTTCGTGTGTGTGTCCAGAATACTTACTCCTTTCACAACCACCACTACCTCCTCCTCCATGCCATCAGCATGCTCTGATCTCCCTTCACTGCACAAACATTTTTCTCCGCCTTGGTCTGGTGACCATTGTCCAGTCAGGGATGATTGCACTCAGCCGCCCACTTCAGCCCGACTCACGCTAAAGTATGTTTACTTAGTTGAAGGATGCTAGGGGTTGCAGATGACCAACAGCATTTTTCTCCTAGGGTCCCCATGCCAGTCACACATTGGAGACACTAAGTGACTATGCAGAAGCCCTGGGTTACAAGTAGGTTGTCCACCCACCGATGTGTCCCAGAGCACCTCCAGCCTGGACTCGGCATACAGGTTAGGACTTGGGATGGATGTTGAAGGGTCTGATGGACAATAAGAGGACACAGTCTTCACTGCAAGATGAGGATGCATGTGGCTTTGGCTGTGGTGGGGGCCACCGGACATGGTGGTGTTTTGTGTAGAAGTTGACTGTCAGTGTTGCAGGGGGGGAATGAGTCGAGTCAAGTCTGTCTCACTCATCGCTGGTCACCACAGGACTCAAAAGGAACTGCTGCTTGTGCTTGATGGACTGGGCTGCCCACCACCACTCACCCAGGGTCACCATCAGACAAGACAGGATGATGCCCACCCAGTGACTGATGTATTCTCAGGAAGGAAGCAGAGAGACACACCACACTGACCCCATCCAGCCCAGCATATACTATAAGGAGGTTCAGAGATGGGAAGTGTTGTGGGGCTGGGGGGAAGCTGTGGGAACGTGTACACTCACTGTGTACTTGTCTTGTTTGTTGCCTACTGGATCGGAAGCGAAATTCCATTCTGATTCCCTAAACTGAATTAGATTGGAAATGGAATCACTGAAATTCTGACTTTCTGCTGTCGGGACAGATTCAGGAAAATTTGAGCACTCCACTAAATATACAGCTTATCAGGATTGCAAAATTACATTTTCCCTCAATCAACTAGAAAGTGACTAAGGTGAGGCTAGAGAAGCAAGCATTGTAGAGAGATACTACAGGCCTGACTGATGGTATACATATTGTGGATTATGCGGCCATAAGGGAAACTCACAATAACTCTTGATCCTCAGACATCCCCTTTAGGCCAGTAGGAGGCTAAGCAGCACTGCACAGAGGATGTGTTCAGTCTCCAAGGATGCCCAATGCACCCGACCATTGCTCTGAACTCTCAGACAGTCACCGGATGTTAGTGGAGGTGTGGTACTAGAATCATAGAAACTGTAGTGCAAGAGGCTATTTGGCTCTTCTATTCTATGGTCAAACCCCTCTGGATGGATGGATGGAGTTTTTAAAGATTATTAGAAGTCTTACTATTTATGAGCTGAACTAGCTCACTGATTGACTGCCCTGCTGATCTACAAACTCTCAGAAATTACCAGCAGGGCAACCACACAGCTGATTGCAAGCTGTATACTGACAGTAACGGTGGCAAAATAAGAAGTGTTTTCATTGCTGCTGTCAGTGTATACTGTCAATAACAGACATGGTGCAGTAGCAGCTGGCATACCAAAAAAAACGTGATGGACCATGGCAACAAAACAGCACCACTCCCACATGTCATCACGTCACTATCGCTGAGAGAGATTAGGAGATGCACCACTCTCAGCACGCGATGCCACACAAAAAAAAACCCAAAAGACAAATACATAAACCTATTAAAAAAAGTGTCATTATTGCAATTAGACTTACAATCACAATAATGACCTTACAGCTGGTCATTTCCTGGGATTAACGACCAGTGGGTCGGGGTTGGCCCTCCTCCCAGTCGGTCATTAATTAGGGTTACCACCTTTTAAGAGGTCCAAAGTGGGACATTTCTTTCTGAAATATGACTTTTTGCAGGACAATATGTAACCTCAACCAACATAACAGATTTTTTATCTAAATAATCAGTATTAAGTCTAAGTGTTGCAGTTTTTTAGATGTTCCCTAGTGTTTCTAATCATTTTAAGGTATTTTAGTTAAGGTACTGTAGTTTTTGCAGCATTTAGAGAAAAGTCTGAAAATATTCTTTTTACTATAATGTCAGGACATTTAGTATTTTTCATGTTTTTTTTTGCAGGACACAGCTGCCCAAATCAGGACTGTCCTGCGAAAGTAGGGACAAGTGGTAACCCTATCATTAATCCTGTAGGAAATGACCAGCTGTTTGGTCATTATTGCTTAAGTGATAAGACTTAGTTGTTATTAAGTATAGTCAAAACAGTAAAGATAACCTCCATGTGGGGCTTCCATTGCAGGTAGCCACAATGTCCATTTAAAGTAAGCAGAACCCCAAACACTCTGGACTTTGGTGTCTTTAAAGGTTTAATCAGTGAGGGACATTCTGAAGCTGAGGGCAGTTCATTTCACCATACAACAGACAGATGTATCAGTGCATAGACTGTAGATTTCACTACTGTCACTGCCCACTGTTCTTCACTACCACTACCAGTGGCCACAGCAACAGCACTGTTGCATTTTGACAAGAGACAGAGCTGTCTATGCCTACCATTGGTCATGTCAACGCTTTGCCACTTGAAACTCCTACTTTCGGACAGTTTTAATGCCTAGCACTACTCCTGCCACTGATGCTGTGATCATCAACGCTGTCAATTTCATCTGTTTCCAGACAGACAGTTTTCATAACTGGCACTACTGCTGCTAACTCTGTGTTTACACCGGTGCTTTTTTTGCATTCTTGGATAGCTCCTGCATTGTCCTGACCTCCCATACTCATCCTGCTCCTTGCTTACGTGGAGCCTCTCAGCATTGATACAAGCTCCACTGGAGAGGGGCTGTGAGGCCAGGGACTGGGTGGGAAGGTGCTGAGACTGTCCACTGTGTGCCAGAGTGAGCGGTGCAGTCTGTCCATACAATTGCTTACACGGCTTGCTCCGGAATGTGTCCCCAGTTGTGCAGAGGTACAAGGAGAGGAGCGGAGAACAGTTTACTGTGGTTGGGTACGTGTTCATATGGCTGCATTTGTGCCTCGGCAACCTGAGCAGGAGCTAAGGCTGCCAAGTGTACTGGCGGCTGATTAAACTGTCCTTTAGTCATCCGAGTATGCTGCTTACATTTATGCTTACATCCTCCACTTCTCTTTTTGCTTGAAAGTGTGCTGCTGATGCCTGATACTGCTTCCTTTCTTGCCACTGCTGTTGCGAAATCTGTATCAGTTGTGTCTGCATCTGGTTTTGTGACAGGACTGCCTTTTTTCTTGCAATGTTATGCTTTATCACTACCTGTCCACATCCGGTGCTTGTTCCATCAAGTTGCTCCTGCACTTCCTTTTTTTTTTAATGTCATCCGCTGGTCTAAACCACAGTGTGCTATGCTAGACTGCAGACATTCTATCTCTGAAGCTCGCCTAGCTTTTTCCCTTCTGACATTCCAAACCAAGGAATATACATCTACCTGTGATGTGACAGTTTTTTTTTTGTCCCTTGTTTTCTCCCTCACCCTTGCCCAGATGCAATCATGTCAGTCTCACACTACACACTAACCTATGGGGGGGGCACCAATGAGGTCAAAGCCAATCCACACTCCACAGGGGTACTGCTACAGTAGGAGATATTTAAATCTACTCCCAGAGCTGAAGCACAATGTCCCTGCTGCACTCCCTCTGCTTCACTTGCCTGAGGTGCTGGACAGGTTTGTGATACTAACCTGTGACACCTACGTAGAAGCATGGTATGCTCCACAGGTGCCACCAGGCCGGGCCAGATATGGTCAGGTACAGATCTCCCTGATAGGTCCCCACTGCATCCATCTATGGACCGCCCAAGTGGCTACTTCCTATCGTCTGCTGGTTGGACAGGTTGTAACAGTCTGGCTTCCTTTAAAGCAGCATGAATCTAAGTTTGGATGATACTACTGTCTCTGAATGCAAGGGCTTAAACATTCAAAGTATGGCTGTGCTCCATCCTACATGTACCATAACTTGATCTGAAAATCCTGCACAGGTGGGGACTGTCACAAACATGTATTTTTGGATGCTTGTAAAAATCCTGCAGGATGCGTGTGCTATGCAGGACACTGAAAATCCTGCCCCAATATATGGCACTGCAGCTGCAACCATGGCTGTGACTTTGACTCTTCATCATTTGTGTCTGCTGCTACCTGCCGCTCAAATGCAGGGTTACACTTAGAGTTGCTTTACCTTCAGTTACTTTAAACATCAGATACTATTAGCACAAATTTCAGACTGTTTCAAAAATACCATTCCTCTCAATTTCCTTAAAAAAAGATCAAAAAGTTGATTCAGTTACAAGAACCTTCCGAGGCTCAGTTTCAAACGTAGACGAACCCTAACTTACCCTAACTTTAAAACTGTTCACTCATGCACAGCTTAGTTTATAGAGTTTCTTACAATGGTTACACTAACTTTTGATGACAATTTGTTTCATTTCACATGCATGTTTTTTTGAAATACTGCCACAGAAATGACTTGAGAGCAAATATTACTTGTGCTGCAAATTCAGACATTGAACTAGAACAGAAGTAAGTTCTCTCTTGGGGTTTACATCATTAGAACTGACCTAATTCTTCTAAACCTCAGCGTAAAAAAACAACTGAAAACATAGTTTTTCTACAACCAGATGGTCACCAGGCCACACCTACTAAATGGCCTCTCTGGTGTGTGTCTGCCAAACACAGTCTTGTGCCACTGATGGTGGTATGGAGGGGGCTCTTTAGAGCCGTAGACTCACCTTAAATGTATGACTTAAGGGGGAAAAGTCCAAGAAAAGTAACTGAAGTTAAGTAAAACAGTACTGTTTTTTTTGTACCACGTACAATTAACTACATGTAAACAACACAAGAGGAAAAATAAAATCACAATTTAGTTGTCTGCCTAAAAGATCTCTTCTGCCCTATAGATCTCTCCCTTGGGTATACATTCCTTTTAAAAACCTGTAGGCTATCCATAAACCTTATTCACATTGTGGGTTTGGCACTCATGATTCCAGACTAAGCAACAGCACCCCTTACCCCCAAGTACTTCGCAGAGTACAGCAGACCTTAGTTGCACCCTACATGCCTTTTAACCAAAATGAATGTTCAGCTTGTTTTTCCTATCACTGGTGTACCCAACTTCACAACTCCTCCCTCTTTAAAAGAAAAATAAAAATGACAGCAATACTAGACAGGAAGGGGAAAAAACGGGAAAAAAAAGAATCTAATTTTGTGTAGCATATTTCAGACTCACTGTATCCAAAAGCACTTTACAAGGTAAGAATTTTGGCAGCATCCATTATGTACGCACTTGGAAAATATGAGACAGAAGAAGGCTAAGGAAAGCTCGGGGAGTATAAGCACATGTGGAGGGAGACAGAAGAGGTTAAGCACAGGCAGTTTAAGTGGCTTGCTCAAAAATCATAGATTAAAAGTGTTTACAGGGGAATTCAAACCTGAATCTACAGGATGACATCCCAGCAGTCTAACCACTTGGCTGCACTGCCTAGTACTCACCATGGTGCTATAACTAAAGAACTAAAGTGATCTTATCCATAACAGATGTTACACAAACTCTTTTGTACTGACTGCCACATTTAAAACACAACCTTGAGTGCTTTTGGAATCCTTATATTAGCTGAACCTGAATCACAGGTGAATACTTAATTTTGGTTACTATAAATGAAAAAGGCTTATAGGTAAACTATAGCAATCTCAAACTGGTGCAGTGCAGTAGGTTTAATACAGAGGTGATTGTACACATTCTAATAGTCATACTGGGTAGATATGGAAGAGCTAGGAGAAGAATAGGAGTAGGGGGTACCAGATAAAGGAGGGTAGTATGGAGTAGAGAGATAGAGGAAGGAGTAGAGTAACTACCTACAAACATACAGTGCCACTCAGTTAGTTCTATCTCTGTCCACGGTAACTGCCTTTAAGAACTTGTGCCCAGACTTTATCATGTGTATCTCATTACCTCCTGAGCAGCCATTTTGTGTCAGGTAAACAATGGATTGTTCGGATTTCATATGGAGCTATTGGAGGTAATGAGGTATTCTGGTTTATACTTTGTAACTATATTCAACCATCTTGCTGCCATCCCAAAGCACTCATTTAAAAGAGGACTAAAATGTCAACTGCACAGTGCTGAACAGCATAGTGTGTGTCTCTTCTGCTTCTCCTTCTTCCTCTCTGCTCTTCTCACCTTTTCTATTCCATCCTCCCATTCCCTCTACTCTTACAGCCCTTGTTCCTCCTTCATCTCCCAGTGCAAAACCTTTGTGGGTCAGTCTGCCTTCTCTTTCCATCTCTCAAACCTCTGGAGCAGTATCCCTCTCCCCTATACATCTCTCCTCTTCTACCTGCTCCCTCAAACCTCTTCCTAGTACTCATTTTTCCCCTCCTGCTCTTGTGGCCAGTCTCCTCTCACTCCTACTACTCCTCTGTTCCCACTCCTGCACTTCCAGGTTTTATAAACTATCCCACCTTTTGACTTCTTTCTTTCCATTCCCTTCTGCTGTCTCTTGCCACAGCTCTCCCCTGTGTCTCCATCTTTTGCCACCATATTGACTCATTGTCCTCCGACTGCCCAAGTCATGTGGCCCTCTAAACACCTTACTCACAGCTGGTTTTCCACATTTTTGCATTCTCTTTGTTTAATCTGTATTACTAGTAGAGCTTCAGGCTTCCTTTTAATCTTCCAAAAAGACTTCCTCTGGACCCTTCACTTAATTTCACACAGTATATCTCTAACACCTGCAAGACTGTCAGTAACAAAATAGGCCTTGCCTATAGGGTAAGGTACGCTCTCGCCCCTTTGCCTGGCTAGCCATAGCGAAGAGTATTTTTTTTGTCAGCTTTACCTATAGCTTTGTCACCTACTCCACCACTTCCAAAGAAACACAGAAACATAGAACTTGTCAGCAGATAAGGACCTTAGGGCCCAACCAGACTACTCAGTTTGTTCCTGCCTATACTGTCACAGCAGACCCTACCTGATCTCCAGCAACCCCCACTCCCTGCTTTCCTACCAAGATTCCTTTATGTCTATCCCATGCATGCTTGAAGCCAACCACTGATTTTGTCCCCACCATCTCCACTGGTAGACTGTTCTACCATGATTACTTTTGCTCAGTTTTCACTAGATAGGATGGCGAGCCCTGCCAGAGAGTGGGACCAAGGCAACCAATAAGGAGGGCCAGATAACAAGGCAGCTAACATTTACAAGTGAAAGGGTCCAGAAAGGGCAAGCAGCCTCAAAGATAGATAAGGCCAGATGGGCTGCACCTGAGGTTACTGAAGGAACGGACAGTGGAACTGGCCGAGCCCTTTGTAAGTCCATTCAACTGCTCACTGAGGACGTGGGTGGATCCAAAGGATTGAAGGGCGATGGATGTGGTTCTGCTCCACAAGAGGGGACAAGTAACAAGCAGAGAACTACAGACCCTTCAGTCCTACCTGTACTGTAGGGAAGCCAGTGGAGTCCCCAGTCAAAGAGCAACTCATGGACTACGTGAAAACCTGTGCAAATGGAACATCACACACAATAATACATGCTTCTTTGCCTTGGCTTCCACCACTGCCTGTAGTACTCTGGGCTAAACTGGCTATCTCTGTATGCTCATCATCTATTTGTTCTTGGCTCACTCATGGACAAAATTCTCAAGAGTGCAGCACCCTCTTCTCTTGCTGCGCTGTTACTATGCCCTAATTAGGCCTACCCTGGTGACTTATGTCTTCTGGCAATCCCAAAATGTTCAACATATATGGGGAACAGGCCTACTTTGCCCCTGACTTTAGGAACTCCTGTCCCTTCCAGTATCCTTCTGGCACTTCCAAACTCAGGTCTACTTCAAACAGGAGCTATTCCAACTCCTAAGTTCTTCCAACAAATGCACCGATACCTGATCACCAGTCTCCTACACCAATGCTAGATGTACACTGTGTTTATTTTTTGTGGCTTAGCCCATCCTGGTTGCTTACCAGCCTTTGTAACTAAATACCAATTACCTGTGTAACCACTACTTTTGCTTATGTCTGTTTGAACTGTTCAGCTTGACTTGTAAACAACGTGTATGTTTTTTGTTTTTACAATACCTATTTTCTGCATATTTAATGTATTTTATTATATTGTACTCCATTTCATGTGCTATGCTTTTATACCTATTCTGATCATTCATTAGGTCCTTGATTGTACCGTCCCAGGTCATGCCTGAAAACAGCATTGCAATGTCCAGTGTACCTATAACTGAATAAATCGTTTAGTCTGGGCTGGCAGTATAGCCTAGAGGTTAGAGTAATATGCTGTGAATGAGCTTGCTACATCCTGTAAAATCTGGGTTTGATTCCTACAACCTCCGCTTACATACTGTGTGACTCTAAGCAAGTCACTTAACCTCCCCTAGTGCTGCCGGGTCACCCCTGTAAACAGACCTTGTGCCCAGTCGGCTTTACCCAGTTACCGATGAACAAAAAGAAAAATCATTTTTGAACTCCCTTTGTACCTTTGTTCAGCCAACCTTGTTTTTATATGGTTTCCTGAATATCTTAATTACCATGTATATTGTAGTGTGTTTTTTGCTATGTGGTTATTCGTTTTTGTATATATTTTCTTACTATTTATTGCTTATTTTTTATTTTAGCCCCTTGTTCCCTTCCTTCCCCCAGGTCACTCAGATTGCTCATGGAGATGGGCCTCGGCTCAGTGTGCCTATCTTGATCACCAAATGTTACATATACACATACATACATACTGTACACATACATATACACATACTGTACCTACATATGGTACATACATACATACTGTACGCATACATCCATACATATGTACATACTGTACATACATACATACACCCATCAACGAAACAGATGCTAGTTCATTTATATGGCACTCAGAGGAGGTGGAGACCCCCAGAAGGCATGACTGCTGACACTTAACATAGAATCTGCTGACAGAAAAGGGCCACTTGGCCCACCCAGTCTGCCCAAGTATAGTGCAAGCAGGCCTAGGTGGAGGATTCCCTTCATTTGAGAATTTTGACAAACTTCAAAAGGATCTGAACAAGTTGACTGACTGGTCAAACAACTGGAATTTCACATTCAGTGTAGCCAAATGCAAGGTGCTGAACTTGGGGAAGAAAAACAGATGCAAGTCCTGTTCAGATTAGCACAGCTGCCCAGCACCAGGGATAGGTCTTCTTATCAGGGACCTCGGAGTCCTCCTCTCCATATCATCCGGGAAGGCCAGTCTGAGTTCTCGCAATTCATGGAGTCTCCACCTGTGGGAAATTGGATGGCAGTGCAGGCCACGTACAATAAGGAACAACTAAGCATGGTTTATAACATACAGTCTTGGCATGAGGGGTTCCTGGAGAAAGTTGGTGCCAGCAAGGAGAAATGGAACTGTGTCTTAGTGTAATCCCAGCTGGCACTTTTAGCTGCAGGGTGACTGGCTTCTAATATTACTTGAATAATCAGGTTCCAGTATCAACTTTTAAATCACAATAAAGAATTAGGCTACACAATCATTGTCCCCCTCTTTTCAGAAGACAGGGTAGCACTCGAGATTTTGCAAAATGGCTTGCAGCAGCCCCAAGGCCCATTGTGCCAGGCCACCTTGCACCAGCCGCATGGCTGCGCCATGGTGATAGGGAGTTTGTGGTGCATCTGGGCTGCCACGTCCCCTTAATCATCATTCTAGAGCCCCCCAACATCTGCACGGGCTGCTGCAGGTAGACCAGTGAGTAGGTGTCATGGCAGGGTAGGAGGTGGTCTGTGTCCCCTGCTGTGGCTGCTGCCAGTGGACATGTGTGCCCTACCCCGCACCCATCCAAGTGTCTCAGCAGTAGTGGTATCATGGCTGGGGTCATCCAGGGATGCCCCCCCCACTGCCAGTCACATGACTGCCTCCCAGTCCCTGGCACCATAGCTGCCATGCCCTTTCCATTTGGGGTCCCCCACCTCTCCCCCCATCCCCAAGCTGCCCTGGCCAGATCCCAATGGCCCTGCTAGCTATCCAGTGCAAGGTCAGCAGGTCCCTGCCATGGCCACCACTGCTGCCCAAAAGTGCCACAGCTTGTGACATTCCCTTCCCATACTCCAGTTGTGTGGCACAGAGCAGAGGACAGCTTGTGACAAACTCTGTGGTGGGGGGAAGAGTTGGCGCCAGGACCCCAGTTTTTACAAAATCAGGCACAGGGTCCCTATTGCACCCAAGTTTGCCACAGTTGGAGTTTCAGTGCAAGATGCACCAATCTTGGAGGGGCTTTAAAATTGAGCCCATGGACTTAATGTTGAATCATCAAGAAAAAAATATACATTTATAAAATATGTGGATATAGGCCTAGGTGCTAGTGCAAAATGATAATGTAGTACTGTTATATTCTCGGGTATCCTTTTTGTCTCGACAGAAAATGTGGTATTTGGGCTGTTTTATTAAGCACAATATTTATGGTCACATTCGGTTATTCAGTGAGCAATTTGCTTCAGCTGTAGAAAGGATTTAAGACACCCAGAGAGCTTAAAACTTGAAGACCCAGTATGGTGCCTGCAAAATATATACACACACGCATATAAGTGTACAGTACTAACAATCCCACAGAAACATGGACAGCATCCTGATGGCATCCCCCAGAACGATGGCTTACTTCATGCAGAGCTCTGTATGCTCTACATGAAGCTGCAGACCTGTACTGCAGGACCCTGGATCTAAAGCCTGGTTCTTCATATGTTTACAGACTGAACAGTTCCCACATACATATGAAGAAACCTATCAGTTTCCTAGGTAGCTAGTGTTGTGATGTTTCACTGGATTTATCAACAAAGTGACTACAAGTAAATACATCTGCTACATTTTTTGATCTTATAAATGTAATTCTGGGAGAGGGGCCTACGATTTTTCACATTACAGAATCTCTTTCTAGAAGTGGCCAATTCTTTTTACTATTACTCTAACCTTTTTGGAGCCCTTCCTAGAGGGTTGACAGTAATCTTGTGGATGCAAACCACCTACCCCACCCTTTTCCAGGAGTAGGGGGTTCTTCTGTATACTAAAGAGCTAATGTTTGTGAGTCTGGCCTGGGTCCTTAGATGCTTTATTGATTAGCGGGGGGCTGAGCAGCAAGATGGCGCAATGCTGCTCCGCTCCCTGCAGCTCTCAACTTGATGTAGCATTTTAGGTTTCATTCTGAACATTTTATTCTACTTTTAAGTTAATAAGTGAAACCTATGTTTATCATGACCCCTTTGGTTAAGGCAGTACTGCTTTTTTGTTTTGTGGCACCACAACTTGGAAGGCTGTTGCCGGTAGCTGGTGTTCACTTCGGAAGTTTGTTGCCAATAACTGGCATCTAGACCACATATCTGAAGTGCTGAACTTCAGGTTTTGCGAAAAGAAAAGAGGACAGCCAGGACTGTGATAGCACATTTAGTGCTGACAGGCTTGCTTTGCCCAGCTAAAGGTATGCTAACATTGCCTATGGGGTTGGGTTATTTTTGTTTGCTCGGCAAATCCAAAGTTACTGCACTCAGAGGAGCACATTTTTTCTCTGTTTAAATTGCAGGTGTTGCCGTTCCCAGAGCAGGAGAAGGGAGTAAGACAGAACCAACACCCCAGGTTTGGGCAGAGCCGTTGGAAGAGTACCAAGGACTCCCAGAGTGAGGAGACTGTGAAACTTAAAGAGGACTTCCAGATGATTTCAGATCTAAATCAGTCTTGCTGTAGTGGGACCCAGTAGTGGCCTTAGAAGGTTTTTGGAGAGTATACAAATGTGTCAGGTATTGTTAAAATACAGGTGGTGGCTATAAAGGACACCAGTTTGCAGGTATGCCTCATTTGTGGTCAGACTCCCAGTCTGAAGTTGTGGAGCAAAGCATGGCTACAATTGTTGATATAACCATTATAAGTAGCACGAATCGAGCCATGGTACTTTGAAAATATTTAAATATTTAAAAGATATTGATATTACTGGACCTTGTATATGGCTTGTTATATGAGACTGCTGGAATTTAGAAGGCATATAAACGGACCAATGGCCAACACATTATTTCCTCAGTTTAGTCAGCTTGGATGACTGGCACATGACTAACTGCTGGAATAAACTTATCTTTTATCCATCAGGAATTTTAGTTTTTTACAATTAAAATGTTCGAACTTAAGGGTTAAAGGTAATAGTATATGAACGTTTTCATGATGGCCTAATGATTACCTTTGTGGAGCCCGTAACCTGGCAATGTGTGCTTTTTCTACTGAATGTAATCTTCAGCACTAGCAAATAGTTGAACTTCATCACCGGGCCATTATTGTTTTTCCAGTAGCAGGGTAACTTCTTTCCATGATTTTTTAACTCCTATACAGAGCTTATATCTCTTTTGTATTTGTTACCCGCAAGAATTTACCCTAATAAGCAGTGCAAAAATGCATTATTGAAAAAAAAGAAGTTTTAAAACTTGACGCATTGTATTCTGTCTAGTTTATAAGTTTTGGCTACTTCTGGGGCTCCTTTTATGGAACCAGTCCAGCCGATTTATTACATTTCCTAGATATTTGCTAAAATCATCTATGGAATCACTGCATTCAAACAGATGCTGTCATTTGTATAAGATTTACAGACCATGATTGAAATGAGTCGAATTTAATATGTGTGGGTCTGAATTTAAAATGTGTATTTCTTTACATGGATGTTTAATTTTGAATTATTGCATTTTATTCTGTTTTTCTTTTTAATTATATTTAGGTGCTTGCGGTGTTTTAGTGTTAATTAGAAAGCAGCCTTTTTAAGGAGTTGTTAACCTCATGATAGCACCTGAATTTACTGCTGTATAATTGTCTATGAATTGAATTATTGTACCCACTTTATACCACTGAGCGATCATCAGTGACTTAAAATGTCCTGATTGCGGTAGTCCCCGATAGACACCTTGCTTTTGCAGGACATTGTCAGTTCCCTCTTTATGGATCTGATATGGAAATGTGGGATGGGTAATGACCGGTGGATTTTCCTTTTGAATTGGGATGGATCCAGAACTTATCTCATATTTTGTTAGCTATTGAGGTTTTTTTGTTTTTTTTTACTCCTTGCGCCTTAATATGTACACATAATTCACAAATTGATACAGTGGCTCTAAATGGCAGAGTGTATCCTTGTTGTAACTTAGCAGCAGATAATGGGATGGAGCACCAGGTGATATCCTGTTGAAAACAGGAGTCTGCCTATCAAGAGTCCCTCTGCAGATTTCATTTGAAGATCTGTCGATTGGGGTTGGGCAGTATGCACACTGAAGGAATTCCTTCTTGGACTTTCTATTTATTTATTTACATACAAGGAAAACACCTTATGAGCCAAGGCTCTTTTACAAAGGCTCTGCGTCAAGTAATACAATATAAACATTTGGACAACAGAGAACACACATCAGTGCATCGATACATTAGATACAAGCTCAAACATGGTCAAAAAGTATGTGCAAAAATGACAAGGTTTGCATAGAATTACATAAGAAGCTGGTAGAGTTCACAGAAACAGATAGTTCAACATTGATGCATTGATAGTTAATAGCAGGCAATACAAGGAAGCATTATAGAAATCTCCCATACTTGAGTAATAGTAATGAACAGCCAGAGAGGAGAATCTGCCCAGAGAGCCTAGTTGAAGATTAGTGAAAGATAACTGTATAGGCTGATAAAGAAGACTGATAAAGCCAGTGATGAGAAGAAATACAGAAATAGTGAGGATGAAATAGGGGTTCTGAACCCTAGGCCACTAACAGAGTAGATGAAAGGGTCGGGGTATTGGGTGGGGGAGTAGAATTTATAAAGGGGACAGAGGAGAGGGGTAATCAGATAAGCCATGAGGATAAGCACTATAGATCAGAGTCAGTCAGGAGAGGACAGGCCAAAGACCAAGTAGTGGTTAATAAATTAGAACAACCCATACCTGTTCAACATAGGTATGGCAATCACACCCCCAGGGCTAACAATTGTTCCCGCAGTTTGCGTCTGAAGGGACCAATCTCTGGCTCAGACAGAAAGTCACCACAGATGGTATTTAGCCAGAGTAGGGTGCGGTATGCAAAGGATCCTTGTTCCTGTCTGATTTCAGGGGATCATTCCTGAATTACCCTTTTTTGGACAGATTATTTATAAAATAATTGAACAGGGAGACTTAAATAGAATCAAAGACTGGAACTCTGGCTGGTTTGATTATGCAATGAAATTAACAACTCTAAAACTAACATGAAAGCACTTTGTTTATCGAAACTATGGAAGCTGATTTTAGTTTAAGTGTGATGTAATTATCTTTGTATTTTCTGCAATTTTAATTATGTAGTATTGTAAAGGTTTGTAATCGATCAACAATAAACTAAACTGTAAACTGCATTGATTAGCAATGTTCTAGCTAAGGAACTGTGCTTTTCAAGAACATCCTGGAGGGATTCACAAAACAAACTTAAGGTGCAAAACCTTCCTGAAGTCCCCAAAAGTTCCATAGCGGTGGAAAAAAAAGGGGGAATTGCTCTGAGTGCTATACACAAAACCTCCACAGCTGCGGAAAAAATACACTACGGACTGTGGAAAAAAGTGCATCTGCAGAAGTTCCTGAGGGAAAAACGTAATTGATAAGTATGGCACAGCCCCGCAAAGGCTATTCTCAGCCAGTCTTTTCTCGCAGTTACGGAAACAATATTGCACACATGACAGTGAGACGTAACACTCCCTGAGCAAAATGCAGTACCCCAACAACTGAAATACAATTATAGTGGAGATCAAGAACAAATAATAGCAAACCAGTGGGTGTATATCAGTGGCAGTAGTTACAGCAACACCAGCACACACTGTCATTGAATGACAACAAACAACAATCACCAGACTCAGTGCTGCCCATGAAGGAGCCCCACAGGCAGTAGAGACTGAACAGCCTGCAGTGAGTGCTACTGCAGCAGGCAACAGAAACACTCCAGGGTGAGACATGACCAGCAGTTATAGACAGCCACTGTGGTGCATGGTATTGCTGGTACCAGTGGGGCTGCAGCAGTCCCAGTTGAGGGACTGGTTGCTGGTCTCTCTGTGGGTACTTTCAGCTACATTTATGGCAAGACTGTCAAAGCCTGCTGCTCCAGCTAATTTGGATCACTGTTGTTGTGCCTCCTAATCTTTTTTCTGTAGCAGCAGATCCACAGTTGCGAATTTTTAGCACTTGTGGAATTTCCGCAGCTGCTAAATTTCCACAACTGTGGGGATTTTTGCGGAATTCTGCACGTGCGCAATTTTTCTTTCAGAATATCCCGCACCAGCATTCCCGCAGTGCTGCAGGCCTTTTTCCCACAGCTGCGGGATTTTTGGCTGTCTTTGTGAATCCTGCCCCCTCTACTTAATGTTCCCTGCTAGAGATCCTGTTCTATCTGGACCCACTGCTGCAAGGTGCTTGGGGGAAGGGGCTTGCTAGAACACACCGGAACAATAAATCAGCTTCAATGTCAACATTCACTGTAAAAATAACTGGATTTTATTATCAACATCAAGGAGACATAAGAGCGCAGAAAAGGATACACCCCAGCGCTTCACCTCTACAGCTGGAGGCTTTGTCGGGGGCGGGGCTGCAATCTCTCAGAAAGTCTTTGGAATGGAAAATCTATGACAGCAACAATCAATGTCACAACTGGTAAAATGCATAGTTGGTTGTACCACACATTAAAAACTGTAAAGGTGGAAACAGTAGGAGCTCAAAAATAGAAGATTTGGAAGGTGATTTTATCAGTACATGAAATGAAACACTGAATGTAACTGTAGTATGTATGAAAGATGAAGGGGTGTGTTACAACCCCACAAGATATGTAATCTTCCTCCAGTCAAATACTCAGCAGTGAAAGAAAGAGGCATTTATATCTGAGCTTGTGAATATGACTTTCATTTTAAGACTTTAATACACTACAACCAAAAAAAAGGCTTCATCTAATCTTCCTAGGCTAAAATACTCAACGGGTGGTAATACCCACCCTACAAAAACAAATTAAAGAGGGGTCAAAGGTGAATAACAGTTTGAGGGGCGGGGGGGTAGCACTAGAATTACACTGCAATCCAATCAAAATACAGTACTCAAAAGAATATGTCTTCTATAAGTGTACTTCATGACCGAGCCCATAAATAAATCTAACGAAATATGAAAAAAGCAACAAATCTAATATCTAAAATATTATAATAAATTGTAGCACTTGAACAATACTAATAAAAAAAAATGGGGACTGGGAAAAGGGGAAGGAAAACAATGGGGGACAAGAAAGAGGATGAGCTGCAAGTAAATAAAATCAGTAAATCCAAAAAAATCTAAGAGATGAACCGTCCCAACTCCTAACTACAAGACAAACCAAGTAACCATAGTTGGTGTGACCCGCATATACAATCCAATTATTTTTGCAACAAATTTTGACATTGAAGCTGATTTATTGCTCCTGTGTGTGCTGTTCCTGTATTTTCTGTCAAGCTTAGTCCTTTTTAGCAGCTTGCACCACCGACTGGAATTCGAGCGCTTCAGCTGTGTGCTATTTGGATGTGGTATAAATAGGAGGACCCTAACCCAAGCAATACAGAGTGTGTTGGAGGGAAAGAGTTGGTGTGAAGGCTGCAGCTGCGACTGACCAGAGGGAACATGCCATGCTTGGGGGTGGTACAATGGTTCCAGAGTCCTGTAGCAGTCCTTCTGGAGTCCACTACTGGTATTGCTGATGAGGTCAATCATTGGGATGGTGGGGGCTTGTTGCCTGTTCCCCCTCAAGGGGTCTGGCTGCTGTCATCCACCGAGCATCCAGTTCCAGCTCCAAGCGGTTTGTTACACTGTATCAATGAAGTAGAGAATGCTTATGTTCGGAGCAACAAGCTAGTGTCCACCCATAGGAGAGGGGTAGTGAAGGTATGGAGTTCAGCCATCTACCTCAGTTAGTGCCCAGGTGGGTACAGCTAGTTACAACTATAAAGTACTAGGCATATCGCTTGGTAAATGTTATTCCAAATGTGTACGTAAGTGTGTATAGTGCAGGCACCCTACTGGGTCCATAGGTGAATGCTCTCCAGGGTTTGTGACCTTCACCTTGCAACTGTAATGTACTGTAGAGGCAATTATCAAATGGGTAGAGGGTCTCCCTGTAATTCAGGGGCCTTAGGGCTATGCCATATGTATTATGTGCCTTATAAATATGCGTCCTTATAAATACGTGTCCCCTGAGGGAACAAGAGTTTGTATATGGCCAATAAATGTTGTTTGTGCAGGACTCTACTGTAGTTCCCCCAAAGGGACAGTGGTGTTTGTAGATGCATAAACTGTCATGTAGTTAGTAGCAACTTCCAGGGACCCCCAACCAGCCCTAGTGCCTGGACTCATCTTGAACCCTAGTTGTCTCCCCATGTTGTGTAGGTAGAGCTGTAGTAGCCAGCATTTGGAGGATGGGATACAGTATAATGAAACAGAACGTTCACAGGGTTCCATATAGTACAAAAAATAACAAACAGGAAACCATCAGTAATTAAGCTTGTCATTCCGTGTCAGGATTTTGATGAAATCCCAAACTACTGGAGCTTCCCTCTTGTGGTTTATGATGTAACCAGAATCCCTCAGTGGAATGTCTGCCTTGTTACTGATGGTTTCTTATTATTGTTAACCCAATAAGCTGACTTGGAGACAGACCTGTTTTTAGTAGTGGCCTGGACAAGAGACAGCAGACTACTGACATTCTAAAACATCACAACTAAAACACATTATTGCAAAAAAAACACATTACATTTAACAGCATGTGAGTATTTAGGTGCACCAATAACTCATCTATAGCAGTCAGGGTTATTTCTGCTTCACAGATAAAAATTTTAGTTCTTCCTTGTAAATAAAATGTCTGCCAGCACATTTCAGACTGCTTGGGAATTCATTCCATAGTTTTGATGCAGTGTAGTACGAGTCCCTCCGCCCAATGCTGGAGTGTGTAAGTACTCCCTGCAGCATATGCTTTGATGCTGACTATTACGACATTTATGCAAGCGAGTAATGCATCTGTGACACTCATTCATCTCTTTATCTTATTCTTATGGTAGCACCCACTCCAGCAAAATAAATTCCAACTGGTCTAACTTGCTCAGTTCCTGCCAACCTCAGGTAATCCTTAAGGCACTTATTGTACAGTCAAGTGAGTATAGTACAGCTGTGAATTACCTTATTCACACCGGGAATTTTTTAAATATTCCACTGTAGATAACCCTTGACATGATACATGAATAATGATACTTCATATGGAAAATGATGTACAGTATATGCAACAAAGTGTGACAAGTTTTTTTCTTTTTATTTGCTGTTTGTTTTTTTGTTTACACACCAGAGATGTGTAATACCACACAGAGCAAAAATAATCAGGGAAATAGATAGCTCTACAGTACTCCTATTGAATGTGTCCAAGTTCTTCAAATTTTACTAATCTACTAAATGTCTACTAAATTTTCTTCACCAATCTGGATAGGTACACATCACTATTTTCTAGTTCATCCACTCCCCCAACCTGACCTCCTGTCATCAGTCGACTCTATGAACTGCCCTGCCTTTCATCTAAAGCTCGCAACCCTTGCAGAGGTTCGCCGTCTCCTCATGAACCTAAAGGTTGAAGGCTCACCTGGCCACAACACTCTAGAGCCTAAATTCCTTAAGTTGGGAGCTGATGCCCTAGCCCGCCAGTACGAGATTTATTTAATCGATCCTTCCTTACTTGCACCATCCCTGAAAAATGGAAAGTAGCGGTGGTCATCCCCGTCCACAAGGGAGGTCCCAAATCAACAGTGGAAAATTTCCAGCCTATTTCAACACTTTGCCCTCTAGCAAAAATACAAGAGCGGATAATCTATGACCACATACAGGATTACCTTGACCTCCACCATCTGCTCTCAACCTCTCGGCATGGGTTTAGGAAAAACCACAGTATGCTTATAGCTCTGATTAAAGTCACCTCTGACATATTCCAAGAAATGGATCATGGCCGAGCCACTGGAGCAATTTTCATAGACTTGACCAATGCTTTTGACTTGGTCAACCATGGCCTTTTATTACAACAACTGCATGTCCTTGGCCTTGATGCCACTGCTCTGACCTGGACCCAAAGTTACCTTTACAGCCATACCAAAAAGTAAAATGGGTAGGCTCCCTATCTGACTTGAGGCCCATTACCCATGGTGTCCCCCTCCATATTGGGCCCATTACTTTTTCTGTTGCATGTTAATGACCTCCCTAATAATTGTGGTGGGGCCTTTGTTCACCTACATGCAGATGATGCTATTATCTACCGTTCTTCTCCTGATATCAGGTGGCGCAATCCAATGCTAGCCTCCAATTTCCACACCCTTGAGGACTGGTTCCTTCAGAAGCAGCTTGCCCTTAATACTAAAAAAACAAAGAGCATGTTATTCTTCAACTCATCCACACCAACCCTTCCCCCTCTGGCTGTACTCTCACATACTGGGGATGCACTTGAATCGGTCAGGTCCTTCAAATACTTAGGAGTCACCTTAGATCCCTAACTTAGCCTGGATGCACATGTTCAGCCATCACCAAAACTATAAACCAAAAAATCCGTGTCCTCTACCGTATCTGTCTGTTCCTTACATTGACCTCCTCCTGCTGCAAGACTGCAGATGCCACATTCCTGCCCCTCCTTATGTATGGTGCTCCATTACTACTGTCTGCTACCACATCCATACTATCATGCCTATCACAGGCCTACCATAGAATTGTCAGGTTTGCTCTCGGGGCCAATGCTCGGCGCCATCACTGCAATGTCCTGTCTGCCCTGGGATGGCTACCCTAGGAACTAAAATTACGCTACGCCACACTAAGCTTTATACATACACTTGTACATTGTTTCACTTCTCCTTGCCTTGTTGATATTATTCAACGTCGTCTCCCTCGACGTGCCCTCAGATCTACCTCCTTGCCTCTTTTCTCAGTGCCAAACATATGACTTTCCATGGCTCAGAGATCATTTGCATTTTCTGCTATGTCCTACCGGAACTCTGTACCTCCTTCTATACTGGCCTGTACCTCCCTCTCTCAATTTCAAAGTTTGCTGTTATCTCACCTAACCACTCCACCTTGCTCCTGCTTCCGCTGACTCCTAACCCCTGTTCACTCCTTGCAGGATTCTCCTAGCAAAACTTTCCACTTTCTCTATCTCCTGCTTTCCAAGGGGAAAAAAATACTATAAATGATGTCTGTATGTAAGGTTTTTTTGACTGTGCTTTAAATTGCTTATTTTGCATAACTGAATGCAACTGATGTACTCTCTTACCGTACGTATGGCTAATCCTTGTCTAATTTCTTGTGTCAATGAATGCACTATCAATGTACTGCACTTCCCGGGTCGCCCCTGAAAAAGGGACTGTTTTGTCTCAGAGGGCCTACCCGGTTACCAGAATTCAATAAATAAAATAAATGTACACCACTACAGCCGATGTGTCATATCACTTCATCAGGAAAATGTTGGTTTTAATGTCGTCAGCAAGCTTGAGTTGCGTGCATCTGTGCCAGAAATAACGGTAGCTGTGTTAATCTATTACACGACTTACCTGGCCCACCTCTTCTATTATTCAGAGTTACAACTCCATCACTCCTCGCATGTAGCTGGATGATGCATTTCATGAGTTGCAGCCTGCTCCCTGTGGAACTGCAGCACCAGTTCAGCACAGAGTGGACTGCAGCTCATGAAATGCATCTTCCAGTTACATGTGTAACCCCTTTACAAATGGGGGTTCCTAAATTGTCTTGCTGGGCTTGCCTAATGCCCACTGCCAGGCTAGTGATCTGTGTCTAAGCCATTTAAAGTGTTTGCATGTGAGTGCCTTGCTAGCCTCCGTGCCTGTCTCTTTAAGAGCTATCATTTTCATAGTGTATAATTAATCTGGGTGGGGACTGAGTAATTTTAGACTTGAGTCCCACCTGAGCTGTAATACTGCCACTTTATTCTGCCATCGCTAATTGCACAGAGGAATCCCTACTAGAATCTGTGATTATTTTCTGATTATCTGCCTTAATAGTAATGATATAGTAGTTTGTCTAACCTGCCTTTTTTGCAGCATGGGTTTTCTGTTTTGTACCACCATCTTGGTTCTGGACTGCCAGTTTGGACCAATCAGTACCTCTGGGGACCATAAAATGGAGACTGTCCCCCAGGGGTCTTGTGGGAGTGAATTTCTGTAGAAATTGTAGTGTTTGCTGTTTGGCACCTAAATGGACCTGGAGCCATTGCTGTGACAGACAGATGGATCAACCAACTGAACCTTTTGGATCACTGGGAAGTCCCAGAGCTGCCTGCAGCAGTGAGTCAGTGTGTAGTTGGAGTTGAGCAAGTGAACAACTCGAGTGATTCGAGCAGCTGCTCCTGCATAGTAGCGCGGGGGAATCGGCCGGGAAGGCTGTGTCTGGCCTGCCTGGTACCATCTTCTTGTGCGAAGAAGTCTGCATTAATATTTCGGACTTTATCCGAATTTGCTGTGATTGTGACCAGAATCCTGAATTGTGACAGATTGAAATTCGCCTGGTGTGGACCAAAGATTTGCCTCAGTGTGATCGGCCTGTCAGGACTTGAGACAACCACAGAGCATATGGTTTGTGCAGAGACACTGTTGATTGTAACTGGACTGTCATCCGAACTGTGGTATTTACTTGTCTTTACTATAACTGTGCTGAATGTGGAGTGTGGGTCACGATTTGGTTCCCCACATTGCTGAATGCGTCACGCTGGCTGGAGGCTGCATCCAGCAAAACCTACCGGACTGTATCCGAAATCATTTACCTGGTCTGGGCCTTACCATCTCGGCCTAGATTGCCGCTCATGCCGCAGAGTTACATCTGACGAAAGACCCACCTAGGGATTCGGCTCGATGCTCAACACCATCGAACAGGATTGACCACCATGGTGCATTGTGTGGGCCCTGCTTCTCCTGGCACAGCAGTCAATCATCCTGAGGTCTTCATTTCATCCATCCTGCCTCCTGGTCTGGGTAGCATGAGTAAACATCAGAGTAGCTCCCTGCAGCAGAGCTCAAATCAAAGTGTGTCATCTGATTTAATTGTTTTGGTTAATGATTATGAACTGAGCCATCCGGCTCCAGAATACAAACTGTGGGTTAAAGTGCATATTGTGTTTTTCCTTCCTAAGGGCCCCAACAACAGCTGCAACACCAGCCTACCCCGGGCAATGCTCCAGGCTAGCCTGCTGACCAACTGGGTACCCAGAGTGTGTGTGACTGTGTTAGGGGACTCTTAGAGGCATGCATGCTTAGCCTGATTAAATCAGATCCAGAATCAAACACCAGATTATTGCCCCTCCCTCGTTTTGTCCCCCAATAAATCAGATCTAAATCTTTTTGCATTTACACTGGCTATTGTGTGCCTTTGTGGTGGGAATACTGTGCTGCTATTGCCTTTCTCCATTGCAGGTCTTGTTTTGCAGGGGGTCTCCAGGGCCAGTGCAGCTGATCCATCCCTGGTGGTAAGTGTGCCAAGTGTGGGTATAACATTGCATTCTGGTGTTCATTGTAACTGTCTAATTGCTGACCAGTATAGGCCACTAGAGGGGTTAGAGGAGGGTATCAGTGTCCTGCAGAGCTGTACCCAGAGCAGTTACGCCACCCTTAAACTAACCCTCCAGGTGGAGGCACCCATTCACAGAACTCAGGCCCCTCAACCTGCACTTAGTCATGCAGGCAGGGGCAGTATCCCTTGGAATAGCGCCACCTAGGATTTACACATGTGAGAAAGAGCAGACTTGTAATCGAACCCATACAATACAGTAAGACAGGGGAACTCCTGGTGAGGTGAAGTCTCTAAAGATAAGTATGGAGGGAATGAGGAAAAACATCCAGAGCCCCAGTATGGCAGAACACCATGCTGTTATGCAATGCTGCATCTGTGTGGGTTTCACTAAACAGCATGTTAGTGGGTCCTCTAAGGAAAAGTATTGCATTGAAGCTTAGTCACATTGGGAGGGGGTCTCCTTCCCCAGCAGCTAAGTAAGACTTATGTGGATAGTGCTAAAAGGTGATGGCACAACAGGGCAACTGTTTGCCCAACATTTCGTTTCACTACCCTTTATGGCTGAGAACAGGGTCCCCACAGTCCAAAACTGTCATAGTAAACAAAATACCATATTAATGTTTTACACATGCTCTTCTTTCTGCAAGAAAATATGTCATTTTCACGTTTTTTTTAAATGTTTGATATGGAATGTAATCTGTTCTGGTCTTTTGAGAGCATGACTAGCCAGCTGCAGGAGAAACGCCCTCAGGTTCACCTAGGGCCTATAATTATGCTAGCTAGTTATTACCTAGTGGGAAAAGAGCTACATTAGAGCTTAAATAGCACTTTTTTTGCAGCTGGTCGTCAAAGACATGAGCTTCACCCATTATAGAAACACAGCTGAAAAGGTCAGAATTTATTTGACTGGGTTATTAAGCCTGGGATAAAACATATGTTGGTCGTCAGGCTTCATCTCTCATTTGAAACAGATAGATAGATAGATAGATAGATAGATAGATAGATAGATACACACACACACACACTTTTTTTAAGTACTTTGAGTGAGTTGCACAATAGTATTTCCCAGATTCATCTGTGCAATAGGCCAGTTCTGGAGTGTGTGACCCTATATTCCACCTAGATACAAGGTAAGTGTTACTTTTGTTATAATTAATCTTTACACTTTTCTGGGCATTTTCCTGTAGGGATGAAGAATGTTTTTTTTCTGCACAGGTTTAAATGAGGTAGTTATAATAAAAAAAAATCATTTTAGATCTTTTAATCAGGGAGAACAATTGGTGCCAAAAACTACATTAACCTCCTGTGGCATGATAATCCATTAAATATGCCAGCAGGACGGAGTAATAGTAAAACAAAAAGTGAAGAAGAAGAGGAGGCAAATCCAGCGGCTCAGCTTACTTTTTATCATTGCTTTGCAAGTAATACATTTAAGCTTTCTGCAGGTAACATATATAAGCTTGTTGAGGTAAAGATGAATTTAAAATATTTCCCATGCAGTATCATTTATTTAGTTATTTGAAATTGGTATCAAACAGATAGAAGGATCAATCAATCAAACAAAAATGTTATTTAACCGGGCATAACACCATTGGGCAGGCTCATTTTCAAGGTGGTCCTGTACAAGAATGGCAATTACATAGTAAGCAAGTACATACAAGGAACCATAACAGGCATAAGAACCATAAAACATAAAATAAGCACATAAAAAAAATATATACAGTACAGTCATAACTAGGCCAAGATTAGAACAGGGCAAACCTATTTGCACGCCAGAGTACGGTTATTAGGAGGAGGCTTCTAGGGTGAGACCTGGGATATAAAAAGTGGTCAGAAGGGGAATAGGGAGAGAAGGCAAAGGAGTAAGAGAAAGGGAGGGAGGTCATAACTATTTGCTGTAGAAAAGGAGTGCTAACGTTGGGGCAAACAAGTTGAAGCCTTAGGAAGTCCAGGAGACGCGGTCTAAGGGTGGTCACCTGTAACAATTGCAGTGAGATACAGTATATCATGCTGGGGCGGGGGGGGCATGATACAACAGGTATAAAAGTGCAAAGATTATAGCAGAGTACAACAGGATAAAAAAATGCTAGTTCCAAAAGGACACACAAGTATAATTTACTATATTACACAGACACCTAGTGTAAGGGCAACAATACATAATAATGCTGTGTTCCCATTGAGGGGCTGTTACGACATCATAATGACCTCGAGCTTGGGAGGTCCTATGATGTCATAACAACCCCGATATGGGAATGCAACTGAGTTATGACAGTTGCTGATAACAATGTTTTTTTTATGGTGTATGGTTACCCAAATAACTGAAACAGAAATTGGAGTAATTTGGATAGTTTTACCACAAGAGCAGCAGCAAGGTCCTTGATGCTGATCGTGCCCACGTCTCTGTGGCTGGAGAACCACTAACAACGCCATGCTCTCCCACCCCTATTGACACAGCAGTGGGAGCCAAATAAACCAGCACAACTTTCCCTTTGGCACTGAGCACGCAAGACCCTCACCCCAGGCACTTATGAGAACACTGTTGCAACCATCTCTGCAGATTGTGAGTAAGCTGAAAGGAAAGCTGAGTGTGAGTACAGCTTGTATGAGGATTTGTTTTGTCAGAAAGTCATTGTACCATATTAGTGACATCAGAATTATTGAACAACAACTTCAGAAAGTTGTACCACAGTTATGACATCACTGCTATAGTGCAACCTTTAAAAGTTGTACCATAGTCATGACATCACTGCTATAGTGCAGCCTTTAAAAGTTGTACCATAGTCATGACATCACTGCTACAGTACAACCTTTGAATGTTGTACCATAGTCATGACATCACTGCTATAGTGCAACCTTTAAAAGTTGTACCATAGTCATGACATCACTGCTATAGTGCAGCCTTTAAAAGTTGTACCATAGTCATGACATCACTGCTACAGTACAACCTTTGAATGTTGTACCATAGTCATGACATCACTGCTATAGTGCAACCTTTAAAAGTTGCACCATAGTCATGACATCACTGCTACATTACAACCTTCGAATGTTGTACCATAGTTATGACATAACTGCTATAGAGTGTAACCTTTAAAAGTTGTACCAGGCTGGCCCAACGGCACAGCAGTAGGATTTCCGCTTGTGACGCTGGTGACCCGGGTTCAGGAACGGACCCAGATCATCAGAGGGCCGGCCGGGGGGAGAAGGATCGAGCGTCCTCAGACTGCACTGCTTCTCCAGGGGGAAGGCGGGAGCATGTGTTCGGTGTTGAGCGACACCCAGCAGAGGCTGGGGTGTCACACGCACACCAATGCCTGGATCCTTCAGGGGCGGATGTTAGACATCACTGTACGTCCCCACCCCTGCTTACAGGGGATTAAAAATACTGGGGCCTGTTCATTTCCATGATGCCCTGCCCCCCCCGGACCTCTCATTGCCTCCGATGCCAGCTTCCCTCCGACCCTCCGACTAGATATTGGACCTGCGGCGTTAGGGCCGGTGCCGCAACCTCACCCTCTGTGGAGTAAGCCAGGGGTAACTGGGGGGAGCGCAGGCCATCATCGGGGATGGAGGTCCATGGGGTCCATGACTAGGGCAGATAGTTCCGATGACAGGAACCACCATAAAAAAGCATAGTAAAATTTAAAAAAAGTTGTACCATAGTCATGACATCACTGCTACAGTACAACCTTTGAAAGTTGTACCATAGTCATGACATCACTGCTACAGAGTGCAGCCTTTAAAAGTTGTACCATAGTCATGACATCACTGCCCCACTACAGCCTTTGAAAGTTGTACCATAGTCATGACATCACTGCTATAGTGCAACCTTTGAAAGCTGTACCATAATCATGACATTACTACTATGGCACAACAGGGTTTTTGAGAGTATCCATTTCCATATACTGTACAATAGACCCTAACCCTACACTGAAAGGTAGTTTATGGCAGTAGTGTACAACAATTATTGATGAAACGGGCAAGGAAATGATAGCCATGGAACTTTAGGATTGCAGCAATGCAGGAAGAAAAAATTACTTACCACAGTAATCTTGTTTCTTCCAGGGGATACTCCAATATTCCTAACTCTTATGCAGTATGCCTTTAAGCCAGATCTGCCCAGAGATGGAACATTATGCTAACAATGGAGTCACTGGCACATGCCCCTTTTTCAAATGCTGCCACCTATCAACCGCCTACATTCTACTCTCAGATTTCGTGGATGCCTGACAAGACAGGGCCCGAGAGGAGCTTAATAATTATCTATAATAATAATGTTAATAAAACACCCAGAAAAAAAACCCCAACTGGAGGGAAAAACATTAACAACCCCCCCCATGCCAGAATCACCTGAAGAGGGGAATCACCTTTGAACACAGTTCCAAATATAAAGCCAGAGTGTGGCACACATACCCCTGGTATTACCATCACGGAGTGCAGAGGCCACTGGTTCTAGCAGGCGAGACAGGGTGGGAGAGTTATGAATATTGGAGTATCCCCTGGAAGAAACAAGATTACTGTGGTAAGTAATTTTTTCTTCCCACTCCAGGAATACTCCAATATTCCTAACGCTTATGCAGACATAGAAGCAGTACCTTTGGAGGTAGGCACAGGACCTATTTTGGAAACAGGCTCTGCAGGACAGCTGTGCCAAACCTGGCATCACCCCTAGCCTGCATATCCAGGCTATAATGCTTGGCAAAGGTGTGCACTGTTCTCCAGGCAGCTGCTTTAAAGATGTCCACCAAAGGAACCTCCCTGGTAGCCACTACGGTAGCAGCTGTGCTCTTTGTGGAATGGGCTCTAAGCCCTGTTGGGGTCTCCTTCCCCACTTTTGAATAGCAAAACTGGATACACTGGACTATCCAGCGAGAAATGGACCTCTTAGATGCTGGAGTTACTTTTCCTACATCTCCATAGGTCAACAACAGTTGCTTCCTTTCCTGCCTATGGGACTTTGTGACTGCAATGTAGTAGCTAAGAGCTCTCTTGACATCAAGGCTGTGCAGCCTGCACCCGCCAGAGCATGAATACTCAGTAAAGAAAATAGGTAAGGTGATGGACTGGTTCAAATGAAAGTCAGAGACCACCTCTGGAAGAAATTTTCTGTTAGTTCGCAGGACCACTTTGTCCCCATGGAATGAAATGTAGTCCTGCTCAATACAGAGAGCCTGGAGCTCACTGAGCCTTCTGGCAGAAGTGACTGCCACTAGGAAAACTGTTTTCCATGTGACATATTTCAAAGGAGCTGAAGACATGGGCTCATAAGTTTGGCAATACAGATATTTAGATCCCAGGATGGCACCGGTTCCCTGATTGGGGTGTGTGTGTGTGTGTGTGCAGGTGGGCCATACCTTTAAAGAAGCTTTTAAAGATAGAATTTGGTGACAAAGAGACCTTCTTCCCAGATGAACTGTAAACAGACACTGAAGCCAAATGTACTTTTAGAGTAGAAGGCTGCAGGCCCAATGAATGCAGGTAAGTAAGGTAGTCCAACATTGCTGGAACCCCTGCCTGGACTGGTACTATATTCCTCGTGGAGCACCAGATAGACAATCTTTTCCATCTAGAGGCATAGGTTTTCTTGGTGGAAGGTTTCCTGTACCTCCTTAAGATATCCAGGACACTTTCCCAGAAATGCAGATTAGCATACTCTAAGTCCTCTAGAGCCATGCTTTGAGTCTGAGTGACTTGAGGTTCGGGTACAGGAGTCTCTCCTGACTGGAGGTTAACAGGTTGCGCCTCCGGGGAAGGTGTATTGGTTCAGCCACAGACATGGAGAGCAGTAGAGAATACCATGGCTGTCTGGCCCAGTCTGGAGCTACCAAGATCATTGTGGCTGACTGGGTCCAGAGCTTGAGTAGCACCCTGTACACCAGAGGGAATGAAGGGAATGCATACAGGTATCTCCCTGACCAATTCAGAATCAGAGCATCCAGAGGTACTGTTCCCATGGCTGGAGGTCTGCAACAATACTGTGGCAGGTTTTGACTTTTGTGGGATGCAGAGATCTATCTCTGGGGTAGCCCACCTTCTGAAAATCACTTCCACCACCTGTCTGTTTAAGGTCCATTTGTGATGGGCCTGGTTGATTAGACTCAAGGCATCTGTTGGGGTATTGTCCTTGCCTGACAGATAAATGGCCTGAAGAGAGACTCCTAGGGAGTAGGCCAGAGTCCAAATTCGCATGGCTTCTGTGCAGAGATGATCCAACCTTGTTCCTCCCTGCTTGTTTATGTAATACATAGTGGTGGTATTGTCTGTTCTGACCTGTACCACCTTTCCCTGGATTAGTGGTGTGAAGGCTTGCAGTGCCAAGAACACCACCCTGAGCTCCAGCAGGTTTATGTGCTGAAGCAACTCTGCACTTGACCAAGTGCCATGGGTAGTGTGATCCCCTAGGTGAGCACCCCACACTAGAAGTGATGCATTTGTTGTGAGAATCACTGATGAAGGGTCTTTTTGGAAGGAGACCCCCTCTCTGAGGTTGGCTTCCTCTTTCCACCACTGAAGGGCCAGGAGTAACATTTTTGTTACAGGGACCATTTTTGATAGAGAATCCCTTTTTTGACACCAATGAGCTCTTAAGTGGAATTGAATGTCTCTCATCTGGAACCTGGAACCCAGAACTGTGCCAGTGGCGGCTGCCATGTGGCCCAGTAACTGCAGAAACTGTCTTGCAGTTTTTGGTCTGTTGAGGCTGAAGAAGTCTGCCAATTGCAGGATACTTCTTACTCTGTCCAGGGGTAGGTAACCTCTGCCCTCCTGGGTATTTAATCCTGCTCCTATGAACTGCAGAACTTGTGCATGGATTAGGACTGACTTTTTTAGATCTACCAGAAACCCCAGAGACTCCAGGAGTCCTTGGGTGAGCTGTAGATGTTCCTTTACCTGTTGTGGTGACTTTCCCACCACCAACCAATCATCTAGATAGGGGAAAACTGTGACACCTTGCCTTCGCAGATGTGTCACAACCACTGCCAGGCACTTTGTGAACACTCTTGGAGCTGAAGTGAGACCGAATGTCAGGGCTGAACACTGGAAATGACCTGAAGGGAGTCTGAACCTGAGGTATTTTCTGTGAGACTCCCTTACAGAGATGTGGAAATAAGTATCTTTTAGGTCCAGGGATGCCAGCCAATCTCCTTTTTTTTGGAGATCTGGCAGAATCACTGACAAGGTTACCATTTTGAACCTTGGCTTTGTTAGGTGCCTGTTTAGCACCCTTAGGTCTAGGATAGGCTGCTGCTCCCCCTTTTTCTTTGTTGTTAGAAAGTATCTTGAATAAAACCCCTTTCCCTTTTGCTGTGGTGGCACAGGTTCCACTGCTTTTGCCAACAACAGGTTTTGAACCTCCATTTCCAGCAGCTTTCTTTCCGAAATGGAAGCTGGTTTGAACACTCTGGTTCTCAGGGAAGGAAGGGATTTGAAGCTTAGGGACAATCCCTGACTCACTACTTCCAGGACCCACTTGTCTGTGGTGATCTGTTTCCAAGCCTGGAAGTAGTGAGTTAGTCTGCCCTCTACTGGAAGTGGGGAGGCAGCCTTGGAAGACAAGTCAGGGGTCCTGCTTTGCCTGGGGCTGAGGCTGGGAGCCACGCCTGGAACCCCTTCTGCCCCTGCCTCTGAAGTACCCTTGCTGAGGGTACTGTTGTACTTGGGGTACGGCATGGCCTGATAAAAAGGCCTGGAGTTGAACTCTCTGCCCCGCCTCCCCTTCTGAATGGTCTTGTGGACAGGTAAGCCTTCTCTTTAGCACAGTTACTTCTATAAGTGGCTTTGTATTCATCCACTTTTTTCATGAAGGCCTCTGTGTGAGTTCCAAAGAGGTAGTTACCCTCGACTGGGAAATTCAGAGCCTTATTTTGTGTGTCTTGAGTAAGGTTTGCGGCTCTTAACCAGGCAAACCTCCTCTGAGCAATTGTATTTGCCATCCACCTAGCAGCAGTGTCACTGTTGTCTGCTGCCATCTGGAACTGATATTTGGCAGCGTCCAAGCCAAATCTAGCAGTTTCAGTACGGTCTGCTGAAAGGTTAGAAGGAGCCTCAAATGAAAATAAAATAATACTTATATGTATTTTATAAAGTTTCACGATGAGATGATGAGGAGATGATCTCGGAGCATCTAGTCTTGACAGGTGGAGAGAGAAATCTGAGGGTAGAATGTAGGCAGTTAATAGGTTGCAGCATTTAAAAAAGTGGCATGAGCCAACGACTCCATCATCAGCATAACGTTCAATCTCCGGGCAGATCTGGCTTAAAAGCATACTGCATAAGAGTTAGGAATATTGGAGTATTCCTGGGGTGAGAAACCGTACAGATATAGTGTGGGCACACACTGACACACACACACTGTATTGACATGTCAAAGCCATGTCAACCAGACATCAAGCTTTCACTAAGAAAAAAATTAAGCTCCTAGCCCTAAAGTTTCCAAAGTAAACCCATTCTTAAGATAATGTTTGTTTTAAAAGTGATAACTTTGGAATCTTTTGGTCAAGGAATGTAATTATTTTTTAAAAATGAAAGTCTGGAGTAAAGTTGACATGACAGTGTCATGTCAGTATAGTTTCCATGTGTCAGTACACAAGAAATCAGTTGCCAGACTGTTAAACAGAGGTGCACAACACTTGATATAATATTAGCCACTGCACTAGAAGATACAAGGGATATTCTGTCAAGTAAAACCACATTCATTTTTCTAGTTCATTTTATTTCATTAGTAAATCTTTACCCAAGATAGCACAACTTGGATGTAGCATCTCGGACCCCTACTTATCTCCCCAACGTACAGCTGGGATGGCTGTAAAGTGAGTCACCTAAGGCCAAGGCCCCGATTTTTCTGTGGCAATCTGGGTTTGGGAACTTCTGCAACATTAGTTTCCTATTTCTGAGGAAATTCTGTGGTGGCAGTTGGGAGGGCTTTGGTAGCAGTCAGCAAGCCCCGTAACCCAGCACCCAGGTAGGGGAAAAATGTTAGGGCTAAGAACTACAGACCAGAGCAGATTGTCAATTAACTCTTGAATTCTTAGTATTAGAAAGTAAAAACTCCACCCCATCCATCTCAGCGCCATCACCCTCCCCACCCCAGCCTGAGAGCTCCCAGGGCCACCAAATCTGAGTGAGTAATATTTTTAGTGGCTACCACACTGCACAGCAATCCTCATCCTTCTAATTTTATCGCTAGGCCAGAATGCCAGTTTCTCATTCCAGTAGTGCTTTGTGCGGCTCAGTGGTGAAATTAGAAGCACGAGGATCACTGCACAACATGGGACCGGATACAAATATTTCTACTGCAAATAAAGGGGCTCAAGGAGGTGCTCCTTGGTGGGGTAGGGAGCTGTGGTTAAGCTGGATGGGTGTGGGGCGATTTACCCGTTTTGATTTTTAAGGTAAAGCTGTAGCACACAAATAGGCAGGGCTGTTCCAAAACACTTTTCAGATATTTGTTTTTAAATTACACAGAATTTAAAAAAAAATTGCAGAAATTAATATAAACCACAGAATAGTTTTCTGGGGTTTATATGATCCATGGAATAACTGCAGTTTATATGATCCATGGAATAATTTTCCTTGGTCAGAGTCAATGTAAACTGTAGATTTGTTTTACTCGCAGTTTATACTGACTCTTCATTTTTTTTTTTATTATGTGTTATCTCCTCGTCTGCTGGCCCCCATTGGTTCAATCTACACATGCTCAGCCCTGCCATACATCTCAGGACTTACTTCACTCCTGAACACCCTCAGCCTACCTCCCAGGGATGGGACCGCCACGGGGCCCCTTCCCCCAGACAGAGACTGAACAGGAGCGAGAGCCTGGTCAATGGCACGGGGTCTGCAACGTGGCGGTGGATGTTATCATGTACTGGCGGAACCTCCATTTTCTCCCTGGGAGGCGTGCTGTGCAATGATATTGGTGTGGCACACCGAACGTCTGATGTGCCTCCCAAATGTAGTCAGTCCTGGCTGTCATACCCCAGGCCACCACAAGGGGTTACCCCAACAGCAGCAACTTCCCCCCCTCCCCCAAAGGAGAGCAGTTTACAGGACACTCAGTCCCCTCCCCTGGTCAGCCCTCCAACTTTCCAAGGTTATTCCCGAACCCAGGGCATCATGAGCAGTAGCGCTACTGCTGTGCCGGCGGGCTGGCTAAATACTAACTCTTCGGTATAAACTGCAGAATAATATTCTGCATTTCATGTAAACTGCAGAATAGTATTCCTTAGTTCATGTAAACTGAGGAATAATATTCCACAGTTCATGTAAACAAAGGTTATGGGGGGAGTGGGGCAAATTTTAAATGCTGACATATGAAAGAAATGAATACCCATGAACACAACTAAAATGTGAAGGGGGACCAATCACTGAAATAAGACAGAGACCTCTTTCATTTGACTGTTAATTAAAAAACGAGCATGCTTTTCTGGCAAGATAATTTCCTAACTTTTAAGCCCTAAAGCAAAAATTCCATGTAACCTCACCCACCTAAATTTAATATCAGGGAAAAATGAGCAATCACAAGTAAAGTCACTTGCCAATAGTAGTAGCATTCATTTATTTGTGGCGCCCTTCCTGGGAGGCTAAGGGTGCCACTGCATAAAATAGGGCCTGACTATGGTCAGGTCTATACCTCAGTCAATCTAAAATATAGATATAAATAGATAATGAGAATCATAAATAGCCTAAACACTTAATAAAACATTAAAATGGGATAGAGATGTTATAGGTCCACCCATATGCCTGCTGAAATAAGTAAGTTTTTAGGTCCCTTTAGGCAGGTTTCACATCAAAAGGGGTGACTACAAATGAGCGACACACAAATGAGTGAGTCATTTTCACCAAAATGGTTAACGGCTACCCTGCAAGGATGGCGACCTGGTCGAAGGTGACCATTCAGAAGGGCGACCGGAAAGCAGGAACAGCGAGGGGAAGGGGAGGGATAGATAGAGGGTTTCTGTAGGGCAGTGTCTCTGGCGCTGCTGAGCCAGCCCATGTGGTGTGGTGGTGAGGGTGGCTGGCTCCAGCATAGGAGGATCTGGATTGGGGACAGGGAAGAATATTTTGCCGCTGCCTGCCGCTCTTTTTTTTTTTTTTTTTTCTTTTTGGGAGTCTCGCCCCCTCCCCCCTGGAGTTGATAATCCTTCAGTAGTGGGGTGCAGGGGGGGCAGCCCCCCACATACACATTGATAAGTGCTGGTCAGATAGAGTATTGCCGTTATGTGTATATCACCAAATTGCTTTTCAGTGATATACACTCGCCATAATAGCAATCGTTCTTTTGCATTCACTATTATGACATGGAACCCTTTCGAAGGCCTTCACTAAGCCCCCCTTCCCCTCAAAGCACCTAGTAGGGAGTTCCAAAAGACTGGGGCAGCTACTTCAAATACCCTGTCCCCTGACATCTTCAACCTAGACCTCAGCACTACCAGGAGGCCCTCTTCAGCGGAGCAGTGCGGGCGAGAGGGGGCACATAAGGATGAAGGAGTCCAGCCTGGTGGCCCTCTAGAATAATAGATTGGGGAACTGTGTATTAACAAGGCTATAATACCATTAAGAGGTTCTGGTGACAGGGAAAGCTCGAGAGGGCTCCCCCAGACTGCAACATGATCTTTAATGGTCGATACTGAGCAGAAGTGCCTAGGGGTCCCAGAGAGTTGGTGGGGGGGCAGTGATACCAAACAGGGTTGGCTGTGGACCCAGACTGGCAGTGATGGGAGGAGAGAGAGAATGGTATGAGCCAAAAGTGAGCATCTGCTGTGTTGAGGCCGGGGCCTGGAGAATCATGGCGGGACACATGGTAAGGATATCATTCTCAGCTGCTCTGTTATACAGCAGGAGCTACTGGTCTCTGTATTAATATAGATCCCGATAATGTCAGTTTCTGCCGGAACGAGTGCCATTTGCATGTACAGTATCTACTTCAGTGATAAACTTTTACTGTACACGATGGTTACAGTAAAAGCAAGCTTGCACTTGGTACAAGAATCTTTCAAAACATTCTTTTTCATAATATTATTGTTGTGAAGCTGCAACGATAGTACAGTATTATAAAAAAAGTGGTATCACAAGTATGCGTTTATGGGATTTTCTTGCGTGGGATTTCCTTCAGTTAGGCATACATATATATATATATATATGTATATATATTCTTTGCAAAACTGCGTTATGCAACAGTTAGGGTTTTACAGTGACAAAGTGACGAATTGCTAGGGTTACCACCTTGCACCCCACCCACCACCCCGCCCCCACCAACAGGCATTGGGGTGTGCATTAGGGTCGTCGGTCCTAACTCTCACCCCATTCAATGTGTAAATAAGCTGAGGTGGTGCAGTACAGAAGAATGGGGTGAGAGTTAGGACCGATGACCCCAACGCACACCCCGATGCCTCTTGGTGGTGGCAGGGTGGTTGTGGGGTGCAAGGGGTGGTAACCCTAATGGCAAATTTCCTCGCTTCTGTCACTTCCCACGCTCCCACCAACATGAAATGATCCAAATTTTAATTCGTTGGAGTGCCATTATTTTGCACCCATTTACATTTTACACATCTAGCCAATGAAAATTACCTCAGTGGCAATAAGGCTAGCTACCCTATAAATGTCAAGCCACAACCACAATGCAGAACGCTATCTGCAAAACATAAACTGTGTCACGCAATATCTCCACAGCATATACGTTTTCCAACACCTAAACACCATAATTCACATCTACAGGACATCCCCTCAACACCCTCTAAATTTCAAGTTAAAAGACCAAACCGTTTCCAAGATATTTAATTTTAAAGTTTTAGATTTTCATTCATCGGAATGGAAGAATTCCGCACGTGTTTACATTTTACACACCTAACCACTGAAAAGTACCTCCGTGGCAGTAAGGCTAGCTACCCTATGACTTTCAAGCCACTACCACATTGCAGAACGCTATCCGCAAAATGCAAACTGCGTCATGCAATATATCTGTAGAAAATTAATCTTCTGACACCCAAACACTGTAATTCACATCTATGGGACATCCCCTCAATACCCTCCAAATTCCAAGTTAAAAGACCAAACCATTTCTGAGATATTTAGTTTTAAGGTTTCTGCAGCTTTATCATTTAACATTTTCTCCTCTGCAGCCACAGTCCTGCTCTACATCCAGCCACTGCTCCACTCCACCACCGACCCCGAAGCTCACATGCCCAGCTGGCAGACGCAACTACACCTGCAAAAGGGGCCCCCCATAGCCCCCCCATGCCTGGCGAGTAACCAGTACTGGCACATGCCTCCAGGCATCGTCGGCCGGCGGAGCTGCGACTATCAAGTTGCCTCGGACCTGTGCTGCCATCTTCCCCTGTTCTTTCCCCTTTGGGACCACGGACGTGCAATGACGTCTGCGCATGTACGTGCAGACGTCCACCGTGGTCCCCCTCCATTACACTGCTGCATGCAGTACCTTTGGGCATTCCCAGGGGTCGCCACAGCATGGTGTAAGTCCCATCCCACCCCAGGACCAGGAGAACTGTTTCCGATGCTCAATCCCAGTCACTCCCCTGCTGACTCCGGCGGCCAGGCGTTCCCGAACCGAATTCGCCAGCGTAACACGGTGTAAGTCCATAGCCTCAACCCTCAGCACCACTGGGCCAGCTAGGTTTTTGCAGCTTTAAAAATTCTTTGATTGCGAGGATCAGCTGCGACCTCGCGATCAAAGATCATCTTTGATCATGAGGGGACATCTGGTCATGAAATTTGGGCTATCTGGTCCCTCCCAGAGACATCTGGTCCAGCAAAAATCTGTCCATCTCGTCCCGCCCTGACAAATGAAGCTCGCGATCAAAGAAATCTCGTGACTAAAGAATTTGCAGGCTCGTGATCAAAGAATTTAAAAACATTAAAACTCCAATTTTTGACACAACCACATTAAACCACAAGCATGGCTCGATAGAGGGAAGCCCCCTGAGCAAAATCCATCCTAGGTTTACTTCACAAGTCATCCTGTGCTGAGATATTTGTTTTTTCCAACCCAAAAATCTGGCCATCTCCTCCCTCCCTCCCTCCCTCCTCACGAACGTAAGATCGTGATCAAAGAATCTGCAATCAAAGAATTTGCAGGCCCACGATCAAAGAATGTAAAAACGTTAAAACTCCATTTTTCTGACACAACTACATTAAACCACAGGCATAGCCCGGTAGAGGGAAGCCCCCTGAGCAAAACTCATTCAAGTTTTACTTCACAAGTCACCCATGGGCGGAGAGATTTGTTTTTTTCCAACCCAGAAATCTGGCCATCTCGTCCCTCCCTCATGAACGAAGATCGTAATCAAAGAATCTTGCGATCAAAGAATTTGCAGGCTCGTGAACAAAGATTGTCAGCAAGCCGCGATCAAAGAATTAAAAAGTTTGAAATTCTATTTTTTGGCATAAGTACATTAAACCGCAGACATGGCTTGATAGTGGGAAGCCCCCTGAGCAAACCCCATCCAAGTTTTACTTCAAAAGTCACCCCTGGGCTGAGATATATGTTTTTTTCCAAGCCCAAACTGAAAACAAGATGGCGGCCATTGCGATCAATAAATTTCTTGTGATCAAAGAATCTTTGATCGTGAGCCTTCAAATTCTTTGATCGTGAGGAGTGATCAGATGGCCAAAACCTATTCTTCTTTCGCAAAATAACCATATAAATTTTTCCATAGACTTATAATGGGAGCTAAAAACTTTATTAATTTTTAAATGGATTAATATTTTTTCACCAAACAAAAAGTGGCATATTCCTTGACCGAAGCTCTTTCTACGTGCCAGGTTTCAGACCAGTGTAACCCCCGGACCCCTGCCTTTTTGCAAAATGACAGGCGGCATGCTGTTGAAGCTGACAGCAGTACCTGGTGGGGACTGGGTTCGGGGAGGACTAGGTTACTCGGCACAGGGGGCCTAGGTTTGGCTACTCTGCACGGGGCACCCAAGTAAATCCGAACACAGGAAGCAATAACTGTAATGTCCAAAACCAGGAATGGGATTCTACAGTGTGGCTTTTATTCACATCCAAACTGAACAAACAAAGCATAGACGGACCCCCACGGGCTACATTCCCGTAATGCAGATTAGAGACAACAGAACACTTCTTCATATTTCCAGCCCTCAGGCTCTAAACCCACCACACCAGCCTGGACTTGCCCGCCAGCTTTGGGAATATGGCCGACTTGGACACTACTTGGGTTTTCCTGTGGCCCGGCTCCCCCGCCGGCCACTTGATCTGCGGTCCATTATGGGAATGAACCAGTTTTCCTGTTGGTGGCTCCTCAAACCACCTTAGAGCCTTTGACCCCTAGAGGGAATTTTCCTTCCATCCCACGTCTGGGTACTTCCCTCATCACTGGCCAAGTGCATGAGGCAAAGTAGAAATCCACAGAGTAAATCAGTAGAGGTGGACCTGGTTACTAAAGATGGGGGGTCTCCCACCTCCAGCTCCCACAATCCATACCCAGCCATTTCTCTGGAAACTAAACAACTCTTTTGAAAGCTTGGCAATATAGATTACTGGGTAGATGTATATCACATCTCCTCTACATGTCTTGATTTCCCCAATGTGCTGGACTTGAATATACTTTTACTTTTGGCTAAGCCTATTACTCTAGGCCTCCCATTACTTCAGTAGTCCAATCCCCACTTTAACACAGTTCAGGACGAAACATGGGCCCTTTAGAAAGAGCAGAACTCACCCTTTGATTGCAGGTGTCCCACAGGCGAATCACAACATCTTCTTGTACCCCACACACGTAGACAAAATAAGGCAGCTTCTTCCTCCAGCAATAGCCAGGGGGTTGTCCCTGGAATAGCAGGCAAACCTTCCTGCCCCATCCCCTGAGGGATGGGGCACAGAGACCCATATCAGCGGTCTCCACCACTTACTGTGTCTCTCTTTAGGCGGAAACACGCACCTTTCCCTAAATATAGCCCTATTTCAGGGCTGAGGCTCCAACAGCCTGAGCACAGAGCTGCTGTGCTCCTCTCATAACAATCTCCAAATTCCAACTGCCACATACTGACTGTTCAAACCTCCCAACATTCTACTCTAACTCCCTTCTGCAGATACCATTGTGGCTCATGCAGCTGCGATAGTTCTATGGTGATGTCATCCCTCAGTCTCAGCTGAGACTGAGAACAGAGTGAGACAGTGTGAAATCCATTTAACTGGAGTTTCACAAGCTGCCTTCCCTGCCTACCACTAGGTCTTACTGGGATTCTAGTAACCCCGGGTAACAAGGGGGTTGCACCAGCATGCCACATGGTGGCCGCACAGCACCATGGACAAAATAAAAAAAACTGCCACAAAAGTGGCGAAAGTGCATTTTTCAGCGATTCACTGTGCAAAAACTGTACGTCCGACTGAAATGCAATTTGGCAAATCAAGAGATCTGCCATGCCCCACTGCACATACCAAATTTCATGCAAATCAGTTGAACAGGTCCAAAGTTGTTAACGCACAAAATTTCAAGTTTAACATTAAAGTGCCTTCATAACCCCTAACTATAGAGGTACAACCGCGCCCCTATGATATATCTATACACACACACACACACACACACACACACACACACAGTGGTAATACTACGCTGAGTCAACAAACATTTTGTCCAGTCAGACAGAAAAAGCATGAAAAAATGCTAATTAGAACAGGGAAATACATTTTATAGGGAAAGGTAGGCCCAATTAGGAGAAGGGATCATTAAATCTGTCAGGCTAAACATGTACATTGTCTAATGAGTATTAATAGAGACTGCACTTTGGAACGGGATTAAAGGAGAATCTTCAGGTCTCCCATATAATGAGTCATGAGTGGGCGATCTTGATTAAGAAAATCAAAGCTGATTAAAATGTTTCACTTTTTCAGTAAGTTACCTGAATATGTAATTAATCCTGTGGACGCCTGCTGACCATATCAGCTCACAACATGTCCCAGTGACCTTGTGGCTAAGCCTCTAATGGTATGCATTAAGGACTCAGCTACATGGTCATTGAAGTGCGTTCTATGTGTTTTAACTTTAGGAAATGTTAGTGTAGCACATTTCAGTGCTGATACTGCTGGTACCGATCTCCCTCCCCAAGCTCTAGTTAAACTGGCTACATTAGGTTGACAAGTTCTACTGGCGTCTTCAGTCCTCCATTTTTTTCATTAGTTACAGTATCTATCCCAACCTATTTTGGTAATTAAGTCTTATATCCTGCAGCATTCTGACTGTCATTGCATAATCATGGGCACTCAATTATTCCTTCCTCCATTTACTGCCGAGAGATATCAACACCCTTTTACTTGTAGTTGTCATGGCAACTGCACTCTTCTTGGTACTTAGTCCACATGACATTTTAGTTTGTCACATAATCAAATTAGATTTCAAGACGACTTTTTGATTCTTGGGCTATTTTACAAAAAAAAAAAGATACCACAAATAAACTAATTTTAGTGAAAAAGCAATCTTTAATCTATGTTTTGTACTATTGTTATATGAATTATATGAACAGATTTATCAGAAAATGTTTTGTCTGTTATTCCCCCCCCCCCATGGAAGACTGTTGTTCATAAACAGTGGTCAGAATAGCAGCCAGAAATTTCTTTACGCTTTCTGGCAAATAAGTCAAAGTTCTTTCTTTCATTCATTCATGCATTATTATTCCCCGGAATTAAGTGGCAGGGACGCTGCAATTGAAAATCCTGTTAGTTTTACTTTGCAATCATTGCCACGAAAAACAACAACGATACAACTATATTTTGCGTCAGTGATGATTCACCACAACAGCCGGCTCTCTCAGATAACCATATCCTGTTCTACCTGCCATGAAGACCATGCAAGGATCACAGAACAATCTAAACCTATCAACATTTCAAAAATCAAAATAAATACAGCAGGTAACAGTCCCACATATTTTGCACAAATATAACCCTTGCATGCTACGTGCATCAGACGCAACTAAACAGAAACTATAGCCAAACAATGACAGTGTAAAACTCTTCTACAGCCTTCTTGTTATCCTACTTTAAAAAAAAAAGCAAAACATCTGTGCATTTCCTTCTTCAGTATACACTGTCATGTACAAGTCCCCTAAGCAAAGACCACATGGAACAAAAGTTTATCTATAAACACCTTACATATCACATTTTGTACTCCTGTTAAGATCTTCAAGACAGAATGCTGTGTGTATATTTAATTCCAGTATTAACTATCAGACTAGCCATCATTTCCTTTAGCATAAACTGCATTGCACAGACCCTTTACATGTTGTGTCAGTTCTTTCTCTGAAACATAATAAGGTCTGTTGCAACCACCACCTACTACGTTTCCTGATCTTATCAAAGGAAATGTAACGAAGGCAAGACACAGCTGTAATTTTTTTATGCTTTCAAGCTTGTTAGAAAAACAAGTTTTACCTCATTTTTTTCTTACTCGTGCATATACTGTATCAAATACACATCACCATTCATTAAACACTGAAAAAAAATAATACCCTTTACCTTCTCTAAAGGCTCCTTCTGTTCGAATCCCTGCTTTCAGTACTCCATCCTGTTTTTGCTTGTTTTCAAATTAAGCGCATTCACAAAAATGTCTTACAGTTGTCTGTCAATCCTTGGCTTATGCACACGCGAACTTAGTTGTCAGAGTCTGTTATCATGTGAGAGTGCTTTTGCCCTCTAAGGCTGCAATCTCCCATTCAGAGACAGTGAGCAAACTAAAAAAATATATATTCTTCTTCTCATATGAACAATCCAGCAAAAAATGGGCCTGTCCTTTGCAAAAACAGGGTGGATTTGTTCCAGGTGGGGAAACAACCATCTACTGGTGTTTAAGCAGGCTAATCTGGTGGTATGACAGCACTGTCAGCATCTCTCCCTCAGGGAGAGGCGTTGTTAGTCTATTACAGTGTGAGCATTACCGTATTTCTTCTAGTATGCATGAGTGTTGTTTCTGATATTTCAGCTTTGTGGCAAGCAATGCAAATCCAGTATTAAGGTATGAGCAGAGCACTGAAAGTATCAGGCAGATATTTTCGGTGCCCTGTTCAAAGTATTTTAGTATGTTTCATCCATCATTCTGAGAGTACTGGTTTCCCATGTGTATTTGGAAGAAAAAAGGATGAATAGTAAACAGACGCACTGTGAAATGAGAAAGATGAATTTTATTTATGTAAGGAGCAAGACCATTTGTTTGACCATTTGCATATTTTCCAATAAATTAAAACTTGTTAAAGATTCTGATAGTAGGTGGGAAATCATCAGGAGAGGGGTGCAGGATGCTACCAGCACCTGTGCAAGAGTAAGACAAAAATGCGGTAGGGCCCAAAAACCCTGCTGGTGGACCAGGGAGGTCCAGGAGGTGGTGCGGGGAAAGAAGGCAGCCTATAAGCAATTCAAGTGCTCAAGGAGTGAAAGGGATCAAGGGGAGTATGAGCTGATGGCTAGAAGGGCCACTAGGGTGGTGAGGGCGGCTAAGGCAAGGAAGGAGCAGAACCTGGCCAGGGAAATTAGGAGAGGGAACAAGGGGTTCTTTAGATACATTGGGGAAAAATGAAGGGTGAAGGAGCAGATTAGCAAGATTAAATCAGGGGAGAGATGGGCACAAGACCTGGGGAGCAGGCTGAGGTACTAAATGAGTACTTCACCTCAGTTTTCACCAAGGAAAATTGGGGTGCTGCATCATACATGGGAGGAGACAGAGATACTGAGGAGGGGGGACCCTTACCGATCGGCGGGTCTGGGGAGGGGGAGGCATCACTGGCAGGAGGGGGGAGGGCTAAGCAGGGAGAAGAGGTACCGGAAGTGGAAATCACAGCAGAGAGAGTGAGGGAAGCCCTCAGCTCCTTTAAGACGGAGAAAGCACTGGGCCGGATAAATTACATCCCAGAGTGCTGAAGGAATCATGGATGTCTGACGAAACCCCTGGCGGAGCTTTCACCATCTCTCTGAGGACAGGGTGGGTGCCCCAGGACTGGAAGGTGGTGCATATAGTGCCTATCCACAAGGGGATCAAAGGGAGGTGGCAGGGAACTACAGGCCTGTCAGCCTGACATCGTGGTGGGCAAGGTGATGGAGGCATTGTCAAGGAGAGGCTAGGGGGACCTGGATAAGTCAGGGTGCCTGGACGATAGACAGCATGGATTCATCCCGGGAAATCATGTCAGACAAACCTGGTGGAGTTATATGACTGGGTGACGAGTGCCTTGGACCTGGGTAGACCAGTGGACGTCCTCTTTCTAGACTTCAGCAAGGCATTTGACTCTGTTCCTCACGCGGGCCTGTTGGATAAGCTGGGAGAAATGGGGCTGGGGAACCAGATGATCAGATGGATAGGCAATTGGCTCCAGAACCGGACCCAGAGGGTCGTAGTTGGCGGGATAGTCTCATCCCCAAGGAGGGTCATTAGTGGGGTCCCACAGGGATCAGTCCTTGGGCCCCTTCTGTTCAACACCTACGTCTCTGACATAAGGACAGGAATCAGGAATGAGATGAGTCTCTTTGCGGATGACTCGAAACTGGGGGCGGTGGTGGATGGGGAGGAGGGGAGGGTGGCCCTACAGGGGGACCAGGAGGCTCTGGAAAGATGGTCTAGAAAGTGGAAGCTGAGGTTCAATGCAGGGAAATGCAAGGTACTCCACCTGGGGGCCAGAAACCCGGGCCAAGTGTACACCCTGGGGAAATGCTACAAGTCTCGATGGCTGAGAGGGACCTGGGGGTGGTGGTGGATGTCAAGATGAACAACTCAGAGACTTGTAGGAGGGCAGCAGCCAAGGCCAACAGGATGCTGGGATGCATCGCTAGGGGGATCACCTCCAGAAGGAGGGAAGTGATACTCCTCTGTATAACTGCTTGGTGAGGCCGCACCTTTGAGTACTGCATGCAGTTTTGGAGGCCGCACTTAAAGAGGGACATTAACCTCCTGGAGAGGGTCCAGAGGAGGGCAACCAAAATGATTTGGGGCTTGGGGGACAGGACCTATGAGGAGAGGCTCGAAGAGCTAAATATGTACACATTGGAAGAGAGAAGGGACCGGGGGGACATGATAGAGGTCTTGAGGTACATGAAGAGGGTAAACAGGGGAGGAACAGTCAGGGTGCTTCGAAGGAAGGAGGAGGGGGCCACTAGAGGGCATGGGTGGAAGCTGGAGGGGGGAAGATTCAGGGGAGAAAGAAGGAGGTGCTACTTCACTGAGAGGGTGGTGGAGCCATGGAATGCGCTGCCTCGGGGGCTGGTGGAGGCAGAGACAGTGGAGGGGTTCGAGAAGGGGTGGGACAGGTACAGGGGAAGGGTTCTGGAAGCAAAATCCAATGCAGCAAGAATATCCGGAACTGGGAAGGAAGAAGCCAGAGAAGGCGAGGGGGGCAGCAAGGTCAGCACCCAGGGTAGGGGCTGACCAAACGAGCAGACACGAAAGACCGTTAGGCCTATTCTGCTGGCATTTTAGTATGTTAGTATTCCTATGCTCCAACTAACTAGATGGCAACTGATAGCAGCACCCATATAAATAATTACCATCTCTATTGTTTTTAGTCCCCGCCCCCATATTTTTACTGGTCACCACTGCACTTCTATTCATGAGGTTTGTATAACTTTTTCAGCATTCCCTTAGCACAAAAAATTGTGGGGAGGAGGGATTAGCAGTAGTACAGTCTGCAGTGAACCGACTCTTGGAGATTTGGGTTTTCGAATCCTGTCTTAGGTCAGAAACAAAGTATGTGTGATGGTCTCAGCTAGTGGATTGCTAAGCAAGTAGACCACAGCTCCACAAAAAACACAAAATAGGACCTTCATGATTTTTCATATCATGCCCAATATACAAGGGTTCTACAATGGATCTGTGCACTAAGGACTCAACTCAGCATCACCTAATGTGCCTGTTTCACCTAATTTTCCATTCAGGCATATGAGGGGCAGAGACCAAACCAAACTACACTCCCAGGACAACCTGCAAGTTACAGTATACAGTATATGTTAAGACAAGGCATTAATAGCCAGCCTGGTGGCACTGATGGTTGAGGTGCTGGATGCCACACCTCGCGCCATGCCAGCAACCCATTTTTGGGAACGAGCATGGGCCGCCAGGGGTTGGCAGGGGAGGGAAAGGATCGAGAATCCAGAAGACAGCTCTCCTCTCCCGGGGAGGGAGGACTGGTGTTCCCGCCAAACGACTGCCCCCAGGTGGAGGCATGGTGGAGTTGCGGGACTGAGGGCACCATGGAAGGGAAGGTGCTGTGGGATTTTCACAGGCATGTGCCTCCATGTGCATGTGTGCGTCTTGCGTGTGTGCCCCAGCAATGGAGAAGGGACAGAAAATGGGGGAAAAACACCTCACAGCTGCAGGGTGATGACCGACTCCTCACAGGCTCCACACCCAGAGACTGGGCGAGCTCTGGGTAAGTGCTGGGTAATGGGGCTGGAGGTGTCGGTTAGATGGGGGCAGCTGTGAGGAGGAAAGACGATAAACACCCATATATGAAAAAAAAGACAAGGCATTAACTGTGCCAAACTAATGAAGACATTACCAATAAGTAACTGAAAGTTCTTATACAGTACAATCCTTTCCTGCTCTAGTATTCAGAAGGAAGCCTTTCCAGTAGAAGTAAACACAGTGATTTTCCACAGTAGTCTGCAGAATACTCTGCCATTGTTATCATCCTAGATAACACTTTCAGTAATGTAACATCTACTGCATGACTTCTTGCTGTGAAAAAGGTAGACACCTCATTCTTCTTGCACAGGCAGAAGAGCAATTTGGGTGGTCCTAAACATTGTTAACCTCTTTACAGTTTTGGGTAAAATGCTGTTCCACCCAAAAATTCATGCCTAGAATATCTTTGGTGTGCTGAAGTAGTGATGTCTACATATTGTGCTGCAGTACAGATGTCACTGCTGCAGCACAACACAGAATCCTGTTGTGCAAATTCCTTCCTATGGCCACAGTACAGATGAACGCCGACTCGTGCTTTTTTGTTTTTTTCAGTTCAGTTCATTCTGTCAGTTGGACACAAATCTAGTCGATTTCATCACAGACATAACACTGGAGAAAGCTGTGGTATTTCTCCCCATGTTTGAAACTGCTGTTTCCCCATGGTCCCACGTTTGAAACTACTGTACTTTTTTCTTCAGCTAAGGAAAGAAGCAGCAATTGGCAGTCAAAAGTAAGATTTTTATTTTTTTTGTAGCAGAGTTTGACAGGTCAGTTTCTTTTAGCACAGGCTTGTACTAACAGTACTCATACACAGTGTATGGGTAGCCATACACAGACAAGCCTGAGCTGGCATCTCGAGGTTTCCATGACAACCAAGAACCTCTTGAATTTTTCTCTCGAGGTTCAGTAGTTGCCACAGAACTTCTCAATGCCAACACAGGCTTGTTGTGTACAGTATGGCTGCCCATACATTATCCTCTATATAGTATATGGTTATGCCTTGTTGTGCATGGATCTGCATCCAAAGTAAGGTACAGTACCTTTAACTGTTCACTAGCCTAATAATGATATTATCCTTACCCAACAAAAATATTCTCTTTTTTTTTCTCTCATGCAATCTAAAAAACGGTTGTACCCCAGTTCAAAAGTTATATAGTACACATCTTCTGTGGTACACCAGCTTTATTAATTAATTAGAATGTATACTCACACCACCTGCCATTTTACTTTCATTTGCCTCAAACACAAAGAAACCAGATCCTCCCTGACACAAAATCTTTTGTTGTTGTTTTATCATAAAAAGAAAAAAAAAAAAACATAAATCCATTCATCATCTGGATGATCTTCAGCGGCTGGATATGGGTGAGTCTTTTGTTTTTTTTTTAAATTAAGCCAAAAATTTATGAGGGAAAAATTTTTCTATGCTTCAAACCACATACTATACAAAATAACACATAGGCAACCATGACCAGCTCGGCTGTGCTTCCATTATGGCATTCTGATTATATCAGGGAACTCTCCAGCTGCACTCTCGAGGTCCCTGTGATGTCATCAGAACCCTTTGATGGAAACACAGCCTTGTTGTATATGAGTGCCTGTGCATTATTTCTCTATGTTACGAGACTGAACTAACATACAACCACTTTTATTTTTTCATAAATGCAACACACCATGAAGGAGCCACTTTAGGTACAGCTGCGAAAAAAAGTTGATAAGATCCTTTAGTTAAAGGCCACACTGTATGCATGAAATGTGTTTTAAGGTTATTATGATACGGTTATTAGGGGGGATAAGAAAGCTGAGCTGCAGTATGAGGACACACTGAGGGAACTAATATGTTTTAGCACTGAGAGAACAATAATAAAGGGTGGCTTACTTCTGTTATATGAGATGATATTGTCAAAGATGAACAGTTAAGGAATTCCTTGGGTTTAACAGCAAGTGGGGTGGAGTCTGATACCACTGTGGTCAGATGTGTATCCCTGTAGTTACTGTTAGCCAAGTCTAATTAAAACAGCACTATTTAATTTGATGGCATCAGACTGTTGTGCTCCAGGTTACTGAACAGACGTCTGCATCTGTGGGCTGATTTTCAGTTGAAAAGCACATGGGGAACAAGTCACTGAGAGTGGAAAGCACAGGGGACAGCAGGCCACTGTAACCAGTAGAGGAGCAAAACCATCCACCTTGCTGGACTTTGTCATACCAGAGCCGACCTCACATGATGTTTTGCAGACAGCCCCAGCTAAGGACCACCACATAACTGACCTCATCTAAAAAGTGAGGTACAAGCCAAAACAGCAATAGGTGGCTGCAACACAAAAACGGACCAGTGCATGAGTAAAAAGAACCAGTACTTATAGAGCGAGAAGCTCTGGCAGCTCAGTCCTCCATCCACAGGATCACAGGATCAATGGAAGAATTCAGACCGATGCATGGAATACAGCAAAAGATTTCTTTATTTAGTCCAACGTACCAATAAAGTAGCCTTCTACTGAGGGACGGTGTCTTTTATTTCTGTTTGCATTATCTACTTTGTTGGTACGTTGTATTCAATAAAGAAGTCTTTTGCTGGATTCCATGCATAAGTCTGAATTCTTTCACTGATCCTGTGATGCTGTGGATGGAGGACTGAGCTGCCAGTGCTTCTCGCTCTGTAAGTACTCATTTATAAAGTGGTCGATTTCCAATCCTGGGCACTGGGTCTGTGAGTCAAAGACATCCTCAGTGGTGGCTGAGGCAAAAGAGGCTTCAGAGATAGCAGGTAAAAAGTACGGCAGCAACCACTGGCCTCTTGAAGGAGAGCACAGTCTTGTAGTATAGGCTTACAAATCAAGCCCGTGATGCCAACCTATGTCTGGTCGGGCTGCCAGAAGTGTCAATGGGATGGTATCGAGCCTCTTTTGCTAGAGAGTGACTAGGGCCCCAGTCACAGCTTGAGTTAGCTCCTACAGTTCTCAAGGCATACTGCTTAAAGAGCTTGTGGAGCAAAGGCATTGTTAGTTTAATTATTTCCATGTAAAATGCCACACAAATTATATCTGTTTTAGAGTTTTATTTCCATTTGGCTTATCTAAATTTGGTTTACGTGCTTTTAATTCATTTTTTAAATTGAAGCAGCCTCAGAAGGCCCAGTGATGCAGGGGGCTGAGGCACTGTCACAGTGCATTACCTCTCACCACACTGGCGACCTGCAATCAGGAATGAGCTTAGGTTTCTGGAGGTCAGTGGGGGGGGGGGGCAGCCCCGAGAGAGGACTGAACAGCTACCTGGCAGCTCTCCTCTCTTGGATTGGGGAGATGGGCCTTCCCCGCGCTTGGCTGTCTGGTGACAGTGCTGATGCTACGGTGGGGGGGGCTAGATGGACATTTGGGTGGGTGGAAGGAGGTTGCAGAGCCACAGCACATGTGCGCTTCCATGTGCATGCACTTCTGTGCTGTGTTGCGGCTCCTGGACCTTGGGGAGAAAATCCGGAGGAAAAACAGAATGGGGACTAGGCTTCATGAAGCCCTGCCTGAGGTGCTGCAGCCCCCCTCGCCACTCTGCCGGTGAGTGGGAATTCTACATGAGAGTCCTCCGGGGGGGGGGATGACCCCCCCCAGCCCGCAACGGGGGGAAGGGATGGATCTGTGGGAGAATCCCGCACCTCAGCTAGACAGAGGCAACTAGCTGGCCAAAGACACCTGGGGAAAGGGCTGACCAAGCTGCCTGGTCAGCCCAAGGGATTTAAACACCTTTATAGCAAAAACAAAATGAAGCAGCCTCGAGAAATGAATGGCGCCATCCTTTGCTCCTTTGACCAAAAGTGATGATGAGGGAGAAAAGGCAAGAATTTTAAAGCACGCTCCAGTAGATACAGTAGCTGTCATTGTCCGCTCTGACAGGATTTGTTTTGCTGTGCGAGTCTTGAGAAAATTAGTTTGATGCAGTGTTTTCTGCTGACGACACAATTTTAATAAATGTAAATTTTTTTATTTTGAATTTGAATATTTTGCAGTTTTTCTCAAGTAAACTGCAGCTTTAGTCATTTCCATTTTGGGCACAAGAACAACACAGACGTGACTGGTGTTCTGTGATATTGGTTCCCCAAATCACTAATTTCCTGTTTTTGATTTTATTTTCTTTATTTTGTTTAACTAATGCAAGCACTGGCAGGGATGGACTGACGAAATGTAAGGAGGCAGGTCGTTCATGGCTAAGACTGTAAAACTGTTTGACTGTAGTCAAAGAAAACACGATCTGTGACGCTCCTGTCTGCTGCTCTTTACTGGAACACACTGCTGTACATCCCTGCTTGTTCCCCCATTACAAATTGGTTTCCTGTCTTGCAATATCTAAAAGTGGAGAGTAGAGAGGTTACTATAAAGAACTGAGGCTGAAGATATTTAAATCATATCACAGCACAGGAGAATGATAGAATTTGGTCATGATCAGATGTGAGGCGTTACGTCTGTGAAACTAAAATAATAAGATGAAAAAACTTGAGCCTAGATTGATGGTGATTATGCAAAAGTTCTTTCTCGTGAGGCAGCACAGAAATGTAGTATCATCGTTAGACCCAGAACTGAAAGAAAAGTCTTAACTGTGTACATATGAAACCTCAAACTTCAGAGAACAGCATTTAAGCATATGCATTCGGTTATTAGTACATCTAATAAAATTATTTGGTCTATTTTGCGTAATATTAGCTCTCGAGATTAGGAGGTGTTGTTACCCCTATTCAGGTCCTATGTCCGTCCCCATCTTGAACATGCTTCACAGTTGTAGTGTCCTTTTAAAAAATCAGATAGTTACTCTCTTGAAAGGGTTCAGCGAAAATACACTAAAAAAATATCTGGTCTCGAATCCTCATCTTATGAGTTTAGGTTGGATACATTGAAACTAATGCCTCTTACTATCAGACACATTAGAGGTGACCTTCTCCTCCTATATGACATTATTCATGACCCCTATATCATGACTGAGTTAGGCTTTTCTTTTAAGTCATCAATACATAATACTAGAGGTTATGTCCTCCAGTTAATTGGTAAATCTTTTAAACATAATAATCGCAAGTTTTCTTTTCTGTAAGAACTATTGGGCCTTGGAATAGACTTCCATCTGATGTAGTAACAATTAATACTAAAGAGATTTTTAAACATCGTCTCGACACGCTAATTATGTCTAGGTATGACTTAACATTCTACTCTACTCTATGGCCTAGCATAGGAGCATTATGGGCTTTGGCCTACTAGCTCTTTCTTCTAACCTTAGTATGAACCTTAGTATTTAAGCAGTTAAGGAATAACCATTTTAAAAATAAAAATGATCCAACTGTAATTAGATGTCTTTTTAAAGCAGCAGTGCAATGAAAATTTTTTTTTTTTTCAAAAAAGCTAGTTTCAGTTACAATAAATAAGAAGATTAACATGCATGTCAAATCTACTTATCTAGGTACCTCATATGCCACATAAGAGGCTTGTGAACAAGCTGGGCAGCCTGGGATTGGGTCACAAGGTGGTGAACTGGGTTGGGAATTGGTTGAGGGATAGCAAACAGAGAGTGGTGGTAAACAAAGCTAAATCTGATGAAGGGAGGGTGACCAGTGGGGTGCCACAGGGATCAGTTCTTGGGCCAGTACTGTTTGATATCTTCATTAGTGACATTGCAGAGGGTCTGGAGGGGTATAGCAAACAGAGAGTGGTGGTAAACAAAGCTAAATCTGAGGAAGGGAGGGTGACCAGTGGGGTGCCACAGGGATCAGTTATTGGGCCAGTACTGTTTGATATCTTCATTAGTGACACTGCAGAGGGTCTGGAGGGGAAGGTATGTCTCTTTGCAGATGACACCAAGATCGGGTGGACACTCTGGGAAGGGTGCACAAAATGAGGAAGGACCAAGATAAACTGGAGGAATGGTCTAGAGTGTGGCAGCTAAGAGTCAATGCAAAGAAGTGCAAAATCATGCACTTGGGGCGCAGGAACCCAGGGGAGGATTACATGATGGGTGAGGAGCTATTAACAGCCACCAAGCAGAAAAGAGATCTGGGGAGATCATATCTGATAACTTAACGGTGGACAAACATCATGTCAAGGCTGTGGTGAGAGCAAGTGGGATGCTGGGGTGCACAGGGAGAGGAATCACCAGCAGAAGAAAAGAGGTGGTGATGCCACTGTATAAATCATTGGTAAGGCCTCATTTGGAGTATTGTGTTCAGTTCTGGAGGTCGCATCTCCATAAAGACACACACAGGGTAAAGGCAGTTTAGAGAAGGGCAACAAAAATGATGCAGGGCCTGCATGGAAAGTCATACGAGGCGAGACTGGAGAACCTCAATATGTATACCCTGGAGAAGAGGAGAGAGAGAGGGGCGATATGATAGAGACCTTTAAATATCTCAAGGGCATAAATAAGGTACAGTAGGGTAGCACCTTTCAGAAAAAGAGATGTTCTAGAACAAGGAGTCATGACATGAGGCTGGAAGGGGGTAGACTAAGGGATAATGTGAGGAAGTATTTCTTCACAGAAAGGGTGGTGGATGCATGGAACAGCCTCCCAGTGGAGGTGGTGGTGGCAAATTTGGTAGGGGAATGCAAAAATGCATGGGACAGGCGTGGGGAACCCTAGCAATAGGAAAGAGAACAAAGCCAGAGATCAAGTAGGGTCTGTGGTTTTGCAACAGGTAGGGAAGATGGGCAGACTGGGTGGGCCTAGCGGTCCTTATCTACCACCAGTTTCTATGTTTCTAGGAATTAAGAGGGCAGCAGCAGGATTTATAAAATGTTTTGTCTATCTGGGCTCTGGGAGCAGTAACTGTGTCTCCTCCCTCCACAAGTGTAAAATTGGGTCCTGGTTTTGATGAGAGGGCAGGTGCTGAAACAAACTGCAAGAGTCTAGCGGGGGATGCACATTTTTGAGCAGTGACTCGTGGCTGGAGACAGAAGTTGAGAGTGGTGCTTATGCCACATTACTGGGCACCATGTCAAAGCTTCTTCATTTCAAACTAAAGGCAGCCTGGCCTGTTTGCAAGGGAGCAAGCACGCCATTCTACATGTGTGCATGTACTCACGTCTACCTCTCCTGCCTGCTGTTATGTTTTCACACACAGATATGAGCAGTTTGCTCTGTTGCATGCATCTAGAAGCCAAATGCTGCAGCATTCACATTTACAACTTAAACAATCTTCAAGTAGAGTAACCAGATTTCCTAAGTTAGGACATGCGCACAAAGCACGCAGAAAAACTCTGAATATAGAATGCCAAAGATGCTGACATAAGTGGAGGTTTGGGGGCATCTAAAAGCTTGGAGGTTTTAGAAGCTCTCTGTTGCATTTTGGGGCTTACTAAGAAGAAGTAAACACTTTCTTTTAAGTGTAAGCCCACATGTGATTCCAGGAGCAGAATTCTAATCCTCCTCAGGATTTTTTTCCTTTTTAATTAAAGACTAACTAAAGATGGTATCTGGATAGAAAAAGATAAATTTTTTTTGCTACGCAAATCAATAATGACCACCCTCCTCCTATTCCTCCTCTCCCCCCCCCAAGAGAGTTACGCAGCTGTTAGCCCTCATCTGTGTGGCATGGGCCCCACCTCATGCACTTCTGTCCTCCTAGCCTGGCTCTCCTGTCTTCCCTTCAGGATTTTATTTTTTTAAAGACTGATTTCAGTTATGATTGGACTCAGGCCTTTCCTGCCCCATGATCCACCACCTCATGTTCTTATCATTTGTCCTGTCTCCCCTTCAACTCAACCTCAGGATTTCATTTTTAATTATATTAATAAGACACTGTTCCAGATAAATAATGGATAAAAGAGAAAAACTGACCACAAAAGCAGAAGGTAGCAGTTGTCTGACCCAACATTTGACACCAACAGATACTGTCCCTCAAACCTGAGCACACTGCACGAGTGCAAACGTGCACCAAGCTTCCAAACTGCCAACTCTGTCCAATGATGATCTCCATTGTGTGTGTGACAGACTGTGTGGTCACATTGGTGACATCAGATTTTGCTTGGTGGTATGTGCGTGCTCATATTGGGCAATCCACAGAATTCCATGTTAATCTTGGGGCAATCATACGTGGCGACTGACTGCATGATACAAGGATCCAGGTTTCAGAGGAAGTTGACTGGTGGCTTGCTAGAAGGCAGGTGGCGAGAAAGGGCCTGACTCCACCCATAGGGCAAGACAACTAAAGCAAGCAAATCTTTAAAGTTTAAGGGGCCAGGAGGCCAGTGGTAACATTGCTACACTAAAGGGCTGCTTCTTCTGTGACAGAAACTGGGTTTGCAATTAAAATCAGGCCAAAACATTGGTTTTAACAATAATGTCAAGACACCAGAACAGGGCAATGAAAATCTGGACTGTCCCAGTAAAACCGGGATGCTTGTCACCCTATCACAGACAGAGATGATGGGAATCAGCACACATCTTGGTGAGAAGCACCAGTTTTGCAGCCAGGGGCCCAAGGGGGAGATGATACCCTCTGCCCCCAACTACAGTAGCTCCGCTACCGTGTCACCTATTTTTAGACTGTATTTACCCATCAAATCCTAATCCAGGTGAGCTGCAATATCTTTTTTTAGTGGGGTCCTGCTTCTAATCATCGTATTAATGTTATTACATAAGACAGCCTAGCTGAGAAAAATATCTCATTTACAGTGGAGTCCCCATTTTATTCCCATTTTTACACCACGTTTACCAAGGATAGCCCAGCCTAGCTACAATGCTTTATCTAAAAGTATAATTTCTAAACCATGATGCCTGTGAAATAAACAGGATTTCTTTCTATTGTACTTTCACTGCTGGCAGCATAGGTGATGGAAGGAGGCAGAGCAGAACTGCAGACATTGTTTACTCGGAATGTAAACAGAAAGTTTTTTTATACATGACAAATGGCAATTATACTTAGGTTTTTGTATACTGCATACTGGCACAGATTACAAACTGGATGTCCTACAAAGCTGCTATACCCCATTTGCACATAGCACAGAGACAATACAATTGCAACTTTTACATTGATATGCTTATACTTTACAGTGATGATGATTTAGGTGTACACGATTACTTTATTAACATACACTTACCTCACAGAATAAATTACATACATGACAGAGTGCTATGACCGCTATACCACACACATATATTAAGTTCACACTACTTTTTTATGTCTTTCTCAAATTAAGAGTCATTTACAGAGCAGTTTCTTACTTTAATAGTATCCCCCCCCCAAAACATATAACAAACTTTACCTGGCCCCAAGTGGACTCCAATGAAACTTTTAATTTATTACTGCCTGGACTGAGCAATATAATAGTTTGAACTTCTATCAGTGCAGCTGAATGGGAAAACGCTTGTACTTCCCTGTTATGAGACACGCACCCACACTAGCATTTTTCACAAGGTCAGTAAATGGAGAGCATTGGGGCACGCTCCACATACTACAAAGGGACATTTTTTTAACTGCTTTTCTTTATAGAGTTGTAATTATGACAAATCAAGGCCCTTCGTCTCCAGCACTGGCTTTTACAGTGTCATCTAGATTCTGCTGTTGATGCATATACAGTATGCTAAATCTAATAGTAACATGTATTTGGCGTTATCTGGAGCACTAGTGGCAGCACACACAAAAGTAGTTCTAACTTCACTGGGTAGTTTTCCTACATCCTTTTTGTAGACCAACAGTACTCTGGAGTTCCCACAGGAAGTCTACTGGATATGCCAGGTGACCTTCCTTGTTTTGTGGTGTGATAATTAGCAATAGGGGGTGTTGACTGGAAATAGACTGAACACCCCTTCCCAATGCTGTAAAGCTTATGGGAATGACATCAGCATGTAAGGATTAATGGGGGTTGGGAGGACTTCACCAGTCACAGAAGGGGGTAACACTCTACTACCACTGTACAGGTCACTGCTTTTTCCACAGCTGAGGTGCCGTGAGTAAATCTGGAGCCCACATCCGAAAAAGGATCACAGTAGCTTAGAAACCACGCAGAGATGGGCAACGAAAATTATCCAGCGGCAGCATGGTAGATCCTATGACAGAACTTTGGAGAGTCTCGATATGTACTCTTTGGAGAGCAAAAGGGAAAGAGGGAAAATGACAGAAATACTCATAAATGTACAAGGGGTTCAACAGAGTATAGCGCAGTGGTTTAAGGCTCTGAGCTACAAATCTAGAGAGAGTGAACTCCACAGAGGTTTTTCAGGTTAAGGAACAGTTCATCCACCTGGGCCACAATCTTAAACTGGAAGGGACAAATTTAAAAAGGCCATCAATGAGTATTTGGTTCACAAAGCTGGTGATCGATGGATGAAACTACTAAGCAGTGTGGTGAATGCTGGGACTAGAGCTGTGCTCAAAATACAATGGGAACCCTGTAAGGTTGATACTAGGAAGTAATACACTGCAGGGCTTCGGGACAGACCTGATGGAATTGGGTCCAGGTCAAATCTCACAGTGAAAAATGGCACAGTCAAAAAGTGTGTGATCAAAAACGTGCAAATATAAATAAACAAATTCCGCAACCTCACATGCTTTTATGCCTGTGTGGTGTTGACCGAGCTGTTTTTCACTGTGTAATTTTGACCGGTCATGGATGGAATTATGGTCTTTTTTTCTACCCTCATTCTTCTATATTTTTTTTTTTTTTTTAACTACTTGCCAGTTTAAAAATTCAGATCTTACTCTGGTGGCCTTTTAAGGTTTTCTGATAGTTTCTCCCGATTTTAAATAAACGTATAACAGTGTTTCCACAGGAAATATGGCAGCACCCACAGCATTTCATGGGCCCCAGACAGAGACACAAATCAGTGTTGCAAAGCAGTCTCAATGACCATTTCGCACCACTGTCCTTACTTTCCTCCTGTTGTAATACACACCAAGGAGCTGCAAGCCTTTGACCGCGCTGTCACAGTAGGCATTGTACCAGCACAGGGAAAGTAGAGGAGCCAGCAGGCAAATTAAGTGCTATGTCATTTACAGACACCAGGGGGCCCCAGCACAGCCCATCCAGATGTCACATCGCCTTCCTGCATGAAAGAGAAGTGCAGGCATATTGAACAAGGCTGCAGTTTGATGCGGTGCTGAAAGAGGTGAGGGTCCAAAGTAAGATATGGCTGGAATGTGACATTATTTTTGCTGCCTACTCAATGTACTTGTAGTACCCAGGTTTTGCCTGAAAAAAGTGCCTGGTGCAGTGCACCTACCTGGTTATCAAAGTATAAATAAATATATCAAGAAATAAATAGATAAAAGTGGGGTTATGGGACATGGGGGGGATCCACTGGACACCAGGGACTCCACAGGGCTCATGGAGCAGGTATAGGGGAAGTGGACCACCAAGGAAGACCGTCAAGGGACCAGGAAAATAGACTTCTGCACAGTCCACAAGTGGTGCTAAAGGTATGGGTCAGGAGGATTGGGGGGATGACTTAGGTGGTTGCACCTCTGACCACATATGTCAAGCTCGGCAGGGCACCACGCAATTGGTGCTTAGCCATGCCTAGACCTCTGCGGATAGTGTACACCAGCATGTTAGCAGGCTGAAATCCTGTTTGCCCCCACTAAATCTGGCAGCCACATTTTTTAGTTTTGTTTATTTTTTATTTAAAATTTTGTTAACCAGGTAAATAGCACTGGGCCATTTGGCCCTGTTACAGGCTAAACCCGGGATCACACAAGGTACAAAATTCAGACATATAATTATTTAATAAAAAATACACAATAAAAATATACACATTTACACAATCAAATTACGCTATGTAAACTCTCATACTTTACAAATGTACCAAGCCTGCTGAACTAAAAACAAGTACATAGGTCCCGATGTTATTTTCACAGCACAGTTTTTGTGGTGCGATTATTGCTGCGCTAAACTGACCGGATACAAGAACATGCAGCCCTAGCTTGGAATTCCTTTTTAACTTAGTACTGAAGTGCTGTATATTTGGAATTTTTCTTGTTTCCAAATCAACGTTGTTCCAGATTTTTGCTGCAGAGTATCTAAAAGCTTGTTAGCATCACAATCTAACTTCTGGTGGAGAGTCCCTACCCAGATGCTAAATTAGGGATCACTGTATGTCACTTATCAGTGAGGATACAACTGGGTGCCCCTTTGCCCCCAGAAATTGCATTACCACTGACTGTGAATGTGTATCGCCCTACTTTATGTGGCTTGTTCTGTGACCACTTGGCCTCATAGGAAGAGCACATACCATTTACATCAGCCAAAGCAACCAGTGGCAGAGCGGTATCCGCTCCTTTGACCATAGAATCCAACATGGCGTGCATGGCAAGGGTTTATATTAGACTGTCTGGAAGAAGAAAGAAAAAAGATGATAAAAAACACAGAAAAAAATGGAAAGAAAGGACTAAGGTTTTGTTGTGAGGTTTGGCTAACACAATTATTGATAAAAAAAAAAACATGCTCAATCAATAGTACTGGTGCTATAATATCACAAAGCAAACTGACAGGAACCCCATATCGCATTTTTAGCCTCTAAGAGCCGACAATGCTCCTTGAAGCTACTACAACATTTAAGATACGGATAATCCAATGATCTGTAATGAACAAAATATGAGAAAGGATTGGTTTATACTATATACAGTACAATATGGTAGTCAGTGATCGCTGGAATTAGCTGGGATTCTACCACTAGTATTCCCTCTCCCACTGGAGCCATTGTTAAGTGCTGTTTATGTTGTCAAAAAAATTTTGTGCAGCAGTCAGCAATGTGAGAAGCAGCAATAAACTGATCCATTATTACTGCTTCTCTACGTCTAGAGAGTATTGTTAATGAGGAACGAGGCCAGCTAAAGTACATTACTTAGCTACCCAGTACTAGAATACAAGGATTCAGTCTGTACTTAGAAACATTTTTTTGTATTCACTTCTTGCAGAATGTCAATCTCAGTGCCTCTTTGGATGCAAGACTAGAATTTTTCCAAGTATTTTAAGAAATGTTGCACATTCCATTCTGAGTTACATCAAACACAGATGTTCAGAATACAATTGAGCATCTCAGTTTCCACAAGCAACTCCCCCCTAACTTAGGCCCCACTGGAATTCCTACACAATATGAAGGCTTGGCACTTTACAAATGAATGATACCTTCCAACCTAGCCCATATGTTATTTCACTTAAAATATTTGCTGTGGAAACCCTTGGGGAAGGCAATGTGGTCCCAGAGGTTGGAGTACAGATAAGTGTACCAGAAGGTATCTGGTTGGAATCTTACTACAACTAGGTGTCAGCCTAGTACACAGAGACATAAGGAGGTGTCAGGAGGACTTGGTTAGAAGCACCTCCACCTCTAAGCCAGACGTTCATGGGTTCCAGTCCTGCACTGGGACTGGGCTCATTCCACAAATGCTGGCATCCATGTGCAACACTAAGGGAATGCCCTACTGTTGGGATGTTCCACTCTTCAGATGAGACATCAAACTCTGGTCCTGTTTGCTTTTTCTGTTGGTTGCTTAGGTGGACATTTAACGAGTCATGGCACTTCTCCAGAAGGGTAGGGGAATTTTCCTCGTGTCCAGGCCAAATTTCCCCATTCACTAAAATGTTCATCAGCAGCTCAATCCACACAGAAACACAGAAGAAAATGGCAGATGGACCAAGTCTGCCCAATAGGTTCGAAGACCTCTAGAGGGTCACAGGTCCTAGACCCCCCCCCCGCTGAGTTCTATACTCTTTCCCGCTCTCGTGGAGTCTAAGGTACCTCTTGCTCTGCTTCATCCCTGTTTGAATGCCGCCATGGACCTAGCTCCTACCACCTTGGCAGGCAACCTGTTCTGTGGTTCCACCACCCTTTCTGAAAAGTAGTGTTTCCTTAACTCCCTCTTAAAGTGACCTCCTCTCAGTTTCCATTCATGTCCCCTTGTGTTTGAGTCTGATATCCTGTTGAAGAGTTCTGAGTAGGGCACCTTGTTTGTGCCCCTCTTGAATTTGAACATTTCAATCATACCCCCCCCCCCAGTTTCCAGTGAATACATGTCTACTGCCTTAAAGCTATCCCCATACGCGAGCTCGTGGAGCCCATGTATGATCTTGGTCGCCCTTCTCTGTACAGCCTCTTGTCTATCCCTGTCCTTCTTTAGGTGAGGGCTCCAAAACTGGACATGGTATTCCAGCTGAGGCCTCACCAGGCACCTGTAGATTGGGAGGATCACCTCCCTGTTCCTACCGTCAAAGCCTCTCCCTATACATCCCAACATTGTGTTGGCTTTGCTATAAGCTCTGTTGCATTGACTGGATTGCTTAAGTGTGTCTAAGATGATGACTTCTAGGTCTCTTTCTTTGTGTGAGGTACAGAGCTGGACTCTATTAAGCCAGTATTCTGTCTTCGAGTTACCCTTACCCAGGTGCATCACACTGCACTTCTTTGCATTGAACTTCAGCTGCCAGACGTTGGACCATCTTTTGAGCCTCTGTGGGTCTTTTTGAAGGTCCCTAACTGCTCTGCGCTGTCCACCCTACCACCAAACTTAGTGTTATCTGTGAAGAGGGCAAGCTTACCCTGGATGCCTTCGCTAATGTTGCTAATGAATATATTGAATAGGACAGAGCCTAAGACTGAGCCCTGGGGTACACCACTAGCAACCTCTCCCTTTCCTGACATCACCCCATTAACTATCACTCTCTGTTTCCTGACCTTGGGCCAATTACCTACCCAACTTACTATACTCTGTGCCATGCCTAGATCCTCCAACTTTTTGCACAGGCACCTGTGAGGCATGAAATCCAAGGCCTTGCTGAAGTAGAAGTATAGGAGGCCCACTGGGTGGCTCTTGTTCAATTCCTTAGTCACCCAGTCAAAGAATGTAATTAGGCTCGTCTGGCATGACCTGTCTGTTACAAACCCATGCTGACTGCCGTCCTGAAGACTGTACTTCTCTAGGTACTCTACTAAGTCCTGATTAACTAAGGTTTCCATAGGTTTCTCCAGTATCGAAGTGAAGCTAACTGGTCTGTAGTTGCTAGCTTCCTCCCTCCCTTATGGAAAGACACCACATCTGCCCTTCTCCAGTCAACGGGCACAGACCCCGACTGTAGCGGACAATTAAAACAAGTAAGCCAAGGGGTTCACCAATTCTTTCACAAGCTCTCTCAGCACCCACAGATGCAGCCCATCCAGCCCTGGTGCTTTATCCGCCCTTAGTTAAATTTATGCCTCCCTGTTTCTGTTGGCCATAAAAGTTGGCAATTACATTGGTTGGATTCCCAAATCAGCTGCTTTAATGCTGCTTTTAGGCATTGGTCCATTATGCTACTTCATAAACACTGGACAGAATAAGTTGTTCAGAACGGCATCCTTTCGTTCACCCTCCTCTACTAATGTGTCACCATCTAAGAGATGAACTATTCCTTCCCCGTCTTCCTCTTTTTCTGAATATAACAGAAAAATTATTTGTTCCCTTCTTTGATCCCTATCACAATCCTTAGTTCAGCTGTCACCTTTGCCGGCCTCACTGCTCTCTTAGCTTCTTTGCTCTTTTGTTTGAAAACACCCAATTACTGTCACTCCTATCCTTTTTATAATTGCGAAAGGTTACCCTTTTGGTCCTGATTGCATTTTTGACCTGATCTATTAACCATATGGGTCTTTTATGCTTATTCCTTTTTGTCACTGTCCTAATGCAACATTTTGTAGCACCTCGGTATGGCTAGTTTGATTTTTTTATTTCCTGGATCTTAGACAGCACGTCCCTGTCCAGTCTTCTCAAGTTCTCGAAGTTGACTCCTCTGAAGCTCAAGACCCCCCCCAACCCGCATTGAGATATTACATCCCCTAGGGATAGTTCAAACCAGATGGAGTTGTGGTCGCTATTTGCCAGTGGTTCCCTAACCTCTACAGCACTGACTGTCTCCAAGTTAGAGAAAACCACATCCAGGATGGAGTCCTGCCTAGTTGGAGTGTTCATCAGTTCGATGAGTAAGCAGTCTTGAATGTCCTCCACTACTTTCTGACTTTTTGAGGTCCTGGCCATAGGGATATTCCAGTCCACATCTGGCATGTTCAGAACTCCGACCACCACCATATCTCCCTTTTTGCGTGACATTTCTGATCTCCTCCAAAAGCTGCTTGTCCTTGTCTTCTGCCTGACCTGGGGACCTGTATACTACCCTGCTACAGACCTGCTTTCCTGGTGGTGAGATGAGCAGAACCCATAGGGTTTCTACCCCTTCCTTTCTGCTACCATCTAGTGAAGTGGCTTTAATTCTGACCCTGACATACAATGCTACTCCACCCCCCCAGCCCTCATTTTATCCTGTCCAAAGAGTATATAGCCTGCTATCGAGAGGTCCCAGTCAGTAGCCGCTCTAGCCACAAATGGTTACCAGGGCACAGCTGGGGCACAACAGATGGCAGCCAGGGCACTGATTTGTTATTACTATGGGGGAAGCTCTACACCATATGGGGCACCAACTGGGGCACAGCATTTTTTTACCCGGGCACATGCCCTGGCGGGCCCTGGTGTAGAGCCGCCACTGGTCCCAGTTATTGGTCTCCATGGCCCATGTTTCTAGTTCAATTTCAGTTGGTGTGCATCTGTATCCCCCACCACCACTTGCCCCAGTCCCCAAGAAATGCTGAAAATAGGCAGTGTTATCTAGCTCTCCTTTCCTGATGAACAAAAACTGAAATAAAAAGTAAAAAAATAAAATACCAGCTGTGTGACCATGTGTAAATTATCTAACCACACAGTGTTTCACACCACCCAGATGCAAAAATAGGGTAGAAGTAGAATCCCCCTGAAAACAAGATGGCACAACTCAGTAAAGCTACTGTGGATAAACACGTTATTGCAAAAAACGTAAATTAAAAGGAGTATAAAACAATCATTATTACCGTTTTCAATGACCCAGCTATTACACACCAGTGTGGCTCACACCAGTGTCAGTCTGTACCTGGTCCATTATGAAGCCAGTGGTGTACACCATTTAAGGACACTAGCTTCTACACTGGTGTCACACTCAGTCTATTGCGAACTGCACTGTTGGACCTATCCTGCAAGGAGCACCCTGTGTGTTATGATGCTAAATTACCCTCAGGCAGTGATGTGTGAAGTGACTACTGGTTATATTACACCGGAAATCACCCACACTATACAACTCCTCTGTCTGGGAGAGGACTAAAAGAGCTACACTGGTTTGATGCCTGCATAGTTTACACTGGCAACTGTACAGTACACCAGTGTGGCTCTCCAAACCACCTGCACTGGTGTACAAATGGCCTGTGTAAACGGGGCCTTTCTCTTCAATTAATAAATCTCCTGAAACACTGAGCAAGGAATCCTGCATTCTGATTGGTTCACTAGTGGTCCTTATCCAACTGTACTGAACCAATAGTGTTAAAATGAGGAACAAGGCCAAAGGCAGCATCCTTATGCCCATAGGAAGTGCATTCAGATTCTTTTATGCACACCTTAGAGTGACCTACTGTGCTTATAAAATGGCACATCACTTCATAACTACAAGGGTTACAAAGCCCCTCCCCAACAAATAATCAGTTCCTTGGGAAACCTTTTTCAATAAGCAGAGAGTGGGCATAAAGGACATGATGTGCTTCTGTCAGAATTGAGGTCACACTGGTATAATTATTTGGTATGTGTGTGGGGGGCAGGTACAATATGTCTGCTGTGACTTGGATTCCCAGAGGTTTTTTCTCTCCATAGAGACTGGAACCGGATCCACGATGGGAGTCCGACAAAAATTTTGTTGAACGCCCCGTCAGCGACACCGGCAGGTCGACCGCATTCTGCAGTCGGCTGCCGGTTTGCACTTTGTTCTCTTGTTTTCTTTGGGGGACTTCACCCCCCCAAACCCCCAACACCACCCCCACTTAAGGATTCTCAACTCCAGTCGGAGCTGATTGGGGGGGGGTGCAGTACTCCTGACAGACAGCGGCGGGTTCCAGCGGATCTCCCACCATGGCTTGGCACTGTAGTCGCTGTGGGGGACCTTGCTGGCGAAATGTCGCTGTCAGGGGGAGGGTTACTGACTGGAACCTTAACAGAGAAGCATATTATGCCACTGTAACCCCCCTACAAATGGAAGTTCCCGAAAAGTCTTCCATGAGCTTGCCTAAATGCTCACTGCCAGGCTGGTGTCCTGCGTTTAGCAGTTCATCGTTATTGCCAAAGAGTGCTTGTGTAGCCTCTATGTACTGTCGCTTTAAGAGCTGCCTAGATTGCAGTGATAATTAATCTGGGAGGGGGCTGAGTGTTGTCATGCTCGAGTCCCGCCCGGGCTGCCAGGTAATTGCTCCGTTTCGCCATCGCTAATTGTGCAGAAGAGCCCTGTTAATACATGTAACTGTTTGCTGATCATTCATTAGAGCAGTAATAATAATGTAGTTTGTCTAACCTGCCTTCTTTGCAGCAAGGACTGTTTTGTTTATCCCCACCATTTTGGCCCGGAACTGCCGAATTGGACCAATCAGTCTGGTGGGACCTAAAATGGAGCCAGACTACAGGAGCTGTCTGGAGTCAAAATCTGTAGGAATTGTAGTTTTGGGCTTTGGGTGTCTTTTTGCACCTGAAGGGGGAGCCTTTGTTGTGACTGACAGACAGATCAGCCAACCGAATCTTTTGGATCTGAGAGAAATCCCCAAGCTACCAGCTGTTTGAGTCAGTTCTGAGCTTGGAAGTGAGATGAGAACAGCTCAAGTGATTTTGGCAAGAGTTCTATGTAGTTTTGCATGGGAGAACTGTGAAATGGCTGAGTTTTGGCCTGCATGTCTGCCTGCTGCCCCTGAGAGGGAGAGAAGAGAATTATTTTGGACTAAATCCAAGTCTGTGAGAATGAAGTAAGCCACTGATTTTTTACCAGGCTCATAACTGAAGAAGACCAAAGATTTTGCTGAATGCGATCAGCCTGTCAGGATTTCCAACTGCTTTCGAATCCCCAGTTTGTGCAGAAACTTTGCAATCATGACCGGAGAGCAGTTTGCCTGGTACAGTAGAATTTCCTTACCCGTAAATGTGTTGTGTATGGAAAGTGGGCCGTGATTTGGTCCCCCACTGTGTGAACTGTGTTCTGCTTGCTGGAAGCTGTATCCAGCCCAAAACGGACTGTATCTGAATTTGTCTCCATTTGGCCGGGGTCTTGCCACACTGGCCCAGACAGACTACCCACTGCACGGAGAAAGCCATCGATGAGACCCCTGCCTGGGGATCAGCCCCCTGTTCCATGCCTGAACAGGAATGACACCTCGGCGATCGTGTGGGCCCTGCTTCTCTTGGCACTCCAGATTAACCACCTGCTATCTCGATTTTCATCCAGCCTGTGTCCAGTCTTGGTTATCGTGGTTAATCATCAGGGTAGCTCCCTGCAACAACAGCCTAATCTAAAAGTGTGTCATCTGATTGTCTTGTTGTTTTCCTTTCACGAACTTGAGCCCTCCGGCTCCGGATTACAAATAGTGTGTGTTGTGCGTGTTGTTTTCTTTCATTACTGGGCCCCAACCAGCTGCAACGTTCCTGGCTACCCACCATTCTCCATCTGGGTACCCAGAGTGTGTGACTGTTTATGGACCCTGAAGTGCATGCATAACTGTTTGAGTGATAGAGCCTTTAAGCAAATTAACCTGATTACACCTCTCCCTTGTCCAAGCCCCTTAAATAAATCAGATCTAACTCTTTTTTGCATTTACCCTGACTGTGGTTCCAGTTTGTGCAAGTGCACTGTACTGCTGTTATCTGCTGTGTATAACCTTGTTTTACAGGGGTCCCCAGGGCCGGGCCAGAGGAAAGTCCTGGTGGTAAGTGCATACAGTGTGGGTACTTGTGTGATGTATTAGGGGTATTGTGAAAGTGATTATTGTGTATTGTTCCAGCCACTAGTAAGGAAAGAGGGGGGGTTACAGTGTCCCAGAGGGCTGTGACCAGGTTAGCTTGACCACTACCAACCCTGACCTCCGGATGGAAGCACCCGTTTCAGAACTCAGGCCCCTTAACCTGCTCCTAGCCAAGCAGGCAGGGGTATAAGCCCTTGGGATAGTGCCACCTAGGGGTTACACCAGTCTGTGCACAAAGTAACACACATGCTGGAACCCCTGAATGACAAGCCTGAGTCTCAGATCAAATAAAATTGGATACCGCCTAACTACAGCATGTGTCAGCAGAACTCTTCAAATTTAGCAACTTGCTCATATTCCCCAGTTTAAATTCTACCTAGTAGGATTTCTCTATAGCCTATGGCAGACAGCAATCCCACTCAGACACTTCAAGGCTGAGAGTAAGCCATGTTCAGAAATCTAACCTGTAGTCTTCCAAGCCACACGGCATCTATGCCAACTAGTATGCTGTTTAGCTGGTTAATACAACACACAGCTGCATATGCAGATACCATGTAGCAGTAGAGAGTAAAACTGGTTCAGGTGCTGTGAGTTTACATTCGTTCCTGAAGCCAGGATTTGTTCTGCTATTCACCACTGGGCCAGTAGTAACATTGTAAGTTTATAGGGGCGCTAGGAGGGCCTCTTATAGGTACAAAAGTGCTGCCTTGCATGTTCTTAGGGCAAGAGACCAGCAAACCAAAGGTGAGCAGTCCGAGTGCTCTAAGGACACGAGAGGTGACACTCATATCCGTAAGAGGCCCTCCTAGTGCCCCTATAAACTTACAGATCGTGCCATGATTTGCATAAAAAATACCATTTGTGCAGTCCCTTTCTGTGGAGTGAGCAGCACTAGCTAGAAACCCATTAAGCAAAAACAGTGCATGAGACACTCTGACAGAAATGAGAGTACCTCATGTACAACCCAAGGAAGCACTGTGATTGGTTAGGAGGATCACGCGATGCTCTACCAATCTACAATACTATTATTTTAACCTACACAACAACTGGAATGAGCCTGCTGAAGCACACCTCTGTTCTTTTGAAATATGCTCTTGTGCATTCGCATGTAGAGAACTACTGGATAAGGAGCAAGCCTTTCAAAAACCAGCCTTTTAGCTACTGGCAAAATAATGCCAAGCCCAAGGTTTATAAGTAGGGTTTGCCTCTGGGTTGGGCCATGCTGAATCATCATTTCGCCTCCACCAAGGCAAAGTTCAACTCCATATTATTAAGGGAATGAAACTGTATACACCCGGTTAAAATATTGGTAATTACAAAGCCCAGCACATAACATGTTGAAATAAGCTTTAGTCTGACCTTTAGTTGGAACTAATTAGAACTTGAGTTTAGTAAGATGCTTCAGTTGAAGCTGAGTCACTATGGGATCACTGGAGATGTAGCTAAATGAGTGAAGATTTGGTTGAGGAATAGAGCCCAGTCAGTCAGCCTCAGACTGGAATATCTCCATGGAAACCTTTAAAGAATGGGTCTCGAGCAAAGTGATCAATTCTGCAAACTTAAAAAAGGAAAATATGCGAAGGGATTCAGATTTATGGACGTTGGACTGCCAAGTGGCTAAATAAAAGGTCTTGCACTAGGGTCCAGGGAACAGGGGTAGGAATTACCAGCTGTTGGCTAAGGATCAGAAGAAGGAGCTAGGCATCACCATACACAGAAAGGTGATGCTGACACAGCAGGGTGCTGGGTCAGTTGGTAGGGTGAGCAAAATACTGGTCTGTATAACAGGAAGCATCATAACATGGTGAGAAAGTGGTGTAATTCTGCTGTGCTGAAAGGCATAAGTAAGTCGCAACACACATTTAGAGTACTGCATACAGCTCTGCTCACCACAGTACAAAAGGGATGTAGCTGTCATAGAGAGGACATAGCACAGAGCAACTAAAGTGATCACGGCAATGAAGGGACTGGATGTCCTCCCTAGAAAAAAGGAGACTGAGCAGGACATGATTTCTGTGTTCAAGATTCTGGGGGAGCTGATAGATATGGAACAGGGGATACTGTTTGAGTTGGTACAGGACAGAAGGGGGGAACAGCATAATAAGGACCAACCAGAAGAAACACTATACCATGCAGAAAATGCTATACCTCTGGAGCAAACCACCAAAAATGTCTGGCTCCATGGTGCCAGGTGATGGGGTTTCGCCTGTCACACTGGAGACCTAAGTTTGCACCCCCAAGCCCAGGACGGCAGAAGTGGAGGCTGGCAGGGAGAGTTCCAAGTGTCCTACAGATGCTCTCCTCCTGGGGGGAGGAAGTAAGCTGCACCTCTCTTAGGGTGGCTCCTTGCAGCCTGTAGGGACAGTGCTGAGCTATGGGGTGGGTGACCATGCTCCGCGGGGGCGTCAACCAGGATGCTGTGAGAGTGTGGCTGACTGCAGGGAGGGTGGGGCATACAAATGAAAATAACGTCCGCCTGGCCATCTAGATGACAGCAATCCACTCCCTCACCACCGCAAAGCCAGAGGTGTTCATGCTGTGCACTTATCATGCCTCATTGAGGAAGGATGAAATGCTTTCGAGCATAAGAAAGTCTCTCTCCTGGTCATGACCATGGGTGAGGGGCCACCCCGAAGGAGGGAAATATCGGGTTGACTGGGGCTATGGTGTGATAAGGGGCAGTGGATGGCAACAAAGGAGATGGTGGGCGGAGGCAGGCTTGGTCACCTGTGGGAGTGGATGACCAGGAGTGGCCCGGGAGATAAAAAGATAAGGCAAAAACAAACCATCAAAAATGGGTGCACTGGTGAAGAGCACCAGTTCATGTAAGACCAAACTGAACAAGTTCCTACTAGAAAATGGCATACAAGGATACAGTATCTAGGCCTTAGGTACCAAGAGAAGGGGAATCAACTAGTGATGATGGCTACCTGCTGTCTTTAGGCAGTCTATGGGGTACTGAGCTGAAGGCCACAGTGAAATCTAGGTACAGTACATTGCTTGGCCCTTGCCTACTGCTTTTGTTACAGAGGTGAAGAATTCAACACGACCTTCCCTTCATGGAGTCATGCTGCCTCCTGTCTTGGAGCCCACTCACTCCAAGAAACTCCACCACATGCTCCTTGATGACAGTCTACAGGATGTTTCCCATTATAACCCACTTGGTCCTGGGGAGCTATCCAACCTAAATGCCCTTCGCCCTTAAGTACCCAATCTCCTAATACCAATCCCAAGTTCATTTCCCTCCGACACCTCCCATAGCCTGCCTATCGCAGTCAGGGAGTAGGCCCCACCACCTTTATCATGAATATTGAGCAAAAATATTCATTTAGGATGTCAGCCTTCTTCCCTTTCTCATCTCTGTAATTTCCTAATTGTAGCTTCACAATACAAATCTTGGTATTCCTCTTCTCTTTGCTTTATCTAAAGAAAGGCTTTGCATTTTCCTTCACTCCTTTGGCTGTACTCACCTTCATCTCTGCCTTTGTCCTCTTTACAGCTTTGCTTGCCTCCTTAATATTCACTAAGCGGAGCTCTCTATTACCCTTAGATTGATCCCCTTATTCTTTTTGAATGCAACGCTCTTTACGCTGACTGCATTTCTCAATTCCAAGTGTTAAGTATATACTGTATGACGTATAAATAGACAATATTTGAAACATGCAACTAGTTTTGGTATGGAGCGTGTAATGTCCATATAATGTTCACATACATAGAGGATAATGTATGGTCATTGATCGTTAACCAGTTTGTTAAGCATCAAGAGGTTGCCAGGGTGACCATGTAAATCTCGAGAGTGAAGCTCGAGAGGTTTACGTCACCATGGCATCCTCGAGATGGTTTAAAAAAACAGTTGACAATCGATGTACTATACATTATATTTTATATTGTATGGTACTGTTAATGTTTAAAAAACAAGAAAACAGGTCCTTACTACAGTTTTTTTATGTCACCGCTGCTCTGCTCCGGGTCATGCTCTCACCGCCGTGGCCGTTTCAATGCCGCCCGATCAAGTTGCGTGCATGTGCAGACTGTTCCTGGTTGTTTATCCACTGATGTGACATACCATCGATGGGTTAACAACATTGTGACGTTGCACTGATGGTAAAATGTTGTTATAAAAAGGTATATTTCTACCTATAACAACATTCTACCATACATTAGAGGTCATTTATATGCCATAATATTACAAAAATATTTTAGTCATATATGGAAAGTACTTATATTATATATGGAGCAAACAGTTCTCTAAAGAGACACTGTCAACCCCCAAAGCCTCAAAACGTTCCTAGTTTAGAAAACACATTTTATGATTGGTCACAGGCTGTAGAGGTTGTTTATGTAAAAGGTAATTTGATTCTGATTCCTTTTTTCTTTTAAAATGTGAAAAACAGACTACCCATTACATTGGTGTTACCACACAAAAACATGATGTTTGCATTCCCTTGATCAGCTCCCACTGCATCTTTCCTGGAGTTGGTGACACCCACAACATAGTCTAGCCACTTATACTGTAGTGGGAGGAGAGGTGCCAATTGAATCACAAGTGACTGCACTGTCCCCCCCCCCCCACAATGTTTAGGAAGTATGCAATAAGAGTAGATCAAGGATTTGAAGTAAAACAAGGTTAGGTAAAAATTACACCATTAGCATGCATATCAGTTATACTAAGAAAGGAAGCAGATACAACAACTAGGAACATCAATGCATTTTGGAGAGGGTAAGCAATCATAAAATGTGGGTGTTTACCTAAAAACAACATGAAGCAAAAAAGGTTGACAATGACAATGAAAGCGAAAGAAATACATAGTCTGAATTGTTACATTATTGATTGATTGATTGATTGACTGACTGATATTGGCTGGGTGAGTGCGTTAGGCTGCCATGGCCTATTTTCAGGCACAACACGGGTGCATTACAATGTACAATAACCGTGTGGTAAATGGGCTTTTTATGAAACATAAAAACACAGAATTTATTGGCAGATAAGGATTGCTTGGCCCACCCAGTCTGCCCATTTTTCCCTGCCTATATTGTCACTGTAGACCCTACCTGATCTCTGGCTACCTCCCTCAAACTACCGTATGCAAGCCAGAACACCACACCCTCCAAGATAAAACAGCAGCTAGTCTGTACTGTACGTTTTGTACGTTTACTGTTTTTTATAATTTTTTATAATTATTTTCCTCACTGAGCCCTGAAACAACACAGAAGGCCCATCACAGAGCTAGCTGGAGGCTTTACATGTGGCATCATGGGCTCCTGAAACTATTTTCTGAGGCACTGCTCAGACAATTTTTGAGCCAGGGGGCAGATACCTGAGGAGTGGGTAGAAAGCCAACAAGGAGTAACCTTACTTTCAACCCCCAAAAAGCAAAGTGCCATTATTAACTACAAATAAAAGCTTTTTCAGATATTTCACTAGTTTGCACAAACTTCAATCTATTTTAATTTTCAAGTAAAATCCTTTGGATTTTTTCAACAGATTGCACAAAGATAACAAATCATGTAACACGTGGAGGAAAGTGGTGTTAGTGTCCCAAAAGGCTGCATGTTTGTCTCTTGGCACCCCCTGACGAAGCCTCACGTTTACTAGGTGAAGTGCTGGGGCTCAGTGCCATGCTCTCTTTTGGTGGAAAAAAGTATTGGGTCTGCTACATGTGAGTACTTGATTCGTCTTTCGTTTTCTGTGCTGAGTGCCACTGTTCTACAGTTTGTTCATTTGCTGGCTTGGCACCATTCTCATCATGAGCACGTGGTGGTCGTGATTGGAATGTACACACACACGCACACACACGCACACACACACACTTGCAATCTGAAATGAGCTGTCCACAGTGCAGTGGGCTTTTCCTTTGTCAAAAATTACAAATAAAAAGTTGTCCAGATAAAGAAGTTATTTTTGTGTGTGATGTATGCAAAGCAGAAATAAAGCCTATAGCTATGACGTATCCAAACTCGAAATAACACATTATTTCCATTCCGGATCTATCATCATTGGCCACATATTTCATGTTAATATGTCATGTGGGATCTAACTGTGTGCCAGTCAAGTTGACTGACAACCCAACGAACCAATCAGCTACTCGAATCTGATGGCTAGAAAGCCAATCAGCATCCTGGTTGCTGCAGGCATCAAATTTGTTTTCCACCTTAAGGGGCATCTTTGGAAGCTGCTTCCTGTCTCAAAAAACACAGACCCACTAAACCTGAGGACCCAGTTGGAGACATTCCCCCTTCCCCACGGGAGCAGGGCTTGCAAAAAAATTAAAAATAAAGGGCCTGCTCAGACTGGGTCCTCTCACTTCAGTGGATTTGTTTACAGCAGATGTGCTGCATGCTGTCTTCCTGCTCCAGCACAGCTGAATATAGAAGATTGTGTATGAGTAATCCTACACAACAAGGCAGTTGCAGGATCGAGAGGTTTCCGTGGTAACTTGCAACCTCGAGAGCGCAGCTCGAGAGGTCCGTTATCACGGAAACCTCGAGATCCTAAAACTGTCTTGTTTATGTGTGATTACTCATACACAATCTTTTATAGTATATGGGTTCTCATACTTTGACTTATGTGTCCCATGAAAAGCCAAAAAATAACTTACTGAAGTGCAGTTCCTTAAGCCCCGTTGACTTCCTGACCAGCTGTCTCCACTGCGGCCCCTTCATCGTGCATGTGTGATGACATTTGATCTTGTTGGGCTGCACTAGTGACGTACTCAGTGCAGCACAACAAGATTGTGACACAGTCAGGGCAGCAATTAATGGGTACAATTAACTTGCAATTAACAGGGTCTATTAATTAATTAAATTAATATTAATAGAAAAATGGGGCAATTAAATTAAGCATTAAATTAATAGTTAATTAACCAACCCAGAAGGGCAGTACAACACTGTTCCAGGCATGGATTTCAATGCAGAACAGCATTCTACCATACACTACAAAAACAAAACCTGTTATGGAACATTGCCACCACTTGTCTTTTCACTCCAGTGAAAGCTGAAGAAAAGTGTGGCCCTTTTAAGTCCACTGCCTTCTCTCTCTCTGCATGCATGGGACAGACATAGGGGTATATCAGAAAATGGAAGGAAGGAAGGAGGGAGGGACTTAGGAGACAGATTAGGCAGGGAACATCTAGGCAGACTCACTGGGTGGGCCAAACAGGTCTCTTCTGCTGACAAAGTCTATGTTTCTATGTCTCCTCATTTACCAAAAAGCCCATTTTTGGTTGTCCTCTAGTGGGAGAGCCTTGCTGTAGTGTTTGCCCTCTTTTCTCATGCCAGATGAGCAGTTTAGCAAAAGACCTGTTGTAGGTACATTTATCTTCTCTATCTCAGACCGATAGCTAAAATTTCTCATTTGGAAAATGATAACCTCATCACAGCTACTCAAACCCTTCTCCCCAGCAGAGGTGTGTGAATACCTTTTTTTTTTTTTTTTATTTGCTCCCTCCGTCCCCCTAGCCGACCACTCTTTCAGGTTGCCGGCTACTCGCCGGCCCCGACACCAGCCAACACCTCATATTGCAGCCCTCCCAGGTAACTCGGCGTATCCCTTCGTCGGATGGGTCCCCCTCCTCCAAGGGGGAAGGCATCAGTGGGGGTGGCTAGCGCACTCTGCAATTGGCCCGGTGTTGCTGAGGTGGGGTCGGTCGTCCAGGGCTTGGCAGCAGCGGGAGCTGGCAACCTACATCCGGCCAGCCAGGGAGCCGTTTCCTGGTTTTCTCTCTGAGGAGTGGTGTGCCACAGATGTCAAGGTGTACGCTGAGATCCACCACTCCCCCAGTCATCTGGAGCCTGATGTCTTGCTGTGCTCCTGGCCTCCGTCAGGGGCCAGCAAGTGCTGGGGCACATCCCTACCCTCTCCCCAGAAAAGGCAAGCCATCGCTGGATGCTTCATCCTCCTTCCCCAGCTGGCCCTTCAGCAACCCGGGTCCATTCCTGAACCTGGGCTGCCGGGATCACAGATGGAAATCCAACTGCTGCGCTGACGGGACGGCAGTTATGCAAATACCTTCTATCAATATAATTGGGTGAATATTTGTATTTAGGATTTCAAATATTTGGCAGTCATTATTCACTGTAATTATTCGTACTGCAAACACTAAAAAGGCTTTAAAAAGCCTTTCCCCCTCCCAATTCCCAAGTGGGCAGGGCAAATCCTGTGGTCTTCTGCACCACCATGGTGGTTGCCTCCCCCATTCTTTTCTATACCCTACAAAACACAAATGTGGAACTGACCCAGTACCAACTCCTATATGCATCTTTTTAAGATGCCAGCCCTCAGCCTGACCTCCCACAACCCCAAAGGCCAAGATGTTATAAGTTGCCTCCGTCTTCTACCCCTCAATCCATGACTTGGTGGCATTAGTAGGCAGAATGCAGGCTAACTCAGTAGTACCCAGCCCCCATTCGGCAGGGAGGTCAGTAAGGGAAGCCAAAGCTCAGATAGAAGAACACATTGCAAAATCAGTGGGTAGAGGGGACAAAACCTTTTACAGGTACATAAGTGAAAAAAGAAAGGCAAAGGGAGGGATAGTGAGACTGAAGGGGGAGGATGGGGGCCACGTGGAGGATGACGACAGTAAAGCTGACATATTGAACAGGTATTTCTGCTCAGTCTTTACTGAAGAAGAGGAGGGTAATGGGTCTGAAGAGAGTACAAGGGTGAGAATGGTGCAGAAATGGACACAAGTCCCTTTACACGAGAAAGGGTCCTGAAGGAACTGGAAGTAATAAGAGTTGATAAAGCAATGGGGCCAGATGGGGTGCACCTCAGGGTCCTTAAAGAACTAAGAGGTGGTGGCTGAACCTCTGGCTATCCTGTTTAGCCGATCACTGGAAACAGGGAGGTACCCAAAGACTGAGGACAGCAGATGTAGTCCCTTTATACAAAAGTGGGAACAAAGAGGAAGCAGGGAACTACAGACCAGTCAGCCTCACCTCGGTAGTGGGAAGATCATGGAAGCACTACTGAAAGAGAGATTGGTGGAACATCTGGTTGTCAATGGACTACAGGACCCAAGGCAGCATGGTTGCAGACCAACCTCGCTGAATTTTTGACTGGGTGACTAGGGAGGTGGATCGGGAGGGCAGTGGACATGGCCTATCTAGACTTCAGCAAGGCCTTTGACACTGTGCCATAGAAGACTATTACACAAACTGGGGAATATGGGTGTGGGCAGGACAGTAGTGTGGTGGGTAGGTAACTGGCTGGGCGGCAGGACACAGAGGGTGGTGGTAAATGGCTGTCACTCCACAGAGGGAAGAGTGACTAGTGGGGTACCACAGGGATCAGTGCTGGGACCGGTCCTATTCAACATCTTAATCAGTGACATTGCGCAGGACCTAGAAGGTAGAATTTCACTGTACGCTGATGACACAAAGCTCTGTAACAGAGTAGACACACCAGAGGGTGTAGACAGAATGACAAGGGACCTGCAGAAACTTGAAAAATGGTCAGGGATTTGGCAGTTGAAATTCAATGCAAAGAAGTGCAAGATAATGCATATGGGGCACAAAAACCCTGGCACAATATATCAGTTGGGGGTGAGGATATAGCATGCACCAAGCAGGAAAGGAATCTTGGGGTTATCATCTCTGATGACCTCAAGGTAGGGAAACAGTGTGACAAGGCAGCAGGTAAAGCAAATAGGATGCTGGGATGCATAGGCAGGGGCATCACCAGCAGGAAAAGGGAGGTCATAATTCCACTATACTAGACACTAGTGAGGCCCCACCTGGAGTACAGTGTACAGTTCTGGAGACCTTACCTACGTAAGGACATAGACAGGGTAGAGAAGGTTCAGAGGAGGGCAACAGAGATGGTGCATGGATTGCATCACAAGTCCTATGAGGACAGGTTGAAGGAACTGAACATGTACTCCTGGAGGAGAGAAGGGAGAGAGGGATATGATAGAGACATACAAGTATCTTACAGGGAGGAACAGGTGTAGGAATACACTATTTTTAAGCGAAAAGATGTTCCAGGACTAGAGGGCATGGGATGAAGTTGGAGGGAGGACGATTCAGAGGAACGTGAGGAAGAATTTCTTCACAGAACGGGTGGTGGACAAGTGGAACACCCTGCCAGAGGAAGTGGTGGGGGCTGAAACAATCACGGTATTTAAGAATGCATGGGATAGATATAAAGGAATTCTGGAGGTCAGAGGTAAGGGGCAACAGACTTCTAGGAAAACATAAACTGAACTTACAAGCTCAAATGGGCAGACTGGGTGGGCCATAGGCCCTCATCTGCCGACACTGTCTATGTATCTATGTAGCAGTGTGCTGCCACTAACTGGAACTGCCCTGTCAGTGTGAGTCAGCTGACAGCTGCAATGCACCCAAAGGGAAGGGGGAGAAAGAGTGGTCTGCACGTGATTGATGCTGCTAGGCCAACTAAATGGTCAGCCTACCTAATGTCATTAATGATGCTCCTCCCTCTTCTTTGGCATGCTGCAGCTGTCAACTGACACAGGGGATCGAGAGAGGGCTGTTGAGTTAGTCAGGATTCTGCCTACTGATTCCCATTCCCAATCAAGAATTGGGGAGGGGGAGGTGGTGGTGGTAATGTATCATGTCTTGACCTTTGACACTGAGGGAAAGCAGGGTGTGTGTGTGGGCTTTGCCAGCTTCACATTTCTACTTTGTGTTGCATGGGAGAGGATGAAGACCAGTTCGGGGGTGGCTATGGAATTAGCCTGTTCCCACCTGAAGAACTCTAGAGGGTTTTTTTAATATTTTTGTATCTCTTTTTATTTTCTGAATAGAACTATCACAATTTGTAGATAGTGTTAGCTATTTTATCCTGAGTTACGAACAGCCAATTATTCATAGTATTCAGGATTTAATATATGTTACTTGCATAGGCCTACTCCCCAAACATACCTTAATTTTGTCCCCCATTTTAAAAAGACAAACTATGGCTTGAATTCTGACCTTAGCCCTCTCCTAATATTGCCTTAATTGTCCCCCTTCCTTCCTGCTTTGAAAAATAACCGACGGCTAGATTGTAAATATATCCTGATCCCGATGGAGCAGCTAGTCAGTGTATGTATGGATTATTTCCTGTGGGACCATTCAGCATTTCATAGTGGGTATGGGCCACGCTTCAAAGGGAAACAAGTAAGAAAAAAATAGATTTAGTAAAACAAGAGTGTATGTGTGGCACTGTATAAACAAAGTGCACAACAGCCTGACTAGAAATGTGTAATTCCATTCCATCTGTGTTGGGGGAGGACTTCAGTAACTCATACATGGAAATACACTGCATATTTCTAGTCTGGTCATTGGGTATCCCTTATATAGTAACTGCAGAGCAATGTTTTCTATGGGCTCTCCCAGTTATTCTTTGCCGTAATAACTGGCCAGTTATTATGGCAAACACGCACTCCACTTGACACACTGAGGGCCAGAGTCATTCTTACAGCCTTACAGCTGCTTTTTGTAATCATTCGCGTTGCGGCTATGAGAAACATTTCACTCAGCACAAAAACAAAACTCCTCACAAAACCAGTGCCCTTTCTAACTTCTGATAAAAGAGATTATTCACTTTTCATAAAAATTTTGAAACAAATACCTTTTCTGCCGAAATGGTGGGATGCTACATTCAAAACACAGTACTGTAATCTCTGTGGCCACCAGATCTCGTGACCACAAAGAAAAAAACAGGAGGAGAAGAGAAAAATAAATGTTTAACTTTGGTACAGTCCCTAATGTGTTGCTAAAGCTTTGATTTACAGAATCTAATATTAGCACCTTTCTCCTTTACACTGTGTATTTCAATTTTCTGTTTAAGTAGCTTTAAAAAAAACATGAAAGTGTTCTGAATCCGATTTCTGCTCTGTTCCTGACTCTCCCATTGATTCACGTTGCCATTCCTACCATGTTGCCTCCTCGCTCTTCCTCAGGAAGGTATTTCTCATTAACATTTTTGTCCTTTCAGATCTCTTCATCTCATTATTTCCTCTTTAAATGTAGCAGCATACAACATTCCCTTGATACTGTGCTGTGATAAATTGGAACAGCTTTGTACTGGAGTGGGAAACAATTGCTCACCAGAAATTATAAAAAATAATTATGGGATGGAGTGCAACTTGAATTTAATACACACCCTTGGTGTGTGATGCTGATGTAGCACCACACACCTTGGGTATGTATTAAATTCTCATAATAAGGATTTAAAATTGTGGTAGTCATCTTAGTCCAGTCAAAGGTGTGGGGAAAAACAACAAATACGTTCAAGTGATACTTTACATTAGAGCAACAAAACTGTTTTGAAGATTAGGTTTCTAGAGTTACCGTATACTCTCTTGATCAGGTCAGTGAAAGCAGAGCTGAATAAAGGCCTTACTTGATCAAAGCATACCCTACTATAGCATTTTACAACATCAGCAGGTTTAAAGAGGGGGTATGACTGGCCACCAGCAAGAAATCACATTGGCATCAGCAGAACGTCATTGTGCTATTTTCTAAGAAACCTTGAACTGCAAATCATTCTATTCTTGATTATCAAGACTACTTACTGAAAAACAGAAGTTTTATTATGACCTGACATTATGATCAAGACAAGTGGGAATTTTACAATCCCATCCAAAAGGTGATTTCACAGTGCAGCTGCAAAAACATGTTTCAGAGGAGATTTGAAAAATGACACCTGTCATGTTCAGGAAGTGGGGTAACTCAAGAGATATGTTGAACGGGGCCAAAATCTGCAAAAATAAAGTTATGAGTAAACACTGGAACAAGTCAACATTTCTTCATAACTTAGTTCTTGTGTTTTTCACATTTTGACCCCAAATGTTCAACATAGTCTTTTTATAACCCCTCCCTCTGAACATGACAGGTGTAATTTATAAAACAGTGGTGAAAACATCATTTCACGCCACTAGTGTAAAAACGCATTTTGGCCAGGATTTGAAAAATGACAGCTGTCACATTCATGAGGTGGTGTGAACAAAACACCTATGTTGAAAATTTGGGTCAAAATATCGATACTTACCAATGTTACGAATGTACATTGAAAAAATCTCGCTGCATGCTCATAACTTTGCTGTTTTTTTAATATTTTTATCTCAAACTTTCAAAATAACCTTATGAACCCACCTCATGAACAAGGGCAGAGAAAGTTTTAAATCCCGCCTGAAAGGTGATTTTACACAGCAACTGCAAAATCACCTATTGGGATGTATTTGAATAATTTCACCACCCCTGTTCATGAGGTGAGATTCCAAAAAGGCCATGTTGAAAATCTAGGGAAGAATTAAAAAATGATGAAGTCATGAGGGCAAATTCACAGCACACTGAAATACATTGAACTGTATACATGATTTCCTCAGTTCCCGGTCCAGCATTGAAGAATGAAGACGTGTCTTCAGTCAGAGAGGAGTACGGCACTGGACACCCAGTAAGTAAGTAAGTAAGAGGTGGGGGTGGGTGGTAGGTGCTGAGTGGGAGGACTACTGCAGCGGTGAGCCAGCAGTGGCAACAGACATTAAAGAATGTTTTTCTTTTTTATAGACTGTGTAAAAATTTTAAAAAAGCTACGTGGAATGATTTTCTTTATTTCAGGTACCAATACTGGGGATTGGGTACCCCAGTGTTGGTTTAATCTCTAAAGGCACAGGAAGCAATGGGTAGGTGGGAGGGATACTTGGCAGAGGGTGGGATAAAAATCAAAATAAAAGACTACAGGGAACAGTTTTCTTCATTTCAGGTACCGGCACTGGGGATTGGGCACCCCTGTGTTCATGTTATGTTTGGCAGCACTGGGGGAGGGTTCCCAGTGTTGCACAGTGAAAATGGGGATGATGGGGGGTTACTAGTCAGCACCAGGGACTGGGCACCCCAGTGTCAGAAAATTAAGAAGGAAGGGAGAAGCAATGGGAGATGGGAGGGGTACTTGGCACAGGATGGGAGGGATTGGTTTTACACTGGGGGACCACATCAGGCTGATCATGAAACTGATCAGCTCTGCTTGCCAGGCAGTGTTATGCAGATCAAAACAAAGAGCCCTATGACTCAGGTGACTCTTGTTTTATTTGAACTATATGAAGTTTCTGTCCAGCAAGACCAGAACAGTGGCATGATCAGCTTGGTTGATGATTGGTCTGGCACTGTCGTGCCCATTGCAGATTGCCCTGCACTGGAATGACAGTGACACATCTCTCAAACTCCAGTATCATATCAACATGTTCACCATTGCAGATTGTCCTGCACTGGAATGACAGCGACACATCTCTCAAACTCCAGTATCATAGCAACATGTTCACCATTGCAGATTGTCCTGCACTGGAATGACAGTGACACATCTCTCAAACTCCAGTATCATATCAACATGTTCACCCTTGTGCAAGCAAAAGGGCGTACATAAACAGGGCTACTGACATGGCAAAAAAGCAGCATTAGCATGGGACCTAATTAAAAAAAAAAAGGACTGTTTTAAAACAAACGCACAAAACAATACATTGGATTCGTTAAACAGACTTCACACATGCCCAAATTAATTACTATACTAAAAAATGTAACTAACAGGGTTTACTGTATGTTCCCTTTCGGCTCCAGACTCATGCTCAACCTTAAGTGAACTGTACTGGACAAAGATTTAGTCTTCATGTAGAAGTCCTCAGTAATGAAGAAAAGAATTTGTGTAAATTCAAACTGTGTTTGGAAAGTTTTCGTAATTGAGGTCTGCTGATGCCAACTTTAATTCTTCTGCTGGTACACAAAGCCCTCTTTAATGTACCCTGACCTGTCATTCACTGTGTTACATACAGGCTTTACTAGAAAGATGCATTTAGTAATTGGTCCTTTTCTCCCAAGGGCACATACTGCTATTTTGTTTCTCTGAACACCTGATTTTTTAAAATGAGCAAAACATCTGTTCTAACCCTGCAAAAAATAATTGTTTTGCTGGCTAATGAAACAGTCTCCAAATATTCTACATGATAAATGTGACACACAACCCGATGGACAGTTTTGGATGCTAAAGTACAAAACTACTGTGATTTGGTTTGCTTTTAGAGTGACTGGCAATGTTTCGTAGAGAAGATGTGTGGGACAGAGCATACCTTGTAGTAGGGGTAATCTTCAAGCAACCCAATGTTTTTATTCCTGTTAATGCTGTTTGTGTTCTTCCTTTTTACATAGTAATCAAGAAGTAAGTAAGGATAAAAAAGGGGTAGAACCTACCACTGTGAATTCGAGACACAGTGACGACATTAGTGATGCTACTGCTGCCACTGAGACAGCAGCAGTCATTCCCTTGCACTGGCGCTGTGTTAAAACATTTTTAATAAGATTTGTTACAACATTTAAACTCAATAATCCAAAAAATTGTAATCAGCAGTTAAAGCAGCAGTATGTGTTAGGCATCATCTCGTTTTTACTTAGTAATAATGTAAGTCTGTCCAAAGCATCATCACTAGAGCAATTTTTATTTTTATTTTCTCTATTCCAGAATGGAGATAAAAGGTTTTAAAGTTTGTAAGAGTTATTGCTTCCTTGCAATGCCCACCATGAAAAATGAAACAGTTTGATGTGATGTGATGCTTCCATCAGAAACTTGTGCTAAAACAGGCCCAGTGGCACAGATGACAGATGCACTTGTGTCATACCTGCCACCACACCAGCAACCTGGGTTCAGGTAAAGACTTGGTCACTAGGGGCCAGTGGCGAAGACTGAGTGCCAAATGCTGCATTTACTGCCACTCAGTTGTGGATCAGTAGCAGTGCAAGTTGGAGTGGCATGTCAGAGAAGGAGCTGCAAGACCCTTGCGGTGCATTGCCTGCTTCCACAGATATGCACCGTCATCTGCACCCAAGAAGAGGATGGGAGAGTAACTGGTGGAAAAATGGTATGGCCAGCTTCATGAAGCTCTATGTGCAAGCCCTCTACTTGTGTCACCACTGGGATCCTGGGCCCTCATATCTGGATGTGCGTCTTCAGGAGTGGGGGAGAAGGATGGACCTCACCCCCAGCCCCGCCATGGGGGCAATCTGTGGGGGACTTCGGGGTCAGGTAAGTCTCAGGATGGTGGCTGCTGGCAGGGGGCTGAGGACAGAAGCTGATGAGCAACCAGCGTTAGCCACAGAAGAGATAAACACCTTCATAAAACATAAATAAATAACTAAATAAAAGAAGCATGTGCTAACACCATCATAATACATCACCAGCATAAAACCAGCATGTACAGTGAAAACATTCCCTCAACACAAGAGATTTTCAAATATTGTGTGTGGTGGCCATCTGTAATGATTATAGTCATTAATTACAAAAATAATTATAAAAGCTGTTTTTTAAATATCTGAGGAAATTAGAAAGACCTGTGGTATCCTGCTGGTGATTTTATGTATGTATGTATGCATGTATTTATTTATGTCTTTGGTAACCGGGTAGGTGAACTGATCCAAATGACCTTTTCCAGTCACGACCCAAGCCACAGCATGGCATCAAAACAAAAATACAAAATACAGGTACTATAATACACTCAGTAAACAGGTCACAAATGAGGTGCAGTACTTACAGTACACAGAGGGAATACATAAAGTGCAAGTACATGAGATACAAGGTGCCGTAGTTGGCCAACTTACAGGCAAGGTAAATTGATACAACTAGTGTACTGGACCAAAAAATACAAGTCACAAACAAAAAAAAAAGTGTTTAAAATAATTGTCAGGACAAGACTTCCCTCAAACTGGTGAGACCCACCCAACTACCACCCACTGGGTCCTTCCATCCAACCAATTTGCCACCTCCCATGTTAGTTTAGCCCCCACCCCTAGGTTCTTCAACTTTCTGTTCAACCTTTTATGGGGCACAGAGACAAAGGCCTTGCTGAAGTCCAACTACTGTAATGTCCACCACTTGGCCCCTGTCTGCTGCTCTTGGTGCCCAGTCAAATAATTAGATTAGTATGACAGGATCTTTCTGCAATGAACCCATATTGCCTCCGGTCTTGGAGCTCATCTCCCTCCAGAAACCTTACCAGTCTTTTCTTAAGGATGGCCTCCATAAGTTTACAAACCACTGAATTTAGACTAACTGGCCTGTAGTTACCTGGGTCATCTCTAGGCCCCCTTTTGTGGAGTAGCACCATGTGTGTGGTTCTCCATTCCTGTGCCCCCCCTCCTCCCCCCGTATGCTGTTGCTGTTGAACAGATCCACCATCATACCGGCCAGTTCCTGTGCCATCTCCCTCAACACCCTTGGGTTAATACCATCCAATCCTTCACCTTTCATTTGAGATCCTGTCATTTGTCGTGTGTGAAAATCCTGTAACCTTATTGGTCAAAACATGTCACATGGCCGTGGGTAAATCCTGCATTACCCTTTTTATGTTCTCTATTTCATCTTGTTTGTCCCTTTTTTCTCTGAGGTACTGTAAAAAGGCTTTCTCACTACTCCTGATCCCCTCCACTATCTGCAACTCCTTTCTGGCCTTAGCTAGCTTGACTAACCTACCGTACCTGTCTTCTTAGCATTCCCTGAGTATTCCTCTCTCTCTTTAACCCTTTGGGTCTTACTAAATTTCCTGTACGAGGCCCTCTTTTACCTAACTGCTTGGACATGTCTCTGTCAATCTAACTTGGTTTATTTGCTTTGAGGTTTTTCCCCATTTGTCTGACACGCTCAATTGTGGCAGCTGCTATTCCTTCTTTTTTTTGCTTCTTCCCTTGCCTCCTGGAGCTCCACTCCTTTAGGCTGTCAAGCTTCCGCCCATCGACTGACCACCCTCAACCCCACTGCCATCCCCTGCGTCTAGATTCCCTAAACTTCACCAACACCCCTGATGGTCCGGCTTATCCCTGACAGGGGGCCTCTTTGCTGCCACCACAGGAGAAGCGCCTGTATGTGACAGTCTGGGGGACCAGGATGGTGCATGGTAGATGGCGGCATAGGGGACTCCACGGAGGGGCCATTATCTAGCACCCCAGGACAGACCATTTTCCGTTTTCTTCCACCGTCCCTCCCCCTTCCCACGTAGCAGCTACATATCTGCGGCATCCTAGGAAGGATACATGGTGGCTTGCTGCCAACTGCGCCTCCACCAGCCAACCACCAGGAGCTGCTCAAGGAGCGGTGCAGGCTGTACCCTCCCTCCCAGGAAGGAGAGCATCTCTGCAAATGCTCTTAACCCTGCCCACCAGTCTCTGCTCTTGTAATCCCAGACACGGTGCGTGAACCCAGGTTGCCAGAATACCAAGCGGATGCCTCACCGTTCGGCACCACAGAGTCGGCGCTATCCCTTCTTTGATGATGTACCACTTCTGATCCACTCCCATACCTTCTCTAAGGCTAGCTATGTGATCCCTTAGCACCTCCCTCATTTTCCTGAAATCTGCCTTTCTGAAATCTAATGCCTTTATCCAAGTACTTGCAGGCTCCTTACCCTTGTTCAATGAAGCAGACCATTTGGTGGTCCCTGCCCCCAAGGGGCTCCTCTACCCTGATATCCTGGACATGCTTCCTACTCATTAGATCTAGATCCAAGATGGACCCCTCTCTTGTGGGCTTAGTGACCCTCTGAACAAAGAACCTGCACTGCACCGCATCCAGAATCAACTGGCTCCTGGCACAGACTTATGGAAATGTTTGTTGACAACCAAACAGTCCTGCTTTAAGTATTTTTTTGTTACCTGTTATTTCTACAGTAACTTTTCTCTTTAGCTTTTAAAATATTTCTTTAGTAGGACAATACAAAGTGGAATGTGTACAACAGTTTATTTTTTTGTTAGTGGCTGAAATATTTAGTGCTGTTCCTGTTCAGGCACCATCAGCATTGTGACCTTACAGACTATTTTAAAATTGTGGTGTGAAATTGAGCCTTCTGATTACAGTAGCTCAGACCCATGTGAATATTAAATACTATCCATAGGGGTTGATATGCCCTGCCTTTGCATGATACAGTGACACATGTATGGGAACTGAAGGAGTAAGATTACCTCATAGTAATCCACCCTTAATGGTGCCCGGATTGTACCCGCTGGGATCAGATACTAGAGGATACCTTTGTTTTTGCCAGATGTCGGATGCCAACAGATATGGATGGCATCCAACCATGGATCCTGTCTCCTTGGATCCCAATGAATCTGATCAAGGTCATAGGATCTGATGGTTTCAATGGTCATATCACAACTCTCTGAGGGTCGGACTCAGAGATCCAACCCTTGAATCAAGACATCTGACGCAGTCTGTCTGGGGATCTGACATACAGGCCCTGTCAGATGGGGGTCAGATCCGGCAGGCAGGTAGCGTGGCTCTTCGTTGAAGGGTGCTCAGACCCTGCACAGCAGAATCTGAGCACCACTACCCACCCTCGACTATGGGTTTCTACTCAAAGACATTATAAGTGACTGATCAGGCAATGCGCATTATGGCATGAACTCAATTTTCATGTTAAATTTTCAATGTTCACAAATCAAAGCTCCACCAGCACATCCTCTCCAATCATTCTCCCCCAGCTATGCACTATACTTGGAGAAAATCTGGAGTATGTAGAAAACTTCAAATACCTAGGTGTGTGGATTGACAACAGACTTGACTTCACACATCATTTAGAAGAACTTTTAAAAAAGCTTCGCCAAAGGCTTGGCCTTCTCTATAGAGTAAAACCCTTCCTAAACAGAGACTCAAAGATGAGGTTAGTCCAGGCCATTTTCTATCAGTTGTTGACTATGCAGACTTCCTTTATAGTCACTGCCCCATCTCTACCATCACAAGTTGGATACCTTATATCATAGAGCAATAAGGTTCATTACAGATCTGCCATCTAATACTCATCATTGCTCTCTTTATGCTGCAGTTGGGTGGGTTTCCTTCACCTCAGAAGGAACAGAAATGCAGCACTATGGATTTACAGAGCTGTCAAAAAACTTCCAAACTATATCCTGGACTGCTTCACCCAGACCTCTCCAGCTCCTATGCCCTAAGAAGCAACAACATCATCCTGCTCAAATTGCCCAAATTCAACACCAGGCTAGGGAGGGCAGCAATCAGCTATTCTCTAGCTATAGCATGGAACACCCTACAAAAATCCTAAAACTGTCCAATATCATTCCATTTGCATCCTTTAAACAGCATTGTATAGTCTTCTTCAAAGAGAAATGCAATTGCTACCACTAGAGCTAGCATTGTTATCTCACAAATCTCCTTCCAAACCATATATGGCATATTCTTCCAGACAGACACCCCATCTTATGGCACCCAGTAATACCTTCACCATCCTAGTATTACATTATGTTGATGTCTGCCATGCCCCACTGGGATATGTATATACTGTACATACTGTAAATATTAGCTTAACTTTCCTGTAACCGTTTTTTATCATGTGAATTTACTGTACATCACTGTGTTTATAAACGTTATTTTCCCCTGTATGTATAACTGTCTTATATAAGTGTATGATGTATCTGTTGTGTATCAACTATTGAACCTTGACCTTATCAGGTCCATCTTGTAAATGAGCCTTGCTCAATGATGTTCGCCTGAATAAATAAAGATTTGATGATGATGATGATGATGATAATTGCCCCGTGGTCTGTTTTTGTCATAGTACTTCTGAAGTCAAGATTGGTAAAGGCACAATGAAGATGATGTATGAATATGATTATACCATGGACCTTGGACAACAACAAATCAGAACGTCTGACTGGCACCTTACCACCGTTGTAAATCCTCTGATAATCACCGCAAAAGGTGCCAGCCAGCCGCATCTCTTAAAAATCATTCAACCCGGGAAATTGAAACCGGAGATCCACCATGTTGAAATGCTCGCTAACCAGCGGTCTCCGATTCCCCCGACACCGCAAAGTCACCATTTTTCCTCGCTAAGAATTCACACTAGGGCTCGATAGTAAAAAAAAAAACATGGCTGAATCAAGTCACCTAATCGACGAGACTGAACTCGATTAACTTTTCACAATAACACTACATGAGAGCTAACTTGAAGCGCCCGTAGTATTTTTAAATCATTGACCAGTAAACAGTTCGGCACCGCCAGACCACCTCGCTTGTTAGCATTTTCGGCCCCACTCTGTCCGGTTCTCAAACTTTGCTGCTGCCCCACTCACTCTTTCTCTGTGTCAGTGCTCTACACGTCACTTTTTTTTTTAAACAACTATTAAAAACAAATTCCCCCGAACACCACCGTATGCCTGCAAAATCATACCCGGAAGTAGAAACAAAAATGCGATCCCAGACGCCTTGCTCTACTCCACTCACAGTGCTGACCGACACCACTCTCTCCTTCTCTCAACCACTCATAACTCTAAACACATTTCCAAACCTGGCAGCAAAAACGAAATTATAAAAAAATTAAATAAATAAACAGCACTCTAACTTCTCTGCCAACATCACTTACTCTCGTATTCTACCCAGCAACAAGGCACTACTTAATATATGGTGGAAGAATATATATATACACAAATATATATAAAAAATAGGAATAAGATTTTTTTTGACAATTCTTTTTCTATACTTTAATAATTGACACCTGGTATAATCGCAATAAGCCACTTTCGGTGTGGTTATGGGATCTACCACGACTGGCGGTTTACCCTCGGCTGCACCTCGTGGGCAAACCACTCCAGCCGTGGTAAATCCCCCGATAACCCACACCCCCTCGTGGCTTATTGCTTAAATAGCAACAGGTATGACAACCTCAATATAGAATACTGTTCTACATATCACATCTTGTAACGATAGGAAAACAAAGAAAAAGCGCTTCAGACACATGATTACAGTGATCTACTTTTTTTTTTAAATTAGTATTTCCCAGTCTGCTACATGAGGGTTTACAAGCTTTTCAAGCAAAATTCAATTTTATTGTAATACTCCATGGAGAAAAGTTTCCTAAATGTTTGCTATTCAGAGAGGATCTCACTTTGATTACACATTTTAAGATTGACAGATGAAATATCACAGTACCACTCATCTTCTGTACTGGACTGTTGGTGATGTAGATTTTATGGATTGAGGGGACATTTCTAACCATTCTGAAGGCTCCATTTCCCTGCATATGAGGCACTTCCATTCTGCAAAGAGTTTCTCACGCACAGTGGACCTGGCAACGAGAAGATCCAGTGTTTTTTTTTACTTATTTTTTAATTAATATATTTATAGGTCCTTCTCCACCTGTAAACAATAAGACATGATGAGGTGTGCATTACGATGTGATAACCGCACTCCTAGGGGTGTAGTTAGGCATGAGGCCGAAGGCTGAGTGCCGGTCGTCCCTAAGAATGCGGTTATCACACCGTAATGCACAACCCCGGTGTGTCTTATTGCGCTTATAAAATGGCCCTTTATTTTTAGAAGCAGTTTTTTTATTTTGAAACACATTTTTAAATAAGTAAAAATGTAAGTGAATCTGTGCTTTTAACATAAAATAGTCCTTCTGCTAATTGGTGCTAAATTAAATTTAGTGTTATACACTGTGTGCCTCCCTGCCCACTTAAGCTTTAAATTCCCCTGCCAGCCACAGCAATTCACAAATGCTGTTTTCCTCATTCTAAGTATGACATGTAGCCCCCTTACTTTATTTCATTCTCCTCACTTTGTAGACAAAACTAAAAGGAAGCCATAAAAGAGGCTTCTTAGTTCCCTGAGGCTGCAAGCATGAGCGTGGTTCAAAACTGCCACACTCACTGACAGCATCATGAACTGCTCACTCCGTCCCAAAAGATAAACAGCAGGGTGAGTCATTTACCACCTTTTCTCTTCGTTTATATAGTATTATTAAAGGAATAATGCCTGACAGGGTGGGTGTTGTGCTGGGATAACATCCCACCTCAGGTGGTTGGGCCCGAGGCCACTGTCCGAGGGTGTCCAACACCGGAGAAGGGATTGTATCGCAACATAACACCCACCCTGGAGGGCATTATTCCTATTATACAATGGCTTGTTGTTTTATACAGAATAAAAAAATAATTTTAAAGAATGTTTTTGTTAGTGTGTAAAAATATTTTTGTTTCTTAAGAGAAGATGTGATAACAATGCAATGACACAAATGGTAAAAATGGTGGTGGTCCAACAAACAATCAGCAGGGATGTTATGCCAGGATAACATCCCTGCTGTGATGGCCAACTGACCAATCAGAAGCCAGGATTCTTTCTTGCCATTGTATAATGCTTACTTTTTCCATTCTGTTATTTTTTTCTCTGTGTTTCCCCACATTCAAGAAATGGAATGTTTATCATGGAATGTTTACCATGGAATACAGGGATTCAAAATTCTGCTCAGTTCTACAAGCAGAATGTTCCTCTACTAACATACTGTACACACACAACAAAGGCATGTTTTAGAGCCAGAGACTTAATTTTCTAACTGTTAGGGTAAGCAGAAGAGATTTCCCTGATGAGCAGCTAAAGATAGAAGGGGGATTTTTCACTGTTCGCAAAGAAACAGTTATAATGAAAACGTAAACAATGCTTCATGTTCATAACTTGCTTATGTGTATAAGGAGAATGTGATGATCTGGTAAACAAAATTTAATTAATTTGTATTATTTTATATTTAAGGTAGTTTTATTTTTAGGGCCCAGTTGAAGGTTTCTACAATGTAAGGGTAGCAGCCATGTTTGTGGTGGAAGATCAGTTCTGGTTGTAGGGAGATTGATGGAAGATAGTTCTGGTTGTAGGAGGACTGATTTGCTCATTGTGTGATGTGGTTTAGGACCAGGATGATTGTGCGTATATAGAGATTTAATGTACAGTCAGCTGACCTCTTGGCCAATGAGATTTCTAGATTTTTTCTTGCCATTTTATAAATAACAGTAACAGGTCCCCAAGGGATGTTCAAACAACCTAAGAACGCACAAGACCACTTTTATAACTGTAACAGTGCTGTTGGGGGACCTTTAAACATATAAACAATTCCTGGTTCTTTATAGAACATGAATCTTTGACCTTATGCATGAATGCTGCCTAAACAGTCTAAGATCCTGTTGCTGGGCAGCATAACAATAAAGTGGTAGTCTGTTCAATGGTGCAGCAACACAGCAGCCACACATGGTGCCAATGACCCAGAACTGCAGGAGGAGGACTGAGCATTCCAGAAGATGCTTGCCTTCTCTGGGGGTGGGAGGTCTCAGGCTTTGTTACTCCACTGTTTCCAAGTTGATCACAGGTGAAAGTGCCACTGACAGTCTGTAGGTGCAGTGGGAGGGTAAGCTGGCTAAGAAAAGCACCATCATGGTATGGGCATACATACACAGAACTCTCCATGCTAGCACCCACAGAGCAGAAAACAAGAAAATGTGCTGACTGCATGCATGGTCCCACATCATCAGCACCTGTGTTGTTGCTTAGGTCCCCATGTGGTGTGAGGTCGCTGTTAACTACCGTGAAGCCAGGGGAGTCTGTCCTTCTCCCAGGAGCCCACCTGTGGGGTGGGGCTTCATCTGCAGAATGCACCAAACATAAGCGGGACCAAGAGGACCAGGAAGAATTGGGAGGTGTGACGGGCAGGACCAGAGCTTGGACTGATGGAAAAGGAGTTGTGGATCAGCAGCTAATGAGGATAAGGAGTAACATTTTGAAAATCAATCGCTGAACATTTTTTAAATTCAAATGGTTGCCCAGGATGATTTCCTTTGCTTAACTTGCAGTATAGGCATTCCACTTGAAGTCTTCATTGATCCACACCATCCCCATTGTAAAGCTCCTACCTCTAGGACTTTCCCAGTGATGAACTTGTGACATGCCTCACATTTAACTCCAAAGTGCAGTTGGTAGTCCTTTTCACAATAAGGGGAGCCATCCCTGCAGAACAGCAAAAATTAAAATCAGTCAGCAAAAAGAAACACGATAAAGAAGCTTGGTGAGTCTCTTAGGAGGACTACAACACTTAAAAACCTGCCAGCTACAGCATAGTAGAAGGTAAGTGTCCAGTAGCTTTGAAAGACTCCCTAATTCAGCTAGTTATAGGAAAAGTATGGTTAACTTCTCAACTGAAAACAAAGTGGGCTTGAGTGTAACCTTTTCATGAAATACATAAGAATGTTTTTTTTTTTTTTAGAAAAAGTATTATTTTTTTAGGAAAATAATTACAGATTAACATTTTTGTAATGAAACTGCTGATCTGCTAACAATTAAGTTGCAGTATATGGCTAGGAATCTATGAACACTTGCTAATAAAGGAGAGCTTGCTAGAAAGTTATACATAAGATACCTGACACAGCAACCAAGCACATGATAATATATATTTAGCCCCCCATGGCACTCTTATGCTTGCACTGTAAGAGTCATCTCATGCATACTCCTGGGGTTTTGATTCTCTAAGAACACACAAGACCTCTCCTACAATCATATAAATGCCAGCTGAGAAAAGTATCAATATATAATTAATGAAGGGCCACTACATTGTTTTCAAAAGCCAAAAATCAACACTTAACTTACTGTACCCAATAGCTTCATTTGAAGGCCAAACCATCTACTGCCTAGAGTACAACAGACATGCCCATTTCCTGACATCTGCATGAGACATTCTTAAATAAATCATGACATTGTTCTTAACCAATTAAGCAATGAGGCATGATAAGCAGTTAGAGAGTATAAGTGTGATAATCACTCCTAGGGCGTAATGTGGCACGAGAAACTACCGAGTGCTATACTGCCCCTAGGGGGATGATTGACTGTTACCTTAAAGTGCCCCCTGGGAGTGCCTTATTGATATAATAAAAAGTTATTACGGAAGAAAAGTGTTAGATGTGTACCTTTTAAATGTTTTCCTCATTAAGAGGGAGATTTTTAATAAAATAGTTCATCCACCCCTCCATTTAGGGAGCACCTATTCCCGTTCAAACAGGAAGCCCCCCTTACCTGTGTGGGAGTTGCTCTGTACCAGATCTTGAGTTTTAACTAATGCCCTCACTAGAGCAGACAAGATCATAATTCACCCCTGACAGGCTGGTCACATGATCCTTTCCACATCCCCGTTATCCTACTCCACCCCCAAGCTAAAACATTTTTTGACAGTAACAGTTGAAGTTAATTTACCCTTTAGTAACCCCATAACCCTAGCCAGGATATATAAACCTCCAAAAACAAATGTAATTGTTCTTGACACATTACAAGATTTTTTAGGTAACTATAAAAATTTGCACGAAATCTTACGTATTGGTGAGTTTAACATTATTTGGACTAAAATTGATGCCACTCACAGCTTGATAGATTTACAAGTTAGCTTAGGGCTTACACAACTGATAAACAAGCCCATGAGAATCAACAATAAAGATTATCATAAATCAACAACATTAGATCTCAAATTTACTAATTGCCCAGACCTATACTCCCTTAGTAGGGTATTGCCCGATACTTTCTCAGATCACCAACTTACTATTGCAATTCACAATAAAGGGCATAACAACAACAAAAGGCCTACTACTATATATCTGAGAAACTTCAGGCATTTTGATAATATAAAATTCATGTTGGAGGTTGAATGTTTACATTGGGACAGGTTAGATTTAATCCCGGACATATTAAATGCCTTGAGTTACTTTGATCAAGAATTTATGCAGGTCTGTGACAGACATGCCCCAGTAAAAAAAAGAAAGGTAAAAGACTCCGTGCCCAAATGGTATAATTCAGAATTCCATAAGATAAAAGGGGAAAGGGATTGCTATTGGCACAGGGCAAAATGTACATCTAATGAAGGTGATTGGCAAGCCTACAGACAGATTCGCAACGAGTATAGCAAAGCAGTTTAAGCAAGACTATTTTAAATTTAATCTAGATGATACCATTAAGAGTAACCCCAGATCCTTTTGGAAAATAATGGGTGTACTAATGGGTGGTAACAAAACCAAGCACTTAGGTAGCTTCCAAATTAACGGCCAGCTGATACCTATGGGAAGTGAGGCTGCAGGGGCATTTAATGAATATTTCATCAGGGCTGGGGTTTCTGTGGCGGGGTCAAATACTCAATGCTCAGAAAACCTAGAACCTGAAGAGGCTTATTGAGAGGCGGATATGGGCAATCCAGGGTTGGTTACTGACTTCAGACTTAATAATACCTCAGTGGTGTCATCGAGGCACAGGTCAGGAAGCATAGGAAAAACCAGAAGCAGTTGTAGAATTCGCAAAAAGTGTTTATTAGTACTAGCAGTAACATAAAAAAATAAACTTGTACAGCATAACTATTTACAAAGGCCAAATAAACAAGATCCATCTGAATTTTCCTTCAGTCTTTGTGTGTCTCTTGCAAGAAACTGCAGCTCTGTTTTATAAGTCCATGCAACCCCCTCCATCACTACCAATATGGCGACCGGTGTGGGTTCGCTTTGAACCGCGTTCTGAATCTCACCTGCATTTTATTTGCGTCTTATTTGGTGTCTCTATTTTAGCGTGTTTTTCAGTTTCTTTTAAATTCGTCAAGATTTATTTTGTGTCGTTTTTAGTTTGTTTCGACTGCGAATTGTTATTTATTATATCGGGACCTGGACCCTTGTGACCGGACTTGGACTTGGAAGATATTTCTGGTTTATACAGAGATATTCTTCGCCGTTACATGCACTGCGGTGTTTTTTATGGAGTCGTTTTTGGAATCTAACAGTCTGGAAGAGAACCAGCGTCATATGGTTTGATGCTATCTGGGGTTTTTACCACTGATGTGAGTTGTTGTATTTTGGTTTGTTTATCCCTCAGGAATGCAACTGTTTGCCAGAATATGACTGTTTGGAGCGCCGCTTGGTGTACCCCAGCTTTGCTGGACAGTGAATTTGCTGGAGCTTTTACGATCCTGTGAGACTGTGTTGGTATTCTTCCCTGAGGTTCTGTACGAGGAGGACTTACATGGGACTGACTGGGTACTTGAACTTGATGTTTGGATGCACTCCCCCTTTCAGTAGAATCTGTTCAGTCTAATTTGGAGAAAATCTGGTTTGTGACTGGCGTCTTTTTTCGATTCTGCTTGAATCCTGCTGGGCTCCGAGATTCTGGGCTGGGTTAAGACCTGGGGCTGCCGTAGTGGGGGGCCCCCCCGGTCTCCTTTCCCAGAGGGTGAGGGAGTTAGTCAGTGGCCTACCGGAGGGCTGGGCCTCTGTTTGCCCCAGGGGCCTGTAGCATTGGGGTAGGTATTGTACTGCCCTTTTTCTGGGGCCCTGACCCGTAGGGGTGGGGGTTGAGGGGCACCTCCTAGCCTGTGCGGTCTGTGTGGTTTATTTTGACCTTGGCCAAATGCAGACATGAGGACTTATTAATTCTCTTGGGGCTGGATTGAGAAGCTTATTTTCAGTTAAAAGTGGGGAGTGACTGGTATCTTGACTGCTCACGAAGATCCTGCTGTCAAGTGGAGTCCTGTCTGGTTTTTCTTTTGAACTGTATAGCATTCTAGAACTTGGGAGCTGAATATTTGGACTTAGGAAAGGACAAGTACTGATGATCTAATAAAGCGAACCTCTGTCTAATGTGTTGGGGAGGCCATGGATGGGTCCCAGGTTTTAATATTTTAGTTATAATTTTATATGTTACTGTGAGCCATTTTTTCCTGACTGGAACCTACTCTCTGGATCAAAAATATTTTTATTTTATATCCGTGCAGTGAGAGTGCTCGGTTATTGTGAGGTTCCGGGGAGTGGGAGTCCCTGTTTTCTCACAAATATTTTGTGTTATTTTATGTTGTTCTAGTCCCGTGCAGTGACAGTGCCCGGGGGCTAAGTAGACTTGCAGTGTGAGTGCTTGTTCTCTTAGCCAATTTATTTTGTTTTAGTTGGGTTTTCTTTTCTTTTCTTATTGTTTATCTTCTTTTTTATATTATGTTTGTTTGATTTTGTGATGGGATTTCTTTGTGTGAGGAGGGACCCCCGTCTCTGTTTACTATTTCAGTTTATCATTTATTTTTATTGTTTATTAATGGCGTTGTTTTAGGTTTTGTTTATTTTCCAGAAAGTAGGTTCTATTTGAGAAATTCTAGATTAAGTTAGGTTATTTGGGTTTGGGGTTCTGTTTTTTCGTTGTTTAATTTGGTTGGTTAATTTCTATCTTAATTTTGGGTTGTGATTTTTAGTTTTGGTGAGAGTAGGAGGTCATTATCTTGCTCCATGTTGAAGGACGGGGATATTTATCATTATCCTACCCCCCCCCCCAGTCGTGCGCTATTCATCCTCCACTCTTCATGCCCTTCGCCCCTTCCCCCCCTCCTTTAATTTTCTCGGTCTACCAGCACTGTCGGGCTTTGGGAATTGCCCATAGGAGGGGGGGAGGGGTGGGGGCATGAACAGTGGGAAGATGGATGAGGGAGCACTCACATCGGGATTGTTATGCCCAGAAGATGCCCTGGGCTAAATGGAGGTCTGAGGGTTTCCTTGTCTGACCCCCATACCCAAGGGCACCATCATTAGTAATGATGGACAGGTGGCAGGGGCATCCCAGGGGCTCAGTCCAACTCGGGCAGTGTTATGCAATGCCAGATCCATTGTGAACAAGACTGCTATTATGGCGGATTTGGTGAGTACAGCGGATCTGGCTTGCATCACCGAAACCTGGATGGATGGAAATGCTGGCCCCGTTCTTGAGGTGGCAGTTCCGGCCGGGTATTCGGTGATTCACTGTCTGAGACTGGACCGCAGGGGGTTGGGGGTTGCAGTCTGTTTCAAGACCGAATTGGGTCTTACCTGTGTGCCAGTTGAGGAGACCAGATCATTCAAATGTGTCATTGTGGCAGGTGGGGGCTATAGACTGGCTCTCGTCTACTGTCCACCCGGAGACAAGAAGCCATTCCTTAAGGAAGTGGCAGACTTCGTTGTTGACCTGGTATTGGAGTCCCCAGGTTGATGGTGCTGGCGACTTCAATGCTTGATCGACGATGAACTCGCATTTGGATAGCACTTCCTCCAATTGATGAATTCATTGGGCCTCTCACAGGTGGTTACCTCTGCCACTCATAAATGCGGCCATTCCCTTGATCTGGTGTTCCTCCTGGGGATGGAGGCCTCCGGCGTGTGGGTGGAACCTGTCCGATGGTCTGACCATCACACTGTGAGATTCAATTTTGGCACCCCCCTGCGTAGACCTACCCCTGTGGAGATGGTCAAGTACCGCCCTTTACGGGATGTGACTCCCAATGGTCTAACTACGGCACTTGACCTATCAGAACTCCCTGTGATGTGCTCGGATCCAGAGGTTTTGGTTCTGGCCTATAATAAGGCCATTACCTCTCCTCTGGATTCCATTGCACCATTCTGTGTGCGTCCTCTCTCCCTTTGCCCTCGGTCCCCATGGTTCGATGGGGACCTGAGGGAGATGCGACGATTAGGACGCAGGTTAGAGAGGTGTTGGCAGAAATCGCGCTTAGATGCCGACCATCTTAGACTGCTAGAGCATTATCAACTCTATCAGTCAGCAATTACCTGTAAGAAGGCAGTATTCCTGTCCAGGGAAATTGCTGCTGCTGCACAGAACCAACCGGCCCAGCTCTTTCGAACCGTGGACAGACTGTGCAACCCAGCCTATCTACAGATTCATAGAGCCTTTTCGCAATCCCAGTGTGAGGAGCTTGCTCGGTTCCTTGCAGATAAGATGGATGACATCAGGGTGGAGACCTGTGCAACACTCTCTGTGGGAAAGGCCGTGGACCAGTCCTTGGTCGCTTTCCCTCTACGTTCCTGGAATCTCTTCAAAAGGCTGGAAATCGAAGATGTTATGAGGATTGTCCAGGGTATGCGCACTACATGCTGTAGTTTAGATCTGGGCCCTACAGCCTTGATTATGGGCTGTGGGGAGATTATCATCCTGGTTCTGGCGAGGATAGTCTGGTGCTCCTTAGACTCTGGTGGATATCCCTGCTCCCTGAAGGAGGCAGTGGTGACACCAGTGTTGAAGAAGGCTTCTTTCAACTCCGACTCCCTCGCCAACTACAGGCCTATCTCAAACCTTCCCTTTGTTGGGAAGGTAATTGAGAAAGTAGTGGCTACTCAGTTTGACAACCATCTGACCATCCATAGCATCTACGATCCTCTCCAATCCAGTTTTAGAAAGAGGCATAGCACTGAGACTGCGCTGGTTCGGGTGCTCAATGATCTCTTGATGGTGAGAGACCAGAAAAAATGGTCCATTTTGGTCCTGCTGGATCTGTCATCAGCATTTGACACTGTAGACCATGGGGTACTGCATGAGTGCTTGACAATCATCTGTGGGCTTTCAGGTTCGGTCCACAGATGGTTTACTCCTTTCCTCACCAGTAGAACTCAGAGAGTGGTATCGGAGGTGTTTTCCTCTGACCCTATCTCTCTGCTTGTGGGGTGCCTCAGGGCTCAGTGCTGTCCCCCATGTTGTTTGCCGTGTATGTGCTTCCCCTCGGAGACATTGTAAGATGGTATGGTCTGGAGTTTCATTGTTATGCCGATGATACCCAGCTCTACCTGTCTTTTGCACCTAACCAGAATAGAGCACTCTCGGTGTTTAATAACTGCCTCAATGAAATCCCAGGATGGATGAGGTCCAGCTGGCTGAAGCTGAATTCTGGAAAGATGGAGGTGATGGTCGTGGATCCTGGTCACCGGATAGGGGGGTGGGGGACAAACCATCCCTCAGGTTTATTCCTGGGGGATGTTGAGCTCCCTAGCTCTGAACAGGTGCGTGACCTAGGGGTAATTCTTGATGACTGGCTGACACTGCGTGCACAAGTGTCGGCTGTCATTAAGTTATCCTTTTATCATCTTAGGAATATCGCTAGGATCAAGCACCTTGTTCTGTCCGGAGACCTACCTACTTTGATTCACGCCTTTGTGACCTCGTGCTTGGACTACTGCAATTCCCTTTACTTTGGGCTTCCAGGGGTTGATATCTGCCACTTGCAGCTGGTGCAGAACTCCGCAGCCCAGTTGTTAACCGGGACGTTTCGTTCCTCCCATATTACTCTGGTGCTGCGGGAACTGTACTGGCTGCCAGTTCAGTGGTGGCTCTCCTTTAAAGTCGGCTTGCTGACTTACAAAGCCCTGCACGGTTTGGGCCCTGACTACCTGAAAGCGCTTCTGGTCCCTTACATCCTGGAGCAACCACTCTGCTCAGCCAACGAGGGGTTGCTGGAGATTCCGAGGGTAGTCTTAAAATCTTCCGGTGCCTGGGCTTTTATGTTCGTGGCACCGACCCTCTGGAATTCTCTACCCCGTTGGATTAGAGAGTGCACGATGGTGGGGGGCTTTAAACAAGCATTAAAATCCTTTTTGTGGAGTAAAGCATTGGGGGTTGATGCTGAACTGGTCTGATTTTAGTATTTTATTATGATGTTTGATATTATTTATCTTATTGGTTTTTATTATGATATGTTATTTGGATGTAATTTTATACATTGTTCTGCGCCTTGATTTTTGAAAGGCGCATTAAAAATAAAGATTATTATTATTATTAACAAGCATCCTGTTTTTTTTTCTAACAGTTTCTTGTAAATTTCCAGTGTTCTTGTAAGTGTCAGCAGGTGCGGCAAGAACTCAATGTCCCAGAATTGAGGCTCCTTCTCCACAGCTCTTCTGAAAAAGGGCTTAAAAACTGCTCTCAGGTTAACACGTCGTGTTCCCAATATCTTTTTGCAATCATCTCAAATTATAATTATATACATTTCAACAGTAGTACTATATAATTTCTAAACAAAGGGATTCCACATAATGATTTGCATGTATTTTTATACCAGCAGATATGCAAGGGAGGAAAAGACAGAAACAGCAAGGGAAGACTGACAGACAGTGAAAGGCAGAGAACTACGAGACTGTCGGGGTGATCAAATCCTAGGTCTCACAAGAAAAATTTGGTTGTGCAACCAGACAGATAAGAGACAGGAAAGGAAAGAACAGAACAGATCCCTGCATTCAAACTTTCCATAACAACTAGGACAGGGTCCTATTCAACCCTGTCACAAGAGGTAGAAGTCAGAACAGAATTACTAAAACTTGATGTAACTAAAGCAGAAGGCCTTGACAGAATACCTTCAAGGCTACTCGTATATGCTACCCCTTGTATTGCCTATCCCCTGTTGGTTATCTTTAATTTGTCCCTCTCCTGTGCAGAATTTCCTAACGATGGAAAATCACTAAAGTCATTCCCATTCACAAATCTGGACAGAAACAAGATATTGGTAACTATCGATCAGTTTTGTTACTGCCTCAGATAGCTAACATTTTTGAGAAACTGGTTTCATGTTAACTTAAAACACATCTGGAAGGCTGGCCCAGTGGCTCTGAGGGTTGAGGTGCTGGATGCCACACCTCACATCACGCTGACGACCCAGGTTCGGGAGCGACCCCAGGTGTCGGTGGGTCGTCCGGGGGTAGGAAGGATCAAGTGTCCCAGGGACTGCTCTCCTCCGGGGAGGGTGGGAGGATATCCATACTTGTGCTGGCTCCTGGCATAGCTAGATGCTGGTGCAATGTCATGGTCTAGTAGGGGACTGGAGCAGGCAAACACCTGACATGTGAGGCATGGAAGCATGCACCACACCATTACTGATGTCCTGCATGCCTGTTCTGATTGTGGATAAAGGTAGGAAAAACCAGCCCCAATCCTCTGGTGCAAGTGAAGGTCTCCCAACAGCACTGCACTGAGCACCCCTACGTAGCTCCCTCTGGTCCCGACTCCCCATTTGGTCTTCTGCACTGTAGGGGAGCATGATGTGGCCAGGAGGGTGAGAGGGTGAAGGGGTGGCAGCTCGGGCTAGGCGGTCAGAGCAGGGGCCACTGAGGTTGGACTGGATGCAAGGGGAACCATATTACCACCCCCAGCTGAGGAGGTAAGACAAAAAGACGATAAACAAAAAAAAAAAACACATCTGGAAGAGAGGGACAGGTTGAATGTATACCAGTCAGGAATTAGACCCCACCACAGTACACAAATTGCCTTGGTCAAGGTGGTGGATGACCTCCAGATGAGCCTGGACAGGGAAATGATGGTCGGTGCTATTTTTATAGATCTGTCACAAAGGTGTTTGACACACTGAACCACTGTCTTCTCCTGTCCAGGCTTGCTGATTTGGGATTAGCCGGCTCTGTACCAAGGTGGTTTGGTTCATACCTTCAGGATCGAGCACAATTAGTGGCACTGGGTCCACATTGCTCTTCCTCAGTTTATGTTAAATCAGGAGTACCCCGAGGCTCAATTTTGGGGTCTCTGCTTTTTAACATCTATGTCACGGACTTGGTTTCAATGGCATGGATGTCAAATATCATCTCTACACCAGTGATATGGCAATTTATGCTGAGGGAAACTCCATGAAGCACATACAAACGAAACTTCAGACTGCATTTGACCACAATCAAGATTTCTTTAAGACTCATTTAATGAAACTTAATGTAAAGAAAACACAAACAGTACTGTTTAGTAGGCCTCATAACATAGAAATTAATTACCCACTCTGTATTCAGACCTTTGATGGGGAAATAATTAAACAGGCCTCTAGTTACAAATATCTTGGAATGTGGCTGGACAGCTCATTAAAATGGGATGAGCATATTAACACAATCCTGGGGAACACTGGTAAAAAACTAGGGGTACTCTATAGCAGTGGTTTTCAACCGGGGGTCCATGGCCCACAGGGGGTCCGCGAGCACATGTCAGGGGGTCCGCAGAACAGTCCGGGAAAATCATAGCGCGGTACACTTTATTATTTGATGTCAGATGTCAGTGTTACATTTTATCCACGAGCAAAAATGGAATGAGATTCCACAATAAAACACGGCTGAGTAATTGAGTCATTTACTCCCCCACATCACCTCACACCTCGCACTCCTCACACTCTAGTCTCATGGAGTGTTAATTGCTTTTAATAGCTTGAATAGCTGTAAGCGCTGTAATTGCTCTTGATTTGCAGCTGCGATCAATGGGTCCATTTTAACAGCTTAGTTTCCTGACTAGCAGCATAACATTATTTTGCATTTACTCCCCAGGTTTTTTTCATCAACAATCGCTTGCCTAGTTGTGATTTGTGCATGTCCGTATTCAGTCTCCCCACTCAGTATCTCCACGCCTCACTGACCACTCGCTGCCCGCTTTCTGCTCCTTGCTACTCACTCCTCGATACTGGCTTGTCTCGTTTATTGTTTTAAAATTCTAAAAATTCAGTGTCTCCAGTCACCACAAAAGACTAGTTGGTCTCTGTACCCCCTGCTCCTTGCTACTGGCTCATCGAGGTAACTTTAAAAAAATAATTACCCTCGCTTTTGTTCTTGCCAGCAGACTCACGAATCACGGACTCACAGACTCACAGAATCACGGAAAACTGTCTGTCTGGGTAAGCTAGTTATTCCAGATTCTGAGATATTATTTTATATGGTTCGGCACTGAAGCAATACAGTAATGCTGCTGGCTTCTGAGATTTTTTTTATTTCGTTTTATGGTACAAGGTTTATATTGCACAGAATGATGCTAGTGTTATGCTAGTTACCCCAGATAAGCATTAAATAAGCATTTAAGTAGGTTCTTAGTTAATTTACATCTGAGATGTTGTTTTTTATATTGTTTTATGATAATTTTAGTGGTATTGTACCCCCTTCCCCCAGCACCAAGCAGCTCAATAAAGTAGTGGCTTCTGAGATGTTTTATTTATTTATTTATTTATGTTTATGGTTCCAGGTTTATATAGCACAGAATGATGTTAATGTTATGCTAGTTACCCTAGATAAGCATTAAATGAGCATATATGTAGGTTCTGAGTGAATCTGCTTCTGAGAAGTTGTTTTTTGTATATTTTTTGTATATTCTCAAAGATATTAGAAGGTTTTTATAACATTTGCTTGCTGTTTTGTGCTCTGTTAAGGGTAGAAGTATAAATGCTGTATAAACACTAAACGTGGTACAATCTATACATATTTTTGGTAGGGGGTCCCCAACACGATGACAGGTGTCCAGGGGGTCCCTGGACCAAAAAAGGTTGACACCCACTGCTCTATAGGATGAAAGATCACATGTCATCAGATGTAAAATTGAGAATGGCAAACACCATGATTATTCCGATTTTACACTACGGGGATATACTGTACTCAGGGGCACCCAAAATCTGGCTAGATGAATTAGATGTTCTATTAGATTAGCTCGCTATGTACTAGATGTTCTGTACAGGACACACCATTATTATCTTTATCAGACTTTGAATTGGCCCAGCTTACGACTTAGGAGAGAACAGCACACTTCATTATTTATGCTTAAAGTTCTTCAATGGGATGTTGCCAAATATATTTTGGACTTGTTCGAAACCAGAGCTGTTAAACAGTGTTTGAGATTGGCTCCAGGTGTAGAATTTTATGTTAAACACTGTAAACTGGAAATATGGAGGTCCTCACTCTTGTACAAGGGTCCCTTAACCTAGAACTCAATCCCATTAGAACTGCGGGGTGTAAACATATTGACCATAAAAAGCCAGTTAAAAAAAATGGTACCGAGATTTGGTTAATAGACCCATGTCATGCTGTCCCAATGGAGTTACCTGAAGGTGCATATAGAGTCTTGCTGTTTTATACAGATACTTGTGCAATGTTTGTAGGACTATTTATGATTCCTTTAAGAATATAGTTTTAAGTAGTTGTGTGTACTGTGTACACTGTGACATATGACATACAAATTGTGACCTATGATGTGTGAATTACTAATGATTTTGTACGTGAACAATCATGCTGTTATTTTCTTATCATGGTTTTTGCATAAAATACACTACTACTACTGTACTACTACTGCTTGACGTCAGTATTGAGAGAGCCTGGAGGAGGCACTCCATTCTACTCTATGGAGTATCTTTTTCTATGCTTTTTGTGTTATCTTAAATGGCCTTTTGGCAACAAATGAAGTTGGTTCAGCTAATAAGAGCCTTAAAAAACATCAGAGTGCAGGGGCAGAGCAGATGGCACAGAGGAATTCCCATACAAGTCAGCTTCATGTTTGTTCAAAATCAAATACATCATTCCAGTCATTTAGTAGTGCCAGAGTATGGAATGCTGACAGGAAGAATTCATGCACCGTGGTGATCAGGCTGTACAGGGCAGTATAACAGAGATTAATGCAAGGGTCATGGGATGCTGCAAGCCAATCAGATGGCAGCATGCCCTTTTTATACTTAGGACTGTTTATTTCTGAACGTTCCAGGTACTCTTATAACCATTATAAAGCAGTGTAACTGGCTCAGCCAATCAGAATGCTAGATTATGGTAACTCTTAGCCAGCAGTCAGTGCCTCACGTTGTTCCATCAGCCCATTCCCACTGCACCCACAAAACTACATCTTCAGGTCTCAAAATGGAAATCAGCAGTGGTCAAACTTTAAACTTTTAGTCTTGTTTCTTGTAGTAAACTAATCCTAGCATAAAATCTTCTCACAGACTGGTTTGAAAAGTGTGAACACTGCTGTGTAAACAGCATCAGTACATCCTCTGCTTTTTGAATTTGGAAGGTACCATAAAGTCACGTAGGCAGAGCTGGGGGGGGACACAAAACTGAAAGGAAATAAATACAATTCTTTAACTGTATATACACTGTCTGACTCATTTCTTGAGTAGAGGTAGTCACACTGCGCCATAATATATTAATTCGTATAGTGCCCTGTGTTGTGCTGTTTTGGGCTGACAACTTCACTTCGTGGTCCTCTCACCCAAAACAGCATGAGATAACGTTCTTAGCATGCAAGAAACACAAGACAGTGTGCATATTATACAGGCACAGTAGTGCCTGTATATTGGGGTTGAGGAAGCATTTTAATGTTAAACCTCAGTTTTTACACTTTAATAACTTTTCCCCCGTTCAAATGATTTACATGCAATATGGAAAGCACAGCCTTTGTGCCAGGATCTCATGATCCTGTACATTTTATGCAGATCAGTTCAGTAGGGGCAAAGATACAGAGGTGCAAAAAATGTAAAAATCACAGTTTTTAAAAATGCTAAGACTTGACCAGTGGAGACAGAATCACAGATAACTGGGTGGAAATGTACCTGGGATCCAGTAACCACCAAACAGTGTATTTTTGTGTACTGTGTATTTTGACAAATGTATGTTCATACTGGCTTACTTTCCTTAAGTTCTCTAGCTACATGTCTGGTTTTTTTTCACTACTGTTAAGTACCTTATGGTTATCAAATGATGTAAGATGGTTTATGTTGTATCTTCATTAATTGTATCTTTCCCACCACCCCTTCCCTCAGAATGCACCGTGAGATGAGCAACTTGTTGTTCAGTGTGCCCTTACTGGTGAAACTTTTCAATAAATAAACACAGAGTATTTTAACATGGGTACAGGGTCACAGTCAAGCCACACAAAGGCAAGGGTCTTGGATTTCAGGAGGGAGGACACTGCTAGGGTGGGGCTACCTACCAAGAAGACCTGGCAGGGAGGGATGCAAAATGGGTGGTTGAGGAGCAGTGGCACACCTAAAAGGAGCCATAGTGGAGGCGACAATCCAGTGCATTAGACAGTGAAACAAAGGCAAGAGAAGGAACAAACCACTATGGTTCTCTAAAGTTGTAGCAGAGAAAATACAAGCCAAAAGGAGGGCTTTCAGAACATACAAGAAGACGCAGAAGGAAGAGGATAGGGTGGTGTACCAAAATTGTCTGAGGGAAGCAGGAAAAGCTGTTAGGAGTGCAAATGCGTAAACAGAGGAAAGATCAGCACAAACCATGAGGAAAGGGAGAAAGACATTCTACAGGTACATCAGTGAAAGAAGGAAGGCCAGGGGTGGGATTGTGAGGCTCAGAGGGGAAGAAGGGGAGTGTGTGGAAGGAGACCTGGAAAAGATGTCAATACTGAATAAATACTTCTGCTCAGTTTTCACTGAAGAAGGGGCGGGACAGGGACCACAGTTAGGCATTAGATACGGGGGGGGGGAGGGGTCACCGGTCCATTTACAGAGACAGAGTCCTAGAGGAGCTCACAAAACTGAGGGTGGACAAGGCAATGGGACCAGATGGCATACACCCCATGATGCTAAAGGAGCTACGGTGGAGCTAGCAGCACCACTGGCAGCCATGTTCAGTGAGTCACTTAATACAGGAGTGGTTCCGGAGGACTGGAGGAGGACATATGTTGTCCCTCTTCATAAAAATGGAAGTAGGGAGGAGGCGGGACACTATAGGCTGGTCAGCCTCACCACAGTAGTGGGTAAAAGTATGGAGGCACTGCTTAAGGAAAGGATTATGATACATCTGGAATCCAGTGGATCACAGGATCCAAGGCAGCATGGATCCACTTCAGGACGGTCATGTCAAACAAATCTGATATATTTGTTTTGACTGGGTGATGAAGGAGGTGCATTGGGGGGGGGCAGTGGTAGATGTCACCTACCTCAATTTCAGCAAGGCCTTCAACACCGTTCCACATAAAAGACTGGTAAATACGTTGGGAAGCCTGGGGGTGGGCCACAAGGTGGTGAACTGGGTTAGAAACTGGCTGGGGGACAGGAAGCAGAGGGTATTGGTAAATGGGATCCAATTCAAGGAAAGGGGGTGACCAGTGGGGTACCTCAAGGATCATCCTGGGGCCAGTCCTTTTTAATGACTTTATTAGTGACATTGCGGAAGGGCTAGAAGGGAAGGCTTGCCTGTTTAAAGATAACACCAAGATCTGCAACAGGGTAGGCATTCCAGATGGGGTGGAAAAAATGAGGAGGGACCTAGGAAAGTTGGAAAAATGGTCCAAAGTGTGGCAACTGAAGTTCAATGCAAAGAAGTGCAAAATCTGGTACCTGGGGTACAGAAACCCTGCTGAGAGCTATAGGATAGGGATAGTTGCTGACAGTCACCAGGGAGGAAAGGGATTTGGGAATTATCATCTCAGATGACCTAAAGGTGGCCAAGCAGAGTACAAAGGCTGTAGGGAGAGTCAGTGGCATGCTGGGGTGCATAGGAAAGAGATATCACCAACAGAAGGGGGAGGTGGTGATACCACTATACAAAACACTGGTGAGGCCTCAACTGGAATAGTGCGTGCAGCTTGGAAGCCGAATCTTTGTAAGGACACAGACAGGGTGGATGCAGTTCAGAGAAGGGTGAATAAGATGGTGCAGGGCTTGCAACAGAAGACTTATGAGGATAGACTAAAATACCTCAATATGTATACACTGGAAGAGAGGAGGGAACAGGGAGCTATGATAGAAACCTTCAAGTATCTTAAGGGCATAAACAAGGGCACAAGTGGAATACATCTTTTGGTACAGGAGAGGTATAAGAACAAGGGGGCACAATATGAGATTGGAGGGATCAGAATAAGGGGTAATGTGAGGAAGTTCTTTTTCACAGAAAGGGTGATAGCTGCATGGAATAGCCAGCCCCAGGTGATGACAGGAGCAAGCACAGTGGTGGGACTCAAACATGCATGGGATAGGCATAAGGGAACCCTAGAGGTGGGAAGAAGAAGGTAAAGCCAATGACCAAGTAGGGCTAGCAGCCGCTGATACAGTTAGGGTATACGAGCAGAATGGATGGGCCTAGCGGTCCATATCTGCCATCAACTTCTATGTTTTTATGACTTTTTTTGTCCCCTGATAACTGAAAAAATATGAGTATTTGAAAGCTGAAACTTTCAGGTTTGACAGAAATTTGCCCAAGGTACTTGTTTTTGTGTTTTTTATGTTTCAGAGGCTAGTAGTTTTTAAATTATTTAAGAGAAAAATTCCATTTGTGAGCATGCACAGTTTAAAAACCAACATTCTAAGGATAGCTGAATTTTTGCAAAAGCATGATAAATTGTCGTATTTTGTTATACGTATCATATCCCCTTCCGGCATTGGGGCACAAAAACAGAGTTTGCCGCACCCTCCCTGAGGTCTGCCCACCCCCGGAGTTAGAATATTTAGAAAGGGAGGTGTGGGAGGTATATCCCCTCCCCACAAAAAGAGGGAACTGTGACATGGAAACGTGGTACCCTAATGACCGGGCACACTGCCGACGGCACCCTGAATGGGTGGAACCAGTCATATCATATACTGTAGTGCAGTAGTACACAACTTTTATATGTGGAGGGCCAGACTGAAGACTTGAGTCAAGCCTGAGGGCCAAGGGCCACTGTAAACTGGCCCGAGGTGGCAAATATCCAGCAAAACATTGTTAAATGTACACATAAAACAAAATAAAACATGCATTTATCTGTTTATTTATTTATCAACATGTTACTGAAACTAAAAACAAGAAGAAAAAAAATAAACAAAGATTGCAAGTGGAAGCTGCTAAGTCCTCGGGGGCCACAGACAGCTGCTGTGGGGGCCATTTTTGGCCCCCGGATTGCATGTTCTGCACCCCTGCTGTAGTGTGTCATATAGCAGAATGCCACAGTATATGATACAACACACATAACTGAAAAAGCAACCCTCAGATATAAGAACCTTTTCCTTGGTGCCTAGTGGCCTCCCCCCAGCCCTCCCCACCCATATATATAATGCATTCTCTGGTGTCCAGTGGTCCCTTCCCCCACCCGATCAATATGTCCAATATGTAATAAAGTTTTCCCAGGTGGTTATTGGTTCCCTTCCCTCCACCTGATCACCCTCCTGTTATGTCTTATTGTCGTATTTCGGTTAAGTGTGTTGTATCAAATACTGTGGTGTTCCCTATAGTAGAACACCACAGTATATGAAACAACATACATAGCCAAAAAGCAAGCCCAGTACCTAATACTGTTTTCCCTGGTGGCTAGCAGTCCCTCCCCCCACCCAATCACCCGACCGATATGTAATAACATTTTCCCTGGTGTCTAGTGGCACCCACCACCCTCCAATTACTGTTCATATTGTTTTCCTAATTTCTCTGGTATCTAGAAGCACCCCCATCCTCTGATTACTGTTCCTATTGTTTTCCTCATTTCCTTGGTGTCTAGTGGCACCCCCCCACCCTCCAATTACTGTCCCCATCATTTTCCTCCATTGACTTGGTGTCTAGTGGCAGCCCCCACCCTCCAATTACTGTCTCCATTGTTTTCATAATTTCCTTGGTGACTAGTGGCACCCCCCAACCTCCAATTACTGTCCTCATTGTTTTCCTCATTTCCCTGGTGTCTACTGGAACCCCTCACCCTCCGATTACTGTCCCCATTGTTTGCCTCATTTCCCTGGTGACTAGTGGCACCCCCACCCTTCAATTGCTGTCCCCATTGTTTTCCTCATTTCCTTGGTGTCTAGTGGCAGCCCCCAACCTCCAATTACTGTACTGTTCCCATTGTTTTCCTCATTTCCCTGGTGTCTAGTGGCACCCCCAACCTCTGATTACTGTCCCCATTGCTTTCCTTATTTCCTTGGCGTCTAGTGGCACCCCCACCCTCTGATTACTGTCCCCATTGTTTTCCTCATTTCCTCAGTGTCTAGTGGCAGACCCCACCCTCCGATTATTGTCCCCATTGTTTTCCTCATTTTGTTGGTGTCTTGTAGCACCCCCACCCTCCGATTACTGTCCCCATTGTTTTCCTCATTTGCTTGGTGTCTAGTGGCAGCCCCCCACCCTTCGATTACTGTCCCCATTGTTTTCCTCATTTCGTTGGTGTCTGGTGGCACCCCCACCCTCTGATTACTGTCCCCATTGCTTTCCTTATTTCCTTGGTGTCTAGTGGCACCCCCACCCTCTGATTACTGTCCCCATTGTTTTCCTCATTTCCTCAGTGTCTAGTGGCAGACCCCCACCCTCTGATTACTGTCCCCATTGTTTTCCTCATTTCGTTGGTGTCTTGTGGCACCCCCACCCTCCAATTACTGTCCCCATTGTTCTCCTCATTTCCTTGGTGTCTAGTGGCACACCCCGCCCTCCCATTACTGTTCCAATTGTTTTCCTCATTTCCCTGATGTCTAGTGGCATGCAAACCGCGATTGCTGTTCTCATTGTTTTCCTTATTTCCCTGGTGTCTAGTGGCACCACCACACTCCAATTGCTGTTCTCATTGTTTTCCTCATTTGACTGGTGTCTAGTGGCAGCCCCCACCCACCGATTACTGTCCCCATTGTTTTCCTCATTTCCTTGGTGTCTAGTGGCAGCCCCCCACCCTCCGATTACTGTCTCCATTGTTTTCCTCATTTCCTTGGTGTCTAGTGGCACACCCCGCCCTCCCATTACTGTTCCAATTGTTTTCCTCATTTCACTGATGTCTAGTGGCATGCAACCCTGATTGCGGTTCTCATTGTTTTCCTCATTTGCCTGGTGTCTAGTGGCAGCCCCCACCCTCCGATTACTGTCCCCATTGTTTTCCTCTTTTCCTTCATGTCTAATGGCAACCCACACCCTTCGATTGCTGTTCCCATTGTTTTCCTCATTTCCTAGTGTCTAGTGGCAGCCCCCACTCTCCGATTACTGTCCCCATTGTTTTCCCCATTTCCCTGGTGTCTAGTGGCACCACCCTCTGTTTACTATCCCCATAGTTTTCATCACTTCCCTGTTGTCTAGTGGCACCCCCACCCTCCGATTGCTGTCCCCATTGTTTTCTGTATTTCCTTGGTGTCTAGTGGCACTCCCTACTCTCTAATTATTCCCCCATTGTTTTTCTCATTTCCTTAGTGTCTAGTGGCAGCCCCCACCCTCCGATTACTGTCCCCATTGTTTTAATTTCCTTGGTGACTAGTGGCACCCCCACCTTCCAATTACTGTCCCCAATGTTTTCCTCATTTCCCTGGTGTCTAATGGCAGCCCCCATCCTCCCATTACTGTCCCCATTGTTTTCATCATTTCCCTGGTGTCTAGTGGCACCCTCCACCCTCCAATTACTGTCCCCATTGTTTTCATCATTTCCTTGGTGACTAGTGGCACCCCCCACACTCCAATTAGAAACATAGAAACATAAAAGTTGATGGCAGATAAGGACCGCAAGGCCCATCCAGTCTGCCCATTTCTTTTTCTACCTTATAAATGTGCCATCGGCCTTTGCTCTGTCAATGGCCTATCTATTCATACTCAACTGTATTGCTCCCTTTTGCCTGTCCCATGCCTGTTTGAAGCCCTGCACTGTATTCATATCCACCACTTCCTGAGGTAGGCCGTTCCATGCATCCACCACCCTTTCTGTGAAAAAGAACTTCCTCACATTACCCCTTAATCGGCCTCCCTCTAATCTCATGATGTGTCCTCTTGTCCTGCTATTTTTCTTATATTGAAACATGTTAGACTCTTTCACCTTGTTAATGCCCTTAAGGTGTTTGAATGTTTCGATCATATCACCTCTCTCCCTCCTTTGCTCTAGGGTATACATATTAAGCTCCGTTAATCTGTTCTCCATGTTTTTCTGATGCAGTCCCTGCACCATTTGGTTGCCCTTCTCTGGACTGCTCAATCTGATTAATGTCCTTGTGAAGGTGTGGCCTCCAGTACTGCCGCAGTACTAAAGATGGGCTCCAACCAGTGTCTTGTAAAGAGGGATTATTACCTCCCTCTTCCGACTCGTGACCTACTAAACATAGAAACATAGAATTTGACGGCAGATAAGGACCGCTTGGCCCACCCAGTCTGCCCATTTCCTATCTAATGGATAAGCTGCAGATCCTAGTTAACCAGCAGCCTACTTCTTCCTGCCCCCACCCCTAGAATTGCCTTATGACTGTCCTATGCATGCTTGAATTCCACCACTGTTTTGACTCCACAACCTCCTCAGGAGCTGTTCCGTGCATCCACAGCCCTCTCTGTGAAAAATACTTCCTTAAATTGCCTCTGAGCCACCCCCCATCTTCAAATTCTTGCCCCTTGTTCTTGCACACCTCTTTTTTGAAAGATGCTACCCTCTTGGACTTTGTTGATTCCCTTGAGGTACTTGAAAGTTTCATCATGTTCTCTCTCCTCCTTTCCTCGAGGCTATACATGTTAAGCTCCTTTAGTCTCTCTTCACATGTCTTCCGGTGCAGACCCTGCACCATTTTAGTTGCCCTCCTCTGGACAGCTTCCATCCTGTCTATGTCTTTGTGGAGATTGGGTCTCCAGAACTGCATGCAGTACTCCAGATGGGGTCTCACCAGCTGTCTGTACAGAGGAATAATAACTTCCTGTTTTCTATTGGTGATGCCTCTCCCTATGCATGCCAGTATCCCCCCAGCCCTCCTTGCTGCCCTCTCACATTGTTTGCCCACCTTTAGGTCATCTGATATGACTACCCGCAGGTCCCTTTCCATTTTTGTTGTTGTTAGTATCTCACCCCCCACTGTGTACTCTTCCCCTAGGTTTTTGTTTCCCAGGTGCATTACCTTGCACTTCTTAGCATTGAATCTAAGCTGCCATACATTTGACCATTCCTCTAACCTTGCCAACTGGATATACATTGATCAGCCCACTTGGTTGTCTCCCTTGCAGAGCTCGGAGTTGTATCCAACAACCATATTCTCAGTTACACAAGTATTAATAAGCAGGTAAGAACTTAGCACCAGGATATAGTTACTACGGTGCTACAGATAAATGAAACAAGATAAATTATGGTCGTAAGCACCCGTAGTTAACCAAACAAAATGTACACCGACCACAGGCAATGCTAATACGGTCAAATTTAATGGTGCAATAACAGGCAACAAGATCACAGAGAATTAAAAAACTACTAATGTTTCCCCAGGCAAGCTGCATGTTCAATAATGCTGATACTAGTAATAGTGTCTGTACTAGACTTAGTCCTAGGTCTGAATTCTGTCCCACCTTAAATCCTGTGGTATCCACCTTTAAACGTAAGTGTAAATTGGATGTAGAAAAATTAAGGGAAGTACCAATGAATTTATGTAGGAATAATTGCAGCAAGGAGGAAAGATCTGGCAGAGGATTTATGGGTGGAACCAGAATGGTATTTTGGAGTAGTTGATGTTAATTCCTTGTATACTGTGATACCCCACACTAAGGGACTGGATGCCCTGTCCTATTTTTTAGACAAAAGAACTGAGGAGGAATGTGTAACAACACCCACTCACTTTCTGGTGGATTTAGCAAAAACAGTATTGCAAAAAAATGTTTTTCTGTTTCAGGACCAGCTTTTCCACCAGCTTAGGGGTACTGCCATAGGTACAACTATGGCACCAAGTTATGCAAACTTGTTTGTAGGGAAATGGGAAAATGATCACTTGTATAGTGCCGCCACAAATCCATTTCTTTCTAAGGTGGATCTGTGGCGGCACTTTATAGATGACATTTTAATTGTTTGGAAAGGTACCAAAACAGAATAGAAACATAGAAACATAGAATTTGACTGCAGATAAGGACCACTTGGCCCACCCAGTCTGCCCATTTCCCTACCTAATGGATAAGCTGCAGATCCTAGTTGTTGTTAGTATCTCACCCCCCATTGTGTACTCTTCCCCAGGGTTTTTGTTTCCCAGGTGCATTACCTTGCACTTCTTAGCATTGAATCTAAGCTGCCATACATGTGACCATTCCTCTAACCTTGCCAAGTCCCTTCTCATCCTTTCCACCCCACCCTGTGCATCAACTCTGTTGCAGATCTTTCTGCCATCTGCAAAGGGACATACTTTTCCTTCCAGTCCCTCTGCAATGTCGCTTATAAAGACACTGAACAGGACCGGTCCTAATACTGAACCCTGTGGTACCCCACTAGTAACCCCCCTTTCTTCAGAGTGGACTCCATTTACTATTACTCTCTGTGTCCTATTTGTAACCCCCCTGCAAATGGGGGTTCCCAAAAGACTTCCAGGAGCTTGCTTGAATGCTCCAAGCCTGAATGGTGTTTGGCATTTAAGCCATTTATCAGTGAGTGTTTTTAGAGCCTCTGGTACTGTCTCTTTAAGAGCTGTCTGCTTGCAGACATAATTAGTTTGTATGGGGGGGACTGTGTGCTTCTCTGTTTGAGTACCACTGAGCTGCTGCCAATTCACTCCATTTTGCAGTCACTAGGAGTGCAAAGGGAACCTATCTGAAAGATGTAACTGTTTGCCAGAAATCATTTAGAGTAATAATGAAATTACAGTTTGTCTAACCTGCTTTCTTTGCAGTCAGAACTGTGTCTGCCTAGTTCCCCATTCTGGTTTTGAACTGCTGAACTGGACCAATCAGTGTGGGGTAAGCTAGTTCTAAAATGGTGCCTTGGACGAATCAGAACTTGGACTCATAATCTGAGCCAGCCACAAGAGGATTGTATGGGCAGTGACCCTGGGAGATGTAGTTTAGACTTCGGCGCCTTTTTGGACCAACAGCAGCAGTCTATTGTGAGTGACAGCCAATCCAGTCAAGAACTGGGAGGAACTCAAAGGAAGTGCCCGGTTTTGTCTGTTGGAGTTTCAGTTTTAGATCTGGCAGTGAAGGGGAAAGAAACCCTGTGCTCCTTCAGTGCACAGTTTCAGTGAAAACACGTGTGTAAGGCCCAGAGTTCCGGTCTGCAGCTTGTGTAACTGCTTGTTAGGACTGAATCCGTCATGTGAAAAGAATCAAAGGATCTCTGAAGAGTAGAAACCAGGCTCACCCTGTAGAAGACTGGAGAAATTGTTGAATTGCACTCGGTCTGTCAGGAACTGAATCTGCTGTGTGTTCTCCCGGGTATTGTGCAGTAATTGCGATCGGGATAGAGATGTAGCCTACCTGGTATAGTACTTTCTTTTTTTACCATATAAATGTGTGAAGAGTCTCGTGGAGCTCAAGAGTAGCCCTGCTGACGTTGAAGGACCCTATCTTGTTTGGAGGTCGTGAGTACTAATTCAGGGTCGCTCCCTGTTGAATTGCCACATTAAATCCAAATGGAATCACTGTACTGCTGACTGTTTAAACTAATTTTTCTTTTCACTGTGTGAAAGGACCCCTACCAGCTGCCACGGTTTGGACTAGCCACTAGGGCTTGGGTACCCAGGGACAGTAACTGGTAGGGGATAGGCCTGTGCACAGAGCCATAGGTAGATAGTAAAGTGATAAGCTAATTAACCTGATTTTCGTCCTTGTTATATCCCCCCTAAATAAATCAGAGCTGCTTGTTCTCAGCAAAGTTATACTGCCTGAGGTATTTGTCTATGTTAAAGTACTGTACTGTGATTGTTGCACTGTATCTTATTTCAGGAGGTCCCAGTGCGGAACTAATCCTGGGGGTAAGTGTATACTGTGAAGGTAATTCTGATATATTGTGTGGGCCACTAGTGGGAAGAAAGGGGGGTTGCAGTGTCCCAGAGGGCTGTGACCAAGTAAGTTTAACTATTGCAAACCCTGACCTCTGGGTGGAGGCACCCGCCATTGGATCCATGCCCCTCAACCTGTTAGTGGCAAATCAGGCAGGGGTAGTAGCCCCTGGGATAGTGCCATCTAGGGGTTACATATTCTCCATCCAATTCTTTACCTAGGCTGCCATCTTGGGACCCACTCCCAGGCTGGCTAACTTGTATATTAATCTTTTGTGTGGGACTGTGTCAAATGCCTTACTAAAGTCTAGGTAGGCCATGTCCACAGCCCCTCCCTGATCTACTACTTTGGTCACCCTAACATCTGCCTAGCCTTACCTACTGCTTTAGTGGTCTGCTTGGATGATTTCAGGTTATCGGTGATGATTTATTTATTTATTTATTTATTTAGTTTTTGTTTACCGGGTAGGTGCGCTAGCCAGCAGGTGACTATTTTCAGGCACGACCCGGGAGAGTACAATACATCATAACACATGGAAGCAACAATACAATTGAGGCAACAGCCATACAAGTACAGTTCCAGACATATAGAGGCGGTTCCAGCTAGTCTAACATGATTTAGGCTATACTAAGCAGTGACCAGCAGGCCAAGAGCAAGGAGGTGTTTACAGGAGTGTTGGTACAGGTAAGGGTAAGGAAGGGATAGGGCCAAAAGGACTGCTTACAGCTTTACGGGGAATGCGATGGAGACTGCGGGTTTATGGTTCCCCAGCCAGGCAGGATGATGTGGAGTGACAGGAAGGTGCAGGCAACAGGAATAGCGGGAGAAATGATTGGCCAGTACATATCGGGTGGGCCACTATGGGAAACATATAGAGCACCCAGCAGCGAGAAAAGTCAGGAGGAGGGGTAGAAGGAGCCGTAACCTGGTGGCCGGCAACAGCCAGCCTGAGCAGCAGCAGAGGGACCCAGGGGAAGTAAGGGAGGATGCCAGAGACATCCCAGCGGTAGGCTAGAGGGATGCCAGGTTCATGGCCCCACAGTCAGGGATGAAGAATATGGGAGGGGTGGACGGGAGGAAAGGGCGGCATGAAATACGGCTTTGGCGGTAGGAGGTAAATAGGTGCAGCTGGGGTCGTGGTTCCGAGGCTGGGCATGAGGGCTGGTGGCAGTCTCTGGCCTTGGACATCCTGCGGCAAATGGTAGACAAGAGAAGGGGAGGGGAAGGAGGAGGTGAGGCCTTATTTTACCAACATCCACCTGTGGCAAGTTTGGGCAGTGCCAGGTGAGCTGAGAGGATAATGAGCGGGAGGAAGGGTGGAAGGGACCGTAATCTGTCGGCCGTCATCAGCCAGCCAGAGCAGCAGCAGGGTGCCCAGGAAGTAAGAGAGGATGTCAGAGACATCCCGGCGGAGCTAGAGGGACGCCAGGTTCATGGTACCACTGTCAGGGAAGAAGAAAATGGAAGGGTGGGTGGGGAGTAAAGCGGCTTAATCGGCTTTAGCGGTAGGAGGCGGTAGGTGCAGCCGGGCTCGTGGTTCAGGCTGGGCATAGGGCGGTGGCAGTCGCTGGCCATGGACATCTTGCAGTAATGGAGGACAAGTGAAGGGAGGGGAGGGAGGTGAGGGCCTTACAGTACTAACATCCACCTGTGGGTAAGTTTGGGCAGTGCCTAGGTAGCGCAGAGGAGATAAAACAGTACAAGATACAAGGTAATGTAGGTAGTAGTAAGTAAGTGCATACATTCATAAAACCTATACATAATTATAATTTAAGATAACGATAGGTGAGTTTGAGGAGAGGGGTTGGATTTAGGGGAGAGAGAACAAAAGGAGGGTAGTATGGAAACCAGTAGCAGGGGCGGGGGGAGTAGGGGCAGGGAAGATTCAGGGATCAGGTGATGATGCCCAAGTCTCTTTCTTCCCTTGTGACTGCCAGCAACTCCCCTCCCAGCCTATAGGAGGCTTCAGGATTTCGCTTCCCTATGTGCATGATCTTGCACTTCTTTGCATTAAACCCCAGTTCCCACTCTTCCGAACCATTTTGCTAGTTTATCCAGATCTCTTCTCATTCTACCTACCTCATCTGGATCATCTACTCTGTTGCAGATCTTGGTGTCATCTGCAAACAGACAAACCTTACCCTCCAGTCCATCTGCAATGTCACTGTTGAAGATATTGAAGAGGACTGGCCCCAGGACTGATCCCTGAGGTACCCCACTTGTGACTTGCATCTCTTCTGACCGTATACCATTTATCACCACTCTCTGTTTTCTGCCCGACAACTAGTTTGCCCCCCAGTTGACCAACTTCTGACCCACCCCGAGCCTACCCAGCTTATTAATCAATCTTCTATGTGGAACAGTATCAAAAGCTTTGCTGAAGTCAAGGTAGGTGACATCAACTGCTCCCCCTTGGTCCACCACTTTGGTTACCCAGTCAAAGAAATTTATGACATTAGTTTGACAGGACCTTCCTTTTGTGAACCCATGCTGTGCTCCTTTGGATTCCAGGTGTTGCGCTATCCTTTCCTTAAGGAGTGCCTCCATAATCTTGCCCACTACTGAGGTAAGACAGACTGGTCTGTAGTTCCCTGCCTCCTCCCTGCTACCACTCTTGTGGAGCAGGATCACATGAACCCTTCTTCAGTCTTCTGAGACCTCTCCTATGCTCAGAGACTCACTAAACAGTTCTGATAATGGCTCTGCTAGTTCCACCCTTAGGTCCTGTAGTATCCTGGGATGTATGCCATCAAGTCCCATTGCCTTGTCCACCCTGAGCTTATCAAGCTCTTGTAGGACCCTTCTGTAACCCCCAGGTGGCACTATCCCAAGGGCTACTACCCCCGCCTGCTTGACTACTGACAGGCTGAGGGGCCTGGGTTCTATGGCGGGTGCCTCCACCCAGAGGTCAGGGTTTGTAATGGTTGGTCTAGTTTGATCACAGCCCTCTGGGACACTGAGACCCCCTTCTAATTCATCTAATGGCCCACAAGATGCACAGGAGTTACAGTACCAATACCCCACATGTACACACTGTTCATTCATAAGGTACCACTTACCCTCGAGACTGATTTGCAGGTTTGTCTCTGAGGACCCCCTGAAGAATAAGGTTAATCAGCATACACAAACCAATACAGTGCTTGGCATGAAGGTACTGACACTTCAGACAGTTTAAAGTTTAACAACAACAACAAATCTGATTTATTTAGGGAACAGTAACACAGGAGGGGGAAATCAGGTTAATTAATGGCATTAAATCACAGTACTGTGCACACATACATGGTCTGAAAAGTCACACTCTGGGTACCCAGGTTGGGGGGAGCTAGCCAGGTCCACTGCCCAGGATTGGCCGGCAGGTGCAGATGGATAGGGCCCTGCAGAAGAAAATATATGCATAACACCCAACTGTAATCTGAAGCCTGATGGCTCAGTCCATGAAACAGTGAAACAACAAGAATTAGATGACACACTTGTGATTGAAAACAGGCTGCAGGGGAATACCCTGATTTGTACTCACAATACCCAAGCTGAGAACCGGATGGTGGATGTTCTTCTGGATTGTCAGAAACAGCAGGACATAGAGACAAGGTCCTTGTGACTGGACCCCACTGCAGTTTATATCAAACGGATTTAGTTCAAGACAAGCTGCGGTTTGCTTCCAGCTTCAACACACAGAACACAGCCCAGGGGATTGGAAAAAGTGATTCCCCACAAGCACTACGAACATTTATATGTAAAAGGAAAGTACTATACCAGGCAGGCTGCTCCTCGATCCCGATCACAATTACTGCAAAAGACCTGGGAGCACACACAGCAGCTTCAGTTCCTGACAGACCGAGCCTGATTCAGCAATTTCTCCAGTCTTCTACACGGTGAGCCTGGTTTCCACACTTCTGGTGTTTCTTTCTCCTCACAACTCAGATTCAGTACAAGCTGGCACTTGCAAAGGCTGCAGACCGAAACTCATGGCCTCACACATGCTTCCCATGTGAAACAATATACCGCAAAAGCACACAGCTCCTTCTCTCTTCACTGCCACAACTGATCTGATCTTTCCAGTCACAGAGCAGGGCATTTTCTTTAGCTCCACACTATTCTGTTGGCTGATTCAGCTGTCACTCACAATAAGACTCCCTTTGCACCTTCAGCAACCACAAAATGGAGCGATTAATCCGCAGCTCGGGCGGGATTCGAGCATTAAATACACAGATCCCCCATACAAACTAATTAAGTCTGCAAGCAGACAGCTCTTAAAGAGACAGTACGTGAAGGCTCAAATAGCACTCACTTGCAACCACAGTTAAGCAGCTCAGACACCGAACACCACCCAGGCCTGGAGCATTCAGGCAAGCTCCTGGAAGACTTTTGGGAACCTCCATTTGCAGGGGGGTTACACCTTCTTTTGTGAAGGGACTCGTGCTCACCTCCCTCCCGCTGTGTCCATGGTGCTGAGCTGTGGGCCCTGCCCTACCATCTCTTCAGTAAATACAGAGCAGAAGTGTCCATTAAGGATAGATGCTTTTACATGGTCCTCCTCCTCACATGCCCCCTTATCTCATTTGATCTTGGCAATACTCCTCCGGACTCTCTCCTTTCACTAATGTATCTATAGAAAGTCTTATCACCTTCTTTTACTGTCTGTGCTAGTATTTCCTCAGTCTGGGCCTTTGCCTGCCTTACTGCCTGCCCTACTTCTCTTAGGGAAGTTTGGTATGCCTCCCTATCTCCATACCGCTGTGTTCCCTTATATTTCCTGAAGGTCAGCCTTTTGGCTCTGAACTTTTCTGCTACTGTTTTTGAGAACCAAAGTGGTTTCCATCTTCTTTTGCTCTTCCTTTTCTCTCTAACACAATGGGATGCTGCTTCAAGTATTGCATCGTTAATGCTTGCCTACTTTGCCTGTACCCCCTCACCTCTGTTTCATTTTGTCAGGGCTAGCTTATCTCTGTTGACCATCTTATCAAAGTCAGCTCCTCTGAACTGCCATATTTCTGCCTTGGAATAGAATGATTTAGTTGTAGTGGCCAAACTGAACCATACCATGTGATAGTCACCGGCCCACAGATGACCTTCTACCTGAAGATCTGAGATACTTTTCCTGTTACTCTATACTAGATCCAGGACAGCCTTGTCTCTTGTGGGTTGTTGTACCAGTTGTTTGATTACTGTCCCCATTGTTTTCCTCATTTCCTTGGTCACTAGTGGCACGTCCCGCCCTCTGATTACTCTCCCCATTGCTTTCCTCATTTCCCTAGTGTCTAGAGGAATGCCCTGCCCTCTAATTACTGTTTCCATGGTTTTCCTCATTTTCCTGATGTCTAGTGACACGCCCCCCCTTCTGATTGCAGTTCCCACTGTTTTACTAATTTCCTTGGTGTCTAGTGGCAGCCCCCACCCTCCGATTACTGTCCCCATTGTTTTTCTCATTTCCTTGGTGTCTAATGGCAGCCCCCACACTCTAATTGCTGTTCCCATTGTTTTCCTCATTTCCTTGGTGTCTAGTGGCAGCCCCCACCCTCCGATTACTGTCCCCATTGTTTTTCTCATTTTCTTGGTGTCTAATGGCAGCCCCCCACCCTCCAATTGCTGTTCCCATTGTTTTCCTCATTTCCCTGATGTCTAGTAGCATCCCCTACCCTCCGATTCCTGTCCCCATTAATTTTCCTCATTTCTCTGGAGTCTAGTGGCAGTCCCCACCCTCCATTTACTGTCCCCATTGTTTTCCTCATTTCCTTGGTTTCTAGTGGCACCCCCCTCCAATTACTGTCCCCATTATTTTCCTTATTTCATTCATGTCTAGTGGCACCCCCACCCTCAGTTTGCTGTCCCCATTGTTTTCCTCATTTCCTTGGTGTCTAGTGGCACGCCCCACCCTCCAATTACTGTTCCCATTCTTTTCCTCATTTCCTTGGTTTCTAGTGGCACCCCCCACCCTCCAATTACTGTCCCCATTGTTTTCTTCATTTCCCTGGTGTCTAGTGGAACCCCCCACCCTCCAATTGCTGTTTCCATTGTTTTCTTAATTTCCCTGGTGTCTAGTGGTACACCCCACCCTCCAATCCCTGTTCCCATTATTTTCCTCATTTCCCTGGTGTCTAGTGGCAGCCCCCACCCTCCGATTACTGTCCCCATTGTTTTCCTCATTTCCTTGATGTCTAGCAGAACCCCTACCCTCCTATTATTGTTCCCATTGTTTCATTGTTTTCCTAATTTCCCCTGTGTCTAGTGGCACCCTTGCCCTCCAATTGCTGTCCCTATTGTGTTCCTCATTTCCTTGGTGCCCAGTTGCAGCCCCCACCCTCTGATTACTGTCCCCATTGTTTTCCTCATTTTCTTAGTGTCTAGATGAACCCCCCTACCCTCCAATTACTGTCCCCATTGTTTTCCTCATTTCTCTGGTGTCTAGTACCACACTCCACCCTCCGATTACTGTGCCGATCATTTTCCTCATTTCTCTGGTGTCTAGTAGCACCCCACCTTCTGAATACAGTTCCCATTGTTTTCTTCATTTCCTTGGTGTCTAGTATCACCTGCAACCTCCAATTACTGTCCCCATTGTTGTCTTCATTTCCTTGGTGCCCAGTGGCAGTCCCCACCCTCCGATTACTGTCCCCATTGTTTTCCTCATTTTCTTAGTGTCTAGTCGAACTCCCCAACCCTCCAATTACTGTCCCCACTGTTTTCCTCATTTCTCTGGTGTTTAGTAGCACCCCCACCTTCGGATTACTGTTCCCATTGTTTTCTTCATTTTCTTGGTGTCTAGTGGCACCCGCAACCTCCAATTACTGTCCCCATTGTTTTCTTCATTTCTCTGGTGTCTAGTGGAACCCCCCACCCTCCAATTGCTGTTTCCATTGTTTTCCTAACTTCCCTGGTGTCTAGTGGTACACCCCACCCTCCAATTCCTGTTCCCATTATTTTCCTCATTTCCCTGGTGTCTAGTGGCAACCCCCACCCTCCGATTACTGTCCCCATTGTTTTCCTCATTTCCTTGATGTCTAGCGGAACCCCTAACCTCCTATTATTGTTCCCATTGTTTTCCTAATTTCCCTGGTGTCTAGGGCACCTCGCCTCCAACTGCTGCCCTATTATGCTTCCTCATTTCCTTGGTGCCCAGTTGCAGCCCCCACCCTCCGATTACTGTCCCCATTGTTTTCCTCATTTTCTTAGTGTCTAGTTGAACCCCCCTACCCTCCAATTACTGTCCCCATTGTTTTCCTCATTTCTCTGGTGTCTAGTACCACACCCCACCCTCCGATTACTGTGCCGATCATTTTCCTCATTTCTCTGGTGTCTAGTAGCACCCCGACCTTCTGAATACTGTTCCCATTGTTTTCTTCATTTCCTCGGTGTCTAGTGGCACCCGCAACCTCCAATTACTGTCCCCATTGTTATCTTCATTTCCTTGGTACCCAGTGGCAGCCCCCACCCTCCGATTACTGTCCCCATTGTTTTCCTCATTTTCTTAGTGTCTAGTCGAACTCCCCTACCCTCCAATTACTGTCCCCATTGTTTTCCTCATTTCTCTGGTGTCTAGTAGCACCCCCACCTTCGGATTACTGTTCCCATTGTTTTCTTCATTTTCTTGGTGTCTAGTGGCACCCGCAACCTTCAATTCCTGTTCCCATTATTTTCCTCATTTCCCTGGTATCCAATTACTGTTCCCATTGTTTTTCTAACTTCCCTGGTGTCTAATGGCAGCCTCACCCTCCGATTACTGTCCCCATTGTTTTACTTGATTCCCTGGTGTCTAGCGGCACCCCCCCACCCTCCGATTACTGTGCTGATCATTTTCCTCATTACTGTGGTGTCTAGTAGCACCCACCTTCTGATTACTGTTCCCATTGTTTTCTTCATTTTTTTGGTATCTAGTGGCACCCACACCCTCCAATTACTGTCCCCATTGTTTTCTTCATTTCCCTCGTGTCTAATGGCAGCCCCCCACCCTCCAATTACTGTTCCCATTGTTTTTTTTAATTTCTCTAGTGTCTAATGGCAGCCCCACCCTCTGATTACTGTCCCCATTGTTTTACTTGTTTCCCTGGTGTCTAGTGGCACCCCCAACCTCCAATTACTGTCCCCATTGTTTTCCTCATTTCCTTGGTGTCTAGTGGAACCCCCCACCCTCCAATTGCTGTTTCCATTGTTTTCCTCATTTTTTTGGTGTCTAGTGGAACCCCACACCCTCCAATTTCTGTCCCCATTGTTTTCCTCATTTCCCTAGTGTCTAATGGCAGCCCCCCCACCCTCCAATTACTGTTTCCATTGTTTTCCTCATTTCCTTGGTTTCTAGTGGCAGCCCCCACCCTCCAATTACTGTCCCCATTGTTTTCTTCATTTCCCTGGTGTCTAGTGGAACCCCCCCACCCTCCAATTGCTGTTTCCATTGTTTTCCTAATTTCCCTGGTGTCTAGTGGTACACCCCACCCTCCAATTCCTGTTCCCATTATCTTCCTCATTTCCCTGGTGTCTAGTGGCAGCCCCCACCCTCCGATTACTGTCCCCATTGTTTTCCTCATTTCCTTGATGTCTAGCGGAACCCCTACCCTCCTATTATTGTCCCCATTGTTTTCTTAATTTCCCTGGTGTCTAGTGGCACCCTCGCCCTCCAATTGCTGTCCCTATTGTGTTCCTCATTTCCTTGGTGCCCAGTTGCAGCCCCCACCCTCCGATTACTGTCCCCATTGTTTCCCTCATTTTCTTAGTGTCTAGTTGAACCCCCCTACCCTCCAATTACTGTCCCCATTGTTTTCCTCATTTCTCTGGTGTCTAGTACCACACCCCACCCTCCGATTACTGTGCCGATCATTTTCCTCATTTCTCTGGTGTCTAGTAGCACCCTCACCTTCTGATTACTGTTCCCATTGTTTTCTTCATTTCCTTGGTGTCTAGTGGCACCCACAACCTCCAATTACTATCCCCATTGTTGTCTTATTTCCTTGGTGCCCAGTGGCAGCCCCCACCCTGCGATTACAGTCCCCATTGTTTTCCTCATTTTCTTAGTGTCTAGTCGAACCCCCCTACCCTCCAATTACTGTCCCCATTGTTTTCCTCATTTCTCTGGTGTCTAGTACCACACCCCACCCTCCAATTACTGTGCCGATCATTTTCCTCATTTCTCTGGTGTCTAGTAGCACCCCACCTTCGGATTACTGTTCCCATTGTTTTCTTCATTTCCTTGGTGTCTAGTGGCACCCGCAACCTCCAATTACTGTCCCCACTGTTTTCCTCATTTCTCTGGTGTTTAGTAGCACCCCCACCTTCGGATTACTGTTCCCATTGTTTTCTTCATTTTCTTGGTGTCTAGTGGCACCCGAAACCTCCAATTACTGTCCCCATTGTTTTCTTCATTTCTCTGGTGTCTAGTGGAACCCCACCCTCCAATTGCTGTTTCCATTGTTTTCCTAACTTCCCTGGTGTCTAGTGGTACACCCCACCCTCCAATTCCTGTTCCCATTATTTTCCTCATTTCCCTGGTGTCTAGTGGCAACCCCCACCCTCCGAATACTGTCCCCATTGTTTTCCTCATTTCCTTGATGTCTAGCGAAACTCCTACCCTCCTATTATTGTTCCCATTGTTTTCCTAATTTCCCTGGTGTCTAGTGGCACCCTCGCCCTCCAACTGCTGCCCCTATTGTGTTCCTCATTTCCTTGGTGCCCAGTTGCAGCCCCCACCCTCTGATTACTGTCCCCATTGTTTTCCTCATTTTCTTAGTGTCTAGTTGAACCCCCCTACCCTCCAATTACTGTCCCCATTGTTTTCCTCATTTCTCTGGTGTCTAGTACCACACCCCACCCTCCGATTACTGTGCCGATCATTTTCCTCATTTCTCTGGTGTCTAGTAGCACCCCGACCTTCTGAATACTGTTCCCATTGTTTTCTTCATTTCCTTGGTGTCTAGTGGCACCCGCAACCTCCAATTACTGTCCCCATTGTTATCCTCATTTCCTTGGTGTCTAGTGGCACCCGCAACCTCCAATTACTGTCCCCATTGTTATCCTCATTTCCCTCGTGTCTAATGGCAGCCCCCCACCCTCCAATTACTGTTCCCATTGTTTTTTTTAATTTCTCTAGTGTCTAATGGCAGCCCCACCCTCTGATTACTGTCCCCATTGTTTTACTTGTTTCCCTGGTGTCTAGTGGCACCCCCACCCTCCAATTACTGTCCCCATTGTTTTCCTCATTTCTTGGTGTCTAGTGGACCCCCACCTCCAATTGCTGTTTCCATTGTTTTCCTCATTTTTTGGTGTCTAGTGGAACCCCCACCCTCCAATTTCTGTCCCCATTGTTTTCCTCATTTCCTAGTGTCTAATGGCAGCCCCCACCCTCCAATTACTGTTTCCATTGTTTTCCTCATTTCCTTGGTTTCTAGTGGCAGCCCCCACCCTCCAATTACTGTCCCCATTGTTTTCTGCATTTCCCTGGTGTCTAGTGGAACCCCCCCACCCTCCAATTGCTGTTTCCATTGTTTTCCTAATTTCCCTGGTGTCTAGTGGTACACCCCACCCTCCAATTCCTGTTCCCATTATTTTCCTCATTTCCCTGGTGTCTAGTGGCAGCCCGAAGTGTGAAAAGCCTGTCGACTCTTGTGCCACCTCCCTGTATGCAAACAACAGGTTGGGAAGGCATTTCTCCTAGTCCCTCCCATGCTGTTCAGCAAATGCCAGGAGCAATGACTTCAGGGTACCATTAAATCTTTCCACATTGGCTCGCGGGTGACACAGCATCATGCATCTCTGCACCACCCCACACTTCTCCCACAAACATTTCATCAGGTCAGACATGAAGGAACCCCCTTGATCGGTGATAACTTCCTGCAGAAACCCAACACAGGAGAAAATCCCAAGCAAGACATCTGCCACTTTGTCTGTCGTCGGTGAGGATAGGGCGACTGCCTCTGGGTACCAGGTGGCATAATCCACCACAGTCAGGATGAATCTCTTCCCTGCAGAGCTAGGGGTATTTAAAGAACCCACAATATCCATTCCCACCCTCTGGAATGGCTCCTCCACTATGGGCAATGAAATTAGGGCAGCTTGGGTTTTCTTGCCCACCTTCCCTATTTCTTGGCACCAGTGACAAGACCTGCAATACTCCTTCACCTGCTGGGTGAAGTTGGGTCAAGAGAAATTCTGAGCCAACTGCTGCACAGTATGCATATTTCCCAGATGACCAGACAAAGGAATGTCATGTGCAATCTTGAGCAACTGCACACGATACCCCTGGGGAACGACAAGCTGCCTGCCTAGCACCCCTCCCTCTGTCTGCACAGCCTGAGTATACATCAGTCCATTTTCCCAATAAACCTTATGTTTACCGTCACCTCCTTGTGCTCCGTCAGAGTCTGCCCAAGCCCTCAGCTTCTCTAGACTAGTGTCACTTTTCTGAGCAGCTGCAAACTCCTTACACATTCCCAAGGTATGGGACAGGTCCCCTTCAGTCTCTAAACTAGGGTCTCTAGCACTAGCATCAAGGCACTCAGGATCACTGTCATTCCTAACCCTATTACAATGGGTCACCCTCCCTCTTCAGAGTAACCCTCTGTAGCTGTGCGGTTAACTGCTACTGGGGAAATTTCTACCCCCTCTTCATTAGTCTCCATATCAGGAGACACAAGCTGGGGAATCAGCCTCCCAGTGGTTTCCACAATGGCTTCTGTGGGGTTCAGGGAACTACAATTTTCCCTTGCCGCTTGGCTATGGGTAACTGCACACACCACCCCCTGTTGGAGATTGTTGCCAAGGATGACATCCACTGCTAATGTTTTGGCTACAGCCACCTGTTGCACAGTTTCCCCTGTTTCGCCCCAGTCTAGAAGAACACTAGCAAGGGGCAATGTTTTCTCCCCACTAGTAAAGTCTTGTACAGTGACATACTGTATTTATTGGGTATAGCTGACCAGGCTGTACCAGATCCCCTTTTACCAATGTCAGGGATGCCCCTGTGTCCCTTAACCCCTGCGTCTGTACACCATTCACCATGACAGAGTGCATGTGTTCCCTCATGTTCCCAGACATGCTTCCAGGGACACACAAACAACCCACTTCTTTCCTAGCCCCCGGCTGTGTATTGCTCACACTTTTGGGACACTGGCTGGCAATATTCCCAGCTTCATTACACAACCAACATTCATTTCTTTTCTAAGAGAAATCTTTTCTCTGAAACCTGGGGCTAACTGGTTTTGGTGGAGGCAGTGAGGGTTTTAGCTGCCCTAAAGGCACGCTTTTCCCTTTCTGCGCTGCCATGCCCAACCTATTCGCTCTCAGAGCAGGTCTGCTCTTGGCATAGCAGTCCGAGAGTTCAACAGCTTCTTGCACTGTTTTGGGATCTCGGTCCTCCCTCCAGCCAGATTTTCAGCTCTGCTGGGCAAGCCCAGAAAAACTGTTCTAACAGAATCACATTTTCAAATTTATCAAGAGTTTGCTTCAATTTCTTCCCACCAACGTTTTAAAAACTGATGTTGTTTTGTGGCTAGCTCCTCGTAGCTCATGTCAGGGCTTCTCCTGAGCTTAAGGAATTTAGCTCTGTATGATTCAGCAGTTAATTGAAATTTGTTTTAACAGTGCAGCTTTAAGTTTGCTGTACTCATTACTGTCCTCATTGTCCATTTGACCCAATGTATCCTGAGCTTTCCCGGTAAGTAGCAGGGATAGCTGGAAGCTCCAGGATTCCCTAGGAATTTTAGCCTGAATACAAACCTTTTCAAAAGAATTTAAAAAGGCATCCATATCCTCCCCCTCTTTAAATTCAGCTATCAATTTGGAATTCAATTTGTAACCCAGTCCTGTAGTTCTAGTTAAACCCAAGCCACTTACCTGCTCTAGTGCTGGTGGTTGGAGTCGTAGTTTCTCCAGTTCATGTTGCCTCTGACACTCATGCTCCTCACGGTCCGCATCTCACACTTCACGGTCCCTCTTCTCCTCTGCAGCTCGCTGGTGCTCATGCTCCTCACAGTCAGCCTCCCACTGCTCCCGCTCTCTCTTCTCCTGAAACTCCAGCTCCATTCTGCGCAACTCAATCTGCAGCCTGAGTACTTCTGGCTCCAGAATACTGGTGACCTTTCTCTGCTGGTGTGGCCTTTCACTGGCAATGGCTCTGCTGCCTTCCTCATCGGATCTGGACACTGCACTGGCCGCTAGCACCTCCACACTCAAGGTTTGGTTCCTTACAGTCACTGTCTGTGACTCGATGCTCTGGGTATCTGCAACCATCAGGGCATCCACGAGGCTCTGCTTGGTGGCTTTCACCTTGTACAGGACTCCTCTGTCACTGCACAACTGCTTTAAGTAGTCTACAGTGTGCCTACTGGAGTTGGAAGCCATCTTCTTCCCTAACTACAGCTACTCTAACTTGCATTAAAAAAAAAAACAGGTAGGAACTTGACTGTAACCCAAGTGATATAGTTCTGTGTCCTTTTTTTTAAAACATAAATCACTGCCTTGTTTTGCAAGTGAGCTGACAGTATTAAGCTGACAAGCTGAACAATAAAAGATTGTATTACCAAAATGTTGGACACCACTGCCAACCAATCTATCACAACCCCACTCAGCAGGTCAGGCCCTCTGCTTCCACAGTGCCAACCTCCGAGCGCAGTATTGTGAACAGTGCAACAGAACAGGGTAACCCTCCTGTCTGTTTTGTGGGTCTGAATCACCTTTGTTCTCAAGTTCTGGAGAGATTCAAACTGTGAACCTCTTGCTAGCGCACCCAACTGTACAAGCTCAGATAATTCTGCTCTTCGGGGAATGCCAGGTATTTTTCGCCTATGGGCACCTAACCAGGTATACAAAATGAACCCTTAAAAACTCTATGAAAGACCTTAGATAAATTCTTACCTTTTCCCTTTTTGGTATACCTTTAAGCTTATGGGCAGTGTTGTCAAAATCTTAACCATCCATACATCACAGGCAAAAAGGAAGGACTAGGAAGACACATGCAGTCTCTTTAAAATAAGAGGTTTTTCTTAAAATGAATAAAATATGTAAAATGTAACCACAGAAAAATATATCCCAAAACATACAATCACTTAAAAGAACAAGGTAAAATACAAACATAAACTCCTACCACAATACACTTAGACTTATCTATCTAATGTATACATTCTTACAGTGTTTTAGTTGGCTGTTGTTTCAAGAGAGTCCAAACAGGAATGTCTCTAAATGGAAATATAGAATACAGTTAAACTGTCTCTAAACCTGCCCCTTCCATGATGTCACCTAGCTCCTCCCTGTAAAATATAAAAATTAATATACACAGGATGTCCCGTCACTCAAGGCGTATATTAAATAAGGTGACATCAGCAAAAACTTGTTTCCCCATATGCCCCTTTGATTAGTGTATTTTCCTGCTTTATCAAAGACATCACACAACTTTTACAACTCTGCAGATTTCTCACCTAGCTGCAACATAGTTTTTCAGCACCATTTGAAATTAACTGCCCTTCCTGAAGACATCATAAAATGGATATTTTAGTTCCTGGCTTCAAACAACTCAGATCCTAAACAAGGCTATAAAATGTGAGTTCTTGGAAGTTAATCACATACAGAGATCTGCTGTTTAACATAGCCTGTCCTTTGAATTGAAACATGGGAAGGAGGGGGATATCCCAGAAGCACAGTGTGTCTCATGAGAGACACTCAATAACACATTTTTATTTACAAAATCATAGAGCAAACAGAACCAGCTGTCCAGGTGGGGACAGTAATCGGAGGGTGGGGGTGCTACTAGACACAAAGGAAATAAGGAAACCAATAGGGACAGAAATCGGAGGGTGGGGAGTACCACTAGACACCAAGGAAATGAGGAAAACAATGAGGACAGTAATTGGAGGGTGGGGTGCTACTAGACACCAAGTAAATGAGGAAAACAACAGAAACAGTAATTGGAGGGCTGAGCGCCACCCTCCGATTGCTGTTCCCATTATTTTCATTTCCTTGGTGTCTAGTGGCAGCCCCCAATTACTGTTCCAATTGTTTTCTTCATGGCTGTGGTGTCTAATGGCAGTCCCCACCCTCCGATTGCTGTTCCCATTATTATCCTCATTTTCTTGGTGTCTAGTGGCACACCCCACCGTCCAATTACTGTCCCCATTATTTTCCTCATTTCCTTGGTGTCTAGTGGAAGCCCCACACCCTCCGATTACTGGCCCCATTGTTTTCCTCATTTCTCTGGTGTCTAGTGGCAGCCCACCACCCTCAAAGAACTGTCCCCACTGTTTTCCTCATTTCCTGCTGTCTACTGGCACCCCCTCCCTCTGATTACTATCCCCACTGCTTTCCTCATTTCCCCGGTGTCTCGTGGCACCCCCACCCTCCAATTACTGTCCCCATTCATTTTATTTCCTTGGTGTCTAGTGGCACCCACCAGCCTCCGATTACTGCCCCCATTGTCTTCCTAATTTCCTTTGTGTCTAGTGGCACCCCCACGCTCCGATTGATGTCCCCATTGTTTTCCATCTAGTGGCACCCCCCAAACCTCCGATTACTGTCCCCATTATTTTCCTCATTTCCTTGGTGTCCAGTGGTACCCCCCACACTCTGATTACTGTCCCCATTGTTTTCCTCATTTTGCTGATGTCTACTGGCACCCCCCACCCTCCGATTGCTGTACCCATTGTTTTCCTCATTTCCTTGGTGTCTAGTGGCACATCCCCACCTTCTGATTGCTGTTCCCATTGTTTTCCACATTTCCTTGGTGTCTAGAAGCAGCCACCTACCCTCTGATTACTGTCTCCACTGTTTTCCTCATTTCCCTGGTGTCTAGTGGCACCCCCACCCTCCGATACCTGTCCCCATTGTTTTCCTCAATTCCTTGGTGCCTAGTGGCAACCCCACCTTCCAATCGCTGTTCATATTGTTTTCCTCATTTCCTTGCTGTCTAGTGGCAGCCCCTCACCCTCCAATTACTGTCCCCATTGTTTTCCTCATTTCTCTGGTGTCTAGAGGAACCCCCACACTCTGAATGCTCTCCCCAATGTATTCCTCATTTCCTTGGTGTGTGGTGGCATGCCCCACCCTCTGATTACTGTCCCCATTGTCCTTCTCATTTCCTTGGTGTCTACTATCATCCCCTCACTCTCCAATTACTGTCCCCATTGTTTTTCTCATTTCTGCAATCCCATGTTCCGATTGCTCTTAGCATTGTTTTCCTCATTTCCTTGGCATCTAGTGGCAGCCTCCTACACTCCAATTACTGTCCCCATTGTTTTCCTCATTTCATTGGTGTCTAGTGGCAGCCCCATCCCTCCGATTGCTGTCTCCATTGTTTTCCTCATGCCCTTGATGTCTCGTGGCACTCCCATGATCCGATTACTGTCCCCAGTATTTTCCTAATTTCATTGGTGTCTAGTGACACCCCTCACCTTCCGATTACTGTCCCCATTCTTTTCTTCATTTCTGTGGAGTCTAATGGCAGCCGCCCACCCTCCGATTGTTGTCCCAATTGTTTTCCTCACTTCCTTGGTGTCTAGTGGCACCCCCCACCCTCCGATTACTGTACCCATAGTTTTCCTGATTTCCTTGGTGTCTAGTGGCACCGCTCAAGTTCTGATTACTGTCCCCATTGTTTTCCTCATTTCCTAGTGTCTAGTGGCACCCCTCACCCTCCAATTACTGTCTCCATTGTTTTCCTCATTTTCCTGGAGTCTAGTGGCACCCCCACCTCAGATAGCTGCCTCCATTGTTTTCCTCATTTCCTTAGTGTCTACTGGCACCCCCACCCTCCAATTACTATCTCCATTATTCTCATTTCACTAGTGTCCAGTGGCAGTGCACCACCTCCGATTTCTGTCCCCATTGTTTTCCTCATTGCCTTGGTGTTTAGTGGCACTCCCACCCTCCATTACTGTCCCCATTGTTTTCCCTCATTTCTAGTGTCCACTGGAACACCCCACCCTCTGTGTACTGTCCCCATTGTTTTCCTCATTTCCTTGCTGTCTAGTGGCAGACCCCACCCTCCAATTGCTGTCCCCATTATTTTTCTCATTTCTGTGGTGTCTAGTGGCATGCTCTGTCCTCTGATTACTGTCCCCATTGTTTTCCAGATTTCCTTGGTGTCTAGTAGCAGCCCCCCACACTCTGATTACTGTCCCCATTATTTTTCACATTTCCTTGGTGTCTAGAAGCAGGCCCCTACCCTCTGATTAGTGTCCACATTGTTTTCCTCATTTCCATGGTGTCTAGTGGCACCCCCGGCCTCCGATTGCTGTCCCCATTGTTTTCCTCAATTCCAGCGGGCCTAGTGGCACCCCCACCTTCCGATTGCTGTTCATATTGTTTTCCTCATTTCCTTGCTGTCTAGTGGCATCCCCCACCTCCAATTACTGTCCCCATTGTTTTCCTCATTTCCTCGGTGTCTAGTGGCACCCCCACCCTCCAATTACTGTCCCATTGTTTTCCTCATTTCCTGGTGTCTAGTGGCACCCCCCTACACTCCAATTACTGTCCCCATTGTTTTCCTCATTTCATTGGTGTCTAGTGGCAGCCCCCACCCTCTGATTGCTGTCTCCATTGTTTTCCTCATGTCCTTGATGTCTCGTGGCACCCCCACGCTCCGATTACTATCCCCATTGTTTTCCTCATTTCTTTGGTGTCTAGTGGCACCCTCACCTCCGATTACTGTCCCCATTGTTTTCTTCATTTCCCTGGAGTCTAATGGCAGCCGCCCACCCTCCGATTGTTGTCCCAATTGTTTTTCTCATCTCCATGGTGTCTAGTGGCACCCCCCCACAATACGATTACTGTACCCATAGCTTTCCTGATTTCCTTGGTGTCTAGTGGCACCGCTCACATTCTGATTTCTGTCCCCTTTGTTTTCCTCATTTCCCTGGTGTCTAGTGGCACCCCTCACCCTCCAATTACTGTCTCCATTGTTTTCCTCATTTCCCTGGTGTCTAGTGGCACCCCCACCCTCCAATTGCTGTCCCCATTGTTTTCCTCATTTCCTTGGTGTCTAGTGGCACTCCCAACCTCCAATTACTGTCCCCATTGTTTTCCTCATTTCCTTAGTGTCTACTGGCACACCCCACCCTCTATGTACTGTCCCCATTGTTTTCCTCATTTCCTTGGTATCTAGGGGCAGACCCCACCCTCCAATTGCTGTCCCCATTATTTTTCTCATTTCTGTTATGTCTAGTGGCATGCTTCATCCACTGATTACTGTCCCCATTGTTTCCCTGATTTCCTTGGTGTAAAGAGGCATGCCCGACCCTCCAATTGCTGTCCCCATTATTTTTCTCATTTTTGTTATGTCTAGTGGCATGCTTCGTTCTCTGATTACTGTCCCCATTGTTTTCCTGATTTCCTTGGTGTCTAGTGGCAGCCCCCCACCTTCTGATTACTGTCCCCATTGTTTCCTCATTTCCTTGGTGTAAGAAGGCTGCCCGACCCTCCAATTGCTGTCCCATTGTTTTCCTTATTTCCTTAGTGTCTAGTGGCACCCGACCCTACAACTACTGTCCCATTCTTTTCCTCATTTCCTTGGTGTCTACTGGCACGCCCCACCCTCTAGTACTGTCCCCATTGATTTCCTCATTTCCTTGGTGTCTAGAGGCATCCCCCAACCTCCTATTGCTGTCCTCATTGTTTTCCTTATTTCCCTGGTGTCTAGCGGCACACCTCATCCTCCAATTACTGTCCCCACTGTTTCCCTCATTTCCCAGGTGTCTAGTGGCATGCCCCACCTTCCAATTACTGTTCCCATTGTTTTCCTCATTGCCTTGTGTCTAGTGGCAGCCCACACCCTCCGATTGCTGTTCCCAATATTTTCCTAATTTCCTTGGTGTCTAGTGGAATGCACCACCCTCCAATTACTGTCCCCATCATGTACCTCCTTTCTTTGGTGTCTAGTGGCAGCCCCCACCCTCAGATTACTGCCCCCATTGTTTTCCGCATTTCCCTGGTGTCTAGTGGCAGCTCCCCACCCTCAGATTACTGTCCCCATTGTTTTCCTCATTTCCCTGGTGTCTAGTGGCAGCCCCCACCATCCAGTTACTGTCCCCATTGTTTTCCTCATTTCCCTGGTGTCTAGTGGCACACCCACCCTCTGATTACTGTCCCCATTGTTTTCCTCATTTCCTAGGTATCTAGTGGCAGCCCCGCACTCTCCGATTGCTGTCCCCACCATTTTCCTCTTTTCCTTGGTGTCTAGTGGCACCCCCTACACTCTGATTAGTGTCCCCATTGTTTTCCTCAGTTCTCTTGTGTCTAGCGGCAGCCCCCACCCTCCATTTACTGTCCCCATTGTTTTCTCATTTCTTGGTGTCAAGTGGCACCCCACCATCCGATTACTATCCCTATTATTTTATTCATTTCTTTGGTGTCTAGTGGCATCCCCATCCTCAATTACTTCTCCCATTGTTTCCTTAATTTCCTGGTGTCTAGTAGCACCCCCACACTCTGATTGCTGTCCCCAATGTTTTATTCATTTTCTTGGTATCTAGTGGCACCCCCACCCTCCAATTACTGTCCCCATTCATTTTATTTCCTTGGTGTCTAGTGGCACCCACCAGTCTCCGAATACTGCCCCCATTGTATTTCTTATTTCCCTAGTGTCAGACCCCACCCTCCGATTGCTGTCCCCATTGTTTTCCATCTAGTGGCACCCCCCCAGCCTCCGATTACTGTCCCCATTATTTTCCTCATTTCCTTGGTGTCTAGTGGCACCCCCCACACTCTGATTACTGTCCCCATTGCTTTCCTCATTTTGCTGGTGTCTACTGGCACCCCCCTCCCTCCGACTGCTGTCCCCATTGTTTTCCTGATTTCCTTGGTGTCTAGTGGCACCCCCCACCTTCTGATTGCTTTTCCCATTGTTTTCCACATTTCCTTGGTGTCTAGAAGCAGCCCCCCTACCCTCTGATTACTGTCCCCATTGTTTTCCTCATTTCTCTGGTGTCTAGTGGCACCCCCACCCTCTGATTGCTGTCCCCATTGTTTTCCTCAATTCCTTGGTGCCTAGTGGCACCCCCACCTTCTGATCGCTGTTCATATTGTTCTCCTTATTTCCTTGCTGTCTAGTGGCAGCCAACCACCCTCCAATAACTGTCCCCATTGTTTTCCTCATTTCCTTGGTGTCTAGTGGCAGCCCCTCACCCTCCAATTACTGTCCCCATTGTTTTCCTCATTTCTCTGGTGTCTAGAGGAACCCCCACACTCTGATTGCTCTCCCCATTGTTTTCCTCATTTCCTTGGTGTGTAGTGGCATGCCCCACCATCTGATTACTGTCCCCATTGTCCTTCTCATTTCCTTGGTGTCTACTATCAGCCCCCCACCCTGCAATTAATATCCCCATTGTTTTCCTCATTTCTGCACCCCCACGCTCCGATTGCTCTAAGCATTATTTTCCTCATTTCCTTGGCATCTAGTGGCAGCCTCCTACACTCCAATTACTGTCCCCATTGTTTTCCTCATTTCATTTGTGTCTAGTGGCAGCCCCCAACCTCCGATTGCTGTCTCCATTGTTTTCTCATGTCCTTGGTGTCTCATGGCACCCCGATGCTCCGATTACTGTCCACATTATTTTCCTAATTTCTTTGGTGTCTAGTGGCACCCCTCTCCTTCCGATTACTGTCCCCATTCTTTCTTCATTTCCTGGTGTCTACAATGGCAGCCGCCCACCCTCGATTATTGTCCCATTGTTTTCTTCATTTACTTGGTGTCTAGTGGCACCCCCACCTCGATTACGTACCCATCGTTTTCCTGATTTCCTTGGTGTTCAGTGGCACCGCCACCTCTGATTTCTGTCCCCATTGTTTTCCTGATTTCCTGCTGTCTAGTGGCACCCCACCCTCCAATTGCTGTCCCCATTGTTTTCCTCATTTCTTCAGTGTCTAGTGGCACTCCCAACCTCCACTACTGTCCCCATTGTTTTTCTCATTTCCTTAGTGTCTACTGGCACACCCCACCCTCTGTGTTTTGTGCGCCATTGTTTTCCTCATTTCCTGTGTCTAGTGGCAGACCCCACCTCTCCAATTGCTGTCCCCATTATTTTTCTCATTTCTGTTATATCTAGTGGCATGCTCTGTCCTCTGATTACTGTCCCCATTGTTTTACTGATTTCCTTGGTGTCTAGTGGCGCCCCCACCCTCTGATTACTGTCCCCATTGTTTCTCCTTCCTTGGTGTATAGAGGCATGCCTGACCCTCCAATTTGCTGTCCCCATTGTTTTCCCTATTTCTTAGTGTTCAGTAGCACCCCACCTCCAACTACTGTCCCATTCTTTTCCTCATTTCCTTAGTCTACTGAACACCCCACCCTCAGTGTACTGTCCCCATTGTTTTCCTCATTTTCTGCTGTTAGTGGCAGACCCCACCCTCCAATTGCTGTCCCCATTATTTTTCTCATTTCTGTGGTGTCTAGTGGCATGCTCGTCCTCTGATTGCTGTTCCATTGTTTTCCTGATTTCCTTGGTGTCTAGAGGCATCCCCACTCTCTGATTGCTGTCCTCATTGTTCTCCCCATTTCCTGGTGTCTAGTGGCACCCCTATCCTCCAATTACTGTCCCCACTGTTTCCCTCATTTCCCAGGTGTCTAGTGGCATGCCCCACCTTCCACCATTGTTCCCATTGTTTTCCTCATTGCCTTGTGTCTAGTGGCAGCTCACACCCTCCGATTGCTGTTCCCATATTTTCCTATTTCTTGGTGTCTCAGTGGAATGCCCCACCCTCCAATTACTGTCCCCATCATGTTCCTCCTTTCTTTGGTGTCTAGTGGTAGCCCTCACCCTCTGATTACTGCCCCCATTGTTTTCCTCATTTCCCTGGTGTCTAGTGGCAGCTCCCCAACCTCCGATTACTGTCCCCATTGCTTTACTCATTTCCCTGGTGTCTAGTGGCAGCCCCCACCCTCCAGTTACTGTCCCCATTGTTTTGCTCTTTTCCCTGGTGTCTAGTGGCATCCCCACCCTCTGATTACTGTCCCCACTGTTTTCCTCATTGCCTAGGTATCTAGTGGCAGCCCCGCACTCTCCGATTGCTGTCCTCACCGTTTTCCTCTTTTCCTTGGTGTCTAGTGGCACCCCCTACACTCTGATTAGTGTCCCCATTGTTTTCCTCAGCTCTCTTGTGTCTAGCGGCAGCCCCCACCCTCCATTTACTGTTCCCATTGTTTTCATTTCCTTGGTGTCTAGTGGCACCCCCCACCATCCGATTACTATCCCTATTATTTTATTCATTTCTTTGGTGTCTAGTGGCATCCCCATCCTCTGATTACTCTCCCCATTGTTTCCTTAATTTCCCTGGTGTCTATGGCCTTCCACCTCATTGCTGTCCCCATTGTTTCCTTATTTCCCTAGTGTCAGCCCCCACCCTCCGATTACTGTACCCATCATTTTCCTGATTTCCTTGGTGTCTAGTGGCACCGCCACCTCTGATTTCTGTCCCCATTGTTTTCCTGATTTCTGGTGTCTAGTGGCAGCCCCTACCCTCTGATTACTGTCCCCATTGTTTTCCTCATTTCCTAGTGTCTAGTGGCACCCCTACCCTCCGACTGCTGTCCCATTGTTTTCCTCATTCCTTGGTGCCTAGTGGCACACCCAGCTTCCGATCGCTGTTCATATTGTTTTCTCATTTCTTGCTGTCTAGTGGCAGCCCCCACCTTCCAATTACTGTCCCATTGTTTTCTCATTTCCTTGGTGTCTAGAGGCAGCCCCTCACCCTCCAATTACTGTCCCCATTGTTTTCCTCATTTCTCTGGTGTCTAGAGGCACCCCCACACTCTGAATGCTCTCCCCATTGTTTTCCTTATTTCCTTGGTGTGTAGTGGCATGCCCCACCATCTGATTACTGTCCCCATTGTCCTTCTCATTTCCTTGGTGTTTACTATCATCCCCCCACCCTCCAATTATTGTCTCCATTGTTTTCTCATTTCTGCAACCCCATGTTCATTGCTCTTAGCATTGTTTTCCTCATTTCCTGAGTGCCTAGTGGCAGCCTCCTACACCCAATTACTGTCCCCATTGTTTTCCTCATTTCATTGGTGTCTAGTGGCAGCCCCATCCCTCCGATTGCTGTCTCCATTGTTTTCCTCATGTCCTTGGTGTCTCATGCATTCCCACGGTCCGATTACTGTCCCCAGTATTTTCCTAATTTCTTTGGTGTCTAGTGGCACCCCTCACCTTCCGATTACTGTCCCCATTCTTTTCTTCATTTCCCTGGAGTATAATGGCAGCCGCCCACCCTCTGATTGTTGTCCCAATTGTTTTCCTCATTTCCTTGGTGTCTAGTAGCACCCCCCACCCTACGATTACTGTACCCAAAGTTTTCCTGATTTCCTTGGTGTCTAGTGGTACCGCTCATGTTCTGATTTCTGACCCCATTGTTTTCCTCATTTCCCTGGTGTCTAGTGCCACCCCCACCCTCAGATTGCTGTCCCCATTGTTTTCCTCATTTCCTTAGTATCTAGTGACACCCCTCACCCTCCAATTACTATCTCCATTATTCTCCTCATTTCACTAGTGTCTAGTGGCAGCCCACCACCCTCCAATTGCTGTCCCCATTGTTTTCCTCATTTCCTTAGTGTCTACTAGAACAACCCACCCTCTGTGTACTGTCCCCATTGTTTTACTCATTTTCTTGCTGTCTAGTGGCAGACCCCACCCTCCAATTGCTGTCTCCATTATTTTTCTCATTTCTGAGATGTCTAGTGGCATGCTCCGTCCTCTGATTACTGTCCCAATTGTTTTCCTCATTTCCCTGGTGTCTAGAGGCAGCCCCCACCTTCTGATTACTGTCCCCATTGTTTCCCTCATTTCCTTCGTGTATAGTGGCATCCCCCACCCTCTGATTACTGTCCCCATTGTTTTCCTATTTCCTTGGTGTCTAGTGGCACCCCACCCTCCAGATTACTGTCCCCATTGATTTCCTCATTTCCCTGGTGTTTAGAGGCATCCCCCAACCTCCGATTGCTGTCCTCATTGTTTTCCTCATTTCCCTGGTGTCTAGTGGCACCCCTCATCCTCCAATTACTGTCCCCACTGTTTCCCTCATTTCCCAGGTGTCTAGTGGCATGCCCCACCTTCCAATTACTGTTCCCATTGTTTTCCTCATTGCCTTGTGCCTAGTGGCAGCCCACAGCCTCTGATTGCTGTTCCCAACATTTCCCTAATTTCCTTGGTGTCTAGTGGAATGCCCCACCCACCAATTACTGTCCCCATCATGTTCCTCCTTTGGTGTCTAGTGGCAGCCCCAACCCTCAGATTACTACCCCCATTGTTTTCCTCATTTCCCTGGTGTCTAGTGGCAGCTCCCCACCCTCCGATCACTGTCCCCATTGTTTTCCTCATTTCCTTGGTGTCTAGTGGCAGCCCCCACCGTCCAGTTACGGTCCCCATTGTTTTCCTCATTTCCCTGGTGTCTAGTGGCACCCACACCCTCCAATTACTGTCCTCATTGCTTTACTCATTTCCCTAGTGTCTAGTGGCAGCCCCCACCGTCCAGTTACTGTCCCCATTGTTTTCCTCATTTCCCTGGTGTCTAGTGGCATCCCCACCCTCTGATTACTGTCCCCATTGTTTTCATTTCCTAGGTTTCTAGTGGCAGCCCCGCACTCTCCGATTGCTGTCCCCACTGTTTTCCTCTTTTCCTTGGTGTCTAGTGGCACCCCCTACACTCTGATTAGTGTCCCCACTGTTTTCCTCAGTTCTCTTGTGTCTAGCGGCAGCCCCTACCCTCCATTTACTGTCCCCATTGTTTTCATTTCCTTGGTGTCTAGTGGCACCCCCCACCATCCAATTACTATCTCTATTATTTTATTCATTTCTTTGGTGTCTAGTGGCATCCCCACACTTTGATTGCTGTCCCCAATGTTTTATTCATTTCCTTGGTATCTAGTGGCACACCCACCATCCAGTTACTGCCCCCATTCATTTTATTTCCTTGGTGTCTAGTGGCACCCACCAGCCTCCGATTACTGCCCCCATTGTTTTCCTTATTTCCCTAGTGTCAGCCCCCACCCTCTGATTGCTGTCCCCATTGTTTTCCATCTAGTGGCACCCCCCAGCCTCCGATTACTGTCCCCATTATTTTCCTCATTTCCTTGATGTCTAGTGGCACCCCACACTCTGATTACTGTCCCCATTGTTTTCGCCATTTTGTTGCTGCTTGCACCCCCTCCCTCCGATTGCTGTCCCCTTTGTTTTCCTGATTTCCTTGGTGTCTAGTGGCAGCCCACACCTCTGATTGCTGTTCCCATTGTTTTCCACATTTCCTTGGTGTCTAGAACCAGCCCCCACCCTCTGATTACTGTCCCCATTGTTTTCCCTCTATTTCCTGGTGTCTAGTGGCACCCCACCCTCCGATTGCTGTTCCCATTGTTTTCCTCAATTCCTTGGTGCTTAGTGGCACCCCCACCTTCCGATCGCTGTTCATATTGTTTTCCTCATTTCCTTGCTGTCTAGTGGCAGCCACCCACCCTCCAATTACTGTCCGCATTGTTTTCATTTCCTTGGTGCCTAGTGGCATCCCCTCACCCTCCAAGTACTGACCCCATTGTTTTCCTCATTTCTCTGGTGTCTAGAGGCACCCCCACACTCTGATTGCCCTCCCCATTGTTTTCCTCATTTCCTTGGTGTGTAGTGGCACGCCCACCCTGATTACTGTCCCCATTGTCCTCCTTACTTCCTTGGTGTTCACTATCAGCCCCCACCCTCCAATTACTGTCCCCATTGTTTTCCTCATTTCTGCACCCCACGCCTGATTGCTCTAAGCATTATTTTCCTCATTTCCTGGCGCCCAGTGGCAGCCTCCTACACTCCAATTACTGTCCCCATTGTTTTCCTCATTTCATTGGTGTTCAGTGGCAGCCCCCACCTCCATTGCTGTCTCCATTGTTTTCTAATGTCCTTGGTGTCCCATGGCACCCGATGTCTGATTACTGTCCACATTATTTTCCTAATTTCTTTGGTGTCTAGTGGCACCCCTCACCTTCCGATTACTGTCCCCATTCTTTTCTTCATTTCCCTGGTGTCTAATGGCAGCCGCACACCCTCTGATTATTGTTCCCATTGTTTTTTTCATTTACCAGGTGTCTAGTAGCACCCCCACCCTCCGATTACTGTACCCATCATTTTCCTGATTTCCTTGGTGTCTAGTGGCACCGCTCACCTTCTGATTTCTGTCCCCATTGTTTTCCTGATTTCCCTGCTGTCTAGTGGCACCCCCACCCTCCAATTACTGTCTCCATTGTTTTCCTCATTTCCCTGGTGTCTAGTGGCAGCCCACCACCCTCCAATTGCTGTCCCCATTGTTTTCCTCATTTCTTCGGTGTCTAGTGGCACTCCCAACCTCCAATTACTGTCCCCATTGTTTTTCTCATTTCCTTAGTGTCTACTGGCACACCCCACCCTCTGTGTACTGTCGCCATTGTTTTCCTCATTTCCTTGGTGTCTAGTGGCAGACCCCACCCTCCAATTGCTGTCCCCATTATTTTTCTCATTTCTGTTATGTCTAGTGGCATGCTCCGCCCTCTGATTACTGTCCCCATTGTTTTCCTGATTTCCTTGGTGTCTAGTGGCAGCCCCCCACCCTCTGATTACTGTCCCATTGTTTCCCATTTCTTGGAGTATAAGGCATACCCCACCTCCAGTTGCTGTCCCCATTGTTTCCTCATTTCCTTAGTGTCTAGTAGCACCCCACCTCCAACTACTGTCCCATTCTTTTCTCATTTCCTTTAGTCTACTGGAACACCCCACCTCAGTGTACTGTCCCCATTGTTTTCCTCATTTTCTTTGCTTCAGTGGCAGACCCCACCTCCAATTGCTGTCCCCACTATTTTCTCATTTCTGTGGTGTCTAGTGGCATGCTCCGCCCTCTGATTACTGTTCCCATTGTTTTCCTGATTTCCTTGGTGTCTAGAGGCATCCCCACTCTCTGATTGCTGTCCTCATTGTTCTCCTCATTTCACTGGTGTCTAGTGGCACCCCTCATCCTCCAATTACTGTCCCCACTGTTTCCCTCATTTCCCAGGTGTCTAGTGGCATGCCCCACCTTCCAATTACTGTTCCCATTGTTTTCCTCATTGCCTTGTGTCTAGTGGCAGGTCACACCCTCCGATTGCTCTTCCCAATATTTTCCTAGTTTCTTTGGTGTCTAGTGGAATGCCCCACCCTCCAATTAGTGTACCCATCATGTTCCTCCTTTCTTTGGTGTCTAGTGGCAGCCCCACCCTCTGATTACTGCCCCCATTGTTTTCCTCATTTCCCTGGTGTCTAGTGGCATCTCCCCACCCTCCGATTACTGTCCCCATTGCTTTCCTCATTTCTCTGGTGTCCAGTGGCAGCCCCCACCCTACAGTTACTGTCCCCATTGTTTTGCTCATTTCCCTGATGTCTAGTGGCACCCCCACCCTCTGATTACTGTCCCCATTGTTTTCCCTCATTTCCTAGGTATCTAGTGGCAGCCCCAGCACTCCAATTGCTGTCTCCACCGCTTTCCTCTTTCCTTGGTGTCTAGTGGCACCCCTACACTCAATTACTGTCCCCATTGTTTTCCTCATTTCATTGGTGTCTAGTGGCAGCCCCCACCCTCTGATTGCTGTCTCCATTGTTTTCTAATGTCCTTGGTGTCCCATGGCACCCCGATGCTCCGATTACTGTCCACATTATTTTCCTAATTTCTTTGGTGTCTAGTGGCACCCCTCACCTTCCGATTACTGTCCCCATTCTTTTCTTCATTTCCCTGGTGTCTAATGGCAGCCGCACACCCTCTGATTATTGTCCCCATTGTTTTTTTCATTTACCAGGTGTCTAGTAGCACCCCCACCCTCCGATTACTGTACCCATCATTTTCCTGATTTCCTTGGTGTCTAGTGGCACCGCTCACCTTCTGATTTCTGTCCCCATTGTTTTCCTGATTTCCCTGCTGTCTAGTGGCACCCCCACCCTCCAATTACTGTCTCCATTGTTTTCCTCATTTCCTAGGTATCTAGTGGCAGCCCAGCACTCTCCAATTGCTGTCTCCACCGTTTTCCTCTTTTCCTTGGTGTCTAGTGGCACCCCCTACACTCTGATTAGTGTCCCCACTGTTTTCCTCAGTTCTCTTGTGTCTAGCGCAGCCCTACCCTCCATTTACTGTCCCCATTGTTTTCATTTCCTTGGTGTCTAGTGGCACCCCCCACCATCCGATTACTATCTCTATTATTTTATTCATTTCTTTGGTGTCTAGTGGCATCCCCACACTCCGATTGCTGTCCCCAATGTTTTATTCATTTCCTTGGTATCTAGTGGCACACCCACCATCCAGTTACTGCCCCCATTCATTTTATTTCCTTGGTGTCTAGTGGCACCCACCAGCCTCCGATTACTGCCCCCATTGTTTTCCTTATTTCCCTAGTGTCAGCCCCCACCCTCTGATTGCTGTCCCCATTGTTTTCCATCTAGTGGCACCCCCAGCCTCCGATCACTGTCCCCATTATTTTCCTCATTTCCTTGATGTCTAGTGGCACCCCACACACTCTGATTACTGTCCCCATTGTTTTCGTCATTTTGTTGGTGTCTACCGGCACACCCCCTCCCTCCGATTGCTGTCCCCTTTGTTTTCCTGATTTCCTTGGTGTCTAGTGGCAGCCCCACACCTTCTGATTGCTGTTCCCATTGTTTTCCACATTTCCTTGGTGTCTAGAACCAGCCCCCTACCCTCTGATTACTGTCCCCATTGTTTTCCTCATTTCCCTGGTGTCTAGTGGCACCCCCACCCTCCGATTGCTGTTCCCATTGTTTTCCTCAATTCCTTGGTGCTTAGTGGCACCCCCACCTTCCGATCGCTGTTCATATTGTTTTCCTCATTTCCTTGCTGTCTAGTGGCAGCCACCCACCCTCCAATTACTGTCCGCATTGTTTTCATTTCCTTGGTGCCTAGTGGCATCCCCTCACCCTCCAAGTACTGACCCCATTGTTTTCCTCATTTCTCTGGTGTCTAGAGGCACCCCCACACTCTGATTGCCCTCCCCATTGTTTTCCTCATTTCCTTGGTGTGTAGTGGCACGCCCCACCCTCTGATTACTGTCCCCATTGTCCTCTCATTTCCTTGGTGTCTACTATCAGCCCCCCACCCTCCAATTACTGTCCCCATTGTTTTCCTCATTTCTGCACCCCCACGCTCCGATTGCTCTAAGCATTATTTTCCTCATTTCCTTGGCGTCCAGTGGCAGCCTCCTACACTCCAATTACTGTCCCCATTGTTTTCCTCATTTCATTGGTGTCTAGTGGCAGCCCCCACCCTCCGATTGCTGTCTCCATTGTTTTCTAATGTCCTTGGTGTCCCATGGCACCCCGATGCTCCGATTACTGTCCACATTATTTTCCTAATTTCTTTGGTGTCTAGTGGCACCCCTCACCTTCCGATTACTGTCCCCATTCTTTTCTTCATTTCCCTGGTGTCTAATGGCAGCCGCACACCCTCTGATTATTGTCCCCATTGTTTTTTTCATTTACCAGGTGTCTAGTAGCACCTCCACCCTCCGATTACTGTTCCCATCATTTTCCTGATTTCCTTGGTGTCTAGTGGCACCGCTCACCTTCTGATTTCTGTCCCCATTGTTTTCCTGATTTCCCTGCTGTCTAGTGGCACCCCACCCTCCAATTACTGTCTCCATTGTTTTCCTCATTTCCCTGGTGTCTAGTGGCAGCCCACCACCCTCCAATTGCTGTCCCCATTGTTTTCCTCATTTCTTCGGTGTCTAGTGGCACTCCCAACCTCCAATTACTGTCCCCATTGTTTTTCTCATTTCCTTAGTGTCTACTGGCACACCCCACCCTCTGTGTACTGTCGCCATTGTTTTCCTCATTTCCTTGGTGTCTAGTGGCAGACCCCACCCTCCAATTGCTGTCCCCATTATTTTTCTCATTTCTGTTATGTCTAGTGGCATGCTCCGTCCTCTGATTACTGTCCCCATTGTTTTCCTGATTTCCTTGGTGTCTAGTGGCAGCCCCCCACCCTCTGATTACTGTCCCCATTGTTTCCCTCATTTCGTTGTATAAGGCATACCGACCCTCCAGTTGCTGTCCCCATTGTTTTCTCATTTCCTTAGTGTCTAGTAGCACCCCACCCTCCAACTACTGTCCCATTCTTTTCCTCATTTCCTTTAGTCTACTGGAACACCCCACCCTCAGTGTACTGTCCCCATTGTTTTCCTCATTTTCTGCTGTCTAGTGGCAGACCCCACCTCCAATTGCTGTCCCCACTATTTTCTCATTTCTGTGGTGTCTAGTGGCATGCTCCGTCCTCTGATTACTGTTCCCATTGTTTTCCTGATTTCCTTGGTGTCTAGAGGCATCCCCCACTCTCTGATTGCTGTCCCTCATTGTTCTCCCTCATTTCTTGGTGTCTAGTGGCACCCTCATCCTCCACCACTGTCCCCACTGTTTCCTCATTTCCCAGGTGTCTAGTAGCATGCCCCACCTTCCAATTACAGTTCCCATTGTTTTCCTCATTGCCTTGTGTCTAGTGGCAGCCCACACCCTCCGATTGCTGTTCCCAATATTTTCCTAATTTCCTTGGTGTCTAGTGGAATGCCCCACCCTCCAATTAGTGTACCCATCATGTTCCTCCTTTCTTTGGTGTCTAGTGGCAGCCCCCACCCTCTGATTACTGCCCCCATTGTTTTCCTCATTTCCCTGGTGTCTAGTGGCATCTCCCCACCCTCGATTACTGTCCCCATTGCTTTCTCATTTCTCTGGTGTCCAGTGGCAGCCCCCACCCTACAGTTACTGTCCCCATTGTTTTGCTCATTTCCCTGATGTCTAGTGGCACCCCCACCCTCTGATTACTGTCCCCATTGTTTTCCTCATTTCCTAGGTATCTAGTGGCAGCCCCGCACTCTCCAATTGCTGTCTCCACCGTTTTCCTCTTTTCCTTGGTGTCTAGTGGCACCCCCTACACTCCAATTACTGTCCCCATTGTTTTCCTCATTTCATTGGTGTCTAGTGGCAGCCCCCACCCTCTGATTGCTGTCTCCATTGTTTTCTAATGTCCTTGGTGTCCCATGGCACCCCGATGCACCGATTACTGTCCACATTATTTTCCTAATTTCTTTGGTGTCTAGTGGCACCCCTCACCTTCCGATTACTGTCCCCATTCTTTTCTTCATTTCCCTGGTGTCTAATGGCAGCCGCACACCCTCTGATTATTGTTCCCATTGTTTTTTTCATTTACCAGGTGTCTAGTAGCACCCCACTCGGACACTGTACCCATTTTCCTGATTTCTGGTGTCTAGTGGCACCGCCACCTTCTGATTTCTGTCCCCATTGTTTTCCTGATTTCCTGCTGTCTAGTGGCACCCCACCTCCAATTACTGTCTCCATTGTTTTCCCTCATTTCCCTGGTGTCTAGTGGCAGCCCACCACCCTCCAATTGCTGTCCCCATTGTTTTTCTCATTTCTTGGTGTCTAGTGGCACTCCCAACCTCCATTACTGTCCCCATTGTTTTCCTCATTTCCTTAGTGTCTACTGGCACACCCCACCCTCTGTGTACTGTCGCCATTGTTTTCCTCATTTCCTTGGTGTCTAGTGGCAGACCCCACCCTCCAATTGCTGTCCCCATTATTTTTCTCATTTCTGTTATGTCTAGTGGCATGCTCCGTCCTCTGATTACTGTCCCCATTGTTTTCCTGATTTCCTTGGTGTCTAGTGGCAGCCCCCCACCCTCTGATTACTGTCCCCATTGTTTCCCTCATTTCCTTGGAGTATAAAGGCATACCCGACCCTCCAGTTGCTGTCCCCATTGTTTTCCTCATTTCCTTAGTGTCTAGTAGCACCCCCACCCTCCAACTACTGTCCCATTCTTTTCCTCATTTCCTTGTGGTCTACTGGAACACCCCACCCTCAGTGTACTGTCCCCATTGTTTTCCTCATTTTCTTGCTGTCTAGTGGCAGACCCCACCCTCCAATTGCTGTCCCCACTATTTTTCTCATTTCTGTGGTGTCTAGTGGCATGCTCCGTCCTCTGATTACTGTTCCCATTGTTTTCCTGATTTCCTTGGTGTCTAGAGGCATCCCCCACTCTCTGATTGCTGTCCTCATTGTTCTCCTCATTTCCTTGGTGTCTAGTGGCACCCCTCATCCTCCAATTACTGTCCCCACTGTTTCCCTCATTTCCCAGGTGTCTAGTAGCATGCCCCACCTTCCAATTACAGTTCCCATTGTTTTCCTCATTGCCTTGTGTCTAGTGGCAGCCCACACCCTCCGATTGCTGTTCCCAATATTTTCCTAATTTCCTTGGTGTCTAGTGGAATGCCCCACCCTCCAATTAGTGTACCCATCATGTTCCTCCTTTCTTTGGTGTCTAGTGGCAGCCCCCACCCTCTGATTACTGCCCCATTGTTTTCCCTCATTTCTGGTGTCTAGTGGCATCTCCCCACCCTCCGATTACTGTCCCATTGCTTTCCTCATTTCTCTGTGTCCAGTGGCAGCCCCCACCCTACAGTTACTGTCCCCATTGTTTTGCTCATTTCCTGATGTCTAGTGGCACCCCACCTCTGATTACTGTCCCCATTGTTTTCCTCATTTCTAGGTATCTAGTGGCAGCCCCACTCTCCAATTGCTGTCTCCACCGCTTTCCTCTTTTTCCTTGGTGTCTAGTGGCACCCCTACACTCTGATTAGTGTCCCCATGTTTTCCTCAGTTCTCTTGTGTCTAGCGGCAGCCCCTCACCTCCATTTACTGTCCCCATTGTTTTCTATTTCCTTGGTGTCTAGTGGCACCCCACCATCCGATTACTATCTCTATTATTTTATTCATTTCTTTGGTGTCTAGTGGCATCCCCACACTCGATTGCTGTCCCCAATGTTTTATTCATTTCCTTGGTATCTGCAGTGGCACACCCACCATCCAGTTACTGCCCCATTCATTTTATTTTGGTGTCTAGTGGCACCACCAACTTCCGATTACTGCCCCATTGTTTTCCTTATTTCCCTAGTGTCAGCCCCCACCCTCGATTGCTGTCCTCATTGTTTTCCATCTAGTGGCACCCCCAGCCTCCGATTACTGTCCCCATTATTTTCCTCATTTCCTTGATGTCTAGTGGCACCCCCCACACTTGCATTACTGTCTCCATTGTTTTCATATTTTCAACATAGGTTAGCAAATGAAACAGTCATAAGGTTATTTGAAGTCTGAAGACCTGTTTACAACTAACATACTGCAACGTCACTCACCACTAGAGAATTACTGTACCTGCCTAACCAGCATGTTTAGATTTGAACTGCATAATGATCCTACATGTTTTGTCTTAACTGCAAGATCACTGGCTACAGCAAACTAAATATAGTATATGCAAATTAAATTAAATCCAATTCACTGTTTCAGGCTCCATTTTGGCTAGCTAATAAACTTAGCATGGGTCAAATAAACGACTACAAGATTACTTCTGCCGACAACAACGTGAGCTGTCACAAGAAGCATTTTCACTTCCCTGTTTTAAAAGTCACTGACTGGCACAGCTGCAGAGTAACACGTTTGTTTTCCTAGTCTGCGTTTTATAACAGCTCAGTTTACATTGACAAGGTTGTTATAACCATCCTAACACTACATAAACTTACACAGGGGTAAACCTGCACACATATGTAACCCCTGCAAATGGGGGTTCCCAAAGACTTCAGGAGCTTGCTTGAATGCTCCAAGCCTGAATGGTGTTTGGCGTTTAAGCCATTTATCAGTGAGTGTTTTTAGAACCTCTGGTACTGTCTCTTTAAGAGCTGTCTGCTTGCAGACATAATTAGTTTATATGGGGGGGACTGTGTGTTTCTTTGATTGAGTACCACTCGAGCTGCTGCCAATTCACTTAATTTTTGCAGTCACTAGGAGTGCAAAGGGAACCCATCTGAAAGATGTAACTGTTTACCAGAAATTATTTAGAGTAATAATGAAATTACAGTTTGTCTAACCTGCTTTCTTTGCAGTCAGAACTGTGTCTGCTAGTTCCCATTCTAGTTTTGAACTGCTGAACTGGACCAATCAGTGTGGGGTAAGCTAGCTCTAAAATGGTGCCTTGGACGAATCAGAACTTGGACTCATAATCTGAGCCAGCCACAAGAGGATTGTATGGGCAGTGACTCTGGGAGATGTAGTTTAGACTTCAGTGCCTTTTGGACCAACAGCAGCAGTCTATTGTGAGTGACAGCCAATCCAGTCAAGAACTGGGAGGAACTCAAAGGAAGTGCCCGTTTTTGTCGGTTGGAGTTGAGTTGAGCTTTGGCAGTGAAGAAGGAAGGAGCCCTGTGCTTTTTCAGTGTGCAGTTTTAGTCAAAACTGTGTAAGGCCCAGAGTCTCGGTCTGCAGCTTGTGTAACAGCTTGTTAGGACTGAATCCGTCCTGTGAAAAGAATCAAAGGATCTCTGAAGAGTAGAACCAGGCTCACCCTGTAGAAGACTGGAGGAATTCCTGAAAATTGCACTTGGTCTGTCAGGAACTGAATCTGCTGTGTGTTCTCCGGTATTGTGCAGTAATTGCGATCGGATACAGATGCAGCCTGCCTGGTATAGTGCTTTCTTTTATATGGATGTGGGAAGAGGTTTGTGTACCTCAAGTGAGCCCTGCTGACATTGAAGGACCCTATCTTATTTGGAGGTCGTGAGTACTAATTCAGGGTCGCTTCCTGTTGAATTGCCACATTAAATCCAAATGGAATTACTGTACTGCTGACTGTTTAATTCTCCTTTTCTCTGTGTGAAAGGGCCCTACCAGCTGCCACGGTTTGGACTAGCCACTAGGGCTTGGGTACCCAGGGACAGTAACTGATAGGGATAGGCCTGTGCACAGAGCCATAGGTAGATTATTAGAGTGATAAGCTAATTAACCTGATTTCCCTGTCCTTGTTATATCCCCTAAATAAATCAGAGCTGCTCGTTTCAGCAAAGTTATACTGCCTGAGGTATTTGTCTATGTTAAAGTACTGTACTGTGATTGTTGCACTGTATCTCATTTCACAGGAGGTCCCAGTGCCGAACCAGACCTGGGGTAGTGTATACTGTGAAGGTAATTTGATATATTGTGTGGCCACTAGTGGGAAGAAAGGGTTGCAGTGTCCCAGAGGGCTGTGACCAAGTTAGTTTAACTATTGCAAACCCTGACCTCTGGGTGAGGCACCGCCATTGGATCCAGGCCCCTCAACCTGTTAGTGGCAAATCAGCAGGCAGGGGTAGTAGCCCCTGGGATAGCCATCTAGGGTTTACATCTTGGAGGCTCACCGCTGGGATTGTGTGTCTCTAGTGGCCATATTTACTAACCACTGTTAAAGAAAAAATGGGTACCCGACAGAAGTGGCTGTGCACCGCTGGTGGAGTGGTGTACTGGGGAGGAGATCGACCCCAAATGCTATGCTTATCCTGGACATCCCCTGGGTATCAATACGGACACTGTGCAGGAGTACTTTCAAGGTGGAAGGTTTACAAAACCCTGTGGTGGTGGGTCGGCATGCTAATCTGCTCACCCACACTTTCCTGGCCCTAGTAGAGTTTAAGGATCCCATAGATAGCTCCAAAGTGCCACAGACCATTACCCAGAGGAGCCCTCACTGCTTGGAGAGTGATAACTAAGGACAGTAAAGACCTGGGGAATCAGCCCCACCACTATCTGAAACTTTTGAGGAGAAATTTGCTGAATGGTTGCTGGGAGAGGGAAAACTGTGGAGGACTTGAAGAAACTATTCTTGCCACCTGGGGTGTTCCTCTCCCAACACCCTCTCTGCCTCCAGTGCCCGTAATGGTGGCTGAACCAATGCAGACCCTATTTCTGCACCTGCCATTAGTCACGCATTTCCCGAAGGTTGATTTTCTGGACTCTTCCCCACTCCCAAGGAGGATGACTGAGACTGATAGATTGCGCTCCTGCGTTAGAATGGCAATGTCGAAGGCGGGTTGCCGTGGGTTAGTGAGGTCAGGTCCTGCCCCACACACCGCGCTATGGGCTTGTAACCCTGAGCGACTGCACAGGCTCATCTTGAGGCCTTGAGAATGTGTATGGAGCCCAGATTCTGATGAGGACCTATGGTGGAGAGTAAGAAATCAACAGTACCAAGGGAGTTGTTGTCTGTGTATGTCTCTCGGCTGGAAAATTGTTGCAAGAATGCTCTCTGAAAGGGTAGTTTGCCAGGCCGATTGAACTGACCCAACCAGACTGACAGAATCCTTAAGTCTGCCCCTTCTCAGAACTGCTGTTGCTTCAGTTACGCCTGGCAACCTCGACTGGAATCCCCACCCTCCTATGATGAGTTAATGAGAGAAATTCGAGGAGTTGAGAAAGGCGACTGGAGGTACCTGCACCAACAGCTGTGGCTACGTAATCTCCTAGTGACTGAGGGTGACCCATCATGAAGTTCAGGGGCAGAGGTTGACAGTCAATGAGTGCTCTGACAAGGAAAAGATATGCCACAATGGGGCTAACTTGAGAGAGATCCGGGAATTCAAAACAGTCCCTTTATGAAGGCCACGCCTGCAAGTGCAGGCCCTGACCTATATCCGACTGGATCTGCTATGGGGTGGGGTACCCACCCATGTATCTCCTGCTGATAACAGCTCCAAACTCCAATTCCTTGACCATGGAAGTGGAGAAACTGACGAGATGTCTCCAAATGCTTATCACGCCGAGACAGAGATGGCACCCAGGTTTCCAGTTAGTAATACCCCGCCCTGGCTCCCAGTGTGGCGCCTCGGCCAGCTCAAACTCCAGAGAGTATGTTTTGCTATAATTGTGGAAAGATGGGCACATGAAAGGAATGCCAGTCCCAAAAGACACAAAACAAAGTTGCATATAGGCTGCAAGGAGAGCTTGGGAGGAAGAAATCAGTGGTTAAGAGGTGCGAGTATGATCCCAGTGGGGCACCAAAAATGCTAATTCCGTCCTTCTGTGGTCAAGTTCAGTTGCCAGGCCCCCACTACCGCCTCTCCAGACTGGTCCAGAATAGTGGGTCCCTCCATGAGACCACTGTAAGGTGAATGGAGTGTCTACAAGAGCTGTATTAGACAGTGGCTCCCAAGTGACAATTATGTTCCAGGATTGGTATCAGAAGCATTTGTCAGACGTGCCCTTACAACCATTAGAAGGACTGCATGTATGGGGTTAAGTGAGAAGGCCTACACCCTATTCCGGGTATATCGAATTTGGCTGTCTTTCCCCACCTCCGTGGCTGGAGTGGCTGAACAAGTAGAGACCCTAGCCTTAGTGTGTCCCCCCACTGGACTGTCATGATGGTGTCCCTTTGTTGATTGGAACAAATGCTCATATGTTAGGAGGCTGGCACAGTTGTGTTATGAAAAACAGGGTCAAAGACTAGTAGAGCTTTAAGAGTTCCGGCTTTAATTAAGAAGGCCTATAGGAGGCACAGAGAGATGCTGAAAAACAGAACCAGAGGAACCGTCGGAATTGTATGGAAGAAGGATCCTGAGTCTCTGATCCTGGCGCCAAATGCCCAGTGTACCTTACAGGAGAGGTCCGTGATCAGAAAGGATGTTAGGAATAAAATATTAATGTTGGATGCACCAGGCGATGGAAAATTGCCAGAGGGACTGCTGGTCAAGCCTAGTATTTTGCCGCTTAGAGCCCATGCTTATGCCAGAAGGGTAATGGTCCAAGTTCATAATGTGTCTGAAAAGAGACATTCGAGTAAACAGAGGTTGCATCCTGGCTAATGTGCATTATTGCCAGACACTGCAGTGCTACCCACAGCAAGAGTTCAGAAGAATGACAGAGTAACGCCTACTTGTTTGATTTCGGCGACTCCGCTGCCAGCTGAATGGAAAGTGAGGATCAGTGAGAAGCTTGCCCAGAGACCAGGTGTTCTTTAAAGGAATGGGATGTGGGATGCGTGCAAGAGCTGAGCACAATATCCGGCTGCATGATGAAAGACCATTTCATGGAGAGGTCTCGACGCCTGGCACCTGCTGACATAGATGATGTGAGACGGCATCTGCAAGAGATGTTAGCTGCTGGTGTAATACAAGAATCCAGAAGCCCTTATGCTTCCCCATTGTGGTAGTGAGGAAAAGAATGGAACAGTAAGGATGTGTGTGGATTATCGCTCTAAACCCCGGACTATCCCTGATCAGTACACAATGCCCTTCAGGATGCTTTGGACTGCCTACAACGGGAGCAAGTGGTTCTCTGTGGATCTCCATGGTGGGTTACTACCAGATCCCGATGGCCCCAGAGGACCCGTGAGAAGACGGCCTTTATCTGTCCGCTGGCTTCCTATGAATTCATGAGGATGCCTCAAGGGTTTCAGGTGCCCCAGCCACTTTTCAACGATTGATGGAGCGTGCAGTGGGACATGAACTACTAGGTGCCTGGTATACCTAGATGATGTTATTGTGTTTGGCAGCTCACTGGAGGAACATGAGAGCAGATTATTTAAGGTATTGGACCGACTGGGGACTTTGGCCTTAAACTGTCCATTGATAAGTGTCAATTCTTTCAAACATCAGTAAAGTATGTGGGACACATAGTATCCACCGAGAATAGGGGCCGACCCAAGTAAAGTTGAGGCCTTGACCACCTGGCCACAACCCAAAAATCTAAAAAAGAACTGACAAAAGATTCCTGGGATTCTGTGGTTATTATCGGCGCTTCATCAAGGACTATTCAAGAGTGATCCGCCTTTACTTAATCTTACTCAAGGGTATCCCCCAACCCACAAAAAATACCAAAAGTCAGCATCCCTCAAGACTGAAAGAGTGTATTTTCATCCGAGTGAAGTATTTGGGGCCGCTGGACTCTGATTGTGAGACTGCTTTCATGAGATCATATATCAACTTACCCATGCTCCAGTGCTGGCCTATGCCGATCCAAGAAAACCTTACGTCCTGCACACTGATGCTAGCTTGCAAGGGTTGGGGCTGTGTTGTACCAAGAGCACGAGAATGGCCTGAGACCAGTGGCCTTTGCCAGTAGAAGCCTGACCCCATCCGAAAAGAACTATCCTGTACATAAGTTAGAGTTCCTAGCTTTGAAGTGGGCTATTGTTGACCAATTCCATGAGTACTTGTATGGGGCTAAAATACTAGTAAAAACTGACAATAATCCTTTGACCTATGTGCAGACCTCAGCTAAGTTGGATGCCACTGGCCATAGGTGGCTTTCTGCATTATCTACATATGACTATGCTCTCGAATACCGAGCAGGTCTGAACCACATAGATGCTGATGCTCTCTCCCGGAGGCCTGTTCCCCAGAATGATTGGGTCGATTGGCAGAACCTGACATTCGGACACTCTGCGGAAGTTTGACGAGGAGGAACAAATGTCCACGGACGCAGTGGACTGCATGGTTGATTGCAGGAACCTCTGAGAATTGCATACCTGCTGCTTATTGCCACTTTTCTGCAATAGACATTGGTACTGCCTCAGCTGGACAATGACAGTGATCGGCGGGCTCAATCGCGATCCTTGATCAAAGCTAGCTAGCTCTATGCAGGAAAAGATGTGTCCAAATTACGCTCCACTGATTTGAGAACTGCACTGTTATATAAAGAAGGTCCTAAGTTGAAACTGATCAATAAACTGTTATACAGAGAAACAGTAGACAGAGGGGACAAGTAGACAAACAACAACTAGTGCTGCCCACTGCCTTCGAGACTCAGTACTGGGGTCCTTGCACAACACATGGGGCACCTTGGTATAGATAGAACACTTGACTTGGTGAGATCCAGATTCTATTGTGCCTAAGATGGGGGCTGATGTGGAGCAACACACGTCGAACTTGTAGTCGCTGCTTACAGAGAAAGCTTTGCCCAGGGCTGCCCTTGTTAACATCACCACCAGTGCACCCATGGAGCTGGTCTGTATTGATTTTCTGAGTTTGAGTCAGATCAAAGAAATATCAGTAAGTGCTGGTGGTCACTGACCATTTCACGAGATATGCCCAAGCTTTCCCACCAAAGACCAGAAAGCATCCACTGTAGCCAAAGTACTTGTAGAAAACTTTTGTTCACTATGGGGCTCCACAGAATCCATTCTGATCAAAGGGAGAGACTTTGAGAGTAATCTGATCAAAGAGATGCTTTCTCTGTGGGGAGTGGAGAAGTCAGAACCACTCCTTACCACCCCAGGGGGACCCACAGCCTGAACGTTTCAACCGCACTTTGCTAGATATGCTAGGCACTGCACCCAAAGGACAAGCCTAGATGGAGCCAACAAATTAGCACCCTGGTACATGCTTATAACTGCACCAAAGTGATGCCACTGATTCTCCCCTACCGCCTGATGTTTGGAAGAGAAGCTCTGACTACCAGTAGATGTGTTTTGGGGTCTCCTGATGGGGTTCAAGCTGACAACTATTTACAGTATGTGCAAAGTTAAAGGCCCAGCTAACTCATGCTACTCAACTGGCTCAAACCATAGCTGCCAAAAGAAATCGACAACAAAGAAAGGTATGATAAAAAGGTGAAAGCACAGGAACTCCAGGAGGGAGATGGTATTACTAAGAAATCTGGGACTGCATGGCAAGCACAAGATTGCTGACAGATGGCACCATCTCCCTCACATTGTAGTGGGCAAACTGATGATCTGCCAGTGTACAAAGTAGGCCTGAGATAATTCAAAATGTAAAACAATGCATAAATCATTTACTGCCCATTGGACAAATCTTAATTGAGTCTGAGCCCAGAAGATGCCTCTGCACCAGTGACTAGAGCTGCTGCTGAAAAGATCAAGAAAGTCTGCACCTACAGAAGCAAAGTTAAGTGTTCCCCTCCACCAGTCCCAGTTGAGCATGACTGTCAGTCCATATCGGAAGAAAGTGAGAGTGACTTTGAATACTATCCTTCTTCGAACTGAGTCAATTGTTTGGGGCAATCCCTAGTCAATACTGGAGACAAGTGGGCCTTCTGGACTGTCTAAGCCCCAGCTTCATCCTGGAGCCAATGCTCCCAGAAAGTGAAGTGCAAGCATCAGATCAGATGAAATGGAATCATTGTGCATGGTTGAACTGTTTGAGCTTTCAGGGAGGAAAATGATAGATTGGGGCAGACTGGTGATACACCGAACAAGAAGAGTATTTTGAGTGCCCTGACAGTCCACTGCCAGTGTCCGAAAGCTCTCATCTGAGCCAAATGTTGTGGACTCCAGAAACTGTAACTCCTGGAGCTGAAAGTGCCCAAGTTCTAGCCTCTCCACCCCATGGAGACTCCCCTGACAAGTGAGGACAATGCTGAAAAGAGGCTCAGAGTGCAGAGACTATAACAGTTCCCCTAGAAAGACTGGTCGAGCTGTAAAGCCTGTGGTGCACCTCAGTTATGATTCCCTTGGGAGGCCTGTGGATTTGCCTCTCAATGTTGTCCATAAAGGTGTATGTGTCCCGAGCTCATTGCCCAAACTGAGCGTCAGTGCTAACTCAAGTTGCTGTGTTGCCCTCTAAGATGGTGCCTTGCCCGTCCAGCCCCAAGGTAACTGATAGGAAGGGCCCCTCTTCAGGTTTCATGTACAAGAGGTAATAACTTGAGTTATGGTACAATGTGTATGTAATACTGTCTAAAGAGTGACGTGCTGATGTTTCAGAAATGTGTTCTTGGTAAAATGATATATTGACTGATGATTACGTATGCGAGCCTAATGCAAATGTATATGGTTGCAGTTGAAACTTATGGGGTACTTGCTTGACGCCGACGCCAAGCTTTCCCAAGGCCAGGAAAGGTAACCCCCTGCAAATGGGGGGTTCCCAAAAGACTTCCAGGAGCTTGCTTGAATGCTCCAAGCCTGAATGGTGTTTGGCGTCTAAGCCATTTATCAGTGGAGTGTTTAGAACCTCTGGTACTGTCTTTAAGAGCTGTCTGTTTGTACATAATTAGTTTATATGGGGGGACTGTGTGTTTCTTTGATTGAGTACCACTCGAGCTGCTGCCAATTCACTTAATTTTTGCAGTCACTAGGAGTGCAAAGGAACCTATCTGAAAGATGTAACTGTTTACCAGAGTAATTAGAGTAATAATGAAATTACAGTTTGTCTAACCTGCTTTCTTTGCAGTCAGAACTGTGCCTGCTAGTTCCCCATTCTAGTTTTGAACTCTGAACTGGACCAATCAGTGTGGGGTAAGCTAGTTTCAAAATGGTGCCTTGGACGAATCAGAACTTGGACTCATAATCTGAGCCAGCCACAAGAGGATTGTATGGGCAGTGACTCTGGGAGATGTAGTTTAGACTTCAGTGCCTTTTTGACCAACAGCAGCAGTCTATTGTGAGTGACAGCCAATCCAGTCAAGAACTGGGAGGAACTCAAAGAAGTGCCCGGTTTTTGTCGGTTGGAGTTGAGTTGAGCTTTGGCAGTGAAGAAGGAAGGAGCCCTGTGCTTTTTCGGTGGTAAGTTTGAGTCAAAAAAAAGCGTGTGTAAGGCAGAGTTCCGGTCTGCAGCGTGTAACAGCTTGTTGGGACTGAATCGATCCTGTGAAAAAGAATCAAGGATCTCTGAAGAGTGAAACCAGGCTCACCCCTGTAGAAGACTGGAGGAATTCCTGAAAATTGCACTTGGTCTGTCAGGAACTGAATCTGCTGTGTGTTCTCCCGGTATTGTGCAGTATTGCGATCGGGTACAGATGCAGCCTGCCTGGTATAGTGCTTTTTATATGGATGTGGGAAGAGGTTTGTGTACCTCAAGTGAGCCCTGCTGACATTGAAGACCCTATCTTATTGGAGGTCGTGAGTACTAATTCAGGGTCGCTCCTGTTGAATTGCCACATTAAATCCAAATGGAATTACTGTACTGCTGACTGTTTAATTCTCCTTTTCTTCTCTGATGAAAAGGGCCCCCTACCAGCTGCCACCCGGTTTGGACTAGCCACTAGGGCTTGGGTACCCAGGGACAGTAACTGATAAGAGGATAGGCCTGTGCACAGAGCCATAGTAGATTATTAGAGTGATAAGCTAATTAACCTGATTTCCCCCTGTCCTTGTTATATCCCCAAATAAATCAGAGCTGCTCGCTTCAGCAAAGTTATACTGCCTGAGGTATTTGTCTATGTTAAAGTACTGTACTGTGATTGTTGCACTGTATCTCATTTCACAGGAGGTCCCAGTGCCGAACCAGACCTGGGGTAAGTGTATACTGTGGGGTAATTCCCTGATATATTGTGTGGGCCACTAGTGGGAAGAAAGGGGTTGCAGTGTCCCAGAGGGCTGTGACCAAGTTAGTTTACTATTGCAAACCCTGACCTCTGGGTGGAGGCACCCGCTATTGGATCCAGGCCCTCAACCTGTTAGTGGCAAATCAGGCAGGGGTAGTAGCCCTGGGAAGCGCCATCTGGGGGTTACACATAAGCAGAGCAAAGAATCAGGCTGATTCACAGTCCATGGATGGTATGTGGATGTGTTAAGATAATTCCACTTTATCAGAACCTAATGTAGTTTTCCTGTAAACATTCTTCAGAAATACAACTCAAACTGCTGTACTTCATCATTAATGAAATGCTGAGGGGCATTTATTTTTATAACAGACAAATTAAATATTTCCCTGAATTAAAGTAATATTAAAACAGTGTTACTCAAGACTTTTAAAGCACAATAGTACAATTTTTAAAACTGTTTAGCTCCATTTTTAATTTCTGATTTAAAAGACCAATCAATTTCGGAGGTACTATAGCCCAGAGGCTAAAACAGCAGTGGAATAAAATCTGGCAAAAAATTATTTGACCACACCTATTCAATATCTTCATCAGTGACATTGCGCAGGACCTAGAAGGCAGAATTTCACTGTTCGCTGATGACACAAAGCTCTGTAACAGAGTAGACACACCAGAAGGTGTAGACAGAATGAGAAGGGACCTGCAGAAACTTGAAGAATGGTCGGGGGTTTGGGAGTTGAAATTCAATGCAAAGAAGTGCAAGATAATGCATATGGGCACAAAACCCTGGCACAATATATCAGTTGGGGGTGAGGATATAGCATGCACCAAGCAGGAAAGGGATCTTGGAGTTATCATCTCTGATGACCTCAAGGCAGGGAAACAGTGTGACAAGGCAGCAGGTAAAGCAAATAGGATGCTGGGATGCATAGGCAGGGGCATCACCAGCAGGAAAGGAGGCATAATTCCACTATACAAGACACAAGTGAGGCCGCACCTGGAGTACACTGTGCAGTTCTGGAGACCTTATCTACGTAAGGACATAGACAGGGTAGAGAAGGTTCAGAGGAGGGCAACAAAATGGTGCATGGATTGCATCACAAGTCCTATGAGGACAGGTTGAAGGCACTGAACATGTACTCCCTGGAGGAGAGGAGGAGAGAGGATATGATAGAGACATACAAGTATCTTACAGGGAGGAACAGGGTGCAGGAATGCACTATTTTTAGCGAAAAGATGTTCCAGGACTAGAGGGCATGGGATGAAGTTGGAGGAGGGACGATTCAGAGGAAGCGTGAGGAAGAATTTCTTCACAGAGCAGGTTGGTGGACAAGTGGAACACCCTGCCAGAGGAAGTGGTGGGGCTGAAACAATCACGGGATTTAAGAATGCATGGGATAGACATAAAGGAATTCTGGAGGTCAGGGGTAGGGGGCAACAGACTTCCTGGAAAACATAAACTGAACTTACAAACTTAAATGGGCAGACTGAGTGGGCCATAGGCCCTTACCTGCCGACACTGTCTATGTATCTATGTACCTCTTTTTCACTATAACAGATTCCAGGCATCATCCAGTTTTATTTGGTGGTACACATTCAGTTTTATTTGGTGGTACAATTTTCTAATTTCACCAGAATCTGAGTATTTTATAAGTGTTTTAATTTAGCTTTTTCTCAAAAATAAAAGATGTCTGCCACATTTGCATAGAAATAGCATGCAGACCTGACAAGAGTTAGGACTGAAACTATAAAGAGACTCAGGGTGCATAGCACAGGAGGTACAAAGACAAGTACATCTGACAGCTATGCTAATATTTTTCTTACTTGTAGATGAAATTAGCTTTTTTGAAAAAAAACTACCAACCAACCCAGATCTGGCTTTGAACCCCACATATGCCACTTGCATACTATAAGACCCTGAACCAGTCACTTAACCTCCATGTGCTTCCAAGACACACATGGAAATGTGCATTGGCTCAGCGTGCCTTTCCCTTCCAAAACATCTAAAAACAATTCTAAAATTGCTGATTTCCTTTCATATCTTACAGTAACTAACATAACATGCTATCATACTAGACGGCAGCAGAGTAGGTCTGTTGGTCTATCAAGTCTGCTCGTGCTTCAGCACCCTGATTGGGTACTGTAGCCCTCTATCTGTCTCCTTCCACTGTTACTCCATTCCCCAGTCCTGCCCCTCCCCCCCGGTAAACCAGCCTCTACTTCATCCCTTGTCTATACCTGTTCCACCTCCTCTTGAATCCCTGCACCGTAGCTGCCTGTACCAGCTCCCTGGGCAGTGCATTCGATGGTTCCACCACTCTCTCGGTGAAGTATCTCCTCCTCCTTTCCCCCCTAATCTTACCACCCTCAATGTTCCAGCTGTGTCCTCTGGTGATTCCACCCTCCTTCAGTCAAAAGATCCTATCTCGGCTTACCTTATTTACTCCCCTGAGGTACTTGAAGACCTCAATCATGCTCCCCCCCGGTCTCTCCTCTCCTCCAGAGAGAACAGTTGAGTAACTTCAAGTGGGAAAACAATACAGTGCTTCCTCGCTATTCCGAACCCCTGTATAATGGAACCCCAGCTATCTTGTGAATCCAAACTCAAGGTTTCCACTGGTACACTCCTTCCTACCTTGCTATATGGGCCCTTTACTACATTCTGTAAGAAACTCTGAAATGCAAAGGCTAAAAACCCTGTATCACAGGGTAGGGTGCTTTGCCGCAGGTGCTCCACCATGGGAGCAATCTCTAAGGTGGCCTTCCCTTGAGGGCAGATTATCATATCCCTCACTGTGACTTGCTTTTAAGCTCCAGCAAAATGGTACCCCTCCTAGCCTAATTAATATGTTAGCTCCCAAAAAGAATGGGAGAACACTAAGTTCCTCTGGCCGTCAGCTTCTCCACATTCCCAGGGTAAGGACTTACCTAGGACTCCAGTCCTACGCTACCTTCATGCCTCCCATCTGGAATAGTCTCCCTAGTAGTCACCAGGAATGTACTTCCCTTGGGGGCTTCAAGAAGGGTCTTAAGGCCCACCTGTTGGAACTGAGCCTCTGCACCAGCTATCGCTGAGAGTTGGATGACTCCCTACTGCTGATCTAACCTCACTGGGGACATCAGTCTGACTGTGGCTGTCTCGTGTACAATAGTACTTCTTCTCCTGTTCATGTTGATTGTAATTAACCTGTCACTGTATCCTTGACTGGATCAGTATGTCTATATTGACTGTAAATTGCGAAATGACATGTATGTATTTTGTTATGCTTATAGATGTATTTAATTAATTCCTGGTCACCCCTGAAAAAGGGACTGTTTTGGTCTCAGTGGGCCTACCCGGTCACCAAAATTTAAACAACATAAAATTATGAACAGTCTACATGGCTCCCAACATCAGTCAGCTGTTACTGATCTAAACACTGCTGCTGCATCACCACTCTTGCCTGTACTGTGCTCACAAAAGCTCATGGTACCTTAACTTTTATTGACAGTTAATTTCAGTGTTTCAATTACGTTATTTCTATCTGTTGATCAGATTATGCAGTTCATGTAGATTATACAGAACATTCAGCCTGAGCTAAAAGTCCCCATTCCCGTCACCCGATCACCTCCCCGACTACAAGTTTCAGACACTACTCCCCATCTCCGTTACCTGACAGTTTACTCACAGTATGTTATTTGTTAATAGGATTGTTTCTGTTGACGTTGGCTATTTTTCTTTACGGTCAGCGTTGTTAACCGGCATGCTCAGTGCTCCAGCTCATCACACCAATTGAGTTTCGGGTTCAATGATCGAAAAATAACAAAATGTAAAACAAATAAAACTAATAACATTCTGCAAATACATCATCAGGCAAGGGAGTCGGTAGGGTAATGTCTGAGACACAGTCAGGTAATAGTCGGGGGACAGGCAGGTGAAGGGAACAGGCACTTTTAGCTCAGGCTAAACTACCTGCATAAACTACATAATCTAATGAACAGATAGTTATCATTACTGAAACAGTGAAATTAACTTTTAAAAATGAAAGTTAAGGAACGGGTCTTATAATAAATATTTGATGCCTTGACCTGCCCTGCTGTTTACTACATAATATTAATGCAGTGCATTAAACTCCCTGACTGTTTTATCAGCTCCCCTCACTGTAACAAACAAGGAGCTATAACAAACACACATTATAGCGACCATCCTGTTTGTGGAACATTGTACTTTGCTGTAAGAGATTAGGCAAGAAAAAGGCAAGGCAATTATATTTTTCAGGTACCCCTTTCTCCGAGGCTCAGGCTGCTGTATGAAGAAACAAAATACAATTACAAAATAAATATAAAATCCCAAAAATAATCAATAACTAACTAAAGAGACAAATAAATGGCTCCTCAAACTATCCTCTAGCAGTAATTCAACAAATCGAACTAATAAAATTAGTAAAATTAACTCGGGCAGAAAGCTAATTCAAAGAGGTGGGTTTTCAGGGTCCTTTTCAAGGCCCCCACCATGCAGGCCAAATGGATGCAGACAGGCAGGGTGAGCAGCCACCATAAATGATCTGTCCCAGGATAACTTCAGACTTGACCCAGGCACAGACAACAGGCCAGTATCAGAGGAGCAGAGAGGGCAGACAGAGGTGTATGAGTCAGATCTTCCAGATAACCAAGTCCCAAATCATATAGAGCCTTATATACGACAAGCATATCTTGAAGTTAATGCATTAGCCAGTGGGCAACCAGTTTGCAAAGTCCCCGCTCAAAGGACCTGTGCATCTTCTCCCTTCCTCACTCACACTCCTCAGCTGGGAAATCTGCTTTCTCATACTACCTCCCTTCCCTCTGGAACTAGCTACCCGTCCCTGTCCATCTCTCTCTTCTCTCCATTAAACACCACCTAAAACCCCTCTCCCTTACTTTTGCCAACCTTCCTCCTGAACCCTTCCATACCCTTCTACAGCATTTGACTACCTCATACCTCTCCTTCCCCCCTAACTTCATAGTTCTGGCAGTGTTGCTGAAGTTTATCAACCTGCTTTGACTTCTCCTCTCATGACCAGCTCAGCCTCCCTTCATACTAGCACTGCATACTTCTTTAGCTTGCGAAACTGTAAAGATTATTAATATGCTAAATCCTCCATATGCAGTGTTTTGCCATTCTGTCTGTACTGCACTCAGCTTTTGCACTTTATGTCACCGCTGTTGTAACCACATCACCCGAAAGGCAGTATTTATTTGTAGTTGTAACATGGCACAAAAAAGAAAACCGAAATCAAGCACTGAGATAGGTGCAGCACAAACCATGGTCTAATACTACAGTAGATCATGGTTAGCATCGGGAGCGCGTGACTGAAAGAGGTCGACAATGGTTAGGAGGAGGGAGGGCCACTAACACTGGTCTCAGCTGAGAAGGAATGGTGAAATTGCCATGGTACAAGTAGTCTAATACAAACAAAGAACAGGCGAGTGGGTGGTATCCGAGAAAAGTGGTCGGGCACAGAAATCTCCTTACCTGTAGCTGTGTTAGTGCTGAATGGAAAGAAGCAGAGCATGGCAGTGTCTCATGGTAACAAGCGGTGATGTGCATAGAAAGCAGAGTGTGGCCAACCGTGGGTGAGTACATGTAGCGATGCAAATCAGCAGACATACCACAGTGCAACAGGAAACCCCACAGAAACAGCACACGCAGACGTGACACGGCGACAGAGAAGGCATAGGGCAGAAAACTAACAGCACTCAGCAGTATGTATAGTAGTGCTCGATATTTTTGCCACGTCGTCTGAATGTCACGAAAACCACATAACTATATGAAGGAATGTAAAGCATGCAGCGTGCACGCACACGTCTGAAAGTGAATAGAACCGTATAGAGAGATTAGTGACAGATAGGAAGCTACTGTTCTCAGTGCAGTGTAGAAGTCACATGCATGAGTTGCACTAATAATAATACATATGAACTTCCTAAATTCCATGCCATGTTACAAGCGGATTAAGCCACTTGAAAGGATGGGTCTACAGTGGAATTAATCCATGATTGGTTGGTTGACCCCACTCGGCCTCGCCCGCGATCCAAACCCCCCACCATGGATTAATTCCACAGTAGAACCATCCCTTCGTAGCTTAATCCTTACCTGTGTTCTCCTCATCCCCTTCCCCCAAATCATACCTGGAAATGAGCCTCAGTTCAGCTTGTGCCTCTCCTAAGAAAGCACCAGTATAATATGATCTCTACAAGATGTCCCAGAGATCAAATGTGCTACTGTAGTCTGGGCCAGCAGCAGGTGGAAAATTAAACTCCCAAATAACCCTAAGTAAAAAGCGTTACAGTAAGCCTGCCTAGATGTGATGAAGGCATGTCCTACAATCACCAGATCACATGGAACTAGAAATGGCTTAATCTGTGTAATATTTTGAAGATGGAAAAATCCATTACAGGCAGCTGTCAACACCTGACATTCCAGGGTCAGGAGACCAAAGAACCAAGGCAAGTAGCAGTACAACAGACTCTGTGGGACTATCCCACTTGTGAATGTTTGTACATCACTGCACTGCACTTTAAAATGATAACTTACTATAAATTAACTGAGTCACAAGGCCTTGATCTCTGTGCATCTGTTTGAGCCTCTCTCACAGGTACAAGTGCTTTTCCTTTGTTTTATTACAAGGTCAACCTGCAGTCCATAGTGATCCTAGGTTTTTTACCATTCCACAGCTCCAAGAGCTGAAACTTTTAGAGATGGCAAGGCCAGCCCACTAGCACAGTGGTAGGGCTTCCATTTGCGATGCAGATCCTGGGTTCGGGAACAGACACAGGAGTCGGAGAGCAAGCCAGGGAGGAGAAGGATGCAGCATCCAGGTGACACCTCTCCTTCTCTGTGGGGGAGGGCCGGGTGAGTGACCAGTATAATACCGATCCCTGGTGGAGGCTGGGGAGCAGTAGCGACTGGTGCCGGCTTTGTAGGGAGGTGTGACAGATGTGCTACAAGCACTTATGTCATTACACGTCACACCTCTCTTGGGGGTAACGAATGGAAAAATTGGAGGTTCCACCTCTGCTAGATGATGTGTGCCCCACAAAGCAGACCTTGCGCTGCTGCCTGGGTTCCCAGTCTCAGGCTACCCACCTGTCTCCATCGGGGGGGGGGGGACAGAGGGACCCCCTGGCAGCTCCACCAGTGTTTTTTGATTTTTTTTAAGATTCTTTTTCCCTCCGGTTGCCAGCTACTTGGGCACTCAGGCAGTATTGCCTCTACTGCCCACCATGCTCTTGACCTGGCCAAGGAATTGGGTGCTGGGCCCCTCCCTGCAACCCAGAATGGGGAGGCAGGACCACGGAGAGTCAAGCTGGAATCTGAGCCAGTGTTGGATGTGTGAGCGCAGCCTACCACCCTGCCTTCACCTCCCAAGCAGCCAGGGTTTTTCCACCTTAGTTACTCCCTCAGAGCTCAGCCATGCAATGGCGTCTAGACATGGTGTGCCGACGCCCGCCACAGCTCTGCCCCTACTTGTGTGGCTCCTCTTCGTTGATGTGCCCCTGACCACCGCCAGAGGCCACCCTTGAGCAGCGCATCCTCCATATCCTTCCCTGGGAAGAGAGAGCTGTCCTCCAGATGCTCGATCTCTTCCCACCCCTGCTGTCCCCTGGCAGCCCGAGTCCATCTCTGAACCTGGTCACAGTGGGCGTGGAGGTGTGGCTGCCCAGCGCCTCAACCTTCAGTGCCACTGGGCTGAGCTCCACCAGTGCTGTGCAAGCCAGGGGCATTTGGGAGCCGGCAGCTGTGGTGGCAGTGCAGAGCAGAGCAATGTATAGCACAAGACCGATGGGCGTGGACGCCAAGCCTAAGCAAACAAGAAAAAAGAGATGCCAATGAGGTGTCTCTCCTTATTATAGCCATTCCATGGGAACCTGGGACTCATTGCCTCAGTCTTGCTTGGACTGAGGCTTAATCAGCTGGAGGCCATTCAGCACAGGGCCAGCAACAGTCCCGTCAGGTGCACTTGACAGACATACTTGGGTATCATCATAAGTCTTCCTCATCAATTAGTACTTTTCCCACTGCTGTATTTAATCATTTTAAACAACTGAATGTGTGTATTTGTGTAAAATGGGGTGACGAATGATTTTGTGCAATTTTGCTACATTATGTATTATTGCTATTGTAAGTCCTGTATGTTTGATTAATTGACTTCATGTCGTGCCTGAAAATTGGATTTTAATATCTCGGTGTACTAACCTGCAATTACAAATAAATGAAATGAAATGAAATCTGCATATCAGTGAAAACACCCAGTGGCAATATGTATACAGCAAAACACATGAGAGCCAGGATCAAACCATGAGGCACATGACAGTCAAGTGCAGCCTTCTCAGAGATGGTAACACAGAAACATATAGAATTTGCTGCCAGATAAGAATCACTTGGCCTACCTAGTCTGCCCATTTTTCCCTACTTATAGTATCTCCAGCCCATTTGCCCCTTCCTTACCCTAAGATGCCTTTATATCTATACCATGCATTTTGTTAACCTCACCACTGTTTTCATCCCACACACACCGCTGGAAGACTGTTCCAGGAATCCTCTATTCTGTGAAGCACACTTCCTCACATCTCTCCTGAATCTACCCCCATCTTCTTATTATGTCCCTTGTCCTTAAGCACCTTTTTTCTGAAAATACTTCCCTCTTGTACCTTGTTTATTTACTCCTGTGAGGTATTTAAAGGTCTCTATCATATCTCCCACTTCCTGAGCATACATATTTAGAACCTTTAATCGCTTCTCACAGGGCTTCTGATGCAGACCCTGCACCATTTTAGTTGCCCTCCTCTGGACTGCTTCCACTCTATGTCCTTTCTGAGATGTGGTGTCCAGAACTGAATAGAACTGAATAGAGTACTTTAGCTGGTGGTCTTACCAGCAAGCTAAGCTATACAGAGGCAACACCACCTCCCTCTTTTTGCTGGTGATACCCCTCCCTTTGTACCCCAGCCCCACTTGCCCTCCCAACTGCCTTGTCACATTGCCTGGCCACCTTTATGTCATCCGATATGATCACCCCCAGGTTTCTTTCCTGCTTGGTGGTCGTCAGTACCACACACACCCATTTTGTACTCCACCCCTGGGTATCTGTGCCCCATGTGCATCATTTTGCACTTTTCTACACTGAAACCCAGCTGCCAAACACTTGACCACTCCTCAAGTTCTCAGGTCACTGCTCTTCCTTTCCACCCCCCCACCCCATTGGGTGTCCACCATATTGCAGAGTTTGGTGTCATCCACATAGAGGCAGACCTTCCCTTCCTGCTTCTCTGCAAAGTCACTTATAAAGACATTAAAGTGGACTGGTCCCAGCACTGATCCCTGAGGCACCCCACTGCTCACATCCCTCCTCTGAATGAACCATTTACCACCACCCTCCTCTGTCTAACCCTTAACCAATTTCTTACCTGGTTTACCACCTTTGGACCCACTCCTAAGCTACCCAGCTTGCTTACTAGTCTCCTATGTGGAATGGTGTTGAATGCCTTACTGAAATCTAGGTAGGCTACGTCAACTACTCCATCCTAATCTAGTCTTTTGATCACCTTGTCAAAGAAATGTATCAGATTAACTTGACATGACCTCCCTTCATTAATCAATGCTGCCTTGGATCTTATAACCCACTGGATTCAAGATATTCACAATACTTTCTTTCAGCAATGATTCCATTAACTTTCCCACCACTGAAGTCAGACTGACTGGCCTACAATAGCCAGCCTCTTCTCTGCTACCACTTTAGTGAAGTGGGACTACATCTGCCCTCCTCCAGTTCTCTGGGACTACTCCTGTTTCCAATGAGCTGTTAAATAACCCTGGCCACTGAATTACTGAAGACTACCTGTTGTGTTCTTCCAGACAGGTAGGACCACACCAGCACAAAACAGTGCCAGTGAGCCATATGTGCCAGCAGTGCCATATAGTGCCTCAGGCATTCCAGAAGCACCCCATGATCCAGAATGTCAAATGCTGATGACAGGTCAAGAAGGGCAAGAATGGAAATGCACCTGCTGTATGGTCATGGCGTGACTGTTGAACACCATAACAAGTGCAGTATCTGTACTGTGACAGGAAATTCTGACTGAAGAGGCTCATCAATGTCATATCTTTCCAGATGACTCTACAGCTGTGCCCCACCACCTTTCTCAATTACCTTCCCAAAAGGAAGGCTCAAGATAGGCTGTAATTCAGAAGAATGTCAGGATCCAACGATAGCTTCTTGAGAAGGGGTTTCACCACTGCCCTTTCGGAGCTGTAGGAATGCCCCTCAATGACAGATGACCTAACAATTTCTGAAATACTTGTGCCCAGGGTCATCCACAATCAGCAAGAAGTTGGGTAGGTCCTGGGTCCAATAACAGGAAATGGAGGAAATTATGAGACCATCTGGAGAATGTCCTCCTCCAAAACTGGGTAAAATTTCACACAAGATGGACAATCACCTGAGCCCATTATAGGAATGGTACTGCCGCCCATAACAGCCCACTTGAGGAGATCCCACCCTGAACAGAGGACACCTTGCTGAGGAAAAACTGATTAAACTCATTGAATCTTTCTGCTGAAAAAACTCTTTTGGACTACAGACAAGAACTAAGCAGATGATCTGCAGTGCAAAAGAGTTGAGACGGTTATTTTTTCCTCTCAGCAATCACCCTTGCCCATTGATACTTACTCTAGTGAGTTTTCAATCTCCACTAGAATGCTTCAAACTCTGTCCCTTAGTCTTCAACCACCTCAGCTCCTCACAGTACCATGGGGAGCTGCAGCTGGATGTCAATGGACAAATATAGTAAATTGCCAAGGAGTTGAGAGAAGATGTAAAAGCCACATTGTAGCACTCCACAGCTTTCTCAGCCCCACTGGCACAAGCTGCCATCATGTTTGATAGGTGCAATACCACCAAGAGCTTGTGAGACTTCAGATTATTTTAGGATGGTATTGGACATTCTCCACAAGGTGAGGAATTAAAATGGGGCCCGCAAAGCGAATAACATGGCGCAGATGATTCAACCAGATCAATCTTGACTTTGCTTATGTCAAGACCTGATGAGAGACCAGGTCTGAAACATTGCCTGTGCTGTTGGGCACCAGTGGCAACCACCTGTGCTAGGCTCAGGCACTTCATCTGCTGGAGGAAGTGTTGACCAAAGAGCAAAGATTCAACACACACACCCTCCAATATCATAAACTTGAATGCTCTTCCAGTCCCAATAACATCATCTTATAAAGGGACCTAAGTTTAGGGCTTTGAAAATGTGTGCTGTGGTATCTTTATACAATATCTGAAATATCTGTAAACTGCTCTCTACATGTTATAATTGTATGACTGTTATATAATTCATGTTTACAGTTGCTGTTTATGCCAGAAAGATAAGTTTTGGGTAGCCTCCTATCTGTTTAGACCATGTGCCACTGATTGGTTGTGCTGTACAATGGCAGGCAACCTTATGCCATTTTGATGCCATTTTGAAACTTTCTGCCCTGATGTTGCCCCCTGTGTGTTGTATCATCGGGGGCGGGGGAGAGATAGAGAGAAACAGATAAAGAAAAAGAGAAAAACATTTGATATTTCAAACACTGATAACCTGCACTGTTTCAGGCTGGGCCCTTGATACGCAGGGTGCCACAAAGGGACCACAGGGACTGAGGGTGCCTAAGGTTGGATTTGATTTTGTCAAGATATCTGGACTGGTGGAGATGAGACACTGGTTGTCTATTTGTTTTGTAATAGTATGGACACTTGCTTTACAGTTGGGCATTGGAAAAATGGGACAGACAATTCTTGGCTCTCTTTCTATGTGGCTTACTGATGGCTATAAAAGCTGAACTGGTCGGTGGCTTGTCTAACACTATTGCATTAGTAGGGGTTGCTACAAAGCAAAAGGCTAATTTGTAGATGATGGGCTACTAACACCTATTACAATAAAAATCAACATATTGTGATTTTTAAATTTTATTTTTATGTGAATTGTTGGCCTTAGCAGTTTGCTAATAGAAAGAAATGTCTGAACATTTATTCATTTATGTAAGAAAAAAATGCATCTGTAGTTCAGAATGCTACTAAAACTAACCCACACCATCCACTTCCATCCACCTATAGACCGTAAAAGAAATGATTGTAAGGAAGTAAAAACCTGTGATCATTGAAACAACTTGAACCTACACTGATGGCCAGGATGCAACACACAAGTGCAGCATACTGCAGCAGTTACTAGTACACAAGGCAAATTTCAAAGGCACTTAATCCTTTTTATCATGCAGTGTTACAGGATGTTGTGCTGCATCCTAACTGGTGCCCATGTATGTCATAGATACATAGATACACAGACAGTGTCGGCAGATAAGGGCCTATGGCCCACCTAGTCTGCCCATTTGAGCTTGTAAGTTCAGTTTGTTTTCCTAGAAATCTATTTCCCCTTACCCCTGACCTCTAGAATTCCTTTATGTCTATCCCATGCATTCTTAAATCCCGTGATTGTTTTAGCCCCACCACTTCTTCTGGCAGGGTGTTCCACTTGTCCACCACCGTTCTGTGAAGAAATTCTTTCTCATGTTTCCTCTGAATCTCCTCCTCCAACTTCATCCCATGCCCTCTAGTCCTGAAACATCTTTTCGCTATAAAATAGTGTTTTCCTGCACCCTGTTCCTCCCTGTAAGATACTTGTATGTCTCTATCATATCCCTCTCTCCCTCCTCTCCTCCAGGAGTACATGTTCAGTTCCTTCAACCTGTCTTCATAGGACTTGTGATGCAACCCATGCACCATCTTTGTTGCCCTCCTCTGAACCTTCTCTACCCTGTCTATGTCCTTACGTAGGTATGGTCTCCAGAACTGTACACTGTACTCCAGGTGGGGCCTCACTAGTGTCTTGTATAGCGGAATTATGACCTCCCTGTCAGAAATCATAATATTAAGCTGTGGCCCAGTCACAATGAATTACTGTCTTATAATTTATTTTATTTATTTATCAATTTATTTATTTGATTTACCAGGAAAGTGGACTGGATCAAAGATCCATTTTCAACCACACCTGGGGAAGGAGGAAGACAAAAATAATACAAAACAAGTTTCTAATACGTTAAACAAACATATTAAAAATATAATAAAACATACGGTGTACAAGTATGGTCTCAATACACTTAAATACAGTATTTACAACATATGAATATGGTCTCAGTATACATAAGTATACAATCATCAAGTATTATTGTAACAACGACAAACTAACTGGGCCTCTAAATAGTTGCTCACACCATTTTTGAATACATTTTTCTTTGTATCCATATCTATCCCTATTTTTGTTAAGTAATTTAGGAACATAAATAATCATTGAGAGCTCAGCATTTTTTGTGTTAGTTAATGGCCAGTATCTAATACGGTACCTGTGTTTGTTTTTTGTTGATGCTCATTATGGTAGGAGGCAAGAGCTGTGGAGGAAGGAACATGTTTTTTCACTACATATAAAATGACTTGTAGTGGTTCTAAAGTACAGATGGTACTTCTGTCCCTCTCCATACCTTGTTACCCATTCAAATCTAAAGCATGAACATTTCTGTCCTACTCTGTCTTCCATTTTAATTTTCCATTATCATTAATCTTCTCTTACTCAGTTGCTTATAAACTTTTGCTATGTGTTATCTAATAGTCTAAATCTCTTAACAAACTAAGATACATGTCATAACCTTGATCCCTGATTAGGTATATGCCCCTCAAATCATGTTAATTATAAATGCAATCAGTAGCAGGTGTATCTCATTAAAGGTACACTGTCGATCGGCCTGGTGGCGCTGAGGGTTGAGGCGCTGGACGCCACACCTCGCGCTACGCCGGTGACCCGGGTTCGGGAACGGACTCGGGGAGCCGGGGGTCGGTGGGGGGAGGGAGGATCGAGCGTCCCAACGGATGCTCTCCTCCCCCAGGGGTTGGCGACCAAGAACGCTCAGCGTTCTGCATCCCTTCCATAGCCGGTGGAAGCACCGACAGCAGGAAGGGATGGAGGCGGCTTCGCCTATCGGAGCCGGAGAGGGGGGACGTCACGGCGCATGAGGGCTGGCATGCGTCAGCACGTAGCCACTCAGGACATGTGTCCCAAGCACACGGTGTCTCAGGGGGCGTGGGCGTAAGGGGAGAAAACCAGGAAATACCCTTGCAGCTGCCTAGTAGACGGAGCACCAGGGACCCGACCTTCAATGCCCCTACCTGTCCAGGGACAGCATGCCGACGAAGACTAGAAGGATGTCGGGGTGGCTAGGGGGCCCACCTCGTACCTGCCTGGGGGGTATAACCACGGCTCAATGGGGCATGGACTGCACTGGCTCCAGGTAGGTGAGCGAAGGCTGATAAGGCCATACGGTGTCTCCCGAAGAAGAGGGGGTTGTAAGGAAGGGAGGAGAATAAAGAGAAATATAAAAAAAAAAAAAAAAAGGTACACTGTCAACCCCCTTAGGCCTCAAAGATTCCCTAGTTTAAAAAACACATTTTATGATTGTTCACATTCTATAGAGACTGTTCATGCAGCTGGTAATTTGATTCAGATCCTTTTTTTCTTTTAAAAAGTGAAAAAATGGAGTGCCTACCACACTGGTGTTACCACACCGAAACATGTTTGTTTACATTTCTTGACCAACTCTCACAGCATCATTCTTGGACTCAGGAACACCCTAAACACAATATAGCCACTTATCATGCATTGTGAGTAGAAGAAACTATTGTATCATGGGTGGCTGCGCTGTGTGAGGGTATTTCTAATGTCCAGAAAGCATGCAGCCAGAGTAGTTTGATGACTAGAAGCAAAACAAGGCTCGCTATATATACATACATATATATATATATATATATATATATATATACACACACACACACACACACACACACACACACACACACATATTACCATGCATGTCAGTTCAAATAAACAAAGAAGCAGACAAAACAACCAACAACATCAATTAATTTTAGAGAAGGTAAGTAATCATCAAATACGTTTCTTTACATAAAAATAATATGATTCACAAAAGGTTGACAGTGTCCCTTTAAACAAAAACAAAAAAGAAATGGAAAAAACTCTAAAATCCCATAACAAAATTATTTTTTTGAATTTTGTACACTACTTTAAAAAGTCAGGTATCATCACATCAAATGGTATAACAGGCAGAAACTAGGAAGAGTGTATAGATAGGAGTCCATTTTCAATGGATTTCTTTAGTCAGATCTTCTCTCCCAATATTTTTTATGACGGTATTAACTTTTTCAATCATTTTTACTGGAGCAGATCAACAGTATCTATCCTGAACAGAGCACAGTGTTATCAAACAAATGTATTTATAGGTTTACAATTTATTTACCCAGGATTGCTCAGCTGAGATGTAATATCCAATAAACTACGTTTTCTGACAAGAACATTAAAAATAAATTCTGATCTCTGTAAATATTAATATGATGTTCTGGTTTCTGCAAAACACTGACATTTGGCACCAGCAGGACTCAGATCTTATAACATTTTTAAAATCTGACTTTGTGGACGTTACACTAGTTACTACTAAAATAATTTGCAGCAAAACATGCTCTTTGCCCCTTATATGTCATCCTTCCCCGGTGACTTGTAATAATCCTCTCGCTTGACATCTCAGTCTTTTGTAATTGAATTAATTCTGATGTCACATGCAGAGGAGTGTGTCTTCAGGGCAAGAAAGGCAGCAGGATCAAAAGAAGTCTGATGGGCTAATAACCTGTTTTCATGCAAATGTATTCACTAGTATTCAAAGTACCAGTGGTACTGAGAGATGCCAAAGCAAAAACAATTAACAATAAACTATATGTACAACAAGAGTTGTTACAACCAACAGTGACTGCTTATTAGTGGTGGGCTTATTCTTCAGTGGAGCTATCTGTAGTTATAATTGTGAGGTATGTGTTTCTTCCCAGGACCTGCCTGATCTTTGCCCCAAATTGTTCCTTTTCCTCCCACTATAACCCACAACAGTAAGATGTGGCGTGATATGTACTGACCTCCTTGAGGGGAGCTTCACTATTCTGCATCAGCTGCAAGTGTCAGATGTAGCCAAAGTGTAGGCCCTTGTAGAATGTAGTACAGTACTCAAAGCATGAGGCAACAACAACTTGCACCAGTGTTATCAGGCCATCAGGTTCAAGAAAGGGGTGCAACCTGGCAACCTCAAACTACAGCTAACATCTGGGATTCCAGGGTCAAAATTTGTTAAGGACTATTTCAGACAGCTTGCAGCACCTTTCTACCACAAGATGAATCCCATACAGGATGTGTAACCTCTAGTACATCAGCTTGCTGGAAGCATAAAACTAGACATGTTATAGCCCTTGTTATGCTTGCAGTTGCTGCACTATTCCACATACAACACTTTCTTCCTTCATCCCTTTCCCATTCCCATCCCTGCCCTCTTTCATCCTACCTCATCCCCCTCCTCTACCCTCCACTCCCACTTCCCTCCCTCCTCCCTCTGTTTCCTCACCTTGTTCTCTCCCTTCCCTCCTCGTGGGTCTTTTCCTACATAAGCTACATTGTGGCAGCTTCCTCCTTGCTCTTATTTTGCTCCTTCCACACCCCACTTCCCTATCCTTCTCTCCTTGTAATCCCTTCCACCCCTCTTCAGACAAGGCCACTGACTGCACTTGACACAATATTTATCTTGCCATATTATTCTTTTGTTTATGTAATTACTTTTCTCATGTTGTACTACTTATTGAAACCATTGTAATTTGTGACTTTACGTGGAACCTCTGTAAAGAGCCTTTGGCTCAAAGGTCTTTCCAATTTGTTAAATAAATAAATAAAATGGATTATTTCCAATTTGTTTGGTTTCTGTGACCACATATACAGTCTAAATCCTCAACCCAAGCATAAACCATAATGGGTATACAAATCCTTGCGAAGGTAAACAGAACAGGAAATGGCTCAACTGGTACTATATTCTGCTGACCATGTCATTACGCAGACTGCACCACAGCCGGCTCATGCAAATTAAAGGTTACACTAATCTAGACAATCTGAACAAAAGACGGTGCATGACTACAACAGGTGACTTAGGACTACATGCTTTGAAAACCTAAAAAATGGAATATCCAGACATACAGATTTGGGGGGAATTTTGTGTGAGTTCTGCTGAAGCCAACAGTGTTTTTTTGTTTTGTTTTGTTTTTTTTTTGCTGAAAATTGGAAACTAGTCTTAAATAACCATCAACCTACTCACCAGATAGGGCCAAGATAACGTTGGAGTCCAGGTTTACCAAATCGGATGAAAGTTCCATCTCAGCTTTGTTGGGAAGTTAAACCCCAAAACATTTAAGATATTCTGGGCAGACTGGATGAATCTCAGGTTGTTTTATGCCATTACTGTCTATATTTCTTTGTATATATTTATATGTTTGTAACATCAAGTAAATCTTTTATTTAATGCAGTGGCTACTATTGTTAACCAAGCAACTTGTCAAAGAGGACCCTTGTGTAGCACAAGGGTCGTAAAAAACTGGCCCATCAATATGTTTACCCACCCCAAGAAATTCCTTGCATGTTGCATTACTATAAACATTTGTCAACACAATGTGCTAAATTCCTTGCATTTTGCATTACTATTAACATTTGTCAACACAATGTGCCAAACTCTAGTTGAAATAAGACATATGCAACTGCATAACTCAGAAATATGCTATTTCTATAACTATTGAGTTTCTTCACCACCATCCATTTAAAGAATAAACAAAAACATATCCACAGAGTCACAGAGGACATTTTAATTCTTAGCATTGAATTTGTACAAAGTAAAAATTAGTTTTCCTTGTAATAGAAATGCTGATTTCCTGTTATTCGTTAGGGACCCATGCTTGCAGTCAACATATACTATAGTTGTGCCTCCAGTCAATGAAATGAGCACTTGACAATGCAGGTGAATTAATTCAGACATGCAATGGTAGCGATTTAAGTGGTCTATTACCCATGACAAGCTTGAGCAAGAAAAGCCACTGGTAAAGAGGCCTTTGACAGCTAATCTCCCAACAAAAGATAGGTTTAACCTGCGGCACAGAACTATCTCAGATATTTTTCCACTCTGAGCGCAAGAATAGAATGAACAATTTAGATCACACTAAAAGGGTAACGGTGGGGTGCTGTCAACTCCCTTAAGCCTCCTCCACATTTTTCCAGCAAGTCAAGGATTTGAGTCTCCAAGAGACACAGAATATATCCCTATGGACTTAATGTACCACGTCTAAAAGGGAGGTTCACATTTATTAATGTAAAGCTAGGCTAAATCTATGACCCCAATGTTACTGAGGAGATGGATAGTGGTTGTTGCTAGAGACTGCAACTCTAGGCTCCTTCAAGTGCAGCTGTTCTGTTTGAAATACCTCTATGTCTGATCGAATGTACTGCACAGTACAAGAGCCCTTTGAACACAGCATAGGCCAAATATTCTAATATCCTAGTTTGTGCCTTGCAAAGGCCCTATCCAGAGAATGTGTTATGTATGAACAAGATCAGAGCACAGTGTAAGTACCCTAAACTTATTCAAATTTCTAACATGGGGTAAGAGAAAAGAGGAACCCCACTGGTCAGGGACTGTCACCTGATCGTTGATTAATTCCCAATATGCGCACAGTTGCTGTGATGCGGTGTGGTGCAGTTATCAGTGGGCAGAACGGCACTCATTATACTGGTGAGAAATAAAAAGTGACAGGCGGCTATAGCTTTTCTCGCTAAGCTAGCAATCACCCTGTAACAGTAGAGTTTTCTCCAGCAACACACATTAAGCAGTACCTGTCCCTGCTCTGCTTCTTTGTGCCCACCTGCCCTGTGGACCTCCCAGGACTGCACAATTAAGTGCTTCTCGCCCCTTTGCCCTGAGTGATAATCAGCTGTATACCAGGATAGTTTGTGAACAGTCCAACCCCTCTGAGAACCGCACCACCTCCTGGAGTTTGTGTCCCCCACCCATCCACCCGACGGATCTCCAGGTATCGCACAATCACTAGGGAGAGGAAGTGCAGTGACACAGACACTGTTCAGTAACCAACTTGCCATGAGGGAACCACAGTTTACATGATTGTGCACACAATACATACAGATTGCCCCTGTTTGTACACTGCTGTCTTTCCCTGCTATCCCCCAGTACCGACACACACAGGAGTTGTGGACCCTGAATTGAAACAGGATAGTGAGTGAGTCACTAGTAGTAAGATACACAGCAGGGCATTCCCCGGGAGGTTTACCAGCTCCCCATGCCCGCCCATCTGCTCTGTTGCTCGCTCATGACACGTGCAGGAGATTTCAGACTGTAGCATGACAGAAAGAGAGAGAGAGAGAGAGACAGAGATACAGTGAGTGGTTCCTGAAAACCACAATTCCTTTTCTCTTTCCCGCTCTCTGGATAATTGCTGTTCATAACTTGTGTGGTTACTGTGGTGCTGTATGTTGATGCTGCGTGTAATGTTTCTGGTTCCCTGTACCCCCACCCCGGCACCTGAGAGACAGAGTGTGAGAGTCAGCAGAAGCGGGAGGAAAGCCGATGGACTGGCAGCATGAAAGAGTGAGAGTGACAGGGAGCAGTCTCTGTGATGGAGGGCTGGAGATCGGGAACTATGGAAAGTTGTGGGTTGGTAGACACTGTGGAGTCACTGAACAGCACCCACCATTCTCCTTTGCTGCCCCACTCCCTGAGAGAGACCAAGACACAGACGGACTACTGCCACATTTCTCCCACTGTTTCAGGCTGCTTATACCTCTGTGTTCCATCGCTTCTGATAGTGAACAAGTGACTTGTAAATGTGTCTGGTCCATCTCTGCAGATAATGATGGGAGAGACCACGACCAGAGACTGCAGTGGCATTTGGAGTGAGTGGCAAAGAAAAAGAGAGAGAGAAAGATCCTTGGCTTGTGGTGATGTCGGTGAGTACACACTGTGAGGGAGCACAAGGCAGAGGATTGAGGGAGTGCAAAATTGTGTGTTCGAGAGAGAGAGAGTGAGAGAGACACAGAGTGAGCCATTCATCTGAAATAATGTTCCTTCTCTTGCTCTCTCTCTCTGTCTGTGTTATCAGGAGGTGTATATGTGGAGAGAGAGATTGCGAGTGGCAGCTACAGCACAGAAGTGTATTGTGTTAACTCATTATACCCTGGGCGGCCATTTTGTACCAGGAGAATCAATGGATGGTTCAGACTTCATACAGAGCTATTGGGTACAATAAGTTAAAAAAACTCAGCAGTGTCACCAGTGCACATATAGTGCCGCACTGTTACGTACACAGGTTCTGCTGTGGCAGAACACATAGTAGTTCCGTGTTTTCTGACTTTCTCGTGCTTTCCGGGGTTGCCACCAGACACCCGTTGTAAGCACATTAACTCATTACAGGTGTTATTATTGGATTGTCCACTGGCTTTGTTGTGAGGACATTTGGCCTGCAGCCTTGTGCCTCACAATGCTCCCAGGGTGTTGATTAATCCCCAACAACCGCACACCCTGTCATAGGTTATTGCTTACATAGCCCCCTACCACAGTCTCACTGAGGCACTAAGAGGTGTGCCTGGCACAAAGTACAGACCCCCTGAGGGCTACAGAAAGGAATGTGCCTATACTGCAGAAAGAGGCATTTAAGAAGCAATTAGGGCCTCTAAAACCTGTTAGTGCTTTTGTACTAAGTTGTTATATTTGAATGCTCCCATGCAAATGAAATCCCAGCCCATACAAGGCACTGGGAGAACACTTGTATTCCATTATGGCTTCATTAAAAGTGAAGTATGTGCTTTGCTGCTGAAGTGTGTCTTGGAATGTCCCTTCTTTGTGAGTGCCCTCCTCCGTTGGCAGTACTGATTTTTGCCCAGACGCCCTCCTGCCCAATGCCCATAGTGCTAGTAACGGTTTAATTAACATATCTCTTGTAGCCTGGTGGCAGCCCTCTCCAGATGTCAGTCAGTAATGCCTCCTATGCCCCCCTGCTGCTGCCTCAAGATGCTGGGCAGCACTTACCCTCCTCTCACCTCTGCAGCAGCCACCATACGTTGCACATAAATACACGAAAAAATAAGTCTTACGACTGGCATCTTGTGTATAATTTTGTTTCATCTAAAACTTTTTTATTTAAAACTATATGCTAATGAAAGTTTGGGAATGTCTTAGGTACCATCTTCTCCCATAACCACAAGAGTGGGGACTTGGTGGTACCTGAAAACACATTTCTAGGGAACGTGAGAGGGCACCCTCCCTCAAACAGTCCCCACAGATATACTGTCATAATGCTGTCTCCCTGATGGTCTAGTGGTCTGCCACCTCACTCGATCCCTGTAGGCATGCTGTTATAATTTTATCTCCCTGGTAGTCCAGGCCTCCTATCCCTCCCCCTGATCTCCATATCATACAGTCATGAAGCTATCTCCATGGTAGCCTAGTGGACCAAGAGTTGGTGACTACAGCCATCACAGACCCAACTCTCACATCTCACCTCCATAGCTGGTGGCCATATGCCTCATGCAAGTACAATTATGTGCAGCAATACAGGTCTTGCATGATATCTAATGAACGTCTGGGGGGGTGGGCAGTGACTGGCCAAAGTGGGACAGTGCTCCACTAGATTGAAAACTTAAAATGGAGGCCACGCTAACAAACAAAGGAGGTGCTGACCATGGGGTTGGCAAGCTCTGAACAATGAACCAAACAACAACAGTATGGTCACACACTTAACCATCATTATATCAACAGTAGCAGCAGTCATAAATCCAAACATGCAGAGAGTGCTGGCGAACATACAATGAGGTCCAACTTGCCTGATGCTTCGCTCCAGAATGGAGCTTTGCCAGGGGGCTCCATTACAATAAAAAGCAAAGCATGGAGGCAGTTGGATCTCACTGTATGGTCACCAGAATTCTGCTGGCAGATCTAGATTTATGACTGCTGCTCATACTGATATAATGACTGTCTGCTTGACTTCAGTAGATTTATAACTGACTAAGTATGGTTGAATTTTAAGTGTGGGACTTTACTGTTGCTGTTTTGGTCCACTAGGCTACCAGGAGTAAGGGAGAGAGATGGGCCAGAGCCAACTTCGGTTTGGCTTCAAGTTGGGGCCTGTATATTTGGTTCAGCTGAACCAGTTTGGCTTCCAGTACAGTCATTGGCATAGGGTTCAAGAGACTACAAATGCGGTTGGAGTAAGCTTTGGGGTCAGCAATGAATATGAATTACTGGCGTTACTTGTCACAGGTGCTGTTGGAATGCATCTGCTTTACAGTGCTCTTTGTGCTGTGATAGAGTCTGCAAAACCTACTAAGACCACCATGACCCATGTAAACTACAGTAATAGTTACTTTTCATTGCTGACCACGTGGTGTATACCGTTCTTCAGCCTCTGATTCTCCACTTTACATCATGCCAGTTACTCTAGTCTCCCTTGCAGTGCCGAGACATTGCAATAATATTTTATATCATGGCTATTTTAAATGTTCTCTATTATTTTTATATGTTATGTGTTTTATATATTAGGTAATAAGGCAATAAGATGATGATAGCAATAATAACAGATCTGTTTTCTACATTTTTATGTGATTTTTTTATTTATATGACAATATGATTTTTGATAAGGACTGATTTGTGCTCAGAAGAATTAGTCAACTCCTGCGACTTTTAATTTTAGTTTTTTTTATTTGTATATCAACATAGTTGCATGATACTGTAATAGCATGCTTCCTTGGGTTACTGTAGAAGATTGTAAATAACGTGTGTGGCATTTAAGTGGGCTCACCATGGAAGGACCATGGGAAGGGTTGCTTATTGTGCATTTTGGAAGCCTGTTCATATGATTGCAGAAGTGGAATAAGCTTTTGCAGTGGGTTAGATACAGATGCCAGACACCCATAATCCCATCAGACACTAGCCTGACACCGTAATCCCAACATTTAAAATGCCAACAAGCACATGTGACTGACTTGCAGAAATCCTGGCTTTACCGTCAACCTGTGTCCGACTTTACAGCAGCATTACTGATGTGCATTTTACTGATTACTTGTAGTATATCTCAGTCACTACCAGACAGTAGGTTTAATAATAATAATAATAGTTTTTTAAAAGAGAGTGCTCATTATTTACAGTTTACATCACATTAAAGACATTAAAGAAATTACTGGCATCACAGCACTTCAAACAGAAAGATGACTGTAGCACAATGCACAAACAAAATTTAGGTGGTTTAGCTGTGATCCACTAAGTTGGTCATAAACTGTCTAAAATGCTTTTTAAACATGACCGAAGCGTTTTGGTGCAAACTGAAAGAGTAACTTGTGGAATCAGAAACACAGTACTTTCTCAATGCAGCACGTAATTATTCTTTCAGTTTGCACCAAAATCTTCCATCATGAAATGCTGTGATACCAGTAAATTCTGTAATGTCTTTAACGGTGGTAAGCTGTGAATAATGAGCATTCTCTTTAGTAGTATTATTACCTATTTGTGGCTAAGTGAAAGAGTAATTTACTGCAGCATAGAAAGATGTATTACATTGCAGATAGATAACATTACTTTATATTTGTGTATTTAAATAGCAGAAAGCCTGAGAACCAGCATTTTAAGAGAGGCAGCATTATAAAACAAAAAAAAGATGAAATATTTAGTAATGCTATATAGGTAAGCCTCCTATGTAGGAGAGTAATTTCTGTCTTAAGTTGGTAAATACACAATGGCATATATGAGGAACTCCTGAGGAGCCAAAAGGGAAGCTTTTAATTTTAAGTTTTAAAAGAGAACTTGAATCTAACATATAGCCTAAGAAAATGTGTACACAACAGACTAGTAAATACAGTGTGACAAGTTGTTAGATAAGCCTGCATAATCAGACACAGAAACAGTAGATGAAAACAAGCATTTATAAACATGGTAACAGATGTAAAACTGGTAAGAGAGAAACCATGTTTCAAAATAAATTTTGTATTAAACATTTAGGAATATTTAGGAATATTTGTGGCATGTATAAAAAGAAGAATTTTAAGGGGCCAAAGAAAAGAGATTAGGAGAACCACATGGGAGGTGAGCGCTTTCAACAATATGTTTTAAAAGCTGTATAAAGGTGGAATAAGAAGTGAGAGCTATATCAGGATTGTAAGTGTCGGTCACTCATTTGAAGGTGCTTTATTTGTTAGGCATTTGTTTGTTGGGCTTCCAATCCTGTCGGGATTCCGGTGTTGGGCTTGTCGTTGTTGGAATTCCATCAGTTGGGATTTTGTAAGGATCCCTTTGCAGCACACTCCACCAAGTACAGTGTCTGGGCTTGGCATGCCTGGATAATGCAAAGTGTGACAGAATGTTGTATTTTTGCTTTAGTTTTTATGCAAGAGTCTGCATACGACCCGTGTCTTTTACAAAGGAGAATGACTGAGGATCACAAGCCATCATTGCTCCACAATTAATTGCGAAATGAGTGCCAGGATATTAGTTTTTGTGCTTCTGCACTGGCACAGGAGCACAACGGAGCATGATCCTGTGACATGCCAATAAACGTATTGGAGTAGATAGCAGTAAAAATTTTTTTTTAATGCTTTAAACTTTTTTTATTTATATGAGAAGGAAACATTACTTCTGAATGAACATGTGATAAGTCATGAAGATAATAATACATAGCGCTATGACTAGTGCCTCAGGGCAGCGAGTCTAATGTTCATGCCCATTTTGCAAAGGAAGCTGTGGGGGCACTGGCAGCCATGTCATATTGTTCATAATTAACACACGATTAGTTGTGATGATACTCTGGTACCCACAATGTTTGAAGATATTGCATTCCTTTTACCTACAGAAGAGCGGGGCCTTTTAACAGAATATGAACATGTGACAGATACCAATCCTATCGTATTATCTCGGGGCAATGTATCGGCAGGAAAGAAGATGGTGTCACCCACACACTGCAGTGATGCATGAGGAAAATGGGATTCATGTTTGACACAGGAGGAGGAGGAGGAGGATGATGATGATGAATGACGATGAAGAGGATGTGTTGTTTTCTGAAGCCAGAGTCTTTCTATGGTTTTTATTAATTTACCAATTATTATTAATCATTCTTAAAGTTGCCTTTATTTAGATTGCAAGAAAACATGATGTCAGTGGATTTGTGGTACCATCTGTGAAATAATTCCATACTGCAGAGGATCTGTTTGTTTTCTTAGTTACATTGAACTTGTGGTGGGGTCAGGGTACTTCTGGAAAGGAATCAGGTTCTTGGACAGTGATTGCGAAATTATTTCTTTTCTTCAGCCACTGTGGAATGATGTGACTTCAGATGGAATTGCACAGGGCAAGCTGATATAACATATGTGATAATATACCCTGACATAATTTATGTTGTAGTAGTAGTAGTAGTAGTAGTAGTAGTAAAAACTTTAATTTATACAGGAAAACATGTCATATTAGGTCATGAGACCCAGTTTGCAAGACAGTCCTGTGATAGCTCAGAATAAAATCTGACACAATATATTGATTCAATAATATAATCTGATATACATGAGCAGCTATATAATCTACAATAATATGATAATGTATGATATATGATAATATAAGATGACTTGATGTGAAAGATAATATCATCTGGTATAAAGTGATGTAATGTAATTCAATTAATGATAATTTTTATTACTTTGTATTTATTATCCATTATTAGTAACATAGAAACATAGACTTTGACGGCAGATAAGGACCACTTGGCCTACCCAGTCTGCCCATTTCTCTACCTACTGGATAAGCTGCAGATTCTAGTTAACCAACAGCCTACTTCCTGCCACCCCCACTACAATTGCCTTATGTCTGTCCCATGCATGTTTGAATTCCCCCACTGTTTTAGACCCAACAACCTCCCCAGGAAGGCGGTTCCATGCATCCACCACTCTCTCCATGAAAAAAATTCCTCACATTACCCCTGAGCCGTCCCCCCTTTATCTTTAAATTGTGCCCCCTTGTTCTTACACATCTCTTTTTCTGAAAGATGCTACCCTCCTAGACTTTGTTGATTCCCTTCAGGTACTTGAACATTTCTATCATGTCCCCCTGTCCCTCCTTTCATCAAGGGTATACATATTAAGCTCTCTCAGTCTCTCTTCATATGGTTTCTGATGCAGACCCTGCACCATTTTAGTTGCCCTCCTCTGGACTACTTCCATCCTGTCTATGTCCTTGTGTAGATGAGGTCTCCAAAACTGTATACAGTACTCTAGATGGGGTCTCACCAACTGTCTGTACAGAGGGATAACCACTTCCCTTTTGCCTACTTGTGATGCCCCTTCCTATGCATCCCAGTATCCCCCTGGCTCTCCATACTGACTTCTCACATTGCTTACCAACCTTTAGATCATCTGATATGACTACCCCCAGGTCCCTTTCCATATTTGTTGCTGTTAGTAACTCCTCTGCTATTGTGTACTCTTCTCCTGGGTTTTTGTTTCCCAGGTGCATTACTTTGCAATTCTTTGCATTGAATCTAAGTTACCATATGTCTGACCATTCCTCCAACCTTGCCAAGTCCCTTCTTATCCTTTCTAACCCCGCCCCTCCTTGGGTATCAACTCTGTTACAGATCTTTGTGTCATCTGCAAAGAGGCATACCTTTCCCTCCAGACCCTCTGCAACGTCACCTATAAAGATGTTAAAGAGGACTGGACCAAGTACTGAGCCCTGAGGTACTCCACTAGTGACCCCCTTTCTTTGGAATGTGTTTCATTCACTATTACCTTTTGTGTCCTGTTTTGCAGTCAGTTTGCTACCCAGGCTACCACCCTGGGACCCACTCCCAGGCTGACTATCTTGATTATTAATCTTTTGTGCGGGACTGTGTCAAATGCCTTGCTAAAGTCTAGGCAGGCCATATCCACAGCCCCTTCCTGGTCTATTACTTTGGTCACCCAGTCAAAGAAATCAATTAGATTCGTCTGACATGACCTTCCTGCTGTAAATCCATGCTGCTTTGGGCTCTGTGCCCGCTGGCCTCTAGGTACTCAACAATTCTTTCTTTCAGAAGTGATTCCATCATTTTCCTACCACTGAGTCAAACTAACAGGTTTATAGTTTCCTGCCTCTGTCTTGCTCCCACTTTTGTGAAGTGGAATCATATCTGCCCTCCTCCAGTCCTCAGGTACCACCCCATCCTCCCATGATTTGTTAAAAGTTGGTCCAGTGGTGTCACTAGGTCCTCCCTTAGTTCTTTTAAGTTCTGGTGAATCCCATCAGGCCCATTGCTTTGTCACCCTGAGTTTTAGGAGTTCTTTCAGGACTCTTTCTTCTGTTAATGGACTGGTGTCAACCCCCTACCCAGAGTGCTTCTATTGTCTGGTTTAGGTAACTCCTCCTTATCTTCTTTTGTGAATACTGAGCAAAAGTATTCATTCAGTATCTCTGCTTTTCACTGTCCCCCTTTGCCCACCTCCCCTCTCCCTTATTAATCTTCACTATTCCTCCCTTACCCTTTCTATGCTCCCTAATGTACCTATAAAAGGTTTTATCCCCCTTCTTAACTGAACTGGCTATTTTTTCCTCGGTTTGGGCTTTTGCTATTCTGACTGCCTTCCCCACTTCTTTCTGCTTTAATTGATACAGTTCCCTGTCGTGCTCCTTCTGTGATTCCTTATACTTTTTAAATGCAGCCTTTTTCTCCTTAACCTTCCCTGCCACCTCTTTTGAGAACCATAGTGTTTTTTACTCCGCTTTGTTTCTTTATCTGTTTCACAAAGGCTTGTTGCCTCTATGATGGCAGTTTTGATTTTTCTCCATTGTTCTTCCACCCTCCTTTTTGGCAATTTGCTAGTGCATCCTCAGGTATTCACCCATTTTGCCAAAGTCAGCCCTTCTAAAGTCCAGTATGCTTGTTTTTGTATGGCTCATCTCCATGGTTGTGCTTATTGTGAAGCATACTGTGCAGTGGTCACTTGTTCCCCAGATGTCTACTGACTTCTAAATTTGTGATCCTCTCCATTTGAGAGTACCAGGTCTAGTATTGCTCCCTCCCGAGTGGGTTCCAACACTAGCTGTCTAAGGCCTGCCCCCTGCAGGGCATCAAGAATGACCCTGCTCTTGGATGTAGCTGCAGTACATGTCATCCAGCTAACATCTGGCATATTCAGGTCCCCATCAACAGTATCTCCCTTTTTCAGCCATTTTGAGAATGTCCTCTATAATTTTCTTGTCCATTTCCTCACCTTGAGACAGGGGTCTGTATACAACCCTGTGTGGATTGTGATGCTATTCGGTCTCCAAGGTGACCAGAGTGTCTCTTGTCCTCCCCTTTACTTTTAGTTTTATAGCTTTGATCCCTTCCCTATGTATAGAGCTACTCCACCTCCTCTTTCCCTCCCTGTCCCTTCTGTAGACTGTGAACCCGTATAATGGACATCCCAGTCATGGTTCTCCATGTACCATGTTTCCATGACTGCCACAATATCAATTGTTCATCTTCCATCAAGGCTACTAGCTCAGGAAGCTTGGTTCCCAGACTAGACATTGGTACTCATTGCCCTCCATTTAATGTTGGCTTTATCCTTTTTCCCCATGCCTGCTCTATTTGCCCTTGTCTATTTTTCTATTTACCCTGTCCTGCCTCTGTTGAGCACTGTACCTCAGTGTTTACCTTACTACCTGGCATGTTTGTGGGGAGGCTTGAAATTTCTGCCTCTTATTAGCTTTCCCCATGGCTAGTTTAAAAGCTTACAAGGAAGCATTTAAACCTGTCACTTAGGATTTTGGTTCCCTTGTGGACAGATGCAGACCATTGTGCCAGTATAGACCTTCATCTCTCAGGTGTACCCCCAGTCCCCAATGAAGCCAAAGCCCTGTGCTCTGCACCAGTTTTGCAACCATTCATTAAACTGCATGGTGTGTAGTACCCTAGCCTCACCCCTGCCATGGACTGGCAGCACCTCTGAGAAGGTAACCGTGCTTGCTACCTGTCTGAGGCCCCTCCCCAACTCCACAATTCCATCCTGCACTGCACTGATCCCATGCCTAGTTAGAACATTTGTCCCAAGGTGGACAATGATATCTAGTTCCCTCTCCTGTGATTTATTGTTACTTATGTGCCAAGAAAACAAGAATTATGAAACTAAACTCATAATTTGGACTTGCCACACTTGCCACCTGATTCTCTGCCCTCAAGCCATTTTCAGAAGCTACTAATGGCAATGGGGGGGGACTTTGAGGAATCAGGCAATAAATTTAATATTTTTGGGGGGGACTATAATTTACATTTCTGGATGGATCACTTGTCTCTTATGTAGGTGAATTGGAAGCACTTGGAGAATGACGAGGGAACAGTGGTGTGCTGTTCTATAGTTTCATCACCATATGCACTGGACAACCAGCAGGGAAGGCTGTTTGCACTGCAGTGGAAGTGGAACCATTTTTAAAAAAAATTCCTTTTCCCCACTGCCAGGGTGGGGCTGCTCCTTCCACTGCCCCCCCCCAGCTCTGTTAACCGGTGTCCCAGGGATTCACTTCAATCCTAGTGTCCCCCCAAGGTTTGCCCCCGTGGCAGGGGCTGGCAGCCCACACCTGCCGACTGAATGGATCCGTAAGGGAGAAAGCGCTGTAGCTGGGTGTAAAGCTGTGAGCAGTCAGTATCATCCTGCCCCCCATCAGTGGCCATTTTCTTTGGTCTCTTCCCAACGGAGAAGTAGGCATGCAATATCATCCAAATGTGCTTCAGATACTCCTGTGTGTAGGATGTCGATGGCTGCCTCTCTTCTGTGCCCCACATTGCGGTCCAGGCTGTCTGTCCCCCGAGCCACCAGTAATGGTCAGGTGAAAGCTGGGGCCGGTGTCCCCCGCCCCCCAAGAGAAGGAGAGCTGCCCTCTGGTGCTCATCCTCCTCTCCCCAGCCAACCCCCGACACTTCAAGATCGCTCCTGACCTGGGTCACCAGCATGGCAGCAGGTGAGGCTTGGTGTCTCAGCCCTCTGCACCACCGGGCCAGCTGGGAGTGGAACCATTGGATTTCTGGGGACTAATAAACCATAGGTTCTTTGGATTCACTATCACAATGATGATTCCCAGTCCCTGTTCCACCATGATCAGCTTCAATATCCACTACTACCTCTTGCAAAACTTGTACTTGGTGGAATTGGCATGGCAGGACCTTTATCTGCCCCTTACCTCCCCTGTGCATCCCTTTCTCCTCCTGTTCTTCTCTTCATGATATCTACACACTGGCAGCCACCGGATGCTAAACATTTAGACTCCCAATAGTGTATGATGATTCTTAGATGCCCAGATGACATGCATGCCTGTCACATGGATAAGCCACAGTGCCATATGACATACAATATGATAGGGAAGAGTGACAGCACCAGGCCACTCCTCCACTGACAGACCACACAAACCTCCACTGCATCATGTGACCTTGTGTCTCGCTCAGCCTTCTAATTTACTTCCCACACACTGACTGAGAGTCTTTCACACAAGCAAAAAACAAAATAATAAAGATGGATTTATGTGTCCTGCTGCACCACCAGTAGTCAGTAAAGAAATATTTGTCAAATAAATCCTTCAAAAGCCCCCTGACCTTTCTCAGTCTTCTAAATTCTACCTAAATTCAACACCTTTCCCAGTCTGCTAAATTCCTCCTGCACCTTTCCCAATCTGCTAAATTCAAGCTACCTTGCTACTGTTGCAGGGGAAAATATAAAATAAAATACAATAAACATGGATTTCTGGGCCTTCTACATCACCAGTAGGCAGTAAGAACAGGTTACTCACCTGTAACAGTAGTTATAGGAGTGGTATATGTTGTTCATCCACACTGTTTGTCCCCTTCCACTTTAAATCTTGCCAGAAGTCTTCAAGCTGGCTCCTCCCACCCACCCGGGTGGTATATACCTTGGCTTCACCCCATGACGCCAGATCTTAGCCAGCTGGAAACAGGTTGTCTTGAGCGAGGAGTTGGGAGTGCGTGTGAATAAACAGCATATACCCTCTCAGAACTACTGTTACAGGTGAGTAACCTGTTCTTCTAGGAGCGTGGATATGTTGTTCATCCACACTATTTGGCAGATTCCAAGCAGTTCTCTGGGAGGAGGGAGGCAAGGTGCACACCTCCTACTTAGGAAACGGAGATTGGAGAACCGAGGCCCCAAAACCAGCATCCCGGTGTGACTCAAGGTCGATGTGGTAGTGGGTGATAAAGGTGTTTGCTGACTTCCAGGTAGCAGCCCGACAGATTTCCTGGATAGGGATGTCCCTGGAAGCAGCCACCGATGCAGCAGTATGGCGGGTAGAATGAGCTCTTATCCCTCTGGGAGGCTCCTTGCAAGCCAACTCATAGCACAGACCTATGCATGATGTAATCCATCTTGCTATGGTCCATTTGGCTGCAGGTCTGCCAAAAGCAGCTTCAGCGTAGGTGACAAACAGCTGGTGAACCTCTCCACGAATTTCTGCCGTCCTCTCTTTGTAGTAGGAGAGAGCATGTCTCAGGTCCAAGGTCTGGAGCCTGTAGTATACTGGCAGAGTCAATACCTGGTTAAAGTGGAACTCTGACACCACCTTTGGAAAGAATTTCGGTGGGGCACAGGACAACTTTGTCCCTGTGAAAGACCAGATAAGGGGAGTCCACAGAAAGCACCTGGAGCTCCTCTGTCCTTCTGGCTGACATGATAGCCACCAGGAAGGCTGTCTTCCACGACAAGTGTAAGAGCTCACATTTGTGCATGGGTTCGAATGGCTTGCCCATGAGCTTTGCCAAAATCAGCCAAAGATCCCACAGAGGTGGAGGTTCACGCACCGGAGGGGATATCTGATCCAGGCCTTTGAAGAAGCACCCTGCCACTTTCTCCTGCACTAATGTCAGCTGACCGGCCCACGCCCGGTAAGCAGAAATGGCTGCCAGGTGCACCCTGAGGGTCGATGATTATAGACCCCCTTTGGAGAATGACCAAAGGTAGTCGAGAATGTTAGCCACAGGACAGGATAAGGGGTCCAGACTTCAACCCTGACACCAAATGGAAAACATTTTCCATTTGAAGGCGTAACATTTCCTGGTCGATTCCTTTCGAGATGCCTCCACCACAGTGAAGACATCTTCAGAAAGACCCAAAGCCTGGAACTCTAGCCGCTCAGGTACCAGGCTGTGAGGTGCAGGGATTGAAGGTCCAGATGGAATACCTTCCCCTGGTTCAGAGATATCAGGTCCAGGCATGTACAAAGCCGCTCTGGGTGCCTGCAGCTGAGACTGAGGAGATCTGGGTACCAGAACTGGTGCGGCCAGTCTGGGGCTACCAGAATCACCTTCGCCTTGTCCCTCCTCACCTTGTGTAACACCTTGTGGATCAAGAGAAATGGAGGGAAGGTGTAGAGGAGGCCTAGGGTCCATGGCCTCGAGAAGGCATCCCCTGCAGTGAGCCTTGCTGAGGGGCGGGCATGATACAGTCTCAGTTTGTTGTTTTCCTAGGGCAAACAGGTCCACCATTGGTTTGCCCCAATGGGAGAAGTGTGAGTAAGCTACCTCTGGATGGAGAGACCACTTGTGGGATGTCTGGCCTATGTGGCTGAGAGCATCCGCCAGTTGGTTGAGGCTCCTGCCACATGGATGGCTAGAAGATCCACCTCCAACTGGCTTAAGAGGGTCCAGATGTGGAGCGCCTCTTGCACAGCAGATGGGAGTCGCGCATCGCCTGCTTGTTGAGGTAGTACATGGTCATGGTATTGTCAGTCTGGACTTGAGCCACTTGACTCTGGAGCTGAGGAGTAAAAGCTGACAGTGCCAGTCTGACTGCTCTGAGCTCCAACAGGTTGATGTGGCATCGGGACTCCTCGGGGGTCCAGAACCTGTAGGCCCTGTTGTCCCCCATGTGGGCTCCCCAGTCCATGAGACAGGCATCGGTCATAAGGATGACTGTCAGCTCGGGGCAGACAAATGGGATCCCTTCCTGCAACTGGTCTGGGGCGGTCCACCATTGGAGAGCATCCCACATCTTCTGGGTTACAGTGGTCAGCTGGTCGAAGTGACCATATCGCCGAGTCCACTGGGTGGCCAGCTTACATTGAAGGGGGCACATGTGCCACCGGGCCCAATGGACCACCAAGGTGCATGCCACCATGTAGCGCAGAAGGTCCCAGGCAGGGTGCAAATGCCCAACCAGAAATGATCTGGCAAAGGAGGAGAGAACCTCTGCCCTGTCCACTGGAAGCCAAGCTCTGGCATGACAAGAGTCGAGCTCTGCCTCAATGAAGCCCATCACCTGAGAAGTCATGAGTTCCGACTTGGCCTCGCTTGATCAGGAGGCAGAGTTGGGAGCAGGTTTGAGGCCAGATCCCTGGACCTCTCCACCTCCATTTGGTGGAACCTGCCAAGAGCCAATCATCGAGATAAGGGTAGATTCTGACTCCTCGACACTGAAGGTGGGCCACCACCACTGCAATGCATTTGGTGAAGACCCATGGGGCCACTGACAGGCCGAACGGCATGGCTCGGAACTCGTACAAGGTCCCATCGACCCTGAAGCGGAGGAACCGCTGATGGGACAGACGGATTGGGACATGAAAGAACGTGTCCTGTTTTGCTCCAGGGATGGTATGATCTGGTTCAGAGTGACCATCCAAAAGGTGCGGAACCTGAGATATTGATTCAGGTCATGGAGATCTAGGATGGGGTGCCAACCCCCCATCCGCTTGGGCACCAGGAAGTACCTGGAAACAAAGCCTGGGTCTTTTGGAGGATCCAGGACTGGAGCTACTGCCTCTTGCGAAGGAGCTGGGCTACACTGTCTCGAAGAGCCGACTGGGTGCATGTGGAAATCCATTCCTCCCGAGGGGTACAGGCTCAGCTGGGAGGGTACTGCTCGAATTCTAGAGGCAGTCCCTGACCGACCACTTTGAGAACCCACCTGTCTGAAGTGATAGCGGACCAGGTGAAAAGGAAGTGGCAGAGTCAATTCCCCATGGGAGGACCCAGAGCTGGTGTGATGGGTGTAGGTGGCCCTCCCAACCCATCACTGAGCAGGCTTAGAAGAGGAGGAGGAAGCTCCAGGAACTGAGCCTCGGCCTCCTTTATGAGCTGCTGAGGACCCTACTTGGGCCGAGGTGCCAAGCTTGAGTCTGCTGCTGCTGTTGATGTTGCTGTCCTCCTTGATAGGAGGGCAGCGGACTAGGGGAAGAGTGCTGAAATGGCTTCTTCTTTCTCTTCTATGGATTCTTGCCTGAAGAACCCCTGGCAGAAGCAGCATCCAAGGTGGCATTGGACTGCTCTATACGCTGAAGGTGACCGGCCACTCCTGGACCGAACAAGTCAGTACCCAGGTAGGGCACATCAGCAAGCTTGTGCTGAGTATCTGCCGGGAAGAAGGAAAGCCTCAGCCAAGCCCTGCAGCGAGAGGCCACTGTGGCTCCCAGCGAGTGGGCACAAGAATCCCTGATATCCAAGGCCATCTGGAGCTGCTTTTAGCAACAGCATGGCCCTCGTCCACAGACCTGCTTGACCATGGTCTGCATATCCGTGGGAGATGAGGAGGACCTCATCTAATGACCCAAGAAGGGCATGAGAGAAGCGTATCATAATAACAGCCGAGCTGGCCTGAAGAAGACCCAAAGAAGAGGCCGCATAGACCTTACGGGCAGAGTGGTCCATATTCTTGGACTCCTTGTCCAGGGGTTGGTCAGTGTCAGCTGAACTACCAGTATGCCTGAACACAGAGGTGGTCACCAGGCTCTCGGCCAAAAAAGGGGGCTCTGTGAACCCCGCAAGGGACCCCATGGGCACCACGTACTTGTGGGCCATGCGGGCAGATGGTGCTGGGCAGGAGGCAGGATGCTGCCAAAGTTCAAGAGAAGGGCCAACAATGGCCTTGGCCACTGGAAAGGCCTCCATTGGGGTATCCCTCTCTTAAGAATGTCGGTGACAGGGTATTCCACCTTTTCTGGATAGGCTCCAGGGGCATGCTGGTGGAATCGGAGATGAGGTGGGGAATGTCCTGAAAGAGGAAGAGCCTTCCTCCATCCCTGCTTTGACCAAAGACTCATCATCCCTGGGATGTGAGTGCAAGCCGTGATGTCGAGTCCAAAGAGTTGTGATACAGTGGTCTACCACCTAAGTCACCTTGATCTACTGAGGGTGGTCCAGGGTGACTGTTATCAACAGACATCGGGAAGCCCGTGTCCTGTCGGTCCTCTTTCAAGGGCACCTCCCTCAGACTGTTTAGGTGGTGGTTCCACCCAAATCGGTGGAGAGACCAGAGTAGGCCTAACCGGGACACGGCCCGGCCAAACAGGTGAAGGAATCAAGAGCTTCGGTTCGGAGGGTGCGCTTCAGCCTAGGAGGCGAGCCAAGTCATGGCCAGGGTAGGAGCAGAGCCGGCTTCTGCCCAGTCAAGATCAGCTGCTGCCACATAAGGTCTCCATAGCACCAACGGAGTTTCCGCCGGAGCCTCTCCTCGTCCGAGGAGGATAAGGATCTGTGGCGTCACCTCTTTTTTGGGCGCTTATAGCTCTTCCTCGGTCGATCATCCAAGGGGTCCTGGACCAAGACCGAGATCAGGGAGGCCGACTTGATCAATTGGGAGACACTGGGATCGGTGAAACCCAAGGGTCCGAGACCGGGTCCTTGATGGGGACACCAGCAGGCTGGGTCTCCTCATCTGGAAAGACCAGGACCGGAGTCCTTTCCAATGAGTCATTGGGCACAGCCGGCAACAAGGGGTTGATGGGGTCGAGGATAATCTCGACCTCATCGGCCACTTCCTCTGTCCCTTGGGAAGATGGAAGGTCTGAAAAGCCAGTGGCCGAGGATGCGATCTTGACCGAGGTCGAGACCGCGTGTTCTTGGGACTCAGACCTCTACCAGTCCCAAGAGCACCTCCGTTGAGATGAAGACACCGGGTCCTTCTCCCTCTTCCAAGAGTGGGAGGAGTGAGAGCCCAAGGGCACCTCACCCTGAGTGAGGAGAGACTGGCACATCTCCCTGAAGGAGTCCGTAAAGGTAGAGCCTAGGTTCAGCGGGATGAAAAAGCTTCGATTGGCCAAAGTGCGAGCTGCTTCCTCCTCGAATGCCTTCATTTATTCCAGCTGTTCAGCAGAGCCCATGGCCACGGAAACTGTCCACCTAGCCTCCTTCGATTTCACCGGCAGGTTTCTCTTTTCCGGTCTCCTCAGCTTCAAGCGTGCCTTGCAGTCGTCCAGGACGTTGGGATGGAAGACCAAGCAAAAACCGCATGACAAGGTGTCATGTCCGATACCTAGGCAGTAAATGTACGTGAGGCGGGGATCGGTGCGTGATATCTTCTGGCCGCAGGGGCACCGGCGAAATCCTGGGGAAGATTTTTCCTCCATAGTCGATGCGACTAAATCGCGATCGCTAACTTGAACGAGTTTGATTTTTGGTAAAACCGACAATCTGAAAGCCAGGGCCTACGAAATGCTGAGAGCACGAGTAAACCTGTATCTTCCAGCGTAAAGGAAGATCTGGCATCATGGGGCAGAGCCGAGGTATATACCACCTGTGTGGGTGGGAGGAGCCAGTTTGAAGACTTCTGGCAAGATTTAAAGTGGAAGGGGACATGCCAAACAGTGTGGATGAACAACATATCCACGGTCCTAGAAAAAAATATTCGACACATTTTTCAAAATCTCTCACCGCACCTTTTCCCAGTATGTGAAATACACTCTGCTCTGCCTCTGATTCAGGCAGGACATGCTGCAGGCTCACGCTATGCACTCTCTCTCTCTCTCTCTCTCTTCATCAACATAATTACATTAGCCACCCTGCCTGAAAGCAGAGTTAAATAGATTAAGAATTAGCTAACTGGAATGATAATGCATGATGAGCTTTCCGATTAAAAGTCAGTCTTTTTCACATAAAAGGAGATCCTTCCTACCCCAGGTACAGAGAGAGAGAGAGAGATGGAAATGGCACTGAAAAGGCAGCATACAGCACAGATTACTTGATCTTTCAGGCCCTGTCCACACTGGAGATCTTGTAACGTTACCAGCAGTCGCATTGGTATGTTAAACGTAAACACGATTCGCTGTTCATACAGTAGCACGGGTAAAAACTGTGCTACAAACCATGTTCAATTGCCATGCTAAAACCTGATCAGAGCAGGTTTGAGTATAATTTCAGACTAAAACTGTTGCCTTACACCGTGTTAACAGTAGTGTGGATGCAAACCGTCCTGTAACATGGTTACAGGCAACCTCCACTGACTTCTGGGGCTTATACATTGCTACCCAGTAGAAAAGGGGATAAGTGACTTACATCCCCAACCTCACAATGAGCTCCCAAATCAAATGGAGTAACTTTTTCCCCGATCCCTGACCATGCCCATTCGTGAGTATCTCGGCATGCATTGCGGTGCCCGGTATTGCCACAAGCATGCCTGGGAAATGAAGTGGACAAGCACAGTGTCGGGTTGCAGTGTGGACACACTGACAACCATGCTCGAGCATGGAACACAAAACGTTTTTGAAAACGTTTTAGAAAAAGTGGAGCAGTGTGGAAAGGGCCTCAGTGTTGCAGATTGCTGTTGCAGGTCACGTAGCCTGTCAACGACTTGGACATGCTCAGTGTGTGCTCCTTGCAAACAAGTGATGCGGCATGACATTAAAGTTCCAAAATGAAGAAGGGAAACCGAGATCCTGTGGACCAGCTTTGTGGGTGTCTAAAACAGTGGATTTTAGCTCATTCCCAGAATAGAATTTCTGCATCAGATCATCCTTACCAGGCTGGGAGACAGCATTATGAAAGCATGGCTACAGGAATCAGGTGTGGAGGCGGTAGACTACCAGGGAAGGGTCAGCATATTAGGAATACACTTTCGGAATCGGCTGGGGGAGGGATGGTACAGAGATGTCTTTATTTTTCATTAAACTAAAATGGCACCACAAATGCCTGGGGTAGACGGACAGTTCTGGATGCAAGCTGTGGAGCAAACAGCATGGTCTCACAAATTAATGAGACCTTAATGGAATGCTAATGACCTCTTAGCACTCTGTAATGTCAAAGAGGCAATTTGCCTGGGAACTTTTAAATATAGCAAGATAATGCAAGAGCACTAACCAGTCTGGGACACCCCAACTAGATCTGCTTCTTAAAAGATCTAACTTGAGTATAGGCAAACAACACTTTGTGGCCTGCTTTGTGCAAAGACCACCAGTTAGGGCCTTCATTAGGGCTGCCCTCTGGGAGCTATATTTGAACAGGTTCTGTGAACTCACACTGTGCTCCAAATTTGACAAACTGTAGTAAACTAAAGGGTACTACACTAAGGTAAGGACCTTTGCAAGGAGCCACTCCAGACTTTCAAATATTGGGCCCTAAGTGGTCAAGGGACTGCCTGATGAAGTTTTTTTTAGCTTATTTTATTTACCATTACTACTTCTTCCATAACTGAAGACATATCAAAATACAGCACAGTATGTCCCACTGGAAGGAATCTCTTGGAGGTCTCTTGGGCCCACCCAAGGTCTTCTGGTGACATGGCCTTCTGGGTGGCAGATCCCCACTTGTGGAACTCCCTTCATCTGCAGAATATATCCTCTGTAAAGGCCTGTAAAAAGGCCTTAAGGATGCACTTATACTCTCTGGATCTAATGAGTTTGGCTCATTGCCTTATTTTATTCAGTGTGATGTTTATGATTCTGACTGGTGCTGGTTTCTTTTATATGTTTTTTATGTACAGTGCCGAGAGACTCTGGGGATGGGGTGCTTTATAAACAAAAACTGCTTGCTTGCTAAACATTAGGGGTTGGATATTCAAAGAGGTTGCACATGACGCAACAGGGTTGCGCATGCCAATGCGCCCTAGCACGATATTCAAAGGGACAGGTTGCGCTGCACAATCCCTGATATGCTAGAGGCGCACCAGTAATGTATCACAGTGCAAGTGTAGGGGCACACCCCATGCATACTCACGGCATCTCCTGATATTCAGCCTGGGATATGCGGCACATCTGCTAGACAACCCACCTTGCATACGAAAGCGCAAAGTTGTGCCTAAGCGAAACCAAGAGCAAGTCCTGGCCACCCACAGGTGACTGCCGTATTACCAAGGCACAGCGGCAGCCGCCTGCTGTAGGTAACCACCCATTCCACCAACACACAGTCCCACGCAGCCCCTGCACAAGATGTTGCACCCTCCCTTGCCCAATCGTGGGCATGTGTAAACCTATTCCCTGGTGGTCCAGTGGACTGCTATCCCTTGCCCGATGATGGGCATATGTAGACATACTCCCTGGTGGTCCAGTGGATCGCAATCCCTTGCCCAATCATGAGCATATGTACAGCTCATCCCTGGTGGTCCAGTGGACTGATCCCCAGTGCCCAATCGTGGTCATAACGTACAACACCCTGGTGGTCCAGTGGACACCCCCCAGCGCCCGATGGGTGGGCGGAATCACCATAGGACACCCTGGTGGTCCCGGGCGAAGGTACCCCTCCTCCCACCTGTCCAGTGGGTCCTCGGCCACCTGCACCCCCCAGTCAGCGGCGGGTGGCGGCTCCCATCCCATAAGCTGCCCTGGCATCCCACGCCAACTGACAGAGTACAGTAGGGCTGTATGCCCTATTGTCACAGTGTGGGCCAATGGGTCTGAGACCATATTAGCACACAGTCCCGACTTGTGAATGAATGCTCATTCACAATTCGAGCCTAATATAATACTGTATAGTCTACATGCCCATTAGCCCATGCAATGGACAAATAAAGCTATTACTATACACTAATCGGCCAATGACTTCTTGGATGAGGAGCTGCCACCACCGTTGACTGGGGGGTGAAGGGTGGCCAAGGACTCAGTGGTGGTGGGAGGGTACCACTGGACCGCCAGGGGTATCCTACGGTCATTCCGCCACGATTGGACACTGGGGGGTCCACTGGATCACCAGGTGTTGTACATGTTATGACCGCGATCGTGCACTGGGGATCGGTCCACTGGACCACCAGGGATCATTTGTACCTATGCCCACGAGTGGGCAAGGGATAGCAGTCCGTTGGACTGCCAGGGAATATATCTACACATGCCCACGATTGGGAAAGGGATAGCAGTCCACTGAACCACCAAGGAACATATCTACACATGGCCACTATCGGGCGAATGGGAGTGCTGCCCGCCGTGGGGCAGCAGGGCGTTGGTCCTCAACGGCAGCAGTGCCCAGCAGGGCTCCAGGTGCAGGTCGCTGGGGATCGCAGCACACCGCGATGCAAATGGGGCCATAATGACATGCAATGGCCCCATAAGCTCGCTTTGCATGCATAATGGCTCATTTGCATGCCCATCGCTGAATATCGCTGTTGCTGCATCTAGCGCAATCGACTTCTTGAGCTGGCGCAGCCCCTGCTCCCCTGCTGCTTTCACTTTGTGCTGGCGTGCCACCAGCCAGCGCAGTGCATGCACCCTCAGTGCCATATTCAACGGTGCTGAGCCATGGCACAGCACCGCTGGAATATTGCCTGCGGCCATGCCTGGCTCATCCTGTCATGCGCTGCGCCAGGTTTGTGCCCCTGCCTGGCACAGTCTGAATATCCCACCCTAACTGTTTAGATGGAACTATCCCTTTAAAGAGATATCTCATATGGCCTTGCAGTAGAAATAAAACCTACAATGACACTTTGAAAAACACAAAGGTAGTAGCTGCTTGTTCTTTATGATGCTTTAAGGAGAATTTAAGACAAAAGCTCTACAGACTAAACTAGATCCAAACAGCACATTTCTCTGTGCCACCACTGTCAGCAAAACTTTTATAATATCTGCAGACACAGGACTCAAAATCTCTTCTTTACCTTTTTGAGTATGAATACTGTTCTGGTATCCAAATTGGTCTATCCTGTTTATAGAAATTCCTATTTCTTGCTGTTTCGAGATGGCTCCATTAAATGCCGATTGTAACTGCTTTCTGTTGATATTATACGTAATTAAAATATCAAATGAAAAGTGTGCCCCATAGAAGGCTTTTTGTGCTTATCCTTGGTAATATCTCCATTTTCTCAAGGTGTGAGCAAGATATTAGTGTAACTCTCTAAGCATACTTCGTAGAATGTTATGTTAAAGAGCTAGTGGAAGCAAATTAGCAGACCTATAAATGTTGCAAATTTTAAGAAGTAGTCCATTGCAACTTTATTTCTAAAGTATTTTTTTTTTTCTTTCGCTCATTAGAAAGGTTTCCCTGTGATAGCATTATTCTGGATGTGTGGGATGGCATTCTGCCTGGCAGCTGTCACATCTAATTTTATTCCTCCCACTACGTCATCAGCACTGTTGACATCGCTGACACTGACATCACATGTGACTGACCTGGCAGCTGCTGTGTGGCTCTTCCTGAGCTGCTGTGATCTCACAGTCAGTGACGTCACAATGCTGATGATGTAATGGAAGGAACAGTGCTAGATATGTTAGCTGCCAGGCAGGGTGCTGTTCCACAGAGCACACCTACTTATATCAATTAATCCATCTTCTAATTAGCCAAAGGGAAAAGAAAAGTATCTCATATAAAAGGTAATAGATGACTGCTTTTGAAATTAATATTTGTTTTAGGAAGTACACTAGCTCTTTAACCTCTGAAAAGATCAAAGTTAAAAGTTAGAAGTGAATAAGCTGATGAATGGGTTGAAGCCTACCGTGCCTTTAGTATCTGCAAACAAAACCTATTACTTCATACAAAGCAGCAGGCACTAAGATAGCATGTTTATTATTTAGTTATAGAAATCATTTCAAAATGCACCAGAGACGCTAAAAACCAAACCTCTGTAGAACGTGGTCTACGTAGGATCAGACTTTTTGGATAAAAGAAATCAGAGGAGGGATGCTGCGCACTTAGATGCTGTCACAGAATACAAAGAGCATATTAAGTACCAAACGCACTCGCATGTTTGAGTACCTAACACCACATGAAGAATCTTGACTCATTCGTTATATACAATGCATACAATTTTCTTTGCTACTAGGGGCATCCCCTGTTTGTTCAAGTGTACTGCATCCAGTGATGGAACACTGGCTGGCTGCCTACAAACGCACTTTTGATAAAGTCCACTTGACTGCTTTGTTTTCTTTTGGGATTACTAAGAAAACAATTTGTCCTAACATATGAATAGTGAAGTCCTTTTTTGTGAAAATAAATTGAACCACTGATGATACTATATCAGATCATATACAGTAAACACTCTTTTGTGTCACACAGTTCTCCATTCACAATGCATCCCTGTTATGAATGCAACAAAGATAAGACTGGTTATTAGGCACAAAGATCATTTTGTCAGGAGTGAGTTTTATAGGTTTATAGTACAGCAATTTACTAATGTGACTTTCTGTAAGTGCAGTTACAGCAGTCTTATATGCTTTGTATCACCTTGATATCCTTTACTGTTATTTCAGTGCAAAAACTTGAATCTGAAGTTCCATTTTAGGTAATGACTGTTACTGGGAAAGCAGAAAGCAGACCTGCTGTGTTGTAATGTACTTGGAGGTGACAGCAAAGGACAAATTCCATTAAGCCTTCCAGCTCATGCAATATGAAAGAGTATTTCAGGACGAGGATTAGGAATCAATGCTTTATCCCCAGAGATGCCAGTCTACCATTCAGTGAGTACTTGTGCTTGACTCCAGCATACATGACTTTGTCCTTGATACAGTATTTGGAGGGGGTATTCTCATCTCGGACAAAGGGCTGCTCAGATTGGAGGTGCAAATTAGGTTTGCAGCCACACGTCTCAGTAATGTTATGCTCTTTAAGATCATTTCATAAAAAATATATAAGCAGCTAGGTCTAAAGTTTTTGTTTGGAAAGAGTAACATTATAGCATAGTTTGTTTCCATACTATATTTTTTTCAGTAATTTTTTTTTCGCAAGGATAATACAGCCACATCTGAATGTGTTTACCTCACAGTGTATAACACGTTCAGTAATGTACAGGGGACCATGTGTCATGACATTATTGTAACCCCCCCAATGTCAGTGATGATCTCACAAATACATACTGAATCTGCCTGCAGAAACAGGCCTCATGATCTATCAAGTCTGCTCGAGTGTGTAACAGCAACCCCTAGATTGCAGCTGCCCCACCCTCTCACCTCCAGAAAGTTCTCAGCACCCTCTTACCAAGACTCTCCCCTGTGCCCTGTGCCATGTCCTTTTAATACTACCCACTGTCTTACATGAAATCACCCCTTCTGGTAGGGCATTCCATTTCAACACCGCCCTCTCCATGAAGTAATGTCTCCTCATCTCTCTCCTAAATCTGCCCCTCTCCAATCTTAGCCTGTGCCCTCTCATGTCCCTTCTCTTTCTCAGCATAAATAACACATCAAGGCTAGGTTTATTTTTATTGTTCCTCTTCAAGTACTTGAACATTTCAATCATATCTACCCTATCCCTCCTCTCCTACATAGTGTACAAACTCAGATCCTCAGCCTGTCCTGAAGGTTTTGCCTTCCATCCCTTTATCATTTTTGTCACCCTTGCTGTACCCCTCTAGCAGCCTAATATCCTCTTCAGATATGGACACCAGTACTGCACACAGTACTCCAAGTGCAGCCTGACCAAGGACCTGTACAGGGCAGGATCACTTCCCTATGCCTGGACGAACCCTTTACACACACCCCATCATCCTATTCACCTTAGATGCAGCTTCCTGCATTGAGCCGAGTTGTTCATGCCTCTGTTACTATCATGGTTAAGTTCTTCTCTTCTTCAGTGACCCCAGCCTCACACTCCCCAACCAATATTCCTCCTCGGTTCTTGGCCCAGAAGTGCATAACCTTGCACTTTTCACACTGAAGCTCAGCTGCCACTTCACTGACCACTCCTCCAGTTTGTTAGATCCACTTGTAGTTGTTTCACCCGTCAACTTCATCCACTATAGCCCCCATTTTAGTAGACTGATCCTGCTCTCAACTCCGTGTGAGATATCCAATATGAATACATAATCACACACATCAAAAGGATAACTAAAACGGAAACTGCAACATTGAGAAAATTAACTGAAAATGTTCACGTGACCTTGGGTTGTGCGTGTCACATCACTATCAAGAGTGCATGGTGTCTTGTTTGATCTTCACAAACAGAGGGGTCTAACATATCCTTGTATTTACTGGTTAGGTTTGTTTATAACCCCCAAAATGAATGCATTAATCTTCTGTTACACATTCTGCGACTTCGCACTCGTGTATATTGAAGCAGCAAGCAACTATGTTTTTTTTTTTTAACCAAGAGAGACACACTAAGCTGAAAGCTTGTTTACAGGTGTAACCTGTGAGCACAAGGAAGTTAAGTGATTTGCTCAGGATCACACATTATGCACCAAGGTGGTTTTGGGATTCAAACCCAGGTCTCCCGATCTGCAGCTCAGAGCCTTAACCCACTATGCTATATTGCTTCCTGAACTACGCCTATCAAGTAATGAAAACAACAATTTTCTTTTCTCCAAAACCGAGAAAAGCAGCATGTGGCTTAAAAACATAAGCTGATCCATTTAAACATGGTCATATTTTAAACCGCCATATTTTCAAACCACCAATTTTAAAACCAACAGCTATTAAAAATAAAACCTGTGGAGCATGATAACTCATTGTTTTTCACTTGCTGCTTGGTTAAACCACTGGAGATTCCCTCTTGTAGTGTAAGTGGCATCACACACATTGTTGCACACTTCTCCCCATGTAGTAGTGTATACATTATTCATCTTGTACTTATTTTGTGTAAACCCCTCCCCCCCCGCACAGTGGATGCTTATATGTTGCGCCTCCCACCCATTAGTGCTGCCATGTCCCCGATCCTGGGTGACTCCTTAATGCTCCTGCCAGCCCCTTACTTGTTTGCCTGCTAGGACACCAGTGGAGTGCAAACAAAAGTGAAGCCGCATGCTGCAGTGGGTTTGCCGATCGCCGTGCAGCTCCTGTATGAGCTGCTGCCGTCAGCTCCCTGCGCTCTCACTCCCTCTCACACTATGCGAGTGCTGTGGCGCTTGAAAGTAAAAGCCACTCCATGAGGCTCCAGATCTGTTTGCTCCTAGGAGTTCACCCTGGAACAGACAGAGAAAAGATAGAAGAGGCTCTGTCAATGGTCAAATGCCTTGGCCCAACTGCTGTGAACGGTCAGCTGAAGGACTCTGCTACTAGGACCAGCCCTCCCACCAGGTTCAACTGAAGGAAGTGAGAGAGGCTGAGGAACAGGAAGCAGAGTGGGGACCCCAAACGATCTCTACTGCTGGCATACAAATATCGGAAAGTGGGAGTCTGTTGGATGTGGCAGGGCTACAAAAACTGCTTATAGAACTAAAGAATACAATGACCAACCCTGTCACAGTAGATTCGGCCCCCATGACAGCTGAGCCCTTAACCATGAGCCCATCTGCTTTGAGTACTGGGGTGAAAGTGTCCAGTCCTGTGTCGCTAGAGGATGTGCAAGCGCAACTGGCTGAGATGAAGAGAATGATGTGGGAATCCCAGAGTTTCCAAAATTCTCAGTCATCTGGAGCTCCATCTCGGGAAGGAACAAACCCAAGAAATCCCCAGTTGGGGTCCCACTACCACAAAGATGCAGGGATGCTGTGTACTGCTACCACTGTGGCGAGGATGGACATATTAAATGCCAGTGTCAATCCGAGTAATCTCCAGATGGTCATTGACTGGTTAACCCAAGAGAAGGTAGCTCAGAAATCCGACAGGCCATTAAACTTCAATGGACCCCAGTAAAGGAGCGCATTGGGGCCCCAGCTACACCCAGCTCCAGTCCATTTGTAGCAAAGGCATCAATCCGAGTATCTGAGGCTGCACCATTTGACCTAGACAAACTTGTTGGGACTTTCACTGAAACCATTGTCAATGGTGAAGGAGTGCCCATTCAAGCTGTCTTGGATAGTGGTTCCCAAGTGACCATCATTTTCAAGAACTGGTATGATCAGCATCTGTCTCACCACAAGCTACTGCCCTTGGAAGGTTTAAATATATGGGGACTGAGTAATAAATCCTACCCATACCTAGGCTACCTTAAGGTGTGGATTGCTTTCCCCTCCCAAGTCACCAGAGTGGGAGACCCTGTGGAAACCTTGGCGTTAGTGTGTCTTGAATCTGGAATGTTCGACCGAGTACCGTACTTATTTTCACTGATGCGCATATGTTTGGTCACCTGACGCAGCTTTGCCAGGAGAAAGAGATGAAGCAGAAAGGAAAATCATTGTATGTGTGCATGCCTTGGTGCAGAAGGTCCACCAGAGACAGACCTAGACCACAACCAAAGCTGAAGATGATCCTGTGGGTGTAGTTTGGTGATGTGAGGCTGAAGAACTTGTACTGCCACCAAATGCTGAGTGAAGTATTAGTGGCGTGGTACACCTGAAGAGAAGTAAAAAACAAATACTCATGTTGGATGCCCCAGAGGAACATGGCCTGCCAGAAGGCCTATTGGTAAACCCAGTGTGTTGCCAGTGAGAGGCACATGCTTATGCTAGACGAGTTACCATCCAGGTAAAAATGTCACAGAAAGAGACACTGTTGTGGAGAAGTACTTTGGCTCATGTGTACTGTGTGGCTACAGTAGTGCAAACCCACTCCAACCCAACAATAGCACCCAGGCTGGTATTGACCCAAACGCTTTGATTTTGACAATTCCCCTACCTGAGAAGTGGAAGGCCAGTGTCAACAGAAAACTAGCTGAAAGGACCAATGTCTTTTGGCTTCATGAGTGGGATGTGGGATGCATAACCAGAGAACAGCACCACATCAGACTTCACGATGACCGCCCTTTTCATGAGAGGTCCCCCCAATTGACACCAGCTGACATAGATGACGTGAGAAGACACTTGCAAGCACTGCTGGCTACAGGTATTATTCAAGAATCATGAAGCCCATATCCTTTCCCCATTGTAGTTGTGTGGAAAAAAATGGAGCTATGTGCATGTGCGTAGACTACAGAACTCTTAACAAACGAACCATACCAGACCAATACACCATGCCCAGAATTCAAGATGCCTTGGATTGCCTTAATGGAAGCCAATGGTTTTCTGTGCTCGATCTAAGAAGCGGTGCTACCAGAAACCCATGGCTCCATAAGACTGACAGAACACTGCTTTCATATGCCCTCTTGATTTTATGAATTCCTCAGAATGCCTCAGTGTATCTCTGGTGTCCCAGCCACCTTTCAGTGCCTGATGGAAAGAGCTCTAGGAGACATGAATCTCTTGGAATGTTTTGTCTACCTTGATGATGTCATAGTGTTTGTGAAGAATCTGGAGGAGCATGAGGCCAGATTGTTAAAGGTTCTGGATCGACTAGGGAGTTCAGCCTCAAATTTTCCATTGACAAGTGCCAATTTTTCCAAAGTTCAGTCAAATACATGGGGCATATTGTATCAGCTCAAGGCATCCAAAATTATTCCAGTAAAGTTCAAGCACTAACTACATGGCCAAAACCCCAAAAATCTGAAAGACCTCAGCATTGTCTAGGTTTCTGTGGGTATTACAGTAGATTTGTTAAAGATTATTCCTGAGTAGTGAGGCCACTACTGAATTTGACACAAGGTTATCCCCCACCTACAAAAGCAATGGTAGAAAGAACTCTGTCACTACTGCTGAACCCAAACAATATTTCAAAACATCTGAACCTTTTGACCAAAGATGGACTGATGAATGGACAAAGCTTTTGAAGAAATAGTTTACCACATGACTCACGCCCAGTTCTTGCATATGCAGACCCCAAAAGAGCCCTCAAAAGTTTTACGCTCACATGCAGACACCAGTTTCAGTGGTCTTGGGGCAGTCCTTACTAAAGCTATCTTGAAGGACTGAACCCCATTGCCTTTGCCAGTAGAAGCTTGAACAATGCTGAACAAAAATATCCAGTACACAAGTTGGAGATTCTCACCCTCAAATGGGCCATTGTGGACCAATTCCATGGATACCTCTATTGGGAGCACATCACAGTTAAAACTGACAACCCACTGACATACGTACAAACTGCTGTGAAGCTTGATGCAGCTGGACACAAATGGCTTTCAGCATTGTCCACCTACAACTATTGTGTGGAATACAGGCCTGGCCTAAATCATATATAAGCAGATGCGCTCTCTTGACGCCCAATAGCATCCAAATCAGACAACCAAGACTGGGTATGAATTCCAGAACAGACGGTAAAAGCCTTATGCAAAAAGTGTAACACAGATGAGCCGCCATCTCCAGAAATGGCCGCTCGTCTTGTTGACAGCTTTGGAGCCCCTGGTGACTGTATCCCAACTGTCTACTGCAACTTTGCTGCTTTAGATTTAAACACGTTGCCACAACTGACTCCTCAAGACTCGCAAACAGAACAAATACTAGATCCCAGTATCAAAGACATTATCAGCGCCCTGCAGAAAGTGGGCGATGCTGCCCAAGTAGTCACAAACAATCCCAATGTGAAACTGTTGTTGCGAGAGTGGCCTAACTGTTAGACAGAGAAATCCAAGACCCACAAGGTTTCCTCATCTACAATTGGTCCTGCCGACTAAATGCAAAAGGTGGCACTTCATGCATTGCACGATAATATGAGACATTTGGGAAGCAAGCGCACATTGCACTTGACTAGTGCCCGTTTCTACTGGCCTCGCATGGGAAGTGTGGTGGAGCAATACTGTAACAGCTGCAGCAGATGCATCTAAAGAAAAGCATTACCCTAGAGAGCCGCCCCTCTACTTAACATTGTGACAAGTGCCCCCATGGAGGTGGTGTGTATAGACTTCCTGAGTTTAGAATCGGACTCTAAAAACAATGCCAATATTCTAGTAATCACTGACCATTTTTCCAGATATGCCCAGGCATACCCGACTAACGATCAAAAGGCCTCCACAAGTGCATTATGGAGCCCCTCAGAGAAGACACTCAGATCAAGGGTGGGACTTCAAAAACCACTTGGTAAAAGAAAAATTGTTCTTATGGGGAATCAGTAAGTCTTGTACCACCCCCTTTCACCCACAAGGTGACTCACAAGCAGAGAGGTTCAACAGAATGCTTTTGAACATGCTGGGCACCCTGAACCCAAGAGGCAAAAGTAAACAGAGTCATCAAGTAAGTGCCTTGGCCCATGCATATAACTGCACAAACAGCGATGCTACTGGGTTCTTCCTGTACAGTTTAATATTCGGTCGGGAGGCCAGACTCCCCGTAGAGCTGTGTTTCAGTGTCTCTGCTAATGGAGCTTAAGCCAGAGTCTTATCTTCAGTATGTACAAAAGTTAAAACACCAATTAAATTCTGCATACCAGTTGGCCGCAGATGCTGCAGTCACACGGAACAGAGCAAACAAAGACGGATATGACAAACAAGTCAAAGCACATGATCTGCAACCAGGTAACCGGGTGTTCCTGAGGAATCTAGGAATACCTAGGAAGCACAAAATTGCTGACAGATGAGGAAGCACCCCTTATATTGTGATCAAAAAACTACATGACATGCCTGTGTATAAAATCCATCCTGAGGGAGAAACTAGTGGCTGTAAGACAATCCACTGAAACCACTTGCTGCCCATTGGACAGATGGTCACTAACTCTGGACAATAAGTGTCAGAACTTCCTAAACCTCCTGCAACAAGGTCTGCTACATGCAGATGTCAAAGAAATCAAAGGGCAAATAGCTCTGAAGTTCTCCCAGAAAATCCTGATGAGCAAGCAGCACAAGAAGTTCTGATTCTGAGTCAGAGGGAGAAGTAATCGATTCCACAGCATACTATCCTACACCAGAACTTGCTCGACTGTTTGAAGGGGCACCAGCAACACAAGTAATGTGAGAGATATGCCCACTGCAGCGTTTCCATTGTCAACTCAAAACTCAATTCAAAGTGTAGCTGTACCATTGGATGACAGGCACGATTCCGAGGAAGAGCCAGTGGAAGAAAGTGGAGAACTTGTAGAGCCTAAAAAAGTAGCTGAACTGCCACAGGAAGTTGTGGGGCCCCCTTTGCCTGAGGATACTTCACTGGTGGACAATGAAATGAGGAATGCATGCCCTGATGCCAAAGAAGTGTCAGTTCCACGTCGATGCTCCGAAAGAGCCATCAAGCCATTGTTAAAACTCACCTATGACTTTCCAGGAGATCCCACTAACTTACAAATGCACTTGGTACACCCTAGATCTCTACCCAGAATTGGTGTGTGCCCATCTAAAGTCCTTCCTCCCAGAGCGAGTAAAGCCATGAAAAGTACCAGGGAGGTTAAAATCTGTTAGAAAATGTATTATAACCGGGACGTCCTTTTTTCCCCATAAGGAAACCGTAGCATAATTCGCCGTTATAAAGAAGCATTTATAATGGCGAACATGTGTCCGGTTTCCCTCCCACTGCGCAGGCACCCCCACCTCTGAAGGTCTCCCTCCTAGCCACTGTCCGCCTCATCTTTCCCCCTCTGGGCCGCTACTCTAACTCTGTGGTAAGTGCTGGCAGGCAGAAATTAATCAAATGAGGGAAATACCCTCAAAATGCTGTCCCCACACAAAACTAAATAAAAAAAAAAGCGGAGCGACCGACAGACCGTGAGAGCCACGCCACACCTAAGCAGACCAGGTCGCACTAGAACATCTTTTTATTTTATACACTTGCTGTGGGGAAAAGGACGCCTAGGTCATTACATAATAAAGTATGGTTTTGTTAGGCAGAAACTCGAATTTGTGCCATACCTCGGGTTAGATGCTAGGCATAAACCCCTCAGCTTCTCTCTCAGGGTTTATGTAGCATCAAACCCCTGGTGTTTGTAAATTCTCGTCACACACCCAGACCCATACTTTATTCTCTATGCAATAACTGCAGTTTCTATTGTCACAAAAAGTACATATTAAAGTGGTAATGTCATTCGTTACTATGACAGCTGTCTATAAATCTAAAAGGCCTTTTAGTAGATGTTCTTGATGCTGCTTAGGTAGTTGCATTTGTCTAGACTAGAATGTATCTGATTGCCTACGCTAGCTAGGAATCATTAGGAAACATGCTTAATATTGGTGTAACCACCCCTACAAATGGGGGTTCCCAAAAAGTCTTCCTTGAGCTTGCCTAAATGCTCACTGCCAGGCTGGTGTCCTGAGTTTTAGCAGTTTAAATGTGATTACCAGAGCCTGTATAACCTCTGTACTGTCTCTTTAAGAGCTGCCTGATTGCAGTTTAAGTAATCTGAGAGTGGGAGCTCTGTTGAAAGATGTAACTATTTACTGAAAATCATTTAGAGTGATAATGATAGTGTAGTTTGTCTAACCTGCTTTCTTTGTAGCAAGGACAGTTTTGTTTGTCTCTACTATCTTGGTCCTGGACTGCAAATTGGACCAATTGGTACTGGTGGGACCTAAAATGTAGCCAGACTACAGGAGCTGTCTGAATTCAAAATCTGTAGGAACTGTAGTTTGAACTTTTTGCACCTTTTTTGCAACTGAAGGGGGAGCTCTTGCTTTGACTGACAGCCAAATCAGCCAACCCAACCTTTTGGATCTTGAGGAAGTCCCGGGCTGCTTGCAGTTTTCAGTTAGATCTAAGCTGGAAGCTGAACAAGAAGGAGATGAAGTGATTCTGAGCAGCAATCCTGATTGGATTCGCATGGGAGAACTCTGAAAAGGCTAAGTTTTCGGCCTGCATGTGGGTGTGCTGCTCCTGAGAGGAAGAGAAGAGAATTATTTTGGACTAAATCCAAGTTTGTGTGACTAAAGTAAGCTACTGAAGTGGGCCAGGCTCAACCTGAAGAAGACCAAAGATTTTGCTGAATGCAATCAGCCTGTCAGGAGTTCCAGCTACCCCTAAGCTCCCGTGTGTGCAAAGACTTCTATGACAGGACCGGGAGCCTGCTTGGTACAGTAGAATTCCCTTACATGTAAATGTGCAATGAGCTGCTAGTGGGTCGTGAGTTAGTCCCCCACTGTGTGAACTGTGTTCTGCTTGCTGGAAGCTGTATCCAGCCCAAAACGGACTGCATCTGAATTTGTCTCCATGCGGTCTGGGCCTTGACAGACTGGCCCAGCCAGACTACCCACTGCACAGAGAAGCCATCGACGTGAGACCTGCCTGGGGATCAGCCCCCTGCTCCAAGCTTGAACAGGAACTATGCCACTGCGACTCATGTGGGCCCTGCTTCTCCTGGAATTCCAGATCAACCACCTGCAGTCTCGATTTTCATCCAGCCTGTGTCCAGTCTTGGGTATTGTGAGCAAATACCAGGGTAGCTCCCTGCAACAACAGCTTAATCTGAGTGTGTCATCTGATTGTCTTTTTGTTTTGTTTCCTTTACGAACTGAGCCCTCTGGCTCCGGATTACAAATACTGTTTACTGTGCATGTTGTGTTTTCCATCACAGGGCCCCAACCAGCTGCAACCCCGGGCAACGGTCTTGGCTAGCCCATCTCTTCTCCACCTGGGTACCCAGAGGTGGACTGTGTGGGGGAACTCAAAGTGCATGCATAACTGTTTGATTGATATAACCTTTAAGCTAATTAACCTGATTTTGTCCCTCCCTTGTTCAAGTCCCCTGAATAAATCAGATCTTAACTTATTCTACATGTAATCTGACTGTGGTTCCAGTTTGTGCTCAAAGTACTGTACTGCTGCTATTTGCTGTGCATATCCTTGTTTTACAGAGGGTCGCCAGGGTCGAGCCAGAAGAACCAGCCCTGGTGGTAAGTGCAAACAGTATGGGTACTTGTGTGATGTACCAGGGGTATTGTGAAAGTGATTATTGTACAGTGTTCAGGCCACTAGAGGGGAAAGAGGGAGGTTACAGTGTCCCGGAGGGCTGTGCCCAAGTTAGTTTGATCACTACCAACCCTGATCTCTGGGTGGAGCACCCGTTTCAGAACTCAGGCCTCTTAACCTGCTACTAGCTAAGCAGGCAGGGGTAGTTGCCGTTGAGAAAGCGCCACCTAGGGGTTACATTGGTTGATGTTATTGGTGCCAGGCCATGGTGTGGACTTGGTGGGGACACCAAGTAATTAAGGCACGGGGGAGTGTAACCCCTCCACGGTGGGGGCTTACCTGTAGTGCCTCCTGCCTGTTAGTACTGCCATGTCCATGATCCTGGGTGGCTCCTGAATGCTCCTGCTGGGCCCGTTACCTGTTTGCCTGCTAGGGAACCGGTGAAGTGCAAAGAAAAGTGAAGTAGCATGCTGCAGCAGGTTTGCCGATTGCCGTGCAGCTCCTGTGTGAGCTGCTGTAGTCAGCTCCCCAAGCTCTCACTCCCTCTCGCATTATGCAAGAGCTGTGACGCTTGAAAGTAAAAGCCGCTCCGTGTGGCTCCAGATCAGTTTGTGTGTGCCCTGGTCCCCAAGAGTGTAAAAGGAGGTCCAGAGGCACTTGGGGAGCATAAAAATAAATGTTTAAAGAAGCGCTCTTAAGGGCTAAGATAACTAAGGGTGCCTATTATTTTAAGGAGCAGCAAGTGCTGCTCATGAATATTAATGAGCACTGCTGTGTCCTGGGAGATTAACACTACAAAGGTCACGACGGGCTCATGCAGCCCAATTTTAAATATATACTGCAGTCATTCAGAAGGGCACAGAAGCAGCTACAGCTGCATGTGTTTAAATAAATGTATATAGCATGTGCTTAAATAAATGTATATATTTACTGTTTGCCTGTATTTTAATGTTAAACTTGGGACACTGAGTGAACTGTTTACTGCTGCAGCCATCTTTGCCAACCTTGTGACTGCGGCACAGCCAATCAGGAGTCCAGAAGCCCTAAGGGACTGTCGTTATGGCTTCTGGGGGATAGTGGGGATTGACTGCTCCCACCAAAGCGGCCAGTCAATCAGGCATCGAGTGAACATTCTAATGACTAGACTGCCCGATTAACCACCTGATTGATCAATTGTGATCCTGATCTGATCCCCTGAAACTTGGGAGTGGGGGTGGATTCAATTTTGACAGTTGCCATTTGAAAGCCTCCTGAGGAGGACAGGCTCTGTTTCAGTGCACTGAGGAGAGTCTGAATGGTTTCCTGGGGCTTCCACAGCCAACACCCAGGGAAAGCCTTATTTGTTTCCAACATCTGGAAAATAAATGGAGGTGAAATTGCATTTTGCCTCAACTGTTGAACTTTTCTAAGTTTGAAGTTGACAGACAAATTCCCACTTCCAATGGTGGGGAACTCTTTTTGCCACAACTGCCAGTCTGCCAAGTTACGAAGCAACCAGAAAATTTGAGAACAGTGCTGAACTCCTGCTGTGTACTGGAGTGCTGACTTTAAATCCAAAACTTGAGAACAGTGCTGAACTCCTGCTGTATACTTGAGTTCTGACTTTAAATCCAGTGAAACCAGAGACTGAAACTGGTTCAGACTGTTCTAGAAACCAGGTAAGGGACTTGTTAACCCTCATCAAGAGGGTGAATCGGACTCCTCCCAACCACCACCAAACCCATTCCCCTTCCCCCACATGGAGCAATACCCTATGGAAGCATGCTAATATAAAGGGTGGACTACAATATCCAATTAGAACCACACTGGGTTACATGCATCTTGGCTGCCCCCCGCCATATCAATAGGACTATACATTCAGATTACCCACCATGTACAGTGTATATAGTTTCCATTTTCTATCATAGCTCTGGGGATTATGATGGGGCAGGCAACCATGCATTCCACATGGAGATTAAACAGCAACTCTTGCAACCACTCATTGTAGGAAATCGAGGTTTGATCCAGCCAATGTTTAAGGACCACTTTTTTCAAGGAAAGGGAGATTAGTGACATAAAGTATCTATGTTCTGAAACCGGGATGGGGGCCATGTCCCCAAGAATGCATATCTCCAGTTGAAATAGCCCCACCAGACCCAGCAAGGGATCAGCTCTATCCTCAATTAACTTCCAGAGAGGGGTCACTTTAGGACAGGTCCAAAAAATATGTAAAACGGAGCCCTCCTCATGACCACACTAAGTGCATCTGGGTGACTGCAGTTGCCCCATACGTGCCAACTTCTGCAGGGTATAAAAAATATTATTTAGTAAATTAAATTGGGTAAGCCTTAATCTATCTTGTACTATGTAGCGGTAGGTACCCTTCCAAATATCTAACCACTGTTGGGGAGGAATGGGAAACAACTGGTCCCAATAAGAAGAAGATCCATTGATTTCCGGGGCATATCAGGAAAATAATACCCCAAAAAGAGAGGAGACAGCATGTTTCTGGAAGGCCAGGTGGAAAAGTGAAGAAAGGAACTCGGAAAAATCTGTGATCCAAGAGCTTCGACCAAACCATTAGATCAGCACATGTCTTAGTTGAAAAACCTTAAAAATGTTTTTACGGTCTAGGCCAAGCTGTCTCAATATATTGGGCAAGGATCTTAAGACCCCATCATCCAACAGGTCCTGAACCTTTAGTGCATCCAGTTGAGGAAGCCAGTCCACTTTAAGGGCCTGCCCCCCAATTTTAAAATTTAAGTTTTGGAGGATGGGCTTGGAAATATCTTGGGAGATTGGAGATTTTACAAAAGCCCAGAACTGTGAATATACTCTCAGAGAAATACCCATGACAGAGTCTTTCACTCTGGGTGGAAGTCTAGACCAAGGGAGATAAAGCAGAGAGGATAGAGCAAGGCCACTGAGTTGCAACAGTTGTATTACTAGGTCAAGCCAAGGAGGCCTATATCCAGAAGGGGGCCCAGAGAGGAAGGGAGAAACCACTGAAGTAGTTTATTAAAATGGCTAGAGAAATAGTAAAACAAGAAGTGGGGAAGTTTGATGCCTCCCATGTATTTTGGTGCTGCCAACTTCTTGTACGCCCTCCTAGGAGCCTTAGCTTGCCATATAAATCTCATAATTATCTGGTGCACCTTCTTAAACCATTTCAGTGGGAGCCAGAAATTCAGCATGTAGAGGGGATAAAACAGCCAGGGCAGGACATTCATTTTAATAATTGAAATACGGCCCCATAGAGACAAGGGAAGGGCTTGACAGCGATGCAGGTCCTGCTGAACCCATTGCACCAAGTCCTCCAAATTAAGCTTATGCATGAGAGAGGGATCTTTAGCCAGAAACAGACCCAGATATGCAAGTGACCGAGGGGACCAGGTCATATCCAGAGACATCACATCCTGTTTGTTAACCGTTACAGTAAGGGGTAGAACTTCAATTTTGTTAAGATTAAGCTTATTGTTAGAGAAGGCTCCATACTCAATGATCTGTAGGCCAGCTGGGAGAGGTGTATCCAGATGAGTGAGATGAAGCAAAATGTCATCTGCACAAACTGACATCAGGAAGGTATCCGGCCCCACCGGGATACCAGTGACCTCTGGGGACATGTGAAGTCTGCGAACTAAGAGTTCCAAGTATAAATTAAAAAGGTGGAGAGAGAGGGAGCAACCATGCCTCGTATGGGACCCAAGTGGAATGGGGGTGGAAAACACCCCATTACAATAAACCCTCTCAGACGGGGAAGAATATAGGATCTGTACCCAATGTATAAAAGATTACGGAAAACCATAGGCCTCAAGAGTTGAGAACAGGAAAGTCTAGTCCACTCTATCAAAAGCCTTCTCTGCATCCAGGGAGACCAAGGCCATAGGAGTACTTGATCCCGTGGATGTGGAGAAGATATGGGACAGTTTCCTAAAGTGATCCAAGGAAGATCGGTTAGGAACAAATCCCACTTGTTCACAATTAAGGATGCCTTCCCATACTTGAAGCACCCTGGTAGCTAGTATTTTAGCAAGGATTTTAATATCACAATTTATCAATGAAATGGGCCTATAGTTAACAATGGTGTTTGGGGATTTATCAGGTTTCAAAAGCACTACAATAAGAGCTTCGAGAAGACCAGGGTCTGATATACAGTACCATGCTCATGGACACAGGCGAAAAAACGGGAAAGAGGAGGCAAGAACTGTTCTAAGAATGTCTTATAGAAATTAGGGGTAAACCCATCTGGGCCTGGTGATTTGTCCAGTGTCAGACTTGACACCGCTTGCCAGATCTCTGACTCCTCTGGTTATAGGTTGGGCAGGAATGGTCTGTTGCTCTGGTGTTAGACATGGAAGGGCACACTTCTGGAGATAAGATGAGAGCTCGGAGTGGGTCATAGAAGAGGGTCTGGAGTGATACAGCTCTGCATAAAACGAGGCAAATTCCTGGGCAATTTCCCTGGGTTGGGATAGCAGAGATCTGTCTTTAGTTTTGATGGCAGTTACTAACCTAGACGATTCTACCTGCTGCAACCTGAGAGCCAGTAATCTACCCGCTTTATCTCCCTGGTCAACGTATCTCGCTTTAGTCTTTAAAAGGGCATGTTCAGCCTTTTCCTTTACCAGATCAGCATACCTATCCTGCACGATTGTCAGATTCTGCAAGATAGCCTCTGATGATTGAGAGGAAAAGTTATTCTCAATGGTAATAATATATTGGAGGAGGTCATCCACGGTAGAAGCACAGACTTTTTTGCGCTTGGAAGCCATCCAGATGAGCTCGCCTCTAATAAAGCATTTGCAAGCGGCCAACTCCAGGTCAGCACTGCCCACAGAACCTGAATTTTGTTGGTCAAACAAAGTAATTTGGTCCTTGATCTGATCAACCAGAAATTTGTCAGCGAGAAGCTGGTTATTAAGTTTCCAGATAGTATCCTTTTCCAAGCTGGAAATAAGGACAAGTGTGAGCCAGACCACTGAATGGTCGGAGAGCACCCTAGGGCCTATCTCTCCCTCTATTACCCCAGAAAAAAGGGAAATTCTAATGAGAACATAATCCAACCTGGAGTAGGAACCATGAGCTGAAGAGTAATAGGTATAAACCTTGTCCTGCGGATGCACGAGCTGCCATGGATCACATAGCCCCAAAGTTTGAATCATATCTCCCAACGAACGTTGCTTGGGAGATAGCCCTAAGTGTCTCTCTCTCCAGTCCTGTCTAAGTCAGGAGATGGGGTAACATTCCAATCCCCACCCAAAATTAAGGGTACAGAGGAGAATTTAGAAATTTGCACAGTTAGGCCCATAAAGAAAGAGGGTTCCGCTTGGTTAGGGCCATACACACACACCCTAAAATGATTTCCATTTTATCTAACATCCCTTTCACAAAGACATATCTGCCATTGGGATCAGCAAGTGTCTGTTGGGATTGAAACGGAATCTGTTGAGATATTACAATAGCCACCCCTCTACTTGCAGTGGCACAGCCAGCCGCATACACTTGTCCGACAAATTTTCTGTGGAGCAGATTCACCTCCGTCACTTGGAGATGAGTCTCCTGCAGAAAAGTGATCTGGCAGCGGAGCTGTTGCAAATGCTTAAGGATCTGGTGTCTCTTAAGGGGTGACCCTGCTCTTTTAACATTCCAAGAAGCAACCTTCAGGAGGTTGGTCATAACATTATCTTAGCTATTTCCGTATCATACCCAGATGCAGAAATTATCCCACCCACATATATTCTGAAAGCTGCACTAAACCCAACCCTTCCCCCTCCCCGCATCCGATATCCCACATAAATCCCATAAAGGCCCAACAAACAAAATCCCCATAATTCCAGTACCCCCAAAACAAATCTCTCCCTAGAAACATAGTGTAGTTAAGCCAAAACCTGCAACAGTAACAGGAGACAAATAACCCCCATAATTATAGCTCTCGTGTCAGCCCCATTTGCATACCAGCTCAGCACCCTAAGCTCCCCCACTGCTCCGCCCGCAGCTCCAAAATTTTGTAAAGACTGTAGATTGTGAATCTGACCAAAAACAAAGAAAAGAAAGAGGGGGCAAAACCAAAAGTTATCCCCATAACCAACCATTGCCCGAGCTACCAATATATGAAGGGATGCTGAAAAATATCCCCCATGTAAAAAGGAAGTAAACCAAAAAAGTGCCTCAAGCCGAGGAGTTCAAAAACTGTAAACAAGATGGAAGCTTAGAACTTCTTATAGTCATGTCTTCCAATGAATCCAACCAAAACAAAAGACCGAGCTGTCCAGCTATGTAGAGACTCCAACTGGTCATAAAAGTAATTTGCAGTCCAATCACCTAATGATAAAAGAAAAGTCATAACAGGACCCCCTCAATGCTTAGAGGGCATACATGAACCCAAACTTGCCATCCATAATGATAACTCCATAGCATTCAGTACAGTGACCACCAAACATGCTCAAATTAACAAGCCAGATGGGAACAGATCATGGGGCACTGAAGAGTTCAGGGAGCAATCGCTGCAGTTCTCCAGTTGCTTGTTCTATGCTCTCAAATGAGTACCAGGCATCCTTGCAGTAGATCTGTAGTTTAGCAGGGTAAAGCATCTTGAATTTAATGGTAGCAGCCAGTAGTTTGACCACCACAGGATGAAAAGAAGCCCTCTTCTGCCTACCGGTAGCCGGCAGATCCTGCGAAATACATAGGTGCTGGCCCTCCCAGGATATTTCCTTTCGCTCTCTACACTTTTGCAACACATATTGCTTATCCAAAAAGTTCAAGAGCTTTATGATGAGAGGATGAGGGGGAGCTCCCGGCTGTGGCCTGGCTTGCAAGGAGCGATGTGCCCTCTCAACGCTGTAGCAAGAATGGTTAGGGGAAGGCCCTGCTATTTTTTCCAGAAGCTTTTGTGTAAACAAAACTGGAGAAGAAGCCTCTGCATCTTCAAGCAGCCCAAAAATGAGAAGGTTATTAAGCCTGCTCCTTCCTTCTAAGTCCTCTAGTTTCCCTTCTACTTTTGCCAGTTTTTGCTGCAACAATGTAATCTGTGGATCCACCCTGTCTTTCCATCCTTCCATGGATGTGATCTGCACCTCTATGTCCCCGACCCTCCTCGCGGTCGAATTTAGATCCACTCACAACGTTTTTAATTCCATGAGAGAAATTGCATAAACTCTCTAAGGGGTTGCATTTCAGCCAGAAAGCGCTCTTTGGAGAGAGGAGAAGGTGGCGTAGTTGCAGTGGCAGCACGGCTAGAAGAGGCCCCCTGAGATTTAGCCTTCTTGCCATTCTTCTCTGGTGTCGCAGGCAGCGTATGAGGTGGAAGGGCCTGCTTCATCTCGGCATCCATCTCAGGCAGACTGAACCGGGAACTGGGACAAATAAATGACCGGATGATGCCCAGAAGTTAGTGCAATTTTCCTGTAGAACAAGAACGGGGGAAATAGCGAAAAAACTGCCAGTAATAGGCAGGAGAGGCGGGAGTGAAATGGGTATGCGGCCGCTAGCTAAGTGGCATCACGTGACCCCTTCCACTACCCTCTTTTCTGACCCTGACTGCCAGGACTTACAGGACTTAGCCAGACCACAGTGTGATACTACTGCTGCTGCTGCTGGTATTCATACCCATGAATGGCCCTGTTTGCCTTCAGCACTAGTATGGACAAAATCAGGTAGCCACGTGAACAACAATCACTAAAAAAAAAATAGGTTTGGTTACAAGATTTTGAAGTTACCTGCCAACTGACTACCTGCGCAAGAAGTGATACTTGTACCCTTAAAAATGATGGCCACTAAAAACATTGATTTGGCTACCAGATTTTGAAAGCTAGTGGGAGACTGACCACCATTTCACAAACTGGTTTGTCCCATCCTGCTTATTTATTAATTAATTTATTGACAGATTGATTGACTGATTTCAAAGGTTTTACCAGGAAAGACATACTGAGCTGGTATCAGCTCATTTCCAGATGCTTCAGTGGCTACTTATCCTGCTAAGCAAACATCACCTAGTCCAGGGTAACACTGAACTTCTCAGTCTGGGGAGGTGATTCTCTACCCCAGGCCAAAATGTTCAGTGACCAAAAAGGGCAAGTCCACCAATTGTTGCTGGATCTTGGAGGTAAATGGAGAAACATGCTGAAGGAATTTGAATCCATTCTGATAAACCTCTCCTTATCCCCCATGGAAACCTTAATGGTAATTGGTTGCTACCGCCTACTCTCATGGGTTCTGGAACTCCTAAACCACCCGCGCAATATATCTGACTCTAGACAGAATGAAAATGTTATCCTCAGTGATTTAAATATCAACTGACATAAGACCTACATCAAATGTTCACAACTCAAAAACTTCTGCGACGAAGCTGGCTTCACCCAATTGGTATCAGATTACACCTGTCTGAACCCCAATACACTTTCAAATGGTTCATTGATCGACCTCATTCTTACAAGCAGACCCCACAAATTTACATACTTAGCAGTTTTTCATAACGATGTAAGTGATCACTGCGCTCTAGCCTGTGTTAGAGGGCAGCAATCGCCCAGTTCGGTAAACAGATTTACATGAAAAAGGGGCTTCTGCAAATTCAATCTATCCCTTTACTTAGCTGACCTCAGAGACATAGACTGGACTAACTTTTATCTGGCCACGAACATCGATGTTGCAACCTCTCTTTTTAACAATACATTAGGTGCAATCATCAATAAACATGCCCCTATGTCAAAATGCAGAGCCCGGAAGCTTTCTTGCCCTTGGTTCACAGCTGACCTGAGGGCTGCACTTAATGCAAGGGATCATCTCTGGGCTACAGCCAGAAGGACCAAACTCCCAGTAGACTGGGCAGCCTTCAGAGCCTGCCAAAACGAGTGCACCAAACAGATCCAGGCCACAAAAGCTTCCTACTTCATAGCTGTCTTCGACTCAGCAAAGGAGAACACAAGCAAGTTCTGGCATATTACAATGGCGGAAATCAATAAACCCTCTTCCTCACTATCTGATAAGATCTCCTTCAAAGGTCAGACCCTTTCTGATAAGTCTGACATACTACACAGTTTTAACAACCACTTCTCCACCACTGGCCTTGCTTTTGATACATCAAGAACAGCCACATTAATATCCAACGTACCCAGCCATTTCCCACCACCACCAAACAGCATCCTCTCCTTTATCCCCTTCCAGTTCAAAGAAGTAGAAGACCTTCTACTCCAGCTAGATGTCAACAAAGGTGAAGGTGCTGATGGAATAGGACCATACTTTATTAAAGCTGATGTCAGGTACCTAATGGCTCCCCTCTTGCACCTGTTTATTTCCATATGTTCCAGCACCATGCCTGACCAATGGAAAATTGCCCAGGTACTCCCATTATTTAAGTCAGGTGATCCCATGGACCTGAATAATTACGGCCCATATCCATCCTTCCCCTGCTCTCTACACTACTCGAGAAGCTGTTAAATGCCCAAATAAGAGACTACTTTGACAAAAACAACCTAATAAATCTATCCCAGTCCAACTTCCGACCTGCTCACAGCACCACGTCAGCCCTAGCCTCAGTTACTAATGACTGGCTCATGGCCATGGACAAGAAACAAGTCATATGAGCTGTCTTTGTGGACCTCAGCAAAGCATTCGACACAGTCAACCATGCTTTATTCCTGGACATGCTATACTGGTATGGCATCTCTGGACTCATACTGTCATGGTTCAACAGCTATCTGACAAACAGAATGCAACAGGAGAAAGCAGGTGATTCCCTCTCCCCACTCCTTCCTCTTTTGAGAGGAGTACCACAAGGCTTGATCCTTGGCCCCTTCCCGTTTATGCTATATATCAACACCATCGGAAACAACATTAAACAACAAACCAAACTACACCTCTTGGCAGATGACATGGTAATATATATATCCAAACCCTTGGCAGCCGAAGTACACAAGAAGCTCCAGTCAGAATGTGATCTCCTACAGCTCAGTGTTGCATGGTCTAAACTTCTTTTAAATGCAAAAAAAAAACAAAGGTTGTGTACTTCCATTCCAATCTCCAAACTTCCACTCAAAACTAAATCATATCCCTGCCCCCATTAGGACCCTCCTTGATGACCACCTGGAGGTAGTTACCAAATTTAAATATTTAGGTTGTGACCAAGGCCACCACCTAACATTCTCTGGCCATATTGCCTCCCGTGTGACGAAGCTGCGACAAAGGCTTGACTTCTTTTATAGGGAATAAATCCCAATTTACCAATAATGCCAAGCTCTGATTGGTACAGTCAGTCTTCATACCACTTCTTGATTACGTGGATATTCTTTATGGCTGTTGTTCATACTCCATGCTGCACCAGTTGGATGCTTTATACCATAGAGCAATACGATTCATTTCAAATGCCCATCATCGCACTCACCACTGTGACCTACGGTATATGCCTCCCTGGGCTGGACATTCTTAGCTACCAGATGACTCTCTCACTCCCTCATCTGGCTATATTAAGCTGCGCCACCTCCTCATACATATCAACACTATCACCATCCGGGTCACACCTGGAAACGAGCTTCTGCTCATGGTGCCTTTCCTGGTTATCAAGTTTTAAATAAATAAATACACATTGCGTAGCACCACCTACATTATGTTGGATGTCCCCAGCACCCACTCTCGCTTTGAGAGTTTGGCTATAAGCCATGCTCTTACAACCACCTGGAACAAAGCCCAGTCTGTCTTCAAACTGCAACTATTAATCCCTCTGGGCAGCTTCAGGCATCTACTGGCTAGTAAACTATGTGACTCCTGCACATGCCACTGACCTCTAAAATTGCCACTGATGGATCAGCAACATCTCTCTCTTATCCAAGTATGAGTTACATCACACTCCCCAAGGTCCCCTCCTGCACCCGCCGTTATCAGCTACCATCACCCATCTCCTCCATCCTTCTCAACCTTCCCTGTACGTGCCAGCCTGTGCCTTATCCCTCATCTTGTTCTTGCACTACTCTCTTCGCCCACTCTAATCCTCCTTGTCACCTCTACACTGCCAACTATCCCGACACTGGCTACCTGCCTTCTCTTCTTCCTCCCTCTCAGTTCCCCTCGATCCTCCATGCCTTACAACCCTGGTCCTCATCTCTGTCGGTTATTATAATACTGCCCACTACAAATTGTAGCACGAGTCGTTCAAGTTTGTTCCTTGCTTCACTAGGTTATACCCATTAATGAGGTGCTGCAATGTCCTAAAACTTTGTAACATTTATTCCATGTAAATGTTTTATTCCATGTAAATATTTTCACTTATTTATGTTGTGGTTTTATTCCCTTGCATATGTATTTGCATTGTTATATTTCCTGTACCAAGACCTCCTTGTAAATGAGCCTGCTCAATGGAGTTTTTTCCTGCCAAGAAACTTTGACTTGACATGTAGCCAGGCACTCCTGTGTATGGGCACTGCCACTTCCACCTCATGGGCTGAAGGATGGCCTGAGCCCAGAGCAGTCTGTAAGAACAATTACGTAAGAAATTACCGTAACAGTAGATTTTCAAGGGGATCTTAGTTTTCAGGTCACACATATGGAACTTCACTGTCAGTGAAGCAGGATCCACATAGAAGATTTTCAGCAGTACCACTAGGGCTGCACATGCCAACGTCATCCGCCAATGTCACCAACCCTATAAAGGCATCAGCGGACATGCTCCCTCCTCAGTTTTCCCCCCTGGAGAATAAGACAGCACACCCATGTCATGGGGGGACCAAGGAGACAGAGATGTGCCCAGGTCAGGATAAAAGGCTGGATACACCATTTAGCCAGTTCTGCAAACAGAACACCATAGTAGGGGATGGTGGGAGGGAGGGCAGACCTGATGACTGAGATCCCCTCGAAGATCTATTGTAATGGTAAGTTCTTTCATAACTGTTCTATCTTCATCGGGGGCATCTCAGACATCAGGTCAAACATATGGTACAAGTTCCAAGCAGTTACAGATGCAACAGAACAGTCTGGGAGGAAGGCCATTTAAAACTTGGGACAAGAGGCCCTGCAGGACAGCCTTGCCACAACCTGCATGGGCTCCAAAACCAATGTCCAGATTGTAGTGCTTGGTGAAAGTATAGATGGTATTGCAGTTGGAAGCAGCACAAATGTCAGTGGCTGAGACCCCTTTGAAACAGGCCACAGGGGTAGCCATCCCCCTTGTGGAATGAGCCTTTACAGCCTCTGGCAACTCTTTGCCATGCTTGTTGTAGTAGAACACAATACAGTGTGCCAATCATTGGGACAAACATTGCTTAGAAACTTGAACACCCTCTACCTGGGGCAAAAGGAACAAAAAGCTGCTTTGAATTTTCTGCATTCCTTAGTCCAGAGCAGATAATACTTCAAACTTCTGCGCACATCTAACGTATGGAGCAGTGCTTACCCTGGATTGGCATGCTCAGGAAAATAAGCTGGTAGGTGAATAGATTGGTTCAGGGTAAACTCAGACACAACCTAAGGGAGAAACTTGGGATTCGTGCACAAAGACACCCTTTATGTCTTTATGAAAAATCAAATAAGGCTTCTCACACCAGAGAGCCTGAAGCTCAGAAATCCTTCAAGCAGAGGTAACAGTAACCAAAAACAATGCTTTCCAAGAGAGAAAACACAGCTCATAAGTTACGGCTGGCTTAAACCGAGACAGGGTCAACTTCTCCCAAACAAAATTTAAATCCCAAGCCAGGACAAGAAGACGGATTGGAGGTTTCAGATGCAGGATGCCCGTGAGAAAGGTGTGGGATACATCCAACTGAGCCATGGTGCAGCCGCCCACAGGCTCATAAAAGGCGGAAAGGCGCACCTTGAGAGAGAAGTATTGGAGACATCAGTCTGACAGAGAGATCAGGTGGTTCAGAATGTGGCTCACCGGACAAGTGAAAGGGTCCAGATGATGTTTAGTAGCCCAGATGGCAAACCTCTTCCACTTCATGGCATACATGGCTCTAATTGAGGGCTTCCAAGCTGCCATGCAGACACCCACCACTCTCTAGGACAGCCCAAACTGGGTGATGGCTATGTCCTCAGGAGCCAGGCATGCAAACGAAGGGACTTCAAGTGGCAAAGCAATGTAAGAAGGCAGTGGCAAAGGCCAGTAAGATGCTGGGTTTTATCGGCAGAGGAATAACTTGTAGGAGGAGGGAAGTCACAATGCCCTTGTACAGGCAGCTTGTCTGGCCACACCTTGAGTATGGAGTCCAGTTCTGGAGGCCATACCTCAGGAAAGATGTGGAGAGGGTGGAGCGCGTCCAGAGATGGGCAACAAAAATGATAGGAGGACTTGGGCATCTGTAATACAATGAATGGCTGAAGGATCTCAACATGTACTCCCTTGAACAGAGGACGGGAAGGGGGGATATGATTGGGACCTTCAAGTATATCAAGGGTTTCAACCAGGTACCAGCAGGGGATATCGTCCAGCTAGAGGAAAAATCAAATACAAGGGGACACAATATGCAGACAGTAAGGGGAAGATTCAGGGGGAACATCACAAATTTCTACTTTACAGAGGGTGGTGGACAGCTGGAACAGACTCCCAAGAGGTGGTGGAGGCAGGAACGCAGGGGGTTTCAAGAGAATGTGGGATGAACACAAGGACTTGTAGTTCAGCGAAAAGAGAGGTCTAGCAGTTTGCCTGGCATACTGGAGCAGACTGGGTGGGCCTGGCGGTCCTTGTCTGCCAACAAGTTCTATATATGTTTCTATGACTTTGAATTGGGATGGGCCAGGGTTCCCTAAGCCTGTGTCAGCAGATCCTTGCAGAAAGGCAGAGGGACAGGAGGTTCCTCCACTAACTGCTGAACTGAAGGAGAGATTGGTGGAACATCTGGGTGTCAGTGGATTACAGGACCCAAGACAGCATGGTTTCATCGGGGGGCATGTCAGACCAACCTCTCTTGAATTTTTTGACTGGGTGACTAGGGAGGAGGATCAGGGGAGGGCAGTGGACATGGCCTATCTGATCAGCAAGGCCTTTGACACTGTGCCACATAGAAGACTATTACACAAACCGGGAATATGTGGTGGGCAGGACAGTAGTGTGGTGGGTAGGTAACTGGCTGGGTGGCAGGACACAGAGGGTGGTGGTAAATGGCTGTCACTCCACAGAGGGAAGAGTGACCAGTGGGGTACCACAGGGATCAGTGCTGGGACCGGTTCTATTCAACATCTTCATCAGTGACACTGCAGGACCTAGAAGGCAGAATTTCACTGTTCGCTGATGACACAAAGCTCTGTAACAGAGCAGACACACCAGAGGGTGTAGACAGAATGAGAGGGACCTGCAGAAACTTGAAGAATGGTCAGGGGTTTGGCAGTTGAAATTCAATACAAAGAAGTGCAAGATAATGCATATGGGGCACAAAACCCTGGCACAATATATCAGTTGTGGGGTGAGGATATGGCATGCACCAAAGCTGAGAAAGGGATCTTGGGGTTATCATCTCTGATGACCTCAAGGTAGGAAACAGTGTGACAAGGCAGCAGGTAAAAGCAAATAGGATGTTGGGATGTATAGGCAGGGGCATCACCAGCAGGAAAAGGGAGGTCATAATTCCACTATACAAGACACTAGTGAGGCCCCACCTGGAGTACAGTGTACAGTTCTGGAGCCCATACCTACGTAAGGACATAGACAGGGTAGAGAAGATTCAGAGGAGGGCAACAAAGATGGTACATGGATTGCATCACAAGTCCTATGAAGACAGGTTGAAGGAACTGAACATGTACTCCCTGGAGGAGAGGAGGGAGAGAGGGGATATGATAGAGACATACAAGCATCTTACAGGGAGGAACAGGGTGCAGGAATACACTATTTTTAAGTGAAAAAGATGTTCCAGGACTAGAGGGTATGGGATGAAGTTGGAGGGAGGACGATTCAGAGGAAACATGAGGAAGAATTTCTTCACAGAACGGGTGGTGGACAAGTGGAACACCCTGCCAGAAGAAGTGGTGGGGGCTGAAACAATCACGGGATTTAAGAATGCATGGGATAGACATCAAGGAATTCTGGAGGTCAGGGGTAAGGGGCAACAGACTTCTAGGAAAACATAAACTGAACTTACAAACTCAAATGGGCAGACTTGGTGGGCCATAGGCCCTTATCTGCCGACACTGTCTATGTATCTATGTATCTATGTAGCAATGGAAACCAGATCTGCCGTGGTCAGAATGGTGCTATCAGGATCCATCTGCAGTTTGAGAAGCACCCTCTGAATCAGAGGAAATGGAGGGAAGGCATAAAGGAATCTCCCGCTTTGGGAGAGGGACAAGCGTCTCATCAGAAAACTCCAAGCCCTGGATCTAGTGAGCAGAAATTGGGCTGTTTTGTATTGAGTGGGGACACCAAAAAGTTCCAACTCTCACTGGCCCAGTGGCGTGGAGAGCTCAGACATCCATGCCTTACTTTCTGCCACACTGGGGACCCCTGTTCAGGATGCCAGTGGGACACTGGGGGTCGGCCAGAGAGGGAGAGGATCAAGCGTCCGGAGGACTGCTCTCCTCTCCTGGGGAGTGGTGGGATGGAGTCTGCTGTTTGACTGACCCCTGGTGGTGGCTGGTGCTAGCGCAATGGACCCATAACATAGGGCGTGGAATAAGGGGCAGATGCCTGGCATGTTGCATGCGGCTTGGCCATTGGCGTCATTGTACGCTTTCTCTCCGCGCTCAGGGATGGGAAGCAACAGAGGAAAAAGGGAATCCTGACTGGTGAGATGATGCCGACCTCCCACAGGCGCCGCATCATGCCAGCCGGCACCTTGTGAAGCAGAAGTGAGCCTGGATGGGGGGGCTGGTGGAAGGGGGCCGGTCGGGAGAAGAAAGAAATTAACAACAACAAAAAAAGTTTCAACTCTGGACGACCCCCATCTGGTGAACAGATCTTCTGGGATGGATGAGAGAAGTTCCCACTCATGCATGCTTGACTGTGTTCTGCTGCGGCTGTTGGCTAGGGTGTTTAGCACACCGGGGGCATGAACTGCAGAGGACACCAGATTGTGGTCTAGTGCCCAGTACCACAGTCTCATGACCTCTCTGCATGGGGTATGAATGTGCCCCGTTTATTGGATATAATAGACGAACACTGAGATTGTCCAACTGGATCAACAGCTGACCTGGAAGGAGATGGTTCTGAAAGGCCTGCATAGCATACAGGACCACCCGCATCTCCAAGATGTTGACATGCAGGGAGGTTTTATGCTGGGACCAAGAACACTGACTCTGAAAGGGACCCAGATGCGCCCCCCAAGTCTGAACTGGAGGCATCTGTGATGAGGATCTGCTGATGGGAGGAAATCTGAAATGGGACCCCCTTTGAGAAGTTCTGAAGGTCCATCCACCACTGGAGCATCTTGCAGACTGGGGAGGAGACTAGCACTACCTAATCTAATTTGTCCATGTGCTGGTCCTTTTGGAACCAGATTGTCCATTGGAGACATTGCATGTGCAGCCTGGCCAAGGGAACTGTGGGAATGGCCATGGGCATAAGATCCAATAGCATCAGGTATACCCTCGTGGGGATATAACGACTCTGGGCAACATCCTGAGCCTGTGCAATAAGTCACTTCACGCTCTTTTGAGCCAGGAAGGCCTTGCCCTGTGCCGAGTCCAGAACCGCCCCTACATATTGCAGCCTCTGAGATGGGATCAGAATTGACTTGGGCAGGTTGACAGTAATGCCCAGGGAGAGAAACTGCTGAAGGTTTCTCTACAGAGTCCAGAGGAGCCACTCTGTGAACGGGGCCTTTAGAAGTCAGTCATCCAGGTAGATGAAAACATTCTGAGAGCTGCAGCTACCGCTGCTAAGCATTTTGTAAAGACCCACAGTGCAGCGGATAAGCCAAAGGACAATACTTTGAATTGGTAGTGCTCATCCTGAAAAAGAAAGCAGAGGAATCTCTTGTGTTGGAAACACCAAAATATGCAGGTAAGCATCCAGCATGTCCAGGGAGTACAGCCAGTCACCCCTCTTGAGTAGAGGCAGCAGGCCTGGTAGGGTGAGCATATGGAATGTTTTGTACTAGACATAAAAATTTAGGTCCTTGAGGTTAATAATGGGCTTCATATCTCCAGTTCTTTTGGCGACCAGAAAGAACCTGGCATAAAGTCCCCTGTTCCTTTGGTGCCAGGGCATTGGCTCGATTGCCTTTTTCAACAGGAGGGACTGTACCTCCTCCCAGAGGACAGATAGGTGGGCCAGGGTATAGGTGGTGGGTACTGAAGGAGTCTCTGGGGCATTTCTATGAGTTTCAGAGTGTCACCCCTCTTGATAATCTGAAGAATCCAGGTATCTGAAGTGATGGTTCACCATTGATTGTGATGGAGGCAGAACCAACCTCTGACTACCACCTCTTGATCGAGGACCAGAAAGGGGGGGGTCTAGCAAAGAGTCAAGCAGATGCAGATCCAGCCACTGGGGCTGATCTGTCACCCCTAGGATGCTTTACTGCAGCGCCAGAGGAGGAGGGGGTAGGCAAGCCAGAAGAGGCCTTTCTCTTGTCCTGAGGACAGGAGGCTGCTCTGGACTTGTGGGACACCTTGCAAACGGGAGGGTGCTGTCTGCTCCTAGGCTATGTATGACAGAGCGAGTGGACAGACCTAATAGCCCTGCCAGATGCCTGTAGTTCATTGATGATGTCCTAGACATCTGGCCCAAATAGTCTGGAGCCATCGAAAGGGGCGTCAAGCACCTTTTGCTGGACATCTGCCACAAAGCCCGAGACCCTCAGCCAGGAGTGCCTACGGAGGCAAATGCCTGTGGCAGCAGCCATGCCACCAGTATCAGAGATATCATACAAAGCCCTGAGGAGATGCTTGCTAATATCCTCCGCACTCAGCAAGCATTTATAAACCTCCTATTTTTGGGAACAGTCTGGAAGGGCCTGGACAGCCACCTTGCCCTACTTCCAGATAGTATTTTGGTATTTAACCATATGTGAGAGATAATTACCAATCCTCAGCCCCAAGGTGGAGGAGACAAATACCCTCTAACCCCAAAGGGCAATCCACTGGGATTCCCTGTCAGGGGGGAGGGAGCTGAGGTGCTTAGGCACCTTAGATCTGTCATGAGCTGCCTTACTGACCACTGAATTGATCTCAGGTTGGGCAGCATTGTATGGTAGGCCCTGGGGGGCATGTACAACTTGTCTGCACTGCGGGGCATATGCCAGGTGGCTGTAGTGGCATTCCTCAAGGCTGAGAGAATAGGAGGGATGACCTTAGGAGGAGATTCTGGGATTTTCAGAAAAACCACCCCAACTCCCGTCTGGAGGCAACCTCTTCCACAGTATGGAAGCCCATGGCTTATGACAGCTCCTTCATAACATTAAAGAAAGTAGGGTCCACCTGAGGAAAACTGGGAGTCTGCTTGACAGAGTCCTCACTCACAGAAGAGGCCACTGACCAGTCAGAAGAAAGAGGTTCTTCCTCTTTCTCAGGCAGGATGAGGTCAGGATGGTACTCCTCCTTGACATCGACCTGCTCCAGCCTGAGGTTCGATGAATGAGGGACCGGTGACGGCCTGTGAGGAACCACCCAAGGAGGCCAAAGCAGCATCATCAATGACAGGGCTGTTGGTGGCATGAGGGACCCAGGCCTATAAGCACCCAATTGGTGGACCAAAACTGCAGCAAATCTGTCCAGAATACCACTGAGGTCAATGACAGTAGACTGCTGCGTTGACAGAGGTGGGGTCATCGGCACAGGGAATGATGACCTGTCCATCAGGGCTTTTGAGCCTGAAGAGCATGACTGCCATGAGCCTGGAAAAGAATCAGGCTGCAATGGAGGGGCTGTTGGTGACGAACCAGGCATCAACGAACTAGGGGCCGATGATCCAAGGGTCAATAATCGTCTGCCCTGAGAGGTGGGTGGTGGCACTGTCATTATGGGTCTGGTAGGGACAGAGACCTGGACTATTACAGGTGTCAGTGCAGCTGCAGCTGATGCAGTTCCCCCAGAGGAGGAAGAAGAAGCCATCACGGAGCAGGAATGCCACTGGGCGGAGTGATCCTGATCTCTGTCCTTTTTGTGACTTTTTTCTGAGGCCTTATCTCAGACCTTTGAGGCCTGGCAGCTTGATGAACCCATCAGTGGCTGGGAAGGAGGGACCCCTGAGGATCCCTGCCCAGAACTGGCTATCTGTTGTTCCATCGGGAATTTTTTGGGAGCCTTTTTTCGTCACCTGAGGGATGGTAAAACTGGACAACCAACTACAGAAATAAGGTACTTGCAGTTCATAAAGCAGGGAGGCATCAGACATTAGGTCAGTACTGCCAAATGCTGAAGGCAGCACCCAGGATGGCTTGGGTGACTGGGAACCAAATCCCCAGTGAGAAATCCTGCTCCAGAATATCCATCAATGAGTAGCACTGGGTTGACGCCATTGACAAAGCTTCGGAATCCAAGTCAAGAAAAAGAGGCTGTGGACATCGATTGTGCAAGTGGACTACCCGCCTTGATGGTGTGGCAACCAAGAGATGCTCCAGGAGACTTATCTTGGGCCTGGGGCCCTTGGTTAATCAGGGCACTCTCTCATGGCTATGGAGAGTGTGGCTTCACCACAACTGGACACTGCTGCACCACTGGATGCTGTGCCACCATTGACAGTGTGAGAGGCAACCTCGAAGGGGATAACATAGTTGGCAACATCAGTTGATCTCTACCTGGCCTAAACCCTCTTAGACGTAGTGGTACCATAAAGCACCCTTGTATCTGTGGAACAGTTGAGATAGTCGACACCTGCCCAACAAGGAAGACAAGCTCTATGACGACTGCCTTCCGTGGTAGCAATGATGACAACTGGTGTGGAATCAAGATCAAGACTTCAACCGGGACCTTCGTCTCAACCTCGAGTGTCGACCAACAGGTCGATGAGGGCCTGAGGGACATGCAGCAGTATACATCACCAACTTAGGCAGTTGAACCACCACAGGCCACACCAGAGATGGAACCAGAGGTAGGACCACTAGCAGAGGCTGCAACAGAGCCAGCTCGATTGGGGAATCAACTGTATTCGACCCCTCCACTGGCAGGAGGTAGTGCAAGACTGAGGTTCTCATGACGGACAAAGCATCCTCCAACTCTGACTCTGGCTTGATGGGGTCAATGATATCTCAACTGGTTCATCAACTAGATTAGATTTCACCATCAACTCCCATGGGAGTATCACAAGAGTGTTGACCAGATCCGCAACTGTAATGAACTAGGCTAAATTCAAGTATTCTAGGAAACCCAATGACCATGAAGAGCAGGTGTAACCCCCCTAAAAATGGGGGTTCCCAAAAAGTCTTTACTTGAGCTTGCCTAAATGCTCACTGCCAGGCTGGTGTCCTGCGTTTTAGCAGGTTTAATGTGATTACCAGAGCTTGTATAGCCTCTGTGTACTGTCTCTTTAAGAGCTGCCTAATTGCAGCTTAAGTAATCTGAGAGGGAGCTCTGTTGAAAGATGTAACTATTTACTGAAAATCATTTAGAGTGATAATGATAATGTAGTTTGTCTAACCTGCTTTCTTTGTAGCAAGGACTGTTTTGTTTGTCTCCACTATCTTGGTCCTGGACTGCAAATTGGACCAAACAGTACTGGTGGGACCTAAAATGTAGCCGAACTACAGGAGCTGTCTGAATTCAAAATCTGTAGGTACTTTAGTTTGGAGCTTTTTTGCACCTTTTTTTGCGACTGAAGGAGGAGCTCTTGCTTTGACTGACAGCCAAATCAGCCAACCAAATCTTTTGGATCTTGGGAAAGTCCCAGGCTGCATGCAGTTTTCAGTTAGAACTAAGCTGGAGCTGAGCAAGAAGGAGCTGAAGTGTTTCTGAGCAGCAATCCTGAGTGGATTCGCATGGGAGAACTCTAAAAAGGCTAAGTTTTTGGCCTGCATGCTGGTGTGCTGCTCCTGAGAGGGAGAGAAGAGAATTATTTTGGACTAAATTCAGGTTTGTGTGACTAAAGTAAGGTACTGAAGTGGGCCAGGGTCAACCTAAAGAAGACTGAATATTTCTGCTGAATGAGATCGGCCTGTCAGGAGTTCCAGCTACCCTTAAGCTCCCGGTGTGTGCAGAGACTTTGCGATTGTGCCCGGGGAGCACGTTGCCTGGTACAGTAGAATTCCCGTACATGTAAATGTGCTATGAGCTGCTAGTGGGTTGTGAGTTAGTTCCCCACTGTGTTAACTGTGTTCTGCTTGCTGGAAGCTGTATCCAGCCTAAAGCGGACTGCTTCCAAACTTGTCTCCATGCGGTCTGGGTTTTGCCAGACTGGCCCAGCCAGACTACCCACTGCACAGAAAAGCCATCGACGAGAGACCTGCCTGGGGATCAGCCCCCTGCTCCACGCTTGAACAGGAACGACGCCTCTGCGACTTGTGTGGGCCTGCTTCTCCTGGCATTCCAGATCAACCACCGGCAGTTTAGATTTTCGTCCAGCCTATGTCCAGTCTTGGGTATCGTGAGTAAATACCAGGGTAGCTCCCTACAACAACAGCTTCATTTGAGTGTGTCATCTGATTGTCTTGTTGTTTCATTTCCTTTATGAACTGAGCCCCTATTGTGTACAGTGCATGTTGTGTTTTCCATCACAGGGCCCCAACCAGCTGCAACCCTGGGCAACTGTCCTGGCTAACCCATCTCTTCTCTACCTGGGTACCCAGAGGTGGACTGTGTGGGGGGACTCAAAGCACATGCATAACTGTTTCAGTGATATAATCTTTAAGCTAATTAACCTGATTTTGCCCCTCCCTTGTTCAAGTCCCCTGAATAAATCAGATCTATTTTTTTCTGCATGTAATCTAACTGTGGTTCCAGTTTGTTCTCAAAGTACAGTACTGTTGCTATTTGCTGTGCTTAACCTTGTTTTACAGGGGGTCCCCAGGGTTGAGCCAGAGGAATCAGCACTGGTGGTAAGTGCAAACAGTGTGGGTACTTGTGTGGTGTACCAGGGGTATTGTGAAAGTGATTATTGTACAGTGTTCAGGCCACTAGAGGGGAAAGAGTGGGGGTTACAGTGTCCCAGAGGGCTGTGCCCAGGTTAGCTTGACCACTACCAACCCTGACCTCAGGGCAGAGGCACCCGTTTCAGAACTCAGGCCCCTTAACCTGCTACTAGCCAAGCAGACAGGGGTAGTAGCCCTTGGGATAGCGCCACCTAGGGGATACATCTTGGAGGCTCACCGCTGGGATTTTGTGTCTTCTAGTGGCCAAAACTTCGAATTATTGTCAAACATAAATGGCTACCCCAACAGAAGCAGCTGTACACCACTTGGTGGGGTGGTGTACTGGCAGGAGATCGAACCCCAAAATGCTATACTTATCCTGGATATTCCCCTGCGTACCAATAAGGACCCTGCAGAGGGAGTACTTTCCAAGGTTGAATGTTTATAAAACCCTGTGGTGGTGGGTCAACAGGCTAATCTGCTCGCACAAAGTTTCATGGCGTTAGTAGAGCGTAAGGACCCAGTAGACAGTTCCAAAGTGCCACAGACTATCACCCCTGAAGGAGCCCTCACTGCCTGGAGAGTGATAACTAACGACAGTAAAGACCCCGGGGAGAATGAACCCCCCCCCCACTATCTGAGACTTCTGATGAGAAATTTGCTAAGTTGCTGCTAGAGGAAGGGAAACTGGAGGACTTAAAGAAACTATTCCTGCCACCTGGGGGTGTTCCTCCCCCAACACCCCCTCCCACTCCAGCACCTGTTATTGCCCCTCCTTCTGTGCCCATACCAATGCTGGCTCCTATGTCTGTACTTCCCATTAGTCATGACTCTTACCGGAAGGTTGAGCATCTTCTCCGGCACCCTCCCCTCCCCCTAAGGGGAGGATGATTGGGAGACCTGGATAGATTGTGTTGCCCCTTTGTACCTGAATGGCAGTGTGTGGAGGCTGAGAAATGGAAAAGGATCATGGAAAGTTTGAGGGGTCCCGCCCTAGAGGCCATTAAATTTCTGAGGTCCACAAACCCTGATGCATCTTCCCAGAAGTACCTATCTGCACTCGAAGGCAATTTTGGGAGCACTGAGTCAGGGGAGAACTTGATGTGGAAATTCTGAGTTACAAAACAATGGCCATGGGAAAGTTTGTCTGCATATTTTACTCATCTGGAAAGAGCGCTGCAAAAGGCTTACCATAAAGGTGGGGTAGCTGCCAGTGACTTAAACCATGTGAGGTTGGGGCACATACTGCAACATGCAAAACATTCTAAATTGCAGCTTCTTCAATTAAGGCTCCCAGATAGAAGAGGTAACCCACTGGACTATTGTGACTTGATAAAAGAACTCCAGGAGGTTGAAGATGAAGAGGGGGATTGTAATTCTAGGGTGAGCACAGCCCAAGTGATCACGGCATCAGAAGGCCCTTCTGAAGTGGGGACCAATGAGGGTGTGCCGCCATGGGATGAACTGCTGAGGGAGTTCAGGGAAACAAAAAACATTCTCTTTATGAAGACCGCTCCTTCAAGTACAGGCACCGACCCTTATCCAACTGCATCTGCTATGGGGGTGGAGGGGGGGTCCACCCATGCATCTCCTGCTGACAGCAGCTCGAAACTCAATGCCTTGACTATGGAAGTAAGAGAATTGATGAGATGTCTCCAAATGTTCACCACACAGCAGACAGAGATGGCACCAACGTTTTCAGTTGGTAGTACCACTGCCCAGCTCCCAGTGTGATGCCTCGGCCACCCCAAATCCCATAAAACATATTTTGCCATAATTGTGGGAAGGATGGGCATATGAAGAGAGAATGCTGGTCCACAAAAGACCTAGATAAAGCTGTATACAGGCTTCAAGGAGACCTTCGGAGAATGAATCAGTGGTGGTCAAGGAGTACCCAAAATGGCTGCAGTGTGGGTTCAAGAAGTAGTAATTCAAATCCCTGTGTGGCTAAATCATCTCTCCAGGCCCCTGCTGCTGTCCCTCCAGACTGGTCCAAAATAGTGGACCCTTCAATGGAAACTACGGTGTCTGTGAATGGTAGTCCTACTCGGGCTGTGCTGGACAGTGGGTCACAAGTGACCATTGTATTTAAGGACTGGTATGACAAACACTTATCTGCTGTGCCCTTACAATCCCTGGAAGGCCTACATGTGTGGGGGCTGAGCGAAAAGTCTTATCCCTACCTAGGATATGTCTGCCTCTGGTTGTCATTTCCTGCAGCTGTAACTGGCAAAGAGGAGCAAGTCGAGACACTGGCCTTAGTGTGTCCCCCTACTGGACTGTATGATGGGGTTCCCATGTTAATTGGGACCAACGCCCATATGTTTGGGAGACTGGCACAACTCTGTCGTGAGAACCAAGGGCGACGGACTGGGAGGACCCTAAGAATTCCTGCTCTGATCAAGAGGGCCTATGATTTCCAACAGAACCCCAAGGGAGTGGACCAGGATGAACTGGTAGGGGTCATATGGAAGAAGGATCACAATTCAATGGTACTGGCCCCTAACGCCCAGTGTACAGTTCAAGGAGAAGTCCGCTTCCGCAAAGATGTCAAGAACAAAATACTGATGTTGGACGCGCCACGCGATGGAAAATTGCCAGAAGGATTATTGGTTAAGCCCAGCATCTTGCCAGCTCACTCTCATGCCTGAGCACGACGAGTGGTGGTCCAGATTCATAATGTGTCAGATCGGGAGATCCAGGTGAACAGAGGATGCACCCTAGCTACGGTACACTGCACAGACACTGCAGTGTTGCCCAGCAACAAGTACCCTGGCAAGACAGATAGAGTGACTCCTGACTTGTTTGATTTTGGTGACTCCCCGTTGCCAGCTGAATGGAAGACTAGAATTAGCCAGAAACTTGCCCAGAGAAATCAAGTGTTTTCATTGAAGGAATGGGGCATGGGACGTGTCCAGGGTGCAGAGCATCACATACGCCTGCACGATGAATGGCCATTTCGAGAGAGGTCTCAACGCCTAGCCGCTGCAGACATAGACGATGTGACAAGACACTTGCAGGAAATGCTTGCAGCTGGTGTGATACAAGAATCCAGGAGCCCATATGCTTCTCCCATTGTGGTTGTGCTTAAGAAGAAACAATCTGTGAGAATGTGTGTTGATTATCGAACTCTGAATCGGTGGACCATCCCCGATCAATACACCATGCTCCATATACAAGATGCTCTGGATTGTTTGAATGGGAGCAAATGGTTCTCGGTGTTGGATCTTCACAGTGGATATTACCAGATTCCGATGGCTCCGGAGGACAGTGAGAAGACAGCCTTCATCTGTCCTTTGGGGTTCTACGAATTCCTAAGAATGCCACAGGGGATATCGGGCGCCCCAGCCACCTTCCAGCGACTGATGGAACAAGCGGTGGGAGACATGAATTTGCTGGAATGCCTGGTACTTGGACGATGTCATTGTGTTTGGGAGCTCCCTAGAGGAACATGAGAGTTGACTGTTCAAGGTACTAGACCGACTGGAAGATTTTGGCCTCAAGCTGTCCATTGACAAGTGCAAGTTTTTCCAAACCTATGTGAAGTATGTGGGGCACATAGTGTCTACAGAGGGGATGGAGACTGATCCTAGTAAAGTTGAAGCCTTGACTAAGCCCAAGCCCCACAATTTGAAAGAACTAGAACGTTTCCTGGGATTCTGTGGCTACTATCGCCGGTTCATAAAAGACTATTCCAAAGTGATTCGGCCACTCTTGAATTTTATCCAGGGTTACCCTCCTACCAATCGGAAATACAAAAAAAGGTCAATCAAAGAACCACACAAAGCATATTTCCACCCAGGTGAACATTTTGGGTCCCGTTGGACGCCTGACTGTGAAGCAGCTTTCCATGAAATCATATACCAGCTCACCGACGCCTCCATCCTTGCTTATGCTGATCCCACCAAACCCTATGTGCTGCATACTGACGCCAGTCTGCATGGTCTAGGAGCTGTACTGTATCAAGACCACGAGGATGGTTTTAAACCAGTGGCATTCGCCAGTAGAAGCTTGACCCTGTCAGAGCGAAACTACCCTGTGCACAAGTTGGGGCAAAAATATTGGTGAGGACTGACAATAACCCATTGACCTATGTACAGACTTCAGCTAAGTTAGACGCCACGGGGCACCGGTGGCTTTCTGCATTGTCAACATATGACTATGCTCTCGAATACAGATCAGGCCTGAATCATATTGATGCCGATGCCCTATCTCGGAGGCCCATTTCCAAGAGTGACTGGGTCAGGCTGTCTGAACCTGACATCTGAGCATTGTGCCAAAAGTTTGATAGAAATGAACAGATGTCTATGGACACAGCGAACTGCTTAGTAGATTGCTTGGGCCCCTCTGACACCTGCATACTGGCTGCGTATTGCCACTTCTCTGTTCTAGATATTAGTGCACTACCTCCATTTGACAATGACAGCATTCAATGGGCTCAGTCCCGAGATCCTATGATTCAGACAGCACTTGACACCCTTTGTGCAGGAAAAGATGTGTCCAAGTTGTGTTCCTCTGATCTGAGAACCACTTTATTATTTAAAGAAGGCCCCAGGTTGAAGCTGCTTAATCAGTTGTTGTATAGAGAGACTGTAGATCAGGGTGGCCAAATAGACAAGCAACAATTGGTCCTGCCCACAGGCTTCAAAGATTTGGTACTGAGGTCCCTCCACAATCATATGGGCCACCTCGGTATCGACTGGACCCTTGACCTAGTACAATCTCGATTCTACTGGCCCAAGATGAGGGCTGATGTTGAGCACTATGTAAGGACTAGTAGTCGCTGCCTGCAGAGAAAAGCCATGCCTCAGAGGGCTGCCCCCCTTATCAACATTACTACCAGCACTGCAATGGAACTAGTCTGCATAGAATTTTTGAGTTTAGAGCCTGATCAGCAAAACATTGGCAATGTGTTAGTGGTTACGGACCATTTCACACGGTATGCACAAGCTTTTCCTACCAAAGTTCAAAAAGCATCTACTGTGGTCAAGGTGCTAATGGCAGATTTCTTCGTCCACTATGGTGCCCCCCAGTGAATTCACTCTGATCAGGGCCAGGACTTTGAGAGTCGGCTAATCAAAGAAATGCTCTCTCTATGGGGGGTGCGAAAGTCAAGAACCACCCCTTATCACCCGCAGGGGGATCCTCAACCTGAACGCTTTAACCACACCCTACTAGACATGCTAGGCACCCTCCACCCAAAAGATAAGCATAAATGGAGCCAGCAGATTAGCACCTTGGTACACGCATATAACTTCACAAAGAATGATGCTACCGGGTTCTCTCCCTACCGCCTCATGTTCGGGAGAGAGGCCCGGCTGCCTGTTGATGTCTGTTTTGGGGTTTCTCCCGATGGGGTCCAAGCCAAAGATTACCTGCAATATGTACAAAAACTTAAAGCTCAATTGAACCATGCCTATCAACTGGCCCAGACAATGGCCGCCAAAAGAAATCTAGCCAACGAAGAGAGACATGATAGAAAAGTAAAGGCTCAAGAGCTTAGGCCTGGAGACTGTGTGTTGTTGCGAAATTTAGGATTGCATGGTAAACACAAAATTGCTGATCGATGGCACCATCTTCCCCATGTCATAGTTGGAAAGCTGGATGATTTGCCAGTGTACAAAGTGCGCCCAGAGAATAACTCCAAAGCTGTCAAGACCATGCACCGTAACCACTTGCTAGCTATTGGTCAAGTTATAATTGAGACTGAACCCACCGAGACTGATTGCCCTGGACCAGTGACTCGTGCTGCTGCAAGAAAGAAACAGAGTTAGCCTGCCCCTGTGGTTGCCGATTTAGGACTTTCCCTGCAGCAGGCGCAGAATGATAGTGACTTGCCAGTCTAACTCGGATGACAGTGAGTATGATAATGCCTATTACCCCCTCATATGAACTGAGTCAGTTTTGTGGAAATCCTATGTTGAATTATGGGGATGAAGCTGGGCCTTCTGGACTGCCTAACACCCCAACATCATCCTTGGAGCCAATGCTCCCTGAAGGTGAAGTGTAAAGTATCATGTCTGAGGATGCTGAGTCTTTGTGTATCGTGGAACTGTATGATTTGCCTAAAAGAGAGGCTGATGGTATGAGTCTTTCTGGTGACATGCCAGAACTTGAGGAACACTATGACAGTGCTGAAAACCCTCCTTCAGTGCCAGAGTGTCTTCAAAATGAGCCAAGTGTTGTAGAAACAGAGACTACAGAGCAAGGGGCTGACAGTGCTGCCAGCTTGGACATTCCCCTTCATGCAGAGGCACCCTTCACAAGTGATGAAAGCTCCAAGACCATTGCTGAAAGTACAGAGACTGTAGTTGTTCACCCCAGAAAGACTGGCCGAGCTGTTAAGCCAGTGGTATGCTTCAGTTACGATTTCCCTGGGAGGCCAGTGGATTTACCTCTCAATGTAGTCCACAAAGGTGTTTATGTCTCTCAGAGCTCACTGCCCAAATTGAGCTTGATGGCCCATTTCAGGGTACTTGTCCTGCCCTCTCACCATGGTGCCCCTGCCCCATCCAGCCCCAAGTTAGCTGATAGGGAAGGGCCCCCTCTTGCATTGTTTAGAGTACAAGAAGTTATTACATGATTCTGTATAGTAATGTTCAATTTACCTGTGTGAAAAATGCATAATGTATTGTCAGAATGGAAATTATGTAGTGGAGTACATTGAAATGTATAGTAAAGTGACAAGTTATGTCAATTGATGAATCAGACAGTACTTGTATAGCATGCTAATGGTATAAATATCTTGTATATGTTGCATTTTCAATGTTATGATGGTACAGACTTGACACGGACGCCAAGTTTTCCCAGGCAGGGAAAGGTGTAACCCGTCTACAAATGGGGGTTCCCAAAAAGTCTTCCTTGAGCTTGCCTAAATGCTCACTGCCAGGCTCTTTTCCTGCATTTTAGCAGTTTAAATGTGATTACCAGAGCTTGTATAGCCTCTATGTACTGTCTCTTTAAGAGCTGCCTAATTGCAGCTTAAGTAATCCAAGAAGGAGCTCTGTTAATAGATGTAACTATTTACTGAAAATCGTTTAGAGTGATAATGATAATGTAGTTTGTCTAACCTGCTTTCTTTGTAGCAAGGACTGTTTTGTTTGTCTCCACTATCTTGGTCCTGGACTGCAAATTGGACCAAACAGTACTGGTGGAACCTAAAATGTAGCCTGACTACAGGAGCTGTCTGAATTCAAAATCTGTAAGAACTTTAGTTTGGAGCTATTTTGCACCTTTTTTGCAACTGAAGGGGGAGTTCTTGCTTTGACTGACAGACAAATCAGCCAACCAAATCTTTCGGATCTTGGGGAAGCCCTGGGCTGCTTGCAGTTTTCAGTTAGAACTAAGCTGGAAGCTGAGCAAGAAGGAGCTGAAGTGTTTCTGAGCAGCAATCCTGAGTGGTTTCGCATGGGAGAACTCTGAAAAGGCTAAGTTTTTGGCCTGCATGCCGGTGTGCTGCTCCTGAGAGGGAGAGAAGAGAATTATTCTGGACTAAATCCAAGTTTGTGTGACTAAAGTAAGCTACTGAAGTGGGCCAGGCTCAACGTGAAGAAGACCGAATATTTTTGCTGAATGCGATCAGCCTGTCAGGAGTTCCATCTACCTCTAATCTCCCGGTGTGTGCAGAGACTTTGCGATTGTGCCCGAGGAGCATTTTGCCTGGTACAGTAGAATTTCCATACATGTAAATGTGCTATGAGCTGCTAGTGGGTTGCGAGTTAGTTCCCCACGGTGTGAACTGTGTTCTGCTTGCTGGAAGCTGTATCCAGCTCAAAATGGACTGCTTCCGAACTTGTCTCCATGCAGTCTGGGCTTTACCAGACTGGCTGAGCCAGACTACCCACTGCACGGAGAAGCCATCGATGAGAGACCTCCCTGGGGATCAGCCCCCTGCTCCACACTTGAACAGGAACGATGCCTCTGCGACTTGTGTGGGCCCTGCTTCTCCTGGCATTCCAGATCAACCACCTGCAGTCTCGATTTTCGTCCAGCCTGTGTCCAGTCTTGGGTATCGTGAGTAAATACCAGGGTAGCTCCCTAGCACAACAGCTTAATCTGAGTGTGTCATCTGATTGTCTTGTTGTTTCATTTCCTTTACGAACTGAGCCCTCTGGCTCCGGATTACAAACATTGTGTACTGTGCATGTTGTGTTTTCCATCACAGGGCCCCAACCAGCTGCAACCCTGGGCAACTGTCCTGGCTAGCCCATCTCTTCTCTACCTGGGTACCCAGAGGTGGACTGTGTGGGGGGACTCAAAGCACATGCATAACTGCTTGACTGATATAACCTTTAAGCTAATTAACCTAATTTTGCCCCTCCCTTATTCAAGTCCCCTGAATAAATCAGATCTAACTTTTTCTGCATGTAATCTGACTGTGGTTCCAGTTTGTGCTCAAAGTACTGTACTGTTGCTATTTGCTGTGCTTAACCTTGTTTTACAGGGGTCCCCAGGGTCAAGCCAGAGGAACCAGCCCTGGTGGTAAGTGCAAACAGTGTGAGTACTTGTGTGGTGTACCAGGGGTATTGTGAAAGTGATTATTGTACAGTGTTCAGGCCACTAAAGGGAAGGGGGGGGTTTCAGTGTCCCGGAGGGCTGTGCCCAGGTTAGATTGACCACTACCAACCCTGACCTCCGGGTGGAGGCACCCGTTTCAGAACTCAGGCCCCTTAACCTGCTACTAGCTAAGCAGGCAGGGGTAGTAGTCCTTGGGATAGCGCCACCTAGGGGTTACAGAGGGACTTTCTCTCTCTCTCTCTCTCGCCCTTGATTGTGGTGGTGGCATTTCTTGTGCTTCTTGCACAAAGGATGACTATTATCAAGTTCTTTGTGTGTTCCTTAAAAGGAATCTTATCCATGGCCGGCCCCACCAGGACCAAGACCAGGGCTGAGGTGGCCCCTGCTACCTCCTCTTCCATGACCTGAAGCTGTGCTGCTAAACCCACAGTCACTGAGGCCTTCTGTTCCCGAGACCTACCAAGGAGGAAGTGTGCCCCACATTCATCAATGGGCGAAGGGTGCATTGCCTAGCAACACAGGCAATGCTTAACATCATGGTGAGCCCCCAGGCAGGAAATTTATTTATTTTATTTATTGAAGAGAATCGAAATTACAATCCTTTGAGTCATAGACTCCTCTGCAAAGGCTCCACGTCAGTACAGAAAGAACAAACATAACATTTACTGATAATATACATAGGTACAGTATATACATTGCGTCATGGACCTCAGATTGGATTTTAGGTCTTAGCTGTACAGAAATGCACATATCGTGCTCATTCATGGGAGACATTTTATTTTCCTATAAAGGTTTTTATGCCCAGTTGTGGTCGAACAGGGTGGGCTCCCTTCAATCCTGCCCCATCAATTCCTCCGACCCCAACTATCCAGGATTTACCAATCGCCAGTTACCCTCAGGGACTTCACCCCTGTAGTGGGGTCGGGAGGTTGTTTCCCCCTGGAAGCACTCATATCCAGTAGAGCTCCCAAGTTCTGCTAGTAAGGCAGGTGAGGCAACGTCGGGCAGGGTGTCATACTAGTCTGCCCACCACTATTTTACCATCAGTTTGTCCAGTTCCCCATGCTGGGGTGCAGTCACCAACATGTGCTTGAGGAGGCTCATGCATGCAGCGGAGTCCTGTGGCATCACCCTCTTCTGCCACTCCTCGACCCACACTGCCACCAGGCTCTAACTGCTAGCAGTCAACCAGCAGAGCCGAAGTCTGCCTCCCCAGGAGAGAAGAGCAGTCCTTTGAATGCTTGATCACCCCTTCCCAGTTGACCCATATTTAATAGAATGTTTGCAATAGAATAAAAGAATCAAAAAGTATTCTCCTCTACTAGCAAAATGTTCAAAACACACACACATACACACACACACACACCTACCCCTCACCACACACACACACACACACACACACACACAGGATCTGTATGGAGCCAGGGCCTCAATTTTATCTATGACAGGTTAAGCAGGTTGGGGTGGTAAGATGGTAAGGTCATGGGAGGGATTTCTCATGGTCAGCAAAGAGTCAGTAGAAATTGAAACTATGAATAGTACTTCCTCTTTTAATTCTGTGTGTGTAAAGGGAGATTATCAGGGGAAATAACACTTGATATCGGTTTTTAATTTATGGTAGTTTTTTAGGGCCTAGTCATGGTAGTTTTTCCTTTTTTAGTTAAACAGCCATGTTGTGATAGTATCAAGAATGAGTAAAGTTATTCAACAGTGCTGATTTTGTGAAGATGCTGTTGGATCTTTACTCATTCTGCTATGTGCTAGCAATGCATGGGTAAAGATGGCCCACCGTCGACTGACTTTCTTCATACAGCATATTACAAGGACTTTGTTGTGTGGGCCCAAGCAGTCAAAAGTGCTTTCTGGTGCTCATGACTTTGATAGATGAGAATCTGTCTAAGCAGTATTACTACAGTCCAGCTAATGCAGACTTCATTTAGAAGACTGATAAAGCTCCTACTTTTAGTATTCATTGTGGTTCTAATCTCATTAAGAGCGCTTCCTAATTACAGTATAAATTGCATTATATTGGTGAGCTGATCCATTACCTGCTGTACAGACAAACTCTGTCCAGAGCCGATACGGCTGCAGCTGAGTTTGCTGAACTTACGGTGGAACACAACAGTTCTCCATGTCCTACACTGCCACCGGAGTACAGTGCACATGCTGAAGTCATCATGCATGCAAGACTTCACTTCAAGTGTGGAAGTGAAGTTGCGCATGCGCGATGAGTTGCATATGCACACTGAGCTCTGGCAGCCATCTTGGACATGATAGACTGTGCCGTGTTCCGCCATGGGCTCAGCGGGCGATGGCAGAAAAAGTAGTGCACCCATGGGGGGCAGGGGGATGAGTGCACCGATTTGGAGCTGCGGAACGAACTACTATAACTCCAGATTTGTGCTTCAGTGTTCCCTTTTCCAGCTACAGCAAGACGGCTGCAGGCTCCACCCACTGCAGCCATAAAAAAGTAGGGGTGTCTATGTACAAGCTGAATAGCAATGTTCTCAGTGCCTTCTAGTGATCTGGGTGGCAATTACAGAAATCCATATATTATTATCAGAGTTACAGTCCTACCTCACTGTTATGAACCCCAGTACAACAAACATTCAACTACAACAAACATGTGATTTAGCTCCCAATTTCATAGTAGCATCAGTAGCAATCAGCTGACTGTCAATGGAAACTCTGCCTCTTTGCAACTGATTGTTAGCCATATGATACTGATTAGCAATCACACCTAAGAAATCCAGTCCCCACTCTTCCCATACTCACCTGACACTCATCATACCATTTCTGACTGCTGCTTGTGAGATAAAGCGATTCAGCTACTCCACTGACACTAAACTAAAACGTTTGACTGTCTTAAGGTGGGTGAGCCTAGCAAAAATCACTAGTAAAACTGTCTTCTGCAAGTCAACTATTTGTACAAGGAGGAAGCAAGAAGGAGCACTATGGGACTTTGTGGAAGAGTGTGCTGACACCGACAGCTTGGATTGTATAAAAAAATCTGGAGAGCCTATGTGATTTAAACTGACCACACTACGCAGCTCTGGTTCATTCAGCAAAGAGCGAAAGGTGTACTGGTCTCAGGCTTCCTTGTTCAGGAAAATGTAGTACATTTTGCCAGGAAGACACATGGTATAGACTGCAGTTTTAAGTCATCCACTGACTGATTTTGGCAGTTCCAGTGTCACCATGGTATCCACCAGGTGGCCATAACCAAGGAGGCAAGATCTTGCAATAATGCAACTGCTGAAGCCTTCATACCAAAACTAAGGAGGTCATTCAGGGTTACTTACAGGAGCACATTTATGTGAGACTGGGCTACAATAGAGATGCCTCCCGGACGTAACCCTGGCAGCAAAACAGAGGCAAATGCTAGTAAAGGTTTTAAGATTTCAGAAGATCATCTAACCTTCCTATTTTATACAACCTCTACAGGCAGCCACAAAATTCATCCATAGTGTACAGGCAAGTGCAAGAACCCCAGATACCTACACCACATGAACCTGACTGCACTACCTGTCACCTATGAGAATAGCAGCAATGCTTGGATGACTGTAGAACGTTTCCATAGGTTGCTTTTTGTTCCACCTGACATGCCCAGCTGTGGAAACGAAAGCTGCCTCCTAAAGTCCTTCTAACTCCTGGACCAATGGTGGTAAAATTCATACACTGGTCCTTCCAAAGAATACTACATTGAAAATTCAGCAGCTTGATGGTGGTATAACAGCCACCTTTAAAAAGCGCTGCAGTAAAATGCTGTTGAGTGAACTTGCTTCTGCAGGGGATCCAATGGTGGTGCAGGATTTGCTTAAAAAGGAAACTGTTTAGCACAATATCTCAAAATCCACATTGCTTGGGCAGCATGGGCTAATGTTACCTCTGCCATGGTCCACTACTGAGTAGCCATCCTTGTTCAATCTGGATAGATCACCTCCAAACTCCTTACTGCATGAGGAAAGGGACAATTTGTGGGTACTGGCTAGGGAAACAGGGTCCACTGTCCAACAGGAAAGGTACAAGGAAGCCCGCAATAAGTACACCAGTATGATTAGAAAGGCCATATTTCACTTCTGTAAGGACCAGCAGACCTGGAACTGGAGCAATGGCAAAAGATTGTGGGACAATGTCTCAGAGCTCCTTGGCAAGGGAGTTGAAACCACTCCTCAAATGCTTTTGGTGGGGGGGGGGTGTTGAGGGCTAATTGATCCCACCAAAATTGCCAGTTACTTCAACACAGCTTTTACTGCCCTTAGTTCCATCATCCCCACTGAGCCTGCCCAGACCTCCTGTAGGGAACCAGGTCTTAAAGCCTCCCAGATAGTGGGCTCTGAAACAGGGTATCCTAAATTTTACTTTAAGGCTGTTTCAGTCAAAGACACTCTGAAATACATTCATAAGGTACTTAGAAACATAGAAACAAAGAAATTGACAGCAGATAAGTACCGCTAGGCCCATCCAGTCTGCCCACAGGCCCTATACATTGTATGTAGCCACTGACCCTATGTGATCAATGGCTTTTCATCACTCCCTCCCCTCTCAGGCTTCCCTTGTGCCTGTCCCAAGCATGCTTAAACCCCTTCACTGTGGTTACCCTCACTACCTCCTGTGGCACACTATTCCATGTGTCGACTACCCATTCTGTGTAGAAAAACTTCCTCACCTTACCTCTTAATCTACCCCCTTCCAATTTCATATTGTGCCCCCTTGTTCTAGTACTTTTTCTACACTGGAAAAGGTCCCCTGCCTGCACATTGTTTATGCTCTTGAGGTACTTGAAAGTTTGAATCATGTCCCCCCGCTGTCTCTGCTCCTCCAGTGAGTACATATTGAGGTCCCTTAGTCTCTCCTCATATGTTTTGTGGTGTAAGCCCTGCACCATCTTTGTTGCCCTCCTCTAGATAGTCTTCACCTTATCTATGTCTTTGTGCAGGTGTGGTCTCCAGAGCTGCACGCGGTACTCCAGGTGAGGCCTTACCGATGTTTTACACAATGGCATCACCACCTCCCGCCTCCTGCTAGTGATACCACTGCTTATGCACCCCAGCATGCCACTGACCCTCCATGCTGCCTTTGTACACTGCTTTGACACCTTAAAGTCATCAGAGATGATAACCCCTAGGTCCCTTTCCTCTTTGGTGACAGTCAGCTCCTCCACCCCCAACCTGTAGCTCTCCCCAGGGTTCCCTCTACCCAGGTGCATTATTTTGCACTTCTTTGCATTGAACCTCAGTTGCGACATCTCCGACCATCTTTCAAGCTTCTCCAGGTCCCTCTTAATTTATTTTCTGCACCCCTTCTGGAGTATCCACCCTATTGCAGATTCTGGTGTCATCTGCAAACAGGCAGACTTTTTCCTTCTAGCCCCTCTGCAATGTCACTAATGAAGACATTGAACAGGACTGGTCCTAGTACTGATCCCTGTGGTACCCCACTGGTCAACCCCTCCCAGATTGTACCCCATTTACCACCACCTCTGTCTCTTGTCTGTTAACCAGTTCCTAACCTAGTTCGCCACCTTATCTCCCATGCCCAGACTACCCATCTTGTTAATCAGCCTTCTATGTGGGATGGTGTTGAAGGCTTTGCTGAAATCCAGGTAGGCAACGTCTACAGCCCCTCCCTGATTAAGTTCCTAGTCACCCAATAAAAAAAAATATTAGATTTGTTTGACATGACCTTCCTGCTGTGAATCCATGTTGCCTCAGATCCTGAGCACCACTAGATTCCATATGTGCCACTATCCTTTCTTTCAGCAGTGTCTCCCATGATCTTTCCCACCACTGAGGTGAGGCTGACTGGCCTGTAGTTCCCCACCTCCTCCCTACTGCCGCTTCTGTGCAGTGGGACTTCATGTGCCCTCCTCCAGTCCTCTAGAATGACACCCGTGTTGAGTGACTCTGTGAAGAGGGCCGTGAGGCACTGCAACTTGGCAAAACTAGGTGGGACTGACTGGGTTGAAATGAAACGTCCTGCCCTGACAACAGAGGCAAATTCCCATCCCATCTCTATAATTTTTTTACTTTTCTCTGTGCTATTCATAGTTCTCAGAGAAGTGGAAATCTGCACTGGTTATGCCAGTTTTCAAAGTGGAGACCACATTAACCCTGTCAATTATAGTCCCATTTCTATTCTCTCCCCCCATCCAAGGCCCTTGATAAAATAGTCTCTGACCAACTTGTCACATATTTCAAACAATACAGTGTCCAGTGTGTACAGCAGCATGACTTTTGGAAACTGAACAGCACTAACACGGCACTGCTGGAATACATCAACTTTGTTCACGAGGGCCCTTGACAATGGTGACCTAGTTGGAGCTATGTATATTGATCTTACTAAAGCCTTCAACCTGGTCAACCATAAGCTTCTACTTTGCAAACTCCTTGGCCTGGGTTTGTCGTAGAACACAGCTGACTGGTTCCACAGTTATCTCACCAATTGCTCTCAGCAGATGAAGACTGACAAATCTTTGACACTAGGGGAGTACCTACTGTGGTCTCCCAGGTTGCCATCTTGGGCCTATTCCTATTTGGCCCCTTCATAAATCAACTGTCTGATGCTCGTCAGACAATCAGTGTGTCATGAACAGGGGTAATAAAAACTGGGTCACAAAGTTCGCAGATGATTCAAAATTAGGGGCAGAGGTAGGAAGCAGTGAACAAGTGGATACACTAAGAGAGGATCTAAAGGAACTTGAGAACTGGGCAGTAATTAATGGCATAGCATTTAATATAGAGAAATGCATCGTGATGCACTTAGGGCCTAAGAATACAAAAAACATCTACAAATTAGGAGGGGTTCAACTTAAGGCAGTAGAGTGAAAGAGACTTAGGGGTTTTAATAAACAACAATTTAGGCTTTAGTCCACACTGCACCAAAGTTATTAAAAATTCCAATAGGATTATAGAGCGATTAAAAGCATTTACATCAGGTAACAGATCATGCATAGTGCCACTCTACAAAGCCTTTCTAAGACCACACCTAGATTACTGTACCCCACTATGGAATCCATATTTAAGGAAAGACACAGATGCCCTTGAGAGAGTGCAGTGGAGACTAATTAAAATGGTCACTGAACTACGGGAGGACCCATACGAAATTAGAATGCAAAAGCTGGACCTGTACCCTTTTTAACTTAGAAGAATGAGAAGAGATTTATTGGAATTGTATAAAATCCTAGGGGATTCAGAACTAATGCATAGCCTTGGATTAAAAATGAATGACAGAAATATCAACCTTAGAAGTCATGTAGAACAAATAAAGTTGACATTTCCAAACAGAAATGCTAGAAGGTATTTCTATACTCAGAAGGTGATACCCTTATGGAATGAACTACCTAAGAAATTGTAAGTTCTAATTTATTTATCACCTTTAAGCATAGGTTAGATGAATGTCTACTAACAAAATAGGGTATCAGACAACCCTGATAACATGGGAGACAGATACTATGGGTAACTGCCTTCTGTTTGTCTTAAACGACTAAGATTATAAAACTGAATGTACTCCCGATGCTGATGATTCAGTCACCTATTCCTAAAACCCTGACCTTGACAATCTTACTGTAGCTCTTCAAGTAACTTTGGGTCATTTGAAAGTTGGTTCTCCAACAACAAGCTGGTCCTCGATTTCAAGAAGACAAAGACCATGCTCTTCTGTAGCCTCCCACAGAAGAGGGAAGTTCCAGCCTTTGTCATCCAAAATAGCCAGGGACAAAATCATGAACAGGTGGGGACCTTCAGACACCTTGGAGTAATTTTGGATGGTGCTTTAACTTGTGCACACAGTGTTGACAGTCTGGTGGCCACAGTTAACAGAAGACTGGGTGTCCTGTACCAGAACAGGAACAATCTCTCTGGATATGCTAGACACCGTATTGTGGCCTGCACCATTCTGTCACTTACAGATTATGAGCTCCCTGTCTATGCAGCTGCCTGTGACATGGTGCTAAACAGAGTAAAGTTGATCCTGTAATAAGGCATGCCACTTTGTACTTGGTGCAGATAACCACACTCATAGATGTACCCTTTATGCACTCACTAACTGGATACCTTTACGCAGAAGAATAAAGCTCCAGACCTGTTTGCTAGCTAGAAAGGTGCTCCTGGGCCTAACACCCCCACTTTAACAATCTGCTTCCATACTGTCTCCAACCAATACAACACCAGGAACATGGCCAGGAATGCCCTTAAGCCTCCTTTCAAGTGTACTAAGCAGGGCAAGAGTCATTTGCTGTTGGGGCTGCTGACTGGTTAAATGAACTGACTGATACACTGCTGAATCTCCCTAAGTTTAATAAGTTTAAGAGATCTTTGTGGTCTGCCTTTGCACTCCAATGCAACTGTAACCATTAAACAGTTTTATCTGGTTTCTTTCTGTACATTACACGTGACTTTTTTTAACAATGATCTCTGTGGATTTTTGCTCGTTCAGAACTGTATATAATTGTTCTGCCTTAAATGCTTTGAGCCTGACTCGACTGCATTTCCGCTGGAACTGCTTACTGTACTTGTAATGTTTTTTGTGACTATGTATTTGTTGTGGGACCTTTGTAAATGAGCATTTGTACTCAAAGGTTATTCTTTGAAGTAATCAATCAACCAATAAACAAATTAATAAAGTAAACTCTTTTGTATGCACACTGTTAGGAACAGCAATTTTGTGCACACATCTAAAACTGCATTTATCCAGAAAATGAAGTATACATATTAAAAACTGCAGGAAGTAGGTTTATCAGTAGAGTAACTGTTTTATTTATTTCTGGCATGAAGGGTTAATCAAACAATTGTACTTCATGTGTCACGGTGAGTACAGTTCTACAAGTTTTCTTAGTTGGTTGGCTGCCGGTGTACTGAGTTTATAAGGCTCCTCATCTCTTTTAAGCAACACTTCAGTATCATTTAGTGCCTAATTTCACCCCAAGTCTGAACAATTACCCTTCAGGAAGGTCAGAATACCAGAAAAACAGACTAAAAATTTGCAAACAGCTGACATTTGATATGCATACAACTGAAAAAATTAACAGCATTAAACAGCAAATTATTTGGGACTGAAGAAGAAGTGCACATATCCAAAACTGCATATATTGTAATTGCATACGAGTGGAACAGACATTATATCTTCCCCAATAAAAGTGATTCATTTAGACTTGTTTTAAAAACATCCTGCCTACATTTTAGATAGGCAAAGAACAGACAGACATAATATTTAGCTTTCTTATAAGTATCCAGAAAATAGTCTTCCCAATGAAATACTACAGAAGAATGAAATCAAATGTTATTATTGAAGAATAAAACATTTTCCAACAAGTTTAGTGCTGCATTTTCCAGTGAATCTTGAAGCTTTAGTCTCATTGTGATTGGCTGTGTCTATGTACAATGAGTCTTAGAAAGGTCACAATGTGGATCTGATAACTTCCCTGACACTGCTGAGAAATAGAGAACTATTGTATAATATTCTGTCTGATGATACTTTGAAATGTTTGAGTCATTCTGCAGTACAATGCAAGCACTTTTAAAAATGCAGTCTTTCTGTCGAGGAAATAGCAATATTTTAATTCACCTTTTCAATACAGTAAGAAAAATTTTGCGATCACTTTCTTAGTCTGACAAGATCTAGTTTCTTAAGTATTTATGCATTTCTGAGTTTGATCTGCTTTAATTTAACCTAGGCTACAATGGTTTTGGCAATAACATGTCACTGCACAGTACATCCCTTAGGTTTGTAAACTATGTATCGATACACCATGCTGCCTTGTCAGTGTATAAAGGTACACAACAGTATTTACAGGTATTACTTTTCAAAGCAGAAATGTATTTTTATAAAAGAGAACTGTCGAGAAGAGCTGGAATGACCAAAGAAAAGCATTATGTATCTAAGAGGAGTACTTACTGTTTGAACTTGTGATGTCTTTTGACTGGGTGACATTGGTTGGACACAGCGCTGACAAAGACAGTCCTTTCCATTAAAGGTGACCCGTCTCCCCTGGAAATGGGCGCTACCAAGAGAAAAGAGAATACAAATTTGCAAAGTTGTTCGAGAGATTTAATCACCTCCTTCTCCTCTACAAGCTGCTTTCCATGGTGCAATCAATGTTAGATAAGGATGCCTGCCAAAAATTCAGAAATGCTTTCTTGGCAAGGCAATACAGAATGCCTGTTGGCAGTTATTCAAACCCCTAAATGTAATGGACCTGATGGGAAGTCTAATGGTAACAGAGTACTAACTATAATGTAATAGCCACAGAATATTTATTACAGAAAAGCACAGTCAGATATTGATCTTCTTTAGAGTTTTGCCCAGTTTGTAGATAAACTAAACATATTCAGATATTCATAATATTATTCCTGGTGTCTGTAGTCTGAGACCTATTGCCCTGATCCCAAAATCTGGAATCAAGAAAAACGTTTCATTAGAAATGAAATCACTAAGCTATTCTCAGATTTGTCATAAATTAAACTATGGCACTTTGCCAAACAGAAAGTTGATTGGTTAATCAGGTCTTTATCCATGAGTAAATCCCAGCATAACTCATGGATAAAGACCCAGTCAGCCACATCTGCAATCACAACATTAATAAAAATCAACCCAACCCCCACTCCCCAAAATTAAAACAATACAACCACCGTGCTGGATTTTCCATCAATCTGCGAGGAGAACCCAACCCTCCCTACCAAAAAACTACACTGCCTTTAACACCTGTAATCTGTGTTAGCCTGTGGACTACTCTGATGTGATTCTCATTGCCTGTCTCCCGATCTCTTAGCCTCTTGGGTCCCAGGACTGCAGAAGAGGGAGACTGATAGGATAGTCACAGCAGTTCAGGGGCGTAATGTAGACCAGGGCTCCACATTTCAAACCTCTCGTCCGCTGCTGCCACTCAGCACCCTCTGACTTTGGACCCTCTCCGTGTTCCGGGGCCGAGGCAGAGAACAGAGAAAGAAGAACACCTCCTACTTAGTTTCCCAACCCAGCAGCCAAAGAGGGCTGGGAAACGACTGTTAGGAACTGCGGCAGCAATGTAGGCTTTACACTGCCAAATGGCAACCGATCATTCTGACATCAGCCAGCTCTGCCTCTGCAGTTTCCATTCATGCTGCCAAAGGCAGCAACTCCCTAGCAACACATAACTATTTTTATTCTGACACACAATAAATTCAATTTAAAATACAAAAAAAAAAATTTTTTGTCACCAAATAAAGGGGGACATTGTATAATACATGACCAGCCACTCCAGGGTGTGGGTAAATCCCAGTATAGGCCCCACACCTGCTGTGGTTTATTGCTTAAGTCTCAATGGGTCTCACCACATCCTGATTCCTGATTGGCTGACTGGCATGATTTACAACATTGTAAATCGTGGCATCACCCCACAGGAAAGGTGCCAGCCGCCAGTCAGTTTGCATCAGGAACTGCACCTCAAATCATTCTGACCACAAAAAGTTCATGGCTGCCAAAGACGCCAATGGACAGCAAACCTGATGTTAACACAAGTAAAGGAACAACAAACAACAGAAACCACAGTGAGTCGGACTTCAGGTGTAGCCGACTTTGATGGCAGAATGAACTGGTGGAGGCTCTCCCAGATCGGCTCTCTCATCTGCCTACATCTCCGCTTCAACCTGGAAAACTGCACCAAAAAGCTAAAAATTAATTGCATTATGACTGCTACTCATCGGCGACTACGGGAGTTTGTAGAGGGGATGCCCAAAAAGGAAGTTAAACAACCTTCACCTCCGAGATAGGAGACAGGCTATGGCTCTCCCAAACTCCCAGCGGTCTCGAGTTCTGATTCGGAAGCCAAGAGCAGCATGGATGAAGAGGGCTCCTTCACTATTATATCCAAGAAATTATTTAAGGAGCTATGTCACCTGGGAGACACGCTGAACAAAATTCAAACAGAACTTGGAGACGTTCAATCAGAGCAGACAGAGCAGCGCCCAAAAATAACAGACTTAGAGCAAATGGCCATGGAGACATCCCAAACGTTGGATGTCTACAATGGGGAAATACTCCAGCTACACTACAAAGAAGTTTGGCTACAACAAAAAACAGAGGATGTGGAGAACTGCTCCCGCAGGGTCTATATACGTATACATGGCCTGCTGGAGAAAATGGAAATCAGGGGACACGGTTAACTTCATGGATAGTTTTCTAAGACAGATTTGGGGCCTGGACAAAGACTACCAGCTGAACAACATTTGAGCACATCGCTTTTTGAATGTAACACCGGCCGACCGAAAAGCTCACCCCTGCTTCATAGTTTTGCCATTCTTGGACTATAGAACCAAGTCAGATATCCTCAGGAGAGCCTGGGCCAAAAAAGAGCTGATATTTGGGTATACTTGGTTATTTTTCAAACATGACTATGCTCCTACTACGATGGATCGCAGATGTCAGCTGTTTCCAATTTTGAAACAACTCTGGGCCAAAGAGGTAAAAGACAGCTTGGATTACCCGGTGATACTAAAAATTATGATGGCTACAGGTACCCACTCCATCCCTGCTATCTTGGATGTGGCAAAATTTCTCCAAAAATGGGACGTTTCCCTTAACGCGCTGACTGACCCAGAGACCATCAGTGCACTGGAGTACAGGCACTGGTATGTAGCCAAAGGCCTCAATCAGCGCAGAACAGGTTCTACAGCTCATTCAGGGGATACTCAGCCATTGGAACAGATGGAAACAGCAAGAACCTCAGTATCTTTAATAAAGGGTCCCCTGCCACCAAGGAAATCCAGAGGCAAGTGGAAGAATCAGAAGGAGAGAGAACCTACTAGCTCTCAATCTCATGAAGACTTTGGAGGCTTGTGATAATGGACTGTATGGAAGCGACGGTCTGAATGAGGACTGGAACCTGTAGGAGACATCCACTGAACTGTGAGACTGCAACCTCTTCCACAGACACCCTATACATTGGTATCCTTTTTTTCTAGTACTCTTACCAAATTATTTTATTTTACTGCTGGCATGTGGCAGAAGACACTCCAAAGGCAGATCTGAAGGAAGTATTGTACTTGGACACCTTAGTAATCTTTAAGTTGGGGCTAAGAAAGGAAATTTGGTGGCTCAGCTGGAGATGTTTTCACCCCTTTTTTAATCTTAGGGAATACCGTAATAGAGAGATGAATATTTAAAATAATGCAATAAGTGCAGGATTCATATTTGGTGCTGTTGAAATGTTATACTGTTATACTCGGAAGTGGGGGTGACTTAGGGAGAGGCGGGAGGTTAGTTGGTTAGTGAGATTTGCTGACAGGGCCGGGAGATCCACTTGATACTACAACTTATTCTAGAAGCTGAAGTTTGGTGCAGTCTTGATGATTGCACTGCCTTCCCCCAATAACATACGATGGAGGGTTGGATTTGGTGGCACTTTTGGGAGACAAAGAGTTGCTTTGAAACTTTTTCACTGCAGTTTAGTTAAATGTTTTATTCAAACAAATGTTGTATTATCTGTTATGTCATGAGTTGAGATTGCCTGGTAACACATATGGAGTGGTGGTCGGGAGACTTGGGGAGAGGCCTTGGACAAGAGGGGGATTTCAAATTACAGAAATATTTTAATGGTTATTGATATAGATGGCTGAGCTATGTATAATAACATACAATGTGAAAGGCTTAAATGGACCGATCAAGAGGGCACACATCTTACAGGAACTGGGGAAGGGGGGTGCAGACTTGGCTTTCCTCCAAGAGACTCACTTGACCAAGTCTGAACATCTGAAGCTAAAAGAAACTGGGTGGGGAGGTTCTTGCAGCAGACTGGCCCACACACCTCACAGGAAGGGTATAGCAATTCTGATCAGGAAAATAATTCTATACAGATAAAACAAGTCACAGTAGATTTGAATGGAAAGTTTATAAAAGCCCAGGCTCTTTTTTAATATTACGTGCTTCCTAATGTGCCTGTATGCCCCTTAATGAAGAAAAACAATAAATGTTTTTAAGACAGTTAATCCTAGATACGATGGAAGATCCAGATGCTTTATATATCTTTGGAGGAGATTTTAATAGGATTATATCGTGTATGGGACAGGAAAAGTAGGGATTTCCTGAAGAGGGATAATCAGGGGTGATCAAGGCAACAGTTTTCTGGGGCAGCTCTTAGATGAAACAGGGTTAGTGGATGCATGGAGGGAGGCCAATCCTGGGCAGAGGGATTACTCCTTCTTTTCACATAGACATGGGTCCTTTTCCTGGCTAGACATGTTCCTTCTTCCACTAGAGAGAAAAACATGTATACAGGAATGTACCATTATACCCATATCATGGTCAGATCACTCACCAGTATATCTGCGCTTGCAATTTACCTGGGTAGTATGAAACTCTAATCGACGTCTAAATGTGGGCCTGATAAATTCAGAATAATTTAAAAAAGAGATAACAGAGGGTGTGATGGTGTATTTAGGTATGAATGGTCCTGAGTCGACTGCCCTGGCAGTGAGATGGGATGCTCTTAAGGCATACCTTAAGGGGATAATTATCTCCTACAGCTCAAGGTGAAAAAGAGAGAGGTTGGCAACACAGCTGCGGCTAGTGGAAGAAATAAGAGAGGCAGATTTTAGGCATAAACTAACTCTAGATCCCATAGATAAAGAAATATGGTGGGCTAAAAAAGCCTCATTGGAGCATTTGCTAGCAGCACAAGTGGAGGGAATCATACATAGAACCCAACACAAGTTCTACGATAGAGGGAAACAAGCAGGAAAATTGCTGGCACACACTTTTAAGAAAACAGACATGTAGCAGAGTGGTACTGGGGATAAGGGATGAGGAAAGAAACATAGAAACATACAATTTGACAGCAGACAGGACCACTTGACCCATCTAGTCTGCCCATTTCCTTACCTAATGGATAAGCTGCAGATCCTAGTTAACCAACAGCCTTCTTCCTCCTACCGCCCACTAGAATTGCCTTATGTCTGTCCCAATGCATTCTTGAATTCCTCCACTGTTTTTGACGTCACGACCTCCTCAGGAAGGCCATTCCATGCATCCACAACCCTCTCCGTGAAAAAATACTACCTCACATTACCTCTGAGCCATCCCCCCTCTATCTTCAAATTGTTACCCCTTGTTCTTGCACACCTCTTTTTCTGAAAGATGCTACCTTCTTGGACTTTGTTGATTCCCTTGAGGTACTTGAAAGTTTCTATCATGTACCCCCGGGCCCCCTCCTTTCCTTGAGGGTATACATATTAAGCTCCTTTAGTCTCTCTTCGTATGTCTTCTGGTGCAGCCCTGCACCATTTTAGTTGCCCTCCTCTGGACAGCCTCTATCCTGCCTATGTCCTCATGGAGATGGGGTTCTCAGAACTGCACGCAGTGCTCCAGATGGGGTCTCACCAGTTGTCTGCACAGAAGGATAACAACTTCCTGTTTTCTGCTGGTGATGCCTCCTTCTATGCATCCCAGTATCCCCCAGCCCTCCTTGCTGCCCTCTCACATTACTTGCCCACCTATAGGTCATCTGATATGACTACCCTCAGGTCCCTTTCTATTTTTATTGTTGTTAGTATCTCACCCCCCATTGTGTACTCTTCCCCTGGGTTTTTGTTTCCCAGATGCATTACTTTGCACTTCTTTGCATTGAATCTAAGCTGCCATACATTTGACCATTCCTCCAACCTTGCCAAGTCCCTTCTCATCCTTTCCACCCCACCTTATGTATCAACCCTGTTGCAGATCTTTGTGTCGTCTGCAAAGAGGCATACTTTTCCTTCCAGTCCCTCTGTAATGTCACTTATAAAGACACTAAAGAGGACTTGTCCCAGTATTGAACCCTGCGGTACCCCGCTAGTAACCCCCCCTTTCTTCAGAGTGGACTCTGTTTACTATTACCCTCTGCGTCCTGTTGTCCAGACAATTTTTTACCCAGGCTACCATCTTGGGACCCACTCCAAGGCTGGCTAACTAGGGGCGATATACTGTTGTCAGATCCTCCCTCTGTCTCACAAATGTTTGCAACGTACTATGAGCAATTATACAGTGCCATGTCTGAGGGATTTGTGTCGACTTTAACCCTGCCATATTTGTCCCAGGAAGATAAGGATTTTCTGGAGGGTCCCATTACTAACTCAGAAATTTTAACTAAAATAAAAAAATTAGAACAGGGAAGTCTCTGGGTCTTGGCCGGCTTACCTAGCCGGAATTCTATAAGGTCTTCTCAGGAGTATACTGCAACCTTTACAAACCTGCTTTCAGCATATTCAGAAGGGAGGGGTAATGCCTGATTCATGGAGGTATGCCAAAATTTCTATTCTTCATAAGGAGGGGAGGGACCCCACCAGGTGTGGCTCATACCACCCAATCTCCCTTCTAGATACAGATTTAAAAATTTTACAGGGATCCTGGTGGACCATCTTCAGGAGGTAGTACCGAAGTTAATACATCATGACCAAATGGGGTTTGTCACTGGGAGAGTCATGCAAGATAACATCAGAAGATTATTAAATACAATATCAGCGATGGGGAGATGGGGGACTTCTAGCTAGCTATCTCCATGGATGCTGAAAAGGCATTTGATAGAGTAAATTGGTACTTTTTGCAAAAAGATGCAATTCGGCTCTAAATTTTTATATATTATCCTAAACCTCTATGCTTTCCTTCAAGCCCAGCTGAGATTGGATGGGATTAACTCAGAGAGGTTTCCAATTCAGAGGGGAACACGGCAGGGCTGTCCCTTGTCTTCCCTGCTGTTCGCTATCTTCTTGGAACCACTGGCAGTGGCGGTCTGCCAGGATCCACTCATAGTGGGAGTGAGGGCGGGACATGAGAGCAGAAAGTGGCTCTCTATGCTGATGACTCGATTTTTTCCTGGGGCATCTGGAGACTTCTACCTAAACTATTAGATGTACTGGAAAAGTTTGGGAAACTGTCTGGGTACAAAATCTGTATAGATAAATCAGAAGCGATGGTCCTTAGTGGCACCTGCCCACAGGAATTCAGATCCTCCTTTCCATTTTCCTGGGCCAAGAATAACCAGATCAGGTACCTAGGGGTGCAGATTTGCATGACTCAGTCCAGACTTTTGAAATAAACTATGGCAGGATATGGAAAATGCAAAAGACACGGCAAGGTGACATTATTATCCTTGTCTCTCGCAGGCAGAACTGATTCAGTCAAATGAACCTACTTCCCTGCTTTCTTTTTTGTTTTCCACCTTACCAGTTGCCATCCCATTGAACTACTGGGGTAGGGTAAAAGTGGGGATCAATAAATTTATATGGGAGGTCTAAAACCTTGCATTGCACTAAAATTGCTGCAGAGGTCTAAGCCAAGGGGCAGGGGGTATGCCAGATCTGCAGAAATACTACCTGGCAAGCCAGATGGTACCTACTTGTACTTGACCAAAACAATGCAGAGCTTCAGGTTGGCTGGAGATTGGAGGACAGAGGTATTCCTCAGCCCCTTTCACACTAGCCTGTGTGGGGCAGGTGGACCCGGGTAGGGGCTCATTTGATAACCCATGGGTGAAACACACATTCAAAATATTGGGACAGGTAAGATGCAGGCTGGCTTCTGTTTCCTCCCTGGGTCTCTTGTCCTTGATACGTTATCACCCCGGCTCCCCCCCCCCCAGATTGGACCAGGGCTTTGCACGATGCGAAAATAAGGGTCTTGTTCGTTTTGCACAATTTTTAATGAATGACAATTGCTCCTTCTTTCAACAGATTAAAAACAAATTTAATCTGCCCCAGACAGACTTTTCGGGTTCCTGCAGGCGAGACATTTTATCATGAGTGTGGATCATGTGACTGCTCTGTGCAGACCTAAGACTCCAAGGAAAGATTTCATTCACAGTGCCATTACCCTGAAAAGGAAAGTAAGATGTATATCAGAAATATACAGCTTATTGATCCAGATGGGCCCTGACCCAATGAACAAGCTGAAAGAGTCTTGGGAGAAAGAACTCCAGTGCATTATTCAAAGAAGAGACTGGGATAGAAGGATCAAAGTAGGGTGGAGAGTTACTTCATCCCCAGGATGGAAGGAATTATTTTGGAAGATTTTAGTACGCTCTTTAGAACCCCCACAGTGACTTATCACTTTAATACGCCTTATACAGCCCAATGCTGGTGGGGATGTGGCAGTGTAGGTTCCATGTACATTTTTCTGGTCTTGCCCAGCCATCAGAAGGTTTAGGCTCACAGTAAAATAGGCTATACAGCAGATTACAGTAATAGATATCCCAGAGGAATTTTCAGAATGGGTTCTGGGCACACATACAGCTGTAGGACTCCTCCCTGCACAAAGAAAACTAGTTCCTAGCCTCCCTTGGTGGCAGCACTGAAAGTATTACCTCCCACTGGCTGAATGCCAACCCCCAACAAGAAAAGAATGGGTAAACAGAATGTCTCACATTTATGAAATGGAACAAATGACAGCCAGAATCCACCTAAGAGAAGAAGTATAGATTAATATTGGATCCATGGTTAAGCTGGGTAACAAGAAACAGAGAGATAGTCCTGATGGTTAGACTCGATCCCTTCCCCGGCACATTCAGGAAGTTAAGGGAGCCTCTACACTGTAACTTGGTATCATGCTCTAAGGAAGACCCTGGGCTGCATTATCCAACTTGGTGGGGTAGACATTTCCCCCCTCGGTGGACCTTGCACATTCCTCCCTATGCTCCTATTGTTCTCTTACCCTTACTTCTTCTTTTTCTTTCTTCTTCATTTTATATCCCAGAAGTGAGAAGGGGATGGTCTATCCCCCACCCACTCATAATAATAAGTAAATTACCACTCCATAAAATGCAGAACCTAGATTCAAGAGGCTTAATGGCATGGTGACATTACTGTAATATATATATATATATATATATATATATAGATCCAGGCTTTTGTACATAGTTGATGATGTGATGTTGACTTAATCAGTCACCACAGGGTGGTGAGCAGGTGAGCTGTCAATTGCTAAACATGGGAGAAATTGAGGTACATTTATTTGTATGACAGCTACAAAAAAATATTTTTAATAATGGCCAGAAATGTACTTACTTTGTCCTCCTTTATCTATGTACTTTGTTGTATATCAATTTGACGTATCATGATGATGATGCAATGATAGCTGTATTTCTTGTTATATGGTGTACTGGAACTACTTGAATAAACTTGAGTGACAAAAAAAAAAAAGAAACCACAGTGTGTCCCCAAAGCACCAACAAAAGTAAAAAATCAAATTCCCGAAACACTCTAGTAAGTAGCCTACCTGACAGATCAAACACAAATTTTGAAACAGTTTCTGGGCAACTCCTTCCATGCTACTTACTTCTGACATGTTTTCCTCGCTCCTCCGGGTCCACTCCCTTGCCCACTTAATTGCCACCTTCCCAAACCATAAACGCTTGCTCCACTGACAACTCCCATTGAGACACATACACACAAAAAAAGCATATTGCCCCTAAAGCTCAAAGGACTCGCCATCAACGAGGAATCCACTGAGACACAGAGTCAGCCCACTGCTGTTCACTCAAGTGACAACAGTACAGGTACGTCCTCACCACAGACACACTATGTACTAACAATATACCAGAACTGTAGCACAATAAATCTAACCATTAAAAAAGGGAGCCACCACACAGTAAAAAAGGCAACTAGGGACACAGATTTAAATATTTCCTGGCCCCAGCAAATGCACAGAGTGGGAACCACAAAGCAATACTGCGCATGCACAGTATCACCACAGCCCCACTAAGGAAGGACTACTTCCTCTGGTGGAACAATAAAATAGGGAACAAAATAAGTTAAAATAAAAAAATAAGTTTTGATTTACTATTTTTTCTGTACAACAAAAAGGGGGACATGGTATAATCGCAATATACCATGACAGGTTATGGGTTACACTAGGATTTACAATATCTGGTGTGTTTTGCTCACTCGGCCTGTGGCCTCATGACCAAACAACACACCAGTTGTCGTAAATCCTAGCATAACCCACACTCTGTCATGGTATACTGCTTAATTATTATTATACATGGGTTATACTGTATAAGAAAGTAATGTACAGTAAGTAGCTAAGTAGTTTTTTTTGTTTGTTTGTTTGTGCCTTATCCTACTAACTCAGGGTGCCTTACACAATGCATTTACAGTAAAGTACAGCAGTATACCATTTCCATAACTAGACTAAAACTATTCATAAAATACTCATTGAATCTAAGCTAAAATGTCTAAAACCTTTGATTTACAATTCAGATTTGAAGTCTGGTCCCTGGCTGAATTAATGCTGGAAGTTAATGTGTGAAAGTTAGATTAAACAGATAGTACTTCAAGTCCCTTTTTAAACTGCTCCATTGAGTGGAGCAATTTAAATGTGACATAAAGGTTACAGCAATGAACTGCGAAGCAGGAGCTCATAGGTTAGAAGTGCACAGTAGCCATCTGTTCACTGCTGGACCCTTGGCAGGACACTGACCTCTCGTCTTCCAGGTCTACTAGCTTTAAACTGGCAGAAGCAGAACCTACTGTAAATGAGCTGTTGCAACTCAGTTGGACCATCCTGAGTAAAGAAATTATAAAGCAAAAATCAAGTAAAGTATTTATAAAACATGAAAAGAATAATTCAACTGTCTTATTAGAAATTAATCAAGTTTAAGGAGAAAGAAATAGAGAAACTGACCATAGTGATAATGAATTATACTGGACCCATCCTAGTCAAAACAAATGGGATGTATAAAAAGTAAGGAGACAAGTGGTGTTTTCTCTGACTTGTGGAATAACTGCCCATGGCAGAGAATTGGATAAGTGAAAATTCATTAATAATAACAACCACTAATAATGTTGGCCACCCAAACAAAAGGAAAGGAAAAAACATGGACTTTTCAGCCAGCCCATCACGAGAGCTACCACTTATGACACCCACTGGGAGAAGGTGAACAGAGCATCCCAGTGGACGCTCTCCCCCTGTAGGGAGAGAGGGAGGGAGGGAGGGAGATAGTAGCCGATGCACCAGCTCTAGTTGGGTGACCACAGGTGGAGCCACAAGAAGCACTTCTCGAGGGGGATGTCAGCTGGTGCGGTACACTAAGCATACTTGCATGCGCATATGCACACCCTTACTGCTGACTTCCCTGGAAAATGAGAAGCAGTAGTAGTAGTAGTGTTCATTTATTTGTGGTGCCTTTCTCTGAAGGCTCAGGGCATCATTACATAAAACAGGGCCTAACTTTAGCCAATGCTTTATTTGGCCCTGCTAAAATAACAGAATAAAACAGCATAAAATAAATACTGACCACAATAAAAGCCTAAACACTTGACAAAAACTGCTCCTTGGGCTGTGCCAGCTTACAAAGCAGTATTTCTGGGAGCTTCTAATTCTCTGCACCACCTGATTTTATCGTGTAACCCCCTGCAAATGGGGGTTCCCAAAGACTTCCAGGAGCTTGCTTGAATGCTCCAAGCCTGAATGGTGTTTGGCATTTAAGCCATTTATCAGTGAGTGTTTTTAGAGCCTCTGGTACTGTCTCTTTAAGAGCTGTCTGCTTGCAGACATAATTAGTTTGTATGGGGGACTGTGTGCTTTCTGAGTACCACTGAGCTGCTGCCAATTCACTTCATTTTGCAGTCACTAGGAGTGCAAAGGAACCTATCTGAAAGATGTAACTGTTTGCCAGAAATTATTTAGAGTAATAATGAAATTACAGTTTGTCTAACCTGCTTTCTTTGCAGTCAGAACTGTGTCTGCTAGTTCCCCATTCTAGTTTTGAACTGCTGAACTGGACCAATCAGTGTGGGGTAAGCTAGCTCTAAAATGATGCCTTGGACGAATCAGAACTTGACTCATAATCTGAGCCAGCCACAAGAGGATTGTATGGGCAGTGACTCTGGGAGATGTAGTAGACTTCAGTGCCTTTTGGACCAACAGCAGCAGTCTATTGTGAGTGACAGCCAATCCAGTCAAGAACTGGGAGGAACTCAAAGGAAGTGCCCGGTTTCGCCAGTTGGAGTTCAGTTGAGCTTTGGCAGTGAAGAAGGAAGGAGCCCTGTGCTTTTCAGTGTGCAGTTTTAGTCAAAAACGTGTGTAAGGCCCAGAGTTCCGGTCTGCAGCTTGTGTAACAGCTTGTTAGGACTGAATCACCTGTGAAAAGAATCAAAGGATCTCTGAAGAGTAGAAACCAGGCTCACCCTGTAGAAGACTGGAAGAATTGCTGAAAATTGCACTCGGTCTGTCAGGAACTGAATCTGCTGTGTGTTCTCCGGGTATTGTGCAGTAATTGCGATCGGGATACAGATGCAGCCTGCCTGGTATAGTACTTTCTTTTATATGGATGTGTGAAGAGGTTTGTGTACCTCAAGTGAGCCCTGCTGACATTGAAGGACCCTATCTTATTTGGAGGTCGGAGTACTAATTCAGGTTGCTCCTGTTGAATTGCCACATTAAATCCAAATGGAATTACTGTACTGCTGACTGTTTAATTCTCCTTTCTCTGTGTGAAAGGGCCCCTACCAGCTGCCAGTTTGGACTAGCCACTAGGGCTTGGGTACCCAGGGACAGTAACTGATAGGGATAGGCCTGTGCACAGAGCCATAGGTAGATTATTAGAGTGATAAGCTAATTAACCTGATTTCCCTGTCCTTGTTATATCCCCTAAATAAATCAGAGCTGCTTGTTTCAGCAAAGTTATACTGCCTGAGGTATTTGTCTATGTTAAAGTACTGTACTGTGATTGTTGCACTGTATCTCATTTCACAGGAGGTCCCAGTGCCGGAACCAGACCTGGGGTAAGTGTATACTGTGAAGGTAATTTGATATATTGTGTGGGCCACTAGTGGGAAGAAAGGGGTTGCAGTGTCCCAGAGGGCTGTGACCAAGTTAGTTTAACTATTGCAAACCCTGACCTCTGGGTGGAGGCACCCGCCATTGGATCCAGGCCCCTCAACCTGTTAGTGGCAAATCAGGCAGGGGTAGTAGCCCCTGGGATAGCGCCATCTAGGGGTTACATCTTGGAGGCACCGCTGGGATTGTGTGTCCTCTGGTGGCCATATTCGAACCACTGTTAAGAAAAAAATGGGTACCCGACAGAAGTGGCTGTGCACGGCTGGTGGAGTGGTGTACTGGGAGGAGATCGAATTCAAAATGCTATGCTTATCCTGACATCCCCTGCATCAATACGACACTGTGCAGGGAGTACTTTCCAAGGTGGAAGGTTTACAAACCCTGTGGTGGTGGGTCGGCATGCTAATCTGCTCACCCACACTTTCCTGGCCCTAGTAGAGTTTAAGGATCCCATAGATAGCTCCAAAGTGCCACAGACCATTACCCCAGAGGGAGCCCTCACTGCTTGGAGAGTGATAACTAGGACAGTAAAGACCTGGGGAATCAGCCCCACCACTATCTGAAACTTTGAGGAGAAATTTGCTGAATGGTTGCTGGAGAGGGAAAACTGTGGAGGACTTGAAGAAACTATTCTTTCCACCTGGGGTGTTCTCCCAACACCCTCTCCTGCTCCAGTGCCCGTAATGGTGGCTGAACCAATGCAGACTCCTATTTCTGCACCTGCCATTAGTCACGACTCTTACCAAGGTTGAGGATCTTCTCTGGCACCCTCCACCCCCAAGGGGAGGATGACTGGGAGACCTGGATAGACTATGTTGCCCCCAAGTGCTAGAATGGCAATGCTCGGAAGGTGAAAAGGAAAGAGGTTAGTGAGAGCCTCCGAGGTCCTGCCCTGGCTACCATCCGTAGCAAACGGGCCAGTAACCCTGAAGCGACTGCACAGGCCTATCTTGAGGCCTTGGAGAATGTGTATGGGAGCCCAGATTCTGATGAGGACCTATGGTGGAGAGTAAGATGCACAACAGTACCAAGGGGAGTTGTTGTCTGTGTATGTATCTCGGTTGGAAAAATTGTTGCAAGAATGCCTCAGAAAAGGTAGTTTGCCAGCGATTGAACTGGACCGAACCAGGCTGGACAGGATCACTTAAGTCTGCCCCCTCTTCAGGTTTCATGTACAAGAGGTAATAACTTGAGTTATGGTACAATGTATGTAATACTGTAAAGAGTGACGTACTGCAATGTTTCAGAAATGTGTTCTTGGTAAAATGATATATTGACTGATGATTACATGTGCAGCCTAATGCAAATGTATATGGTTGCAGTTGAAACTTATGGGTACTTGCTTGACGCGGACGCCAAGCTTTCCCAGGCCAGGAAGGGTGTAACCTCTGCAAATGGGGGTTCCCAAAAGACTTCCAGGAGCTTGCTTGAATGCTCCAAGCCTGAATGGTGTTTGGCATTTAAGCCATTTATCAGTGAGTGTTTTAGAGCCTCTGGTACTGTCTCTTTAAGAGCTGTCTGCTTGCAGACATAATTAGTTGTATGGGGGGACTGTGTGCTTCTCTGAGTACCACTCGAGCTGCTGCCAATTCACTTCATTTTTGCAGTCACTAGGAGTGCAAAGGGAACCTATCTGAAAGATGTAACTGTTTGCCAGAAATTATTTAGAGTAATAATGAAATTACAGTTTGTCTAACCTGCTTTCTTTGCAGTCAGAACTGTGTCTGCTAGTTCCCCATTCTAGTTTTGAACTGCTGAACTGGACCAATCAGTGTGGGGTAAGCTAGCTCTAAAATGATGCCTTGACGAATCAGAACTTGGACTCATAATCTGAGCCAGCCACAAGAGGATTGTATGGGCAGTGACTCTGGGAGATGTAGTTTAGACTTCAGTGCCTTTTGGACCAACAGCAGCAGTCTATTGTGAGTGACAGCCAATCCAGTCAAGAACTGGGAGGAACTCAAAGGAAGTGCCGGTTTCGTCAGTTGGAGTTCAGTTGAGCTTTGGCAGTGAAGAAGGAAGGAGCCCTGTGCTTTTTCAGTGTGCAGTTTTAGTCAAAACGTGTAAGGCCCAGAGTCTCAGTCTGCAGCTTGTGTAACAGCTTGTTAGGACTGAATCCGTCCTGTGAAAAGAATCAAAGGATCTCTGAAGGTAGAAACCAGGCTCACCCTGTAGAAGACTGGAAGAATTGCTGAAAATTGCACTCGGTCTGTCAGGAACTGAATCTGCTGTGTGTTCTCCCGGTATTGTGCAGTAATTGCGATCGGGATACAGATGCAGCCTGCCTGGTATAGTACTTTCTTTTATATGGATGTGTGAAGAGGTTTGTGTACCTCAAGTGAGCCCTGCTGACATTGAAGGACCCTATCTTATTTGGAGGTCGTGAGTACTAATTCAGGGTTGCTCCTGTTGAATTGCCACATTAAATCCAAATGGAATTACTGTACTGCTGACTGTTTAATTCTCCTTTTCTCTGTGTGAAAGGGCCCCTACCAGCTGCCACGGTTTGGACTAGCCACTAGGGCTTGGGTACCCAGGGACAGTAACTGATAGGGATAGGCCTGTGCACAGAGCCATAGGTAGATTATTAGAGTGATAAGCTAATTAACCTGATTTCCCCCTGTCCTTGTTATATCCCCCTAAATAAATCAGAGCTGCTTGTTTCAGCAAGTTATACTGCCTGAGGTATTTGTCTATGTTAAAGTACTGTACTGTGATTGTTGCACTGTATCTCATTTCACAGGAGGTCCCAGTGCGGAACCAGACCTGGGGGTAAGTGTATACTGTGAAAGGTAATTCTGATATATTGTGTGGGCCACTAGTACCAGGAAGAAAGGGGGGTTGCAGTGTCCCAGAGGGCTGTGACCAAGTTAGTTTAACTATTGCAAACCCTGACCTCTGGGTGGAGGCACCCGCCATTGGATCCAGGCCCCTCAACCTGTTAGTGGCAAATCAGGCAGGGGTAGTAGCCCCTGGGATAGCGCCATCTAGGGGTTACACCAGTAATAAGGAAACCTGCCTTTTTCTCCCTGCTCAGGGTCAGGAAGGTCAACACACTAACTATTGGTAGAGTGCCTTCAGAGAGACTGCAAACAGGGTTCAGCAGAAATAATGAAAATGACCTCGTTAATAATGAGTCAGTCACTGATTCTATAAAAAATAGATTCTTTACTAGGAGGATACTACAGATATTTACAAACAAGATATATTTACAGAAAGACAAAAGATGTTCACGTGTACTGAGAAATGCAAAATAAAGTAAGTTAAACAGACAGTTGATGGTTAGGAAAATCTGCTCTTTCCTTACCTAAAATCTCTTTACCTGCCCCTAGCTATACAGGCACATTCCCTAGGCTGTACACGTCCTCACCATTCAACTAGCTTCTATTGCAGGACCCCTTCTTTAGATGTTGAATGTCTGAGAGAGAGAGAGAGAGAATTTCCTGTGTCTTCACTTTTATTTACTCTAGGCTGTAAGGGAGTGACCTCTCCTGAGTAACAGTCCCCAGCATTCCCACTCATGTGAGTACGTGCGTGTGTGTGTGTGTGTGTGTGTGATATCATCTCCTCTGTACTTCCTCAGTATCTCTGAGGTTTTACAACATCCACCTGCGCTATTTGTCTGTCATGGGAACATATCCCAGGAAAAGACCCTCACAATGGCTTTATGACTTAATTGTCTCCTGCCTGTCAGCAAGTCAGCAAGTCTTGTTTAACTTCCCATGAAAGAGCTGGGACCTTCACGATAGATGAACAGCCCCCATGACTTGCCTGTACATGTGACCAGGCAGCCTTGTTTGTTTCCATTCTAACAGAACTTTTAACAGAAGAATATTTTAAACTAACAGAAAAGAATAAATGCATCTGGTCATATATCCTGTCCCATCTCCTTCCTCCCAGAAAATGAAGGTGTGTCTCTTTTGGGCGAGTGCCAAGAGACACTGCTGTTTATGTAGGGACTAGAGGGCCTACAAGAACATGCCATGCATTTAGCTCCTGCCTTGACAGTCCATCCGCACTAGCATTCTGCGCACCACACTGGTGCTGGATGGTCATATTATAAGACTGTAGGATCAAACTCCAGCGCAATAACTTTGCATTTTGCCCACTAGTCCTAGGGAGCCATGTCAGTGGATTATGATATGTGATCACAGTGAACTCCTGCCCATACAAATACGGCTACGGCTTCTGAAGGGCCCACACAATCCCCTGACACTCCCTCTCAATTGTGGCATATGCCTTCTCCCTAGGCAGAAGCTTCTGGCTCAGGCGCACTATGGGGTGTTCCTCCCCTTGCGGTATAACCTGGCTCAGGATAGCGCCCAGCCCATGATCCGAGGCATCCATGTGCACTATGAACCTGTGGTCTAATTGAGCTAGCAAGTATGAGTGACCCATGTAATGCTCCTTTAACTGCCGCAAGGCAGAGTCACGGTCCTCTGTCCAGAGAAATTCCTGGGCATTTTCTTTTTTGTTAGGTCTAGCAGCAGCTTGGCCACTTCACTATACTGAGGAAAATCCTCCTGTAGTACTCTGATGTCCCCAGAAATGCCCTTATATGTTTCTTCATAGCAGGGATGGGCCAGGTCAGGATGGCACTAAGTTTTGCAGGCTCTGGACAAATGCGTCCACTGGCCACCCTGTGCCCAAGGCAGGACACTTCGTCTATATCTACTTGGCATTTTTCTATCTTAACTGTCAGCCCTGCATCCATCAGTCAGTGGAATACCTCCCTCACAAGCCTGACATGATCCTCCCATGTCTGGCTGCAAATGGCTATGTCATCCATGTACACCAGTGCATATTCACCTGCCCCAGACAGAATACAATCCACAGGCCAATGGAAGGTTTCAGGTGCAGTCTTCTTCCCAAATGGCATTACTCAGAATTTGAATAGACCAATTGGGGTGACAAAAGCAGACTTCTCCTGGCTGCAGGGGTTAGGGTACCTGCCATCAGCCCTGGTCAGGTCTATTGTGGTCAGGAACTGGGCTCCTCCCAGCTGTTCCAAGGTCTCATCCAGTCTCTGGGCATGGGGTAGGCATCCACTCCTGCAGCTGCTGAGCCTCTGGTATTCGACACAGAACCCTGTGATATGATCATTCTTGGAGATTAGAACCACGGTGAGGCCCAGGGCTACTGGACCCTGGATCACTCAAAGGGTCAGCATCTCCTGAGTTCCTCTTGCATGATCTGTTTAACCCCTTCTGGTACCCTGTAGGGGAACTGCCTCAGTGGCACTTGGGTCTCCAGTGTCCACATGGTGTTTAGCCATTGTGGTGTACTCCAGTTTCCCTGTGAAGGTGTCCCCAACTTCCATGGCACCCCCCTCATCTCCTCTGCCTGGGCCAGTGTCAGCTGTCTTGAAAAGATGAGGTTATCCACTAAGGATCCCTCCTGTGCCTCCCCAGGGAGGTCCACCGGGGATCTGCCTCATTTTCCTCCTCTGGTGCACTGCACACAGTGAGCACCATTTCCTCCTTATCATATTAGGGCTTCATCATGTTAACATCATATATCGTCTGCCTGCACCTTCTGTCAGGCAGACCTACTACACAATTGACCTCACTCACCTTCCTCATTATGGAGAATGGGCCTTTCCATGCTGCCAGCAGTTTATTATGTCAGACTGGGACAAGTGCCATCACTCACTGTCTGACATCATACTCCCAGGCTCTGACCCCACGGTCGTACCAGGTTTTCTGTTACTGTTGTGCAGTGGCTTAATGCTTCTGGATGAGCCCCATGAGCTCCTTAAGCTGGGTCCTGAAATTCAGGATGTGCTCCCAACAGATTCCCTTGAAGACAAGGTCTTCTTCCCATTCTTCCCTGACTAAATCTAGGGCCCTCACTCTGTGACCAAACAGGAGCTAGAAGGGTGAGAACCTTGTAGACTCCTGTGGCCCACCAAGGAAATTAATAAAACAACGGGAACAGTAATCGGATGGTGGGGGGTGCCACTGGACACCAAGGAAATGAGGAAAATAATGGGAACAGTAAATGGAGGGTGGGGGGTGCCACTAGACACCATAGAAATGAGGAAAACAATGGGGACAGTAATCGGAGGGTGGGGTGACACTAGACACCAAGGAAATAAGGAAACAATGGAGACAGTAGTTGGAGGGTGGGGATGCCACTAGACACCAAGAAAATGAGGAAAACAATGGGGACAGTAAATGGAGATTGGGGGCTGCCACTAGACACCAGAGAAATGAGGAAAATAATGGAGACAGTAATTGAAGGGTGAGGGTGCCACTAGACACCAGGGAAATGAGGAACACAATGGTGACAGTAATCAGAGGGTGGGGGGGTGCCACTAGACATCAGGTAAATGAGGAAAACAATTGGGACAGTAATCAGAGGGAGGGGGTGCCACTAAACAGCAGGGAAATGAGGAAACAATTGGGACAGTAATTGGAGAGTGGGGGGGTGCCACTAGACACCAAGGAAATTAGGAAACAATGGGGACAGTAATTGTTGGGGTGGAGTCCACTAGACACCAGGAAATTAGTAAAACAATGAGGACAGTAATTGAGGGTGAGGTGCCACTAGACACCAGGAAAATGAGGAAAACAATGGGGACAGTAATCAGAGGGAGGGGGTGCCACTATATACCAAGGAAATGAATAAAACAATGGGAATAGTAATCGGATGGTGAGGGGTGCCAACAGACACCAAGAAGATGAGGAAAACAATGGGAACAGTAAATGGAGGGTGGAGGCTGCCACTAGACACCAGAGAAATGAGGAAAATAATGGGGACAGTAATTGGAGGGTGCGAGGGCCACTAGACACCAAGGAAATGAGAAAAACAATGGGGACAGTAAATGGAGAGTGGGGGGCTGCCACTAGACACCTGAGAAATGAGAAAAACAACGGGGACAGTAATCAGAGGGTAGGGGGTGCCACTGGATACCAAGGAAATGAGGAAAACAATGGGGACAGTAACTGTTGGGTGGGGGTGCCACTAGACACCAGGGAAATTAGTAAAATGATGGGGACAGTAATTGGAAGGTGTGGTGTGCCACTAAACACCAAAGAAATGAGGAAAACAATGGAAACAGCAATCGGAGGGTGGGGGTGCCACTAGACACCAAGGAAATGAGGAAAACAATGGGGACAGTAATTGGAGGGTGGGGTGCCACTAGACACCAGGGAAATGAGGAAAACAATGGGTGACGGTAATCAGAGGGTGGGGGTGCCACTAGACATCATGGAAATGAGGAAAACAATGGGGACAGTAATCAGAGGGAGGGGGTGCCACTAAACAGCAGGGAAATGAGGAAACAATTGGGACAGTAATCAGAGGGTAGGGGTGTCACTAGACACCAAGGAAATGAGGAAAACAATGGGGACAGTAATCAGAGGGTGGGGGGTGCCACTAGACACCAAGGAACTGAGGAAAACAATGGGAACAGCAATTGGAGGGTGGGGGTGCCACTAAACACCAAGGAAATGAGGAAAACAATAGTGACAGTAAATGGAGGGTGGGGGCTGCTACTAGACACCAAGGAAATGAGGAAAACAATGGGAACAGCAATTGGAGGGTGGGGGTGCCACTAGACAGCAGGGAAATGAGGAAAACAATGGGGACAGTAATTGGAGGGTGGGGGTGCCACTAGACAGCAGGGAAATGAGGAAAACAATGGGGACAGTAATTGGAGGATGGGGGTGCCACTAGACACCAGGGAAATGAAGAAAACAATGGGGAAAGTAATCAGAGGATGGGGAGTGCCACTAGATATCAGGCAAATGAGGAAAAAATGGGACAGTAATCAGAGGGAGGGTGCCACTGTAGCAGGGAAATGAGGAAACAATTGGGACAGTAACTGCAGAGTGGGGGGTGCCACTAGACACCAAGAAAATGAGGAAAACAATGGGGACAATAATTGTTGGGTGGAGGTGCCACTAGACACCAGGGAAATGAGGAAAACAATGGGGACAGTAATCGGAGTGTGGGGGCTGCCACTAGACACTAGGTAAATGAGGAAAACAATGAGGACAGTAACTGTAGGGTGGTAGGTGCCTCTAGACACCAAGGAAATGATGAAAGCAATAAGGACAGTAATTGGAGGGTGGGGGTGCCGCTAGACACCAAGAAAATGAGGAAAAGAATTGGGACAGTAATTGGAGGATGGGGGGGGGGTGCCACTAGACAGAGTGGCTCAGCTGCTGTGACCTCAGCCTTACTACCATGGTCACCTTCCTCAGCGACTACCTGCTGCACAGGTATTGGGTCATCCAATACTATCACTCCAGGCTCACTGCCATCTAAACTCTTGCAAAACACTCCAAGCCCTTGACCATATGCACATTTGTGAATCCAGGTTTTTTGCTGTAGCTCCAAAATCACTGCTGTACCTACCTGCTAATCCTGTTTATACTTTTTCGTATTCCCCATGCCTGTTAAGTTTCACTAGTTGCCTCTACCTACATGTTTATATGCCTGCATTCTATTACCTACTGCTTAGACAACTTGTACCACCTGATGTTTTTTATTGTATCCTGTACACTGTTTTACCCTATTTTCCCTATTCCCCGGGTCGCACCTGGAAATGAGCCTCGTCTCAGTGTGCCTTTCCCAGTCACCAAATATTTAAATAAAAAATAAATACTACACCTCTAAGACCATCTGACCCCTTCGCATTTGGTCCTGCTCCGACAAGGTTTCTATGTGTCCATTCCTTGTCAGGCCCTTATAGACAGTCCCCCTGTCTGTGCATAGTTCACGAAGCTACTATTCATTAAATCTGCCATATGCTGGAATGCTCATCTTTTCTAACTAAGCTGTTTTCTAGAAATAAAAAAAAAATAGTACTACACAATGTTACCTTTTGTATATCCTGTTTCGTGACTGTTAAGGTAGCTATATTTCTGCTGGCACTCTGTCACCCTGTATGCTGTGTAAGGATTTTTCCCCCTCTCCCCAAGTTCCAGCCTCTACAGGAAAGCACACTGCACACACATTTTGGCTTAAAATCTGCGCACTGATCCGTACCACCCCACCACCAATTGTGGCAAAACTGCCCTGGGCAACATCCTAGATGGTAGAGCAATATTGCTGGGGAGCTTTAATTCTCTGCCACCACCTGATTTTTATCAAGAATCAGGAATCTGCATTTTGCCCCTGCTCAAGGTCAGGAAGGTCAACACAATAACTATTAGTAGAGTGCCCTTCACAGACAGACTGCAAACAGGGTCCAGAAGAAATAATAAAAATGACCTTGTCAATAATGAGGCAGTCACCGATTCTATCAAAAATAGATTCTTGCCTGGCCCGGTGGCACTGAAGGTTGAGACACTGGACGCCACACCTCACGCCAAGCTGGCGACCCGGGTTCAGGAACAAGCTTGGGTCGGCAGGGAGGAGAAAGATGGAGCATCCGTAGGACTGCTCTCCTTCTCCAGGGAGGAGGGAGGATTGCCGTCGGTACTCTAGCGGCCTCTGGCGCTGGCTGGGGTGGCTACAGAGCACTGGCAGACATGGAGGGAACATGCTGGGGCAGACGCTAGGCTTGGAGCTTAGATGTCATTGCACGCCTCAAGCTGTAAGGGGAGAAAAGTGGAAATTAGGGGCAGTAGTCACGGCGGCATGATGGCCGTCTCCAGAGCGGACTTGTACGGCGCCGAGGGTGCGCGGCAGTACACGATCCTGACCGGGTGGGTTGAGCTCCGGAGGAGTGCTCCCCATCACCCCGCCGCAGGGAGAAAGCCACGGGGGTAGCTGCGGGACCTGAATATGGAGCCAAAGAAGTCTCAGGAGATGGTGGCCTGAGTACCCGGGAGGATGCCTGATGTGTAGAGGTAAGGCAGACTGGTGGCCCTAGGGGGGAAAAGTATAGGGAGAAAAAAAATAGATTCTTTACTAGGAGGATACTACAGGTATTTACAAACAGGATATATTTACAGTAAGACAAAAGGTTTCCATGTTTACTGAGAAATACAAAATAAAGTAAGTTAAACAGACAGTTGACGGTTAGAAAAGTCTGTACTTTCCTTACCTAAAGCTGCTTTACCTGTCACTAGCTATAGAGACACTTTCCCTAGGCTGCGCTCCACTCCATTCCACTCACCACTAAACTAGACTCCTATGGAAGGGCCCCCTTCTTTAGATACTGAATGTCCAAGAAAGAGAAAATTTCCTGTCCTTCCACTTTTGTGTATCCTGGGCTGTGGGGGAGTGACCATTCCTCCAGCATCCCCACCTGTGAGTGTGTGTGTCTGTGTGTGTGTGTGTGTGTGTGTATAATCCCAAGGTGGCGCTATCCCAAGGGCTACTACCCCTGCCTGCTTGGCTAGTAGCAGGTTAAGGGGCCTAAGTTCTGAAACGGATGCCTCCACCTGGAGGTCAGGGTAGGTAGTGGTCAAGCTATCGTGGACACAGCCCTCTGGGACACTGTAACCCCCCTCTTTCCTTACTAGTGGCCAGAACAATACACAATAATCACTTTCACAATACCCCTGATACACCACATAAGTACCCACACTGTTTGCTCTTACCACCAGGGCTTTCCTCTGGCTTGGCCCTGGGGATCCCTTGTAAAACAAGGTTATACACAGCAAATAACAGCAGTACAGTACTCTTGCACAAACTGGAACCACAATCAGGGTAAATGCAAAAAAGAGTTAGATCTGATTTATTTAAGGGACTTGAACGGGGGGGCGGGGCGTAATCAGGTTAATTTACATAAAGGCTCTATTAATTAAACAGTTATGCATGCACTTCAGGGTCCATAAACAGTCACACACTCTGGGTATCCAGATGGAGAATGGTGGGCTAGCCAGGAACGTTGCAAATGGTTGGGGCCCTGTGATGGAAGAAAACAACATGCACAACACACACTATTTGTAATCCGGTGCCGGAGGGCTCAGTTTGTGAAAAGAAAACAACAAGACGATCAGATGACACACTTTTAGATTAGGCTGTTGTTACAGGGAGCTACCCTGATGATTACTCATGATACCCAAGACTGGACACAGGCTGGACGAAAATCGAGACAGCAGGTGGTTAATCTGGAGTGCCAGGAGAAGCAGGGCCCACACGATTCGCCGAGGCATTGTTCCTGTTCAAGCGTGGGGCAGGGGGCTGATCCTCAGGCAGGTCTCTCGTCCAGTGGCTTTCTGTAGTGGGTAGTCTGCCAGGGCCAGCGTGGCATGGCCCAGGCTGAATGAAGATGAACGCAGATTCAGTCCGATCAATGGATAAAGCTTCCAGCAAAGCAGAAAACAGTCCCACACAGTGGGGAACCAAATCACACCCACTTTCAATGCACAGCACATTTACATGTAAAGGATTCTACAGTACCAGTAAGCAGAACACAGTTCACACAGTGGGGAACCAAATCATGACCCACTTTCAATACACAGCACATTTACATGTGAAGGATTCTATGGTACCAGCAAGCAGAACACAGTTCACACAGTGGGGAACCGAATCACAACCCACTTTCAATACACAGTACATTTACATGTAAGGAAATTCTACTGTACCAGGCAAACCGCTCGCCAGTCATGATCGCAAAGTCTCTGCACAAACCAGGGATTCAAAAGCAGCTGGAAATCCTGACAGGCGGATCGCATTCAGCAAAATCTTCGGTCTTCTTCAAGTATGGGCCTGGTAAAAAAAAATCAGTGGCTTACTTCGCTCTCACAAACTTGGATTTAGTCCGAATAATTATCTTCCTCTCCCTCTCGGGGCAGCAGGCAGACATGCAGATCACAACTCAGGCCTTTCCACAATTCTCCAGCGTGACTCTACTCAGACGGCTGCTTGACTGTCTCAAGCATGTTGCTTCTTCAGTTCCCAACTTAGATCTGACTCAAACTGTAGCAAGCCTGGGAATTTCCCAGAATCCAAAAGGTTTGGTTGGCTTGATCTGTCTGTCAGTCCCAACAAAGGCTCCCTTCAGGTGCAAAAGCACCAAAAGCCCAGAACTACAATTCCTACAGATTTTGATTCCAGAGAGCTCCTGCAGTCCGCTCCATTTTAGGTCCCACCAGAACTGATTAGTCCAATTGCAGTCCAGGACCAAGATAGTGGAGATAAACAAAACAGTCCTTGCTGCAAAGAAGGCAGGTTAGTCAAACTACATTATCATTATCACGCTAAATGATTTTCAGCAAGTAGTTACATCTTTCAACGGAGCTCCCTCTCAGATTACTTATGACTGCAATCCAGGCAGTTCTTAAAGAGACAGTACACAGAGGCTATACAGGCACTCTCTGACAGTCACATTTAAACTGCTAAAATGCAGGACACCAGCCTGGCAGTGAGCATTTAGGCAAGTTTGAGGAAAACTTTTCGGGAACTCCCATTTGCAGGAGGGTTACATGTGTGTCATCATCTCTTTTTTACTTTCTCAGCATCTCTGAGGTTTTATGACATCCACCAGCACTATTGTCTGCCATGGGAACATATCTCAGGAAAAGACCCTCACAGTGGCTTAATGACTTAATTGTCTCCTGCCTGTCAGCAAGTCTTGTTAGCTTCCCACAAGAGAGTTGGCACCTTCATGGTAGATAAACAGCCCCCATGAGTTGCCTGTATATGTGACCAGGCAGCCATCTTTGTGTTCATTCTAACAGAACTTGTAACAGAAGAATATTTTTAAACTAACAGAAAAGAATACAGTCATCTGGTCACATATATGGTCACGGGGGTGGGGGTGGGGTGCAGATGTTACAATCCACCCTGAATGCATGCTGAAACAAATAAGTTTTCAGATGCCATTTGAAGGCCTCTACCAATAGGGCCACTCTAAAAGCATCGGGTAGGGAGTTCCAATGAACTGGGCCTGCTACATGAAAGACCCGCTCCCTGACATCTTCAACCTAGACTTCAGCACTACCAGGAAAACCTCCCCAGTGGAATGGAGCAGGCGAAAGGGCACATAATGATGCAGGAGTTCAACCAGGTAGTCCAGGCCCAATCCATGTAGGACCTTATAAGTAAAAACATTTTTTTTTAAAAAGATACACGATTTGACTAGCAGCCAGTGCAGATCACACAGTGCCAGTGAAAAATGGCATGATCTTGTAAGGCCTGTCAATATCCGGCTGCTGCATTTGCAGCAGCTACAGGTGTCGAGCGTGCTTCCACTAACCCCAAGGTAAAGTGCATTAAAATAGTCGAGCCTCGAGGTCACAAACGCATGTACCAGTGTGGCCAGGTTGCCAGGTGGGATAAGGAACCTCATCTGGCCGATGTTCTGCAAATGGAAAAAGCCATTCCATAATATTTCTGACACTTGAGCCTCTATTGTCAGCCCCTCATCCAAAATGACACCCAGATTTTTCACCTTGGTGGCAACCACCTGACCAGAGGGATCAAGCCAACATCCGGTCTCTCCTCTCACAGCCGCCACCCCCCCCCCAACACACACACACACACACAGCCTGGCTCAATCATTAGAACTTCCGTTTTCTCTGGGCTAAGCCTCAGCCTGCTTGATGACATCCAGTTTTGGATCTCCGACGAGCATCTATTGATCATGTCCACTGTACCCACTGGCCCAGGTGCAAAGGAAATATAGTGCTGGGTATAATCTGCACAGCAATAAAACCCCTGCCCTTATTTCCTAATGACCCTATCCAGGGGAAGCATGTAAACCACAAACATCGTGGGTAGCAGGACACAGCCCTGGGTTATGCCGCAGGACAGAGGTACCGGGCACAAGGGAAACTCTTTCTAACACTACCCTCTGGGCTCTGTCTTTGAGGTAGGACTGAAACCTGCTGATGACTTTGCTGGTAAGCCCTGCATGCTCCCCAAGCTGATCCAAAAGCAGCCCATGGTCCATGGTATCAAAAGCTGATGAGAGATCTAGGAGGACAAGAACTGACCGATCCCCACCATCACTCGCCCTGAGCAGGTCACTGTGGACCCAGACAAGTGTAGTTTCAGTGCTATGCCTAGTTCTAAATCCTGACCGGAGAGGCTCAAAGATGTCACAGGCTGCAACGTGTGACTCAAGCTGCAGCACAACAACTTTCTCAATAACCTTTCCAAGAAAGGGAAGGTTAGAGACCAGATGGTAATTCACCAAGACCTCTGGGTCCAAAGCTGGTTTCTTCAGACATGACTTCACCAGAGCACTCTTCAGTGCTACTGGAAAGCACCCCTCTGACAGGGAGCATTGGAAAATCTCATGAACACCGGGCCCAGATGTCTGACACAACCCACGTGTAATCGTGTCGAACCTGGGTCCAGGTTACAAAATGTTGGCTGCAGCTCCAAGATCACCTCACATACCTCTTCCATCATCCCTGGCCGGAACACTTCTCAGGACCACTGACTGAGTTCTGAACTAAGAGGCTCTCAACTGCTGGGCTGTTCCAGCCCAGCTGGAGTGATTCCAGCCCTAAATCTGAGAAGAACCGAGTGAACTCCTTGCATTTCGTGGGTGTTAGTGCTCTCATGGCTCCAGACATGCCAGATGAAGAAGCCTGTCAGCAGTCCAAAAGAGCTGAGATGGTCAGTTCCTCCCAATAGCAATCTCTCTTGAAAGAAAATCTGCCTTTTTCTGAGTGACTGCCTTCTGACATTCCTTATAATGGGACAAGGAAAACACCTTGACTGATACAGGATGAAACCAGCCTCCTGCAGGACCGATACCTGTGACCATGGTACCCCCTCTATCAGATCCATTTTCTGAAGGGGCTTGGGCAATCTGATAGGCCCACCATGGGGGCTGAGGCATGAAGGACAGAGGTGAGTTACATCTGGGAGAAGCTGGGTGATAGAACCGGGGGAGGGAGAAGACAGTCGATACATAGATATATAGACAGTGTCGGCAGATAAGGGCCTATGGCCCACCCAGTCTGCCCATTTGAGCTTGTAAGTTCAGTTTATGTTTTCCTAGAAGTCTGTTGCACCTTATCCCTGACCTCCAGAATTCCTTTATGTCTATCCCATGCATTCTTATATGCCGTGATTGTTTCAGCCCCAACCACTTCCTCTGGCAGGGTGTTCCACTTGTCCACCACCTGTTCTGTGAAGAAATCCTTCCTCACGTTTCCTCTGAATCATCCTCCCTCCAACTTCATCCCATGCCCTCTAGTTCTGGAACATCTTTTTCACTTAAAAATAGTGTATTCCTGCACCCTGTTCCTCCCTGTAGGATACTTGTATGTCTCTATCATATCCCCTCTCTCCCTCCTCTCCTCCAGATAGTAGAGGGAGGAAAGTCAGTGATGAAGAGCATAAATAAATATAAAAAATTAATACCAAATGGAACTTTCAGCTAATAAATGGCAGAAGTCTAAATAACAACAAAAAAGCAGACTTAGAAGCCCGTGTGGTAAACAAAACCTCAGAAATCACTGGGGTAACAGAAACATAATGGATAGCAGGAGATAGCTGGGGTAGGATATATAAGGATATCACCCCTTCATGTGTGACAGAACAGATTATTGGGGGGAGTTGTGCTATACACTAATAATAATGATCATATTTCTTGTCTCAAATTAGAAGAAATAAAACCAAAAGCATCCAGAACTGGACGGGTATAGACAGAGAGCAGAAGAACAAAACTCTAATCATTAGTATATGTTATAGACCCCTAGATAGTAGGGACACATATAACAGCAAACTCTTAGTGCAAATGCAGGTTTCTGCTCTGGGGAAAGTACAGTAGTTATTATGGGCAATTTTAATCAAGCAGATATTGACTGGAAAACCTACATGACACAAAGTATATCCAGCTCTAAATTTACATAAGTAATCTCAAACTATGGTCAAACACAACATGTCCACCACTGGACAGGAAAAAGTATCATACAGACATAGATGCTGACAGCAAAAAAGGCCCAGCGGCCCAAGTCTGCCCAGTACCTGCCTACATCCACACCTACTGTAGCAGACGATGGGCACGCTGTAAGCAGTGAATCCAAGTGCTCATCACACTAGGTCCAGGAAGGAAAAGAGGCAAACAAGGATCTCAGATGCGAAGGCATATTTGCAATGATTTTTAATTCAGATTATCTGAGCCAAATTAAATTCGGCCATATACTACAAACACCCCCTAATGAAGAGGCAGTGAGCCTGGAAGCATCGAGTCAGTTCTGCATTTGTGCACATTTTCATGAAATAAATTTTGATAGCATTTTGTATTCTCTTCATCTGGGGGTGCAGCAATAGATACAGGCCCTCATTTAGATGCTGTGATATCCAATCAACAGACATAGCCCTCACAACTGCAGTATAAAGAGTAAATTAACCAATGAGTGTATGCAAATTAAAGATCATGTGCAACACTCTGCATTGTCCTTCAAACTTCAAAATCATAAAAAAACCTTACTGAGTTATGACCGTCATTTCTTTGTAATAACTCTAAATATACTGCTTTTATTTTATTCCGTACAGTAGTTACCCCATTGGTTTGTGCTGTCCCCAAGCTCAGCCACGAAGTACTGAAGATGACAACCATGTTGTCATCTGATGTGTAAGCTGTACTGTGGGAGATTGACAGTGCTGTCTACTACACTGTTATTTGCCTCAGGAAATGAAGCCTTTCAGAAAACCCATTCTAGCAGTCTAGTGCAAACACACTCACTAACCCTACCCTACTTTATATATTATCTCCGTTAGTTTACAAGGAAAAAAACACATAAAAATGGAGAATTAGGTAGCCCCTATTTGCTGCTCCATGGACTTTCTCTGCACTCATGCTCTAAGGACACACTCTACCCGACAACCCAGATCTGCCAGAAGACTTGTACATAGACGCATGAGTCTTGTTTGCACAAAATGACATCACTGCACAGAGGTCTTATGAGGAGGGACCAAGAGCAATAAAGACAAGAACGTAATATTATGTTAGACTATCAGAGAAGAATTTTTCACATCACTGTTACTAGCAAGACTGCAAGTGCCCTGGTTCTAATGGATTCCCCACAGAATTAAAAAAATTAAATCACAGGTCCTCCCTTGTTGCAGGCAGCATATCAATCTACCCTGGTGGACAGCAGTCACCTTCCCCATTCCTGGAATCAAGCATTCATTTGGTTCTCCCCAAACCCAGTAGGGATCCAACCAGAGACAGTATAGCTAGTCGGTTAAGGCTCTGAGCTGCAGATCTGAGACCTGGGTTTGAATCCCACAAACACCTAGGTGTATACTGTGTGATCCTGAGCAAGTCACTTAACTTCTTTGTGCTTCCAGGTCACATCTGGAAACAAGTTTCACTTAGTGTGCTACTCCTGGTTAAACAATGTTCCCTTCCCTTCCCTTATGCCCCTCATATCATCCAATATCTATATTAAATATAGATTATAAATTCCTAACAGTCATCCTGGCTAAATAGTTAGAAAACACCATCCCACAGGTCATTACCCATGATCAAACAGGTTTATTATGGGATATCAAGTAGCGGATAGTGTCTCGCCGCGTTACACATCATTGACCATCTAAAAGTACCTAGCTTTAAATATGACCATGGATGCCAAAAGGCATTTGACCAGGTGAATTGGTCCTACCTCTGTCAGGTCCTTGCTGGTTTTCGGTTTTCCACACAGTTTACCCAATACATTGGGACATTACACAAGGAATCCTTGGCTTATGTTAGGGCGAATGAGCACCTGTCAAGACAACTCGTTCTGGTTAGAGGAACTCATGGATGCCCTCTTTCTCCTCTTTTATTTGTCTTGTACATTGAACCATTGGCCCAGTGGAATAGGACAAATAGAGGAGTTCAGGGGGTGGTAGTGACTGGAAGAGAATACAGAATCGCTCTGTACGCAGATGATAGGCAGCTATATCTCTCGGTTGCTGAGACATCCTTGCCCCCGTTATGGAGATGGTGGCAGAATTTACTGCCCTAGCAGGATATTCTGTTAAAGCTACAAAATCATAGGTACTGAGTATAAAGTGTAATCTCCTAGATCCTTACAACTCGATTCCCTATGAAGTGGGCACTCACCAAGCTCAAATATTTGGCCATTATGTTAGTAAACACCAATAAGTATTTATACCAAGATAATTACACCCCATTAATTAAACAACTTGGGGAGGATATTAAATGCAGGTTACTTCTTCCTTTGCCGCTGTATGCCTGAGTACAAGCCGCCAAGATGAATGTGTTGGCCACATATTTATATGTATTTCAGTGTGCTCCAGTGACATTAAGTAATAATTTTTTAAGTGAATTGCAAAGACAATTCTCCAAATGTTTCTGGGTGAATGCTAAACCCCAAGTTAAAAGTGATCTATTATATGCAAAAAAAACCTGGGGTGGATGGGCAGTTCTAGTATTGAGGCAGTACTGGACAGCAGTGCAGAAATGTCTTTTTGTGAGGGGATTCACAATAGCAAGCATATTGGAAGGAGTTGGAGGAAAGTACAGTTGATATGCACGCAGCCACTTACCTCTGTATTATTTGATCCCGAAAATTATAGAGGAAGGGAGAAATCTTAATACATTGCCCTAGAGACAACTTTTAATGCCAGGCAATATTTTTTTTTTCAGTATCTCCATGTAGTAAATGTCATAATGTAATAAGTCCCAGATGTGGACTAGAGCATCTCAGTAGCAGCATCAACTAGGAGCAGATTTATCCTGGACTCCCTTCAGGGTGCCTTCCTCAAGCAACTGGTCATGGAACCAACTCGGCAGAAGGCAATACTGGACCATGTGCTCACAAACAGGGACAGTGTGATGGGGTAACAGTGGGGAGCACCTGGGAACAGTGACCACAGTCATTGTGGTTTGAAATCACAGAAAGAGCAGAACCAAACCACACAAAACACGTATCCTGGATTTTAGGGGGCAGACTTTGGGAAAATGGGAGATACTTGAAAGAGGCATTAAGGGAATGGGACAGGAATCAGGGTTGAGGAACAGTGGGCAGTATTTAAAATGGGATTACAAGAGCAACAGAATTATGCATTAAGCAGGTTAGCAAGAGGAAAAGGAAGAGGAGACCATTATGGTTTTCCAAAGAGGTAGCAAAGAAAGTGAAAGCCAAAAGATTGCATTCAGGCAATACAAAAAGACACAGGCAGAAGGGGATAGGGAGAAGTACCAGGAGAAGCAAAGGGAGGCAGGGAGGTGCAGGGAAGCCAAAGCTCAGACAGAAGAACACATTGCAAAATCAGTGGTGAGGGGACAAAACCTTTACAGGTACATAAGTGAAAAAGAAAGGCAAAGGGAGGGATAGTGAGACTGAAGGGGAGGATGGGAGCAAGTGGAGGATGACAACAGTAAAGCTGACATATTGAACAGGTATTTCTGCTCAGTCTTACTGAGGAAGAGGAGGGTAATGGGTCTGAAGGGAGTACAAGGGTGAGAATGGTGCAGAAATGGACACAAGTCCCTTTACACAGAAAGGGTCCTGAAGGAACTGGAAGTAATAAGAGTTGATAAAGCAATGGGGCCAGATGGGGTGCACCCCAGGGTCCTTAAAGAACTAAGAGAGGTGGTGGCTGAACCTCTGGCTATCCTGTTTAGCTGATCACTAGAAACAGGGGAGGTACCCAAAGACTGGAGGACAGCAGATGTAGTCCCCTTATACAAAAGTGGGAACAAAGAGGAAGCGGGGAACTATAGACCAGTCAGCCTCACCTCGGTAGTGGGGAAGATCATGGAAGCACTACTGAAGGAGAGATTGGTGGAACATCTGGTTGTCAATGGACTACAGGACCCAAGGCAGCATGGTTTCACCAGGGGGAGGTCATGTCAGACCAACCTTGTTGAATTTTTTGACTGGGTGACTAGGGAGGTGGATCAGGGAGGGCAGTGGACATGGCCTATCTGGACTTCAGCAAGGCCTTGACACTGTGCCACATAGAAGACTATTACACAAACTGGGGAATATGGTATGGGCAGGACAGTAGTGTAGTGGTCCATCGACTCTGTCAACATCTTTTCATCAGTGACATTGCGCAGGACCTAGAAGGCAGAATTTCACTGTTCGCTGATGACACAAAGCTCTGTAACAGAGTAGACACACCAGAGGGTGTAGACAGAATGAGAAGGGACCTGCAGAAACTTGAAGAATGGTCAGGGGTTTGGCAGTTTAAATTCAATGCAAAGAAGTGCAAGATAATGCATATGGGGCACAAAAACCCTGGCACAATATATCAGTTGGGGGGTGAGGATATAGCATGCACCAAGCAGGAAAGAGATCTTGGGGTTATCATCTGATGACCTCAAGGTAGGGAAACAGTGTGACAAGGCAGCAGGTAAAGCAAATAGGATGCTGGGATGCATAGGCAGGGGCATCACCAGCAGGAAAAGGGAGGTCATAATTCCACTATACAAGACACTAGTGAGTCCCCACCTGGAGTACAGTGTACAGTTCTGGAGACCTTACCTATGTAAGGACATAGACAGGGTAGAGAAGGTTCAGAGAGGGCAACAAAGATGGTACATGGATTGCATCACAAGTCCTATGAGGACAGGTTAAAGGAACTGAATATGTACTCCTGGAGGAGAGGAGGGAGAGAGGGATATGATAGAGACATACAAGTATCTTACAGGAGGAACAGGGTGCAGGAATACACTATTTTAAGTGAAAAGATGTTCCAGGACTAGAGGCATGGGATGAAGTTGGAGGAGGACGATTCAGAGGAAACGTGAGGAAGAATTTTCACAGAATGGGTGATGGACAAGTTGAACACCCTGCCAGAAGAAGGTGGGGCTGAAACAATCACGGATTTAAGAATGCATGGATAGACATAAAGGAATTCTGGAGGTCAGGGGTAAGGGGAAACAGACTTCTAGGAAAACATAAACTGAACTTATAAGCTCAAATGGTCAGACTGGGTGGGCCATAGGCCCTTATCTGCCGACATTTTCTATGTATCTATGTGTCTATAGTACAGCAATTATGGAGGTACAAATGGTTTGTGTGGGATGAAAATTTCCCACCGAGCAAACTATATTTATGATACATTAGGCAGGCTGGGGGAGGCCTTCAATACCCACACACCAGATGCTAATGGGGGATCTAAAAAAGACATCTGAGGAATGTCAAAGGGAGTTTGAGTGGCTGGTACCGAACCATTTCCGCTACTTTCAAATATGAGTATACATACAGGTGTCACTCCGGCAGCAGCATACTCTGTTTTAGAGGACTGCAGTGAACCCACTCTGGGGATCTTATTAACTAATAGTGGTTAAAAAGGCGATCTCTCAAATCTATCAATATCTGGCATTGCATTTAAAACAGTAGCAAACTATTTACCCTCTAAATGGGATCTCTATAACTTCTCTTATCTCATTACAGGCCTTGAACCCATTTCCTGCATGAAATCTCCCATGCATTGCACCCCACTGTCCTGGTAGATCTGAAATGATCCTCCTTCTAGTCTGGTACAAAGTAGGGTTCTCTGCCAGAGGTACTATTATTATTACAGAGTTCTCTTGAACACCTCCCCATAACTTACAGTGTGATCTCCATGCCCATCAATGTTTCCCTGATCAGCGGGTTGGGATGCAGCACCCTGGCATGTGCTAATGTTCCCTGAACTGCCAAATACACCTGCAAAGGATTTGTGTACTCTTTAGTCCTTTGTCATCACGAAAACCTAATGAAACAGGGAGTGCACTCACCAGTGAATAGCCTCTGTGTTCTGTAGCAGAAAGTTTATGTGTGTAATCGGAACTGACTCAGCATCTGTGCTGCAGCCCACAAGGCAAACCACTGCAGCAGACAATGGGGCACTGAAGCAGTAAATCCAGGTGCTCTCATACTAGGTCCAGGCAGGAGAAGAGGCAAACAAGAGAACACTTACCACACAAAAGCATATTTGGTAAGTGCCTCCACATCCACACCTACCTAATGTTGGACTGGAGCCAATCTAGCTATGGAGCTGATTGCATTCTGATACCCTTCCTTACAGTCCACTCATCTCCTTCCCTCAAATGCCCACCCTCCTGCCCTCCCTCCTCCTCTGGTATGGACTAATTCCCTGTGCCTATCTCACCTGTGTTTGAAGCCAGTGATGGACTTTGTGTCGATTCGTCTTCTGTTGGTAATGCATTCCACTTCTCCACAACCCTTTCTGTAAAGAAGAGCTTCCTTACATCCTTTTAAACTTCCCCCCGCTAGTTTACATCCATGGCCTCATTATTTTGGCCTTACTCCTTGTGAAGAGGGCACTGATGTCTATTAACATCTTAGGCATTGTACTCGAATATAGTGGCACTATTGAGATAACTTATTTATTATGGGAACTGCTAGCCACTGGTGATCAGGACAATTACCATAGAAAAGGGATTCACAACATGCTTTACTTACAGTAAACAGAAGTCAAAATTAGGAACAAAATTGGGACATAAAACATTAAAATGTAGAGCAGAAATGGAAAACCATAAAATATGAGCTACACAATCTATAAAACAATTCATACCAAAGAGATGGAAATACAATAAGAAAGGGAAAAACAATGTTGTTAACTAAAGAAATTATTAGGTAAATAGATAGAGGTATTATATGGTTCTCTCTAGAGCTCAGAGCACCTTACATCTAATATATGTTCACTAAAACAACAGACACATTCAATAGTTACTTAAATACATGAAATAGTTTAGTAGAACAAAACAGAACAGAGGATCAAAAGCCACCTTATTTCAGGCCAGGGAAGGCAGCACTGAGCATTTCATTATTTCTGTTTTAAAGGAGGCGGTATAGTGTAATGGTTGAGGGCACTGAGCTGCAAACCTGAGACCTGGGTTTGAATCCCATCATACCCTACTTGCATACTGTGTGACCCTGAGCAAGTAACTTAACTTCATTATGCTCCCAGGTTGCACCTGGAAACAAGCTCCAGCTTAGTGTGCCTTTCCTGGTTAAATAATTTCCCACCTTTGCCCCTTCCCCCTTTCCCTTAAAGTGGACTAGCCCCAGTGCACCTCTTGATGTGGGCTGGAAAGGATTTCCAGAAACAGAGACTGCCACTCCAAATGCCCGGTTGTACACAGATTTTAAATGTAAATGGTAAACACTCAGCAGCCTCTTGCTCTCCAGATCAAGGAGCCCTACTGGCAGTGAAAGCTCATCAGATCTTACAGGCAAATGGGGCCAAATCTGTTCTGGGCCTTAAATGGTTATTTGAACCCTGTATTTTATTCTTTATTTAGTAGGCAGCTAGCTCAGATTGCATAGCACAAGGGTAATTATCAGCCAAATTCCAAGCAGAAACAGAAGACGGGCTGCTGTGTTCTGAACCAGATGTGGGCACCAAATCTGGCTATAGGGTAGGCCTTTACACGACGTAATACAGTAATCAAGTCACAATCAGACAGACACCTTCAAGTCTTCTCAGAGTTTTAAGATCTATGAACGGACACAACCATGAGATATTTTTAAGCTGAAAAAAGCAGCTCTTGTCAACAGGGATTCCACTGTCTGCTGCTCATCAACAACTATTTCCAGGTTGCAAATAATTCTACCCAACTCCAACTGAACTCCAACCAAGAACAGAAGCCTGAGGCAAACTCTGAGGGCAAATACTGTTTTATCTGGTCCCACTACTGGCATTCAATCTTGCTGGGATTTAGGGCCAACCAGCTGGAGGTCATCCAGACCCTGATATCCTCCAGGCATTGCCCAAGAATATACACAGAGCGAGCACCCTGGCCCTACCCAGGGGCAAAGGAAGGACACAGCTGAGTATTATCCATGTAGCAATACTATCCCACTTCTGAATTTCCAAATGATCTTACCAAGTGATCTCATGTACAGTGCAAAGAGCATGGGAAAAGAGGAAAAACTTTGTGGATCTCTAAGTTCTGGCCACTGCCCTGGCAATATATGTGCCGCACGGTCAGACTGTCACGACATTCAAGGAACACTTGAAGCCATGATAACACAGTCCCACCCTTCCCTCTATAAGTCTGTCCTCCAAACCCATCATCCACAGTGTCAATGGCCAGTGAGAAGTCAAGTAGGATCACCAAGGACACCTCATCTCAATTACTCAACTGCGAAGAGCCTGATCATAGCCACCAATGTGCTGTGGTGCTGGTGAAAAATGGTCTGTCAGAGTCTGAAGAAGATGACTAGCTCCAAATGATCCAACCTGCATACTACCACCGCTTTCCCCACAACCTTAGCCACAAAAAGCAAACTGGAAATAGTTAGCCAGTCATCAGGATCTAGAGACTTCTTCTTTAAGAGACATCCCATGACGGGCTTTTTTAAAGCTGACTGATAGACACCCTCCTCCAAAAAAGCCTTGATGATATTAGCCATGGCCTGGGCTAGCTCTGTTAACTCAGTCTTTATCAGCTGGGATGGAAATGAAAGTTACATACTTACTGTATCTGCTGATCTTCATGAATATCTTCTCCATAGATAACCCACTATTGGGTCTGTGACAGAGATGCTAGGACCCTGCAGGAGTTAGAACATTTTCTGGAGGGCTGGCAGCACAAGTAGGCCCCGCGTGTGCATCACTACCGCACACACCTGCTAGTATACAGTGATGCCAGCCCCAACCGCCTCCGTACCTTTTTGACCAAGGAGGTAAGCAGCATGAACCTAACAAGTAACCTATGCACTTAACCTAAGGGCATAAGATAGCCATGGTGGTAAGAAGGTCCACCAACCCAGTAACACAGTGTCTTCACAGCACAAGCCAAGAACAAAGGAGTGAAGACCATAACACAACAATAATGAAGTGAGTTCAGGGGGATGGTGGGCAGGTGTAGTAATCTATGAAGAAGGCATTCAGAAAGATCAACAGTTACAACAAGTACATTAACATGCTTCAAGAACACATTCAAAAATGGCACGGAAAAGTGAAAAACGTATTTTTATTTCACAGCCGTTAAAATAAAACAACACACAGGTGAGCAAGGTGTCGGGTGCCTCATCGTCCGACTGCCTGACTTTTCTCCCTCTCATAAATATGTATGCTGGTTTCACCAACTGGCATTTAGTCAGTTTCATGTATGAAATTAGATTGTGAAGGAAAAATGCATTTTGGTCTTGTATTTATGTTTTGCTTTCAGATCTCTGGCCACGTCAGTTAATACTTCTATGCAGAGGAATGGAATATATGGAATCAGGGACGTTTTCACAAAAGAAAAAACAAGAAAGTCTGTGGATTTTAATGGACTTCATAAATTAATGTCTTTTTGAATTTTGATGCTTGTGACATTAAAATCCTTATTCATGATGTATTTTGCATGTATATTTTGGACTATGCTCCGTGAGCCTTGATCATATATAGAAACACAGAAACGTAGACAATGACAGCAGAAAAAGACCAGAGGCGGCTGGCCCGGTGGTGCTGAGAGTTGAGGCACTGGATGCCACATCTCGCTCCATACTGGTGACCGAGGTTCGGGAACAGACTCGGGCCACCGGGGGTCGGCAGGGGTAGAGAGGGATTGAGTGCCCAGAGGCAGCTCTCCCTCTCTGGGGAGGGCTCTGTGCTAGTCCCGCTGCTATACTGCCATCTCCCAGGTGAACCTGGGCTTGGCAGTGCAATTGGGGACAAGCAATAGGAGGGGAAGACGAAAGCTGAGAGCCCTGGGAGGAGGTGTGTCTCGACGCACATCTCTCAATTGGCTCTCCTCGAGTGCGGACAACTGTGGGGTACCAGAATACAGAAAAATGGACTCTGTCATTCCTAGGTGATGACCCCTCTGGAAGTCGACAGCGTGTCCTCCAGTTGTCATTGGGGGCAGATTCCACTGTGCGCCAACCGCTCTTCTATGGTTAGAGGAAAGGTAAGGGGAAGCCTCTCCTTGCCCTGCCCAGGGGGGGTTATCCGGGAGTATTAAGGGTCTCTCAAGTGATTGGTCACACTCTAGAGGCAGACTTCTGGGGCAATAAGGGGGATGTTGTGAGGCATGAGAGGATCTGAATGAGTGGAGGACGGAGATAGTAAGGCAGATAAACAGAAAAGATAAACAAAAAAAAAATTACCAGAGGCCCATCCTGTCTGCCCCAAGTTTCCAATAATCCCTGGATTCTACCTGGTTAATACCTAATGTAATACCTAGATTTATATCTATATTATAAATAATATAATAATATAATACCTGGAACCCTATGATCATATATGATGTTAATATGTATGAGCTGGGAGTGATAGTGCAAGTTTAAATGTTCTAAATGACTGCCCATTGATGGAACCAGCAAACATATGTATGAGAAGGAGATTTAAATATGAGCATTAATCAAGGCTGACGTATCCTCTGATGAAGCCCCTGATTTGCTATGGTGAAACACTGGGCAGTCGGACACTGAGGTGCCCAGCACCTTGCTCACCTGTGTGTCGTTTTATTTTAATGGCTATGACATAAACATTCTTTTTTACTCTTCAATACCATTTTTGTATCAATCAATGCTTTTATTTATTTTATTTTTATTTATTTATAAAAGGCACCTTTCCAAAACCAAGGCGCCTGTACAATAAAACCACACAAAGTTTTATAAATATCCAGATAAAATTAAAACTAATAAATACAATAGCAGCTTTAGTAGTTAGAAAATGACAGGCTGAAAAGATATGTTTTCAAAGCAACTTTAAAACTTTGAATGATCAGGTAATCTCGCACCTGATGAGGTCGAGAATCCCACAGGGTCAGGGCCACAAAACTAAATGCCCTTGCCCCAGATGTTTGTAAACAAACCCTGGGAATCTCTAGCAATCCCTCATCGGTGGATCGGCGAGGGCGGAGGGGACAGTAGGGGTGAAGGAGATTTTTCAGGTAACTGGGTCCATGATCGTGTAGGGCCTTGTAAGTTAGCAAAGCAACCTTAAAGTGATCCGCCACTACGCCGGCAGCCAGTGCGATCCATGAACTTCCAGGCATTATATGACTGATCCCTAGGGGGTACCAGTCAAAAGCCTGGCTGCCACATTCTGCACTAGCTGCAAAGTGGTATATATGAACCCCAGGAGCCATAAGTAGAAGGGTTTTGCAGTAGTCAAGGTGGAGGTAACGAAAGCATGCACCAACGCTTGAAGATCATCGGGAGGAACCAGGTGCTTTACCTGGGCGATATTCCTCAGATGGCAGAAAGATGTTTTGACAGCTGCCGACACCTGCAATTTTGGGGTCAGGCAGTAATCAAACATAATGCCCAGGTTCCACACCTGGTCTGAGGTAGTTAGCTGGACACCTCCAAGCCACAGACCCGAAGAAGCACCTGCCAACACACCCGCCTCACGACGACCTGGGTCCACAACCAACACCTCATTTTTTTCTGGGTTTAACTACAGCCAGCTCACATTCATCCAGTCCTGGATCTCAGTTAGACGGCTGTTAAAGACCAAGACAGCATCACCCTGACCAGGCACAAAGGACATGTACAGCTGAGTATCATCTGAATAGCAGTGAAAACTCAAGCCATACCACCTAATAATCACTCCCAATGGCAGCATATACACCGCAAACAATATGGGCACCAAGATGGATCCTGCGGCACCCCACAGGATAGGGATAATGGAGCTGAGGAAAAAAAAAACAGACACCACCCTCTGAGTCCTACCTTCGAGAAATGATCGAAACAATCTGAGGACCAACCCTGAAAGTCCACAGATGAGCCGCAGGCGATCCAACAGCACATCATGGTCTACGGTGTCAAATGCGCAGAGAGATCAAGAAAGACCAAGATGGAATAAGTCTTTCGATCTCTCGCTATTAGGAGGTTATTTAGTACCCGTACAAGGGCTGTCTCGGTACTATGAATCTTCCTAAATCCAGACTGGAGAGAATCATAAACATTGTGTTCCTTGAAGCAAGAGGTGACTGTTCTCCTTCAGTGTGATTAATATCAAGTGTGATTTGGGAGAGGCACCACCATCCCAATGCTCACCTTTACTTGTGGACAGTGTATTAAAGTATGTTGTAGCCTCCAATCTATTGCCGTCTGTGATTTCCTTGCTTGAGTGCACTATCTCTTGGATCTATGTTTGGGTAGTGGGCTAGCTGCCCTGATAGTTGCACCACACTGCACCGACATCTTGCTAGGGGTACCTGTCTGGAAGTGGTTAATGCAGCATTATAGACTAATTAAGATGGAACTCTGATATCACAATAGGTAGAAATTTGGGGTGTGTACAGAGAACTACTATATCTTTATGGAAAACCGTATACAGTGAATCTGTGACCTAAGCCCGGATTTCAGATACTCTGTGTGCAGAGGTCACAGCTAGCAGAACTACTACTTTCTAAGTTAGACACTTCAAGTCACAAGCTGCATTAGGCTCAAAGGGCTTGCAAATGAGTGTATCCAGTATAAGGGTTGATATCCCAGGGAGCCAGTGACTTCCTGATGGGAGGCCTTGTGTGCCTTGTGTGTCTGAAGATAATACTTAATCTTAATATATCAGTTGTGACACTATCAATAAAAACATTTGAAACCTCATGACCTTTTGCATCTCGTTTCACCTCCACTACTGCAGTACATGGAGATAAAGACATGTCTCTAAAGCAGAATCACAACAGCAACAAGAACTTGCATCTGAGCTGGAACATCCAGAATTAGAAAAAACATGATGTAGCAAAGCAACACATTATATTTTACAGACATATGAAATGTCATCCCCCACAAAGAATGATACAAACCCATGCAGACAGAAGTATAGCACTGTACTTACACTTTAAAGATGTACTATATGTAACCTCCTACAAATGGGGGTTCCTGAAAAGTCTTCTCGAGCTTGCTCTAAATGCTCACTGCCAGGCTGGTGTCCTGCACTTTAGCAGTTTAAATGTGATTGCCAGAGAGTGGCTGTATAGCCTCTGTGTACTGCCTTTTTAAGAGCTGCCTGGATTGCAGTCATAAGTAATCTGAGAGGGAGTTCTGTTGAAAGATGTAACTATTTGCTGAAAATCATTTAGAGTGATAATGATAATGTAGTTTGTCTAACCTGCCTTCTTTGCAGCAAGGACTGTTTTGTTTATCTCCACTATCTTGGTCCCGGAACTGCCGAATTGGACCAATCAGTCTGAGTGCACCTAAAATGAAGCCGACTACAGGAGCTGTCTGGAGTCAAAATCTGTAGGAATTGTAGTTTTGGGCTTTGGTGCCTTTTGCACCTGAAGGGGAGCTCCTGTTGTGACTGACAGATGAATCAGCCAACCAAACCCTTTTGGATCTGAGGAAATCTCCAAGTTGCCTGCTGTTTCAGTCAGATCTCAGTTGGGAGCTGAATGAGCAAGAGCTTGACAGTCAAGCAGCCGTCTGAGTAGTTTCGCGTGGGAGAACTGTGGAAAGGCCTGAGTTGTGGTCTGCCTGCTGCCCCTGAGAGGGAGAGGAGAGAAGAGAACTATTTTGGACTAAATCCAAGTTTGTGAGAACAATGTAAGCCACTGATTTTTTTACCAGGCTCATACCTGAGGAAGACCAAAGATTTGCTGAATGCGATTAGCCTGTCAGGATTTCCAGCTGCTTTTGAACCCCCGGTGTGTGCAGAGACTTTGCGATCATGACCGGAGAGCAGTTTGCCTGGTACAGTAGAATTTCCTTAAATGTAAATGTGCTGTGTATTGAAAGTGGGTCGTGATTTGGTTCCCCACTGTGTGAACTGTGTTCTGTTTGCTGGAAGCTTTATCCAGCCTAATCGGACTGAATCCACGCTCATCTCCATTTGGCCTGGGCCATGCCACGCTGGCCCTGCCAGACTACCCCACTGCACAGAGAAAGCCACTGACGAGAGACCTGCCTGGGGATTAGCCCCCTGCTCCACGCTTGAACAGGAACGACGCCTTGGCGAATCGTGTGGGCCCTGCTTCTCCTGGCACTCCAGATTTATTACCTGCCATCTCGATTTTCGTCCAGCCTGTGTCCAGTCTTGGGTATCATGAGTAATTATCATTGTAGCTCCCTGCAACAACAGCCTAATCTAAAAGTGTGTCATCTGATTGTCTTGTTGTTTTCTTTTCATGAACTGAGCCCTCTGGCTCTGGATTACAATTAGTGTGTGTTGTGCATGTTGTTTCTTCCATCACAGGGCCCAACCAGCTGCAATATTCCTGGCTAGCCACCATTCTCCATCTGGGTACCCAGAGTGTGAGACTGTTTAGGACCCTGAAGTGCATGCATAACTGTTTAATTGATAGAGTCTTAAGAAATTAACCTGATTACCCCTCCTTGTTCAAGCCCTCTTAAATAAATCAGATCTAACTCTTTTTTGCATTTACCCTGACTGTGGTTCCAGTTTGTGCAAGAGTACTGTACTGCTGTTATTAACTGTGTATAACCTTGTTTTATAGGGTGTCCCCAGGGCCGGGCCATAGGAAAGCCCTGGTGGTAAGTGCAAACAGTGTGGGTACTAGTGTGGTGTATTAGGGGTATTGTAAAAGTGATTACTGTGCATTTTTCCAGCCACTAGTAAGGAAAGAGGGGGGTTACAGTGTCCCGGAGGGCTGTGCCCAGGTTAGCTTGACCACTACCAACCCTGACCTCCGGGTGGAGGCACCTGTTTCAGAACTCAGGCCCCTTAACCTGCTACTAGCCAAGCAGGCAGGGGTAGCAACCCTTGGGATAGCGCCACCTAGGGGTTACATATATAAGAACAAAAAAGAATTAGTAAAGAAACCTGTAAACCCAACAGAAGTTATAGTAAGCCTCCATTTTCAAATTGCGAGCTACATAAAAATAGCTGGATGTCACCAAGTCATCAAAGTTCTCACACAGAACTAAAATATTAGGAACTGTTTACATTTAGATAATTTAAGCCTTTGAATACTTTTGAAATGCTTTAAATAAGAAACACAGTAATCTCCACAATGTAAAATGAAGCTTTCAACTGACACTGAATCTGTTGAAACTCTTGAAACTGCATACTGACATAGTGAACTGACTCTAACTAATGCCTACATCTCTGAAAACAAGTCACTCAGTCAGGAAAACTGACTACATGTTTGCCTTATTAACATTTTATTCATGAAAGACTTTGACAAAAACCTAAAATCCAGCTTTTTTTGACTACCCAGATATAATATAAACAATAATAAAGTTTCATAAACTCGAAAAAATTGCAACTCCATGGTGGAATGCAGTAATAATGCCATTTGGCCTTTGGCCTCACCCTTCAATACAATTTTTTTTGTATGTAAACTTTTACTATCACTTACTCAATTTAAAATGACCTTCTATCAGTACAAATATTATTTGAGTGCCACATGTAGTGTGTGTTTGAACTACAGGAAATTACAAATTGGACACATAAATTATTATAAACGTATGCTGAAAATAGAAAATGAAGATAATATCCACATGTGAATCATGAGATCTATTATTTTAAAAGAGCTGGTGACGTTCAGGTGAACTAACAAAACATAATATTTAGCTCAGTTCAGCTTGTATTGCCCGTTAGTTCTGTAGTTTCTCCTCCCCATTATTTATTACTGAGGTCATTTGTATAAAAACAGGATTTCTGTCCCTGAAGAGTTCATCTATTTCGCTGCTTTCTCCCTACCTGAAGTCATAGAGCACTGCTTGTGACCTCAAAGTTACTCCTATGGCAACAGCGTGTGATGTCACAGCAGAGGATTGTGACTTAGTGTAGGGAGTAAGCTACAGAGGCAGCTGAACTGAAAATAAACTCTTAAGGGACAACACTCATATATTCATACACATTTCCTTGGTAATAAATTATGGGGAGGAGAAATATATAAAATATAAATGGAATACAAGCTGAATTGTACCTAATTATTATGTTTTTAAAGTTTTCTTTGAGGTGTCAGTAGCTCTGTAATACACAGTGAAAGCCCATTATTAAGCATGCTTACCTTTTTCTTCATAGATGAATCCTGAAGGCGGCATCATGGTCAAAACTTCAGTTCTTTTTTCTGTTTTCACTCTGCATGTAAAGTAACGTTCTGTTCTATTTGCTGCCCACACACTAAAGCATAACCCCTCATTCTGTTCCTTAACTGTAAATCACAAACCTTACAATCAACTAATCATGCTGTAGTTCATTTTCAAGGGTTATTACGGAGAAAGCATAGTCTTAGTTTAGAGTACAGAGCTGTGAGCCTGGAAACACAGGTTTAAAGGCGGTGTCAAGCGTGACTTTGTCGGTGGCACATTTGCCTCTCGGCCAGAAAGTCATGAGTTCTATTCCACACACCGGGATTGGGCTCATACCTAAAAATGTTGGCACCTGAGTGCAGTACTAGGAGGTACTGTACTGCTATGCCATCCTTCGGATAAGATGTTAAACCAAGGTCCCTTCTACCCATCGCTGGTGCGGTCCCTGTGGGTGTCCAGGTGGAAGTAAAAGAATCCACAACACTTTTCACAAAAGCAGGGGACTTTCCCCATTGTTCTGACCAACATTCCCCTTCCCATAAAACTGGTTCATGCACTTGTGCAAGGCTGTGTGTGGATATTAATATGTGAAATAGATGCCACTACATTCAATCACTTCACTACCAGTCTACCACTGCTTGTAAAGTGCTGTGGGGTATAATGTATATGAAATGCTTTATATAAATGCTGATTCTTTCTTCTTCTTCTAAATCTCACTGCAGTCACTAACTCACTGTACGACCTTGAGCAAGTAACTTAGCCTCCCTATGCATAACCTCCTCTTTGTCCCTCTGCTTTACCTTCTTGTGCTTTTCTCAGTCACCTGTAGCCTCACTTTACCTCCTTCTGTGGATCTAATTACTGCTGCCAGCTGTTCATATTTGGAGAGAGAGGAAAAAAAAGCACTCGATGCCTAAAAGTGACAGGGCCAAAAACTGCAAACAACAAAAACATGATACTCACCTGTAACAGTAGTTCTAGGAGTGGTATAAGATGTACATCCGCACTTCTGGCAGTGTTCCTTTCCCTTTAAGGTTTGCCGGCATGTCTTCAAGCTGACTTCTCCCACCCACCCAGGTGGTAACTCCACTAGTGCTGTCCCATGATGTCAGGTCTTGCCCGCTGGAAGCAAGACTGGTATGCCACTTGCCAGGGGAGGATGGGTGAGTCAGGGTGGATGTACATAATATACCACACCTAGAAAGTACAGTTACGTAAGACCTTACCATAACAGTAGATCTTTGAGGAGTGTCTCTTGCAGCAGGTAATACACTTGGGCCATCACCAGAGGTCGCTGTGGCACTCAGCAGCTCCTCTAGCAGTCTTTTCTAGGGGCCGCCCATGCATGACATCATCTTCCTGTTTCCTATATAAGTGTGGGCTGTCCCTGGTATCCTCAGTTTTCCCGCGCCGGATTCAGCTCGCTAAGCGAGGACCGAGGGGGAGCCAAAGTACCATAGGAGTCCCAACCCATAAGTCACTGGAACAGAATTTGTTCTCATAGAGAAGGAGGGGGACGGAGGGTGGGATCGTGCCTGCTGCAAGAGACATTCCTCAAAGATCTACTGTTACAGTAAGGTCTTACGAACAGTACTATCTTCCACAGAGTCGTCTCTTGCAGCAGGTATCACATCTGGGATGAATCCCAAGCAGTAAACCCAGAAAGGGTGGTCATTATGACAGCAGGCCTTGTAGGACAGATCAGCCAAAGGCCATCCTATGGCGTGAAGCAATATCTAAGTTATAATGCTTTTGTGAAAGTGTGAATTGTGACTGTGTAGCTGCGTGGCAGATATCCATGATAGAGGCCCTTTAAAGCAGGCTGCAGTAGTGGCCATAGCTCTGGTAGAATGGGCTTGGACAGGTCCAGGTAATGGCTTGTTGTATTTTGAATAACAAAATGTTATGTAATGTCCTAGCCAATTGGGGAGAGTCCATTTAGTGATTGGGAGACCTTCCCTACCTGAGGCGAAGGTGACAAAATGTTGTGAAGTCTTTCTAATCATTTTAGGTCGATTAGTGTAGTATCGTAATATACGATGGACATCTAAAGTATGTAAGAGGTGTTCACCTCGATTGGAGTGTTCAGGATAGCATACTGGTAACTCCAAGGACTGGTTTAAGGTGTGTTCAGACACTACCTTAGGTAGGAAGGAAGGGTTGGTATGAAGTGCCACCCTATCTTTGTGAAAAATCAAGTAAGGTTCTCTATACATGAGGACATGGAGCTTGGAAATACGTTGAGCTGAAGTTATAGCCACTAAGCATAGTGTTTTCCATGAAAGAAAATGGAGGTCACAAGTGGCCGCTGGTTCTAAGGGCTCAAGAGTTAATTTTTCTATTAGGAAACTGAGATCCCACAGAGGAGTGGGTCTTCTGATAGGTGACTTAACATACAACATTCCTCTTAGAAACATTTTGGCTAGATGATGTTGATACAGTAATCTACCATCCAGAGGTTTATGGAAGACCAAAATAGAGGCCAAATGAACTCTGATGGAGGAATAGCTTAATCCTGTCTCGGCAATCGAGGCTAGGTAATCCAAGACTTTTGTCAATGGACAAGAGTAGGGATCCAGTGATCAGGAAGCAGCCCAGATGGAAAAATGTTTCCATTTGGCATTATATGTTTCTCTGGTTGCTGGTTTACGTGAGGCCAGTAATATATTGGCAACAGGAGAAAACATTTGTAGATGTGCCATGAAAGCGCCCTCAGGAGCAAGCGTGAAGGTGTAGCACCTTCAGGTTGGGATGTAGAAGGGTCCCTTGATTCTGAGTCAAGAGAGCTGGTCCTACTGGCAATGGAATGGGTTCCCCTACTGAGAACTGCTGAAGTAGGGAGAACCACACCCGCCGAGGTCACAGAGGAGCTATAAGAATCATGGTGGTAGGTTTGAGTTGTAGTTTCAATAGAGTCTGTTGCAGCAGTGGGACAAGGGGAAAGCATAAAAGAACAGTCCTGTGCACGCTTGGGACAGGGCATCTATAGACCATTGCTTTTTGCTCAGGATAATGGAATAGTATCTGGGGAGATGGTGGTTGACTGGGGAGACAAACAGGTCCAGTTGCGGGGTCCCCCACAGATGAAAGATTTTCTGGAGCACTTCATAATGAAGTGTCCATTCATGTGCGGATGACTGGTGACTAAGAAAGCTGGCCAGGAGGTTGTAACATCCTGGTTGATGGATGGCTGTTAGTATGAGGTGCTGCCGAATGGTTTCCTGCCAGACTGCAAGTATCCCCTTGCATAGAGTATGGGATTTCGTACCACCTTGTTTAGGTAGAATACTACTGTGGTGTTGTCTGACTGGATCAGCAATGGTCTCAGAGACAGGTGAGGTTGAAAAGCCTAGAGGGCTAACAAACCACCCTCAGTTCCAGGAGATTGATGTGGGATGAGGGATAGAAGTGGTACACTTGCCTTGTGTCCTGTAAGGACCCAGGTGTGTCCCCCATCCTTCCAAGGATGCATCCATGGTCAACGTCTGCAGGGGTGGGGGGGGACTGGAAGGGCATACCTTGACATAGGTTGGCTCAGAGCGTCCACCATACTAGGGCAGATCGCAATGAGGGAGTGACTCTGATTTTGTCTTTGAAATTTCCTGTTCTTTGAGACCACTGGTTCTGGAGAACCCATTGGACTGGTCTCATCTGAAGCAGATGAAAGCTACCGTAGGGATGGTAGCGGCCATGTAACCTATGAGACACAGTATGCATCTGGCTGTGACACCTTTCTGGGCTGGTATCTGCAGTGCCAAAGATAGAAGCTTTTTTTGTCTGTCGGCCGGGAGGTAAGCCCTGGCAGAGACAGAGTTGCGACTGTGTAGGGGTCGGACTGGATTTCAGCTAACTGATCGTGAATCCCTAGAGCTTGGAACAGAGTTAAGGTTGCTTTAGGGAAGAAAGCAGAGCAGTTTCGGACTCTGTTTTTATGAGCCAATTGTCCAGGTATGGGAAGACAAACTGCCCATGCCCTTCATAGGGCCGCTGCTACTACTGCTAGGCATTTGATGAACACTTGTGGGGCAGAGGAAAGGCCAAACAGGAGTGCCCGAAATTGGTAGTGTTGACCCAACAGGTGAAAACAAAGAACCTGTGGTGGGTAGGATAGATAGGGAAGGAAGGTAGCATCCTTCATATCCAGGGGCATATAGCCAACTCTTTGTTTTAGTACTGGCATAACAGAGTTTAGGTGACCATGGGAACCTTTTGTACTGGATGTACAGGTTCAGTTGTCTGAGGTCCAGTATTGGTCTGAGATCTCCAGTTCACTTGGGTACCAGGAAGAAGTGGAAGTAAACTCCTTTCGGTGTTCTGATGGTGGTACTGGATAAACAGTCTTCTTGGTAAGAAGAGCCAGTAATTCCTCCTGAAGAATAGGAATATGGTCAGGTGGGCAACTGACAGAGTGAGAAGGATGAGGGGAGGTCTGAAAGTAATTCCAGAGTGTCACCTCTCTGAATGGTCTGAATGACCCACTCGTCCAATGTGATCGTTTTCCAGGCCTCCAAATGGAGGGCAAAATGACTACCCAGAGCTTCTGAGGCCTGGACAAGAAAGCATGGACAGAGCCCCAGTAAGTCACTGGGAGGTGGGCTGACCAGCCCCACCTGGAGGGTGGGAGCGACCCTATGGACGAGGTGTTGGTTCTGGTAAACTGAGAACGACCTCGGGAGCTGCTTCTATTTGAGCCTCTGTATTTATCACCTCTTTTGGTATAAAAAGAGGACTTAGGATGGGAGGACAGCTGAGAAGTATGGTACATGTCATGCACCGTATGCAGGGTTCTTCCTGAAGCCTGGAGATCATCTATCAATGTTTGGGTACCTGGCCCAAATGGTTTGGACCCATTAAAGGGGGCATTAACTACTATGTGCTGTACATCAGGTGTGAAGCTTGAGATGCAAAGCCAAGCATGGCAACGCAAGGTAATGTCAGTTGCTGACATGTGGGCCAAAGTATCAACAGCATCATATCCTGAACGAAGTAGTTGATGGGAAATGGAGTTCTCAGAAGATATTGTGGCCAATAACTGTTCCCTTTCTGGCGAAGGAGGGAGTTTACTAACCAGTTCAATGGCAGAGGACCAGAGTGTACACTGGTATTTGACCATATGTCCCATATAATTTTGGATTTTGAGATTCATGGTACTTGATTGGAATAACATTTTTCCCAGACAGTCTGTCCTATGGGATTCTTCATCAAGAGGTAAGGAGCTCATGTGTTTTGGTCATTTGGTACGATTATGAGCGGCAGCAATCACCACCGAATCTGCTTCAGGAGTGGTGGATAAAAAGAGATGATCCAGAGGAGCCTGGTAAAGGCGACCTGCCTTGTGGGGAACAGCCGTAACTGAAGAAGGTTGGTGCCAGACTGCAAGTATAGCATTTTGGTATGTTTGGATTAGTGGGGGTACCACTAAGACTAGATCTTCTGGTAACTCTAGATAGTCTGCCATATCCTTACATTGTCTGTCATGTTCGGTAGTAGAGAATCCCATGACTTTTTGAATTTGGACCATCATCTCATGGAAAGATGGGTCATCTGGAGGAGAGGCAGCCGCATGCTGGGATAGGTCGTCATTTAATGAGGAAATCTCGATAAAGGAGACTGGGGCTGAAATCCATATCCTGGAACTCCTTGTCCTCCAGGTCTCGTAAAATCTCCCAGAAATTCAGCCTCATCTGATAGGTAGTCATCCATGTGCAAAGGAGGTGACCAGGTTGGTAAAGGCTGCCTGTCACCCTGAAATCATTTTGTGGAGGAGTAGGTGAGCGGGATGGGTGACTCAGCCTCCTGGATCGGAGGGCTGAGCATGCCACATGGCATGCAAGACGTGCTGTACTATTGAAGTATCATCCAGTTCTTTTTGAGAAGGGGGAGTTGGGGGGGGTTATGGGAATCCAAAGGGAGGATAGAGGGGATAGGATGCATAGTCTGAGCAGGTCTTGCCCCTGGGTAGTAAAATCCAGGGTCCTGCTTCCTGTCCACCTGGCCCCTATGGGTACCCACCTGCGAGGGTGAAGGGGCAGAATGCATAGCAAATCAGCCAGTTTACCCAGTGGAATGCAGCTTGTCATCGAAAGAACTGCCTGGGATACAGTAGAAGCCATTGAAACTGATGGTGCTATTGATGGGAGAAGAGCCCCCATCGACGGGTCATCAATGGAACCTATAAAAGGTTCATCATAAACTGCCATCAATGTGGTGAAAAGCGCCATTGATGAGAGGGAATAACCTCGTCTGACTTAAGAGGCAGTATGTGAATGCCTCGTCGATGGTGGAGCACCTGTGAGGGTGGCCGTCATCGCCGCCGAGGCACGGAGTTTGAGGAGGGCCTTCTCCTTTTGTGCCTTTTAAGAGAATTAGTAGATGAGGAGCTCTGGAACGAGCCCCTGATTCTCCATGAGAGACAATTTCTGCTCCATTACAAGGTTTTTGATTTCCTGCAGCGGTCAGTGGCGGGTTGCCTGGTTAAAATCTTGTCAATGTATGTAGGAAGAGGTGTCGTGTGTGGCTCCCAGACACCTTACACAAGTGGTGTGGTTGTCGAAGTGGTAGATTTTCCTACAAAATAGCTCTATCTTGCTTGAAGATTCTTTGGACATTTGTTGTTTGCTCAAATTCTTGTCGATGACTGCTGTTCTAAAGTTGCTCTAGCTGCTGCGTGTGAGCTGATGATGGCAGGAAAATGATCTGAGGATACCGGGGACCGCCCCCACACTTATGCAGGAAACAGGAAGATGATGTCATGTGTGGGCGGCCCTGAAAAAGACTGCTAGAAGAGTTCTGGCGATGACCCAAGTGTATTACCTGCTGCAAGAGACCACTTATGGAAGATCTACTGTTACAGGTGAGTAACCTGTTTTTCTAGGAACGTGAATATGATGTACAACTCACACTTCTGGCAGACTCCTAGCAGTTCTCCAGGGAGGTGGGAGCAAGACGCATACCTCCTACTTAGAAAACAGAGATTGGAGAACTAAGGCCCTAAAACCAGCATCCCGGTGTGACTCAAGGTTGATGTGGTAATGGGAGATGAAAGTGTGTGCTGACTTCCAGGTAGCAGCCCTGCAGATTTCCTGGATAGGGACATCCCTGGAAGCAGCCACAGAGGCAGTGGTATGACAGGAGGAATAAGCTTTTAGCCCCATGGGTGGCCCCTACCTGCCAAACTACAGTAGAGGTCGATGCAGGACACAATCCACCTGCAGATCATCTGCTTAGCTGCCTGTCTGCCAGGTATGGCTTAGCATAGGAGACAAATAGTTGACGAACTGCTCCCCATCTCCAGCCATGCACTCCTTATAACAGGCTAGCATCCACTGCAGGTCCGGCAAGGAGCCTGTGCTCAGTGTCTGAGGTGTGGCTGGTGAAGTACACAGGAGATTTATTACCTGGTTAAGGTGGAAATCCGACACAACCTTCAGGAAGAACTTTGGGTTGGGGTGAAGGACAACCTTGTCCCTGTGGAAGACCAGGTAAGGAGACTTCACCGAGATCGCCTGGAGCTCACTGATCCTTCTGACTGACATGACAGCCATCAGGAAGGCGATCTTCCATGACAGGTGAGACATTTCACATCATTGCATTGGTTCGAATGCCTTGCCTATGAGCTTGGCCAACACTAGCAAATAAGTCCAAAGGTGGTGGTGGTTCATGCACCAGAGGGGAAATGTGATCCAGGATTTAAAAAAAGCACCAGACCACCTTCTCCTGCACAACTGACTGCTTACCAGCCCGCACCCAGTAAACAGAGATGGCTTCCAGGTGCACCTGAAGGGTCATAGATCAAAGGCCCAACTTAGAGAGGGACCAAAGGTAGTCGAGAATGTTAGCCACCGGGCAAGATAAGGGATCCAGCCCCTTGTCTTGGCACCAAATGGAGAACCTCTTCCATTTGAAGGCATAACATTTCTGGATTGACTCCTTCTGAGATGCATCCACCACAGCGAGGGCATTGTCAGAGAAACCTAAAGCCTGGAACTCTAGCTGCTCAGGAATCAGGTTATCAGGTGCAGGGACTGATGGTCTGGGATGGAGTACCGTCCCCTGATTGTAAGAAAGCAGGTCCGGGCGTAGAGGAAGATGCCACAGGAGCTTACTGCTAAGGCTGAGGAAATCAGGGTACCAAAACTGGCAGAGCCAGTCCGGGAGCCACCAGGATCATCCATGTCTTGTCCCTCCTGGCCTTGAGCAACACCTTGTGGATCAAGGGAAACAGATGAAAGGCATAGAGTTGCAAGCTGTTCAGCAGACCCCGCAGCCATGGAGACTGCCCTACGGGCATCCTTAGACTTAAGGGGAGGATCACGTTTGTCGGGGCATCCCATAAGAAGTCGAGCGTGCCGGTCTTCCAACATAGTAGGATGCAAGGTGTGACACAGGCCGCACACTTGGGGATCGTGCTTGTGGCCTACGCAGTAGACGCACATGGTGTGAGGGTCAGTATGGGACATCTTCTGCCCACATGCACACTTTTTGAAACCGGGAGTCGACTTTGCCTTGTCCATCATGGGAGAGGTGAAGGAGATTGCCTGAAAACAAATAATTCGCATTCAAAAGTTTTGAAAGCAAAGGGCCTACTCATCGCGTGAGCCGTAAGGAGGGAACTTTCTTCTTCCAGCAGATAGGAAGATCTGATATCACATGGTGAATATGTGTCTCGGGCTCAAACACAAAATACAAGATAGTAAAACATACAGGTGCACATGGAATACATACAACGTGCATAGCAATAAGATAGTTACAGCAGTTGTGCACAATTAAAAACAGGTGCATTTGTAAACATCAAAAAGGTACTTTTGGCATCCATTATGAAAGCCTGTGGCTGCTGTAGATAGGCAGATGGCACTCGGGATGGAGCTCTAAAGCTGAGGAGCAAAGTTTGAAAAGGCAGTTGTGCCTAGATTCATTTTCATCTTTGGAATTGGCAGGAATCCTTGGTCAGCTGACCACAGAGGGTAACCAATATGAGTAGGCAGTAATAAGGATGCTAATGACTTTGTCATCTGGTTTCAAATGACACTATAGATGACATCCTCTAATAGATAGGTCATGCAGGGATTTACTGAGGAGTCAACCCAGCCTAGAATATAGTGTGCAATGATACTCCTCATGGTTGGAGGCCAGAGAAAACCAATGAAGATTATCATAAATAACATCCCATTTCCTGCGTAAGGTCTTGGCCACTGCTGCATACACAGGGACCCACTATAGCAACTGGGTTATAAGAATACCACATGCAATAGTAAGATGAGCTAGGGCGCAAGATTATTTTTGATCCTATATGACAGACCAAGCCTGGTATTTACCAACTTACTGGTTGAGATATGCAGGGAAAAGTCAAAGGAGAGGTTCAGAGTTACTCCCAGATACTTAAAGGCTGACACCGAGGCTAGTACAGTGCTATCACTACATATAACAGAGACGGGATATAGGCAAAGCTTTAGTCCTGGTACAGGGCCAAATAGCTTTGCTTGGGTTTGAGGTGTTGAGTAGAAGCTTACTGTTAGCAACCCAATGCTGAACAGCATGTAGGTCATCAGTCAGGAGGTTGTTAAATACTCATAATGTTTTTAGAGGTTAGAAAGAGGACCAGATTGTTGGCTTAAAGAATTGGTGTGCAGGACAACAGACATTGTTGAATATCACTGAAGTGCAGTGAGAAGAGGAGTGGGCCCAGAATTGATCCTTGCGGAACACCTACAGTAGTACGACCAGGATCAGAGATGGCTCCCAAACTAAACCCTTGGTATCTGTTGCAAGTTGTTTTGGAATCAAGGGAGGACAGTGGGTGAGAAGCCAAGGGCACTGAGTTTGAAACAGAATATGTAGTGATCTACAAGATCAAATGCTTTTATAAAATCAGTAAACGCTGCACCAGGTAACTCATCCCTATCCATGTCAGTGACAAGCTTTTAAGGGTGCTAATGCAGTACTGGTGCTACGCCACACCAAACCAAGCTATGCAGTTGAGAGAAAATTATACTGCATGTGATAATCTGCAAACTGAGTGGATACCAGTTTTTCCAGAACTTTGTTTAGAGCAGGGAAGATGTCTCTAGGCCTGTAATTTGCAGGGGTCTTGGGTCTCCCTTTTTACAAATGGGGACAATGTATGATATTTTCCAGGCAACAGGTACCACACCAGTTAATAACAGTGAAATGTTAATAAGCCTGGGAACAGATAATTGGAAAAAACTTTTGTTCGATCCCATCAGAGCCCACTGATTTATTTATAAGAACCTGCACAAGTGACTTAAGAACCTCAGATGCCTTAACCACTCTGAATTAAGAAGGGATGTCTAGTTGTGTTGTAGGGCTCATGAACTGTTGGGTTGTAGGTTGTACAGTGCCAAGGAAGGGAAGGTTCCTGTGCAAGCAGAGATATCACAAAATGACAGTTAAGTAAGCTGTGTACGACAGGGTGTGCGGTTACTGAGGATTAATCAACACCCCGGTGTGTGGCACAAGGCCGCGGGCGGTGTCTCACAGCACCGGGGTGTTGATTAATCCTCAGTAGTCGCACACCCTGGAGTGAGTTATTGCGCTTATAACATGGGGTATGTTTAAACTACAAAAAAATATCCAAAACGGTGTTTTTTCGCTGTTTAAACAGTAAAATAGGTACTGTATCCTGCCACCACACAAAGTAGTTCCTAATAAATAATGCATACAGCACTATTGTTATGCACATAGAAAGTCACATACACCACTTAGATAACGTTGACATTTCTTGTGCATGACATACTACCCTACAACGATTAATGCAAACCTCCCAAGAGCCCAACACATGCAGCTCAGAAATTGCTCACCGACAGTCCTTAAAATGCTCGCTCTATAAATGCAATATCCCCTCTCCCCACAGAACCACACACAGCAGCAGACATGCTGCAGCCCACAAAAGCACATTGCAGTAAGGCGAGAGAGAGAAACAGTGATAAATGTAGACACAGAGAGATACATTGCCACATCTGTCCTTCACATGGTCTTGTTCCCGGACTCCATTTTTTTGTCTCTCTCTCTCACACACACATTGGATACTGTACATGACCGCATACATCATGATGAACGCGCTGCTGTCATGGTTCATTACTGTCTCCTTTTGCCTCTTAACGGAGAGCACTCCCGCTGTCTCTCTCTCAAATAATGCTCCAGAGAGAGAGAGAGACAGAGCAGGATATTGTGGTTGCGGGGCCTTGTTGAAATGGGGCCACGGACATGAGGACACTGTGCATGAACATTACACATGTTCCACAAATTACTTTTTGAACAACATGCATGGTGCAATAGTTTGATTCTCTCCCTAACCCCTTCCCCCCTCCGCCACACACAACACACACACACACACACACACACACACACAGACAGAGATATCCCGGTGTCAGCACAACATATAGTTTACTTGGGCGCACAGCCTCTCACAGTGCACGTCTCTCTGTCTCTCTCTCTTTCCTGTCTGAGACAACGGTGCTGCTTGATACTGTGTCCTGCTCCCGGTAAGTCCTGCAACGGGGAAGAGGAGAGTTTTACCGTGAGTTGTGGTGACCAGCTGTTTGCGCTGTGCAGGGGAGTGGAGGGTCAAATACCGGGAGTGCACAGGAACGGATGTTCCTCGGTAAGCAGAGATCTGCACACCGGCTGGTCAGCGAGGAGTACTGCTTGCCACAGTGGGTGATTCACTAAAATTTATTGCTGCCAGTAAAATGTGAAACACACAAGTCTACGAGGTCCGTAAGTGGGTGGGTGGGTGGGTACTGCAGCACAGGTGCAGAGTTACGAGCAACTCACATAGTAAACAGAATGGAGGGACACGATGAAGGGACTATGAGAAGCAGTTAGAACACAGGCACAGAGATGTAAGGCATACCGCTTCAGAGCAGCATGGGTTGTGTTGCAACACTATCACCCACTTACTGAGAGAATTAAATGACTGCCACTCAGTATTACAATTTCTCAAACTCAGACAAAAGTTCTGGTTTGCCCCTGGATCTCTGTAACAGAATCATCACCCTAACTGTGCGTATAACAGAGATTAATGTATGGTCATGTGCAGCTCATTAGCCAATTGCCTTGCTTCATTTCCCTGTCCCATGTTATAAATGCATTTGTAATAGTTGTCAGGTTATTGCAGTTAACACCACGAACATTCATATCAGCGGGGAGAACTCATCTGCACTGCTAAGTGACTCTGGATATGCTTCTAGAAGTGTTGAGGTTACTTGCAGTGACTTCAAACAGGTTTTGCAATAGTTACTTTGTGGAGTCGGATAGTCTCATTTGTAAGCTGCCCAGAGCTGCCTTTAATTTACTGAAGCAGGTTGAGAAGTGGACTGTTTAGCCACTTATTGACCTTACATGTACCCACCCGGTGCTATGAGGAACAAATCTGCTGTTTTGGAGTTCAGAAACTTTCCTGTTAAAATAAGTGATAACAAAATTGACATTATTAGTTTTCCAAAGGCATGACCAAGTTATGGCTGAAAGTTCTGTCCTGATTAGGTCTGGATTGAATTGGAGAAGTCTATGAACTGTATACGTCTTGGAAGGACCTTCAGAGACTTAGCTTTCAAATAGATTGCACTGATGAGTGACTGCTGATGGTATCAGGGAGCACACCAGAGACAGGAATCTTACCACTTCTATTGGTTGAAATCCAATCTATAAGAGAGGCATTTCTACCATTATTAGAATTCCAGGTAGGCTCAGAGATTATCTGGACATCATTTAGTTTACTAAGATACTGGTCAGTACTTTTAACTTTTTGGCTGAGCCACTTTATAGTGAAGTCATCCAACAGCTGGCAGTATAGCCTAGAGGTTAGACTAACAAGCTGTGAACGAGCATGGTACATCCAGCAGACCAGACCTGGGTTTGATTTTCACAATCTCTACTTGCATACTGTGTGACTCTGAGCAAGTCACTTAACAGCCCAGTGCTCCCAGGTCGCCCATGAAAACAGGCACTTGTGCCTAATGGGCCTTACCCAGTTACCAAATACTAAAATAAATAAATAAGAGGATGGATCCATCTTTTTTTGTTGTTTTCTACTGAAGAGCCTACAGTATCATCCAAGTTAGAGAGAACATCCAGGCCTCCAGCTGATGGGATGTAAACACAAAAAAGGTGAAGTTTCTTAGAATCGTGAGTACAGCATGATGTAACTCAAGGTGTGGTCCTAGAGAGGTGTGTGTATTTGTAGCAGTGACACTGAGGTGTGACTTGAAATAGATTGCAATAACACCACCCCTATTCTGTACAGGCCTATTACACCTGATGCTATGTCCGGGCAATTCACATAAAGTATCTGGCATGATAACCGGTAGATAGTGGCTTAGTGCATCAAGAGGCTCCTTATATTTAAGTGGGCAATCTTAAGCCCTTTACAACTCTACAAAGGGGGTGGGTTAAGAGGGGGTGTGGTATGGGTCCAGGTCCTAGATTACGTTCTAGGTTACCTGCAAAGATAAGGTATATAGAGGCAAGACAGATAATGGGACAAAACCCTGTAAACTTAAGCACAACAAAGCAATTCCAATCAAACTTTTTGAGATACAAAGTGGCTTGGAGTAGTGCATAGGGTGGGAGCACATGGAGGGCTTTCAAGCTCCTATGATAGTAGATGAGGGAGTTAGAGAGGGTTAAATCTAGTGGGTTGCAGGAATAGCAGTCAAAAGATGAGTGCACAGACACACAAAGCATAAAGGTGAAAAGTACAACTAAGGCGCCGAAAAAATCACGACTGTGATGTTAGCGAGTTTTAATTGGCGACATTCAAAATAGCGACTGTTATATGTAGTGACTACATTTACAGCGCCCATGTAAAAATCGCGATCATGGAGCAACCATTCCTATGCATCTGTATGCTACTTGTTTAAAACAGCAGGCATTATACATTTGCTACTTGCCCTAGCTTGTCTCTGAATAACATATGGAGCGCTCATCAATCTGAATTGCTGGACTGTATACCAGTGTACTGATCGTTTCTCCTTTAGTCTGGGCTTCATACCAAAATGTGACAGAGCAGTAGTACACCCTCATCCCAGAATGCATTAGTGTTACCAGGTGATGGTTGATTGCTATTTGATTTAGATCACTGTTGCTTGGTTAGGTGAGGCTCCCTACAGCTCTGAGATGGCAATCAAAATTATTCTAAGCCAGAAAGGAAGGCCCTTTGCTGTGTAGGAGGGCTTCGTATACCGCAAGAATAAAGAAAAAAACAGGAAAGGTTTACTGGCGTTGCGCTGACTCCCTCAAGTTCAGCTGCCTTGCTCATTTGCACACCATGGAAAACAAGGTAATAGCCCAGATAAAGGAGTATAATCATTTAGCTGATGCTGGGGACATCATGTGAGGAAAGTTATGGCAAACATTAGAGAGAGAACACGTGACACTGTTGAGCACATCTCAAGTTGTGGTGCAGTGTATCACTAGTGCACCAGAGTCTGTAGCAGGGTGTTTACCTGGCTGCCATTGATTAAAAGAACAGTGCAAAGACTCAGACAGGTGGAGCGAGGATGTCCTGCTAGACCTAGCTCTGTTATGAAGCTTGAAATTCTCTCTGAGTTCACTGTTACCATCTCTGGTGACCCTTTCCTTTGTATGACAGTGGGAAGGAGCAAGACAAGATTCCTTATATTTGCAAACAAATGAAAATATGGATTTTCTGACTGAGTGTACTGACTGGATGTTGGATGGGACCTTCAGATCTTGCCCATCTATTTTTGACCAGCTTTATACAATTCATGGGTTAAAATCAGGGTCACTTGTCACTGCGTTATATGTTTTGATATGCTCTAAGAAGGCTACCACCTATTCGAGGGTTTTCAATGAAATAAAATCTCTTATTTCCTGGTCTGAAACCTTCAACTGCTATAATGGATTTTGAAAAAGCAGCATGGAAAGCTTTTGCTGTATGTTTCCCAGAGACCGAAGTTAGAGGATGTTTCTTTCGTTTTGCTCAATCAGTTTGGAGAAACATACAAAAGCACAACACAGTGCACAAAAGGTATTGCAAAGACCCAGACTTTGCGTTGCATATGAGGATGTTATTGGCCCTTGCTTTTGTACCTGCAAATGATGTTTCCTGTTTAAGTTGTGACCTTGTTAAATGGCTTACTGATTGTTTGTAACACTGTCTACTATGTTTTTGAACTTAATGACGTGGAACCTTTGTAAAAGAGCCTTGGCTCAAAGGTATTAATTCCTAGAACAATAAACTTCAAACACTTAAACTTCAAACTTCAAACTTCCATGGTGTTTGATGAACTGACTATCTGTGAATTCTTTAACTTAATGAAGAGCTGCTGTTGCCAGTAATTGACTACTCTGAGGCAACATGGATCGGCAGACCAGAAGGTAGATCAGACAGATGAAGACCTACTTTCCATCCCAATCAATGGAACTGTAATGCTGCAGCTGCCAGAGGCTTAGTGTGAACAAATAATGCCGTTGAAGGCTGGCATCATGGCTTTAATAGCCAATTGGGGCATGCCATCCTAGTGTCTGAAACATAGAAACATAGAATTTGATGGCAGATAAGGACCGCTTGGCCCACCCAGTCTGCCCAGTTCCCTACCTACTGGATAAGCTGCAGATCCTAGTTAACCAGCAGCCTACTTCTTCCAACCCCCACCCCCTAGAATTGCCTTATGACTGTCCCATGCATGCTTGAATTCCACCACTGTTTTTGACTCCACAGCCTCCTCCGGAAGGCCGTTCCATGCATCCACAACCCTCTCTGTGAAAAAATACTTCCTTAAATTACCTCTGAGCTGCCCCCATCTTCAAATTGTGCCCCCTTGTTCTTGCACACCTCTTTTTTTTTTGAAAGATGCTACCCTCTTGGACTTTGTTGATTCCCTTGAGGTACTTGAAAGTTTCTATCATGTCCCCCCCCTCCTTTCCTCGAGGGCTTCATATTAAGCTCCTAAGTCTCTCTTCATACGTCTTCCGTGCAGACCCTGCACCATTTTAGTTGCCCTCCTCTGGACAGCTTCCATTCTGTCTATGTTTCTATGAGATTGGGTCTCCAGAACTGCATGCAGTACTCAGATGGGGTCTCACCAGCAGTCTGTATAGAGGGATAATAACTTCCTGTTTTCTACTGGTGATGCCTCTCCCTATGCATCTCAGTATCCTCCCAGCCATCCTTGCTGCCCTCTCACATTGCTTGCCCACCTTTAGGTCATCTGATATGACTACCCCTAGGTCCTTTCCATTTTTGTTGTTGTTAGTATCTCACCCCCATTGTGTACTCTTCCCCTGGGTTTTTGTTTCCCAGGTGCATTACCTTGCACTTCTTAGCATTGAATCTAAGCTGCCATACATTTGACCATTCCTCTAACCTTGCCAAGTCCCTTCTCATCCTTTCCACCCCACCTTGTGCATCAACTCTGTTGCAGATCTTTGTGTCATCTGCAAAGAGACGTACTTTTCCTTCCAGTCCCTCTGCAATGTCACTTATAAAGACATTGAAGAGGAACGGTCCTAATACTGAACCCTGCGGTACCCCTACTAGTAACCCCCCTTTCTTCAGAGTGGACTCCATTTACTATTACTCTCTGTGTCCTATTCTCCAGCCAATTCTTTACCCAGGCTGTCATCTTGGGACCCACTCCCAGGCTGGCTAACTTGTATATTAATCTTTTGTGTGGGACTGTGTCAAATGCCTTGCTAAAGTCTAGGTAGGCCATGTCCACAGCCCCTCCCTGATCTACTACTTTGGTCACCCAGTCAAAGAAATCTATCAGATTTGTCTGGCATGACCTTCCCGCTGTAAATCCATGCTGCCTTGGGTCATGTGCCCCTCTGGCCTCTAGATACTCGACAATTCTTTCCTTCAGAAGTCAGTCCATCATTTTCCCTATCACTGAGGTTAAACTAACAGGTCTGTAGTTTCCTGCTTCTGCCTTGCTCCCACTTTTGTGAAGGGGAATCACATCTGCCCTCCTCCAGTCCTCGGGTACCACCCCATCCTCCCATGATTTGTTAAAGAGGGTAGTCAGTGGTGTCACTAGTTCTACCCTTAGTTCTTTTAGAATTCTGGGATGAATTCCATCAGGCCCCATTGCTTTGTCCACCTTCAGTTTTAAGAGTTCTTCCAGAACCCTTTCTTCTGTAAATGGGCTGGTATCAACTTCTGTATCCAGAGTGTTTCTACTGTTTGTTTTAGGTACCTCCCCCTCTTCCTTTGTAAATACTGAGCAAAAATATTTGTTTAGTATCTCTGCCTTTTCATAGTCACCCTCTGCCCACCCTCCCTCCCTTTATTAAGTCTCACTATCTCTCCTTGGTCTTCCTTCGCTCCTGATGTACCTATAAAGGTTTTATCCCTTCTTAACTGAGTTGGCTATCTTTTCCTCGGTTTGGGCCTTTGGTGTTCTGACTGCCTTCCAGCTTCCTTTGCTTTAACTGATACAGTTCTCTGTCCTGCTCCTCTTCTGTGATTCCTTGTACTTCCTGAATGCTTTCTTTTCTCTTGAACCTTCACTGCTACTTCCTTTGAGAACCATAGTGGTTTCTTACATCGTTTCGTTTGTTTATTTGCTTCACACAAAGGCTTGTTACCTCTGTGATGGCAGTTTTTATTATTCCCCATTGTTCTTCTCCCCTCCTTCCTGCCCATTTGCTAGTGCATTCTCTTGAGCACTCACCCATTTTACAAAGTCAGCCCTCCTAAAGTCCAGTACTTGTGCCTTTGTATGGTTGACTCTATTGCTGTGAACCATACTGTTCCGATGGTCGCTAGTTCCCAGATGGCTACCCACTTCTACATCGGTGATCCTCTCTTCATCTCCATTTGAGAGAAACAGGTCTAAGATTGCTCCCTCTCAGTGGGCTTCTAATACTAGTTGTCTAAGGCATGTCCCTGTAGGGCATCTAGAATAACCCCACTCTTGAAGTGGCTGCTGCAACTGCACTCCAGTTAACATCTGGCATACTCAGATCACCCATCAGCAATATCTCCTTTTTCTGCCATTCTAAGTATATTTCTATCATTTCATGTCCATTTCCTCCCCTGAGAAGGGGTCTGTATCTAACCGCTGTAGTGATTGTGGTGCCATTGCCGGTCTCCAAATTTACCCACAGTGCTTCTTCTCCTCCTCCCTGTTTTCCCTTTTGTTCTGTTGCTTTGGTTCCTTCCCTTATGTAAAGAGCTCCTCCTCCTCCTCTTTTACCCTCCCTGTCCCTCCTGTAGATAGTATATCCTGGTATGTTTATGTCCCAGTCATGGTTTTGTGTGTAACATGTTTCTGTGACTGCCACGATATCCAGATGTTCCTTCTCCATCTAGGCCACTAATTCAGGAAGCTTGTTACTCAGACTACGGGCATTGGTACTCATTGCTCTCCATTTTTGATGGCTTTACCTTCTGTTGCAGCATCCCTACTGACCTTTCTACCTCAGTCTTTTCTCATTTAGTACCCTGTTTTGTAGGAGGCTGGGATGTTTCTACTGCTTATCAGTGCCTCCCCTTAACTAGTTTAAAAGCTTGCCAATGAAGCATTTCAACCGATTGCTCAAAAGACTTGTTCCCTTCCTGGACAGATGCAGACCAGCTGCCAGAGGCTTAGTGTGAACAAATAATGCCGTTGAAGGCTGGCATCATGGCTTTAATAGCCAATTGGGGGCATGCCATCCTAGTGTCTGAAACATAGAAACATAGAATTTGATGGCAGATAAGGACCGCTTGGCCCACCCAGTCTGCCCAGTTCCCTACCTACTGGATAAGCTGCAGATCCTAGTTAACCAGCAGCCTACTTCTTCCAACCCCCACCCCTAGAATTGCCTTATGACTGTCCCATGCATGCTTGAATTCCACCACTGTTTTTGACTCCACAGCCTCCTCCGGAAGGCCGTTCCATGCATCCACAACCCTCTCTGTGAAAAAATACTTCTTAAATTACCTCTGAGCTGCCCCCCCCTCTTCAAATTGTGCCCTTGTCTCTACTCTTCTCACTCTACTCTCATCTCTTCTCTCACCTGGGTACCCAGAGGTGTGACTGTGGGGGGACTCAAAGCGCATGCATAACTGCTTGATTGATATAACCTTTAGCTAATTAACCTGATTTTTCCCTTTCCTGTTCAAGTAGAGCTGGTGTCCCTCCAGGTGGAACCCCAGTCCCCAATGAAGCCAAACCCCTGTGCTCCACACCATTTTTTCAACCATTCATTAAACTGCATGGTGCAAAGTACCTCGCCTCACTCATGCCATTGACAGGCAGCACCTCTGAGAAGGATACTGTGTGTGTATGTGTGTCTGGTGACTGATACAGTGCCTACAAGAAGAGCAGAGCATGACGGACTTGAAGTTAGAGCAGCTGGTGTCTGGTGTGCTGTCTTGTGGTAGTAAACGCAAGTACAAGGATGCCAATGAAAGGGTGTGAAGAACTGTGTCACAGTATGAATCCAGAAGCCATTATGAGTTCTTACGTGGACTCGCATATAATTTCCAGTTCCAGGTGTGAGGTGCAGACAGAGCGCTGTGAATTGTTCACAATCAAGATGTCTGACTAACCTTTTTGTCTTCCATTACACCTAACATGATTTGGCTAATTGATTTTTTTAATTATTGAAATAAAGGTTCTTCATTTAATTTAGTGAATTAGGCACATTCGTTATTAATTGGCTTTTTTTTTTTCCAAACTTGTAGTCGCTATTTTGACATGCCACTCTGAACTGCAGAGGTCTATTTCTTAGTGTTCATGGATACCATTTGGTTTGCATTTGATGGTCCCATTCAACATCAAACTTCCAGTCATGCTATGAGGGCCAGACAAGCGTGGAAAGGGGGTAAGCATGTTAACACACACAGAAGCGCAAAGAGAGATAACTGCAGTTTCACGATCGCTATTATGTGAAATTGGCCTTTGACTTTTAAAAATACAGCAGAGTCACTATTTTCTAACTCACGCTGTATTGATGCACTTGCTAATTTGGATATTTAATTCTTGATCGCTGTTTCTTAATGCTAGATTTTGTAGTACGCTATTTTCAAGGGTAACCCAACTAAGCAATATCCACTAGAGTTTAAGGTCCATAGCTGTGGCTATAAAGTGTGCATTTTGTTTGTGGCAATATACTGGATACATCTCACCAGGAAGGGATGGAAATGGAGGTCATGGGATTGAGTTGTAGACCTCACCATGATAGGGAGGAGAGGAGGGGCACCTAGTTCCAACAAACAGCACAGAAATAATCCACAAATATAACTGCCATAAGTGAACCAGGGATATATAATATTTTAAGAGCAAAGAGCTAATATTAATAATAGGCACTAAAGTGGGCTCCTTCTATTTTATTTATACAATGTATTATCTTTATTAGTTAGTTTAGCCCTTTCTTTACATCTGTTTGAGCAATTTTCAAATTGCCTCTGTTTCAATCTTTGGACTGTGTTAGCTAACCTTACATGCTGAGATCTAATCTAGTAGGTCCCAAATCCACTCTATGCTAATACAGTATAATATAATATAATACAACATAATATATGTAATCCTCCTACAAATGGGGATTCCCAAAAGTCTTCTTTGAGCTTACCTAAATACTCACTGCCAGGCTGGTGTCCTACGTTTTAGCAGTTTAAATGTGATTGCCAGAGACTGTGTGGCCTCTGTGTGCTGTCTCTTTAAGAGCTGCCTGATTGCAGCATAAGTGATCTGAGATGGAGCTCTGTTGAAAGATGTAACTATTTGCTGAAAGTCATTTAGAGTGATAATGATAATGTAGTTTGTGTAACCTGCTCTTTCTTTGTAGCAAGGACTGTTTTGTTTGTCTCCACTATCTTGGTCCTGAACTGTAAATTGGACCAATCAGTTCCAAGTGGGACCTAAAATGTAGCCAGACTACAGGAGCTGTCTGAATTCAAAATCTGTAGGAACTGTAGTTTGGTTTTTTTTGCCCCTTTTTTGCAACTGAAGGGGGAGCTCTTGCTTTGACTGACAGCCAAATCAGCCAACCAAACCTTTTGGATCTTGGGGAAATCCCACACTGCTTACAATTTTCAGTTAGTTCTGAACTGGGAAGTGAAATGAGAGGAGGTGAAGTGATTCTGAGCAGCAATCCTGAGTGGATTCGCATGGGAGAACTGTGAAAAGGTTGTTTTTGGCTTGCATTTCTGCCGGCTGCTCCTGAGAGGGAGAGAGGAGAATTATTTTAGACTAAATCCAAGTTTGTGTGACTAAAGTAAGCTACTGAAGTGGGCCAGGCTCAACCTGAAGAAGACCTATGATTTTGCTGAATGCGATCTGCCTGTCAGGAGTTCCAGCTACCCTAAGCTCCTGTGTGCAGAGACTTTGCAATTGTGACCAGGGAGCGCTTTGCCTGGTACAGTAGAATTCCCTTACATGTAAATGTGTTATTGCTGCTAGTGGGTCCTGAGTTAATTCCCCACTGTGTGAACTGTGCTCTGCTTGCTAGAAGCTGTATCCAGCCCAAAACGGACTGCATCCGAATTTGTCTCCATGTGGTCTGGGCCTTGCCAGACTGGCCCAGCCAGACTACCCCCTGCACAGAGAAGCCATCGACGAGAGACCTGCCTGGGGATCAGCTCCCTGCTCCACGCCTGAACAGGAACGATGCCTCTGCGACTCGTGTGGGCCCTGCTTCTCCTGGAATTCCAGATTAACCACTTGCAGTCTTGATTTTCATCCAGCCTGTGTCCAGTCTTGGATATCATGAGTAAATACTACGGTAGCTCCCTGCAACAACAGCTTAATCTGAGTGTCATGTGATTGTCTTGTTGTTTCATTTCCTTTATGAACTGAGCACTCTGGCTCCGGATTACAAATACTGTGTACTGTGCATGTTGTGTTTTCCATCACAGGGCCACAACCAGCTGCAACCCCCAGGCAACAGTCCTGGCTAGCCCATCTCTTCTCTACCTGGGTACCCAGAGGTGTGACTGTGTGGGGGGACTCAAAGCGCATGCATAACTGCTTGATTGATATAACCTTTAAGCTAATTAACCTGATTTTTCCCCTTTCCTGTTCAAGTCTCCTGAATAAATCGGATCTAACTTTTTCTGCATGTAATCTGACTGTGGTTCCAGTTTGTGCTCAAAGTACTGTACTGTTGCTATTTGCTGTGCATAACCTTGTTTTACAGGGGGTCCCCAGGGTCGAGCCAGAGGAACCAGCCCTGGTGGTAAGTGCAAACAGTGTGGGTACTTGTGTGGTGTACCAGGGGTATCGTGAAAGTGATTATTGTACAGTGTTCAGGCCACTAGAGGGGAAAGAGAGGGGGTTACAGTGTCCCAGAGGGCTGTGCCCAGGTTAGCTTGACCACTACCAACCCTGACCTCTGGGTGGAGGCACCCGTTTCAGAGCTCAGGCCCTTTAACCTGCTATTAGCCAAACAGGCAGGGGCAGTAGCCCTTGGGATAGTGCCACCTAGGGTTGCATATAATACATTCATAATAATATATGAGGTGGTGCATTCAATGAGTTTTACACACACCAGTGGTGTTGGATGTTACCCAAACCCGACAACAAAGCTCAAGGGGTTTATTTAAGCATCCAGCACTGAGGTGTGTGTAAAATCTTGATTAAACACACCACCCATGTTTTATTTTACATAATTGCTGCAGAGTGTTTTCTTACCACAGCAATTATATAAACTAAACAACCACAGTCCGATCAGGATGAAGCACTGGCAACCAGCTGCTGAAATCTTTTCATTTTCTTGTTTAGGTTTAACTAAGGAGGACTCAAAAACTCAACTGTTGAGTGGCAATTTTTTTTTATTTACTTGCCGCCGAGTGATAGTGGCTGCCAAGTGCCTGGTGCTGATCAATGGAAGAGCGGCTACAGGCGCATGTGTGGAGTGAGGGGAAACCCAGCATGTGTTCACTGTTTTAACTCACAGGTTATAATGGTGAACTATAACTGGGTTTCCCTATGGGAGAAAATGCTCTCCAGTTATTATATAGAGAATAATATATGGGGTGGTGTGTGTAGCGAGATTTTACACACATCCGAGTTGTAGGATGCTACATAAACCCCAAGGGCGAGGCCCGAGGAGTTTATGAAATGCATTCCACAATGAGGGTGTGTGTAAAATTGATTTGTCTCACCCCATACTTTATTTTATAATTGTTACGTGCGCTTTTTCGCCTCAGTAATTGTAAAAATCAGGCAGTAGACTGACGGTTGGCAGTTGCTGAGCTGTGAGTGCTTCCAGTAGAAAAGGTGGACAGATCCACTGGCTCTAGCATGTTGGCAGGAAACCAAAACCAGATGTATGTTTCTTTTTGTGCTGTTTAAAAATGTAAGCAAGCTCCTCTGTGGTTTTAAACTCGGCACCGTGATCCTGCCATAAGATGGTGCCAGCGTCCAGATGTGATGATGTCACAGGAGCGAGACCTCTACAAAACAGCCACAGAAACAGCATGTATTGGCCCATTTCTGATCATAATGTGTCACATATAACACCGACATTTTAATCGGCACTTACTACATACATCAGGGATCAGGATGGTGGGGAAGGACCACTGGACACCAGAGAAACTGTGACATTATGTTGGGTGGGTGATCAGGTTGGGGGAGGGACCACTGGACACCAGGGAAAGATTTTTCTTTAACATGGGGCTGATGATTGGCTGGGGTTGACTACCAGATACCACAGAATAATCATAACATCTGGTGGCAAACGGCAGGGGTGGGGGCCACTATACACCATGGAATGATCATTATCGTAAAGCGAATGGCAGGGCAGGACCACTAGACACCAAGGACAGTTTTAGTTTGAAAACCGTCTTCTCGCCAAACTCTGCCAGTGGGTTGTGAAACTCAGTATTTCATGGAGTTATCAATTTTGTGTGAATTTGGGCTTCACGTGTCAGATTAACTCCTCTAAATTAGGAAAATCTGCAAATTAATCCACAGAGTGGAGTTTCCCAACTTGCCCATCTCCATGACACCAGAATTATCAATGGACATTGATCCAAGATTTCTTTAAAAAAAAGTTTCTGACCGTAGAGGGTCTTAAAATTGACCCTTTCTCAAGAATTTGTTTATAAAGGCTCATTTTGAACCAGTGCTAGTAACACAATTTTTAATGAAAGTTTGGAGTCAGGTAGACAAGTTACATCCTGTTAATACATTTTAATGTATTAATCAATGTGAAAATGGAATAAATACTATAACAAAACCATTTTAATATATTGATATAGTAAAAGTATATTTTTGATATAGCAAGCCATTGAACATGTATCTATAGCACTTTTCTATACTACCTGAATCCCAGTTATTCGTTTTAAAGAAAATAAACTTCTAGCCTTAATGGTTTCAGGGACCATTCTAAAGATAACGCCTTTGAGAAGGTGTAACTTTCATTTCATTTCATATATCGTTTATCCTGGATAGGCATCTTGCACAGCACTGCCCTTTATCAAGTGTGACCAGCATATTACAACACAATGTAATAATAATAATAATAATAATAACTTTATTTATCTGTGCCTTTCTAAAATCAAAGCACATTACAATAAAATACAGAATAAAACGTATTAAAACATATTAGAAGCTAAACTGGGAACACACCAATTTATCAACATGCTAAATTATCAGCAAAAGCCTTGCTCCATAGGAAGGACTTTAAACTCCTTTGAAACCCTCCACCGTCAAGCACTCTCTAATCCAACGTGGTAGAGAATTCAGAGATTAGAGCGCCACAAACATAAATGCTCGGCGCGGAAGATTTAAAGTAACCCTCAGGATCTCCCCAGAACCCTCGGCAGAGCGGAGTGGTCGTGATCAACGGGTAAGGCACCAGAAGCTCTTTCAGGTAGTCAGGGCCCAACCCGTGGTAGGGCTTTATAAGTCAGCAATCCGACTTTAAATGTGATCCACCACTGAATCGGCAGCCAGTGCAGATCTCGAACACGGTGTAATATGGGAAGAACGAGGTCCCGTTAACAACGGGCTGCGAGTTCTGCCTAACTACTAAACATGAGAATATCAACCCCAGACAGCCCAAAGTAAAGGGTTGCATAGTCCAGGCATTGAGGTCACAAAGGCGTGGATCAGAGTGGGAAGGTCGCCGGATGGAACCAGGTGCTTGATCCTGGCAATGTTCCTAAGATGGTAAAAGGACACCTTGACAACCGCCCGACACTTGCGCATACAGTGTCAGCTGATAAATCAATAATCACCCCAGGTCTCGCACCGTTCAAGAGGTGGGAGCTCCGCATCCCAGGAATAAACCCGAGGTTTGAAGTGCCCCCAACCCCTCAATCCGGCGTCCGTGATCCACAACCAACACCTCCGTCTTCCCCGAGTTCAACTTCAACCAACTGGACCTCATCCAATCCTGGATCTCACTGAGACAGCTGTTAAACACTGAGAGTGCTCTATTCTGGTCAGTCCGAAAAGACAGATAGAGCTGAGTATCATCGGCATAACAATGAAACTCCAGCTCATATCTTCTAACAATGTCTCCGAGGGGAAGCATGTACACCGCAAACAACATGGGGGACAGCACAGAGCCCTGAGGCACCCCACAGGTCAGAGCGGTGGGATCAGAGGAAAAAATCCCTGATACCATCCTCTGAGTTCTACCTGTGAGGAAAGAAGTAAACCATCTGTGCATTAAGCCCGAAAGACCACAGATGCATCTCAGGTGCTCAAGCAGTATCCCATGGTCTACGGTGTCAAATGCTGCTGACAGATCCAAAAGGACCAAAATGGACCGTTTTTTCTGGTCTCTCGCCATCAAGAGATCATTGAGGACCTGAACCAGTGCAGTCTCCGTGCTGTGCCTCTTTAAAACCTGATTGAAGAGGATCGTAGATGTTATGGATGGTAAGATGGTTGTCCAACTGGGCTGCCACCACTTTCTCGATTACCTTCCCAACAAGGGAAGGTTCGAGATAGGTCTGTAGTTAGCCAGGGAGTGGGGTCAAGGATGCCTTTTTCAACACTGGTGTCACCACCGCTTCCTTCGGGAGGCCGGGATAATCACCAGTGTCTATGGAGTCACCAGACTATCCTGGCAAGAACCGGAGGATAACCTCCCACAGCCCCTGATCAGGCCTGTGGGGTCCGGATCTAAACTACAGCTAGTGGCATGCATACCCTGGACAATCCTCACAACATCCTCGATTTCCGGCCTTATGAAGGAACTCCAGGTAAGCGGTGTGCTAGTGACCATAGGCTGGGCCACGCAACTCCCATGGAGAGAGCAGCGCAAATCTCGGCTCTGATATCAGCCACCTTATCTGCAAAGAATCGGCGAGCTCCACACTGCATCTGTGAAAGGCATGATGAACCTGCAGACAGGCTGGGTTGCACAGCCTGTCTACGGTTCGAAAGAGCTGGGCCGGTCGGTTCTGAGCAGCAGCAATCTCTCCGGACAGGAACACTGCCTTCTTATGAGTAATTGCTGACTGATAGAGTTTATAATGCTCTAGGAGTTTAAGACGGTCGGTATCTAAGCCAGACTTCCGCCAACATCTCTCCAACCTGCGACCTACTCTCCGCAACTCCCTCAGATCTTGATCAAACCAAGGAGAGCAGGCGAAGGGAGAGAGAGCCACCTGGGTGGGGCAATTGAATCCAAAGCGAGGTGACAGCCTTGTTATAGGCTAGCACCATCGCCTCGAGGATCTAAGCTCGACCAGGAAATTCCTGATGGGTCAAGAACACCAGATAGACCAGTGGGAGTAACAGCCCGTAAAGGCGGTATGACCATCTCCACTGGGGTAGGTCTCGAGGGTGCATAGATTGAATCTCACAGTGTGGTGATCAGACCATCCGACTGGTTCCACCCCACATCTGAGGCCTCCAACCCGCAGGAAGACCAGATCAAGAGAATGGCCATGTTTATGGGTGGCAGAGGTAACTACCTGTGAGAGGCCCAATGAACACATCAATTGGAGGAAGTGTTGACCAAATTGCGAGAGTTCGTCATCGATCCAGGCATTGAAATAATACATACAATAAAGTACAGATACAAATATTATTTAAAATTACATACAGACTGCACATCTAAAATACTTAGCAAATTTTTCTCAAAAACTGGTATAGATCCTAGAGGCTTAACTGGTTGTGTTAGGCGGTTGTAAGCAGTTAAACCAACATAGTCAAAAGCTCTTTGCCGAAAACAAGTCTTTCGAAAGGGAACCTTATTCAAAGTGAGATCCTGTGATCTAGTACAACGTGAATTATGCTGTAATGGAAATAACTCTCCTATGGAATATAGAACCTTACTAAGGATGACTGTATGAAAAAAAGACTAACATTTTTATTTTACTCTGTCATCCAATGAAGGGTAACTGGGTTTTAAATGGAAGGCCTATAATTCAATGACAAACTGCATTATAAACTATTTTTAACCTACTGTATTTAGGACCCCCTCCCGACACCTGAATATATTAACAAACCGTAATCTAGAATGGACAATAATAGACTCTTTGTCATAAGGCATGAGTTTTCAGTAGAAGATTATTATAAACTCTATACAAAGAGTCTTTTGGAACTTTGGAACCATATGCTAATAAATTTATTTAGGTAGAGCTTGGAGTCTGGTCAACATGGCTGTATCCTGTCAATACAGTTTACATGGGTTGATACTCACTGATATACACTAGTACATTGATAATCATAATGTTATGCAGTTTGAAATGAGTCAGCCCACTGAAAATTTATAAAAAAGCAGGTCTCCAATTTATCCATGGCTTCATTAGAACTACTAATTGAGTTTGATTGCTCCATACCTTTAACTTCAAAAACAAAACCAAAAATGTCATCTCAGACATTACACCTAGAAAATAACTCTGTGGATACAGATCAAGCCATAGCCTCCAAAGATCCACCTAGACACATTTTCGTACTGGGTGACTCAGTGATTAAACATATAGATAAGGCTATTTGTAACCCTGATAAATTAAACTGAATAAGTTCAAGTTGTAGGGGAGCTAAGGTAGCTGATATTTCCAACATGATAAATTCAATACTCTCTGATGCTGGACAAATCCTTTAGTAATAATTCATGCAAGGATAAATGACACTTTAAATGCAGACATCACAAAACTAAAAGAAAGCTATGTGGCATTAAACAACTTATTAGTACAGAAAGGTTGCACAGTGTGTTTCTCTGAGATTCTTCCAGCACCAAGGTCCACAATTACCACCTCCAATAAAAGTAAACAAATAAATAACTGGTTAAGAATGTGGTGCCTAAAACAGGATATTAAGTGTATCCTTCACTGGGAAGACTTTTCCGGAAGGGACTCACTCTTTTGCTGGGACGGTCTTCATCTCAGCAGAAGGGAAGTACCATGTTGGGAAATAAATTGTTGCAGTTATAAACACTTTAAACTAAATTACAGGGGAGGAATTGGAAGGTCTAAATTCTACAAAAACAAAAAAATGCTATCTTTCAGACTACCAAATCATCCAATATATTATCCTCCAGTGCTAGATCTTTGAATAACGTAAACATGGCTGAACTGGAATGTAAATGTAAATTACTGGATATTGACATTATTGCCGTAACTGAGACCTGGTGAGATCCTGCCTCTAAATGGTTAAGAGAGTTGCCTAATTATAAATTGTATCATAAAGACAGAACAAATAAAAGTGGAGGTGGGGTATGTTTATTTGTGTACAATGATCTCACTTCTTTTGAACAAACTATTAGTACAAATACTGAATCACTTTGGGTCACAGTATAATTCAAGGGTCAACAAAAGCTAGTAATAGGAGTCTGTTATACACCTCGCTCATCTGATTTTGTTTATATGAAAGATTTAACAGATCAAATAACATCGATGGCAGACAAAAACAACGTGCTTATCTTGGGAGATTTTAATATGCCTAGAATCAAATAGGAAACACTCACTGGTTTAACTGCACAAGAAAAATTATTAACAAGCTCATGTATCGATCAGGGTCTAGAACAGTTAATAAGATTCCCTACTGGAGGAACTAATACAGTATACTCAGCCTTATTATTACTAATGTAAGAAAACAGTTTCAAATATAAATATTTCTGCTCCTATTGGGAATAGTGATCATAGTTCAATTTTATTAAATGTAATCACTACTAATCTTAAATCCTCATTGGGCATCATAAACAAAAATTATAATAAGTCTAACTTTAAAGAAATAATTCTTAAACTTAACCAAATCGACCATGTGTAACGGTTTTTGCATATTTTTAATAAAAGATTAAAAAAGTTGCAGTTCAAGTCTTTGTGTCATGATTAGTGTTTCCTGAAAATTTCATGCTGTTTTGTTTTGTGGTTTTCTTTAAATCAGCATTTGTTAACTTGCTCTGTAGTGGCTGAAAACAGTCGAGTTATTTCTGTCCTCTCAGTCAAGCTTAGAGTGCAATGACATCATTTTGGAGTAGTTTGTTGTTTCAGATTCCCAATCAGAGCAGCACTCTGTAGAGTTTTTGGTTTGCTGAGCACTCCAGGTTTCTTACAAACCCAGTCTCTGGTTTGTGTTTAGATAGATCAGCTTAAAATATATCATTCTCTTCCTTTAAAAAGCTGATAATTTCAGTTTCAATGCTGAAATGAAGTAGTGGAAATCTTTCTCTGTGAGAAATCAGCTTGTCTATCACAGCTCTGTTTTTTCTAATCAAACCTCACTTTTTTCCTAACAATATAACACAGGGCTGTTTAATGAATATAAAATAAATCTAAATTTTGTTCATTCACAGAAAGTTTGTTTTTGATGTAGCCTTCATAAACATAATCATGTAAGAACATTTTTTTCATGTCAGATTAATAAATAGGTGCTTGTCACACTCTGCTACAGTATTTCAAGCACATGTACTGTCAGAACTCACAAATTTCAGTTCTTTGGTGGTTTCTATGTGAAAATACATCATGTATGTGTATAATTAAAACACTAGGTGGCATCCCAGTGCACCATGTCACTGCCCCACAGTTTAGGCAGCTGCAGTCTACTGCCACTAATCCCCTGCCCCACAGGCCCCCTGCCTTCTACTCCTCATTCAAGGCTGCTGCACCCTACTGCCCACTGTCTTCTCCCACACAGTCAGGGATTGTGCACCCTGCTGCCTCCATCCCCTGCCTAAAGAATCAGGACTACTGCACCCTGCCGCCCCCCCAAACAATTGTGATTGCTGCATCCTGCTGCCTTCCCCCCCCACCTTCACAGTTAGGGATGCTGCACCTGTTGCCCCATTCCTGTCTCCACAGTCAAGGCTGCTATGCTGTGCCAAGCCCTAGAGTGCCAGGTTCCCTGCCTCCACAGCTGGAGCTGCTGCACCATGCTGCCCTAACACCAGAGGTGGAGCTTTTGCTGCACCCTGCTACCCACTTCCATTGCCCCAAATGGTCAAGGCTGCTGTACCACATGTACCCCATCTCACAGGCAGGGCTGCTATATCCTGATGCCTCATGTGTCCTGCCCCACAGTTGATGCTTCTGCATCATGCTGTCTTCTATCCCCTGTCACCATTGACAGGGCTGCTGCCTCGCTCCTCCTCTCTACACAGTTGGGGTTGCTATGGCCTGCTGTGCCCTAGAGCCCCAAGCCTCTGCAGTTAGGGCTGCTATACCATGCTGCCACTTGCCACAAGATTCAGGGCATTTGCTGCATCCTGTTGTATGCCTCCACAGTTGAGGCAGTTGTACGTGCTGTCTCCCCTGCCACCAGAGTCAGATCCTTTGCTGCACCCTGCTGAGACAGGAACAGGGGCAACATGTGCAATGTCCTGACTGTGAGGGTGAGAGACAGAGAGAGGTAGCAGGGTGCAGCAAACCCAGCTGTTTGGGAAGGGTGCAGCACAAGAATAAGGCATTTGCTGCACCCTGTCCCTGCCTGTGGAGGCAAGGGGCTGTGGTGCAGCAGGGCACAATGGTGGCAGGAAACAAAAGACAGAATGGTGCAGAAGCCCTGACTCTGGGGCAGGACACAGGTGGGCATAAGGGTACAGCAGTCCTGACAATAGCACAGGGTACACAGTGTGCAGCAGCCCAGACCATTTGGGGCAATGGAAGTTTGTAGCAGGGTTCAGCAGCCCCAACTGTGGATGCAGGCAGCATCAGACTCTAGGGTGTAGCACAGCACAGCAGCCCTGACTGTGGGGATAGGAACAGGGGGCAACAGGGTGCCGTGGCCCTGACTGTGGGTGTGGAGACAGAGGGCAGCAGGGTGCAGCAGTCCTGAATGTTCAGGCAGGAGATAGGGGTGGCAACAAGATACAGCAGCCCAAACTGTGGGACAGGGTGCAGCAGCCATGCCTGTTTGGGACAAGGGATGTGGGGAGCAGGGTGCAGCAAAGGATTTGAATCTGGTGGCAGGGGGACAGCAGGGTGCAACTGCCTCAACTGTGGAGGCATGCAACAGGGTTCAGCAAATGCCCTAAATCTTGTGGCAAGTGGCAGCATGGTGCAGCAGCCCTAACTGCAGACGCATGGGGCTCTAGGGCACAGCAGGCCATAGCAACCTCAACTGTGTAGAAAGGAGCAGGGTGCGGCAACCCTGTCTCTGGTGACAGGGGATAGAGAACAGCATGGTGCAGAAGCCTCAACTGTGGTGCAGAACACAGGGGACATCGGGGTACAGCAGCCCTGACTGTGAGATGCGGTACACGTGGTGCAGCAGCCCTGACCATTTGGGGCAATGGAAGTGAATAGCAGGGTGCAGCAAAAGCCCTACCTTCAGTGGCTAGGGCAGCATGGTACAGCAGCCCCAGCTGTGGAGGCAGGGAACCTGGCACTCTAGGGCTTAGCACAGCAGAGCAGCCCTGATAGTGGAGACAGGAACAAGGGGCAACAGGTTCCACTTCCCTAACTGTGAGGGTGGGGGAGAGCGGGCAGCAGGATGTAGCAACCCCAACTGTTTGGGCAGGGGGAGGCAGGGTACAGCAGCCCTGATTCTTTAGGAAGGGGATGGAGGTAGCAGGGTGCACAATCCTTGACTGTGTGGGAGAAGATGATGGGAAGCAAGATGCAGCAGCCTCAAATGTGGAGCAGAAGGAAGGGGCTTGTGGGGCAGGGACAGGCGGCAGTAGACTGCAGCTGCCTCAACTGTGAGGCAGAGACACGGTGCATCAGGATGCTACATAGTGTTTCTAGTTATACCTAACATAATGTATTTTCACACAGAAACCACCAAAGAACTGAAATTTGTGAGTTCTGACAGGTGTCTGTCATACCCTGCTACAGTATTTCAAGCACATGTACTGTTTGTCAATCTGACATGAAAAAAAATGTTCTTACATGAAATCTACTTATGAAGGCTACATCAAACACAAACTGTTTCTGTGAATGAACAAAATGTTGATTTATTTTAGATTCACTTAATAGCCCTGTGTTATCTACTGTAGTTAGAAAAACAATCTGAGTTTTGATTAGAAAAAATGAGAACTGTGATGCAGGCAAGCTAATTTCTCACATAGAAGGATTTCCACTACTTAAATTCAGCACTGAAATTAACATGATCAGCTTTTATGAGAAGATAATGTTATATTTTAAGCTGATCACTCTAAACACAAGCTGAGACTGTGTTTGAAGAAACTTGAGAGCCCAGCAAACCATTAACTCTACAAACTACTGCTCTGATTGGGAATCGGAAACAGCAAGCTACTCCAAAATTATGTCATTGCACTCTGAGTTTGACTGAGAGGACAGAAATAACTCCACTGTTTTCAGCCACTGTAGAGCAAGTTAACAAATGCTGATTTAAAGAAAACCACAAAACCAAACAGTATGAAATTTTCAGGAAACACTAATCATGACACATGGACTTGAATTTCAGCTTTTCAAGCTTTTATTAAAAATATGTAAAAACCGTTGCACATGATCTTTAAGGACAAATCAACAACTCAAGCGTGGGAAGAACTTAAACAAATCATATTCAATTTAGAGCAGATATATGTTCCATTGAAAGTCAAATATAATAAAAAGGGTAAAATTCCCATATGGTTTTCCAAAGTTATACATAAACAAATTAAACTAAAAGAGCGTTTATTTAAGAAACTAAAAATTAACTTTACGTTGGGTACTAAGGTTAGATACAAGAATGCAGTTTCTTATTTAAAAAAATTAATAAAACAAGCAAAATCTAAACTGAATTTACATGGCCCATTCTAAATCTAACAAAAATCTCTTTATTCATATATAAATAGTAAAAGGGTGATTCAAGAAAAATTGGAGCGGTATCAGTAGATGGAACCTTGTTAAAATGACCAGAAAGTAGCAAATATATTTAATGAATATTTCTGCTGTCTTCAACAACAAAGATTTATATTACCGATGTATAAAACACATTCATTATAACCAAAAATTAATAAGCAGGAAGTTAGAAAGGTTTTATCACTTCTTAAAAAAATCAACTAGTTCAGGATCTGACAATATTCAATCAAGGTTTTAGTGGAAACACTTGGCGCTAACTATTCCATTAACTTTATTATTTAATAAATCTCTGACTGAAAGCAGTATTCTGATGATTGGCATAGGCGATTGTAGTGCCAATTTTCAAAAGGGTAATAAATCTAGTGTTCAAAACTACAGACCAATAAATCTAACATCTTTAATATGTAAGGCCATGGAAAGAATAGTTAAGTCTCATATTGATACTGAAATTGAACTGCTTGGGATTTCAGATCCATCTCATACATGACTTTAAATCTGGATCATCTTGTACTACCAATCTTATCTCCTTTCATAATAATATTGGTACTGTAGATACTTGGATACTCCTTCATATGTTATACTTTTAGATTATAGTAAGGTGTTCAATAAAGTATCCCACTCACTGCTCATTAAGAAAATGAATATGCTTGGTTTTTCCCAATATTTGTTAAATTGGGTATCACAATGGCTATACAACAGATCACAGGTAGTTAAGGTAAATGGCTCATTTTCTGACTTACGTATGGTAACCAGTGGTATTCCACAAGGCTCTGTCCTCAGACCAACTTTGTTTAATATATTTATTAGTGATCTGACTATATCCTCTAGTAACTCTATTTCTAAATTCGCTGATGATACTAAATTAGGGGGTAGAGTAGATACAATTCAAAATATTGTTATTCTTCAAAAGGATCTTAAAAATATTGAATCAGGGCAAAAACCAACCTCATGGATTTCAACATTGATAAGTGCGTGGTTCTCACTTTGGGACCAAAAATCCTAAGACTAGCTACTGGTTAAATAACAAACAACTGAAACAATCTGAATGTGAAAGAGATCTAGGCATCCTTGTGAATAATAAATTATTATTTGGTCCACATTGCAATAGAGTGGTAAATACTGCCAATATTTTATTAAAACAAATTAGTAAAATCTTTATTAATAAATTGGAACAATGTCTGGTCCCCTTATATAGGTCATATGTCAGACCATATTTGGATTTTGGTTCTCCTTATTGGAATCCATATCTTAAAGGAGATATTTACAGACTGGAACAAGTCCAGAGACGACTGACCAAAATGATATCCAGATTGAAAAATAAGTCATATGAAGCTCGCCAGTCAAAAACCAGACTACAGTTCTTTACAACAAAGGAGACTTAGAGGAGATTTGATGTTTTTATTTAAGATATTAAAATGCCCTACTCTAATGAAACAATGTGGACTGACTTATTCATATAATTGTATTGCTGGTAGATCGCATAATAAACAAATAAAAATAGAACAGGCAAACACTAACAAAAGAGATAATTTCTTCAGCATTAGGGCTCCAAAACAATGAAATTTATTACCAAAGTATATAGTTAATTCAGACACTCTCGTGTCATTTAAAATAAAGTTAGACAGCTGGTTAACAAATCTCAAGATAAATGACCCACTATTGAGGGGGACAATCTCGATGGACCTTGGCCTTCTTTTGTTCATAATTATCCAGTAAATCCAGTAAACAGATAATGCTTGATATAATTAATATGTTTCCTTTTTCCCATAGAAACTTTGGAAATAATTGCCATTATAAGAGTGTTTATAACGGCAAACACATACACAGTTTTCCTCGCTTTGTGCATGCACCTGCTGCAGCTCTTTCTTTCAGATCTCTGGCCACCTTGTCTTTCTCCCGGAGACTAAACTGCCTCTCTGACTCAGCGGTAAGTGATTTTAAACCACAAAATCCAGTGTTTTAGAAAAAAATACCTTAACTTTTGGTTGCCAACTGTAAGAGATAAATGCAAAAACTTGGAAATAAATAAAAAAGGCAGATTGCGGGCCACGCGCTGAAACCTAACTGGACTGCAGCCACACAAGAACGTCTCTTTATTTTATATAATTGCTGTGGCAAAAAGAAACCCCACAATTATCTAAAAAAATATGGAGTGGTGTATTTAAACTCGAAGTTTGCACACCCTCTGTGTTAGATGCTTTCACAAACTCTTCATGCTTCCTCTCAGGGTTTATGTAGCATCTAACACCTCAGAGTAATGTAAACATCAAGTTCACACCACCCAAACTTTCTTCTATATATAATATTAACTGCTCCATCAGAAGACACCAGTGTTATTCCTTTAATGAGAACCACATTTGTTTTCTAGTTTAATGATGCATGATCACTAGGACTACAATGTTCATTCAAAATGTAACCTTTATTGTCTTTGAACACTTGTAAAATGTGCCTCTTCTTCTGATGTTAATGCCCTTAAATATGGTCAAGTACAGTTATCTAAGAACTTACCGTAACAGTAGCTCCTTGAGAGAAGCACTTGCAGCAGGCCACACTGTTAGGACTAAGCCATCAGGTGCCAGGTCCACACGGAAAATGTCTAGCAAGCAGTCTAGCATGGGGGACCACCCACCGCCATCAGTCAGCTGACATCAGCCTAGCCTATAAAGATGGCGGTCCCCACCTACCTCAGTTCTCCCACTGGAGACCACGTACGGGCAGCTAATGGAGAATCAGAAGGTTTCTTGAGAGACAAGTGAAAGGCATAGGAAGCGTCAGAGAAAAAGAGCAGCAGTGGAAGGAGGGAGGGAAAGCAGGGCCTGCTGCAAGAGCTTCCCTTGAAGATCTACTATTACAGGAAGTTCTTACGTACCTATACTATCTTACTTCAAGGAAGGCTCTTGCAGCACCCCACACCAGTAGGACTCAGTCCCAAGTATTACTGGGTAGAACCAGAATAACAACACTGGGAGGAGGATAGATCAGCAGCCAAGAGCTCAGGAGCGAAGGCCCTGAAGTACTGCAAGGCCAAAACTAGCCCTGCGCCGAGAGGTGATGTCCAGACTGTAATGCTTGGCGAAGGTGTGGACAGACCTCCAGGTGGCAGTTGCACAGATGTCCGCAGCAGACACATTTCTGAAGCAAGCCATTGAGGCGGTCGTATTTCTGATGGAATGGCCCTTGACCACTACCAGAAAGGGCCTGTTGTACTTGAGGTAGCAATACAAACTGGCATTTGCTAACCACTTAGACAAACACTGTTTGGAAACAGAAGCGCCCTCTCTCTTGAGGGCAAACAACATGAACTGTTCAGATTTCCTGAAAGGCTTTGTGCAGTTCATGTAGTACCACAAAATCCTATGAACATCCAAAGTGTGGAGCAAGGCCTCCCACTGATTAGAATACTCAGGAAAATAAACTGGAAGGTAGCTAGATTGATTCAAAGTAAACTCCAACACCACCTCAGGCAAAAAAAACTGTCTTTATGAAAAAACAAATAAGGCTCCTTACACATAAGAGCCTGGAGCTTGGAAATCCTTCGAGCAGAAGAAACAGCAACTAAAAGGAGTACTTTCCATGACAGAAAGCACAGGTCACAACTCACAGCCAGTTCAAAAAGAGGTAAAGTGAGTTTCTCCAGCATAAAGTTGAGATCCCATGTAGGGACTGGGTCCCGAATGAGAAGCTTCAAATGCAAAATGCCCCGCAGAAACGTGTGGGACACCTCAGGCTGGGTGACAGCTTTGCCCTCGATAGGTGCATGTGGAGAAGACATAAACTTTTTGAGGAAAACACTTAAAAATCGATATTTCAAACTCAGAAAAATGAAAAATAAAAAAGCGTGGCAAGTGCAGATTAGTGGCAGTCCACTGTATCTGCGGCTGTAGCTGCAGCATTCGCTAAGGTCCGACGTGCGTGGGTCGATGGCAGGAAAAGAACTGAGGTAGTTGTAGGGGACCACCCACCTTTATAGGCTAGAGCTGACATCAGCTGACTGGCGTCAGCTGTGGGCAGACCCCGTGGTGGACTGCTAGCTAGAATTTTTCAGTGTGGTCCTGGTGCCTGACAGCTTATTCCTACCAGTGTGGCCTGCAGCAAGAGTCTTCCTTAAAGTAAGATTTGACCTTTGTAGACTAACAATGTGTATTAAAACGGTCATCATATGATAACTGATCATGTCATACTAACAATTACAGTTATTATTATTATTAAAATGGTCATCATATTGTAAATGACTTTGGTATACTAAGTGGCCATGACTTCACCTCAAGACGTTCAACTGGCTACCATGCTCAACAGTTTCATATGAATGTCCACCTCACTGAAACCGCCTGGTCTGATGATAGACTATATAACCATAGGATGAAATCAGGCAGAGTGGGTCAATGACCCTATCATTAATTCTAATATTTAGCCGTTTTAACATTAGACTTGGCTATCTGTTTACCACAGTCATTTTGTTTCATTTTACTGATTATACTGGTAATTTCAGTGACCAGACTTAAGATGCCTGTATTCACAAGTGACCATATCAATATACAAATACACATACAAGCCATATAAAATGTTAAAGTAAGTTTCCAACATTCTGTAAGGGGCTTTGGGGCTTTATAACCCATTATCTTAGTGTGGCACTAGTCCATTGAGCTATAAAACAGAATTTTTTGAACACTCCAGTTAGAAAGGGAAGGAATCGTAGATTAGGTCGAACCCGATGATCAGCCAATCCCTTCCACTTCCCGATCTGCTGGCCACACCGCGACGCCGCTCAGATGTTTTGTGGTAGCTAATTAGGAAAAGTGGGGGCGTGCCCATTTGAAATCTATTGGTCTCAGTTTCAAAACTTTTTTTTATATGTTTAAGCAGCCTTTGGTATATATGAAAGCCACCACTTAATTAATAGAGGGATTATTAGTTGAGCAGTAGATTTAATACAGTATATACTAAAGATTTCTTTATCACATAAAACAAGGTTTGAAATTGAGCCCCACAGACTTCAATGGGGCACGCTCCCAAGCTCTCCCTGGTTAGACATCACAAAATGTCTGAGCACAGGGGGGTGGTCAGTGGAATGAGAAGTTGAAGAGATCAGCTGGCCATTGGGTTCAGCCCAATTAACGATCCCTTCCCTACCTAACTGGATAGATTAAATATAATCTTTTATGACAAAGGACTGGTGTTGCACTGAGATAACGGGCTATAAATCCCAACAGTAAATCATGGAAATCTCCTTTAACAGGAGAACAAAATACAAAAATAGACAGCACAAGTTAAATATTGTGAAGTACAATCACAAGACAACATTGATTTAAGCAGGTCAAAAAGATTATGCTTTAACAAATGACTAGACCTACACTATGTCAACATCAATGGAAGGTTACTGTAGATCCGAACTGATTCATAAATTAAATATCTCTGTCCCAACAATGCATGCCTAAAGGGGACTCTGAAGAAAAGACTGAGAGAAACGCATACCCCTATTCTTGCTATTTGAGGGAAAACTTTTTTAACACTATGTGCAAGGCAAGCAAACCAGAGGGGTACCATTTTTAAGTGTACTGTAAATCAGTGTATAAAAATTCAGGGGCTGGTGGCAGTCTTCAAATGCAAAAATGTTTACTCCCTCTGGATAAGCTAGTCACACAGATTTTTAAAATTCAAAACTTCTCCTCACTTTTATTGCGCTCATTATAAACAGAAACCCCCTCCATGAGAGCCCAATATTTTGCCATAGGTTGGGCTTCTTCAGGGAAGAGGTTTTCTAGTTTAAAAACATACAAGATATATGCCAGGCTGCCGCCACTGCAGCAGTAGCACTACTGCCAGCGATGCCGATGACCCAAGTTTGGAAGCAAGTTCAGGAGTCAGAAGGCCAGCCAGGGCCAGAAGGATCAAGCATCTAAGGCACTGCTCTCCTACTCCGGGAAGGGGTCAGATCAGCGCTCGGTATTAGCCTGGCCTCTAGTGGTGGTAGGCGTCAGAATGCTAGGACTGCATGCAAGGGGGTGGAGGCGGGCAGATGCTCAGTGTGCTGCATGCAGTAGTGTGCACAGCTCAGCCACTGGCATCACTGCATGCCACCTCCTCAGCATTAAGGGGGGGATGGGAGAACAAGGAAAATAGGCACCAACCAGTATAATTACACTGGTCCTCTGTAGGCCATGCATACGGCTATCCAAGGGATGTCCCAGTGAACTGGATCCTATCTGCGGTGGGGTTTGGGGGACACTACTGACCACGTCATGGGGGCATGCACTGGGAGAAGAGCCAGATGAGGTAAGTCCTGGAGGATGCCAGGATAACAGAGCTGGAGAGATCAGTGGACAGGGGCCAGTCAACGCAGGGGTCAAAAACAGATGAAAGAAAAAACAGACACGATATACATAATTGGCATTATTCATCTTACATAGAAACATAGAAACATAGAAACATAGAAGTTGACGGCAGATAAGGACCGCAAGGCCCATCCAGTCTGCCCATTTCTTTTTCTACCTTATAAATGTGCCATCGGCCTTTGCTCTGTCAGTGACCTATCTATTCATAGTCATTTGTATTGCTCCCTTATGCCTATCCCATGCCTGTTTGAAGCCCTGCACTGTATTCATAGCCACCACTTCTTGTGGTAAGCTATTCCATGCATCTACCACCCTTTCTGTGAAAAAATTTCCTCACATTCCCCTTAATCGCCTCCCTCTAATCTCATGCTGTGTCCTCTTGTCCTGCAATTTTTCTTATATTTAAACATGTTAGACTCTTTCACCTTGTTTATGCCCTTAAGGTGTTTAAATGTCTCGATCATATCACCTCTCTCCCTCCTTTGCTCAAGGGTATACATATTGAGCTCCGTTAATCTGTCCTCATATGTCTTCTGATGCAGTCCCTGCACCATTTTGGTTGCCCTTCTCTGGACTGCCTCAGATTTGGTTAATGTCCTTGTGAAGGTGTGGCCTCAATACTGCACGCAGTACTCCAGATGGGGCCTAACCAATGTCTTGTACAGAGGGATTATTACCTCCCTCTTACGACTTGTGATACCCCTACTAATACACCCTAACACCCCCCTAGCCTTACCTACTGCTTTAGAGGTCTGCTTGGATGATTTTAGGTCATCAGTGATGATGATGCCCAAGTCTCTTTCTTCCTTTGTGACTGCTAGCAACTCCCCTCCCAGCCTATAAGTGGCTTCAGGGTTTCTCTTCCCTATGTGCATGATTTTGCACTTCTTTGCATTAAATCCCAGTTGCCACTCTTCTGACCATTTTGCTAGTTTATCCAGATCTCTTCTCATTCTGCCCACCCCATCTGGATCATCTACTCTGTTGCAGATCTTGGTGTCATCTGCAAACAGACAAACCTTACCCTCTAGTCCATCTCGAGAGGTCACTAATGAAGATGTTGAATAGGACTGGCCCCAGGACTGATCCCTGAGGTACCCCACTTGTGACTTGCATCTCTTCTGACTGTATACCATTTACCACCACTCTCTGTTTCTGCCAGTCAACCAGTTTGCCACCCAGTTGACCAACTTCGAGCCCACCCGAGCCTACCTAGCTTATTTATCAATCTTCTATGTGGAACAGTGTCAAAAGCTTTGCTGAAGTCAAGGTAGGCGACATCAACTGCTCCCCTTGGTCCACCACTCTGGTTGCCCAGTCAAAGAAATCTATGAGATTAGTTTGACAGGACCTTCCTTTGTAAACCCATGCTGTCTTGGATCCTGTGCCCTATGGATTCCAGGTGTTGCACTATCCTTTCCTTAAGGAGTGCCTCCATAATCTTGCCCACTACTGAGGTAAGACTGACTGGTCTGTAGTTCCCGCCTCCTCCTGCTACCACTCTTGTGGGCGGGATCACATGAGCCCTTCTCCAGTCTTCTGGGACCTCTCCTGTGCTCAGAGACTCACTAAACAATTCTGCTAATGGCTCTGCTAGTTCCTCCTTTAGCTCTAAGTACCCTGGGATGTATGCCATCAGGTCCCATTGCCTTATCCACCCTGAGCTTATGAGCTCTGTAGGACCCTTTCTTTTGTGAAGGGAGTAGTGCTCACCTCCTCCCCCTGTGTCCATGATGCTGAGCTGTGGGCCCTGCCCTACCTTCTCTTCAGTAAATACTGAGCAAAAGTATCTATTTAGGATAGATGCCTTTACAGGGTCCTCCTCCTCACATGCTCCCTTTTCTCCATTAAGCTTAGCAATACCCCCTCTGGACTTTCTCCTTTCACTAATGTATCTATAGAAAGTCTTGTCACCTTCTTTACTGTTCGCTGCTAGTGTTTCCTCAGTTTGGGACTTTGCCTGCCTTACTGCCTTACCTGCTCCCTTAGGCAGTTTGGTATGCCTCCCTATCTTCATCCCGCTGTGTTCCCTTATATTTTCTGAAGGCCAGCCTTTTGGCTCTGACCTTTCTGCTACTGTATTTGAGAACCAAAGTGGTTTTCTTCTTTTGCACTTCCTTTTCTGTCTAACACAATGGGATGTTGCTTCAAGTAATTGTATCCTTAATGCTTGCCCACTTTGCCTGTACCTCCTCACCTGTGTTTCTTTTTGCCAGGGCTAGCTGAACTCTGTTGGCATCTTATCAAAGTCAGCTCCTCTGAAGTCCCATATTTTGCCTTGGAATGGATGATTTAGATGTAGTAGCCAAATTGAACCATACCATGTGATGGTCACTGGACCCCAGGTGACCTTCTACCTGGAGATCTGTGATCCCTTCTTTGTTAGTCAGTACTAGATCTAGGATAGCCCTGTCTCTTGTGGGTTGCTGTACCAGTTGTTTGAGGCCCTCCCTGCAGGGAATCCACTAGAGTCTAGTTCTGGCAGATGTTCCTGCTGGTATTGACCAATCTATATCTGGCATGTTGAAGTCTCCATTATCAGAACCTCCCTTTAGCTGTCATGTTTTGTATATCTTCTAACAGTAATGTGTCTATGTCCTCCCTCTGGTCTGGGGGCCTGTAGACAACCCCAGTTCTTATGGCTGTCCCATTTCCTGTTTCCAGGGTGACCCACAGTTCTTCTGGCTCCTTATGTGTATTCTGAATTTCTGTAGTTTTGATATTTTCATTAACATACAGGACACTCCTCCCCCTTCACGCACCTCGGTCTCTTCTGAACAATACATAGCCAGGTACTGAAGTCTCCCAAGTGTGGTTACTGGTAAACCACGTCTCACTAATTGCTACTATGTCAGTTTAGCCTCTGACATTATTGCTGCCTGCAGGTCTGGGATCTTATTTCCCAGGCTGTGAGCATTGTCTTATGATTTTCCATTGGCCAGATTTTGGTGTGTTAGTTGTTGGGTGAAGTTTGGCATTACCCTGTGCATCGTGTGGGGAGACAAACCTTTTTCTTACCTGGTGATGCAAATGAATGGCAAACACGCTGAATTCCTGTTTGACCACTAGCTGAGGGGAGGGTGTTCTTCCCCATTGACGTGGGTGCTGCACCCTCTCCCATTTGCTTCAGTTTAAATATTCTGCAAAAGGCGTCAAACTTCTGCCCCAATGCACTGACTCCCTCTTTAGTCAGATGCAGTCCATCAAATTTAAAGAACTTCGCTCCCAGAACTGTTGCCAGTTCCTACAAATCTGTGTCCTTTTCCTGGCACAGTCCTTGAGCCCACGTGTTTAGCTCCATCTCTCCTTCTCTGACCTTCCGTCCATCTGTTCCCATCTCCCAGACTGGCAGGATCTCAGAGAAGGAGATGCCGGACGAAATAGATGATAGTTTGTCACCCAGCTTAGTCAGGTGTTCCTTGGTCTCCACAACTGACCGGCTGCCGAGATCATTAGTTACTTTCAAAATCTATTCTAATTTATCCTTCAGTGTATCATACACATTTCTGTGAAGCACCCCATTCCAAGCAATCCAGTTTCACACTTAATCCATCAGTATTATCTTTAATTAACTAAGTGGCTAACCCCATTTTCATATAAATTCATATTCCATTAACACTAGTACTGTACAGTACAGCTATCCAATCTCACTGTATCCTCTTAATCTATCAAGCTTCCTACAAAACTTATTTCACCATATACATGTTGCTGGTATCCAGTGAAGATGGTGACTGCAGGATAATGACGCATGAAAATGGTCACTGAAACAAAGTGCCGACTGTTCTGGGTGACCACTGATTCCTTCCCATCCCCAACTTTGTGCCTCCCCCCGGAGTTAGTATCTATAATAGAGGGGTGGTGCCACTGTTCCCTCCCTCCCCAGCAAGAAAACACTTTGCCCAGATGTGGTCGCAAAGTGGGTTCAGCACCATTATCACGCGTCACCATTCCACAGACAGTATTATGACATGGAATCCATGTTGCCTAAGGTACATAGGAGTTTGGATTGTCTCCTTGGGTGCCTTACAGTGACTGGTAGCGATTTCCTTACAGAACCACTATCTCAGTTACTGTGTGAATTTTATATCAAGGACATAGTAATCACCTTGTCATCTTATGTTAGGGATACCACGGAGATACTACAGCTCTTGGGGGACATCCAACTCAATAAGACCTGCCTTTTTGTCTCAATGGACAATGAGTACTTGCATCCTTACATCCCACATGAAGGAGGCCTTAGGGCAACACGTTTTTGGTTGAACTCTTCAACTGATCTAGATTACTCACTCAAGGACTTTTTAATAGGGCTTAGTGAAACAGTCCTGGCTTGTAATGAATTCATCTTCCAAGGGAAATATTATCACCAGGTAAAAAGAACAGTGATGGGAGCTAACTTTGTCCCCAATTATGCAAACCTTCCCTAGGACACTAAGAAAAGGAGGTCATATATGATCAACAGAAACATAAATGTTTTGGTTACATTGACCTATGAAGAAGATACACTGATGATGTCCTCTGGGTGTGGCATGGAACAGCTGAGAAGATTGATGAATTTGTACAATATCTGCATAATTCAAATCCAGATCTGAAGTTTACAGTAAATTGTTCACATCAAGTAATTCATTTTTTTGACTTACAAACATATGAACATACAAATTTGCTCACAGAAATAGACCACCTGGTCTATCAAGTCTGCTCGAGTGTGAAGCTAGCACCCTCACCTTGCAGCTGCCCCACCCCTTCCCCTTCCCAGTTACCCCCCTCTCACCTTGTCCTATCTCTTTTTGAAACTACCCACTGTTTTGCAGGCTACCACCTCCTCCGGTAGAGCATTCCATTCTGCATGACCCTCTCTGTGAAAAAGTATTTCTGTCCTAAATATTCCCACCTTCAATCTAAGGCCGTGATCTTTCATGTCCCTACCACTACTCAGCCTGAGTATTCCCTCAATGCCCACCTTGTTTATCCTGTTTACGTATTTAAAGGTCTCAATCATATCCCCCCAGTCCCTTCTCTCCTCCAAGGAGTACATGTTCAGCTCTCTTAGACTCTCCCCATATGGTCTGTCCTCCAATCCCTGGATCATCCTTGTTGCCCTGCATTGTACCCCTTCCAGTAAGTTCACATCCTTCTTCAGATATGGTTGCCAGAATTGCACACAGTACTCCAGGTACAGCCTGACCAGTGGCCTGAAGAGAGGCAGGATCACCTCCTTGCTCCTGGAGATCCCTCTTGCGATACAACCCAGCATCCTGTTGGCTTTCGCTGCCACCCACCTACACTGTTCTGTATTGCTCATCTTCCCCGTTACAACCACCCCTAGATCCTTCTCCTCCACGGTGGAACCTAGCTGCACCCATCCAAGCTGGTAACCCTTCCTTGGGTTCTTTGCTCCAAAGTGCAGGACTTTGCACTTTTTCACACTGAACTCCAACTGCCATGCTTCCGACCACTCCACCAGTTTGGTCAGGTCGTCCTGCAGCCTCTACCAACCTGTTATATCATCCACCACCACCCCCAATTTGGTATTATCAGCAAATAGACTGATGTTATTCCTGATGCCATCCGAGATGTCCACTCTGAATATTCCAAACAGCACTGGCCCCAGTACCGATCCCTGTGGCACCCTGCTTGTCACAGCCCTTGGGGATGAGAGTTCCCCCCCACCACCACTACCCTCTGCTGTCTTCCCTGCAGCCAATTCTCAATCCATTTAACTATTTTAGTCCCAACCCCCACGTATTTCAACTTCTCTCCCAACTTCCTGTGCGGCACTGAATCGAAGGCCTTACTGATGTCCAAGTATATGACATCCACCGCACGACCCTTGTCCAATTCCCTCATGACCCAGTCGTAATACTCAATTAAGTTCATCTGGCAGGATTTTCCAAAGACAAACCCATGCTGGTGACTGTCCTGGAGCCCATTGTCTTCCATAAAGCTCACCAGCCTTTTCTTAAGTATTGTCTCCACCAGCTTCCCCATGATGGAAGTTAAGCTTACCAGCCTGCAATTACCCGGCCCATCATTTGGTCCACTTTTATGGATGGGAACCACATGGGCCATCCTCCAGTCATGCGGTATGCATCCTGTGTCCAGGGAGGCATTAAACAGTTTCACCAGTGGTCCAGCCAGGAACTTGGCCATTTCCTTCAACACCCTGGGGTGTATGCCATCTGGTCCTGGTGCCTTATCCACCCTCAGAGCCCTTAACCCCTCCAATACCCTACCCTCAGTGATCACCCTGTCCATTACTCCATCTCCCCTCCTGCCCACCCTGCCTACTCCCTGTGGTAGCTACCCTCCTTTCTCCCTCGTAAATACAGAACAGAAGTACTCATTCAGTGCTTCTGCCTGATCCACCTTTCTTTGCCCACCCCTGTCTTTCCTAATCCTAACTATCTGGTCCTTGCAGATCCTTCTTTCCTGTATGTATCCGAAGAAGTCCTTTTCCCCGTCCCTGATGCACTGCACCAGCCTCGATTCCCTGGAGGCCTTAGCTGCTCTAACTCCCCTGGTAACTTCCTTGGACCTCTTCACGTACTCCTCCCTATCCTCCCCCTTCCTGGATTTCTTGTATTTCTTGAATGCTTCTTTTTTAGCCTCCAATATCCCCAATTTGATTTTTTCTCATTTCTGATTTGCATCCCAGTGTGGCTGTATTACTTCCAGATGCCCCCTTAAGATTTCACCCATCCTACCAAAGTCAACCTGTCTGAAATTGACCACCCTGGTCCCTGTACCTGCTGCTTCTCTGCTCATAGTAAGTGTGAACCACACCAAGTGGTGGGCACTCCAGCCAACAGGACCTCCACCCTGACCTCCTTACAGCCTCCCGTTGGCCAGATCTAGATCCAGTGTATTCTCAACCTTTATTTATTTTATTTATTTATTGAATTGTTTCACCAGGAAAGGCACACTGAGCAAAAGATGCTCATCTCCAGGGCAACCTGGGAGGGGTACAGCGGAGGATAACATGCAGGTTATCAATTAACAACATAAAATAGGTATACATTGGAAAAAGGTAACATTTGGCGACATGTTGGTTAACAGTCAGTTACATGGAGCAGTAAGCATATCCCAGAGGCATACATAGACACATACATACATACATACATCATTGTGTTAGACAGAAAAGGAAGTGCAAAGAAGAAGGAAACCACTTTGGTTCTCAAATACAGTAGCAGAAAAGGTCAGAGCCAAAGGCTGGCCTTCAGGAAATATAAGGGAACACAGCGGGATGAAGATAGGAGGCATACCAAACTGCCCTAAGGGAAGCAGGGAAGGCAGTAAGGCAGGCAAAGTCCCAAACTGAGGAAACACTAGCACGAACAGTAAAAGAAGGTGACAAGACTTTCTATAGATACATTAGTGAAAGGAGAAAGTCCAGAGGGTTTAAGCTTAATGGAGAAAAGGGAGCATGTGAGGAGGAGGACCCTGTAAAGGCATCTATCCTAAATAGATACTTTTGCTCAGTATTTACTGAAGAGAAGGTAGGGCAGGGCCCACAGCTCAGCATCATGGACACAGGGGGGAGGGAGGTGAGCACTACTCCCTTCACAAAAGAAAGGGTCCTACAAGAGCTTGCTAAGCTCAGGGTGGATAAGGCACTGGGACCTGATGGCATACATCCCAGGGTACTTAAGGAGCTAAAGGAGGAACTAGCAGAGCCATTAGCAGAATTGTTTAGTGAGTCTCAGAGCACAGGAGAGGTCCCAGAAGACTGGAGAAGGGCTCATGTGATCCCGCTCCACAAGAGTGGTAGCAGGGAGGAGGCGGGGAACTACAGACCAGTCAGTCTTACCTCAGTAGTGGGCAAGATTATGGAGGCACTCCTTAAGGAAAGGATAGTGCAACACCTGGAATCCATGGGGCACAGGATCCAAGACAGCATAGGTTTACAAAGGAAGATCCTGTCAAACTAATCTCATAGATTTCTTTGACTGGGTAACCAGAGTGGTGGACCAAGGGGAGCAGTTGATGTCAGCCTACCTTGACTTCAGCAAAGCTTTGACACTGTTCCACATAGAAGATTGATAAATAAGCTAGGTAGGCTCGGGGTGGGTCAGAAGTTGGTCAACTGGGTGGCAAACTGGTTGACTGGCAGAAAACAGAGAGTGGTGGTAAATGGTATACAGTCAGAAGAGATGCAAGTCACAAGTGGGGTACCTCAGGGATCAGTCCTGGGGCCAGTCCTATTCAACATCTTCATTAGTGACCTCGCAGATGGACTAGAGGGTAAGGCTTGTCTGTTTGCAGATGACACCAAGATCTGCAACAGAGTAGATGATCCAGATGGGGTGGGCAGAATGAAGAGATCTGGATAAACTAGCAAAATGGTCAGAAGAGTGGCAACTGGGATTTAATGCAAAAGTGCAAAATCATGCACATAGGGAAGAGAAACCCTGAAGCCACTTATAGGCTGGGAGGAGTTGCTAGCAGTCACAAAGGAAGAAAGAGACTTGGGCATCATCATCACTGATGACCTAAAATCATCCAAGCAGACCTCTAAAGCAGTAGGTAAGGCTAGGGGGGTGTTAGGGTGTGTATTAGTAGGGTATCACAAGTCGTAAGAGGGAGGTAATAATCCCTCTGTACAGACATTAGTTAGGCCCCATCTGGAGTACTACGTGCAGTATTGGAGCCAGACCTTCACAAGGACATTAACAGATTGAGGCAGTCCAGAGAAGGGCAACCAAAATGGTGCAGGGACTGCATCAGAAGACATATGAGGACAGATTAACGAGCTCAATATGTAAGCACCCTGAGCAAAGGAGGGAGAGAGGTGATATGATCGAGACATTTAAACACCTTAAGGGCATAAACAAAGGTGAAAGAGTCTAACATGTTTAAATGTAAGAAAAATAGCAGGACAAGAGGACACAGCATGAGATTAGAGGAGGCCGATTAAGGGGAATGTGAGGAAATTCTTTTTCACAGAAAGGGTGGTAGATGCATGGAATGGCTTACCACAAGAAGTGGTGGCTATGAATACAGTGCAGGGCTTCAAACAGGCATGGGATAGGCATAAGGGAGCAATACAAATGACTATGAATAGATAGGTCACTGACAGAGCAAAGGCCGATGGCACATTTATAAGGTAGAAAAAGAAATGGGCAGACTGGATGGGCCTTGCGGTCCTTATCTGCCGTCAACTTCTATGTTTCTATGTTTCTACATAGCGTACAGATTGCTGAGGCAGATTAATATGCAGCGGCTGATTCTAGACAAGATAAGAGAAAAGTAAGACTAGCCAGTAAGTGCCATGGAGGTGAAATAAGCCAGCTTCCAAGCATTGGGAGGTGCCGCTGGTCAGGCAGTTGGGGACCGGGTTGGGGGGGTCATTTAGTTATCAAGTGCAGGCGCAGTTTACCATGAGGTAATTTGACAGTGCAGTGAATGGGGAGTGGGTGGAAGAGGAGTGGCGAATTTGAGGGGGGAGATCATTCTAGAGTTTCGGGAAGTGGTGCAAGAAGGCTGTTTGGCCTGCAGAGGTCTTCTATCTGGGGATATGTAGCAGTCAAGTGTCAAGTGACCTGAGGGCATGAGGGGGTGGGGGCCGACAAAAGTAAGGAGGAGGGTATGAGGGAGGCCAAGCCAGAATTTTGAGACAAATTTGGAGCAGTGTAGTAGGCAGTGGTATCTGAGGGATGGGAAAGTGGGCGAGTGATAGATGCTGCAGTGGTGGGAGTGGGGGGCAGAGAGCAAAACGGCAGAAGGCAGGAAAGGGTCTAGTTAGATAAGGCAGATTTAGGTGCAGTGCTGTAGACTATGTCGCAGTAGTCTAAGGAAGGAAGGATCATCTTCTGCACTAGTTCCCGTCTAACCGTAAAAGGGAGGCTAGAGCGGTTCCTAATTGGCTCAGTGACCGTCTATGTCAGGAAGCAGTCCAGGTGTATTTACTTCCTAGCAATTGACATGGCTGGGGTACCCCAATCCACTCCTAGTAGACTGAAGTCACCCACGATCTAGGGTTGTCAAGGTATGAAATTTTGACGGTATGATAACCATGGTGTGTGATACCGCGGTTATCGTGATACCGCGGCATAATGCATTCCAATGGGAAAACCTAAAATATTCAAAAAATGCAATTTTAGCCAAGTTTTACACATAAAAGCAGTTAAAATATGAGTACATGACACATTATGAATTTAATGAGAGAAATAAAGATAATGAGTCAAGAATGTGCAAGTAAAATATATTTTTATCGACCAAGTCAGATTCCTCCTGACCTGATGATGAGCATGAAGCTTCAAGCACTAGTAGTAGATTTATATAAAAAAAAATTTATTTCATTGCAGTCTGAAACATGAGTGGCATACCATTATAAGTAAAGCATTTTAGTGTACTCAGTTTACAGCACAAAATGCTACCAATACCAAAAGTACTATACAAAAATAGCACAGTGAGTACGAGTAGTAAGTTGTTTGATTTACATTTTTGTTGTGTTAAATTGTCAATAACTTAAAGATGAGAGCTGATGAATACGAAAGGAATGTCCAGTCACTCCACTCCTGGTGGTGGTGGTGCAGACTAGAGTTGCAGATGCAGACAGAGTTGCACTTCACTGAAGTATTGTGCTACTAGCTTTAGAAGCAGGCGCAGCAAGAGCACTACTTAAGAGTCAGAACAGTTCTGACTGGAAAATCAAGGCTCACTGTCTGGCTATGACAAGGTCTGGGGCTCCCTCCAAGACCAAGTCCCCCCCAGTCCCCTCAAGGTAAGTTAGTAAAAGTAATAGTAAGTAGTGCAAATACATTTGGAGAGATTTGTGTTCATATTTACTTTCTCAGTATAGTACCCTACCACCACAGCCACAACACAACTCCTGCCTACACTCACCCCTCACTGTGTCCAAGACTCCAAGTCCAAGCCAAGCCAACAGCCAGAGCCAATCAGCAGAGCTAAGACAACTGTGAGAGATGGTGGCATTTAAAAGAACTAGCCTATATATCCCAAATGCCATGCTGGCTGCTTTTTTAATATAATAGGTATTTAGCTACAGTAGCCTCCAGCTGAGGCAGTGAGCCAATGTGAGTTGATTGCTTGACTTGCTTTGGATAAGTGAGTCGTGCTATTGTGAGTTGAGTCGTGTGACTGTGACATGAGTGCAGTCTGGCATTAAAGGAATCCGCTTATATATCCTCAATGCCATAGCATTTTGTTTTGTAAGCTACTAGCTATTTAAGTAATTAAGAAATGTATGAATTTAAATTATTTTTTCCCATTGGGTTTTGTTTTAGATAGCCCCCCTCCCCCAAAGTGACTCAAGTGATCTGGTTGCCACCTCGGACTCGCGACTCGTGAGTCAAGTCTCTTGATATGATGAGTGACTCAAGAGGACTGGAGTCCTGCACAGCATTAAAGGAATTAGCCTATATATCCTCAGCACCATGGCTGGTGTCTGCTGAGTCAAGTGACTATAATTGCTAAGCCTGCAGCTAGGCTAAGGGTAATTATGCAGTTAAAGTAATTTCTCTTATTGGTTTTGTGTTAGGTAGCTCCTGGCCACAGTCAGCCAAGAGCTCAGCTGAGTCAGCCAACCAAAGTTTTGTGACATAGATGACACGAGTCAGTCAAAGAGGACTCATCAGGAGTCGGGGTAGGACTCACTCTGTCCTAGGGACCACTCTGGTGGGGGCATCAGGCGAGCAGACAGAGGGAGAGACATGAAGTGGTCCACAGAAGGACTGGACTGGAGGGACTCAGAGTGAATCAAGCAAACAGAAGAGACAAGACAGCAACTTCACTAAATGTGCTAGGTCAGCTGAATAGCCAAAACCAAGTATGAAATAGTAATCACAAATCACATTAGGAGGACAGGGAGAAAAGACTCAGACTTGGAGTCAGGAAGCAACAGCAGCAGATGTCAGAAACAATTTGGATTAGCGAGCAGAGTGCACTCCGGATATGGCATGTGTTGGCGGGCGTCAGATTCGTTATCCACACTGCAGGTGTGCTGGGCAGCAGGGACTTTGTGCTGCAGAATCAGATAGTGGATGGGGTGGGGAACAACTGGGAATGAAAACTGAAGGAACACACAGACTACTAGTGCCAATTCTTATCACTGAAACTGAAACTGAAAACACAGTGTAAGTGTAATCAAAACTGCAATTTGCAAATGCAAATGGCACTAGTGTAACTCCCTACAAATGGAGATTCCGAAAAGTCTTCCTAGAGCTTGCCTAAATGCTTACTGCCAGGCTGGTGTCCTGCGTTTTAACAGTTTAAAAGTGATTGCCAGAGAGTGCCTGTATAGCTTCTGGGCACTGTCTCTTTAAGAGCTGCCTGGATTGCAGTCATAAGTAATCTGAGAGGGAGATCTGTTGAAAGATGTAACTATTTGCTGAAAATCATTTAGAGTGATAATGGTAATGCAGTTTGTCTAACCTGCCTTTTTGCAGCAAGGACTGTTTTGTTTATCTTCACTATCTTGGTCCTGGACTGCCGAATTGGACCAATCAGTACTGGTGGGACCTAAAATGGAGCCAGACTACAAGAGCTGTCTGGAGTCAAAATTTGTAGGAATTGTAGTTTTGGGCTTTTGGCACATTTTTGTACCTGAAAGGGGAGCCTTTGTTGTGACTGACAGACAGATCAGCCAACTGAACCTTTTGGATTCTGGGGAAAGTCCCAGGTTTGCTGGCACACTAAGCAGAGCTTGCTTCCAGGTGTGATCTGGTAGCACAAGGAAGTTAGAGAGTAGCTCAGAATCACACAGTATGCAAGTGGGTGCTGGGAGTCAAACCCAGGTTCCCAAGTTTGCAGCTCAGTGCCCTTAACCACTGCACTGTACTGTAAGATGAATAATACTGATTATGTATATCTTGTATGTTTTTAAACTAGAAACCCTCTTCTCTGAAGAAGCCTACCTATGGCGAACCATTGGGCTCTCATGGAGGGTGTTCTGTATGTAATGAGAAATAAAAGCAACAAGAATTTTAAAAAAATGTGTATGGCTGGTTTGTCCAGATGGACGAAATTTCTTTGAGTTTACAGTAATACTATGTGGCGATTTATCCACTACAACCTAATGAGCAAAGGTCGCCAGCTTAAATTTTCGAAAGTCACCACAAAATAAACTTCCCATATTTTCATATACTGTACATTGGTGAGTTCTAACAGGAAGATTTGTAATGAATCAGCAAACTGGATTATGAAAGGCCTTGACCCTGGGAAACATCCCGTTACCTGCCAAAGAATAACAAACCAGGTTGTAGTCAATTGCCAAAAACAGATAGCTGCTAGTCAGTAGTTTATGAGAATCAGAAACCAATGGTCTTTTTATTCCAGAGTGCATGCCAATCTTTGATGAGTTATTTTTATGAGTTGAGAGATATAACCACACTACAAGAATACGTATGCTTACTTGAATTGTATTAAAATGTTACACTGCTAGTGGCCCAGTGGCGCTGAGGGCTGAGGCGCTGGTCGCCATACCTCACACCACGCCCGGTGACTGGTGTTTGGGAATGAGCATGGGTCGCTGGTGGTTGGCAGGGAGGAGAGGGATTGAGCATCCAAAGGACTGCTCTCTTCTCTGGGGAGGGGTCCATGACAGTCGGCGCTGCACCCCCTAGGCGGAGACTGAGGACAAGACTCTCTGCTGCTTAGGGAGGAGCTGGGGGCATACACCAGGAGGAAGTGCACGTGGAAGCGTGCACGCTCCCCTCCGCTGGTGTCATTGCACGCCAGAGCTCTGAGGGAAGAGAAAAAGAGGAAAAATGTCTCTTGGTCGGGCAGCTTGATGGTCTTCCTATGGCGCACCAGCTCAGGGGGAGAGTTACCGACCTGGATCCGGAAGGTGGGGGAGTTAGGGGGCTCCCCACCACCCCACTGTGCAGAGCAAGCCACAGGGAATATAGGCAACGGCCCTAGAGAGAGCATGGGGCAGTTGGATAGCAGCTGGAGTCCTAGAGGTTGCCTGGATGGGAGCAGACCAGGTAGGAGCAGAAAGGGATAGCTAAAAAAAAAATGTTACACTGCTTCCATATTAGGACATACTGTAGCACATATGCACATTAAACAATGCATCTGCAAGCAGTCCCAGAGCCAGTAGACATATAATCAGAAATTATATGAAAATCACTGGACTTCAAAAGAACTGGTTTACAGTATAGCTCTTAAGACAAATCAACAAGTCAGGTGTCATATGGTATACGTTTCATGTTCTCTGCATTTACTGTTCATAACTAGTATTACTTTTTCACTTTATGGCTGTGCAATTCTATATTAATTAATGGGTCACATTTTTTCCCAGAGAGCCATGTATTAAATGCCATAATAAACTAATGTTAATTACGGCTTTTAATACATGGCTCTTTGTGTGAGAGAAAGCAATGAAAAATTGCGACCCCTCAATTAAATAAAACAAAGTATGGGGTGCAGTGTAAACTCAAATTTTACACACACCCTCATTGTTGGATAGGCTGCATAAACCCCTTGAGCCGCCCTCTGGGTTTATGTACATCTAACATCTTGGGTGTGTAAAATTATACACAGCACCCCAAACTTTATCCTATATATATATATTGCATTCTTTAATTCATCGGCATCAGTTAAGGTTGAATAAAGAGAATGCTTACTTGCAGATGGTACAGACGAAGCAGTTTGGATGGTAGGTCTTTCCTAGGGCTGTTACAACCTCTCCCTCCACGAAATCTCCACAACCATTACAGCGTGTTCCATATAAACGCTGATAGTCCAGAGTACAGAGGTAGTCACCGTTCTTTATAAAGAAGCCACCCTGTGCCAGGTCACAACCACATACTGCAAAAGCAACAAAAGTAAGTCCTAAAGTTATTATTATAAGAATGAAACCCATAAAACAGCATAGCGATTAAGTAAGAACGTTTTAATTCTGAAACGTATTTTGTGGATAAAACTGAAAACATAAACAGCACTTTTGTACATTTTCAAATCAAACTGTTTTTATCCTGAATCATTTAAATTTATTAAAGTAGACTACATAGATAATTGTGAGTCCTAGGCATACTTTTCACTAATTAAGATTTCAGCTGAAATGTAAACTCCAGTAGTATTTTATGGATGAGATCACCACAATGTTTTAATACAATATAATTTTTTTAGCCAAGTCATAGAAATGAAACAAAAAAAGAAAGCCTGTCAGTTTGCAGTAGCTATTTGACAAATTCAACCAATTCTATCTGTAAATTCTGAAACACTTGGCAAAAAGGGACTTGGTAAGGCTGACACCTCTCCAAAGGTATTCATTAACCCTTGCAGGGCCATGGACTGATAAATTCATCCAGAACTGCAATATGTTCTAATTCTGTCGACAGTCTAAGGGTTAATGCTGCAAATCATTTTTGGGATTCCCTTACCTGTCCCTCAGAAGATTTTTTAGAAACGGTTGTGGCACCAGGACAAACAATGCTGCTCTATTCTTCCAAGACCCAAAAGGCTAAGAGGCAAACAAAATAGGTGTGCTATTCTGAGACTGGTTTGACTGTTATGCATGCACCCCCACCCCCAAAAAATTCTAAAATATGTAATGGCTGCAAACAGAGAATTCTGATTGTCTGACAGCACTTTAAAGATGGTCTAAAAGGGATTATAAAGGGACTGGAACCCCCATGTAGAATATAATCATCAGAATTTTAGCTATGAAAATGATTATACAATGGCACTTCAAAAATCCTGCATCCTGATTGGTCAGTGGCTCCCTTCACCTGTGATGTTCTCTCAGCACAACATTATGGGTATGAAACTCTGTAAACATTGTTTTGATTTTTGCACTGGCATCTTCAAACTCTTCTAAAACACAGATCTGCTTCCACACTAAAAATCTACTAAAAATTATTTTAAAATGATTTTTTTAATTTTTACTTTTTATTTTGTATAAAAAAAGTATAATAGCAATAATGCACTCCTGCAGCCTCGTACCCAGCCACCCGAGACATGACGTTATCTCAGCACAATACACACCCGTTGTATTATTATCTTAATTATAACTATAAAACAGTTTAGTTAAATAACAGCATTAAGGCACTTCCAGGGTTGAGATACCTTTCATAATCTAACACTAGGGGCATAAGGTATCACTTCACTTTGTACCTCATGATTGCCAAGGGTTACATTAACCATCCATTAACCCTATCCCTGGTCAGACCATAATTTTTCCTTATAATTAATTCACAAAAACATTGCAACTACATCAATGAACCCATCTATGTGTAAGCTTTTTATATTTTATTAGAACTGTATTACACAAAAAAACAAACGTTAGGAGCAGCTGGCCACCATATTCCACAATTTACTGGGACGTCTACAGAGTCCCCAGTCCCTATGTTCTGAGATCCACTTTTGGAAAAACATGAACTTCCAGCTGGAAACCTGGTGTAAGATCTGGCTGCTATGCCAGCGCTGCTTGTGCTGTTCGTCATGTTTTCCACTGCTGTGCTGATAGGCAGAGATAATCAATTTGAAAATGTCACCTAGACACTCCCAAGTAGATGGGATAACTAAACATGCGAGTCATTCTATGCCATCTCTTTCATAATCAACAAATTACAAAAACTCACACAAATGCTTTACAATATAGAAAGTAAACATTCAGTAGAGAAAATTGTAATATTACATAGCTGACCCTCTTGCCCACGATTCCAATGAAATGACAAACTTTCCCATTGATGGTGCCCTTTATAGAAAAAATGGATGATTAATGGTTCAAGTAAACACTCTGTTTTCGTTAAAGTGATGTCACTACTGCTAATAATAAATGATTGACAGCTCAATTAACAATCTGTTGCTGGCTAAAAACATATCTCACTCTGCTACCTGTCTGCAAAATAACAGTAAAACTGACCTGCCTGCAGCACAACCAAAGTAACACAGATTCCCCCACCTGATGCCATGCACACAAGCAAAACCAAAGTGGAAGTAACATGCTTTTAGCACAACCAAAGTAACACCGAGACACACATGTGGGCGCACGGGCGCATACATGTGCACACTCACTAAAATCTCTCAAGTAGAAGTACGTGAATGTACTTAATGTTCAAAGCATCAGCAAACTTTTGTCAAGCTACTCAAACAAATTATGCAACTGTTGTAGCATGCCAGACCTTAAGCAATTGCACTAAGAAGATGCACATTTGCAGTTTTCAAATAAAGAACTATATTAACTTGCAAGAAAAGACAAGAACATACATGTTTGTAGAGGAAAAAAGGCTTTCCAAAGCTTCTGGACCGAGCAGCAGGGAGCAGAACAGAAAAAAAGGAAGGAAAAAAAAAAAAAAGAGCCTGGACCAACACTATCAATCAGACTGGGATACACTTTATGTAATGCTCTATGAAAAGCCTAGACTGGATTTTTCTGATACAGTGGGCCGAATTTTCAAAGCCCCTGGAATTGCTGCAGCTGAAGGAAAAAAACTGGCACAAGTGGGTGTCCACATGTGAAGCAGTGGTTTCTCCTGCAGTGGTGGTGTTCTCAGAGATTGAGCTTATCATTTACAGCAGTTTGTGGCTTTTTGGTATAGTTGTGATACAATGTTATGCCTGGTGGACCAGGCCTGACATCCTGCAGCTGCTCAGCTGACAATACAAAACTCCACAGGTGCAGAGGCATCCTGTGGCTGTGGTGCAAGACTTGGCTCCTACATCATCTAAACATCTAGCCCAGTATCTGCTGCATTTCACTAATCTCCTGCACTCAGTGCTCTACATCTATGTAAGCATTAATCACCTAGACAGGAGACATTTCCCAGGAATTAACGCATGGTTGGGCGCAAGAGGCGAAGGCCAGTGCTTCCACCACGCAACAATCATTAATTCTGGGAAGTACTATCCTGTCGGGATGTGCTATATTGTAACAAAGTCTGGCCGTGGAAATTCCTCAGATCAGTGATGCGATTGCGGCACTACTGAGGTCATTAACGACCCTTTCACCGACTGTGAACACTGTGACAGTACCGGCGCCCACACGCAGCCACTTTCCGTGATACTGCGTGTTGGTTTTGTTAGCTTTAAAGCGCGGCCGTGTATATCTAGGGAATTAATGCATGGCTACATTCAGGTCACATTACCTCTTTCCTCCAATCAGTGTTTAGTATTCTTACTACTATTAACGCCATGCTACAATTTCTTCTTAACCATGTAATATGACTCATCAGAGAGACAGGTGCATATGAAGAACTCCATGGTAATTTCATCTTGTGAAGCTAGGGTTACCACCTTTTAGAAGCCCAAAGTGGGACATTTCTTACTGAAACATAATTTTCAGAGGACAAAATGTAACCTAGACCAATACAACAGACTTATTTTCACTAAATAAGCAGAATTAAGACTAAGTGTTGTAGTTTTTCAGTTGTTTCTGGTGTTTCTTATCATTTTATTGTATTTTAATAAAGATATTATAGTTTTTGCAACATTTAGAGGAAAGTAAGAAAATATTTTTCTACTATAATGTCAGGACAAGTAGTATTTTCATGTTTTTTCGCAGGACACAGCTGCCCAAATCAGGACTGCTCACTGTAAAAATAGCGAACAAATGTTAACCCTATGTGAAGCTGGGGGGCAGAATTAGCAACCCACCTCAGACTTTGTGTTATCCTGCCACCAACTTCACTCCATAATATTTCCACCTTGTTCTTCACAGACACTCATGCATAATCCCTGTATATTTTAAAGTCTGAAAACAGTACCATGGTGCCTATAACCTGTTGTTTACCACTGTACATGCTGCAGAATTCTGTTTAATATGGAGAAAAGCTAGTATACACACTCCAACTTGTGCCTTTTTCTGCAACTGTCTCTTAAGACCAAATGTGCATATACCTAATGCATAAAGTATAATGTAGTTAGGAGGATTATTAGGTTATTTTAACAGATGATGGACAATTTATGTATAAATGTATAGTCTGTGTTACCTATTTGTTTCTGTGAATTTACTTTTATGTTCATTCTTTTAAATTTATGTTATTCACGATTCACGGTATAATTTTATTTTCTTTGAGCTTTACTGTTTTGTACCTACCAATTTGCACAGAGTCATTTGCACTGCATTGTATTACGTGTCTTTTTCCTACCTCAACCTCCTAAGTCGGACTTGTGTGTGAAAATAGGTAACTCTTCTATCTAGTGCACTTACCTGGTAAATAAAAACTAATTAAATGCACAGCTCTAAAGTATTTTTTTTCAGAGTTACAGAGTACCGTATATAAATTTGATTTCATGTACTATATTTCCATTCTATGGTTTTTAATCTCACCTGGTTAAAGAACCTGAGTTGCAAAATGCTGCTCTTCATAACATGTTCTACAAAACATAACGGGAAGAGACAAAGTTTAACCCCAACCTCATGGAAATCCTATGGCAACCATACCTCTCAACTGAGTCTGATGGCGAAGGACGTCCCTCATTGAACAAATCAAAACTGCTCTATCCCTCATCTGTCCCTCATACAAAAGGTAGTGCACACACACAGAAGGTGCTGTAGAATTCAGACTTTTAAAGTAGAAATCATAAGGACTCCCCCACCATACCGTACCACATGGACTGACACCATGTCCCCAGCCATGTTCTAAACTCCACTATCCTCTGTTTCCTGGCCGCAGTTGCCCTGGGTACTGGGAAAACTTCTGTGAAAGAAACAGAGCACCCTGCTTTTTTGCATAGTCTCCCTACTTCTTTGAACCACTCTTGCACCACCTCTGCTGTGCTCCTCTCCAGATCATTCATGCCCAGCTGCACCACCATGTGAGGTTTCTCCCCCCCAACTCTTTAGAATAAACTTCCCACCTGTCCAGCTATCATGCCTGGCATGCATTCCACCCATATGTGGATTTTCTTGGTGTCCTTGCCTCCCCACTTCACCAATTTCAGTATGGAGTCACCCAGAACTAAGACCTATCTCCTCTTTCATGCTCCCCTCCCAGATGTTACCACCTATTCTGGTTACAGTCCAGATCTGTGTCCACATTTCCCATGTCCCTGTCCCTGACTGCCCCACCGCCCCTTGCTCTGCCCCAATCCCACTCCTGTCCCCATCCCCTACTCCCACCAGCTCAGCCAACGTCATCCCACTTCAACCCATCCCCACCTGTTCCCTCATCACCCTACTCCACCAGCTGGCCCATCATCATTCCCCTCTGCCCATCCCACACCTGTACTGCCTCACACCCTTCTTTGTTTCTGCCCCCTAACAAACCACCTTAGCTTTCTCCTCCCTACAGTTATCCAACACCACCCTGACCCTGCTTGCTGTTTGACTGCCAACCACCTAATTTTTTCCACTCTCCCTTCTTACCTCCCATACGATCTCCACCCTCCTTTCTGATCAGCAAGGCTACCCAGCACCGAGAACCTGTTTCTCGTCTCTGTTGCCATGCCCTGAGCCATCCCTGTCACCCTGTGCTGTGACTTCCATGCCTGCTCTGACCTAGGTCTCATTTTCCCCTTATTCTTGACCATCATCCACTTTCTCACTCTGTTTTGCTGACTTTTAGGATACGGTGGTTTAGGTTCATTTACTCCCCTCCCTGCTCTGCTCTGAACATGCCATCTATGCCTTCCGTGTGAGCTCTCCTATGATCCATCAGCCCCAGATAGGACCACCGGCCTCTACCACCCCTTCCCCACAGTTCCCATCTTAGCCATACAATCTCATCCCTGAGCTGCCCAAGCTGCCTTCACACCAAGCACCCCCAGCCCTCCATGCAATCCTTAAGAAGATGGCTGCCCCACAGCCATTGCAACCTACAACCCTTCCTACCTCTCCTCTTGCATTGATCCTATTCGTCCTCCACATCCCTTCCCTCCCCATGAAGTCTGCCTGTCCCATCCCCCAGGACCTTCCATCCTGCTAGGTATCCCCATTAAATCCTCCCCGACTCCAGTCTGTCCTCACCAATGCCATGCCTCCAAGAACTTTTTATTTGTTTTTTTTAATTCCTCTATGCTTCTCTTATGTGATTTTAGCCCGCGTTGTTCTATTATGCACTAACATACAGTGTAATGGGAAAGGAAGCACCAATTTCACGGTGACTGTGGTTTTATCCAGTCAGATGCTATGATGTTGATGATGTCATGATGATGCATTTCAAAATGTGTATATAACTGCCACATATCATTTAATGAATTAGCCTTTGAGAAATGATTCAGTTTCATCTGAAACACATCAGGTTATTCTAAACTTTTATGCCTTAAATAAATATTTAGATTTTTAGACCTGTGCCCTTGTAATTTTTGGAGGTTGGTGTGTGCAGGACTTTTCTAAAGTATGAAACAGGCATCTATCCCAGAGGAGAATTTTCTAAGTACCCTTGACCAGCCCTGGTTGGTGAAGAGTACAAATTCCCTTTAGGAGAGTTCTGAGAATCCACATTCAGGGGATGTAGCAGCTTGTATCTTGCACATAACCCCTAGTGCCATGGCAAGTCCATTTTTGGGCACAAGGGCGGTGCAAGCCCCATTTGGGGTGGGCTGTCTGCGGTTGCTGCAGGTTGTTATTGAGAACTGCTCCCGGCGCTTTGTTTGGCGCAAGGGGCAATTTGCACCATTCATTGGGGCACAAGTCCCTTGTGCTGTACCGGAAGCTTTGAGAATCGAGCCCTTGGTCTACTATTGTGTCAGGCTCCAGTCAGAGGAGGTTTTAAGTAGCTGTTAAGCTGTTAAAGGATTGTAAATGGCCTGACCCAGAAGGTATCTCTTTTTATTTTATTTTGTAACGGACTGCCTTCTCTGTGTAACATCCCCCCCCCCCACACACACACACACCGATGCCTGATGCCAGCTTACTGACTTGTTGATTACTGCAAGTAGTCTTAAGATCCCAGTTCTGTTTCTTATCTGTTCCCGGTACTATGCCAAAGTGATGTTCAGCAGTCAGAGGGATAGCAAAACTGTAGCTGTAGCCTCACCCTAGCATAGCTATTCAGTGTTCAGCAAGATGACCGTTCTCCTCCATGGGCTGTTGTGTGTAGCTCCAGCAAACAAGTAGCAGTTTGGCAGCATTATGTGTGATCCAAGCTCAGTACAGTAATGGCAGAAGTGACAGTGGTCCTGATGAGCAAGTTCTCGTTTACCAAGTAAGAATAATCATTAATGTATACTGTACTATAGTTGTGTATGGCTCTAACGAGCTGAAACTTGCAAATTTGGGCAGTACAGTACCATAGCAGGCCAAACAATCAGACTGCAGGAGGACTAAAAGAGCAGGTTGCTGGTGCTGTGAGACTGGTTTAAAACTGGAAAAAGTACATGGTGGGCATGACTGTAAGTGTGAGGCAGTAGAACTGTGAGCGCTAAGACAAAGAACACTTACTTTTGGTTATCCTGAACACCCACTTACAATGGACAAAAGTGTAGGCACATAGTAGTCTGTTATAAGAGGAGCCACAGTAAAACTCTGATGATGTAGGGTTTGATTTATTAAGAATGAATGGTCAGTTACAGAAAACTGTTCCTTGGACACGTTAGTGATACAATTACAGATGCTGTTGCTCAACAGTGATCAATTTAGAATTAGAAGGCAATAAAGTCACAATAAAAGTTGAATTATATGAAACTATGGGCACCCTTTGTCATGAAGGAAAACATACTGGGCTAGATTTATGAAAGAGATACCACAGGATGCACGCACACTACTTCAGGTAATGTGTGCTACTTCATACCTCCTGACTCAGGAAACATCCCAGAGACAAACACCAACAGTTAACAGGGACAAAACAGCACTCCATCCCAGCACTGTGGAAGCAGAACATACTAACTGCAGGGGTCCATCAGCCATCAGCTGAAGGATATCAGGACACCACTGCCACCGAGGACACAAACACAGCCACCAATGCAGGCACAGTAACAAAACATGCACATATTGGCATTTAGACAAAGTCAGTGAAAACAGAGCAGGGCATGGGAGATACAGAGATTATTAAATCTCCATACATAAGGGCATCGTACAAGAAGGGACAAGGGCATGTCAGCAGCTTACTTTATTAGCAGCGATATCAGCTGGTGAGTACGGAATATTAGAAAATGCCAACTGCACTGGGAGGTTCATCAAAAGTTATGAGTGTTAAGGTATTTAAGTATTACAATCAATAGTGTAACTGCAGGGGAATCAAGTACTCTGCCCGATCTGTGCAGTAGTCGGGGCTTAATGTCTGCCCATAGTTCTCCTTTAACAATGCTCCATTGTGGGTCCGAGTTAAAGGTTTTACTAAATTTCAGTAACAGTATGTCCACTGCCTGTCCTTTGTCCACCACCTTCAGGACCCAGTCAGACAAGTCAATCAGAATCATCTGACACAACCGCCACATGGTAAATCCATCCTGTTTACTGTCCTGGAATCCACAGGCATCCAGAAACTCCACCATTCTCTCTGTAATAATGGCCTCAAGTAATCTGCCCACTACAGACACTGGACTGACTGGTCTGTAGTTCCCCGGTTCATCCCTGTTCCTGCTGTTGTGCAGGGATATCACATAAGCTGCCTTCCATCTCACTGGCACTAGTCATGTTTCCAGCGAATTGAATCCCCCCCCCCCGATGATATATCACCCCTGGGTTTTGTGCCCCCATGTGCATACATGCAACTATGTCATAAGTTTGCCTACAGATGACCTTACCAAATTGTTCTGTTGTACATTTTGACCTACTGCATTACACTGTATGTAAATGTTACTCAATTGTTATTATGTTTTTTCTGCTCTGCAGACCAAATCCTATTGTGATCAAATTCATGAAGTACATGGTGATCTGTGCCACTGAAAAACATTGGTGGGGAGTGGGAGATGTTTGATTTTGATGGCCAAAACAAACAGGTGTGTGAGATTTCATTTGTTGGTTGTCATGTTTGTAAGAGCAGCAGAAACATTTATTGGTTGCAAAAGGAGAGGATCGAGAAACTGTAGCAAACCTTATACAGAAGTGGTACATCACACATGCAGGAGCTTGGTTTATTGCTTTTAGTGTAGGTTTGAACATACGAACATCACGAAATTTGCCAGCAGATAAAGGCCTAGAGGTCTATCAAGTCTGCTCAGATGTGCAACTAGCACCCTTATTCTGCAGCTGCCCTCCCTTCACCTTCCCTTCATTAAGAACAGGTTTCAAACTGCAGTGATGACCCCCACCCCATGCTAATGAAGCATGAAGAGCAGAGCCCTATGGGTAGCTGTAATTCATTTAAGGGAAGCCAGGGCACAATCAGAATGATCTTAAAGCAGAACACAAGCTATATCCACAGGGTCAGTAAATAGCATGCAAAATAGTGACATATTGCTCCTCCCAAAATATTAAAACACCGTTTAAAGCCAGGGGTAGGTGAAGAGGCGGCCAGTGCTGGTAACTGAAACCCTTTGATTAATTACAGCACCAAGCATGGAGCAGTAACAATGCAGGTTTCCCGATTCTGTGATCAATTTAGATTTAGTGCTGTCTATCCACTGGCCAGGTACAGGATGGTACTTGGGAGGGGGTGGCGCTGAGTGAGAAGTGAGCAATCTAGCATCTAGGACACCAGGAAGGAAGCACATCTCATGTGCAGCAAGGTCCAGTATATTGCCTATAAGCAGAGATGGGCATACATCCATAGCCACTGTGGGATGATTGGCAATCTCAGGAGGTACACTGCTATGTTTGACTGAGTGGCAGAGAAAGGCATCACTGAGGGCAGGTGCATGGCACTGGCAGGTAATGAGTGGGCAGGCGCACTGAAGGCTTCCCCACACTATGATGAAGTTGGTGCTGGTCAAGCAAGGGACTGACTGTGCAGCAGTCTGAAAAATGGCAGTTAGTGCTGAGGCTTCAACACAGTAATAAAATAGGTGCTAGTGGAAGGTGAGGGACTGACAGCCCTGTTATCTGAAAATCCCTGTTTATTCACAGACCAGCTATAGTGTGGGTAGGTACAGTTCAGGCTTCCCCACACTGTGAGGTATTTAGTACTCTACAAAGGTGAGGGACTGATACTGTAGCACTGGAGACTGCAGCTTTCTGTTTATCTACATGGCCAGGTACAGAGTGAAGAGAAATAACTTCAGCATGATTTCTGCATACTAGCCAGCACGAACAGACCTAGTGGTACCTGTACAAACCTAGGGCAATTATCCCTATTCCTCAGACTAGGAAATTAATGTTAATAGCGATCCCTAGGGAAGTAGGATTTGTCACATGGATTCAGAGCTCAATAAAATATAATTACTGTACTGCCAGCAAATTTCTTATTACAGTCACAATAATTAAAATGGTGACCTGTCCTATAATCATCCTTATTATGACACCATTACCCCCCATGATAGACAGACAGAGATAGACAGACAGACATTGCCATCCTAAAACCAGCCTTGTTGGAAAACAACTTTTCTTTTATTGTATTTACTGTAATTGTGATACATAAGCACAGATGAAAACTGGCTTGAATGCCCAGTCCACAACCTGGTGAAATAAATAAAATCTAAATTAACTTGAATCAAAGTTTCATTTAACTGTTGCTTATGGGATTCTTTCAGCTTTGTCCCAGCTCAGCAAAGTTAGTGAAACAGATGCAACCTTGGGTGGGGTCTGGGATTTTGCTTCTGCACACAACTGCAACATTTCTTTCTTAGGATCAGCTGTCCTCCGAGTCACAATTATTCCAAATATGACAGTGCCAGACAGCTAAAAGACAAATGGCTTGAAATCTGTTTACTGTCTGGGCCATCGATGACAGCATCATCCTATCAAATAATTGTTACATGATCACCATCTTCTCAACAAAGATGTGCCATAAACTTGTAGCAGAAACCAGCCTGGATCGAATACTTATCCATTTGTCCTTACTGCTTACAAGAAAAATCACATATTTCATCAGTATTGACAGTGATGCACTATTCCAGTCTGGGTTCGTCTTGCAAGATTAAAATAGTACAAAGGTTTGCCAAGCACACACTTTCCTCTGAAGCCAGAAGCTCTGCTAACACAGAAGTTCAAAACAGCTTTAACTCCTAGAGTGCAGGATGCACAGTACATCCATTTTATATACAAACAGCTATAACCACCTTAAGTTGGGGAGCTACAGTATGCTCACCTTTGGCAGAGGAGGTATTCGGCAGGCCATTGCATTAAAGGCCTGGGGGTTCAGGTTCAAGAGGCATCAGGATTTTAGTCCCTCAAAGGAGAAATGAGGAGGAAGGGCGCCACCACCCTCAAGAAGGGGCAGTGGGGGCATCAGGTCACAGAGCAACAGGGGTTTGGGTGCAAGAACTCAGGGCAGGTACTGACCTTTTGGGGGCGAAGCAGTGATTCAGAAGCAGACTGCCTCATTTGTCACACGGATTCACCAGCCACTCTGTCATAGCTTCTGCTGGTCACAACAATGTCTCTCTGGGTCAGACAGGCACCTGCCTGGTAGGCTTTGCGACTACACTTAGCGCACAAGCATGTATAGTGTCAAACCAACCAAACCAGATTAAGGGAATCAGGTCCAGAGTTAACCTACCATGACTGTTCAAATTGTAGCAGTCTACTAGAACTTGCTCTAGTGTCTGAAAGGAATGTACAGGACCTGAAGGAAGGCACTGCAACACGATGTTCCTAAGCGGCCACTTGAGGAGCTTCAGCCTGGGGAAGGCTACTGATGTTGGCCTCTGTTTTTCACTTGCACTAATCAGCATTAGCAAATTTGCCAGCAGAGACTGTACGCTATCAGTCATTCTTTTTTTTGTTGATCTGCATCTGTCCCTCATCATGAAGTTTTATGGTTGTTTCAGTCTAAGCTGTGAAAGCTTACTGTGACTGTTTGATCTAAAGGCAACTGTTGTACCATAATGTATTGCCAGGTCTGCCTAATGATGCTGTGCTTTAATAAATACTAAGGCTGCATGGCTGTTTTTCAGCTAAGTATGCCTCTGCTTTCTTCATTCTATCAGACAGACACCTTGCTGAGCCCAGTGACTGAGATGTTGCAACCATAAGTGTACAATAAGTGTGTGCTCACAGTCCCCTGACTGTGGAAGGGTAGTGAGATAACGGACCAGACACAGAACTTCAGGTTCAACACACAATCTCTGTGTGATGTTTATTTAAAACACAGAGGATAACCTTAAGCAATGGCATATCCCTTCCTCAATACATCAGTTTGCAGCAACAGACTATGCATGTCCTTCCTCTGCACTTGGTCAGCACCTACTAAACCACTGCCCTATTGATCTAGCTCTTTAGTTAAAATTAATTTATTCCCTATGTTAATCTTGTGTGTTTGACTTAGAGTTGCCACCTTTGGAAGAGGCAAAACAGACACTAAACCATACTCTAAACTCACCCCAACCCATCCCTTTTCATGACTGATCGTGCATTGCTCCTCCTCAAAAGCCATTTGTTAGATCTGTGAAAACTTTAATGGAACAGTAAAAGACAATACTTAAAGCAGCAGTTCAACAAAATGTTAACATGCTGTACCTGTTAAATTGCTTTTCTTGGTTCTTCCTAGTTATTTATTTATTTATTTATTTACTGAAATTATTTTACCAGGTAAACATGCAGAGATAAAGGAAATCTCATTTACATATATCATCAGGGGTTGGGGGGTGGGACAGGGAAATACTGTAAACAGTGTACAATTATATATGATAAACAAATTGCTTGTTTTCCTATAATGTATGCTTTACATTTCTCCTGAATCCACTTCCTTTTCATGTCCACAATATTATTTTGAAGCCAAAAGAAGCGAACATACTTTTTACTGGAGGAACAACTATTTTATAAAATAAGAGTTTCAGGAGTGGCTGCCATGGAGAGACCGAGACTTTGAGGTGGCAACGAGGTTCTGGAGGGGTCTGTGGTAGCAGAGAAGACCCCCTTGCCGTTCATGTCCACTAAATGTTTTTGAAGGAACTGCTGTGGGGAAGAGTGTAATCCACACGCCATTTTGGGGTTACTAAATTGATGCCTTGTTGACATCAGGTCCGCGCATGTGCGACACCAGGCTGGCTGGAGGGTGGGGCCTGGCATCGTGAGAGGAATTTTGGAGGTGCCAACTGGTGCACAGGTTTTGCAGTTGGGGAGTTCAAGAGGAGTCATCGTGGTACAAGGTGCCAGCTCCTAGGCCCTGCAAGGAGGGCCTCCAGTCAGGGGCAGGGAGGGGCTCCAGTTGGACTGGGGTAGACCCAGGGCCAGGGTGGGGAGATTGCCCCGAACCCCCCATCATAGCAGCTAACCCCAAAGCCCACCAGAGGGGAGAGCGGAGGAAATCCTCTGCATGCCTGGTATGGAGGGAAGCTTGATTGGAGCCCATCCAATTCCGTTCCTTTGAGAGTTTGAGGCATGGCTGCCATGGAGGGACCAAAACTTCGAGGTGGCAGTGAGGTTCCGGAGAGGTCTGTAGTGGCAGAGCAGACCCCCCTTGCCTGTCCATGTCCACTAAAAGTTTTTGAATGAGCTGCTGTGTGGAAGTGTTGAGGAGAGTGCAGTGACCAGTTTGGAAGGTGGCTGCCACACTATGCGAACCCTGCCCATGGATCGGTAAGTGTGAGCAGCCACAGGAGAAATGACTATGCCCAAAAGTGCCATCATAGCCCCGGGAAGAAGTAAAAGGTCTGAGATTTGGTTTTCACCCCACCCCCACTGGTGGGGATAATGTGGAAAGAGACTGCCTGAGATGACTAGAGGAGCCTAAGTAAAAGGAGCCCCTTTGTGGTGCACAGTTGGGAAATGATGTGTGAAGGATCCGGGTTCAAATCCTGGGTCCCTCTTCTACGTTTGGTGCCATGGTGTTTTGCCATTGTCTGAGGATCTAAAAATAACCTGTAAATATTTGTTGGAGTACTCCCTGGAGCTGATATGTGGCTTGAGCCATTTTTAAAATTCACAATAAATTGCTGTTTGTTGCAAAGCAAGATTTGACTGGGCTGAATCATTTAGAGCCATGGATATTTGGGCATGTTATTTCTCCAAGTTTGTTTCAGGACTACTCAAAGAATCCCTCCCTGGGTCACTGGTGGACTCAAGAGTGAAAACGTCACATCATTGTCGCCTAGGCGTGAGTTCAAGCCGTCAGCCAGGAACTCCTTGCACCTGAAATAAGGTACTACTTCTCCGCTATAAAGTTTAACTGCTCAGACTGGTCTTTGGTGCCTCCTCCTTTCCCAGAGACAACTGCCATCAAACCCCTAGACAGGGAAGGGAGGGGAGAATGTGTCACCTCGGAGTTTGAGAGTTGCCTCCTGCCTACCAGCCATTCTCTTCTGACTAAAAATGTAGACCCAATCCACAGGCAGTGGAGAGAAAAGTTATTGTATCATAAAGGTCCACGTTTAAAAAGTTTTTGGGACATATAGCAGGAGGACAGGGGTTACAAAAATGGGTCTGTTGTCCGGGATTTAATAGAGGCAAAACGACATACCTGACATGAGGGACAGTTCTGAGGTGATGGAATGTTGGTGGGCCCAAGCACTAAGTAGCAGTTTGGAGGTAGTTCAAAATGCAGTGCTTTGTGATGAAACAAGATGGCGTCTGAAATGCACATGTGAAAATGGGAGGAATGTATAATTAATGAAAGACTTTGTTATCTGATTAGAGGAAAGAGGAAATTAGATGCAAGTACTTAAAAGGGAGGCCATGTGATCTCTCAGTATTCTGCTCCAAGATTTGCTTGAAAGCAGAGAGGGAGAAAGCATCAACTCCCAGAGTTGATTTTTAATTACTGCAAACAAAATAAACATCAAAGAAACTTTTGACTCCAGAACTGTGGATTACAAATTGAGAACTACAGATCTGGGAGTAGCAACTTTGAGGCTGAAGTCAGGAAGAAAAACAAGGTATAAACTAAAGCCACAACCAGAACACTTAAGTATTCAGAATGGCGTTTGCTCCAGGGTTCCTTTTGGATCGTTCAGCGACAGTGCCTGAAGGTCTATTAAACTGGTTGTGGAATATGTTGGAAAGAAGTGACTCAGTTGAATCCTGCATTTTCTGTGGACATAGAGGGAGTGGGGTTCAGCGGCAACCAGTGTGTTATTCGTGATGTTGTGGTGCTGTTTCAGGGAGTAGCATCCCTCTGATAATGTCTGTGCCTGAAGGGGTTATGTGGCCCTGTGCCACCATCTGTACTCTGCACGGGCCATGAGCGCGGTGGAAGGAAGGTGTCCCCTGCTGCCAGTGAGGTTTCTACTTTAGAACGTCACAACAGTAGGAGGAAATGTCTGCTACTTTAGGTGAAGTTCAGTTAGAGGTGTTAGCAGCGCGCTGCCATCTGCCCAGCCCTGCACTGTCACCAAGTGCCCAAGAACTTCCCTGTGGCAAAAGGAGGGGCTGCAGGATGACCTTGGACATTAAGTGTACTGCTACAGGATATGTGAAGGACAGAACTGAGCAGTTGAGGCTTCCCAAGGCTGTTATGCTTGGCCTGGAGGAAAAGTAGTTATCAGCAAAGGATGTAAAATCACAAGAGCCAGCAGTGAAACAAAAAATGCTCCCAAAGAAATTGGAGGAAACTAAGCTGCTAAAAGGAATACCCCACTCCTATGGTGCAGGAAGTACCCAAAGTGCTGAGGACAGACATCATTATTGAAGCCACAAAGGACCCTGGTTCTGATGCGGACAGTACTGGTAACCCAGATGAAGCCATCTCAGTCTACTCACAGCCTAAAGAGGGCATCACGTGCATGTTCGAGGACTTTGTGATTGAGAGGGACATACCTAAGCTATATGCGATGCCCATATTGGGGGTTCTAGAAATGACCCCTATGCTCCCAGATAAATGTAGACGTTACATGGTGGACAAAGATCCAAAGCCTCATCTGGACTTAACTGTTATAAATTACCGAGATGGAATCTGGTTACCCAAAGGAATGGCCCCTCGGTCCAGTGTTCAGTCAATACTCATATGGAGCCAAGCTGAAAGATGGGTGAGACAATTATGAAGCTGGAGTGCCCTGGTGAAAACTACCCCTATGTCAGTGAACGTATCTGGGACTTAACTGAATGTCGAAGATCTGACTGGGTTTTTCACGGAGCAGTGGAGAAGGTGCATCTGAGGAACTGAGTGGATCCTCAGGACTCAGCCTACGACAGGAGTAAAGTCATCTCCTTGGCCAGATCCATCTGTGTGTCATCAGTGTGGGAAGGAACTACCTTGTTTAAAAGCTTTGCGATGATGCAGGACAAAGTTGGACACAAACTGAAATATTACATAATCACCCATGACAGTCGTGGAAGGGAGTGCACCAAGCCTGATCCTTGCCTTTATTATGCCCTGATGATCCTCCTCAAGTTCCAAAGGCTCGGCAAAGGAAGATGACTTAAGCCAGTGCCTCACGGCTCTGTGGGGACTGTGCCTTGAGGGACTCAGAGCCACTAACTGGTGAGATTGTTTCAATTTGTTCTGAAAAATCATTTTACCCTTAGCATGGGCAGTAGCACTGTGATTGAACTTTGCTTTATGGTTCTGAAAAAAAACCTTAATACTTAGGTTTTCTAAGATGTGAATTTCTAGTTAGTTAGATAATTTAGGTTTAGTATGGTAGGCCTATAGTTAATAGATAGATTAAGTTTGGTAAGTAGAACTGTTAAGTGGGCCCCGAACTGTGCCCACCTAAACACTGGGTATGAAAGCTAGGTACATGGACTCAAACCAAAGAGACTGCCACCTAGTAGACTTTTCCGGGTACCAGTGAGCACATAGAAAAAAAAAAGTATGTGTTCAATCTTTTATTCCCCATTCCCACTGTTAAGTAGCCTAGAGGGTAGGTTAGTTAGCTTGTAAGATAGACATAATGTAGGTACAACGGTAGTAGCTAGAAAATGTTTTATGCTAGGTAATTGCCAGGAATCTTTGTGTGGGGAACAGTAACAGTTTTTTAGCCAGAAAAGTAAGTTAGCAGCAGTTAGAATGTAGTCTACCCTCTGGTGGAGACAGGTATCAGGTTTTAGATGAGTAAAGTTAAATAGGAATTGTTGTGTTAATTGAGTGTGTACTTGTTTTGTGGATGCACCAAATTTGGCCCTGGTGGGTAGTTTGAGTCCTGTTTAGAGTAAGGTTTAGACAGACGGTGTCCCTTTGGGGAGGAAGGGTAGGACGCCAGCCCTGACAGTCCCAGTGATTTGTCTTATGGAATTCAGGCGGGTTGCCATGCCCTTAGTGGAGTCAGAGAACTTGGAGTAGGTGGGTATGCCAGCCTAGTTCTCAATCACGGCTGCCATGCAGCCTAACTGGTGAGAGCCTGGATGTGGTGGCCTGTAGGAGTTTTCTTATTACCCCAAGAGCACAGCAGCCATGGTTAGTCAATTTAGGGGCTTTCCTGGAGATGAAGCATCTCGGAGGGGGGCAGTATAGCGCCGTGTTTTAAGGCTCTGAGCTGCAAATCTGGAGAGCCGGGTTTGAATCCCACAGCCCCCACTTGCATACTGTGTGACCCTGAGCAAGTCACTTAACTTCCCTGTGCTCCTAGGTCGCACCTGTAAACAAGCTTTCAGCTTAGAGTGCCACTCCTGGTTAAACAATTGGAAAGAAGTATAATCCCCATGCAGATTTGGGGTTACTAAATCGATGCCCTGTTGGCATCGGTTCTGTGTATTCGCGATGCCAGGCTGGCCGGAGGGCAGGACCTGGGCATCGCGAAGGGAATTTAAGTGCCAACCAGCGTGTGGGTTTGGCAGTTGGGAAGTTTGAGAGGAGTCATCAAGGTGCAAGGAGTGGTTGGTGCCAGCTCCTAGGCCCTACAGGGAAGGCCTCCAGTCAGGCTGGGGTAGGCCTGGGGCTAGGGTGGGGAGATTGCCCCCAAGCCCCCCTATCATAGCAGCTAACCCCACAGCCCACCAGTGGGGAGAGTGGAGGAAATCCTCTGCATGCCTGGTATGGAAGAAAGCTTGACTGGAGTCCGCTCGGCCCATTCCGTGTGAGAGCTTGAGGAGTGGCTGCCATGGAGGGATCGAGACTTTGAGGTAGCAGGAGGTTCCAGAGGGTTTTGTAGTGGCACAGCAAACCCCTTGCCTGTCCATGTCCACTAAAAGTTTTGAAGGAGATGCTGTGGGGAAGTTTTGAGGAGGTGTGGTGACCAGTTTGGAAGGTGGCTGCCACACTATGTCAACCCTGCCCGTGGGTCGGTAGGTGTAAGCAGCCACAGGAGAAAGGGCTGTGCTGTGCTGCATCATAGCCCCGAGGGGAAGTAAAAGGTCTGAGATATGGTTTCCACCCAACCCCCACTGGCGGGGAAAATGTGGAAAGAGAGTGCCTGAGATGACTGGAGGAGCCTAAGTAAAAAGTACCCCTTTGTGGCTCACAGTTGAGAAATGGTGTGTGAAGGATCCAGGTTCAAATACTGGGTCCCCCTTCTATGTTTGGTGCCATGGTGTTTTGCCATTGTCTGAGGATCTAAAAATGACCAGTAAATATTTGTTGGAGTACTCCCTGGAGCTAATACATGGCTTGAGCCTATTTTAAAGTTCACAATAAATTGCTGTTTGTTGCAAAGCAAGATTTGTCTGAGCGAATCATTTAGAGCCATGGATATTTGGGCATGTTATTGATCCAAGTTTGTTTCAGGACTGCTCAAAGAATCCTCCTGGGTCCCTGGTCAAGTCAGGGGTGAAAACATCACATCATTGTCGCCTAGATGAAGTTTAAGCCATTGCCAGGAATCACTTGCATCTGAAATAAGGTACTGCTTCTCCGCTATAAAGTTTAACTCTCCAAACCGTCTTTGGTGCCCTTCCTTTCCCAGAGACAACTGCCATCAAACCCCTAGATGGGAAGGAGGGAGGGAGGAGGAAGCTGCAGGAATGGGTCATCTTGGAGTTTGAGAGTTGCTCCTGCCTGCCAGCCATTCTGGGCTGGTAGGATGGTGGGTGGGGTGGCCTGAGAGAACAGCAGTCTGCATGCAAAAGATAGACTGCACCTAAATGAAGAAGGAAAAAAGATACTGAAGGCAAGACAAGGATAGGGAAGCACATTAAGGAGCATTTAAACTAGGAGAGGGGGGTAGCAGGAGGGATAGTGGTGTCCAGAGGCCTAGTGATGTGAACCAAATGTGCTTACGCCCCGTGATAGCAAGGTATGGAGGAAAGCAACTACTAAGGAACTGGACATAAGGGGTTAAGGGTAGAGACAAGGGTTGAAGAGTGGTAATACTAAATGCTAGGAGTCTGGCGAATAAGGAGGTGGAACTACAGGCTCTCTTGGAGGAGGGGGCATGGACTTGGCAGCTATAAACGAGACATGGGCCACCCAAATCCACGACTGGGACACAACGGTTCTGGGGTACAGATTACACCAGAAGAATAGGGAAAATCGGAAGGGGATGGGGGGGTGGCACTGTTCACAAAGGAGGGATTAAAATGTGTAAGGGAGGAGGGAGATGAGAGAGACACAGAAACACTGTGGGTGCAACTACAGGATCCCAAAAATAGATCACTAAGACTGGGGGCAGTGTACAGGCCACCCCCTCAAATTGAAGGGATGGACAGGGTAGTGACAGAACAGATCAGGAGGAACTGCAGAAAGGGGGGTGGTGATAGTAGGGGACTTAAATCTGTCGGGGGTGGAGTGGGACACAACTACCACAAAGAGCAGAAAGGAGCAGGTAATGCTGGATGCCTTCCAGGAAAGCTTTCTAGTACAGTTGGTCAAGGAACCAACTAGGGAAAGGAACACCCTCGACCTCATACTGATGAATGGGGAGTGGGTGAGAGATGTGAGGGTGGAGGAACCACTGGGTGGAAGTGACCACCTGACAGTATGGTTCCAGTTACAGATGGCTAAAGAGAGGATGACATCTGGCATATGGGTGCTGGATTTCAGAAATGCCAACTTTAAGATGATGAGAGAAGTGGTACAGGGGTTTCAGTGCAAAATTCAACCGGGTATGGAAACACAGCAAAGGTGGGAACTGATAAGACAGGGGATAGTGGAGGCAACAGAAACTTGCAGCAGGGCCCAGACTAAGAAGGCTAGGGGAAAGAAACCCAGCTGGATAAGTAAAGGGGTGCTAGACAGGGTAAGGAAGAAAAGGGCAGCTTACAAGAGATACAGAAAATCGGGGAGGGAGGACGATAAGGAGGAATACCTGAAAGAAGTGAAGGAAGTGATGGGGGGGGGGCGGGGTAAGGGCAGCCAAGGCAGCAAGGGAACTCAGGCTGGCGCAGGGCATAAAAAAGGGGAGAAAGACTTCTTTAGGTACATCTGGGAGAAAAGAAGATGTAAGGACCAAATTGTAAGAATTAAGAAGGGGGGGATGGGTGAAAGAAGGGGTGAAAAGGCAGAAGTGCTCAATGACTACTTCTGTTCAGTCTTTCTGAAAGAAAAGGAAGGAGCTACCCATAGTAGGAGGAGGACAGAAACAGATGGGGGGTGGCAGTTGGAGAAATCACAGTGGGAGGGTGCTGGAGGGTTAAGGGTAATGAAGGTAGACAAGGCTCTGGGACTGGATGGAGTACAATCGAGAATGCTAAAGGAGCTTGCAGAGGTCCTGGCAGGACCCTTGGCAGACTTATTTAATTCATCTCTAGACACAGGATGCATACTGCAGGACTGGAAACTGGCTCATGTGGTTCCCCCTCCACAAGAGAGGACCCAAGAATGAATTGGGGAACTATAGCCCAGTAAGTCTAACGTCCATAGTGGGAAGCTAATGGAGACCATCCTAAAGGACAGGATAGTGGCATTACTGGAGGTGAACGGGGTGCAAGATGGGAGGCAGCATGGCTCTGTCAAGGGCAGGTCATGCCAGACCAATCTGGTGGAATACTATGACTGGATGACTAGGCAAATGGACAGGGGCCATGCGGTGGATGACCTGTACCTAGACTTCAGTAAGGCCTTTGATTTAGTACCACATGGGAGACTTGGAATCAAGTTACAGGGCACAGGGGTGGGAGCAAAACTGGTGGGGTGGGTGGAGAACTGGCTAAAAAGATAGGCAGCAGAGGGTGGTGGTAGGTGGGGAAAACTCATCCACTAAACCTGTGACAAGTGGTGTTCCACAGGGTTCGGTTTTGGGCCCAATGCTGTTTGGCATATTTATTGCAGACATCTCAGAGGGCATCAGCAGCAAAATCAGCCTATTTGCAGATGAAACCAAGATGGGAGTGGTGGTGGACGATCAGGGGGGTGGCGGGGGCTACAGAAGGATCTGGCAAGGCTGGAGGCATGGTCTGACAGATGGCAGCTGGGGTTCAATGCAAAAAAATGCAAGGTGATGCACTTCGGAACAAAAAATCTGAGAAGCTACCATCTGGTGGGAGTGCAGCTGGAGGTAACAGAAGTGAAGAAGGATCTGAGAAATGAACAATTCCACACAATGCAGAAAGGCAGCAGCAATGGCCAGCAAAATGCTGGGTGCATTGCAAAGGAGAATTACCTCGAGATGAATCTCAGGTTGTGGGAGCAGCTACACAGGGGAGGAGGCTGGATGTCATTGTCCACCTAGGGATAAATGACCTGGCTGGAAAAGGGATCAGAACAGTGCAGGAGGAGTTTGTGGAGTTGGGGAGGGACCTTAGACAAGTGGCACACATGGTAACCTTCTCGGAGGTGCTGCCTGTCTATGGCATGGGTGAGGCTAGGGTGCTCCACACCACGGGATTCAATCAGTGGTTGAAAAACTGGTGCAGAGCTCAGGGGTTTGGCTTCATTGGGGACTGGGGGTCCACCTGGAGGGATGCAGGCCTATACTGGCGTGATGGTCTGCATCTGTCCGGGGGGGGGGGAACCAGGATCCTAGGTGATAGGTTTAAATGCTTAACTGGCAAGCATTTAAACTAGCCACGGGGGGGGAGGCACTGGAAAAGAGCAAGGAAATCCTACCCCCAAAAAATCGGGATAGTTAGCGAGGTGAACACCAAGATAGAGACGTTGATAGGGAGAAGGGCAGGGGCAAATGGAGAAAACGACAAAAGCAGTAAGGACAGGGATGGAGCAAAAAGGGGTAAGGCCATCAAGAAATGGAGGGTAATGAGTACCAATGCCCGTAGTTTGGGCAACAAGTTCCCTGAACTGGTGGCCTTGATGGAAGAGGGATGCCTGGATATCGTGGCACTCACAGAAACATGGTACACAGAGAACCATGACTGGGATGTTAACATACCAGGGTACACAACATACAGGAGAGACAGGGAGGATAGAAGAGTGGGAGGAGTAGCTCTCTATGTAAGGGAAGGGATCAAAGCAACGGAACAAAAAAATAAACAAGGAGGAGAGGAAGCACTGTGGGTCACCTTAGAGACTGAAACGGCACCACAATCCGCACAGGGGTTGTATACAGACCCCATCTCAGGGGGAGGGAATGGACAAGGATATGATAGAAGGCATCCCTGGGATGGCAGAGAAAGGGGAGATATTGTTGATGGAGGACCTGAATATGCCAGATGTTAACTGGAGCACCTTTGCTGCAGCCACATCCAAGAGCAGGGCCATTCTCGATGCCCTACAAGGGGTATGCCTCAGACAGCTAGTGTTGGAACCCATTCGGGAGGGAGCAATCTTAGACCTCATACTCTCAAATGGGGACAGTGACAGGATTTCAAATCCAGAAGTGGGTAGCCATGTGGAAACAAGTAACCACCAAACAGTGTGGTTCCGATAAACTCAGCTGCAGAGTCAAGCCATACAAAAGTGAGGTACTGGACTTGAGGAGTACTGACTTTGTCAAAATGGGAATACGTTAGAAAAGCACCATCAAACAAGCAAGAAGGAGGAGGGAGTAACAATGGGGAAACATCAAAACTGCCATTACAGAGGCAACAAGCCTTTGTGTGAAGCAAATGAACAAATCAAAATGAAAGAAAAAGCCACTATGGTTCTCAAAAGAGGTGGCGGGGAAGGTTAGGGAGAAAAGATAGTATTTAGAAAGTATAAGGAAACACAGAACTGTATCAGTTAAGGCAGAAGGCAGCAGGAAAGGCAGTCAGAATAGCAAAGGCCCAAACTGAGGAAAAGACAGCCAACTCTGTTAAGAATGCGGATAAAACCTTTTATAGGTACATTAGGGAGCGTAGAAAGACAAAGGGAGGGATAGTGAGGCTGAACAGAATGGATGGTGGGTGGGCAGAGAGGGACAGTGAAAAAGCAGGGATACTGAACAAATACTTCTCCTCAGTATTCACTAAAGAAGAGGAGGGGGAAGTACCTAATCCAATTAACAGAAGCACTCTGGATAGGGGATTGATCCCAGTTCTTTTACAGAAGAAAGGGTTCTGAAAGAACTCCTAAAACTGAAGGTGAACAAAACAATGGGGCCTGATAGGATTCACCCTAGAATTCTAAAAGAATTAAGGGGAGAACTAGTGACACCACCGACTACCCTTTTTAACAAATCATGGGAGGATGGTGTGGTACCTGAGGACTGGAGAAGGGCAGATGTGATTCCCCTACACAAAAGTGGGAGTAAGACAGAGGCAGGAAACTACAGACCTGTCAGTTTAACCTCTGTGGTAGGGAAAATGATGGAATCACTTCTGAAGGAAAGAATTGTTGAATATCTAGAGGCCAGTGGGGCACAGGACCCAAGGCAGCAAGAATTCATAGCGGGAAGGTCATGTCAGACAAATCTAATTGATTTCTTTGATAGGGTAACCAAAGTAGTAGACCAGGGAGGGGCTGTGGACATGGCCTACCTAGACTTTAGCAAGGCATTTGACACAGTCCCACACAAAAGATTAATAAACAAATTAACCAGCCTGGGAGTGGGTCCCAGGGCGGTAGCCTGAGTAAAACATTGGCTGGACAACAGGACACAGAAGGTAATGGTAAATGGAGTCACTCTGAAGAAAGGGGTTACTAGTAGGGTAACGCAGGGTTCAGTACTGGTCAGTCCTTTTAATGTCTTTATAAGTGACATTGCAGAGGACGGGAAGGAAAAGTATGCCTCTTTGCAGATGACACAACGATCTGCAACAGGGTTGATACACAAGGGGCTTGGAAATGAGGAGAAGGTACTTGGCAAGGTTGGAGGAATGGTCAGAAGTATGGCAGCTAGGATTCAATGCAAAGAAGTGCAAAATAATGCACCTGGGAAACAAGAACCCAGGGAAGAATACACAATGGGTGGGGAGGTAGTAACAACAACAAAAAGGAAAGGGACCTGGGGGTAATCATATCAGATGACCTTAAGGTTAGCAAGCAATGTGAGAAGGCAGTAGGGAGGGCTGGGGTATACTGGGATGTATAGGGAGAGGCATCAGCAGCAGAAAACAGGAAGTTGTTATCCCTCTGTACAGACAGTTGGTGAGACCCCATCTGGAGTACTGTGTCCAGTTCTGAAGACCCCATCTCCACAAGGACATAGACAGGATAGAGGTAGTCCAGAGGAGGGCAACTAAAATGGTGCAGGGTCTGCAAGAGAAGCCGTATGAGGAGAGACTAAAGGAGCTTAATATGTATACCCTTGAGGAAAGAAGGGAGAGGGTGGACATGATAGAAACTTTTAAGTACCTCAGTGGAATCAACAAAATCCAAGAGGGTAGCATCTTTCAGAAAAAGAGACTTGCAAGAACAAGGGGACACAATTTAAAGATAGAAGGAGGGTGGTTCAGGGGCAATGTGAGGATGTATTATTTCACAGAGAAGGTAATGGATGCATGGAACAGCCTTTTTGAGGAGGTATGGGGTCTAAAACTGTGGGAGAATTCAAGAATGCATGGGACAGACATAAAGGCAATTCTTGTGGGGGTAGGAATAAATAGGCTGTTGGTTAACTAGGATCTGTGGCGTATCCTGTAGGTAGGAAATGGGCAGACTAGATGGGCCAAGCGGTCCTTATCTGCCGCCAAAGTCTATGTTTCTATGATCCAGAGAAAACTCCATCTCAGTCTGCCATCTGACCTCAAGTCAGCACCACCTCTGGCACCAGGCTCCAAACTGGTGACAGCCTCAGAGACAGGGTCATCCCATCACCATGGCCCACACTGCCCTCAGCACCGTGCTCAGTGCTGATTTCAATGTTGTGCCTGAGTCACAACTCCTCAGTGTTGCAGATGACACCAGAGTTGAGGACAAACTTTGGGATGACATCAGCAACAGCAGCACTCGCCTGGAGCCAGACCAGGACTGGCATTGGTTGTTGCTGCCTCCATCACTGTCCAGAATGATCACCCTTCCTTGGTGTTACTAGTGACCCGCAGATGACGACAACATCCGAACTGGTAACAGTGTGGACAACAAGCCTGGTGGCGGTGTCTCTACTGACACCCAGAGCAGTGTCAGGAAGGGGCCCGGCATCTTCCCTGGTGCCACCACTGCACTGTCATCACGAATGATGACAACAGTATGGGCAATGCCAGAGCATGTCGTTGAGGTATCCACTGGTGTAGACAGAGTGTACAGCTGCAACCTCATCCCCAGGGATGTCTGTTGCTTAGGGTATGCAGACTGTCAAGAGTTAATTGTCAACTGCCCAAAAGGTGTTGAATGCCCAACAGAACCATCCAGTGGAGTCTCCAATTCCTCAGTGCAATGTGGTCGAGGAGAACGTATAGTTACATAGGTACTCACTGTAACAGTAGATCGTTGAGAGAATCTCTTGCAGCAGGTCACACAGATAGTAACATCCAGCTGAAGACATCGATTCCAGCTGGAGGATTTTACCAGCAGTCGATCACGGACCGCCCATCGATGACAGCATGCGATGCCACATGGTATGGCGGGCATGGCGGTTCGAAGACTCTCGGGGTTATTTTCCGACGGCAACTAGATGTCACTGGCATATATATGTACCAGGCCTCCAAGGGAACCGAGGAGAAGGTGGCATGCCCTACTTTTGAAGTTGCAGGAGTAAGTCATGATCCTAGAGCAACAGTATCATGCCAGAAGCCAGGGAAGGAGAAGGGTGCATGACCTGCTGCAAGAGATTGTCTTGAAGATCTACTGTTATGGTGAATACCTACATAACTATACTGTCTTCTTCGAGGATATCTCTTGCAGCTGGTCACACAGATAGGAACGAGTCCCTAGCAATTGGGAGAAGAAGGGCAGTGAAATGATTATGATAGAAGGCCCTGAAAAACTGCACAACCAAAACTGGCCCATCTTTTGGACGTTATGTCCAAACTGTAGTGTTTGGTGAAAATACGTACCTTTGACCAGGTGGCCGCTTTGCAAATCTCTGCAGCTGAGATGCCTCTGAAGCATGCAACTGTGGTGGCCATACCATGTGTTGAGTGTGGTTTATCAACCCTCAGAAGTTGCTTGCCATACTTATTGTAACAAAAAATAATGCAGCTGGCCAGCTACCTGGACAAGCACTGCTTCAAAACTGGATTTCCCTTTTTGGCCGGGGTGAAAGAAACAAACAGCTGCGCTGTCTTGCATGTATCCTTTGTACAGGATAGGTAGTATCGAAGTATTCTATGTACATCTAATGTATGGAGTAATTCTTCCCTGGATTAGCTGGGTCTGCATAATATATCAGTAGGTGGGCTGACTGGTTCAGTGTAAACTCTGATACCACCTTAGGAGGAAATCTGGAGTTTGTTCATAAGGAAACCCTGTCTTTCTGGAAAATCAAGTAAGGTTCCTTACATATTAACACTTGTAATTCTGAAATTAGTTAGCACTTGTAACTCTGAAATGTGTCTAGTCAAAGTGATTGTCACCAGAAATAGGGCTTTCCAGGAAAGGTAACACAGCTCAGAGGTGGCAGCGGGTTCAAATGGGGCTAACGTTAGTTTCTCTAGGATGAAGTTTAGGTCCCACAGAGGTAGAGGGGTTTCTCACAGGTGGCCCGAGGTGTAGCATGCCCCTTAAGAAAGTTTCTATGACCTCCAACTGGATCAGTGGTGGTCCACCACAGGGACATGAAAAGCTGAAATTGCCAATAATTTTATTTTTTATTTATTTCATAATTCGGATTTACAACCTTTGAGTCAAAAGACTCATTTACAAAGGCACCTCGTCACAGGGAGGGTAGACAACAATTGGTGGTGGAGTACAACAATGAAGAACATTACAGGTGAGATACAATAAAAGAACACACAAAGCAATTCCAGTAATACAAAGGTGTACAAAGGCTTCAATTAGTTACAGTTAGTCTAGTATATAAATAATAAGGTACCGCTAGGGGTTCTAGGGAGCGATACCTGGGGTGAAGGAGTGGCTGCTGGGAGAGAAGGCAGTCTGGAAGGACGCTGTCTGTAAATTGGGCCAGGTGGAGCTCTAGGTATGGGCCAGTCAAGGGCATTTACAGCTCCGAGTGTCAGTGAGGTGGTTTCGGAGGGCGATTTTGAAGGGGCCAATTTTGGGGATGTTTGTGATATGAGTGGGGAGGGAGTTGTACCAAGAGGGGGCTCTGTGGTGGAATGATCTTTGGGTGAGAGAGATCCTGGCTCTCGGGACCTGGAAGGAGGCTTTGGTTGTGCTTCAGGTGGCGACAGAGTGGGAGGCCAATTCTAGGGATGCAGCAACCACCGGGGGGAGAGCCCAAGTAGTGATTTTTTTGCCAGTATACAGGTGTGGTAGTGCAGGCGCTCATCAAAGGTGAGTAAGTCCGAGGAGGAGTAGAGCTGGCATTGTGCGTTCTGTTGGGGGCACCGGTTAGGAGCCTGCAAGCCTTGTTGATCGAGCTCTGGACTTTGGTGAGGGCAGTGGAGTCAGCAGCTGAATAGATAGGGAGCCTGTAGTTGACCAGTGACAGGATGAAGGAGGTGATAGCCAGCATTCTGAGGGAGGCAGTCTTTGTGGCGCTAGAGGAGTCCAATCCAGGTGTTTACGGCAGTGGACAGGGAATTAAGATGAGAGTGGAAAGAGAGAGCCAAATCAAAGGTGATGCCCAGATATTTGTATGCAGACACCTGTTCAAGGGAGTGTAGGGTGCTGGAGAACTTTTAGCAAAGAGTACTTCAGGCCAGCATCTGAGTGACTGCAGATAGTCAAGAACTCATTGTGGTGGGCAGGAATATGGGTCTAAACCTTGGTCCGCTGCCCACAAAGCAAAACCCTTCCACTTCATGGAGTACGTTGCTCTGGTAGGGGGTTTTTGAGCTGCTCGTAGGACCTCAGGAACCTGGGGTGAGATGCTGAACCTGGCTAGAGCTATGTCTTCAGGAGCCATGCATGAAGATGCAGGGAGCAGAGGTTGGGATATAGTAGGATTCCCTGACCTTGTATCAGAAAGGTAGGGCATACGGGAAGAGGAATGGGATACTGGATTGCTAACTGCTATACAGAAAGAAGGTTTGTCAGGTTGGTACCTTTTTGGTTACGGATAAGTCCTAAAAGTTTATGTGGAGGGCTGGTAGTACGGATTCCAAGATGCAGAGAAAAAGTTTTGTTGTTCATCAACCAGCCACACTTGTTTTGTATAAAATCTATTTCCTTTTATTTGTTGCGTTACTATGAACACAGTGATCCCCTGTGGTCCAACATTTCACCCAACTCTGGGCTTCATCAGGGCAAGGATCTAAATAAACATACAAACATAATATTCATTTTCCTGTACTTATCATTTAAAAAAATATATATATATATATTCTGTATTTGTATTTTTGACCTAAATGGACTAACAACCTGCCACCAAGCCTCTTTGCTATTCCAATGCTTGGCCCTTTCAAATGCGGGCTACGCTCATATCTGGTTACCAAAGCAAGTTGCGACTGTTTCCACTAAGGCATCCAGCCCCTGGCAGTTTGTCAACCTAAGTACCTCCTGGTGCTGTCTATACCCCCATTTCTTCCCTCCCCAAACTGTGCCACCCTCCTCCCCTTCGCTTCTACCCCCGCACTGATGGGTGCCTCTCCACCCTCTACTACTTCCCTCCCTAACTGACCCAACCTCCTCCCCACACCTTCTACCCTACCTCCCCATATCCCCTCTCCACCACTCCCCTTCTGCTCCCATTCCCTCTTCCCCTTCTTATACTGACATCCTGTCTGATCCTGCACCCCCTCACCCTCTCACCCAACACCCTCTGTTAACACTTCCCGCTACTGGCACTGCCAGTATGCTTAGTATAAGCCTCCCTCACCAGTGATGAGGCCCACCTTCTGGGTTGATTTTCAGTATATATTCTCTCTCTCCAGTTTGTCTTCTCACTATTACCCCTCTCTTCCTGAGCCAACCCTTCCCCTTGTTCACTCTCTCTCCCTCCCTGTTTTCATTTTGTGTTGGCAAGTACCATTGTATATAGTGGTTGCTTATTTCAATCACACATGTAACTTCTTGCCTAATTTGCCTTAATTGTTGTTGTCCTTTAAAGCCTCCCATAAGCTGTAGTTTTATTTGTTACTGTAATAACCCTGATGTGGAACCTATGTAATGACCCTGTACTCAAAGGTTAATCCGAGATCTTAATATATAAATAAATAAATCAGACAAAATTTGTCCAGATCAGACCATATTATGCTTTGGCATAATATTAATGCATAGATTCATAAATAAGTTGATGGTTAATCACTATAAGGCAATTATAAACTTTGTCTCTCTATTTCCATCATAATGTGTTACTGTCTCTTTAAAGACTAAATGAATTAATAGCCATGGTTTAAATAAATTTCAAAGGAATACAATATTGTTTCATCTGCACAAAATTTATCAGCTACTAAGTTTATCCACATAAACATTCACCTTGCCATTACTGTTAAAGTTCTTTATATTCAAAGCTGTACTAGCCACCTTATGAATTACACATAAAAATTGAATCTCATATTCACCAGCTGTTCAATCTCATACATAAATTCTCTTTATGTTATTTGGTGACTGTTTATCATTTTTAGTCTGTTAGATAAATAAAGATGTTTAGTAAGCTTACTAGTTCCTGTGACATGAAGCTCCTGCCATTCTCAAGGACCGACCTCTTCTTAAATCTGTTGTAACAGTTCTTCTATTTCTTAGCCTAATCTATCCTTTACAATTTCTAGTCCATAAGGTTGGCCACCTATGGGCACCTCCTTCCCTTTCTTGACTGTGCTATAGTGTCCTCTTTAATTTTCCTTATCCCTCTCAGGTCCTCATACAGGGAGGTTATTGTGGTGACCTCCAAACGTATGTAAAACAGGTTGTGTTTATCATTGTTGGATTTTAATATGTAATAGCACTATGTCATAAAATACCTTGATCTATATACCTTATATTTATGAAACCTGTAAATGTTGAAAATACCATGGCACTAGGGCCCGGATATTCAGAAGGGTTGCGCATGGCGCAACAGTGTTGCACCATGCGCAACCCACCGAAGCACCCCGGCGCCGAGATATTCAAACGGGATTGTGCCTGGCACAAATCCCAATGCGCTGGAGCGCATCAGGCAATGGCGGCGCGATGTAGGGGGGCATGCCCGCGCCTCTGCACATCCCGATATTCAGCCCGGGATGTGCTGAGTCTGTCATCATGCGCAACCTACTTAAAGATGAAACCATAAAAAAGGAACAACAGCTGGCGCCCACAGGTGAGCTGCCGTATTGCAAGGCGCAACACGGCAGCTGCCACCTGTGGGTGGCCACCTGAGCTCCGGCTGCACCTTCATGGTGGCACCCCTCCCCATGCCCGATCGTGGGCATCTGTGTAAAAATATAAGTCCAATATGCCTGGTGGTCCAGTGGACCACTTGCAGCCCGAACGCGGGCATCCGTGTAAAATGATCTGTCCAATATCCCTGGTGGTTCAGTGGACCACTCGCAGCCCGATCGTGGGCATATGTGATAATTTATAAGGCGAGCTCCACGGTACCCCCTCCCCACCCGCCCACTGAGCCCCCACTTCTCCCCCGGTCAGAGCAAGGCAGCAGCACCCCACCGCCTGCACGCATGCCGACGACAGCGATGAAAGTGCAGCTGTGTGCCCATTGGTCCCAGTGTGAGGCCAATGAGCTGCCTTCTTGCCGTACTACAGTCCAGATATGTTCACATATCTGGACTGTGTAGTACGATCATGGCTACATGCCCATTGGCTCATGCTGTCCAATAAGCGGCTCTGTCCACCGTACTGTCAGTTGGCGGTAACAAGTGGTGGTGCTACCGCTCGCTGTCTGGGGAGGCGGGCAGTGGGGCTTAGTGGGCGGTGAGGAAGCGACCGTGGAGCTCTCCTTATTATCACATATGCCCACACTGGACTGCGAGCGGTCCACTGGACCACCAGGGATATTGGCATTATTTTTACACTGAAGCCCGTGATCGGGCTGCAAGCGGTCCACTGGACCACCAGGGATATTGGACATATATTTTTACACTGAAGCCCGTGATCGGGCTGCGAGCGGTCCACTGGACCACCAGGGATATTGGACATTTATGTTAATTCATAACACCACGATCGAGCTGCGAGCAGTCCACTGGACCACCAGGGATATTGGATGTTTATGTTAATTCATAAGCCCGCGACTGGGCTGCAAGTGGTCCACTGGACCACCAGGGATATTGGACGATTAACTGAATCTACATATGCCCACGATCGGGCAGTGGGGCGCACTGCCGCGCTGTGCAGGGGGCGTCGGTCCCCATGGCTGCTGCCTGGCAGGGCGCCAGGCGAAGTCCCCGGGATCGGGCGACCTGCTTGCAATGGGTTGAGAATGACATGCAAATGGCCCCCATTTGTGCCTTTCATACATTATGGCCCCATTTGTGCATGTGCACTCTTGAATATCGCAGTTGTTGAGAATAGCGCAATGGAACGCAGGCGCTAGCGCATCCCCTGCTCCACTATGGCCACTTCGTGCTGGCACAGTGCCACTGTGCCATGCGCACTGCAGGTGGCCAGGGTGCGATATTCAATGATGCTGTGCCATGGCACAGCTCCGCTGAATATCGCCCAGTCAACGCTCCTGCACAGCCAAATTGCGCTATGCCCAGGCTTGCGCCACAGCCTGGTGCAGTCTGAATATCCAGGCCTAGGTGTTTTTGATAATGGTAAAAAGTACTAGGTGACTATTATAGAAATTAAGTTAGTTGTGCTATTTAAAATGCATGTAAATTGCTGTAAACTGAACACGTCTGAAATTCTATGGTGATTTGCATATATCCCATGATGCAGAACAAAAGGGTAAACAGGGAGGAGAAGAAGCACTGTGGGTAAATTTGGAGACAGGCAATGGCACCACAATCCGCACAGGGGTTGTATATAGACCCCCTTCTCAGGGGGAGGAAATGGACAAGGAAATGATAGAAAGTATACTTAGAATGGCAGAAAAAGGGGAGATATTGCTGATGGGTGATCTGAACATGCCAGATGTTAACTGGAGTGCAGTTGCAGCTGCCACTTCGAAGAGTGCAGTTATTCTAGATGCCCTACAGGGGGCATGCCTTAGACAACTAGTACTGGAGCCCACTCGAGAGGGAGCAATATTAGACTTGATACTCTCAAATGAAGATGGAGAGAGGATCACAGATGTAGAAGTGGGTAGCCATTTGGGAACTAGCGACCATTGAACAGTATGGTTCACAATAAACACAGCAATAGAGTCAAGCCATACAAAGACAAAAGTACTGGACTTTAGGAGGGCTGACTTTGCCAAAATGGGTGAGTGCCTAACCAACGCACCTAGCAAATGGGCAGGAAGGAGGGTGGAAGAACAATGGGAATAATAAAACTGCCATCACAGAGGTTACGAGCTCTGTGTGAAGCAAATAAACAAAACAAGAGGATGTAAGAAACCACTATAGTTCTCAAAGGAAGTGGCAGTGAAGGTTCAAGAGAAAAGAAAGCATTCAGGAAGTACAAGGAATCGCAGAAGAAGCAGGACAGAGAACTGTATCAGTTAAAGCAAAAGGAGGCTGGGAAGGCAGTCAGAACAGCAAAGGCCCAAACCAAGGAAAAGATCGCCAACTCAGTTAAGAAGGGGGATAAAACCTTTTATAGGTACATCAGGGAGCCAAGAAAGACCAAGGGAGGGATAGTGAGGCTTAATAAAGGGAGGGAGGGTGGGCAGAGGGAGACTGTGAAAAGGCAGAGATATTAAACAAATATTTTGCTCAGTATTTACAAAGGAAGAGGGAGGTACATAAAACAAACAGTAGTAACACTCTGGATACAGAAGTTGATACCGGCCCATTTACAGAAGAAAGGGTTCTGAAAGAACTCTTAAAACTGAAGGTGGACAAAGCAATGGGGCCTGATGGGATTCATCCCAGAATTCTAAAAGAACTAAGGGTAGAATTAGTGACACCACTGACTACCCTTTTTAACAAATCATGGGAGGATGGGGTGGTATCCGAGGACGGCAGATGTGATTCCCCTTCACAAAAGTGGGAGCAAGGCAGAAGCAGGAAACTATAGACCTGTTAGTTTAACCTCAGTGATAGGGAAAATGATGGAATCACTTCTAAAGGAAAGAATTGTCGAGTATCTAGAGGCCAGAGGCACAGGACCCCTAGGCAGCATGGATTCACAGCGGAAGGTCATGCCAGACGAATCTGATAGATTTCTTTGACTGGGTGACCAAAGTAGTAGATCAGGAGGGGCTGTGGACATGGCCTACCTAGACTTTAGCAAGGCATTTGACACAGTCCCACACAAAAGATTAATATACAAGTTAGCCAGCCTGGGGTGGGTCCCAAGATGACAGCCTGGGTAAGAATTGGCTGGAGAATAGGACACAGAAGTAATAGTAAATGGGGTCCACTCAGAAGAAAGGAGGGTTACTAGTGGGGTACCGCAGGGTTCAGTTTTAGGATCGGTCCTCTAATGTCTTTATAAGCTACATTGCAGAAGGACTGAAGGAAAAGTATGTCTCTTTGCAGATGACACTAAGATCTGCAACAGAGTTGATGCACAGGGTGGGGTGGAAAGGATGAGAAGGGACTTGGCAAGGTTAGAGGAATGGTCAAATGTATGACAGCTTAGATTCAATGCTAAGAAGTGCAAGGTAATGCACCTGGGAAACAAAAACCCAGGGGAAGAGTACACAATGGGGGGTGAGATACTAACAACAACAAAATGGAAAGGGACCTGGGGGTAGTCATATCAGATGACCTAAAGATGGGCAAGCAATGTGAGAGGGCAGCAAGGAGGGCTGGGGGGATACTGGGATGCATAGGGAGAGGCATCACCAGTAGAAAACAGGAAGTTATTATCCCTCTGTACAGACAGTTGGTGAGACCCCATCTGGAGTACTGTGTGCAGTTCTGGAGACCCAGTTTGCAAAGACATAGACAGGATGGAAGCTGTCCAGAGGAGGGCAACTAAAATGGTTCAGGGTCTGCACCGGAAGACATATGAAGAGAGACTTAAGGAGCTTAATATGTATAGCCTCGAGGAAAGGAGGGAGAGGGGGGACATGATAGAAACTTTCAAGTACCTCAAGGGAATCAACAAAGTCCAAGAGGGTAGCATCTTACAAAAAGAGGTGTGCAAGAACAAGAGGGCACAATTTGAAGATAGAGGGCGGCTCAGAGGTAATTTAAGGAAGTATTTTTCACAGAGAGGGTTTGGATGCATGGAGCGGCCTTCCGGGAAGGTTGTGGAGTCAAAATCAGTGGTGGAAATTCAAGCATGCATGGGATAGTCATAAAACAGTTCTGAGGGGTGGGGTGGAAGAAGTAGGCTGCTGGTTAACTAGGATCTGCAGCTTATCCAGTAGTAAGGAAATGGGCAGACTGGGTGGGCCAAGCGGTCCTTATCTGCCGTCAAATTCTATGTTTCTATGTTTTGCATTATGGAAGTATGTATGATGTATTTCTTTGAAACTTGATTTGTTGCCTATGCCCTTTGGGTTAAACCTTTTTTTGGTGTTTCTGCACTGAGGTTCTTTGTCTATAGCTTGTTTTTTTTTTTTTTTTTTGAGCCTCAACTACCTAAGCAAACGGAGCCCACATAGGGATGAAGGGTTTACACTGAAAAGTGATTAGATGAGAGATCAGTATCAGCAGGAGCTGGCTAAGTGCAGAGAAAGGACATTCATAGTCTGTTGCTGCAAACTGATGTACTGAAGAAGGAATATGGCATTGCAGAAGCTTATTTCCTGTATTTTGAATAAACATCACACAGAGATTGTGTGTTGAACCTGAAGTTTGGTGTCTGGTCCATCTGTTATCCCATAACCCCTCCACAGACTTGGTGTGAGAAGTGGATAACTTGCGAGCATCTGGACTGGCTGACAGACAGACAGAAGCTGCTGCCTGGACTGGACCTGGGAGCTCGGAGGAAGGCCAAGCCTGAAGACAGCGAAGAGATGCAGGTCGAGGCAGACTGGAGGTGAGAGACAACACCCAGGAGGTGGATATTGCCCAGATATCCCAGGTGGAGCGATGCACCAGGAGTTGCCAGAGGAGAACCAGGAGAAGAGAGTCCGTGGAGTTCTGACCAGCTCCATGGCTGACAGATGGAGAGAAGCTGCTGCCTGGACTGGACCTGGGTGCTCGGAGGAAGACCAAGCCTGAAGACAGTAAAGAGATGCAGGTCAAAGCAGACTGGAAGTGTGAGAGACAACACCCAGGAGGTGGAGACCCTGATGAGGATGATCCACTGGATAAGTGGGCAATGGCTGGAGGCAGACCGACTATGCAGAGAGGTGGAACACCAATGCCAGGTGCTCGAGAGGTCCCTGCTGGAGAGTTTGAATGAAGAGTCGGAGGAGGATTTTTCGTGGTCTCAGTTTGAGGAGGACCCCCTGACTGAGCAGGATATTCCTTTGTTTCCTGTGTTCCCAGGATGTTACCTGCTGGAGGTTGGAGATGCAAGTATGGAACTTGAATGTGAGATCCCAGGTAAGACTGTGCCTAGTGATATTGCTGGGTTCAAGACTCCAAGCAAGCAAGAAGAAGCCTATGAGGCTGAAGGACTTTTCTTGTATTAATGCAGCTAAATCTAATAACAGTATTGACTGGGTATACTGCAGGCTAAAGATGCTAATATTGCCAGAATGTTACAATACATTAAGCTCAAGGAGGTGGTACATGTGTTTTATTTTTTTGATGAAAAACCTACAAAGGAGGAGATTGGTGGAAAATAGATTGGAACCTGTGTTGGGGTAACACCAAAAGAGTGCCTACCCTCAGGTGTCTGTATCTGTAGCAAGTAAAATTAATCAAAAGACATAGTGGGTTTATGTCGAGGGGCTGAACCTAGGAATGGGCCCCTGCTTAAAACTGACATGTCTGGTAGGGTTGGAGCAGGTAATTACTCACCTCAGAGAAAATTTTTCTATGGTACTGGACTTTGCAGCTGTCCAGATGTTCGGTCAGTGAAATATGATGTACTTTCCCTAAAAGGAGATAGTTCAGGAAAAGTACTGTTAGTCTCTAATGAGAAATGTGTTAATGCTTCAGGGTACAGAATGATGATATCCACTATGTTTATGATAGAATATTTATCATTAATAGGGACTTTGAGACAGAGTTTTTGAAAATGGATGGGTGGAAGCTCCATCCCTTCCTGGGACAGGAAGGTGGTAAGCAGTTTGCATTAACTGCTTCCCTCTTAAAGGGACACTGTCAACCCCCCTAGGTCTCAAAGTGTCCCTAGTTTAAAAAACATATTTTATGATTGCCAGCATTCTGTAACGATTGCTGATGTAGCTGGTAGTTTGATTCTGAGTCTTATTTTCTTTGAAAAAGTAAAAAACAGTCTGACCAACATACTGGTGTTTTCACACCAAAACAAGTTTATTTGCATTCCTTAATCAACTCCAAATACATCTTCCTGGACTTGGGAACACCCATAAAACAGGCTAGCCCCTCATGCTGCAGTGGGGTTTAGGAGGCTACTGCCTTATGAGTGACTGCACTGTTTGGGCGTGTTTCTAATGCTCAGGAAGTACACAGTAAAAGCAGTACCAGGATTGTAAACAAAAACAAGGTTGTTTATAAATATACATTGCCATGCATTTCAGTTCTACTAAGCAAGGAGACAGATAAAACAAACAGCAACATCAGTGAAGTTTAGAGAGGTAAGCAATCATAAAATGTGGGGTTTCAGCCAGAAACAATATGATGAAAACAGGTTGACGTGTCCCTTTAAGGTGGGATATGTGACAGGAAGCTCCCACCACTCTTGAGGACCGACCTCTTCTTAAATCTGTTGCAACAGTTCTTCTATTTTTAGCCTAATCTATCCGTTACAATTTCTAGTCCATAAGGTTGGCTACTTATGGGCACCCCCTTCCCTTTCTTGACTATGCTATAGTGTCCTCTTTAATTTTCCTTTTCCCTCTCAGGTCCTAATACAAGGAGGTTATTGTGGTGACCTCCAAATGTATGTAAAATAGGTTGTGTTTATCATTGTTGGATTTAGTATGTAATAGCACTATGTCATAAAATACCTTGATCTATATACCTTATGTTTATGAAACCTGTAAATATTGAAAATACCATGGCACTAGGTGTTTTTGATAATGGTAAAAAGTACTAGGTGACAATTATAGAAATTAAGTTAGTTGTGCTATTTAAAATGCATGTAAATTGCTGTCAACTGAACAAGACTGAACTTTCATGGTGATTTGCAAATATCCCATGATGCTTTGCATTATGGAAGTATGTATGATGTATTTCTTTGAAACTCGAGTTGTTGCCAATGCCCTTTGGGGTAACCCTTTTTTAGTGTTTCTGCACTGAGGTTCTTTGTCTATAGCTTGTTTTTTTTCTTTTTGAGCCCCCACTACCCAAGCAAATGGGACCCCATTAGGGATGGAGGGGTTTCACTGAAAAGTGGTTAGATGAGAGATCAGTGTCAGTAGGTGCTGGCTAAGTGCAGAAAAGGACATACATAGTCTGTTGCTGCAAACTGATCTACTGAAGAAGGAATATGGCATTGCAGAAGCTTATTTCCTGTATTCTGAATAAACATCACACGGAGACTGTGTGTTGAACCTGAAGTTTGGTGTTTGGTCCATCTATTATCCCACAACCCCTCCACAGTTCCCTATGGACTAGAGAGGTGCATTTAGATACAACTCTTGACCTAACAGTTAAACATTTTTTCAGCTTATGTAAATGCTAAGAAAGCTTCTATCTTATTACCTTAGGATTTCTCATATTGCTTATGTCAGGGCTCTATTGTTGCTTTTGTCTTACATTTCCTTATACTCTATCAGCGCATACACAGGCTATAATCTACATCTTAACATTTTCTTAGCAATTTTACTTTGCATATAGTCACATATGAATGTCCCCTGAAGTTAAAAGCAACGGTAAAATACAACTCTACAGCCCTGGCCACTGTTGCTTGACTTTGTACTGCTGTATCTGTTATATTATTTCTTACTTTTCTTGTTTCTTATTGATTCATGTGTAGGGCCTCTAAATAGCCTTCCAGTATCTTTTTACTTTAAATACATGAGAAACTTTATACAAAGCTAAAGAATAAGTGTTTGATGGTAAAACAAATGTAAGGCATTTACAACCGATGACTACTTTTTAAAGAATTGTAACAATTATATCTCTAGCTCCTGCATAAAAATGGCCCATTGAAAATTGTAACAAAAACTTTATTGGCCCTAACTACAAAGTAAACAACAACAGAATGGTCTCCAGCTTGAAGCTGAGTGGGTGACATGAAGTACATAAGGCAAAGAGATCTTTAAGGTAGCCGCACCCAGTCCCTTGTAGATCTCTGTATGTTAACAATCTTGAAGGTGGGGCATCACAAAGCTGGCAGCCGTACAGGTCACGCAGCACTGAAGAGATATGCTCTGGTTTTAACTCTAGCAGTCAGCCTGGCAGCAGTGTTCTGCACCAGCTGCAGGTGCCACACCAACTTCACAGGTAGCCCAAGATAAAGAATGCTGCAGCAGTCGAGTCCAGATGTGGTGAAGGTATGCACTATTCTCAACAGGTCCTCATGCACTAGGTAGTGCTTGATCCAGGTATAATAACTCAGCTGGAAAAATCCACCGTGGACCATTGATGATAGTTTGCAGTTCATAATGACTCCAAGATTTTTTGCACAGCTTCAAAGATTATGGCCTCCCACTTATAGATTATTGGTGAGACAGCTGTGGAACCATGGAGATTACGACATGGCCTAGGGGCAGCTTCCATTGCCAGGGTCTTGCTTACGGAGACTCACCTGAAGGGAACCAGTCTCACCGGGACCAGAAATCCTGTCACCATCACAAATCTGCAGAATCCCTCTGGTCAGTTGCAGCCAGAGATACTCTGCACTTACAGGTGTTGAGCTTCCTAAGCTCACTGCACACATACTGAGCAGGAACTACAGAACATGACTCCCTAGGCAGGAACAGCAATTATCTGTGGCTTAGCAGGTTGCACACTTGCTTCTAAAGTCAGAAGATCATAAGGTTGTGGGTTCTAGCCCCACACCAGGAACATGGAGTAAATACCAACAGTGCTGCACTTCTAAGGTGCCATTTTCAGATGAGACATTGAACCAAGATCCCATCTGCTTGCTCTAGTGGTCGTTCAGGTGCATTGTAAAGATCACAGTATTCTCAAAAGATACAAGAACCACTCTGATGTCCTGGCCAAATCTCTCCCATTCACTAAAATATCACCAACAGCTTAACAACCTGATTCAATGTCAATTTGCATCTGTCCAACCTCCCCGGCCTGGATGAGGCTGAAAATATGGAGAATTGCCACATTAACTTTATTAAATCCAAAAAAAGGTGTATCAATAGGCAACTGCACCCAATACTCCTTAATTCGTGGTTTGTTACCCCCTCTCAGCTAGGCAGTACTTAACAAGTAAATTGGGAGAGCTCAACCTTTTTTTCTAAAAAGATCAAAGTGAGACGTATATTTAACTTCCCTCAATGTCTCTTCACTGTTGCCCAACATTTTACCCAATGGCTTCTTCACGGAACTTATCTGAATTCACTGGTAATTAATTAATTTCATGTCTACATGCCACAAGTTTCCAAATACCCTTCCCACACCTGTTGCATGCCAAACAGGAACGCACCAATCACTACAAAATACGACAACCATTAGACAACACAAAAATTTTGCTAAAAAGATTAAACCTAGGAAGGGGATTTGGAAACTTGTGGTATGCAGACAATTAATCAGACAGAAATGAAAGGAATGAATTTAATTTGAACATTTGAAATTACTAGTGAATGCAGATAATAAGTCCCCTGAAGAAACGTCAAGGCAAAAAGAGCCAACCAATGAGCATGAATGACAATGACACAAGGCCAAATGATGAATACAGCAAATGCCATCGGGAACCCATTGACAAATGATGTGAAGCAGCCACTGCAAAAAGAGACTGCACACAATGCAGGAATGTCAAGGAGGCAGCGCCAAGAGATGACCAGCAGCAATGCAAGGAATTGCCATAAACAGCTATGCCAACCCAAACAGTAAGAACACTGAACAGGCAAAGCCAGGTGACAGAGCTGAAAGGAGCCTTGGGCACTGTAGTAATGAAGACCAGGATTAATGCCAGGAACTGACCTTGGTGTCCTGAAGAATGGTCAGAACACACAAACATATGAAACTTGCCAGCAGAAATAGGCCTCATGGTCTATCAAGTCTGCTCGAATGCACAGCTAGCAACACCATACCGCAGCTGCCCCCACTCCATCCCCGCCTCACCTCGGAAACTGCTCAACGCTGTTTAGTGAGCCCCCCCTTGCCCTGTCCCATGCTCTTTTGAAACTGCCCACTGTCTAGAGCATTCCATTTCGACACCACCCTCTCAGTGAAATAATGCCTCCTCATCTCCCTTCTGAATCTTCCACCCTCCAGTCTTAGCCTGTGTCCCTTCGCCTCCTCAGCTTAAACAACCCTTCTGTGCCTGATTTGTTGATTCCCCACAAGTTTTTGAAAGTTTCAATCATACCTCTCTGATCCCTTCTTTCCTAGATGGTGTACAAACTCAAGTGTCTCAGCCTTTGTTTGTTAAGTAGGTTCTTCCATCCCATATTGTTTTTCACTGTATGTTGTGCTTACTCAAGCAGCCTGATATCCTTCATCAGATATGGATGTCAGTACTGCATGCAGTACTCGAAACGCGGCCTGACAAAGGACCTGTACAGGGGCAGGATCCCATCCTTGTGTCTGAACGAGAACCCCTGTGCAATGCACCCCAGCATCCTACTGGCCTTCGTCACAGCCTTCCTGCACAGAGCAGAGTTGTTCATGCTCCCCATTACTATGATCCCTAGATCCTTCTCCTTCTCAGTGACACACAACCACACCACACCACACCACACCCCACCCAACCAATATTCCCTCTTTGGGTTCTTTGCCCCCAAAGTGCATAACTAGAGCTAGAGGCTAACAGAATGAGGAGGCAGTATAGCACAGTGGTTTAAGGCTCTGAGCTGCAAACCTGGAGACCTGGGTTTGAATCCCACAGCCCCCCCCCTTGCATACTGTGTGACCCTGAGCAAGTCACTTAACCTCCTTGTGCTCCCAGGTCACACCTGTAAATAAGCTTTCAGCTTAGTGTCTCTCTCCTGGCCAGAACTCACACTTTTTTTTGACAGCAATGGAATCCACAGGGAAAGAACCAGAAGACCATCAATGCAGGCCGGATGACAGGACTGTTGACACTGGAGGCCCCATGAATGGGAGACCAACAGCCACCACAGGGGGAGACCAATGATAGCTGCAGATAGATGACAAACTGTCACCATGGGGTGGGAGACCAATAATCATAACCAGAAGAACAACAGTTGTAGGAGAACTGGCATCAGTAACAGAGGAGGTGGCAATACCCCAGCAGTAGCATACAGATAACAGAGCCCCATGCATTGAAGTTAAACATTAAAATGAAACCTGGGTCATTGCAGGGCTGGCCAGGAAGAAAAGAAATGAGCATCCCAGGGCTCACTTCCTGTGGGGGGCGACTTTCTGTACTACTAGATGATCATAGGTGGCAGTGCAGAAGCAGAAGCAGGCTATGTTTGGGAGGAAATGCTGATTGGCTGGAGCAGGCAAGTTGTACAATATGTGCACGTCCCACCCTCAGCTGGGGTCTCAGTGGGAGGAAGAAAAGCAGAAAACACCTGATCACTACAGCATGATGACCTTGTACACCTACTAACTCTGCACCCACCAACCTGGGCAATTTCCCAGCCACCAAGCAACCTGCCTACTTTGAAAGGACCTGGTCCAGCCCAACGGCCTCTACCATGGGGAAAGGATACCACCAACAACTGGGCAAGAGCAGATAAGTCATGAGAGATGGCAAGAGGATGGTTTTGAGGCTGTGTAGGGTCCTAGGATGAGGACCAAGAGTAGGCCAGTGATGAGGAGCACAGAGTCACAATAAACATCCGGCAGCACCTACATGCTGGGACTCAGTCTGACACCAGAGACACAACAAAATCTGCAAATTCCTAGAGGATTTCCTGTTCCTGCCCTGGAGGATGGAAAATTGGGAGAATACAGCACCTTGTACCTGTCCCCATTTTACAAGCACACATTTAAATGACCCTGACTCACTCTGTGGATATGCCATGTGCCTAAGCTAGCTCTACTACAGACTGCAGGCCCACCCCCTGCATTTCTGCCTTGGGCAGTGCACCACTGAGAACCTAGCCTGCTCTTTTGTTTAACCGCATGAATATGACCTCTGGGTTGACCCTGTAAAAGGTACTATGGCGCCAGTGGTCTTACCTAGTAATTTCAACAAATGAATCGAAATCTGCCAGCATAGCCACCTCCCAAAAAATGGAATGACAGAAAAATGAGGAGAAAAATTAACTAAACTTTATTTATGATCAGTATCATGCCACCAACTTGTTGGACTTGCCAATGTTTCGGGACAAATGTCACTTCTTCACAGGCTATGGTGGGCCTATTAAATAGACAATCATATAATAAAGTTATAGCCAACAATGGTTTACGCTGTATTTTCCTCTTACAATCTCCCTATGGATGAAAAACACTCCGCAGTTATCAACATGAAACACGTACTGTAATGTAATTTTGTTGAATACCAGACAGACTTTTAATGCATATAGTCTGAAGCCCTAAGAATTGGTTGTCTGAAAGGAACTCTTTCCTGTTCCCATTTTTGGCTCGTATGTGGAACAGCAACAATTGATAATGTGATAATGGCAGTTCGAACAGACATCCATGGGACACCTGCCTATGGGTGCACACCATCATTCTACCATTTTGGAACACATCTCAGTGGGCACCCATAGGAGTCAATGGATTTGGACTTTTATTTTGATATAACTTCAGAATAGTTAGGTCCTTTGCACCAGCTATAACAAGCATTTGTCAATGCCGAATGTTGCTTGCTTCTATGTGCTGTTTAGGTATTTGGAAGTCATTGGAGTGCAAATATTGAAAATTTGCGAACTTACGAGCGTGCGTAGAAACTGCGCGAACGCACGCCTGTAAAACAGTCATTTTAGGAATTTTTCACCAAATTTTCAACATAGCCATTTTAAGACCTCTGCTCATGAACAGTGACACTGTGATTTTCTTAATGTGTCCCATACACTGAGTTCAGCACACCGACTCGCGCCATTGCGCCTACATGGGCGGAAGTATGTTTTGGGCAGGATGTGAAAATGACAGCTGTATTGCTCATGAGGAGGTGTGTAAAATGGCAATGTTGAAAATCTGGAGTGAAAATATTGAAAATTCGCAAACTTACGAAGGCCATATGAGGAACTGTGCAACGACACTTGTAAAACAGTCATTTTAGGAATTCTTTTTACCAAATTTTCAACACAGGCATTGTAAGACCTCTGCTCATGATCAGTGACACTGTGATTTTCTTAATGTGTCCCATACATTGAGTTCACACCGACTGCGCCATTGTCGTTCTATGGCGGAAACATGTTTTGGGCAGGATGTGAAAAATGACAGCTGTACTGCTCATGAGGAGGTGTGATAAAATGCCAATGTTGAAAATCTGGGTAGAAAATATTAAAATTCGCAAACTTACATGCGTGCGTAGGAACTGCACAAGCATGAGACTCGTAAAACAGTCATTTTTAGGAATTTTTCACCAAATTTTCAACATAGCCATTTTAAGACATCTGCTCATGAACAGTGTCACTGTGATTTTTAATTTGTCCTGTACATTGATTTACGCACACCGACTGCGCCATTCTGCCTACATGGGCGGAAAAAAGTTTTGGGTGAGATGTGAAAAATGACAGCTGTACTACTCAAAGAAGGTGTGGTAAAATGGCAATGTTGAAAATCTGGAGTGGAAATATTGAAGTGCATGGAAACCTCTGACGTGCGTGGGAACTGCATAGCATGGATTAAGTAAAACAGTCATTTTAGAATTTTTCACCAAATTTTCAACATAGCCATTTTAAGACTTCTGCTAATGAACAGTGTCATGGTGATTTTCTTAATGTGTCCCATGCATTGATTTACGCACGACTGCGCCATTGTGTGCTACGTGAGCAGAAACATGTTTTAGGCAGGATGTGAAAAATGACAGCTGTACTGCTCATAAGGAGGTGTGGTAAAATGGCAATGTTGAAAATCTGGAGTGAAAATATTGAAAATTTGCGAACTTACGAGCCTGCGTAGAACTTAATGCAGCACTTGCGCTAAGTAAAACAGTCATTTTTTAGAATTTTTTCACCAAATTTTCAACATAGCCATTTTAAGACATCTGCTCATGAACAGTGTCACTGTGATTTTTTAATTTGTCCTGTACATTGATTTCAGCAACCGACTCGCCATTCTACGCTACATGAAGGAAACACATTTTGGGTGAGATGTGAAAAATGACAGCTGTACTACTCATAAGAAGGTGTGGTAAAATGGCAATTTTGAAAATCTGGAGTGAAAATATTGAAATTTACGCAAACTTACGAGCCTGCGTAGGAACTGCATACGCACACTGTAAAACAAGTCAATTTTGGAATTTTGGCACCAAATTTTCAACATGGGGTTTTGGGACCCCTTCTCATGAATGATATCACTGTCATGGTGGTATTCAGGCCGAAGGATCAGTTTGCAGTCACTGCACAGAAATCACCCGCCGAACCCAATCTATAAGACAGACATCATTCATCGAAGGCCCACAAAACCTCATGTTGAAAATTTAAATAATTCTAAAAGTAGCCTGAGATATGCAACAAAGTTGAAACCCCTATCTAGCCCATTATACAGCTTACTGGCACTTCCTCAGTTAAGTGAGTCGGCTTTGAAGAGTGCAGGCGTGTTCCCGGTCCACGAAGATCGTCGCAGTCGGAGGTAAGTATGGGGTGAGGGGGGGTGTGGGGGCGGCTGGATGCGCAGTGGGTGGAGTGCGGGTTGTGGGGGGAGGCTGGGGCCTTGGCGAGACGTTTACAGGTTTAAAAAGGCGTCGTGGGACATTGCCACGCTGGGGTGGGCTCAGTAGCACAAGGCGTGGGGGGGCACTCAGCCAATGGGGGATTGGGCACCCCCATCAGCCCGAGTATTTGTTGCCACGCTGGGGTGGGCTCCCAGTGTGGCACAAGAACGAGGGTGGAGTTCAACCGGCGAGGGATTGGGCATCCCCGTCGGCCAAATGACTTGCTTGCCACACTGGGGGGGCTCCCAGCGTGGCACCTACTACGAGGCGCAGCTCAGCGGGGATTGGGCACCCGTCGGCTATACAGTGCGTGTGGGGCGCGCAGCCGCCTGTGTAGTCTGTGGGGAGCTGCGCGCGAGCAGCCGATATCTTATCGGTGCTCACTGAAGCATAGTTCTCCTTTCAATGGGAGGTTACTGCATTTTGGAGCATGTCATAGACAGCCCAAAATGCATTGGCTACAGGGCCGTGCTCTGCCAGCACACTGACTGAATTGGAGGAGGAGGTGACACACCTCCAAATCTCTGATGATGGCACTATGTTTCTTGCACATGCGTGCAAGCAACATAAAAAGGCATAATACAAAGCTGGTGGTGGATGCATGAGTCATGAAGCATCCAGGCTCGATTTTTTTTCCTGCCCAGCACTATAATAACTTGCCCATCTGGACTGCCTGTTATTGCCAAATGAGAGAGACATCATTTACCCTCTTAAGCATAGCCATATATTCTGTGTACCACTACACTCCCAGACTTTTCCAATTTTGTTAAAAATAACAAGGGCATTTATTGGCCCAAGTCAACATAGGATTAAATAAAAAAAAAATCAAAGAAAATTCAATACTCCTTACAACAAGACATCCCTTTAACTTAATGAATGCCATTCATAGCACTATCTAAAAAATAAAGTGTGTTTCAGTCTAGAATTAATATTCTATTATTTAATTAAAATATTGATGTTCTCTAAACAAGAATAATGCATCCTTAGTTCAAATTGGCGTGATTAAATGTGTCATCTGATAAAATTCTGTTTACTATCTCATTTGCCAACATAATCACCCTGATTTTATATATACAGTAATATCATTTGAATTAGGGCTGTGCAAGGCGAATACTGATGGCACAAATACAACCGAATATGACTGCATTCAGGTTGCTGAGCCAAACCCAAATACATGCTATTTTCGATTATATTTGTACATGGAGACTGCTGTCTGACAGCTGCAAAGGACAAAAATAGCAGGTGGGGTTTTCACCCTTTTTCCCCATATGCGTTTTTTCCTTCCGGTCCTTCCACTTTCACTTTTGATGTGGGCACGCATTACCAACTGACCAGAAGGAGGCAGTCAATGAGTGGATGTGGGCTGGAGTGGTGAACGGGTGGAAGGTGCAGCAACCAGCAGTGATGAGGGCAGAATAACTTGGCCAGTACCAGGCGGAAGCATGAGACCCACCAACCGATTGGCTGAGGCGGTGACTTCAGCATGTGATCCAGGAGGCTGTAGGCAGGACAACGAATTGCAGTGCTCACTCAGGACAGGGACAAGCTGTTGAACAGTTCAATATGTGCTTCATGCAGCATTGAAGCAAAGTGTAGTCAGACTGTGGGTGCAGATTAAACCTGTGGGCTGGTTCTGAAATTTATCTTGCTTTCCTTGGAAGAGAAAAACCAGTAGTGGTCCAATAGTAAACTGAAAAAAAATGAACAAAACAATATTGCAGACAGGGATGGAATGGCAGAGGAGCAGTGCTGCAGTCTAGAATCACGTGGACACTCTGGGGTTCAATGATCTCTATCTCAAGGAGAGAGTGCTTGTTCTCAGGCAAGAAAAACAGCCACAAATAGATTAAGTCTACAAGAAGCTACAATTATTTAAAAATAAAAAGTCTTATTCACTCAGGGAAAAAAATTTATTTTGCAGAACGAAGTTGGGGAGAAAGTGGGATGACAGAGAAAGCATAATCTTGTCCTCAGAGACAGAGTGCTTGTTCCTGAGCAAGAAAAACAGCCGCAAACACAAACAGGCTAAGTCTACAAGAAGCACACTTTATAAAAAAAAATCTTATTCAGAAAAAATATTTGAAGAAGGAAGTTGGGGAGGAAGTGGGGTGGCAGAGAAGCAAAGATGTGAAGCCTATTTCTGACATTAGGATCAGTAACCATGAGTTTACCTTTGCATCTTGCCCAGTGTGACCATTAAACATGAAAATCAGTTCTTGAGGCAATGTAGTGGTGCACAGTGCCAGTTACCTTGTGTCTTGCCCAGTGCGACAGTTTAACAAATATTCTGTTCTTGACACACGTAAATTCAGAGGATCAGTTACCTTGTGCTTCTGGTCCAGCATGGCCATTAAAAGAAATCAGTTCACGAGGCACTGTGGTGGTGCAGAAGGTCAGTTACTTTGTGCAACTTTCCCAGTGTGACATTTAAAAACAAAACAAATTGGTTCTGTGAGGCACTGTAGTGGTGAGAGATGTTACCTTGTGCATCTTGCAAAAGTGTGACCATTTACAAAGAAAATAAAAACAGAATACCAGGGGCACTGTAGCTCTCTGTTTTTACCAGTGTCACCATTTAAATAATTATAACCTTACCATGACCAAAAAAAAAAAACAAATGACGCTTCAGTCAGCAGCAGTGATGAAGAAAACACTCACACTCCTTGTGCTCTGCCAACAGCAAAAGTGCCATCTGGAGTGAAACAAACTAGATCTGGCCATCTTGTTAAACTATAGAATTTAAGACCATTTTATAAAACTCCAGTATTAATTTTGCAGTGAATAAAAAAAAAAAAAAAACTTAGTCCACCTTGTCTGCCCACCAACTAACATGGTCTACACCCAGTACTAGTAGTGGTACTCGGAGCAGAAACAGACAATTTTGGCTGTGAAGAAGCTTGCTTCCCTTTTTTGAGAAATGCAGTACAAGTGCATACAATAAGAAAGATACCAATGGCAGCAGCAGTACCCCTCTGGTCAGTACAGCAATTCCCAGCAAAGCACCTGCTGCTAGCACAAGTGCTAATGAAACCAAGAAGATAGTGATCCGATTCCTACTACTGATCCTACCACTACTGCCACTACCTCCATCATCTTAGAAGAATGTAGCATGCATTGTGCTCTTAGGAATCAGCATGCCAAATCCAGTACCACCACCACCCCACCAGCATCACTCGCTAATTCAGACTGTAGTTTATCTACCTTACTTAACACCTGCATTGCAACTAATGACATCAAAAATTACATAGATTTGTCGGACATCTCTTCTAGATGACAAAAATGACAGTGACACTAGTATTATTACTCCACCACTAGTGTTAACATCTTTTTCTGCCTTTCTCCTGCAAAATCTGAGCAAAAAAATCTTCAGCAAAAAAAAGATCATACTTCTTCGTCTTCTTCACACAAGTCAAGTTCTTCCAAGGTCACATCTGATGTGTGGCAGCACTTTACTCAGCATCCAGAAGATGTCACAACAGCTATCTGTGTACATTACAAAGCTTGCGTTAGTCGAAGGCTGCAAACAAACCATCTAACCACTACCGGCTTGTGGAACCATATGATAAAAATGTCCCTGTAAATTCTCTAGCAATGGTTCAGACAGCCCAGAGATAAAGCAGAAGCAAACATCTATAATGTAAGCCTTTGAATCAAGGCAGTTTTTTTTTTTTCTTTTAATCATCCTCTCTCATCAAAAATAACATGCATAGGAGAGATGATACCACCTGACATTCAACCTTTCTCTGTTGTTGAATACACTGGTTTCAAAAGGCTTGTGAAGTTACTTGAGCCCTGTTACACTCTTCCATTCATACTACATTTAGCCATACTGTTTTACCTTTCATCTATACTGCAGTGAATAACAACATTTGTGAAAAAAATAAAATGTGCCGAACATGGTCTTCTTTACTTCTAACATTTGGACAAGCACTAATGCTTGTAATGCATACTTGCTTTTAGCAACTCACTGGTTACAGTTTACTGGAAATGAATAGCAAGTACAGATTGAGACTGATCCGATTTGGACAATGATGGTGCAAGTGCATTTAGAAAAATGGCTCCTTTGCATGTCGCTGTTTTTGACGGAGAACATACTGCTGCCAGTATCAAGCTCAATATAAAGCCATGATGAACAACAGGATGTATGCAAACAAATTAAATTCTGGCATGTTTGTGACTGATAATGCCAGAAACATTAAAAGCCATCAGTGATGGAGGTTATGAACATGTTTCCTATTGTCCGGACTATTAATCTTGTAGTGCACATAACCGTAGATGGTAATAAAATGGTCTCTAATTTACTCATTATTGCATGAACAATCTGGGGTCATGTTCATCATTCAGTTAAATCAAATGAAACAGTTTTCTAAAGGAAATTAATACTCCACAGCATTGTGGAATTCAATATTTTATATGTTGGAATGACTGCTAAAGCAGAAAATGGCACGTCATGCGATGGAGGCTGAGCATAATAATGGTGGCAGCATACATTTAATGTAGTTGGGTATGACAGAAGCTCTTGCTAATGTGTTTAGACCATCTGAACATGCAACAAAGACCTGAATGCTGAATTGTCTTCCCTGAGTCAGGTTATATCCATGGTTTGCATCTTGTTACGCAGAATGAAAGCATTTAACCATAAAAAGGATATCCCTCAAGAGGTTACCTCTCTTGCAAATGTTTTCATCGAAGAACTTCACAGGCATTTTGACAGTCTTTGAAGACAAAAAGTATGTTCATGCAACAATTCTCAACCCTCATTAAAACATGTGTGTTCTACCAAATGAGGTCACAGGCTCTTTTATAAATCAATTAGTATGGGAAGCTCAGTATGCTAAAGACACTATACCTGATTTCGATAATATGGAAGGTCAGCTTGGTCACACTGGTAATGAGTTTGACTCACATGAAAATGATGGAAGTTATGGCGCTGGCTGTGGTAATGCACAGGCAGGTGGTTATATCACTACAGCTTCAATGACACCACAATGTGGGTGTGATACGTGGGCTCAAATCAGTCTTTCAGATGACACAGACTCAGATGAATATTCCATCTTTAAGCATACTATTACTGCAGAAGCTATGGTGGTTAGTTATTTGGTGAACAAAAGCAACACTCTAAATCAGATCCTTTAACACACTGGATGTCAGAAAAGATGGGAAGGCCTTACTCACCGAGTACCTGTAAAGTATTTGGGCTGTCCTCCTATGAGTGTGCCATCTGAAAGAATATTTAGTACTGCAGGTGATGCTGTAGCACCACATAGGTCCTGTCTCAAGCCAGATGGGGCAAAATAACTTGTTTTCTTGAAATTAAATATCCCACTGCTGGAGTATGACTATGAGCGAAATAGTGACATTACTGTGTGTGACTCAGTGTTATACAGCTCTGGTGTGATTTCATTTTTATATTTTACCCACTACTTTATGATTTTTTTCCTCCACAATTTTATTTTGTTTGCTGCTAATACCATAAAATAATCTTGGGTGCACACCATCTGATCCAGCTGATAGGGGTGTGTGGATAGAGCCCTGAGTTTCACATTCTGCTCATTTAGAAAGAAAGTACATATTACATCTGGTTTTAAACTTTTTCATTTAATTTCATTTCTTTATTTTATACTGAAAAGGTCTGTGAGCAAAGCCCATTTTCACAGATGTCCAGGTTTAGAACATAACATACAAAACATTATAAAATAAGATGTACAAACACTATAAATATAAACTACAGAGACAATGCCAGGAAAAAACAAACAAAAAAAAAAAACAATTACATCAGAAATAGAACTAAAGCATCTACAGACTGAATTTTCCAATAAATATCTCCTAAGAACAGTCTTAAATGTAAACATTTTTTGACAACTGACAACAATACTAGGTAGGTTATTATATAGCTTTAGTGCAGAGAAAGACAATGATTTTTGAGCAAAAACAGTTTGAAAAAATGGAATCTCAAACTGATATCAACTTTGCTGGTGGGTACTGGATGTAATGGGAATGGTTGGAAACAAACTCAAAATACTATTGGGAAGTAGTTTCAACTTGATTTTGTGCAAAAAAGTAAGAGACATATTATTATTTATTTATCTTTTGTTAACCAGGTAAGTACACTAGACAAACATATGCCTATTTTCAGGTACGACCAGGAGAGAACAGGAAATCAAAAGAACATACAGAGTACAAATTGAAGCAAGTAAGGCTGATACACTGAAGTCAGGAGAAGCATAACATACATAGTAAGATATCTCAGGTTTCGACAGTAGACATCTCTGAGTTAATGAGAGACATCTAAAAGAATTATATAATATGCAATGGTGAGTAGATCTTGTCTGTCCAGTGGCAAAATGTATAACAGAATGGTAAGCTGACTGAAGTTTGTTAAGCATCCTACCTGATGTGTAGGAATAAATTAAGGACCCATAATCTATACTAGAAAACAAAAGACTGTGTAAGCATAGTTCTAGTGTCTTTGTTAAGATATTTTCTAATCCTGAAAAGGAAGCACAATCTTTGATGAAGCCTATTAATTAAATTTGATACAAGGGCTTTGAACGTAAGACAAGAATTCAATATTATCCCAAGATATTTAAACTCCCTAACAAATTCAATCAACTGACCATAATTATTGAAAATATTAAATTCAGAGACAAAAGGTTTCTTATTGGAAGAAAAAAAAACATAGTATTGGTTTTTGTTGACTTCATTAACATTTTATGTCCATCAAACCAATAATGCAGCAAAGTAAAATAATTTTGCAGAGACTCTTTAAGGGCTACCAAATTAGGTCCAGAACAGAATAGTAATGCAGCATCTGCGTAAAGTATTAATTCTGTCTTAGAAAAAACAAGCGTAGAAATTAACAAAACTGAAAATAAAAAGGTCCCAGTATGGGACTCCACACTTGTAAATGTTTGACTAGAAAAAACATTTACCATCGCTTTTCTGACTTCTATGTAACAAATAACTTTTAAACCAAGAAATAACCTCCCAGAACAAGGGACACCAGATAAGCTTTAAGAAGTTCTGCATGATCCACTAGATCGCATGCCTTGGTGAGTCACAAACACGAAGCCACATAATTTCCTACATCAGTAGCTTTAGTGGCCCGGCTTGTGAACCTCACCAAGGCAGTCTCCGTATTGTGGCAAGGTCTAAAGCCATGTTGAGAGTCAGTCCATAAATTGTACTTTTCCAAGTGATTTGTAACTTGGTTGAGTACAATTTTTCCAAAAACTTTTGATAATGGTGCTAACAAAGAAATCAGACGATAGTTGATAACATTAGATTTAAGCCCAAATTTAAAAATCGGTTTAATGATGGAGGTTTTCCAAATCTCAGGGTAAACACTGTTACAAAGAGAAAAATTAAATAATATGGTCAGTGGATCTGCTATAGAGCAGATAACTTTCTTGACAATCCTAAAGTCAAGTTGACCGGGACCACAAGCAGGCCTGGGATTCATCCTAAGTACATAATTAACTAAATCAGTGGATTGCAAGTACCGAAAATAAAATGTAGGCACTTTCCCACTTGCTGTATTTATTTTGGGCTTCTGGTCCAGATCAAAACTGTTACACAGCCTATCAATTCTATTAAACCTTTCGCTATACTGATCAAGGTTAAAAAAGTGCAAATTAAATGCTTCTGCAACTTCCATTGGATCATTCACTGATCGACCATCAAGGTCAAGAACAAAATTATCTTTTACTTGAGTCTTTCCCATAAAGGAATGTAATGTTTTCCATGTTGAATGCGAATTACTATTGGTCTCTGTAAGTTTTTGCTTATAGAAATCAATTTTAGCAGCTCTAATGGCTACCTGACAGTGATTTCTAATTTCCCTGTATTTTTGTTGATGTTGGGAAGATTTCGTTTTTCTATTTTTGATGTATTTGTTACATGGCAAGATACACAATGTAGCAACCTGCCTGCTCACCACTGGTCTGGTTAAAATTTCTCACACTTAATGCAACACAGCAATCATGACTTCATTTCTAGTCTAAATGTGAAACATAGTGCTGTCCCATATATCATGAACTGTAGCATACTATAGTCGGTCACTGAAGACAAACTCTGCAGGGTAGGACCAAGCGGTTACATTCAGCAGGTAGGATTCATGAAGGGTGATGCAGGGCTTGCGTCAAGCCCTGTGTCAAACCATTATAGTCGAAGCAGCTGCATCCAAACTCTGCCACAGAATGTGCCCAATTCAAGATCGGGCACCTTTACGACAATTTTCCCAACTTCCAGCAGCTTGCACTAAGTATTTGGCACAAGCTCCACAAAAATGGTACCTGAGATTTTGCTACAAGCTACACCAGAAAAAGCTAGTCAAACTTGTGGCAATCGGTGCACGGGATCGAGAGTCCCGATCGATGGTAGGGGAAATCCGCAAGCACCATGCACCATATGTTCGGCGCACCCAGGGCTCGAGCCATTCTTGGGACTTTTGAGAATCTGGCTCAGTATAACTTGTCATCACAGATGCTGAATGCATCAGTCCACCACCTTGACACATAAGCCATCTTACTGCAGCTTGGCTGAGGCTAGTGTGACTCAAAATAAATATGACAGTGCACAGTGGTAAGGTATGTTGAGGCACTGTCATTATAACTTTAGGTGACGCAACTAACCTTGGAGGAAAACGTACCACAGCCCTTGTTTTATTCTTACTTTCCAAAATTGTTCTAGTTGTGTAACATCTGCAATGATGTGGGAGTGTGGGAGGCCCTGCGATGCAGAATAGGCCAGTTTGGCAAGTGTGTGTCGATTTTTGTTTTGTTCATTCATTTTGTCATGAAACACATGGCAATAATACATGTCAACAGCACCAGTTAATATTATAGGTAAACAAAAGCTTGACAACCAGTACATACAAGTATATGTTAGCATCAGTACATAAAGTTCACTGGACCACCGATACTTCCAGTGGAGTACCTCCAAAAGGTTCTCATGGGCTTACACAGTATATTCCAGAAAAGGCTACCTTCATTTTCAACTAAAACAAGAATATTACAATGTTTGACACTGGGCAAGATGCATGAGGTAATAAAACAGTCTGTATACTTCTAACCTTGTATGTCGCTTCTTTTTAACTGAATTGATACCCTGTGATATCTACTGTAAAATGGAGTAAGTTCCTTATATGACATGAAAAAGACACTTTACTGCCAATAACTGGAACCCTCTTGATGCTGTGCTGTTATCAACAAATAAGTCCAAAGTGTCTTGAAAGCGTTCATTAATAATGCATTACGTTAACAAATATCAGTGACACAAATACAAATATGAAAAATCAGTCTGTTATGCAGCCCTAATTTAAATATATCATTTACAGGGTGCTGTTGGCACCAAGTTACAATTTAAACTGCTTGCATTTTGAATCACCACAGGAGGAGAACAACGACAGCTGTGGATGAAAGACAAACTGCCACTGCAGGGAGGAGACCAATAAACATAAACAGGAGGGCATCTGTGGAAGACTTGGTTCTAGCAGGAGAGGAGGCAGCAATGCTTCAGCAGCAGCATACAGAAAAGGGCAGCAGCACCTCACATAGTGGGGAGCAGGTAACACAGGCCCCACAATAAAGTTAAACATTGACCACAAAAATGAAATAACAAAACCAAGGTCATTGGAGGACCTACCAGGTGGTGGAGGAGGTATAAGCATCCTAAACAGGGAGCTCTCTTCCTCTGGGGAGGGAGAGCAGTTCTCAGGGGTGGGACAGTAGAACTCTCCCTCATGCTGTCATCACCTGGGTGACTATGGGCCACATGAGAGAGACCGCTTTTACACATTTAAGCATAGCCAAACATCTTGTGTACCGCTACACTCCCAGACCCTCAAAAAGTTTTGCTTAAAAATAACAAGGACATTTTATGGGCCACAGAGCCAGCATGAGATAACACAAAAACATTCATTTTTGTTAATGAATGCCATTAAAATAGTAGTAATCTAAAAAAACATGAGCACTTATTTGATTTTAGAATTACTGTTCTATAATTTTATGTAAATAGCGCAATCAATATTTTTTAAAAGAAATACTACATCCTTAGTTCATATCAGAAGGGTTAAATGTGCAGTCTGACCAAATCCTGCTTACTAACTCAACTGTCAACATATTCACCCTGCTGTTACAGACAAAGTGACATAATTTGAATATACAGTATCATTTACAGAGGGGTGTTGGCTCACAAAGTTATGATGTAAACTGCTTGCAGTGTAAATCAAGTCCAGCACCAGAGGTTAGACAATGGTAGAGTTTCACAGCTAGTTAATGAACACAGGCACCCCAAATAACCTGTAAATCTTTACCTAGCATTACCACATAAAGGAATTAATCTCAGTAACCTGCTACTAGTTTGCATGTCTTCCGTATTCAAAAATGTTTTGCGGACCTGCTCTTTCAATTGTGCCATTTAGGAGCTGGCACAGTGGCACGGAGGGCTAAGGTGCTGAGCACCTTATCTCCTGCTACACTGGTAACCCATATTCAGGAATGAGCTGGGTTCTCGGGGGTCAGGGGAGGCGGCTGGGAAAGGACTGAGTGACTGTCTGAAGCTCTCCTCTCTCTCCTCTCCTAGGTCAGGGTGGTTCCCTATCTCAGCTCTTGGTTGTTACCAGGTGGAAGCCTGGTGGTAGCCCATGGGAGGTCCAAGAGACAGATAACAGTCAGAGGCAGAGGAGGTAGTGATAGGTCCCAGGATGCATGCGTGTCTCCATGCATGCATCCCATGTAAGCTGTGGCTGAGGGCAGGGAAGGAGAAACAGGAGGAAAATAGATGGCATTGCAGGGATTCATGATGCCCCACACTGTACCTTCCCCGCCACATCACCAGGATGACTGGTTGGCAGCACTCAAGTAAGGCACTGGGGAGGACCTTCTGACCCCACCTTGAGGGCAAATCTCTGGGGTACCAGCCACACAGGGATCCCATGAAGATGACAGACGATGGGGGGCAGTGGAGTCAGGGCAGATGGGAGCCAAGCACTGTTGTGGCCACAGGAAAATAAATAGATTATGGAGAAAAAAATGGTGACACTTTTTTAATGAAAAAACATATATTAAAGAATCTGAATACTGCCTCTGAGTTGCCTATGAGCACCTACAGCTGCCCCTGAACACCCGTAACAGTGGGAAGGGAGAAAGTGGGGGGATCCTCAGAAGGGAAGTCCCAAGGAGGGAGGACAAGGCCCCCAGCCAAGGAGGAAGCAGCTGCTGGTGAGGAACTCAATTGCTGGGGGATAGACTTGGGAATGGGGGAAAGTGAGAGACAGGTGAGGTGCCACAGAGGTGCTTTGGTTTGGAGGGATGAAGCGTGGAGCAAAAGGATTGCTAGGGCAGCAGGAGATGGGAGGAAGCTAGATGTCATTGTCTACCTGGGGACAAAATGGCAAGGGGTGGGTAGGGTAGTGGGGGAAATTTCAGTGAGCCGGGGAGGGGCCACAAGCAGGTGCCATTTTGCCAAACAGTTACTGTATATGTCTGGGGAGAGGATAGGACACTCTGCATCAGGGCTTTTAAAAATTGGTTGAAGGTATGGTGTATGGAAGCGGGCTTCAGCAACACTGGGAACTGGGGCCCAACCTAGGAGAATATGGGCCTCTAAAGGAGAGACATCCTTCATCTTTACAGGAGGGGGACAACTTTCCTTAGTGGGAGGTTTAAATGCTACTTGGATGAGCATTTAAACCAGCTGGGAGGAGGCTATAAAACAAAGGAAGACAACAACTGTCCCTCCAGATGATGAAGCAGAAGGGAGGGAGTGCCCAAGAAGAATACAATCCTCCAGGGCAAGGGTGCAAGAAGACAGGGGTGGGGACAAGGCAGAGGACAAGGTGGGGGTATAAATCAGGAAAACAAGAAGAAAGAAGAAAGAAATAAAGGAGACAGTTAACATAACAAGGAAATGGGGGGCAGGGGGAGCTTCAGGAACAGCACATGCAGGAGGAGGGGAAGCAGGCAGGGAGGGGTGATGTATGGAAAGTCATGTTGTGCGGTGCAAAGAGTCAGAAAATTCTGGACCTGGAGGCCATCATGGTAGAGGCTAGCCTGGACTTGGTGGCCATAGCAGTCATGGTTCAGTGACTGACATGGAGGACATGGCCATGCAGGCTACTCTCTGTTCATGAGAGATCGGAAGGGAGGAGGATTGTACTATATGTGAGGGAGGAACCAAGGCCATGGAAGTTCAGGAGACCCGGAGAAAAAGAAGGGCTGGAGGCTGTGGGTCATTCTGGAGACAGATACTGGGGCCACTATCCATACAGGAATGGTATACAGACATCCAGCACAGGGAAACAAGTTGGGTAAGGCACTTGGGAAGACATCATCAGCATGGCAAGTAACGGGAAGTGCTGATAGTTCAGGACTTCAATCTTCCAGATGTGATTGTAGCCTTCAAACTACATCTTGGGCAAGGAGTCAGGCAATCTTGGACCCTACAAGGGGCCTTTCTAAGTCAGCTAGTCAAGGAACCCACTGGAGATGGGGCAGTTCTGGATCTGGCACTTACAAACTGGGATGGCATTGTATTTGTCACAGTGGGCAGTCCCCAAGTATCAATGATCATGATACAGTGTAGTTTAACATGAAGATGGAAACAAAGGCAAACCACATGAGGATGAGGGTCCTGGACTTTAGTAGGGTGGATTTTAAAGAAATGGAATACTGCCTCAGAAACTGCCTCATGGGGTGGGGTTGGGGGGTTGCCAGGAAGGGGGTAGAGGCAAAGTAGGTAAAAAAGGAACAACATAATTAAGGCAACCAACCTCTGCACAAAGGAGGTGAGAAAAAGTAGGAGGAAAAAGAGACAGTTATGGTTCTCTAGGGAAGTGGCCATGGCGGTTAAGGAAAAAAGGGTGGCATTCCATTCAGGAGACATAAAGACACACAGATGGAGGAAGACTGTGGGGTATACCAAGTAAATGGAAGCAGGAAAGGCTGTGAGGGAGCAAAAGCACAAAGGAAAGAACAGCCAAAGAGGTGGCTAAAAGAGATAATACTTTCTTCAGGTACAGGTACAGAAGTCAGAAGAAAGCAAAGACAGTGATAAGGGCGGCAGAAGAGGAAGACATCACAGAAGAGAATCAAGAAAACACAGACATCATAAACAGGCACTACTGCTCAGTCTTCACTGTTTTGGGGGAGACCACAAGGAGCAGAAGGGAACATGTGGGGAGGAGACGGACACAAGTCTATTTTCAGAGGAAAGAGTCCTGAAGAACTTGCCATTCTGAAAGTGGACAAGGCTATGGGACCAGATGGGATATACCCAAGGGTCTTAAAGGAACTCAGGGAAGTGCTAGCTGCCCCACTGATGGCCTTATTCAACAGCACACTGGAAATAGGCATGGTTCTGGAGGACTGTAGGAGAGAAGACATGGTCCCTCTGTGTAAGAGCATCAGGCCAGAGGCTAGCAACTATAGGCTAGTCAGTCTCACATCAGTGATAGAGAAATTAATGGAAACACTGTTAAAAAGGATGGTAGAGTTTCTTGAATCTAGTGGGCAGACTTGATGGGCCTTGCAGTCCTTATCTGCTGTCAACTTCTATGTTTCTATGTTACTAGACCAAAGGCAGCATAGATTCATGTAGGGAGGTCATGCCACATGAATCTGATTGACTTCTCTGACTGGGTGACAAGGAAATAGATCAGGGAGGGCAGTGGACATGGACTATCTGGACTTTAGCAAGGCCTTCAACACTGCCACAGAGGAGACTGATAAAGGAATTGAGCAGCCTAGGGTGGGGTCTTAAGTGGTGAACTGGGTAAGAAACTGGTTAATGGATAGTTGACAAAGGGTGGTGGTTAATAGCACTCACTCTAAGAGGAAAGTAACAAATGGGGTGTCGCAGGGCTCAGTGATTGGACCAGTCCTCTTCAATAGCTTAATAAGTGACATTGTAGAAGAACTGGAATGGCAGGTATGCCTTCTGGCAGATGACACCAAAATCTGTACCAAGTGGGCACTCAATAGAAGGTGGAGAGAATAAGTAGGGACCTTGAGAAACTCAAGAAGGATCAGGAGCATGGCAGTTGGGGTTCAATGCCAAAAGTGAAAAATCATGCAACTACAGTACAGCATAGGAACCCAGAAGAGTACAGGATGGGGAGGTACTGACAGTCAATAAGCAGGAGAAGGACCTTGAAGTTATCATCTCTGATGACCTCAAAGTGTCAGGGCAGTGTGACAAAGCAGTGGTAGAACCATAGGGATACTTGGATGCACAAGGAGGTGCAGACTCAGTATAGGCCTAAGCCTCCATTAGGTACAGACTTCCCAATTTATGAAAAGTCTTCCCTCTTTCCCTCACTACCATTACCAGCCTCCAGACTGCAAAGTCTAAACTTAGGAAATTATGTAGCTCTTATGATTAGAGTACATGCTAGCCTCAATGCGGCATAGATTAGATTCTTATTAGCTGTTTTGGGGAGCTTTAATACCTCCCTTGCTATAATTCCTGGTTCCTAATGGTTAACTGGTGCCTGTTCTTGACTTGCCTTTATGTTGTACTGTTCCCATATTGTTGTCTGTACCACTGTTGTGTTGCTATAATGAGCAGGAGGGGTTGGTTGGGAGAGGGAAGGGGTTGTATTTGTTTGTTTGTATGGTGTTGTCTTGTTTTGTGAAAACTTCAATAAAGTTTATTAATTCTACAAAAAGGCCCCATCACCTTGCCCAAACTGCCTAGAGGTATTCAGAACTATTTATACCGCCTGGTCCCAATTCATTGCTCAGTGACTTTGTATATCTATAAATATATCTATCTTTATATATAGTGTGTGTGTATATATATATATATATATATATATATATATATACACACACACACACACAAAATAGGAGTGAGTCAAAATCAGTTAAACAAATGTGTTTATTCTCATTGGTGTTAAATAAATCCAGAATCACCATTTATTTAACACCTAACATCAGTCAAACACATTTATTTAACACCCTGCCATCGATCATCCCCCCTGCTGGAACTACAGCCCCCACTGCACCATTCCACCATGAGACTGTTTTGCCTACAGAGCCACAGCCCTTTAAAAATACTCATTCCTTGCACTCAAAACCCTCATTCCTGCCACACCCTTCGTCACCTCACAGAACCCTTCAAACATTTCCCCATCTGCAGCAAACAAAATAGTACCTTTTAGGTCAAACAGCACTCATGAAAATAAATCATGTATTCCACAAGTCCCTGTTGTGTATCATATATATATATATATATATATATATAATAAAAACTTCATTAATGCTCCAGTTAGGGTCAAACTGACAAAAGCTTGGAAATGAGGCTTTGGGGTTTCCCTAACAGCCCACCCTCCCAAACCAGGCAGGAAAGCAGGTGTGGGGTGTGCCTTGGGCTTCTCAAGCCTACGCTCACCCATTCCATCTGTAAATAAGGTCAGATGTGTAGACTGTTTGAGAACGGGGTGAGCATTAGGCTTGAGAAGCCCAAGGCACATAGCATCTGCTCTCCTACCTGGTTTGGGAGGTGGGGGTGTTACGAAAACCCTAATGCTCATTTCACCAACTGTCGCCACTCCTAACCGAGCATTAATGAAACTTTGGACCCTGCACTCTCATCTCTCCGTGGATGTGTATATGTATGTATGTAGTTGTGGAGGCACAGGGCCCTCCAGGCCCTGCACTTTCATTATAGGACAACAGTGACCAAATTGTCAGCATAGCCATCTTATAACCCTATCTCATGTACCTGGTACAGAAAATTTTTAATCCCTCAAAATGTAATTTTGCACAACTTAACGCCATTCACAACACAGTTGTGAAAACACATTTTGGCCAGGACTTGTAAAATGGCAGCTAGACATGCATGAGGGGTAATAATTATGTTTAAAATTTGTGTACAAATATTTAACAATTTCAAGTTACGAGCGGGTGTAGCGAAATTAAAACGAATGGTCATAACTTTGGCATTTTTTCATATTTTAATCCCAAATATTCAACATAGTCTTCTAATGACCCCACCTCATAAACCCTATAGCTGAAATTTTTCAAATCTGTGTCAAAATGCCATTCTGCACCACAGGTGTAAAAACATATTTTGGACAGGATGTGAAAAATGACAGCTGTACTGTGCATGAGGTGGTGTGAAAAAATGGCTATGTTGAAAATTTTGACAAAAATATTGAAAATTACCAAAGTTATGTGCATGCATAGAAAAATTTCAACAAACGACGTAATTGGTCATTTTTTCGAACTTTTCACCACATTTTAAAATGGTCTTTTTCGGACTCCCACCTCATGAACACTGGTAGAAATTTTGTTATTCAGTAACAACAGGGGATTTCACGAGCGCATCGGTGAAATCACCTTCCGGGCCTGATTAACGAAATGACAGCTGCAGTGTTGATGAGGCCATATTGAAAATTTGGTGAAAGAAAATTCAAAAATGGCAAAGTTATGAACATAAGTTCAAAACACCACTAAAATACTTTATACGGCACATACCTTTATTCCTCATTTCATGGTCGGCTTTGAAGAGCACACGTGACTTAATCCACAGTAGATGACAGCCTATGACCTCTGGTGGTAAGTATAGGGTAAGGGGGTGTGGGGTGGTGGGTGCTCAGTGGGAGGGTCAGTATGGGGGAGGGGCGGCGGGGACGACAAGGGACCGTTTTCTTTTTTTCAGGTAAAAAAAAAATTAAAAGACGGGGGACTGTTTTCTTTTTTACAGAATTAAAGTAAACAACTATCTTGGGATACTGTAGGTGGGCTCCCCAGTGTCCCACACTGCTGAGGGGGGCCTTTAAATGCAGACACGGGGATTGGGACCCCCGGCTAAGTCATAAAACAATAGGCTACAGGGTGGAGGGGTGCTTTGAGAAAACTGCAGGATTGTACTGCAGATAAATATTATAGAAACCCCAACTTTTTAGACTTACAGCAGTATAGGGACTTTGTTTTATATTGTACCTTATATACACAAAGTATCCAAACAGAGCTTTACAAAGTGAAGCATTAGATACTGGTAGACAGTGAGAGTATGCAAACCAGCAACCATTTATTTTCATTTATTACATTTCGCATTACCTTTAAGCACAGGCTCATTTACAGAGGTTCCACATCAGACAATAAGAACAGTATAATAACAACAATCAGGAACAGGTAAATACATAAGTCTTGTTTAAAATAAAATAGACATAATATGCAAATCATAGATAATTACAAAGTAGATTAACAGGTGCTGAGTAGCTAGCAAGATATGTTTTAACAATAGATCTCTTGTCTGACAATGAGGGAGCAAAGACATTCTTTATGGAGTATGAGGGGAGAAGCAGGGGCAAGGTAGAAAGGTAGGAGGCTGGGGAGGGAGAGAGTGGGGGACAAGAAGGAGGGGAGTAGTGGTAGAGGGAGGGGAGGGAGTGGAGGTGGAGGTAGGGAGGGGAAAGGGGCGGAAAAGGAAGGAGGTGAGATGCAAAGTGGTTAGGGCTAGGGTTATGCTAGAAGAGGGAGAGGGAGATGAATGGGGAGGAGGCTCAGTAGAGGAAGATGTAGAGGGGAGTAGAATAGTAGAAGGCAAGTAAGAGGCTTAGGGTTGACATAGTAATAGGGGACTTGGGAAAAGAGGGGATGGGATGAAGCAGAGGAGAGAATACACATTGGTAGCAAGCTGGGGAAAGGGAGGCAGTGCCAGGGATTGATGCTACAAGTGCCCAAAGGTTTGACTTAAACAGTCAAGCTTTGAATCCTTATGAAAGTCTTCCCTGGGCATTTAGCCAGAGTGGTGCTCGGTATTCACAGGAGCATTGGCCTTGTGAGATATGGCAAAAGGGGATTTTAAGGGTATGGTTGTTAATGCCTCTAGTACTTCTGGCTGTGTTGGGTATTGTGATTATATTACTCACACCCAGGGGTGAAAGATGTAGGGTGGATTTTCTGGCTAGGAGGCAGACTTGGTATTGTAGTCTACATTCCAAACTGAGCCACCCAGTCTGTTCATAGAAAGCACAAGTATGACTTAGACGGTCAGCACCCAACACTAAGTGACAGGGTTTGTTAAGCGTGGTCCTAACACGTTGTAGTGCAGTGTGTGATGCAGCATCATAAACCACTAGGTCATAATCAATGATTGATAGCACAGAGCTTGAGATGGCAATTTTTAGGGCTTAGTTGGTGAGGCAATGTTTGTTACGGTAAAGCAGTCCCAGCTTAGCATTAGCCGCGTTAGCAACAATATCAATATGCCAGGTGTATGAGAGAAAGCGCTGTCTAGTGTTACATCAAGATATTTGAAGCTTTGTTCCATATCAAGAGGGGAACAGTGATTGTTGCAAATTTGTAGCTGATAGGCCCTATATTTGTTATGAGCAGAGGTGAACATCATGGTTTTGGTTTTCTTATAGTTAAGTAGTAATTTGGATTTAAGGAACCATTTTTCTGAAGCGGAGAAATTTGATTGCATCAAATGGTCGAGCACTGTTGGTCATGGTGGCTTGAGTAGAGTACAGCATCATCTGCATATCATAATACATTGTCATTTATGACCTGGGGAGATGGTTAAAATCAGAGAAGTGGGCCGAGAATTGACCCCTACGGCACCCCTGTGTAACAGGCTGACTTTCAGAGAGGACAGATTGAATTTTCACCCTTGTACTCGCCCTATAAGGTAGCTTCTGGAACCAGGATTGAAATTCTGCAGATAGACATGTTCAGGAGAGTTGGTTCAGGAGTAGTTTATGGTTAATGGTGTCGAAGGCCCTTGGTTAGGGTCAATATAGGTTACCCCACCAAGAGCCCATGGTCCAAGGCACTGTGTATGTACCCAGTAAATTCAACAAGGGTGGTTGCAGTGCTGTGTTGCTCATGAAATCCGTGTTGCTGGTGACATTGTAGCTGGTATTTGTTCAGGTAGTCTGACAGCTGGTCCAATACTATGCAGTCTAATGCTTTTTAGAGGGGGGAAGTATAGAAACACATCGATAATTGAGTGGAGGATCTGTCACCATTTTGTGAACAGGTGTGACCTACGGCTTTCCAGACACTTGAGAATTTACCAGTGATGAGGGACAGATTTAGGATTTTGGTAAGGGGAATAAGAATTATATCGCAGGTGAGCTTAACGAGCTTGAGGTCTACCATATCACTACTGGCCCTAGACTTACCAAGAGCTTTAATGAGGTTCTTTTTTGCTTTTACTAGTGTGATAATTTTTAGGTAAAAAGGTGGAGGGGAGCTGGTAGTGGATGTAGGCTCCTCAGGTGGATAGTCATTGCTCGAGGGTTGGAGGAAGTCTGGGGGTAGAACACTGCTGAGGTCAGTGAATACCTGATTAAAAGTACTGGCAATGATACAGGGGTCCTGCAAGGGGGTACCCTCCACATTTAATATGGTGGGGGGAGTTTTATTAGGTTTACTGGGCAGTTTTAATGTTCATACCTAATATAATCCTACACAGAGCCATGGACAAGACAAGGCAATTTGATATAGGTAGCACCCATTCCTGAGGACTCGTGTGCTTTTCAAGAACAGATATAAAAATACAACTCATAATTAATGGTACCAAAGGCTAACTGGAAAAAGTACATTTTAGAAGGGACTTAAAGTGCTCATGGATAGTGGCAGATTTCATGACCCTGGTAATGAAATCCACAATACAAGCTGTCTCTTCTAAGGTTATATTATAGACTTGATAACAGACTGGGAAAAAGGAATCAGGACATCACGGAAGTAGTGTGATCACAGTCCATTCAAAGCAATGTATGACAGCACTAACACCTGAAAGCTGATTTGAATTGTTGTTATTGTTTATATTGGATTTTACAGTAAAGCGTCTTCATAAGCTGAAAGGCTCAAGAAACAAAATTTACCTTACCTTACTTTTACCTGATGCCTCATTATTAATTAATTCATTTACTTGAAATTGTTTTACCAGGTGAGCATTCTGAGAACAGTCTCATTTACAGAAGTGACCTGTGGGAAGGGAAAGTAGGTGGGAAGGGAGGAAAGACAGGTAAAAATAAGGTGATGGCGATTGAGGGTGGGAGTGCCATTAGACACCAGGAATATATGCGGACAGTGATCAGGAGTGAGGGGTGCTACTAGACACCAGTGAAAATGAAGGCTCAAAACTCACACTGCAGCCAGCAGCAGGAGTTCAGCTGTGGCTACAGAACTAAAAAAAAACCTGTTGTTCTTATACAGAGAGCATACGGAAGCTCCTCTTGTTAAGCTGGGCACCCTGGACATCAGGTGCCCGAAAAGTATTCCGGCCCTAATTATGAAAAACAACCACCAGAATCTATCTAAACAGGGCCGTTTAGTTAGGTTCTGGTGTCTGATTTGTGAAATGACAACATTTTTATATATTTTCCACGCTTTGTAGTTCCTTAAAAAAAAAAAAAAGCAAGATGTTGGCTGCCAAAAAAGGATTTTTCCCTCACAAACAAAGTATTTTTTCCTCACGAAAAAGGAATGACTCTCACGAGAGTGAATCCTTTTCCTCGGGGTCAAACCTTGGTTTAACTTTATCCCTCTAATTTGAACAGGGGAATTCCCATTGAAAACAATGGGAACTTAAAAATTCAACAACTCTGCAACAAATTAATATTGTTTCACCAAACTAAGCATGGCAATTCTGTTACCCAAGCTGGTTCTACCATAAAAAAGCACATCAGAATTCCATACCATGTGGATGCAACACAATGGGGCAAAACTGCAAACAATTATGACCTTTAAGGTTTTAGCACTATCCGAATCTCAGAATCTATACATCCGACTGGAAACAAACTTATCACATCAAGAGAGCTACCCACGGACAGTGCATACCAAATTTTGTGCAAATCCATTGATTAATTACAATGTTATTAAAGAGCAAAATTTAAGGTTTAACATTAGAGAGGCTACTCAACCCGGCATGACTGTGCCTCTATAAAATCTACACATATATATCTATATATATATATATATATATATATATATACACACCTTTGATATATAGAGATAGATGGATAGATATATAGATTTGTACCATTCTACTGAATTGACTGTACTGTTATTTACTGATTTTTTTTCTGTTTCCTTCGCTCCAGCATCGCAACTGGAAATGAGCCCTTTTAGACTCTGTTTGCTTACCTGGTTAAATATATTACAAATAAATAAAAATCTCCAACAGGAGGAAGGACGTGGTACTGCCATTGTGTCACTCACTTATGAGACCCTAGCTGGAGTACTGTGCCCAGTTCTAAAGCCCACACCTCTGAAAGGACATACACAGGGAGAAGACAGTTTAGAGGGGGGCAACTAAAATGGTACAAGGTTTGCATCAAAATCCCTATAAAGAGAGGCTGAGGCATCTCAACACATACACCCAGGAAGAGAAGAGAGGAGAGTGAGAAGGGACATGATACAGGCCTACAAGTACCTCGCAAGGGTGGACAGGGATCAGGAGAGCAGTTTCTTACAAAGGAGAAAGAGCAGTGGGCATGTGAGGAAGCTGGAGGGGAGGGGAGTTTAATAAGGCTATGAGGAAGTACTACTTCACTGACAGAGTGGTGGACGCCTGGAACACACTGCCAGTGGAAGTGGTAGAGGCAAAAACAGTAGGGGGCTTCAAGTATGTGTGGGATAGACACAGGGGAATATTGGTAAATAGGCAGACAGGAGGGAGGGAGAATCACCGAACAGCAGTTAAGGTCTGCAGAGACAAACTACGCATGAACCATCTAGGCAGACTGTGTGGGCGAAGTGGTCCTTTTCTGCAAACCAATATTATATTTCTATGTATATGCAAGCTGAAATGAGACAGCGTTGATAATGTTAAGGTCTGAATTTTAACTTGACTGCAACAGACTGAAGGGGTCTGGTGGTTACTCAGGTCAGTAACAGTAGGGAGGGAAGCAGTGGGGTTGACAGGAAGGACAGAACCCCATATGAACAATAGGTCCCAGGGCAGATGGGGAATTATGGGCAGAATAAATGGACCTTTGTTTTTGTTTTTTTTGCGCCACTGTCTACGTTTCAAACTTTTATGGATTATGCTCCCACTCAAAAAATTAGTTTTTGTAAACTAACTTAGAAAAGTTATATTTCTATGTGATGGTGCATTCATGTTTCCACTGTGGCGTTAACAGATGAGAAACTGTCACTGCAACAACTAATACGAGTTCTTTTGTGATTGTGACTGAGGATCTCTGTCTATAGGAATCATTATCCAACTTTAATATGGTTGACCTAAAATGACATCCATAAACAAGTGCTGCCAATGCATGTAAGAGCTTTAGAAGTTAAAGGTAATAGTAAACTTAAAATACAAGGTCAGAGGCTGCATGGACATTACCACAACTACAGTAAATGTGACAGCTTAAACATTAACAAATTTAGCAGTTGTTCACAACAGAAGAAACGTTTCTTTTGATTAGTATCACTATTTGTTTTATTTTCTGACATCTGCACACACAGACACACACAGGCACAGACACATGGTGTGCACATGCATACACGCGTCGCACACCACACACACACACACACACACACACACACACACACACACACACACAGATAGATATAATACATGGTTCCATTTTTTATTGTAGAACATCAGTCTTTGTAACTCGTGAAAAAAATTACTCACTAATAACCTTCTTTCTTCCAAGGGTCCTTTAGCATCAGTAAGCACCTAGCCAACTAAGTACAAAAGTTACTGAAGCTAAAGGACTCCTGGGGTAAGAATACCATTGTTCTGACAATGGTATAACAAATAGACATCATTTTCTGCTTGTACTCATCTCAGCTTGGCTCTTAATCTCACAGTCCTGTCACAGATTCAAAACTGCATTTTCTGTGACAGGAAACACGCTGACAACAGACATGGCATTATGGGTAGTGACAAAAAGTCACGTAGTCTAACCTCCTCAATGAACAGTCGTGTTTGAGTAGTTTTTTTGGTTTGCTATGTTTAAGGTAGGGAAGGGGGAGACAACGAAAACCCTAGCAGACAAATTCTGGATGACACTACATTTTTGTTTCTCACCAGCTGTCAGATAGATTGCCATGCTGTGTATGAGATCAAACAGAATGCCATACCATGTATTACACAAAGCAACAGATAGTTCCTGGAAATTTATCTAGGGATTCCAGTAACATCACAAACCTTGTGAGCTTCACTTTTAAGGTTTATAGTGTCCCTGGAATCCTGAGATGAAAAAAAAATGACAGCACTGTAACAGATAGACTGGCCTCGGTTATTCTCTTTTTATACAACATGTGTGTACTGATAAATTGCAAAATAAAAAGTGTTATCTTGACCCAACATAGTAAGACAGGTAAGCAATAATACCTGACAGGTTGGGCGGTATTGGGCAATATCGGACTGCTTAGAGTGTAATGAGGCCCAACGCTGCAGGCGGAGGGCCTTATAGCCCCTGAAAGGTCTGGTATTGCCCAATACCGCCCACCCTGGAGGGTATTATTGCACTTAGAAAATGGGCTATCAGTATCATTTTTAATAAAATTCAATAAAAAATAGAAAACCAGTATAATAAATGTTAAAAAAAGAATAAAAGCACATTTTTCTTGTAAAATAGTCCCTCTACTGCTATACTTGGCTAGTAGAGGGCGCTGCTGTTTATGAGACCGTATTTCAGTACAGATTTATAGCTGTCCCATGGTTTCATGGGAGTTGTAGTTTTCTGTGTAGTGCAGTTTAGTTTATGGTTTGTTAGCCATCACCAAAGAAAGGAGCGCAATTTTATTTTTTCCACAAGTTTGGCGATGTTACTTTTTTATCGCTTTTTTTTTTCTCCAGTTCACTTCAGCAGTTTGCTGTGTTAAATGTCGGAGTGGAGGGACTGTTACGAGGATGGTGGTGCAGAGAGTGTCATTTCTGCTACATTTGTAAAGAGGTGATTCACTCTTATGCAGGTAGAAAACCAGTACTGTATTCACTTGTACTGTACAGTAACAGCTTTAGCTTTAGCAGCTTGATAGAGAAGCAGCTGACTGTGAACCAGAGGCAGGATAGATTGGGACAGTAACTGGGGGGTGGAGGCTGAAGGACTGGGTGATGCATGACCTGCTATGTGTTTTTTTTCATGTATTCAGGGTTTCATCATAGAAAGAAAAAAAAAGGAGAAAAAATAGAATTAGATTTCTGAATGCAGTCCGAGTCGCGTCATGCTGTACGGTAATGCTAAACACGCAACTGTGACCTGCTAGCGCTACAGCGTCTCTGAAATAATAATAAAAAAAATGTTACCGTCATTTTTAAATTTAAAGTTCTTTGTGTCTGTGTTTTAAATATGAGGTTTCTTTCACTGAATCATTCAGTTTGTGGAAGGGCTACGTTCACTGACTAAGTGAGCTAAAAAGGCAGATTCTTCAAAGTTGTGCCCACAATCAGACAGGAAACAAGCTGCATCTGGAGTCAAGGAAGCTGGCAGCAAAAGGAAAAAGTTAGCCTGTAAAAACAGGTAAATGTTTCTGTTTTCTCATGGCTTTGTTGTGGAGTTTTGAAGGGAGGGAATTGAACAGGGTAGAAGTTTAAAGTAGATGGGATTGGGGAGAATTGGGCTTAGTGGTGGCTGAGGCACTTTAGTAAGTTGGACCGCTTGGTGATAGAGACATGCTGCCGGCTTGCATGATTTTCGAGATCGGCTGACCTTTGGGACAGCGGGAACACAAGTAGCTGTTATACATTAGAGGGTCTTTCCAATGGCTGATACTTTTTTATTTTACATTAAATATGTGATTTGTTTGGTGAGTGATTGTTTCCTGACACTGGGTGGCTTGGGGTGGGGAACTACACGGATATCAGTTACTAGGAATCTCGTTACTGACAGAAAAAAATGGCAGGTTTGAATTTTGTAATTAGCCAGGGCTATTGATATTTGTGGTGATGTTGGTTGGCACTGGCACTTTTAATACCTGGGCCTGTTATTCACAGATGCCGACCTTGCTAGGCTTATCAGCCAGTCAAAGCCCGGAGAGTTCTTAGCCCATTTTCTAATATTTTTTAAAGTAGGGTATGTCACAATGTATATTGAACCAATCAGAGTGCAGCTCTCACAAAGCTGATGACATCACAATAGCTGAAGCCAGCAGTTGAAATCAAACTCCATTATATATTCATACAAAGAGCACATTTTTAAGGTACAACTAGTAAACTGATGTATAAATTGTATATACAATGGTCTGATTATACACAGTTTATCGTCACTTGAGTGGGTGCAGGACTTTTATAACTCACTTGAGGCTCTGCCACTTGTGAGTTATGGCCCTGCCCCCTCACATGTGAAAATAAATAGCATATTTTGAGTCAGCCTGTTGCATGTCATCTAGATCGATATCGCAAAAAAAAAAAAAAAACACATCAATGCACCTTTAAGGGTTACAGCACAAAGGGTAAAAAGAAGAGAAATTAAAAAAAGAGGGTTAAAAGTCCACTGAACTTTGGTGAATATGTGATGTGCTCTTCCTTGAGGCTTGAATGATCATGCTATGTAGCGCTAGGGGTTACACTAATAACCACACTCTTTATGCATGCACTGATATATCATTTACTTTGTGTGATGAGACAGTGGCAGTACTAGGGTAACAGCATGTTGCATGGTCATTCAAACCCACAGGAACACCACACAACAGATTCATCAAGGTACTTTAGGGGTTTAGCATAGCCCAGTATTTACACAGCTGTGAACGTCTATGGGTCTGTGCACCTAACAAAAGATAACAGTATTCAGAGAATATTGAAGATTACATAGATGTAGCTGACCTGCAGGTGACACAGTAATTATATTGTTTAAGCTAAAAAGGGCATTTGGCTGTGTATCTGTTATGATCTAGGTTTAAAATCAGAGTTAACGTCTGTACCATCCTTTACCATATCAAAATGGATGCTAAATTTGCATGGAGCTGTGTTCTTAAAAGACCTAAGGTATGGTTACAGCATGCCTTAAATAAGCCCTTTGTTTTATTAACAGAGTTTGGTCTGAATTAGTATTTATGAACTTTACGAGCGCATGTAGAAACCGCGCGAACGCACGCCTGTAAAACAGTCATTTTAGGAATTTTTCACCAAATTTTCAACATAGCCATTTTAAGACCTCTGCTCATGAACAGTGACACTGTGATTTTCTTAATGTGTCCCATACACTGAGTTCGCACACCGACTGCGCCATTGTGCGCTACATGGGCGGAAGTACGTTTTGGGCAGGATGTGAAAATGACAGCGTATTGCTCATGAGGAGGTGTGGTAAATGGCAATGTTGAAAATCTGGAGGAAAATATTGAAAATTGCGAAACTTACGAAGGCCATATGTGAGGAACTGTGCAACGCACACTTGTAAAACAGTCATTTTTAGGAATTCTTTTACCAAATTTTCAACACAGGCATTGTAAGACCTCTGCTCATGATCAGTGACACTGTGATTTTCTTAATGTGTCCCATACATTGAGTTCACACACCGACTGCGCCATTGTGCGTTCATGGGCGGAAACATGTTTTGGGCAGGATGTGAAAAATGACAGCTGTACTGCTCATGAGGAGGTGTGATAAAATGCCAATGTTGAAAATCTGGGTAGAAAATATTAAAATTCGCAAACTTACATGCGTGCATGAGGAACTCGCAACGAGACTCGTGAAACAGTCATTTTAGGAATTTTTCACCAAATTTTCAACATAGCCATTTTAAGACATCTGCTCATGAACAGTGTCACTGTGATTTTAATTTGTCCTGTACATTGATTTCGCACCATTTCTAAGCCATTCTGCGCTACATAGGCGGAAAAAGTTTTGGGTGAGATGTGAAAAATGACAGCTGTACTACTCATAAGAAGGTGTGGTAAAATGGCAATGTTGAAATCTGGAGTGGAAATATTGAAGTGCATGGAAACCTCTGACGTGCGTGGGAACTGCATACGCTCGCTCAGTAAAACAGTCATTTTTAGAATTTTTCACCAAATTTTCAACATAGCCATTTTAAGACTTCTGCTAATGAACAGTGTCATGGTGATTTTCTTAATGTGTCCCATGCATTGATTTAGCACGACTGCGCCATTGTGTACTCATTGAGCAAGAAACATGTTTTAGGCAGGATGTGAAAAATGACAGCTGTACTGCTCATAAGGAGGTGTGGTAAAATGGCAATGTTGAAAATCTGGAGTGAAAATATTGAAAATTTGCGAACTTACGAGCCTGCGTAGAACTTAATGCGCACTTGCGCTAAGTAAAACAGTCATTTTTAGGAATTTTCACCAAATTTTCAACACAGCTATTTTAAGACATCTGCTCATGAACAGTGTCACTGTGATTTTTAATTTGTCCTGTACATTGATTTCTATACAACCGACTGCGCCATTCTGCGCTACATGAACGGAAACACATTTTGGGTGAGATGTGAAAAATGACAGCTGTACTACTCATAAGAAGGTGTGGTAAAATGGCAATGTTGAAAATCTGGAGTGAAAATATTGAAATTTACGCAAACTTACGAGCCTGCGTAGGAACTGCGCAACGCACACTCGTAAAACAGTCAATTTTGGAATTTTGGCACCAAATTTTCAACATGGGGTTTTTGGGACCCCTTCTCATGAATGATGTCACTGTCATGGTGGTATTCAGTTCAAGGATGATTCGCAGTCACTGCACGAAATCACCCTTCGGGCCCAAATAACGCCATGACAATGACATCATTCATGAGAAGGCGTCCCAAAAACCCCATGTTGAAAATTTGGTGCAAAAATTCCCAAAAGTGCCTGAGATATGCAACAAAGTTGAAACCCCTATCTAGCCCATTATACAGCTTACTGGCACTTCCTCAGTTCGCTGTCGGCTTTGAAGAGTGCAGACGTGTTCCCGGTCCACCGAAGATCGTCGCCCGAGTCCGGAGGTAAGTATGGGGTGAGAGGGGGGTGTGGGGGCGGCTGGATGCGCAGTGGGTGGAGTGCGGGTTGGCCAAGGGAGGCTGGGGCCAGCGGAACCGTTTACAGGTTTAAAAAAGGCGTCGTGGGACATTGCCACGCTGGGGTGGGCTCCCAGTGGCACAAGGGATGGGGGGGCACTCAGCCAATGGGGGATTGGGCACCCCATCAGCCACGATTTGTTGCCACGCTGGGGTGGGCTCCAGTGTGGCACAAGAACGAGGGTGGAGTTCAGCCGGCGAGGATTGGGCATCCCCGTCGTGAACTTACTTGCCTGCCACACTGGGGTGGGCTCCCAGCGTGGCACCTACTACTAGGCGCAGCTCAGCTGGCGGGGATTGGGCACCCGTCGGCTATACAATGCGTGTGAAGCGCGCACGCCTGGAATGTGTCTGTGGGGAGCTGCGCGCGAGCAGCCGATATCTTATCGGTGCTCACTGAAGCATAGCTCCCCCTTTCAACTGTATGCCACTGCATTTTGGAGCATGTCATAGACAGCTCCAAAATGCATTGGCTTACAGGGGCCGTGCCTGCCAGCACACTGACTGAATTGGAGGAGGAGGTGACACACCTCCGAAATCTCTGATGATGGCACTATGTTTCTTGCACATGCGTGCAAGCAACATAAAAAGGCATAATACAAAGCTGGTGGTGGATGCATGAGTCATGAAGCATCCAGGCTCGATTTTTTTTCCTGCCCAGCACTATAATAACTTGCCCATCTGGACTGCCTGTTATTGCCAAATGAGAGAGACATCATTTACCCTCTTAAGCATAGCCATATATTCTGTGTACCACTACACTCCCAGACTTTTTCCAATTTTTGTTAAAAATAACAAGGGCATTTTATTGGCCGCAAAGTCAACATAGGATTAAATAAAAAAAAAAAATCAAAGAAAATTCAATACTCCTTACAACAAGACATCCCTTTAACTTAATGAGTGCCATTCATAGCACTATCTAAAAAAAATAAAGTGTGTTTCAGTCTAGAATTAATATTCTATTATTTAATTAAAATATTGATGTTCTCTAAACAAGAATAATGCATCCTTAGTTCAAATTGGACGTGATTAAATGTGTCATCTGATAAAATTCTGTTTACTATCTCATTTGCCAACATAATCACCCTGATTTTATATATACAGTAATATCATTTGAATTAGGGCTGTGCAAGACGAATACTGATGGCACAAATACAACCGAATATGACTGCATTCAGGTTGCTGAGCCAAACCCAAATACATGCTATTTTCGGCTTATATTTGTACATGGAGACTGCTGTCTGACAGCTGCAAAGGACAAAAATAGCAGGTGGGGTTTTTTCACCCTTTTTTCCCCATGTACGTTTTTTTCCTTCCGGTCCTTCCACTTTCACTTTTGATGTGGGCACGCATTACCAACTGACCAGAAGGAGGCAGTCAATGAGTGGATGTGGGCTGGAGTGGTGAACGGGTGGAAGGTGCAGCAACCAGCAGTGATGAGGGGCAGAATAACTTGGCCAGTACCAGACGGAAGCATGAGACCCACCAACCGATTGGCTGAGTCGGTGACTTCAGCATGTGATCCAGGAGGCTGTAGGCAGGACAACGAATTGCAGTGCTCACTCAGGACAGGGACAAGCTGTTGAACAGTTCAATATGTGCTTCATGCAGCATTGAAGCAAAGTGTAGTCAGACTGTGGGTGCAGATTAAACCTGTGGGCTGGTTCTGTGAAATTTATCTTGCTTTCCTTGGAAAGAGAAAAACCAGTAGTGGTCCAATAGTAAACTGAAAAAAAAAATGAACAAAACAATATTGCAGACAGGGGATGGAATGGCAGAGGAGCAGTGCTGCAGTCTAGAATCACGTGGACACTCTGGGGTTCAATGATCTCTATCTCAAGGAGAGAGTGCTTGTTCTCAGGCAAGAAAAACAGCCACAAATAGATTAAGTCTACAAGAAGCTACAATTATTTAAAAATAAAAAGTCTTATTCACTCAGGGAAAAAAATTTATTTTGCAGAACGAAGTTGGGGAGAAAGTGGGATGACAGAGAAAGCATAATCTTGTCCTCAGAGACAGAGTGCTTGTTCCTGAGCAAGAAAACAGCACAGCAAACACAAACAGGCTAAGTCTACAAGAAGCACACTTTATAAAAAAAAATCTTATTCAGAAAAAAAATTTTGAAGAAGGAAGTTGGGGAGGAAGTGGGTGGCAGAGAAAGCAAAAGATGTGAAGCCTATTTCTGACATTAGGATCAGTAACCATGAGTTTACCTTTGCATCTTGCCCAGTGTGACCATTAAACATGAAAATCAGTTCTTGAGGCAATGTAGTGGTGCACAGTGCCAGTTACTGTGTGTCTTGCCCAGTGCGACAGTTTAACAAATATTCTGTTCTTGACACACCGTGAAACTCAGAGGATCAGTTACCTTGTGCTTCTGGTCCAGCATGGCCATTAAAAGAAATCAGTTCACGAGGCACTGTGGTGGTGCAGAAGGTCAGTTACTTTGTGCAACTTTCCCAGTGTGACATTTAAAACAAAACAAATTGGTTCTGTGAGGCACTGTAGTGGTGAGAGATGTTACCTTGTGCATCTTGCAAAGTGTGACCATTTACAAAGAAAATAAAAACAGAATACCAGGGGCACTGTAGCTCTCTGTTTTTACCAGTGTCACCATTTAAATAATTATAACCTTACCATGACCAAAAAAAAAAAACAAATGACGCTTCAGTCAGCAGCAGTGATGAAGAAAACACTCACACTCCTTGTGCTCTGCCAACAGCAAAAGTGCCATCTGGAGTGAAACAAACTAGATCTGGCCATCTTGTTAAACTATAGAATTTAAGACCATTTTATAAAACTCCAGTATTAATTTTGCAGTGAATAAAAAAAAAAAAAACTTAGTCCACCTTGTCTGCCCACCAACTAACATGGTCTACCCAGTACTAGTAGTGGTACTCTTAGCAGAAACAGACAATTTTGGCTGTGAAGAAGCTTGCTTCCCCTTTTTGAGAAATGCAGTACAAGTGCATACAATAAGAAAGATACCAATGGCAGCAGCAGTACCCCTCTGGTCAGTACAGCAATTCCCAGCAAAGCACCTGCTGCTAGCACAAGTGCTAATGAAACCAAGAAGATAGTGATCCGATTCCTACTACTGATCCTACCACTACTGCCACTACCTCCATCATCTTAGAAGAATGTAACGTGCATTGTGCTCTTAGGAATCAGCATGCCAAATCCAGTACCACCACCACCCACCAGCATCACTGCTAATTCAGACTGTAGTTTATCTACCTTACTTAACACCTGCATTGCAACTAATGACATCAAAAATTACATAGATTTGTCGGACATCTCTTCTAGATGACAAAAATGACAGTGACACTAGTATTATTACTCCACCACTAGTGTTAACATCTTTTTCTGCCTTTCTCCTGCAAAATCTGAGCAAAAAAATCTTCAGCAAAAAAAAGATCATACTTCTTCGTCTTCTTCACACAAGTCAAGTTCTTCCAAGGTCACATCTGATGTGTGGCAGCACTTTACTCAGCATCCAGAAGATGTCACAACAGCTATCTGTGTACATTACAAAGCTTGCGTTAGTCGAAGGCTGCAAACAAACCATCTAACCACTACCGGCTTGTGGAACCATATGATAAAAATGTCCCTGTAAATTCTCTAGCAATGGTTCAGACAGCCCAGAGATAAAGCAGAAGCAAACATCTATAATGTAAGCCTTTGAATCAAAGGCAGTTTTTTTCTTTTAATCATCCTCTCTCATCAAAAATAACATGCATAGGAGAGATGATACCACCTGACATTCAACCTTTCTCTGTTGTTGAATACACTGGTTTCAAAAGGCTTGTGAAGTTACTTGAGCCCTGTTACACTCTTCCATTCATACTACATTTAGCCATACTGTTTTACCTTTCATCTATACTGCAGTGAATAACAACATTTGTGAAAAAATAAAATGTGCCGAACATGGTCTTCTTTACTTCTAACATTTGGACAAGCACTAATGCTTGTAATGCATACTTGCTTTTAGCAACTCACTGGTTACAGTTTACTGGAAATGAATAGCAAGTACAGATTGAGACTGGATCCGATTTGGACAATGATGGTGCAAGTGCATTTAGAAAAATGGCTCCTTTGCATGTCGCTGTTTTTGACGGAGAACATACTGCTGCCAGTATCAAGCTCAATATAAACGCCATGATGAACAACAGGATGTATGCAAACAAATTAAATTCTGGCATGTTTGTGACTGATAATGCCAGAAACATTAAAAGCCATCAGTGATGGAGGTTATGAACATGTTTCCTATTGTCCGCGCACTATTAATCTTGTAGTGCACATAACCGTAGATGGTAATAAAATGGTCTCTAATTTACTCATTATTGCATGAACAATCTGGGGTCATGTTCATCATTCAGTTAAATCAAATGAAACAGTTTTCTAAAGGAAATTAATACTCCACAGCATTGTGGAATTCAATATTTTATATGTTGGAATGACTGCTAAAGCAGAAAATGGCACGTCATGCGATGGAGGCTGAGCATAATAATGGTGGCAGCATACATTTAATGTAGTTGGGTATGACAGAAGCTCTTGCTGATGTGTTTAGACCATCTGAACATGCAACAAAGACCTGAATGCTGAATTGTCTTCCCTGAGTCAGGTTATATCCATGGTTTGCATCTTATTACATGAGAATGAAAGCATTTAACCATAAAAAGGATATCCCTCAAGAGGTTACCTCTCTTGCAAATGTTTTCATCGAAGAACTTCACAGGCATTTGACAGTCTTTGAAGACAAAAGTATGTTCATGAACAATTCTCAACCCTCATTAAAACATGTGTGTTCTACCAAATGAGGTCACAGGCTCTTTTATAAATCAATTAGTATGGGAAGCTCAGTATGCTAAGACACTATACCTGATTTCGATAATATGGAAGGTCAGCTTGGTCACACTGGTAATGAGTTTGACTCACATGAAAATGATGGAAGTTATGGCGCTGGCTGTGGTAATGCACAGGCAGGTGGTTATATCACTACAGCTTCAATGACACCACAATGTGGGTGTGATACGTGGGCTCAAATCAGTCTTTCAGATGACACAGACTCAGATGAATATTCCATCTTTAAGCATACTATTACTGCAGAAGCTATGGTGGTTAGTTATTTGGGTGAACAAAAGCAACACTCTAAATCAGATCCTTTAACACACTGGATGTCAGAAAAGATGGGAAGGCCTTTACTCACTCGAGTACCTGTAAAGTATTTGGGCTGTCCTCCTATGAGTGTGCCATCTGAAAGAATATTTAGTACTGCAGGTGATGCTGTAGCACCACATAGGTCCTGTCTCAAGCCAGATGGGGCAAAATAACTTGTTTTCTTGAAATTAAATATCCCACTGCTGGAGTATGACTATGAGCGAAATAGTGACATTACTGTGTGTGACTCAGTGTTATACAGCTCTGGTGTGATTTCATTTTATATTTTACCCACTACTTTATGATTTTTTCCTCCACAATTTTATTTTGTTTGCTGCTAATACCATAAAATAATCTTGGGTGCACACCATCTGATCCAGCTGATAGTGGTGTGTGGATAGAACCCTGAGTTTCACATTCTGCTCATTTAGAAAGAAAGTACATATTACATCTGGTTTTAAACTTTTCATTTAATTTCATTTCTTTATTTTATACTGAAAAGGTCTGTGAGCAAAGCCCATTTTCACAGATGTCCAGGTTTAGAACATAACATACAAAACATTATAAAATAAGATGTACAAACACTATAAATATAAACTACAGAGACAATGCCAGGAAAAACAAACAAAAAAAAAAAACAATTACATCAGAAATAGAACTAAAGCATCTACAGACTGAATTTTCCAATAAATATCTCCTAAGAACAGTCTTAAATGTAAACATTTTTGACAACTGACAACAATACTAGGTAGGTTATTATATAGCTTTAGTGCAGAGAAAGACAATGATTTTGAGCAAAAACAGTTTGAAAAATGGAATCTCAAACTGATATCAACTTTGCTGGTGGGTACTGGATGTAATGGGAATGGTTGAAACAAACTCAAAATACTATTGGGAAGTAGTTTCAACTTGATTTTGTGCAAAAAGTAAGAGACATATTATTATTTATTTATCTTTTGTTAACCAGGTAAGTACACTAGACAAACATATGCCTATTTTCAGGTACGACCCGGAGAGAACAGGAAATCAAAAGAACATACAGAGTACAAATTGAAGCAAGTAAGGCTGATACACTGAAGTCAGGAGAAGCATAACATACATAGTAAGATATCTCAGGTTTGACAGTAGACATCTCTGAGTTAATGAGAGACATCTAAAAGAATTATATAATATGCAATGGTGAGTAGATCTTGTCTGTCCAGTGGCAAAATGTATAACAGAATGGTAAGCTGACTGAAGTTTGTTAAGCATCCTACCTGATGTGTAGGAATAAATTAAGGACCCATAATCTATACTAGAAAACAAAAGACTGTGTAAGCATAGTTCTAGTGTCTTTGTTAAGATATTTTCTAATCCTGAAAAGGAAGCACAATCTTTGATGAAGCCTATTAATTAAATTTGATACAAGGGCTTTGAACGTAAGACAAGAATTCAATATTATCCCAAGATATTTAAACTCCCTAACAAATTCAATCAACTGACCATAATTATTGAAAATATTAAATTCAGAGACAAAAGGTTTCTTATTGGAAGAAAAAAAAACATAGTATTGGTTTTTGTTGACTTCATTAACATTTTATGTCCATCAAACCAATAATGCAGCAAAGTAAAATAATTTTGCAGAGACTCTTTAAGGGCTACCAAATTAGGTCCAGAACAGAATAGTAATGCAGCATCTGAGTAAAGTATTAATTCTGTCTTAGAAAAAACAAACGGTAAGAAATTAACAAAAACTGAAAATAAAAAAGGTCCCAGTATGGGACTCCACACTTTGTAAATGTTTGACTAGAAAAAAACATTTACCATCGTTTTCTGACTTCTATGTAACAAATAACTTTTAAACCAAGAAATAACCTCCCCAGAACAAGGGACACCAGATAAGCTTTTAAGAAGTTCTGCATGATCCACTAGATCGCATGCCTTGGTGAGGTTCACAAACACCGAAGCCACATAATTTCCTACATCAGTAGCTTTAGTGGCCCGGCTTGTGAACCTCACCAAGGCAGTCTCCGTATTGTGGCAAGGTCTAAAGCCATGTTGAGAGTCAGTCCATAAATTGTACTTTTCCAAGTGATTTGTAACTTGGTTGAGTACAATTTTTTCAAAAACCTTTGATAATGGTGCTAACAAAGAAATCAGACGATAGTTGATAACATTAGATTTAAGCCCAAATTTAAAATCGGTTTAATGATGGAGGTTTCCAAATCTCAGGTAAACACTGTTACAAAGAAAAAATTAAATAATATGGTCAGTGGATCTGCTATAGAGCAGATAACTTTCTTGACAATCCTAAAGTCAAGTTGACCGGGACCACAAGCAGGCCTGGGATTCATCCTAAGTACATAATTAACTAAATCAGTGGATTGCAAGTACCGAAAATAAAATGTAGGCACTTTCCACTTGCTGTATTTATTTTGGGCTTCTGGTCCAGATCAAAACTGTTACACAGCCTATCAATTCTATTAAACCTTTCGCTATACTGATCAAGGTTAAAAAGTGCAAATTAAATGCTTCTGCAACTTCCATTGGATCATTCACTGATCGACCATCAAGGTCAAGAACAAAATTATCTTTTACTTGAGTCTTTCCCATAAAGGAATGTAATGTTTTCCATGTTGAATGCGAATTACTATTGGTCTCTGTAAGTTTTGCTTATGAAATCAATTTTAGCAGCTCTAATGGCTACCTGACAGTGATTTCTAATTTCCCTGTATTTTGTTGATGTTGGGAAGATTTCGTTTTCTATTTTGATGTATTTGTTACATGGCAAGATACACAATGTAGCAACCTGCCTGCTCACCACTGGTCTGGTTAAAATTTCTCACACTTAATGCAACACAGCAATCATGACTTCCATTTCTAGTCTAAATGTGAAACATAGTGCTGTCCCATATATCATGAACTGTAGCATACTATAGTCGGTCACTGAAAGACAAACTCTGCAGGGTAGGACCAAGCGGTTACATTCAGCAGGTAGGATTCATGAAGGGTGATGCAGGGCTTGCGTCAAGCCCTGTGTCAAACCGTATGGTCGGAGCAGCTGCATCCAAAACTCTGCCACAGAATGTGCCCAATTCAAGATCGGGCACCTTCACGACAATTTTCCTAACTTCCAGCAGCTTGCACTAAGTATTTGGCACAAGCTCCACAAAAATGGTACCTGAGATTTTGCTACAAGCTACACCAGAAAAAGCTAGTCAAACTTGTGGCAATCGGTGCACGGGATCGAGGTCCTGATCGATGGTAGGGGAAACTCGCAAGCACCATGCACCATATGTTCGGCGCACTTCCAGGGCTCGAGCCATTCTTGGGACTTTTGAGAATCTGGCTCAGTATAACTTGTCATCACAGATGCTGAATGCATCAGTCCACCACCTTGACACATAAGCCATCTTACTGCAGCTTGGCTGAGGCTAGTGTGACTCAAAATAAATATGACAGTGCACAGTGGTAAGGTATGTTGAGGCACTGTCATTATAACTTTAGGTGACGAACTAACCTTGGAGAAAAACGTACCACAGCCCTTGTTTTATTCTTACTTTCCAAAATTGTTCTAGTTGTGTAACATCTGCAATGATGTGGAGTGTGGGAGGCCCTGCGATGCAGAATAGGCCAGTTTGGCAAGTGTGTGTCGATTTTTGTTTTGTTCATTCATTTTGTCATGAAACACATGGCAATAATACATGTCAACAACACCAGTTAATATTATAGGTAAACAAAAGCTTGACAACCAGTACATACAAGTATATGTTAGCATCAGTACATAAAGTTCACTGGACCACCGATACTTCCAGTGGAGTACCTCCAAAAGGTTCTCATGGGCTTACACAGTATATTCCAGAAAAGGCTACCTTCATTTTTCAACTAAAACAAGAATATTACAATGTTTGACACTGGGCAAGATGCATGAGGTAATAAAACAGTCTGTATACTTCTAACCTTGTATGTCGTCTTTTTTTTAACTGAATTGATACCCTGTGATATCTACTGTAAAATGGAGTAAGTTCCTTATATGACATGAAAAAAGACACTTTACTGCCAATAACTGGAACCCTCTTGATGCTGTGCTGTTATCAACAAATAAGTCCAAAGTGGCTTGAAACGTTCATTAATAATGCATTACGTTAACAAATATCAGTGACACAAATACAAATATGAAAAATCAGTCTGTTATGCAGCCCTAATTTAAATATATCATTTACAGGGTGCTGTTGGCTTGCAAAGTTACAATTTAAACTGCTTGCATTTTGAATCACCACAGGAGGGAGAACAACGACAGCTGTGGATGAAAGACAAACTGCCACTGCAGGGAGGAGACCAATAAACATAAACAGGAGGGCATCTGTGGAAGACTTGGTTCTAGCAGGAGAGGAGGCAGCAATGCTTCAGCAGCAGCATACAGAAAAGGGCAGCAGCACCTCACGTATAGTGGGGAGCAGGTAACACAGGCCCCACACAATAAAGTTAAACATTGACCACAAAAAATGAAATAACAAAACCAAGGTCATTGGAGGACCTACCAGGTGGTGGAGGAGGTATAAGCATCCTAAACAGGGAGCTCTCTTCCTCTGGGGAGGGAGAGCAGTTCTCAGGGGTGGGACAGTAGAACTCTCCCTCATGCTGTCATCACCTGGGTGACTATGGGCCACATGAGAGAGACCGCTTTTACACATTTAAGCATAGCCAAACATCTTGTGTACCGCTACACTCCCAGACCCTCAAAAAGTTTTGCTTAAAAATAACAAGGACATTTTATGGGCCACAGAGCCAGCATGAGATAACACAAAAACATTCATTTTTGTTAATGAATGCCATTAAAATAGTAGTAATCTAAAAAAACATGAGCACTTATTTGATTTTAGAATTACTGTTCTATAATTTTATGTAAATAGCGTACCAATATTTTTTAAAAAGAAATACTACATCCTTAGTTCATATCAGAAGGGGTTAAATGTGCAGTCTGACCAAATCCTGCTTACTAACTCAACTGTCAACATATTCACCCTGCTGTTACAGACAAAGTGACATAATTTGAATATACAGTATCATTTACAGAGGGGTGTTGGCTCACAAAGTTATGATGTAAACTGCTTGCAGTGTAAATCAAGTCCAGCACCAGAGGTTAGACAATGGTAGAGTTTCACAGCTAGTTAATGAACACAGGCACCCCAAATAACCTGTAAATCTTTACCTAGCATTACCACATAAAGGAATTAATCTCAGTAACCTGCTACTAGTTTGCATGTCTTCCGTATTCAAAATGTTTTGCGGACCTGCTCTTTCAATTGTGCCATTTAGGAGCTGGCACAGTGGCACGGAGGGCTAAGGTGCTGAGCACCTTATCTCCTGCTACACTGGTAACCCATATTCAGGAATGAGCTCGGGTTCTCGGGGGTCAGACGGGGGGGGCGGCTGGGAAAGGACTGAGTGACTGTCTGGAAGCTCTCCTCTCCTCTCCTCTCCTAGGTCAGGGTGGTTCCCCTATCTCAGCTCTTGGTTGTTACCAGGTGGAAGCCTGGTGGTAGCCCATGGGAGGTCCAAGAGACAGATAACAGTCAGAGGCAGAGGAGGTAGTGATGGTCCCAGGATGCATGCGTGTCTCCATGCGCATGCATCCCATGTAAGCTGTGGCTGAGGGCAGGGAAGGGAGAAAACAGGAGGAAAATAGATGGCATTGCAGGGATTCATGATGCCCCCACACTGTACCTTCCCCCGCCACATCACCAGGATGACTGGTTGGCAGCACTCAAGTAAGGCACTGGGGGAGGACCCTTCTGACCCCACCTTGAGGGCAAATCTCTGTGGGTACCAGCCACACAGGGATCCCATGAAGATGACAGACGATGGGGGGCAGTGGAGTCAGGGCAGATGGGAGCCAAGCACTGTTGTGGCCACAGGAAAATAAATAGATTATGGAGAAAAATGGTGACACTTTTTAATGAAAAACATATATTAAAGAATCTGAATACTGCCTCTGAGTTGCCTATGAGCACCTACAGCTGCCCCTGAACACCCGTAACAGTGGGAAGGGAGAAAGTGGGGGGATCCTCAGAAGGGAAGTCCCAAGGAGGGAGGACAAGGCCCCCAGCCAAGGAGGAAGCAGCTGCTGGTGAGGAACTCAGTTGCTAGGGGGATAGACTTGGGAATGGGGGAGAAAGTGAGAGACAGGTGAGGTGCCACAGAGGTGCTTTGGTTTGGAGGGATGAAGCGTGGAGCCAAAGGATTGCTAGGGCAGCAGGAGATGGGAGGAAGCTAGATGTCATTGTCTACCTGGGGACAAATGGCAAGGGGTGGGGTAGGGGTAGTGGGGGAAATTTCAGTGAGCCGAGGAGGGGCCACAAGCAGGTGCCATTTTGCCAAACAGTTACTGTATATGTCTGGGGAGAGGATAGGACACTCTGCATCAGGGCTTTTAAAAATTGGTTGAAGGTATGGTGTATGGGCAGGGCTTCAGCAACACTGGGAACTGGGGCCCAACCTAGGGAGAATATGGGCCTCTAAAGGAGAGACATCCTTCATCTTTACAGGAGGGGACAACTTTCCTTAGGGGAGGTTTAAATGCTACTTGGATGAGCATTTAAACCAGCTGGGAGGAGGCTATAAAACAAAGGAAGACAACAACTGTCCCTCCAGATGATGAAGCAGAAGGGAGGGAGTGCCCAAGAAGAATACAATCCTCCAGGGCAAGGGTGCAAGAAGACAGGGGTGGGGACAAGGCAGAGGACAAGGTGGGGGTATAAATCAGGAAAACAAGAAGAAAGAAGAAAGAAATAAAGGAGACAGTTAACATAACAAGGAAATGGGGGGGCAGGGGGAGCTTCAGGGAACAGCACATGCAGGAGGAGGGGGAAGCAGGCAGGGAGGGAGTGATGTATGGAAAGTCATGTGTGCCGGTGCAAAGAGTCAGAAAATTCTGGACCTGGAGGCCATCATGGTAGAGGCTAGCCTGGACTTGGTGGCCATAGCAGTCATGGTTCAGTGACTGACATGAGGGACATGGCCATGCAGGCTACTCTCTGTTCATGAGAGATACGGAAGGGAGGAGGGATTGTACTATATGTGAGGGAGGAACCAAGGCCATGGAAGTTCAGGAGCCCGGGAGAAAAAGAAGGGCTGGAGGCTGTGGGTCATTCTGGAGACAGATACTGGGCCACTATCCATACAGGAATGGTATACAGACATCCAGCACAGGAAACAAGTTGGGTAAGGCACTTGGGAAGACATCATCAGCATGGCAAGTAACGGGAAGTGCTGATAGTTCAGGACTTCAATCTTCCAGATGTGGATTGTAGCCTTCAAACTACATCTTGGGCAAGGAGTCAGGCATCTTGGACTCCTACAAGGGGCTTTTCTCAGTCAGCTAGTCAAGGAACCCACTGGAGATGGGGCAGTTCTGGATCTGGCACTTACAAACTGGGATGGCATTGTATTTGTCACAGTGGGCAGTCCCCCAAGTATCAATGATCATGATACAGTGTAGTTTAACATGAAGATGGAAACAAAGGCAAACCACATGAGGATGAGGGTCCTGGACTTTAGTAGGGTGGATTTTAAAGAAATGGAATACTGCCTCAGAAACTGCCTCATGGGGTGGGGTGGGAGTTGCCAGGAGGGTAGAGGCAAAGTAGGTAAAAAGGAACAACATAATTAAGGCAACCAACCTCTGCACAAAGGAGGTGAGAAAAAGTAGGAGGAAAAAGAGACAGTTATGGTTCTCTAGGGAAGTGGCCATGGCGGTTAAGGAAAAAAGGGTGGCATTCCATTCAGGAGACATAAAGACACACAGATGGAGGAAGACTGTGGGGTATACCAAGTAAAATGGAAGCAGGAAAGGCTGTGAGGGGAGCAAAAGCACAAAGGAAAGAACAGCCAAAGAGGTGGCTAAAAGAGATAATCTTTCTTCAGGTACAGGTACAGAAGTCAGAAGGAAAGCAAAGACAGTGATAGGGACGGCAGAAGAGGAAGACATCACAGAGAGAATCAAGAAAACACAGACATCATAAACAGGCACTACTGCTCAGTCTTCACTGTTTTGGGGGGGAGACCACAAGGGAGCAGAAGGAACATGTGTGGGGAGGAGACGGACACAAGTCTATTTTCAGAGGAAAGAGTCCTGAAGAACTTGCCATTCTGAAAGTGGACAAGGCTATGGGACCAGATGGGATATACCCAAGGGTCTTAAAGGAACTCAGGGAAGTGCTAGCTGCCCCACTGATGGCCTTATTCAACAGCACACTGGAAATAGGCATGGTTCTGGAGGACTGTAGGAGAGAAGACATGGTCCCTCTGTGTGAGCATCAGGCCAGAGGCTAGCAACTATAGGCTAGTCAGTCTCACATCAGTGATAGAAATTAATGGAAACACTGTTAAAGGAAAGGATGGTAGAGTTTCTTGAATCTAGTGGGCAGACTTGATGGGCCTTGCAGTCCTTATCTGCTGTCAACTTCTATGTTTCTATGTTACTAGACCAAAGGCAGCATAGATTCATGTAGGGGAGGTCATGCCACATGAATCTGATTGACTTCTCTGACTGGGTGACAAGGGAAATAGATCAGGGGAGGGCAGTGGACATGGACTATCTGGACTTTAGCAAGGCCTTCAACACTGCGCCACAGAGGAGACTGATAAAGGAATTGAGCAGCCTAGGGGTGGGGTCTTAAGTGGTGAACTGGGTAAGAAACTGGTTAATGGATAGTTGACAAAGGGTGGTGGTTAATGGCACTCACTCTAACGAGGGGGAAAGTAACAAATGGGGTGTCGCAGGGCTCAGTATTGGGACCAGTCCTCTTCAATAGCTTAATAAGTGACATTGTAGAAGAACTGGAATGGCAGGTATGCCTTCTGGCAGATGACACCAAAATCTGTACCAGAGTGGGCACTCAATAGGGGGTGGAGAGAATAAGTAGGGACCTTGAGAAACTCAAAGAAGGATCAGGAGCATGGCAGTTGGGGTTCAATGCCAAAAAGTGAAAAATCATGCAACTACAGTACAGCATAGGAACCCAGAAGAGTACAGGATGGGGGGAGGTACTGACAGTCAATAAGCAGGAGAAGGACCTTGAAGTTATCATCTCTGATGACCTCAAAGTGTCAGGGCAGTGTGACAAAGCAGTGGGTAGAACCATAGGGATACTTGGATGCACAAGGAGAGGTGCAGACTCAGTATAGGCCAAGCCTCCATTAGGTACAGACTTCCCAATTTATGAAAAGTCTTCCCTCTTTTCCCTCACTACCATTACCAGCCTCCAGACTGCAAAGTCTAAACTTAGGAAATTATGTAGCTCTTATGATTAGAGTACATGCTAGCCTCAATGCGGCATAGATTAGATTCTTATTAGCTGTTTTGGGGAGCTTTAATACCTCCCTTGCTATAATTCCTGGTTCCTAATGGTTAACTGGTGCCTGTTCTTGACTTGCCTTTATGTTGTACTGTTCCCATATTGTTGTTCTGTACCACTGTTGTGTTGCTATAATGAGCAGGAGGGGTTGGTTGGGAGAGGGAGGGTTGTATTTGTTTGTTTGTATGGTGTTGTCTTGTTTTGTGAAATTCAATAAAGTTTATTAATTCTACAAAAAGGCCCCATCACCTTGCCCAAACTGCCTAGAGGTATTCCAGAACTATTTATACCGCCTGGTCCCAATTCATTGCTCAGTGACTTTGTATATCTATAAATATATCTATCTTTATATATGAGTGTGTGTGTATATATATATATATATATATATATACACACACACACACAAAAAATAGGAGTGAGCTAAAATCAGTTAAACAAATGTGTTTATTCTCATTGGTGTTAAATAAATCTCAGAATCACCATTTATTTAACACTAACATCAGTCAAACACATTTATTTAACACCCTGCCATCGATCATCCCCTCCTGCTGGAACTACAGCCCCCACTGCACCATTCCACCATGAGACTGTTTTGCCTACAGAGCCACAGCCCTTTAAAAATACTCATTCCCTTGCACTCCAAAACCCTCATTCCTGCACACCTTCGTCACCTCACAGAACCCTTCAAACATTTCCCCATCTGCAGCAAACAAAATAGTACCTTTTAGGTCAAACAGCACTCATGAAATAAATCATGTATTCCACAAGTCCTGTTGTGTATCATATATATATATATATATATATATATAATAAAAACTTCATTAATGCTCCAGTTAGGGTCAAACTGACAAAAGCTTGGAAATGAGGCTTTAGGGTTTCCCTAACAGCCCACCCTCCCAAACCAGGCAGGAAAGCAGGTGTGTGGGGTGTGCCTTGGGCTTCTCAAGCCTAACGCTCACCCCATTCCATCTGTAAATAAGGTCAGATGTGTAGACTGTTTGAGAACGGGGTGAGCATTAGGCTTGAGAAGCCCAAGGCACACTAGCATCTGCTCTCCTACCTGGTTTGGGAGGGTGGTGTTACGGAAACCCAATGCCCATTTCCCAACCTCTGTCGCCTTCACCCTAACCGAGCATTAATGAAACTTTGACCCTGCACTCTCATCTCTCCGTGGATGTGTATATGTATGTATGTAGTTGTGGAGGCACAGGGCCCTCCAGGCCCTGCACTTTCATTTATAGGACAACAGTGACCAAATTGTCAGCATAGCCATCTTATAACCCTATCTCATGTACCTGGTACAGAAAATTTTTAATCCCGCCAAAATGTAATTTTGCACAACTGCTAACATTCATAACACAGTTGTGAAAACACATTTTGGCCAGGACTTGTAAAATGGCAGCTAGACATGCATGAGGGGTAATAATTATGTTTAAAATTTGTGTACAAATATTTAACAATTTCAAGTTACGAGCGGTGTAGCTAAATTAAACGAATGGTCATAACTTTGGCATTTTTTCATATTTTAATCCCAAATATTCAACATAGTCTTCTAATGACCCCACCTCATAAACCCTATAGCTGAAATTTTTCAAATCTGTGTCAAAATGCCATTCTGCACCACAGGTGTAAAAACATATTTTGGACAGGATGTGAAAAATGACAGCTGTACTGTGCATGAGGTGGTGTGAAAAAATGGCTATGTTGAAAATTTTGAGCAAAAATATTGAAAATTACCAAAGTTATGTGCATGCATAGAAAAATTTCAACAAACGCACGTAACTCGGTCATTTTTCGGAACTTTTCACCACATTTTTAAAATGGTCTTTTTCGGACCCCACCTCATGAACACTGGTGGTGAAATTTTGTTATTCAGTAACAACAGGGGATTTCACGCAGCGACCGAGAAATCACCTTCCGGGCCTGATTAACGAAATGACAGCTGCAGTGTTGATGAGGCCATATTGAAAATTTGGTGAAAGAAAATTCCAAAAAATGGCAAAGTTATGAACATAAGTTCAAAACACCACTAAAATACTTTATACGGCACATACCTTTATTCCTCATTTCATGGTCGGCTTTGAAGAGCACACCGTGACTTAATCCACAGTAGATGACAGCCTATGACCTCTGGTGGTAAGTATAGGGTAAGGGGGTGTGGGGTGGTGGGTGCTCAGTGGGAACGGCCAGTATGGGGGAGGGGCGGCGGACGACAAGGACCGTTTTCTTTTTCAGGTAAAAAAATTAAAAGCGGGGACTGTTTTCTTTTTACAGAATTAAAGTAAACAACTATCTTGGGATACTGTAGGTGGGCTCCCCAGTGTCCCACACTGCTGAGGGGGGCCTTTAAATGCAGACACGGGGATTGGGACCCCCGGCTAAGTCATAAAACAATAGGCTACAGGGTGGAGGGGTGCTTTGAGAAAACTGCAGGATTGTACTGCAGATAAATATTATAGAAACCCCAACTTTTTAGACTTACAGCAGTATAGGGACTTTGTTTTATATTGTACCTTATATACACAAAGTATCCAAACAGAGCTTTACAAAGTGAAGCATTAGATACTGGTAGAGCAGTGAGAGTATGCAAACCAGCAACCATTTATTTTCATTTATTACATTTCGGCATTACCTTTAAGCCACAGGCTCATTTACAGAGGTTCCACATCAGACAATAAGAACAGTATAATAACAACAATCAGGAACAGGTAAATACATAAGTCTTGTTTAAAATAAAATAGACATAATATGCAAATCATAGATAATTACAAAGTAGATTAACAGGTGCTGAGTAGCTAGCAAGATATGTTTTAACAATAGATCTCTTGTCTGACACAATGAGGGAGCAAAGACATTCTTATGGAGTATGAGGGGAGAGAGCAGGGGCAAGGTAGAAAGGTAGGAGGCTGGGGAGGGAGAGAGTGGGGGACAAGAAGGAGGGGAGTAGTGGTAGAGGGAGGGGAGGAGTGGAGGTGGAGGTAGGGAGGGAAAAGGGGCGGAAAAGGAAGGAGGTGAGATGCAAAGTATAGGGCTAGGTTATGCTAGAAGAGGGAGAGTGGAGATGAATGGGGAGGAGGCTCAGTAGAGGAAGATGTAGAGGGGGGAGTAGAATAGTAGAAGGCAAGTAAGAGGCTTAGGTTGACATAGTAATAGGGGGACTTGGGAAAAGAGGGGATGGGATGAAGCAGAGGAGAGAATACACATTGGTAGCAAGCTGGGGAAAGGGAGGCAGTGCCAGGGGATTGATGCTACAAGTGCCCAAAGGTTTGACTTAAACAGTCCAAGCTTTGAATCCTTATGAAAAGTCTTTCCTGGGCATTTAGCCAGAGTGGTGCTCGTATTCACAGGAGCATTGGCCTTGTGGAGATATGGCAAAGGGGATTTAAGGGTATGGTTGTTAATGCCTCTAGTACTTTGGCTGTGTTGGTATTGTGGATTATATTACTCACACCCAGGGGTGAAAGATGTAGGGTGGATTTTCTGGCTAGGAGGCAGACTTGGTATTGTAGTCTACATTCCAAACTGAGCCACCCAGTCTGTTCATAGAGTAAGCAAGTATGACTTAGACGGTCAGCACCCAACACTAAGTGACAGGGTTTGTTAAGCGTGGTCCTAACACGTTGTAGTGCAGTGTGTGATGCAGCATCATAAACCACTAGGTCATAATCAATGATTGATAGCACAGAGCTTGAGATGGCAATTTTTAGGGCGTTGGTGAGGCAATGTTTGTTACGGTAAAGCAGTCCCAGCTTAGCATTAGCCGCGTTAGCAACAATATCAATATGCCAGGTGTATGAGAAAGCGCTGTCTAGTGTTACATCAAGATATTTGAAGCTTTGTTCCATATCAAGAGGGGAACAGTGATTGTTGCAAATTTGTAGCTGATAGGCCCTATATTTGTTATGAGCAGAGGTGAACATCATGGTTTTGGTTTTCTTATAGTTAAGTAGTAATTTGGATTTAAGGAACCATTTTTCTGCAGCGGAGAAATTTGATTGCATCAAATGGTCGAGCACTGTTGGGTCATGGTGGCTTGAGTAGAGTACAGCATCATCTGCATATCATAATACATTGTCATTTATGACCTGGGGGAGATGGTTAAAAATCAGAGAAGTGGGCCGAGAATTGACCCCTACGGCACCCCTGTGGTAACAGGCTGACTTTCAGAGAGGACAGATTGAATTTTCACCCTTGTACTCACCCTATAAGGTAGCTTCTGAACCAGGATTGAAATTCTGCAGATAGACATGTTCAGGAGAGTTGGTTCAGGAGTAGTTTATGGTTAACGGTGTCAAGGCCTTGGTTAGGGTCATATAGGTTACCCCACCAAGAGCCCATGGTCCAAGGCACTGTGTATGTACCCAGTAAATTCAACAAGGGTGGTTGCAGTGCTGTGTTGCTCATGAAATCCGTGTTGCTGGTGACATTGTAGCTGGTATTTGTTCAGGTAGTCTGACAGCTGGTCCAATACTATGCAGTCTAATGCTTTTGAGAGGGAAAGTATAGAAACACATCGATAATGAGTGGAGGATCTGTCACCATTTTGTGAACAGGTGTGACCATAAAGCTTTCCAGACATGAGAATTTACCAGTGATGAGGGACAGATTTAGGATTTGGTGAGGGAATAAGAATTATATCGCAGGTGAGCTTAACGAGCTTGAGGTCTAGCATATCACTACTGGCCCTAGACTTACCAAGAGCTTTAATGAGGTTCTTTTTTGCTTTTACTAGTGTGATAATTTTTAGGTAAAAAGGTGGAGGGGAGCTGGTAGTGGATGTAGGCTCCTCAGGTGGATAGTCATTGCTCGAGGGTTGGAGGAAGTCTGGGGGTAGAACACTGCTGAGGTCAGTGAATACCTGATTAAAAGTACTGGCAATGATACAGGGGTCCTGCGGGTACCCTCCACATTTAATATGGTGGGGGAGTTTATTAGGTTTACTGGGCAGTTTTAATGTTCATACCTAATATAATCCTACACAGAGCCATGGACAAGACAAGGCAATTTGATATAGGTAGCACCCATTCCTGAGGACTCTGTGTGCTTTTCAAGAACAGATATAAAAATACAACTCATAATTAATGGTACCAAAGGCTAACTGGAAAAAGTACATTTTTAGAAGGGACTTAAAGTGCTCATGGATAGTGGCAGATTTCATGACCCTGGTAATGAAATCCACAATACAAGCTGTCTCTTCTAAGGTTATATTATAGACTTGATAACAGACTGGGAAAAAGGAATCAGGACATCACGGAAGTAGTGTGATCACAGTCCATTCAAAGCAATGTATGACAGCACTAACACCTGAAAGCTGATTTGAATTGTTGTTATTGTTTATATTGGATTTTACAGTAAAGCGTCTTCATAAGCTGAAAGGCGCTCAAGAAACAAAATTTTACCTTACCTTACTTTTTACCTGATGCCTCATTATTAATTAATTCATTTACTTGAAATTGTTTTACCAGGTGAGCATTCTGAGAACAGTCTCATTTACAGAAGTGACCTGTGGGAAGGGAAAGTAGGTGGGAAGGGGAGGAAAGACAGGTAAAAATAAGGTGATGGCGATTGGAGGGTGGGAGTGCCATTAGACACCAGGGAATATATGCGGACAGTGATCAGGGAGTGAGGGGTGCTACTAGACACCAGTGAAAATGAAGGCTCAAAACTCACACTGCAGCCAGCAGCAGGAGTTCAGCTGTGGCTACAGAACTAAAAAAAAAAACCTGTTGTTCTTATACAGAGAACGCAACGGAAGGCTCCTCTTGTTAAGCTGGGCACCCTGGACATCAGGTGCCCGGAAAAAGTATTTCCGGCCCTAATTATGAAAAACAACCACCAGAATCTATCTAAACAGGGCCGTTTAGTTAGGTTCTGGTGTCTGATTTGAAATGACAACATTTTATATATTTTCCACGCTTTGTAGTTCCTTAAAAAAAAAAAAAAGCAAGATGTTGGCTGGCAAAAAGGATTTTTCCCTCACAAACAAAGTATTTTTCCTCACGAAAAGGAATGACTCTCACGAGTGAATCCTTTTCCTCGGGTCAAACCTTGGTTTAACTTTATCCTCTAATTTGAATAGGGAATTCCATTGAAAACAATGGAACTTAAAAATTCAAACAACTCTGCAACAAATTAATATTGTTTCACCAAACTAAGCATGGCAATTCTGTTACCCAAGCTGGTTCTACCATAAAAAAGCACATCAGAATTCCATACCATGTGGATGCAACACAATGGGGCAAAAACTGCAAACAATTATGACCTTTAAGGTTTTAGCACTATCCGAATCTCAGAATCTATACATCCGACTGGAAACAAACTTATCACATCAAGAGAGCTACTCCACGGGACAGTGCATACCAAATTTTGTGCAAATCCATTGATTAATTACAATGTTATTAAAGAGCAAAATTTAAGGTTTAACATTAGAGAGGCTACTCAACCCGGGCATGACCGTGCCCCTATAAAATCTACACATATATATCTATATATATATATATATATATATATATATACACACCTTTTGATATATAGAGATAGATGGATAGATATATAGATTTGTACCATTCTACTGGAATTGACTGTACTGTTATTTACTGATTTTTTTTTTCTGTTTCTTCGCCCAGCATCGCAACTGAAATGAGCCCTTTTAGACTCTGTTTGCTTACCTGGTTAAATATATTACAAATAAATAAAAATCTCCAACAGGAGGAAGGACGTGGTACTGCCATTGTGTCACTCACTTATGAGACCCTAGCTGGAGTACTGTGCCCAGTTCTAAAGCCCACACCTCTGAAAGGACATACACAGGGAGAAGACAGTTTAGAGGGGGGCAACTAAAATGGTACAAGGTTTGCATCAAAATCCCTATAAAGAGAGGCTGAGGCATCTCAACACATACACCCAGGAAGAGAAGAGAGGAGAGTGAGAAGGGACATGATACAGGCCTACAAGTACCTCGCAAGGGTGGACAGGGATCAGGAGAGCAGTTTCTTACAAAGGAGAAAGAGCAGTGGGCATGTGAGGAAGCTGGAGGGGAGGGGAGTTTAATAAGGCTATGAGGAAGTACTACTTCACTGACAGAGTGGTGGACGCCTGGAACACACTGCCAGTGGAAGTGGTAGAAAAAACAGTAGGGGCTTCAAGTATGTGGGGATAGACACAGGGAATATTGGTAAATAGGCAGACAGGAGGGAGGGAGAATCACCGAACAGCAGTTAAGGTCTGCAGAGACAAACTACGCATGAACCATCTAGGCAGACTGTGTGGGCGAAGTGGTCCTTTTCTGCAAACCAATATTATATTTCTATGTATATGCAAGCTGAAATGAGACAGCGTTGATAATGTTAAGGTCTGAATTTTTAACTTGACTGCAACAGACTGAAGGGTCTGGTGGTTACTCAGGTCAGTAACAGTAGGGAGGGAAGCAGTGGGGTTGACAGGAAGGGACAGAACCCCATATGAACAATAGGTCCCAGGGCAGATGGGGAATTATGGGCAGAATAAATGGACCTTTGTTTTTTGTTTTTTTTTGGCGTCACTGTCTACGTTTCAAACTTTTATGGATTATGCTCCCCACTCAAAAAATTAGTTTTTTGTAAACTAACTTAGAAAAGTTATATTTCTATGTGATGGTGCATTCATGTTTCCACTGTGGCGTTAACAGATGAGAAACTGTCACTGCAACAACTAATACGAGTTCTTTTTGTGATTGTGACTGAGGATCTCTGTCTATAGGGAATCATTATCCAACTTTAATATGGTTGACCTAAAATGACATCCATAAACAAGTGCTGCCAATGCATGTAAGAGCTTTAAAGTTAAAGGTAATAGTAAACTTAAAATACAAGGTCAGAGGCTGCATGGACATTACCACAACTACAGTAAAATGTGACAGCTTAAACATTAACAAATTTAGCAGTTGTTCACAACAGAAGAAACGTTTCTTTTGATTAGTATCACTATTTGTTTTTATTTTCCTGACATCTGCACACACAGACACACACAGGCACAGACACATGGGTGTGCACATGCGCACGCACGCGCGCACACACACACACACACACACACACACACACACACACACACACACACACACAGATAGATATAATACATGGTTCCATTTTTTTATTGTAGAACATCAGTCTTTGTAACTCGTAAGAAAAAATTACTCACCGCAATAACCTTCTTTCTTCCAAGGGGTCCTTTAGCATCAGTAAGCACCTAGCCAACTAAGTACAAAAGTTACTGAAGCTAAAGGACTCCTGAGGTAAGAATACCATTGTTCTGACAATGGTATAACAAATAGACATCATTTTCTGCTTGTACTCATCTCAGCTTGGCTCTTAATCTCACAGTCCTGTCACAGATTCAAAACTGCATTTTCTGTGACAGGAAACACGCTGACAACAGACATGGCATTATGGGTAGTGACAAAAAGTCACGTAGTCTAACCTCCTCAATGAACAGTCGTGTTTGAGTAGTTTTTTTGGTTTGCTATGTTTAAGGTAGGGGAAGGGGAGACAACGAAAACCCTAGCAGACAAATTCTGGATGACACTACATTTTTGTTTCTCACCAGCTGTCAGATAGATTGCCATGCTGTGTATGAGATCAAACAGAATGCCATACCATGTATTACACAAAGCAACAGATAGTTCCTGGAAATTTATCTAGGGATTCCAGTAACATCACAAACCTTGTGAGCTTCACTTTTAAGGTTTATAGTGTCCCTGGAATCCTGAGATGAAAAAAAAATGACAGCACTGTAACAGATAGACTGGCCTCGGTTATTCTCTTTTTATACAACATGTGTGTACTGATAAATTGCAAAATAAAAAGTGTTATCTTGACCCAACATAGTAGACAGGTAAGCAATAATACCACAGCAGGTTGGGCGGTATTGAAGCAATATCGGACTGCTTAGGAGTGTAATGAGGCCCAACGCTGCAGGCGGAGGGCCTTATAGCCCCTGAAAGGTCTGGTATTGCCCAATCACCCCACCCTGGAGGGTATTAATACCACTTAGAAAATGGGCTATCAGTATCATTTTTAATAAAATTCAATAAAAATAGAAAACCAGTATAATAAATGTTAAAAAAAGAATAAAAGCACATTTTTCTTGTAAAATAGTCCCTCTACTGCTATACTTGGCTAGTAGAGGGCGCTGCTGTTTATGAGACCGTATTTCAGTACAGATTTATAGCTGTCCCATGGTTTCATGGGAGTTGTAGTTTTCTGTGTAGTGTGCAGTTTAGTTTGAGGCTTGTTAGCACATCACCAAAGAAAGGAGCGTGACTTTATTTTTTCCACAAGTTTGGCGATGTTACTTTTTTATCGCTCTTTTTTTTCTCCAGTTCACTTCAGCAGTTTGCTGTGTTAAATGTCGGAGTGGAGGGACTGTTACGAGGATGGTGGTGCAGAGAGTGTCATTTCTGCTACATTTGTAAAGAGGTGATTCACTCTTATGCAAGGTAGAAAACCAGTACTGTATTCACTTGTACTGGCAGTACAGCTTTAGCTTTTAGCAGCTTGATAGAGAAGCAGCTGGACTGTGAACTAGAGGCAGGATAGATTGGGACAGTAACTGCGGGGGGGGGGCAATGGAGGCTGAAGGACTGGGTGATGCATGACCTGCTATGTGTGTTTTTTTTTCATGTATTCAGGGTTTCATCATAGAAAGAAAAAAAAAGGAGAAAAAATAGAATTAGATTTCTGAATGCAGTCCGAGTCGCGTCATGCTGTACGGTAATGCTAAACACGCAACTGTGACCTGCTAGAGCTACAGCGTCTCTGAAATAATAATAAAAAAAATGTTACCGTCATTTTTAAATTTAAAGTTCTTTGTGTCTGTGTTTTAAATATGAGGTTTCTTTCACTGAATCATTCAGTTTGTGGAAGGGCTACGTTCACTGACTAAGTGAGCTAAAAAGGCAGATTCTTCAAAGTTGTGCCCACAATCAGACAGGAAACAAGCTGCATCTGGAGTCAAGGAAGCTGGCAGCAAAAGAAAAGTTAGCCTGTAAAACAGGTAAATGTTTCTGTTTTCTCATGGCTTTGTTGTGGAGTTTTGAAGGAGGGAATTGAACAGGGTAGAAGTTTAAAGTAGATGGGATTGGGGAGGAATTGGAGCTTAGTGGTGGCTGAGGCACTTTAGTAAGTTGGACCTTGGTGATAGAGACATGCTGCGGCTTGCATGATTCTGAGATCGGCTGACCTTTGGGACAGCGGGAACACAAGTAGCTGTTATACATTAGAGGGTCTTTCCAATGGCTGATACTTTTTTATTTTACATTAAATATGTGATTTGTTTGGTGAGTGATTGTTTCCTGACACTGGGTGGCTTGGGGTGGGGGAACTACACGGATATCAGTTACTAGGAATCTCGGTTACTGACAGAAAAAAAAATGGCGGGTTTGAATTTTGTAATTAGCCAGGGCTATTGATATTTGTGGTGATGTTGGTTGGCACTGGCACTTTTAATACCTGGGCTCTGTTATCTGACAGATGCCGACCTTGCCAGGGCTATCAGCCAGTCAAAGCCCGGAGAGTTCTTAGCCCATTTTCTAATATTTTTTAAAGTAGGGTATGTCACAATGTATATTGAACCAATCAGAGTGCAGCTCTCACAAAGCTGATGACATCACAATAGCTGAAGCCAGCAGTTGAAATCAAACTCCATTATATATTCATACAAAGAGCACATTTTTAAGGTACAACTAGTAAACTGATGTATAAATTGTATATACAATGGTCTGATTATACACAGTTTATATCGTCACTTGAGTGGGTGCAGGACTTTATAACTCACTTGAGGCTCTGCCACTTGTGAGTTATGGCCCTGCCCCTCACATGTGAAAATAAATAGCATATTTTGAGTCAGCCTGTTGCATGTCATCTAGATCGATATCGCAAAAAAACACATCAATGCACCTTTAGGTTACAGCACAAAGGGTAAAAGAAGAGAAATTAAAAAAAGAGGGTTAAAAGTCCACTGAACTTTGGTGAATATGTGATGTGCTCTTCCTTGAGGCTTGAATGATCATGCTATGTAGCGTTGGGGTTACACTAATAACCACACTCTTTATGCATGCACTGATATATCATTTACTTTGTGTGATGAGACAGTGGCAGTACTAGGGTAACAGCATGTTGCATGGTCATTCAAACCCACAGGAACACCACACAACAGATTCATCAAGGTACTTTAGGGGTTTAGCATAGCCCAGTATTTACACAGCTGTGAACGTCTATGGGTCTGTGCACCTAACAAAAGATAACAGTATTCAGAGAATATTGAAGATTACATAGATGTAGCTGACCTGCAGGTGACACAGTAATTATATTGTTTAAGCTAAAAAGGGCATTTGGCTGTGTATCTGTTATGATCTAGGTTTAAAATCAGAGTTAACGTCTGTACCATCCTTTTACCATATCAAAATGGATGCTAAATTTGCATGGAGCTGTGTTCTTAAAAAGACCTAAGGTATGGTTACAGCATGCCTTAAATAAGCCCCTTTTGTTTTATTAACAGAGTTTGGTCTGAATTAGTCACATCGTAATTTAAGGTGTGGAGGGGCTCTAGGTCCATCATGTCCCCACTGCCCTCCATGCTTCATAACAAGGGCTACCTTTTTTCCCACAGATACGGAAATGGAATTTTCTATTTCTAATCACCACTTACAGTCACATTTTCATTAAAAATCATTCCCCCTGCTCTGTGGGGTACGCAGGAGCTCCATTTTAACACCCATGTTGTTTTCGGTGTATATGCTACCATTAGGGGCGTTATTAGGCGATGCGAGTCTGGGCTTTCACTACTATGCTGATGATACCCAGCTGTATATGTCTTTGTGCCGGTCAGGACGCTGCTTTGTCGGTATTTAATAACTGCCTTTGAAGAAATCCAAGAATGGATGAATGGAGTTGGCTGAGGTTAAACCGAGAAAACTGAGGTGTTGGTTGTGGATTTAGGTCGCTGTGAGGCGGGTCTGCCAGAAGGATCACCCTCAGGCCTATGGCTTGAGGGTGTCCAGCTGACGCACCTCAGACCAGGTAAGCAAACCTCGGCATAATACTTGATGACCTGCTTTCACACTCAAATCCCAGGTGTCAGCAGTTGTGAAGACTCCTTTTTCATCTGAGGAATATTGCCAGGGTGAAGCACTTGGTTCCTCCAGAGGACCTTCCAACATTAATCCACGCCTTTGTTACCTCCCGACTTGACTACTGTAACTCCCTATACCTAGGGCTATCAGGATTGAACTTCGCCGTCTGCAGCTGGTGCAGAATGCGGCAGCCAGGCTGTTGACTGGAGTCTCTAGATCCAGTCACATAACGCCTGTGCTCCACGGACTGCACTGGCTGCCGGTGTTCTGGCGAATCACCTTCAAGGTTGGTTTGCTGACCTATAAAGCCCTACATGATCTGGGACCTGCCTGCCTGAAGAGCTCCCACCAACCCTTTCGCCCCTCCGATCCACTGTCGAGGATTGCTGAGATTCCCAGGGCCGTTTGAAAACATCTGGTGCTAGATCATTTAGTTTTATGGCACCTACCCTGTGGAACTCTCTACCTCGTCAGGTGCGAGACTGCCCGACCGTCCTTAGTTTTACAAGGGAGTTGAAGACCCACCTTTTTAATATAGCTTTTAAGGATTTCTGTTGATTGGATTTATTATATTTATTGTCATGTTTATCTGTACAGGCGCTTTGATTTAAGAAAAGCGCCTTTTAAAAATAAAGTTGAAATTGAAATTGAAATTGAAAAAAACAGTTTATTTATTAAAATATTTATTTGCTACTTTTCACAAGTCACAAAGCAACAATACATAACATGAATAAAATAATCAACTGTGAATAATCATTGAATTAAAAAAGTTTTCAACCTTTGTTTAAAAAGTCACTAAGACTCCATTACTCTGCACCACATTTACAACCACACTTGCCATCAAATGCATGTATCCCCCATTTTGCTCCACATTTTAAAGCACCTTTCTCCCGCATTATAAGTGAAACAGGAGGCTCCCTTACCTGAATGGGAGTTCCTCCACACCCATTTCAGCACGTTGGGATTTGCCCCCTAAAGAAGGGAAAGGATTGTATTTTGCTCCCAAGGGGGCCAGCTGCTCAATCCCTTACACTTCCTGATCTCCAACATCATCCCCACGCTTCCTCGTTTTATGATTTCACCATACGATCAGAGCGGGGATGTGCTCCATAAAAGTCTATGGAGCATCATTTTAAGGGCTATTTTTTCTATTTTAATTGGACTTTTGGTACAAATCACAGCCAGCATTCAAGTAACAAGCACCTTAAGTATGTGAAAGACTTAGATAATTTCCTCGCTCAGCATCCTGTTCTCCAAGAGGAGCACGCAATGAGCCACAAGCCTCTCCTCAAAGCTTCTGTCAAACGGCAGGCAGTTTGACCTAGTGGTTTTAGTGCATAGCTGTGAACCAGGAGACCCAGGCAAGAATTCCAGAACTGCCACTTGCATACTGTTTGACTTGGCCTCAGGCTGGCTCTGTGGTGGTGAGTGTTAAGGCGCTGCACGCCACACCTCGCGCCACACTGGAGAGCCGGGTTTGGGAACAGATTTGGGCCGCTGGGAGCTGGCAGAGGAGGGAGGGAGAGGATTGAACATCTGAGGGACTGCTCTCCTCTCCCGCGGAGGTGTCAGGGATTTGCTTGGCATCTTAGCGGCCCCCGGTGGAGACCGGAGGCACTACAAGATGTTGAGCCGAATAAGGGGAGGAGTGGCAGTGGATATCAGCGGTATACCGTGCAGATGTCATTGTACATCCTCGCTCCTGGGGAGAAACTACCATGGGAAATCCCCGGTCTCAAGGATAGGCGAAGGCTCCTCCAGTGCCACGGCCACACTCCCGTCAACTTTGCTTCACCAGGGGCCTCCCTCTGACTCCAGCACAGAGCATTAGATTGTAGATAGAGTGCCAGGGCGAAGGCTTTTTAGCAGTTTAAATGTATTGCCAGAGAGTACCAGTATAGCCTCTGTGTACTGTCTCTTTAAGAGCTGCCCAGATTGTAGTCATAATTAATCTGAGAGGGATCTCTGTTAGAAGATGTACTTGTTTGCTGATCATTTGTTAGAGTAGTAATAATATTCCAGTTTGTTCTAACCTGCCTTCTTTGCAGCATGGACAGTCATGTTTGTTTCCATCATCTTGGTCCTGGACTGTCAGAATGGGCCAATCAGTACATTTGGGACTCTAAAATGGATCCTGCCTACAGGGGCTTGGTGGGGCCAAAACTTGTATGAATTGTAGTTTTGGGCTTTTGGCACCTAAAATAACCTGGAGGGGGAGCCCTTGTTGTGACTGACAGACAGATCAGCCAACCGACCCCTTTGTATCTTGGGGAAAGTCCCACACTGCTTGCAGTTTCAGTTAGATCTGAGTTGGGAAGTGAAAAAGTAAAAGCTCGAGCATAGTTCGAACAGCAATCCATAGTGGATTCGCGTGGGAGAACTGTGGAAAGGCCTGAGTTTGGCCTGCATGCCTGCCTGCTGTCCCTGAGAGGGAACTTGTGATTTTTTTCAGACTGAATCCGAATTTGGAGAGTGAATTAAGCCACTGAATTGTGACCAGGCTTTAATCTGAAGAAGACCGAGGATTTGCTGAATGCGATCGTCCTGTCAGGACTTCCAGCTACCTCTGAACCCCTGGATTGTGCAGAGACTCTGTACTTGCAACCAGAGAGCCATTTGCCTGGTACAGTGGAATTTCCTTACATGTGAATGTGCTGTGTGCTTATAGTGGATCATGATTTGATTCCCCACTGTGTGTCTGAAAAGTGTTTTGCATGCTGGAGGCTATATCCAGCTCCACGGACTGAATCCTTATCCATTTCCGTCTGCCTGGGTCCTGCTACACTAGCCCACTCAGAATACCTGCTACGCTGAAAAGTCATCGACGAGAGATCGGCCTGGGGATCAGCCTCCTGCTCAACACCTTGAACAAGAATGACACCTCGGTGATTCGTGTGGGTCCTGCTTCTCCGGGCATGCCAGCTCAACAGTCTGCAGTCTCGATTTCATCCTGCCTGTGTCCAGTATTTGGTATCATGAGTAAACATCAAGATAGCTCCTGCAACAACACCTAAATCTAAAGGGTTGTCATCTGATTGTCTTGTTGCCTTTTCTTTCCACGAACTGAGCCCTCCTGCTCGGATTACAAATAGTGTGTGTTGTGCATGTTGCTTTCTTCCATCACAGGGCCCCAACCAGGTGCAACATTCCTGGCTAGTCCACCGTTTTCCTACCTGGGTACCCAGGTGTGTGACTGTGTAGGGACTCTGAACTGCATGCATAACTGTCTGATTAATGTAGCTTTTAAGCAAATCAACCTGATTATGCCCCTTCCTTGTTTAAGTCCCCTGAATAAATCAGATTTAACTTTGTTTGCTTTTAAACTGACTGTGGTTCCAGTTTGTGTCAAAAGTACTGTACTGTTGCTATTTGCTGTGCTTAACTTTGTTTTACAGGGGTCCCTCGGGTCAAGCTAGAAGAACCAGCCGGGTGGTAAGTGCAAACAGTGTGGGTAATTGCCTGGTGAATAAGGGTCACTGTAAGTAATTATGTATATTATTCAGGCCACTAGAAGGGAAAGATGGGGGTTACAGTGTCCAGGAGGGCTGTGCCCAGGTTAGCTTGACCATTAACAACCCTGACCTCCAGGTGGAGGCACCCATTTCATTACCCAGGCCCCTTAACCTGCTACTAGTCAAGCAGGCAGGGGTAGTAGCCCTTTGGATATCGCCACCTAGGGGTTACAAATATCACTTTGTTTTCACGCGAGATCCTAAAGATTTATTTCCCATATTTTCAATCATGGTGCTTGCAATAGGAAGTGTAATGTCAGCTTTGACTGTGTGATTGATGGCAATGTCCCCACCTTTTTCAGTCGGGACACAGTCTCAGGAAAGCAGTGAGCTGAAGGGCTGTACCAATGCCATTGTCTGTCAGTTTCATAGGGAGCAACCATGGATTAATAGAGTATTAATTCACGGTCACCTGCTGGCTCCTTACAAACAGGAGTGGACCCTTTTCCCTGGCCATTGTATAAATCCAGTTATTTAATTCTCCCAAAAGTGATGGACTTCATATATAGACAGCTAGCACTTGGGTGTATTCAGTGTACTAGCAGCTGAATCAGCATTCTAGATAACCCCACTGCTGGTACAAAATTCTAATTCAACTAACACAGATGGTTTGATTTGTTCTGGGTCATGGCCACTGCCAATCTATGGAGTTTGCTTCTCTCAGCAAGATCCAATTGATGGAGACAACAGACTGGGCATGAAATCCAATATGCAGCTACACAAGGATTGGCGTAATCTTAAGATAATACCAGCGGTGGCTGACATCCGCCAATCAAGAAGCATGTGTCAAAGGATTTTCCCGATTCCCTATCCCTCAGATCCCTAAGCCTATAGGCTCAACTGCATCCACATGATAATGCAATGCGAGCACCCTCCGTCCAGTCCTCCCCTTACTTTGTGTGTGGTGCAGCTGTTGCCATGGACCCACTGTGGGGCAAGTACAATGACAGCTGCAGCCCTTCCCTCACTAGAGGCAGTAGCCAGACAGAGGGATGCACCACCAGTCTCCAGTCAGTTCAGAGATTGTTCTGAGCAAAATTTATTAATGGCAGTGAAATACCTCAAATAGATATGGCAAGTGGAGCATAATTTCAGGCACATGGGATATTACGTAACTTAAGTACCTTTTGCCTTTTGGGTTGAATCTCACCTAGACAGCAAAGTTCTGATTTTGCTTCCTTTTCTAAGCCTAAAAGTCTAATTTTGCATCCTATTTTGGCTTAAAATCTCAATGTTCTCTGTTATCACAGTATAACGGTTTCTGCAGTAGAAACAAATTGCATTTTCAATATCACTATTATTCTGTACCACAGTACACCATTATACGGTACTTGCGTACTATAACATCTCTTCCCCACAAGCTGTTCTTGCACTTGCCTATATCGTCCACCCCTTACTTTTGCACTAAGCTGCCTATATCATCCACCCCTCAACCCCACCTTCCCCCACACTCCCCACAGTCCCCCCACCTCCTTCCGTGTCTTCGCAGACCACCCCCATATCCTTCTTGACCCCTCCCTTCCCCCCAACTCCTTGTAATCACCCATCACCTTGGCTCCCTCCCACTTTTATTGCCACTTACCATCAAGCTCTCTCCAACTTTCCATTTTGTTTCACATTCCACCCCATCCCCACATTCTGCTTGACAAAGTCTTCTTCCAGACTGCTAACCTTCTCCCCAACTACTTCTCTCCTCCCACCTGCTCATGGTTCTCCCTTGAACCCATTACATCTCACTGCCAAGGATTATGTCACCTTAACCACCTGCCTATGTTTTATTGTCATTGCATCACCTTACTGACTTGTTTGTTTATTACCATTTGCTGTATATTATGTATTCTCAATTATTTGTTGTTTTTTTTTCCTCTGACGTGTGCCCTTTGTAAACAAGTTTATTCTCAAAGGTTGTTTCAGAATAATATCTAATAAATAAATAATATGTGTGGGTGGGTGTTTTGATGATGTAGACTAACATGAACATTGAACTGATGTGAGACTACCAAACTTGAATGCCTTCTTCAATCAACCACCCTGTCTTCTTTGCCAATATTTCCTTTTGAAGTTGGATGCCTTACCTTGCACCATGCTGATGACCCATGTTCAGGAACGAGCATGGACCATCGGAGGTCAGCAGTGGGGAGGGTTCGGAGCTGGATGGAGCTGCCAAAAGGCAGCTCTCCTCTCTGGGGAGGGTTGGTGATATCTCTTGGCTCATGACTGCCCCGTGGTGGCGGCCAGGGGGCAAGCGCAGGCCAGAGGGAGCACAGGCACTAAGCCAATGGGTGGGTAGATGGGGCCATCACTGCAGGCTGCCAAGTACACATGCGCCTCCACGCTGCGTGTCTCTCTTCCTGGGGCCCCGGCGTAAAAATGGGACCTCAGGAAAGAGAAAAAAAAAAGGAAAATCATGGCACTGGGGGCAGTATGATGCCCAGCCCTCCACAGGCTCTGCTCCCAGGTCGGGATTAAGGTAATCCCCAGTAATTCCAGGATGTCAGGGCTGGGGGGGGGGTGGTCGGGCTGATGGGGAACGCCGGTGCAGGAGACAAAATAATCACCAAAAAAAAAAAATTCATATACCGCCTTGGTGGGTGATATCCCTCCCCCTTTACTCCACCATTTAAACTGTTATCCCCCTCCCTTAGAAACACAGAAACATAGAATCTGTTTGCAGATAAGGACCATTTTAATTTTTTTCCTTCCCATACTGTCACCACAGACTCTGCTTGATCTCTGGCTACCCCTCCCCTGCTTTCCTACCAAGATTATTTTGTGCCTATCCCATGCATGATTGAAGCCCACCATTGTTTTCCACCCCAGAATATCTGCTGGAAGACTGTTCCAGGCATTCACCACTCTTTCAGTGAAGAAGTATTTCCACACATCCTTCTTAAATTCCCCCTTCCAACTTCATTGTATGTCCCCTTTTTCTTGCATACCTTCATGCATGTCTCCATTTTTTTGTACACCTTCTCCTCTAAAAATATTTCCCTCCTGTATCCCATTCATCCTGTGAGACATTTAGAAGTCTCTAGCATGTCCCTCCTCTCTCTCCTCTCTACCAGGGCATATATATTGAGATCCCTCAAGTCTCTCTGTATAGGGCTTTTGATGCAGCCTCTGCACCATTTTAGGTGATCCATCATTAAGAAAGGAATATTGGTTACCACAGATGTGTGCATTAGGTACAGGTGGAAGAACACAAGGGTCAAAGCAGTAAGGGAAAAGAGGTTGGCCTATAGAAAATTCAGGAAGGCCGAGAGAGGTGGATAGGGAAAATTACCTAAGGTTCACTAGTGAGGCAAGTAAGGAAGTCCGGTGAGCAAAGGCACAGAAGGAGCTGCAGATAGCTGAAGGAATTAAGGAGGAGGAGAAGGCCTTCTTTCACTTTGTAAGTAAGAAAAGGGACAAGAAGGAAGGGATTGTTAGGCTTAAGAAAGAGGTGGAGTGGGTGGAGGATAATGGGAGAAAAGCAGAGATACTAAATGAATACTTCTGTTCTGTCTTCACCAGGAAGAGATAGACCAATGCCTGCAGGAGAGAAAAGAGAGAGCGGGGAGGAAACACAGATGTAGTGATAGAGGAGGATAGAGTGAGGGAGGGTCCGCTGGCACAGAAGGTGGACAAATCACCAGGCCCAGACAAAGTACATCCAAGGGTACTAAAGGAACTGACCGAGGAGCTGACAGGGCCACTGGCAGACCTATTTAATAGTTCACTAGAGTCAAGCGTGGTACCGCAGGACTGGAGAACAGCACACGTAGTGCCCCTCCACAAAAGTGGTCCTAAGGATGATCCAGGGAATTACAGACCAGTCAGTCTGACCTCCACTGTGGGCAGTCTCATGGAGACCATACTAAAGGAAAGGTTGGTGGAATATCTAGAGGAGAATGGTCTCCAGGATGAGAAGTAGCATGGGTTCATGTGGGGTGGGGGAGATCATGTCAAACAAATCTGATTGACTTCTTTGAATGTGTCAGTAAGACAGCAGACAAGGGCCAAGCAGTAGACATCCTCTATCTTGATTTCAGCAAGGCCTTTGACTCTGTGCCCCACAAAAGGTTAATCAGGAAGTTGGTGGATCCTGGAGTTGGGGAAAAGATGGCCAGATGGGTGGAAAACTGGCTAAGGGACAGAACCCAGAGGGTGGTTGTGGGGGGAGAGTTATCTGGCACCAGAGAGGAAACCAGTGGGGTCCCATAGGGCTCCATGCTGGGGCCGGTGTTGTCCAATGTCTTCATCAATTACATTGCGGATGGCATTAAAGTCAAGATGTGCCTATTCGCGGATGACAACAAGCTATGTGGGAGAGTAGACACAACAGAAGGGATACAGGACCTACAGGGAGTTCTGGAAAAGCTGGGGAGCTGGTCCATAATCTGGCAGTGTGGCTTCAATGCCAAGAAATGCAAAGTTATTCATATTGGAGCCAAGAATCCCAGGACAGAATACTACCTGGGTGGAGTCGAGTAGCTGCATCAGAGGAGGAGAAGGACCTGGGGTGATGATCACTAGTGACCTGAAGCACTCCACGCAGTGCAAGAAAGCAGCAGCAAATGCAGGCAAGATGTTGGGATGCATAGCTATGGGGATCTACAGTGGAGAGAGAGGAGGTTATATTAGCTTGTACAGGTCACTGGTAAGGCCGCATCTAGAGTATGGAGTTCAGTACTGGTGCCTACACCTCAAATAGGATAACCTGCTGGAGAAGGTCAGAGGAGGCTACAAAGATGATAGTTGGTCAGCAGGGCAAGACATACGATGAGAGGTTGAGAGCACTGAACATGTACTTCCTGGAAGGGGAGAGGGACATGATTGGGACCTTCAAGTACTTGAAAGGAATAAATAAGGTTGATAAGGACAGTCTCTTTAAGCTGAGTGGCAACCATAACATGGGGGGACAGAGTCTTAAGCTGGAGGGTAGGAGGTTTAGGAGGGAGATCAGGAAGCACTTCTTCACAGAGTAGGTGGTGGGCACTTGGAATGCGTTGCCAGAAGAGGTCATCTCGTTGAAGACAGTGGGCAGCTTTAACAGAGGCTGGGATAGGCATGGGGGAAGGTAAGGATCATGGGTAGGGAGGATGGGAGGAGTGGGGAGGGAGGACAGGAACATTAGTGCAAGCTGTGGACCTTGCAATATGAGCAGACATGACAGACCAATTGGACTTCTTCTGCTGGCTTCTTCGTATGTTCATATGCATGTTTGTATTTTAGTTGCCTCCTCTGGACAGCCTCTACCCTGTCTATGTTCTTCCAGAGATGTGGTCTCCAGAATGGGACACAATACTCCAGGTATGGTCTCACTAACAATCTATACACTGACTGTACCACCACTCTCCTTCTGCTGATGATACCCCTTCCTATGCACTCCAGCATCCTCTTGGCTCTACCTGCTGCCCTGTTGCATTGCCTCACCACCTTGAGGTCATCCAATATGATTACCCCAAGGTCATTTTCCTGTTTAGTGACCGTCAGTACCTATTCCTCCATTTTATACTTTGCCTCTGGGTTTCTATGCCCTAGGTATATGATTTTGCACTTTTTCACACTGAAACCTAGCTGCCATACTCTAGCTCACTCCTTGAGTTTTCTGATGTCTCTGCACATTCTCCCTTTCCTCTCTGGAGTGTCTACCCTACTGTAGATGTTGGTGTTATCTGCAAAGAGGCACACCCTCCTTTCCAGCTCTTCAACATTGTCAATTATAAAAAAAATAAAGAGGACTGGTCCCAGTACTGAGCCCTGAGGTACCCACTGGCCACTCTCTCCGCCCAACAGTGAATGCCGTTTACCACCATCCTCTATCACCTATCCATCAACCAATTTTGTACTCAGTTGAACACTTGGGACCCACCTCCAAACTGTTCAGTTTCCTTATGAGCCTCCTGTATGGTATGGTGTCGAAAGGCCTTGCTAGCGTCTAAGCAGGTCATGCCCACCACCACCCTGCTCTATTTCCCTGGTCACCCAGTTAAAGAAATCAATCAAGTTTGTCTGACATGACCTCCCCCAATGAATCTGTGCCGCCTCTGGTCTTGTAACCTGCTGGATTCAAGATACTCCACTGCTCTTTCCTTTAAAAGCATCTGCATTAACTTCCTCTTCACTGACATCAGAGACCAGCCTATAGTTGCCAGCCTCCTCCTTGCTGCTGTTTTTATGAAGCAGAACTACATCTGCCCTCTACCAGTCCTATGGAACCACTCCTGTTTCCAGTGAGCTGTTGAATAAGGCTGTCAAAGGAGCAGCCACTACCTCTGAGCTCCCTCGCCACCCTTGGGTGTACCCCCTCCATCCCCATAGCTTTATCCACTTTCAGATTCGCAAGTCCGTGAATGGTCTTGAGTCTACCTCCTTCCCCCCAATGTTTCTGCTGTTTTTATGTGATCCATCCCTCCCCTTCCACTGTGAAGACTGAACAGAAGTATCTGCTCAGGGTAGCTGCTTTCCTCGACCCTCATCTGCAAAGTCTTCCTGCCCTTCTTAACCTCACAATCCCTCCCTTGTCTTCCTATTTTTACTTATGTATGAAAAAAGGTCTTGGTCCCCTTAGTTAGCCCTTTGGCTATCCTTTTCTCATTATGCACCATGGGACTACTGGCCAGTTTACGTGGGCACTTTGCACTGAAGCAACTCAAACATTCGGGTTGCAGTGGTGCAAATGCGGTCATGTTGACGTTTACCTGATAGCGTTAAGTTGATACCCTTTCCTCTTCCCAAGCTGCTGCAGAGTTGAGGACATGTTCGGAAGTGAACAATGTAAGCAGCTATGTGGACAGGCTGCACCATTCGATTCGACATGAATGGGATGCTCTCAGCATCCTCCTCCTCCCTCCCAGAAGGAAATGAAAATTACATACAGTACCATAATTTTTAACCTTCTAGGAACATCTTCACCTTTGATTCACTCTAATGGGTATTAGTGGAGAGGCCAGAACCCTGTAGGAGTCAGAACTTTTCAGAAGGGCTGGAGCCAAGGCATGCTGTGCACATGCACAGCACCATGAGAGTGGTTCGCAGTGTCAGGCTTACCTCAGCACCAGCCCTTAATCACCTCAGTACCTTTTTTACTGAGGAAGTGCAGCATAACTTATCTAGTACTTATGGACTAAACCTAAGGGCATAAGATAGCCCTGGTGGCCTGTGTAAGAAGGGTCAAGAAACCAGTAACACAGTGTCTTCACAGTCCAAACCAAGAACAAGGGGTGAAGACCAATAAAGAGACTAGAGACAGCCCAGGGGATGCTGGGAGGGCGTGTGAATCAATGGGTATTAGTGAAGATATTTCTAGAAGATCAAGAATGATGGTGAGTATGTAATTTTCACATCTTCCAGGATTCAGTCTTCACCACTGATTCACACTAATGAGTCAGAGTACCAAGCTAAAATAAAAAAAAAAAACAGACTAGGGCAGTGGGAGCCAAGGACTCACTCAGGACATAAGTCCATTCAGGATAGTCCTGCCAAGGTGGCATGCTGCCTGGCAAGGACATCCAGGCATAGTGCTTAACAAAAGTGCACATTGTATGCCAAGTTACAGCTCTGCAATGTATCACAAATAGGCACAGAGCAAACCTCTGCCAGGGACGTGACAACTGCACTTGTCGTGGAGTGGGCACGTACCAGACTTTACAACTTGACCTGCGCCATGGCATAGCAGTGACACAGACAACTCACAATCTAGGCTGAAATGCTCTTGATTGTAACAGGCTGTCCTTTTTGATAGGGACTGAAGGAGAAAATTAGCTGTTTGGATAACATGAAGTCCTTAGTTCTGTCGAGATAAATCGTAAGGACCCTCTGAACATCCAGATAATGGAAAGTGTGCTCTCTGTCATTCTGAAAGTTGGCAAGGTATGTATGTAACCCCTAGGTGGCGCTATCCCAAGTGTTACTATCCCTGCCTGTTTGACTACGGACAGGTTGAGGGGCCTAGGTCCTATGGCGGGTGCCTCCACCCGGTCAGGGTTTGTAGTGGCTAGACTAGCTTGGTCACAGCCCTCTGGGACACTGAGACCCCCTTTTATTCCCTCTAGTGGCTCACACAGTACCCCGGAGTTACAGCCCCAATACCCCACATATACACACTGTTCACTTATATAGATACCACTTACCCTTAAGACTGATTCTGCAGCATGTCTCTGAGGACCCCCTGTAAAATAAGGTTAAACAACATACACAGCAAAACACAATACTGTTTCCATAAGTACCAACACCACAGACAGTATATAGTATAACAACAACAAATCTGATTTATTTAGGGGGCAGTAACACGGGAGGGGGAAATCAGGTTAATTGGTGGCATTAAATCACAGCACTGTGCACACATACAGGGTCTGAAAAGTCACACTCTGGGTACCCAGGTTGGGGCTAGCCAGGTCCATTGTCTGGGGTTGCCAGCAGGTGCAGATGGATGGGGCCTAGAAGAAAATATATGCACAACACCCAATTGTAATCCGGAGCCGGATGGCTCAGTCCATGAAGCAGGGAAACAACAAGAATTAGATGACACACTTGTGATTGAAAACAGACTGCAGGGGAATACCCTGATTTGTACTCACAATACCCAAGCTGAGGACCGGGTGGCGGATGTTCTTCTGGATTGCCAGAACAACAGAGCATGGAGGCAAGGTCCTTGTGACTGGACCCCACTGCAGTTGATAGCAGATGTATTTAGTCCAAGCTAAGCTGGGGTTTGCTTCCAGCTTCAGCACACAGCAGGGGATTGGAAATAGGATTCCCCAGAAGCACTCACACATTCATATGTAAAAGGAAAGTACTATACCAGGCAGGCTGCTCCTCGATCCCAATCGCAATTACTGCAAAATACCGGGAGCACCACAGCAGCTTCAGTTCCTGACAGACAGGCGCGATTCAGCATTTCTCTAGTCTTCTACAGGGTAAGCCTAGTTTCCACACTTCTAGTGCTTCTTTCTCCTCACAACTCGGATTCGGTCCAAACTGGCACTCACAAAGGCTGCAGACCGAAACTCAGGGCCTCACACCCGCTTCCCGCGCGAAACAATACACCGTAGAAGCACACAGCTCCTTCTCTCTTCACTGCCACAACTGATCTGATCTTTCCAGTTACAGAGCAGGGCATTTCCTTTAGCTCCACACTATTCTGTTGGCTGATTCAGCTGTCACTCACAATAAGACTCCCTCTGTTGGTAGAAAAAGGCGCCAAGGTCAAAACTACATTTCCCAGAGTCACTGCCTATACAATCCCCTTGTGGCTGGCTCAAAATTAAGAGTCCAAGTTCTGATTAAGTCACAGGAACCCTTAACCCAATTGGCCCAGCACAGAAGTTTAGGTCCAAAATGGAGGGTAACACACAGAGTCCCAGCTGCAAGAAAGGCAGGTAAGACAACTGCATTTTACTTAACACTCTAACTGGTTTCAGGCAAACAGTTACATCTTTCATTTAGGCCCCTCTGCGCTCTTAGCGACTGCAGAAACGGAGCAATTTCTCCGCAGCTCGGGCGGGATTCGAGCATTAAATACACAGTCCCCCATACAAACTAATTAAGTCTGCAAGCAGACAGCTCTTAAAGAGACAGTACGTGGAGGCTCAAATAGCACTCACTTGGAACCACATTTAAACAGCTCAGATGCCAAATACTGCCCAGACTTGGAGCATTCAGGCAAGCTCCTGGAAGACTTTTGGGAACCCCCATTTGTGGGGGGGGGGGGTTACATGTAGACAATACAAGTGGCTGATACACAGAGAACTTCAATACCACTTTAGGAAGGAACTTAGGGTGTGTGTGGAACTACCTTGTCCTTATGGAAAACAGTATACGTGGGATCTGTGACCAAGGCATGGATTTCAGACACTCTACAAGCAGAGAGATGGCTTTCCAAGTTAAAAACTTCAGCTCACATGTCACAAGAGGCTCAAAAGGCTTGCGGGTGAGCATATCCAGCTCAAGGTTGATATCCCAGGCAGCCACTGGCTTCCTAATGGGAGGCCTTGTGTGTAAGATGCTCTTAACAAACCTCTTGAACAGTGGCATCTGTGCTAAACAGAGGGTACCAACAAGTTTGTGGTATGCAGAAATAGCACAGAAGTGGACCTTAACAGTGGAACACTGTAGGCTAGTATCAGAAAGGTCCAACAAGTACTACAGAACCTTGCCAGGTGGGCACACAAAGGGGTCCATGCAGGTTTTGGAGCACCAGATGGAAAACCTTTTCCATTTAGTTGTGCAAATCTTCCTAGTGCAAGGTTTGCCAGCAGCGAAAGTATTTCAGAGACCTTCTAAAAATACCCTGTACCTGCTTACTTCTATCTCTTCAGGAGTCAGCCCTAAAGGCGAAGAGTGCACAGGCTGTAAAGGACCAGGTGACCCTGAGACAATAGGCAACTCCTGAGTGCAATGAGCCTCAGTTTGCTGACTGACAGTCTGTTCAACGGAGGAAATCACATCTGTTGAGGCCTACAGGTGCTGATCAGAATCATCTTGTGATCTTGCCCCCATGCACCTCCAGTCTGAGCAATACTCTATGCACTGGGGGGATAGGAAGGAATGCATACAGAAAAGATTTTGCCATTGCAGTCTGAATGCATCCTGAGATAAAACGTCATGTTCTGGATTTCCAGAGCAGAATCGAGAGCAGTTTGGCATTGAGTGTGGATGCAAAAATGTCCACATCTGTGGCTCCACTAGTAGTGTCCACTCATGAAGACTGGCCTCTGTTCAGCTGAGCTCGTACACCAGAGTGTTCTGGACTCCTGTCAGATAAAAGGCCTGGAGTAGGAACTCCTGCTCTAGGCACCCTTCCCACACTGTCATCACTTCCCTGCAGAGAAGGTAAGAGTGCAGACCTCATTGTTTGTTGATGTAATATATCAAAGACTTATTGTCTGTCTGGAGGAGGATTGTTTCATAGCTGATGAGACTGACTAAGGCTTGCAGACCATACAAAAACAGCTTGCATCTTGAACACATTGATGTGGAGATGAGTCTCTAATGGGTCCCAGATACCTTGGGCTCGATTCTCATACATGTTGGAGTACCACAAGCCCAGCGTGTGCCAAGCACAGGGCGCCACCAGGGCTTGCAGTAGTCCCTAGCCACAGCATTCAGATTTTCAATCCTGTGCGCCATACGGAGTGAGTTAGACCAGCTTTTCCTGGTCTAACTTTGAGGACCTTTTCATGGGGTTGGCACCACATATTTAGTGCAAGCCACTGTAAAAGGGGTATACTGTTGCAAATGCACATGACCTTTGAGAATCTGGCACAAGGTGTGTCAGAGTGGTCAGCGCATTGCAGGGTTTGATGCAGGGCTTGTGAGCCCTGCATCAAGCTTTAATCGAGTCCCTTGTGTTTGGAGGCCCTGACAGTGGACTGCCCACCCCAACAGGGAGGTATGCATTATGAGAGTCACCTTAGGCTCCAGTTGGGAGAAGGGAAGCCCTGGACGAGATTGTCCTCCAGTGACCACCATGTGGGTGACCAAACCAGGGGTTGGTCACCTAACAGGGGTAGGTCTGAGAGTGTGATGCTTGTGACCACTGTGTACTGAGCATCCGCTGAACCATTCTCATGCATAACTATGCCAGGGGCACTGTGAACACTGAGGAGGATAACAGACCGGCATGCATTGCATAGAGTGGCCTTAAATAGATTTGTGCTCCATAATGTAACATGCTGTCTGCAGGGGTGCCTGCATTCTGCTCTCTGGGAGGTACACAGGGCCTTAGTCTTACCCAGAAGAGCTCCTATGAACAGCAGCTGCTGGGAGGGTTGGAGCTGAGACTTCAAGATTCAGCAGAACCCCTATGATGGTGAGGAACTGAGGGGCCATGGCCACTGCTTGTTCCATGTTGTGCCTGGATGGACTGACTGGCTATCAGCCAATCATCCAGGTAAGTAGTAAGTAAGTAAGTAAACTTTACTTGTTAAATGCCATTCCACTAATGATCATAGTGTTGTATATAAAACTTTAAAAACAATATCTATGAAACAGTTCAAATCTAATTATAAGCAGACAACTTCATAAATCAAATAAATGCCAGGCTAAATAAATAAGTTTTCAAGGCAGATGTTAACATATTGTAACATTTTGGCAATATTAGCATCTTTAGCCTGCAGTATACCCCAGTCAATACTGTTAATAGATTTAGCTGCATCAATACAAGAAAAAGTCCCTTCAGCCTCATAGGCTTCTCCTTGCTTGCTTGGAATCTTCATCCCCAGCACAATATCACTAGGCACAGTCTTACCTGGCGTCTCACATTCAAATTCCATTACCTGCATCTCTGACCTCCAACAGGTAACATCCTACGATACACAGGCAACAAAGGAATATTCTGCTTAGTCAGGGGGTCCTTCTCAAACTGAGCCCACGAAAAATCCTACTCTGGCTCTTTATCCAAACTCTCTGGCAGGAACCTCTCAAGCACCTGGCACTGGTGTTCTGCCTCTCTGCATAGTCAGTCTGTCTCCAGCCATTGCCCTCTCATCCAGTGGATCATCCTCATCAGGGTCTTCACCTCCTGGGTGTTGTCTCTCACACCTCCAGTCTGCCTCGACCAGCATCTCTTCATTGTCTTCAGGCTTGGCCTTCCTCCGAGCTCCCACGTCCAGTCCAGGCAGCAGCTTCCCTCCGTCTGTCAGCCATGGTTCTGGTTAGAACTCCACGGCCTTTCTTCTCCAGGTTCTCCTCTGGCAACTCCTGGTGCATCGGTCCACCTGGGATATCTGGGCAATATCCACCAGAAAACGTCCCTCTTCAGCCAGTCCAGACACTTCCAGCAAGTTATCCCACTTCTCACACCAAGTCTGTGGAATGCTTCTGGGATAACAGATGGAGCAGACACCGAACTTCAAGTTCAACACACAATCTCTGTGTGATGTTTATTCAAAAAACAGCAGATGACCTTACGCAATGGCATATCCCTTCTTCAGTACATCACTTTGCAGCAACATACTATGAATGTCCTTTCTCTGCACTTAGCCAGCACCTACTGACACTGATCTCTGATCTAACTTAGCAGTTGAGATTCAGCCTACATCCCTATATGGGCCTTGTTTGCTTGGGTAGTGGGGACTCAAATAAATAATAAAAAAAAAAAACAAGCTAAAAACAAAGAACCTCAGTGCAGAAGCACTGAAACAAGGGTTACCCCAAAGGGCATTGACAATAAGCCAAGTTTCAAAGAAACACATCACACATACTTGTGTATTACTTATTTATTAAGTTTCAGATTCAACACCTTTGGGCCAGTGGCTCTTTTACAAAGGTTCCACGTCAGTATACACAGAATAGTACGGAGGGCTTGAATAATCCATAGTAGAGTAAATACAGATAACAGTACAATGTGGTGAAAGCAAAAATCAACGACAAAGTATAAATATTCCGGGTTAAACCCCACTACAGAGAATAAACACAGTGTAAACAGTTATTGATGCAGCCAATAAGTGTGTAGTCAAGTAGAAACAACAAAGTATTACCTAGGAACTCATTTTAAGTAAAACAGGGCAGGCAGGCCTGTTGGAGAAATTATGGAGAAGAAGGGAGGTCTGTAAAGGAGGGGAGATTGATCAGTTGGAGAGTAAGCAGAAAGGGTAACAGGTGGTGGGGGTGGTAGAGGACATGGGGGACTGTCCAGAAGGCATGTGTGAACAGTCAGGAAGAACAGGGTGATGGGGAGAGGGAGATATGTAATATATGGGATATACGTAAATCATCATGACATTTCAGACTTATTCACCTAACAGCAATTTACATACATTTTAAATAGCACAACTAACTTAATTTTTTATAATAGTCACCTAGTACTTTTTACATTTATCAAAAACACCTAGTGCCATGGTATTTTCAACACTTCCAGGTTTCATAAACATAAGGTATATACATTAAGGTATTTTATAACATAGTGCTATTACATGCTAAATCCAACAACGATAAACACAACCTGTTTTACATATGCTTGGAGTGCACAATAACCTCCTGTCACGAGGGCCTGAGAGGGAAAAGGAAAATTAAAGAGGACACCACAGCATAGTCAAAAAGGAAGGGGTGCCCATAGGTGCCAACCTTATGGACTAAGTTGTAAAGGATAGATTAAGCTAAGACATAGAAGAACTGTTGCAACAGATTTAGAAACGGTTGGTCCTCAAGAGTGGCAGGAGCTCCCTGTCACATCCCTGATGTGGAAGTGGACAGGACATAACCCCACTGCTGGTGCAGCCTGCATGAAAGGCTTCCTACTGTCATTCTCCTTGGCTGGTGACAATACAATCAGTAAGGCTGAGAGAAAACGGACAGAAATATTTCTGAAATCTCTAATCTGACACAAAAATAACAAGCTCTAGCTTTAAACACTAAAAATGAGAAGAACTGAATGCTGCTGTCTTATAGATGTGAAGTTCTGACTCACAGTGGAGCAAGCGATGTGATATCTGATAAACACTTGACACCGAAAAAAGGAACCAAGGTGGTTTGAAGGCTAGTGCGAGGTCGGCTTAGCGCGACAACCCCTCGCGTGCTGTGCATGCACACAGCTTGCCTCAGCGCCAGCTTTCCTGAAAGTTCTGGCTCCCACAAGGTCCTAGCACCACCGTCTAAGACCCATTAGTGTGATTCAATGGTGAAGATTGAATCCTGGAAGATGATTCATTTCAGCAGTTGCTACACTGCTCATTATGAAAGCATTAGAAAATGCATATTTTTCAAAATGTGCAGCTTAGCGACTGCTGAAATTAAGGATTTGAATTCACCTCTTATGACATGAGTTGCTCTGGGAGTTGCTGCTTGAGGGGTGATTGGGGGGGGGTTACAATTTACTTTCCTTGTTCTTCTGATTTACTACTAGAGTACCAAAATTATTATCACCAGTGCTTCCTGCGATGTCAGCGCTCTGTGTGTCACCCAACGTTTCACCGCTTCCAATGGCAGCTGACTGCCTCCCCCTGACTAGTAGCCCCTCTACAGTGCAGCTTGTATCAGCTATGAGAGAGGCCATGAAAACTCAATAACAATTGACTCAAGAGGCTAGGGCAGCACTGGAGCAGACTGCCACACAGAGCAGACCACAATGTAGAGCGCAGCTGCCATGTAAAAACATTAAGAGTCATCCTGCTTTGTCCCAATCATGTTTAATAGAAAATAAGAATTTGACAGCAGAAGGAGACTGTAGGGGACAATAAACTTTTATGCCACTAATGACAGGAGTGCAACACCTGTATCAAGGTGTGAATGTTGTTGTTGAGGCACAGGTCAGGAAGCACAGGAAAACCCGGTGCAGTTGTAAAATGTGCAACAAGAGTCATATTATTATTAACAACAATAAAATAAAAAAATTAAAAATTGTTCAGAATAACTATTTACAATGCCAGTAGAAACATAGAAAAACAGTCCTTCTGAGTTTTCTTCTTAATTTCCAATCTCAGTCTCTGTCTCTCTCTTTTGCAAAACATTACAGCTCCTTCTTTATGAGTCTGTGCAAGAGCTTGTTAAGAAAGACAGCATGCCGGCCAGGTGGTGCAGAGGGCTGAGGCGCCTTACCTTGACCATGCCGGTGACCCGGGTTCGGGAATGGACTCTGGGCACTGAAGGCTGGCAGGGGAAGGAGGGGATTGAGCATCTGCAGGACTGCTCTCCTCTCCTGGGGTGGGTTGCAGGAAAGCCTCACTCAGCAGTGGCCCTCGGTGGAGACTAGGAGCACTGCACAAGCGGTGCAATGGGGAACCACAGGAAAGCAGTAAACAGCTCCAGGGCCCAATGGATGAAGGCTGCCGATCCGCCGATGCCACCGAAGCCCCAGAGGGAGCCATATTCACCTCAGCAGCATCCCAAGGCAAAATAGGGAGTGCACTGGCCAGCCCCAACGGTGCCTTCCCCCTCAGAGAGGGACCTATCTTGTGAAGGGTTATGCTGGGTTACCTCGAGGATGGATGCACTGTGAGGACGGAGGCTCGGCGAGGTAGTAGGAGGTAAGTCGGTATCATGGTGGCTTGAAGAGTGGCAGGTCTGGGAGCACGTGGGGAGTAAAAACAGATAATGCAAAGCGTAAAAATAAAAGAAACACAGCATGCTTCTTACACAGCGTTCTTGTAATTTTCCAATGTTCTTGTCAGTTTCAGCAGATGCAGCAAAAGAACATTGTGACCCAGAACTGACCTCTTGTTTACATCTTCTGCAAAAGGCTTAAAACTTTCATCTCAGGTTAACCCCTTGAATTCCAAATAGCTTTGCAATCATTTCACGAGTATAACTATATACAGTTTTAGCTCTGCAATCATTTTAACAGTATAACTGTTTTTAAATTATACTACATAGCCACTATAGAGCTACAACAGCTGTCTTTTCTGTTAAAGAGGAAACACATTATATTTTCTACTTCCTCTTCTGCTATAGTGGACCTGGGATACCTCTCTTTCTGAGGACCATCCCCAGGGTTTTCCTGCCTGCTTCTCAGACCGAACCATGCTCATCCGCTAAGGCTGCAAGACTTAAACGCCTGACCCACTCTCATTCTGTACTGGTGGAGCAGGGCCAGAAACAAGAAATAAGCTACAGACCAATCTTGCCACTGGATTCAACAGCAAACCACCTCACTGGCTCAGCTGCAAAGAGCTGCTCCACAGGTACGTTCAGCACCGACGCCTCTTAGCCAACAAAAGGATTTTGAACTTATGACACCTGATCGCCGATTTATCTAGGCTTCTAGTGACTTTTACTGCCGGCTATTGTGGCATTTACATCTACCATGGGAAGTTACAGCTGGTTCCTCGGTGTGTCACTACTTTACTAGCGCTCAGCTCAATTCTTCAGAACCCACATCCCTGCCTAAAGTGGAATGACCCTTGTGCTTTTCCCTGTCCTGCATCCAACAGCTCCTTTCAGGTAGCCATTCTGGACTATTGGGCTTCTCAGCTGTCTCTGCCAGGGAATGGGACATCTGCCGAGCTGCCTCTGCAGATTACTCCCCCATCCAGACTCGAGACTGCCTACTCATGGCAAATTCCTGCCAGGACACTAGTGGCTGCAACACTAGGCCAGTATAACACCAGGAGTGGGTACAGGCCTACCCATCAACACCGCCTCCCCTATCGCCCAACAATTGTGTTTACAAATTACAGTTCGCTGCCATAAAAAAAAATCCTGCTTCTTTTACTATTGTGCTCAGGTAATGTCAAACTCAACCCAAGACCATTAGACACCCTTGCTTCTCCATCAGACCTGGCAGGTGTCAAAAGAATGTCTTTTATGCATCTTAATGCCTGTAGTTTGCTGAAAAATTCACCCTTATCCAGGCTTGGGTGAGCCACACCCTACCTGATGTCCTAGTGATCACTGAGACCTGGCTTAGGCCAGCCACCCCAGACAATGAAATCAATATCCCAAATTATTTACTCTTCCGAGTGGATAAGCAATTAAGAGGAGGTGGGGTGGCAATTTATGTAAGGAACAAATACTCAGCCACATGCATAGACGCATCATTCTGCCCCAAAGAATTTGAGTGCTTGACCCTAAAGATCGAACTTTCTCCTTCCAGTGCACTCTGTGTAATAGGCTGCTACAGGCCCCCCTCCTACCAGGCCTCATCTCATGTCTCACCTCAGTTCCGTACTGGGGCTCAGTTCCTTGGAAACCATTATTCTTGGTGACCTGAACTACGATTGGCTAACAAGTGCATCAGCTCCCTTGAAATCCTTTTGTGGCACTCTAGGGCTGGTGCAACTCATTGGCGAGCCTACTCGCCCAAATAAAAAGAACCTTAACAACAGCTCCCTCTTAGATGTAATATTGGTTAGCAAGCCACATCTGTTCTCTCATGTCGGAACATTTTTCTCAGACATTAGCAATCATTGTATAATCACCACCATCAGATCCGTGCACAACCCACAGTTTGTGGCAAAGTTCTCTATCAAGAGGTGCAAAGCCTTAACCGATTTGTTTCGTCGTCCAGGACTAAACATTCACCACGATGGCAGGAATTCTTTCTAGTGAAACAGTTAACAGGGCATATATTATTTTTACGATACTTTAAGTGAGGCTTTAAATAAGCATGCACCCTTGGTTAAGTGCGGGTCAGGAGCAGCACCTGCTGTTGGTTCTCGCCTGAGCTCAAAGCTTCCCTGTTAGAAGGGATACTTTATGGAAAAAGCCGAAGAAGCAAGAACGACTCAGATTGGTGTCTTTTTGAGAGAGCACATAACAAGTGCACCAAGTTGGTCAGAGCAGCCAAGGCCGCCTACTATCGTTCGAGCTAGCCTCTGCCTCAAGAAATCCTTCAAAGCTCTGGAAAACATTAAAAGACATGTCTGGACACACACCTGGTAATTCCATTCCAGCAAAAATTAAGACCTTATCTCTAGCCGATCAGAGATGTTGGAAGCCCTCAATAACCATTTTGCAATGGCAGGGCTAGCATTTGATACTTTCCCTGCCAATGACCTCTGCACAGCTCAAGGCCCACCAACCCATGAGCCCCCCCCACCAAGAAGGCCTTCTCCCTCCTGCCTATCTCTCTAAAAGAGGTGGAAGACCTACTGCTGCAACAGGACACCAGGAAGGGAGCAGGCTCCGACTTCATAGAGTCATACTATCTGAAATATGCCTACCATGTGCTTGCAGTGCCAATCACTCACCTATTCAATATGTCACTCTCCCAGGGTAGCCTCCCCCCTCAATGGAAAATAGCCCATGTCATCCCTCTATTAAAAGCAGGTGACCCCTGCGATCTAAATTATTACAGACCGATCTCCCTCCTCCCCATCCTGTCTAAATTACTAGAAAAAATAGTGTGTGGCCAGCTAGGGGTATACTTAGAGTCCAGAAGCCTATAAAACCCGGTTCAGTCTGGATTCAGAGCAAAGCACAGCACCATAACAGCCCTAGCTAAGGTGACCAATGATTGGCTCCTAGACCTTGACAACAAGAAGCATGTCTCTGCCATTTTCATGGATCTTAGTAAGGCATTCGACACAGTTGATCACAGCCTGCTTCTTTCCTCCCTAAGCACCTTAGGCCTGGACCATAAATCTATGTGCTGGTTTGCAGATTACCTCAGAGAACGGAAACAGCAGGTTAAAGCTGAAGGTGATCTTTCTCCATTAAAATCTATGTTGACGGGCATGCCCCAGGGCTGTATCCTTGGTCCCCTCTCTTGCAGTCTACATTAACAACATCAATGACCCCATCAAAAAGCAACATCCACTTATTCGCGGATGACACTGTACTGTGCCAGAGTCGTCCACGGAAGCAGCCTGTGAAGACCTCCAAGCTGAATTTAACCTTCCACAATACCAGCTCATAACAAAAAGCTTTTGCTCAATGCGAAAAAGACAAAGCCATGCTCTTCTCCCCTCTTTGCATGGCAGTTCCTGCTGGAGGGGGATACCCAAAGTACCACTGTTCTTGGAGAAACACTAGAGTATGTAGCTAAATTCAAATATCTAGGAGTTTGGCTCGATCATAAACTTTCCTTCGCCGACCATCTCGAAGAACTACAGAAGAAACTAAGGCAAAGATTAGGATTAATCTACAGAATTAACCACATGCTCACAAAGGAGGCCAAGATTCAACTGGTTCAAGCTACCTTCCTATCTTTAATAGATGACGCAGACCTGCTCTACAGCCACTGCACTGCCTCTGTACTGGCTAAGTTGGACACCCTCTACCACAGAGCTATCAGGTTCATTACTGGCCTTCCACTTTTCCACACACCACTGCTCTCTGTACTCATCGTTAGGCTGGACTTCCCTTCACTATAGGAGGAACAGAGCGCGCCCTATGGGCCTTCAGGCGGTGACCAACAAGCTCCCTCATATGTCTCAGATTGTATTCCCTGGAGTGTGTCAGGCACCTATGCTCTAAGGAGCTATTCCCTAATTGCCCTCCAAGTTCCAAGGGTCAACACTCATTTCGACAAAGCTGCTCTAAGCTTCTCTTTACTCACATTGTGGAATGGTTTACAAAGGAACTTGAAGCTGAGCTGCCCTGTTAGCCTGAATATCTTCAAGGCACTCTACGATCGCTACATGAAAGCACCTTGCAAATGTTTTCCTCACCGCTAGCCCACTAATTCCGCAACTCCCCCTTTCCATCCTGACGCTCGCCATGTTTCTACCCCTGGCTCTCACTCTTCCCTATTAACTCTTCCTGCTGCACCCACCCTTCCTGTCTGCTCCAGCCTGGCTAAAGTCCCACCCATCCATAGTAGTGTCCCAATTATCTACCCTCCTCCATCATTATCATAATAAACAAGTACATGACAGCCATCGTCACTTTCTGTGGTTTTAGCCCAATCTTCCCCAGTCATCGGTAATATATCCTCCTCTCTTTACCTCTCTAACCTGCCACCCATACACGGCCTGTTTCCCTATATGTGTAGTTGCCGGCTGCCTCACTCAAAGATCTCTGCTTATAACCCTGTATGCCTATGGCTGATTGTACATCTGCTGACTTCTTCAATTGTAAATTGCTGTTTTTTCGTTTTTTTTATTTATTTCAACCTTGTACTGTACTGTATACACTGTATATACTTTTTTCTTCCTTGTATATTATTGCTTTTTGTATACCTGCTTCTGTACTGTACTTTGATGTATGCATGACCAGGTCTACCTTGCAAATGAGCCTTGCTCAATGGTGCCCGCCTGGATAAATAAAGATTTTGATTGATTGATTACTAACTATATACAGTTTTAAACAAAGGGATCCCCAGTATCAATTACATTTTCACAAAAACACTCACATGTATTTTTATACTTGCCGATATGAAAGGGGGGAGAAAATACAGAACAGCAAGTGAGGGTAGAGAGATAGCGAGAGGCAGAGAATTGCAAGACCCTGGGGTGATCAAGTTCAAGGTCTCACGAGAAAATCTGGTTGCGTAACCAGACAGAGAAGAGACAGAAAAGGAGAGAATAGAACAGATCCTTGCATTAAAATTCTTTCTGCATAACAACTGGGACAGGGCCTTATTCAACCCTGTCAAATACCCCCACCTTAAGATGGAACCTGTTTTACAAAATCAGGTTTCCCAAAACTTTCTAGTAATTCTCATCTAACATAAGCATATAACCTTTACAGTTCTGTGAATGCAGTATCCCTTTTTCCATAACAACAATACAGCAAATAGTGAAGTTTAAACTCACGCATTTGTTTTTTTTTAGCTGTCAGAATTCTCAATTCCAGATCCATATCTAGACAGAAAGTCAGCATTGCTATTCTCTTTCCCAGATTTGTGCATCACTTTAAAGTTAAATGGCTGTAGTGCCAGGTACCATCATGTGATTCTAGAATTGTTATCCTTTATTTGGTTAAGCCAACAGAGAGGATTTTGCTCTGTTACAAGTACAAAGTCAGCTCCTAGTAAGTAAAACTTGAGGGACTCCATGGCCCACTTTGCTGCAAGGCATTCCTTTTCAATGGTGGAGTACCTTTTCTCTCTGTCATGTAATTTCATACTTATGTATAAAATAGGATGTTCTTTCCCATCTATATGCTGACTCAAGACTGCACCTAGGCCTACTTCTGATGCATCTGTCTGTAACAAAAACTGTGTCTCAAAGTCTGGACTTCTTAAAACAGGGGCTGAACATAATGCAGCCTTAATGGCCTGAAAAGCCACGTCATACTTTGGGGTCCATTTTACATTATTTGGGAACTGTTTCTTTGTGAGTTCAGTAAGAGGAATAGCTAACTCGGCAAAGCTGGGAACAAATCTTTGATAATAACCAGCTAGCCCTAAAAATGACCTGACATGTTTCTTGGTTTTGGGGACAGGGCTGTTAGCTACAGCTTCTATCTTGGAAACCTCTGGCTTGGCTTCTCCATTTCCCAAAAGATTGCTCAAATATCTGGTTTCCTGCAAGTCCAATACACACATGGTAGGATTAATTGTCAGCCCTGCCTTTTTGATTGATTGGATAACTGCTCATAGGTGTTCCAGGTGGCTTTTCCAGTCTGGACTGTACACCACAATATCATCCAGTTATGCAGCACAATAACCAGTGTGAGGGGATAAAATTACATTAATGTACCGCTGGAATGTAGCGGGTGCACCATATAAACCAAAAGGCATGTTGGTGAACTAATAGAATCCTATAGGAGTGGCAAATGCAGTTTTGTCTCTGGATTCTTTAGCTAGGGGGATTTGCCAGTAACCCTTGGTGAGATCAAGGGTACTGATATACTTAGCACTTCCCAGTCTGTCCACCAAATCATATATTCTGGGCACAGGACAACTGTCAAATTTTGACACTTGATTAAGTTTCCTAAAATCAAGGCAGATTCTTACACCCCCCCTTCCTTTTTGTTTACAATCACCATTGGTGATGACCAAGCATGTCTCAACTCTTCTATGATACCAGATTCTTTCATTTTTTGTACTTCCTTAACCACGTCTGCTCTTAACCGCTCTGGTAATCTGTATGTATTTTGTCTAATAGGGTGAGCATTCCTTGTTACTATTACATGCTCAACCCCTTTTTGCTCGGCCTGGTACTGTGGCAAAAGTACTGTTAATAAAATAAATGTCTTCAGCAAGTTACAAATTTCTTCGGTTTGTTCGGAGGTTAAGGAAATATTCACCTTTATAGCATCAGCAGTAACAGTTTGTTCCGGTCTATCATAAGCGACATCATTATCTTCTTTATCAGTTTCTGGTAAAAATAGCAAAGCAGCTTTGGGTGTTTTTTCAACCCGTTTCTTGAGGTTAGCATGGTATATCTCAGTAGGATTTTTCCAATCGGGGGTCTCAGTCTCACAGTTAACTGTGCCAATACATCTAAGCACTTTATAAGGCCCTTGCCACTTCATCAACATTTTATTTTCTGAAGTGGGTAACAGTAGCAAGACCTTTTCACCTGGCTCAAAAACTTTTTCTTTACCCCATAATACACCTTCTGCTGGTTTTGGGCCTCTTCCTGATTACTATGGGTGATGTCAACATATTTTGCAAGCTTCTTTCTCAGGGCATGCACAGAAGATGTAATAGATTGTTTCTGATGGGGGTTATCTTCCCATGTTTCTTTTTATTACATCTAGTGGCCCTCTAGGTTGTCTACCGTACAACATTTCAAATGGTGAAAAACCTGTTGATGCCTGTGGCACTTCTCTGTAAGCAAAAAATAGGTAAGGTAAGTATTGGTCCCAGTCTTTCCCTTCCTGTTTTACAAACCTTTTGAACATGCGTTTTAAGGTTTGATTAAAATGTTCAACAAGACCGTCTGTCTGAGGGTGATAAGGGGAGATTCTTATGGCAGTGATACCTTGTAGGCGGTACAGCTCTTTCAGTAATGCAGCACCAAAATTACTACCCTGATCAGTAATAATCTGTTTTGGTATGCCCACCCTGCTGAAAATTTTGGCAAGCTCTGCTACAACTTTTGGGGCTGTGACAGTACGCATAGGAACAGTCTCTGGGTATCGAATAGCATAGTCACATACTACCAAAATAAATTGATTTCCCTTTTTACTTTTGTCTAAGGGGTCAACCACATACACTGCAATTCTCTCAAAAGGCACATCTATCAAGGGTAGGGGTACAAGGGGCACCTTGTCTTTTTAGTGACTGGGGCTACTTTCTGACACTCAGCACAAGAACTGCAATAGCTAGCAACTTCTTCATGAATTCCAGACCAGTAAAATCTGTACAGTAATCTGGCAAGGGTGCGATCCATCCCGAGTGATATTGAGTGTCCCGTGGATGCAGATGACACCAGTATCTGGTCCTTTGGACATTGTTTTCCTAGCACTCAATAAGTACTAGGTTCTGTCCACTTCCTGAATCTATAAGTCCTTCACAGTCTTATCTCCCACCTTCACATCTGTTAAGTACTTTTCCCAATTTGCTAAGGACAAATCTGCTCCAGTGTCACTCGTCTTACTCGGAAATTTCTTGCAATATGACTTGGCTTATTACAGTTATAGTAAATAAAGTCTTTGGGTGCAGATTTGTTACCCCCACCAGAGTTCTTATCAAACTTGGAGTTCAAATGGGAAAAAGAATGTCTTACTGGTGCTTGGCTGTTACCTCACGGCTATGGAATCTGTCTAGCCATTTGGTAGCCTTCTGCCAAAGAAACAGCCTTTTTGCCACTATCTGATTGGTGTTCTTTTAACCAAAGCTGCACATCTGTAGGCAGAATGTTGATGAATTGCTCCATTGCAAAAGTGTTGATGATCTGTGGGAGTGTTTTCCCCTCTGGCTGGAGCCATTTCATAAGGAGTTCTTTGAGTCGGGTGAAGGCCTCTAGAGGATTGTCGACTGAGTTGCACTTCAGAGAAAACTGCCTGTAGATCTCTCCTGAGATGTCATACCTTTTCAGGATTTTGCTTTTCACAAGGTCATAGTTTTCTGACTGTGCAGTGTCCATATCGATGTAAGAAAGTTGGGCTTTCCCTGTCAGGTAAGGTATCGTCTTACTGCCCACTGTGCTTTGGCCACTGGCAGCTGCACCCAACCTCTTCAAAAGTTGCCAGATATGCTTCAATATCACTAGAGGGATGCAACTTTGTACGCTTAATGTATTTCAAGTTGCTTGTGTTCTGTTTCTTGTCTGGATCCGTCCAGATCCTCTGCCTTTGATAGCCTAGAAGCAAAGGCATCCAGTCGCCGCTGGTCCTGTCGCTGCATCTCTTCTCTCCTCTGCTGCTCCAGTTGTTGCATTTCTTTTTTTCTCTGTTTCTCTATCTCTTTTTGTTGTATAGCCCATCATTTGAAAAAGGCAGTGAGGCTTTCAGGTTCTGTCACTGCCTGTTCTTTTTCTATAACTGCTGCTACCTGTACAGTCTCAGCTTGGACTGCTGTCTCTGCTAGTTTGGCTGCCAACCTCCAGGTAACCACTTCTGGGCTTGCTGCTGCAGAATCCATACTTTTCTTCTATGCTTCCCTGGTACCAGGCCTAGTACACATGCACAAAACTCCTGGCTTAGAGTATGCAAGGTGTAAATCCCACTTAGGCTGACACCATCTGTCTTTGAGGCACAAGTCAGGAAGCATAGGAAAACCCAGAACAGTTGTAAAATTCTCAAGAGTTTTATTATTAATAACAATGAAATAAAAAAATACAAAATTTGTTCAGAATAACTATTTACAATGGCAGTAGAAACATAGAAAAACAGAGTCCTTCTGAGTTTTCTTCTCAATATCTAATCTCAGTCTCTCAGCCTCTGTCTCTCTCTTTTGTAAAACATTGCAGCTCCTTTTTATAAGTCTGTGAGGAGCTCATTAAGAAAAACAGCATGCTTCTTGCACAGCATTCTTGTAAGTTTCCAATGTTCTTGTCAGTTTCAGCAGCTGCGTAAAAAGAACATTGTGACCCAGAACTGACCTCTTGTTTACATTATCTGCAAAAGGCTTAAAAATTGCATCGCAGGTTATCCCCTAGAGTTCCAAATAGCTTTGCAGTCATTTCAACAGTATAACCATATACAGTTTTAAACAAAGGGATCCCCAGTATCGATTACATTTTCACAAAAAGATTCACATGTATTTTTATACCTGCAGATATGCAAGGGGGGGGGGATACAGAACAGCAAGTGAGGATAGAGAGATAGCAAGAGGTAGAGAATTTCAAGACTGTTGGGGTGATCAAGTTCAAGGTCTCACAAGAAAATATTGTTGCACAACCAGACAGAGAAGAGACAAAAAAGGAGAGTATAGAACAGATCCTTGCATTAAAACTCTTTCTGCATAACAACTGGGACAGAGCCTTATTCAGCCCTGTCACAAATGTACACTTAAGCAGATGGATATACAGAACAAACTCTGTCAATCCGTGCATTTAGCTGAAATTTGCATTTAACTACTTTGCACTGATCAGGATAATTTAATATAGGTAAGGTCGTGTGAAATAAAACAGGAAAATATAAAAAACTGTATTTTTAAGCAAAATGTACATTACTCAAGTATACATTTCAGTGGGCACCACAGAAGTAATACTTTCAGCTATTATGCTGTTTAATTCCAATAAGACTGTTTTAAAATAGGTGTACATTATTCCTCAGGGGGTTGTAATTTTAAGTAATTTCTACAGCATTTCTGAATTCCTCCTTGATAGCAATAGCATTTCTAATTTACTCTCGTTGTAAATGTCAGTGAACAAAGTTGAAGTCTAGGCAAGAAGAGCAGAAAAAGTTTGCTGATCGGGACAGCTCTCACTTAGATTCACATTCCAGTATGTCAAGACCAGTAATCCTTCTTCTCAAGGCTATTTTAGCTTGCCATTGCCTCCATGATGGAGAAAGATACATTTACCGTCACTCGCTAAATTCTCTTACTATAGTTCGTCAAAACAACAACTGAACTGGACATAAAAGTACTGCAGTGTGACATATTTTGAACAAGGTTCCATGGACAACCCAGGAAAGAGTGACCAGAAATGCTTCATGATTCAGTGAGCCATATAAAACATCCCTCACTTCAAGCATGCCATCCCTTGGAGATCAGAGGCAGCCTGGGTCTATGGCAAATGAGCATTTCAGAAAATCCAATCAGCAGGAAAACTGTCAAACTTTCCAACAGCTTTAATTATCTAACAGGAAAACTTTTCTTTCCTTCCATCATCCCCTCTTCCCCTTCTCCTTGCAACCTCACTCACTCCTGATTCTAGTCCTTCTTTTTTGCCTGTTCCTTTCCACTTTCCTTTTCATCCCAAAGCTTTGTCTCTGCCAGTGGCAATGGCACACTGAGCTGAAGTTCATTTCATGTGTCACCCAGGAGATAGAAAAGACAGGGTGGGGGGGGTAGAGCAAAATTAAAGTACCATAAAAAATAAGGATATAATAGCTATATATGTATGCTAAGGGGTGCTTTGCAACAGGGTACTCACGATGCCTTTGCAGTGGGGCGTTTGAAATTTATAGCTATCCCATACTTTGGGTGTGTAAAAAAACTCACAATACACTATTTCCTATGTTTCTGTATTTTATGGTTGCATGATGTACATGCAGTGCTATCTGGGGCACTGGCTGTATGAAAATACATATTTTTCCACTCCTGACTATTGTGTGTGTTGGGGGAAGGAGGGGCATGATGCCCAGCTGTGCAGTGAGGCCTGTAGTACTATAATCTGCAGGGCACCGAACATGAAGGCATTTTCACACCTCTTCTGCCAGCTGACATCAGAAAGATGGAGCTGGGTTTCATGTCCTTTGGTAGATTGAGGGAGAGTTTCCAACACTAACGTTATCCATGCAAACATGGGCATGCCACGTAGTACTCTAAGTGAGTGGCATGGAGTCGTGGCTTTTAATTTGGAGACCGGTGATCCTCACTGTAATCCAGCAGCATTAGAACTGCATGGCAGTTACAATTTGATGCCCCCCTTCAAAAAACGCAGTAAGAGCATGTTCATTTTCTGCCTATATTTTGCAAATGGAACCAAAGGCTAAAACTGCTTTGCTAGTATACCTGACAAATGTAATAAAGACTTCATTGCTTTTGAAGTACCCCCCCCAAAAAAAAAAAACTCATCCAGCCTACCTCATAAACAGAGCATTGTTCTTGCATGAGTCCAAAAGAATGGTCACTGCTTAGCAATGGGAACATTGTGGTCTATAGCATAAATCAAGCTGTGGTTGCCTCCTCCGGCTCTGTTATATCAAATGTACATGCATAAAGCACTAGAAATACTTACTGTATGAGGGCATTCTGAAATGTTGAAGGTGAAGTAGATCCTGTACCTCTGTAACAGTTTATTGGCACCATGTGTTTTTGGGGAAGGGACATATAGATAATGGATGAGATGGATAAGAAATATGTGCATCAGAAGCCTAGGACACCTGCGTTTGGCCTCAGACAGCCTTTTGGTGTTATCTGGAAATAAAATGCCTTGAAAGTTTTTCAGATTATAATGACAGCAAAATGTTGTTACCTAGATGTGGAATGCCCCTGGTGACTGTTCGCAGCATCTGCTGCTGCATGGGTTTACCTTGTTGGCAGGGGGTGGAAGCCATACACACAAACACTCCTAAGAGGCTCCGGACTCGTGGTAGGAACACTGTTCGTGATATGCTCACTTCCATGTCAGTGTCACAAAAAACTGCATGCCAGAAGCTAACGCTGATCAACAGTTTATGACTCTCCTTCTGAAATGCTACTGTCATAAGAGGGACTGTGTAAAACCTGTAATACATTTCAAACCAGAATGAACACAGACCCTTAAATATACTGTATGTCCATTATTTCCCAAGTGCTGGAATGTCTCTTCTTCTTTTTTTTTTTTTTGTCTTGGGCACCGTACCTTCAGCGCCACCCCCTGGCACCCACCTCACTTCCCTAATGGCTATACCTCCTCGATACCCCCTGGCTTACCCCCGCAGTGTGGGGCCACGGCATCTACCAGGTGCATCTGAGATGGGAGAAGGTGTCGACGATAGCCGACATTGCCTCTCTGGCTTTCCCCCCCAGAGCAGGGTTCGGGGCCCAGGGATGCCAATGTGGGACTGGAATAGGTCATTGGAGAGGCAGAGGAGCTATAGAGACCAGGTGCCAGGGGGCGGCCATCATCCACGGTGGCCAATGAGTTTTTGGATTTTAACCCCAGGACCGGGTATGTGCAATGATGACCCACATCCACTCCACCCCTCAAGCTTACGGCACCGAGCGCTTTGTGGTTCCCCCAGCCTCTGCCAGGAGTCCCTCGAGCAGCGGACACACTACCCCTCCCACCCCCCAGAGAAGGAGAGCAGCTCTTGGGATGCTCAATCCTTCTCCCCCAGCTGGCAGTCCAGCTCCCTGGGTCCGTTCCTGAACCCAGGTCGCTGGCGTCGCAAGTGGAAGTCCAACCGCTGTGTCGGTGGGCCAGCGTCTCTTCTTCTTTTAACCTGCCTATCCCTGTGTGTTCTTTTGCTGAAGCAGCTCACTTGTAGGGGGAAGGGGGATACCTCACTCTGCTCTAGCTCTGCCCCATACTCCCATGAACAACTAAACTTCTTCCTCTGGTGATAAAATAACTATAGCGTTCATGCCAGACCCAGACTTACAGTCACCTTCCAAACGTGGTGATGGCTGCGCTGGAGCACTGAATTAGGTGGTACTGCTGGTGATGTATGATTTAGGGCCATCATGAAGTGCTTCAAGGCAGACTAGCAAGGGTCCACACCCAGGCACATGCACAGGTGGATGTGCTGGAAACTGTTGTCATGTTGTTCATACTAGAGGGACAGGGATGAAGCTAGTCTTTACAAAACAGGATGGAACTATTCTGTGCTGGGTAGGGGAACTGGAAGCACTGGAGGATGAAGAGAGGAGACCCATGTTTCTTGATTCCTCAGTGTGGTTTCATTACCAGATGCACTGGACAACTGACCAGGAAAGCTGCTTGCAGTGGCAGTGGAACCACTGGAACTCTGGGGACTAATTGTCCATGGTTTCCCTGACCATACCAGCCCTACCCTCCTCCCAGGCTTATCTTCCATCCCACTGCTACAATGCACAGTCCTTTTCCAGACTCCTACTCCACCACCACTACTTGAAAAACTGGTACGTGGAGAAACCAGCATATGGAACCTTTCCTTGTTCCATTCCTCTCCCACCAAAAATCCCTTTTTTCTTCACTTCATTTACTCATGGTTTCTACATGATGCAATGGCAGACACCCACACACACATGTGCGCCCGACACTCACTCTGACACACCCTCCTCACCCTCACTGAGGGACCTAGTGTCTCACTGCAGCAGCTTGGTTCACTTAGTTTTCACTCACAGGCAAAAAAACAAAATAAAGAAAAAAAAATTATGGATTTCTGTGCCCGCACAACCAGCAATCAAATTATTTTCCAAATAAATCCTTCAAACTCCCACCTTGGCACTGGCCAGGTTAGTCTTCTGAATTCACTCTGCCCTGTTCCTGCTGCATGAGGCACAACAAATACAAAAGAAATATAGATTTCTGTGCCTTCTACATCACCAGCACTCAGAAAAAAATGAAAAATTGTCAAATAAATCTTTCAAAATCCTCCTCTGCACTCTTAACAGTTTGCAAATTCTCTGCCTTCCTCTGCTGCAGCAAGATCTGCCGCTGCCAGTGCAGGTTCATGCTGTGCACCCTCACCTCTCCTCTGCAGCATGATTTCAACAGACAGCCTGCCTCAAACTACAGTTAAATGTAGTGAGAAATAGCTAACTGGAATGATAATGCATGATTCTCTCATGATTTCTAAAGTTGCCTGATCAAGTTATTCTTTTTCACTTAAAAGGAGCTCCTTCAGTAGCCAGGTCCTTCCGTTCTCAAAGATAGAGAGAGAGAGAGAGAGAGAAAGCTGGAAATGGCACTCAGATGTGCACTGTGTGAGCATTTCTCAATTTCCAGCATCACTGATTAGCTGCGGCAGGTTATGTGGCTTGCCAACATCCTGTACATGCTCATGTGTACTCCCTGCAAAAAGTGTTGCATGTGACATGACATCGAAGTGCTGAAATGATAATGGTTGCTTCAGACCTGCTTCACCAGTGTCCAAAACGCTGCATTTTGGCACGTTCACTGAACGCAAATTCAGCATTGGCTCATCTTTACCCCACATGCCCATGCACTTCCAATAGGGTATTGATTCCTTCTGTGAGTTCAGCATCAGAAATGCACTATGGGACAAATACTTCCTGGGGTCCAGCTGGGGGTGTGGGTGGACATGGCTCTAGGACGGTCTGAACAGCAGGGATGGTGGCTGAGTCGCAGAGACCCAGGATGGGAAGATGTATCAGCCTGCAGGACCAAGCAACTTGCTGGTAAGCAGGAGGCCAGAAAAAGTAAATACAAATGACAGCAGTGACCCATCCTCTACCAAACAGCATTGATATTTTATGCTACTCTGTTAGCAGGGCTTTGACAAGGGATGCTGCCTCACCATTCAGTACCAGTATTGCCGATGTTCAGTTATGTCTTTTTACACAACGCTTTTTAGGTTCAGGTTATTGACTCAAAGTTTGATGATGCAACTCGCATAATGGTGTCCAGCACAAAACTGTTGAAACAGCTGGAATGGGATTTAATTTCTACTTTGGAATACCATACTGTGCATTACAAGATATACAACCTTTTTAAGTTTCTCTGTAAAGAACAATTCACAAGATAAACATAGCAAAGTAAGCTGAATTAAACAAAGACTTTTTTTAAGATCTCAAACAAAAGTGTTGTTCAAACTAGTAACTAAGTAGCTCGAAAATCCATACATGTTACAGCCTGCTATTGCACTATTTTTACTGCTGTAAAAGCTGAGCTGCAAATAACCATGTGTATGTGGCCTAATGTTTTGTATAGAATTCTAATACCCTTAACTTGCACTAACGGTAAAAAAGCTGATACAAGTAAATCATGACACTGATATGATCTTGACATTACATCAGATGAGGCTTCCACTTTAGAAAGGGGTACAGATCTTTATTTATCTTGCAGTAAAAAAGCACTTACTTAGCAACTTAAACAGGATAAGCGCTGACGTACTGTAACACAGCAGCGACCCATAATGCTTCGGTTACATGACTGTGGAGGGGTTGTGGGATAACAAATGGACCAGACACCAAACTTCAAGTTCAATACACAACCTCTGTGTGACGTTTAATCAAAATACAAGAAATAACCTTTTGCAATGGCATATTTTTTCTTCAGTTTATAGCAACAAACCATGAATGTCCTTTCTCTGCACTTAATCAACACCTACTTACACTGATCTCTGATCCAATATACTAGCTAACATGTACCCATAACCCTTGTGCAAGCCCTCATTCGCTACTTAGTAGGGGCCAAAAGAAGAAAACAAAACAAACTATAAACAAAGAACCTCAATGCAGAATCATTGAAAGAACAGTTACCCCAAAAGGCATTGGCAAGAAATCAAGTTTCAAAGAACTACATCATCATACATACTTCCATAATGCAATGCATCATGGGATATATGCAAATTTCTATGACATTTAGACTTTTTCAGTTTACATCAATTTCCATGCATTTTAAATAGCACAACTAGCTTAATTTCTATAATAGACACCTAGGACTTTTTACCATTATCAAAACACCAAGTGCCATGGTATTTTAAACATTTACAGGTTTCATAAACATAAGGTAGGTATTTTATAACATAGTGCTATTACATACTAAATCTAACAACAATAAACACAACCTTTTACATATACTTGGAGGTCACCACAATAACCACTCTGTACGTAAGACCTAAGAAGGAAAAGGAAAATTAAAAGGACACCATAGCATAGTCAAGGGAGGGAGTAGGTGCCTACAGGTGGCTAACCTTGTGGACTAGAAATAGTAAAGGATAGATTAGGTTTAGAAATAGAAGAACTGTTGCAACAGATTTAAGAAAAGGTCAGTCCTCAAGAGTGGCAGGAGCTCCTGGTCACATATGCCCCATCTTAAGAGGGAAGCAGTTATTGCAGACTGCTTACCACCTTCCTGTCCCTGGAAGGGATGGAGCTTCACCCATCCATCTTCAGAAGCTACATCTCAGGGTCTCTATTAATGATTAACATTCTAACATAAACATGGTGGATATCATCATTCTTCACACTGAAGCATTAACACTTTCTCAACAGAGACTAATGGTACCTTCTCATCTTCTTTTTAGGGAAAGTCCGTTATATTTCTTAACCAAAAATCTGGATGGCTTTGAAGTCCAGTACCATAGAAAGACTTTCTCTGGGGTGAGTAACTACCTGCTCCAACCCCCACCAGATAAGTCAGTTTTAAGCAGGGGCCCATTCCTAGGTTCAACCCCTCTACATAAACCCACTATGACTCTTGATTCATTTCACTTGTTACAGATATAGACACCTGAGGGTATACACTCAAGGTGTTACCCCAGCACAGATTCCAATCCATTTTCCACCCACTTCTCCTTTGTAGGTTTTCACTCAGAAAAGAATAAAACACATGTACCACCTCAGACTCCCTGTCTGCCCTTGGGTACCTCTTGACATCAGGCCCGCCCCTGATCAAATATGCTACACTTTTGCCTACAGAATGGGATCACTGCAGAGCCACCTCTGGCCTTGCCTGCAACCAACTTGACCCCTGTGTCTTTCACAAAGTGTCTGCAGGAATAGAAAAGGAGCAATAGTAGTTTCTACTCCTATTACAACCTTTATAACTTATGACCCAAAATCTTGGTCATCTTATCCCCAGGCAGGTCTCTACAGAAACCTACAGCACCCCAAGGAACATCTCATGGAATACCCTGCAATGTTAAACAGCAGGTTCCTAAACCTTTAACTCTGGGATGTCTTAGTAAACATCCTTTAATCACTGTGCTATTTTCAGCCATCTGTTACCATCTAATACCTTGCAACCTATGTGAGAGTTTCCCTTTTTCCAAGGGTGACATTTTTTTTAAATGACCTCTACCCTCAACTTTAACATACTGTAACAGTTTGACAATATTAGTATTTTTAGCATGCAGTATACCCCAGTCAATACTGTTAATAGATTTAGCTGCATCAACACAAGAAAAAGTCCCTTCAGCCTCATAGGCTTCATCTTGCTTGCTTGGAGTCTTCAACCCCAGCACAATATCACTAGGCACAGTCTTACCTGGGATATGACATTCAAGTTCCACACTTGCATCTCCAACCTCCAACAGGTAACATCCTGGGAACACAGGAAACAAAGGAATATCCTGCTCAGTCAGGCCTCCTCAAACTGAGCCCACAAAAATCCTCCTCCAACTCTTTATCCAAGCTCTCCAGCAGGAAACTCTCAGCAACTGGCACCAGTGTTCCGCCTCTCTCGTAGTCGATCTGCCTCCAGCCATTGCCCACTCATCCAGTGGATCATCCTCATCAGGGTCTCTACCTCCTGGGTGTTGTCTCTCACACCTCCAGTGTGCCTCAACCTGCATCTCCTCATCTTCCTCAGGCTTGGCCTTCCTCCGAGCTCTCAAGTCCAATTCAGGGAGCAGCTTCTTTCCATCTGTCAGCCATGGTTCTGGTCAGAACTCCATGGACTTTCTTCTCCAGGTTCTCCTCAGGCAACTCCTGGTGCTTCGGTCCACCTGGGCAATATCCACCAGAAAACATCTCTCTTTGGCCAGTCCGGACACTTCCAGCAAGTTATCCCACTTTTACACCAAATCTGTGGAGAGATTGTGGGATAACAGATGGACCAGACACCGAACTTCAGGTTCAATACACAATCTCTGTGTGATGTTTATTCAAAATACAAGAATTAACCTTTTGCAATGACATATTTTTTCTCCAGTATATCAGGTTGCAACAACAGACTATGACTGTCCTTTCTCTGCAATTAGCCAGCACATACTAACACTGATCTCTGATCCAATTTATTAGCTATGATATACCCATAACCCTTATGCAAGCCCTCATTTACTTATGTAGGGGCCCAAAAGAAGAAAACAAAACAAGCTATAAATAAAGAACCTCAATGCAGAATCACTGAAAGAACAGTTACCCCAAAAGGCACTGGCAAGGAATCAAGTTTCAAAGAAATACATCATACAGACTGGATATATGCAAATCACCATGGCATTTAGACTTTCAGTTTACATCAATTTCCATTTATTTTAAATAGCACAACTAGCTTAATTTCTATAATAGACACCTAGTACTTTTTACCATTATCAAAACACCAAGTGCCATGGTATTAGAAACATTTACAGGTTTCATAAACATAAGGTATATAGATTAAGGTATTTTATAACATAGTGCTATTACACACTAAATCCAACAACAATAAACACAACCTTTTTTACATATACTTGGAGGTCACCACACTAACCTCTCTGTACGAGGACTTAAGAGGGAAAAGGAAAATTAAAGAGGACACCATAGCATAGTCAAGGGAGGGAGCAGGGGGTGCCCACAGGTGGCCAACCATGTGGACTAAAAATTGTAAAGTAGGGATTAGGCTTAGAAATAGAAGAACTGTTGCAACAGATTTAAGAAAAGGTCAGTCCTCAAGAGTGGCAGGAGCTCCCGGTCACAATGACAGCCTTGTTTACCAAGTGAAAAGTGGATTTGGTCCACAAAGAAAATGCACTAATTCTTACAATAAACAGCCATCTACACTGTTCAGCTGTGTATCTAACATCACACTGTCTAAGGATGGGCATAATGTTTCCTGTTCAGGTATAAAACCTTTTTTTTAATCCAGCAATTAGCATACATTTCAATGAAATGAATGAACGAACGAACGAACGAATGAATGAATAAAGCCATTACAAAACAATGAGTTGGGTACTGGAGATGCAGGAACAAGGACAGCATGCAGCCTTATCTGCAGCCATTGAATACTTGACAGCCATAGCCACACACAGACATGGCCAATTCCATTACAACCAGTATTATGGATAGGGAGAGTGACAGCCAGACTCCAGCTGGAAAATCCACTGCTCTTATAAAGGTAAAAGGATATGTTGCTTCCAATTAAATAGAAACACAGACTTTGACAGCAGATAAGGCTCCCTTGGCCTATCTAGTCTGCCCATTTCCCCTACCTTTCGGATAAGCTGCAGAGCCTAGTTAACCAACAGCCTACTTCCTCCTACCTCCCACTAGAATTGCCTTATGTCTGTCCCATGCAGTCTTAAATCCCTCCACTATTTTTGACCACACTGCCTCCTCTGGAAAGCTGTTCCATGCGCTCACCACCCTCTCTGTGAAAAAATACTTCCTCATGTTGCCCCTGAGCCGTCCACCCCTCTTTCTTCAAATTGTGCCCCCTTGTTCTTGCACAGCTCTTTTTTTTGAAAGATGCTACCCTCTTGGACTTTGTTGATTCCCTTGAGGTACGTGAATGTTTCTATCATGTACCCCCTCTCCCTCATTTCCTCTAGGGTATACATATTAAGCTCCTTTGGTTTCTTTTCATATGGCTTCTGGTATAGACCCTGCACCATTTTAGTTGCCCTCCTCTGGACTGCCTCCATCGTGTCTATGTCCTTGCGGAGATGGAGTCTCCAGAACTGCATGCAGTACTCCAGATGGGGTCTCACCAACTGTCTGTACAGAGGGATAACAACTTCCTATTTTCTACTGGTGATGCCTCTCCCTATGCATCCCAGTATCCCCCAGCCCTCCTTACTGCCTTTTCACATTGCTTGCCTACCTTTAGGTCATCTAATATGACTAACCCCAGGTCCCGTTCCAATTTTGTTGTTGTTAGTACTCCCCCCCCACATTGTGTACTCTTCCCCTGGGTTTTTGTTTTATAAGTGCATTACTTTGCACTTCTTTGCACTGAATCTAAGCTGCCATACTTTTGACCATTCCTCCAACCTTGCCAAGTCCCTTCTCATCCTTTCCACCCCCCTCCCTTGTGCATGAACCCTGTTGCAGATCTTTGTGTCATCTGCAAAGAGGCATACTTTTCCTTCCAGCCCCTCCACAATATCACTTATAAAGACATTAAAGAGGACCAGTCCCAGTACTCAACCCTGTGGTACCGAAATAGCAATCCCCCTTTCCCTGGAGTGGACTCCATTTACTATTACCCTCTGTGTCCTATTGCCCAGCCAATTTTTTACCCAGGCTACCACCCTGGGACCCACTCCCAGGCTGGCTAACTTGTTTATTAATCTTCTGTGTGAGACTGTGTCAAGTGCCTTGTTAAAGTCTAGGTAGGCTACATTCACAGCCCCTCCCTGGTCTACTGCTTTGGTCACCCAGTCAAAGAAATCTATTAGATTCATCTGACATGACCTTCCCACTGTGAATCCATGCTGCCTTGGGTCCTGTGCCCGGCTGACCTCTAGGTACTCATCAATTCTTTCTTTCAGAAGTGATTCCATCATTTTCCCTACCACTGAGGTCAAAGAAACAGGTCTATAGTTTCCTGCCTCTGTCTTGCTCCCACTTTTGTGGAGGGGAAAAATATCTGCCTTCCTCCAGTCCTCAGTTACCACACCATCCTCCCATGATTTGTTAAAAAGGGTAGTCAGTGGTGTCACTAGTTCTCCCTTAGTTCTTTTAGAATTCTGGGGTGAATCCTATCAGGCCACATTGCTTTGGACAACACAAGATGAACTGAAGAAACCCATTATTAACAGAATAATGAATGTATAAGTAGGGGTATGTAATGCTTTTATACAACTTCAAGGTGTGTGATGCCACTAAACATCAAGGGTTTATCAAGGCATCACACAGCGAGGGTCTATGTAAAAACATTACACACCTACTACACATTGTTTTTTCATAAATGCTGACTTAAGATAGAAAGCACGTGAACAGGATGTGTACCACTTACACTTACACTTACCTTACTGCCAGTGTTCATATTCTCTTGCTCTGAAAATAAATTTTGTCTGGTGCCAGGATCAAGTATAGTATAACATGATGCCATTTCAGAAATAAAACTTTTTTTTTACATTTAACTGTCACTGACAGATGCTACATACGTGCAATGGCATATTCTGTCAGATACTGGTGGTTTTCATAGTCTGAGTGCAGATTATGCTGCAGTGTCTTCTACTGACTGACAGGTGTGACCTGTCTAAGGCTTCCTGTTATAACCAGCCAGTTATACAGGGAAATTACACCATGGTTATCAAGGCGTAATAGTGCCTTGTCAGTAATTATGTAGAGGATAATGTATGGACAACAATGTGCAACAAGATTTTTTTAGCACACCAGCTGGGTGTGATACCACATACACCACAAAACTGAAGGTTAAGAGGTTTCTTCAGTTATCACACATCAACGGTGTGTAAAAAACACAAGTTTTCACTGTTGTCCATTCTTTCCATTATATAATTACTGGTTAACAGAACTACATTGGGCAGGTAGGAGAAGAGCAGACTTGTATCTCAAGACGTGTGTGTGCAAGAACGAGGAAAATTCCATTACACACACTTCTGTGTAATGCAGTATGTGTAGCAACAAATTTAAGGCACTGGTTTTGGGCTGTGATCAACCCTGACAAGTAATCATATACTAATTACTTACTAAGTACTATTTTGCCCTTCCATGCACGCAAACTGTCTTTACGAATAATTATTTTTTTGTTCCAAATTTTACAGCCAGATTAATTGATTTACATTATACAGCTGCATAAAGAGAGTTATGCTGATGTATTGCAAACAGAGGAGGAGAGGATATACAGATTTGGAAGGACATGGCTGGATAGTGAATCACACGTTTGCTCTTGCCCAGTGGAGTTAAAGCACATAATGAGTATGCATGAATCAGTGCACCCTTCTCTCTTCTCTCTCTCTGCCAAGTATCCCACTCATCTCTGGATCCTTCCACTGGTGCCCTGTATGTAAAAATAAACAGCCTCCCAATGCTAAGTATCCTACCCAACTCCTGATCCTTCCCCATGCCCCTCCATAAAAATGAAACATCCTACCACTGCCAAGTATCCCGCCCACCTCCAAATCCTTCCCCAAGCCTCATCCACAGGAAAAAGTGGTTCACCCACTATGGTGCAACAGGAAACCTGCCGACTGTCATTAGGGCGACAGCACAATGCCGACAGTGCTCATCGCGCCTGAAAACTGTGCCGCCTGGACCCCCATTCACCCAATCCACCTGGACAAATGGCGGTTGTTTGTGGGGAGGCTTTGCCCTAAAACTTATTATAATTACCTCCACAGTGGAGGTTTCTCAGGGGCACAACACCCAAACAACACTGTCCCTGCAGGGCGCTCTGACAACCAGTTCGCCACTGTGACAGGCAAACTGGTTGCGGCGCCCTGATCATGTTGCCCTTATTCCATCACCCTGTTGATGGGATACTGAAAAAAGCACCCTCCCACTGACAGGTATCTCACCCACCTCCCAATTCTTCCCCTGTGCCCTATCTGTAAATCTGTAAAACAAGAAAATGGTTCACGGACAACTTCTTCCCCCATGCCTCCTTTCAACCCCCTTCCCCCCCCCCACACACACATATACCACCACATACTTGCCTATCCGGTCCAACGCTGCTTCTTCTCGAATGTACTGCTTTGGCTGTATCTTTTTGAATGTCCTGCTTCTTCTGATCTGCACTGGGAAGTGACCGAAAACAAGGTAAGTTCAGTTTATGTTTTTTAATGCATCTGAACTTCTACATTATTACTGGTTAACGTAACCAGTAATATAATTTCTTAATATTTTTATCCCAAATTTTCAACATGGCTTTTTTCTAACTCCACCTCATGAACCAGGTAGATACATTTTTTCAAACACACACACGCACACACAGACACACACCGAAACGTATTTTTGCAGTCATTCTGCAAAATCACATTTTGGACAGTACTTCAAAAATGTCATCTATCTTCATAAAGTGGATTAACAGAAGGGTTATGTTGAAAAGTTTGAGGGAAAATGTCAAAAAACAACAAAGCTATGAACAAACATTGAAATTCTTCAATGTTTACTCATAACTTTAGTATTTTTCCAGATTTTGACCTCAAATTTTCAACATAGCTTTTTTTAACCCTCCTCATGAACAAGGCAGGTGTAATTTTTCAAATCCCTTCCAAAACATGTTTCACAGTCACTCTGTAAATCAACTTTCAACTGGATTGAAAACAACTTCACTTGTCTTGATCATAATGTGAAGTAATAAAAAGACTATGTTGAAAATCTGAGATCAAAATCTTAAAAAAAAAGTTGTGCATCAACATAGAAATTCTTCAATGGCTTTCCATAACTTTGCTATCTTTCTAGAGTTAGTCCCAAATATTTCAACCTTGCCTTTTTTACCACATCTCATGAACAAGGCAGGAGTCATTTTCAAATCCCCGAAATATATTTTAGCAGTCACTCTACAAAATCACCTTTTGCATGAGATTTAAAAAACTCCAATTCACTTGATCCTAAGGTGGGGTAATAATAACACTATGTTGAAAATTTAGGATCAAAACCTAAAAAAAATGACAAAGTTATGAAGAATTGTTGAAATTCTTCAATGTTTACTCCTAGCTTTGCTATTTTACCAGATTGTGACCCAACATTTTTGACATAACCATTTTTGTGCCCCACGTGATGAACATGACGTGCCATTTTTCAAATCCTACCCAAAATGCCTTTTCACACTTGTACCACAAAATGACATTTTGGACAGGATTTCATAAATGAAACCTGTCATGTTCATAAGGTGGTAATAGAAAGACTCTTAATCATTTTAGGTCACCCCCCATGAGGTTAAGAATAAACCCTGACTTTTTCGACATTTACTCATGACTTTGCAATGTTTTTACATTTGAACCCACATTTTCAGCATACTCATGTTTTTTTACTCCCATCGAATGAAAATGGCAGATAACATTATCAAATCCAACCCCCCCTTCAAAACCAGTTTTCCTGGTCGTTCCACAAAACAATGTTTTGGGTGGCATTTCATAAATGACACCTGTCATGTTCCCACGCTGGAGCAAAAAAAGTAGTATTCTGAAAATTCAATGTCACAATCTAAGAAAATGATAATGTTATGTGTAAACCTCTTCTATTCCCAATCACTGACATTTTAACTGTTATAAGTTACGTTATTAGTTTGTTAATTATTGCCTCTGCACTATCAATGCCAAACACCTACACAGCAAATGCAAGCTCACGAACATCCATCATTGACAAATGCTTGTTTTATTCTACTGTGCATAGATACTGATTGGTTCAATGTTCACCTTTCCCCATCTCCCTTGTCCTGCTCCTGTAACTATCTGTCCCTTATGTGCATTTCTGACCCCTTTCTTCTTGTTCCACCTCCAGTCTCATAACAATGTGTTCATCGTTACACTTTCCCACACATAAAACAACTTTCTAACTTACACCATATGTCTTCTGACTATTCATTACAAGCCAAACATTAATTCTATAGGCCTTAACAGGTTAACACATACTGTAGCAACCGTTTTGGCTCTTACCAGCATTTGTTTATTAAGGGAGTGTTAGTATCCAAGCTACAGTAGGTCTGGTAAAATCTTGGGTGGGGGGGGGCAACCATTGTATGATTAGATTTCATTATCACTGGATCTGGGAGGGGAAATTAAACAGTTACACAGACTGAACATCTGCAAGCCAAATTTATATAAGAAACACAGGTTACCAGTGGGAAAGGGCAGGAGTTGTGGTGACGTGGACTAGGCTAAAATAAAAGTGAGTTTGTCACCTTTTGGAACATTTTTAAAACCATTATATTTATACACAGCTCTGCTTATATTTTATACATTTTCTGCATTTCTATTTATTTTATTCATTAATGGGCTGACTTACACACAAAAAAGATCCTTGTTTCCTATGCAGAGCTTTCTCTTCACTCCATCTCTCCTGACCCATAGTGCTTTTTAAAATCTGAAGATTCCATTTATTGAATTTTCTACAAAATGGCCACCTCAGAGGGACTGAGCTAGAGCCCTGTGTCTTGCACACTATTCTTCCATCCTGTCCAAATATTGGCTAGCCACTGTTCCCCCCTACTACTTCTCTCTCCTAAACCTCTCAATTCTGTCCTGCAACTTTGTCCACTCAGCTGTTACTTGCTCCTTTGTTATCACTCTCTGTAAATCTGTAGCAGGCCAGTCTGCTTTCTCTGCCATCCAACAATCTGACTCTCATCTTCTCTGTACACTCTCAAACCATTACTGCTGGCACACTTCTCAAAAGTCCAATTAAAGGCAGAAAACTACCTAACAACTTTAATTTACATTGTAACACATAATACAGTATACTTTAGAACAAATAAAAAGGTATTTTTTTTTTATTTTTTTTTTTATTTAGTTGTTTAACCAGGTATAGCACACTAAGCTGGAAGCTTTTTTACAGGAGCGACCTGGGATCTTCTAGAGATGCTTGGATAATCCATGGGCATTTTTGAATAACCCCATATTCAACAATTTTTAAATGCAAAAGGTAATACAAATCATGAGGGCTGCACACCAGAATTGATACAGATGCAGTCCCTGGAGCAGATTCTTGCTCTTTTGAAAATGTACCTATTCTATATAGTTACAGTAGTGACCTAGCTGGATAATTTTGGCCAAATAATTTCAGATTAACCAGATAATCTATATAGAATAATGCACAGGAAGCCATGTCTAGTTATTTTACACACCTGAGGTGTGTGATGTCCATAAACCTTGACAGCAAAGCTCTGTCCCTGGCCACCCTGTGCAGTCCTGTGCACTGTGGGGGGAGACAGGTGGTGGCCGTTTGTGAATACTGGCATGTGTGCACCTGTCCACGGGTGCAGAACTACGCATAAATTCTACCCGATCATGCATAGTTCCCCATAACAGTAGATTGACAGAATTTCCTCCCTTGGGCCACACATTTGAAAGTGTAAGCAATCGGTGTCAGGACCACTCAGTAACTTTTGCTGTCTGAGGATAGCCCACTATGATATGTAATGTTGGCACCTGTATAATCGTGGGTGGCTCAATTGTTTCTCAGTTGCCTATCGGAGATAAGCTTGGAGGGTTTCTTACCATGAGGAACAAAGAGATCAGACCAATACCAGACACACAAGGACAGCCTGTTAGACTGAAATGACACATACATAAGGCACTTATGCACACTTCCAAACAAGGCAGTGGACAAATCTGCAAGCTGATACCTCAAATAGAGGAGATTCTATCAAAAGATCTACTGTTATGGTGAGTGACTGCTCTATTTTCATCAAGGGCATCTCCTCCCCATTGGGTCACGCTCTTGGAATGATTTCCAAGCAGAACAAAGCACCCAGAGATGATGGTAAAGCCTGATGTGCAGTCAGGCCAGAAGAAGGCCTTGCAACACTGCAAGATCAAAGCCAACACATTTATGAGAGATAATGTCTACACTGTAGTGCTTAGTGAAAGTACACACAGTGCTCCATGTGACAGCAGCACATATGTCAGCTATAGAAACATTCCAAAGTCAGCAACAGAAGTGGCTATACCACTTGTAGAGTTGCCATACACAGCACCAGGAAGTTCCTACTGTACTTCCTGTAACAAAATTCAGTACAGTTAGCCAGCCATTTGGACAGGCACTGTTAGAAATAGGGGCACCCTTCTTCCAGGGCAAATGAAACAAGGAGCTGAGGACTTTCTGCAGTCCTTAGTGTGATCAAGATAGAAATACAGTGTTCTATGTACTTCAAGTGTATTCTGTGTACATCAAGGTATGGAGCAATGCCTCACCCTTGTTAACATGAGCTGGATAACACACAGGAAGGTTTATGGAGCAATGCCTCACCCTTGTTAACAACAGCTGGATAACACACAGGAAGGTGTATGGAGCAATGCCTCACCCTTGTTAATAAGAGCTGGATAACACACAGGAAGGTGTATGGAGCAATGCCTCAACCTTGTTAACAAGAGCTGGATAACACACAGGAAGGTGTATGGAGCAATGCCTCACCCTTGTTAACAAGAGCTGGATAACGCACAGGAAGGTGTGTGGTCTGATTTCAATGTAAAATCAGAGACCATCTTAGGTAGAAAATGAGTGCTGGTCTGCAGACACCATATCCTTGTGGAAAATTAAATAAGAAAGTTCATGCATCAGAGCCTGAAGCTCAGACATCCTACAAGCAGAAGACATAGCCACCAAAAACAGGTGTTTTCTGTAAAAGGAAACACATCTCACAGGTAGCAGCAGGCTCAAACAGAGAAAAAGTCAGTTTCTCAAGAATGAAATTAAGGCCCCAAGGTGGAACCAGTTTACAAATCGGAAGACACGTGTAGAATACCCTTCAAAATCTATGGGACACCTCTAGTTGTGCCACCATCTGACCAACAATAAGAACATGGCAAGCCAAAATGGCAGCCAAGTGCACCTTAATGGATGAATACTGGAGACCAGAGTCAGATAGAGACAAAAGGTAGTCCAGTACAGTATTGGCAGGAAATGTAAATGGGTACACAGAATGGGAAGCATAGCATATGGAGAAGCGTTTCCATTTCAAAGAAAAGTGTGTCAAGTATTTTATTTATTTATTTAGCTTTTGTTGACTGGGTAAGTGCACTAGACAAAGTCTGCCTATTTTCAGGCACAACCCGGGGAGGGGGATACAGACGAATGCCAACTGACCTTGAACCAAATTAAGCTGTTGGTGGTATTTTTAGTGAATGGGGGGAAATGTGGCCAAGGCACCGGGGAAATTCCCCTACTCATCCATAGGGGGAGCTGCTGTCTGAGTCTTGGGGGCAGTCCGTGTCTGGATGGCAGATGAGGAGGTTGTGTCTGCATTGCAGCCGGGGGTTCAATCCCCAACCTCAACTGCAGGACCTCTAGGGGATGCAGAGTGTTGTTTACGGCTGGAGAAGGATTTACTAGTGGCCCCGATGGATGTGCCTTCTAGGAGTGAGGCAGCGGAGCCAGCATGTTTACTTACAGGGCAACAGGATTCCTGTTCCTCGGCAATATTTCCGGTAACAGATGGTATGGAAATGGATTTGCTGGACATGACAGGAGCGAGGATTACATTTCCTGATCCGCAGGGTGCAGCGGTGAATCAGTGAGCTGCCTACAGGAGTGAGGGCTGTGTCAAGGAGCCTACTGACGTGGCTACGTGTAAAGCCGCAAGAATGCAGAAGTCTTCAGAGGTACCCAGCCAGGACGCTCTCTTCACGGGTGAGCAATGGTCTAAAGATGATGTTTTGTTGAAAGCAGGCTGGGTTTTGTTGGACAATGGCACCTGGGTCCCTGATTCCAAATGGACTGACTTTTCTATACAGAAGGAGGTTGTACCGGGAACTTCCCAGCCTACTACTGTTACACAAAAGAGCGGTAGCACTCCTTCAGAGACTGAGGCTCCTCAAGTCGGTTTGCCTAAGTTTTCAACGGCTTTTCCTGGTCCTGACTTGGGGAAGAACAGGGAGTTACTGCGGCAGGTGTTTCTCGCTCTACTTCCCCGGATATTTTGCAGAGAGTTCCCCCTTCCCCTTCCCCTTCCCCGACTCATGGACACACTGCAGAGCTGGGCCCTTTTTCTCAGACCTGTTCAAGAATAATAAGGTAGAACAGGCTCTGAGGAGAAATACGGTTCATCTGCGCTATAGGGTTGGGTTGCAGGAGCACCCTGGCAGGACGTATGTGGCTAAAAGACTTTTGAAGGAGTCGATGAACTTTCATGAGGCAGATATCTTTGCCCTTATTAATATAAGAGGTGAGGACTTCTTTGACATTAGCTTTAAGACGTTCTCTGGCTTAGACACATTTTGGAGGAAATATGAATCTTTGAAAATGACTCCTCTTTGGACTCCATTTTGGCATTCCTTAACTAAACCTCTTTTCAAAACTGTGAATGTTATGTTTAGAAATGAGGGGGTACGGTAAATGTGGGGGATGTTCAATTTTGGTTGGAGAAAAGATGTAATGTTCTTAATCCCCCGGAGGCGAGTATAGATTCAGAAGGATATAGACTGGTAATTGGAGGTTTAAAGTTAAATTACATATGGTTGGGTCAGAGGTTCTGCATATTCCTAACAGTTTCTTTTTTAGCAAAGATAGAGGGGTCTGTTTTTATCCTGGCCAGCCTAAGGCCTGTTATAAGTGTGGCAGCAGTAGACATCTTAGCAGCACTTGTGATAGGTTGTGGTGTGCTTTATGTGGGGACTATGATGATGTCAGTGCAGTCTGTAGAAATACTTTCCATTGTAACCCTTGTGATGAGCAGGGTCATGCCTATCCTCAGTGTCACTGGGCAGGTCAGAATAGGATGGGTGGCCCTGACAAAGATGTTCTTATTGATCAGGCCCAGGACAGACATAGGCTGACAGGCCTGATCCCTCCCAGCACAACACAATCAGAATGATGCTAAGTCTTATGACTCTCATTCTGCGCCCTCCCATGATGCCCCTCCACCATCTGCACAGGCTGCACCTCTAACTGCTGATACTGCCCCTTCTATCTCTCGAGCTGATTTACAACCCCAGAGGGAAGGAGATGTTTTGCTTTCTAGTACTCCTAGGGTGAGCCTAGATGTCCAGACTATGCCTCCTCCTGAATTTGACTTTCAGCTTCCTAAATGGGTTACTAGATCTGTCAGTAAACAAAAGCCCCTATCTACACAGGTTCCCCTTCAAAATCCTTTCCAGGTTTTTCAAGATGGAGATGCTGGGTCTGAGTCAGATGTGTCCTCTAGGTCTGAGGCAGTTTCTGAAATGAACTTTGAGGAGGAGTCTGTGGTAGATGTTAAGGAGGTGAAAAAAGAAAACTGTCCGGAAGAGAAAAAAAGATAAGACATGACTCAAGTTTTTCTAAGTTACGGCTACTTTAAGGTTGGCATCTTTTAATGTCCGTAGCATTAAAACTCCAAAAAAGAGGGCTGCGGTTTTGTCTTTCTGTAAGGATTTGAATGCTGACATAGTGTTTCTACAAGAAACCAGATTACAATCTTTACAGGATGTTAACCTCACAAAACGGTTATGGCCTTGGGGACCTTCCTTCTGGACATTTGGGACGGATATGGCTGATGGTACTGGGGTTTTGTTTAAAGGTACTCAGGTGAAAGTCCAAAGGATTGTTGATGTTTTACCAGGTAGAGCATTTATAGTGGATTGTCACATTCATGGGTTTACCTTAAGGCTTATTAATACTTATGCATCCCAAAGCAAGGCCGCTAGGATTGATTTATTTGATGCTGTTAAACCCTTTCTTTTTACGGAAAAACATGTTATTTGGGGTGGAGATATGAATTGTGGATTAGATGTAAAAATTAAGGATAACATACAGAAGAAAGTATACTGTGATTCCCATGCTCCATATAATACTATCACGGTGGCTGGGTTGAAAGATACATAGAAACATAGAATTTGAAACAGAATTTGACAGCAGATAAGGACCGCTGGCCCACCCAGTCTGCCCATTTCCTACCTACTGGATAAGCTGCAGATCCTAGTTAACCAGCGGCCTACTTCTTCCTACCCCACCCCTAGAATGGCCTTATGACTGTCCCATGCATGCTTGAATTCCACTACTGATTTTGACTCCACAACCTTCCTCCGAAGGCTGCTCCATGCATCTACAACCTCTCTGTGAAAAATACTTCCTTAAATTACCTCTGAGCCACTCCCCCATCTTTAAATTGTTACATAAGGATAAGGGAGCTACTTATTTTAGAGTGCATTTTCCACCCAGATAGATAATTTTTTGTGTCTAAATTTTTATATCCCTGATTATTTCAGTTACAGTATTCTGAATTTTCTGATCATATACTATTGCTTTGTGAGATTTCTTTAAGAATGCTCCCCTAGGTTTCCTCTGTTACTAAGAGATGGAAACTGAATGCCAATTATTACAGCAGCCGGAGGTCCGCAAAAGTTGGAGAGGCTGTTGTCATTCAGGAAATCTGTTTCTGTTATGTATGATGATTGGCTGTTGGTGGATTGATTATAAAAATTATTTAGACAATTATTTCTTGATTATGGGAAAAGTATCAGTAATGTGGCATATTTAAAGTATTTGGCATATAGAGATCAGTTTTATAAGTTAATGTCTCTTCTGAATGTTTCAGACTGTAGAATTAAGGCACAATTGGATGATATCAAAAGTAAAATGTTTTTTTCAATATAATAGGGCAGTTTCCTGAATGCTGAGCTTCAGTTTGGTACTGAGAAGTGCCCTTACTCTGATCCATATGCTGCTTGTAAGGACAGAGTGGATCATAAAGTTATGATGGGTCTTTATGATTCTACAGGTGTGTTAAAACATCGGATGTAGAAATGTTAGATGTTATACATTCAGAGCTCTTTTCTACTTTAGGGACAGAACAGGTTTTTTTTAGTATCTTGGGGGAATGATGTACCTTTTCCCGTCCCTGCAGTAGGGGCACCCTTCCTGACAGAGATATCGAGTCCAGTTTCTGAACAAGAAGTTCGAGAAGCTATTGTGCACCTCAAAACTGGAGTTTCCCCAGGGGCTGATGGGTGAACTAATGAATTCTATAAATGTTTTATTGATGAACTTATGGTGATTCTCACACAAGTTTTTAATGATTTGAGTGAGAGGAGTGGGAATTGTAGGATTTTATCTCGGCTTTGGTTGTTCATATTTTCAAAAAGGGGATAGGTGTAATTTACATAACTGGAGACCGATTAGTTTGCTGAATGCTGATTATAAAATTTTTGCTTTCATATTATGTAAAAGGTTGCAAAAAGTGGCAGCTTTTTTGATACACCCGGCACAGACTTGTTCCATTCCAAAAGGGAATATAAAGCAAAATATTTTGCTTTTGAGAGCAGTGACTGAATTTGGGAAACAAAATAAATTATCCATTTTTTTGTTGGCTTTAGATCAACACAAGGCCTTTGTTAGTGTCTCACATAATTTTTTATATATGGTTTTGGAGAACTATGGTTTATCTTGTCAGTTTATTGCATGGATTAAGTTACTGTATGCTACAGCCTCTTTTTTGCCTTTGGTTAATGATCTAGTTGGGAATTTTATTTGGTTAAAATGGGTGGTGCACCAAGGGTGTCCGATCAGTCCATTACTTTTTACATTTGTATTGGATCCCATTGTTCGATGGATTCTGTGGGATGATTTGGTACAGGGTCTTTCTCCTGCTTCTGGGATTTCACCTCAAAAAATCTCTGCATATGAAGATGATGTGTGCCTTCTTGTTAGGAACACGGTTTCGGGTCTAATTAGAAATGATTTTTCATTTTTGGGGGCTTCATTTGAATTATGACAAAAGTATAGGGTTACAAATTGGAGACAGGGACCAGATTGCCTGGATAGGTCCTATAAAATTCTACATACTCATATTAAAATCTTTGGGGTTCTCTTTGGAGTTGGGGATGTTTCCTTTATGAACTGGGAAGAGAAACTGTTGCTGGGTGAAAAGAAAGTTCAAGTTCGGAAATCTTGGTCTCTTTCTAAAAAGAAAAGGGTTCTGATTATTAAGAAGTTTCTCCTCCCCATCTTTTTTGTATATTAGTCACATTTTTCCTATTCCTATGGGGCTTGAAACTCGTATGTTCAGTTGTTTTTTTTTCAAATGCTTTGGGGAAATAGATTAAACCCTATCAAAAGATATTTTACTTATTTGCCCATTAAGGAGGGAGGTCTGAAAATGATTAATCCAGTGGTGTTTTTTTTCTTCTTTTTTCTTACATTCTATTTTGACTTGTGGTTTAGGAACCTTTGAGGATTCCTGGGATCATTGGACAGGGTGCTATTTCTACCTTTATTCAATGTTGTGGGCTCAGGTTTTTAAGTGTACAAAGGAGCTTTGTATTCCAGATTTTGCTGTCCCAGTGCTGAGGAAACTGAAGGGCTGGTCTTTAGGAAAGGAGGAGGCTTGTTTATTGAATAGAAAACAATTATATGTGAAAATGATGGCTTTGAATCATATGGTGCAAGTAGACTTCCCAAAATGTAGTCCTACTAAAGTAAAGTATGCTCTTACCCTCTTGACAGATCCTAGAGTCCCTGTGCCTATGTGGGATGTGCAATGGTTATGTTGCTATGGCAGATTGGGCATGAACGGTAACTGGAAGCATAAAGCCCTTGATGAATGGAAATGTTTGAGACAGGAATGTGGGGGTCAATTGGAGACTTTGGAACACTTTTACATACAGTGTGGGTATATTATGCAATTTTGGCACAATTTAGTTACAAAATGGGGGCCCATATCTTATGAATGCTTAATTTTGGGGACTACGTGGGATATTTTAGAGATATCACCCCAACATTGAATATCATTTTGCTTGTATTAAGTTTTATCTTTGGCAAGCTCACTGTCAATTTTATTTACAGCATATTATTCCTCTGAATAGTGTAATTTCTCTCAAATAGAGTCTGCCATTAGGAAAGTTAAGAGTTCTGAGTTTTTAAGTGGGATAGGGGCTGTTTTATGTCTTCTGGAAACATGTTGATTGGTTACCTTGAGGAGTATATGGGCCATGTGTTACTCTTCTCACTTGATTGTATGGTCTTTTTCCTATTTCTATTATCTTTAGTTTAAGTTCTGTACAATGGTATATATATTGTGTTCTTTCCAATAGATATCTTTGTTTCACTGTATGATTTTATGTTCTTGCAATAAAAAATTCCCCTACTCTTTTCCAGACGTGCCATGGGATCTTTAACATCCACCTGAACTACCACCCGAACAGGCAGATGGAACCTCAGTTTTAACATCTCATCCGAAAGACAGCACCTCAGGAGTGCAGCACCCCCCCTCATGCTGCACTACAGTATCAGTATTGGGATTTAACCCAAGTGCCTGGTGTGGGGATAGAACCTGTGCCTTCTGATCTCCTGGCCTCAGAGGCAAGTGTGCTACCTACTGAGCCACTGACACTGAAAGTAGAAGGCCTTTGAGCTGCAAGCAAGACACCAAACACTCAAGGGAACCCAAAACAGGCAATTGTTACATCTTCAGGAACTAGGCATGTAGATGTACAGACTGCAGGTCCAGATGGACAAAGGACCTGGGACCCCTGAGCCAGCAGCAGCGGGCCCAGACAAAGGGTAAGCTGAACAGGAGGGTCCACCACTAGATGCTGCAGAATCAGGAACCAGATCTGTGAGGCCAGAAGGGAGCCACCAGTATTACAGGGTGGCCTGCTCCACCTGCAGCTTGAGTAGAACCTTCTGAATGAGAGAGATCAGAAAGCACAAAGGAACTTTCCTTTCCAGGTGAGGGACAAGGCATCTCACCAAAAAACCTCCATGCCCTCAAGTGAACTGATAATGGCTGCCCTCCAGCATAAAGTGGAGGTACTGCCTGTGGCAATTACACATTTTTATATGAAGGGATGTGTCTTTCATGGCCAAGGCACACAGCCAATCCCCCTTTGGCAGCAAGGAGATAAGAGCCTGAAGAGACACTATTTGAAACTTTTTGTATTCAATGAACAGGTTTAGGTCTCTGAGGTCCAGTAAAGGATACAGATCTCCTGTCCACTTGAGAACTAGGAAGTATCTGGAATAGACTCCTTTGTTTCTTTCTTGGGGTGAATGGGTTTGACAGCTTGCCTGTGAATGAGCTACTGAACCTCATCTAGCAGAAGGAGCAAATGACCTGAAGGATAATGAAAAGGAGGCAGAGGATGTACTGGAGAGGTAAACAGCAAATACAGAGCATTCTCTTTTCTATTATTTCCAGGACCCACTCATCTGTCATCATCTCCTTCCACTTTGATAAATGAAGGGAGGTCAGTCCCCCCACTTGTACCCCTGGAGGAAACATTGGAGAGGGAGGAAGTGGGGAGTCAGAAGGTACCGGGTAGCAGGGATGCCACCTTGACTGATACATTTGGGTATTTTGCATGGGCACCAGGAGGGAGGGGACCTCCTCCATGGTTTTGTGCATGGGGCTGCTGGTATGAGGAACAAACAGCATGTCTCAAAGCCTACACAACAAGCCCAAACCTCACCCCCTGGTGGGTTGAAGGGTCAGAGGTTTGAGTATTCAGCACAGCCTGTTGGTACATCAGTAGCAAATCCAGCCACCCTTAAGCCAAGAGTTTCACAGAAGGCATATGCCAGAGGCAGCAGCCCTGACAGAAGCATTAGAAGCATCACATGCAGAGCGTAACAGATGCCTTTCAGTATCCATACCAGCTAATGCAGCTTAAAGCAAGTCAACTCTTGCAGGAGCAGCAGGCACAGCCTGAATGGTAGACATACCAGATTTCCACAGGCTACTCTTACATTTTGAAGATTCAGTCAACAAAGTCTTTTTCCATAACATCCACCCTCCTGGATTCTTCATCAGCAGGCAAAGTGCTCATGTGTCTAGATGCCCTAGAGTGATCATGAACAGCCATGCTACCACATAATCAGTTTCAGGGTGGGAAGCATAATACGGCTTAACAAACGGAGCAGGGTACTGTCTCGCAGCCTTTGTAGGCACTGCAGGCAAAGTATTAGGCCTATACCAGGCAGCAAATGTAGCACCTTCTAAAGGCAAAATATGTATTAGCTTTTGTTGACCAGGTAAATACACTAGACAAGTTATATGCCTATTTTCAGGTACAACCCAGGAGAGTACAGTGAGATACAGATATAGTGAGATACAGGTTCATACAGAGGACAACATGACACACGTTAGGCAGTATATAGAGTCAAAATAGAACCATGTGAACATAACCAGTAGACAGTAAGCACAGTTAAGATATATGCAGGAATATATATACATAGAGACACCAAGGCTAAGAACAGTACAATTTTACAAGGTATACATGGCTCTGTGCCACAAACAGAGCCACAGTCTGAGTATCTCCTGAAACAGAGAAAAAATACATAATATGCACTTCAGAGTCCAGTTAGACAGGCTGCGTCAGCAGGAGCTGCATGAGGGGTGTCAGGAATGACATGTGAGTCCGGTGCAGGGGACCGGACCTAGCTATGGAGGTCTAGGACACCCACATGTGGAGGAGAGCTTCAAGTGATTCCACAGGGAGCTCCGGAGGCACGAGTGGGAGGGAGAGGAGCGGACTTGAGTGGAAAAGGAGTTCCATAGCCAGGAGGAACTACAGTGGAGGGTGCAATAGGAACCTTCAAAAACTCCATCAGGTTTTTCTTGCTGAACTCCTCCTCTCTGCTTCAAATCCCATAACAGTTTGGATTTGTCAGAGTCAAGCCTGAAAAGAGGGATCTTCAGGAGGAGACGTGGAAGCATAAACCATATTATAGGTACTTACTTAGATATTAACCAGTTTCTTTCTTTACATAGCTCATGAAACACTCTTATACAGCAAATAGCATTTCACATGCTATGTAAAATCTTTCAAAACACTCTGAAAATCGAAGTTCATAAAACAAATTTTTTGTTCCCCTCGCTGTCAAAAAATAACTGCCATGCCAAATTGCAGATCGCACGTAAGCAGATTCCGTCCACAGCATAACAAAACTAAAATGAAAAAAAGTAAGTAGCAATATAACAGTTAACGGTCTTTGACATTTCTTGCACTTTACCTGATGCCATCTTAGGCACTCTCCTAGTCCCAAAGACCACAACACACAGGCACTGCTATGTTTCCAGTGGCATGTGAACCACAGCATTACATCTAAGTAAGGATCTATAATTCGTTTAATAACTTGTGGCACCTGATAGAATAAAACAGTCAAGTTCTGTTTAAAAAAAAAAGTGCACAAAGAAGAATAAAACCAGGGCACTGCAGTCAAAGGAATCTGTTCACTGCCACAGAGCTTTTTTTTTTCTGTTGTCAAGACAATGTCCCCAGCAATGACCTTTAACCCCCAAGGGTTGATACATGGCAGCAACCAACATAAGGAGCAATTCAAAGGAGATTATACAACAAAACTACATGAAGACCGCTGTACGAGGAATTAAAATGAATGACACTGAGATGAGAGCAGATCTAAATTAAACTGACACCACTGCCTCCGCCCCCGAAAACACAACAGTTGGGCTACGTTGGTCAGAAGCACTTCCAAGTCAGACAATGAGTACTCTGCCAGCATTCAATGGAGACATCTCCCTCAGCAGGGAAGCAGAAGCATTATCCTTATACATGTAGTGAAGGCTAAGAAGATTAGTCCTCAATGACTGTGGTGGTGGGTGACAGTGTCACCAAACACCAGGGAGTTCCCTTCTCAGAGGTGATCAAGCATTGAGGAATAGTCAGTTTGGAGACTGCAGCCTTGGTGGTGACTTCCATGACCTTGGCAGCAAAAAGTTTCTAGAGCCTTCTTTCAGTGCTTCCTCGTGGTCTGGTTGAATCCCTGACAGATCTTCAGGCCCTGACATTGTGGGATCAGCCCAAATAGCAAAACACAAACTATGTAAGCACTGTCTTTGTAGATCTTGTAGCCACAAGTACCAAACCTAAATAAAGGTTCCTACAATTGTGGCATAAAATGACACCATCAATAAGTTAACTTAAAGTAGGAAAAATAGAAATTTAAATACCTGTAAATTTTGTTTCTCTGACTGCTGGTCTCTGAGCTCATCATTTCTGAGAGGTCCTTCCTGGTACCACGTGACAGGCAGGATGCGAACAGACTTCTGCAGGATGGCGATACCCTCCCACTTGTTTCTTCCCGACATCAGTACTTCTATAGCATCTGTCCCCTGAGGAAAGACATAACTTGGAAACAAACAAAAGAAGGTTAGTGTAACTTGTGGCTGGAGGCCGACTTTCAGCATTCTGGAAGGGATGGAGCCCGGAGACCAGCAGTTGGAGAAAGAAAATTTACAGGTATTTAAATTTCTATTTCTCTCTCCTAAAGCTGGTCTCCAAGCTCATCATTTCTGGGATATACTAAAGCAGTACATCCCTCCACTTCCTGGGTGGGAAGAATGTTCATAATCCCTTATGGGTCCACCACTGCCTGGAGGACCCTGTGGCCAAAGGACGCCTCAGCCGAGGCAGAAACATCCAACTTGTAGAACTTCGCAAAGGTATGAATGGATGACCATGTAGCCGCTCTACATGAGTCTGCCGGAGAAGCTTCTCTGAAATCCACCCAGGATGTAGCCATCGCTCAGGTTGAATGAGCCCACACTGCTCCCGGCAGGACGACCCCAGCATTCTGGTAAGCCAAGGTGATGGTGGAACGAATCCACCTAGCAATAGAGTCCTTTGATGCTTTCTTACCCATATTTGGGGCTGATGTAAGGATGAATAGACTTGGAAGTCTTACGGACTGAGTCAAATCTCTTGATATAAATCTTGAGAGCTCTCCTTGGATCAAGCATGTGAAATTCTCTCTCCTTCTCATTCTTGGGATGAGGACAGAATGAGGGAAGGTTCAAAACTTTGTTTCAGTGAAAAGGAGACATCACCTTTGGTAAAAAGGCGGGATCTGTCTGCATAACTACTGAGTCTTGATGAAAAATAGTGTACAGTTCTTTGGATGACAGGGCTCCTAGCTCACTAATGCAGCGGGCTGAGGTGATTGCAGTAAGAAAGATGGCCTTCATAGTGAGATGAAGCAAGGATGGCTCCTTTAAAGGGCTCAAGGGGGCTTGGTGAGTGCTTTGAGTACCAGGTTGAGCCTCCAAGGTGGGACTACAGGCTTCATTGGAGGACGCTTCAACGTTGCTGCTCAGGAGTCGTCGAACATGAGGGAGAGCTCCTAATGATTCCCTGAGTCCCCAACAGGAGCCCCCCAAAGCAGAAACCTGACTCTAAGGTAGTCAGTTGGAGGCCTTGTTGAAACCTTCCTGAAGGAACTGAAGGATGGTATGGGACACAGAGTCATCTGGTAGAGAGGTGTCTCATAACCAGAACAAGAATTTTCTCCAGATCCTATAATAAACCTTGGAGAACGTGGCCAATCTGGATTGAATCATCATTTCAATGACAGGTGCAGAAAAACCTAACTCCTTGAGAGTTTCCTGCTCAATCTCCACGCCGAGAAGGATAGATTATGAGGACTGGGGTGCAGCACCGGTCCCTGATGCAGAAGGTCTGGGCTTTCATGGAACACCACAGGAGAATGTAGAGAAATTTGGACTAATCGAGGAAACCACAGTCTGCGGGCCAGCGTGGGCAAATCAGAATCATCTCTCCTTGATCTTGGGCAATCTTGTGCAGTACCATTGATAAGACAGGAATTGGAGGAAAGGCATACAGAAGATCAAACTGTCCCCGGGTGATGGAGAAGGCATCCTGTGCTATGGCCCTCTCATCCTTGATGAGAGAGCAGAACTGCGGAACTTCGCAATTTTTTCAGCAGGTGAAAAGATCTTCCTGTGGTTGGCCCTACCGTGCCATGATGAGTTGGAAGGCGCTGTCCTTGAGTTCCCACTCACCTGGCAGGATGTCCTTTTGACTTAGCCAATCTGCTGTGACATTTTCCTGGCCTGGAATGTATGCGGCCCTTAGACTCCCCAGGTTGTCTTCCACTCACTGAAACAGAAGGAGAGTCACTTGCAGCATCCAGGAGCTCTTTGTGCCTCCCTGGTGGTTGATATAGACCATTGTTGTCCAATTGTTCATGAGGATGAGAACATCCCGGTGTGAAAGCTGTGTCTTGAACTGCTGCGGTGCCAGGCGGACAGCCTGCATCTCCAGTACATTGATGCTGTAGCGAGACTCCACCAGTGACTACTTGCCCTGTGCTGAAAGCTATCTCAAATGCACCCTCCAGCCCGGAGACTGGCATTGGTGGTGACTCTCATCTGGTGAGGGTGTCCCAGTTTGAGACTCCTCATGATGTTGTCCTGCTGAGTCCACCATATAAGGAAGGCTTTTACCTGGCGAGACACCTGAATTCTCTGGTCCATTGTGCCCCTTGATTAGGACCATTGCTGGAGGAGGCCTGACTGGAGAGGCTGCATGTGGACTAGCGCCCAGGGGACTGAGTCTGCCAGTGAAACCATTGTCCCTATGAGTTGCATGATGGATTGGGCTGGCAGAAATTGAGCCACTTGGAATTTGTTGATGATTCTCTCAGTTCACTGAATTTTGACTCTGTGGGAAAAACTTTATTCTGGATCGTGTTGATATTCACCCCCAGATGATTCAGAAACTGTGAAGTTCACAGGGAGCTCTTCTTCTGGTTGATTATGAAACCCAGAGAAGAGAAGCACTGAGTGACCTCCGTCATTGCCTGGACTGCTTGATCGTACAGTGGGGCTTTGATGAGAATGTCATCCAGGTATGGGAAGAACTGGATCCCATGCATTCTGAGATGAGTGACCACTGCCACTAGGACTTTGGAGAAGACCCTGGGGGCTGTGGACAGGCCGAAGGGCTGCATCATGAATTGAAAACAGTATTCTTCCACTTTGAACTTGAGGAATTGCCGGTGTGCCTTCTGGATGGGAATATGCAGATAAGCATCTTGTAAATCTACTGAGGCCAAAAAGTCCCCCTGATGGATTTCTTGGATGATGGAGGGCAGGGTCTCCATCTTGAATGTTCTATGATGAACAAAACCATTTAGAAACTTGAGATCTGACACTGGTCGGAAACCTCCTGAGCATTTTGGGCACTATGAAGAAGAGGGAGTGCACTCCTCTGTTCCTTTCTTGAATGGGAACTTGTTTGATTGCTGCTGCCTGTACAAGATCTGTAATTGGTTGCAGAGTCAAAGCTCTTTTTACTGGGTTGTTTGAGACTGGTGAGGGTACTATGGGGTGGGGGCCTGGAGTCAAGTCGATGAAGTAACTCTTGCAAATTATGTCTAACACCCACTTGTCAGTGGTGGTGGGTACATCTATTCCATGAAAAGGTGGAAAGCCTGCCTCAACATGAGGATGGGTCCATGAGTCACCCCAGCATCTTGGGGGCCTCCCCTGCCCCCCCCCAGAAGCCACGCTGGTTGTGCAAGGTGAACCAGGATTGTTTGCCTGGAGTTGACTTATTCTGACCCCTGGAATAATTTTGGGCATGAAAATTCTGTCTGGATCCCGAAGCCCAGGGCTTGTTCCTTCCCCTGGATTGTGGAATTTGCACTTTTGCTGTTTCCTCAGACTTCTTGACTGCCTCCTTTAGAGCTGATCCAAAAAGCAGGCTTTCTTCATAAGGGGTGTTTACCAAATGCATTTTCGAGGAGCATCCACTTGCCATGCCCGTAGCCATAAGCTGCAGCGAGCTGAGGTCTGGTAAAACATAGCTCTTGCTGCACACCTGACTGTCTCCTCCGATACATTAGCCGAATAGGCCGAAGCTAGCCCCATTAACTGCAGGTATTGTAAAATGGACTTATTCTTCTCTGGCATATCAGCTAGCTGGAATGCCATATCAGTTGCCCAGGAGAGAGCAGCCTAAGATGAGAAGAGGTTGGCCATAACCGCCTTGAGAGAGGTTGTGGTGGACTAAAAGGCTTTTTTTAGGGAGGTGTCCACTTTGCTATCCACTGGGTCCCTCGGGAGGCTCCGCCCTTTGCTAGGATAATTGTCTTTTTAGCGAGGTTTGAGATTAGAGGGTCGCTTTTGGGACAGTCTAGCCATCTCTCCGCAGGTTTCTTGTCAAATTTCAGTAGCTTGGTTAGGCAGCGTGGGACGGGAAAGGAACGCTCTGGTCCCTGCCATTCTTCCTTTAAGAAGTCCTCAATGGCCGGAGGAATAGGGAACACCATCGATGACTTTGAAGCCGACACAAGCCTGAAAGCTGGCTTTGCTCACTTGGGTTCTGGGGAAGTTGGATTCAGGTTGATCTCGTCTGACACTTATTTGATAAAAAAAAATCTAGGTCGGCCAAATCAAAATTTCTGGCTGGGGAGGAGTCCGAGCCAGAGTCTGAGTTTGGGAGTTCCTCTCTCTGTAGATAAATAGCCAAACCTTGAGGGTGACCTGTCCTGTCTGTGCTTCCCATGGGTGGTGTCCCTGGATCTGGATCTACCCCTAGATCTTGCCCTCTTCCTTCTCCTGTCGTGTCATGAATAGTGGGGGGTGTCCTCATCCGAAGATGGAGAGGGTGCGCTTGTGGGAGGCTTTCCTGTGGGTCCTAGGCTTCAGGGACTTCAGAGAAACATCATAACATGAGGAGTTGAGGGCGAAGTCCCTGTTCAGCTTTGCTATCGGGTTCGGGGCTAGATCCCTAGCAGAGTGGTGGTGCCCCTCTGAGGTGGAGGACTGCCCCTGACCCATGGGCTGTGGTTGGACATCCTGAGATTCTGAGATGGATGCCTTGTCTGCCTTGTCCATGGTTGGTGACCTTGTGCTGTCACATGTGACACACAGAGACCCTACAAATGTGGCCAATATGGGTGTTCTGCACTTGTGGCATTTTCTGCCTCGTGGGGGGGCTGTCTGATTTTGACAAGGACATGCTCATAATATTAATTGAAATTTTATCCTGAGTTCAAGACAAAATGCTGCAAAAATGGTTCCTTTAAAATCTGGCTGCCCCCTGGAGAGGCCCATCAATGAGCTGAACCAGGCAATGCTTGACGAGCAGTGTAGTGCACTGGCCCCTTTCCCGTTTGTGAATGACCCACCTCTCTGCCTGCAAAACAGTGTGAATGCTCAAAAGCCGTCCTCCCAGCATTGGAAAGCTTGAGCACTGTGTCCCCTTTCCGTGGCTCTCCGCTGGCAGGCTGTCGATGACCAAGTCCTTAAATTCCGTGGCCATCGACGGAAGAGAAAAGCAACGGCCTTCCAAAACTGTCAATGAGCCGAAAGTCCTGAGAGGCTCGTCAATGAGAAAATTGATGTCAGTAGATGGCCCCGGGCTGAGATAGTGCTAATCTGCTGGCCCCAACCCTGAGAAACATTGCTCCTGTTGCTGTGTCGTTGGTGGGGGGGGGGGCTCCTCGTGGAGGGAAGATAAGCCTGAGCTGCCGGCTCCTCTCGAGGCTGCTCCACTAGTCCCAAGCCCCAAGGCTGAAAGAGGGGGGACACCAAGCTGGAAAGTGAGGGGGCAGGGGGCCCATCTGTGCAGCTTGCAAGGCTGAGACAGGGATCCCTTCGTTAGCACTCCGAAGTGCTGCTAGTGTTCCAAAACCAGAAATCAATACACACTCACAGTTGAAGTCTTCTGCTGTCACTCCTGTGACAGAGGCCCTGCAGAGCTCCTACCACTAGACAGGCAGGAAGTAAACTGACATCTGGAGGAAACGAGCGGGAGGGTATCGCCATCCTGCAGAAGTCTGTTCGCATCCTGCCTGTCACGTGGTACCAGGAAGGACCTCCCAGAAGTGATGAGCCCGTAGACCAGCTTTAGGAAGGAGAAATAATACTGAAGAAACAATGAAGTTGTTTCTCTGTGGGTCCAATGAGTGGTCAAAAGAACTGAGCAGCAACTGGGCTTCCTGAGGCTCCAGGTAGTAAACATTTCCAGTGATTCTGATGCCAAGGCTTACAGTTCCAAAGGTGTTGCTACTACAGGAAATGTCCTTGATGAACATCTCTGGTATCACCCTAGAGATTATTGGCCAAGCTTCCACTCCAAGGTGACAAGTGCAAAGAGGAAACCACAGATACAAACGTGACCAAGCATTTGGGATGCTAGACACAGCTATCTGAGTGACACAGTTACAGTGTGGACAAGTGATCTGTGAAGGGTGCAAACAGTCAAAATGCAGAATGCTAGTGCATACTAGTGCAGGTGCAAGTAGGTCACTGTTTCCACTGACTAATTAGTGCATTATTTACGTGTGCATATATAGTATATATATTGCAAAAATGTCATTATTAAATCAGTTAGAATTGAGCTGACAGTATGGAAATGAGGCATTAGGGTTGAGCCCTATTTACCCCATCCTCCACACACCAGCAGGCATCAGGGTGTGCAAGGGGTTGTTAGGCTCAACTCTCACCCCATTCCATGTGTAAACAGGCTGACATTGTACAGTATAGGAGAATGGGGTGACAGTTATTCCTAACAATCCCATGGCACACCCCGATGCTTGTTGGTGTGTGGAGGATGGGGAGGTGGGTGGTAGGATGGGGGGATAGGGGCTCAAACCTAATGCCTCATTTCTATACTTTTGTCACTTCAACACTAACTAATGCATTAACAAAGTTTTATGCAACTTATTTCCTCACTTTTTGAGGCAGTATCTTTATTTTACTGTGGGGCCGCTGCCCTATCCCTCCATAGATACACATTTGTATGTAGCTGTGGAAACACAGGGGTCTCTGGCCCCAGCACTTCCACACATTAAGGTACGAGCAGGTGTAGCAAAATTGCAACAAATAGTCATAACTGTGCCATCTTAAATAATTTTCACCCCAAGTGTTCAACATAACCTTCTTATCACATCACCGCATGTACCCAGTACAAAAAACTTTCAAATCACTGTTGAAATGTAATTCTGCGCAACTGTAATGCAGTTTTGTGCTACAGCTGAGGAAAAAAATTTCTGGCAGAATTTTAAAAATTACAGCTGTACTATTCATGAGGTAGCGTGAAAAAATGGTAATGCTAAAAATCTGGAGTGAAAAACATGAAAATTGGCAAAGTTATGAGTGTGCGTAGAAACTGAGCAACACATGTTTGTAACGTGGTCACTTGTTGAAATTTTTTCACCTAATTTAAAACATAGGCATTTTTGGGACCTCCCCTCATGAACAGTGACACTGTGATTTTGTTAATCCACCAAGGTTAATTTCACACATGTAAAACACATTTCAGGCAGGATATGAAAAATGAAAGCTGTACTGTTCAGAAGGAGATGTGAAAAAATGGCAATGTTAAAAATCTAGAGTGAAAATATTAAAAATTGGCGAAGTTATGAGTGTGTGTAGAAACTGTGCAATGCATGCTTGTAACACAGCCATTTTTTGGAATTTGTTCACCAAACTTGCAACATGGGCTTTTTGGTACCCCATCTCATGAACAGTGGCACTGTCATTTCGTTAATCAGTCCCAAAAGGTGATTCCGCACAGAGACCATGAAATCACCTTTCTGGGCTAAGTAACTAAATAACAGTGACAGTGTTCACAAGGTGGAGTCCCAAGAACCCCATGTTGAAAATTTGGGGCCAGAATTCAAAAAAATGGCTGAGATATCAACCTAAGTTGAAACCCCCACTGACTGACATTATACGTGGCTTACCTTTGATTCTTCAGTTTGCGGTTCAGCTTTGAAGAGTGCAGACATGTTCCAGTCCAGAAAAGATCACTACTCCCGACCTCCAGAGGTAAGTACGGGTAAGGGGGGAAGGGAAGGTGGGTGCTTAGTGGAGGGTGGGGATGGGAACTCAGAGAGGACGAAGGACCGCTTTTTTTGCAAGTTTAAAAAAAAATGTCAGGGGACGGTTTTTATTTACAGGTATTTTAAAATATTTAGACATATTTGGATACATTGGGGTGGTCTCCCAGTGTGCCATATTAGCCTGGGGAGGTGGTGGTTCATGCCGATCATGGGGATCGGCACCCCGTGTCAGCTATTCAAGACTATCAGCTTTGGGAGGCGGGGCATCTTCTGACACCGGATGTATTTAAATTTATTTAAAAGAAATATCTATTTGGCACACTGGAGTGGGCTCCCAGTGTGCCATATTAGTGTGTGTGTATGTGTGTGTGTGTGTGTGGGGATACTGCTGACACGGGGAGGGCACCCAATGTTGGCATTTCAAAATAAATGCTGGGGCCATTTTTTGTTTGGAGAAATCCACCATTGTGGATCCCTGTCATAGCCAATTCCCATTCATGATGTGGGATGAGGACCAGATGGCCCTATCTGACCATCTGGTCTTCATCTCATGAACAGGGATTTTTTTCTATATTTATTTTATTTTTCACTCCTTGTTCGCCTGACCTGCTCCCCTTACCTCATCCTCGCAACCAGCTTGGGGACATCCAGCGGCTGACCACCTCTACCGCAGGCACCCAGACTCCTTCAGCTTCCTCCTTGCAGCAGGGCCGCAGGGAGCCCCAAACTTCCCGTGGAACACGGATCCAGGTGGGTGCCGCGGCGAAACTGCGGACGGCCATGAAGCCGCTCACTTCAGGCACCATTTTTCCCTGGTTTTCTGTATCCCCATTGGTGCATGCTCATGCAGTGCCTCCAGTCTCCACTGAGGGCCGCTGCTGAGTGATGCGTTCCCCGATCCCACCCCCAGAGAGGAGAGCAGTCTTCCGGACGCTCAATCCTCTCTGCCCCTGCTGACCCCCAGCACCCCGAGTCCATTCCCAAACCTGGGTCGCCGGGTGGGTCGAGGTAAGCGCCAGTGCCTCAACCCTCTATGCCACCAGGCAGGCTCATGAATGGGATTTTGACACCTCACGATGGCGATTGGTTATCGAGCGGGGATTTTTACACCCTCCACCGAATGAAGATTTAGTTTGTATAATCCCGTTCGTGATGTCACAATCCCTCGCTCGTCTGTCGAGCCTCGCCAGGAGACAGGGCCATTCGGGTCCTTATCTCAATGCAATAACAGGATTTTGATAACTCACTTAATGGGATCGCCATTTAATGGGGATTTGGACACCTCATCAACGGGGATCGGAAGTGAGTCGCTAATGAGGATTTCCAAATAAAAAATGGCTATTTTTAATAAACTGATGGAAAGCAAACACATGGTTTTGTAGAGGGCATCGTCCTGAACAAAACTCATGCATTTGCTTCCACAGAACACATCCATGGGGCAAGTAATAACGTTTGGGGACTTCCCTTCGTGGAACTGTCAAAATCCTTGCTCATCAGTCAAACTTTGTTCGCAGCTGTGCATCTATCCAAAACACTGACCCAAGCATGCTCAGAACCTGTATTTTCAAAATTGAATAACTTTGGATTGGATTGATATTTTTCACCAAACCTACACTGCCGTGTTCCTTAGGGCAAACTCTTTCTCCTCTGGAATTTTCAGGCCAAACAGCGTGAGTGCAGGGTGATGAGAAAATTCAAGAAAAATTGGAGAAAAAAGTGAAAAATGTCCTTTTTTTCACTATGCGCTGCACAAAAAAATGCACATTTGATCAAAATGAAACTTGGCAAGATGGCGTAACCCCTCTACAAATGAGGGTTCCAGAAATGTCTTCCATAAGCTTGCCTAAATGCTCACTTTCAGGCTAGTGTCCTGCATTTAGCAGTAAATCATTATTACCAAAGAGTGCCTGTGTAGCCTCAATGTACTGTCACTTTAAGAGCTGCCTAGATTGCAGAAATAATTAATCTGGGAAGGGGCTGAGTGTTGTCATGCTCGAGTCCCGCCCAAACTGCCAGGTAATCACTCCATTTCTGCCATCGCTAATTGCACAGAGGGAGCCCTGTTAATAGATGTAACTGTTTGCTGATCATTCATTAGAGTAGTAATAATAATGTAGTTTGTCTAACCTGCTTTCTTTGCAGCAAGGACTGTTTTGTTTATCCCCACCATTTTGGCCCGGAACTGCCGAATTGGACCAATCAGTCTGGTGGGACCTTAAATGGAGCCGGACTACAGGAGCTGTCTGGAGTCAAAATCTGTAGAATTCTAGTTTTGGCTTTTGGCACCTTTTTGCACCTTTGTTGTGACTGACAGACAGATCAGCCAACCGAATCTTTGGATCCTAGGGAAATCCCCAAGTTGCCTGCTGTTTCAGTCAGTTCTGAGCTGGGAAGTGAAATGAGAACAGCTCGAGTGATTTGGCCAGTAGTTCTGTTTAGTTTTTCATGGGAGAACTGTGAAAGGACTGAGTTTTGGCCTGCATGTCTGCCTGCTGTCCCTGAAAGGAGAGAAGATAATTATTTTGGACTAAATCCAAGTTTGTGAGAACGAAGTAAGCCACTGATTTTTTACCAGGTTCATACCTGAAGAAGACAGAAGACTTTGCTGAATGCGATCGGCCTGTCAGGATTTCCAGCTGCTTTTGAATCCCTGGTTTGTGCAGAGACTTTAGGATCGTGATCAGAGAGCGGTTTTCCTGGTACAGTAGAATTTTCTACATGTAAATGTGTGTGTATTGAAAGTGGGTCATGATTTGGTCCCCACTGTGTGAACTGTGTTCTGCTTGCTGGAAGCTGTATCCAGCCCAAAACGGACTGTATCCAAATTTGTCTCAATTTGGCCTGGACCTTGCCACACAGGCTGAGCCAGACTACCCGCTGCACAGAGAAAGCCATCTACAAGAGACCTGCCTGGGGATCAGCCCCCTGCTCCATGCCTGAACAGGAACAATGCCTTGGTGAATCGTGTGGGCCCTGCTTCTCCTGGCACTCCAGATTAACCACCTGCTGTCTCAATTTTCGTCCAGCCTGTGTCCAGTCTTGGGTATCGTGAGTAATCATCAGGGTAGCTCCCTGCAACAACAGCCGAATCTAAAAGTGTGTCATCTGATTGTCTTGTTGTTTTCTTTTCACGAACTGAGCCCTCTGGCTCCAGATTACCAACAGTGTGTGTTGTGCATGTTGTTTTCTTCCATCAAAGGGCCCCAACCAGCTGCAATGTTCCTGGCTAGCCCACCATTCTCCATCTGGGTACCCAGAGTGTGTGACTGTTTATGGACCCTGAAGTGCATGCATAACTGTTTGATTGATACAGCCTTTAAGCAAATTAACCTGATTATGCCCCTTCCTTGTTCAAGTCCCTTAAATAAATAAGATCTAACTCTTTTTTGCATTTACCTGACTGTGGCTCCAGTTTGTGCAAGAGTACTGTACTGCTGTTATTTGCGTGTATAACCTTGTTTTACAGGGGGTCCCCAGGGCCAGGCCAGAGGAATGCCCTGGTGGTAAGTGCAAACAGTGTGGGTACTTGTGTGGTGTATCAGGGGTATTGTGAAAGTGATTATTGTGTATTGTTCTGGCCACTAGTAAGGAAACAGGGGGGTTACAGTGTCCTAGAGGACTGTGCCCAGGTTAGCTTGACCACTACCAACCCTGACCTCTGAGTGGAGGCACCCGTTTCAGAACTCAGGCCTCTTAACCTACTACTAGCCAAGCAGCCAGGGGTCACAGCCCTTGGGATAGTGCCACCTAGGGGTTACATCAGGATATCTACCCAACGGGACAGCGCATAACAAATTTCATGCAAATCTGTTGAATGGTTGCAAAGTTATAAAGATGAAAAATTTGTGGTTTAACATTAAACTGCCTACTCAACCCTAACTATAAGGATGTGGCTGTGCCCTTATAATTTAGATTTTGTTGACCTGGAAAGGAAGGCTACACAATACTATTTTCATCCTCATCCTGGAAAAGGGGAAGGGGAATTACAGTTGCAAACCAACTACACTTGAACCAGAAGAAGCTGCTGGTGGTATTTTAGTGAATGTGGGGAATTTGGCCAGAAAACTGGGGAAACTCCCCAACTCTTCTTGACAAATGCCATGGGCTCTTTAACATCCACTTAAGTAACCTCCAAAAAATGGGAGACAGGACCTCAATTGAACTCTTGTCTGAAGGACAGCACACTCCTACAGCACAGCATTCCCCCCTAGTACTGCACTTGTATGCCAGCATTTTCATAGTATGAGCCCAATCTTTGTGTGGAAACAGAACCCATAACCTTCTGGTCCACAGGTAGATGTGCTACCACCTGAGCCATCCTGATTCTTGAAGGGAAAGATGCACATGAGGTCTCATATGTTGAAAGGGCAAACCACAATTTGCAATTTTCCAGTTCCTCATTAACATCTTATTGTGCTCCATCAGTATGGGACTGCCTATCATTAGCATGCTATTACAGAGGTACCCCAACCCATTTCTGCCATTCACAACAAAGAACAGAGCTTCACTGAAGCAGACAGCGCTGTCAGCGACAAAAAGGACCACCTCCAAAGGCTAGTGTCTCACGTGAGATAAGAAGCAAACTAAACAGAAAAAATCTTGGCACTGATAACCAGGTATAAAAAAACACTAACAACGAGGAACTATATCAAAGTGCATGCTTTTTTGCAAAATAGATACTGTCCTGTGCAAAACCATTCTGGGTGCTCCACAGAACACACTCACTATTTTGCATCTCTGTCACCAATGTTTCATCAGTATACTCCTGAGGAAGTAATATATTTCTCCTTTTTTGTGTGTTTTTTATACCTGGTTGTTGGAAACACAAAGCTGTCTGCCACAGGGTGAGAAGAGGTGAATTTTGAAAGAGATATGTGTTTGAATAGCCAGTAAATCTCTGGCCAAACACGTACAACACAGTATTTACCAAAGTTTGGTTTTGGAAGAACACAGAAGTGAGAAGGCATGAGACCACAGTACGGTAAACAAAGCAAAATAATTTGCTGTGATCAGTAATAAAAAAGAAAACCAAGGAAGAGACTCAAACACTGCTGGAGGTAGCAATATTTGTCAACTGTAGCCATTAATTACTGAATTAGTATTAAACTGTACTTAGAATATTTCAAGAGGAATTACAAATGTACGGAAGATGAATCAGTGGTTGTAACGACAGTACTACTAGTAAATAACTTCATATGAAATATTTGTACCGACTATAAAAGCTTCTGTAAGTATCCCAGAACACATGGCTGGATTATTTTTATTGTTCGTGCTTTGGTGCAGCTGTTCTGGATTGCTGACAGGAACATGATGGACCCTTGGTAATTTTTCATCCAGTACTGTATATCAATCAATCAAGTCTTTATTTAACCAGGTGTTCATCGTTGAGCAGAAGCTCATTTGCAAGATGGACCTGGGTGGAGCATGAACAATTGTATATATAGGTCAACACAGGTATTTATAAGGCAATACAGATAATACTCTTTACAGAGAGGAAGAAAAAGAAATTCATATGTACATAGAATTATTTATTTATTGTTGACCGGGTAAGTGCACTAGACAAATCCTGCCTATTTTCAGGCACAACCCAGGGGAGGGGGATACAGATGAATGCCAACTGACCTTGAACCAGATTAAGCTGTTGGTGGTATTTTTAGTGAATGAGGGAAATTTGGCCAGGACACTGGGGAAATTCCCCTACTCTTTTTGATAAGTGCCATCGGATCTTTAACATCCACCTGAACTACCACCAATCCAGGCAGATGGGACCTCGGTTTAACGTCTCATCCAAAAGATGGCTCCTCAGAAATGTAGCACGCCTCTCATGCTGCATTACAGTGTCAGTACTGGGATATTAATCAAGTGCCAGAGGTGGGAACTGAACTCACAGCCCTCTGATGTTCCGGCCTCAGAGGCAAGCGTGCTACCTACTGAGCCACTGACACTGCATTATACAGATATTGTACAGATTACATGGTATTTACATACACAGAAGTGTCTATAGGAAGATAAAGCAGGTTATCTAAGGTTGCAGGAGGAAGTAATGGAAGAAAAAAAATAAAAATAAAATATACACCAGGTAGAGGTGAAGGGAGGGAGGGAGGGAGGGGGAGAAAGGCTAGGGCATATATTACTGGAGTTATAGTTTGCCTGACAAACACACACAAGCACATGCATGCATGTAGCACACACACACACATATACACATATACACACACACACATATACACACACACACACACATACACACACACATATATATATATATATATATATATATATATATATAACACACACACACACACATATGCACACATTTACTTGCCTGCACTGTTCTAGAGTTTGGCCTCTTCCTAGCTCTGCTATTCCACACGTGTGCTTCATAGGATTCCTGGCCCTTAAATGTTTGCACTTGTGTATGAGGCGACCTTTTCAACTGTAACTGTTTTTAATTAGCTCTGTATGGCTGGGATGGACTTTGAGTGCTTAGGTGCCATTTGACTCTGTGTACAACATTTGCAATAGCTGGTGGACAGTTTGCACTCATTTGCATATGCATGATCACCACGATGACTGAACTGTACTTCTTATTGAGCTCTGGTGCTATCGCTTTGTTAATGTACAAACTACCCTTTCATGTATGGCATTTAGAGGTGTAATGCATTTTATCTCACTTTGCTATAGCAATATGATTTCAAAACCACAGTTTTAGAATGAAGAATTGCCCCCTTCCAGTTTTTCTTATAATTTATTTTTCTAAGATAGCTCAGCTGAGATATCATACCTTGTTTTCAGTGCAGACCTGCTTCTTCTTTTATTTTCTGGTAACCAGGTAAGGCCCACTGGGCATACAGTAGGTGCCTGTTCTTAGGGGTGGCTTGGAAGTACTGGGGAGATTAAGTCATTTGCACAGAGTCACACAGTATGACAGTGGAGCTTGTGGGAATCAAACCCAGGTCTGTCTACTGGATGTACTAATCTCATTCACAGCTCGTTACTCTACCCTCTAAGCTATACTGCCAACCCCTTTCTACTCATTTGTACAGGTAGGTGGATGAGCGGGTGCCATGTGCACAAGTAAAAAAATGTAAAACCTGAAAAATTATTTTTGTTTGGTAGAGATGGTAACCATATTAGGCTAATAAAACATTTAGATACACAAGCTTCTTAGATGCCTAAGGTCTCCTATCAGCTGCAGAAAGGGACAACACTTTCATTTACTGCACTTTACACCATTTTTTCCAAAGTCCTTCTGCTGCCCTCACCCCAATATCTAGTGCATATCACTGCTCCTGCTACTTCCTAGATAGCCACAAATGAGCTTCGTTGTTTGGAACTTTGTTTAGTATATTGCACATGAAAGCCCAGTCTTTAGGAGCTGTGAGGCTTTTGCACTACCACAAATTCTTGCTACATCAGACATCTTATGAACATCACTGTACTCATGTGATCTTACATCTATCCTTTAACCAGTAATACAATTATTCACAAGTCTATACATCTCTTTATTACCTTGGTCAATCCTGCCTGATCACCCCTTGCCATCCCAGCTCCAATATGGCACCAACCCTCCATGCCCCCCACTGCAGAAACCACCAGGCTGTGGGAGGTTCAATGGAGATCTGTCCAGATAGGACCAAGGTAGACACTTCCTAGTAGCATCTCCACCACACCTCTAACGTCTGCTCCGCACTTAGTTCCTGTAACTCTGTGTGCAATGCAGAATTATGGAAGGAAACCTGGCTCATCCACATAGTATCGTAATGAGCCACTTCTCAGCCTGCTGGTGGCCCCTACAAGTCTACACTTCTAATGACTGTTTTTAAGAAGAGTTACGTGTGACAGAAAGTCTGCCAGTGCAGCAACAGCACTGTCTCTTGTGACACTGGGGACCTGAGTTTGGAAAAACACGGAGGACTGGCAGGGAGAGGTGGTTTAAGTATCCCTTTGGACGTTCACATCCTCTGCAGTGGGATGATTCCCGCCATCTATCATACAGGTGTCCCTGTGGATCGATGGGAGGGGGAGGATTGTGCAGTTGCTTGATTAAACAATGAGATGGTTGACAGAACAGCCTCTGCACGTGTCAGTCGTGGACGCTGCTGGAAGGGGCACACTGCACTGCTGTCTTGAGGGAGGACCTGCACAAAAAAAAAACACCTAAGTCCACAGGATGACATGTGCCACCCTCAGACCACACAAAGTTAACCTGGCTCTATCTATCCTCCATGCTATATTCGATCTTCTATGGGGCTGCGGTCACCCCACAGGTCCCACCATGGTGGTGTAAGCTATGGGGGCTTCAGGGGGGAATGAGGTAAGTCCCAGAGATGATGGATGATGGGGATGGGGTGGCATATCAAAGGAGACAAAGGCTAAGCAGTAGGGGAGCCAAAAGAATAAATAAAAAGTCAGCTGGAAACAGGCCAGATATAGCAGCTGCTGTAAAGAGAATAATCAAGTGTATTTAATTAACTAATCATAGAAACATTGCATAAACCTCCTGATCACAGATTGAAAGGATAAACTAGTGTTAACTTAATAAAACATAATTTATTTAGAGACTAATTTGTTATTTTCTTAATTTAGCTCAGTCTGTTCTGTTTTTATGGTAAGGTCAATTTTTTGTATCTAAATCAGTGGAAGCCTTAATGAGTTAATTGTTTGGTACTTATGCAAATTAGTGTTTGTAGTCCTATAGTAGTTCTAATGTATTGAATGTGTACCAGAGTATGTATCCCCCATAAGTAACATAATTGCAGCTTCCCCCCCAAAACACGCACAAACAACAAAACCATAAGAAGGCAGCATCTTAAAATGTATAAGTTGAATGGAAACCAGCTACTGCAAAGTAGAAAAGCACATGTTTTTCTCAAAGGGTGGGTTTAGTCTGTATCTTTCCTTCCCATACTTACTGAATGATGCATATTTTCAATTCTATGCATATAAGTCCCCTTCACTCTTTCTAAAGCAGTCAGAACATAACTCGGGAGGCAGTATAGTGCAGTGGTTTAATGCTCTGAGCTGCAACTCTGTAGACTTGGGTTTGAATCTCACAGCCCCCGCTTGCATGCTGTGTGACCCTAAGCAAGTCACTTAACTTCCCTGTGCTCCTAGATTGTACCTGTAAATAAGTTTTCAGCTTAGTGTGCTACTTCTGGTTAAAACAACTGCAAAAAAAAAAAACTTTTCATTCCACCAAGCTACTCTGGTTAACTCAAATCCTCAGCTGTTGAGTGGCAGTGATTCTTGGTATTTAAGTACTTATGTGGACCTCGCCTCTTTAGGGATAAGTGGTGCTATTTCTAGATTCCTAGCTCTTTATAAACATTTTATCTCGGACACAAATAGAAATCGTCTGAATGCCCATGGAGCGATTGGTGAAGCCAGCTGTACATTTATGGTCCTAGGGAGGTATGAAAAGATTTAAGCCACAAAGCCCTTGTAATACATCTGAAGAGCAGCAGTATTGAAAAGGAGTCTGCTTTAGTGGTGATGTCATCCTTGTAGGATTTAATAGCATGCTGGGGATATTTAATAATTAGGACTGCGATTACTATATCAGACTGCTTTATTTATCACCAGATCAGAATAAAACACTGAAATTGCTACACAAATTCATCATGTGTCTATGTAGAGAGAGAGGGGGGTGAGGTGAGTGAATTCCAGCTCCAAACTCCCCCCTCCCCCAATTATCACCTCTTGTGCCATCCTGAGCCTCTCTGCAGAGCCAGAAGGAGCCTGAATGAGCCTGTCAATTGGGAAATGGCTTGTAGCAATGGGTTGAGCCAAAAGCAAATCTGTACTTTAAGTAATTGTATCTGTCTCCCAACTTGAACTACAGGTTGTCTTCTACCAAGGAGACTAGAGAGTGAGTGAATTCCAGCTACAAACTTCCTCTCCCCCCCAATTATCCCCTCCTGTACCATTCTGAACTCCTCCACAGGGTCCAAAGGAACCTGAAGGAGCCAGATAATCTGGAAATGGCTGGCAGGCGTGGGTGGAGCTAACACTTCTTTTTTTGTGCTGCCTTTTAGTGGTCCGGAGTGTTACAGCCTGGTGCACTAAGGTCCGCTGTGCAAAGGACATCTTATAAAAGGGAGTCTGCCTGGGAATAAGCCATGGGAGGCTGCCAGCAGCCACTCCTGCTGTCTTACAATGGCTACTGCTGAGTAATCCCTGCCCCTCTGGACTACAGGCACTCTCTGCCACATATACACAAGGCCCCTGGAATTCTGCAGTTCTGCGGTTGCGGAATTTGCCGCAGAATTTGTATCATGCCGCAGAATATATATAGTGCTGCAGAATTCATTGTTTTTGGTGAATTTTCATATAAATATACTGTTTTTCCATAGTGTCAGGCTTTCTTTCCCACCTTGTTTATCCTGAAGCCCCTCCTGTATACTCAGTATATGATGTCATCGATGACATCACATCATATTTAGCCAATGACAGGACTGCATTCTGCCAGAGAAATGAATAAATCATGCTGCAGAAATCAGAAAATGCTACCGCAGAAGTCAAGGAGCCCTGCCGCAGAAATCAGAAAATTCTGCCGCAGAACACCAGGGGCCCTGCATATACATCTTGCTGTGTCACCTGTATGGTTGTCTAACTGCACAGGCCCTACATACCTTGTCCATGTTGTCGTACTGTACCTCACAAGGTCAAAGATCTTTTGCTTAATGAGCACCCAGCTGGCTAAATGGTCTAAACAGTTACATCTCCTCCACTCCTACCCTTTGTGCATTTAAATCAAGGCTACGCCTCTCTCTCTCACTGCCTCTAGCTCCTGTGACTGCCTCCACTAGCTGACCGCATGAATATTTCCCTAACATTATGCTATTCTCTCTCCGATTAGCACTTGGTTACCCCTTAGCATGCACTTCCCCATGTTATGTCTACGACAATGCCTCTGGCTGTGCTCCTCCTCTATAGCACTCCGCCCCCTCTACTCTTCCTCTCTCTTGTCCTCTATCCTCTGCACCTCATCCGCTATCTCCTTGTAACCTATACTCCAAAATTTGTTTTATTTCTCAGATGCTTTGTAACTCTGTTTAGCTTACACTTTTGTAACCTTGTCCTATGTATTGAATTTGTAATCTGACTTACATGTCTTTATGTTTTGAATTGTAACACGATGTGGAACCTTTGTAAAAGAGCCCTGGCTCAAAGGTATTGTAATCCTAGACCACGTAAATAAATAAAAAAAAAAAAAAAAATACCTCACCACTGACTGTCTGTTGTAGCTACTTTACAACCTCAGACCTGATCTGTTAATATTAATTGCACTAGAAGTACTGAGGTGTTTCTACTATGTGTCCTAGATGCACTAGTACTATTAAGCTGCAGCAGTAGTGACTTACGGTTGTGATGGCTGCCAGATAATTTGCGCTGATCGCCTCATACTCCTCCGCTACACCTACTAATCCAGCTACTTTCACAGCGCAGATGGCAACAAGTGCAAGGAAGAAGCCTATTTTCTAATAGTATTGCCTTTAGTTCGCTTAGGCCCTAACAATGGACGTGGAGATGAAGCACCCTGCCACAAACACAGGAGAAGGAAAACTTGAAGTGGTCCAAGGCAGCCGAGCAGAGGCAGCTGTGCAATCTAGTCTCCGCCACTATAACAGAAGGTACCTTTTTGAGGGGTTAAAGCCAATCAAAGACTGCAGACAGTGGTGGGAGAACTCCAAACTCAAAAAGCTCTCTTAACCAACTTACCATTTGTACCAGCGACAATGAAACACGAATCTCTTCCCTGGATAACTGGAGAGCTCATCTGGACCTGAAACTTACTGCTATGTGTCAAAGGCTGCGTAAAACCGAAGACAAATTAGAGGACCTCAAAGGAAGATCAAGAAGGCATAATCTTGTAATCCTCGCCTCCCAGAAGGAGAAAAGGAATGAATGCTATAGTATTTGTCCAAAAGCTGTGTCTCAAACTTGCTGGGCCCTCACTTAATGGACCCATGTATATCAGAGCAGGCTCATCGTCCTGTGGTCCACCTCCATAAGCTCTCCGCCTAGTCCACTTACATTTAGATTACTCAATTTTTTAGACAAACAAGTGGTACTGGGCAAAATTCGAGAATTGAAAGAAATCCAGTGGGAGGGTCAGAAGATTCGGGTGGTACAGGATCTCCCACTATCAGTGCAGCAGAAAAGAACTGCTCTACACCCCTTAGTCACTAGATTTATAATGGCTGGCATTCGATATAGAGTGAGACATCCAGCTATCCTTCAATTTATCCATGATGGGCAATGGGTCTCTTGTGATTCTGTGGAGTCAGCGAATAAAGAATTGAAGAGGCTGTTTCCTGATTTATTCAAATGACTCATTTAGGCTCTAGTGACCGAGTACATGCAGTGGAGGGATTTGTTACTGGTTTGTTCTTTGATAGTGGACTTGGCTATTTAATCAAGAGATATTGCTGATGTCTGCATCAAGAAGGCATTCACTAAGTAGAAGCAATAGTGTGAAACCTGAACTTACGTGGGCTTTGCGTCGTACCATGCTATTGCCCAGGCCAGCGACCCACCACACACAGAACTGGCTCCAAGTTGAGCCTTCTGACACTAGCATCATAATCACTGCCCCTATATAATTAACTGCTACTGTAGTCCAGAGTGTGGACTTTTAATCATCTATTCAAGACAGTTTAACATGGTTTTAATTTTTATAGTTGTCATAAGGCTTAGAACCCCACTGAGGTTAAAAGTTTATTTTTGCACCAATCCTCTGCTGTCTATCTCATTTCACAACCTGTTTACTTATAACAGTTGGATTATTGCCTAAGGAGCATTCATAAGATTGTTCATGAGGGGGGAGAAGGAAGTGTATTGGGTAGCAGGATCAGTATCGCAACCGAATGCAAGATGGGAGAACGGTCATATGGACTGGGGGTAGTTTAGGTGTTTTGGGGGGAAGATTTTGGATCATGGGAAGTTTTAGCTGTGGGGAAGGGTGCATGCACGAGCAGGATCAAAGTACTTCAGGGTGTCTGAGGGTGGGGCAGAAGGTTATTTGATTGTTTCAATGCATCATTTCATTTCTATTTCAGAATATGAGGGCTCTTTGGATGGGGGAGTTGGAGTGGGAGGGTATTCTAAGGGCAACTTGTATTATGGTTATATCGATTCTCTTTGCAATTTTGTCGTGCAAGGAGGAATTGCAAGATGGATGTATCTCGGATCTCTGGGCACTACTGGCTCCTTTAATCTGGATAGTATGGTGCCAGGTAGTTTGCAACCTTGTCATACACTTTCCTTAGTTTATCCCGCCTACAACATGAAAGATATTGTTATTTTGTGGGAGATACAGCTTGTGGAATATTAAAGGGGCCTGGAATAGAGACAAGAGACTTCAGATTCTTAAACACCTAGAAGCTTTGCACTGCCAAATAACCTTCCTTCAAGAAACGCATTTACTGGAAACTGAGGGGAACCTATTTAGATGGTGTCAGGTTGGGCAGGTTTATGCAGCAGATAATGCCACTGCACAAAGAGGTGTAGCAATTCTAATTATGAAGGGGGTTCAATTCCAAATGTTGCAATGTGTTTCTGACCCACAGGGCAGATACATACTCCTCAAAGGATTGCTTGACCATATGGAGTCCTCTTGGGGTCAATTTATGGTCCCAACAAGGACTCTCCTGAATTTTTCCCCACCCTTACAGTCTCTATGGGTACCTTCCCTAGGCTCCCTACTTCACTGGCAGGGGACTGGAACCTAGTCTTTTCTCCTGAACTAGATAAATCATCCAATAGAGATAAATGTATGTCCCCAGCACAAAAAGCTCTCCAGGAATTTATAGCAACCTTAGGGCTTAATGACCCATGGTGTCTCCTAAACCCTAATGTCCAAGGATTTACATTTTATTCCCTCTTCCATAAATCTCTGTCCCGCATAGACTACTTTCTAGTAAATAACACAGTCCGAGCTGGCCTCTTAAGGTGCGGAATGGCCCCAAGTACCCTTTTGGACCACTCTCCAATGTGGTTAGAGGGGTTGTTGTCGCCCAGTACTTGTAAAGAGAGCTTATGAAAGTTAAATTCACAGATGTTACAAGATAAAGGTGTAATAGATGTACTCAATTACACGTCTACACATTTTGTACATCACAATAACGGAACCACAGTGGACTTCGACAAGCTGTGGTGTGCACTAAAATGTGTATTGAGAGGAGAGTGTATCCATCTAGCTACAATTAGAAAGTGCAAAAAAGAAGCACCTGCTTCTTCTCTTCTCACTCAGATTACATCCCTTGAAGCTTCAATGTCTCACAATCCCCCGAAAGATATCTTAGTGCGACTATCTCTGCTGCGAAACCAGTATTTGGAGACCTTGAGGGAGCAGACTCAATATGCCCTGTTTAAGACCCAAGCCCAATATATTGATCAGGGGGACAAAGCTAGTCACCTTCTGGCTCTTTGGCTTAAAAAACAAGAAGAGTCCAGAGTAGTTATTGCACTTAACTCCCTTCATAACAATACTCTTTTCATTACCCCTAGGACAATTGTCCAGGAATTTGAAGACTATTATAAGCAACTGTATGAGGCTCCGTCACCAGGGTCTCAACTGGAAGCTATTCATAACTACTTGGCACATCTCTCCCTTCCTTCCCTCACACAAGCACAGCAAAATTTCTTATCTCATAGAATAACTCAACAAGAACTTACAGAGGCTATACGCTCGCTTCCCGATGATAAAGCCCCTGGTCCAGATGGCTTTCCGCCCAGATTTTATAAAGTCTGTGAAGAGCAGCTGTCACCCCTTTTACTTCAATTGTTTAACCATCTTTGTGATTCTGGTCTCACCGATCCCTCTTTGTTGGAAGTGCTAACATTGGTTCTGCCCAAACCAAACAAACCTAAGACTATAGTTTCTAATTATCGTCCAATTTCCCTCATGAATTACGACATTAAACTCCTTGCCAAAATATTGGCTGTAAGGCTAGCCAGTGTATGGAGTGATCCAATTTGCCCTGAACAGGAAGGTATTGTTTCAGCTTGTTCCTCTTCTGATCATTTAAGGAAACTTTTCCACATTTTCTCTGCATCCAGGACATCCTCACACCCTATGGCACTGGTGTCGCTGGACATGGAGAAAGCTTTTGATAGAGTTAACTGGCTGCTCCTATTTGCAGTAATGGAAAAATGTGGGTTCCTTGGACCTTTATCCAATGGGTTAAGGTTCTATACTCCTGTCCCACTGCAAACATTTACTACAATGGGGTATTCTCTGCCCCATTCTCGCTCTACTCCTGTACGCATCAGGACTGTCTGCTCTCTCTGTTACTCTTCAATCACTATTTAGAATCATTCATGTATCAGCTTAACACTTCTCCTCTAATTAAAGGCATTCAGATTGGAGAATTTGATCTCAGATTGTCGGCCTATGCAGATGATATTCTACTCCACCTAATGGACCCAGCAATTACACTGCCTGTAGTTTTGTCTATTATAGAAACATTTGGGAAATTCTCCAACTATAAACTGAATAAGGAAAAATCGATTGTAATGCCATTAAACTCCGAACCTACTGCGCTGACACTCTACATTGCAATTAGCTTGGGCCTCTCAAAGCCAATATCTAGGAATTACCTTGTCAACTTTTATGGCACGATGAAGCGACTTAACCTTGATGCCTTACTTTGAACTACTGGCCAAGATCTCGACAGATTGTCCCCGCTCTACCTTTCTTCAGGGAAAATTAATGTTATTAAAATGAATGTCCTTCCTCGGTGTTTTATCCTTTGAATATGCATAACTTTCACCTCCTCAAACTTGGTTTAAGAAACCCAAAATTATCTCTGATTTCCTCTGGTCCAAAAAACTCCAAGGTGATCATACGTGCATCTGGGAGCTCAAAACATCACGGAGGACTCAGGTTACCTAATTTTTATCACTATTACCTGGCGAGCCACATGGCCAAATACCTTCGCTGGCCAACTCCCCCCTTACACCGGAGATTGAATCCTCATATATTCCCTTATGGCTGCAAATTCAGCATCAAATAATCGCTCAGGCGGGCTTTTCTCACCTGAGTCCCCTCTTTGTAACTCCTAAAAGAGCACTCCACCTCCTCAATAATGATTTGATCCACATTTCAACTAAAGTCCACTCCCAATTATGTAAAACTCTTAAATATGATAATCTGAAAGATATTTCCCAACCGCTATATTTTAACCCTAATTTCACATTGGAGGGGACAAATTGTAAAGGCTAAAGTAGGGCACTTATGGAAGACATCAGGATTTCTAACTTGTTGAATCAGGGAAAATTAAACCACTCCAGAGCTATTAACCCTACTACACCTCCCAAGGAAATTGGTTTTCAGAGTTTATCAATACACCATCTGCTGATTAGTTGGTTTGGGTCCGGTATCTGGCTCATTGATTACAGTTACCTTCTCAATTCACTGAGAAGCACAGCCTGGCAACCTCACTCAGTTTTCCAAATAGTCTCCACCCTCTACTCGCTAATCTACCCTGAAAGGCAAGGGCAATCAACATTCTGGTCTTCTCAATTTCCTGACAAAACATTTTGATGGGATAACATTTGGCAAGACATTTACACTTACTCCTCCAATGACAGGCTTCGTTTAATGCAACTCTACATCCTACACAATATATATATTCACCCCTGCTAAATTGGCAGAGATGGGCAATGCAGATGACCCAAAGTGTGTTAGATGTGGTCAAGCGCCTGGCACATTAATCCACATATTCTGGGAATGGCCAAAAATAGTCCTCCTCTGGAAAGAAATACAAACTGAAATGGATCCTCTTTTAGGCATGGATGCATTGTTTACACCAGAGACCTACCTGGTGGGTGATTACCTCAGATTTCCGTAAAAGAGTGAAAATACTATATATCCCTCATTGCTTGGTCAATGAAATGGGTAGTGTTAAAACATTGGAAGAATCAAATAACTGTCTCCTCTTCTAAATGGTTAAATGAGCTGCTATCTAACCTCCAGCTAGAAAAAATGATGGCTAGTCTAAAACATAGAACATCTACTTATTACAAAAAGTGGAGAAAACTTCACGTCCTATATACCATACCAGAGCAGCCAGTTATAGACAAGTTGAATCCTTACCTCCTTTGATTAAAGGGTTGTTTAAGGACTTTAAGTATTACCTCTACTTGATGCCCACTTTACGGGTAAGTGGTAAGGGCTGGCTAAGTGATCTTGAGGCGTCCTCTAGAACAGGTTAATGCATGTAACATTACTCCTTTTATGTTATTCATTTGAAACCCTCTATATGGGTGGGCTGGGGGTCCAGGAGGTATGGGTAGGGAGAAGGGTGGTGCGAGATGGGGTGAGGGGTTTAATCACGTTGTTACTATTATTTTACCGACGTAATCCACTGTGACCTCATGTAAGTACAATATTGTTGTATATTTTCTGTCAGCTCCTTTAGGCAATTGTACTTTTGTGGTTGTCATGGAAAAATTCATAAAGTATATTAAAATAAAAAAAGGCTGCAGCAGAAGGACTGTAACTAAGGGGTATCTGCTGTGACTCCTACCTCATACCATATTTGCTAATGGGAGATGCACTAGCAGTACTAAGGTGTTTTTGCTGTTAACCCTAGCTACATCCCATCTCTATGGAGTATACCTACTAGCTTATCTAGAAGTGCTAATGTGTTTCTGCTGTTACTAAGGTGTTTTTGCTGCCAATCCGATAAACACCCTATCTGGGTGGAGTATATCTATTAGCTTATGTAAGCTGCACTAGCTGCCCTAAGCAGATTTACTGTGTACCCTAGATTCACCCTAGCTGGGTGAAGCATATGTACTAGAATATGTAAGTTGCACTATGTGCCCTAAGGTGATTTCACTGTGTTACTTACTCCCCACTCACCCTCAACACTATGAACCTAATGGCAGCAACCATTTTCATGGGCTCCCTCCTTATGGGAACCTTACCTACTGTCAGAGTGCTGTGCTTATGTACTGGCTATACACCATGCTGCCCTTTGGCAATTTACTAGCTGCCTGGCCCTCCTGCAGCCTCCCTCCTGTTGTGAGCCTTGCACCAATCCCTCCCAGAAAAGAGAAGGGTGCCCTTCAGGGGCTTTTATATTCTCACTAACCCCTCATGGGTTTCTCAACCCACCACCAGCATCCTAAACTCCCTGAAACCCCTACTGTTGCTACTTCTAGCTGGGGATGTTGAAAGTAATCCTGGCCCAGCTACCCCCATCACTCACACTGACCCCTTATGGGCAAATGGGCACAACCTAAAAACTGCTCACATCGACATTTCCAGCCTCCTCTCCAAATTTTCTGAATTGGAAGCTTAGGTATCCCTCTACAACCCCAACATCACTGGCATAACCGAAATGTGGTTAAAGCCCTCCACCCTCGAATCCTGCAACCACATCAATGGTTTTACCTTGCTGAGACTAGACAGACTTAAGTCCAAAAAAGGGGGAGGGGCACTATTATACATTAGGGACTCTATGATTACCACCCTTATCTTCAGTAGCACCCCAGACAACTCAGTATGTGAATGGATTATTACTGAGTTCTTACTAGGGTCTGCAAAGAAACTGTACATCAGTTGCAGCTACAATCCCCCCTAAAGGTGGCTTAACTGGCTTGACCCAGTTGTTGGATGGGATCAGTCACTGTACCCAAAAGAGGGAGGTGATAATGCTAGGGGACTTCAACCTAAACTGTCTACACAGCACCCAAACAGAGTACAGTGAATTGTTGAAACAACTTAATCTCTCCCAGTTTATTACTACCACTTGTGGGCAATACAATAACTAATACCAGGTCATAGCAATCACACACCCCACCCCGCCTGAACCACATTTCCTCAAAGCACCCCTTCCTGGACAAAATACTCAGTAATTGTGAAGTTAGGGTCCTTTACACAGGAGTGCTATCTGACTCCACTAGTGACCACTCCCCAATGTTCTGCATCTGGTCTTCCAAGCACCCCCGCCCTCCCACCAAAATTTGGGCTTTCAGAGATTTCTCCAAGTATGACGCCCCCTGCCTGTTCTCTGACCTAAGTGCAACTGACTGGTCAGACCTCCACACCCTGTCCCATGTTAACTCTATCTTGGACTTCCTTACTGCTGCCCTAACAACCATCCAGGTCAGGGACTTCTCCCAAACCAACCAAAGAGTGTGGGTTAGGAACACGAGATGGCTAATCAAAGATCTCCTCAGGAAAATGAAGGACAGGGATGCTGCCATGTGGGAGACATACAAGGCCACCCCTCCCCTCCACTTGGAATGAATACTGACACCTGCTAAATGTCTGCAAGCATGAGATAAAATCCCACAAGGCCAAATATCTCAAAAATCTTCAGACCCAGAACCTTGGTAACCCCAAAAACGTATGGCTATTAGTAAACTCCCTAATCAAACCTGGGACTAAACAAAATGTAATCAAACTAGAAACAAGGGCAGGGTCCCTAACTGACCCTTTTAAAGTTGCCAAAGCCTTGAATATGAAATTCAATTACATATCTGACTACCTGGGTAAGCTTCCCCCAAGGACTCTTCCAGCAGTCTTAACCTCCAGGCCGCTGCTAGCCCAAGTATTCCACCATTTTACTTCAAGGCCATCTCCCCACAAGAAATCCATAAACTACTCAGGGCCCTTCCCCAACCAAGGCAGCACCAGCATTGATGGCCTCTGCCCAAGGTTTCTTAAATTAATGGCTTATGCTATAGCCAAACCCCTAGTCACCATATTTAACCTATCCCTGACCACCTCTTCTATACCCTCCCTATGGAAGCAAGCCAGAATGATCCCCATATTCAGGTCCAGTGACTTGCCCCTTATTGTCAACTACCACCCCATTTCCATCCTCTCTCACCAAAGTAAAATCCTTCAAAAGGTTGCTTTCCAGTAAGTCTCTGACCATGTGACCAAACACAACCTTCTCTCTCCGAAAACAACACAGCTTCAGGAAAAACCACAGCACCACCACCACTTCAGCATGCTTCACTTACCATGTCTACGGTGGCTTGGATGAGGGCAAAGTAACAAGAGCCTTTTTCGTGCATCTTACCAAGGCCTTTGATCTGGTAGACCACAGTATCCTAATAGAAAAAATGCATCACATTGGGTTCTCAGCCACGACCACATCCTGGTTTTATAAATGCCTCTCAGTGAGAATCCAGGTGGTCTGCATGGGAGAGGGGGACACCTCCAAAGACCTGGGTTCAAAGTGGGGTCCCACAGGGCTACGGTTGGGTGAAATGCATCTCCTGCTGGTGAAATTCTAGCAAAATTCTGTTTCTGTTTCCATGAAATTCTGTGAAATTGGCACTCAAATTTTCTAAAATGTAGTCAAAATTGTGATTTCAGTTATTTCCATTTAATTTTAACAGTATTTGTCCAAACTGCAACACATTTGGTAAGATGACTTTACCAAGCTCCCACACACCAACATGTACCAAGTTGCAAATCACTATCCTTAAAGGTGACTGAGTTATAGGCACCCAAATTTTCAGAAATTTAAATTTTAATTTTGCAGTTATTTAAACTGTAAAGTTTTATGCCCCTATAACTTAAAAACTAGAGAACTGAATATCACCAATTTTGTTAGGTTCATTAACCATGAATATTAACTTCAAGGCCACCCCCACAGCCCAGCAGAACAGTGTCAGGCTCCCATGCTGACGACTTGGGATCAGAAGTGAGCCAGGAAAGTCATGTTGGGAGGCAGGCCATGGCCAAGACAGCTGCTGCTCAGTAGTGATACTCAGTCAGAGAGGGCTGGCAGTGGGTTTCACCAATACAGCAACCCCTGCAAGTGGGCCAGGATGCTTGCTTCTGCTACAGGGTAAGCTCTGGCTGTACAAGGCTGAGGTACCCCATCAATTGAGCACTACCAGAATAGTGTCACACTATACGGTGCTAGTCTGCTAAGTGCTCACACGGACAGTGACTGGGGATTTACAGCGCATGCTGTAAGTGCTCCCCTGGTCGCTGTCCAAGGTCCTGCATGCAGGACAACAGCAATAGGAGCCAGGTGGTTGGTTGAGCTGCTCCTGTGGTGTTGAGGGTTGGAGCATTAAACAACACAGCCAGCAATGATATAGATCAGGGTTCTAATCCTGGTCTCCGAAAATTTAAGGGAACTTGAACTTTTTTTTTTACATGGGGCCGTAATGGCCCCATGAAATGTAACCTTCCAAGGGATCCAATCACCCTCGGAGTGAGAATCCTAAATATGGGGGTGCAGGGGGCAGAGCCCCCCCAAAAAATTGGCACTGTTTTTGCCGTGCCCTTGTAGCCAATGCTATTGTTGTCGGCACTGTTTGGACCCAGTGCCCAAGGCTAACAGAGACACTGCTCCCACTAGAGGAGATTGCAGGGAAAAAATGTGGGAGAAAAAGCAGAGTTCAGCCTGATCAGGGTATATCCCTGAGAGATAAGCTGCTGGCCAGGAGAAAAAACAATATGGAAAAAAGGTAATCTCTTGCTCAAAGACTGGCCAAGTCATAAGCAGCTAGATTCCAAAATAACATCACTAATTAAAGTTGAATTTCATGAGCTTTTGTGAAACTGTGGAATACTGTGCTACTTTTGTCGAAGCCATGTCCATACATTTTGCCTAGCCATATACTGGAGTTGCCATTGTAGAGGAAGGTAAAAACTGGGTAAAGTGGTAAAAGGTAGCATTCATAGAAGGCTCCACAGTAAAAGTATAGTGGTGCCAAGTAATTGGGTCACTGTTTTGAGAGACAAATCATGAAGAATAGTCATGGATATACTGTGCACTAGACTGTTTTCCTGCAATATACCAGTTAACCACTAGAGCTCACTGACTTAATACCTGTGGAAGCACATGCACGTGCAGCATTGTTTCTGTACAATGCCACCTGCTGACTCTTTAACAACCCTGTAGACAACAATTTATAGTTCTACTATTTAAAAACAGTGGCACCAAGTGACGCCAAGTTTTACAACTAGTTATGAGTTGGGCCATTGTGACAGAAGTCTCTGGATAGCTTTAGTCATGATGGAGCATGATGCCGGACATCACTGTCGCAGGAGTGCGGAAGGGACAATGCAGGGCCATGATGCTAGTGATTAAATTCCACACGTGGAATTCTAGTGGCATTACCTATTATGTATCCATGAATCTTTGAGCAAATGTTGACAATTAGTCATTCCTTTCCACAGTAAATTTCAACCTACTAAACCAGGTTTATCCAGCCTAATTAGATTCCAGGATATATTTACTTTGGTATGCATGCTAAATCTTGAGTGTACATCTACGATAGCAGTGTAGCTATAGACATCAAAATATTCTGAGCAATTTCACACAATTTCACAAATAATTAAACTGAAATTTAAAACTCCTGTAACTTACAAGTTACATTAACCAACTTGTGACCCCCCAGAATGTATGTATATAAATTTTCAATTATCTAGCGCCAAAGGTGGCTAAGTTGTAAGCATAAAAATATTTTTAAAATGTTCACATTAACAATAAATTGCCAGATTTTGAGTGCCTAGAACTTCCCCCACCCCTCATCCAAATGACATGAAACCTGGAATTTATTTAGGCCCTCTTCATAACAGTAAGTATTTCAAACTGCAGATCTCTTACTATAAGACTGATCAAGTTATTACCAATTAAATTATTTTGGAAAATTCTACAAAACTTAATGAAGTTTCACAAAATTCAAGGAATTTCACAAATATTGCACAAAATCAGAATTTGCTAAGTTTGCCCAGCACCACCCAGAGTTCAGTGCTCTTTTCCTGTTTACTGACTCACTCTCAAAGGAAAGCATTAGGTGCGGTACACTGCTGATGACCATATCCTGTTCCACAGTACAAACAGACCAAAAATATCTTCCATATGCAAGCAGGAATTCAGCAGTGCCCACCAATGGTTCCTTGCTAAGAGACTACTAGTTAATGCCAAGAAGACCAAAGTCATGCTGTTTAGGTCAAAGAGCAGGCTAGCCAGGTGGACAGCCAATACGAACACCTACACATCCTGCTCCCCATCGGCATTTCTCTTGAGCAGGTGACTACCTGGAAGTCACCTGAGGCCCTCCCCTGACCTTTTCCGCCCATCTCGAACTCGGGGTTCAATGCAAGAACCAGGAACTGGGAGTTGATTTCTGGCTTAAGGACCGTATGAATCCAGGGGCTCAATTTTCAAAGACCTCCGAGAATGCCGTAACCCCTGATGCACCAATCATGTGGTGCATGGGGCTTGCAAACAGTCTCCTGGACGGCAATCAGAATTTTCAGTCCCATGTGCTAAATGCTGCAAGTCAGACCAGCTGTCCCCAGTCTACCTTGCTGCATTTAGTGGACCATTTTTATGGGGCTTGCACCAAATATTTGGCGCAGGTTGTCATTAAGTGAGGAAAGTGTTGCAACTGCACCAGAGAACAAATAATTGAGGGCAGCTGCAGCAAGGAGTTTGGCACAGCTGCATTAGAAAATGGGTTGGATGCAGGGCTTGATGCAAACCCTGCATCACTCTTCGAAAACTAAACCCTATAAGGCAGGCTTGCCATTGCCATGAGCAACTTGCTCTCCTTATGGACTACTGCTCCTCTGTTTACACACAAACCTCGTCCTCCTGCCTGTCGAGACTCAAGAAAATGTACAACTACAGTAGATCTGTAGGTATGCCTTGATGGCCCCTTATGCCACATAACTCTGTTCCCTCTACCAGACCTTCAGCTGGCTCTATCCACAGTCCTACCATAAACATCTCCTAGGCTGCCTCACAGACAAAACCATTTGAGAAAAAAAGCAGTCCCCTCTTTTGTCCCAGTGGCTTTCCGTCCTCCTCCAGCCTTCTCCTAGATTCTCCCTAAGTTGCCACTTGTATTGGCGTAAAGGTCTTCTCCATGGCCATCTCTAGGTCACTGCAACAGCTTGCCACCTCCCGCACAGGCTCTAGATCATACTCCCTATTCAAATCGCAATGTAGGGCCTCCCTCTCTGCCACACCCATCTGCACCTGCCCTCTTCCCTCCGACACTAAATGTTTGTTCCGTTGTTTTCTTTTCCGGGTGAATCAACTGTTCTTCTCATACCAGAGATACTGTGCTGCTCTAAAGGCTTTGCAAATTGTCTACATTCTTTCTATTTATCACCTGAATGCCTCCTCATGACTCAAATGCTTATTTTACCTGTACTGAATGTGATGTTTGTATCTTTAACTATATTTCACCAATTTATTGTTTCTGATCACTCATGTAAGTTTTATTACCATTATTTGTGCCACCTTTTTGGCTTAGGTCATGCCTGAAACCAGTCCCAGGGATTAGACACATAAGATAAAATTGGTGAGAAAAAGCAGTAAAAATGCTGTCTCCTGATTTGATGAAACACAACACTTGACCATGCACTATCCCACAATGACTGCACACCTGCACTTCTTTCTATTTTTCACCCCCACCCCCCAAAACAATTGTGGCCATTTTAAAAGACAGATAATTCATTACAGGGTGTGTGGTCATGTTCTGTCATGTGCATGCCTGGGTAGTTGAAGGCACTCAGCCTGCATTTTCATGCCTCACAACACACATCAAGGCATGCGTATATCAGAGCACAACCACATGCCCTATAGTTGATTATCTGATACATACTCATGTATAGTGCTCCCTCGCAATAACAAACTCCCTTATAAGAAAATCTCAGATGTAATGAATGTTCATCTTGGCTCCTGACTTAAAAGTAAACATTTTCACAGGAAGCTGTTAGCTGTTTTTTCTGCTCAATCAGCCGTTCAGCATAAGTGTGAGCCGTGCAGTCACCTGTTCTCTCATCCTTATGAAAGGCTCAGGTGATGGTCAGTTGTTGTGGTTACCCGAAGTCAGTCTGCCCTGCTCACAGTTTGTCTTCTCGCGTCTGCCTGTTCTGCCTGCTGTAAAGTGCTGAGAATGAAAACAGCCACGTTCTGTCAAGGTCAATCTCTCAATATTGGACTGACAGAAATTAGGGGAAATGTTGGCCAAGCTTTCCAGTGAGACTGGGTATTCTAAATCTACCATTTCAACCTGGCACAAATAAGAGGGTGCCCTGCATGAGTCTGTAGCCGAATGTGTAGGTATGAAAGGGCTACACCACAAGAAACTCAGGAAGGCAGATGAGGATACAGTAGACACAGCCACACAGTTATGGTTCAGCCAGAAACATGCCAATGGTGTCTCAATACCTGGTAGCCTCCTCCATGAAAAAGCTGAACATTTTGCCAAGAAACTTCATGGTGAGGGTAGCCACTTCAAACCCTCATCTGGGTTGCTGCAGCATTTCAGCACCATCATGGCATTCAAAAGTGAGCATCACCAGGGAGCAGCGAAGTTGTGATGATGTGGCAGCTGCTGAATTTATTCCAAAGATACAGGACATTTTGTACAAGGAGAGATACTTGCCAGAATAGGAATATAATGCTAACAAGACAGGCCTGTTCTGCAGGCATCTCCCCAATGTCACACTCACTGCCAAACATGAAGAAAATGCTAGCAAGGACTTTAAAGTGTCAAAAGACAGAGTAACATTTCTTTTCTGTACCAGCACCACGGGTATACATAAGGTCACACCACTGTGCACTGGAAAGTCTCAAAAGCCCAGATGTTTCCACCATGTTAACATGGAGTGTCTACCAGTCATATACAAAAGCAGTAAAATGCATGGATGACTGATGACATTTTTAAGCACTGGTTTGATATCTGCTTTGTCCCCTCAGTTGCAGGTCACCTACATGCTAACAGACTGATAAGAAAAGCCCTTCTGTGCAAGAGGTTGAAGACAAGCCCAATACAGAGGAGATCGCTGCTACAACAAAGAACTCAACATGGCAACTGTAAACACTAGCTTGATTATTGGTTGGCTATCAATTGATGATACTGCATCAACATATAAGTAGCTGTCCAATGCGAACATAGTCCGAGATCAATCAATGTCACCAGTGCTGACTCTATAGATTATGAATCCGAGGATGAAAAGGATGATTGCAACACAAGTGTACCCCATGATATACCCTTGCACACTGAGGCAATAATAGGGCTTGAAAAATAATTGAAATGGCTTGAGTATCAGTCTGCAGATCCCATTAAACTACTTCAGGGGCTAGAGTCACCAAAAATTGCAAAGCACAGCGTAAAAATTCATGCTGCACTTTGCGGTTGTGCAGGTGTGAAATCTTGCTATTCACAGTCAGATAGCACACCATGCTATCTAACTGTGAATAGGGCAAGGACAAGTCAGCGCTAACCCAGTACCACTACTGCTAACCCCACTAGTGCTGCCCCAACATGCAGCCAGGATAATGTCCCCACAATGAATAGCACAGGTCGCCATTTGGAATTCACAAATTCTGTCATGTAAATGAGCACATTGGGCATGCAAGGCACTATGTGGTCATTTGAATGCCCATTATGGGCCCATTCACATAGGATGCAGCCGGAGTTTTGCATGCCCCACCCCCAGCCCTTGCTCCATAGGCAGCCCTGTGTCCCTGGTGTGTAGTGGTCTCCCCCACCCCAGCTGAGCGCTGGCCTGAGACTAAGCCAGTATTTTACCCTGGTGTCTACTGGTTCCACCCTTGCCTATCGCTGGCCTAAGTAAGACAAAATAGTTTCCCTGGTGGTTAGTGGTCCCTCCCCCCTCTGATCACCACCAGTTGAGAAAAAAAAAAATGTCCCTGGTGGCTAATGATTCCTCCCCTCAGTCAAGTACCAGCCTGTTGATGAAATAAACATTTCCCTGGTGGTTAGTGGTCCCTCTCCCCCCAATCACTGGCCCTAGTAAGACATAATAGTTTCCCTGGTGGCTAGTTGTTCCTCCCCCACTTGATGCCCTGCCTGATATAGAAATAATAACCCTTGGTGGTTAGCAGCCCCTCCACAGCCTGCACCCATGCCTGCTCTGGAACCAATATATCCCTGATGCTAGTGGTCCCCCCTCCCCATGATCGCCACATTGTGCTTTCATGCCAGCTATCCAGATTCAAAGTGATCCTGGTAGATGGGATGATGTGTGACAAGGCTAGGAGTGCTGTCAAGTGTAGTAAGAACCAGCCCAGGAGAGGATGCCCACTATAAAGTGCTGCAGTTGCCCTCGCATGAGACAGGGAGTTTCTTCCTCCACGATGGGTGGCATTCTCCCAGTAAGTGCTGCAGCACACAAGGCTGATAGAGGTGATGTCGATGCAGAGGGGGAAGGGAGGAAGCCTATGGGATTGAAAAATCCAGTGCCATCAGGATGATGGCCTACAGTCCCCTGAATGCCTGAACCACAAGCTGCATACCCACTACTGGATCCAATTCACATCAGGGAGGGTGGTCTTCCCACTGGAGCCACTGCTACGGAGGAAAAAGCTGTGGGTGGGGCAGCACGTAGGTGAGGTAAGTGGCAGGGCACAGGGAGGTAACACAGGCTTGACCAGGGTACATCACTGTATAGGGTACAGAACTGGCTGAACAGGAATGGCTCTAGAGAAGAAAAAGAAGAGATCCTATTTATCTAATTCTAACCACTCTTGAAGGTAACCAGCTGCCAGTACCATCCTGCGAATACCTAGGTATCTGGCTGGACCCCTGTGTAAAGTGGTAGATCTATGCTAACAAGATAATTAGCAAACTAAGGCCCAGAATCAGTTTTCTGAGTGACACAATGACTGCCTCTCTATGAACACTGGGCTGAAAATAGTTAACTCCATGAATATTTCCATCTTCGACTACAGAGGCACCCTTTGTGCACGTGCCTCAAATGTCTTACTTAACAAAGGGTTGGCATCCTGCATAACAGCTAGGCCTGAAGTGCTGTATTCGTATCAACTTTCAGTTTTCTCTTTTCCAGACTAAATACTTTTAGGATAACCAACTCTCCTTATACGTTTTTGATTCCCAAGTTGCTAATCTGCTTAGTGGCCCTGTGCTGTACCCTCTTGATGTTATCACTGTCCTTCCTGTACTGCGGTGACCAGAACTGAGCACAGCACTCCAGATACAGTCTCAGCAAAACCATGTACATGGAAAGACCACCTACTGTGACCTGCTTCTTAGTCTTTCCCGGATTCACCCCAGCATTCTGCTGGCCCTCATGACTGCAGCAGCACACTGCTTGCGTGGCTTCAGCTTACTGCCCACATTTACCCCAAATCCTTTCCCTCTGCTGTACTACCTACTGTTGCTCCACATAGCGTGCATGTGTGACCCCTATTCCTTGCTGCCACATGTTGCACCTTATACTTCCCTACACTTAATCTAGGCTGCCATTTTCAGCCCACAGAAAGCATCAAAGCAAAGTGCAAACAAACTTAAGAAGTGGGTATGCCATGGAAAAAGACTGTAAGGGAGATGGAGTAACACCAAAGCATGTAATTAACACCATTCCATGCAACAAATATAGATTTTGCACTGAGCATGTGTTCAGCATCTTTCAGGCAGCCAGCAGGTGCTTCATTGTTTCACTGCTGTCATTCCTTGATCGGGATTACAGTACTATTGAAACTACCAGCTTATCATCCCTTGTTTGATGCACTGAACTCGTACTTCAAATATGGGACTTAAGTCACTGCAACCACCAATGCAGTGCAGTAAACTATATGAAGGATAGAAAAATTAGAGACAGGGAACAGAAAAAATAAAGGAAACAAGGAGGGAACAGAAAGAAGAAAAGTGTGTATATGTATGTGTGTGTGTGTGTGTGTGTGTGTGTGTGTGTGTGTGTGTGTGTGTGTGTGTGTGTGTGGTGGGTGGGTGGGTGGGTGAAATAAGACAGAAGAAGGCAGTGAGTCCAGAAATGAATATGGGGAGGTCAGAAACAAATGCAGAAGTGTGTGTGTGTGGTGGGGGGTGGTGGGGTGGGGTGGGGGCCATGTACAGTATAAAATAAAGAGGAAAAAGCAGAGAGGATAAGGGTAAAAGAGACTAGAAAACACAGAAGACAAATAAAAAACAAGGCAGAAAACAGGATGGAATGGAGAGGGAAGAAACAACAAAAGCACAAGACCAAAGGGAGCAAACGAGGAAGAGAACAAAAGAGTAAGGGGGGGGGGGCAGAAGAAATAAGCAGTGATGTAGGACAAAAACAAGGAGAACTGAATAAAAGGTCATCAAAAGTAGAGGGAGACATGAGTTACCCATACTCCACAGGAAACAGTGCTGGTAGAATGTGTAACGCAGCAGGCACCACTGAGACACTTCGGTGTACAAGTTTACTTTTACTCCGGTGAAAAAAAAAACGCTCTTGTTTAAGCCCTAAGAATTCATAGTAAAATGATTCTGTAACCATATATGATGCTATAAGACCACTTCAAACTTAAAACTATATAAGTTTTCTTTGGCAGGAGCCATGGTCCAAAAATAAAGTAGTTCTTACATTGAGTTTCAGTACAACATTGTTACAGGTACACTCAAACCTCAGATATTGGGTGTCATAGCTCGTTTGAGCAATTGAAAACTTCGACACTGAGCGGTGGTGACAGCATGGACAATTATACAGGCCAATACACAGTTTACACAGTTTCTGTTTGATTGTATTTTATTTACAGAACAAAAATACAAGTTGTGTTGAATGAACTGTTGTATAAAATGTGCATAAGCATTTAAAGAGACAGGTACATTGTGAACACATGATACATTTTAAATGGTCATTTAATGTTGTATAATTACTTGATATACTAAAAGTGTATAATTATTTTTCAGAATGAAATATTAACCCCTTGATAAAGCTCTGGAATGTGAGCAAAATGTTGGGGAATAAAATAAAACTGCATCTAGCGGCGAACCACATGAATAAGTGCATTTGTTAACAGCAACAGCACCCCACTTGCTTCTTCATTACACATTGATATAGCACCTCATGGAAGCTACATTACAGTATTAGACCATTACGTGCAGAGCTTTGGACATTATAATTTACAAAATGTGTTTTCCCCCAGACATTTCAATCCCTGGGCACCAAAACAGCAAACTCAGGGTGGCAGTCGGCAGGAGATATTGCCCTTCCCAAGAGTGACTGCCTTTAGAGAAGCCTTTGGGATACATCTTATACCAGCATGAACTCTGTCTTACTTACCGCTGCTAATCCTGTTTTGCTCCTAGATGTTGTAATTCACAATGCTCTCATCTAAGGGTATATTTAAGCAATAAGGTATGGACAAGGGTTAGATTAACGGTCTGTCAGTTACCCCCTTGGGGCGTAATGTGACATGAGGTGCAGCCAAGTGCCATACTCACTTATTAACTTGACAATGTTTTTCTAAGCAGCTGACTGCATCTGTTCACAAATGTTAGTAACTCAAACTTTATTTCAAATTGTCTTACTTGTGTCCTCTCATACCTTCGCTATGGTTGTAACTTAGTATGTTTTCACTGTTTACCTGTAACACTGTTGTTTATTGTAATTGTGTACCAACATTGCTAATGCACCATACAATTGATGTGGAACCTTTGTAAACAACATTGCTCAAAGGTGTATCTCTGAATCAATAGTAAATAAATCAATAAATAAATAAATAAATAAATACTGGCACAAGGGGGTGATTGTTAATCTAATCCCTGTCCATATCTTATTGCCATTATTGTAATTGGGAATGAAAAAACTACTTGTTTCATTTGTCCATGACATTTTATCCAAAACAGCCTATTCTGTAGTTAAATAATCCTTCTGCATGTGGTCTACAGTGACTGTGAATGCAAGTCTGTCAACAATTGATAATCTCGTTCACTGGACGAGTTATGTTTTCAAGCAGGATCTATTTATTTATTTTATTTATTTATTAGATCACAGTGTCTGATAGTAATCATTATTTTTACTGTTAAATGTTATTTTAGTTGAAAAATGAGTAGTGTAACTGGTATTCTTCATTGATTTTAAAATTGGATCTTTTAACGAACACATGCAGTAGCATTTCTGTTATACTGCCTATGAACATGTACCTATAAACAGTTGCTAAACTTGCGCTTTGATGAGATAATGATTTTATTAAGAAGTATGTATTACATATTTGGTTTGAAAGTAGAATGTATTCTGTATTCTTGGATGCAATTTTTAAAATGAACAGTGTGTTATTTGTACAGACTTGTTCTCTCCAAACCCTCCCTAGGAGGAGATAGAGATTAAAAGTTAAGACAGAGGAAACTAGGTTGATAGTCACATTGGGTAAAGCTTTACCTATGGGTTTGAATGAAGAAGTCAACTTCTCCCCATATTTATAACACGATTTGTGCTGTAACTTGTAAATATGTAATTATGTGAATGAGATTTTAGAAATAAGAGAGAAAACATTGATAAATTAACTAAAACTATCTCTCATGCTTTTTCTGTGTTCTTTTTTACAGCTAACTTGAAAAAAAAGTTGCTGCTCCTTTTGGGAAATTAAATTGCCCTTACTAGGAAATCCTCCACTTTGCCAGCACGGGTGTTTGATGACTCTGTCAGTAGGATGGACCCTTTACCTTTACCACATTCTCTGGGCGAGCGGTAATGCATGCCCACTTTGATAAGGGTTTAACTATAAAAACTATATTAGTTGCAATTATCTATATAGTGAGGCCAGAAGCTTGCTTTGAAATGTCCTTCTCTTTAACCTCGACCCTTGTTGTTTATTTTCTGTTTACTTTACCAACCTTTGTATGACTTCTCTCTTTCGTCTGTTCAGTTCTAACACCCTTTACATCCCCCCCATCTAGCTATTTTAATGCTTTGCCCTTTTTGCCCTTGGTTAAAAATTATGTGTTTTTGGATTTAAAATATATAATAAAAATATTTGCTCCTTCATATTTTCCTCCTTTTCAGGCCAAATTCTGCTACAGGGTCTGTGTCAAGCAGTGTTTCATTTGTTTACTTACCTGAATAGACTAATACTGTATTTCAGTGCGTCTTTGCACCTCAACACGTTAAGGGGGGAACTTTATCACATAGGAGGGACCCTTATAAGTGCACACACATTTTTTTTCACCTGTTTAACCAGAAGTGGCACACTAAGCTGAAAGCTTGTTTACAGGTGTGACCTGGGAGCACAGGGAAGTTAAGTGATTTGCTCAGGGTCACACAGTATGCAAGTGGGGGCTGTGGGATTCAAACCCAGGTCTCCAGATTTGCAATTCAGAGCCTTAAGCCACTGCACTATACTAAAAGAATTTAGTAGGATGGAGTTTTGTATGAAATCGAGAACCAGAATTGTTTTCTTTGTTTTGCAGTAGTGTATTCCTCCAAAGATGTTATATAAGCATATATGTACATAACGGATATTAAGTTTTGATTGTTAAATTGGAAATGCTGACATGGATCATGTGAATGCAGTGTAAAAATCTTGTTAACCTACCTGACAAAAGTTGGACACACCTGACGGTCACTAGATCTGGCCCCCCCCCCCCCATGAAGACCCAAAGCACTTTTTAAACTTCATTTTGCCTCTCAGTGTTTGAATTGCTTTGGAGTGCTGGATTCTTTTGCATACTCATAAATTCTGTCTCCTCAGTATCCTCCTCTGTCTCTCTGCATTCAGATTGTCAACCATATGCCTTACAAAAGTGAAATATAGGAAAAATCGTCATTCAATCTTGGTGGGGAAACAAAATCCTGTTCAGGGGATAATTTAGGTTCTGTTGGTTCCCCTTACCTTCTACCTCCTCCTCATTCAGCACAGGTTCAACAAATGCATAAGTCTGGGTGAGGCAGGAATAGCAGCAAGGTTTCCCATGGCCTGGAAAGCCTGGACGAATTACCATATTTAGTAATGTCCTCTGTTGAGGGCATACAGTAGCTCCCAGTTCTACTGCTGGCTCCTGGTCTCCTCTGGGGGTAGGTGTAATCAGATGTTTTTCTTATTTTTTTTTTCTTAGCTGTTGTTGATGGCAGTAGAACACCTGCAGCTTTTTTTTTCTTTTTAACATCTTTAACATCAGGGTTGACCTGGAGGCTCTGGAAAGATGGTCTAGAAAGTGGAAGCTGAGGTTTAATGCAAGGTACTCCACCTGGGGGCCAGAAACCCAGGCCAAGTGTACACCCTGGGGGGGGGGGGGGAAATACTACAAGTCTCAATGGCTGAGAGGGACCTGCGGGTGGTGGTGGATGTCAAGATGAACAACTCTGAGACTTGTAGGAGGGCAGCAGCCAAGGCCAACAGGATGCTGGGATGCATCGCTGAGGATCACCTCAGAAGGAGGAAGTGATACTCCTCTGTATAACTGCTTGGTGAGGCCACACCTGGAGTACTCGTGCAGTTTGGAGGCCGCACAAGAGGACATTAACCTCCTGGAGAGGGTCCAGAGGAGGGCAGCAAAATGATTTGGGGCTTGGGGACAGGACCTATGAGGAGAGGCGAAGAGCTAATATGTACACTTTGGAGGAGAGAAGGGACGGGGGACATGATAGAGGTCTTCAGGTACATGAAGAGGGTAAATAGGGAGGAACAGTGAGGGTGCTTGAAGGAAGGATGAGGGGCCACTAGGGGCATGGGTGGAAGCTGGAGGGAAGATTCAGGGAGAAAGGAGGGGTGCTACTTCACTGGGAGGGTGGTAGAGCCATGGAATGCACTACCTAGGGGGCTGGTGGAGGCAGAGACAGTGGAGGGGTTCAAGAGGGGGTGGGACAGGTACAGGGGAAAGGTTCAGGAAGCAAAATCCAATGCAGCAAGAATATCTGGAACTGGGAAGGGAGAAGCCAGAGAAGGCGAGGGGGACAGCAAGGTCAGCACCCAGGGTGGGGGCTGACCAAACGAGTAGACACGAAAGACCATTAGGCCTATTCTGCTGGCATTTTAGTATGTTAGTATGGTTCAACCTATCAGACACCCAGTTATGTTTCTCTGAGCTGGATGATGGTTTGATAGCTGTATCTGTCTCTTTGATCAGATACTGCTGCTTTTCTGTCATCTTAGATTTACTCTGACGAAAAGTGCTTGAAGATGCTTGCTTTCCACCATCTGAGGTACTTCCCTCCTGTTGTCTGAGTTAGGTGTAGTGAATGGTTGCCTCCCCTTAGCTAGTTTAAATGCTTGCCAATGAAGCATTTAAACCTATTACCTAGGATCCTGGTTCCCCTCCTGGACAGATGCAGCCCATCATGCCAGTATGAAGCAGCATCATTCCAGGTGGACCCCAGTCCCCAATGAAGCCAAATCCTTGAGCTCTGCACCAGTTTTCAACTACTGATTGAATCCCATGGTGTGGAGCACCTAGCCTCTCGTACACCATAGACAGGCAGCACCTCCGAGAAGGTTACTATCGTGCTACTTGTCTAAGGCCCTCCCAATCCACAAACTTTTCCTGCACTGCTCTGATCCTTTCTTAGCCAGGTCATTTGTCCCTAGGTGGACAATGACATCCAACTCCCTCCCTGTGCAGCTGCTCCAGCAATCCTGAGATTCGCTCCTGTCCCTCCAAGCCATGGCGCCAGGCAGGCACCTTACTCCCCTCCCCTTCCTCCCCAGTTCTACCTTCCTAACAATGGAGTCCCCACCTGGAGTTGTTTCCTTCCCCTGTGGGTCCCATGCCACCCCTGTGGGTCTCCTTTGTGGAGGCTCCCAGCATCTTCCTTGGTCTTCACTGTGGGTGCCTCCATAGAGGAACCACCTCTTCAGAATGGCATAGAAATTGTGGAGAGGTACAACTGGAGGGGCACCTCTGTTCCACCACCCTCACCCTCCCTGAGCCCACTGTGGTCCAACTGCTCCTCTTTCTTGGCAACCTCTGAGGCAATGGCAGTGACCCTGGTGGTCTCTGGGTGGAAGAGGAGGTCCCACAAATCCTGGCCAACTCAGCCTGGAGATGAGCAACCTCCTCCCTCAGCCCAGAGAGGTGCCTGCAGATGGGACAACACAGCATCCTCCAGAACGTCTCCCGGAAGACTTCTGCTCCACAGTCACTGCACTGCGCCACTCCCATCATGTCTTATTTCTGGCCCCTTCACTATAGTTTGGAATCCTTACTCTTTCCTCTGTTTTTTTTTTTTTCCTTCCCTCTCTACTTACTTACTGCCTCTGTGCCCTTTAAGCTCCTGATTTTCCTGTTCTGAGACAAGAAGATCCTATATTTCTCAGTAGACCCCTTACTTGCTTAGAGGCAGACCTCCAGCAGCTAGAGGGGGCTGGAGAGCTAATCTTGCCCTTCTAGGATGATGCGTCTTTGGTGGCTCTGTGATCACTCACTTCCTGCTCCCTAACAGGAAGTTCCTGTTGTCAGTCAAATCCTGTGCCTATAAATGTAGAATTAGCTTTCGGTGGGAGGGTGGAGGGGAGGAAAGGTGGGCAATATAGTTTTTTAGAAGAGTGTAGAAAGTAGAAGAGTTCTACTTCTTTAGTCCCACTAGAGAAGTCCAGTCACACAACACTCCTTCCGTCTGGTGTCCTCTGCCAAGCCTCTAACAGAATCTTTCTAAGGCAGTGTTTAAATCTAGTTTCCTTCTAGCTAAGCCACTCCCCCTACTTACTAGATCTTTCTACAAGTAATGTAAACTGCACAGCAATGAAGCCCCTTCAGCCACCTGAGATTTACACCTAGATAACTGTTCAGATAACCACTTTAGCTAACTGAGACAAACACATACATTTTTTGTTTGTTTGTTTTTACCCTAAATTAAAGGTCCCAGTAGAAGAGTTCTACTTCTTTAGTCCCAGTAGAAGTCCACACAGCACTCCTTCCTTCTGGTGTCCTCTGCCAGTGCCTCAGAAAACACTAGCAAACAGGCTAGAAGGAGGTGTGGAGCAACAATGAGAATCATCAAAACTGCCATCACAGAGGCAACAAGCCTCTGTGTGAAGCAAATAAACAAATCAAAATGAAAGAAAAAGCCACTGTGGTTCTCAAAGAGATGGCGGGGAAAGTCAGGGAGAAAAAGATAGCATTCAGGAAGTATAAGGAAACACAGAAGGAGCAGGACAGACAGCTGTACCAGTTAAGGCAGAAGGAAGCAGGGAGGGAAATCAGAATAGCAGAGGTCTAAACTGAAGAAAAGATAGCCAACTCAGTTAAGAAGGGGGATAAAACCTTTTATAGGTACATCAGGGAGCTTAGAAAGACAAAGGGAGGGATAGTGAGGCTGAATAGAATGAACAGTGAGTGGGCAGAGGGGGACAGTGAAAAAGCAGGGATACTGAATGAATATTTCTGCTCAGTATTCACAAAGAGGAGGAGGTGCCAAATCCAATTAACAGAAGCGCTCTTGATAGGGGTCGATCCCAGTCCTTTCACAGAAGAAAGGGTTCTGAAAGAACTCCTAAAACTGAAGGTGGACGAAGCAATGGGGCCTGATGGAATTCACCTCAAATTCTAAAAGAATTAAGGGAGAACTAGTGAAACCACTGACTACCCTTTTAACAGATCATGGGAGGATGGTGTGGTATCGAGGACTGGAGGAAGGCAGATGTGATTCCCCTTCACAAAAGTGGGACCAAGACAGAGGCAGAAAACTACAGACCTGTCACTTTGACCTCTGTGGTAGGGAAAGTGATAGAATCACTTCTGAAGGAAAAGAATTGTTGAGTACCTAGAGGCCAGTGGGGCTGGGACCCATGGCAGCATGGGTTCACAGTGGAAAGGTCATGTCAGACGAATCTAATTGATTTCTTTGACTGGGTGACCAAAGTAGTAGACCAGGGAGGGGCTGTGGACATGGCCTACCTAGACTTTAGCAAGGCATTTGACACAGTCCCACACGAAAGATTAATAGTCAAATTAACCAGACTGGGAGTGGGTCCCAGGGTGGTAGCCTGGGTAAAACATTGGCTAGACAACAGGACACAGAAGGTAATTGTAAATGGAGTCCACTCTGAAGAAAGAGGGGTTACTAGTGGGGTATCACAGGGTTCAGTACTGGGTCCAGTCCATTTTAATGTCTTTATAAGTGACACTGCAGAAGGACTGGAAGGAAAAGTATGCCTCTTTGCAGATGACACAAAGATCTGCAACAGGGTTGATACACAAGGAGGTGTGGAAAGAATGATAAGGGACTTGGCAAGGTTGGAGGAATGGTCAAGTATGGCAGCTAGAATTCAATGCAAATAAGTGCAAATTAATGCAGTGCAGTGGCTGTGGAGCAGCAGTCTTCTGGGAGACGTTCTGGGGGATGCAGTGTTGTCCTATCTGCAGGCACCTCTCTGGGCTGACGGAGGAGGTTGCTCATCTCCAGGCTGAGTTGGCCAGGATTTGTGGGACCTCCTCTCCCACCCAGGGACCACCAGGGTCACTGCCGTTGCCTCAGAGGTTGCCAAGAAAGAGGAGCGGTTGGACCACAGTGGGCTCAGGGAGGGTGAGGTGGTGGAACAGAGGTGCATCCCTCCAGTTGTGCCTCTCCACAATTTCTATGCTGTTCTGAAAAGTGTGGTTCCTCTATGGAGGCACCCACAGTGGAGACCAAGGAGGATGTTGGGAACCTCCACAAGGAGACCCAGGAGGGTGGCATGGGACCCCACAGGGAAGGAAACAACTCCTGGTGGGGACTCCATTATTGGGAAGGTAGAACTGGGGAGGAAGGGGAGAGGAGGTAGGGTGCCTGCCTGGCGCCATGGCTTGGAGGGACAGGAGTGAATCCTCAGGATCACAGGAGCAGCTGCACAGGGAGGGAGCTGGATATCATTGTCAACCTAGGGACAAATGACCTGGCTAAGAAGGGTTCAGAGCAGAGCAAGAAGCATTTGTGGAGATGGGAGGGGCCTTAGACAAATAGCACACATGGTAAACCTTCGGAGGTGCTGCTGTCTATGGCATGGATGAGGCTAGGGTGCTCCACACCATGGGATTCAATCAGTGGTTGAAAAACTGGTGCAGAGCTCAGGGATTTGGCAGCATTGGGGACTGGGGGTCAACCTGGACGGATGCAGGCATATACTGGCGTGATGGTCTGCATCTGTCCAGTAGGGGAACCAGGATCTTAGATGATAGGTTTAAATACTTAATTGGCAAGCATTTAAACTAGCCAAGGGGGGAGGCACTGGAAAGGAGCAGGGAAATCCTAGCCCCCCCCCAAAAAAAAATCAGGGTACTAAGTGAGGTAGACACCAACATAGAGATGTCACTAGGGAGAAGCGCAGGGGTAAATGGAGAAAGTGACAAGCGCAGTATAAGGACAGGGATGGGGCAAAAGGGTAAGGCCATCAGAAATGGAGGTAATGAGTGCCAACGCCGTAGTCTGGGCAACAAGCTCCCTGAACTGGTGGCCTTAATGGAAAAGGATGCCTGGATATCGTAGCAGTCACAGAAACATGTTACACAGAGAACCATGACTGGGATGTTAACATACCAGGGTACACAACCTACAGGAGAGACAGGGAGGGAAGAGGGGTAGCTCTCTATGTAAGGGAAGGGATAAAAGCAACTGAACAAAAGAATAAACAGGGAGGAGAGGAGGCACTGTGGATCACCTTAGAGACTGGAAATGGCACTACAATCCACACAGAGGTTGTACACAGACCCCCATGTCAGGGGGGAGGGAATGGACAAGGATATGATAGAAGGCATACTTAGGATGGCAGAGAAAGGGGAGATACTATTGATGGGGTACCTTAATATGCCAAATGTTAACTGGAGCACCTTTGCTGCAGCCACATCCAAAAGCAGGGCCATTCTTGATGCCCTTCAGGTGGCATGCTTCAGACAGCTAGTTTTGGAACCTACCGTGAGGAGCAATCTTAGACCTTGTACTCTCAAATGGGGACTGTGAGAGGATCTTAGATCTAGAAGTGGGTTGCCATCTGGGAACAAGTGACCTCCAAACAGTGTGGCTCATGATAAACTCAGCTACAGAGTCAAGCCATACAAAGTGAGGGTTCTGGACTTCAGGAGGGCTGACTTTGGCAAGATGGGAGAGTGCCTTAGAAAAGCACTAGCAAACAGGCTAGAAGGAGATTGGAGCAACAATGGGTAAATATCAAAACTGCCATCACAGGGCAACAAGCCTTTGTGTGAAGCAAATAAACAAATCAAAATGAAAGAAAAAGCCACTATGGTTCTCAAAAGAAGTGGCGGTGAAGGTTCAGGGAAAAAGATAGCATTTAGAAGTATAAGGAAACACAGAAGGAGCAGGACAGAGAACTGTACCAATTAAGGCAGAAGGAAGCAGGGAGGGTAGTCAGAATAGCAAAAAGCATAAACTGGGAAAAAGATAGCCAACTCGGTTAGAAGGGGATAAAACCTTTATAGGTATATCATAGAGCATAGAAAGACAAAGGAGGGATAGTGAGGCTGAATAGAATGGATGGTGGGTGGGCAGAGAGTGACAGTGAAAAAGCAGGACTAATGAATACTTCTGTTCAGTATTCACAAGAGAAGTGGGGAGGTGCCTAATCCAATTAACAGAAGCACTCTGGGGGGGGGGGGTTGATCCCAGTCCTTTCACAGAAGAAAGGGTTCTGAAAGAACTCCTAAAACTGAAGGTGGACAAAGCAATTGGGCCAGATGGAATTCACCCCAGAATTCTAAAAGAATTAAGCAGAGAACTAGTGAAACCACTGACTACCCTTTATAACAAATCATGGGAGGATGGTGTGGTACCTGAGGACTGGAAAAGGCTGATGTGATTCCCCTTCACAAAAGTGGGAGCAAGACAGAGGCAGGAAGCTACAGACCTGTCAGTTTGACCTCTGTGGTAGGGAAAGTGATGGAATCACTTCTGAAGGAAAGAATTGTTGAGTACCTAGAGGCCAGTGGGGCACAGGACCCAACACAACATGGGTTCATAGCGGGAAGGTTATGTCAGACGAATCTAATTGATTTCTTTGACTGGGTGACCAAAGCAGTAGACCAGGGAAGGGCTGTGGACATGGCCTACCTAGACTTTAGCAAGGCATTTGACACAGTCCCATACAAAAGATTAGTAGTCAAATTAACCAGCCTTGGAGTGGGTCCCAGGGTGGTAGCCTGGATAAAACATTGGTTGAACAACAGGACACAGAAGGTAATTGTAAATGGAGTCCACTCTGAAGAAAGAGGGGTTACTAGTGGGGTACCGCAGGATTCAGTACTGGGTCCAGTCCTTTTTAATGTCTTTATAAGTGACATTGCAGCTGGAAGGAAAAGTATGCCTCTTTGCAGATGACACAAAGATCTGCAATAGGGTTGATATACAAGGAGGCATGGAAAGGATGAGAAGGTTCTTGGCAAGGTTGGAGGAATGGTAAGAAGTATGGCAGCTTGGATTCAATGCAAAGAAATGCAAAGTAATGCACCTGGGAAATAAAAACCCAGGGGAAGATTACACAATGGAGGGGAGGTAGTCACAACAACAAAAATGGAAAGGGACCTAGGGATAATCATATCAGATGACCTTAAGGTTGGCAAGCAATGTGAGAAGGCGGTAGGGAGGGCTGGGGGGATACTGGGATGTATAGGGAGAGGCATCACCAGCAGAAAACAGGAAGTTGTTATCCCCTGTACAGACAGTTGGTGAGACCCCATCTGGAGTACTGCGTCCAGTTCTGGAGACCCCATCTCCGCAAGGACATAGACAGGATGGAGACAGTTCAGAGGAGGGCAACTAAAATGGTGCAGGGTCTGCAAGAGAAGCCGTGCGAGGAGGCTAAAGGGTGTATCGTATACCCTTGAGGAAAGGAGGAGAGGGGGACATGATAGAAGCGTTTAAGTACCTCAGTGGAATCAACAAAGTCCAAGAGGGTAGCATCTTTCAGAAAAGAGATGTGCAAGAACAAGGGGACACAATTTGAAGATAGAGGGGATAGCTCAGGGGCAATGTGAGAAGTATTTTTCACAGAGAGGGTGGTGGATGCATGGAACAGCCTTCCTGAGGAGGTTGTGGGGTCTAAAACTGTGGGAGAATTCAAGAATGCATGGGACAGATATAAGGCAATTTTTGTGGGGGTTAGGAAGAAATAGGCTGTTGGTTAAATAGGATCTGCAGCTTATCCTCTAGGTAGGGAAATGGGCAGACTAGGTGGGCCAAGCGGTCCTTATCTGCCATCAAAGTCTATGTTTCTATGTTAAGCTACTTGTCTTAGCTACATCCTCTACTGCAGTATCCTGATGTAACAGTTGCCTGTATAACCAGAAGCAACTTCTGAAAATTGTTGTAGCTCATTCTGATCTGTCATTAATGCTAGTGTTTCTCAAAGGTTGATAGTGGGCCCTTTGTTTTTTTTTTTTTTTTTTTTTTTTTTTAAGAAACTCTCTTTTGTCACTTTCTCATGTTCCTCATTAATGTATAAAGAGTAACTCGTATAACATTTAACATTGTTTTGCTGATTTTATATAATTCTTTAAATTCTGACCTCCTAATTCTGAAGGGATGGCTTTCTGATAATATAGTCTTAAACATCTTAATGACCCAGTCCGTGCTAGACCCCGGAGTCAGCTGAAAAAACAATTATGACTGACTTACCACACATTATGACTGATTTTTTCAACTAGTTTGAAATTTCTGACTTCAACTAACTGAAGAAAATCCAACCAATTTTTTTCAACTTTCACCATCGTTGAATTTTATTATGTAGTAGTTTGTCATACTTTAACTTTGGATCTTTTTTTATTAAAATTGTGACTATAAAAGTTAATAAAATGTATGGAAAAGTCCCACTCCCCCAAATCAATGGGGCACGCACACACACAGCCTTCACCTTCTGACAACACAAAATGGGTCTACATGTGCCTATGTGGGGGCATGTTGGTGGGCTAAGGTCAGGAAGCAACTCCATATTTAGTATTTGGGATTTAGCAGCATTATAACATCATAAATGGTCAGAAACAAAAGGAATTCTTTATGCCCCTCAACTCTGGGGCAGCTGAGCTATTGTATATGTTGGAGGGAGCAGCAACTAGGCAGCAGCAGCTAAAAAGCTGGCTGCTCTTTAAATGCAAATACAAAGTGCAATGAAACAAATCTACACACAGTAGGGACCCACTAAAGCACAATAACCAGTCAGAACAACAACAAAATATACCAAGTCCCTGAAAGTAACAAGCTGAAGCAGGGCAGTAAAACAGTATACAGTATAGAAAAATAAGCAGCAGTAATACTAGTTACTTAGAAAAAGAACTGCAAGTCTAAAATACAGTATAGGTAGGGCCTCTTAAACACATCACAGAAGCTAGAAGGTACCCTTTTGCAAACAGAGCTAACCATCAATATAGGTTAGTTTACTAGTAGTTGTAGAATCTGTGAGACTAAAAACAATATGGGAGGTCCCCTAAAATACCTCCTGTAGCGTATACTATTGTATCCCACCCTTACGGTGACATCAACTCAGCGAAATACATACCCGTCGGGCAAAATCAACTCTTTACCGACAGGTCGCTGTGTTGGTGTGCCTGAGACAGGGCATGCTGGCCCCTGGTCCTGCACCCCCACCTCAAATCAACTCTGACTGGAGTCGAGAATCCAAATGATTGGGGTGGGGCAGAGCCCCCATATGGGGGGGGTTGGGGAGCAAAGAGCCCTGATTCAAAAAAAAGAAAAAAAAAAAGGACCGGGAGACACACGGGAATCATGTAGACTGCAACTTGTGGTCAACTTGATTCCTGTTGGCGTAATGCCAGTTGACATAAAGAATGGCGAACCGGCATGGTAGAGCCAAGTATACCAGAACTGAGATGTATCTATAGCTTAAATTTAAAGGTAAAAAATATTCATGCATATTAAAAAAACATTTTCTGACACAGTTTCTGAACTTGTCTTGGCTTTCAGCATGTACACTAATGTGTTTTTAAAATTTTATTTATCTACCATGAGGACTTTAATACAGTATTTAGTCTATCTGATTCCTACAGTGGCAGTCAAGAAACATTTTGTCCATTGGATCCGACCAGCCATGCTCTGTGCTCCGGCCTTCTATGGGTCTGGGAACTCACCAACTGACCACCTGCGCCTGGCCTGCTCCATGACCTCGTGGGGAGTCTGACTTATTCACAATGCCACCACAGTCAGAGAGAGTCCAACCGAGCCGCCAGCAGTAGATCGATGATGATCGATTACCTTGGCTTTTCAGGTTCGGCCCCCAAGCCCTCAACCAGCCAGACAAGCCAGCCTAGCATGCAGCAGACACACAGACAGACTGAGTAGTCTGTGAGTCCATCCTCCTCCTTCCTACTATGTACTGCCCAGCCCTGGTGGGCCATCCACATCTCATACAGTACCTTGCTCACTGTAGTAGCCTGTTGCCAGTTCAATCAGGTGTTGGCTGATGATTCAGTGGCGGGTGGCTCCATGGCTCAGGCTGCCACTGCTGCTCTACTTGCTGGTGGTGCGGTGTTTTTTGAGCTGTGTGCTCCTCCTCCCAACCTGCCATTCGGTCCCCAACCCAGACCCCGTCCCCACTCCAGCGCAGTGGAACTAATGCACCTACCACTCCTCCTCCTTGCCAACTCTGAAAACCTGACCGAGGCTGAGTGAGAGTTGCCCAATGGGCCCGGCCGATTGGGTCACAGGCTGATCCCAACCATGACCAGACTACTGACTTGCTGCCTTTACACGATTGCTGCTTGACTTTGCTGGAGGACTGACTGGGACCTGCACAGCCACACACTAGTCTCTCTCCAGGCACCGGACATGTCAGGATAGTGGACACAGTTAACTTATTTTAAAATTAATGGCTGAACAACCAAACTTCATCCATGCAGAAAAACGCTGCTTGCTCTGTTGCCCACACACCAACACAGATGCCTCTTCTCCTGACAGTCTCCTTTCCTACCTAGGCATGCCCTCCCCACCATCTCATGCAGCCAGTCACAGACACTCTCAAGCTCCTCTCTCCTCCTCCTATCTCTCCTAATTGGTGGAAGTTTCATGTTCAGGAGCCAGCGGTGCATTTTATTGGCTGTAAGGCTCAGTGCTGGCAGTTGAGGACTGTTAGATATTCACTGTCCCCCTGGCCCCTTCTCCCTGGAAAGAAAAAGAAAACACACTGCAGTGCACCACAAAAACAAACCTGGACGGGTCACGGAATGCGTCAACGCAGTGGATTTCAAGCGCCACTATTTTATGACTGCAATCTAATGCAATTGCAACTGATTGCAACTGCATTGAATTGCAACTGACTATTTCAACTGTTGATGACTGCTCCGGGTCTAGTCCGTGCTGTTGAACTCTAACTCAAAGCTGTATGAGTAAAGTTTAATCATACATATACTGTGTGATATATATATATATATATACATATATATATATATATATATGTATATAGCTTTGAAGAGTCCCTAATAGATACAGTCAGTTTTAAGTACTTAGGGATCACTTCAGACCTTAAATTAGACTTTTCTCACCACATTCCTACTATGCGTAAATCTGCTCATTTGAAGTTGGGCCTTGCTTATAGATTATAGAATCTGGTCCTTGCATGGATAGTCTGGAGCTCCTTTGAAATAACTCAGTTTCCTAGGCTCCCTCAAGGAGGGGTGGTGACACCCCTCCTGAAGAAAACTTCTTTGGTCCCAGACTGCCATGCGAACTACTGACCGATCTTGAACATCCCCTTTATGGGGAAGGTGATCGAGAAAGTAGTTGCCGTACAGCTGGAGAACCATTTGACCATCCATGATGTCTACAAGCCTCTCCAGTCCAGTTTTCGAAAGAGGCAAGTACTGAGACGACGCTGGTTCGGGTGCTCAATGATCTTCTGATGGATAGAGATCGGAGGGATCGTTCCATCTTGGTCCTTCTTGATCTCTCTTCAGCGTTTGACACTGTGGACCATGGGGTACTACTCAATCACTTGAGGTTTATCTGTGGCCTGTCTGGTACAGTCCTCAAGTGGTTTTCATCTTTCATCACCGAAAGAACTCAGAGGGTGGTGTCGGGGATCCATTCCTCCGACCCAGTTCCGTTATCACGTGGATCGGTGCTGTCCCCCATGTTGTTCACAGTGTACATGCTGCCCCCTCAGAGACATTATAAGAAGGTATGGGCTGAGGTTTCACTGCTATGCTGATGATACCTAGCTCTACCTTTCTTTCGTGCCTGACCAGGTTAGAGCTCTCTCAGCATTTAATAACTGCCTCGCTGAAATCCAGGAGTGGATGAATTCAAGCTGTTTTTTTTTTTTTTCAAATTGTTTTTATTAAAAGGTACAGAGGCATACAGATCATACCATTCATACATAATTTATGTTACATTTGGTACATTCGCCTGTGTTATATGTCTATTACCCAATATGCATTTTACAAGACAATATAGGTAATGCAACTGCAACTGACACAATACTGACAAGGTCATAGATTTAAGACTGTAAGACAAGTTATTAATTTGTTGATTTGTACCTGGGCATTAAGATTGTCCTAAAATTGTCCATAAGGGTCCTTGGATCCTATTAAGGGTTATTCCCTAGCAGCATATATTACTTCATAGAAACAACATATAATCTTATTACATAAATTAGACTTGTAGTGACTAGTGGTGGTATTAATATACACATCAGTTGGTCAACTCTCCAAAAGTAAAGCCCAGTGCAATACCAGATACTAGGTCAGCAATACCTAGGTACCTTCTGCTCAAATGGGAAAGCCATCGTTTTCCATTGCCTCGAGCAAGGGTTTCCATGTAAGATGGAATTCACTAAGGCAACCTTGGGCAATACTTTGTGCCCTCTCCAGGGCCATACAAGCTCTCAAATTTTGTGCCCATCTCGTTACAATTGGAGAGCTTGGAGATAACTACATTTGGGCTATGGTCCTCCTCACATTGACGAGGGCCAAAGACCATAATGACCTTGATGACTTAGGCACCAAAGGGGATGATCCGCCCCTAACAATAATTCTAGCGGGGACTTAGAGGGAAAGTGGCCCATTACCTTACTCATTATTGCATGTATATCATGTCAAAAAAGAAGCAACATTTGGGCAAGCCAGGGCTAAATGAATAAAGTCAGCTTTATCAGCCTGGCATTTGGGCATACCTCAGGTCTGGAGCTATCCATTGCATGCATTCTCAAGGGGTCAAATATACCTGTGCAGAAAATTAAGCTGAAACTGCTGAAGCTTATTACTCTGTCAGCAAGTCACAAAGTGTTCACAGGCATGTTTCCAAGTAAGCTTATCTACGGGTAGCATCAAATCTTCACTCCATCTATATTTACTATTATTATGCATGTGGCCTTGAATGTGTCCCTGGATTGTACGGTAATACACTGATAGGGATCCCTGCCCTGGTTCCAGTCTAAACAGTTCATTCTCTAAGGGTGAGGGCTCAAATCTCCCATTTTCTTGGGTTAGAGAATCCCCACATTTTTGACACATTCTCAAAAATAAGAAAAAATCTCCCGCTGGTAATCCCCATTCTGTACAAAGGGCCATAAAGCTTTTTAACATACCTCCTTCATACATTTGATTGGCTGCCACTATCTCCTTTCTTCTCCAGGCTAGGATACGTTGTATCACTGTGGGGTTAGCTGAGAGTCACTTTTCATAATATTCAATAAGCTCATGTTGGGAGACCTGGCATTTCTATGTCCTACACATTGATGGGCTCTTATCCAAATTTGCAGTGTGCTGTTTGAGAATGGATTAGGCAGCAAGTCTTTCCCCAGTTTCTCCAATGCACCTACCAGACAGTCATTTTTAAGGTTACCGTTTAACATTTCTTCTTCTACCTTTAACCAAGTGCACCCCACTTCCTGCGACCCATTTGGTAAATAAGCTAATTGTGCAGCCCAGTAGTAACTTTTAAAATAAGGTAAACCTAAGCCTCCTTCCAGAGGGGGAAGTTGAAGTGTGGCTCGTTTCACTTTGACCCTTCCTCCCTTCCATAAAAACCTGGCAATAAGGGTGTCAAGCTGTCCAAAGTGCTTGATGGAACATTTATAGGGAGTGACTGGTATAGATATAATATGTGTGGCAATATGGTCATTTTGACCACCCCTACTCTACCAAGCACTGACAAGGGTAGCATTGTCCAGCGCTCACAGTCTTCTGCAAGCTTCGCTATTAGTGGAAGGTAATTTTGGGCACATAAGCACCTAATAGACGCTAAGATCTGAATACCCAAATATTTGATTACAGTGACCAATTGTAAACCACCAAGGTTTGCTATCAGCTGTGTTCTATCTTGTAGTCCAAATGGTAACACTTCACTTTTGATCCAATTAACTCGATGACCAGAGAGCTGACCAAAAGTGTGCATTAAATCGTGTACTCTAGGTAGGTCCTGTGCTGGATGTTGTAAATACAAGAGCTGGTCATCAGCATACATTGCTATTTTATGCTGTCTCACCCCCCTCAAAACCCCTAATACCAGGGTATGATCACAAGGCTGCACCTAATGGTTCCAGAGATAGGACATATAGAAGGGGATGAGGGACAACCGTGTCGGGTGCCTCTGCTCAAGTCAAACAGAGCTGTAAAGGTGCCATTACCAGAACCTGAGCCCTAGGGTGGGTATATAGTGCTTTAACCCATAGTAAAATATCGGACCTACTCCAAATCATCGCAGGACCTCAAACAGATACCCCCATTCCAGCTGCTCAAATGCTTTCTCCGCATCCAAGGCAACCACCGCAGCTCCATGTGCTCATTTAGATCTGCCCCATTTATATATATAATATTTAGGGTACGTCTAATGTTATGTTTCCCAAACCTTTCTTTTACAAATCCAGATTGATCTTGATGTACCACATCGGGTAGCATAGATTCTAGCCTGGCAGCCATGGCTATGGCCACGATCTTACAGTCTGCCGTGAGCAGTGAAATGTGTCTATACAAAGCACATTTAGTCAGATCCTCACCCAGTTTAGGAAAGACCGTTATTGTGGCAGACCACATGGATGGGGGTAGCTCTCCTTTATTTAGGCCTTCCAAAATCATATCAAAGAGAGGGTCAATTAAGCGGGATTGAAATTGTTTAAAAAAATCAATTGGCAGCACATCCAAGCCAGGGGCTTTGCCACTTTTAAATTCTAAGGGCTGTTACTATTTCTTGTTTTGTCAGGAGAGTCTAAATTTTACTAAGATATTCCGGTATTTTGACAAAGGGTATTCTTAAAAATTAGTCAAAGTCTGCTTGGCTCGGAGTATGTTCAGAGGTGTATAGTTGTGCATAGAAATCCCCAAATGCTTTCCCTATGCCTTCTGGTCTCTGGGCTGTTTTCCCTCGATCATTAGTAATCTACCCTACATTACGCTCAGACTTTTTTTGTTTTAACTGCCATGCCAGCAATTTCCCGGCTTTGTCCCCATCATAATATACCTCTGCATTAGTCAGTAGTATGGAACGTTCCAGTCATGCACTCAAAGTGTGTTAACGTCCGTTTTAATTTTGAAGGATATTATATGGTCATATTAGGGTTCTGTTTATGGGTTATTTCAAAGGCTACTATTTTGGCTCTGAGGACAGTCAGGTCTTGGGTCTCCAACTTATATTTATGGGTAGCATAGGCTATAGATTGACCCCCTACATAGGCTTTGAGGGCTTCCCACCTTATACCATGGGATGTGTCCCCCCCCTTCTATTTAAGAGAAGGTATTCTTGTATGCTGGTCTCCATCAATCATAAGTATGCCTGGTCTTTCAAAAGCAATGGGTCTAGTTTCCAGGTTCTAGCACTTCTAAACATACCCGTCCCTCCCAAATGTAACCGAATGTATCGCATGATCCGAAACAATGACTGGGGAGTATGTAGCTTCCTCTACCCCTGCCAGTAGTGAGCCAGTTACCAGAATTCTATCGAGTCTAGCATATGTATGGTGTGAATGCGATAGAAAGCTATAATCTCTCCCACTGGGGTGAACGTGACGCCAAGCGTCTACCAGTCCAATATCTTGCTGAAGTTCTTCAAGGGCTTTGGCATTCTGCGACTTATGTATGGGGTTTCTACTGGATCTATCCAAAACTGTATCAAGAACACAGTTATAGTCTCCCCCAAGGATCCAGAGTACCTCCCATCCACCCATATCTAGTGCCAATTTTGAAAGAAGGATTGTCCGTATTTGGTGCATCGCTGACCCTATTAAAGGTCCCTTTCCTATTATACTGATTTTGGACAAAACATATCTTCCTCCCTGGTCTACCTTTTGGTCAAGAATCTGGACTGTGAGACCCCTTGGGATCCATATGGATGCCCCTGAGCCTTGAAGAAAAAAGTGGCCGAGATCCATGTGCCCCCTAAATTTCACCATTTTTGTTCCTCCCTTGATGTGAAGTGTGTTTCCTGAAATAGAACAACCTTGCTTTAGCCCTCCTCATTTCTCCCATAACCTTATGTCTCTAAGATTAATTTAAGCCGGTTACATTCCAGGATACATATTTAATATTATGCATGATCAGCCTTTGTTATCAAAGATGTAAATGCCACTTGTAACATATACACATAGATTCTGCACCTCTGCACCTATTTTAAATCTTATAAACCCCAACATTCCCCCCCCTCCCTCACTAAATCTTCCCAACGTCCCATCGGTAAGTCTACCTCACCCCAAGGTTGCACATTAGCAGTGCCTGTTTCAGCCATTAGTAACACCTTTACTGTACAGCACCTTGCAGGCTCCCTTAAGGAAACATAACAGATTAACAAAAACCCCATTTCCCCCTTAGTATGCATCCCTCACAGCTTTGCACACAAATAGCCACGTGACACCCCCCCCCCAAAGGCAGAGAAAACCCTGCCAGTATTCCCACTGCAAGCAACAGGCAGCAATGGTGTTGTAACAACCATAATTAGATATCATTGGGACACAATTAATAGTTATACTCACTGTAGTAAACAGTGTTCAAACTAAGGTAGAGGATTAAAACAGAATCCTCAAGGACAAAAAAATTGCCAGCCAAAACAATTAATATGTATGATTCAAGTAGTTTCAGCGAGAAAGCCTTTCTAATAAGCCCCTAATAGTAATTATATCATTAGTCATAGCTCCCGCTAAAGCCAATGTGAGCTTTAACCAAAATCAAATTGTAACCAAAACTTGTATTGTGCCGTAGACCACAGAAATATATTTAGGTCGGGCCTCCGGCCTGCTCGATTCAGCTGTCCATGCATCACAGTAAGACAGCTAAAATGCGCATCCAAGAGTCCAAAAAACCCATCATCCAGCTGTAGTCTACCCCGTTGGTACCCGTGCCCCAAGTCACGGTTGGGAGCTGTGCTATTTATCTCCGGTATGTCTTAGCCAATATTCAAGGTTCCGGTAGTCCAATCAGTAAAAAAAACAGCTAGCCCAAATCAAAAAAATACGAAAGGAGCTATTTCCTACGATCAACCAAATTTGCCTAAGCACATACCGTCTCTCCTGCTGAGACCTGAGTCCCTAGACCTGGTCGGGATAGAGATAGTGAAACATAGAGATCAGGCAAGATTTATAAATTATACTGTCTCAAAACCTCGATTCTCACAAACAGAGGACATAAGAGCACCAGGGAAAAGCTTATTGCTTCCTCACTTACTTTATGTTGTTGACAAGTTTAAAACACTTCAGGCATCAGGTGCTCCATTTCCTCTGGCCTCCTCCTCTGCAAACCATTTCTCCGCTTCCTTGGGGCAGTTGAAAAATCGAGTCTTCTGGCCAGGTCTGTCCACTCGTAATTTCACAGGATACAGAAAAGTGAATGACCACCCCAGGAGATGCAGTCTACGTTTGACTGCATTAAAGCGTTGTCTCTGGCCCTGGAGATCTCTGCTGTAGTCCTGATAGATATGAACTTTCCCATTGTTAGATTGGATGGGGCCAACCTGCTTGGCTTTCTGCAGAACTTTCTCTTAGTTGGAGTATCTTGGGTATTTTATCAAGCAATGCCACGGTCTATCACGATCTTGACGGGGGCCAACTCGTGCACCCTCTCTACTTCAAGCGTCGCATGTTCCTCTGGTAGGCCCAACTGCCACCACCCACTGATGTAGGCCCAGATTGGGATTGGGATTATAGTACCCTCCGGTAGTTCCTATAATGCGCACATTTGACCTTCTAGAGCGATTCTCTTGAGCCTCAATATGTTCTTTTGATTCTGCCATTGTAGATAGAAGACCATTACGCTCGGCCAACACCCCCGCATATGAATCCTCCAGCTTCCCCCAAACATCACTCCAATTCTGATATCTGAGCCGCATGGGTCGTTGTTGTCTCAGAGACTAGTCACTACAGATTGCAGGTGAGTCAGTTGTAAGTTATATTACGAAGCCTGTTTTCATCTCTTGTTGCATTGCTAAAAGCGTGCTCGGGACTGACAAGGGATTTAGTCAGAGAGTCCATTTCTGTGGACTGGCAATCAACGTGGCTTCCACATCGTGATCTTTCTGGTTATAGGCCAGTTATCCTGCTGTTTTAGTAGGGTTGCGGGCATTAAAAGGTAATTTAGCTTGCCTATTTTTTTGCTTGCCCAATGCCATGAGGTACAATCAATGTGCCAGTGCTGTTTTAATTTCTTAGTAATGCGCTATTTAGCTGTTTAAGTCACTTTTAATGTTGGTGTCTCGAGGAGCTCCGCTAACGAGTGTCTGCCATACAAGCCCGCCAGCCACGCCTCACAATTTAAGCCGGTTGAGGTTAAACTCGGCTAAGACTGAGGTGCTGGTGGTGGACCCAGGTCGCCGGATAGAGGGGTTGAGGGCGGGGTCACCCTTGGGACTTTTTCTTGGGGGTCTCCCTCTCTTGACCTCTGATCAGGTGTGAAACCTGGGTAATTTTTGACTAAGGTATGACACTCTGTGCTCTCGTCAAATCCCCTTTTTACCATCTGAGGAATATTTCCAGAGTTAAGCATCTTGTTCCGTCCGGTGACCTTCCTACGTTGGTCCATGCCTTTATGTCCTCTCACCTGGACTACTGCAATGCCCTTTACCTAGGGCTTCTGGGGGTGGATATTCACTGCTTGCAGCTGGTGCAGAATGCAGCAGCCTGGTTACTGATGGGAACTCCACGGTCCTGTCACATTTTTCCAGTGCTGTGCGAACTGCACTGGCTGCCAGTACAGTGGTGAATCCCCTTCAAAGTCAGGCTTCTGACTTACAAAGCCCTACACGGACAGGGTTCGGACCACCTGAAAGAGCTTCTGGTCCCTTACTGCCCTGGGCGATCGCTCCACTTGACTGATGAGGGATTGCTAGAGATTCCAAGGGTTTGTTTAAAATCTTCTGGGGCCTGGGCATTTATGCATGTGGCCTACCCACCCTTTGGAATTCTCTATCTCATCAGTTATGTGAGTGCCTGACCGTGGAGGGATTTAAACAGGCACTTAAAACTGTTCTATGGGTCTGAGCTTTCGAGGACTAATTAATACTTTTGACTGTCTTCTGTTATTTTATATTATTTAACACATATGTAATTTTATGCTGTTGTTGTTTTACTGCTTGTGTGGTGCCTTGTCACTTTGAAAGGCGCCATATAAATAATTCTGAATTAGATTAAATATTGCCCTTTGCTTGGTGATTGCACAAGAGTTGCTGCTGCAAACTAGAAGAATAATGGTTACTATCCTTTTCTAATACTTCTTAAAGTAACCTAGCCAAGTGGGTTGTCACCTATAACAACATGTATTGCTTTGCATTTGCTACCAATCATCTCACTTATCACTGCCTTTCATATTCTGGTTTGGATTGTCGAGCCCCTGCAGCTGAGCACACTTTTGTCCCTGATTGCTTTATTGACAAACGAGTAAGATCATGCGTGCCCTGCTTTGTTGGCTGATCTGTTTCATTTCCCACTATGTTATCTACCTTCTCAGATCCTGTGAGACATCAGTGTTGTTTACTTCAAAGTGTTCTACTAGTGTGGCGCAACAGGCCTTCTCCTCCCGTATTCCCATTTATTGTAACTCAGGGATTGGGTAATGTCTCCTCTCACTCGCTGTGAAGGGTGAACTAGAACATTTCTGCACATATTTAAAGGGTGTGTGAGCTAACAGTTTGAGCCGTAGCCCGCTATTCTGGGGTGGCGATAGCCCCTCTGTGTAAAATAATTTTGTTTTACTCACTTGATAACGTTTGGGAAGGGATCATCATTTTGTCTGAACTGGGAGCCAGATGATCCCGTCCCACTTCCAAGTTTGCCTGCTCTGCCCGCGCGCTCCCCCAGTTTGTGACGTAACCAGGGAGAGTGTGGGACCGCATATCAGGTCTATGGAGCTAACTTTTAAAATTATTTTATTAAACTTTAAATGAGCGTTTGATAAAATGAACACCACTGCTCAACTAACAGGGTCCCTATTAGTTGAGCAGTGGCTCATTTATCAAACATTCATTTAAAGTTTAATAAAATCATTTTAAAACTTAACCCCTATAGACCTGTATTAAACGTCCCCACGCTCTCCCTGGTTAAACGTCACAAAACGGGGGAGCGTGGGGGCGGAGCAGGCAAACTTGGAAGTGGAAAGGGATTGTCTGGCTCCCTGTTTGGACAAAATTATGATCCCTTCCCAAACGTTATCAAGTGAGTAAAAAAATTTTCTGTTTACACAGAGGGACTATCGCCACTCCAAAGTACTGGGCTATGAAGCCCAAACTCTGATTTTGTTTAAATCACACATTTACTTTAATATCTGTGCTTGTATATAATTTTATAATTCATTTTTTTGTATGGATTATACTTTGATAGTATCTGTAACTGCTGTATCTTTCTTTGATGCATTTTATGTATATCTCTTTATTGTACAATTGAGCTGAACTTGCCTTTTCTTTTACAGTCCTGTATTTGTTGCGTAGTCTGTGCTCTCCCGGGTCATGCCTAAAACTACACAACGTATGTCTAGGGCACTCACCTGGTTAAAAATAAAGAAATAAATAAATCATTTGCAATAGAGAAAGAAATCAAAAACTGGGAGCAGGACAGGAGCTCATAGAGGAGGCTGGTCATGAACTGAATGCAGCAGTGAAGTGACAAACACATCTGCCTGGACCTGCCTTGAATGGTCCAGATATTCAAAGGGGTTGTGCAAGGTGCAACTGGGTTGTACCATGCGCAACCCCCAATGCACCCCAGTGTGATATTCAAAGGGGCAGGTTGCATGACACAACTCTCAATGCACTGGGGTGCATTGGTAATGTATGCAGTGCAGATGCAGGGGGTGTGCCCATGCATATGCTGCACATCCCAATATTCATCCCGGGATGTGCAGCGCATATGCTGGCGCAACCCCTACATGCGCTGCTCACTGGTGCTCAAAGCTGAGCCGAAATTAAACAGCTGAAATGTTGGCCACCCACAGGTGAGTGGCTGTATTGCAAGGCGCAACACAACAGCCGCCAGCCATGGGTGGCCACCTGATCAGCAGGAACACTGTCCACAAGCACCCGGACCCTCCCTGGTAGTCCAGTGGACCCCCTTCCTCCCGTATGCCTGACTGCAGGCTGTTGTAATAATAAATATTAACCTGGTGGTCTAGTGGTTCCTCCCATATGCCCGATCGCAGGCTGTTGTAATATGAAATTTTAACCTGGTAGTCTAGTGGTTCCCTCCCGTATGCCCGATCGCGGGCTTCTGAATTATTAAATTCTAAACTGGTGGTCTAGTGGCTGCCCTCCCATTATGCCCAATCGCGGGCTGTTGTAATGTTAAATATTATCCTGGCGGTCAGTGGTACCCCCCCCACTCACCCACAGGGCCCCCGGCCACCCAGCACCCCCATCATCGGCGGGTGGCAGTACCCGCCCTGCATACCACCAGCAGCCTGCCGATGACAGCATACAGTATGATCTGTATGCCTATTGGTCCACAGGTTGAACCAATGGGCTTGCAGACCATACTGTACTACACAGAACCAGATATGTGAATGAACACTGTGTGCCAATAAGCATACAGATCATACAGAATGCTGTCATTCAGCGGGTGGCCGGGCGGTATGTGGGCAGGGTGCTGCTGCCCGCCGATGATGGGGAGGTGACCGTGGGTCCTCTGTGGGTGGGTAGGTGGGGAGGGGGTACCACTGGACCAGCAGGCTTATAGACTGGTGGTCTAGTGGTTCCCTCCCCATATGCCCATGATCGGGCATACGGGGAGAGAACCACTAGACCACCAGGTTAGAATTTATTATTTCAGAAGCCCGCGATCGGGCATAATGGTGAGGAACCACTCAGACCACCAGGTTAGATTTTAATATTTCAGAAGCCCACGATCAGGCATACGGGAGGGAACCAGTAGACCAACAGGTTAATATTTAATAGTACAGAAGCCTGCAGTCAGACATATGGGAGGGGGTTATAATAGCCCACCAGGGACCCAACCCCCAATGACAGCAGCCAGACAGGGCGCCAGGCGCATTTCACCAGGATGCCCTGTGCAACACATGCAAATGGAGCCATAATGACATGCAAATGGCCCCATTTGTGCCTTGCATATACTGTATTATGGCCTCATTTGTATGCCCCCGGCTGAATATCGCAGGTAATGCGCCTAGGCGCAACTGCACTTGCACTGGTGCATCCCTGTGCTCCCTCTCTGTGGCTTGCACTGGTGCAGTGCCACAGCCATGTGCAGTATGTGCGCTGACCTTGCCATATTCTACGGTGCTGCACCATGGTGCATCACTGTTGAATATCGCATGGTCCTGGCCCCAGTGCAGCCCAGTTGCGCTGTGCCCAGGCTTGCACCACTGCCCCATGCATTCTGAATATCTGGGCCAATGTCTACTCAAAGACAGAGTTACTCATTGAAAATTCTTGATAACAGTGTATTGCTGAGCATTAGAGTGGGATAATGGAAGAAACATTTACAAAAAGGATTCATCTTAGGGAACCAGAGTTAACAGTTTCTTCTCCTTTGATTAATTTTAATGTGTAATCTTTCAAATCTTACATGAGAGATAAAACTTTGTATTTATTTATTTATTTGAATTTTGTTGACCGGATAAACCCGCTGGGCCTCGGAAATTATGTCAGTTTTAAATGGCAGTATGAGATTAATGTTCCCTAAGCAGGATCTGAACCAATAATGTTCTGTCCCAGGGTTACCTACCAAGTTTCCAAATCTTTCTGTAACCCCTCTGCAAATGGGGGTTCCCAAAAGACTTCCAGGAGCTTGCTTGAATGCTCCAAGCCTGAATGGTGTTTGGCATTTAAGCCATTTATCAGTGAGTGTTTTTAGAGCCTCTGGTACTGTCTCTTTAAGAGCTGTCTGCTTGCAGACATAATTAGTTTGTATGGGGGACTGTGTGCTTCTCTGAGTACCACTCAAGCGCTGCCAATTCACTCCATTTTGCAGTCACTAGGAGTGCAAAGGAACCTATCTGAAAGATGTAACTGTTTGCCAGAAATTATTTAGAGTAATAATGAAATTACAGTTTGTCTAACCTGCTTTCTTTGCAGTCAGAACTGTGTCTGCTAGTTCCCCATTCTAGTTTTGAACTGCTGAACTGGACCAATCAGTGTGGGTAAGCTAGCTCTAAAATGGTGCCTTGACGAATCAGAACTTGGACTCATAATCTGAGCCAGCCACAAGAGGATTGTATGAGCAGTGACTCTGGGAGATGTAGTTTAGACTTCAGTACCTTTTGGACCAACAGCAGCAGTCTATTGTGAGTGACAGCCAATCCAGTCAAGAACTGGGAGGAACTCAAAGGAAGTGCCAGTTTTGTCGGTTGGAGTTTCAGTTGAGCTTTGGCAGTGAAGAAGGAAGGAGCCCTGTGCTTTTTCAGTGTGCAGTTTTAGTCAAAAAGCGTGTGTAAGACCCAGAGTTCGGTCTGCAGCTTGTGTAACAGCTTGTTAGGACTGATCCGTCCTGTGAAAAGAATCAAGGATCTCTGAAGAGTAGAAACCAGGCTCACCCTGTAGAAGACTGGAGGAATTGCTGAAAATTGCAGTCGGTCTGTCAGGAACTGAATCTGCTGTGTGTTCTCCCGGGTATTGTGCAGTAATTGCGATCGGGATACAGATGCAGCCTGCCTGGTATAGTGCTTTCTTTTATATGGATGTGTGAAGAGGTTTGTGTACCTCAAGTGAGCGCTGCTGACATTGAAGGACCCTATCTTATTTGGAGGTCGTGAGTACTAATTCAGGGTCGCTCCCTGTTGAATTGCCACTGAATTGCCACATTAAATCTAAATTGAATTACTGTACTGCTGACTGTTTAATTCTCCTTTTCTCTGTGTGAAAGGGCCCCTACCAGCTGCCACGGTTTGGACTAGCCACTAGGGCTTGGGTACCCAGGGACAGTAACTGATAGGGATAGGCCTGTGCACAGAGCCATAGGTAGATTATTAGAGTGATAAGCTAATTAACCTGATTTCCCCCTGTCCTTGTTATATCCCCCTAAATAAATCAGAGCTGCTTGTTTCAGCAAAGTTATACTGTCTGAGGTATTTGTCTATGTTAAAGTACTGTACTGTGATTGTTGCACTGTATCTCATTTCACAGGAGGTCCCAGTGCCAGAACCACACCTGGGGGTAAGTGTATACTGTGAAGGTAATTCTGATATATTGTGTGGGCCACTAGTGGGAAGAAAGGGGGGTTGCAGTGTCCCAGAGGGCTGTGACCAAGTTAGTTTAACTATTGCAAACCCTGACCTCTGGGTGGAGGCACCCGCCATTGGATCCAAGCCCCTCAACCTGTTAGTGGCAAATCAGGCAGGGGTAGTAGCCCCTGGGATAGCGCCATCTAGGGGTTACATCTTGGAGGCTCACCGCTGGGATTGTGTGTCCTCTAGTGGCCATATTTACGAACCACTGTTAAGAAAAAAATGGGTACCCCGACAGAAGTGGCTGTGCACGGCTGGTGGAGTGGTGTACTGGGGAGGAGATCGACCCCAAAATGCTATGCTTATCCTGGACATCCCCTGGGTATCAATACGGACACTGTGCAGGGAGTACTTTCCAAGGTGGAAGGTTTACAAAACCCTGTGGTGGTGGGTCGGCATGCTAATCTGCTCACCCACACTTTCCTGGCCCTAGTAGAGTTTAAGGATCCCATAGATAGCTCCAAAGTGCCACAGACCATTACCCCAGAGGGAGCCCTCACTGCTTGGAGAGTGATAACTAAGGACAGTAAAGACCCGGGGGGGAATCAGCCCCCACCACTATCTGAAACTTTTGAGGAGAAATTTGCTGAATGGTTGCTGGGAGAGGGGAAAACTGTGGAGGACTTGAAGAAACTATTCTTGCCACCTGGGGGTGTTCCTCCCCCAACACCCTCTCCTGCTCCAGTGCCCGTAATGGTGGCTGAACCAATGCAGACTCCTATTTCTGCACCTGCCATTAGTCACGACTCTTACCGAAGGTTGAGGATCTTCTCTGGCACCCTCCCACTCCCCAAGGGAGGATGACTGGGAGACCTGGATAGACTATGTTGCCCCAAGTGCTAGAATGGCAATGCTCGGGAAGGCAGCGAAGAGGGTTAGTGAGCCTCTGAGGTCCTGCCCTGGCTACCATCCGTGCTAAGCGGGCCAGTAACCCTGGCGACTGCACAGGCCTATCTTGAGGCCTTGGAGAATGTTATGGGAGCCCAGATTCTGATGAGGACCTATGGTGGAAGTAGAGATGCACAACAGTACCAAGGGAGTTGTTGTCTGTGTATGTATCTCGGCTGGAAAAATTGTTGCAAGAATGCCTCAGAAAAGGTAGTTTGCCAGCGATTGAACTGGACCGAACCAGGCTGGACAGGATCCTTAAGTCTGCCCCTTCTCAGAACTGCTGTTGCTTCAGTTCGCCTGGCAGATCGACTGGAATCCCCACCCTCCTATGATGAGTTAATGAGAGAATTCGAGGAGTTGAGAAAAGGCGACCTCGGGAGGACCTGCACCAATAGCTGCAGACTGACCAGTGACTGAGGGTGACCCATCAAGTGAAGTTGAGGGGCAGAGGTTGGCAGTCAATGAGTGCTCTGACAAGGAAAAAGATATGTCACAATGGGCGAACTGTTGAGAGATCCGGAATTCAAAAACAGTCCTTTATGAAGGCCACGCCTGCAAGTACGGGCCCTGACCTATATCCGACTGCATCTGCTATGGGGGTGGGGTACCCACCATGTATCTCCTGCTGATAACAGCTCCGAACTCGATTCCTTGACCATGGAAGTGGAGAAACTGACGAGATGTCTCCAAATGCTTATCACGCCGCAGACAGAGATGGCACCAAGGTTTCAGTTAGTAATACCCCGCCCTGGCTCCCAGTGTGGCGCCTCGCCAGCTCAAACTCCAGAAAGTATGTTTTGCTATAATTGTGGGAAAGATGGGCACATGAAAAGGGAATGCCAGTCCCCAAAAGACACTGACAAAGTTGCATATAGGCTACAAGGAGAGCTTGGAGAAGAAATCAGTGGTTAAGAGGTGCACGCATGATCCCAGTGAGGGCACCAAAATGCTAATTCACATCCTTTTGTGGCAAGGTCAGTTGCCCAGGCCCCCACTACCGCCTCTCAGACTGGTCCAGAATAGTGGGTCCCTCCATGGAGACCACTGTAAAGGTGAATGGAGTGTCTACAAGAGCTGTATTAGACAGTGGCTCCCAAGTGACAATTATGTTCCAGGATTGGTATCAGAAGCATTTGTCAGGCGTACCCTTACAACCATTAGAAGGACTGCATGTATGGGGTTAAGTGAGAAGGCCTACCCTATTCGGGTATATCCGAATTTGGCTGTCTTTCCCCACCTCCGTGGCTGGAGTGGCCGAACAAGTGAGACCCTAGCCTTAGTGTCCCCCACTGGACTGTATGATGGTGTCCCTTTGTTGATTGGAACAAATGCTCATATGTTCGGAAGGCTGGCACAGTTGTGTTATGAAAACAGGGTCAAAGACTAGTAGAGCTTTAAGAGTTCGGCTTTAATTAAGAAGGCCTATGAGGCACAGAGAGATGCTGAAAAACAGAACCAGAGGAACCGGTTGAATTGTATGGAAGAAGGATCCTGAGTCTCTGATCCTGGCACCAAATGCCCAGTGTACCTTACAGGGAGAGGTCCGTATCAGAAAGGATGTTAAGAATAAAATATTAATGTTGGATGCACCAGGCGATGGAAAATTGCCAGAGGGACTGCTGGTCAAGCCTAGTATTTTGCCGCTAGAGCCCATGCTTATGCCAGAAGGGTAATGGTCCAAGTTCATAATGTGTCTGAAAGAGACATTCGAGTAAACAGAGGTTGCATCCTGGCTAATGTGCATTGTGCAGACACTGCAGTGCTACCCAGCAGCAAGAGTTCAAGGAAGAATGACAGAGTAACGCCTGACTTGTTTGATTTCGGCGACTCCCCGCTGCCAGCTGAATGGAAAGTGAGGATCAGTGAGAAGCTTGCCCAGAGAGACCAGGTGTTTTCTTTAAAGGAATGGGATGTAGGATGCGTGCAAGGAGCTGAGCACAATATCCGGCTGCATGACGAAAGACCATTTCGTGAGAGGTCTCGGCAGCCTGGCACCTGCTGACATAGATGATGTGAGGCGGCATCTGCAAGAGATGTTAGCTGCTGGTGTAATACAAGAATCCAGAAGCCCTTATGCTTCCCCCATTGTGGTAGTGAGGAAAAAGAATGGAACAGTAAGGATGTGTGTGGATTATCGCACCTTAAACCGGCGGACTATCCCTGATCAGTACACAATGCCCCACATTCAGGATGCTTTGGACTGCCTAAACGGGAGCAAGTGGTTCTCTGTGCTGGATCTCCGCAGTGGGTACTACCAGATCCCGATGGCCCCAGAGGACCGTGAGAAGATCTTTATCTGTCCGCTTGGCTTCTATGAATTCATGAGGATGCCTCAAGGGATTTCAGGTGCCCCAGCCACTTTTCAACGATTGATGGAGCATGCAGTGGGGACATGAACTTACTAGAGTGCCTGGTATACCTAGATGATGTTATTGTGTTTGGCAGCTCACTGGAGGAACATGAGCAGATTATTTAAGGTATTGGACCGACTGGAGGACTTTGGCCTTAAACTGTCCATTGATAAGTGTCAATTCTTTCAAACATCAGTAAAGTATGTGGGACACATAGTATCCACCGAGGAATAGAGACCGACCCAAGTAAAGTTGAGGCCTTGACCACCTGGCCACAGCCAAAAATCTAAAAGAACTGCAAAGATTCCTGGGATTCTGTGGTTATTATCGGAGCTTCATCAAGGACTATTCAAGAGTGATCCCCTTTACTTAACCTTACTCAAGGGTATCCCCAACCCACAAAAATACAAAGTCAGCGTCCCTCAAGACTGAAAGAGTGTATTTTCATCCGGTGAAGTATTTGGGGCCCGCTGGACTCCTGATTGTGAGACTGCTTTTCATGAGATCATATATCAACACCCATGCTCCAGTGCTGGCCTATGCCGATCCAAGAACCTTCGTCCTGCACACTGATGCTAGCTTGCAAGGGTTGGGGGCTGTGTTGTACCAAGACACGAGAATGGCCGAGACCAGTGGCCTTTGCCAGTAGAAGCCTGACCCCATCCGAAAAGAACTATCCTGTACATAAGTTAGAGTTCCTAGCTTTGAAGTGGGCTATTGTTGACCAATTCCATGAGTACTTGTATGGGGCTAAAATACTAGTAAAACTGACAATAATCCTTTGACCTATGTGCAGACCTCAGCTAAGTTGGATGCCACTGGCCATAGGTGGCTTTCTGCATTATCTACATATGACTATGCTCTGAATACCGCAGGTCTGAACCACATAGATGCTGATGCTCTCCCGGAGGCCTGTTCCCCAGAATGATTGGGTCCAATTAGGCAGAACCTGACATTCGGGCACTCTGCCGGAAGTTTGACAGGGAAGAACAAATGTCCACGGACGCAGTGGACTGCATGTGGATTGCTTGGGAGCCTCTGAGAATTGCATACCTGCTGCTTATTGCCACTTTTCTGCAATAGACATTGGTGCACTGCCTCAGCTGGACAATGACAGTATTCGACGGGGCTCAATCCATGATCCCATGATCAAAGCAGCTTTAGAAGCCCTCTATGCAGGAAAGATGTGTCCAAATACGCTCCACTGATTTGAGAACTACACTGTTATACAAAGAAGGTCCTAAGTTGAACAGATCAATAAACTGTTATACAGAGAAACAGTAGACAGGGGACAAGTAGACAAACAACAACTAGTGCTGCCCACTGCCTTGAGACTCAGTACTGAGGTCCTTGCACAACCACATGGGGCACCTTGGTATAGACAGAACACTTGACTTGGTGAGATCCAGATTCTATTGGCCTAAGATGGGGGCTGATGTGGAGCAACACATTCGAACTTGTAGTCGCTGCTTACAGAGGAAAGCTTTGCCCCAGAGGGCTGCCCCCTTGTTAACATCACCACCAGTGCACCCATGGAGCTGGTCTGTATTGATTTTCTAAGTTTGGAGTCAGATCAAAGAAATATCAGTAATGTGCTGGTGGTCACTGACCATTTCACGAGATATGCCCAAGCTTTCCCACCAAAGACCAGAAAGCATCCACTGTAGCCAAAGTACTTGTAGAAAACTTTTTTGTTCACTATGGGGCTCCACAAAGAATCCATTCTGATCAGAGAGACTTTGAGAGTCGTCTGATCAAAGATGCTTTCTCTGTGGGGACGAAAGTCCAGGACCACTCCTTACCACCCCAGGGGACCCACAGCCTGAACGTTTCAACCGCACTTTGCTAGATATGCTAGGCACCCTGCACCCAAAGGACAAGCCTAGATGGAGCCAACAAATTAGCACCCTGGTACATGCTTATAACTGCACCAAAAGTGATGCCACTGGATTCTCCCCCTACCGCCTGATGTTTGGAAGAGATGCTCGACTACCAGTAGATGTGTGTTTTGGGGTCTCTCCTGATGGGGTTCAAGCTGACAACTATTTACAGTATGTGCAAAAGTTAAAGGCCCAGCTAACTCATGCGTACCAACTGGCTCAAACCATGGCTGCCAAAAGAAATCTGGCCAACAAAGAAAGGTATGATAAAAGGTGAAAGCACAGGAACTCCAGGAGGGAGATCGGGTGTGCTAAGAAATCTGGGACTGCATGGCTACAAGATTGCTGACAGATGGCACCATCTCCCTCACATTGTAGTGGGCAAACTAGATGATCTGCCAGTGTACAAAGTAAGGCCTGAGAATAATTCAAAGATGTAAAAACAATGCATAGAAATCATTTACTGCCCATTGGACAAATCTTAATTGAGTCTGAGCCCCTAGAAGATGCCCCCTCTGGACCAGTGACTAGAGCTGCTGCTAAGAAAAGACCAGGAAGTCTGCACCTACAGAAGCAGAGTTAAAGTGTTCCCCTGCACAAGTCCCAGTTGAGCATGACTGTCAGTCCATATCAGAAGAAAGTGAGAGTGACTTTGAATACTATCCTTCTTACGAACTGAGTCAATTGTTTGGGGCAATCCCTAGTCAATACTGGAGATGAAGCTGGGCCTTCTGGACTGTCCAAGCCCCAGCTTCGTCCCTGGAGCCAATGCTCCCAGAAAGTGAAGTGCAAAGCATCAGATCAGATGAAATGGAATCATTGTGCATGGTTGAACTGTTTGAGCTTTCAGGGAGAAAATGATAGATTGGGGCAGACTGGTGATACACCCGAACAAGAAGAGTATTTTGAGTGCCCTGACAGTCCACTGCCAGTGTCCGAAAGCTCTCCATGTGAGCCAAATGTTGTGGACTCAGAAACTGTAACTCCTGGAGCTGAAAGTGCCCCAAGTTCTAGCCTCTCTACCCCATGGAGACTCCTGACAAGTGAGGACAATGCTGAAAATGAGGCTCAGAGTGCAGAGACTATAACAGTTCCCCTAGAAAGACTGGTCGAGCTGTAAAGCCTGTGGTGCACCTCAGTTATGATTCACTTGGGAGGCCTGTGGACTTGCCTCTCAATGTTGTCCATAAAGGGTGTATGTGTCCCGAGCTCATTGCCCAAACTGAGCATCAGTGCTAACTCAAGTTACTTGTGTTGCCCTCTAAGTATGGTGCCCTTGCCCCATCCAGCCCCAAGGTAACTGATAGGGAAGGGCCCCCTCTCTTCAGGTTTCATGTACAAGAGGTAATAACTTGAGTTATGGTACAATGTGTATGTAATACTGTGTAAAGAGTGACGTACTGCAATGTTTCAGAAATGTGTTCTTGGTAAAATGATATATTGACTGATGATTACATGTGTGAGCCTAATGCAAATGTATATGGTTGCAGTTAAAGCTTATGGGGGTACTTGCTTGACGCGGACGTCAAGCTTTCCCAGGCCAGGAAGGGTGTAACCCCCCTGCAAATGGGGGTTCCCAAAAGACTTCCAGGAGCTTGCTTGAATGCTCCAAGCCTGAATGGTGTTTGGCATTTAAGCCATTTATCAGTGAGTGTTTTTAGAGCCTCTGGTACTGTCTCTTTAAGAGCTGTCTGCTTGCAGACATAATTAGTTTGTATGGGGGACTGTGTGCTTCTCTGAGTACCACTCAAGCGCTGCCAATTCACTCCATTTTTGCAGTCACTAGGAGTGCAAAGGGAACCTATCTGAAAGATGTAACTGTTTGCCAGAAATTATTTAGAGTAATAATAATTACAGTTTGTCTAACCTGCTTTCTTTTGCAGTCAGAACTGTGTCTGCTAGTTCCCATTCTAGTTTTGAACTGCTGAACTGGACCAATCAGTGTGGGGTAAGCTAGCTCTAAAATGGTGCCTTGGACGAATCAGAACTTGGACTCATAATCTGAGCCAGCCACAAGAGGATTGTATGAGCAGTGACTCTGGGAGATGTAGTTTAGACTTCAGTACCTTTTTGGACCAACAGCAGCAGTCTATTGTGAGTGACAGCCAATCCAGTCAAGAACTGGGAGGAACTCAAAGGAAGTGCCGGTTTTGTCGGGTTGGAGTTTCAGTTGAGCTTTGGCAGTGAAGAAGGAAGGAGCCCTGTGCTTTTTGGTGTGCAGTTTTAGTCAAAAAAACGTGTGTAAGACCCAGAGTTCGGTCTGCAGCTTGTGTAACAGCTTGTTGGGACTGAATCCGTCCTGTGAAAAGAATCAAAGGATCTCTGAAGAGTAGAAACCAGGCTCACCCTGTAGAAGACTGGAGGAATTGCTGAAAATTGCAGTCGGTCTGTCAGGAACTGAATCTGCTGTGTGTTCTCCCGGGTATTGTGCAGTAATTGCGATCGGGATACAGATGCAGCCTGCCTGGTATAGTGCTTTCTTATATGGATGTGTGAAGAGGTTTGTGTACCTCAAGTGAGCCCTGCTGACATTGAAGGACCCTATCTTATTTGGAGGTCGTGAGTACTAATTCAGGAGTCGCTCCCTGTTGAATTGCCACATTAAATCCAAATTGAATTACTGTACTGCTGACTGTTTAATTCTCCTTTTCTCTGTGTGAAAGGGCCCTACCAGCTGCCACGGTTTGGACTAGCCACTAGGGCTTGGGTACCCAGGGACAGTAACTGATAGGGATAGGCCTGTGCACAGAGCCATAAGTGAATTATTAGAGTGATAAGCTAATTAACCTGATTCCCCTGTCCTTGTTATATCCCCTAAATAAATCAGAGCTGCTTGTTCAGCAAAGTTATACTGTCTGAGGTATTTGTCTATGTTAAAGTACTGTACTGTGATTGTTGCACTGTATCTCATTTCACAGGAGGTCCCAGTGCAGAACCACACCTGGGGGTAAGTGTATACTGTGAAGGTAATTCTGATATATTGTGTGGGCCACTAGTGGGAAGAAGAAAGTTGCAGTGTCCCAGAGGCTGCTTGACCAAGTTAGTTTAACTATTGCAAACCCTGACCTCTGGGTGGAGGCACCCGCCATTGGATCCAGGCCCCTCAACCTGTTAGTGGCAAATCAGGCAGGGGTAGTAGCCCCTGGGATAGCGCCATCTAGGGGTTACATTTCATAGTCTAATTATTTAACTTTCTCATAGTTCACACACTGGTTCAGTGGATAAATGTGAATGTTCGGGTGTTTGTGCCAATGTTATTCTGAAATCTTTCTTGGTCTTGTGTCTGAGATGTTTCCACACTCAAGGAGAGGTACAGAGGGAAGCAATTTTGAGGAATATGAAGCACTGTCTCCCCCACCCCACCCCGAGACCCAGAGAAAAAGATGTCTGCTGGCAGAGGAGGAGGAGAAGAAGAAGGTGCTGGGCAATCAAGCTGGGTGGCTGGAGCTTGTATCTTAAATTATATTTTGGAGTGGGAGGAGCAACTTACCTGCTGCTGTACCACTGAAACTGAAGCAAATGCTGAGTCAGTGGGTAACAAAGCTTCAGTGTTTGGGAGATACTACAAATGTTGTTACTTTGGCAAAAATGTATCTTAGTGTCTCACAACAAAGACTTTTCAAACCTCAAGCAGAATTGTCAGAAGCACATGCCCCAGATGACTACAGGAAATCAGAGGGGGATCAATGGGCCACCATTTCCCTCAGAGAAAGAGACATACAGGAGGAGGACGGGAGAGAGGAGGAGGTGAAGTAGAAATTGAACTGGAGTAGTGGTTCTCAAATGGTGAGGACAGCCTTCAAGGAGGCCCAAATCTGTTCGAGGAGGACCAGCCAAGTCTGAGAATGTAAGGTATTTATGTTTTAAGTTCTGGACGTTTTGTGTGAAGGTACAAAGCAAACTAAATATGAATAATGACAGGTGAATTTCTTTACTTATACACAAATGTGTGACCAGAAAATGCCCACTGAGCCAAAGCTTGTTTATAGGTGTGTATTTATAGTAAATTGGTAACTAAGAAGGCACACTGAGTCAAGACTTGTTTATAAGCAGACTAATGACTGGGAAAGGCACACTGAGTCAATGCTTGCTTCAGATGTGTTTCAATAATTCAAACATGACTCCATTCATTCACACGAGAGGCTTGGCACGATCTTATATTTTGAAAATGTTGCTATTCTTTTATTTCCAAAAGCAATTCACAGCAGTACAGTACAGTTAAGCATATTAAATTCACCAAAGGCATTCAACATTCAACATGCTAGCCCCAGATTTCAGGTGTGACTTGTTGTAAGGGTACAGGAAGTTGCTTAACAGGGTAAGAGGGGGAGAGATGATGTGGCTAAATTACTTATTCCAGATAGAGAGGAAATAGAGTAACAAGGGTCCAAGAGTCAGAAAAGTGGAGTGACAAGGATAACCTGGGGTGTGGGGTTGGGTGTGGAGAACAATAAGATGAATAAAAAGAGACTATACTCAGTCAACTTTACCAGTCTTGCCTTATTCCTGGTGTACTGTGCAAAGTATATTTTTTTCCTATTTGGAGGCCGACGATTTTTTCCAAATGTGAGGTAGGATCGAAATCTTTTCCATGGCTTGGGAGAGGCTCACTATCACAAAGTGTGAGAACTAGTGAACAAGAGAGGAGGAGAAAGGTATAATACAGGGGTGAGGGGGAGAAAGGAGGTGAAGCAGAAGTTGAGCCAGAGTGGGAGAGATTCACAGATGGAGGAGGAGAGGAAAGAAGTGATGGAAATCAAGCCAGTAAGGCTGGGATCAGTGCCCTAAATGATACTGGGGGGCGGGGTGAGCTACCCATTCCTCCTAACTGAAAGCATTGCCTTCTAAATCTCTAGTTCAGCAGGTAAACATGAATGATTGGGTATTTGTGCAACTGTTCTTACTCTGCATCAATGTTAGCCATATGCAACATATCAACATCATTCCCAACCCAGTAGCAAGCTACCCAGCAAATATCAGGCCAGGTAACCCCAAGAAGTGGATAGGATACACCCCACAGTAGAGTACAGTTCAAATTGCAGGCACAAACCCGCCTTGCGCCCGCGGGGCAAAAGATCCGCCCATAAAAAGCAGGACCAAGGCTTGGCCACCCACAGGTAAGCTGCTGTACTGCAGGGCGCAACACGGCAGCCACCAGCTGTGGGTGGCCACCCGACCCCCAGGGACACAGTCCGGGCGTCGTTGCCCCTCCTACCCGATCGCTGGCATAGAATTATAGTATCCCTGGTGGTCCAGTGGACCTGCTCCTCTGCCCGATCACGGGATTTTAATATGGTAGATATCCCTGGTGGTCCAGTGGACCTGCTCCCCAGCCTGATCGCGGGCAAATGAATAATGTAATCTCCCTGGTGGTCCAATGGAACCGATCCCAAGCCTGATCATGGGTAAATGAATAACGTAATCTCCCTGGTGGTCCAGTGGACCCGATCCCCAGCCTGATTGTGGGCAAATGAATATTTAATCTCCCTGGTGGTCCAGTGGACCTGATCCCCAGCCTGATCGTGGGCAAATGAATGGTTTACTATCCCTGGTGGTCCAGTGGACCTGATCCCCAGCCCGATCACGGGCTTCAGTTGTAAATAAATGCCCAGGTGGGCCATCGGTACCTCCCCACCACCCACTCCAAACCCGCCACCCCTCGCCCCAGTCAGCGGCGGGCGGCAGCTCACCACCTGCAAGCCATCTGGCTGCCCACCGACTGACAGCACACAATGCTGGCTGTACACCCATTGGTCCACATAATACACTGTCGCTGTCAGTCGGCGGGTGGCTGGTGGTTGTGGGTGGGGAGCTGCCACCCGCTGCTGACTGGAGGGGGGAAGCGGTCCACTGGAACCATTGGATTTACATTTCTTTTTTGCCCGCGATCGGCATGGGAGCAGGTCCACTGGACCACCAGGGATTTTATAGTTAACCACAGCCCATGATCGGGTTGGGCGCACTGCCCGTTGAGGGGCAGGGCGTCAGTCCCTGACAGCTGCAGCCTAGCAGGGTGCCAGACATAAATCGCTGGAGATCGAGCGTACCTGCATGCAAATGGGGCCATAATGACATGCAAATGGCCCCATTTGTGCCTTGCATGCATACTGGCCTTATTTGCATGCCCAGCATTGAATATCGTGGTTGCTGCACCTAGCGCACTTGTGCTGGCACATCCCCTGCTCCACACTTGCTACTTGCGCTGGCCAGTGCCACTGCACCGTCGCAATGTGGCTGCCCTAGGCCATATTCAAGCGGTGCTGTGCCAAGGCGCAGCATCGCTGAATATTGCATCGCCATGCCCCGGCGCATCCCAGTTGCGCTGTGCCAGGCTTTGCCATGCCTGGCGCATTTCTGAATATCCACCCATAGTCTACTTGGACTTCAGTAAAGTCTTTGACACTGTGGCACATGATAAGCTTCTGGTCAAAGTACACCAGTGAGGTACACTAAGTATACACAAAGTAGTCTGTTACCTGGCTTTTGGGCAGAAGCAGAGGGCTGTGGTGGACAAGCACTATTCTGGGTACAGAGGGATACTTGGTGACATCTCTTAGGGACTAAAGCTGGAGACACAGCTTTTCAACATTTTCATCAACGATATTCATGTTGGAGCCTCCAGCAAGCTGCTTACACCGGATGATGACACTAAGCTGGTCAGAGTGGTGGCTACCCTTGAGGATGGGAACAAACATCAGGAGACCTGAACAAGCTGGGCAACTGGTCAGACTTCTGGAGTTTTATATTCAATGAAGCCAAATGTGAAGTGCTACTCTTGAGGAGGCGAAACAGAGATGGGATCTACAGTACACACTATGCCACTGTCGAGAAGGAAAATTACCTGGAAGTAATGTTAGATAAGGGCTGAGGAATGACAAGTGGTGCACACTGCTGTCTAGAATGCTGAAGGAATGCTGAGGTGCATCAAAACAGGGTGACTCACAGAGTTGGGAAGTAATACTGCCACTTTAAGGCCTTGGTGAGGCCCTATGGAATACTGTGTGCAGTTCTGGACTATTAATAAAAAATGAAATTGAGAAGCTATCAGGAGAGACTGGAGACTCTTAACATGTCTACCCTGGAGAAGAGGAGATTGTGGGAGAGACACATGATCTACATCTTCTGTATGTTGAAAGGCATCGAAAAGGCAGAATAGGTGGAGATGTTTGATCAGGTATGTTTTAGCAGGGAGAGAGGATCCACCCTGAAGCTCAAAGGAGGTAAATTCTGGGGTAATGTTTGGAAGCCCTTCTCCCAGAGGATGATGAACCTATGGAACAGCCTACAAGTGGAGGCAATGAACATGCAGACAATACAGGGCTTCAAAGAAAGCCTGGACACATCTCTGATACAATGGGAATTTTAGGCTACCTTAGGTAGTAGGGCTGGTGTTAAATCCCTAGAAATTAGCACGTTGGAACGGCATACCTGTTTGTCCCTGCTATTGAAGTGAGGAGGGCAGACATGATGGACCTAGAGTCCCTTCTGACTACACATTACTCTGTTACTTTGTTTCTGTTATTTACTCCGAACACATGCATATTTTACATTATTGTAAAGCTATGATTTACAGCTTTACAACAACATAGATCATTAGTTTGGGAGACTGATGATTGAGGGGAAATTATCCATTGCATTTGCATCTTGTACCACAACTGAAATCATGGAGGTCCCAGCACCAAACATTCCTGGGGAGGACCATGCACAGTAACCCCATAGCTTTGAGGTTCAATACCTTTTCATTAGGGTTAGTTGCAGGTGTTGGAGTGAGAAGAGAATTCATGAAGCAAGAACTTAAAAGGGGAGGAGAGGCTAGGGGAGGATCAGAGAGAGAGAGAGAGAGAGAGAGGGAGAGAGAGAAGGAGGAGGGAAGGGTAGGTGGTTATTCCATAAGAGGAGGAGGCAGGAGCAGAAGGCAGCCAGCCTGACTGAGGTTGTCCAATGAGGGATAAGGGAGTCAGAATCTCTGAAGGAGAAAGACGAGGGGAGAGCAGATGTGAGGATGGAGAAGTAGGGGATGGAGCTGAAGCAGTTTCTTGGCATGCACACTGGTCTAGACACCTGTCCTCAAGTGAAAGGAGGGATAGGCTGGCCTAGAGAGAGCTGCTGTGAATCTGGACAGAGATGGCAGTTTAAAGCAAACCAGCAGAAGACATGGAAGAGTGGGTCCAGTCTGGCTAGGGGGTGGATTTGGGGAGAGCACTGTAGACCACAATTGTGTTGTCATATATTGGAAGGATCATCTGTGAAACATGGATTCGAGTAAGGCCACAGGTGCTGTATTCATGGATCTGATAGGCATTTGACCTAGTCGACCACCCTCTCATACACTCTACTCTCTGCTGCCTTGGCTGCTCCTCAGAGACTTCCTCATGGTTTCAGAGCTATCTCGAGGGCAGGTCCCAGTCAGTTACCATTGGAACTGCACCCTCCCCTGCCCTGACTGTCTCTACCGGGGTCTCCCAAGGCTCCATCCTTGGCCCTTTACTGTTTTCCATATTTATCAATGCACTCCCGACAGAGAGTCTCTCCTGTGAGGCACTTCTCTATGCAGATGACCTTGTTCTATACCATTGTGATAAGTTACTTGCAAACATCTCCTCCATCCTTGCCCTTAATTATGATGCTGCCTACAATTGGTTTACTTCCAAAAAGCTCCTGGTAAATGAAAAAAAGACAAAATCAATGTTATTTGGCTCAAAATTGTTCCTCATCAAGGTCTCCAAAGCAGAGTCCTCTCTATGTGTACTCACACCTGTTGGCCTGCCCCCTTGAAAATGTCTCTAGTTTCAAATACTTGGGCGTCACCCTGGACCCCTCCCTTACATTCACTGATGATGTTAATATTTCTGTGTGCAGGTTAACCAGAAATTAAGAGCACACCAGCTAAGGCAATTCCTGTCCCATGAGGCACGCCAGCAATTGTGCAAGGCAACCTTCTACCCCTCACTGATTACTGCACCTCCATATAGTCCCACGTGTCATCAGCCCTGCACTCCAGGCTGACATCAGTCTACAACAGCATCTGCTGCTTCATCCTCCACGCACCATTTCTACCTATCATTGCGACTTATACCAAATTGCTTGGTTGGCTCCACTTCAAAGGGCCTTCAACTACACCTTAGGCTGCCTAATAGACACTACACACAGAGATGGTCCCTGTCCCCTTATTCATCCCTACTCATGGGCAAAGTGGCTACTAGGTGCCCCCATGAATCATCCATCCTGCCCGGTAGTTCCCGAAATCCCACTACCATGGGTAGCAAAGCCTTTTCCGTCTCTGCCCTCCTTATGGAACAAGCTCCTATAGCTCCACTCATCCTCCTCTCACTTATTCTTCAAAAGTCACTTTAAAGATTGGCTACTACTGCAAGCCAAATGCTGCTGTCCATCTGTGTAAGCTAGAATGATTCCCCCAACACCTTTTGTGGGTCTCCCACCTCAGTGACACCCACCCCCACCTGGCCATCTCTCCTCCCTTTAGTCTACTCCACTGCACTTCACTTATTGTGGACTGTTGCACATTGAATTTTGAATATTCACCTGCTTGTTACTTGATTTTGTTATTGGTGTGCCTTTTTGAAATTGCACTTTATATGGTTTACCTGGCAATTTGTCACCTTACTGTATTGTTCTCCATGTTCCTGTGATGATGTATATGGACTTGTCGCTAGCCCACAACTTCACCTTGTACCTTATTGTATTCTCATTTTTGTTAATACCCTCTGTACTGTAACTCCCTGCACCTCACTGTTACTGGCCTACATTGCAGCCGTGTTACTCCTCCTGTATTCTGTTTTGCTAAATGTGCCATTGTTTATGGCCCGGGTCATGCCTGAAAACGGTCCCTTGGATCAGCGCACCTACCCGGTCAGCAAAGACATAAATAAATAAATCAATAAACAACTCTTGAGGATGATCTTACTGTGGACCAGGAGAGGCATGTACAATTTGTTGGCTGGAAAGAAAAGTGTTTAAATTTTTATAAAACTTAAGTAGCTAAAAATTCCCTTTTGGTGCACCTCGACATTCCTCCAGCACTCTAGACATTATAGAAGTTTTTTGTGGATGATGTTGACATAGTTAGAGAATTCAAGATTTCAAGGGGACAGTGATCCTATTTTCATGTTTTGGTCGACAATTATAGAAAAGGGGGAACTTAACGTAGAAACTATATGAAATAAAAGCTAAAATGTGTCTAAAATTCCATTTTCTTTTCAATGTCCCTTGAAATGTCAGGTGCTCTTTACAAGAATGAACATTATCTCACATTTAACACTTCCATGATATGAACATTAAAATATGTACACCCGTCTTTGTACTCAGGAAGCTCAGAGGAAACTTGAGGTTTCTTGGCGTACAGACAAGAGTTCAAACAAGAAGATGGTTCATGATGACAGAATGCCTTCAGTCTCACACTTCTGATTATCTCAATTCTCTGAAGATAAAGACAAGGCTGCATGCTCCCTATACAGTACAGAGGATGTACACCCTGTATGTGTGCTCCCTGACTTTTCACATGACAGCCGAGGAGATGAGAGGAGGGCTGTGTCGGTCGCCATATCAGATCCATAGCATTGGTGCTTCAGGTAAAGGGGCAGTTGGCACGGTGGGTGGTTGGTGTCTGTGGTGTGTGTGTGTTGGGGGGGGCCTCTGAACACCAGGGAAAGTTTACGATTCTATGGAGATCAGTGGGGACACCAGGGAATATGAGTTATTTTGATAGTTTTTCTCTATTTAATGAACACTTCTGAGAGCACTTTCAGTTATCTTGAGTGTTTCGTACAGGGCCATCAATCAGAGGTTGGGGGCACCACTAGACCCCTGGGAGATTTCTTATACATAAAGGGATGGCAATCAGAGAACAGGGGGACCACTGGCCACCAAGGAGTTTTATTAAACATCATGGGATGGCGACTGGAGGGTAGGGGGGACTACTAGGCACCAGGAAAATTCTTACACATAATAGGACAGCAATTGTAGGGCATGGGGGACCACTGGATGCCAGAGAGTTCCAAGTTCTTACCAGAGCCAGTGATCAGAGGATGGAGGGGAGGCACAAGGCAGCAGGAGGTCTGTTTTAATACCAGGGCTGGCGATCAGAGGGTGGGGGGAACCATGGACCCCCAGAGAAATGTTTTCTGCAATATGGGACCATGATTAGAGGGCGAGGGGATAATGGACAGGGAAATATCTTCTACCCAACGGGACGGCAATCAGAGGGTGGGGGGACCACTGGATACCAGGGAATTATTTATTTTCACAGGGATGGCCGAGCACACTGGGATGGGACCAGTCCCAGAGGTGCAAACCTGCTGCAACTTGCCAGCAAATGAGCTGATAATGGGCATGCAAATGGTCTCTTTGTGCCTTTCATGCCGAACGGACTCATTTGCATGGGGACTTCTGAATATTGCGCTGGAACTACTGGCATAATCGGGTCTGAGGGCACTATTCTCTGCACTGCCGGGATCCATGTCAGGGCAGTGCTGTTCAGCTTAGAGTTGTGTCGACATGTCCCTATATTGTTAAACAGCGTGGGTGCACTGTCCGACTGAATGTAGCATCCTCGGGGTCATGGGCAATGGGCATGCACAGCACAAAACATTGTGCTCCACTTTGCCTGTTTCTGAATACTGGGCTCCAGATGTACTTCAGCAGTAAGAGTTTAAAGTGACTGTTGAAACAGGGAAGCAAAAACCTAGAAGCAGAATTCCTCACAAGGACAGTTGTGAACTTAACTAATAAATAGCTTGAGAGAACTGTAAGCTAAAACTTAAGTCTCTAAAAATCCATTTGGTGACAGTGTGCTGCATGAGACATCCAACAATCTAGTAGGTAGGTAGTGGTGTGGAATGCTGTTGTATACCATCTTAATGGTTACAAGAACATTAGAACATACGAAGAAGCCAGCAGAAGAAGCCCATTTGGTCTATCAAGTTTGCTCGTATTGCAGGGTCCACAGCTTGCGCTAATGTCCCTGCCCTCCATTCACTCTCCTCTCATCCTCCCTACTCATGATCCCTACCTTCCCCCATGCCTATCCCAGCCTTTCTTAAAGCTGCCCACTGTCTTCAATGCGATGACCTCTTCTGGTAGTGCTTCCTGACCTCCCTCCTACACCTCCCACAGGGTTTTATTTAACTCTAAAAACTGATTAGCATTTCGCTCATAAAAGTGCTAAATCTTTGTGAAAATGCATAGCTTTTGCCTCACTGTGTTTAACAAACACAGCACTTCTAGAAAATCTATGTAAATACTTTCTGTACAGTTAGCATCATCCCAAGAAAAAAACTGCTAATCAATTATTTAAAACCCTGTCCCACCATCCAGCTTAAGACTGTGCCCCCTATTGTTATGGTTGCCACTCAGCATAAAGAGACTCTCCTTATCAACCTTATTTATCCCTTTCAAGTACCTGAAGGTCCAAATCATGTTCTCTCTCTCTCTCTCATCTTTGTAGCCCTCCACTGGACCTTCTCCAGCAGGTTTATGTCCTTTTTGAGGTGTGGGCACCAGTACTGAACTCCATACTCTAGATGTGGCCTTACCAGTGACCTGTACAAGGGCAGTATAATCTCCTCTCTCCTACTACTGATCCCCTTAGATATATATCCTAGCATCTTGTTTGCCTTTGCTGCTGTTTTCTTGCACTGCGTGGAGTGCTTCAATTCACTAGTGATCATCACTCCCAGGTCCTTCTCCTCCCCTGATGCAGATACTCAGACTCCACCCAAGTAGTACTCTGTCCTAGGATTCTTGGCTCCAATATGTATAAATATGCATTTCTTGGCATTGAAACCATGCTGCCAGATCCTGGGCCACCTCCCCAGCTTTTCCAGATCTTCCTGTAGGTCCTGTATCCCTTCAGCTGTGTCCACTCTCCCGAAGAGCATGGTGTCATCCGCGAATAGGCACATTTTGCCCTTAATACCATCCCCAATGTCATTGACGAAGACACTGAACAACACAGGCCCCAGCACAGAGCCCTGTGGGACCCCACTGGTTACCTCTCTGGTACCAGATAACTCTCCCCCACAACCACCCTCTGGGTTCTGTCCTTCAGCCAGTTTTCCACCCATCTGGTCATCTTTTCCCCAACCCCAAGATCCACCAACTTCCTGATCAACCTTTTGTGGGGCACAGAGTCAAAAGCCTTGCTGAAATCAAGATAGAGGATGTCTACCGCTTGGTTCCGGTCTACTGTCTTAGTAACACAGTCAAAGAAGTCAATCAGATTCGTTTGATACAACCCCCCAATGAACCCATGCTGCCTTGCATCCTGGAGACCATGCACCTCTAGATATTCCACCAACCTTTCCCTTAGTATGGTCTCCATGAGCTTACCCACAATGGAGGTCAGAATGACTGGTCTGTAATTCCCTGGGTCATCCTTAGGACCGCTTTTGTAGAGGAGCACTATATGTGCTGTTCTCCAGTCCTACGATACCACACCTGACTCTAGTCAACTATTAAATAGGTCTGCCAGTGGCCCTGCCAGTTCCTCAGCCAGTTCCTTTAGTACCCTTGGATGTACTCTGTCTGAGCCTGGTGATTTGTCCATCTTCAATGCCAGCAGCCCTCCCTCACTCTATCCTCCTCAATCATTACATCTGTGTTCCCCTCCTCCCTCCCTGCTTCACAGAAGAGCTTGAATTATGCTGTAGAGCCTGTACCATGTGATGACAAGGACGTTTAGTAAAACTGAGCTGTGACATAGTTGGCATTTTATTTATTTATTAGGAATTCGGATTTAACACCTTTGAGCCATAGGCTCTTTTACAAAGGTTCCACGTCGAGAGCTAATAAAAAAAAAAGAAGACAATTAAAAATAAATTGGAATAAGTTTTGCAGTACAAGGTAACTTAACACAAGAAACAGTTCAGCTAGGCATAGTAACTAGGTCAGATACTATAAAAACACGGAGAATCTTTACAAATAGTGAAAGTACACGGACACAATTATACAGAGAATTATAAAGCAGCAAATTTAAGCTTTGTCATCACAGTGTAAGAATTGCAAAAGTAGCAGGGATAGAAGATAAAACTGATATATGCAAATGAGAGAGGGGGTCTATAAGTATAGGGAGGAAAGCTTAGGAAGTTGGGGGGAAGGAGGTCAGAAAACAGACAGGACCTGAGTCAGAGGGCACGGAAGAAAGAAGAGGGGGCACAGGAGATTGGCGGGCACATGGAGAGATAGAGCAATAGTGGGGAAAGGTGGAGGTGAAAAGAAAAAAAAAGGTGTGGGGGTTATGTGAGGTGGGTAGAGACATAGAAACGGAGAAAATGGAGATGATGTAGACAGGAGTGTCAGCACGGAGTACTTAGGTGATGCAGTCACATGAGGCTCGAGTCACGAGGATATACCAAAGATAACATTTGAACAGTCCTAGAGTGGCTGACTTGGTGACTTCGCTACGCAAGGAGTTGAACAGCTTCGTCGCTTTGCCTGCAAACAACCGCTGGCCCTGAGAGGTGTGACAGCAGGGGATAAGTAGAGTGGAATTATCAGAGCTTCTGGTGCAGCAAGCGCTGTTGGCTGGTCTAAGGAGATTCTGTACCCCAGGGGGCATAAGACCGAGGGATGCCTTTTTTTACTACCAGGCAGGTTTGGTAAGTGATTCTTCCCAGAAGCTGAAGCCAGTTCACCTGCTTGTAGAGGTTGCAGGTGTGCATGCAGGGGGCAGCACCAGTCAGTAATCTACAGAATAAGGATTTGTTCAGAGCAATGGTGACTCGCTGAAAGGCAGACACAGAGGCAGCTCCATAGATGACAAGCCCATAGTCAATGATCGAGACAACTGAACTTTGTATTACAAGCTTAATTGCTTCGAGAGTGAGGCAGTTCTTATATCTATACAGAAGGCCAATGTAAGTATTCATGGATTTGGCGACCAAATCAATATGATTGGAAAAAGCTAGTGTACTGTCCAGGGTCACTCCAAGGTACTTGAAAGAATGTGTCTGGTCTAAGACAACACCGGCGCTATTTCTGACTGTCAGCTGTTTGCTTTTCTGTTTATTATGTGTGCCATGAAAAAGCATAATCTTCATTTTTTTGTAGTTCAGCACTAGTTTCTGCGTGACAAACCATGTCTCTACATCTGTGACGCTTTCCTGGAGGTGACCCTCCATGAGAGAAGGATCTGGGTTCTTTGAAAAAATTACTGCATCATCTGCATTCAGGAGGATATGTTCATGGCAGGAGGCAGGGAGTTTGTTCAGAAAGATGCTAAAGAGCAGGGGCCCCAAAATTGACCCTTGGGGGGCACCCGACTGAACAGGCTGTTTGGAGGAGAGGGCATTACCAATCTTAACCTGTTGAGTGCAGTCAGAGGGATAGCTATTAAACCACTGGATTTTGGTCATAATCAGTGGGTACAAAGTCCAGTAGTTAGTTCTGAGACAGAACTGTGGAGGCATGTAGCAGCTAAGCAGGGAAGAGTTAGCCTGGTGGAAGCTTGACCACAACAAGAGGAGGGCACGTAGCCCAAGTAGAAGTACAGTGACCGTGGCTACATGGCTTGGGAGGCTGAGCATGTGGCCCAAAGGAAAATAACTAGCCTATACAGCAGGAATGGAGGGAGGCAAGGCAATGCACAGAAGCAGCAGAGTCTGAGGTAGACCGAGGTAACAGTGAGAGTGCAGAAGAAAACATGCTGAAAAGGATCAAAGTCCACCAAAACCCAGAGCAGCTGAGAAGTCCCGAAGGACGGTGGCAGAAAACTGGCATCCGTGATCATAATCATCATTATCAAATCAACATTATTTATTTGATAACCAGACAGAAAAGAAAGCATTTTTATGGGAGATCAACCCATTACTGCTCAGTGTTTAACATTTTTCTAGGAGGTCTTTCAACAATATCATGGTCAACTACTCATTCACTTGGAAGTTAGATTGCTGAAATGTCTCAGTAACTGCTTCCAGTATTTATAACACAATCAGCTGGCGGGAACCAGGCAGACTGGACAGATCGGTAGTCTTTATCAGTCTGTAAATTTCTGTGTTTCACATTTTAACGTACAGAACATACTCTGTTCCCACACTGAAGAGAATAAAACATTCTGACTCAACAAACAGTAAACATGTAGAACTGTTTAGTACAACAGTTCATAAGGAAAAGAATTTCAAGTCATTTAAAAGGAATTTCATCATGGGAAATCTGGCTTCCTATATGAAACAGGGGCCAAACTTCCAACATTTGTTAATGGACTTATCTTGTTGATTGGTAGACATTTGGGAGTATTTTAGCCATTTTGTGAAATGTAACTTTTTATAAGAACTGTTTAATTACTCTCGTGAAAGTGCCAAGGATAAGTCTTATAAAAAATTAATTTTCCCACATGAATATGGTGAACAGGAACAAATGTTCCACAGCTATGAGTCCCAAAGCTGCATATGCTAGAAATACTGTCCTGTCCAACCCCACCCCCAGACAAAAATTAATGTTTGGAAACTACAATCCCAGTCTGTTTTATGACTTAATATTTTTTAAACTGTCCCTCCCATGGAGCTTATTTGGGGCCTCCAAAACTTCACACCTCCATCTTCAAGGTCTGATCCCTGCTCTCCACCAGCGATGCAACCATGAATCCCCACCAGTTGGACCCTGAGTTTGGGCCAGGACTTATTCAGGCTTGCTCTGTATCATGGCTAGCTAGTGAGACAGACAGGCAGACTTTCCCATGCTCAGGGCACTGTAGACTTCCAAAATAGTTAATATAAAATGGTACATAAGGAGCAACAGAGGAAAGAAACATTATAAATATAGTTTAAGTAACACTCTCCTTGTGCAAAGGGCAAAATACCACATACATTTTAAAAAGCAAATCCAACAGTAAAACAAAGGCACCAGTACTGCACTAGGATTCGGTGAAGCATAGCCTGTTAAAACAGCCAAATCTTTAGCCTACCTTTAAAGCAGTTTATTGTAAGGGCTGTATGGATATTTACTGGAAGAACAACCTACAGCTTGAGAACATTAACCAAAGTTTCTATCCCTGCCTGACTGATTTCAAGTCTTGATTTTGGGACTGTCTAATATTTCCATCCAACAGAACACAGCTCCCAAAAATCCCAGTGAGTGTTCAGTAAATTGTGACAGTAAAGGAGCAGTAGAGGATGCGGTGTTTCTACAGAGCATGGCTTAGTGTGGCGCTCATCCAAGGCAGGCAGCATGTGTGCAGCATCAGCAAGAGGAAAGTGCTGGTCGCAGGTAGGGAGGTTAATGATAGAGTCCGTGGAGGGAGTGAGAGACTGAAAAAGAATTTGGGGAAGAGTTTTGGCCTCAAATAAGTAGTTGTGTAAAGAATTTGCAGTTTGATGCTATTTAATAGTTAATTTTTTGTATCACAAATACAGAGAAGTTTTCAGTATAAGTGCCAGTTTGAGAGTGAGAAGCTGGGATTTGGAGTCAGCAAACAAGTCAGCTGGTGCTTGTGAAAGTCCAAGTGTGCTGCTCACACTGCTGGCTCCAGCCAATGAAAACTGAATAGTAGGATACATTTGCCCGTAGGGACCGAGAGTGATGATAAATATGATAATATTTACAGGTTAGTGGTTATAAACCACTGCCAGCGAGTGCCCAACAGCTCCATAAACCACATATGTGGTTTACGGAACACCATAAACCACGGGCACACAAAAATCCAAACGGCCCACCCCTCTCCGCGGTGCTAAGCCATTTACCAAAATCCACAGTACTTCACACAAATACTTTTATATTTAAAAAAAGTTTTACTGGTCAGCAGCTAGCTGGTGGTGCTGCCGATGACTCACCACCCCAGATTGGGGTTCAGGGAAACTGGATCGGGAGGTGGGAGGTTCTGGCAGAGGGAGGGAATCTAGTAGGCAGGCACAGGACGTCTGAGGACCTTGAGGGGCTTCCAATGCTGTTCAATGGCTCCTCCTCTTCTTCTTCTCGCTCTCTCTGATGCAGCTTCAGGGGGTACCACCACCACCACCGAAGGGACCCAACAGCCTCTAACAACCTGCTGCTCTCACAACTGCTGGCTGAACAAACTAGAGGACCAGAGATGGAGCCCCTCCCTTGTTCTCTGATGCAAAAAAAACAGTAAATATAAAAAATAAAACATGAAGAAGTGAGGTTTAATGGGGATTTTTTGCACACCCTGGGTGTGTGATGCTCATATAAACCCTGAGGGCTTCGCCCTCAGGGCATATGGGGCATCATACACCTAGTGTGTCCATAAAATCCCCCAAACCCACACTTCCTCATGCATTATTCTATAGTTCTCACTCTAAGTCCTAGTAAACAAAACATATCACAAATATTTGGCAACATTTATCCTCACAAGCACTGTGTATATATAAATATATAAGTAGAGGATACATGATGGGCAGGAGGGTGATATGGAAAATATTTTCACTCTTGCAGAGTGAGCTCTGGATACTCACAAGTGCCAAAGGCATGAGTGAAAGTATCCAGATCTCTCTCTGCAGGAGTGAGAATATTTTCCATAGCACACGATCTACACATCATGTGTGCTATTTATACAATAGGGGTGGGAGCTTTTGAAATATTTTTTCTGTGTCCTTTTTCTGTGTGCTTACTGCTCTTTCTGTGTGTGGTGTGAGTGTGTGTAGGTTTTTCTGAATGGGCTGGGAGTGTCAGAAACACTATGGGAAACAGCAGAGTGTCCTTCATAATGCTAATTGAGTCAGTTGCACGTAGCAGTGAGAAACTGTTTTGTGAAGCAGTGTCATTTAGAATGCAGGCTGTAGTGAACCTGAGAGTAGCATAGTAATGGGCTAGGAGTTTCAGAAACACTATGGGAAACAGCTGAGTGTACTTTGCAATGCTAATTGAGTTAGTTGCAGGCCTCAGTGAGAAAGAGAAACTGGTAAAGCAGTTTCATTTAGAATGTAGGTTGTAGTGAGTGAGTGGTGACATCAGCACAGTATGGATAAATGTCATTTATCATCACAGCAGTGATGTCATCGTCATTTATCACACTCCAGTGAAGATATCTCCATTTATCAAACTCTAGAAGCTCCCACCCATTGTATAAATAAATAAATATATATATATATATATATATATATTATATAGATATATATAATTTATGTTATTTAGCTGCACAGGTTCAACCCCCTTCATCACTGGTTCTTGGATGAACCCAACCAGATATGGAGGCTATTGGAGGAGAGCTTGGTGGCTCTCTTCCACTCAAAGAGGCCCCTTATGCTGGATCATGAAGAGAATAGGTGGCGATACCTGTGGCCAATTTGGTGACGTCTGGACTCCACACATGGGAGAGACTTCACAGATACCAGGGAACTGATTACCATTTTTTCCCCGTACATCCCTATTTGGAAGAATCTTGACCTCCCAAAATCTCTCCAGGATTGGATCTTCCTGGTGAGGGAAGAGGCCAGCATAATGTGTGTGTGGGAGATCTATACCAGGAGCTGTGGTTCACTCTTTTGTGCAGCTCAAACAAATCAGCATACTGTACAGTAGTTTTCATCACTGGTTTTAGTATCTCCAAGCGGGGAATTCTGTATGGGTCCAACAAGGCATACTGGTGGAGACACCAACCTTAGTACTGAAAAGCTCATTTTAATAGTCTGAATAGATCCAAGGTGTCCTTCATCCATTTGTTTCATAGCAGGAAAGACAGAGATGTATCAAATATTGTCAGAATAAAATGACAGACAGATTTAGGGGCTGAAACTGGCTATGAGGACTGGGAAGAGATGTGTTCTGCTGCTCACGTTGCCTCTTATTCCACCAAACATAATTTGATCACTTTTTCTCCAATGAGCATGCATTGTGCCCCACTGTAAGGCTCCAGTTTTCTCTGGTCTCTCAGGAGCTTGTCTTAGATGCAGTGGTGAACCTAGAGACAGTCTGCTTATTGTACAGAGCTGTCCCAATTTATTTACATTTTGGATGGATGTACACGAGGCCAGTTCTCCCAGAACTGTGCTAGTAGGTGGCACTATGCTCATACAGGTGAAAGGTGTAGCACAGAGCAGTTTAAACTACTTTTTGGCACATACTAGGACATGCTTAGTCAGAGGCTGGAGTGCACCACTTGACCCGTCTCTGAAGGACTGTATGTAGAAGATCATTCAGCTTCTACCCTTGGAACAGATTAGGTCCTCTTTGAGGGGTAAAGGGGTAAGTTCTCTTACATCTAGGGTCAAGTTATGGACTCATGAAAAAATGCATCCTCAGAGAGATACTAGGACCTTGGGGTGTACAACTTTCACTGACTCCTCCATTAGACTAGAGCTGAGTCACCACCCACACATGGTCTTGGGGGCTGTGGCTCACTCATTTGTCAGCTTTTGGGAAAACACATAGAGACCTAGCACACTGATGGCCTAGTAGTGGTTACTAGGGAGAAAATGTATATGTAAGTGCACGGGTAGGCCACACATGCCATCATAAAGGTTAGACAATGAATTTTAATACGATTTACGAATTTACGGGTGGTGTTCCAGAACAACACTGCTCTGTTTCGGTAACTGATGATTTTACTAATCCAAGATGGCGGCTAGGCTGACCCAGCTATTAAGAGCTCTGTACTGAGCTACTGCTCGTTTTCTTGTTCTTTGCATTTTTCTTTTAGTTTTGTTAAGTTTGCGTTATTTTATTTTACCTATGTGACTGCTATTTACATGACTGCTCAGCTCTGCCACCTTCCCGGCTTGGTCCGTCGTTTGGCGGTTCTGTGATCCGTGTTTGCAGTTCTGACTCTTCTAAGGGAGAGTCTGTCTGTGAGCCCGGTGCTGGATTTCCCTGTCATAGTTTCATTCATTTGTTTCGATCTCCGCTGTGTGTCCTGAAACCTGTCTGAATTATTTGCAGAACCAGGGATTGGAGAAATGGAGGAGTGTGAGTGATTAAAACCTTGCTTATCACTGCGAACTGCTGCACTACTGGAACTGGTAATACTGCTGCTCAGTTCATTGATTTTCCTTGTGGGAGGTCGGGGCTGGGGGTGAAGAGTTTCAAGTTCTGGGGATTTATGGAATATACTGACTTCGCCCATCGCAGCTTGTCAGCCCCTTTTCAGCCAAGTTGGAGATTTCTTGTCTTCTGTGATTGCCTGCAACTTGAAGGGTGAGGCCTGCGGTCGGTCACTGGGGGCCCACTGTCCCTTGTTGAGCCTGGGTCCAGGGCAGGAACACCCGTTGTCCAACCGCCAAAAAGTCGGTGGGGGAGCACAGTGCTGCCCTAAGTTACCTGAGGGGTCGGTCGGAAGGCTGACTCTTTGAGTGACTGCAGCTACTGGTCTCAGATTTGGGGATGGGGGGCAAGGCCGGAGGCATTTGACCCCGATGTTGGTTGGAGCTGCTAAAGAGAGTGGACTTTGGATTCTGCCTCATTGTTGTCAAAGACCTGGATTTACTTGTGGACACTTCCTATCCCTGCCCCTTCTATTGCGGCGCTTGTTTGTCGTGTGCTCAAGGATCACTTTGTTTGATCTTTCTTAGTGCAGCAGTCCCTGGAGGGTGGTGAGAGTACCCATTTTATTATCTTCCTCAAATTTTCAAGTGACTATTGGCCTCTTTTTTATCTACTGCATGAGAGGTAGTGGTGTAAGTGAGCTATTGTTTTACCCAGACTAGTGAGAGCTCTCTGGGTACTGACTTTTATACTACTTTGCAGTTTATGTGGTGACTGGTTGCCCCTCTAAATCCGTTCTACTGACTTTCTGCAATTTCTGGACTGATTTTTCTTTTTGTTTATTTTATTAAAATATTATTTTAGAGTGGTATGGTTTGGTTTCTGTTTATTATTTTTATTACTTTATATTATTTTATTTTTAATTAATTTATTTTTTAGCTGAATTGGTTGTTTTTGAGATTTAACTGTATAAGGATTTGGGTGTTATTATATTATTTTGTTTTAACTGTTTAAAGTTGAGGATTTGTGTTTGATCTGATGTGTTTACCTGTTGCCCCCCCCGGTTGTGCGCTACTCATCCTCTGCTCTCCACTCCCTCTGCCCCTTTTATAACCCCCCTCTGTTTTTTTCTACTTACCAACGCTGTCGGGCATTGGGTATTGCCCATAGGAGGAGGGGTGGGGGTGAACAGTGGAGGAGAGTGGAGCGGAGCGCACCCATTGGGATGATTAAGCCCAGGAGACACCCTGGGACGAAATGGAGCTTGGAGCGTGGATCATCCTGCTTGATCTCCATACCCAAGGGCACCATCATTAGTGATGGGCAGGTAGCCGGGGCAGCCCAGTTTTGTCCAACCCGGGCGATGTTGTGCAATGCCATATCTGTCTGGAACAAGACTGCTGTAATTTCAGATCTTGTTGCCTCGACAGATCTGGCTTGCATCACCGAGACCTGGCTGGATAATAATGCGGGACCAATTTTGGAGGCGCAATTCTAGCCGGATATATGGTGATACATCGCCCGTGGTTGGACAGCTGGGGTTGTGGTCTGTTTTAAGACCGAACTGGCTCTCACTAGTTCCAGTTGAGAAGACCACCTCTTTTGAATGTGCTGTTGTAGCACGTGTGGGCTATCGAATTGCTCTCATCTATCGTCCACCAGGAGATGAGAAGCAATTCCTTAAGGAAGTAGCGGACTTCGTTGTCGATCTGGCCTTTGAGTCTCCCAGATTGATGGTTCTGGGTGACTTTAATGCATGGGTCGACGATGAACTCGTAATTTGGACAACACTTCCTCCAGTTAATGGATTCACTGGGCTTAACACTGGTGATTACCACTGCTACACATAAAGGTGGCCATTCTCTTGATTTGGTCTTCCTCCTGGGGACCGAGGCCTCTGATGTGGGGGTGGAACCAGTCAGTTGGTCAGATCACTACACTGTGAGATTCAATTTTGGTGCCCCTCCTTGTAGGCTGACCCTGTGGAGATGGTCAAGTACTGCCCTTTGTGGAACAATTCTTCCAATGGCCTTGCAGCGGTTCTTGACCTATCACTACTTCCTGTGCATTGCAATGATCCAGAGGCGCTGGTTATGGCTTATAATACTGCCATTACTTCTGCCCTGGATTCTATTGCTCCAGTTCATGTGCGTCCTCTCTCCCTGCGACCTCGGGCCCCATGGTTTGATGGAGTCTTGAAGGAGTTGCGGCGACTTGGACGCAGGTTAGAACGTTGTTGGCGGAGGTCTGGCCTGGATGCCGACCACCTTAGACTGTTAGAACATTATCAATTCTATCAGTCAGAAATCTCTCGTAAGAAGGCAGAGTTCCTGTCTGGGGAAATTTCTGCAGCTCAGAACCGACCTGCTCAGCTATTCAGAACTGTGGACAGATTGTGCAACCCAACCTGTCTACAACTCCATAGAGCGTTTTCACAACTACAGTGTGATGAGATTGCTCAGTTCTTTGCTGATAAGGTGGCCGACATTAGGTCAGACATCTGTCTGACACATTCTATGCTAGTTGCAAGTGGCCAGGATTGGGTCACTATCCCCTTGTTCTCCTGGAGTACCTTTGACCACCCGGAAATCATGGATGTTATGCGGATTGTCCAGAGGCTGCGTCCTGCCTCCTGTGGTTTAGATCCAGGTCCCACTTCCCTAATTTTAGGGTGTGGAGAGTCCATTTTACTGGCTCTAGCACAGATAGTCTGGTCTTCTCTTGACTTCGTGTGAATATCCCGTTCCTTGAAAGAGGCAGTGGTGACACCCTTGTTGAAGAAATCATCTTTGGACCCAGAGTGTCTTGCTAACTACAGACCTATCTTGAACCTTCCGTTTGCAGGAAGGTGATCGAGAAGGTATAGCAGCCCAGCTGGAGAACCATTTGACCATCCATAGCATCTACGAACCTCTCCAATCAGGTTTCCATAAGAGGCATAGTACCGAGACTGCGCTGGTTCGGGTGCTCAATGATCTCCTGATGGCGAGAGACCAGAGAAAATGGTCCATTTTGGTTTTATCGGATCTGTCATCAGCATTTGACACCGTCAACCATGGGGTACTACTGGAGCACCTGAGATGTGTTTGTGGACTCTCTGGGATTGCGCTCAGATGGTTCACATCATACCTCACCGGAAGAACTCAGAGGGTGGTGTCAGGGTTTTTTTCCTCTGATCCCATCGCTCTATTTTGTGGGGTTCCTCAGGGCTCTATATTGTCCCCCATGTTGTTTGCGGTGTACATGCTTCCCTCAGAGACATTGTGAGAGCGGTATGGGTTGGGATTTCACTGTTATGCAGATGATACCCAACTATACCTGTCTTTTGCACCCGACCAGGAAGGAGCTATCTCGGTATTTAATAGCTGCCTAAGTGAAATCCAGGATTGGATGAGGTCCAGTTGGTTGAAGTTGAATTCTGGCAAGTCTGAGGTGTTGGTATTGGATCCGGATCACCGTTTAGGGGGACCTGTGGCCGGCTCCCCATCTGGGGTGTTTTGTGGGGATGTCGAGCTACTGGTCTCTGAACGGGTGCGAGATCTGGGGGTGATCTTAGATGTGGGGCTGACTCTTCATTCCCCAGTGTCAGCAATGGTAAAATCTTCCTTTTATCATCTGAGAAACATCACCAGAATTAAGCACCTTGTTCCGTCCGGCGATCTGCCAACTTTGATCCATGCCTTCGTGACCTCACGCCTGGACTACTGCAACTCGCTTTACCTTGGGCTTCCGGGGGTTGATATCCGCTGCCTGCAGCTGGTGCAGAATTCCACAGCCAGTACTTGGTACTCCTAGATCTTCTCATATTACTCTGGTGCTGCGGGAACTGCACTGGCTGCCAGTTCAGTGGCGGATCACCTTCAAAGTCGGATTACTGACTTCTAAAGCCTAGCATGATCTGGGCCCTGACTACCTGAAAGAACTCCTGATTCCTTACTGCCCTATGAGGCCGCTTCGCTCAGCCAACTAGGGGTTGCTAGAGATTCCTAGGGTTATATTAAAATCAGCTGGGGCCCGGGCTTTTATGTTCGTGGCCCCCTCCCTTTGGAATTCTCTACTCTGTCGGATAAGGGAGTGTACGACCGTGGGAAGCTTTAAACAGGCTCTCAAATCCTTTTTATGGGAAAGGGCCTATGGTGGTTCTGATTAATTGCTGTATCTGTGTTAATAGTTTTTATATTCCTGTTTGTATATTTTTGTTTGTATTGTATTTTACTGGAATGCGCCTTGGTATTCGGAAGGTGCAATACAAATAAAAATATTATTATTATTATATTATTATTATTCAACCATTGATCCTCTTGCAGAATATAAATAGTCAGATGATGAGTTTCTTTTAAGAACACAGTGTATACTTCACCATCCTGATTTCCCAGCCACAGCATGATGCACTGGCATGGAGATGACCTGTGTTCAGAAGCAAGAAGCAAGTTGTGGATGCTGCATCAGGAGGCAAGCTGGATTGCAGCAGCTGCCTCTGGGCAGTGCACTGTGATCATGAAGGGTTAGCGTTAGGCTCCAGTGTTTCTGTGACACCTGTGGTGGGCTACAGTAGCTTGCTCCACTGGACTACCTCATGGGGATTGCAGCCCTCCCCCTGGAGCCCCTGCCATGACAGGGAGAACCGTGAGTGACTTCAGAGAGGATAACGACCTGGAGAGGACAAGGGTCTACAGGTCTGATTAGGGTACATCCCTGCAAACAGGGTATATCCATGATGAACATGGCCATGGAAAAATTAGAAACTGGGAAGGGGTAAATGTAATGAGGAGCCTAACCCAACATTTCTCCTCCTAAAGGATGGAGTCTTGAGTATCCTTAACTCACTACGGGCCATTGTTAGTCGACCAGTGCCCACATTTCATTGCCAAGTGACCATTATATTATTTTAAAATAGATGGAAAAGCTACTGCCCATTGCTTATAGTGGAGCACGCACCCACGCTTTCACTGGCATCTCATCATCATGCTAGTGAGTGCAGGGGTGGAGCGTGGGAGGCTGCAAAAAAACGGGAAGTCCTTGGGGCCCAGTGAACAGACATTTATGAGTGATGCAGCTTTTGAATAAATGCAGGCTCAGTGGAAAGCTTAACATTATCTGGATCTTCTGGCGGTAAGGCACCAATAGATATGGTGCAGGAGCTACTTATTGCATCTTGGTGAATCTCTTTACAAAAATAAATTCACCGAGAACTCTAAATCTGTGACTGTACCCCATGTTTAATATTTAGAATCAAACAGCCTAAAAGCCAACAGGAGTCATCCTACATACTAAATTCCACACCTTCTCAAATTCATAGGGATGTTCCTTACTGTCTTTCCTTTTAATTCAAGCAAAGAAAAAAGTATTCTGTGCTTAGCACGGTGAATTGATGGTTAAATTCATCACCATCATGGACTGAGAGCTATCACATTGGTAAAATATAACACAATATAAATATCACTACTGCTATCTTTTAAAACACAGATTAACTGGTCACTAGTAACCCTGAAAACATTAAGGATTACAGATACCACATATGTTTTGAGTCCACTGACTGCAAAACTAAACAAATATCAACCTTTTAGAATTTGGGGCAACTCTGATCACCACTTTAGTAGCAACCTAGAGTGATAAATAAAGTAGTTTAGCATAAATATTAACTAACAAATTAATGCGGTGCATTAATGCTCAAAGTTCAAATCAGGTACACAGACACAAAAATAAGAAGGCATTCTTGGGCCAGTCACTGTTTTAAATGTTCTATTTAATATCATGCTGCAAAAGTGATTAATTTACCAAAATTACTTTAACGGTATATAACTAATGAAGTCAGCATACAGCACTGTCATAAAGTCCCATTGATGAAAACCCAAACTTGCATACTAAACAATACATCAAACACAGCATACGGTATACTGTCTCATAAAAGAGGGCATCACTTACTCAAAAACATTAGAATTCAATTACTTTTTTTTTACCTTCTTTTTCCCTCTGGTCGCCATCGTCTGAGACTCCCTCAGACAACTGTCTTGCCCACCCAGCATGAACCCCCTCCCAACCTTAGCTCCCCCCCAGTACTCCGACCCCCCAGGACCTACCTGCAGCTCTTGGGCCCCCTGACTTTCTCCCCCAGGGCAGGACCACCACTACTACACTAGTGCTCCTCTCATCTAGCAGGCTGCAGGCAGTCCGAAGGTCAGAGCATATCGAGGGACTAGCTGGGCTGGATTCTGCGATGGGCATGGGGCCTGCGTCATCATCTACTCTGCCGACGGGGTTTTTCCCTTGTTTGTGAGCAGGACTCTGACAGCACAGACATGCAATGATGTCCAGTGCAAGCTGAGCGTGCTCCTGCACCCTTCTTGTGGATATCCGCCATCGCCTCCAACCCTGTGTACGCAACGCCCCAGCTTTTACACTCCCAATCTCCACTGGGAATCGCTTCTGGGGAGTCCAGTATCCACCCTCCACAGGAGAGGAGAGCTATCCTCAGGACGCTCGATCCTCTCCTCCCCGGCCGACCCCCAGCAACCTGAGCTCATTCCCGACCCTGGGTCGCTGGCACGGGGCGATATGTGGTGTCCAGCGCCTCAACCCTCAGCACCACCAGGCCAGCTTTAGAATTCTTCTTCAATCTTTACAAGACTCTCTGTTTCCATGCACACATGCAAAGCAAACATACTGTGAGAGTAGAAGACTAGAGAGCTTTAGAGGCATGTCACTGCCATACCCAATGCAGCTCAGGCTGCAGGAGACTAGACAGTGATAGGCCAATGATCAGCTAAGCTTATCATGATGCTGTTCTGCTGATTGATGGGTCAGAGACTTGGTGTAGTAGAAAGGAGCCAGCAGTGCCTATCATACAGTGCTCGCAGCCTTTCATCTACATAACAATGCCCAGCAACCAGTGAGAGGCATCATTGAATTGTGCAAGAAGTTCAGGTAGTTATTAACAGCAGAGCATTGGCCAAATCTGACAAAGTTCAAAATGCTGCTTAGTGCTGATATTCCCACAAAATGCTGTTTAGTGCCGATATTCCCACAACACAATCATCTTCATCTAGACACCACCCATACACACCCGAGCACAAAGTATTCCATCCCTAGAGTAATGCTCCCATTTCCACTGCACTGTTAGTGTGCAAAGAAAGCACCCTGCTCCCCTGCACCCCAGTGCATGGCTGCACTCCCACATGCCTCTGTAGTGTCAGATGTCTGTGTGCTGGTCTCAGTCATTTTCTGACTCCACCTACCTTCACGTGAGGCTCAATAACTGGCTCTTTGTCATCATTCACTCCAATCTACGGTACTGATAGAGAGATGCTGTGGCAACTTTCGGGGGGGGGGGGGATTCTCAGTCCTTAGAAAGTTAACTCACTGGTATTCAGTTCTCCCAGGGGCTCATGCCAGCCATTAACAGTTCACTTTCTTCACAGGTCAGGTTTACGGTTGAGAGGTACTCTCAGTTGTTGGCTACTTCACATTACAGGCAGTTTATGCTCTCTCTTTCTAGCCGTTTCATTCAGCAAAGAGGAGGGGTTCTAAAGCTCTAATAGAACTCCTGTCTTACAAGCTCACAGAAAAGATCCCCTCCAACTCAGCAGTGACTAAGCGAGCAAGGGAAAAATAAAACTTTGGTCTGCGGCTGAATTCAACAAGTGTCAATTGCCTTTAAGCTTCCCCTTTAACTGCTTGCCTATTTCTAAAATGGTCAGAGTGATCCCAATCCTGCCTCAATTACAGCTGCTCTCATTATTTGTTATTTGACAAGAGTGGCTGTTACAGTGACTGACACTTACTTTCACTCTGCCCCCCACCCAACTTGCAGACTGCCTGCCTGCTAAGTGCTTGAGTACATTCACTCCCACCCCTCCCAACTCCCATGCCACTCAAGTCACTAGTAGACATTTTTGTGGGGGGTGGGAATCTTGCTTGCTTGTGTGTCAGTCCCTGGTGTCAGTGCAGCAAACATTGTTTGTTCTGTAACTTTCTCGATGTGGCTTGTGAAATCTAGCCATCATCGGGAACCAGAATGTCTGACCCTTTAAAGCTTCTTACTGGGAATATTTGTTTTGCTTTTTAAGTATTTTTTGTTAGTTTTTTTCAAGGCTGCTCACACAACCAGTCCACACTGGGAAGTGACTCGGTGTGCCACAGTCCAGGGGTGCCTCTGATAAGTCCTGTTATCTGCCATTAAATGATCTCTGTCATCACAACGTTGGAACTGCCATGCTTTTAGACTGGTGGAACAATGCAGTTCTGAGAGCAGGAGAATAAGAGGAAACCCAGCATCTGATCACGACTTGATGACAAGGAGCCACACGGAGTCACAAACTTATGTTTGTCCCCTTGTGATAGGGAGGCCCTATCTGATGAATGAAGGACTAACAACATTGTTTTTTTATTGTTTTATTCCCTTTTCTGAGTTGGTGGGAATGAAGATAAAAGGGGCAGCTGGCTACAGAGATACTGTTGCTGTCCTCAAGCTGAAGAGCCGACCGCTCGGTCAGGTGAAAAGTCAGTTCTTTTATACTGTTACCATAAAATGTGATGTCATTTGAATAAGAGGGCTTGTGCTAATTTAGAAACAGTGATTTTAAGGAAAATGAAGAGATGCTGTAATAATCTAGGTGTGTAAACATGCTATACCCAATTTTCTAAAGAAATATCTTGATCTCATGTCAGATGAGTCAGCCTGTCTGTGTTTACTTAGGATCAGTCACCCTGCTTGTGTTTACTTACAGAATTGTGAGTCAGATAGGTCACATGGTGCTGACATCATCAGTGTAGGCAGGTATAAAAGCCTACCTCCTGAGATGCAAAACAGATGAGTCAGTCAGTGGAGACTTGACTGTCGTGGAGGAAGCATCTCATAGTACATTCAGGTTTTTATGTGCTAGGAATCTATTTGGCTGGAATGAAGCCTGGAATTTGTGCACTGAGGGAATTATGCACTGTTTTTGCAGAACTGAAGGACTAATCACCTATTTCCTTTGTGTATGTTATTATTTAATTTTTATTTTTTTTGGAAAATAAATATCGCAAAGTGTGTTCTACACCTTTTAACTGAGTTTGTGCATCTGTCTCACTGACTGACCTTCACACCCTTTTATAAAAAATTGTTAGCACACTTCTTCACCCGTAGAGAGGGTGTCTGGTTGATAAAAAGGTGTGAGAGAAAACTGTGATGAAGAGCATCTTTGTTGTCATGCTGTAAGTCTGATTTTGTGAGAAAATATTTATTTTCATTACATTATGTGCTGCCAGTGAGTGGGTTTAATGTTTAGTTATGCTGTGCTAATTTGAGTATTTTGGGAGGCAGACAGAGACACTGATTTCATCAGGTGGGCTGGTTGATAGTGGGCCTGAGTTCACGCTCTCCCACAAGACAATCATCTGCGAGAACACCCGGCCTTTGGATCTACAAAACATGCCTTTCCGCTGCCCTACTAACATGGCTTGAATTTCAGCTGCTCAGCCTGTCTGGTGCAAACTGCAGTTTGTGACCTGTCCGGCTACCCCCGGCCCCAATTGTGTGCCACTAAACAATGCTCACTGTGAACAGGGCACATTCTAAAATGTAGAGATACAAGCTCAGAATACTGTGGAAACTAGTTATTATTATTTATTTTTAATTTAGCATGTTAGACTATTATGTATTACTGCTTTAAATTCTGAATTTACAGCACATTTTCTGTGTGGGCTGCACCCTTTCTGTGAGGGACAGATGAGGCACAGAATAATTTTAAGAGATAAAATGAAGGTTTGATTGTAATCAGGGACAGTTGAGGAGGTATGGGAGGTGGTGGGAAGTAAGGATGTAAATTACTAGCTGCCAGCAGGAAACTCCCACCTGGAAGACCTGACCAAGGCCAACAGGGTAGATTTAGAGATTGCAAAGATAATGGCTCAGTAATGGAAGAAGATGTGGTCTTATGCCCCAAGAAACTCTATAATGCAGTGTGCATAATGTATAATGCAGAGGCAATGTGAGGAAGTATTATTTCACAGAGAGGGTAGTGGATGCATGGAACAGCCTTCCTGAGGAGGTTGTGGGTCTAAAACTGTGGGAGAATTCAAGAATGCATGGGACAGACATAAGGCAATTCTTGTGGGGGGTAGGAAGAAATAGGCTGTTGGTTAACTAGGATCTGCGGCCTATCCTGTAGGTAGGGAAATGGGCAGACTAGATGGGCCAAGGGGTCCTTATCTGCCGTCAAAGTCTATGTTTCTATGTTTCAGTGGAGGAAAACTGGGAGCAGTGGACTGCCAGTGAAAGAGCAGTGTCCCAGAATTTCTCCACAGCTCGTCTGGGTTCCCTGCATTCAAGGAAAAGTGTGCCTGGGTATGGTGACGGGTTGGAAGGAGCATTTGGAAGCATGCCATATAGTACACCTAGCAGGATGACACCTGGATGAGTAGCAGCGTAGTGTTACACCTGTTTGATGGCTCGGTGGTGAATAAATCTGACCCCGCACATTACTATTGTCTAGCGAGCAGGGAGGACCCTTGTAGACAGAGCTGAGATCTGGAAGAACCTTAAGCTGGGCTCTAATGAGTGACAGACTTTGGACCTGGTTCCAGTTCATCAACCAGTAACCTTTTAGTCTGGCACTGTTCATGTAGACTTTAGCAATTACACTTAACGAAAAAAAAACAGTAAAAAAATCTCTTAAGGAAACAAAAAAAGAAAGAAAACTTGTGTTTCTGTGTTTAATTATCTGCTTCAGCTTTAATTATGGTGTTTCAGTGTTTTTATGCTGCACTTATATGTTACACTGGGTTGCTGTTTGGATTCAGGCAGTGGACTAGTAGGAGGGGAGATCAAATTGGGAGCCAGAATTGAGGCACCTTAAAAAGAAGGGGAAAAGTTTACATTTCTGGAACACTGCTATGTGTTGCAATCAGACTCCTTGGAGGTGGGGACCAGGCTGCTAACCGGGGGTGGGAAATGGTTGGGCAGCCATCAGATCTGTGGTTAGGATGCTGATTTGATCACCACTGCAAGTCTGAGGATTGTGTGGTGGTGGTGGGAGGGCAGGGTGGAAGCTCCCTAGCATTTTCAGAACCTTGTTATATCACTGAGGGTGAAGCTTTGCCTAACTAATAATGGTTAGGCACAGCATCATCCTCAGTGACATCACAAGGCTCTAGAAGTGGTGGCAGTGTAATAATGAATATGGAATGGACACAGTCATTGATTTCTCGGGTCTGTTTCCTGCTACAGATTAGCTCAATACCTCATTTAAAATAACATTTCATGTACTGTCTAAACTATGTTGGACACTGTTCATAAATATATATATATACTGTAGGTATATACATAAATGTCTGAGTGTTTAATGCGTATCTGTGCATTTCCTCATGCCCTTGATGTCTCGTGGCACTCCCATGATCCGATTACTGTCCCCAGTATTTTCCTAATTTCATTGGTGTCTAGTGACACCCCTCACCTTCCGATTACTGTCCCCATTCTTTTCTTCATTTCTGTGGAGTCTAATGGCAGCCGCCCACCCTCCGATTGTTGTCCCAATTGTTTTCCTCACTTCCTTGGTGTCTAGTGGCACCCCCCACCCTCCGATTACTGTACCCATAGTTTTCCTGATTTCCTTGGTGTCTAGTGGCACCGCTCAAGTTCTGATTACTGTCCCCATTGTTTTCCTCATTTCCCTAGTGTCTAGTGGCACCCCTCACCCTCCAATTACTGTCTCCATTGTTTTCCTCATTTTCCTGGAGTCTAGTGGCACCCCCACCCTCAGATAGCTGCCTCCATTGTTTTCCTCATTTCCTTAGTGTCTACTGGCACCCCCCACCCTCCAATTACTATCTCCATTATTCTCATTTCACTAGTGTCTAGTGGCAGTGCACCACCCTCCGATTTCTGTCCCCATTGTTTTCCTCATTGCCTTGGTGTTTAGTGGCACTCCCACCCTCCAATTACTGTCCCCATTGTTTTCCTCATTTCCTTAGTGTCCACTGGAACACCCCACCCTCTGTGTACTGTCCCCATTGTTTTCCTCATTTCCTTGCTGTCTAGTGGCAGACCCCACCCTCCAATTGCTGTCCCCATTATTTTTCTCATTTCTGTGGTGTCTAGTGGCATGCTCTGTCCTCTGATTACTGTCCCCATTGTTTTCCAGATTTCCTTGGTGTCTAGTAGCAGCCCCCACACTCTGATTACTGTCCCCATTATTTTCACATTTCCTTGGTGTCTAGAAGCAGGCCCCTACCCTCTGATTAGTGTCCACATTGTTTTCCTCATTTCCATGGTGTCTAGTGGCACCCCGGCCCTCCGATTGCTGTCCCCATTGTTTTCCTCAATTCCAGCGGGCCTAGTGGCACCCCCACCTTCCGATTGCTGTTCATATTGTTTTCCTCATTTCCTTGCTGTCTAGTGGCAGCCCCCCACCCTCCAATTACTGTCCCCATTGTTTTCCTCATTTCTGCACCCCCACACTCCGATTGATCTAAGCATTATTTTCCTCATTTCCTTGGCGTCCAGTGGCAGCCCCCTACACTTCAATTACTGTCCCCATTGTTTTTCTCATTCCATTGGTGTCTAGTGGCAGCCCCCAGCCTCCGATTGCTGACTCCATTGTTTTCCTCATGTCCTTGGTGTCTCGTGGCACTCCCACGCTCTGATTACTGTCCACATTAATTTCCTAATTTCTTTGGTGTCTAGTGGCACCCCTCACCTTCCGATTACTGTCCCCATTCTTTTCTTCATTTCCCTGGAGTCTAATGGCAGCCGCCCACCCTCCGATTGTTGTCCCAATTGTTTTTCTCATCTCCATGGTGTCTAGTGGCACCCCCCCACAATACGATTACTGTACCCATAGCTTTCCTGATTTCCTTGGTGTCTAGTGGCACCGCTCACATTCTGATTTCTGTCCCCTTTGTTTTCCTCATTTCCTGGTGTCTAGTGGCACCCCCACCCTCCAATTACTGTCTCCATTGTTTTCCTCATTTCTGGTGTCTAGTGGCACCCCACCCTCCAATTGCTGTCCCATTGTTTTCCTCATTTCCTTGGTGTCTAGTGGCACTCCCAACCTCCAATTACTGTCCCCATTGTTTTCCTCATTTCCTTAGTGTCTACTGGCACACCCCACCCTCTATGTACTGTCCCCATTGTTTTCCTCATTTCCTTGGTATCTAGTGGCAGACCCCACCCTCCAATTGCTGTCCCCATTATTTTTCTCATTTCTGTTATGTCTAGTGGCATGCTTCATCCACTGATTACTGTCCCCATTGTTTCCCTGATTTCCTTGGTGTAAAGAGGCATGCCCGACCCTCCAATTGCTGTCCCCATTATTTTTCTCATTTTTGTTATGTCTAGTGGCATGCTTCGTTCTCTGATTACTGTCCCCATTGTTTTCCTGATTTCCTTGGTGTCTAGTGGCAGCCCCCCACCTTCTGATTACTGTCCCCATTGTTTCCCTCATTTCCTTGGTGTAAAGAGGCATGCCCGACCCTCCAATTGCTGTCCCCATTGTTTTCCTTATTTCCTTAGTGTCTAGTGGCACCCCGACCCTACAACTACTGTCCCATTCTTTTCCTCATTTCCTTGGTGTCTACTGGCACGCCCCACCCTCTGAGTACTGTCCCCATTGATTTCCTCATTTCCTTGGTGTCTAGAGGCATCCCCCACCCTCCTATTGCTGTCCTCATTGTTTTCCTTATTTCCCTGGTGTCTAGCGGCACACCTCATCCTCCAATTACTGTCCCCACTGTTTCCCTCATTTCCCAGGTGTCTAGTGGCATGCCCCACCTTCCAATTACTGTTCCCATTGTTTTCCTCATTGCCTTGTGTCTAGTGGCAGCCCACACCTCCGATTGCTGTTCCAATATTTTCCTAATTTCCTTGGTGTCTAGTGGAATGCACCACCTCCAATTACTGTCCCCATCATGTACCTCCTTTCTTTGTGTCTAGTGGCAGCCCCCACCCTCAGATTACTGCCCCCATTGTTTTCCTCATTTCCCTGGTGTCTAGTGGCAGCTCCCCACCCTCAGATTACTGTCCCCATTGTTTTCCTCATTTCCCTGGTGTCTAGTGGCAGCCCCCACCATCCAGTTACTGTCCCCATTGTTTTCCTCATTTCCCTGGTGTCTAGTGGCACACCCACCCTCTGATTACTGTCCCATTGTTTTCCTCATTTCAGGTATCTAGTGGCAGCCCCACTCTCCATTGCTGTCCCCACCATTTTCCTCTTTTCCTTGGTGTCTAGTGGCACCCCTTACACTCTGATTAGTGTCCCCATTGTTTTCCTCAGTTCTCTTGTGTCTAGCGGCAGCCCCCACCCTCCATTTACTGTCCCCATTGTTTTCATTTCCTTGGTGTCAAGTGGCACCCCCCACCATCCGATTACTATCCCTATTATTTTATTCATTTCTTTGGTGTCTAGTGGCATCCCCATCCTCTAATTACTCTCCCCATTGTTTCCTTAATTTCCCTGGTGTCTAGTAGCACCCCCACACTCTGATTGCTGTCCCCAATGTTTTATTCATTTTCTTGGTATCTAGTGGCACCCCCACCCTCCAATTACTGTCCCCATTCATTTTATTTCCTTGGTGTCTAGTGGCACCCACCAGTCTCCGAATACTGCCCCCATTGTATTTCTTATTTCCTAGTGTCAGACCCCACCTCCGATTGCTGTCCCCATTGTTTTCCATCTAGTGGCACCCCCAGCCTCCGATTACTGTCCCCATTATTTCCCTCATTTCCTTGGTGTCTAGTGGCACCCCCACACTCTGATTACTGTCCCCATTGCTTTCCTCATTTTGCTGGTGTCTACTGGCACCCCCCTCCTCCGACTGCTGTCCCCATTGTTTTCCTGATTTCCTTGGTGTCTAGTGGACAATTCTATCTTTTCTGATTGTTTTTCATTGTTTTCCACATTTCCTTGGTGTCTAGAAGCAGCCCCCCCCTCTGATTACTGTCCCCATTGTTTTCCTCATTTCTCTGGTGTCTAGTGGCACCCCCACCCTCTGATTGCTGTCCCCATTGTTTTCCTCAATTCCTTGGTGCCTAGTGGCACCCCCACCTTCTGATCGCTGTTCATATTGTTCTCCTTATTTCCTTGCTGTCTAGTGGCAGCCACCACCTCCAATAACTGTCCCCATTGTTTTCCTCATTTCCTTGGTGTCTAGTGGCAGCCCTCACCCTCCAATTACTGTCCCCATTGTTTTCCCTCATTTCTCTGGTGTCTAGAGGAACCCCACACCCTGATTGCTCCCCATTGTTTTCCCTATTTCCTTTGTGTGTAGTGGCATGCCCCACCATCTGATTACTGTCCCCATTGTCCTTCTCATTTCTTGGTGTCTACTATCAGCCCCACCCTGCAATTATCCCTATTGTTTTCCCATTTCTGCACCCCACGCCCGATTGCTCTAAGCATTATTTTCCTCATTTCCTTGGCATCTAGTGGCAGCCTCCTACACTCCAATTACTGTCCCCATTGTTTTCCTCATTTCATTTGTGTCTAGTGGCAGCCCCAACCCTCCGATTGCTGTCTCCATTGTTTTCTCATGTCCTTGGTGTCTCATGGCACCCCGATGCTCCGATTACTGTCCACATTATTTTCCTAATTTCTTTGGTGTCTAGTGGCACCCCTCTCCTTCTGATTACTGTCCCCATTCTTTTCTTCATTTCCCAGGTGTCTAATGGCAGCCGCCCACCCATCGATTGTTGTCCCCATTGTTTTCTTCATTTACTTGGTGTCTAGTGGCACCCCCACCCTCCGATTACTGTACCCATCGTTTTCCTGATTTCCTTGGTGTCTAGTGGCACCGCTCACGTTCTGATTTCTGTCCCCATTGTTTTCCTGATTTCCCTGCTGTCTAGTGGCACCCCCACCCTCCAATTGCTGTCCCCATTGTTTTCCTCATTTCTTCAGTGTCTAGTGGCACTCCCAACCTCCAATTACTGTCCCCATTGTTTTTCTCATTTCCTTAGTGTCTACTGGCACACCCCATCCTCTGTGTTTTGTCGCCATTGTTTTCCTCATTTCCTGGTGTCTAGTGGCAGACCCCACCCTCCAATTGCTGTCCCCATTATTTTTCTCATTTCTGTTATATCTAGTGGCATGCTCTGCCCTCTGATTACTGTCCCCATTGTTTTCCTGATTTCCTTGGTGTTCAGTGGCAGCCCCCCACCCTCTGATTACTGTCCCATTGTTTCCCATTTCCTTGGAGTATAGAGGCATGCCCTGACCTCCAATTGCTGTCCCCATTGTTTTCCCCATTTCTTAGTGTCTAGTAGCACCCCACCTCCAACTACTGTCCCATTCTTTTCCTCATTTCCTTAGTCTACTGGAACACCCCACCCTCAGTGTACTGTCCCCATTGTTTTCCTCATTTTCTGCTGTGTAGTGGCAGACCCCACCTCCAATTGCTGTCCCCACTATTTTTCTCATTTCTGTGGTGTCTAGTGGCATGCTCCGTCCTCTGATTGCTGTTCCCATTGTTTTCCTGATTTCCTTGGTGTCTACAGGCATCCCCCCCTCCGATTGCTGTCCCTCATTGTTTTCCTCATTTCACTGGTGTCTAGTGGCACCCCCATCCTCCATCACTGTCCCCACTGTTTCCTCATTTCCCAGGTGTCTAGTGCATGCCCCACCTTCCACCATTGTTCCATTGTTTTCCTCATTGCCTTGTGTCTAGTGGCAGCCTCACACCCTCCGATTGCTGTTCCCATATTTTCCTAATTTCTTGGTGTCTAGTGGAATGCCCCACCCTCCACTACTGTCCCATCATGTTCCTCCTTTCTTGGTGTCTAGTGGCAGCCCCACCCTCTGATTACTGCCCCATTGTTTTCCCCATTTCTGGTGTCTAGTGGCAGCTCCCACCTCCGATTACTGTCCCCATTGCTTTCCTCATTTCCCTGGTGTCCAGTGGCAGCCCCACCTCCAGTTACTGTCCCCATTGTTTTGTCCTTTTTCCTGGTGTCTAGTGGCATCCCCACCTCTGATTACTGTCCCCATTGTTTTCCTCATTTCCAGGTATCTAGTGGCAGCCCCGCACTCTCCAATTGCTGTCCTCACTGCTTTTCCTCTTTCCTTGGTGTCTAGTGGCACCCCCACACCTGATTGTCCCCATTGTTTTCTCAGCTCTCTTGTGTCTAGCGGCAGCCCCAACCCTCCATTTACTGTTCCCATTGTTTTCATTTCCTTGGTGTCTAGTGGCACCCCCCACCATCCGATTACTATCCCTATTATTTTATTCATTTCTTTGGTGTCTAGTGGCATCCCCATCCTCTGATTACTCTCCCCATTGTTTCCTTAATTTCCCTGGTGTCTAGTGGCACCTCCACACTCCGATTGCTGTCCCCATTGTTTTCCTTATTTCCCTAGTGTCAGCCCCCACCCTCCGATTGCTGTCCCCATTGTTTTCAATCTAGTGGCACCCCCCCAGCCTCCGATTACTGTCCCCATTATTTTCCACATTTCCTTGGTGTCTAGAAGCAGCCCCCTACCCTCTGATTACTGTCCCCATTGTTTTCCTCATTTCCCTAGTGTCTAGTGGCACCCCTACCCTCCGACTGCTGTCCCCATTGTTTTCCTCAATTCCTTGGTGCCTAGTGGCACACCCAGCTTCCGATCGCTGTTCATATTGTTTTCCTCATTTCCTTGCTGTCTAGTGGCAGCCCCCACCTTCCAATTACTGTCCCCATTGTTTTCCTCATTTCCTTGGTGTCTAGAGGCAGCCCCTCACCCTCCAATTACTGTCCCCATTGTTTTCCTCATTTCTCTGGTGTCTAGAGGCACCCCCACACTCTGAATGCTCTCCCCATTGTTTTCCTTATTTCCTTGGTGTGTAGTGGCATGCCCCACCATCTGATTACTGTCCCCATTGTCCTTCTCATTTCCTTGGTGTTTACTATCATCCCCCCACCCTCCAATTATTGTTCCCATTGTTTTCCTCATTTCTGCAACCCCATGTTCCGATTGCTCTTAGCATTGTTTTCCTCATTTCCTTGGCGTCTAGTGGCAGCCTCCTACACTCCAATTACTGTCCCCATTGTTTTCCTCATTTCATTGGTGTCTAGTGGCAGCCCCATCCTCCGATTGCTGTCTCCATTGTTTTCTCATGTCCTTGGTGTCTCATAGCACCCACGGTCCGGATTACTGTCCCCAGTATTTTCCTAATTCTTTGGTGTCTAGTGGCACCCCTCACCTTCCGATTACTGTCCCCATTCTTTTTCATTTCCTGGAGTATAATGGCAGCCGCCCACCCTCTGATTGTTGTCCCAATTGTTTTCCTCATTTCCTGGTGTCTAGTAGCACCCCACCCACGATTACTGTACCCAAAGTTTTTCCTGATTTCCTTGGTGTCTAGTGGCACCGCCATGTTCTGATTTCTGTCCCCATTGTTTTCCCTATTTCCTGGTGTCTAGTGCCACCCCACCCTCAGATTGCTGTCCCCATTGTTTTCTCATTTCTTAGTATCTAGTGACACCCCACCTCCAATTACTATCTCCATTATTCTCCTCATTTCACTAGTGTCTAGTGGCAGCCCACCACCCTCCAATTGCTGTCCCCATTGTTTTCCTCATTTCCTTAGTGTCTACTGGAACAACCCACCCTCTGTGTACTGTCCCCATTGTTTTACCTATTTTCTTGCTGTCTAGTGGCAGACCCCACCCTCCAATTGCTGTCTCCATTATTTTTCTCATTTCTGAGATGTCTAGTGGCATGCTCCGTCCTCTGATTACTGTCCCAATTGTTTTCCTCATTTCCCTGGTGTCTAGAGGCAGCCCCCACCTTCTGATTACTGTCCCCATTGTTTCCCTCATTTCCTTCGTGTATAGAGGCATGCCCAACCCTCCAACTACTGTCCCATTCTTTTCCTCATTTCCTTGGTGTCTACTGGCACGCCCCACCCTCTGAGTACTGTCCCCATTGATTTCCTCATTTCCCTGGTGTTTAGAGGCATCCCCAACCCTCCGATTGCTGTCCTCATTGTTTCCTCATTTCCTGGTGTCTAGTGGCACCCCTATCCTCCAATTACTGTCCCCACTGTTTCCTCATTTCCCAGGTGTCTAGTGGCATGCCCCACCTTCCAATTACTGTTCCCATTGTTTTCCTCATTGCCTTGTGCCTAGTGGCAGCCCACAGCCTCTGATTGCTGTTCCCAACATTTCCCTAATTTCCTTGGTGTCTAGTGGAATGCCCCACCCACCAATTACTGTCCCCATCATGTTCCTCCTTTCTTTGGTGTCTAGTGGCAGCCCCAACCCTCAGATTACTACCCCCATTGTTTTCCTCATTTCCCTGGTGTCTAGTGGCAGCTCCCCACCCTCCGATTACTGTCCCCATTGTTTTCCTCATTTCCTTGGTGTCTAGTGGCAGCCCCCACCGTCCAGTTACGGTCCCCATTGTTTTCCTCATTTCCCTGGTGTCTAGTGGCACCCACACCCTCCAATTACTGTCCTCATTGCTTTACTCATTCTCTAGTGTCTAGTGGCAGCCCCCACCTCCAGTTACTGTCCCCATTGTTTTCCTCATTTCCTGGTGTCTAGTGGCATCCCCACCTCTGATTACTGTCCCCATTGTTTCATTTCCTAGGTTTCTGGCAGCCCCGCACTCTCCGATTGCTGTCCCCACTGTTTTCCTCTTTTCCTTGGTGTCTAGTGGCACCCCCACACTCTGATTAGTGTCCCCACTGTTTTCCTCAGTTCTCTTGTGTCTAGCGCAGCCCTACCCTCCATTTACTGTCCCCATTGTTTTCATTTCCTGGTGTCTAGTGGCACCCCCACCATCCAATTACTATCTCTATTATTTTATTCATTTCTTTGGTGTCTAGTGGCATCCCCACATTCGATTGCTGTCCCCAATGTTTTATTCATTTCCTTGGTATCTAGTGGCACACCCACCATCCAGTTACTGCCCCATTCATTTTATTTCCTTGGTGTCTAGTGGCACCCACCAGCCTCCGATTACTGCCCCCATTGTTTTCCTTATTTCCTAGTGTCAGCCCCCACCCTCTGATTGCTGTCCCCATTGTTTTCCATCTAGTGGCACCCCCCAGCCTCCGATTACTGTCCCCATTATTTTCCTCATTTCCTTGATGTCTAGTGGCACCCCCCACACTCTGATTACTGTCCCCATTGTTTTCGTCATTTTGCTGGTGTTTACCGGCACCCCCCTCCCTCCGATTGCTGTCCCCTTTGTTTTCCTGATTTCCTTGGTGTCTAGTGGCAGCCCCACACCTTCTGATTGCTGTTCCCATTGTTTTCCACATTTCCTTGGTGTCTAGAACCAGCCCCCTACCCTCTGATTACTGTCCCCATTGTTTTCCTCATTTCCCTGGTGTCTAGTGGCACCCCCACCCTCCGATTGCTGTTCCCATTGTTTTCCTCAATTCCTTGGTGCTTAGTGGCACCCCCACCTTCCGATCGCTGTTCATATTGTTTTCCTCATTTCCTTGCTGTCTAGTGGCAGCCACCCACCCTCCAATTACTGTCCGCATTGTTTCATTTCCTTGGTGCCCAGTGGCATCCCTCACCCTCCAAGTACTGACCCATTGTTTTCCCTCATTTCTCTGGTGTCTAGAGGCACCCCACACCTGATTTGCCTCCCATTGTTTCCTTTTCTCATTTCCTTGGTGTGTAGTGGCACGCCCACCTCTGATTACTGTCCCCATTGTCCTCCTTTCCTTGGTGTCTACTATCAGCCCCCACCCTCCAATTACTGTCCCCATTGTTTTCCTATTTCTGCACCCCCACGCTCCGATTGTTCTAAGCATTATTTTCCTCATTTCCTTGGCCCAGTGGAGCCTCCTACACTCCAATTACTGTCCCCATTGTTTTCCTCATTTCATTGGTGTCTCAGTGGCAGCCCCCACTCCCATTGCTGTCTCCATTGTTTTCTAATGTCCTTGTGTCCCATGGCACCTCGATGTCTGATTACTGTCCACATTTATTTTCCTAATTTCTTGGTGTCTAGTGGCACCCTCACCTCCATCACTAGGTCCCCATTCTTTCTTCATTTCCTGGTGTCTAATGGCAGCCGCGACACCCTCCTGATTATTGTCTCATTGTTTTTTCTATTTCACCAGGTGTCTAGTAGCACCCCCACCCTCCGATTACTGTACCCATCATTTTCCTGATTTCTTGGTGTCTAGTGGCACCGCCACCTTCTGATTTCTGTCCCCATTGTTTTCCTGATTTCCCTGCTGTCTAGTGGCACCCCACCTCCAATTACTGTCTCCATTGTTTTCCTCATTTCCTGGTGTCAGTGGCAGCCCACCACCCTCCATTGCTGTCCCCATTGTTTTCCCCATTTCTTCGGTGTCTAGTGGCACTCCAACCTCCAATTACTGTCCCCATTGTTTTTTCTCATTTCTTAGTGTCTACTGGCACACCCCACCCTCTGTGTACTGTCGCCATTGTTTTCCTCATTTCCTTGGTGTCTAGTGGCAGACCCCACCCTCCAATTGCTGTCCCCATTATTTTTCCTCATTTCTGTTATGTCTAGTGGCATGCTCCGCCCTCTGATTACTGTCCCCATTGTTTTCCTGATTTCCTTGGTGTCTCAGTGGCAGCCCCCCACCCTCTGATTACTGTCCCCATTGTTTCCCTCATTTCCTTGGAGTATAAAGAAGCATACCGACCCTCCAGTTGCTGTCCCCATTGTTTTCCTCATTTCCTTAGTGTCTAGTAGCACCCCCACCCTCCAACTACTGTCCCATTCTTTTCCTCATTTCCTTGGGGTCTACTGGAACACCCCACCCTCAGTGTACTGTCCCCATTGTTTTCCTCATTTTCTTGCTGTCTAGTGGCAGACCCCACCCTCCAATTGCTGTCCCCACTATTTTTCTCATTTCTGTGGTGTCTAGTGGCATGCTCCGTCCTCTGATTACTGTTCCCATTGTTTTCCTGATTTCCTTGGTGTCTAGAGGCATCCCCCACTCTCTGATTGCTGTCCTCATTGTTCTCCTCATTTCTGGTGTCTAGTGGCACCCCTCATCCTCCACTACTGTCCCCACTGTTTCTCATTTCCCAGGTGTCTAGTAGCATGCCCCACTTCCAATTACAGTCTCCATTGTTTTCCTCATTGCCTTGTGTCTAGTGGCAGCCCACACCCTCCGATTGCTGTTCCCAATATTTTCCTAATTTCCTTGGTGTCTAGTGGAATGCCCCACCCTCCAATTAGTGTACCCATCATGTTCCTCCTTTCTTTGGTGTCTAGTGGCAGCCCCCACCCTCTGATTACTGCCCCCATTGTTTTCCTCATTTCCCTGGTGTCTAGTGGCATCTCCCCACCCTCCGATTACTGTCCCCATTGCTTTCCTCATTTCTCTGGTGTCCAGTGGCAGCCCCCACCCTACAGTTACTGTCCCCATTGTTTTGCTCATTTCCCTGATGTCTAGTGGCACCCCACCCTCTGATTACTGTCCCCATTGTTTTCCCTCATTTCTGGTATCTAGTGGCAGCCCCGCACTCTCCAATTGCTGTCTCCACCGCTCTCTTTTTCCTTGGTGTCTAGTGGCACCCCTACACTCCAATTACTGTCCCCATTGTTTTCCCCATTTCATTGGTGTTCAGTGGCAGCCCCACCCTCCTGATTGCTGTCTCCATTGTTTTCTAATGTCCTTGGTGTCCCATGGCACCCCGATGACAACTACTGTCCACATTATTTTCCTAATTTCTTTGGTGTCTAGTGGCACCCCTCACCTCCGATTACTGTCCCCATTCTTTTCTTCCATTTCCCTGGTGTCTAATGGCAGCCGTGACACCTCTGATTATTGTCCCCATTGTTTTTATTTACCAGGTGTCTAGTAGCACCCCACCTCCGATTACTGTACCCATCATTTTCCTGATTTCCTTGGTGTCTAGTGGCACCGCCACCTTCTGATTTCTGTCCCCATTGTTTTCCTGATTTCCTGCTGTCTAGTGGCACCCCAACCCTCCATTACTGTCTCCATTGTTTTCCTCATTTCCTAGGTATCTAGTGGCAGCCAGCTCTCCAATTGCTGTCTCCACTGTTTCCTCTTTCCTTGGTGTCTAGTGGCACCCCCTACACTCTGATTAGTGTCCCCACTGTTTTCCTCAGTTCTCTTGTGTCTAGCGGCAGCCCCTACCCTCCATTTACTGTCCCCATTGTTTTCATTTCCTTGGTGTCTAGTGGCACCCCCCACCATCCGATTACTATCTCTATTATTTTATTCATTTCTTTGGTGTCTAGTGGCATCCCCACACTCCGATTGCTGTCCCCAATGTTTTATTCATTTCCTTGGTATCTAGTGGCACACCCACCATCCAGTTACTGCCCCCATTCATTTTATTTCCTTGGTGTCTAGTGGCACCCACCAGCCTCCGATTACTGCCCCCATTGTTTTCCTTATTTCCCTAGTGTCAGCCCCCACCCTCCGATTGCTGTCCTCATTGTTTTCCATCTAGTGGCACCCCCAGCCTCCGATTACTGTCCCCATTATTTTCCTCATTTCTTGATGTCTAGTGGCACCCCACACTCTGATTACTGTCCCCATTGTTTTCGCTCATTTTGTTGGTGTCTCTCCGATTGCTGTCCCCTTTGTTTTCCTGATTTCCTTGGTGTCTAGTGGCAGCCCCACACCTTCTGATTGCTGTTCCATTGTTTTCCACATTTCCTTGGTGTCTAGAACCAGCCCTCACCCTCTGATTACTGTCCCCATTGTTTTCCTCTATTTCCTGGTGTCTAGTGGCACCCCACCCTCCGATTGCTGTTCCCATTGTTTTCCCTCAATTCCTTGGTGCTTAGTGGCACCCCCACCTTCCGATCGCTGTTCATATTGTTTTCCTCATTTCTTGTCTATCAGTGGCAGCCACCCACTTCCTCCAATTACTGTCCGCATTGTTTCATTTCCTTGGTGCCCAGTGGCATCCCCTCACCCTCCAAGTACTGACCCATTGTTTTCCCTCATTTCTCTGGTGTCTAGAGGCACCCCACACCTGATTTGCCTCCCATTGTTTCCTTTTCTCATTTCCTTGGTGTGTAGTGGCACGCCCCACCCTCTGATTACTGTCCCCATTGTCCTCTCATTTCCTTGGTGTCTACTATCAGCCCCCCACCCTCCAATTACTGTCCCCATTGTTTTCCTCATTTCTGCACCCCCACGCTCTGATTGCTCTAAGCATTATTTTCCTCATTTCCTTGGCGTCCAGTGGCAGCCTCCTACACTCCAATTACTGTCCCCATTGTTTTCCTCATTTCATTGGTGTCTAGTGGCAGCCCCCACCTCCATTGCTGTCTCCATTGTTTTCTAATGTCCTTGTGTCCCATGGCACCCGATGCTCTGATTACTGTCCACATTATTTTCCTAATTTCTTTGGTGTCTAGTGGCACCCTCACCTTCGATTACTGTCCCCATTCTTTCTTCATTTCCTGGTGTTCTAATGGCAGCCGCACCCTCTGATTATTGTCCCCATTGTTTTTTTCATTTACCAGGTGTCTAGTAGCACCTCCACCCTCCGATTACTGTTCCCATCATTTTCCTGATTTCCTTGGTGTCTAGTGGCACCGCTCACCTTCTGATTTCTGTCCCCATTGTTTTCCTGATTTCCTGCTGTCTAGTGGCACCCACCCTCCAATTACTGTCTCCATTGTTTTCCTCATTTCCTGGTGTTCAGTGGCAGCCCACCACCCTCCATTGCTGTCCCCATTGTTTTCCCCATTTCTTCGGTGTCTAGTGGCACTCCAACCTCCAATTACTGTCCCCATTGTTTTTTCTCATTTCCTTAGTGTCTACTGGCACACCCCACCCTCTGTGTACTGTCGCCATTGTTTTCCTCATTTCCTTGGTGTCTAGTGGCAGACCCCACCCTCCAATTGCTGTCCCCATTATTTTTCTCATTTCTGTTATGTCTAGTGGCATGCTCCGTCCTCTGATTACTGTCCCCATTGTTTTCCTGATTTCCTTGGTGTCTAGTGGCAGCCCCCCACCCTCTGATTACTGTCCCCATTGTTTCCCTCATTTCCTTGGAGTATAAAGGCATACCCGACCCTCCAGTTGCTGTCCCCATTGTTTTCCTCATTTCCTTAGTGTCTAGTAGCACCCCACCCTCCAACCACTGTCCCATTCTTTTCCTCATTTCCTTAGTCTACTGGAACACCCCCCCTCAGTGTACTGTCCCCATTGTTTTCCTCATTTTCTGCTGTCTAGTGGCAGACCCCACCTCCAATTGCTGTCCCCACTATTTTCTCATTTCTGTGGTGTCTAGTGGCATGCTCTGCCCTCTGATTACTGTTCCCATTGTTTTCCTGATTTCCTTGGTGTCTAGAGGCATCCCCACTCTCTGATTGCTGTCCTCATTGTTCTCCCTCATTTCCTGGTGTCTAGTGGCACCCTCATCCTCCACTACTGTCCCCACTGTTTCCTCATTTCCCAGGTGTCTAGTAGCATGCCCCACCTTCCAATTACAGTTCCCATTGTTTTCCTCATTGCCTTGTGTCTAGTGGCAGCCCACACCCTCCGATTGCTGTTCCCAATATTTTCCTAATTTCCTTGGTGTCTAGTGGAATGCCCCACCCTCCAATTAGTGTACCCATCATGTTCCTCCTTTCTTTGGTGTCTAGTGGCAGCCCCCACCCTCTGATTACTGCCCCCATTGTTTTCCTCATTTCCCTGGTGTCTAGTGGCATCTCCCCACCCTCCGATTACTGTCCCCATTGCTTTCCTCATTTCTCTGGTGTCCAGTGGCAGCCCCCACCCTACAGTTACTGTCCCCATTGTTTTGCTCATTTCCCTGATGTCTAGTGGCACCCCACCCTCTGATTACTGTCCCCATTGTTTTCCCTCATTTCCTAGGTATCTAGTGGCAGCCCCAAGCTCTCCAATTGCTGTCTCCACCGCTTTCTCTTTTCCTTGGTGTCTAGTGGCACCCCTACACCCAATTACTGTCCCCATTGTTTTCCCCATTTCATTGGTGTGTCAGTGGCAGCCCCACCCTCTGATTGCTGTCTCCATTGTTTTCAATGTCCTGTGTCCCATGGCACCCGATGTACCGACACTGTCCACATTATTTTCCTAATTTCTTTGGTGTCTAGTGGCACCCCTCACCTTCCGATTACTGTCCCCATTCTTTCTTCATTTCCCTGGTGTCTAATGGCAGCCGTGACACCCTCTGATTATTGTCCCATTGTTTTTCATTTACCAGGTGTCTAGTAGCACCCCACCTCCGACACTGTACCCATCATTTTCCTGATTTCTTGGTGTCTAGTGGCACCGCCACCTTCTGATTTCTGTCCCCATTGTTTTCCTGATTTCCCTGCTGTCTAGTGGCACCCCACCTCCAATTACTGTCTCCATTGTTTTCCTCATTTCCCTGGTGTCTAATGGCAGCCCACCACCCTCCAATTGCTGTCCCCATTGTTTTTCTCATTTCTTGGTGTCTAGTGGCACTCCCAACCTCCAATTACTGTCCCCATTGTTTTCTCATTTCCTTAGTGTCTACTGGCACACCCCACCCTCTGTGTACTGTCGCCATTGTTTTCCTCATTTCCTTGGTGTCTAGTGGCAGACCCCACCCTCCAATTGCTGTCCCCATTATTTTTCTCATTTCTGTTGTTCTAGTGGCATGCTCCGTCCCTCTGATTACTGTCCCCATTGTTTTCCTGATTTCCTTGGTGTCTAGTGGCAGCCCCCACCCTCTGATTACTGTCCCCATTGTTTCCTATTTCCTTGGAGTATAAGGCTACACCGACCCTCAAGTTGCTGTCCCCATTGTTTTCCTCATTTCCTTAGTGTCTAGTAGCACTCCCACCCTCCAACTACTGTCCCATTCTTTTCCTCATTTCTTAGTCTACTGGAACACCCCACCTCAGTGTACTGTCCCCATTGTTTTCCTCATTTTCTTGTTGTCTCAGTGGCAGACCCCACCTCCAATTGCTGTCCCCACTATTTTCTCATTTCTGTGGTGTCTAGTGGCATGCTCCGTCCTCTGATTACTGTTCCCATTGTTTTCCTGATTTCTTGGTGTCTAGAGGCATCCCCACTCTCTGATTGCTGTCCTCATTGTTCTCCCTATTTCTTGGTGTCTAGTGGCACCCCCATCCTCCAATTACTGTCCCCACTGTTTCCCATTTCCCAGGTGTCTAGTAGCATGCCCCACCTTCCACTACAGTTCCCATTGTTTTCCTCATTGCCTTGTGTCTAGTGGCAGCCCACACCCTCCGATTGCTGTTCCCAATATTTTCCATTTCCTTGGTGTCTAGTGGAATGCCCCACTCCAATTAGTGTACCCATCTGTTCCTCCTTCTTTGGTGTCTAGTGGCAGCCCCCACCCTCTGATTACTGCCCCATTGTTTTCCCCATTTCTGGTGTCTAGTGGCATCTCCCCACCTTCCGATTACTGTCCCCATTGCTTTCCTCATTTCTCTGGTGTCCAGTGGCAGCCCCCACCCTACAGTTACTGTCCCCATTGTTTTGCTCATTTCCCTGATGTCTAGTGGCACCCCAACCCTCTGATTACTGTCCCCATTGTTTTCCTCATTTCCTAGGTATCTAGTGGCAGCCCCGCACTCTCCAATTGCTGTCTCCACCGTTTTCCTCTTTTCCTTGGTGTCTAGTGGCACCCCCTACACTCTGATTAGTGTCCCCACTGTTTTCCTCAGTTCTCTTGTGTCTAGCGGCAGCCCCTACCCTCCATTTACTGTCCCCATTGTTTTCATTTCCTTGGTGTCTAGTGGCACCCCCCACCATCCGATTACTATCTCTATTATTTTATTCATTTCTTTGGTGTCTAGTGGCATCCCCACACTCCGATTGCTGTCCCCAATGTTTTATTCATTTCTTGGTATCTGTGGCACACCCACCATCCAGTTACCTGCCCCCATTCATTTTATTTCTGGTGTCTAGTGGCACCACCAGCTTCCGATTACTGCCCCATTGTTTTCCTTATTTCCCTAGTGTCAGCCCCCACCTCAGATTGCTGCTCTCTCATTGTTTTCCATCTAGTGGCACCCCCAGCCTCCGATTACTGTCCCCATTATTTTCTCTCATTTCTTGATGTCTAGTGGCACCCCCACACTTGATTACTGTCCCATTGTTTTCTCATTTCTGGTGTCTAGTGGCACCCCACCCTCCGATTGCTGTCCCATTGTTTTCTGATTTCTTGGTGTCTAGTGGCAGCCCCACACCTTCTGATTGCTGTTCCCATTGTTTTCCACATTTCCTTGGTGTCTAGAACCAGCCCCCTACCCTCTGATTACTGTCCCCATTGTTTTCCTCATTTCCCTGGTGTCTAGTGGCACCCCCACCCTCCGATTACTGTCCCCATTGCTTTCCTCATTTCTCTGGTGTCCAGTGGCAGCCCCCACCCTACAGTTACTGTCCCCATTGTTTTGCTCATTTCCCTGATGTCTAGTGGCACCCCCACCCTCTGATTACTGTCCCCATTGTTTTCCTCATTTCTTAGGTATCTAGTGGCAGCCCCAACTCCAATTGCTGTCCCATTGTTTTCCTCATTTCCTTGGTGTCTAGTGGCACTTCCACCTCCGATTACTGTCCCCATTGTTTTCCTCATTTCCTTGGTGTCTAGTGGCACCCCCACCTCCATTTACTGTCCTCATTGTTTTCATTTGCTTGGTGTCTAGTGGCACCCCACCATCCGATTACTATCTCTACTATTTTATTCATTTCTTTGTGTCTAGTGGCACCCCCACCTCCGATTACTCTCCCCATTGTTTCCTTAATTTCCCTGGTGTCTAGTGGCACCCCAACACTCCGATTGCTGTCCCCAATGTTTTATTCACTTCCTTGGTGTCTAGTGGCACCCCCACCCACCAATTACTGTCCCCATTCATTTTATTTCCTTGGTGTCTAGTGGCACCCACCAGCCTCCGATTGCTGTCCCCATTGTTTTCCATCTAGTGGCACCCCCCCAGCCTCTGATTACTGTCCCCATTATTTTCCTCATTTCCTTGGTGTCTAGTGGCACCCCCCACACTCTGATTACTGTCCCCATTGTTTTCCTCATTTTGCTGGTGTCTACAGGCACCTCCTCCCTCCGATTGCTGTCCCCATTGTTTTCCTCACTTCCTTGGTGTCTAGTGGCACCCTCCACCTTCTGATTGCTGTTCCCATTGTTTTCCTCAATTCCTTGGTGCTAGTGGCACCCCACCTTCGATTCCTGTCCCTATTGTTTTCCTCATTTCCTTGCTGTCTAGTGGCACCCCACCCTCCGACTGCTGTCCCCATTGTTTTCCTCAATTCCTTGGTGCCTAGTGGCACCCCCACCTTCCGATCGCTGTTCATATTGTTTTCCTCATTTCCTTGCTGTCTAGTGGCAGCCCCCACCTCCAATAACTGTCCCCATTGTTTTCCTCGTTTCCTTGGTGTGTAGTGGCATGCCCCACCCTCTGATTACTGTCCCCATTGTCCTTCTCATTTCCTTGGTGTCTACTATCATCCCCCCACCCTCGAATTACTATTCCCATTGTTTTCCTCATTTCTGCAACCCCATGTTCTGATTGCTCTTAGCATTGTTTTCCTCATTTCCTTGGCGTCTAGTGGCAGCCTCCTACACTCCAATTACTGTCCCCATTGTTTTCCATATTTCATTGGTGTCTCAGTGGCAGCCCCACCCTCGATTGCTGTCTCCATTGTTTTCTCATGTCCTTGGTGTCTCATGGCACCTCGATGTCGATTACTGTCCCCATTATTTTCCCAATTTCTTTGGTGCTTGTGGCACCCTCACCTTCCGATTACTGTCCCCATTCTTTTCTTCATTTCTCTGGACTATAATGGCAGCTGCCCACCCTCCGATTGTTGTCCTAATTCTTTTCCTCATTTCCTTGGTGTCTAGTGGCACCCCCCACCCTATGATTATGGTACCCATAGTTTTCCTGATTTCCTTGGCGTCTAGTGGCACCGCTCACGTTCTGATTTCTGTCCCCATTGTTTTCCTCATTTCCCTGGTGTCTAGTTGCACCCCTCACCCTCCAATTACTGTCTCCATTGTTTTCCTCATTTCCCTGGAGCCTAGTGGCACCGCCACCATCAGATTGCTGTCCCCATTGTTTTCCTCATTTCCTTAGTGTCTAGTGGCACCCCCCACCCTCCAATTACTATCTCCAGAATTCTCCTCATTTCACTAGTGTCTAGTGGCAGCCCACCACCCTCCAATTGCTGTCCCCATTGTTTTCCTCATTTCCTTGGTGTCTAGTGGCACTCCCACCCTCCAATTACTGTCCCCATTGTTTTCCTCATTTGCTTAGTGTCTACTGGAACACCCCACCCTCTGTGTACTGTCCCAATTGTTTTCCTCATTTTCTTGCTGTCTAGTGGCAGACCCCACCCTCCAATTGCTGTCCCCATTATTTTTCTCATTTCTGTGGTGTCTAGTGGCATGCTCCGTCCTCTGATTACTGTCCCCATTGTTTTCCTAATTTTCTTGGTGTCTAGTGGCAGCCCCCCACCCTCTGATTACTATCCCCATTATTTTCCACATTTCCTTGGCGTCTAGAAGCAGGCCCCTACCCTCTGATTACTGTCCCCATTGTTTTCCTCATTTCCCTGGTGTCTAGTGGCACCCCCACCCTCCGATTGCTGTCCCCATTGTTTTCATCAATTCCTTGGTGCCTAGTGGCACCCTCACCTCCCGATCATTGTTCATATTGCTTTCCTAGTTTCCTTGCTGTCTACTGGCAGCCCCCCACCCTCCAATTACTGTCCCCATTGTTTTCCTCATTTCCTTGCTGTCTAGTGGCAGCCCCTCACCCTCCAATTACTGACCCCATTGTTTTCCTCATTTCTCTGGTGTCTAGAGGCACCCGCACACTCTGATTGCCCTCCCCATTGTTTTCCTCATTTCCTTGGTGTGTAGTGGCACGCCCCACCCTCTGATTACTGTCCCCATTGTCCTCCTCATTTCCTTGGTGTCTACTATCAGCCCCACCTCTGATTACTGTCCCATTGTTTTCTCATTTCCTGGTGTCTAGTGGCACCCCCACCTCCGATTACTGTCCCCATTGTTTTCCTCATTTCCTTGGTCTAGTGGCAGCCCCCACACCCAATTACTGTCCCCATTGTTTTCCTCATTTCCTTGCTGTCTAGTGGCAGCCCCTCACCCTCCAATTACTGACCCCATTGTTTTCCTCATTTCTCTGGTGTCTAGAGGCACCCGCACACTCTGATTGCCCTCCCCATTGTTTTCCTCATTTCCTTGGTGTCTAGTGGCAGCCCCCACCCTCTGTGTACTGTCCCCATTGTTTTCCTCATTTCCTTGCTGTCTAGTGGCAGCCCCTCACTTTCCAATTACTGACCCCATTGTTTTCCTCATTTCTCTGGTGTCTAGAGGCACCCGCACACTCTGATTGCCCTCCCCATTGTTTTCCTCATTTCCTTGTTGTGTAGTGGCACGCCCCACCTTCTGATTACTGTCCCCATTGTCCTCCTCATTTCCTTGGTGTCTACTATCAGCCTCCCATCCTCCAATTACTGTCCCCATTGTTTTCCTCATTTCTGCACCCCCACGCTCCGATTGCTCTAAGCATTATTTTCCTCATTTCCTTGGCATCTAGTGGCAGCCCCCTATACTCCAATTACTGTCCCCATTGTTTTCCTCATTTCCTTGCTGTCTAGTGGCAGCCCCTCACCCTCCAATTACTGACCCCATTGTTTTCCTCATTTCTCTGGTGTCTAGAGGCACCCGCACACTCTGATTGCCCTCCCCATTGTTTTCCTCATTTCCTTGGTGTCTAGTGGTAGCCCCACCCTCCGATTGCTGTCTCCATTCTTTTCTCATGTCCTTGGTGTCTCATGGCACCCCCACGCTCCTATTACTGTCCACATTATTTTCCTAATTTCTTTGGTGTCTAGTGGTACCCCTCACCTTCCTATTACTGTCCCCATTCTTTTCTTCATTTCCCTGGTGTCTAATGGCAGCCGCCCACCCTTCGATTGTTGTCCCCATTGTTTTCTTCATTTACTTGGTGTCTAGTGGCACCCCCGCCCTCCGATTACTGTACCCATTGTTTTCCTGATTTCCTTGGTGTCTAGTGGCACCCCCTCCCTCCGATTGCTGTCCCCATTGTTTTCCTCATTTCCTTGGTGTCTAGAGGCACCCCCCACCTTCTGATTGCTGTTCCCATTGTTTTCCACATTTCCTTGGTGTCTAGAAGCAGCCTCCCACCCTGTGATTACTGTCCCCATTGTTTTCCTCATTTTGCTGGTGTCTAGTGGCACCCCCTCCCTCCGATTGCTGTCCCCATTGTTTTTCCTCATTTCCTGGGTGTCTAGAAGCAGCCCCCCACCCTCTGATTACTGTCCCCATTGTTTTTCTCATTTCCCTGGTGCCTAGTGGCACCCCCACCTTCCGATCGCTGTTCATATTGTTTTCCTCATTTCCTTGCTGTCTAGTGGCAGCCCCCCACCCTCCAATTACTGTCCGCATTGCCTTCCTCATTTCCTTGGTGCCTAGTGGCAGCCCCTCACCCTCCAAGTACTGACCCCATTGTTTTCCTCATTTCTCTGGTGTCTAGAGGAACCCCCACACTCTGATTGCCCTCCCCATTGTTTTCCTATTTCCTTGGTGTAGTGGCACGCCCACCTCTGATTACTGTCCCCATTGTCCTCCTCATTTCCTTGGTGTCTACTATCAGCCCCCACCCTCCAATTACTGTCCCCATTGTTTTCCCCATTTCTGCACCCCACGTCCGATTGCTCTAAGCATTATTTTCCTCATTTCCTTGGCGTCTAGTGGCAGCCTCCTACACTCCAATTACTGTCCCCATTGTTTTCCTCATTTCATTGGTGTCTAGTGGCAGCCCCAACCCTCCGATTGCTGTCTCCATTGTTTTCTCATGTCCTCGGGGTCTCATGGCACCCCAATGTTCCGATTACTGTCCACATTATTTTCCTAATTTCTTTGGTGTCTAGTGGCACCCTCACCTTCGATTACTGTCCCATTCTTTCTTCATTTCCTGGTGTCTAATGGCAGCACACCCTCTGATTCTTGTCCCATTGTTTTTTCATTTACCAGGTGTCTAGTAGCACCCCACCCTCCGATTACTGTACCCATCATTTTCCTGATTTCCTTGGTGTCTAGTGGCACCGCCACCTTCTGATTTCTGTCCCCATTGTTTCTCCTGATTTCCTGCTGTCTAGTGGCACCCCCACCCTCCAATTACTGTCTCCATTGTTTTCCCATTTCCTGGTGTCTAGTGGCAGCCCACCACCCTCCAATTGCTGTCCCCATTGTTTTCCTCCATTTCTTCGGTGTCTAGTGGCACTCCCAACCTCCAATTACTGTCCCCATTGTTTTTCTCATTTCCTTAGTGTCTACTGGCACACCCCACCCTATGTGTACTGTCCCCATTGTTTTCCTCATTTTCTTAGTGTCTACTGGAACACCCCACCCTCTGTGTACTGTCCCCATTGTTTTCCTCATTTTCTTGCTGTCTAGTGGCAGACCCCACCCTCCAATTGCTGTCTCCATTATATTTCTCATTTCTGTGGTGTCTAGTGGCATGCTCCATCCTCTGATTACTGTCCCCATTGTTTTCCTGATTTCCTTGGTGTCTACTGGCAGCCCCCCACCCTCTGATTACTGTCCCCATTATTTTCCACATTTCCTTGGTGTCTAGAAACAGGCCCATACCCTCTGATTACTGTCCCCATTGTTTTCCTCATTTCTCTGGTGTCTAGTGGCAGCCCACCACCCTTCAATTGCTGTTCATATTGCTTTCCTAATTTCCTTGCTGTCTAGTGGCAGCCCTCCACCCTCCAATTACTGTCCCCATTGTTTTCCTCATTTCCTTGCTGTCTAGTGGCAGCCCCTCACCCTCCAAGTACTGACCCCATTGTTTTCCTCATTTCTCTGGTGTCTAGAGGCACCCGCACACTCTGCTTGCCCTCCCCATTGTTTTCCTCATTTCCTTGGTGTGTAGTGGCATACCCCACCCTCTGATTACTGTCCCCATTGTCCTCCTCATTTCCTTGGTGTCTACTATCAGCCCCCAACCCTCCTATTACTGTCCCCATTGTTTTCCTCATTTCTGCACCCCCATGCTCCGATTGCTCTAAGCATTATTTTCCTCATTTCCTTGGCGTCTAGTGGCAGCCCCCTACACTCCAATTACTGTCCCCATTGTTTTCCTCATTTCCTTGCTGTCTAGTGGTAGCCCCTCACCCTCCAATTACTGACCCCATTGTTTTCCTCATTTCACTGGTGTCTAGAGGCACCCGCACACTCTGATTGCCCTCCCCATTGTTTTCCTCATTTCCTTGGTGTCAAGTGGCAGCCCCCACCCTCCGATTGCTGTCTCCATTCTTTTCTCATGTCCTTGGTGTCTCATGGCACCCCCACGCTCTGATTACTGTCCACATTATTTTCCTAATTTCTTTGGTGTCTAGTGGCACCCCTCACCTTCCGATTACTGTCCCCATTCTTTTCTTCATTTCCCTGGTGTCTAATGGCAGCTGCCCACCCTCCGATTGTTGTCCCCATTGTTTTCTTCATTTACTTGGTGTCTAGTGGCACCCCCCCCCTCCGATTACTGTACCCATCATTTTCCTGATTTCCTTGGTGTCTAGTGGCACCGCTCACCTTCTGATTTCTGTCCCCATTGTTTTCCTCATTTTCCTGCTGTCTAGTGGCACCCCCCACCCTCCAATTACTGTCTCCATTATTTTCCTCATTTCCCTGGTGTCTAGTGGCACCCCTACCCTCAGATTGCTGTCCCCATTGTTTTCCTCATTTCCTTAGTGTCTAGTGACACCCCCAACCCTCCAATTACAATCTCCATTATTCTCCTCATTTCACTAGTGTCTAGTGGCAGCCCACCACCCTCCAATTGCTGTCCCCATTGTTTTCCTCATTTCTTCAGTGTCTAGTGGCACTCCCAACCTTCAATTACTGTCCCCATTGTTTTCCTCATTTCTTGGTGTCTACTGGCACCCCTCACCCTCTGTGTTGCTGTCCCATTGTTTTCCTCATTTCCTTGGTGTCTAGCGGCAGACCCCACCCTCCATATGCTGTCCCCATTATTTTTCTCATTTCTTTGGTGTCTAAGTGGCATGCTCCATCCTCTGATTACTGTCCCCATTGTTTTCCTGATTTCCTTGGTGTATAGAGGCATGCCCGACCCTCCAATTGCTGTCCCCATTGTTTTCCTTATTTCCTTAGTGTCTAGTGGCACCCCCACCCTCCTACTACTGTCCCATTCTTTTCCTCATTTCCTTGGTGTCTACTGGCACGCCCCACCCTCTGATTACTGTCCCATTGTTTTCCTCATTTCCTTGGTGTCTAGTGGCAGCCCCACCCTCCGATTACTGTCCCATTGTTTCCCTCATTTCCTTGGTGTCTAGAGGCACCCCACCCTCTGATTTCTGTCCCATTGTTTTCCTCATTTCCTTGGTGTCTAGTGGCACCCCACCCTCCAATTACTGTCCCATTGTTTTCCTCATTTCCCTGGTGTCTAGTGGCACCCACCCTCCAATTGCTGTCCCCATTGTTTTCCTCATTTCTTGGTGTCTAGTGGCACTCCCAATCTCCGATTACTGTCCCATTGTTTTCTCATTTCTTTAGTGTCTACTGCACACCCCACCCCATGTGTACTGTCCCCATTGTTTTCCTCATTTCTTAGTGTCTACTGGAACACCCCTCCCTCTGTGTACTGTCCCCATTGTTTTCCTCATTTTCTTACTGTCTAGTGGCAGACCCCACCCTCCAATTGCTGTCCCCATTATATTTCTCATTTCTGTGGTGTCTAGTGGCATGCTCCGTCCTCTGATTACTGTCCCCATTGTTTTCCTGATTTCCTTGGTGTCTAGTGGCAGCCACCCACCCTCTGATTACTGTCCCCATTATTTTCCACATTTCCTTGGTGTCTAGAATCAGGCCCCCACCTCTGATTACTGTCCCCATTGTTTTCCTCTTTTCCTGGTTTCAGTGGCACCCCCACCCTCCAATTACTGTCTCCATTGTTTTCCTCATTTCCTGGTGTTTAGTGGCAGCCCACCACCCTCTAATTGCTGTTCATATTGCTTTCCTAATTTCCTTGCTGTCTAGTGGCAGCCCACACCCTCCGATTGCTGTTCCCAATATTTTCCTCATTTCCTTGGTGTCTAGTGGAATGCCCCACCCTCCAATAACTGTCCCCATCATGTTCTTCCTTTCTTTGGTGTCTAGTGGCAGCCCCCACCCTCTAATTACTGCCCCCATTGTTTTCCTCATTTCCCTGGTGTCTAGTGGCAGCTTCCCACCCTCCAATTACTGTCCCCATCATTTTCCTCATTTCCCTGGTGTATAGTGGCAGCCCCCACCCTCCAATTACTGTCCCCATTGTTTTCCTCATTTCCCTGGTGTCTAGTGGCACCCCACCCTCTGATTACTGTCCCCATTGTTTTCCTCATTTCCTAGGTATCTAGTGGCAGCCCCCACCCTCCATTTACTGTCCCCATTGTTTTCTTCATTTCCTTGGTGTCTAGTGGCACCCCCTACCATCTGATTACTATCCCTATTACTTTATTCATTTCTTTGGTATCTAGTGGCATCCCTATCCTCTGATTACTCTCCCCATTGTTTTCCTCAATTCCCTGGTGTCTAGTGGCACCCCCACCCTCCGATTACTGTCCCCATTGTTTTCCTCATTTCCCTGGTGTCTCGTGGCAGACCCCCACCCTCCAATTACTGTCCCCATTGTTTTCCTCATTTCCCTGGTGTCTAATGGCACCCCAACCCTCTGATTACTGTCCCCATTGTTTTCCTCATTTCCATGGTGTCTAGTAGCACCCCCACACTCCAATTACTGTCCCCACTCTTTTTATTTCCTTGGTGTCCAGTGGCAACCTGCACCCTCCGATAACCGCCCCATTGTTCTCCTAATTTCCTTTGTGTCTATTAGCACCCCCCACACTATGATTACTATTCCCATTGTTTTCCTCATTTCTTTGCTGTCTAGTGACAGCCCCCACCCTCCCGTTGCTGTCCCCATTGTTTTCCTCATTTCTTTTGTGTCTAGTGGCACCTCCACCCTCAGATTGCTGTCCCCATTGTTTTACGTCTACTGGCACCCCCCAACCTCCGATTACTGTTCCAATTGTTTTCCTCATTTCCCTGGTGTCTAGTGGCACCCCAACCCTCTGATTGCTATCCCAATAGATTTGCTCATTTCCCTGGTGTCTAGTGGCACCCCCCCGCCCTCTGATTGCTGTCCCGATAGTTTTCCTCATTTCCTTGGTGTGTAGGGCATGCCCCACCTACTGATTACTGTCCTCTTTGTTTTCCTCATTTACTTGGTGTCCAGTGGCAGCCCCCTCCCTGCGATTACTATCCCCATTGTTTTCCTCATTTCCTTGGTGTCAAGTGGCAGCCCCCACCCTCCGATTGCTGTCTCCATTCTTTTCTCATGTCCTTGGTGTCTCATGGCACCCCCACGCTCCGATTACTGTCCACATTATTTTCCTAATTTCTTTGGTGTCTAGTGGCACCCCTCTCCTTCCGATTACTGTCCCCATTCTTTTCTTCATTTCCCTGGTGTCTAATGGCAGCTGCCCACCCTCCGATTGTTGTCCCCATTGTTTTCTTCATTTACTTGGTGTCTAGTGGCACCCCACCCTCCGATTACTGTACCCATCATTTTCCTGATTTCCTTGGTGTCTAGTGGCACCGCTCACCTTCTGATTTCTGTCCCCATTGTTTTCCTCATTTTCCTGCTGTCTAGTGGCACCCCCCACCCTCCAATTACTGTCTCCATTATTTTCCTCATTTCCCTGGTGTCTAGTGGCACCCCTACCCTCAGATTGCTGTCCCCATTGTTTTCCTCATTTCCTTAGTGTCTAGTGACACCCCCAACCCTCCAATTACAATCTCCATTATTCTCCTCATTTCACTAGTGTCTAGTGGCAGCCCACCACCCTCCAATTGCTGTCCCCATTGTTTTCCTCATTTCTTCAGTGTCTAGTGGCACTCCCAACCTTCAATTACTGTCCCCATTGTTTTCCTCATTTCCTTAGTGTCTACTGGCACACCCCACCCTCTGTGTACTGTCCTCATTGTTTTCCTCATTTCCTTGGTGTCTAGCGGCAGACCCCACCCTCCATATGCTGTCCCCATTATTTTTCTCATTTCTTTGGTGTCTAAGTGGCATGCTCCATCCTCTGATTACTGTCCCCATTGTTTTCCTGATTTCCTTGGTGTATAGAGGCATGCCCGACCCTCCAATTGCTGTCCCCATTGTTTTCCTTATTTCCTTAGTGTCTAGTGGCACCCCAACCCTCCTACTACTGTCCCATTCTTTTCCTCATTTCCTTGGTGTCTACTGGCACGCCCCACCCTCTGAGTACTGTCCCCATTGATTTCCTCACTTCCTTGGTGTCTAGTGGCAGACCCCACCCTCCGATTGCTGTCCTCATTGTTTTCTCATGTCCTTGGTGTCTCATGGCACCCCGATGCTCCGATTACTGTCCACATAATTTTTCTAATTTCTTTGGTGTCTAGTGGCACCCCTCACCTTCCGATTACTGTCCCCATTCTTTTCTTCATTTCCCTGGTGTCTAGTGGCAGCCGCACACCCTCCAATTCTTGTCCCCATTGTTTTCTTCATTTACTTGGTGTCTAGTGGCACCCCCACCCTCCGATTACTGTACCCATCGTTTTTCTTATTTCCTTGGTGTCTAGCGGCACCGCTCACCTTCTGATTTCTGTCCCCATTGTTTTCCTGATTTCCCTGCTGGCTAGTGGCACCCCCCCACCCTCCAATTACTGTCTCCATTGTTTTTCTCATTTCCCTGGTGTCTAGTGGCAGCCCACCACCCTCCAATTGCTGTCCCCATTGTTTTCCTCATTTCTTCGGTGTCTAGTGGCACTCCCAATCTCCGATTACTGTCCCCATTGTTTTTCTCATTTCTTTAGTGTCTACTGGCACACCCCACCCTATGTGTACTGTCCCCATTGTTTTCCTCATTTCCTTAGTGTCTACTGGAACACCCCTCCCTCTGTGTACTGTCCCCATTGTTTTCCTCATTTTCTTACTGTCTAGTGGCAGACCCCACCCTCCAATTGCTGTCCCCATTATATTTCTCATTTCTGTGGTGTCTAGTGGCATGCTCCGTCCTCTGATTACTGTCCCCATTGTTTTCCTGATTTCCTTGGTGTCTAGTGGCAGCCACCCACCCTCTGATTACTGTCCCCATTATTTTCCACATTTCCTTGGTGTCTAGAATCAGGCCCCTACCCTCTGATTACTGTCCCCATTGTTTTCCTCTTTTCCCTGGTTTCTAGTGGCACCCCCCACCCTCCAATTACTGTCTCCATTGTTTTCCTCATTTCCCTGGTGTTTAGTGGCAGCCCACCACCCTCTAATTGCTGTTCATATTGCTTTCCTAATTTCCTTGCTGTCTAGTGGCAGCCCACACCCTCCGATTGCTGTTCCCAATATTTTCCTCATTTCCTTGGTGTCTAGTGGAATGCCCCACCCTCCAATAACTGTCCCCATCATGTTCTTCCTTTCTTTGGTGTCTAGTGGCAGCCCCACCCTCTAATTACTGCCCCATTGTTTTCCTCATTTCTGGTGTCTAGTGGCAGCTTCCCACCCTCCAATTACTGTCCCCATCATTTTCTCATTTCCCTGGTGTATAGGCAGCCCCCACCCTCCAATTACTGTCCCCATTGTTTTCCTCATTTCCTGGTGTCTAGTGGCACCCCACCCTCTGATTACTGTCCCCATTGTTTTCTCATTTCTAGGTATCTAGTGGCAGCCCCACCCTCCATTTACTGTCCCCATTGTTTTCTTCATTTCCTTGGTGTCTAGTGGCACCCCCTATCATCTGATTACTATCCCTATTACTTTATTCATTTCTTTGGTATCTAGTGGCATCCCTATCCTCTGATTACTCTCCCCATTGTTTTCCTCAATTCCCTGGTGTCTAGTGGCACCCCCACCCTCCGATTACTGTCCCCATTGTTTTCCTCATTTCCCTGGTGTCTCGTGGCAGACCCCCACCCTCCAATTACTGTCCCCATTGTTTTCCTCATTTCCCTGGTGTCTAATGGCACCCCAACCCTCTGATTACTGTCCCCATTGTTTTCCTCATTTCCCTGGTGTCTAGTAGCACCCCCACACTCCAATTACTGTCCCCACTCTTTTTATTTCCTTGGTGTCCAGTGGCAACCTGCACCCTCCGTACACGCCCATTGTTCTCCTAATTTCCTTTGTGTCTAGCACCCCCACACTATGATTACTATTCATTGTTTTCCTCATTTTTATGCTGTCTAGTGACAGCCCCACCTCCCGTTGCTGTCCCCATTGTTTTCCTCATTTCTTTGTGTCTAGTGGCACCTCCACCCTCAGATTGCTGTCCCCATTGTTTTACGCCTACTGGCACCCCCCAACCTCCGATTACTGTTCCAATTGTTTTCCTCATTTCCCTGGTGTCTAGTGGCACCCCAACCCTCTGATTGCTATCCCAATAGATTTGCTCATTTCCCTGGTGTCTAGTGGCACCCCCCCGCCCTCTGATTGCTGTCCCGATAGTTTTCCTCATTTCCTTGGTGTGTAGGGCATGCCCCACCTACTGATTACTGTCCTCTTTGTTTTCCTCATTTACTTGGTGTCCAGTGGCAGCCCCTTCCCTCCGATTACTATCCCCATTGTTTTCCACATTTCCTTGGTGTCTAGTGGCACCCCCCAATTACTGTACCAATTGTTTTCTTCATTGCTGTGGTGTCTAATGGCAGTCCCCACCCTCCGATTGCTGTTCCCATTATTTTCCTCATTTCCTTGGTGTCTAGTGGCACACCCCACTGTCCAGTTACTGTCCCCATTATTTTCCTCATTTCCTTGGTGTCTAGTAGAAGCCCCACACCCTCCAATTACTGACCCCATTGTTTTCCTCATTTCCTGCTGTCTACTGGAACCCCACTCCCTCTGATTAATATCCCCATTGCTTTCCTCACTTCCCTGGTGTCTAGTGGCACCCCAACCCTCCAATAACTGTCCCCATTCTTTTTATTTCCTTGGTGTCTAGTGGCACCCACCACCCTCCGATTACTGCCCCCACTGTCTTCCTAATTTCCTTTGTGTCTAGTGGCACCCCCACCCTCCGATTACTGTCCCAATTGTTTTCCTCATTTCCCTGGTGTCTACTGGTAGCCCCTCACCCTCCGATTGCTGTCCTCATTGTTTTCCATCTAGTGGCACACCCCAGCCTCCGATTACTTTCCCCATTATTTTCCTTATTTCCTTGGTGTCTAGTGGCACCCCCCACCCTTCGATTGCTGTTCCCATTGTTTTCCTCATTTCATTGGTGTCTAGAAGCAGCCCCCTACCCTTGGATTACTGTCCCCATTGTTTTCCTCATTTCCCTGGTGTCTAGTGGCACCCCACCCTCCGATTGATGTCCCCATTGTTTTCCTCAATTCCATGGTGCCTAGTGGCACCCCACCTTCTGAACGCTGTTCATATTGTTTTCCTCATTTCCTTGCTCTCTAGTGGCAGCCCCCACCCTCCAACTACTGTCCCCATTGTTTTCCTCATTTCCTTGGTGTCTAGTGGCAGCCCTTCACCCTCCAATTACTGTCCCCATTGTTTTCCTCATTTCTCTGGTGTCTAGAGGCACCCCCACACTCTGAATGCTCTCCCCATTGTTTTCCCCATTTCCCTGGTGTCTAGTGGCACCCCCCTACACTCCAATTACTGTCCCCATTGTTTCTCATTTCATTGGTGATCAAGTAGCCCCCACCTCAGATTGCTGTCTCCATTGTTTTCCTCATGTCCTTGATGTCTCGTGGCACCCCCACGCTCCGATTACTATCCCCATTGTTTTCCTCATTTCCTTGGTGTCTAGTGGCACCCCTCGCCTTCCGATTACTGTCCCCATTCTTTTCTTCATTTACCTGGTGTCTAATGGCAGCCGCCCACCCTCTGATTGTTTTCTCATTGATTTCCTCATTTCCTTGGCGTCTAGTGGCAGCCTCCTACACTCCAATTACTGTCCCCATTGTTTTCCTCATTTCATTGGTGTCTAGTGGCAGCCCCCACCCTCTGATTGCTGTCTCCATTGTTTTCCTCATGTCCTTGATGTCTCGTAGCTTACGCTCGATTATTATCCCCATTGTTTTCCTCATTTTCGCGGTGTCTGGTAGCACCCTAAGCCTTCGATTCACTGTCCCCATTCTTTTCTTCATTTACCTAAGTCTAATGGCAGCCCAACCTCTGATTGTTGTCCCCATTGTTTTCCTCATTTGCCCAGGTGTCTAGTGGCACTCCCAATCACCCTATCCCATCATTTTCCTGATTTCCTTAGTGCCTAGTGGCACCAACACCTCTGATTTCTTTCCCATTATTTTCCCTCATTTCCTGGTGTCTAGTGGCACCCCCACCCTCCAATTACTGTCTCATTATCTTACTATTTCCCGGTGTCTAGTGGCACCCCCACCTCCTGATCGCTGTTCATATTGCTTTCCTAATTTCCTTGCTGTCTAATGGCAGCCCCCCACCCTCCAATTACTGTCCCCAATGTTTTCCTCATTTCTGTGGTGTCTAGTGGCATGCTCCATCCTCTGATTATTGTCCACTTTGTTCTTGATCTCCATGGTGTCTAATGGCAGCCTCCCACCCTCTGATTACTGTCCCCATTGTTTCCCTCATTTCCTTGGTGTATAGAGGCATGCCTCATCCTCCAATCGCTGTCCCCATTGTTTTCCTCATTTCCTTAGTGTCTAGTGGCACCCCCACCCTCCAACTACTGTCCCTTTCTTTTCCTCATTTCCTTGGTGTCTACTGGCATGCCCCACCCTCTGAGTACTGTCCCATTGCTTTCCTCATTTCCTTGGTGATAGAGGCAGCCCCACCCTCAATTGTCTCCTCATTGTTTTCTCATTTCCTGGTGTAACCCCTAGATGGCGCTATCCCAGGGCTACTACCCTGCCTGATTTGCCACTAACTTAGTTGAGGCCCGGATCAGTAGCAATAGTTAAACTAACGGTCACAGCCACTCTGCTGGACACTGTCCCCTTTCTTCCCACGAGTGGCCCACAATATATCAGAATTACCTTCGCAGTATACACTTACCCCCAGGTCTGTCTCCGGCGCAGGGACCTCCTGTGAAATGAGATACAGTGCAACAATCACAGTACAGTACTTTAACATAGACAAAAACCTCAGGCAGCATAACCTTTGCTGAAACAAGCAGCTCTGATTTATTTAGGGGATATAACAAGGACAGGGGGAAAGAGGTTAATTAGCTGCATCACCTAATAATTTCCATGGCTCTGTGCACAGGCCTATCCCTATCAGTCACTGTCCCTGGGTACCTGCCCTAGTGGCTAGTCCAAACCGGTGGCAGCTGGTAAGGACCCTTTCACACAGAAGAAAGGGAGAATTAAACAGTCAACAGTACAGTAATTCCATTTGGATTAATATGGCAATTCAACAGGAGCAACCTGAATTAGCACATCACGACCTCCAAATAAGATAGGGTCCTTCAATGTCAGCAGGGCTCACTTGAGGTACAAAACCCTGCACACATCCATATAAAAGAAAGCACCATACCAGGCAGGCTGCATCTGTATCCTCGCATTGCTACACTGCCGGAGAACACACAGCAGATTCAGTTCCTGACAGACCGAGTGCAATTTTCAGCCATTCTCCAGTCTTGCTACAAGTTGAGCCTGGTTTCTACTCTTCAGAGATACTGATTCTTTTCACGGGACGGTTCCAGTCCTATGAGCGTGCTGAAGCTGCGAACGGAACTCTGGGCCTTACACACGTTTTTTTGACTAAAACTGCACACTGAAAAAGCACAGGGCTCCTTCCTTCTTCACTGCCAAAGCTCAACTCAAACTCCAACCGACAAAAACCGGGCACTTCCTTTGAGTTCCTCCCAGTTCTTGACTGGATTGGCTGTCACTCACAATAGACTGCTGCTGTTGGTCCAAAAAGGCACTGAAGTCTAAACTACATCTCCCAGAGTCACTGCCCACAATCCCTCTTGTGGCTGGCTCAGATTATGAGTCCAAGTTCTGATTCGTCCAAGGCACCATTTGGAGCTAGCTTACCCACACTGGTTGGTCCAGTTCAGCAGTTCAAATTAGAATAGGGAACTAGCAGACACTGTTCTGACTGCAAAAGAAGCAGGTTAGACAACTGTACTTACTATTACTGTACATGATTTCTGGCAACAGTTACATCTTTCAGATAGGTTCCTTGCACTCCTAGTGACTGCAAAAATGGAGTGAATAGGCAGCAGCTTGAGTGGTACTCAATCAAAGAAACACACAGTCCCCCATACAGACAGCTCTTAAAGAGACAGTACCAGAGGCTCTAAAAACACTCATTGATAAATGGCTTAAATGCCAAACACCATTCAGGCTTGGAGCATTCAAGCAAGCTCTTGGAAGTCTTTTGGGGAACCCCCCATTTGCAGGGGGTTACACACTTCCTGGCCTGGGAAAGCATGACGTCAAGCAAAAGCAAGTACTATAAGTTCAACTGCAACCATATACATTTGCATTAGGCTCGCACACATGTAATCATCAGTCAATATATTATTTTACCAAGAACACATTTCTGAAACATTGCAGCGTCCTCTTTACACGGTATTACATACACATTGTACCATAACTCAAGTTATTACCTCTTAGCACATGAAACCTGAAGAGGGCCCTTCCTATCAGTTACCTTGGGGCTGGGCACGGGCAAAGGGCACCATACTTAGAGAGCAACACAAGTAACTTGGAGTTAAGCACTGATGCTCAGTTTGGGCAATGAGCTGGGACACATACACTCCTTTATGGACAACATTGAGAGGCAAATCCACAGGCCTCCCAAGGGAATCATAACTGAGGTGCACCACAGGCTTTACAGCTCGACCAGTCTTTCTAGGGGGAACTGTTACAGTCTCTGCACTCTGAGCCTCATTTTCAGTGTAACCCCTAGATGGCGCTATCCCAGGGGCTACTACCCCTGCCTGATTTGCCACTAACAGGTTGAGGGGCCTGGATCCAATGGCGGGTGCCTCCACCCAGAGGTCAGGGTTTGCAATAGTTAAACTTACTTGGTCACAGCCCTCTGGGACATTCAACCCTTTCTTCCCACTAATGTGGCCACACAATATAGCAGAATTACCTTCACAGTATACACTTACCCCAAAGGTGGTTCAGGCACGGGACATCCCTGTAAAATAAGTGCAGTGCAACAATCACAGTACAGTGCCTTTAACATAGACAATACCTCAGGCAGTATAACTTTGTTGAAACAAACAGCTCTGATTTATTGGGGATATAACAGAGACATGAGGAAATCAGGTTAATTAGCTTATCACTTGCTATCTACCTGTGTTCTGTGCACAGGCCTATCCCTACCAGTTACTGTCCCTGGGTACCCAGGCCTGAGTGGCTAGTCAAACCGTGTGGCAGCTGGTAGGGGCCCTTTCACACAGAGAAAGGAAAATTAAACAGTCAGCAGTACAGTAATTCCATTTGGATTTAATGTGGCAATCCAACAGGAGCGACCCAATTAGTACTCACGACCTCCAAAGAAGATATGGTCCTTCAATGTCCAGCAGGGCTACTTTGATCTCAAGAGACTCTCTCACATTTATATGGTAAAAAAAGCACTATACCAGGCAGGCTGCATCTGTATCCCAATCGCAATTACTGCACAACAACCAGGAGAACACACAAGCAGATTCAGTTCCTGACAGACCGAGTGTAATTCAACAATTTCTTCAGTCTTCTACAGGGTGAGCCTGGTTTCTACTCTTCAGTCCATGATTCTTTCTCAGGACCCAGTTCAGTCCTAACAAGCAGTTACACAGTTGTAGACTGAACTCTGGGCCTTGCACACGTTTTTGACTGAAACTGCACTGAAGGAGCATGGTTTCTTTCCCCTCACTTTCAGATCTCAAACTGAAACTCCCAACAGACAAAACTGGCACTTCCTTTGAGTTCCTCCCAGTTCTTGACTGGATTGTGTCACTACAATAGACTGCTGCTGTTGGTCCAAAAGGCACCAAGTCTAAACTACATATCTCCCAGAGTCACTGCCCATACAATCCTCTTGTGGTGGCTCAGATTATGAGTCCCAAGTTCTGATTCGTCCAAGGCATCATTTTAGAGCTAGTTTACCCCACACTGATTGGTCCAGTTCAGCAGTTCAAAACCAGAATGAGACAAGCCAGACAGTTCTGACTGCAAAGAAAGCAAGTTAGACAAACTGTAATTTTATTATTACTGTAAATGATTTCTGGCAATCAGTTACATCTTTCAGACAGGTTCCTTGCACCTAGTGACTGCAAAATGAGGTGAATTACAGCAGCAGTGGTACTCAATCAAAAACACAGTCCCCCATACAATCTAATTATGTGCAAACAGACAGCACTTAAGAGACAGTACCAGAGGTTCTAAAACACTCACTGATAAATGGCTTAAACGCAAACAACTATTCAGGCTTGGAGCATTCAAGCAAGCTCCTGAAAGTCTTTTGGAGAACCCCATTTGCAGGGGTTACACAACATTGTCCTCACTTGTCAGGGGGTCTCCATGGGGGTAAGAGGCTAGAACTTGGGGCACTTTCAGCTCCAGGAGTTACAGTTTCTGAGTCCACAACATTTGGCTCGCATGGAGAGCTTTCGGACACTGGCAGGACTGTCAGGGCACTCAAAATACTCTTCTTGTTGAGTGTATCACCAGTCTGCCCCAATCTATATATTTTCCCCCTAAGCTCAAACAGTTCAACCATGCACAATGATTCCATTTCATCTGATCTGATGCTTGCACTTCACTTTCTGGGAGCATTGCTCCAGGATGAAGCTGGGCTTAGACAGCCAGAAGGCCCAGCTTTGTCTCAGTATTGACTAGGATTGCCCAGAACATGGTGACTCAGTTAGTAAGGATGGTATTCAAATGACTCTCACTTTCTTCCGATATGGACTGACAGTCATGCTCAACTGGGACTTGTGGAGGGAACACTTTAACTTTGCTTCTGTAGGTGCAGACTTTCTTGATCTTTTTCTTAGCAGCAGCTCTAGCTCACTGGTCCAGAGGGCATCTTCTAGGGCTCAGACCCAATTAAGATTTGTCCAATGGGCAGTAAATGATTTCTATGCATTGTTTTTACATCTTTGAATTATTCTCAGGCCTTTACTTTGTACACTGGCAGATCATCTAGTTTGCTTACTACAATGTGAGGGAGATGGTGCCATCTGTCAGCAATCTTGTGCTTGCCATGCAGTCCCAGATTTCTTAACAATACCCATCTCCTCCTGGAGTTCCTGTTGCTTTCACCTTTTTTATCATACCTTTCTTTGTTGGCCAGATTTTTTTAGCAGCCATGGTTTGAGCCAGTTAGTACGCAGGTTAGCTGGGCCTTTAACTTTGCACATACTGTAGTAGTTGTCAGCTTGAACCCCATCAGGAGAGACCCCAAAACACACATCTACTGGTAGTGAGCTTCTCTTCAAACATCAGGCGGTAGGGGAGAATCCAGTGGCATCACTTTTGGTGCAGTTATAAGCATGTACCAGGGTGGTAATTTGTTGGCTCCATCTAGGCTTGTCCTTTGGGTGCAGGTGCCTAGCATATCTAGCAAAGTGCGTTGAAACGTTCAGGCTGTGGGATCCCTTGGGGTGTAAGGAGTGGTTCTGGATTTCAGACCCCCCAGAGAAAGCATCTCTTGATCAGACGACCTCAAAGTCTCCCTTGATCAGAATGGATTCTTTAGAGCCCCATAGTGAACAAAAAGTTTTCTACAAGTACTTTGGCCACAGTGGATGCTTTCTGGTCTTGGTGGGAAAGCTTGGGTATATCTCGTGAAATGGTCAGTGACCACCAGCACATCACTGATATTTCTTTGATCTGACTCCAAACTCAGAAAATCAATACAGACCAGCTCCATGGCACTGGTGGTGATGTTAACAAGGGGCAGCCCTCTGGGGCAAAGCTCTCTGTAGCAGCGACTACAAGTTCGAATGTGTTGCTCCACATCAGCCCCATCTTAGGCCAATAGAATCTGGATCTCACCAAGTCAAGTTCTGTCTATACCAAGTGCCCCATGTGGTTGTGCAAGGACCTCAGTACTGAGTCTCGAAAGGCAGTGGGCAGCACTAGTTGTTGTTTGTCTACTTGTCCCCTCTGTCTACTGTTTCTCTGTATAACATGTTTATTGATCAGTTTCAACTTAGGACCTTCTTTTATAACAGTGCAGTTCTCAAATCAGTGGAGCGTAATTGGACACATCTTTTCCTGCATAGAGGGCTTCTAAAGCTTGTTTTGATCATGGGATCGCGGATTGAGCCATGAATACTGTCATTGTCCAGCTGAGGCAGTGCACCAATGTCTATTGCAGAAAAGTGGCAATAAGCAGCAGGTATGCAATTCTCAGAGGGTCCCAAGCAATCCACATGCAGTCCACTGCGTCCGTGGACATTTGTTCCTCCCTGTCAAACTTTCCGCAGAGTGCCCGAATGTCAGGTTCTGCCAATCGACCCAATCATTCTGGGGAACAGGCTCCGGAGAGAGCATCAGCATCTGTGGTTCAGACCTGCTCCGGTATTCGAGAGCATAGTCATATGTAGATAATGCAGAAAGCCACCTGGCCAGTGGCATCCAACTTAGCTGAGGTCTGCACATAGGTCAAAGATTATTGTCAGTTTTACTAGTATTTTAGCCCCATACAAGCACTCATGGAATTGGTCAACAATAGCCCACTTCAAAGCTAGAAAACCTAACTTATGTACAGGATAGTTCTTTTCCAGATGTTGTCAGACCCTCTACTGGCAAGGCCACTGGTCTCAGGCCATTCTCGTGCTCTTGGTACAACACAGCCCCAACCCTGCTAAGCTAGCATCAGTGTGCAGGACACAAGGTTTTCTTGGATCGGCATAGGCCAGCACTGGAGCATGGGTAAGTTGATAAATGATCTCAAAAGCAGTCTCACAATCAGGAGTCCAGCGGGCCCCAAATACTTCACTCGGATGAAAAATACACTCTTCAGTCTTGAGGACACTGACTTTTGGTATTTTTTTGTGGGTTGGGGATACCTTAGTAAGGTTAAGTAAGGGCGGATCACTCTTGAATAGTCCTTGATGAAACGCCGAGCACAACCACAGAATCCCAGGAATCTTTGCAGTTCTTTAGATTTTTGGCTGCGGCCAGGTGGTCAAGGTCTCAACTTTACTTGGGTCGGTCTTTATTCTCGTGGATACTATGTGTCCCATATACTTTACTGATGTTTGAAAGAATTGACATTATCAATGGACAGTTTAGGCCAAAGTCCTCCAGTGGTCAACCCTAAATAATCTGCTCTCATGTTCCTCCAGTGAGCTGCCAAACACAATAACATCATCTAGGTATACCAGGCACTCTAGTAAGTTCATGTCCCCCTGCAGCGCTCCATCAATCGTTGAAAAGTGGCTGGGGCACCTGAAATCCCTTGAGGCATCCTCATGAATTCATAGAAGCCAGCCGGACAGATAAAGGCTGTCTTTCACGGTCCTCTGGGGCCATCGGGATCTGATAGTACCCACTCGCGGAGATCCAGCACAGAGAACCACTTGCTCGCTTAGGCAGTCCAAAGCATCCTGAATGCGGGCATTGTGTACTGATCAGGATAGTCCGCCGCTTCTATATGTGCCATAATCCACACACATCCTTACTGTTCCATTCTTTTTCCTCACTGCCACAATGGGGAAGCATAAGGGCTTCTGGATTCTGTATTACACCAGCAGCTAACATCTCTTGCAGATGCCGCCTCACATCATCTATGTCAGCAGGTGCCAGGCGTCAGACCTTCACTTAAATGGTCTTCGTCATGCAGCCGGATATTGTGCTCAGCTCCTTGCACGATCCCACGTCCCATTCCTTTAAAGAAAACACCTGGTCTCTCTGGGCAAGCTTCTCACTGATCCTCACTTTCCATTCAGCTGGCAGCGGGAGTCGCCAAATCAAACAAGTACATGCTACTCCGTCATTCTTCCTTGAACTCTTGCTGCTGGTAGCACTGCAGTGTCTGCACAATGCACATTAGCCAGGATGCAACCCCTATTTACTCGAATGTCTCTTTCAGACACATTATGAACTTGGACCATTACCTTCTGGCATAAGCATGGGCTCTAGCGGGCAAAATACTAGGCTTGACCAGCAGTCCCTCTGGCAATTTTCCATCGCCTGGTGCATCCAACATTAATATTTTATTCTTAACATCCTTTCTTATACGGACCTCTCCTGTAAGGTACACTGGGCATTTGGCGCCAGGATCAGAGACTCAGGATCCTTCTTCCATACAATTCCGACCGGTTCCTCTGGTTCTATTTTTCAGTATCTCTGTGCCTCATAGGCCTTCTTAATTAAAGCCGGAACTCTTAAAGCTCTACTAGTCTTTGACCCCTGTTTTCATAACACAACTGTGCCAGCCTTCCTAACATAAGGAGCATTTGTTCCAATCAACAAAGGGACACCATCATACAGCCCAGTGGGGGGACACACTAAGGCTAGGGTCTCTCATTGTTCGGCCACTCCAGCCACGGAGGTGGAAAAGACAGCCAAACTGGATATACCCGAATAGGGTAGGCCTCACTTAACCCCCATACATGCAGTCCTTCTAATGGTTGTAAGGGTACGCCTGACAAATGCTTCTGATACCAATCTTGGAACATAATTGTCACTTGGAGCCACTGTCTAATACAGCTCTTGTAGACACTCCATTCACCTTTACAGTGGTGCTCCATGGAGGGACCCACTATTCTGACCAGTCTGGAGAGGCGATAGTGGGGGCCTGGGCAACTGACCTGCCACAAAAGGACGTGAGTTAGCATTTTGGTGCCTCACTGGGATCATTTTGTGCACCTCTTAACCACTGATTTGTTCTCCAGCTCTCCTTGTAGCCTATATGCAACTTTGTCAGTGTCTTTTGGGACTGGCATTCCCTTTCATGTGCCCATCTTTCCCACAATTATAGCAAAACATACTTTCTGAGTTTGAGCTGGCCGAGGCGCCACACTGGGAGCCAGGGCGGGTATTACTAACTGGAAACCTGAGTGCCATCTCTGTCTGCGCGTGATAAGCATTTGGAGACATCTCGTCAGTTTCTACTTCCATGGTCAAGGAATTGAGTTTGAGCTGTTATCAGCAGGAGATACATGGTGGGTACCCCACCCCATAGCAGATGCAGTCGGATATAGGTCAGGGCCCGTACTTGCAGGCGTGGCCTTCATAAAGGACTGTTTTGAATTCCCGGATCTCTCAACAGTTCGGCCCCATTGTGGCATATCTTTTTCCTTGTCAGAGCACTCATTGACTGCCAACCTCTGCCCTGAACTTCACTTGATGGGTCACCTCAGTCACTCGGGTGTAGCTCGCAGCTATTGGTGCAGGTCCCTCCCGAGGTCGCCTCTTTCTCAACTCCTCGAATTTCTCTCATTAACTCATCATAGGAGGGTGGGATTCCAGTCGATCTGCCAGGCGAATTGAAGAACAACAGCAGTTCTGAGAAGGGGCAGACTTAAGGATCCTGTCCAGCCTGGTTCGGTCCAGTTCAATCGCTGGCAAACTACCTTTTCTGAGGCATTCTTGCAACAATTTTTCCAGCCGAGATACACACAGACAACAACTCCCCTTGGTACTGTTGTGCATCTCTTACTCCCACCATAGGTCCTCATCAGAATCTGGGCCCCATACACATTCTCCAGGGCCTCAAGATAGGCCTGTGCAGTCACTTCAGGGTTACTGGCCCGCTAGCACTAATGGTAGCCAGGGCAGGACTCGAGGCTCACTAACCCTCTTTCGCTTTCGGCTTCCGAGCATTGCCATTCTAGGACTTGGGGGCAACATAGTCTATCCAGGTCTCCCAGTCATCCTCCCTTGGGGGTGGGAGGTGCCAGAGAAGATCCTCAACCTCGGTAAGAGTCGTGACTAATGGCAGGTGCAGAAATTGGAGTCCTGCATTGGTCAGCCACCACTACGGGCACTGGAGCGGGAGAAGGTGTTTTGGGAGAAATACCCCAGGTGGCAAGAATAGTTTCTTCAAGTCCTCCACGTTTTCCTTCCCCAGCAACCATTTAGCAAATTTCTCCTCAAAGTTTCAGATAGTGGTGGGGCTCATTCCCCGGTCTTTACTGTCCTTAGTTATCACTCTCCAAGCAGTGAGGGCTCCTCTGGGGTAATGGTCTGTGGCACTTTGGAGCTATCTATGGGATCCTTAAACTCTACTAGGCCAGGAAAGTGTGGGTGAGCAGATTAGCATGCCGACCCACCACCACAGGGTTTTGTAAACCTTCCACCTTGGAAAGTACTCCCTGCACAGTGTCCGTATGATACCAGGGGATGTCCAGGATAAGCATAGCATTTTGGGGTCGATCTCCTCCCAGTACACCACTCCACCAGCCGGTGCACAGCCACTTCTGTCGGGTACCCATTTTTTCTTAACAGTGGTTCAGAATATGGCCACCAGAGGACACACAATCCCAGCGGTGAGCCTCAAGATGTAACCCTAGATGGCGCTATCCCAGGGGCTACTACCCTGCCTGATTTGCCACTAACAGGTTGAGGGGCCTGGATCCAATGGCGGGTGCCTCCACCCAGAGGTCAGGGTTTGCAATAGTTAAACTAACTTGGTCCCACAGCCCTCTGGGACACTGCAGCCCCTTTCTTCCCACTAGTGGCCCACACAATATATCAGAATTACCTTCACAGTATACACTCATTCCCAGGTCTGGTTCCGGCACTGGGACCTCCTGTGAAATGAGATACAGTGCAACAATCACAGTACAGTACTTTAACATAGACAAATACCTCAGGCAGTATAACTTTGCTGAAACAAGCAGCTCTGATTTATTTAGGGGGATATAACAAGGACAGGGGAAAGCAGGTTAATTAGCTTATCACTCTAATAATCTACCTATGGCTCTGTGCACAGGCCTATCCCTATCAGTTACTGTCCCTGGGTACCCAAGCCCTAGTGGCTAGTCCAAACCGTGGCAGCTGGTAGGGGCCCTTTCACACAGAGAAAAGGAGAATTAAACAGTCAGCAGTACAGTAATTCCATTTGGATTTAATGTGGCAATTCAACAGGAGCAACCCTGAATTAGTACTCACGACCTCCAAATAAGATAGGGTCCTTCAATGTCAGCAGGGCTCACTTGAGGTACACAAACCTCTGCACACATCCATATAAAGAAGCACTATACCAGGCAGGCTGCATCTGTATCCCGATCGCAATTACTGCACAATACCGGGAGAACACACAGCAGATTCAGTTCCTGACAGACCGAGTGTAATTTTCAGCCATTCCTCCAGTCTTCTACAGGGTGAGCCTGGTTTCTACTCTTCAGAGATCCTTTGATTCTTTTCACAGGACAGATTCAGTCCTAACAAGCTGTTACAAGCTGCAGACCCAGAACTCTGGGCCTTACACCCCGTTTTTGGACTAAAACTGCACACTGAAAAAGCACAGGGCTCCTTCCTTCTCCACTGCCAAAGCTCAACTCAAACTCCAACCGACAAAACTGGCACTTCTTTGAGTTCCTCCCAGTTCTTGACTGGATTGGCTGTCACTCACAATAGACTGCTGCTGTTGGTCCAAAAGGCACTGAAGTCTAAACTACATCTCCCAGAGTCACTGCCCATACAATCCTCTTGTGGCTGGCTCAGATTATGAGTCCAAGTTCTGATTCGTCCAAGGCACCATTTTAGAGCTAGCTTACCCCACACTGATTGGTCCAGTTCAGCAGTTCAAAACTAGAATGGGGAACTAGCAGACACTGTTCTGACTGCAAAGAAAGCAGGTTAGACAAACTGTAATTTCATTATTACTGTAAATGATTTCTGGCAAACAGTTACATCTTTCAGATAGGTTCCCTTTGCACTCCTAGTGACTGCAAAAATGGAGTGAATTACAGCAGCTTGAGTGGTACTCAATCAAAGAAACACACAGTCCCCATACAAACTAATTATGTCTGCAAGCAGACAGCTCTTAAAGAGACAGTACCAGAGGCTCTAAAAACACTCATTGATAAATGGCTTAAATGCCAAACACCATTCAGGCTTGGAGCATTCAAGCAAGCTCCTGGAAGTCTTTTGGGGAACCCCCATTTGCAGGGGGGTTACACTGGAGTCTAGTGGCACCCCCTACCCTCCGATTAGCGTTCCCATTGTTTTCCTCAGTTCTCTTGTGTCTAGTGGCAGCCCCCACCCTCCATTTACTGTCCCCATTGTTTTATTCATTTCTTTGGTGTCTAGTGGCACCCCATCCTTTGATTACTGTCCCCATTGTTTTCCTCATTTCCCTGGTGTATAGTGGTGCCCCCCACCCTCCAATTACTGTCCTTATTGTTTTCCTCATTTCCCTGGTGTCTAGTGGCAGCCACCACCCTCAGATTACTGTTCCCATTGTTTTCCTCATTTCCCTGGTGTCTAGTGGCACCTCCACTCTGCAATTACTGTCCTCATTGTTTTCCTCACATCCCTGGTGCCTAGTGGTAGTCCGCTCCCTCTGATTACTGTTCCCATAGTTTTCCTCATTTCCCTGGTGTCTAGTAGCACCCCCACACTCCAATTACTGTCTCCATTCTTTTTATTTCCTTGGTGTCCAGTGGCAACCTGCACCCTCCGATTACCGCCCCATTGTTCTCCTAATTTCCTTTGTGTCTAGTAGCACCCCCCACCTTCCGATTATTGTTCCCATTGTATTCCTCATTTCTTTGCTATCTAGTGGCAGCCCCCACCCTCAGATTGCTGTCCCCATTGTTTTATGTCTAGTGGCACCCCCCAGCCTCCGATTACTGTCCCAATAGTTTTCCTCATTTCCTTGGTGTCTAGTGGCACCCTCACCTTTCGATTGCTGTTCCCATTCTTTTCCTCATTTCATTGGTGTCTAGTGGCAGCCCCCCACCCTCCAATTACTATCCCCATTGTTTTCCTCATTTTCCTGGTGTCTAGTGGCACCCCCCACCCACCGATTGCTGTCCCCATTGTTTTCCTCTTTTCCTTGGTGTCTAGTGGCACCCCCACCCTGCAATTACTGTCCCCACTGTTTTCCTCATTTCCTTAGTGTCTACTGGCACGCCCTGCCCTCTGAGTACTGTCCCCATATTGTTTTCCTCATTTTCTTGGAGTCCATTGGCTGACCCCACCCTCCAGTTGCTGTCCTCATTATTTTTCTCATTTCTGTGGTGTCTAGTGGCATGCTCCACCCTCTTATTACTGTCCCCATTGTTTTTCTGATTTTCTTGGTGTCTACTGGCAGCCCGCCACCCTACAATTACTGTCCCCATTATTTTCCTCATTTCTGCACCCCCACGCTCCAATTCTGTTCCCATTGTTTTCCTAATTTCCTTGGCGTCTACTGGCAGCCCACCATCCTCCAATTACTGTCCCAACTGTTTTGTTCGTTTCCTTGGTGTCTAGTGGCAGCCCCAACCCTCCCATTGCTGTCCCCATTGTTTTCCTTATTTCGTTGGTGCCTAGTGGCACCCCTACCCTCCAATTACTGTCTGCATTATTTTATTCATTTTGCTGGTGTCTAGTGGCACCCTCACACTCCGATTACTGTCCCCATTGTTTTCCTCATTTCTTTGGTGTCTACTGGCACCCCCCACCCTCCAATTACTGTCCCCATTGTTTTGCTCATTTCCTTGGTGTCTAGTGGCAGCCTCACCCTCCAATTACTGTCTGCATTATTTTATTCATTTCGCTGGTGTCTAGTGGCACCCTCACACTCCAATTACTGTCCCCATTGTTTTCCTCATTTCTTTGGTGTCTACTGGCACCCCCACCCTCCAATTACTGTCCCCATTGTTTTCTTCATTTCCTTGGTGTCTAGTGGTACCCCCACCCTCCAATTACTATCCCAATTACTTTCCTCATTTCTCTGGTGTCTAGTGGCAGCCCCCCCACCCTCCAATTGCTGTCCCTATTGTTTTCCTCATTTCCTTGGTGTCTAGTGGCACCCCCACCCTCCAATTACTGTCCCCATTGTTTTCCTCATTTCCTTGGTGTCAAGTGGCATGCCACGCCCTCTGAGTACTGCCCCCATTGTTTTCCTCATTTCTTTGGTGTCTAGTGACAGCTCCCACCCTCTAATTACTGTCCACATTGTTTTCCTTATTTCCCTGGCGTCTAGTGGCACCCCCACACTCAGATTGCTGTCCCCACTGTTTTCCTCATTTCCTTTGTGTCTAGTGGCACCCCCCACCCTCCAATTACTATCCCTATTATTATTCTCATTTCTCTGGTGTCTAGTGGCACGCCCTGCCCTCTGAGTATTGTCCCCATTGTTTTCCTCATTTCTTTGGTGTCTAGTGGCAGCACCCATCCTCCAACTGCTGTCCCCATTGTTATTCTCATTTCCTTGGTGTCTTCTGGCATGGCCTGCCCTCTGAGTACTGTGCCCATTGTTTTCCTCATCTCCTTGGTGTCTAGTGGCAGCCCCCACCCTCCAATTGCCGTCCCCATTGTTTTCCTCATTTCTGTTGTGTCTAGTGGCATGCCCCGCCCTCTGATTACTGTCCCCATTGTTTTCATGATTTCCTTGGTGTCTAGTGGCAGCCCCCTGCAATCCGATTACTTTCCCCATTGTTTTCCTCATTTGCTTGGTGTCTAGTGGCATGCCCCACCCTCTGATTGCTGTCTCCATTTTTTCCTCATTTCCTTGTTGTCTATTGGCAGCCCCCTTCCCTCCAATAACTGTCCCCATTGTTTTCCTCATTTTCTTGGTGTCTGGTTGCACCCCCCCACCCTCCGATTACTGTCACCATTGTTTTCCTCATTTCCTTGGTGTCTAGTGGCATCCCCCCACCATACAATTACTGTCCCTATTATTTTCCTCCATTCTCTGGTGTCTAGTGGCAGCCCCCCACCCTCTGATTACTGTCCCCATTGTTTTTCTTATTTCCTTGGTGTCTAGTGGCACCCCCACCCTCCAATTACTGTCCCCATTGTTTTCCTCATTTCCTTGGTGTCTAGTGGCAGCCCCCATACTCCAATTGCTGTCCCCATTGTTTTCATCATTTCCGTGGTGTCTAGTGGCATGCCCCCCCTCCGATTACTGTCCCCATTGTTTTCCTCATTTCCCTGTTGTCTAGTGGCACCCCCCACCCTTCAATTACTGTCCCCATTGTTTTCCTCATATCCCTGGTGTCTAGTGGCAGCCCCCATGTTCCAATTACTGTCCACATTGTTTTCCTCATTCCCCTGGTGTCTAGCGGCACCCCTACCCTCAGATTGCTGTCCCCATTGTTTTCCTCATTTCTTTGGTGTCTAGTGGCAGCCCCCACCCTCTGATTACTGTCCCCATTGTTTTCCTCATTTACCTGGTGTCTAGTGGCACCCCCCACCCTCCAATTACTATCCGTATTATTATCCTCATTTCTCTGGTATCTACTGGCAGCCCCCACCCTCCAATTGCTGTCCGCATTGTTTTCCTCATTTCCGTGGTGTCTAGTGGTAAGCCCCGCCCTCCAATTACTGTCCCCACTGTTTTACTGATTGCCTTGGTGTCTAGTCATAGCCCCCTGCCCTCCTATTACTGTCCCCATTGTTTTCCTCATTTCCTTGGTGTCTAGCGGCATGCCTCACCCTCTGATTACTATCTCCATTGTTTTACTCATTTCCTTGTTGTCTATTGGCAGCCCCACCCTCCAATAACTGTCCCCATTGTTTTCCTCATTTCCCTAATGTCAAGTGGCACCCCCAACCCTCCGATTACTGACCCCATTGTTTTCCTCATTTCCTTGGTGTCTATTGTCAACCCCCACCCTACAATTACTGTCCCCATTATATTCCTCATTTTCTTCGTGTCTAGTGGCAGCCCCCACCCTCTGATTGCTGTCCCTATTGTGTTAAATATTTCCTTGGTCCGTAGTGGCACCCCCACCCTCCAATTACTGTCCCCATTGTTTTCCTCATTTCCTTGGTGTCTAGTGGCACCCCCACCCTCCAATTACTATCTCCATTATTTTCCTCATTTCTCTGATGTCTAGTGGCAGCCCCCCACCCTCCAATTGATGTCCCCATTGTTTTGCTTATTTCCTTGTTGTCTAGTGGCACCCCCACCCTCCAATTACTGTCCCCATTGTTTTCCTAATTTCCGTGATGTTTAGTGGCATGCCCCACCCTCCGATTACTGTCCCCATTGTTTACCTCCTTTCTCTGGCATCTAGTGGCACCCTCACCCTCTAATTAATGTCCCCATTGTTTTCCTCATTACCTTAGTGTCTATTGGCACCCCCCCACCCTACAATTACTGTCCCTATTATTGTCCTCATTTCCTTGGTGTCTAGTGGGAGCCCCCCACCCTCTGACTGCTGTCCCGATTGTTTTCATTTCCATGGTGTCTAGTGGCATGTCCCCCTCCTCCAATTACTGTCCCCATTGTTTTCCTCATTTGCCTGGTGTCTAGTGGCACCCTCCACCCTCCAATTACTGTCCCCATTAGTTTCCTCATTTCTCTGGTGTCTAGTGGCAGCCCGCACCTTCCAATTATTGTCCCCATTGTTTTCGTCATTTCTCTGGTGTCTAGTAGCGCCCTCACCTTCTGATTACTGTTTCCATAGTTTTTCTCATGTCCTTTGTGTCTAGTGGCACCCCCACCCTGCAATTACTATCCCCATCATTTTCATTTCCCTGGTGTCTAATGGCACCCCCACCTTCTGATTACTGTCCCCACTGTTTTACTTGTTTCCCTGGTGTCTAGTGGCATCCCCCATCCTCTGATTGTTGTCCCCGTTGTTTGCCTCATTTCTTTGGTGTCTAGTGGCACCCCCCACTCTTCGATGCTCATTTCCAAACCTGGAATGGAAAAAACATCCTGTAACTTCTTTTTTTTTTTTAACCTGAAATAAAGACAACAGTCCCTCATTGTCACTGCCATCCCCCTCCTCCGCAATCCCAGCCGAGGTCGAATGCTGTCATCATCTGTGCACTGAGACATGTCTGCACTCTTCAAAGCTGAACCATGTCCTAAGAAATATAGGTAAGTGCAGTATAATATATTTCAAATACATTTTTAACTTATGTTCATAACTTGGTCATGTTTTGGAATTTTTTCACCAAATTTTCAACATGGTCTTTTTGGGACCCGTCCCCATGAACACTGTTGATGAGATTTTGTTAATTATACCCAGACAGTGATTTTCCAGTCCGTGCTCAAAATCACCTTTCAGGACCGAAAAATCAAATTTCACCACCAGTGTTCATGGAGGTCGGGTCCCAAGGGCATGTTGAAGTTTGGTGAAAATTCTAAAATGGCCAAGTAACAACCATTCGTTGAAATTTTTCTAGGCACGTGCATGACTTTGATCATTTTCATTATTCTGACTCCAAATGTTTAGCATAGCCATTTTTCCACACCACCTCATGAACATTACAGCTGTCATTTTTCACATCCTGGCTGACATGTGTTTTCACACCTGTGGCTCAGAATGACATTTTGGCAAGGAGTTGAACATTTTTACCTACTGGGTTCATGAAGTGGGGTCATAAGAAGACTATTTAGAACATTTGAGGTCAAAATATTCAAAAACAAAGAATTTATTAAGTACTGTTGTTTTCAGGGCTGTCCATTGCACCACTTGGCGAGCATGTTGCCTTACCCTGCCAGTGATCTGAGTTCAGGTGTGAATTCAGTGAGCCAGTTTAATGAGACAAGACTGGGGAAGGTGCTGTATCATGCAGCAGCAGCAGCAGCTGCCCTGGCCTGAGTGGGAATGGAGCAGTATTTTAGCGCAGACACGACACCATGTATTGGGTCAAGGAGCCTTCTCTACAAGATACTGACATGTGTCCCGAGGTCTGCTGGGCCCATGCACTGGGTCAGGACTGTCTGCAGTATTGCATTTATCTTATTTTGCGTAGGTCCCATAGGGACCTGTGCAAATGAGGACATTTTCCACTATCCGAAAAAGAAGGGAAATTCATTGCAAAATTTACATTAATGCAGACACTGGGGTCTCATAAGAGCGAAAGAAGGAATGAAAATATTAGATTTGTCTTCTGGAGTATTGCTTAACTGGACCCTACCACTGATTCGCCAATACTCCGGAGACACAAACTTTACTGTTTTTTTCATTTCTCTTTGTGCACTTTGCATTCTTGAACCCTAATGTCTGCATTAATGTACTTTTGCAATAAATGTATATATATATATATTATATATATATATATATATATATATATATGAGTGTGTTTCGTGCAAACAGTTCTAAAATTCTGAAGTTCTAAATTCAGTTGGCATAGTCAAATTTCCTATACAGGGGTTTCTCTAAATTTCAACAAAGTAAAACTTTTGGTTTTAAACAATTTTTTTTTCAAACAGACATCTTAAGCATGATTTATAATATGTTAATAAGAAGAGTTCCTGTTTCCCTTATGTCTGTGAGTCTTTCTTTTTAAGTTGTTTGCCAAAACTTCTAAGCTTCACTTCCCAGTTCTCTTGTGCAAAGAACTTGGGAATAGACTGTTATAACCATATGAAACACAGGAACTGTACAAATAAACTTAAGTTTATCCAGCATGGGAAAGGAGCGTTCTAATCTATATTGTCACATGCAGCACTGTTTATGTAGAAGATATGCATGAACTCAACTTGACTTTTACATGAAGACGTGAAAGTGAGGCTCTGGCAGGGGTGTGCTTATACCTTCAAAGAAATGTTGGTTGACTGTTCATATGTAGGACCCAGAAATATGTGTTAGTCATCACAGACTGTGTTGTGCAGCAAATCTGCACATTGTTTACAAACCCCAGGGGAACAGGGCTATAGTCCCATATCCCACATTGTCATTTGCTACTCCCTCTCAAGTCTTCCCATATGTAGAAAAAAAATACCATCATCTTAATAACTCTCTACAACCTCCCCAGTCCCACAATGTAATGGGCCAAATGCCCAGTTGGACTTCACTCCCACCCCAATCCAGTGTGGGGGGGGGAGGGTGGAGGTCAAGAGGAATGATTCCATGGTCATTTCAGTGGTACAGCATTTACTGTCATGTCAGTTATTACTGCCATCCAGTGACAACTGTGACTGATACAAAGCCCCTCCAATCCTAGCAATTCCCCAAGAGCTGCCACAAGTCCCATGACCAAGTTCTCTGTGCATCAGAATAAAAAAGCAAAAAATACTGCTATGTTCGATGAAAAACAATCAGTCCTAACCCTACTATCCATAGAATATCAGACATTCAGCGGGATACTGCTGTATATGTCTTTAGTTCGCTAAAGGACTGCTGGCATAAAGTTGACCTATGTCTTTAGTTCCATAAAGGACTTCTAGCATAAAGGTGCCAAAGTCCAGAAGAGAAACTGCATCCTTTAATACTTTCTTGAGTGTTTTGTTTCTAAAGTATGCATTCAAAAGTGACCATTTAAGGACTCAGGCTTCTAACTTGACTAGAGTTACAACCTGCAGTACTAGTTCATCTGCTTAACCTTCTCAAGAGATGTATTAATTATATGTCAATCTGACAATCAGAAGGCTAATTTTGTGATGTCAACTAAGCATTTATGGAATGTAAACAATTCCTTCAAAGAGCATCTTAAAAGATTTCCTTCTTTAATGTGAGCTGCAGCAGCTTCCCCCCCACCACAAAAGAAAAAAAATAACATAACTAAAAAACAAACCAAATACTGCAGGGCCTTTTTAATACTTTTAGTACTTTTACCAATTCTGTCTGTCGTGTGTCAGGACAACCCATTCAGAAACTTTGGCTCTGATCTTCAACATCAGCCTTAACACTGGCAACAAAAATTATAAGTATGTGGTGTGTTTCCACGTATTAATGCTCCAGGGAGAGGGATCACTCTCTAGCGCGGTTACTAGTGATGGAAAAGAATAGCTAATTGGGGGAGGGGGGGGTCAATCTGGCACTAATTGATTAATCACACCCTACTGGATCAAAGATTAAAACTGGCAGGGTTCTACTTCCAGATGTTTGGGCCTCAGCTGCAGCTCATGACAGACTGCTTAAAGGAGCATCTATAGGCACCCAAGGGAAGGAGGGAGGAAGGAATGCTGAACTGCATGGAAGCTTTATGATGTGATCCGCTATGCACTAGAGACTACACTGAGAACAAAATATTATTCTGTATCTAAAACTAAACACTTCACAACAGGCAAAGAGGGGAACTTACTTGCTGATATACTCGCCAGTCAGGACCTTCCCACAGGCTTTGCATTTAAAACATCCCAGGTGCCATTGTCTTTCCAGAGCCAGTAAGGCCTGTCCATTTTTAATGTCTCTTCCACAGCCTGCACAATCTGGATAACAAATCATTATGTTAGGAAAATATATATTAGTTCTACAACAGTTGCAGTTGTATTTAGTGTGCACATTATATCACCATATTATTTAGGACCACATTGTGACTCTGTAACGCAGTCTATCTCCAGAGTCCTCAAACATGCAACCGTCAACCTGGGTAAGATCCTGTAACACAGGAGCACTACAGATGCCTCCCCTTCCAACAGTATAGCCTTTTACAGCTTTCAGCACAATTCTAGTATATTAATGGGGAGACTTCTTCAGAGGAACAAACCACACGCAACAACAATTTTTCCATTAATAATTTAACAATTCATTCTAAATTGAATAGCAAAGGTCCTTTATGGTATACATTACTCGGTAAATGTACACGAGAGAAACTCAGAATCACATTTAGTTTACACTTTTTTTTTTCTCCCCAGTTGTTCTGCCCACCAACCTCCATCTCAGCAGCCTTCTCCAGCCTGATCACCTACCATCTCAGGGGCTCACATGCACACCCCACCATTTGCCTCTTGTGGCAGGGTGGAGGGCAGCTGCCCTCACCACCAGGCAGGATCTAGTAGTGCCCAGTTGGTGCTGCCTTGCCTGTAAGATGGTCTCTCATCCTCCAGCTTCAGCAGGGTGTCTTCCATTTCTTCTGGTGCAATCCCGAGGGAAACTGAAGTGGAATGATACTCTGTGTCTACCAATGTCTCTACCCTTTAGGACCTCCAGCCTGACTGACATGTAGCTGCTGCTATGTGCCAGGTGCACAGTAGGAGGTGCAACCCCCTCAGCCTTGGAGAGGAGAGAAGTACTCTGGACACTCAATCCTCTCCCCCCCGTCTGACCCCTGACAACTTGAGTTCACTCTCAAACATGTTGCCAACATGACAGGCAGCACAACTGCTGTGCTACTGGTTGGCACAACTGAGAATCAAATGTAACCAATGTTTTTTTCTGTGAAACTGGAGAACAGATAAATATTCAGCAAACATGATGAGAAAATCGAGTAGTAGGTACTACATAGAAAAAGGCTCATAGGGAGACCAAAAAGGAAATGAAGGAACACCTTAAAGAAATTTCAAACCACAGAAAAAGGCACAGGCCTGGAGATGATGGAGTTAGCTTACCATGGATTTGGACACAGCATGGATCAACAGATGCATTTGAATGTTGAGGGAGTTTACATGAGCAATAAGACATAACAGTTAGGGCAGTTTTGGGCTCTGCACCAATGCCCAAGGGCACAGTGAGGCTGGTGCTGCAGGTGGAGGGCCCTAGAGCCCTGGATGTGCGGGTATAGTCCAACACTGCCCACCCTGGAGTGTCTTATTGGGCTAAGAAACGGGGGAAAAAAGACAGCTTCATTTTGTTTTTTATCAAAATAAATATTTAGTTGTTGGATCATTTAAAACAGTCCTTCTGCTGTTGTAAGTGGTGTTGGGGAGGCAACTGCAAGGATGGTTTGATGTTGGTAAACGTAAGCGTGAAGTAGCAGCTCGTACTTCTCATGTGTGTGCACACCTTGTCAAGTCTCATCCATTTTCCATCGCACCACTTGTGCGCGTTGTCTCTGTCACGCGTGTGCATGCTCTCCCTCTCTCACTCTCATTTTCTCTTTACAGTGACTGACCCAGATTGCGATTCATTCTAAATGTCTCAGTTCCTCTCTCCCTCTCCCCCTTTCTTGCTAGTCCTTCATCTGGTTAACAGGTAAGAAAATGAAAAAAGGTGACAGATTCAGAATTTAAGTTTCTAAGTCTATGAACAGGGATCTGCAAAGTAAGAAGGCAAGCTGGCATCGGGACTTTTAGCACAGTCAGAGTTGGAATGGCTCACCAGGATGCCTGGAAATTTTCCAGTAGGTCCCCCTTTGTTAGGTACCTGCCCACCTTCTAAGCTCTGAAAAGATCTGTATTTTTCATCAGTTTTTCAATTAAATGTGGTATTTTGGTCACTGTGCATCATCCTTCCAGGAGGCCCTGCACCCCAGTCCAACCCTGAGCAAAGCAGTGTTGGCACATAAATTTATGTAATTAGAATGCCGTCAGCCACGTGGTTGAAAGGTAGCACTACCACTTGCAATGCTGGAGACACAAGTTTGGGAAAGAGCTTGAATTGCATGGATGCCAGTCATGGGGGGGAGGGGAGAATAAGCATCCCATGGACTGTTCTCCTCTCTCAGCGAGGGTGGGCATGTCACTATTGTGCTTGCCTGCCACTGGCAGAGGTTAGAAGGCAATAAAGTTGGAGTGTCTAGTCCAGCATGGGTACAAGCTTGCCGGTGGACACCTGTGCATATCTGCTAGCATGCTTGCACACAGTGCGTCTCTGCACAGCCAGTAGCATCTGGCGAAAAATGACAGAGGTAAATTCCCGACTGGCAGGGTGAAGTTTCACGTCCCTCACAGGCCCTGCACTACTGACTGGGCCCTGCCTCCCTTTGGAATTCTGGATTGCACGCCAGATGGGCCTGGCAAACCCCAACTGCCCCACCTTGGATGTGAGGGTGGGGTATGTTATTTCGTGGGAGACTCCATGGAGGAGGTAAGTACCCAGCATGGTGGCTGACTGGGCCAGGGGGCCAGAATAGATGGGATCCAGCCAGAGACCAGGAGCATAAACACATGATAAAAAAAAAATATACAATCAGCCGATCAGGATTTTGTGACCCCATTTTCTAAATGTTGTTAACAGAAGCACCATGCTATGCTACACCATGCTGCACTACAGCATTTACATGTACTGTAACTGATGCTGTACGTGTCACAAAATTGTAATCAGGTATTTTAGAAAAGGTTTATATCTGAGATACTTGTTCCCCTTTCCTGATTAGATTTTCTACCAGACTTTACTAGGTGTGATGTGTGGAACAGTCCTCAAGAGACACTTAAGAGGGCAGATAGTCTAGGGGAAGTAGTGGTAGTTGGGGATTTCAGTATGCTGGATGCAATGGCATAGCTAGCTTTTTTTACCGGGGGGGGGGGGCAAAGAATGGCAAAAGTCCTGCTTTTCCTAGCAAATATCAAATGAATCTACCAGGGGTCTGGAAGCTGCCTAGGCCCCCAGAAGCTATCAGGTTTCAGATGCATTCTGGTGCATTTTGAGGGTCATTTTGACACTATTTGGCTGCCTTTAAAGCCTTCTTTGACTTGTTAAAGGTGTAACCCCCCTACAAATTGGGGTTCCCAAAAAGTCTTCCTTGAGTTTGCCTAAATGCTCACTGCCAGGCTGGTGTCCTGTGTTTTAGCAGTTTAAATGTGATTACCAGACCTTGTATAGCCTCTGTGTACTGTCTCTTTAAGAGCTGCATAATTGCAGTTTAAGTAATCTGAGATGGAGCTCTGCTGAAAGATGTAACTATTTGCTGAAAACCATTTAGAATGATAATGATAATGCAGTTTGTCTAACCTGCTTTCTTTGTAGCAAGGACTGTTTTGTTTGTCTCCACTATCTTGGTCCTGGACTGCAAATTGGACCAATCAGTTTTGGTGGGACCTAAAATGTAGCCGGACTACAGGAGCTGTCTGAATTCAAAATCTATAGGAACTGTGGTTTGAGTTTTTGTGCCTTTTTAGCAACTGAGGGGGGAGCTCTTGCTTTGACTGACAGCCAAATCAGCCAACCAAAGCTTTTGGATCTTGGGGAAGTCCCGGGCTGCTTGCAGTTTTCAGTTAGAACTAAGCTAGAAGCTGAGCAAGAAGGAGCTGAAGTGATTCTGAGAGCAATCCTGAGTGGATTAGCATGGGAGAACTATAAAAAGGCTGAGGGTTTGGCCTCCATGTCTGCCTGCTGCTCCTGAGAGGGAGGGAAGAGAATTATTTTGGACTAAATCCAAGTTTGTGTGACTAAAGTAAGCTATTGAAGTGGGACAGGCTCAACCTGAAGAAGACCGAATATTTTTGCTGAATGCGATCGGCCTGTCAGGAGTTCCAGCTACCCCTAAGCTCCCAGTGTGTGCAGAGACTTTGCGATTGTGCCCAGGGAGCGCTTTGCCTGGTACAGTAGAATTCCCATACATGTAAATGTGCTATGAGCTGCTAGTAGGTTGTGAGTTAGTTCCCCACTGTGTGAACTGTGTTCTGCTTGCTGGAAGCTGTATCCAGCCCAAAACGGACTGCTTCTGAACTTGTCTCCATGTGGTCTGGGCTTTGCCAGACTGGCCCAGCCAGACTACCCACTGCACAGAGAAGCCATCGACGAGAGACCTGCCTGGGGATCAGCCCCCTGCTCCAAGCTTGAACAGGAACGACGCCTCTGCGACTTGTGTGGACCCTGCTTCTCCTGGCATTCCAGATCAACCACCTGCAGTCTCGATTTTCATCCAGCCTGTGTCCAGTCTTGGGTATCATGAGTAAATACCAGGGTAGTTCCCTACAACAACAGCTTAATCTGAGTGTGTCATTTGATTGTCTTGTTGTTTCATTTCCTTTTCGAACTGAGCTCTCTGGCTCCAGATTGCAAATATTGTGTACTGTGCATGCTGTGTTTTCCATCACAGGGCCCCAACCAGCTGCAAGCCCCGGCAACTGTCCTGGCTAGCCCATCTCTTCTCTACCTAGGTACCCAGAGGTGAACTGTGTGGGGGGACTCAAAGCGCGTGCATAACTGCTTGATTGATATAACCCTTAAGCTAATTAACCTGATTTTCCCTTCCCTTGTTCAAGTCCCCTGAATAAATCAGATCTAACTTCTTCTGCATGTAATCTGACTGTGGTTCCAGTTTGTGCTCAAAGTACTGTGCTGTTGCTATTTGCTGTGCTTAACCTTGTTTTACAGGGGGTCCCCAGGGTCGAGTCAGAGGAACTAGCCTTGGTGGTAAGTGCAAACAGTGTGGGTACTTGTATGGTGTACCAGGGGTATTGTGAAAGTGATTATTGTACTGTGTTCAGGCCACTAGAGGGGAAAGAGGGGGTTACAGTGTCCCGAGGGCTGTGCTCAGTTAACTTGACCACTACCAACCCTGACTCGGGTGGAAGCACCTGTTTCAGAACTCAGGCCCTCTAACCTGCTACTAGCCAAGCAGGCAGGGGTAGTAGCCCATGGGATACTGCCACCTAGGGGTTACACAAACAACCAATATTCCTATCAAAATGACTAGCTTTTTATTTTCTTTAAAAAAAATTAGAATTTTAAAAAGTGGAATTGGCATGGTGAAACCATTATCTACTCCCTTTCTCCTCCTGTTGTTTCCTCATATATCCCAAATGCATCGGTGATGATGCACACAACAGAGATCATGACAAAACTCAGCAGCTGACAGACACTAATTGCTATGGAGACTCCTAGTAGTCAGTAATACTTAAATTTCCATCAGACAGACAGGTATGGTGTTGTATTTGGTGGTCAAAAATAAGTACCTTAAACAAATCAGGATCTTGGTAATAAGAAAACACATCACATAGAAATCTAGGCCTTCTCTGTTTACTTCCATATAGCACAGACACAAGGGGAACACTTATCTCAACACACACAGGAAGAGTTACAGTAAATGCATTACCTAAAGCTGTACTGTCTAACATTTCTTAAAGCTGCACTACACATAACAATCCCTCCTGACTTAGCTAGAAAGTTCATATGTCAATAATTCAGAAAATAGTATGAAACTATTAAAGTTATTAATGCAATGTCCCTTTTAGTTAGTCTATGTCATTAGGCTATATCTCTACAAGTCCATTCTCCTTGGTGGGCGTCTTGTACATCCTGACCAACGTGGTAGGACTGGAGGCTGTTGCTCTGGAATCTGATTAGCATCAGCCACATCTTGTTTCAATTGCTGTGGTTCCACTGTCTCTTCCTGTTCTTCTTCTGGAACAAATAATGCTGGATAACTGCCCCAACTCTGGGTATCCCTTTTTCGTTCTGTCTCAGTTCTAGTATGTAACCGGTCCACATGTTTTTTCACTCTCCTCTGGTTAGTCAGTTGAACACTATAGACAACATTTACAACTTTTTTTGTACCATACCTTCTATCCATCTCTTCAGGCCTGCATACATCCTGACCCATACAAGATCATTGGGTTTGAAGGATCTGATCTTAAGAAGCATTTCAGTTACTGACTTATAGCCTAGAGGGTGAGGAAGATCCAACTGAGTTTGAATCTGATGTCCAAACAACAATTCTGCAGAGGATATTCCTGTGACACAATGTGGTGTTGTTTGATACATCGCAAGAAAGCCCAAAAGGGCTACTTGTATTGCCGCCGGTGTAGTAGGATTAGCTTTGTCCATACTCTTTTTAAAAGTCTAAACCAGGTATTCCACTTCACCATTTGAACTTGGATGGTAGGGAGGTGAGGAAATATGGTGGACACCACGTTGCTGGCAAAATGCTTGGAATTCAACAGACGTGAACTGTGGTTTGTTATCCGAGACAATCACTTGCAGAAAACCATGGGTAGCAAAGATAGATTTCAACACTTTGATGATACTCTCAATAGTTTTGAAGACATTTGATGCATTTCTGGCCATTTACTATAAGCATCAGTTAAGAGTAACCACATGGAATTTAAATAGAGTGCCGCAAAATCAATATGCAACCTTTGCTATGATTTGTCAGGTCATTTCCAATGGTGAACTGGAGCTCTTGCCAGATTTCTCATCGATACAGCACAACCTTCGCATCTTTGCACAACCTGGTATATGTCTCTGTCAATGAAAGGCCACCATACGTGAAGTCTGGCCAGGGATTTCATTTTAGCAATGCCTGGATGGCCCGCATACAAAAGAGTCAGCACATTTGAGTGATAACATTGGGGTACTATGACACGCAATCCCCATAGAAGACACCCCTTAGCAATGGGCAACTGCTGTCTCTTTGTATAGTAAGGTTGTAGTTCAGCCAAACAAGTAGTGCCTTGCGGCCAACCCTCAAGCGTATACTGATACACTTGTTTCAAAATTATTTCTTGACTAGTCACTTTTGCAATGTCCTTGGCTAGTACTGGAAGCTGATCTAACTGTTGTAACTCCATTGCACACACAACAGTACAGTCCTCCATATCCTTGAATTGCACTGGAAAACTATCTGGCCCCAAGTGGCATACTAATGGCTCCTCTTTAAGTCCCACATTGAACTCCATTTCTCTGGCTTTTGGTAACCTTGACAAGGCATCCGCATTTCCATACTGGTCAGCTGGTTGGTATGTAACCTCGAAATTATAGGCAGACAAAATTAATGCCCATCATTGAAGTCAGCTAGCGGCTGTCTCTGGAATTCCTTTTTCTGGACTGAAAATTGTCACTAGTAGCTTATGATCCATCTTCAGGTGAAACTTGCGACCTAGCAAGTACTGGTGAAATTTCTGGACTCCAAACACAGTTGCTAATGCCTCTCTCTGAATCTGGGCATAATTCCTTTCAGCTGCAGTGAGTTTGCATGAAGCATGGGCTATTGGCTTTTCCACTCCTTCTGGATCTGTATGGAAAAGGACAGCTCCTAAACCCACAGGACTAGCATCATAGGCCAATATGATAGGTAAGTTAGGGTCATAATGAGTTAAATTACTCACATCGGTTAGAGAGCGCTTGATGGCTTGAACTGCCTTACTGTGGCCCTTGGTCCACTTCCACGGAGTACCTTTATGTAACAGTTCATTTAGGATAGTGCATTTAGTGGCTAAGCCAGAGATGAAACGGTCATAGTAGTGCACCATACCCAAGAATGAGCGCAACTCTGAAACATTCTGCGGTTTAGGCATGTGCACAATGGCTTCCACCTTTTCATCATTTGGACAAATTCCATCTTTGTCAATAGTGTGACCTAAGTATGTGACACTTGGTTGACAAAACTGGAATTTCTCTCTCTCCTGAGTCTGAATCCACTCTGTTGTAATCTCTCTAAACTGTTTTGTAAGTTAAGTAAATGTCCGGTTTCTGTCTTGCCCATGACAATGATGTCATCCAAATAACAAGCAACACCTGGTCTATCACCCACCGTTTGCTCAAACACTTTTGGAAAAATAGCAGGCACAGAACTAAGGCCAAAACATAACCATTTGTGCTTGTACAGTTCTTGGTGTGTATTAATCACTACCAGTTTCTGAGAGTCTGTATCCAGTTCCACTTGAAGGTATGCATCAGCGAGGTCCAGTTTAGAGAACCTCACACCACCATTAAGTCTGTGAAAAAGTTCCTCTTGTAAGGGTAAAGGAAATACATCTGTGCTAAGTACTGGATTAAGTGTCACTTTAAAATCTCCACATATTTGAACCTTACCACCTGGTTAGGTACCACCACAACTGGAGTAGCCCAATCTGAACTTGAAACCTTTCCAGCATACCTGCTTTTTCCAGTCTGTCCAATTCTACCTCAACCACCAGTTTTAAGACAAAAGGAAGTTTCCGTGGTTTACAAAACTTAGGGACTGTATTAGGCTTTGTAACTAGCTTGACTTTAGCTGTTGTACAGCATCCCAGGCCTTTCCACAACTCTGGATACAAGTCTAAAATCTCCCCAAACTTTGGCGGTTTACTGCTTTGTGGTATCGGACAGCAGCAAGAAGGCCAAAATCTGCTGGATCAGTATGAATGATTGGAAGAACCTGAGTGTCTCTGCCCAAAATGTTGACACCCTTTTTTGAAACCAGAAAAGTTAAAGGTGTACTAAGAGAATCAGTCCTGTGTACTAAAGTGGAAAATGAGCCCAGTGGCTGAATTGGTTGCCCTTCAAATGGCACGCAGCAACTTATTACAAGGAGACAATGGTGGCTTATCCAGATCCGACCATGTTCGATGGTTAATTAAAGTAACTGGAGAAGCAGAATCTACCATTAAATGCAACTGACGCCTCAGTTGTGGCAACTGAAGTAACACATAGAAAGGAGGAACATCTTTAGTCTTTATTTGCGGTGCAATAGGAATCATTGCACTGTCTATGCTCTCTGAACTGATCACTGGCGCTCTCCTGCTTCTGCAAACCTTAGCAATTCGACCCTGACATTCACATGTATGACATTGAGCTTCTCTGAATTTGCACTGGTCCCTGCTATGCTGAGAAGACCCATATAATGCACATTTCTATTGGCCATGCAGTTTGGGTGGAGTGGTTGAATTTTTCTTTGAAAACAGTGGTTTCGACTTAGGTTTGAGCTGTTTCAATTTGGGGTTTACTGCAGTTACTCGTACCTCATTTTTAGTGTTCATCTTAGCATGTGCTTCATTTTCTGCAGCCTCATACATTAGTGCCATCTGTAAAAGTTCATCAGCAGATTTCTTGACACTTACAGAAAGTAACTGCTGAAATATGATGTTCATTATTCAACCCCATAACAAACTTATCAGCTAAATTAGATTCAAGGTGCTCCCTGCTCCACTCACATGTGAGAGCTAAGTGAGCCAAATAAAGACTGTAATGACTGACCTGGTTTCTGCTGGTACTGTAGCATTTATAACGTTCATCTCTTGGGAAAGTTGGTGAACTGTATTGTGCATTCAATTTAGCTTTTAGTTCTTGATAAGACAAATCCTCCGGCTGGTCCGGTGCACACAGACTGCATAAAAGTTTGAAGGTTTCACTTCCCAAGAAAGTACAAAAAGCAGCTTGAATAAGTATATCCTGTCACTCAACATTTGATTTTATGGCAGGATTAAGTAATAACCATTGATCAAACCATCTGGACCATGTATCCTAGTCTCTTCCTGTAAAAATCTCAAAGCTGGCTGAAGTTTCCATGATACTGTACAGTTCCAAACTGTTTACTTGCCTCCAATGCAGAAAGTCAGAAAATGTATTTATTTATTTATTGAATTTTGATGACCGGGTTGGCCCACTGAGCCTCAAAGGTCCCTTTTTCAGGGACGACCCGGGGAACAGAAGCAATACAATACATACAATCAGGTGATCCAGAAGCAATACAATACATACGATCAGGTGATACAGAGTTACGAGAAGTAGACAAGATAATGAGGATAACAGTACAGGCAATTATTCAAATCGTTAGACCATAAGTGCAACACTTGAAAGATTTAAGGATTTAAGGCATGATTTAATGTAGGTTAAGGTGAGAAGAGAGGGGGGATGGGTGTTGTGATTAGGATCGGGGGTGATTATCCTATACCCTGGAATTCAGTAAGCTGGCGCTATTAAGATTTTCACCATCCTTGTTGCCAGTTTGTTGTAGTTGGTGGCTGAAAATAAGACCTTAAACACATCAGGGTCTTGGTAATAAAACACATCACACAGAAATCTAGGCTTCTCTGTTTGTTTACTTCCATATAGCACAAACACAAGGGGAACACTTATCTCAACACACACAGGAAGAGTTACAGTAAATGCATTCCCTAAAGCTGTACTGTGTAACATTTCTTAAAGCTGCACTACACATAACATATGGTGCCCACATATTACATAGTTCTGCATGACATGTAAGGTAGAAGAGCTAAAACACCAGGCCACACACATCATGACTTTACTCCTGACAGAACCACACCCTGGTCCATCAGAGAGACAGTCACAGTAGTATCTCACACACAACAACCTATTACTTCACTCCCTGACTGGCTGACAGGCTCATAACCTAAAAGGGCTATCTTATGATGACGACTCAAGAAATTAAACCTGACATCACTTAAAACAAGAAGAATTAGGGGTAACCTACTACTGTGTTATGATATAATGCAGGACATTTACCTTCTCAATAAATTAGAACTGAATTTCAAAATGATAACATTGGCACAAGGGGCCACCCACTACAATTAAGGTCCAAAAAATTCAATACAAATAAAAGGAAGGCTTTCTACACACAGGGGGTGGTGAATCCTTGAAACAGACTACCACTCGAGGTCATAATCATTAAAGGTAAACAACAATTTAAAAGAAAGCTAGACAAATACATTTTAGATGGAAATAACCTATCTTATTATGGGTAATGTGGTAGGAGCACACATGGGCTTACCGCCTTCTTAGCTCCTTACACCTTTGTACCCTTACTATTAACTGGCTCAAAAGGAGCACAGAATCAAGCATATAACAAAAGTGTGACAGGAACTGCTGCCTTAAGAAGAAAAAGATTGATCATGATAAAAATGATGCTGCCTACAGCAGTATATGCCAGCCTGGGAGGAGCAGCAGTGCATTCTGCTGCTGCAGCAATCCCTAACACTGAGCTCAGGGAACTTGTTCCATCCATCTGGGGACAGCTGCCTGCATGCAAGCCGACTACCTGATCTGTGCATCACTGAAGGTGATGGAAGGTTTACTAGGCAATGGGGGGACCATGTTGTTGCACCAATGATAGTTGCAGACACTGTCGATGCTGGCTCCACTCCACAGTGATCACCTCTGAAGGGGTATTGGTTAGAGTGGCAGATGGAGCTGAGAGGTCCCCTGGGTCAGTGCACCCCGAGCTAAGAGGTCCCCTGGGTCAGTCCACTCCAACCGAAAGACTGAGAGGACATTAAGAAAAAAACTAGAGGAAAACAACTGGCTTCATTTCTTACTTTTATGTGTTCACATCGATATAGGTGTAGAAGCAGAATTACAGTTAATGTTTTTAAGTATACATTATTGTTTTTTAGAAAAGTGTTAATCACAATTATCTTTAAATGGTAACGTGCTGACAAACAACTGTCTATATGTTGCTGACATTCCTAGACACCTGTGATTAGTATTCTTTTCTAAAAATTAACCTGTACAAAAAAATATTAACAGTAATTCTAAATGAAAATCTATATCACTATGAACATAAAAGAGCGAGAACTGAAGTTAGTTTTTAAAACGTTGTTATGAACTCAGTACTTTTTCTAACTATCAGATACAGTACATGTAAACTCAGTGGCGTAATATAACATAGCATACTGTAGTGTCACGTGGGAAGGGGAGGATGAAGGAAAGGTGGGCTGTGACAGGGTTGAATAAGACCCTATCCCATTTGTTATGCAGAAAGAGATAAATGCAATGATCTGTTCTATCCTCTCCTTTTCTGGCTCCTGTCTGTCTAGTTGTGCAACCAGATGTTCTTGTGAGATCTAGGAACTGATCACTCTGACAGTCTCGCGGATTCTCTGCCTCTCACTATCTCTCTGTCTTCACTTGCTATTTCTGTCTTTGTCTTCCCCTTTTATATATACGGTTAGAAAAATATATGTGAATCTTTGTGTGAAACTGTAAGAGAAACTGGGATCCCTTGGTTTGAAATGTATATAGTTATACTGTTGAAATGATGGCCAAAAGCTATTTGTAATTTAGGGGGTTAACCTGAAATGCAATTTGAGCACTTCTCAGGCTTGTTTGCAAACTCTTTTGCAGAGCTGTCAGCAGGAGGCCAGCTTGGGACCCTGTTCTGGTTGCAGCCTGTTCTGCAAAGAAACTGACAAAAATATATTTTGTGAAAACAGGATGTCTCCTTCGTTACCCCAACAGCTTTTCAAGAAGTCCAAACTATTCATTGTTTACCTGACACAAAATGGCCGCTCAGGGTATAATGAGTTCCCAGACAAAGACTTATAAAAAGAGCAGCAATACTTTTGCTAGAAAGGGAGAGACTGAAACTTGAAACTAGAGACACCCTCAGACAAAGTACTTTGTTTTCTCTGCTTGTACTGCATTTGTACAGTAGTTATACTGAACAATTTTTGTTTTTATTTTACTGTTATTGATAATAAAATGCTACTTGCAAATTTTATAACTGCTCCTGGCTTTCCTGTGCTTCCTGACAGCATGGACATCCTGAACAGATATTTCTGCTTGGTTTTCACAGTGAAAGAGAAGGGGTCAATGCCTGACTGTACCATCAGGACAGGAGGGTAGGGGTAAGATTGTACCATGACTGAGGGGAGGGCCAGTAGCATATTGGGGTGCACAGGAAGGGGTATCACTAGCAGAAGAACAGAGCTAGTGATGCCACTGTACAAAACCCTGGAGAGGCCTCATCTGGAGTACACTGTACAGTTCTGGAGGCTGCATCTTCGCAAGGACATAGACAAGATGGAGGCGGTTCAGAGAAGAGTAACAAAGATGGTACAGGGCTTGCACCAGAAGACACACAAGGACAGAATAAAATACCTCAATATGTATACACTGGAGGAGAGGTGGGAACAGGGAGATATGACAAAAACCTTTAAGGGCATAAACAAAGTACAAGTGGGCCACATCTTTCAGAACAGGAGGTGTACAAGGACAAGAGGGCATGAAAAGAGACTGGAGGGAGACATGATAAAGGGGAATATGAGGAAGTTTTTCTTCACAAAAAGGGTGGTAGATGCATGCAATAGCCTACCCCAGGAAGTAGTGGGAGCTAGCACAGTGGGGGATTCAAACATGCATGGGATAGGCACAAGGGAACCCTAGAGGTAGGTAGGAAAGGCTAAAGCCAGTGACAAAGTAGGGTCAGCAATCACTAGAAACATAGAAACATAGAATTTGATGGCAGATAAGGACCGCTTGGCCCACCTAGTCTGACCATTTCCCTACCTAATGGATAAGCTGCAGATCCTAGTTAACCAACAGCCTACTTTCTCCTATCCCCCACTAGAATTGCCTTATGTCTGTTCCATGAATTCCTGAATTCCTCCACTCTTTTTGACTCTACGTCCTCCTCAGGAAGGCCGTTCCATGTATCCACAACCCTCTCTGTAAAGAAATACTTCCTCACATTACCTCTGAGCCGTCTCCATCTTCCAGTTGTGCCCCTTGTTTTTGCACATCTTTTTCTGAAAGATGCTACCCTCTTGGACTTTGTTGATTCTCTTGAAGTATTTGAAAGTTTCTATCATGCCCCCCTTCCTCGAGGCTATACATCTTTAGTTCCTTTAGTCTTTCTTCATATGTCTTCTGATGCAGACCCTGCATCATTTTGGTTGCCCTCCTCTGGACAGCCTCCACCCTGTCTATGTCTTTGCGGAGATGGGGTCTCCAGAACTGTACACGGAACTCCAGATGTGGTCTTACCAACTGTCTGTACAAAGGGCCAACAACTTCCTGTTTTCTACTGGTGATGTCTCTCCCTATGCATCCCAGTATCCCCCCAGCCCTCCTTACTGCCTTCTCACATTGCTGGCCCACCTTTAGGTCTTCTGATATAAGCACCCCCAGGTCCCTTTCCATTTTTGTTGTTGTCAGTATCTCATCCCCCCCATTGTGTACTCTTCCCCTGGGTTTTTGTTTCCCAGGTGCATTACTTTACACTTCTTTGCATTGAATCTAAGCTGCCATATGTTTGACCATTCCTCCAACCTTGTCGAATCCCTTTTCATCCTTTGCACCCCACCTTGGGTATCAACCCTGTTGCAGATCTTTGTGTCATCTGCAAAGAGACATACTTTCCCTTCCAGTCCCTCTGAAATGTCACTTATAAAGACATTAAAAAGGACCGGTCCCAGTACTGAACCCTATGGTACCCCACTAGTAACCCTCCTTTCTTCACTGTGGACTCCATTTACTATTACCCGCTGTGTCCTGTTGTCCAACCAGTGTTTTACTCAGGCTACCACCCTAGGACCCACTCCCAGGCTGGCTAATTTGTTTATTAATCTTTTGTGCGGGGACTGTGTCAAATGCCTTGCTAAGTCTAGGTAGGCCATGTCCACAGCCCCTCCCTGGTCTACTGCTTTGGTCATCCAGTCAAAGAAATCAATTAGGTTTGTCTCACATGACCTTCCCGCTGTGAATCCATGCTGCCTTGGGTCCTGTGCCCCACTGACCTCTAGGTACTCAACAGTTCTTTCCTTCAGAAATGATTCTATCATTTTCCCTACCACTGAGGTCAAACTGACAGGTCTGTAGTTTCCTGCCTCTGTCTTGCTCCCACTTTTGTGAAGGGGAATCACATCTGCCCTCCTCCAGTCCTCAGGTACCACCCCATCCTCCCATGATTTATTAAAAAGGGTAGTCATTGGTGTTACTAGTTCTTCCCTTAGTTCTTTTAAAATCCTGGGGTGAATCCCATCAGGCCCCATTGCTTTATCCACCTTCAGTTTTAAGAGTTCTTTCAGAACCCTTTCTTCTGTGAAAGGACTAATATCAACCCCCTATCCAGAGTGCTTCTATTGACCGGATTAGGTATTTCCCCCTGCTTTTCCATTGTGAATACTGAGCAGAAGTATTCATTCAGTATCCCTGCTTTTTCACTGTCACTCTCTGCCCAATCACCTTCCTCTTTGTTCAGCCTCAGTATCCCTGCCTTAGTCTTTCTTTGCTCCCTAATGTACCTATAAAAGGTTTTATCCCCCTTCTTAACTGAGTTGGCTATCTTTTCCTCGGTTGTGCTTGCTATTCTGACTGCCTTACCCACTTCCTTCTGCTTTAATTGGTACAGTTCTCTGTCCTGCTCCTTCTGTGTTTCCTTATACTTCCTGAATGTTATCTTTTTTCTCTTACCTTCCCCGCCACTTCTTTTGAGAACCATAGTGGTTTTTAATTTCGTTTTGATTTGTTTATTTGCTTCACACAAAGACTTTTTGCCTCTGTGATGGCAGTTTTGATGTTTCCCCATTGTTGCTCCACACCACCTTCTTGCCTGTTTGCTAGTGCTTTTCTGAGGCACTCTCCCATTTTGACAAAATCAGCCCTCCTGAAGTCCAGTACCTTCACTTTTGTGTGGCTTGACTCTACAGCTAAGTTTATCATGAACCACACTGTTTGGTGGTCGCTTGTTCCCAGATGGCTACCCACTTCAAGATCAGAGATCCTCTCTCCATCCCCATTTGAGAGTACCAGGTCTAAGATCGCTCTCTCCCGAGTGGGTTCCAAAACTAGCTGTCTGAGATATGCCCCCTGTAGGGCATTGAGAATGGCCCTTCTCTTGGATGTAGCTGCAGCAAAGGTGCTCCAGTCAACATCTGGCATATTCAGGTCCCCCATCAGAAATATCTCCCCTTTCTCTGCCATCCCAAGGATGCCTTCTATCATTTCCTTGTCCATTTCCTCCCCCTGAGATGGGGGTCTGTATACAACCCCTGTGCGGATTGTGGAGCCATTTCCAGTCTCCAGGGTGACCCACAGTGCCTCCTCTTCTCCCTTCCCTGTTTACCCTTTAGTTCTGTTGCTTTTATCCCTTCCCTTACATAGAGAGCTACTCCTCCTCCTCTTCTTCCCTCCCTGTCCCTCCTGTAGATTGTGTGCCCTGGTATGTTGACATCCTAGTCATGGTTCTCTATGTACCATGTTTCTGTGACTGCCACAATATCCAGGCATCCCTCTTCCATCAAGGCCACCATTTCAGGGAGCTTTTTACCTAGACTACAGGCATTGGTACTCATTACCCTCCATTTTTTTTATGGCTTTATTTCATTTTGCCCCATCCCTGTCCCTACTGCCTCTGTCTTTTTCTCCATTTACCCCTGCCATTCTCCCTATCAACTGCTCTATTTTGGTGTTTACCTCACTAGCTACCCTGATTTTTTGGGGGGGCTAGGATTTCCTTTCTCCTCTTCAGTGCCTCCCCCCTTGGCTAGTTTAAATGCTTGCCACTGAAGCATTTAAACCTATCACCTAGGATCCTGGTTCCCCTCCAGGATAGATGCAGACCATCACATCTGTATAGGCCTGCATCCCTCCAGGTAGAGCCCCAGTCCCTAATGAAGCCAAATCCCAGAGCTCTGCACCAGCTTTTCAACCAGTCATTGAATCCCATGGTGCAGAGTGCCCTAGCCTCATCCATGCCATAGACATGTAGCACTTCCAAGAAAGTTACCATGTGTGCTACTTGTCTAAGGCCCCCTCCCCAACTTCACAAACTCCTGTTGCACTGCTCTGATCCCATTCTCAGCCAGGTCATTCGTCCCTAGGTGGATAATGACATCCAGCTCCCTCCCCGTGCTGCTGCTCCACGATCCTGAGGATTCGCTTTCCTGTCCCTCCAAGCCTTGGTGCTGGGCAGGCACTCACCTCCCTTTCCCATTCCCCCAGTTCTACTCCCCCAACACTGAGTCTCCCACCAGGAGTTGTTTCCTTCCCCTGTGGGGTTCTGGGCCACCCTCCTGTGGGTCTCCATTGTGGAAGTTCCCAGCATCCTCCTTGATCTCCACTGCAGGTGGCTCCAAAGAGGAACCATGCTTTGCCAGAGTGGCAAATGAATTGTGGAGAGGCACAGCTGGAGGGATGTGCCTCTGTTCCACTACCCTCACCCTCCCTGAGCCCACCGTGGTCCAACTACTCCTCTTTCTTGGCAACCTCTGAGGTAGTGGCAGTGGCCTGGGTGGTACCTGGGTGAGGAAGCAGGTTTCTCGAATCCTTGCCAGGTCAGCATGGAGACGGGCAACCTCCTCACTCAGACCAGAGAGATGCCTGCAAATAGGGCAGCAACGCCTGGAAGACTGCTGCTCCATAGCCAGTGCATTGCACCACTCCCCACATGTCTGCGTCCCTTCCAGTTACTGATGCTTTTTTGTATTTTGTTCTTGTTTTAGTGTGTACAAACTTGTGAGTGTCTCTACCCCCTATTCAGTGTGCTGGGATCCGCTGGAAAAGCTAGCTCTGAGGATGGGGTCACATGACTGCAAAATGTCAGCATGTTACAGGCGCAGTGAGGAATGGAAGTAGGAACAGTGAGAAGTTGTTAGAAGCATGTCCAGCTCGAGTAAAGTTTTTGAGCAAGGAGCGAGGAGCTCTCGACTTTAAAATTTACAACTGCGATATTCTACTTCGAATATTCTGTGGAAGCGCCGAATCTTGTTGAGAGGTATGAGGCTGGACAAAGGCAATTGAGCCAAGAAGAAAGAAGCTGAAATAGCAGTTGCAATTTTAAGACAGCAACCGGTAAAGTACTCTGATTTTTTAAGTGACATTTTTTTAAGAGTAGAATTACTTCATGAAAGAAATAGCAAGTCATTTTGCACATGAATATTGTGAACTTTGTGATGTCTGTGGCTTTGGAACAAGTAATGATTTCACAGGGGCCGGTGGAGTGCAGTGAACCTTGTGAGTTGCAACTGAATAAGAAGAGCCGTTCAACACCCTTAGGAATGGAACAATAAGCATTTTTGCTCATGTAAAAGGAAATGGGACTTTCAGATGCCAGGTTGTTTTTGACTGAAGTAAAATAATTGGAGTGACCAGTACACTGTGGTTTAAATTATTGAAATAATTAAATGAATGAATAAAAAAGTGAAAAGTACCAAAGTGTGAGGATGGGTGTTGTCTTTTATGACATGTTTAAAAATGTAAGTGGACATACTGTACCTTGACTTCAGTAAGGCCTTTTACTCCATCCTATATGGATGGTTCGTAAAGAATATACATTAATGTGGGTTGGGGGAGGAAGTCCCTAGATGGGTGGGAAATGGTTACGTGGTAGAGCCTAGGCTGTGGTATTAAATGGAGAGCTCTCTGGGGATCAGAGGGGTCACTAGTGGGTGTCACATGGATTGTCTTGGGACCAGTTCTCTTCAACACCTTTATCTGAGTGTGTAGGTAACCAAACCCGAACCCATCCAAGGCCTGTTTACTCCTGTTTCATGATTGCTAAAGATTGTTGCCTCCTCTGTCTCCTTATTTCCTACTTCTTTTTTCTAAATATTACATTGGTATACTTAGATCATTTGTGGCATTTATGGATACATGCTTAAATCTGCAGATGTTGTTGTATATGACTAAGATTTCCCTTTTTCTGTGAATTTTATGTCGAGCTGATTAGTCACACATTATTGTAGACTGTTGTGTTTCTCTTATCTTTACATTATCATTATATATATATATATATATATATATACATTTAAAATAATAATCTGAAATTACATTTACCTATACCCTGACTCTAATTTTGCTGACCTTTCTGCATATTACAATTATTTGATGTTATATTCAAATTGGTACTGGACTCAAGAGTGCACATATTTGAGAGTGGTCCTTAAAGATAAGTACCCAATAAGACAAAACAGTTTGTGCATTGAAAATATTTTACCGCACGGCCAGGGGTGTAATATTATTAGGCATGAGGCCGCAGGCTGAGTGACTTTAGCTATTGGCCATGTGGTAAAATATGTTCCATGCACACCCTAGAATGTCTTATTGCACTTATAAAATGGGTTACTTTTTTTTGTGTTCTTGCTGCAGTCGGAAAAAATCATGTTTTATATAGAATAAACATATCTGACTGTGAGATTTTATGATAAAATAGTCCTTATGCCAACATTATAATGACGTCATAGTACATGTGCTGTAGGAACTTTGTTCTTTTGTGGCATCAGTAGTACTGGTCCACTACATCCCTGTTTTGCCCTGAGGTTTTTTTTTTTTTTTCTGAGATGGGATTAAACCGCAACCGATGGCAGCACAAGTCCTGCAGGGAGAACTGAAGTCAGGACTCAGAGCAGGCGAGGATGGCAGCACAAGCGAGCAAAGAGGGCAATATTGTTTTTTTATTAATTTAAACTGCAACTAATGGCAGCACAAGTGGAGCAGGGAGAACTGCAGGCAGGAACAAATCTAATACAAAAAAATACAACAGCTCTCTGTTTAAACTTCCGGTGGGACAGGCAGTGTGATGGAAACAGTGGGAGCAGAGGGGACATTCAGACACAAGAGTAAACCTGCGATAAATCATTTTGCTAGAAGGATTTCCTCGCTAACAAAGTAAAAAAAATGGCAGTGTATGAAAACCTCAACGATCTAATGGCAAAATGATTTTTTGGTACTGCGGTCCCACATTTAGGAACTTATTATTACCCATGCATGAACTATATTTCATGCATTCTGAGCTAGCATTCTGATTGGTTGATATAGCCTATCCATTTTATAATCTGTTATATAAAGAGACTCTATTGCTGATTCTGTGATGTCTTGTAACAAGATACTTTATTACATGTATTTTAAAACTTTGAATATAACTGTACAAGTTGGTACTATTTGTGAATCCTGCATTTTAAATGTTTTGAAATGTTCTTGTAAAGGCCAAAAGCCAAACAATAAACTTGAAACTTGAACTTGAAAAAAAAATCTTTATCTGCGCCACAGGGCCAGGGTCTCAGTCTTCATGGATGATACTAAGATCTGTGGAAGGGTAGATAGTGATGACGGTATCAGAATAATGAAAGATGACCTGGGTAGATAGGAGAAATGGTCAAAAATATAACAGTTAGTAAAAGTTTTGCTGTCACTATCTTTGTTTAATCCTATGAAAGCAGAGGCCATTAGCTTCTGTCTGTTTCTGTTGAAATGATGGGGCTGCCACTGTCTTTGTTTAATCCTACAAAGCAGAGGCCATTTGTTTCTGTCTGTTTCTATTGAAATGATGGGGCTGTCACTGTCTTTGTTTAATCCTACAAAAGCTGAGGCTGTTTGCTTCTGTCTGTTTCCGCTGAAATGATGGATGCCACATGGAGAGATAGTGCGCAACTAACGCATGTAGCAGAACCTAAGTTTTGACAACTGCAGTTTGTATTGGTGTAAGATTGCAAGTCAAGTGGGTGCTGTCTAACTTTGAATACCTATAATATGTTAGAGCAAAATGTTTGTGTAACCTTTAGGTGGCGCTATCCCAAGGGCTACTACCCTTGCCTGCTTGGCTAGTAGCAGGTTAAGGGGCCTGAGTTCTGAAACAGGTGCCTCCACCAGGAGGTCAGGGTTGGTAGTGGTCAAGCTAACCTGGGCACAGCCCTCCGGGACACTGTAACCCCACCTTTCCCCTCTAGTGGCCTGAACACTGTACAATAATCACTTTCACGATACTCCTGGTACACCACACAAGTACCCACACTGTTTGCACTTACCATCAGGGTTGGTTCCTCTGGCTTGACCCTGGGGACCCCCTGTAAAACAAGGTTATGCACAGCAAATAACAGTACAGTACTTTGAGCACAAACTGGAACCACAGTCAGATTACACGCAGAAAAAGTTAGATCTGATTTATTCAGGGGACTTGAACAAGGAAAGGGCAAAATAAGGTTAATTAGCTTAAAGGTTATCTCAGTCAAGCATTTATGCAGGCACTTTGAGTCCCCCCACACAGTCACACCTCTGGGTACCCTGATGGAGAAGAGATGGGCTAGCCAGGAATGTTGCCCGGGGTTGCAGCTGGTTGGGCCCTATGATGGAAAACACAGCATGCACAGTACACAATATTTGTAATCCGGAGCCAGAGGTCTCAGTTTGTAAAGGAAACGAAACAAGACAATCAGATGACACACTCAGATTAAGTTGTTGTTGCAGGGAGCTACCCTGGTATTTACTCACGATACCCAAGACTGGACACAGGCTGGATGAAAATTGAGACTGCAGGTGGTTGATCTGGAATGCCAGGAGAAGCAGGGCCCACACGAGTCGCAGAGGCGTCGTTCCTGTTCAAGCGTGGAGCAGTGGGCTGATCCCTAGGCAGGTCTCTTGTCAATGGCTTCTCTGTGCAGTGGGTAGTCTGGCTGGACCAGTCTGGCAAGGCCCAGACCGCAAGGAGACAAATTCGGATGCAGTCCATTTTAGGCTAGATACAGCTTCCAGCAAGCAGAACACAGCTCACACAGTGGGGAACTAACTCACAACCCACTAGCAGCTCGTAGCACATTTACACGTACGGGAATTCTACTGTACCAGGCAAAGCGCTCCCCGGTCACAATCGCAAAGTCTCTGCATAAACCGGGAGCTTAGGGGTAGCTGGAACTCCTGACAGGCAAATTACATTCAACAAAATCTTCAGTCTTCTTCAGGTTGAGCCTGGCCCACTTCAGTAGCTTACTTCAGTTACACAAACTTGAATTTAGTCCAAAATAATTCTCTTCTCTCCCTCTCAGGAGCAGCTGGCAGACATGTAAGCCAAAAACTCAGCCCTTTTACAGTTTTCCCATGCGAATCCACTCAGGATTGCTGCCCATAATACACTTGAGCTCTTCTCATTTCACTTCCCAGATCAGAACTAACTGAAAACTGCCAGCAGCCCTGGACTTCCCCAAGATCCAAAAGATTTGGTTGGCTGATTTGGCTGTCAGTCAAAGCAAGAGCTCCCCCTTCAGATTAATTAGGCTGCAATCAGGCAGCTCTTAAAGAGACAGTTCAAAGAGTCCATACAGGCTCTGGTAATCACATTTAAACTGCTAAAACGCAGGACACCAGCCTGGCAGTGAGCATTTAGGCAAGCTCAAGGAAGACTTTTTGGGAACCCCCATTTGTAGGGGGGTTACATACATCTCTAAAACTAGATTCAGATTGAGGGTGATTACATGTAGAAAATAGAAACAGAATTTGTTGACAGAAAAGGGACACCTAGGCCATCGCATCTCTCCCAGTCCTATCCAATGCAGACTGGGAGAGCTTGAGTGGCTTCCCTTCCCCCTTCCTTTGTGGTACTGTTTTTACCAAGCCCATACGCAGCTCTGTTGAAAGATGTAACTATTTATTGAAAATCATTTAGAGTGATAATGATAATGTAGTTTGTCTAACCTGCTTTCTTTATAGCAAGGACTGTTTTGTTTGTCTCCACTATCTTGGTCCTGGACTGCAAATTGGACCAAACAGTACTGGTGGGACCTAAAATGTAGCCGGACTACAGGAGCTGTCTGAATTCAAAATCTGTAGGAACTATAGTGTGGAGCTTTTTGCCCCTTTTTTGCAACTAAAAGGGGAGCTCTTGCTTTGACTGACAGCCAAATCAGCCAACCAAAGCTTCTGGATCTTGGGCAAGTCCTGGGTTGCTTGCTATGAGCTGCTAGTGGGTTGTGAGTTAGTTCCCCACTGTGTGAACTGTGTTCTGCTTGCTGAAAGCTGTATCCAACCCAAAATGGACTGCACCAAATTTGTCTCCATGCGGTCTGGGCCTTGCCAGACTGGCCCAGCAAGACTACCCACCGCACAGAGACGCCATCGACGAGAGACCTGCCTAGAGATCAGCCCCCTGCTCCACGCTTGAACAGGAACAATGCCTCTGCGACTCGTGTGGGCCCTGTTTCTCCTGGCATTCCAGATCAACCACCTGCAGTCTCGATTTTCATCCAGCCTGTGTCCAGTCTTGGGTATCGTGAGTAAATACCAGGGTAGCTCCCTGCGACAATAGCTTAATCTGAGTGTGCTATCTGATTGTCTTGTTGTTTCGTTTCCTTTATGAACTGAGCCCTCTGGCTCCGGATTACAAATGTTGTGTACTGTGCATGTTGTGTTTTCCATCACAGGGCCCCAACCAGTTGCAACCCCGGGCAACAGTCCTGCCTAGCCCATCTCTTCCCCACCTGGGTACCCAGAGGTGTGACTGTGTGGGGGGACTCAAAGCGCATGCATAACTGCTTGATTGATATACTGTAACCTTTAAGCTAATTAACCTGATTTTGCCCCTTCCTTGTTCGAGTCCCCTGAATAAATCAGGTCTAACTTCTTCTGCATGTAATCTGACTGTGGTTCCAGTTTGTGCTCAAAGTACTGTACTGTTGCTATTTGCTGTGCATAACCTTGTTTTACAGGGAGTCCCCAGGGTCGAGCCAGAGGAATCAGCCCTGGTGGTAAGTGCAAACAGTGTGGGTACTTGTGTGGTGAACCAGGGGTATTGTGAAAGTGATTACTGTACAGTGTTCAGGCCACTAGATGGGAAAGAGGGGGGGTTACAGTGTCCCGGAGCGTTGGGCCCAGGTTAGCTTGACCACTACCAACCCTGACTTCCAGGTGGAGGCACCCGTTTCAGAACTCAGGCCCCTTAATCTGCTACTAGCCAAGCAGGCAGGGGTAGTAGCCCTTGGCATAGCACCACCTAGGGGTTACATGTAGTCAAATGGCATGGCACCTGAAGGATACAAAGTAGTTTATACTTTTTTTCTTTATGCTCCCAACTCCGGATGGCCCACGTCATGAAGGACACCCCAGCCCCATCTCCCCTACATCTACCAGGACATGTTGACAGCCTTCTTGTACCAGGGCTTCAGCGGGGGGGGTGGGGGACGCAGATCTCCGCCATTGACTGGATCCAGTTTGGGCTGGCATGCCCAGCTGGTTGAGATAGGGGCATGTGTGTGCCCTCCGTCATCCAACCACCAGTGTTTTTCCTACCCCCGCAGAGGAAGGGTGTGCAATGATGCCAATGGCGATGTCATGCACGCTCCTGTATGGGGCATGCAAAGCACCTACATTGCCTCTGCCCCTCAATGTGCAGCATCGGTGTGCCAGCCCCCAGCCTCCGCTAAGGGCCAGGTTAACACCGGCCCCTGCCCCCCCAGAGAAGGAGAGCTGCCCATGAGATGCTTGAACCGCCTCCTCCTCCTCCTCCGTGGCCGAGGACCTGCTCACACCACAAGCATGAGTCACCGGCATAGCAGGAGGCAAGGCATTAACGCCTCAACTCTCCATGCCACTGGGCTGACTACATTTTTTTTAAGTATTTTTTTTCTATGCCCCCCTCTATCTCTGGTGTCTGACTCCCTCACAGACCCCATGGCACCTATCTAGTTCTGTGCAGTACCTTGCACGCTTCATTCCCTCCACACAGCTGAGGCTTGCCTTCTATGGCAGCCTCGGGGGCAGCCAAGCCCCCCAACTCTCACAGGTTCATCTGGCAGCAGGCGACATTTGGCATGGTGACCGCTGCTTGGGTCCCAGGAGTACCAGGATCCCATCGTCTATGAACACTACGGCTTTCTTTCTGTTTTCTACTTATATCCCCACTGGTTGATGGGATGCGAGGGCCCAAGCACACACAGGCTCAGCAGTGTGTGAGCCTGCCTGTCACCCAGATTCTAACCTATCTGCCTCCACTACTTTGTCCCCCTCATGGTCACCTAGGTGGCAGTGCTCCAACTTCCTCCCCCTGGTCAGCCCTTGACAACACAGGCTCAATTCCAAACCCAGGTCGGTGGTGTCACGAGTGGTAGCGCTACCACTGCGCCAACAGGCCGGCCCCTGCTTTTACTTTTTATATATTTTTATGTTTCCTCAGTCGGTACATCTGTTATAGTAGTACTCTGCCTACTTTTTACTGTGCAACACATACAGTACACTAAAATGAACAGAAAACCATGCACAGCAAGGCTGAGTTACCATTGTGGGGTTCTGATGACATCATAGGCATTGAGAATGAAGTTTGGAGGTCTGTGATGTCATCAGAGCCCCAGGATGGAAACACAAGCCTTGTCTGTATGGTTTTCCATCTATTATTGCTTTTATAGTCTATGGTTCCAAACAATCAATGGAAAAGTTTCACAAGCATCCCTCCTCACACACATTATTCGGGGCTGTTATTTTCTGCTTCCATTTGCCTGAGCTGAACTGGAGACAAACTAACGAGAGCGAGGAGTTGGTGCCTAGCATTGGGTGTTTTAGCAAGTAAACATATTAGAAATAAACTTATTTTACCAGGTCAGATTTGGTGCACCAGATGGATGGTTAATGAGTATATGGGTGCAGTTGTATTTGATAAATTACATGAAAATGGATGAACGTGTGTTGGGGGGGTCAGCAATGCAGAGTCTGCTGAATTTGAAATGGCAAGATACTGAACAGTAGTTGTACCAAAGTAATGACATCACAACTGCGGTATAGCAACTTTTTTAACCTCTTAAATGTGGAACAACTTTTTTGAGTATATTTCCAGACATCACAACACTCAACCATATACTATCAGAGTTTACCACTTTGGTAAGACTTTCATTGGCTAAATCACCACATGAAGTTATTGTGAGCCCGTAAATAAAAGTATATCATCCAAAAATTGGGTTGCTTGCATAACTTACATTTCACATGTAGTGTACATTAAGAAAAATACAGCAACAAAAAACAGGATGATCATGTGTTTGTACACACTATAAAACGCTCTATTTATCTGGCAACACCAGTTTCATGTACAAAACTCTTCAACCACAAGATGGCAGTAATGCTTAGCACTATAAATTGTATTTCTGCATGTTAATGTATACTTGTAGAGGACAGCAGTAAGGATTCTGCCACGATTTCATACGAGAACTTATTGTGGTATTTCTCAAGGTACAGTATACAGACAGTGAGATGCTGCACATACGCATCACTGTGCCTGTCAAACCTACTCCTACAACTGTGAATACCTCTCTTTTATTTACTTTTATTTTTGGCATCTTAATATGTGCATTACCTTTGTTGTTTGAAATATAGCTCTAAAGTGCTCTCCCTCTGTACATTAGCTCACTTTTTTTGTAACAGTTTTTCATGTTGGTTCCTTTACCTGAATGTAATTAATCCGGGGGGTGAGGGTAGGGGCTGGAAAAGAGACGGTTAGTCTCAGTGGGCCTACCAGGTTACCAAAATTCAAATAACTAAATAATTATGATGTCCTAATCTCAGACCATTGTTACAATCTACTGTTATTGCAGACTTGGTGATCTTCCTGCCAACAGTAGAACAGTAACTGAATTTCTCTGAACTGCATGTAACATCAAACGAAGGCTTCCTGCCTGACAGCACTGCATTTCCTTGTATGACTGCCATCATAATCACACAGTGCAGCAACTGTGTCTATATAAAATATTAAAGGACATCAATTATTCATTGTGACATGTTTTGTTCTAGTTTCAGTACAAGCTGCATGTACCCTAAAGATCAGTGGAAATGATTGAAATTTGTGTTTTTTTTTTATTTTGTAATTTTTATAATAAAATACTTGTATTTAAATAGAATTTGTGTGGGTCTTGTTCATATTGAACCCATATTGGGTACTCCATCAAGTTTTATCCTGCCACCAAATGGCAGCTATGTCTTTCTCCAATCTCGTCTGTTTGGGGACAGCCATTGACATGAATCCTGGAGTGACATCAGTGTCTGCAGCTTGTGGCTCACCTCAGCTGATCTGATTCAGAGTTGCTGTCATGGGCATTAGAACTTCTTTTTTTCCTGTATTTCTCTGCAAATCCAAACATGATTGACAGTACTATTTTACATCAGGGACAGGTATTTTTTTTTTTTTGTGGAAATGAAATTAAAAAAAGCTGTTGCTGCAAGCATTTTTTTGTTTTGTTACATAATTCAGTAGCTGAACCGAACTCAAAAAAATCACACTCTCAGGCACAAATATCAAGCACACAAATCAGTGAGCAAACAGATTCTTCCGTTTAGGTGCCTACTGATGGTATTCTTATGCTTTTATTTTCTTTTTCTGACTGTTTTATTTTGATGCCTGCAAGTGAACGATCTTTGTTTCTGGTTTACTAACGGCTGTATTCTTGGATCTGCATGCTCGTTCTCGGTGTGTAGACCTGTTCTGGGATTCATCGGTTCTCTCACACAAAGTGCTCTGTGCCATGTGAAGATTTTTCAAAAACTGACGAACACACTGTGTTTCAGATGTTCACAGCACATTACTGTCAGATACTTTGCAGAAAGGGTGGTGGAGCCTTGGAACAGTCTACCAGCTGAAGTGGTGGGTGCTAAAACAGTCAGGGAATTCAGTCAAGGCTGGGACATAATAAAGGGAATAGTGGTTACCAGGGGCAACAGGACCAAGGACGAGAATAGAGAGAGGAGGGGGAGGGTATGTACCCTGGAGGAACAGTAGGTTACAGAGATCATAGGGAACTCGGGCAGACTGGATGGACCTCTGGGGCCCCATATTCAAAAGTCCCAAGCTGCATTGTGCAAGTGCCTGTGCCGCGCAACTGAGATGCGCCAGCACAAAATAATGGTATATTCAGAATTTGCACCATAAGACATGATCTCACATGTCCGGGTGACTATCCCAAACATGCGTGATCGCACAGTGAGAGATGCGTGGTGCAGAAGGTGATCTGGGACCTAGGGAGCAGAGGGAAATGTGCGATGCAAAGCGACTTGCATGGCGCGAAAAGCTGCAGTATTCAGCTGGGATATGCAAATGACCTCATTGCACATTTCGAGCCCATTTCCCACATGCGCAGCTTATTACCGGAATGTATTCAGGCCCTCTGCATACCCAAGGCATGCGCAGTTCCATTTACAGGGCTGCCCCGCCACTCCACAAAAGGTGAACAGGAGATACTGCAGCCTAGCAGGCAGGTGTGGTGGAATGTTTGTGTGTGGGTGGGTGGACTGCATTGGCCTGGGTACAGTGCTGTTACCCATAGCCATGTACAGGGTCAGACTGGGGTACATGGGACCTACCTGGACAGTGGCCACAGGGGCCTGGTGCACAGGGTGAAGCAGTCTGATTGGTATACACGTGCATGTGATACACCAGTTCCATGTGCAGCATACAGTCATCTGCAGTCCCCCCTCCCCCCGTATGACAGGAACATGGTGATAACTGCAAGGAATGGCAGTGTGCAGAAGGTGGCCAGGTACCTGAGTTGGTGGGTCCCACCTGTGTGCACCTATGGTGTATCACAATGGGTGTATGCCACAAGTGAGTCCCTGGTTCATGCCATACTGCCACTAGTAGCACCAGGCTACCTGGGCACCGTTGCCCCAGACATCACCCTGGGTGCATGCAACCACTGGGTGGTGCCTTGCAGGCCACATGGGTGCAGGCCATGGTGCCTGGTACATGTGCTGCAGTGTGGCCATCTGCTCCACTGGTGTGCCTGGGGAGCACCCAACAGCACTAGCATGTGACAGTTGGGTGTCCACATCCTGGGAGCGGTGTGAGGGATGGCTCTCTGGGAGGTGCCCATGGTGTGCTTGCACTTGTAGCTTTGGGTACGTCCATCCTGGCATGACTGCTATGTATGGGTGCCTAGAGCACATTCTGGTGCACCTCTGAGGGCTGTCTCAGGTGCCTGTGGGTGTCCAGCTGATTCAAGCCTTCCCCTGACAAACCTAACTTTGTGCGGACGTTTTTGAAATGTGTGGCAGTTGCGCTGTACATTTTGGCTGAATATACAGATGCGTGACATATTCATGTACACTATCCCTTTTTTGTGCTGCATACATTATATCTGCATGATCGTGCATTCGGAAATGCGCAATGCATCTCTCCTGTTTGAATATCGCGGTTCCACACAGTTTCTGGGATGCACCGCACATCTCCATTTTGGGCCGCGCATCTCCTTTGATAATGTGGGCCCAGGTCTTTTTCTGCCATCATTGTCTAGGTTTCTATGTTTCTACTCCTTAACATTATTCAGTAGCACATTCAAATTTTAAGTTGCTTTATTTATGCTGAAAAAGTGTTTGCAGTCTCTTTCTTTTCACTTCTCTAAATGTTCAGTCAGGTACAGAGTGCGATTCTTCCTGAAAATCTGTTTGGGTTTTGGAGTTCTGTATGTGTGTGTGGGGAGGATCTGCATGTTGCATTTGGACCCATGGTGTGTACTACTTTGTTCCTGAAAGTAGTTTGTGTGTGCTTTAGTTCTGATATAATGAATGTCACTTGTTTCCCCCCTTTATTTCTTCTTTCAATTTCTAGACTATCTGTAAACAGATCATGTCACCTAGCGTTAGCTTTATGGCTCACTGGCTTTATGCTCATTCACATTAGCACGATCTGGAGGTTGTAGGTTCAAACCTCATGTAAGCACCCTCTCTTTGAGGTGATTATGCCCACTAGGACACTTACCCTCCTACCTCTCGCCCCGAGCTAGGGAATTTATTAATGCTCTGGGGGTTAATCCCTGCTGGGTACCTCAAGGTGGCAGCAGAGAGCAGGATAGGGAAGATATATGAAGAGTGGACAAAGGAAGTTCAGAGTCTTTTCCAGCCCAGGCACTAGGCCTGAGGCTAGAGGGGTGGCCAGAAGAGCAGGAGAGGCAGGCAAGGAGGGAGCTTAACAGTCCGGTGGGCCCGAGAAGGAAACCTCCGCCAAAGTTGGCAGCCAGGGCTTGGCTCTGTGCATCGACGTGGCACGAGGGAGCCAGGAAGGGAGCTCCAGAGGAGAATGGCCAGCCAGGTATCTGTGTCAATGGTATGAGGGTGGTTAGGTGGCAGAAGAGTGCCAGGACAAAGGGTAGCTCATGTGATGCAGTGTAAGTGTGTTTGGGCTGCCAGGGCTGTGGGGACAGTGGCAGGATTCCTAAAGGGGAGAGGCCAGCGGCAGGGGTCCTCTCCCATACCTGGAGTGGCAGAGCAGTTCAGGCATAGAGGGAGCCAGAAGTGTTCTTCACCCGTACAGAGGGACCTGCGTGGAGGGGCAGGTCCAGTGGCACCGGCATCTAAGGGCCGGGCGGGTCACAGGTCTTAGGACAGGCCTTGAGGGGCAGTTCCTGGTTGGAACTTAGTTTAAGCCCAGGATGTGGCGGCAGTGATGTGGACCAGAGGCTGGGGCCATTTCAAAAGGATCACTGCGCAGAGCTCAGCAAAGAGAAAGGGGTGCCATTGCAGAGAGCGGGGCTGCTGGGGGGCTGGCTGTGGCAGTGCTCAGGTCTCTCTCGTGGCAGAGCAGCCAGGGAGGTGCAGCTCAGGCACTGGAGCAGGGCTGGGTTTGAGGGCCTCAGCACCAGTGGGGAGTGAAAGAATGTACATGGGCGTAGCCAGGGGACCGGTGCAAGAAGTGCTTGGTACACTGGCATGTTCAGGTTCCAGATGACCTTAAGGTTAGCAAGCAGTGTGAGAAGGCAGTAGGGAGGGCTGGGGGTATACTGGGATGTATAGGGAGAGGCATCAGCAGCAGAAAACAGGAAGTTGTTATCCCTCTGTACAGACAGTTAGTGAGACCCCATCTGGAGTACTGCCTCCAGTTCTGGAGACCTCATCTCTGCAAGGATATAGACAGGATGGAGGCAGTCCAGAGGAGGGCAACTAAAATGGTGCAGGGTCTGTAAGAGAAGCCATAATAGGAGAGACTAAAGGAGCTTGATATGTATACCCTTGAGGAAAGGGGGGGACATGATAGAAACTTTTAAGCACCTCAGTAGAGTCAACAAAGTCCAAGAGGGTAGCATCTTTCAGAAAAAGAAATGTGCAAGAACAAGGGGACACAATTTGAAGATAGAGGAGGGGCTGATCAGAGGTAATGTGAGGAAGTATTTTTTCACAGAGAGGGTGGTGGACACATGGAACCAGCTTCCTGAGGAGGTTGTGGGGTCTAAAACTGTGGGAGAATTCAAGATGCATGGGACAGACATAAGGCAATTCTTGTGGGGGGTTTGGCAGAAATAGGCTGTTGGTTAACTAGGATCTGCAGCTTATCCAGTAGGTAGGGAAATTGGCAGACTAGGTGGGCCAAGCGGTCCTTATCTGCCATCAAAGTCCATGTTTCTATGTTCTTCTTAACTCAGAAGTGCAAGTTTAACCTGAGGTCCGAGTAATTTAATATCTGGCTGTCTTCAGCACATTAGAGCTGAGGTGCTCCACAATCTTCTTTATCTTCTTCTCCCTCAATGAAATTAAAAGAATAGTGCCACTGTGTCATATTAAAAGATCAGTGGCAATGCTTTAACTGTGTCTGTGTTGCTTTTCAATCATTTTGTGATTTTATAATAAAATACTTGTGCTTTAATATGTAACCCCCCTCCCCGGAGTTAGAGTGCCAGGTCAGTGTACTAATTCATAAACCATTAGATATTTGCTTGGGGTACAGCAGCCCAGGCCCCTTAAGGGTTATATTTTCTGCCTCCAGAGAGCTGTCTGCATTATGAGCACCCTGGCAGGATGTGGACATTTTGGTCAGTGCGGTAGCGCACAGACGAGAAGCAGTTGATGGTGTTGGAGGAGCGGGGCAGATTGCCCACTCGGTGCATCAAATTTTGGGGAGTCTGTTGGGGAAGACAGAAGGCCCAGGAAGAAGACATGGCAGTGGCCATGTGTAGAGTAGAAGCCCTTTCCCCCTGTGGGGAAGTTGTGAGCGTGCAAGTTGACAAGTTATGTGGCTGCTGTGGGTCCGAATCGGGTCATGACAGAGTGGATGGCAGAGCAGAGAGAGAGTGTTTATGACTTTATGTCCCCACTGGGAATCTACCACCATGAGCTTTGAGCCCCCAGGACCTCAAGCTGCAAGGATCTGTGGCATGAAGGGAACATGTTGGGCCTCAGATGGAGTTCTGCCTTCTGCACCGTGGTGTCTATGAGGCGAGCGACAAATTACCCCTTAGGGATATGTCTCATACTTCGTGGGGCAGTCACTCAAGATAGGAGTTATGGCCAAGTGGAGGACCTTTCAGTTGGTGGGGGGGGGGGAGAGAGAGAGAGAGAGAGAGAACAACCTAGAAGCAAAGTGAAATGCTGCATTTGGGAGTGTGTTGTTTTTTTCTGAAAATGCTCAGTGTGAAATATGTGCTGCCTGTTTTTAGGGATCATCCAGTTCATGCCCCATGGATACGGACACTGTGTATGGACTGGAGAACAGAGTTAGGACTTTGGTATAACAGACTCTCCTGTCCTATAAGCTACAAGACCCCTTGTGGGATGTTTTCCTGTAAAGCTCGTGAACTATTAACTGTTACCAAAGGATCCTTTGCTTGTTGTTCTACGTGTCGCATTTTAGTGTTATCTTGACTGAAGCTGCTGATGGATTTTTGCTTTCCAGCCTGCCCGCATAGGTTACAGCACCCACCCCTCCACGGACTTTACCACCAGCATACCCCTAGGTTGGGGGTGGGCTACAAATAGAATGTGTGAGTCTTTTTTATGTTTAACCCATACTGGTCACCCAGACAAGTTTTATTCTGCCCTTTGTCACCAAGCAGTAGCTTTGTCTTCCTCCGATCTCGCCAGTTCATGGATAACCACTGAAGACAATCCTGGTCACTCTCCCATCATTACTATCAGTGAGCAAGAGAGCTGCAAGGGGGCGCCACAGTAGGCAGCGTGGAGGACCAGAGCAGCCGCATTGGCGGTTGAGGAAAGAAGGACTTTTACCGCAGTCGGTGGCGTGAATCTACAGAGCGGCCACATTGGCGGCCATGGAGCATGCCGGTTTTCTGCCACAGTTGGCAGCGCGGATCGGGGACAAGTGGGTACAGCAGCTGGTGGCCACACTTGTGACTGGGCTAATCGGGCCAAGGAGGCAGACAGCCAATCAGCACAGGAGGCACCAGTTTTCAAGTGCGCCAAGCTTTTGTGGTGCTCAGGAAGCCAGCCACACATCTCTGGCACCGGTGCTGCCGGAAGAGCTGCAAGAGGGGTCACAGTTACGGCGTGGAGTACCAGAGTGCTGCATCAGTGGCCAAGGAAGGAAGGACTTTTGCCACAGTCAGTGGCATGAATCTACAGAGCGGCCGCATTGGTGGCCATAGAAGACTTCGTTTTTCTGCCGCAGTCGGCAATGTGGATCAGGAAGAAGCAGTATACGTATATTTTGTCCAGCCCAATCTCCCCGGCCCCAACCGGTATTAAACGCAGGAGGGAGGAGAAGCCTGCGACTGAGAGGCTTCGGAATTGGTCAAGGGGTGTCTGAAAACCTCTAAGCTGGTAAACCTCTCAAGTTTCTCGGAGCACAGTACTGAAGAAGCCTGCAACAGGGAAGTCTCTGGATAGACCAAGGGGCTTGACTGATACTTGTGCAACAGGGCTGTTATCATTTAACTTTCCCATCACTCGGAAACTACCCCTGATCCACTCACTGGGATCAGGAGGTCTGACTGGAATTTCACAGCAGGGCTGTGTTTTGAACTCTCTGGGGCCTGTCATAGGCTGGATTTGAACTGCTGCAAGGGGTGGTCCTGGACTTGGTTGTGAATACAGGCTAAAGTCTGGGGGCAACTGTGATGGGATTATCTGTATGAAGGACTGACTGGTCATAGACTGAATTTTATCTGTGGCAAGGGGGGGGGGGGTCATGGACCTTGATGTGAATCTGGGCTAAAGTCTGGTGGGAACTGCGAAGGGATTATCCACACAAGGGGCTGACCTTTTTGGGATTCGATCTGCCTAAGCTCGGGGGATACTGCTGGACAGGGCTAATCCTCCTAAACAGCTCAGGCAGGGGTGAGTCAGAGCTAATATCTGGGCCAATTGTTGTGTGGGATACTCTTCACTAATAAGCTGCATGAAAGCTTGTCACAGCTAGATAGGGAACAAACTGAAGATTAGGCTAACTTGCATCTATTTAGCCTTATCTATTTAATTGTATGATTTTATTGCTGTATTGTACAGTGCCTTGGTATTCGAAAGGCACTTTCTAAATAAAGTTTACTTACTTACTAGTTACATATTATGTTGAATTGTGCAGCTAGGTGGGACCAAATGGCTGAAACAAGATGGGAGTATGCCAGGGGACATTGGTGGGGGGTGGAAGGGACAGCAAACAAAGGCAGCTGGGGGGGAGGGGTAGCTCCTGGGCAGGGAGAGGATGGATGTAGAATGGATGGGAGGAAGGCTGGTGGGATGCAGTGGCTGCTTCGGGCTTCTAGAGCCATGAAAATGCTGTGGAGGCTGGGGCACTGTCCTCTATGTGCAAGGTTAATGAAACTGGAGGCAGAGTTGTGGAGATTTAGGTATGAGCTGGATAGATGGGTGAAGGGCATGGGCATAGGGGTGAGGGGGTGCACATACAATGCTAACTGGAAGGGAACTGAAGGGCCGGGGAAGGGGGGGTTGGCAGGACAGTTGGAACCCCGGAAGACCAGGCCAGCCCGGGGACAAAGACAGGATGAAGGAACTAGGGGACTGGACCGTGTGGATGGTAAGGGTTGGCAGAGAGTGGGGGCCATTGGGGAAAGGGATTTGAAGGAGCATGGCTAGGGGGCAAACATCACTGGGAGCGGAAGCTGGTAATCACACTTCTGGGATGATTTTGGCTTCAAACAGGTACTTACCCCTGGCAGGATCTATGGAGGGCAGGAGTCCGGATAGGGTCTCAGGAAAAATAGAGGGCACAGGGCGAAGAGGCACAAGGGGGGGAGGAGGAGGTTGGAAGTGAGGAGATGGGCAGGGGGAAGGGTGGCATGACTAGCAAAGGGTCCAAGGGTAGTCCAGAAAGGACAGCTGGGGGTATGGAGTGCCAGGGGGGAGGAGGAAGGGGTGTTGAGGAAGGAGGAATGATCTCAGGCAAAACAGAACCAGCAGGAGGCACAGGGGGAAGGTTAGTGCATTCAACGCTGGAGGAGGAAATCTACGGGCACCGGAAGGGCAGGTGGGAGAACAGGGAGAAAAGAAGGAGTTGAAGGGGGCTGCCAGCATCTCCAAGCAACCTAGGAGCTCACAGGCAGGAGATTGGGGCATAGGGAGATGGGAGGAGAGTGTACAAGGGGCAGAGGAGGGGAGCGGGAAAAGTGAGAGGGCAGTCAAAGTGTGTGTGTGGGGGAGGGAGGGAAGAGGACCAGGGCATAGGGATGGCAACAGGAGCGACAAGGGCCAGCAAGGTAGTTTTGACACCGGCATCTCGGGGAAGGAGAGCAGAGGTGCAGCAAAGCCAGGGGAAAGCAAGGGGTAAGGTGATGCTAACTGGAGATTCTATCCTAAAGGGAATCAGGTGGGGGGCAGGAGTAGTACAGTGTGGGTGGAATGCATGCCAGGGATGACTGCATTGGGGAGAATCCACCACACCCCATCATGGGGAAAGGACAAAGATAAAAACGTGCATCTGGTATTCCACCTGGGAACAAACAACCTGGATGGCAACAGTCTCATGGAGATAAAGGTGAGATTTAAGGCACTGGCTAGATTCTGGTGGGGGGCTGAGCTGTAAATCTCTAGCCTTTTCAGAGGTGTTGCCAGTACCTACAGCCAGCATGGACAGAAAGATCAGGATAAAAGAGTTTAATTTTTGGCTGGAAAGAAGGAGTAGGCAGATGGGATATGGATGCTGGGGAATAACTTGGGAGGATGAGAGCCTCTACGCTCCGGAAAGGCTGCACCTCAGCAAGGACAGGTCAGCTGTGCTGAAGTGCAGGTTGAGGGAATTCTTTGAGAAGGAGTATAATTTAAACTGAATGGGGGGGGGGGGGCTGGATTTGGAGCCATGCTGCACCATGGCAGAGAGAGGTTACCCAAGGTCACCCCCAGGGGAAGAAGTACAGAGATAGGCACTGGGAGGACCGTGGGGGGAGTGGAGAAAGTGGAAAAATTGTGGAAGGGCTTGGTGGTCAACGCTAGGGGTCTGGCAAACAAGATGGAGGAGTTAATAACCATCATTGCTCATAATGGGCTAGACATTATAGCGGTCACAGAAATGTGGTGGAAGGAATTTCACACATGGGAGACAGGAAGGAAAAGAAGGGGGGAGGGGTAGACTTGTACATCAGAGAAGATGTGAAAGTGACGGAGGGGCAGGAGGGCGACGAGGACACCGAACTACTATGGGTGACAATAAGCAGAAGAACAGGGAATCTGTGAGGCTGGGAGTGGCGTACAGACCCCCCACCCAGGGGGAAGAGCAGGATAGGAAGATGACATAGGACATAGCGAGAATGGCCCAGAAAGGGGAAACAATACTGGTGGGTTACCTGAACCTCCCTGACATTGACTGGACCATCCCAGAAGCAACATTGACCAGAAGTAGGGAAATTCTGGAGGTGCTGCAGGGGTCGCTCCTTCATCAGTTGGTCAGGGAACCAACTAGGGGGAGCAACCTACTGGATATGGTCCTAACTAACGGGGAGAGCGTAGAGGATGTGATGGTAGGGGAGGAGCTGGGTACTAGCGACCACAAGGCCATTAAGTTTAGGGTGAGGGTGGGGAAGGAAGCATGTAGAACTTGGATATGGGCAAGGAAGGAGTGGAATCTGGCACAATAGTGCTGGACTTCAGGAGGGCCGACTTTGGGAGGATGGGGAAGTGGTAAAAGGGTACCTGGACAGAATTCAATCTAGTATAGACACTAACCAGAGGTGGGAGCTCATAAAGCTGGGGATAGTGGAGGCAACCAAAACCTGCTGCAAAGCCCAGAGCAAGAAGGCTAGGGCTAAGAAACCGATCTGGTTGAGCAAGGAGGTCATGGAAAAGGTAAGGAGAAAAAGAGCTGCCTTTAGGAAGTACAAGAAAACAGGAGGGGGAGGACAGGGAGAGTACTTGACAGAATCGAAGGAGGTGACAAGGGGCAGTAAGGGAGCCAAAGCATCTATGGAACTCAGGCTGGCACAAGGCATTAAGAAGGGGAGAGGACTTTAAGTACATCAGGGAGAAAAGGAGCTGTAAGGACCACTAGTAAGGATTAGGAAGGAGGGGGGTTGGGTGGAAGCAGGTGCATAAGGCTGAAGTACTAAAATGAGTACTTGCTCAGTATTTACTAAAGAGAAGAGGGGGGTGACACCCAAGGTGGGAGAAATGGCAGAAGCAGGGGGGGAAGTGGTGACAGATGGGGAAATCATGGAGAGCAGAGTTCGAGAGGGTTTGAAGGCACTGAGGGTAGACAAGGCGCCAGGCTCAGATGGCATCCACCCCAGGATACTGAAGGAGCTGGCAGAGGTCCTTGCAGAACCTTTGGCAGACCTATTTAATGCCTCTCTACATTCGGGGTGTGTACCTCAGGACTATGAGGATGGCTCATGTGGTGCCCCTCCACAAGAGTGGCCCCAAGGATGAACCGGAAACTACAGACCAGTGAGCCTCACATCCATCGTGGGTAAGCTAATGGAGACTATCCTGAAGGAGAGGCTGGGGCCCTCCCAGAGGCCAAAGGACTACAGGACAGCAGACAGCATGGCTTTACATGGCAGATCCTGCCAAACCAACCTGGTCGAGTTCTATGACTGGGTAACTAGGCAACTGGACAGGGGCCATGCAGTGGATGTCCTGTATCTGGACTTCAGTAAGGCATTTGACCCAGTGCCACATGGAAGGCTGGGAAGGAAGTTAGTAGGCACGGGCGGTGCAAAGCTGGTGAGATGGGTAGAAACTGGCTGCAGGAAGGCGGGAGCTCTCACACCCAAGGGCAGTGATGAGCGGTGTTCCACAGGGCTCAGTGTTGGGACCGTGTTGTTTGGGATATTCATTGCAGACATATCATGGGACATCAAGAGCAAGATCAGTCTGTTTGCTGATGATACCAAGGTAAGAGTGGTGGATGACCTAGGGGATGGCAGGGGTTGCAGGATGATCTGGCAAAACTTGAAACCTGGTCAGACACCTGGCAACTGGCTTTAATGCCAAAAGTGCAAGGTGCTGCATTTTGGGATGAAGAACCCAAGAGGAGTTACCAGCTAGGAGGAGTGCAGCTAGCCCAGACAGAGGAGGAGAAGGATCTGGGTGTGCTCATTACAGGGTCAATGAACAACTCGGCACAATGTAGGAAGGCAGCTGCAAAGGCCAACAAAATGCTGGGTTGTATTGCAAGGGTATATCCTCGAGGAGGGAGGAGGTGATTCTGCCACTGTATGGGTCATTAGTTAGACCACACCTGGAGTACTAAGCTGCAGTACTGGCGTCCGTATCTGAAGAGGGACATTAAGTTACTGGAGGGGGTGCAGCGCAGAGTGACAAAGATAATCAAGGGGCTGGGAGACTTACCATACGAGAGGAGGTTGAAGGAGTTGAACATGTACTCACTGGAGGAGAGGAGAGACAGGGGTGACATGATTGAAACCTTTAAATACATGAAAGGAATAAACAAGACGGGTACAGAGGGGCTGTTCAAAGTAAGGGAGGGGAGGGTCACCTGGGGCCATGATATGAGACTGGAGCGAGGAAGGTTCAGGAGGGAGATGAGGAGACACTTTTTTACAGAGAGAGGTGGTGGCTGGGTGGAATGTGCTACTCAGCTGAAGTGGTATGCAGTAGAACAGTGGACTGCTTCAAACGAGGATGGGACAGGACAAGGGGGAGGGTTAATGAAGGGGAAGGGTGGAAGGGAGGGGCAGCTGCAGAATAAGGGGTGCTAGCTGCACATTCGAGCAGACTTGATAGACCTCTAGGCCTTTATCTGCTGGCAAATTTCGTATGTTCGTAAGTATAACAGTGCTGGACTTCAGGCGGGCAGACTTTAGTAGGATGAGAAGATTAGTGAGGGCAACGATGGATGGTATGGGGGAAATGAATGAAGCAGAGGAACTATGGAGGGGTATTAGGGACAAAGTCAGAGAGGCCACACACACATGCGTAAGGGGGATGAGGAAGGGAGCAAGAAGCAGGAGGCCGCTGTGGTTTAACAGGGAGGTTGCAAGGGTGGTAGGGGGAAGGCGGAGGGCATTCAGGAAATATAAGAGATCGCAGAGGGAGGGAGACAGGAAGGCATACAGGGAAACAAGGAAGTTAGCAAGGAGGGTTATTAGGAGGGTAAAGGCTGAAAGGGAAGAACAGATAGTGAAGCAGGTCAAGGGGGTTAAGAAGAATTCTTCAGATATGTGAGGGATAGGAGGAAGACTGGACAGGGGATCGCAAGGCTCTGGGGGGAGGGAGGAGTCAATAGAGAACAACTGCAAGAAGGTAGAAGAACTAAACAAGTTTTTCCTGCTCAAATTTTATGAAGGAGGGGGAGGGTAGGGGACCAGATTTGAGAAGGGGGGGGTTAGGGGTGGAGACAAGTCCTTTCAGCATAGAGAGGGTCAGAGAGGAGCTGGGCAGGGTGAAGGTGGACAAGGACATGGGACCAGATGAACTGCACCTGAGAGTTATCTGGGAACTAAGAGAGGAGTTGGCTACCCTACAGGCAAGGCTATTCAACCTGTCATTGGACACAGGAAGGGTGCTGGAGGACTGGAGGAGGGCTACAGTCATGCCAATACACAAGGGGGAGAGCAGAGAAGCGAGGGAAAACTATCGTCCTGTCAGCCTCACCACAGTGGTGGGGAAGGTCATGAAGGCACTTGTCAGGGAAAGGGTAACACAACACCTGGAGGGGAACGGACTGCTAAACAACAACCAGCATGTGTTCACTAGGGGGAAATCCTGCCAGTCCAATCTAATAGAATTCTTTGACTGAGTGACCTTGGAAATAGACCAATGGGGGCAGTGGACGAGGTCTATCTGGACTTCAGCAAGGCATTCGACACCGTCACGCACATAAGATTGGTCAACAAACTGGGAAGCACAGGGGTGTGGGACAAGATAACGGGATGGGTGGAAAACTGGCTAGCATACAGGACCCAGAGGGTGGTAATAAATGGGGTGTACTCTAGGACAGGGAGGGTGACAAGTGAGGTGTCCCATCAGTGCTGGGACTGCTTCTCTTCAGTATCTACATATGTGAGATAACGGACGGACTGGAGGGACGGGTGGCACTCTTTGTGGATGATATGAAAATCTGCAATATGGTGGACACTGAAGGAGGGGGGTGGAAGACATGAGATGGGACCTGAGGGCATTGGAGGAGTGGGCGGAGACCTGGCAGCTAAACTTTAACATTAAGAAGTATGCTCTCATGCACCTGGGACACAAGCACCTGAGGGAAGGTTACAAAATGAAATGAGGGGGGAGGAGATCAGGACAGCAGAACAGAGAAGGACTTAAGTATAGCAGTCACCAGTGATCTTAAGGTGGGGAAACAGTGTGCTATGGTGGTGGTGAAGGCATACAGGATGCTGACAAGTATAGGCAGGGGAATTACCAACAGAAGGAGGAAAGTCCTGGTGCCCCTATACCAGGCTATGTTGAGATTGCACCTGGAATATAGAGTGCAGTTCTGGAGGCCTTACTTGTGCAAGGACATAGATCTCATCGAAAGGGTTCAGCAAAGAGCGACCAAGATGGTGCGAGGGTTGGAGGGCATACCATACGAGCAGAGATGCAAAGAGCTGGGGCTGTACACACTAGAGACCAGGAGGGAGAGAGGGAACATGACAGAGGCCTTCAGATATGTTAAAGGGATAAATAAGCTGGGCCCGGGAAGTTTATTCCACATGAAAAAAGACACCATGACAAGGGGGCATGGCCTGAGACTACAGGGAGGACACCTCAGTGGGAATGTGAGGAGGCAGTTCTTCCTGGAGAGGGTGGTGGATACCTGGAATGGACTTCCGGATTAGGTGGTGGGGGTGAAGACAGTGATAGGATTCAAGAGGGCTTGGGACAGGCAAAAAGGGTTACTAGGGAGTGGGGTGGGTAACCAAGGAGGGAGGCAGGTAGTTTAGCATGGGGAGAAGGGCAGACTGGATGGACTACGGGGTCTTTTTCTGCCGTCAAGTTCAAAAATTGTATAATTCTATGATTACAGTGAGCACTGCTAACCATCACCCTCTGTCACCTAACTGTTAACCAGTTTCTAACCCAATTCACCACTTTAGATCCCACCGCTAGGCTGCTGAATTTCTTTACCAATCACCTGTGCGGCACAGTGTCAAAGGCCTTGCAAAAGTCCAGATAGGCCACATCCACTGCCCTCCCCTGATCTATTTCCCTGGTCACCCAGTTGAAGAAATTAATCAGATTCATCGGGCATGATCTCCACCCTGTGCATCCATGCTGCCTTAGGTCTTACAGCCCATTGGATTCAAGATACTAGTTTCCTCACCACTGATGTGAGACTGATCAGTCTATAGTTACTAGCCTCTTTCTTTCCTTCACCACCTTGGGCACTTCCCTAGAGTACCATAAAGGTCTCTTTTTCCTTCTGCTTTTACTCACTTCTTTCACGCAGAGACTTGCTGCTTTAATTACTGTACGCCCTCAATTACTTTTCCCCACTGTTCCTCTCCCTCTCTCTGCAATCCCCCCAACACTTGGCAGTTACTGAAGCAGTCTCCTTTCTTTAAAATCCACCCCCTAAAGTTCTGGACCCTTGTTCTCGTGTTGTTTGCCTCTGCTGTCATCTTAAAGGGAATGTCCCTCAATCTATTTACTGCAGGTACTGGGTGAGTATAGCGCAGACTAAACTGTGCATGATGAATCACATGGTCGGTAATGCATATGGTATGGTATGAGAGCAACAGGGGTATATGAGCGATACGACTATATCGCTACCCCCAGTTGCTCCATACCAAAGAGGAAGTGGATGTAACCACTGCCTGTCAGGTGCTTGGTCGAGCCGCTCCCATGGAGAGCACCCAACCCAGGAATAGATGAGGGGGGAAGACAAGAGTTTGAAACCCTGCTGGGGAAATTTTTTTTATGTTCTGACTGTGCAGCCACAACTAAGTGCCGCAGTTGGTTTATTAACTTACCCCGCTGTCCACACACACGGGGAGTTGATTATATTTATTCTGGGGGTGTGGGGGTGAAGCTCCCCATGCAGGAGATATGGTGGGCAGAGCCCTCCCCCCCCAAAAAACAATCTGAAGGATCGGGTGTGTAGTATGCATATGCAGAAGGCATTATGTGCCGCTGCTGCATTGCTGCACTCTATTTTCCATGCATGGGTGCGACGTGCATGGTTTCGTCCACGACATCATGACCCTGTGCCTTTACTGCGTATCTGTGTAGTTTGTAGACATGAACAATGACACCCTCTCTTGCAGCTGCCTAATTTCCTCCTAATTTAAATATAAATGAGGTTGCTTCACTGTTTTGCCCTGGTGTGAAAATCTGTTTGTCTCCATTCCAAAGATCATGACCCCACTCGTGCAAGGCATCATGGGAGTTAATGATGTGTACATGCACAAGCCAGCAGAAATCATACTCTCATTTAGTTCTGTTACATGTTTTGTGAAGTCTCTGTATTCTCTTAAAGCATTTTTTTTCTGAGATACACTTTACAGAAAATGGCAGGGCATAGTCATCATAAGACAAGAATATATGGACTGCTGAGGACAGCAAACAGCACCGACTAATACAGTGCTACTACTGCAGACTTTAGCACCAAAACGTCATAAAATTATAGGTTGACTTACCAAGTGAGGTCATAGCCTCTGCAATGAAGTCAGGCTGGTTTTCACATCAGACTTAAAAAGAACCATTCTTGCTAATTTTTAAATTCCCCCCAAAACTAGAGTAAGCTCCCTTAACCCTGTGGGAGCTCCTCTGACCGATAAAGAGGCTTTATAAATACCCCACCCAAGGGACGGGATCGTAAATTGCTCTCGAAGGGCTAGCAGCACAATCCCTTTCCACTTCCTGGGCATGCTTCATTGAAGTGTACGGAGCGTGACTTTAAAGCACAATTTTCAACTGTTTAAGTGGCTATTTGGTAAAACTGGAGCCAGGGTTCAACTAACAAGAGTCTTCTAAGTTGAACCCTGGTGTTACCAAATGGCCACTTAAATGGGCAAAAATTGTGCTTTAAAGCCATGCTCCATACACTTCAATGGAGCGCATCGCTGCGCTTTCCCTATTGATGCATCAGAAAACATCAGAGCGCAGGGGCGTGGCCAGTAACAGGGACGTGGAAAGGGATTGTGCTGTTATCTTCTCTCGTGGAATTTACAATCCCTTCCCTCTCGCGTGGGGGGAGTTATTTATAAAGACTCTTTTTCAGACAGATGAGCTCCCATGGAGGTAAGGGAGCTTCCTATTGTTTTTGTGCAGCACTGAGAAAGGTGCTCTTTAAGTACCTTCATTTACATTTAAATCTCGATTATATTAGAAGGGTGCAGTGGAGGTAATCACTGTTCATGCTACAAACTTCACAGGTAAACAGAATCAAATGTTAAACAACACTGTGCTGTGATCACTGACAGCTAGGAGACTGCCCACTGTGATGCCCGTAATGCCGTTCCTGTTTGTAACCACCAGGTACAGCACTGCCGCTTCCCTAGTGGGTTTATTGACTAGCTGCCTGAGAAAAGCTACTTGTAGGTAATCAAGGATGGCCCTGCTCCTTGCTGAAGCTACAGCTGGAAGGCTCTAATCCACAGCCAGCAGACTGAAGTCACCAACGAGCAGCATCTCCCCTTACCTGCCATCATGCTGATGGCTTCAGCAAGTGCCTTATGCAACTCCTCTCCCTGTACTGGAGGTCTGTACACCACCACTGTATAGACAACTGCTCCAGTACCCACCTCCAGGATGACCAGCAGCACTTCCTGTCCTTCCTTTTCCTCCAGTAAGGAAGGAGGGGAGAGGAGTTAGCTTAGGAAGCCCCTGCCTGGTGTTAAAGGTCATGGAGATCATTTTCTTGGCATTGAGGCACAGTTAAATTGTCGGGAACCAAGGCTGGACAACGGAAGACATCAAATGGTGTCTACATTGATGGAGGCTATTATGTTTTTTAAATAACCTCTACCCCTTTGTCTAAACACAACGGGGTCGATTAACTCCATCTGAGCTTATGCACAGGTCAGTGTACAGCTCCATCAGAGGGGGAAGGCCCTTTTAGTCATGGCACGGGTATACTGCAAAGCAAAGATGTGATGTACACAGTATCTCCATTATGCACCTTCACCACCCAGTACACAAGACACAAAGACCCCATGACCACAACAGGTACTGTAAGTATTTTTACAAGGGTTTACTGCCCTGTGAGCCAGAACATACTTTCTAACAGGAGGAACAGTTATGTGGTGCACAGCACAACCGAACATTGGAATGCTCAGGAATGGGGCTATGGAGAGAGTATCCACTGCACACCAGGAAGGTAACAATTCAAATCAAAACCAAGTCAAAAGTCAAAAACAGTGGGGGAGTTCAAGAATGCGTGGGACAGACATAAGGCAATTCTAGTGGGGGGTAGGAGGAAGTAGGCTGTTGCTTAACTTGGATCTGCAGCTTATCCGTTAGGTAGGGAAATGGGCAGACTAGGTGGGCCAAGCAGTCCTTATCTGCCATCAGATTCTATGTTTCAATTGCCACCAATGGATACAGGGTAACTGGACCACTAGAGAAGAGCATAGAAGAATATTAAAATTCAGACTCAAATCCAAAGGATGCATGCACAAAGATACAGGGTCATTAGGGGTTGTTTTGATGACTATGGCAGTAGCACCAGTGCCCGCTGCATGGATCACATCATGTCATCATGTATCTGATGCCATGCTATACTCCTACCCCTGCTGCACTCATAATCAACCATGTTAGTGAATGCACAGCCTATGTGCAGCCACTAACATCTGGATCAGTGATCTGCATAATAAAGACATGCAGAGTGAGTGTTCAAACGCCTATTTAGAGTGGGGGATACTGGTCACCCTTAATGTGGTTTTGAGGGGTGGTCCTGAAGGTGTCACCCAAGTTTAGAGACAACAGAGTGTACCATGGCAGAGTTACGGGCCCAATATGAACTTCATAGATGAAATATGACTTAGTCTATGCACCTGTTCAGGCACTCTATGTGGACTTAGCTACTGTCACACTACATCCTGTATCGCTATACAGCACTGCATAGTGATACTAGATGTATGCAGGGCAGATGAGGGCTAGCCAGGGAGAAGAGTAGAGGTATGTCCAGGCTGTCGTTGGTGGGGACAAGGGGGCTACTGGGGCAGGGGGAGGGATGACTGGACACTAGGGAAAATATCTGTGGATCAGGAAGAGGGGGACCACCGGACACCAAGGATACTATAATTAGCTTAGCAGTCAAGGTTTGGGTGGGGTAGGGGGAAATTTTAATTAGCTCTGCAGTCAGGAGTCAGGTGATGGTGGGCGGGGTTGGAGAACACATGCTGTCAGGGCTCATGGGTTTGGCAGCACCAAAGCCGACCACAGGCTGCAGTGTGGAGCACACAGCCTGCACATAATCCAAGGAGCAAATGACTGCTCCTTGCATTGTAATGAGGCTATGACGAGATGCCAATGGCCAGTCCATATGTGGGGAAACTCAGGACCTACAGTGGCATGTCGGTCCATATGTGGGATACACAGCACCAACAGCAGCATGCAGGACACCTACAACGACTTGCCTGTCCCTCTGCTGGAATGCCAGCACTTAGAGTGGCATGCCAGCCCAGGTGCCAAAAAACAAACAAACACCTACAGTGGTATTGCGATCCTGGTACCAGGTTTCGAGTACTTGGACAGGCATGCCACTGTAAATGATCGGCATGCCACTGTAGGTGCTATTTTTCCAGCACCGTGAAACACACAAGAACAGCACTCCATTGAAAATTAATAAATAAAAATAGATTTCTAAATACACTGCAAAGTAATTTATTTGGCAATTTGTGGACAGGGCAGGACCGGGGCTTCATCTTCCTGTGAAACTTCTTGAAGGGGCATAGCTTCTTGGGAAAATAACATCCTTTTTATTTTAAAATGTTAATTATATAACAACACAATACAGAATCACAATTTAAATGCATACTAACAGAAAACTGTGAATATAATACATAACAAAACATTTAAAAGTACTTTGTGACATATAAAATACTAACAGCATATTTAGACTATGTTCAGAGGCTTAAATTGATTGCTTTAAATCTAATTAATGCTAATAAAGAAAGAGGAAAGGGGAACCACTCATGATAAATATAATCTGTGTTTGTGGGGGGATTATTTTTGTTCTAAAATTAGATTTACAGTTTAGTGTCACTGTGCATTTCACATATCATTGTATAAAATAACAGCCAAAGAAAACAAAAATAAATAATTGAAATGAATTATGTGTAACCCCCCTACAAATGGGGGTTCCCAAAATGTCTTCCTGGAGCTTGCCTAAATGCTCACTGCCAGGCTGGTGTCCTGCGTTTTAGCAGTTTAAATGTGATTACCAGAGCTTGTATAGCCTCTGTGTACTGTCTCTTTAAGAGCTGCCTAATTGCAGCTTAAGTAATCTGAGAGGGAGCTCTATTGAAAGATGTAACTATTTGCTGAAAATCATTTACAGTGATAACGATAATGTAGTTTGTCTAACCTGCTTTCTTTGTAGCAAGGACTGTTTTCTTTGTCTCCACTATCTTGGTCCTGGACTGCAAATTGGACCAAACAGTTCTGGTGGGACCTAAAATGTAGCCGGACTACAGGAGCTGTCCGAATTCAAAATCTTAGGAACTGTGGATTGAGTTTTTGCCCCTTTTTTGCAACTGAAGGGGAAGCTCTTGCTTTGACTGACAGCCAAATCAGCCAAACAATTCTTTTGGATCTTGGGGAAGTCCCGGGCTGCTTGCAATTTTTCAGTTAGAACTAAGCTGGAAGCTGAGCAAAAAGGAGCTGAAGTGTTTCTGAGCAGCCATTGTGAGTGGATTCGCATGGGAGAACTTTGAAAAGGCTAAGTTTTTGGCATGCATGCCAGTGTGCTGCTCCTGAGAGGGAGAGAAGAGAATTATTTTGGACTAAATCCAAGTTTGTGTGACTGAAGTAAGCTACTGAAGTGAGCCAGGCTCAACCTGAAGAAGACAGAATATTTTTGCTGAATGCGATCAGCCTGTCAGGAGTTCCAGCTACCCCTAAGCTCCTGGTGTGTGCAGAGACTTTGCGATTGTGCCCAGGGAGCGCTTTGCCTGGTAGAGTAGAATTCCCATTCATGTAAATGTGCTATGAGCTGCTAGTGGGTTGTGAGTTAGTTCCTCACTGTGTGAACTGTGTTCTGCTTGCTGGAAGCTGTATCCAGTCCAAAACGGACTGCTTCCGAACTTGTCTCCGTGTGGTCTGAGCGTTGCCAGACCGGCCCAGCCAGACTACCCACTGCTCAGAGAAGCCATCGACGAGAGACCTGCCTGGGGATCAACTCCCTGCTCCACGTTTGAACAGGAACGAAGCCTCTGTGACTTGTGTGGGCCCTGCTTCTCCTGGCATTCCAGATCAACCACCTGCAGTCTCGATTTTCGTCCAGCCTGTGTCCAGTCTTGGGTATCGTGAGTAAATACCAGGGTAGCTTCCTACAACAACAGCTTAATCTGAGTGTGTCATCTGATTGTCTTGTTGTTTCGTTTCCTTTACAAACTGAGCCCTCTGGCTCCAGATTACAAATATTGTGTACTGTGCATGTCGTGTTTTCCATCACAGGGCCTCAACCAGCTGCAACCCCGGGCAACTGTCCTGGCTAGTCCATCTCTTCTCTACCTCGGTACCCAGAGGTGGACTGTGTGGAGGAACTCGAAGTACATGCATAATTGCTTGACTGATATAACCTTTAAGCTAATTAACCTGATTTTGCCCCTCCCTTGTTCAAGTTCCCTGAATAAATCAGATCTAACTTTTTCTGCATGTAATCTGACTGTGGTTCCAGTTTGTGCTCAAAGTACTGTACTGTTGCTATTTGCTGTGCTTAACATAGTTTTACAGGGGGTCCCCAGGGTCGAGCCAGAGGAACCAGCCCTGGTGGTAAGTGCAAACAGTGTGGGTACTTGTGTGGTGTACCAGGGGTATTGTGAAAGTGATTATTGTACAGTGCTCAGGTCACTAGAGGGGAAGGGGGGGGTTACAGTGTCCCGGAGGGCTGTGCCCAGGTTAGCTTGACCACTACCAACCCAGACCTCCGGGTGGAGGCACCCATTTCAGAACTCAGGCCCCTTAACCTGCTACTAGCCAAGCAGGCAGGGGTAGTAACCCTTGGGATAGCGCCACCTAGGGGTTACACATGAAAAAGGATTATCCAGACCTGGCATGTCTCACTGACATGCCAGTCCAGGTGCCAGGTTTCCGACACCTACAGTGGCATGCCGGTCCCGGTGCTAGGTGTCCAGCACCTGGACTGGCATGCCACTGTAAGTGCATGACATGCCACTGTAGGTGTTGTATTTCTGGCACCTGGAAAAACATATAAGAAGTGCACTTCTGATGAAAATCAGTAAAGAAAAATAGAGACCCTTGTTGCTTTATTTTTTTTGTGGGGGGGGGGCGTGCTGGATCTTCCTTGGAAGATTATTCATGATCTTACACATCCAGATGTTCACAGTCAGTCTCAGCTGGTCCAAAGTGTAACCTCATGTGTGAGGGCTGCAACCTACTCAGACTGACTGTGCCTGAACTATTACTACTCAGTCTAGCTTTGTACAGTATGTATTACAAAAGGATTTTACAGACCCAGCATGTGCTACTGGCATGTTAAGTTATTGCTGGCATGCCACTGAAAGTGTACAGCATGTAGCTGTGGGTGCCGGGTTTCCAGCACCTCGACCAACATGCTACTGTAGGTGCCAAATTTCCAGCAACTAAACAAGAATGCCACTGTAATGACATGACGCTGCAGGTGTTGAGTTTCCAGCACATGGACTGGCATGCCACTGAAAGGGCCTGGCATGCCACTCTAAGTGCCAGGATCCCAGCATCTGGACCAGCATGCCAATGTAAGTGCATGACAAACACTGTAGGTGCTATATTTCTGGCACCTAGACAGGTATGCCACTGTGACTGCATGACATGTTGCTGCAAGTACTGTACTTCTGGAACATGGAAAAACACTAGAACAGCTTTCCTGCTGAAAATCAGTAAAGAAAAATAGATGCCCTTGATGCTTGATTTTGTGTTGGGGGGTAATTCTGGACCTCCCCTTGAAGATTATTCATGGTCCCACACAATGTGATGGTCACAGTCGATCTCAGCTGGTTCAAAGTGTAGTCTAATTTATGGGGAGAGGCATACTGCTTAGACTGACTGTCCATTAACTATCCCTGTTCAATATAGCTTTAATTGCATTAAAAAATAATTTTCCAGACATAGCATGTCTCAATAATGGCATGTCAGTTCAAATGCGGGAAACCTGGCATCTGGACCACCATGCTACTGAAAGTGCCCAGCATGCTATGGTAGGCACTGGATTTCTGGTACCTAGACCGGCAAGCCACAAAGTGCTCGGCATGCTGTGGTATGCACTGGATTTCTGGTACCTAGACCGGCATGCTGCTGAAAATGCCCAGTATGCTTTGGTAGGCATTGGATTTCTAGTACATAGACTGGCATGCTGCTGAAAGTGCCCAACACGCTGTTGAAGGTGCCAGGTTTCTGGCACCTGGACCAGCATGCCAGTAACACATGCTGGAGCCAGACTGGGCTCCAACCCCTTCTCCAAGAATGACTGATGATGTGCAGAATTAACATGACATTGATTAGCAGCTCAGATGTGAAAAACTTTTTAATTTATATGATAGGTTGCAAATGTCAGCCTCTGCCCCTCCCAAGCCACACACATACACACATGCTCACAATAAACGAGGACATTCAATGACAGTATATGTGACACAGAGGTTCGATATATGAGTGTGTTAATCTGGATGAAAATTAAAGCAATCTTTCTACAACATCATGATAGCAACTATAGCAAGTAGTAGCACCCCCTACACACACTTAGCCACCAGAGGTACACTGAGCTGTCCAGCTGCTTGTTTTCATTATTTGAACAGTGAAACGTTTCCCAGCCAACTGCTTGTACATAAAAATAATAGGGCAGATTTTCAGGAGTTTCCAGCTTTGTGATAACAATGCAGACAGGCCTCTGTCTCTGTTACACTCGGCACACAACACCAGTCTGAACATTTGCAGAAGTAAAATGATAAAAAAAACTGACACCTCATTGTGAGGTTTGAACTTGCAACCTCCAGGACATGTAATGTGCACAAAACCAGTGAGTTATAGAAACTCAATCTTTTTGTCAATATATGAAAAGACAATTCTCTGGCTATAAACAAAGAAAAGACAAAGTTGGTGGTTTTTGGTAATCGAACCTAGAGAATGCCAAAATTAACTGTGGGAACTGAGGCAATTGTAACAGAGCACTACTATGATTATTTGGGACTCCATTTTTCTGACAATTCCCTCTGGAATAGACATTTTAAGATATTAGAAACAAAAATGACAGTGGTATTTAATGCATTTAAAACATTTAATTGTAAAATGAAAAAGGTACTTTACCATCAAAGGACTTCTTACAGTCATCAGTGCTAAAATTAAATTGTGTATTTTACATGCAGCTGAAATATGGAGTTCTACTAACATATTCATTTTGGAGGTCGTCTTGAACAAAATATCTTGCTATGTATTGTCCGTTCCTAACTCAATCCCTGCACGAATTTTAAGAGTTGAAACAGGCCAGTTCTCTATCGCTGCTTTGGTGAGGGAGAGATCCTTAAATTTTTGGGAGAGCCTCTTTCTACTGCCGGAAGAAAGACTACCCATACAATGTCTTGAGGAAGAAATTGCTTATAAACAGAAGGGATTTGTCTGTCCATCTATCAAAATTATCAGACAACATTTGTTGCCTTTGGGGCTGGGAAATCTGTTTCATGAAAAATATATTAAACCATTCCATAAAATTAAAATTAAAATAAAGAACAGGGTTCGGGACGTAGCAATTGGTCAGGATTTTTCTGATATTTCTTCCCTGAAATTTTACAAACGGTACAAACTATTTAAAGTTTCTCACCATCTTGAGTATTATTCAATTCAATTCAATCTTTATTTATATAAGGCACCTTTCTGAAACCAGGGCACCTGTACAATACATGATAAAACAATAAATAATTAAGACAATATTAAAATTAAGCTAAACAGCAGTATTCAAAATTCATTGTATGCTTGGCTAAAAAGATACATTTTTAAAGCTTCCTTAAAGCTTTGGACAGTCGGGCAGTCTCGCACCTGACGAGGTAGAGAATTCTACAGGGTTGGGGCCATAAAACTAAAAGATCTGGCCCCTGAAGTTTTTAAACAAACCCTTGAAATCTCTAGCAATCCCTCGTCAGTGGATCGGAGAGGGGGGGGGCAGTAGGGACAAAGGAGATCTTTCAGGTAAGCAGGTCCCTGATCGTGCAGGGCCTTATAGGTCGGCAAACCGACCTTGAAGGTGATTCACCAGTGAATTAGCAGCCAGTGCAGTCCACGGAGCACAGGCGTTATATGACTGTACCTAGAAGAACCAGTCAGTAGCCTGGCTGCTGCATTCTGCACTAGCTGCAAGCGGAGAATCTCAACCCCCGGTAGCCCAAGGTAAAGGGCACTGCAGTAGTCAAGGCAGGAGGTAACGAAAGCGTGGACCAAAGTAGGAAGATCGTCTGGAGGAACCAGGTGCTTCACCCGGGCAATGTTCCTCAGATGGTAAAAAGAGGTTTTGACAACTGCCGACACCTGAGATTTAAATGTCAAACAGTCATCAAACACAACGCCTAGGTTCCGCACCCGGTCTGAGGTAGTTAGCTGGACACCTCCAAGCCATAGACCCAAGGGTGATCCAACCAACAAACCCCCCTCCCGGCAACCCTGGTCCACAGCCAACACCTCAGTTTTATCTGGGTTCAACCGCAGCCAACTCACATTCATCCAGTCCTGGATTTCGGCAAGACAGTTGTTAAAGACCGAAAAGGCAGCATCTTGGCCGGGCACAAAGGACATGTACAGCTGAGTATCATCTGCATAGCAGTGAAAACCCAGACTGTACCGCCTAATAATCGCTCCTAACGGCAGCATGTACACCGCAAACAACATGGGCGCCAAAATGGAGCCCTGCGGTACCCCACAGGATAGGGGGAATGATGCCGAGGAAAAAATCCCAGACACCACCCTCTGGCTCCTACCCACGAGGAAAGATCAAAACCAACTGAGGACTGTGTCAGACAGCCCACAGATAGACTGCAAGCATTCCAATAGCACACCATGGTCCACAGTGTCAAATGCTGCAGAGAGATCAAGAAGGACCAACATGGAACAAGTCCTTCAATCTCTCGCTATTAGGAGGTCATTTAGTACCCGGACAAGAGCTGTCTCGGTACTATGACTTTTCCTAAATCCGGACTGGAGAGAGTCATAGACATTGTGGCTGGTCAAATGATCATCCAGCTGCGACGCGACCACCTTCTCAATAACTTTACCCACAAAGGGTAAGTTAGAGACAGGCCTGTAATTTGCCAGACAGTCCAGGTCCAAGGAGGACTTCTTAAGAAGGGGCTGAACCACAGCCTCCTTTAGAGGATTTGGAAAGATCCCCCTCTCCAAGGACCTCCAGACTACCTCAGCGAGAATGGGACCAATTTTATCCACACAGCCCACTAAGAGACGTGTGGGGCCCGAATCCAAACCACAGTTGGTCGGACGCAATGACTGGATGATCATCACAATGTCACTGATTGTGGGAAGGCTGAAGTCAGACCACACAAACTGGGTGTCCGACATCTCCTGCCTACCATCACAACTCCCATTAGAGATGGTCAAACGGATATCAGACCTGATTGTGGCAACCTTATCTGAAAAGAATAGAGCAAACTCCTCACACCATTCTTGTGAAAAAGCTCTTCTGGGCTGAAGACAGATTGGATTGCACAATCTGTCCACAGTCTGGAAGAGCTGAGCTGGTCTATTCTGTGCAGCAGTAATCTCTCTGGACAGGAATTCTGCCTTCTTACAAGAGATTGTGGCTTGATAGACCACATAGTGGTCCATCAAACTAAGTTTGTCACAATCCAGGCCCAACCTCCGCCAGCACCTCTCCTTCGTCCAACTCTCCTCAACTCCCTCAGAGTCTCATCGAACCAAGGAGACCTGGGGCAAAGAGTGAGAGGACGAACACAGACAGGAGCAATGGAATCCAGGGCCCCTGCCACCACCTTATTATAGGCAAGTACCAGGTCTCCTGGATTCATGCAATCTCTCGGTAAGCCCGATAGGTCCAGCATCGCCATCAGGCCATCCGGGGAAACACCCCTTAAAGGGCGATATTGGACCATCTCCATAGGGGCCGGCCTACTAGGGGTGGTCTCAAAACTGATCCCAATGGAGTGATGATCAGACCATCCGACTGGTTCCACCACCAAATCGGATATCTCCATCCCCAGAAGGAACACCAAATCCAATGAGTGACCACCAATATGGGTCGAGGAGGAAATAACCTGTGTAAAGCCCAGTGAAATCATTAACTGGAGGAAGTCTTGACCAAATTGCGAGAGTTCATCGTCGACCCAGGCATTGAAGTCCCCCAGAACCAACCATCTGGGGGACCCCAATGTCAGGTCGACAATGAAGTCTGCGACTTCCTGCAGGAAAACATTCCCATCACCTGGTGGATGGTACACGAGAAGTATCCTGCACCCTACGCCCTCGCCCATGATACATTCAAAGGAGTTGGTAGTTCCCACTGGTACCTCCACTAGGCCCAGTTCTGATCTAAAGCAGATAGCAACACCCCCATCCCTACGATCCATCCTCGGGCGGTGTATCACTGAGTATCCGGCTGGAATTGCTGCCGCCAAAACTGGTCCAGCATTCTCATCCAGCCAGGTCTCAGTGATGCACGCCAGGTCAGATGTCCCAACAAAATCAGCTATAATAACAGTCTTGTTTTTAATAGACCTGGCATTGCACAACACCACCCGAATAGGATGAGCATCCAAGGATGACCGTGCAACCTGCTGGCTACAAGCAGAACCCTTGGGTATAGGAACCAGACAGGGAGGACCCCTTTCCTGGACCCATTTCGCCCCAGGGCGTCTCCTTGTCCCCACTAACACTGTCCGCCCACTCCTTTCCATTCCCTCTCCAGACCCAGCCCTCATCCTCCTCCTTCTTCCAACAATCCCCAAAGCCCTACACAGTCTATAAACTTCTAATGATAGGGGAGGACAGAAAAAAAGGACAAAGGTCTCTGAGTCTGGAGGGGGAATAATACCCAACTGTCCTTGTGCCATCCCAACACATATTTAGCACCCTAAGTAAATAACAATAAATAACAGTCCCAAAATACAAAATTAACCCACTCCACAGAACTAAATAAATACAAGACCCTATATAATGATTTAACAACAGAATAAAAGTCTAAATTAAAACACAGAATAAATCTCAAAATATTGATTTAAGGGCTCTCACCCCCCAAACACAAACACAAAATACAACAAATAACTAATTAATTCCCCCTCCCCACCCAGTCCTCTCACCACTGGGGAAGAAAGGTAAAAATAATATACACTAAAATAATTACTTTCTTCCCCACCCAGTCCTCTCACTACTGGGGAGAGAGGGCAGCACTCTCAATGCCAAACAGTAATAATAGCATAAACTACAAATCTAATAAACAAAATAAAATAAATGGACACAGGGTCCTCTCACCACCCGGTCGTCCAAATAATAAAGGAATAATGCCTGACGTGGTGGGTGTTATGCTGGGATAACATTCCACCTTGGGTGGTTGGGCCGGGCCACTGGCGAGGCGTTCTTTACAAGAGGATGTTATCCCAGCCTAACACCCACTCTGGAGCATTATTCTATTACACAATGGCTCATTGTTTTATACAGAAAAAATAATTTTAAAGAATTTTATTTAGTGTTTTAAAATATTTTTTAAGAAAAGATGCAGGCAGTGCTCCAGGTGCTCAGGATATCATCAACAGGGATGTTATGCCAGGATAACATCCCTGCTGTGCTGGCCAACTGACCAATTAGGAGCCAGGATTCTTTCTTGCCATTCTATAATGAAAATTAATAAACCAGTTTCTTTAGTCCAATTCAAAATACATACTGGAGAACTCACGCCAGTAGATGGATGCTGCTGGGCATAATGCCAGGGATCCTCAAGAGCGTACAGAAAAGTTATAAACCAGTTCAGGACAAACAGCGTTCTCAGGAACTGAGAGATTTTAGGAGCAAGTTATACGTGCAATTCCAAGATCAGGAGCACTGAAAGTTCAAATTAACAGCATGAGGGAAAATAACCACCTCTCCAGGAGGTCACTGCCCCCAGTCGGGTCCGTAGCAACAGCTCCCTGGACAGAATCCACCCACCAGTGGGTCCCCCCGGTGAACCTAGGAAACACCAGTTACTCAGGCCTGCCCTTCAACAGGCCCGAAACCGGCGCCGCCCACCTCAAACCCAGCCAGCGGCAGCAAGCACCCTAGGCAGCTCACCCCAAAATTCTTGCTCCAACACACACTCCCAAATCCAGGTTCCGAAACAACAAACAGTCAGGAACACTTCACAGAATAAATAAACACAGGCTCCTCTTTTGACTTCAGAAGATCTCCCCACACCAAGGGATCAACGAAAACCGGCTGCTCCTCCCAGACACTCCGATAGTCCCAACCACATCGGTCCAGCACTCGCACTCCAGTCAGAATCCAGTCCTCAGGTCTTCAGCTTAAATCCAAAATGACCATAGACCACTTCAGATTCAGTCAGACTCCACAAAAAAAAGTTCTCTCATAGAAACAAAGCCCCAGTCGTTCGTCCCATCCGGGGAACACTACACGGTATCTACATGCTGTTCAGTCCAGTTAAAGGGATCTCCAGATGGGACTGTCAATAGGACTGCTAAGTCAACAGTGACTTGTAACAAATGAAATAAGAACAAACAAATTAAATAAAAACCAGCGTTAAAACATTAAAGCATTAAGAGGCATTGAAAGACGTCAAAGAACTCAAACTAAAAATGAACGAACAAACACGGCACAGTGGCACAAACGGCAAACGGCACAATGGCTAGCCCAGCATGGCCGCCATATGGCTCCAGCACACACGATGATGGCAGATAAGGACCGTATGGTGCACCTAGTCTACCCCTTTTCCCTACCTAATGCATTACCGCAGACTCTAGTTGATCTGCGTCTTTCTCTCTCTTCTCTATTGCTAGATTATTTGAAGTGTACCACCAGCCTAGTGCTCTACTCCCTGACTTTGCTTATTACAGTGCACGCCACTTATGGCGCCCGCAGTTTATACAGGCAGTCGCTTTTTGCAGGCAGATTGCTGTTTCCACTTGCCCAACACATAGACTGTAAGGTTAAATCCACTCATTAGTGCTCTATGCCTGCCTTCTATTTCGGGCAGATTTTGGGCAGATTAGCAGCATGCTGAAGTGTGAATTAATTCTAACAGCTAATCTGCCCAAAATTGATCTTCGGGCATAAAGCACTAAATAGCTCTAAACAGCTGCTAATTGGTGCCACCTTAATGTAAGATAAAACGTGAAGGTTTCCACCCTACGGACTTGCCTGAGACTTGTGAATGTGCAGTGAAGGGAAGAAAGGACCCATCTCTGCCTCTGAAATAATCGAGAATTGCAGCACTGGAGCACAGGTGTGGTGGGAGCAGAGTTGGTGGCGACAGGGAAAATGAGCACAAATAAAATGGGAGTACAGCAGCTTATACAGAGTACCGAGAATGGCAAGGACTAGCAGGAATACATTAATCAGCCTGCTGGTTTAAAAATCATTGTATTTTGGGTACAGCGGCCACTCCTTATAATGGGCAAAATCTGCTTACACAGAGGTGCCTGTTATAAGCGGCTTTGACTGTATTTGACATACTTATCTGATCCCCTCAACTGTAAAATGGTTATGAGATTTAGAATGGAACTGTATGAAGCTAATTACATATTCTTCAAACAAAATCGACCCAGGATAACAACTAGATACTGTAAATGTGGAAATCTAGTCAAAGACAATCTAAAACATGTAACTCTCTTATGTCCTTTGTATAATGCTAAAAGAACTTACTGGCTGGGATCCTTCTTGTCCTACTACAACATTCCACCAGACCTAATAATGGCTTCTTATATAATACTCATGATTCTGCAACCCTGAATAGATTGGTTATCTAAAATCCTTGAAATTATGAAACAGTGTCACATTTTATGACTGTGATAATACTGTATATTGTACTCAAGAGTATGAGAGGTATTTTTCTCTTTTTTTGTCACTTATGGCATCTTTTTCCAAAATCCTTGGAATCTATTTGAGATTACAGAGGACAATACTTTCCGGGGGTATAGGTAACCAGACCCAAACCCAGTCAAGTTCCATTCAATCCTGTGTTTAGTATAGCCAAACAATAAATCCTCTCACACTCTCTTACTCAAAATGCTACAAAAGCAGTTATTGCTTTAACATGTTTACTGTACTCGTTTTGAATTATTATCTCAAAACTACAAGCTTAATTTAGATATATTCATCCAGAATTATAAGAACTTATGGTCATTAAACCCGTAGTAATTTAATTGCATATTTAAGCAAGTATGTCACATATTTCATTGACCAATATTTCTGAATTAAATGTAAATTTTTCAAGTTTAAGATGTTCCAATGCTCATCAAACCCACAGCTAGTCATGCAGCAACAGACAAAATTCCTAATGTAACCCCCCTACAAATGGGGGTTCCCGAAAAGTCTTCCTTGAGCTTGCCTAAATGCTCACTGCCAGGCTGGGGTCCTGCATTTTAATAGTTTAAATGTGATTGCCAGAGAGTGCCTGTATAGCCTCTGTGCACTGTCTCTTTAAGAGCTGCCTGGATTGCAGTCATAAGTAATCTGAGAGGGAGCTCTGTTGAAAGATGCAACTATTTGCTGAAAATCAGAGTAATAATGATAATGTAGTTTGTCTAACCTGCCTTCTTTGCAGCAGCGACTGTTATCTCCACTATCTTGGTCCTGGACTGCCAAATTGGACCAATCAGTACTGGTGGGACCTAAAATGGAGCCGGAATACAACAGCTGTCTGGAGTCAAAATCTGTAGGAATTGTAGTTTTGGGCTTTTGGCACCTTTTTGCACCTGAAGGGGGAGCCTTTCTTGCGACTGACAAACAGATCAGCCAACCGAACCTTTTGGATCTTGAGGGATTTCCCACACTGCTTGCAATTTTCAGTTAGTTCTGGGCTGAGAAGTGAAGGAGTAACAGCTCAAGTGATTTGGGCAAGAGATCTGTGTAGTTTTGCATGGGAGAACTGTGAAAGGCCTGAGCTGTGGCCTGCATGTCTTCCTGCTGCCCCTGAGAGGGAGAGAAGAGAATTATTTTGGACTAAATCGAAGTTTGTGAGAATGAAGTAAACCACTGATTTTTAACCAGGCTCATACCTGAAGAAGACCGAAGATTTGCTGAATGTGATCAGCCTGTCAGGATTTCACGCTGCTTTTGAATTCCCGGTTTGTGCAGAGACTTTGCGATTGTGACCGGAAAGTGGTTTGCCTGGCACAGTAGAATCCTTTACATGTAAATGTGCTGTGTATTGAAAGTGGGTTGTGATTTGGTTCCCCACTGTGTGAACTGTGTTCTGCTTGCTGGAAGCTTTATTTAGCCTAATCAGACTGAATCCGCGTTCATCTACATTCGGCCTGGGCTATGCCATGCTGGCCCTGCCAGACTACCCCACTGCACAGAGAAAGCCACAGACGAAAGACCTGCCTGGGGATCAGCCCCTTACTCCACGCTTGAACAGGAACGACGCCACGGTGAATCATGTGGGCCCTGCTTCTCCTGGCACTCCAGATTGACCACCTGCTGTCTCAATTTTCGTCCAACCTGTGTCCAGTCTTGAGTATCGTGAGTAATCATCAGGGTAGCTCCCTGCAATAGCAGCCTAATCTAAAAGTGTGTCATCTGATTGTCTTGTTGCTTTCTTTTCACGAACTGAGCTCTCTGGCTCTGGATTACAAATAGTGTGTGTTGTGCATGTTATTTTCTTCCATCACAGGGCCCCAACTAACTGCAACATTCCTGGCTAGCCCACCATTCTCCATCTGGGTACCCAGAGTGTGTGACTGTTTATGGACCCTGAAGTGCATGCATAACTGTTTGATTGATAGAGCCTTTAAGCAAATTAACCTGATTACGCCCCTCCCTTGTTCAAGCCCCTTAAATAAATTAGATTTAACTCTTTTTTGCATTTACCCTGACTGTGGTTCCAGTTTGTGCAAGAGTACTGTACTGCTGTTATTTGCTGTGTATAACCTTGTTTTACAGAGGGTCCCCAGGGCCGGGCCAGAGGAAAGCCCTAGTGGTAAGTGCAAACAATGTGGGTACTTGTGTGGTGTATCAGGGGTATTGTGAAAGTGATTACTGTGTATTGTTCCAGCCACTAGTAATGAAAGAGGAGGGTTAGAGAGTCCCGGAGGGCTGTGCCAGGTTAGCTTTACCACTACCAACCCTGACCTCTGGGTGGAGGCACCCATTTCAGAACTCAGGCCCCTTAACCTGCTACTAACTAAGCAGGCAGGGGTAGTAGCCCTTAGGATAGCGCCACCTAGGGGATACATTTTGGAGGTTCACCGCTGGGATTTTGTGCCTTCTAGTGGCCAAAAATTATGAATTATTGTTAAAGATTAATGGCTACCCCAATAGAAATGGCTGTACACCTGTTAGTGGGGTGGGGTGGAGTACTGGGCAGGAGTTCGACCCACAAAATGCTCTGCTTATACTGGATATTCCCTGGGTACCAGTAAAGACACTGTATAGGAAGCAGTCTCCAAAGTTGAATGTTTAAAAACCCTGTGGTGGTGGGTCGGCAGGCTGATTTGATTGCCCAAACTTTCATAGCCTTGGTAGAGTGTAGTGACCTCATGGATAGCTCTAAAGTGCCACAGACTATTGCCCCAGAAGGGGTTCCAGCTGCCTGGAGAGTTATAAAAAAGACAGTAAAGACCCCGGGGAGGATGAGCTCCCACCATTATCTGAGACTTTTGAGGAGAAATTTGCTAAGTTGTTGCTGGAGGAAGGGAAAACCGTAGAGGACTTTAAGAAACTATTCCTGCCACCTGGGGGTGTTCCTTCCCCAACTTCGCCTCCCACTCTAGCACCTGCTACTGCCCTGCCTTCTGTGCCCGTGCCAATGCTGGCCCCTATATCTGTACCTGCCATTAGTCACGACTCCTACTGAAGGCTGAGAATCATCTCGGGCACCTTCCCCACTCCCCAGGGGAAGCATGACTGGGAGACCTGGATAGACTATGTTGCCCCTCTAGTACTTGAACGGCAATGCTCAGAAGCGGAGAAACGAAAGAGGTTGACTGAGAGCCTCCGAGGTCCTGCCCTGGATACCATCCCTGCCAAGTGGGCCAATAACCCCAAAGCAACTGCACAGGACTATCTTGATGCATTGGAAAATGTGTAAGGGAGTCCATATTCAGATGGGGATCTGTGGTGGAGAGTAAGAAACGCTCAGCAGTACCCAGGGGAGCCATTGTCTATGTATGTACCTTGGCTTGAAAAGCTGCTACAAGAGTGCCTCAGAAAGGGTAATTTACTGCCAAATGAATTAGATCGAACTAGGCTGGACTGGATCTTTAAGTCTGCTCCATTTTCAGAACTGTTACTGCTTCAGTGGCGCCATGTCACCCGACTGGAATCCCCCATGATGAGCTAATGTAAGAAATTTGGGGGGTTGAGCAAAGGCGACCCCGTGGGGGAACTGCACCCATATTTGCTGCTGCTGTGCAAGTGACCGAGAGTGATCAGCCAAGTGAGGCTCAGGGGCAAAGGTCGGCACTTAACAAGCACTCTGAGAATGCAAAGGACTTCCCGCCCTGGGCCCAGCATTGGAAAGATGAGCTACTAAAGGAAGTCTGAGAGTTGAAGACAGGTGCCTCTGCAAGGGTTTCCCCCATGGAAGAAGATTCTGGTCCCTTTCAGGATGTGACTGCCATGGCAGTGGGGTGCACCCTCAGGCATCCGCTACCGAGGGTGGCTCCAAGGCTGAGATCACCGGATTGGCTGCCACTCTAAAGGAACTGTAAAGACACGTTGCACCACTCTCACCACTGCAAGCAGATACTAGACCCCAATCTCTTACTACTGCTTCAATTCCTCATACAATGTTCTCTCCCAGGATGACCCCGGAGTATATCATTTGTCACAACTGTGGAAAGGATGGTCATATGAAAATACAATGCCGGTCTCAGAAGGACTTAGAAAGAGTAGTAAACAGACTCCAAGGGGAGCTCCGAAAAGCAAATCAATGGCCAAGGGGCGCCCAAAATGACCTCAGTGAGGGTTCGAGAAACCCTAACTCAAATTTCTTTGTGGCTAAATCATCTGTCCAGGCCTCTGCTACTGCCTGTCCAGACTGGTCCAAAATAGTGGGTCCTTCAATGGAGACTATGGTGACTGTGAATGGTATTCATACTTGGGCTGTGCTTGACAGTGGTTCGCAAGTGACCATTGTATTCCAGGACTGGTATGACAAACACTTATCTGATGTACCTTTGCAATCCCTGGAAGGCCTACATGTGTGGGTCCTGAGCGACAAGTCTTATCCCTACCTAGGGTGTGTCCGCCTCTGGTTGTCTTTTCCTGCAACTGTAATGGGTGTAGAGGAGCAAGTAGAGACATTGGCTCCCATGTCCCCCCCCCCCGGACTGTATGATGGGGTCCCCCTGTTAACTGGGACAAATGCCCATATGCTTGGGAGACTGGTGACGGACTGGGAGGACTCTGAGAATTTTGGCTCTGATCAAGAAGGCCTATGATTTGCAACAGAAATCCGAGGAAGTAGACCAGGATGAACCGGTGGGGATCGTGTGGAAGAAGGATCACGATTCAATGGTACTGGCCCCCTAACGCCCAGTGTACCATTCAAGGGGAGGTCTGCCTCCAGAAAGATGTCAAGAACAAAATACTGATGTTGGATGCGCCAGGTGATGGAAAACTGCCAGAAGGATTATCAGTCAAGCCCAGCATCTTGCCTGCTCATGCCCATGCCTATGCATGACGAGTGATGTTCCAGATTCACAATGTGTCAGATCGGGAGATCGCGGTGAACAGAGGGTGCACCCTAGCTATGGTACACTGTGCAGACACTGCAGTATTGCCCAGCTACAAGCACCCTGGTGAGAAGGAGAGTGACTCCAGACTTGTTTGATTTTGGTAACTCCCCATTTCCAGCTGAATGGAAGGCTAGAATTAGCAACAGACTTGCCCATATAGTGTTTTCGTTGAAGGAATGGGATGTGGGATGTGTCCAGGGTGCGGAGCATCACATTCGCCTGCACAATGAATGGCCATTTCTAGAGAGGTCCTGACGCCTAGCCCCAGCAGACATAGATGATGTGAGAAGACACCTGCAGGAAATGCTCACTGCTGGTGTGTTACAAGAATCCAGGAGCCCATACGCCTCTCCCATTGTGGTGGTGCATAAGAAAAATGGGTCTGTGAGGATGTGTGTTGATTATCGAACCCTGAACCAGCGGACCATCCCAGACGAATACACTATGCCTCGTATACAAGATGCCCTGGGCTGCTTGAATGGGAGCAAATGGTTCTCGGTGTTGGATCTTCGCAGCGGATACTGCCAGATACTGCTGGCCCCAGAAGACCATGAGAAAACAACCTTCATCTGTCCATTGGGGTTTTACGAGTTTCTGAGGATGCCACAAGGGATATCGGGTGCCCCGGCCACCTTTCAGTGACTGATAGAATGTGCGGTGGGAGATATGAATTTGCTGAAATGCCTGGTGTACTTGGACGATGTCATTGTGTTTGGGAGCACCTTAAAGGAGCATGAGAACCGACTGTTTAAAGTCGTAGACCGACTGGAAGACTTGGGCCTCAAGCTGTCCATTGACAAGTGCCAGTTTTTCCAAACCTCCATGAAATATGTGGGCCACATAGTATCTACAAAAGAGATAGAGACTGATCCCAGTAAGGTTGAAGCACTGACTACTTGGCCCCAGCCCCATAATCTGAAAGAACAACAACATTTCCTGGGGTTCTGTGGCTGCTACCGCAGGTTCATAAAAGACTGTTCCAAGGTGATTCTCCCAGTCTTGAACCTTACCCAGGGTTACCCTCCTTCTAATCATAAATACAAAAAAGGGGCCGTTAAAGAACCAGAAAAGGTATACTTCCGCCCAAGTGAACTCTTTGAGTCCCGCTGGATGCCCAACTGTGAAGCAGCCATCCGTGAGATTATATACCAGCTCACCCACGCCCCCATCTTCGAATATGCTGACCCCACCAAACCCTATGTGCTGCATACAGACGCTAGTCTGCAGGGTCTAGGAGCGATGCTGTATCAAGACCATGAGGATGGCCTGAGACCAGTAGCTTTCACCAGTAGGAGCTTGACCCCGAACGAACAAAACTACCCAGTGCATAATTTGGAGTTCCTTGCGCTAAAATGGGCCATCATTGACCAATTTCATGAATACCTCTATGGGGCAAAGATATTGGTGAAGACTGACAATAACCCATTGACCTATGTACAGACTTCAGCTAAGTTAGACGCCACTGGGCACCGGTGGCTTTCTGCATTATCAACCTATGATTATGCTGTCGAATACAGACCGGGTCTGAATCATATTGATGCTGACGCCCTATCACGAAGGCCCACTTCCAAGAGTGATTGGGTCAGGCTGTCTGAACCTGACATTCAAGCATTGTGCCAAAAGTTTGATGGAGATGAACAGATGTCTGTGGACACAGTGGACTGTTTAGTAGATTGCTTGGGCCCTTCTGACAGCTGCATACCAGTTGCTTATTGCCACTTCTCTGCTCTAGATATTAGTGCACTACCTCAATTTAACAATGACAGCATTCGGTGGGTTCAGTCCCAAGAACCTATGATTCAGCCAGCGCTTGATGCCCTGCATGCAGGGAAAGATGTGTCTAAGTTACGTTCCACTGACTTGTGAACTGCTTTATTGTTTAAAGAAGGCCCCAGATTGAAGTTGCTCAATCAGTTGTTATATAGAGACACAGTAGATTGTAGTGGCAAAGTAGACAAGCAACAATTGGTTCTGCCCACGGCCTTTAAAGATTTGGTACTGAGGTCCCTCCACAATCACATGGGACACCTCAATATTGACAGAACCCTTGACCTGGTACAATCTCACTTCTACTGGCCCAAAATGGGGGCCGATGTTGAGCACTATGTAAAGACCTGTAGTCGCTGCCTGCAAAGAAAAACCCTGCCTCAGAGAGCGGCCACCCTTGTTAATATTACTACCAGTGCCCCCATGGAACTAGTCTGCATAGACTTTGTGTGTTTAAAACCTGATCAGTGGAACATTGGCAATGTGTTAGTGGTTACGGATCATTTCACACAGTATGCACAAGCTATTCCCACCAAAGATCAAAAGGCTATGGCCAAAGTGCTAGTGGAAAATGTATTTGTCCACTATGGTGCCCCCCTAGCGGATTCATTCTGATCAAGGCAGAGACTTTGAGAGTCAGCTAATCAAAGAAATGCTCTCTCTATGGGAGGTGCGAAAGTCAAGAACCACCCCCATCACCTGCAGGGAGACCCTCAACCAGAACATTTTAACTGCATCCTTCTAGACATGCTGGGCCCCCTCCACCCAAAAGACAAGCATAAATGGAGCCAGCAGATTAGCACCTTGGTACACGCATACAATTGCACAAAAAATGGTGCTACTGGATTCTCCCCCTACTGCCTCATGTTCGGGAGAGAGGCCCGGCTGCCAGTTGATGTCTGTTTTGGGGTCTCTCAAGATAGGGTCTGAGCTGAAAACTACTTGCAATATGTACAAAAACTGAAAACTCAATTGAACCATGCCTATCAAGCGACCCAGACAATCGCCACCAAGAGAAATCTAGCCAACAAAGAGAGGCATGATAAAAAAGTAAAGGCGCAAGAGCTATGACCTGGAGACCGTGTGTTGTTACGCAGTTTGGGACTGCATGTTAAACACAAAATTGCTGATCGGTGGCACCATCTTCCCGATGTAGTAGTTGGAAAGTTGGATAATTTACCTGTATACAAGGTGCACCCAGAGAACAACTCCAAAGCTGTCAAGACCATGCACTGTAACCACTTGCTACCTATCGGCCAAGTCATGATTGAGGCTGAACCCCCAGAAATTGAACCCCCTGGGCCGGGGACTCGTACTACTGCAAGAAACAGACAGAGTCAACCTACCCCAGTGGTCACAGATTTAAGGTTTCCTCCGCAGCAGGCCCAGAATGATAGTGACTGTCAGTCCACTTCTGACAAAAGTGAATATGACCATGCCTATTACCCCTCTTATGAACTGAGTCAGCTGTTTCGAGGTAACCCCCTTGATAAATTGTGGGGATGAAGCTGGGCCTTCTGGACAGCCTTACCCCCCAGCTTCGTCCTTGGAGCCAATGCTCTCAGAAAGTGAAGTGCAAAGTATCACATCTGAAGATGTTGAGTCTCTGTGTATTGTGGAACTGTATGATTTGCCTGAAGAAGGAACTGAGGGTTTGAGTCTTTCTGGTGACATACCAGAACTTGAAGAACACTGTGAGAGTGCTGACCACCCCCCCTTCAGTGCCTCAAAGCTTGACTGTGCTTGAGCCTTCGCAAAATCATAGGTATAATCAAGCTTGTAGACAGTAGTCCTTTAAAGCTTGCAGATCCTGAATTTTATTTAAAATTGGAAAATCTTATCCCCAAAGTGCCTATCTTTACCATTTTTGAAACTAGTCATGTTAGAACTGCTCACAACATCATGTGGAAGGTCACTCCATAGTGCCACTACTCTGTGATTGAACCAGAATTTACTCAGGTTATGATTCCAAGTCTGGAGAAGGGGCTGCCTATTATGCTTCCTGGTACTGATCCTCCCCATAGTGTGCTTAAGACCAGTTTCTGCTAGGAGATTATTATCTTCCATCAATCTAAATAGTAAACATAAGTCCCCCCTAATTCTTCTGTAATATAAGGAATATAAATTGAGGGAAGCCAACCTCTCCTGACAAGGCTTGTTTTTTAATCCCTTCACAGATCTAGTTAGTCTTCTTTGTACCCCCTCCAACAGGTTGATGTCCTCCCTGTTCTATGCTAACCAAACCTGGGCACAGTATTCTAAATGTGGTCTGACTAATGCACTATAGAGGAATGAGCACTCTCTCATCCCTACTGGCTATGCGCCTAAGGATGCAGTTTAAATTGTGATTGGCTTTCTTAAGCTGTACCCTACAGTTGGGATTTAAATTTGAGATCATTAGTGATTATAACCCCTAGATCTCTTTCTTCATTAGTAACTTCCAGTGGTGTGTTGGCTAGTTTGTAGATCCTCCTTTCGCTATTTTTACCGAGGTGCATGACCTTACATTTAGCAGTATTTAATACTAGTTTATTACTTAGCGTCCATTCCAGGATCTCATTCATAGCCTCCTGTAAAGCTGCCGTATGCTCCTGTGTATTTGCTACTGTCCCTAGCCTGCAGTCATTGGCAAATTTATATAGCCAGATGTTGGGGTTACTTAGTTTTAAAGAAGTGATATATATATATATATATTAAAGAGGCAAGGACCCAGTAGAGAACCCTGGGGGGACACCACTAGTAATGGGGGCCCAGTTGGAAAGGACACCATTTATAACCACTCTCTGTTTTCTACCCTGGGGCCAATCTGATACCCAATTACATATGTTCCCATTAAGGTTAATGTTTTCCAATATAACTAGTAATTCATTGTGGGGCAGTTTGTCAGATTACTTGGTATTACTTGGTTTTAGGGACAAAAGAAGGCTGTAGCCCTTCAGGATTGTCCCCCACAATTTGTGGGTCATTTTAGAACTCAGCATAAGTTCTCACTTATCCATAGATCCAAATTATTTTTAAATGCATCAAAGCTACATATGTTGATTAATTCTTGGGGCAGAGTGTTCCACAGCCTTGCTGCTCGTATGGTGAAAACATTTCCCCTTTTGTTAGTTTTAAAGGATTGTATTTCTAGCTGTTTATTGTGTAATCTAGGGACTATTCTTCTGGTTGAATAATCAAGTCCACATTGGCTCATAAGAGTGGGTGATTGACATATTTTATAAATTAATAATAAATCACCTCTTTTCCTCCTAATTTCTAATGAATATAAACCAGAAAGTTTCAATCTTGTAGTATAATCAAGATGTTTAAGTCTTGGAACAATTTTAGTTGCTCTTCTCTGAATATTTTCCAGGCAAGATATATCTCCCTTAAGATAGGGGTTCCAGAACTGGGAGTCATAATCAACATACGGTCTTATAAAGGTCCTATACAGGGGAATAATACATTGTTCAGTACGGGTAATAAAAGTACGTTTAATTTGCTTTAAGAGGCCATTGGTTATTTTGGCTGTTTTTAGGCAGTGTTCCCTAGATATAAGTTTATTTATCAGTATCCCCAAATCTTTTTCACAACTTGATGTTTTAAGTTTAATATTATTAAGATAATAATCATGCATTGGGTTATTTCTTCCAAAATGACGAACCACACATTTTTCATGATTGAAAAACATTTCGTTCTCAATTGCCCACTGTTCTACTTTCCTTAAGTCAGTAACTAATGTTTTCAAATTTTTGGGGTCATTAACCTTACCCCCCAATTTGGTGTTGTCAGCGAACTTTGAAAGATAATTATTTGGTCCAACTTGCATATCACTAATGAATAAGCTGAATAGTGTGGGTCCCAATACTGAGACCTGAGGAACCCCACTCGTTACCAAGCCCCAGTCAGATAAAATGTTATTAAATTTGACTTTTTGGGTTCTACATGTAAGCCAATCAGCTATCCAGTCAACAAGGTACATTGGGATGCCAAATGTTTTTAATTTCTGTAAGAGTTTAGTATGTGGTACCTTATTGAATGCTTTACTGAAGTCAAGTTGTATTACATCTGTAGAAATCCCATTATCAAGATATGTATTAATAATATTGAAAAAAGCAATTAAATTTGTGGCACACGAGTGACCTGGCATAAAGCCATGTTGAGTTAAATCTGCTATACCCCTAGTTATAACCTCATCCTCTAACTTTGTTTTAATAATCTTCTCCATAAGTTTCCCTACAACAGAGGTTAAACTAATGGGATGATAATTTTCAACATTTCCCTCGATTTCCTTTCTTAAATATTGGTGTAACAATTGCTGTACGCCAATCATTAGGTATTCAACTTTCTTGTAGTGATTTATTAAAGATGATTAACAATGGAAGGGAAATAAATTGGGAAGTTGCCTTAAGAAATTTTGGATGAATGTTATCAGGGCCTGGGGTTGTTGTTGATTTCAATTTACCAATTGCTTGCAGAATGTCAGACATATTAATTACTTGAGTAATTGAATAAGATAGAGAATGAGATGCTGTATAAACATTTATGTCAGATGGAGAAAAAACTGAACAAAAGTATTTGTTAAAAAGATTTGCAGTATCAACATCTGATTCACATTTGGTTCCCATATTAAATATTGGGCCTATTTCCCTGGAGTTTCCCTTTTTTATTATTTAGATAAGAATAAAGTGACTCATGACAGTCCTTGTATGGGCTAATTTAAATTCCAAATTAACTTTAACTGTTTTTATCATTTTTTTTCAATGTTTCAGTTGCTGTTCTATATTTAGTTAATAATATGTTTTTATTAGGCTGTAGGCTGGTTTTCAATTTACTAAACAGTTTAGTTTTAAGTCTAATCTGGGATTTAATGGCTTTATTGAACCATATTGGGATCTTCCCTTTATTATTATAAATTCTTTTAATGGCTATATACTGATTTTCTAATTTACTTATTATGTGTTTAAATGAATTCCAAGCCTCCTCAGTTGGTAATTTAGAGAGCAAGGTTTCCCAATTGATATTTGCAATTTCTTTATTAATAGCTTGGAAGTTAGCTCTATTATAGTCTTTCATAAATGTGCGCCCTCTAGGGGGTACACATTCATAGGCAATTTCAAACAGAACGGAAAAATTATCACTATTTCCAAGGGGGTCACTAATTTGAAAATTATAAATTTTTTGTTCAATATTAGTAAGAAGAAGGTCTAAAGTCGTGTGGGCCCTGCTTCTCCTGGCACTCCAGATTAACCACCTGCTGTCTTGATTTTTATCCAGCCTGTATCCAGTCTTGAGTATCATGAGTAATCATCAGGGTAGCTCCCTGCAACAACAGCCTAATCTAAAAGTGTGTCATCTGATTGTCTTTTTGTTTTCTTTTCAAGAACTGAGCCCTCTGGCTCTGGATTACAAATAATGTGTGTTGTGCATGTTGTTTTCTTCCATCACAGGGCCCCAACCAGCTGCAACGTTCCTGGCTAGCCCACCATTCTCCATCTGGGTACCCAGAGTGTGTGACTGTTTATGGACCCTGAAGTGCATGCATAACTGTTTAAGCAAATTAGCCTGATTATGACCCTCCCTTGTTCAAGCCCCTTAAATAAATCAGATCTAACTCTTTTTTGCATTTACCCTGACTGTGCTTCCAGTTTGTGCAAGAGTACTGTACTGCTGTTATTTGCTATGTATAACCTTGTTTTACAGGGGGTCCCCAGGGCCGGGCCAGAGGAAAGCCCTGGTGGTAAGTGCAAACAGTGTGGGTACTTGTGTGGTGTATCAGGGGTATTGTGAAGGTGATTATTGTGTATTGTTCCAGCCACTAGTAAGGAAAGAGGGGGGTTACAGTGTCCCGGAGGGCTGTGCCCAGGTTAACTTGACCACTACCAACGCTGACCTCCGGGTGGAGGCACCCATTTCAGAACTCAGGCCCCTTAACCTGCTACTAGACAAGCAGGCAGGGGTAGTAGCTCTTGGGATAGCACCACCTAGGAGTTACACTAACATATACAAGTATTCCGTAACCAAGATTAAGGTCTTCTTTGTAAGAATAATGAGACTATCATACACAGTTGTATTTTTTTTTTCTTTCATCTTTCCTTTTAAACCTATTATTATGTACAATCCAGATGTCAATATTAACCCTTAGGTTGCTGACAGCATTAGAACGTATAGGAATTTTGGACCGATATATCAGTCCATGGCATAGCAAGGTTAAGGGTCATTGTCCTTTTATCGCAAACTTATGTCACGTTTAATGGCACCAATTGCTGGAATTTATCATATTCTGGAAAGACTGTTTCATTTCATCTTTGTTTTACCTGTGTGATAGAAATCAGTATGTGATATTAATGAATCTAATATACTGGGGTTGTACTGCATTCTATAGAAATTCAAAATTTATGGAGGACTTCATGATAACATGGGAATGCTATTTTATCTTTGTATATTGTGTATTGTGTACATGCAATTTCTTTTTATTTTTGCTGTTTAAATGTAATGATACTTAACGATCAATAAATTTGAAACTGTAAACTGTATAGAAACTCACGCTGATGAGTTTTTTTTTGTTTACAACTGTTCTATAACAGAAAAACTGAAAGAAGAAAAAAAAGGAAACAAACGATATTTATACCCAGCATTCACAGTATCAAAACTAAAGCATGTACTAACTAAATACTTTCGGGAATGAAGTATTACACACCACAAATCCAAGTGAAAGACACAGATCCCCCCACCCCAACACACACCCATACAGCTCCAAAATCCAAACAGGTTTTCAGAAGTTTCAAACTTTGTGATAACGCGAGTGGCCCCTGTCTCTGTTAGACTCTGGTCACTGGCAGGATCACACTCTAAACCTGTCTAAACATTTACAGAAATAAAAAGAAAGATACTGTAGATACTTTTTTGCATACATAAACCAAGTTACAATCCAAATGTGTTACAGAATGATGTTAAGGAATATCTGACGATGTACTGTGAACATCTGAAACACAGTGTGTTCGTCAATTTTTGAAAAATCTTTATGTGCCACAGAGCACTTTATGTGAGAAAACCGATGAATCCCAGAACAGGTCTACGCACCGAGAACGAGCATGCAGATCCGAGAATGCAGCGGCTAGTAAACCAGAGACTAAGATCGTTCACTTGCAGGCATCAAAATAAAACAGTCAAAAAAAGAGATTAAGAACATACAAATACCATCACTAGGCACAGAAACTGAAGAATCTGTTTGCTCACTGATTTATGTGCTCTATAGTTATACCCAAGAGTATGATTTTTTGAGTTTGTTCAGCCAATGAATTATGTAACAAAAAATACTTGAAATAACAGCATTTTTTTTATTTCCACCAGAAACAATACCCATCCCTGCAGTGGAGTAGCACTGTCAATCACATTCATATTTGCAGAGAAAAAGACAAAAAGATGTACTAATGCTCATGACAGCAACTCTGTATCAGATTAGCTGATGTAAGCCACAAGCTGCAGCCGCTGACATCACTCCAGGATTGGCATCAATGGCTATCCCACAACAGACGAGATTAGAGAATGACATAGCTGCCGTTTGGTGACACAGGACTGGATAAAACTTGACGGGGAGGCCAGTATCAGCTGAATAAAAACAAGACTGACACAAATTCTATTTAAATACAAGTATTTTATTATAAAAATCACAAAATGATTGAAAAACAATGCAAATGCATTTAAATCATTGCCACTGATTGTTAAGTGTACTCCGTCAATATCTGTGGCAGTGTTTCTCAAATACGGCCATATTTAATTTCATTACATTAATTTTTTTGTCAACTTTGGGTTCATTCCATTGAGCCAACATACCCATGTTCAATGTTTTGTTTAGAGGTGGAACATCCATAATGGATTCCAGAAAATAAAAACATGATCGGGTTAAGAACTGAAAGCAACAGCACTGGGCTCAGTACACAGCACAGTCACTTGTGGCCCAGCACACTGCTGTTATCAACACTACATTTCTGTACAATTATTCAAATTTGTGTGATCTGCTATAACAATAACAATTTACATTTTACAGCACTTTTTCTTTTCAAAAATGTACATTTAAATAATGTTCTCTAATCCCAGATAAAGTAATTAATTATTTGTCTATCTTTCTTAATACTGTTAGCATTTAAAGGGTCACATGTTAGTAAGCACTAAGGTGACTGGGAAGGCCCTGGTGGTGTAAAGGGCTGAAGCGCTGGGTGCCTCACCACCTGCCACGCCAGGAACACAGGTTTGGGAACAGACCTCGATTGCTTGGGGCTGGCCAGGGAGGGAGGATTGGGCATTTTTAGGACAGCTGTCCTCCCTCGGGAAGGGGGACTGCCTGTCTACCTAGAGGAATCTAGGTGGCAGCATCGCGGGATGGCTGGGGAAAGGGAACCCATGTTCAGATGTTGGGGGAGCCTCTGTGGAGCAAACAGAATACATCACTGCACACATGTGGGCCTCACTAACCTACTGAAGAAGGTAAGTCCCAGAGAAGTAGGGTGACAGGGCTGAAGTGGCCAGTCAGAAAAGTGACTGGGAAGAAGCTCACATCTCTGATTCTTCTGTTTCACCTGCTGGCATTTTTCTAAAAGGCTGACTCCAAACAGCAGCAACACGTGGAAGCAGCACTTTACATTAGCTGGTAAATTCTTCACCATACCATATTTTTTTAGCAGCTGTTTGTATTCCATCCTGACATATCTGAATTCTTGACTGCAACATTTTAGTCTGTTTTGTCAGTTTTAAACAGGGCTGTGCAAATACCTTTTCCTGACTATTCAGTTGGGTATATTGTATTCTGCAGCCAAATATTTGGGTATCCTGTATCTGACTAAACTAGAACAACATCCTCCTCATCCTGAACATATTTTCCAATATCCCACCCTTGTCCCCTTGCCCAAATCCAGTAAGTAATGTAACCCAATTCCCCCACTCTCCATCAGTACCCCAATCCCATCATGCATCCACCCCAGCACCCACGATGTTTAGTATGATTATCCCACATGGGCGACCAGCACAACCCACCTTTCTCAACGGGGGGGGGGGGGCTGCCATCATCTTGAATGAAAAGTACTTGTTTGCACTAAACAAGTTAAGTCCCTAATGTCCCCTCATTCCTTCCCCCACACCCTATTCTTTTTTTTTTTTTACTTATTATTTTTCTATACATACTGTCCCCCAACCTCCACTCATTCAGGCCTCCAAGGAGTGGCACCCTCCCAGCCCTACCGACCCCTTAGAGTCTGCTCCTAGAGTGCCACACTCACCATCAGGGCTCTTGATGGCCTGGATTACCCTCCGGGGGGGTCGAGGAGAGATCCCCCCTTACCTCCCTGTTCTTCCCCTGAGGTGAGCTGCACAGCAGAATCTGCTCTGTTTGGTCGGTGGGTGGCAAAACTGGCTCCAGAGAATGTCATCTAGGCAGCTGGAGGGATGATTTTCCTCCGAGTTGTGTGAATCCCCGACATTGGCGTGCAATGAGGAGCAAGGCTGCCGGCATGCGTTGAGACGCACGTTGATGCTGGTCCTCTGCCAGTGCCTACCCTTACATCTGAGCATCCCTCAGCTGCACTGACCACCCTGAGTTCCCCAGCAGGTGGCGGTATCGCAGCAGAGAGCGCAGTCCCCCCCTCCCCGGAGAAAGAGAGCAGCTGTTGGGCGCTCAATACTTCTCCCTCCCAGCTGACCCCCATTGACCCGAGTTCGCTCCCAAATCCAGGTCGCTGGTGTGGTAGGAGGTGTGGTGTCCAGCGCCTCAACCCTCAGCACCACTGGGCCGACCCCCACACCCCATTTTGAAATCTGTAGATGATCAGCACAAATGAAAATTACGTATTTACCATAATTGTTGATCTTCCAGAACATCTTCACCATTAATTTATACTCATGGGTCTAGAGTCAGAGGCACTCGGACCCAGAGGCAACTTTTTTTTCTACAGAGAGGGAGCCAACATTGGTGACTGATGTCACCCATGCATTTACATAGTGTCGTACATGCTAGTCAATAACCATCATTAACTGCCTCAAGCACCTCAGTTCTGTATGCCAGAAGGGAAACAAAGTGGAGAGAAAATAAAAGAGAGGACTAGTTACTTCTAGCCCAAAGGGATAGTAAAAGGATATAGGAAATAAACAATCAAATAGAACCTGACTACCAGCTTAAAGCTTAAGGGTTGGGCCTACCAAATGGCACAAGTGTAGTGGGCTAAAAAGAGCTAAAGCTTCTTATCATTAGCCAGAGAGAGTGTGGATATTGATAATTGAAAGAAAGGGCAGTAGCCCTGATCAGATGGCTCTGGCAGAAGTAGCAAAATGGGAAGTTCAATTTAGTAATCCCTTGCAAATGACATGGCAAAAATGCCAAAAATGGAAAAATGACATCTGCACTCCCAAAAATGTAATAGCACCATGCTAACGGATAGAACTTGAGTAAACTCAAGAGTAAGCCCATAACCCTCTTTTCTCTATGACATATAGGAGAAAACTAGGGATGAAGAACATAGGAGTTGCAGGACTAACAGTCCTAAGGAGACACAATGTGGTTATCTCCTCTGGCATGCTCCAGGCTGAGTGGGTGAAGCCCAAAGAACTGAGAAAAGTGATACCAACCCAAAATTCCATAATGAGAGGAAGACATGCCCTGCTTCTCCCTGCACACACAGTGATGTTCCCTGTGTGAAGCTAGTATACTGATCCAAAATACAGATCCAAAGTACTGAGCACCTCTCCAGAGACTGAGCATCCCCTCAGTGGATTTAGACTGGCTAGTACCCGGGGCACATGTTACATATAGCAACTAACAAGGACATACCCTGGAGGGGGTTATACCTTGGGTAGGGAGACAGAGGATAGGAAAAATGGAGGGAAGAGAGACACATACCCATTACATAGGAAAAAAAACATAAGTTTTTTTTGGGGGGGGTGGTGGGGACCATGAGTGACCCCCGCCCCCCCACCTTTCTGGTTTTGTTTTGTTTTGTGAGGAGTGGCCCTTAAGTGATCAGCCCTCTTTTTTTTTTTTTTTTAAACAACAAGATCAGCCATCAAGTGAGCCTGGCAGGAGAGACATACGCAGAGTGATCAGCTGATAGTACCCACAGCATGAGCTGCCAAAGGCCTTGGCTCTCAGCTGAGTGGTGGCTGATGGCTGGCAGTATGAATCAGTAGTGAAGAATTTTATTCTGGAGATTCAGCAATAATGCGAAGTACCTAATTTTCATATCTTCCAAGACTCAGTCTTCACCACTGATTCATAATCATGGGTCTGAGTACCAAGCTTTTCAAAAAAGGGAACAGCTGGAGCACCCTGAGGGTAACAAATACTTTCAGCTCTCTGTGTGTGGGAGAATAAATGAGGGCAGGAGCTCCTTATGGATCTGCTGAAACCCAAGACAGGTCGAGGTCAGATGGATGAGCGGGAGGGTGCCCCAATAACTCCCATCTGACCCTACAGGAGAAGTGGTGAGCCCCTTGGAACTGGAAGTTAAGCACCTTTTGCTGGGCCATAGGTGCCAGTCATGCAAGGCTAAGTCATGTCATCCACCAAATGCAGAGTGCAGTTCCCACCAGCCAAGTGGCTACCTTGCTGGCATTGTACAATGCCCGTGACTGCTGCCTTGCCAACTCCAAGCCCTTGACAGTTAAGCAGATTGATTGCCCGATTAACTCAGAGTGTGACATGGAAGCTAGAAGCTGACCTAACTGCACCCACAGGCACCTGTTGTAAGCTGCTTGGTGTGCCTGATGTGCAGTAATGCACATCATGGTGCGAGCCGAGGTAAACACCTTCATGCCTATAACATCTGCCTAAGCAGAGTTAGCTTCAGGAGGTTAGTCACTAACTGGGCACTAAGGCCCTGTCAGGTCTGCATGTCCTCAATCCCTGAAGTGGGGTGAGGCACTGCTTCTGCATAGCCCAAGGGTGTGCTGTACCTTTGCTGAACATTCCTTGGGGCTTAAGGGAGTGTGAAGGGACATCTCCAGACTCTCCTTAAACATTCCTCAAATGCTCTGGGCCAGGAAGGGATGACACAGTTGGCAACACTGAAATCTCCTATGAGACCCAGCTGAACTATTATGGCCACATAGGGCCCATTGCCATCACGGAGAGTAGGTAGGTTTGGGGCAGACTGGATGAACCTTGTGGCCCTCTTATGCCACCAAAATCTGAGTTTGTATTAAAGCAGGGAATGCTGATCAAGCACAATTAGTTGTTCTGGGGATAAGCGTGGGAAGGAAGGTTGAGGGAGGTGAAGTGCCTGAGAGGTGCTTCGACGAGGAAGAATGGAGAGCATATCCAGAGGACTGCTAGGGCAGCAGGAGCTGGGATGGAGCTAAACATCACTGTCTACCTGGGGACAAATGGCATGGCAAGGGACATGGTAGGGATAGGGCAGAATAACTCCAGGGAACTGGGGAGGGGCCTCAGGCAAGTGTCATGCACAGTGGAGTGGCTTTTGCTGAGGTGGTACCTGTGTATAGCTGGGGAAAGGAAAGGGTACTCCGCAGCAAGCCAACAACTGGTTGAAGGCATGGCGCATAGAGGGGGTGCTTCATCTATATTGGGGACTGGGGCCAACCTAGGAGGATATGGGCCTCTATAGGGGAGACAGCCAGCATCCTCCCAGGAAGGGGACCACAGTCCTTAGTGGGAAGTTTAAATGCTGCTTGGATGAGTATTTAAATTAACTGGGGGAGGGCGGTGTCTGTAAAACCAAGAGAGGCAAAAATCCTACTCCTCAATGATGTAGCATTAGACAGTGAGGGCCCAAGGGAAGTAAACTTTCCTAGGGCAGGGATGAAAGAAGACAAATGTCACAGATCCTTTATACCTCAAATCATGGCAAAGCGGCTTCAGCTCCTTAGCACCATATGTATCCTACCCTTACTAGGGGAACTTTGAGGTTGGACTTATACTGAAGGGGAAATCCATCCTTCCCCCATCGAATGTGTGTACATCAGACTCTTACTCTACTCCTGCAACACCACTGCACCCTTATCATGGAGGTTATAATCGGTGTGCATCAAGATGTCAAATACCATTGGGAAAGAGCCAGCCACCTTCCCCCGGTGAAGTCACCCTGTGGTACTTCACAGCAAGGGTCCTATGCTATGTAATGACAGGACAACATAACACCTACAATAAGCCTCCACAAACAGATTCAGATGTTACTTCCACCAGGAGAAGGATGAAAATCTCCAAAATATCACCTGTAGCCCTAAGGAAACTTGTACTCCTTCTACTACTATGCTCAGGCAACGTGGAACTCAATCCTGGGCCCACAAATGACATTGCTTCACCCTCAGAACCCCCTAGGCTAAAGGGTATCAGCTTCATGCATGTTAATACATGCAGCCTTCTAAAAAAATTGTCCTCTATACAGGCTTGGATTGCCCACACTGAACCCGATGTGCTTGTTATAACAGAATCCTGGCTCTGTCCATCCACTCCTGATGAGGAGATTGCCATACCCAATTATCTTCTATTCAGAGCCGACAGACAAACTAGGGGTGGGGGAGTTGCCATCTACACGAAGGACAAATTTTCAATCTCTATCCTTGATTCCTCCTCACTTTCTAATGCATATGAATGCCTGTCCCTTAAAATTGAAATATCCCCTGTGTCAGCCATCAGAGTAATTGGCTGTTACAGACCACCTTCTGCTGGACCACAGTTACTATCTCACTTACCATTCATGATGGACTCCATCAACCTTGAAATTATAATAATGGGAGACGTCAATTATGACTGGCTGACCAATGCCTTGCTACCTCTCAAATCTTTCTTCGACTCTCATGGTCTCTCACAACTTATCAACGAACCTACACGCACCAACAAGAAAAACCCATCAAATAGCACCCTTCTAGATGTTCTATTAGTACATAAACCCCACCTTTTCTCCCATGCAGGAATTTTCCACGCTGATGTTAGCGACCACTGTTTTATCGTGGGTGTGAGAACTAGCCATATGTCCAAACCAACCTCGACATTTTCGACTAAGAGATCTAAAATGAATTTTGACCCACTGGTCTATATCAATGACCTCAAGGCCTCTACACTCTGGGAGAACTTCTACCTAGCAAAAACAGTAAACAAAGCTTTTATTATCTTCCAAGAAGTCTTAACTCATGCCCTTAATGCCCATGTTCCCATGGTCAAAACTCGTATAAAGCCAAGAACATACCATTGGTTTACTGCAGACCTCAAAGCTGCTTTACTAAATAGGGACAAGTTTTGGAAATGTGCTCGTAAAACACAGCTGGATAAGGATTGGTGCCTCTTCAGAACCGCCAGGAACCTATGCACAAAGCTGATTAGGGAAACCAAATCCAAATTCTATCGCTCAGAGTTAGACGCCACTTCAAAATGTCTAACAAAATTCTGGACCACCATAAAAAATCTCGCTGGACATATGACAGGTAATACACTCCCCTCAAAAATATCCTCTAAAAATGGCATCATTAGCGACAAAAACGAAATACTACAAGCATTTAATAATCACTTTGAATCAGCTGGCCTGGCTTTCGATAACTCGCCTGCCTGTAAGCTGCACTCCCAGATGAACGTATTGCCTCTGGACCCAAATCCAATGAAAGACGCCTTTTTCTTCTCACCAGTTACCTTAAAAGAAGTTGAAGAGCACCTACTTCGACTGGATATCAAGAAAACGCCTTGGATCCATACTTCGTAAAGGTTGCCTGGCATGCACTGTCAGTGCCCATCACCTACCTGTTTAATCTCTCACTCTCCCAGGGTTCTCTTCCTGAACTATGGAAAACTGCCCACATTATACAGCTCTTTAAATCTGGGGACCCTTGTGACCTAAATAACTATAGGCCAATTTCACTACTCCCCATATTATCAAATATCCTAGAAAAAATAGTAAACGCTCAGCTGTGAGCCTTCCTGGAAAAGACACATTTTCTAAATCCCATACAATCAGGCTTCCTCATGAATCACAGTACGGTCTCGGCATTAGCCAAAGTTACCAATGATTGGCAACATGACCTTGATAACAAAAAGTTCATCTGCGCTGTCTTCCTGGATCTCAGCAAAGCATTCGATACTGTTGACCACTCCCTACTTCTTTCATCACTAAAAGCGCTGGGTCTAGATACCACCTCTATGGGTTGGTTCCAGAACTACCTAACCAATAGGCAACAGCAGGTCAAAGCAGAAGGGGAGCTCTCCCCCCCAAACCGTTACTTAGAGGTGTCCCTCAAAGATCCATTCTGGGACCAAGACTCTTCACCATATACATTAACAATATCAACCTTGGCATTAAGAATGCCAATATCCACCTATTTGTAGACGATACGGTACTGTGCCTAAGAACATCTACACCTGAAGCTGCATGTAAAGAATTACAATCTGACTTCAACATCCTCCAACACCAGCTTCTCAATAAAAAACTACTCCTCAACGCCAAAAAAACTAAGGCGATGATTCTCTCACCTGGCAACCTACCATCCTATACTGCTCTTGGCACCCCCCCATCACTACCTTACTAGGGGAAAACCTGGATTATGTCCCTAAGTTCAAATACTTGGGAATATGGCTAGATCACAAGCTCTCTTTCGGGGAACACTTGGAGGATATGGTAAAAAAGCTGAGACAGAGACTAGGGCTCTTCTATCAGTTAAACCACTTTCTAACTGCAGAGGCAAAAAACAGCTCGTATAGTCTACCTTCATCTCCCTGTTAGACTAGGCTGATTTTATCTACTGCCATTGCAACGCCTTATATCTGGGTAAGCTGGATGTCCTGTATCACAGAGCACTGCGCTTCATCACTGGCCTCCCCTCCTCTACTCATCACTGTTCCCTGTACGCACGCTGCTGTAGGCTGGACCTCCCTGCAATATAGATGAAAAAGAAACATGGCCATATGGACTCTGAAAGCTCTAGCTGGAAATCTACCATGCTATATCTCTGATCTTCTGCCCCTAAGCAAAGTCCAAAAATATGCCCTACGGAGCTGCTCCTTCATCACCCTGAATATCCCCAGGGTCCGCACACGATATGGGAATGTGGCCATAAGCTACTTGCTTCCGTCGCTATGGAATGAAATCCAGAAAATTTTGAAGCTAAGAACCACAGTAACTATCGCAGTGTTTAAGTCCCTATATGTAAAGCTAATCGGAGATAAATGCCACTGTTTCCTTTGATCTTGTCCTCCTATAGCTTCTGTATTCACCTACGCCTGATCTGCACTGCCACCCAACATAACCCTTTCCGCACCTTTGCCTCATCCTCCCAATTCATCATCTTACTCTTGCTTTGATTCTCCTCTCCTAGGGCCACCGACCCTCTAAGTTTCCGAAATATAGCCCCCACATGATTCTAGTATACCTGCGGTGGTGCATCCGAAACCGTTACCTGAGTGGTTACACTCCTCTAGCACCAAGTTCTTCCAGGAGTCTAGCTAGATCACAGTTTGTTGTCTCTGGGTGCTTGATGCTGCCCTATGCCATAACAAGATCCCTCGTTAATCTTTCCGCCTCTGTGAGACACGAAACCCCTTGCTCCATAACAAAAACTTAACGCTTGCAAACTGGGCTGTTGGCACCTCCTGGTGCCTTAGCTGGTCATCCCAATTTCTCTCCGCTCTGTAAGCTACATACCCATTGCCCTACTCCACAGTAATTAGCCTAAGTCTGGTGAACTGGGCTGCCGGTGCCTCCTGGTGCCATAACCGGTCTCGTTAAACCTTTTCACTCCAGTGAGCCACGTACCTTCTCACTCTATATCGAGAACCTAAGTGAGTGCTGCCTTTGTCATTTGCCCCCTTCTCCATTTCAGCCACACCAACTTGAGGTACCTACAATTATTAGCTAACAAAACTCCCTTGTTGCGTCCCTTTACTGAATATACCTCCAAATTTGGCTCTCCATACTGATTAAAACCTTAAAGTTAGAACAGATATTCAAATTGCCTGTTCCTTGATCATATTTAATAATGTTTTACATTTTCGTTTTCTTATCAATGTCTGTACAGTGTCTCAATGTCTGTATCCTTGCTAATTATGTATACTGTTCTTTTTTGACCATGTGTAATGCAGGTCCACCTTGTAAATGAGCTTGCTCAATGGTGTCTGCCTGGATAAATAAAGATTTGATTGATTGATTGATTGAAATGTGGGGACAAGGCAGAGGAAAGAGGTGTATAAATCAGGCAAGCAAGAATAAAGGAGTAAAAAAGACAGGGAATGGGCAAAGTAAAAAAGGAAGACGTGGGTCAGGTGGACCTTCAGGTGACAGCACAGGTAGGAAGGGGGAGGGAAGCAGGCACGGAGACAGTACTGTATGTACAGCCATGTGTACATACAGTACATCACCGCAAAGACATAGACAGAGTGGAGGCTGTCCAGAGGAGGGCAACCAAAATGGTGCAGGGTCTGCACCAGAAGACATACGAAGAAAGACTAAAGGAGCTTAATATGTATACTCTTGAGGAAAGAATGGAGAGAGGGGACATGATAGAAACTTTCAAGTACCTCAAGGAATTAACAAAGTCCAAGAGGGTAGCATCTTCCAGAAAAGAGATGTGCAAGAACAAGGGGCACAATTTGAAGATAGAGGGGGACGGCTCAGGGGTAATGTGAGGAAGTATTTTTCACAGAGAGGGCTGTGGATGCATGGAACAGCCTCCTGAGGAAGTCGTGGAGTCAAGAACAGTGGGGGACTTCAAGAATGCATGGGACAGGCATAAGGCAGTCCTAGGGGCAGGTAAGAGGAAGTAAGCTGTTGGTTAACTAGGATCTGCAGCTTATCTGTTAGATAGGAAAATGGGCAGACTAGGTGGGCCAAGCGGTCCTTATCTGCCGTCAAATTCTATGTTTCTATGTTTCTATGTGTACCAATGCAAGATGTCTGAGAAACAAAATTTCAGACCTGGAGGCCATCATGATTGAGGCTTGTCTGGATCTGGTGGCCATAACAGAGCAACGGCACCGAGCAGCACAACTGGGACATAGCCATACCAGGCTACTCTCTTTTCAGGAGAGACAAAGCAGGAAGAACCAGGAGGCACTGCACTATATGTGAGGGAAGGAATCAAGGCCATGGAGGTACATGGTCACCCAGAGAAACATGAAGCACTGGAGGTGCTGTGGATCATCCTGCAGACAGGCTCTGAGGTTGCCATCCATACTGGGGTAGTGTTCAATCCTCCAGCACAAGGAAAGGAGTTCAGTAAGGCACTTGGGGAAGCCATCATCAAAATAGGAAGCAAGGGGGGAAAGTCTGCTTGTTGGCAACTTCAATATGCCAGACATGAAATGGAGCCTTCCAATGGTAGCTTCAGCAAAAAGCAGGGCCGTCCTTAATTCCCTACAACAGGCTTTTCTTCAGGCAGCTATTCAAAGAACCCACTAGGGATGGGGCAGTGTTAAACCTGGTGCTTACAAAAAAGGACAGCATTGCAGAAATCACAGTGGGCAGTCCCCTAGGTACCAGTGATCACCACACAGTATGTGGCTGAACATAAAGACAGGAGTAGAGGCAAACCACATGAGGATGAGAGTCCTGGACATTAGGAGGGTGGATTTTAAAGAAACGGGAAACTTCCTCAGAAACTGTCTCGTAGAGGGGATTGCCAGGGAAGGTGTCATCAAGGCACAGGTCAGAAAGCACAGGAAAACCATGAGCAGTTTCAAAATTCGTAAATATAGTTTTATTTTTCTCAATAACACCAAAATAAAAAATTATTTAGTATAACTATTTATAAATGCAGTACAGAGAAAACAGTCCTTCTGAGTGTTCCTTCTCAGTTTCAAATCTCAGTCTCTCTCAGTCTCAGTCTCTCCTTCTTGCAAAACATTGCAGCTCTTTTTATAGCAAGTCTTTGCAGGGAGCTCTTTAAGAGAATATTCTGCTTCTCACACAGTGTTCGTGTCAGTTTCAGCAGGTGCAGCAAAAAAGAACATTGTGACCTAGAACTGACCTCTTGTTGGCAGCATCTCAGAGAGTTTGCAAACCAGCTTCTCAGATTAACCCCTTGAATTCCAAATAGTTTTTTGCAATAATTTCAACAGTATAACTATATACAATTTTAAACAAAGGGATCCCAGCATTAGTGACATTTCCACATAAAGATTCACATATATTTTTATACCTGCAGATATGCAAGGGGGAAGAAAAGACAGAAATAGCAAGGTAAGGCAAAGAGATAGCGCAAGTCGGAGAATTGGGAAACTGTCAGAATGATCAGTTCCTAGGTCTCACCTGAAAATTAGGTTGTGCAACCACACACACAAGAGACAGAAAAGAAAAGGATAGAACAGACCCTTGCATTTAAACTCTTTCTGCATAACAGCTGGGACAGGGCCTTATTCAACCCTGTCACATACCCCCTCTTTAAGAGGAAACCTGTTTTAAAAAAACAGGTTTCCAAAACATTCTTTAAATTTTCCTTTAACATTACAGTAGCTTATAACCTTTACAGTTCAGTGCATATGCAGCATGTCAAACAGAGAAGTTTCAATGCAGATTTTTTTCAACCTTTGGAATTACCAATTCCTGATCCACATTGCTGTAGGCAAGTTGGGCTTTACTGGTCAGGCAGGGTACCAGTCTGATTGCCCATTACTGGTTTGGCCATTGGCAAGCTGTAGCAATCCTTTCAGAAGTTGTCAAATATGCTTCGATACCCGATGGACACAGCTTTGTAAGTTTAATGTCTTTTAAGCTGCTTGTGTTTTGTTGTTCTGCTGGACCTGTGCCAGAACCTTCAGGTTTGATAGCTTGCAAGGCATCCGCCCATCACTGCATCTCTTCTCTGCTGCTCCTGTCACTGTATCTCTTCTTTTCTCCACTGCTCCTGTTGCTGCATCTCTTCTTTTCTCTGTTTCTCCATCTCTTGTTGTTGTATAGCCCACCATTTGAAAAAGGCAGTCAGGCTTTCATGTTCTTTCACTGCCTGCTCTTTTTTTCAGTGATTGGTGCTGGCTATACAGTCTCAGTTTGTATATTTGTTTCTGTTTCTAGTTTGGCTGCTATTCTTCTGGTAATCACTCCTAGACTTGCTGCTACAGAATCCATACCTTTCGTCTATGCTTCCCTGGTACCAGGTCTAGTACCCATGCAGAAAACTCCTAGCTTAGAGTATGCATGGCATAAATCCCACTGCTCACACCATCTGTCATTGAGGCACAGGCCAGGAAGCATAGGAAAACCAGGAGCAGTTTCACAATTTGCAAATATCATTTTATTTTTCTCAGTAACAGCAAAATAAAAATTATTCAGTATAACTATTTACAAAGGCAGCACAGAGAAAACAGTCCTCCTTCTGAGTGTTTCTACTCAGTTTCAAATCTCAGTCTCTCTCACTCCCTCTTGCAAAACATTGCAGCTTTTTTTATAAGACGTCTTTGCAGAGAGTTCGTTAAGAGAACATTCTGTTTCTAAGACAGTGTTCTTGTCAGTTTCAGCAGGTGCAGCAAAAAGAACATTGTGACCCAGAACTGACCTCTTGTTGGCAGCATCTCAGAGAGTTTGCAAACCAGCTTCTCAGGTTAACCTCTTGAGTTCCAATAGATTTTAGCAATCATTTCAGCAGTATAACTATATACAGTTTTAAACAAGGGGATCCCAGCATTAGTGACATTTCCACTTAGGATTCACATATATTTTTATACCCGCAGATATGCAAGTGGGAAGAAAAGACAGAAATAGCAAGGGAAGGCACAGAAATAGATAGCACGAGGCAGCGAATTGCAAAACCATCGGAGCGATCAGTTCCTGGGTCTCACCAGAAAATTTGGTTGCGCAACCACACACGAGACAGAAAAGAAAAGGACAGAACATACCTTTGTGTTTAAACTCTTTCTGCGTAACAGCTGGGGACAGGGCCTTATTCAACTCTGTCACAAGGGGTAAAGGCACAGTGGGGAACAATAAACGTAGGGCATAACTAAAACAACCAACCTCTTCATGAAGGATGTGAGTAAAGGCAGAAAGAAAAAGAGACTGTTGCAGTTCTCTGAAGAAGTGGCCGAGATGATGAAGGAAAAACTGTGGAGGTATAAAAAAAGGCAGAGAAAGGAGGTGGTACTGACAGTCACTAAGCAGGAACGGGACCTTGAAGTTATCATAACTGACAACCTCAAAGTAGCAGGGCAGTGTGTAGGGCTAGTGGGATGCTGGAGTGCACGGGGAGGGGAATCTCCAACAGGAGAAGGGAGGTGGTGTTGCCACTCTATCACTCGCTAGTGAGACCCCACCTGGAATCCTATGTCCAGTTTTGGAGGTCACATCTCAGAAAGGACATAGACAGGGTGGAGGCAGTCCAGTGGATGGCAATTAAAATGGTGCAGGGGTTGCATAAGAAGCCCAATGAGGAGAGAAGAGGGATCTCAACATGTACACGCTGGAAGAGAGGAGATCAAGAAGAGACATGACAGAGACCTATAAGTATCTCACAGGGTTGAACAGGGTGCAGGAGGGAAGTCTCTGTCAAATGAGAAAAAGCACCAGGACCAGGGGGCATGCTATGAAGCTGGAGGGGGCAGTTTAAAGAGATGTGAGGAAGTGCTACTTCAGTGAAAGGGTGGTAGAAGCCAGGAACAGACTGCCAGCAGAAGTGGTGGAGGTGAAAACAGTAGGGGGATACAAGCATGTGAGGGACAGACATAGAGGGAATATTAGTAAAGGAAAGAGGGTTGCCAGAGACCAGTTAGGTTCTGTGGAGACAGATTAGGCAGGGAACATCTGGGCAGACTGGATGGGCCAAGTGTGTCTTTTCTGCAAAAAATTCTATGTTTCTGTCAATGGATTTCAAAACATTTTTGAAACGTTTCATAGGATCTTAAACTTTAATTTGACAACAACCAAAGACAGGCAAAGAGCAGATAGAAAGCCTCGGAAGGGACCTCGGGTAAGGGTGGAGTACTGTTGGTGACAACACATTCTTGACCAGAGACTGAGGTGTCTCATTTCTGTGGCAACAGTTATCTCATTTACTTGTGCATGTCAACCCGGTTCAAACACCCAAAAAACAGGGATCGTGGAAAAAAAATCGAGGTTTACAGACACGTGGAAACCTGACCGGTGCACTAACCTGGTTGCTTTTGAAACCGGGTTGAAGGTGTTGGGCTCACAGGAATTGATGCCTGTAGAACCCGATTGTGCTCCACATGTAAACAGCATCAGTTGCCAGACTGTTCCCGGAGGCATGCACTTTTAATGCATCCTCTCTTTTCAACCTAAAACTGCATGTGCTGAGCATGCTGACCTCAGGTTTACATCCAGCTGGTACTCCAGAGATGTACATGAAAACTCAATCGTGTTTCTAGAACTGGAATGAGATGTTCATGTATACTGAACAGCGTTGAAACTGGAGCTACCAAGACTGATCCTCGTTCCTTGGTCTTATGGTACATGTAGGGCTTCAGTTAACTCCATTTTGGGAGTATCTGACTTCCACAAATAGGGCAAAAACTTCCAAAATACAGAGGGAGGAAGTCACTGACTTCTAGATGTAAAACCAAAAATTAGATGACTTCCAAAGTTACAGGCTTGGAAGTCAGAAATTATGGATTTTTTTGAAAGAAACTGTATTTTATCATGAATATATTATATTAGCATTCATAAATTTGTCCTTCCTAGAATACTGACTTCCAGAGATGGGATTCTGGAAGTATTTTGACTTCCAAAAAACTGGAATGACTTCCAGATTTCGACTCCTGGAAGTTTTAGACTTCCACTGAAAATAAATTAACTGAACCCCTGGGTACATGTAAACCAGGTAAGTGACCCCTGAGGCAGGGCAACAGGGGGTTCACAACTGACAACAAAACAAAACAAAACAAAAAAAACGGGGTGACTTCAGCACTATCAGCACACAGATCATATGTTGACCACACTGAGCTAGTGTACAAAGATCACTTTTATTAATGGCGGTACAAAATAAAACAAGGGGAAATGGGGTGGGGCAACATTTCACACTTATACCGGGTGCTAAATCATAGTTTTGGGGTTTTTGATTTCAATTGAGGGTTCATCCTCCACTGCAGGGTAGCTGTGAGCTGATGATGCCATCACACTGGGCGTGGCACTACAAAGGGAGATGGGTGGTAAGAGAGACAAGGATAAACTGGGGAACAAATGCTCACATCTGACAGAGCCACAGCTGGTGCTCTCAGGCTCCATGCTCCTCACTAAGGTCCCCACAGGATCCATGTTGTTAAAGCTCGGAGGTAATGAGAGGAGAATGAGACCGCCTGTGGTTGAGAGACAAAAAGCTCTAAGGAATAAAAAGCAGAGTTGTCACCGGGACCAGTACCAAGACTGAAACCAAAACCAGACCTCGTACTAGAACCGATGCCCATGCCAGGGTATATATGACAAAGTCTAAATCTGATGCATTCTGCGGTGGTTCGATCAATCTTTATTAGGTTAGTCACTATTACAACAACAAAACAAAAACAAACAAAATATATATATATATACATATATTGCAAAGAATATTCTATTTTTTTCCTAGTAGGAGTAATAGGCAAAATTACTTTCTTATATTCCTAAAAGCAGTAAGTAGAAACAATCATGTCATGTGCACATTGTAATCTAGTATTTCTATCATACAGCAGTTATCTTGGCTCAGCCTAAATAAAAAAATATTCCCCAAAAAGGAATTTTTCTTGGCCTGTAGCCTGACCACTAGTCTTTCTTGCATTAGGGAACTGAAAAATACTAGAAGCTCTGAGCTGATCAGTTTCCCATTATTTCCTCTCTGTCTGTGACTGTGTGTCTGTCTGTGACCCTTCAGCAATGTCCAGCCAAGACCTGCTAAGACTAACTCACATGGCAGCCATGTTCCCAGAGCTTGTCCCCAGAGTGTCCTGCTGCTTGCAGGGAGACTACCCTAGTTATAGTGTTGTCTCAGGGGCTTTCCAGGCCAGAGTTGCCCATAGGGGAAACATGGAATTTACCGCTAGTGACTATGCCGGGAAATGGTCTTGTCTCAAGGAGGCAGTATAGGGCAGTAGTTTAAGGCTCTGAGCTGCAAATCTGGAGATCTGGGTTTGAATCCCACAGCCCCCATTTGCATACTGTGTGACCCTGAGTAAGTCACTTAACTTCCTTGTGCTCCCAGGTCGCACCTGTAAACAAGCTTTCAGCTTACTGTGTCTCTCCTGGTTAAACAATTTGGGGGGGTGAGTTCTAGTAAATGGTAGCATAAAAACACAGTTTTTTTTCCTAATGTCATCTAACTGGTAATTTCTATGAGACTAAGATATAAAAGTAAGAAAAAAAGAGTCTCTATTTCTGTAAGTACAGGTTTATTAGCAAGCACCTTGTAGTTAGTTGTTTGCAATCAGAGACTAGATGGTGAGATTTGATTATGGGATTTCTGCAGTCAGTGCATAATTCCCTTACATGTTAGTGACCTTTGTGTAACACATGGTACGTCTTTAGACTGTCAGCATTATATTACAGCTTACAAGCTATGCCTTTTTGTCACTGAGGTCCTTATAGTAGCTGCTTTTGGCTAGAATGCTTTGGCCTAGCTGAGATGTACCCAGACTCAGGTCCCTCCTGGCTATTTTGTCCTTGGTGTCCTCCGGCCTGGCCTACTTGTAGTCAGGCCCTGGTCCTAGGGAAAGGCTTCTCTGGTAACAGTATCCTTCCATTAACATTGCATCTGAAGGATGGCACCTCACACAGTGACGCAACCCCTTAAACTTACTGCCATTTCAGCAAGGGTTAAAAGTCCAGATAACCAAAGTGTAGTCGGAACCTTCAGCCTTCTTGTGACAGTGCTATCATGGAGCTCTACTGGCACTATGCAAAATAAGAAATCATATTGTACTGCAAATCACTAATAACCCATTCTGAACTCTTAGCCATTTGATGGGTTATTAATGATTTACATGACAATAAACACTAAACAGTATAACAGTGGGGAGGGCTGTGGAGACCAAGCAGAATGGATGTTGGAATTTTACAGCTTCTGCTTCTCAAATATTGTATATGAGCAGAGATCAAGCAATCTGTGACAAAGCTGTATGAATTTGGTGCTAATTTATTGGTGAGATTCCTGGCTATATGATGGGGAAGCCTCAGAAGGATCGGGCCACAAAGGACTCCACAAGAAGCAAAAACACGGGTAGAGATATGGCGGCATGGTCTGGTGTAGGACCTCAAGACACAGCAGTGGAGCAGACTGTGGAAGAGACATTACAAACATTAGGCCTCAAAGTACATTGCCATATTTCATCTGTCGCCAGCCTCGGTAGCAAGTTAAATGGCATAAATGTCAGGTGGAAGGAATTAAGTCAGATGTGGTGGATGTAACCATGAGAGCCACTGTTGCGATGGTGAAAGAAGGCCACTATCTCCATTCCAAATTACAGACTGCATAATCAAATTTGAGCACCCAACAAAAGGAGTAGCAGACCCCTGGAATGAGTAGAAGGTGGCCACCTATTAATGTAGTTTTCAGACTGGTTCACCAGGAATTTGCAATGGAACCAGCTCTGAGCCTACTAAATGCTAATTGCATCCTACCCATGGGAGGGCTGAGGAGGATAGTCATTGCCGCACAGTGCTGAAGGTCACAGATGGCAATGGGATGAGGGACAAAAGTTTAAATTTGGCACACAGAGAAAAAACTTTAATGTTTGAGGGGCAACAGGTTACCTTTTTCCTCGACTTAAGTTATGCTGCTAGGCAGATTGCATATATAGGGTACTCTGGGATGCCAGCCACAGAATGTTTTTGCTGGCAAAACTTAGAGTGGTCTACAGTGGAAAAGTTCACTTGTTCTCTGACCCAGCAGATACGGGGACATAGTTGCAGAAAACTTCCTGATTTCTTTCACTATAATATTGGTTTGTGCCTGCCTGTTAGGTAAGTGTTTCCTCATGTGGTGGTGTACCTTTGCCTGATTTCTGCAACTGTAAGTAATATTTTTAGTTTTTCACCACTAGCAACTAGGTCTGCTGGAGCGGTAAAAAGGTTAATTTATTCACTCCCTTTCCCGCTGCATAGTAATTCCGTTCTTTGTTTTCTCCCTTCTTAGGCTGACCCTCCCCCAACAGACTCACTGCTGACCGCGGCAGGGCCAGGGACAACAGCGCTCCTGCTGAGGAGCTCTAAGACGCCGTTTGCAAGCAGCTACAGCCAAAGAGGTACACAGCACCTCTCTCACTCACCTCCTGGACTCCTGCTGTGGGGTGCTAGCCCGACAACGCTTCGCGTCATCTGCCCCGCCCGCCACAACCACCCACCTACCCACCCAGGGGCGGCTTTCAATTTATAGACCCACCCCTATGACATCATTTCCTGTTGCCGAAACTCTATCTCCCCACTTTCCCATTTGCAGGTCATAACTGCCGGTCACTAGAGGGACTCAGTGCACCCTCTCTATATTTCCTTGCCCAGATAGTCGGTCACTAGAGGGACTCAGTGCACCCTCTCTATATTTCCTTGCCCAGATAGTCGGTCACTAGAGGGACTCAGTGCACCCTCTCTATATTTCCTTGCCCAGATAGCACCTGTGCTCCCCCCACTTGCTGGTTCTCCACACCTATTTGCAGCATCTCTCCTCGCCTCCCCTTGGCTTCTATTATCCTGCATTTCTCTGCCACTTTTCCAACCTGTAACTACCACCTATCTGGACCCCTACCCCCCAGCCCACAATTACTGACCACTAGGAGTCGCTACCGAGCACCCAATTTTTCAGGCCCAACCACTGCCTGCCCCGGCTCCCAGACCCTGAATTTCCGACTCCTACCCAGGTCCATTCTCCTAATACCTTGGGTGAGTCTCGAACCTGGTACCCTGTACACCAGAGGTGGTGTTGCTACCACTGAACCAAAGTGGCACTAACAGTTACAGGCAAGCCGCTTCCACTTCTTTCTTCCGTTACCCTTTTAGGTCCTTAGCACTATGCATGCCACTCGCCTATGGACATGCCTCGTTCTCAGCCTCTGTCTGTTGCCACTGTCTTGCCCATCTATCTCAGTGCTATTGCAAACATGGCAGTCTGTTGCCCCCCTTTGTGCTCTGGTACTGCACCCCTCCTATGTATCTGAGCCAGCTCTCGCATACCTTGCCCTCACTGGGTGCTTCTGCCCACCCACCAGCTTCCTCCAAGCTCCAACCCCCAACTCACATGAGAGACTTATCATTCTTGCTTTCCCATCCTGTACTACTCTGCCCACCCCCTATATACTGAAACTCCAACCCCCCCGTGTCTGTCGTAAAAATACCTTTCACCGCCACCTGGCCAGGGCGTTAGTTATGCTACTCCTCCTGTCAGGTAACGTGCATCCCAACCCTGGCCCGGTTCACAACAGCTCAGCTAAAGGCCCCCCTGGACTTTGCGTTGACTCAATGAATATCTGTAGCCTCTTGAAAAAATTTGACTCACTCCAGTGCTGGGTCACATCTCATAATCCAGATGTCATCTCCTTGGTTGAGGCCTGGCTGACTAAATCCACCCCTGACTCCTTTGTCTTCCTCCTGGGATACTCCCTCTACCAGGAAGACCGGGCTGGAAGATGGGGTGGTGGCTGTGCTATCTACACAAAAGACTCCCTCACTGGACTTGCCCTACCAGCACCTGCTCTTGATTTTGGGGTGCAGGCGCTAACCCTGAAACTGACCCCAGACCCTTTAAAGGGCCTACTCTATCTAACTACAGCCTACGTACCCCCTAAAAACCAAACACTGGCTCTAGCCTCTCTAACGGAATGCCTTTCCTCGCTACCCCACCCCTTGGACCAAATACTAGTGGGCGACCTAAACATCAATTGGCTTAGCCTCTCTTCCTCCTGTACCCGTGACTCCTTTGCAGCAGTCGATATGACTCAACTCGTTACCCATCCCACTAGGTCTAACCCAAAGAGAGGCACTAGTACTCTACTCGATGTGGTCCTCTCTAATCGCCCTAATCGTATCCTCGATATCCAAGTCCTTCCTGACTCACTTAGCGATCACTCCCCCATACTTTTGCGCTGGACTACCACAGTATCTAAACCCTTAGCACAGTCCACACTTCGACGGCGCCTGAAACCAGGTGGTCTGAAGAACCTCAAGGAACTTCTGTCCCAAATTGATTGGTCTCCTATACAGTACACCCCTGACATTGATACAGCTCTAACCTTCTTTATCCAAACATTCAATAAAGCCTGAGACATCTTCGCTCCACTGACAGCCCGCCGTTCCAAAGTGCAAAATGCTCCCTGGGTGACCCCTGCCCTGCTCCAACAACTTAAACGCAGGGATAACTTGTGGCACCGGGCTACTGAAACTGGCCGGCCCAGCGATAGGCAGGTGTATGCTGCTGCCAGAAACAAGTGCACCTGGGCTATCAGAAAGGCCAAGGCTGATCACGATCAGTCCTCACTTACCTCCTCCTGGGGGAATTCTAGAACCTTCTGGGACAATATCAAACAGTTAAATGGGAGCACACGCTCCCCCCTCCCTCCCAGATCAGTATCAATGGCACTATCTCCACTGACCCAGCCCTTATAGCTAACTGCTTCAATACCTCCTTCACGGATCTTAGCCCTGTCCTCCCTAAAGATTTTTTTGACCTTCCCCCCCCCGCTGCCTGCCCCAGTCCTTACACACCCATACTTTCACCTATGCCAAGTCTTTGCCCAAGAACTCAGACCTCTCCTTATCAATGCCCTTAGGAGCAATAGTACTGGCAGTGACACCCTGGATCCCTGTATCCTTCGCCAGGTATTAGATCTGGTCCTCACCCCAATCACCAGCCTCCTCAATAAATCTCTCTGCCTGGGGCAATTTCCATCGGCCTGGAAAATTGCCACAGTCACACCCATTCTTAAAGGTGGAGACAGGTCCCTGACCGGAAACTACCGGCCTATCTCCATTCTCTCTCCACTCTCCGAAGCTCTGGAAAAAGTGGTGGCCTCTCAAATCACTGACTACCTTACCAACTACAACATTCTCTGCCCTGAACAGCACGGTTTCCGTGCTGGCCATAGTACCAGTACTGCCCTCCTAGAGTTCTCAAATTTTCTCCACACCTCCCTAGACTCGGACTCTGTGGCTGGTGCTGTGTTTGTAGACCTATCAAAAGCATTCGACACCGTCTCCCCATCCCCTCCTTCTGGATGCCCTCAGTCACTCTGGTTTTGCCACTGGGCCTGTCTCCTGGTGTGCCAGCTATCTGTCAGCCTGCTCACAACGTGTTAAAATTAGCGGGACTCACTCCGACATCTGTCCCATCCACTCTGGTGTTCCCCAGGGCTCCATTCTTGGACCCTTACTCTTCTCACTATACCTTAACACCCTACCAGGTTCATGTACTGGAAATATCTTACTGTATGCAGATGATGCCGTCATCTTTGCCACTGATCGTAACCCTAGCGCCCTCCAGGACTCCTTGCAAAGATCCTATAATGAAGCCGAGGGTTGGTTCAAGGAACATAGACTGGTGATAAATCTCAAAAAAAAACAAAAACCATGATCTTCGCCCACCCACAAAACAAGTCCAGCAACTTCAAACTTCACATACTCTCTAGCTCCAAGTTCCCACTCGAACAAGTCTACTCCTATAAGTACCTTGGGATCTATTTTGACCCCACTCTCTCCTTCCATGATCACATCTCAGCCCTTGCCACAGCTGCAAATATCCGGCTAGGCATCTTACACCGGTATAAAAACTGTCTCCCCCCTGAGGCCCTCTAACTCGTGGTCACATCATCTATACTGTCCCTAGTGGATTATGGGCTGCCAGTGTATGGTGTTGCTGAACAGACTGCTCTCAACAAAATTCGCATTACACTAAACAAGGCCTGTAGGCTAATTTCAGGGGTCCCTAGGCTAACGCACACTTCTCAGCTATATGCAAAAGCCATGCTGCTTGACCTAGATGAACGTCTTAGATATCAGACCTGTATCATAACAAAAAAAACTCTCCTTGGGCTATCCCCACCGGGTCTGACAGCCTCCATCCACCATGCAAAATCACAAGTACATACTCGAAGCTCTGGCAAAACCACCCTATCTATTCCCAGGGCCAGGACCTCACATGGTCAAAGAGCCTACTGCTACAGAGCCCCATCCTGGTTCAACACGCTGCTCCCTTCTATCTCTGATGCTCCAGCAATATCCTGTTTCAAAACTTCCCTACGAAATCACCTATTTATACTCGAAGCTGTAATTGTTACTAATCTGGCCTTGCTCAAACGCTATGACAAAGCCACCTGTTTGGCTGCATATGACAATAGAAGATAGACTGCCTTTAACAATTTATTGTATGCCTCATCCTGTTTGAATCAACTTGTTGTATTTCTCATTGCTGTAACATACTGTTGTATTGTGTCTGTCCTTTTTGTGACAAGGTACCTTCGTAAACAAGCCTTTGGCTCAAAGGTTTTTAAACTGCTGTTCAAATAAACAAATAAACAAATAAAACAAAAACTGCCTTTAACCAACTGTGGCTCTATTACATAGTCATTAACTTGGTGGAGTCAGGTTCACTGTATTTGATTTATTTCCTTACTAAAGTTTAAATGTTTATAAAAAATGACTAGAAGATTCTGAAACGGTTCAGAAAATTGATTCTGCCCAGTGAAGTTAGCTGCATTCATTTTCTATAATTGATACGTAATTCCTATACAACTATTTCAAATGTGGAATTCTTCAGACTATAATAACATAGAAATCAAGGATAAAAGAAGGCTGTTACAGCCCATCATAATCATCCACTGCCATTTAGTGATTATAGTCCTGTAGAGTTTTTGGCCCTTGTGACTATCAAAGGGAGCTCTGAATGACCCCCTAGTCAGACTGCTGACAGCAGATTCTGGTAGGCCGTTCCGTACTTCCACTGCCTTTTGTGGGAAGAAATTCTTCACCAGTTCACTTCAAAATTGATTCCTGCTTAGTTATGTTATGTACTAGTTCTTTGAGAGTTGTTTTTAAATTTAAATTTAAGTGGTTCATAATAGCTAGGCCTCTGGTAACTTCATGCAGTAATATCATATCCTCCTGTCTCCTCCTTGCCAACATGACAAAAACATAGAAACATAAAAGTAACGGTCAAAAAAGAGCTGAACAGTCCATCTAGTCAGTTCCAAGATTCGCTACTTGGAGAGGTGCTGGTCTCCATCCTCCCTCTCAGCGTACCCTTCCCATCCCTCATTTTCCTGTCTGATAATTCCTTTACATGTGTCTCACTTTCTTTTGAACCCCACTATTGTCTCTGGCTTCACAATCTAGTCAAGAAGTTTGTTCCACCATCCACCTCCCTTTCCATGAAGTAGTATTTCCTAATTCACTAGGGAGGGGGATGGGATATCTACAAAGCAAGGCATTATGGGGATAGAAGCGGCAGTGAGTGGGATCAAGGGAGCAACAGAAATGGAGCAAGAGGGAGGGAGAGGTACCCCAGGGGTGTCACATCTGGATAAGGATAAAAAGGCCAGTAAGGTGGAGGGGACGGATGATGCTATCTCTGCCAAAAGGGTGTGGTTAGCCCTCAAGGCCCTAAAGAAAGACAAATCTCCTGGGCGGATGGCATTCATCCGAGTACTATGGGAATTGGCGGACATACTGGCTGCACCCCTGGCGGAGCTCTTCAACAGGTCACTTGAGACAGGGAGGGTACAGGGATTGGCAAGAGGCACATGTGGTGCCAATCCATAAAGGGGGGGTCGAGGGAAGTACCAGGTAACTATAGACCCATCAGTTTGACCTCGGTGGTGGGAAAATTATTGGAGAGTATACTAAAGGAATGATTGGGGGTGTACTTGGAGGAGGTGAGAGGTCTGGATAGTCGGCAACATGGGTTTGTGCCAGGTAGATCATGTCAAACCAATCTTGTGGAGTTCTATGAATGGGAAACATCAGAACTGGACAGGGGAAAGCCTGTGGATATATTATTCTTGGACTTCAGCAAGGCGTTTGACTCTGTCCCCCACAATGGTCTGGTGGAGAAACTGATGGGGTTAGGAGTAGGCCCTTTGATGGTCAGATGGATTGAAAACTGGCTAGCTGGATGCACCCAGACAGTAGTGGTCTGTGGGAGCTCTCGAACCCTAGAGAGGTTGGTAATAGGGCACGCGAGGGTCTCGATCCTGGGTCCGATCCTGTTTAATGCATACATATCGGACATCAGGGAGGGTATAGGGTGAAATGAGTTTCTTCGCTGATGACTCCAAGATGGGAGCAGTAATTGTGGGAGAAGAGGGGAGGTTGGCCCTGCAAGGGGACCTGGACACCCTGAAAGCTGGGCTCACACATGGAAATTAAATTTCAATATCACCAAGTGCAAGGTGTTGCATCTTGGGAAACCCTAAACACAGGTACACCCTGGTGGGGGCGCTGGAGGCCTCAATAGGGAAAAGACCTAGGGGTTATGGTGGATGCATGTATGAATAACTCTGAGCAGTGCAGGAGAGGCTAGCAAGACAAACAGGATGTTGGGATGCATTGTAAGGGGATCACCTCTAGGAGCAAGGAAGTGATTCTGCGCTGTACAATGGACTGGTTAGACCACACCTTGAGTACTGTGTACAGTACTGGAGACCACACTTGAAAAGGGACATACAGCTCCTGGAGAGGGTACAGAGGAGGGCAACTAAGATGATACGAGGGCTAGGGGATTTGACGTATGAGGACAGACTTGAGGAGCTCTGCCTGTTTTCATTGGAGGACAGGAGAGACAGAGGGGACATGATTGAGGTTTTCAAGTACCTCAAGGGAATAAATAGGGTAAACATGGAGGGGATCTTTAGACTAAAGCAGGAAGGTATCACCAGAGGGCATGGTTTGAAGTTGGAAGGTGGAAGGGTGAGGGGGGAAAAGAGGAGGAGGTTTTTCACTGAGAGGGTGGTGGACCCTTGGAATGTAAGGCCTGGTGAGCTGGTTCAGAGATCCACAGTGGAGGGCTTCAAGAGAGGGTGGGACAGACACAGAAAGTGGATGTATCAGATGATGGCCTGTCCCAGGGGGGTGGGGATGGATGATAGGGGTTTCTGGAACACAAGGAAGGGGAGGGCCTCGGCACCCAACTAGGGATCTGAGGTTTGAGCAGACTCGATAGACTGCAAGGCCTAATCTGCTGGCAAATAGTATGTTAGTATGTAATTTCATTTCTGAACCTCCTCCACCTTCCCCAAGTTTGAGCGCAAGCATCCAGGAGCATGCACCGTCTTCTTAGTTTGAACAGACTTACTGTGTCCACCACGCTTGTTGAACTATTTTGTGAATTTTAATGTCTCTACCATGCCTCCCCTTTCCATCCTGTCCTCCAGAGAATACATGTTGAGACTTTTAAGCCTCTCACTGTACATCTTGCCCCGTTGAACATGGATATTTTTTGTGCCCTTTGTTACACTGGTTCTCATCTATCTCCATCCTTCCTTCCTTAGGTGCGGGTCCCTGAACTGGACTTAGTATTCAGATGTGGTCTCATCACTTATGTAAATGGAAGCAACATTGCCTCTGTCCATCACTCTAACCCCTAAATCTTTGCAATCCGCAATTCTGTTAGCCCTCCTGTATATCCCATTAATAAAGTGCACTGCTCACAGATTTTACCCTCCATCCTATATGCATCACCTTGCAGTCTATAGTATACAATTTCAGCTGCCAAATACTGGACCATTTCCCCAGTATCCTTACATTCTGTGTCATAATGTTAATCCCTTTTTCACTGTCAGCCCTTCTATGGAGGTTGATATAATCCGCAAACAGATTCACTGTGCTCTGGATACTCTCTCATACGTCACAGATATACATATTTAAAAGGGTTGGGCCCAGAACCAACCCCTTGGTACCCCACAAGTTACTGCCATGTTCTCATAGAATTTATCTTCTAGGACCACCCTCTGGGCTCTATCCAACAGACAGTTTTTGATCCAACCAGTTATTTCACCCCTCAGCTCCAGGTCGCGTACCTTTTAAACCAGTCTGCAATTCAGTACTGAATAAAAGGCTTTTGTAAATTTAAGTACAATACACCCACTGCCTGGATCATTTGTGTTACTACATTCAAAACATCTATTAACTATTAACCATTGCTGTGCTGGAGACTTACATATCCGTCCAGAAGTCCAATGCATTCTATTTCTGTCTGCAGTGCAAGGGTTAAACTAATTTGACATGACCAGCTCCTGCTGAACCCATGTTGGTTCCCATCCATTAAGCCCCTTTCCTCTAGGAATGTGACTATCCCCTCCTTAATAACGGTCTCTAGAAGTTTTCCCACTATTGGCGCGAGGCTTAGCAACCTGTAGTTTTCCAGATTTTCTCTATCAGCTCCCTTGGTATAAGGGAACCACATTTTTTTATTGGATATTTCATATATTACATAAAGTAACATCCTTGAAAGAGCTTTGATAAATAACAATAATAAACAGAATGGGTGTAGCTACATTCACACACTATTTGTAGACTTTATCATAGCTAGATAAAGTCCTTGATATCAAGAAAAGGGGGATCCAAATAATTTAGGTTATAAGGATGTTATTGAAGATTTACTCACTTCTAGTTGATTAAGGAGCCTTACAACAAAATACATTTAAGGAGTAAATAGACTTAGTAGACACAAGCTTAAGAAAATAAAACCATAAAGAAGTCATTTTCACTCATCCCTGAGAGCAAGCAATCAGTGTTATCGGGTTCTTCATAAAAAGATCTGGCTCATAAGCTAAAGGAGGTTTAATCCTTCTACAAGAACATCTCCATCGTCTAGTGATGACATCTCAGTTTCCATATCTTGATTATTCGCAAATTTTACTTTAGTTTGCTGTATTTTTTTTCACCAGAATATATCATTTCAATTGTTCTGGCTCAAATAACATCCTCTTGTCTTCTTTACAGGTAAGCCACCATTTGGCTGAAAGTAATATTATATGGGGTGCACCTATTTTTTTAATATCTTCCTTATATTGTAAGAATTTTTTTTCTGCGCTGTACCGTTGCAGGTGCAATATCAGGAAAAATATGACAGATAATCTGTTTTTATTAAAGATCTCAAATTTTTCTGGCTGTATCAAGAATCAGATCGTGATCTATATCAAAAGCGAGAGAAAAAATGATTATATTCTAAGGGCCCGACACATAATAAATTAAAAGATTTCTGTGCTTGAGTAAACACAGCTACTGTGTCTGGAGAAAGGAGTCCAAATCTTGGTTCTTGATGGATATCTTTATATCATGGAGTGGAATAAGACTTCCTCATTGGGGCACAATCTGCCCTTGTAGCAAAGGGAAGATTTGCTTCAGGAACTCTGAGAACTGAAGTAAAGAGATCGTTCAGCAAGTCACTTAGAGAGGAAAAATCTTTATCGTAGGAGCTTGGTACGCCCACAAGTCACAGGTTTCTATACGCACTGTGTTCTCCATTGTTTCCATCTTCCTCTGAAGAGTCATTATACTGTAGCGCTTCCATTAGCCATTGATAAAGCTTTGTTAGTAACAGTTTTTTGTTTCACAACTGCCCTTTCCTCCTGCATACTTTTTTGGGCTTCCTGTACTGCTCCCACATCCCATTTCAAAGATTTAATCTCCGTTTCCAACATATTAGACTTGTCAATTAGTATGTCCAGTTTTTTATCAAAATTATTTAGGGAAATGTATATAGTTCAGTAAATGAGGAAGAGACCTCCTTTATATTTTTAAAGTAGTGGTAATAGTATACTTTTTATTCATAGACCATGAAAGGGAATCAACTCAATTGAGCAATGCTCATTTACGATGAGATCCAGCTTCACAGGTAGTGGGTTGATCCAAGTGTCAGAAGACGATGGCCTATTTGAAATAGACAAAGGAGCTGGAGTTGGATTTAATGAGGCTGACTGTCTAAGCCATTTTCTGATCCAAAGGCTGCTTGTAAATACCCTCCAGGGGTGTAGTTAAAATAGCTCCACGTATTATAGCTCTAGCTCTAGGCAAATGTATTATCGAGTCGCCTGCTATGCTGGACAACGTAGGGTCATCAGTTTGTAGAAATAAGTCTCTCACCAAAACTTAATCTTCATACGATGTTTGTAAAGCTGCTCTTTTGTTCTCAGGGATGGTGTCTATGGAAGCTTCCACTGAGCTTCTTGTACCTGACGGCTCTTCAGCCACCCTGGATCCCAGAGCCTTGGTAAAATAACAATCCAGGGACCCTTTTCGAGTCAGCGGTTCAAGATCTGATGAAGAGGAATCTTTCTTATGTTTCTGCTGCTCAGATCTCAAAAATTCTCTGGTTTGATGAGAGATACGTGCAGGTACTGTTCTTTTCATAATAGAGAGCAAAAGAAGCAATTTTAAAAGGGAACTCCCATAGAGACGATTTAGTGTGGCTTACTATCAGTCACCATCCGTATAAGGGAACCACATTTGTTACCTGCCAATACTCAGGTACACCTGTTGACACTGATTCTTCACAGAGTATTACCAGCAGCTCTGCTAGCACTTGCCTTGTTTCTTTCAACACTCTAAGGGGATTCCCATCTGGCCCAGGCAATTTATTGGTCAATGTCCACCAAAGTCTCCTCATGCCCACCACCCATAATACCTCTCACAATCTGTGCTGCTTCTCTGCACCCTCTCCACCCTGGGTATATCTCCAATGATGGGGGTCTAATACTGAACACAACCCTCCAGATGTAGCCTTACCAATAAATGATACAGTGTCAACACTATTTCTCTCACTTCGTGGACAAAGTTTTTTTCTGATACAGCTCAGTCAGGATCTGGTTGCATTTTCTTATCACCCCTTTACTCTGGTTTTGGTGCCTGAAATTGGCTGACATAATTGTTCCCAATCCACAATATGCATTATGCATGTCACCCCTTTTTAAGGCCCCCCCCTTCCCCTACTGGAAATATGTGCTTTCTGATATTTATGGCCTTATTGTTTTTATAATCCATTCATGCAGCTCCTGGGCTGATTTCTCAACATTATTATAGTTGTGACTGTATTTTGAACTCAACTGTTCGTAAAACCTCCTTATATATCTTGGGACAGAGAATGTATATTTATTATTCTTTCATCAAGTGGTAAAGCCCCCATTGAGCAACAAATTGTAGTAGACTGTTCTCAGTACAAAAATAACTAGTGTTTTCACTGAAAATAAACGTGTTTAAAAAAAAATAACAGTTTGATATATTTTGGATCACTGTTCAAACAAATTGAGTCAGACACTATCTCAGAAAGGAAGTATCACAAAACAAGTCACAATTTGGAAAGTACTGGTGCTGATCTGTAAAATGCAATTTAAATGGGGTTGCTGCTGCATAACTTAAATGTTAAGGCTGGTTTAATAAAGTAATCAGGAAAGATTAATAAGGTGAACAGTAGACAACTTTAATGAATCCCCAACAAGCCAGTAGTAATCCAGGGCATGCCGACTCATGCCTGTAAGCAAGTCATGCTTGACCTGCTGTATTCGCCTCATATTATTCATTAGTAAGCATGGCACTGCTTAATTTCACAGCTATGTGATGAGAGTTTCGAGTCCAGTGCACGGGCTCATGCACTGCCACTTGCTTGCAGAGGTAAAATGTTGGCTATGATAGTATTTATACTGCGTAACTATGTGACACAGTGCAATAAAACAATAAACAGCATGCATTTCAGTACAAACTAGAAAATTCATTCACTTTGCCTTTTGATTTTCAGGCATCTTTCGTAGCAGTGACAGTGCCGTGTTCTAAATAAAACTACTTGAGGGACTACAGTCTAATTTGACAACATGTTGAAAACAAAAGACTAAATTATTTAAACGTTCAAGCTCCTTCTTTTTCATTTTTTTTTTCTTTTAGCAGTGGGAGGGACTGCTCTTCGAATTCTGTGTACATTTTGATGTCTTCCCCATGGTCCTAAACCCAAATCCCAAAACAGTTTATTGTCAGGCTTATTCAATGAAAATACTTTTTTTTTCCCCTTCAATGAAAAGATTTAATAAAAAAAGAGATTGTCTTTACTGATCTAAGCGTGAATGATTCTATGAAAGCTGTTGTTCAGAGTAACACTGAGAAAGTACAAGACCCAATTAGCTACCACTCTACTCCAGGTAACAACCTCACATTTTAAAGCTTGTGTAAGGGAAAGGAAACTACAGTTAAAGAAATTAAGATGTAGAATAACAATTTTAAAACAGTTTTTAAACTGAGTTTTAAAAAATTTGCTTATAGGGTTGCAGTTTTCAGACTATGGTTTTCAACAGCATTAGACTGTCTGGAACATATCTAACTTCAAAACTGAATTTTACAGGACACGTAGGAAACAGGATTTTAAAACTGAATTTTGCAATCTCACCATTCTTTGAAGGGTATGTTTTTTACTCAGACATTTTGCCTGTCCTTGTTGCCATAGTAATTGATTATAGTCAATTATCATTTTTATCTTTTTCTGCTATAAATATACAGGCCAGTGTCCCTTGATGTCGTTTTTGGATCACAACTACCCTGAGCTCTTCTTGTCACCCCATAACCCTTGTCTGAACTTAATGTTTTGCATATTCCTGGTCATAGCAGGAGCTTTACCAGCTTAAGTCTACCTTTACCCAGTGCTTAAATCCAGAGGAGGACAGTAAAATGTATATCAGTGCCATCAGTCACAGACATACATTATCACGTGCACTGCCCTTTCATAAACAGCTGCAACCCATTCCTTCTTAAAGGACAACCTAATTATCTAAAATTGTTACATAGAAAATGATGCACAAATCACCCTGGCAGGAAAAAAAGGTTAATATATGTAAAATATTTAACTGAAAAATGGTGCTGTCCTCCTGGGATGTTGCAGAAAATCTTGCTACAGAAATGACAGAGGAGAGCATTTTTGGATTTCATGCATAGTAAGTAGTATATGCATTAGAATGACATATAACAGTGTGTATAGAAACGCTGTAAAGAAAGGATGACTTTGTAACATGGTCCTCTCACCTACTACTTAGCAAGTTTAGACACCAGACCATCACTGTCTCCTGCCTGTTGCAAATGCACTGGGCTGTTCTCTTCTAGCGTCACTTATGCACTTACCCCAGTGTTGGGTAAATTACTTTAAAAAAGTAATCAGTTACAGTTACTAGCTGCTTTGAAATAACTGTAGTTACAGTTATTTATTACTTTTGTATAAAAAGTAATTAGTAACTGTAACTGTAATGCCTATTACTTTTCATATTACTTCATATTATATTACTTTTGATCAACTGGTTATGTACTCCTATTACACAGAGCACCTACAGTTTGAGCGCAGGAAACTCCCCAAAAAAGCTTAACAAAGAAAATAAAATCTAACGGCAATGTTAAGTCAGTGGTAGTCAGTGGCCGCTCCAGGAATCTGGACTGCTGGGAGGGACACAGCCAGCTTCCAGAAGTCCTGGTGTGGGTCTTAGAGAACTGTTCCCCACCCGGCCCAGGCAGCAGCAGCAGCAGCAGCAGCAGCCCCAGCTTTTGACCCCAGATTAACCCTGAGTCTTTCCAATCCCCCATTCCAGATAGCTTGGTACTTATCTAAGAATTCACAGTGTTTTTTTTTTTTAATAAAATTTGCCAACACACAGACTTTCTTTTATTTTAGTGACCCACTGGCTGCTGGTTTCAGACTCCTAGCCCTCACCAAGTCAGTCACTGGCCCTCACCACCCAGAGTTTTCACCAGTCCAACCAACTCCCACACACACTCAGAATCACCTGTCAACAACACAGGTTGCACACCATTCCCCACTAGGCCCATCGGATTAACTGCAGAGAGAAAAGACAGTTTGACTTGGTTTTGACTGTTTCTGTGTTTTACAATGCAGTTGTGCTGCCACATAGATTATGCCTGCTTCTTTGCCCTTACCCCTTAGTACTCACAGCACTCCTAGGCTCAGGCTGCAGCATATACCTCTCAATCTTTCATCAGTAACATAAGGGACACAGACTCTCAAAATGAGGGTAGAGTGGACTATGAGGGACACTGACCCTCCCAATGAGAGGCATATTATAAAACATAAAGATACCAGCTCAGAACACCGAAAACTATTATATTTATATGTATAAAGTTTTTGTTTCTTTTGTTTTTTTTTAGCATCTTAGAATATTGTTAATTTCTGACTGGCCCAGTGGCGCTGAGGGTTGAGGAGCTAGACGCACACCTCGCACCACACCAGCGACCTGGGTTCGGCAATGAGCCTGGATCATCCAGGGTCGATGGGGGGAAGGGGAGCAGGATTGCGCTGCCGCAAGGCAGCTCTTCTCTCCCAGGGAGAGATATTGTCACTCCCACTGTATGAGTGACACCAGGTGGAAGCCTGGAGGCAGTGCAGGACTGAGGTGGCATGAGAGGGAGGGTGTTGTGCAGGACCTGGCGTGCACGCCGCTCCATGTGCTGAACGTCAGGCCTGCAACAAAGGAGAGGGAGAAAATAGAAAATAGAGCTGGCAGGCTCCAGGATTGTCCCAGCTGCAATCCCGCTGATTAGGACACAGGCCATGGATGGATGCGACCCCCAGCCCTGCCTGCCAGCTCTGGAGGAGGAGGAGTAGGAGGGAAAAACGTTTAAAAAAAAAAAGAATATTATGAATTTCTGCTTTACAGTCTGAATTTAGAGCACACCCTCTGTGTGGAGAGCACCTGTTCCATGAGGAACAGATGAGAGACAGAGGAGGCAATTTTGAGGGGCACAATGAGGGACAACTCTGGTAATCAGGGACAGTTATTACTTTTCAACCCCTCAACATTAAAATGCAGCACTGACCTTCAAAAGTCAGAGCAAATGGCCAGAATGTGTACCACTTACTTATTTTAAAGAATAATATGTCTAAGAATAGTGGTCCAAATATGTTTAGCATTAAGAATAGTTTCTATTAAGTTAGTTCAATGTCTTAATAGTTTGTGTGTGTCCAGAAATAGCTCTAACATTATAAGGAACATTAGTAAACCTCACAAAGCAAGAGTGAATTTGAGTGTAAACATTATAGCGCTATGCAAAATTCACAGCAGTTGAGAGGTATGGGGGCTGGTCAGAGGTATGCTGAATTATGGAGTGTCTATCAGCTGTTGCTCACAGCCTAGCTCATCTCACCGGCTCACTTTGCTCCCTCCCTTAGTCCCTCAGCAATCTGCCTTGTCCTGACACTCAGTCAAACTATCATATCTCTGCTCCACAATGTCCGAGATGCCCGATGCAGTCCTGCTCCACACCCTCTCTCCTCCACAAGTTCACAGTTGGGTCTATTTGTCCTCTCTTTCTCCCTCCTCTCCACTTCAACTCTCAAGCTCAAGACGGCCAATTGCCAATCTGCCACTGTCCAATGTCCTGCCAGGCCCCCAATGACTCCTCAATTAGTCTCTTCTCCCTGTGGCTGCTCGGATACAGGCCACGACCAGACAACTGACGACTGGCACCAAAGATGAATGGTGCCTAAAAAAGGAGCAAGTCCTGCCAACATAAGTCATTGTGGTGGCTTCAAGCTATAGCAAATCAGGAGCAGAATAGACTGAGGTGGGCGGGATGAGAATGCCCAACACGGATCCCCCTCCCACATGTCCAGTGGTGGAGCCAGGTTTTGGGGCTGGGGGTGGCACAACAGTCAACCAGAGGCAGCAAGATGCCAGGGAGTGCCAATTTGATTAAGTGCTGTGATCTGCTGCATAATCAGTGTTTTTATCTATACTGGGCAATAAAGTAAACATCCTGCTGGATGGGGTGCTGGAACATGGAGAAAGTGGGGCAAGCTGTAGTAATAGCCCAAGAGACCATGACTGCTTCCCTTCCAATGTTGCATATATTAGAGGGGCACTTTGAATGCTCTTGGGAAAAAGTGGGGGGAGGAGCTGCCGTGACCCCCTCACCCATAGGTTCCAGTGGGACCTATGCTTCTGGAGTCTTGGAAGAACTGTTTTTAACATACTGTACACAACTAATAATCCTACCGGTGTTCGCACATAAGAAGTGTATACAGTATTATGTATTTGGAGGGTGCCTATAAGATTTTAAAGGTTTTTGTCTGTTTTGGCTCAGGGTAGCAGTAATTATGCCCACCCCCACACCCCATAAGAATAAGCCACCATGACAGGAGACAATTTCTTCTCAGTCACACAGTCTGCCAAGACAACAGACAAATGCTCAGATGCCTGATTTCACTCACCTACAGTATCTGTGTTGACACCCATACTAAATATATTCTATTTTTTATAAAACAAAAAGGATTCAGAATAGGAAATGCACAATATAAAATGGGCATCTCACTGCCAAAAGAAAAAGCTTGGTGGTCAGGAATGTGTTTATTATAGGCACAATAGAAACTGCCTTTTATCCGAATGTAGCCCCACAAAAAACATGGATTTCTTTTCTCCCAGCCTACAGAAGAAAGCAGCAGCCACCAGCAGCCACATCTACGGTTACTGTATGGCAGCATCCATAGCCTATTAATGATAGTACATCAGAAGCTATACCTAACACTATGCATCAAACAAAGAAATGCAATTTTACTTTGAGCTGTAAATTCAGCAAGACCAGTTTGTCCATGACGGCCTTAATAGCACCACATTCCAAGAGCTGTATGCCCCATTGTACAGATAGAGTGTTCCTAGATACCACGGACTCCAACAGTGCTTTGGAGCAACGTGGAGAGTCTCCAATTCCAGAGACAGACATGAACTCAGAACTTTCAAGACTCACTTGTTTGAGGTGATTGTAGAACACTGTGGCAGGAAGTGGGACAGTCGACCCCCAACCAGGACCTGCAGCAGGGTTTGTGCGGGTGGGGGAGTGGCTCCCCACAGCCCGTCACTTTTTATTGGGGGGGAGGGCTACGGAGGTCTAAATCTGGAAGAACCACCACTACCCTCTTTTCTTTGAAATTTAATAAACTTTATTGATTATAAAGCATTCACTTACAATGAACAGAGACATGAAGTAACATCAGTGTCTGTATACCCCCCAAGAGGCCTCTCCCCTCCCCAACCACCACCAAACCCATTCCCCCCTTCCCCCCATGGAGCAATACCCTATGGAAGCATGCTAATATAAAGGGTGGACTACAATATCCAATTAGAACCACACTGGGTTACATGCATCTTGGCTGCCCCCCGCCATATCAATAGGACTATACATTCAGATTACCCACCATGTACAGTGTATATAGTTTCCCCCATTTTCTATCATAGCTCTGGGGATTATGATGTGGGCAGGCAACCATGCATTCCACATGGAGATTAAACAGCAACTCTTGCAACCACTCATTGTAGGAAATCGAGGTTTGATCCAGCCAATGTTTAAGGACCACTTTTTTCAAGGAAAGGGAGATTAGTGACATAAAGTATCTATGTTCTGAAACCGGGATGGGGGCCATGTCCCCAAGAATGCATATCTCCAGTTGAAATAGCCCCACCAGACCCAGCAAGGGATCAGCTCTATCCTCAATTAACTTCCAGAGAGGGGTCACTTTAGGACAGGTCCAAAAAATATGTAAAACGGAGCCCTCCTCATGACCACACTAAGTGCATCTGGGTGACTGCAGTTGCCCCATACGTGTTAACTTCGCAGGGCATAAAAATATTATTTAGTAAATTAAATTGGGTAAGCCTTAATCTATCTTGTACTATGTAGCGGTAGGTACCCTTCCAAATATCTAACCACTGTTGGGGAGGAATGGGAAACAACTGGTCCCAATAAGAAGAAGATCCATTGATTTCCGGGGCATATCAGGAAAATAATACCCCAAAAAGAGAGGAGACAGCATGTTTCTGGAAGGCCAGGTGGAAAAGTGAAGAAAGGAACTCGGAAAAATCTGTGATCCAAGAGCTTCGACCAAACCATTAGATCAGCACATGTCTTAGTTGAAAAACCTTAAAAATGTTTTTACGGTCTAGGCCAAGCTGTCTCAATATATTGGGCAAGGATCTTAAGACCCCATCATCCAACAGGTCCTGAACCTTTAGTGCATCCAGTTGAGGAAGCCAGTCCACTTTAAGGGCCTGCCCCCCAATTTTAAAATTTAAGTTTTGGAGGATGGGCTTGGAAATATCTTGGGAGATTGGAGATTTTACAAAAGCCCAGAACTGTGAATATACTCTCAGAGAAATACCCATGACAGAGTCTTTCACTCTGGGTGGAAGTCTAGACCAAGGGAGATAAAGCAGAGAGGATAGAGCAAGGCCACTGAGTTGCAACAGTTGTATTACTAGGTCAAGCCAAGGAGGCCTATATCCAGAAGGGGGCCCAGAGAGGAAGGGAGAAACCACTGAAGTAGTTTATTAAAATGGCTAGAGAAATAGTAAAACAAGAAGTGGGGAAGTTTGATGCCTCCCATGTATTTTGGTGCTGCCAACTTCTTGTACGCCCTCCTAGGAGCCTTAGCTTGCCATATAAATCTCATAATTATCTGGTGCACCTTCTTAAACCATTTCAGTGGGAGCCAGAAATTCAGCATGTAGAGGGGATAAAACAGCCAGGGCAGGACATTCATTTTAATAATTGAAATACGGCCCCATAGAGACAAGGGAAGGGCTTGACAGCGATGCAGGTCCTGCTGAACCCATTGCACCAAGTCCTCCAAATTAAGCTTATGCATGAGAGAGGGATCTTTAGCCAGAAACAGACCCAGATATGCAAGTGACCGAGGGGACCAGGTCATATCCAGAGACATCACATCCTGTTTGTTAACCGTTACAGTAAGGGGTAGAACTTCAATTTTGTTAAGATTAAGCTTATTGTTAGAGAAGGCTCCATACTCAATGATCTGTAGGCCAGCTGGGAGAGGTGTATCCAGATGAGTGAGATGAAGCAAAATGTCATCTGCACAAACTGACATCAGGAAGGTATCCGGCCCCACCGGGATACCAGTGACCTCTGGGGACATGTGAAGTCTGCGAACTAAGAGTTCCAAGTATAAATTAAAAAGGTGGAGAGAGAGGGAGCAACCATGCCTCGTATGGGACCCAAGTGGAATGGGGGTGGAAAACACCCCATTACAATAAACCCTCTCAGACGGGGAAGAATATAGGATCTGTACCCAATGTATAAAAGATTACGGAAAACCATAGGCCTCAAGAGTTGAGAACAGGAAAGTCTAGTCCACTCTATCAAAAGCCTTCTCTGCATCCAGGGGAGACCAAGGCCATAGGAGTACTTGATCCCGTGGATGTGGAGAAGATATGGGACAGTTTCCTAAAGTGATCCAAGGAAGATCGGTTAGGAACAAATCCCACTTGTTCACAATTAAGGATGCCTTCCCATACTTGAAGCACCCTGGTAGCTAGTATTTTAGCAAGGATTTTAATATCACAATTTATCAATGAAATGGGCCTATAGTTAACAATGGTGTTTGGGGATTTATCAGGTTTCAAAAGCACTACACAATAAGAGCTTCGAGAAGACCAGGGTCTGATATACAGTACCATGCTCATGGACACAGGCGAAAAAACGGGAAAGAGGAGGCAAGAACTGTTCTAAGAATGTCTTATAGAAATTAGGGGTAAACCCATCTGGGCCTGGTGATTTGTCCAGTGTCAGACTTGACACCGCTTGCCAGATCTCTGACTCCTCTGGTTATAGGTTGGGCAGGAATGGTCTGTTGCTCTGGTGTTAGACATGGAAGGGCACACTTCTGGAGATAAGATGAGAGCTCGGAGTGGGTCATAGAAGAGGGTCTGGAGTGATACAGCTCTGCATAAAACGAGGCAAATTCCTGGGCAATTTCCCTGGGTTGGGATAGCAGAGATCTGTCTTTAGTTTTGATGGCAGTTACTAACCTAGACGATTCTACCTGCTGCAACCTGAGAGCCAGTAATCTACCCGCTTTATCTCCCTGGTCAACGTATCTCGCTTTAGTCTTTAAAAGGGCATGTTCAGCCTTTTCCTTTACCAGATCAGCATACCTATCCTGCACGATTGTCAGATTCTGCAAGATAGCCTCTGATGATTGAGAGGAAAAGTTATTCTCAATGGTAATAATATATTGGAGGAGGTCATCCACGGTAGAAGCACAGACTTTTTTGCGCTTGGAAGCCATCCAGATGAGCTCGCCTCTAATAAAGCATTTGCAAGCGGCCAACTCCAGGTCAGCACTGCCCACAGAACCTGAATTTTGTTGGTCAAACAAAGTAATTTGGTCCTTGATCTGATCAACCAGAAATTTGTCAGCGAGAAGCTGGTTATTAAGTTTCCAGATAGTATCCTTTTCCAAGCTGGAAATAAGGACAAGTGTGAGCCAGACCACTGAATGGTCGGAGAGCACCCTAGGGCCTATCTCTCCCTCTATTACCCCAGAAAAAAGGGAAATTCTAATGAGAACATAATCCAACCTGGAGTAGGAACCATGAGCTGAAGAGTAATAGGTATAAACCTTGTCCTGCGGATGCACGAGCTGCCATGGATCACATAGCCCCAAAGTTTGAATCATATCTCCCAACGAACGTTGCTTGGGAGATAGCCCTAAGTGTCTCTCTCTCCAGTCCTGTCTAAGTCAGGAGATGGGGTAACATTCCAATCCCCACCCAAAATTAAGGGTACAGAGGAGAATTTAGAAATTTGCACAGTTAGGCCCATAAAGAAAGAGGGTTCCGCTTGGTTAGGGCCATACACACACACCCTAAAATGATTTCCATTTTATCTAACATCCCTTTCACAAAGACATATCTGCCATTGGGATCAGCAAGTGTCTGTTGGGATTGAAACGGAATCTGTTGAGATATTACAATAGCCACCCCTCTACTTGCAGTGGCACAGCCAGCCGCATACACTTGTCCGACAAATTTTCTGTGGAGCAGATTCACCTCCGTCACTTGGAGATGAGTCTCCTGCAGAAAAGTGATCTGGCAGCGGAGCTGTTGCAAATGCTTAAGGATCTGGTGTCTCTTAAGGGGTGACCCTGCTCTTTTAACATTCCAAGAAGCAACCTTCAGGAGGTTGGTCATAACATTATCTTAGCTATTTCCGTATCATACCCAGATGCAGAAATTATCCCACCCACATATATTCTGAAAGCTGCACTAAACCCAACCCTTCCCTCCCGCATCCGATATCCCACATAAATCCCATAAAGGCCCAACAAACAAAATCCCCATAATTCCAGTACCCCCAAAACAAATCTCTCCCTAGAAACATAGTGTAGTTAAGCCAAAACCTGCAACAGTAACAGGAGACAAATAACCCCCATAATTATAGCTCTCGTGTCAGCCCCATTTGCATACCAGCTCAGCACCCTAAGCTCCCCCACTGCTCCGCCCGCAGCTCCAAAATTTTGTAAAGACTGTAGATTGTGAATCTGACCAAAAACAAAGAAAAGAAAGAGGGGGCAAAACCAAAAGTTATCCCCATAACCAACCATTGCCCGAGCTACCAATATATGAAGGGATGCTGAAAAATATCCCCCATGTAAAAAGGAAGTAAACCAAAAAAGTGCCTCAAGCCGAGGAGTTCAAAAACTGTAAACAAGATGGAAGCTTAGAACTTCTTATAGTCATGTCTTCCAATGAATCCAACCAAAACAAAAGACCGAGCTGTCCAGCTATGTAGAGACTCCAACTGGTCATAAAAGTAATTTGCAGTCCAATCACCTAATGATAAAAGAAAAGTCATAACAGGACCCCCTCAATGCTTAGAGGGCATACATGAACCCAAACTTGCCATCCATAATGATAACTCCATAGCATTCAGTACAGTGACCACCAAACATGCTCAAATTAACAAGCCAGATGGGAACAGATCATGGGGCACTGAAGAGTTCAGGGAGCAATCGCTGCAGTTCTCCAGTTGCTTGTTCTATGCTCTCAAATGAGTACCAGGCATCCTTGCAGTAGATCTGTAGTTTAGCAGGGTAAAGCATCTTGAATTTAATGGTAGCAGCCAGTAGTTTGACCACCACAGGATGAAAAGAAGCCCTCTTCTGCCTACCGGTAGCCGGCAGATCCTGCGAAATACATAGGTGCTGGCCCTCCCAGGATATTTCCTTTCGCTCTCTACACTTTTGCAACACATATTGCTTATCCAAAAAGTTCAAGAGCTTTATGATGAGAGGATGAGGGGGAGCTCCCGGCTGTGGCCTGGCTTGCAAGGAGCGATGTGCCCTCTCAACGCTGTAGCAAGAATGGTTAGGGGAAGGCCCTGCTATTTTTTCCAGAAGCTTTTGTGTAAACAAAACTGGAGAAGAAGCCTCTGCATCTTCAAGCAGCCCAAAAATGAGAAGGTTATTAAGCCTGCTCCTTCCTTCTAAGTCCTCTAGTTTCCCTTCTACTTTTGCCAGTTTTTGCTGCAACAATGTAATCTGTGGATCCACCCTGTCTTTCCATCCTTCCATGGATGTGATCTGCACCTCTATGTCCCCGACCCTCCTCGCGGTCGAATTTAGATCCACTCACAACGTTTTTAATTCCATGAGAGAAATTGCATAAACTCTCTAAGGGGTTGCATTTCAGCCAGAAAGCGCTCTTTGGAGAGAGGAGAAGGTGGCGTAGTTGCAGTGGCAGCACGGCTAGAAGAGGCCCCCTGAGATTTAGCCTTCTTGCCATTCTTCTCTGGTGTCGCAGGCAGCGTATGAGGTGGAAGGGCCTGCTTCATCTCGGCATCCATCTCAGGCAGACTGAACCGGGAACTGGGACAAATAAATGACCGGATGATGCCCAGAAGTTAGTGCAATTTTCCTGTAGAACAAGAACGGGGGAAATAGCGAAAAAACTGCCAGTAATAGGCAGGAGAGGCGGGAGTGAAATGGGTATGCGGCCGCTAGCTAAGTGGCATCACGTGACCCCTTCCACTACCCTCTTTTCTGACCCTGACTGCCAGGACTTACAGGACTTAGCCAGACCACAGTGTGATACTACTGCTGCTGCTGCTGGTATTCATACCCATGAATGGCCCTGTTTGCCTTCAGCACTAGTATGGACAAAATCAGGTAGCCACGTGAACAACAATCACTAAAAAAAAAATAGGTTTGGTTACAAGATTTTGAAGTTACCTGCCAACTGACTACCTGCGCAAGAAGTGATACTTGTACCCTTAAAAATGATGGCCACTAAAAACATTGATTTGGCTACCAGATTTTGAAAGCTAGTGGGAGACTGACCACCATTTCACAAACTGGTTTGTCCCATCCTGCTTATTTATTAATTAATTTATTGACAGATTGATTGACTGATTTCAAAGGTTTTACCAGGAAAGACATACTGAGCTGGTATCAGCTCATTTCCAGATGCTTCAGTGGCTACTTATCCTGCTAAGCAAACATCACCTAGTCCAGGGTAACACTGAACTTCTCAGTCTGGGGAGGTGATTCTCTACCCCAGGCCAAAATGTTCAGTGACCAAAAAGGGCAAGTCCACCAATTGTTGCTGGATCTTGGAGGTAAATGGAGAAACATGCTGAAGGAATTTGAATCCATTCTGATAAACCTCTCCTTATCCCCCATGGAAACCTTAATGGTAATTGGTTGCTACCGCCTACTCTCATGGGTTCTGGAACTCCTAAACCACCCGCGCAATATATCTGACTCTAGACAGAATGAAAATGTTATCCTCAGTGATTTAAATATCAACTGACATAAGACCTACATCAAATGTTCACAACTCAAAAACTTCTGCATGAAGCTGGCTTCACCCAATTGGTATCAGATTACACCTGTCTGAACCCCAATACACTTTCAAATGGTTCATTGATCGACCTCATTCTTACAAGCAGACCCCACAAATTTACATACTTAGCAGTTTTTCATAACGATGTAAGTGATCACTGCGCCTAGCCTGTGTTAGAGGGCAGCAATCGCCCAGTTCGGTAAACAGATTTACATGAAAAAGGGGCTTCTGCAAATTCAATCTATCCCTTTACTTAGCTGACCTCAGAGACATAGACTGGACTAACTTTTATCTGGCCACGAACATCGATGTTGCAACCTCTCTTTTTAACAATACATTAGGTGCAATCATCAATAAACATGCCCCTATGTCAAAATGCAGAGCCCGGAAGCTTTCTTGCCCTTGGTTCACAGCTGACCTGAGGGCTGCACTTAATGCAAGGGATCATCTCTGGGCTACAGCCAGAAGGACCAAACTCCCAGTAGACTGGGCAGCCTTCAGAGCCTGCCAAAACGAGTGCACCAAACAGATCCAGGCCACAAAAGCTTCCTACTTCATAGCTGTCTTCGACTCAGCAAAGGAGAACACAAGCAAGTTCTGGCATATTACAATGGCGGAAATCAATAAACCCTCTTCCTCACTATCTGATAAGATCTCCTTCAAAGGTCAGACCCTTTCTGATAAGTCTGACATACTACACAGTTTTAACAACCACTTCTCCACCACTGGCCTTGCTTTTGATACATCAAGAACAGCCACATTAATATCCAACGTACCCAGCCATTTCCCACCACCACCAAACAGCATCCTCTCCTTTATCCCCTTCCAGTTCAAAGAAGTAGAAGACCTTCTACTCCAGCTAGATGTCAACAAAGGTGAAGGTGCTGATGGAATAGGACCATACTTTATTAAAGCTGATGTCAGGTACCTAATGGCTCCCCTCTTGCACCTGTTTATTTCCATATGTTCCAGCACCATGCCTGACCAATGGAAAATTGCCCAGGTACTCCCATTATTTAAGTCAGGTGATCCCATGGACCTGAATAATTACGGCCCATATCCATCCTTCCCCTGCTCTCTACACTACTCGAGAAGCTGTTAAATGCCCAAATAAGAGACTACTTTGACAAAAACAACCTAATAAATCTATCCCAGTCCAACTTCCGACCTGCTCACAGCACCACGTCAGCCCTAGCCTCAGTTACTAATGACTGGCTCATGGCCATGGACAAGAAACAAGTCATATGAGCTGTCTTTGTGGACCTCAGCAAAGCATTCGACACAGTCAACCATGCTTTATTCCTGGACATGCTATACTGGTATGGCATCTCTGGACTCATACTGTCATGGTTCAACAGCTATCTGACAAACAGAATGCAACAGGAGAAAGCAGGTGATTCCCTCTCCCCACTCCTTCCTCTTTTGAGAGGAGTACCACAAGGCTTGATCCTTGGCCCCTTCCCGTTTATGCTATATATCAACACCATCGGAAACAACATTAAACAACAAACCAAACTACACCTCTTGGCAGATGACATGGTAATATATATATCCAAACCCTTGGCAGCCGAAGTACACAAGAAGCTCCAGTCAGAATGTGATCTCCTACAGCTCAGTGTTGCATGGTCTAAACTTCTTTTAAATGCAAAAAAAAAACAAAGGTTGTGTACTTCCATTCCAATCTCCAAACTTCCACTCAAAACTAAATCATATCCCTGCCCCCATTAGGACCCTCCTTGATGACCACCTGGAGGTAGTTACCAAATTTAAATATTTAGGTTGTGACCAAGGCCACCACCTAACATTCTCTGGCCATATTGCCTCCCGTGTGACGAAGCTGCGACAAAGGCTTGACTTCTTTTATAGGGAATAAATCCCAATTTACCAATAATGCCAAGCTCTGATTGGTACAGTCAGTCTTCATACCACTTCTTGATTACGTGGATATTCTTTATGGCTGTTGTTCATACTCCATGCTGCACCAGTTGGATGCTTTATACCATAGAGCAATACGATTCATTTCAAATGCCCATCATCGCACTCACCACTGTGACCTACGGTATATGCCTCCCTGGGCTGGACATTCTTAGCTACCAGATGACTCTCTCACTCCCTCATCTGGCTATATTAAGCTGCGCCACCTCCTCATACATATCAACACTATCACCATCCGGGTCACACCTGGAAACGAGCTTCTGCTCATGGTGCCTTTCCTGGTTATCAAGTTTTAAATAAATAAATACACATTGCGTAGCACCACCTACATTATGTTGGATGTCCCCAGCACCCACTCTCGCTTTGAGAGTTTGGCTATAAGCCATGCTCTTACAACCACCTGGAACAAAGCCCAGTCTGTCTTCAAACTGCAACTATTAATCCCTCTGGGCAGCTTCAGGCATCTACTGGCTAGTAAACTATGTGACTCCTGCACATGCCACTGACCTCTAAAATTGCCACTGATGGATCAGCAACATCTCTCTCTTATCCAAGTATGAGTTACATCACACTCCCCAAGGTCCCCTCCTGCACCCGCCGTTATCAGCTACCATCACCCATCTCCTCCATCCTTCTCAACCTTCCCTGTACGTGCCAGCCTGTGCCTTATCCCTCATCTTGTTCTTGCACTACTCTCTTCGCCCACTCTAATCCTCCTTGTCACCTCTACACTGCCAACTATCCCGACACTGGCTACCTGCCTTCTCTTCTTCCTCCCTCTCAGTTCCCCTCGATCCTCCATGCCTTACAACCCTGGTCCTCATCTCTGTCGGTTATTATAATACTGCCCACTACAAATTGTAGCACGAGTCGTTCAAGTTTGTTCCTTGCTTCACTAGGTTATACCCATTAATGAGGTGCTGCAATGTCCTAAAACTTTGTAACATTTATTCCATGTAAATGTTTTATTCCATGTAAATATTTTCACTTATTTATGTTGTGGTTTTATTCCCTTGCATATGTATTTGCATTGTTATATTTCCTGTACCAAGACCTCCTTGTAAATGAGCCTGCTCAATGGAGTTTTTTCCTGCCAAGAAACTTTGACTTGACATGTAGCCAGGCACTCCTGTGTATGGGCACTGCCACTTCCACCTCATGGGCTGAAGGATGGCCTGAGCCCAGAGCAGTCTGTAAGAACAATTACGTAAGAAATTACCGTAACAGTAGATTTTCAAGGGGATCTTAGTTTTCAGGTCACACATATGGAACTTCACTGTCAGTGAAGCAGGATCCACATAGAAGATTTTCAGCAGTACCACTAGGGCTGCACATGCCAACGTCATCCGCCAATGTCACCAACCCTATAAAGGCATCAGCGGACATGCTCCCTCCTCAGTTTTCCCCCCTGGAGAATAAGACAGCACACCCATGTCATGGGGGGACCAAGGAGACAGAGATGTGCCCAGGTCAGGATAAAAGGCTGGATACACCATTTAGCCAGTTCTGCAAACAGAACACCATAGTAGGGGATGGTGGGAGGGAGGGCAGACCTGATGACTGAGATCCCCTCGAAGATCTATTGTAATGGTAAGTTCTTTCATAACTGTTCTATCTTCATCGGGGGCATCTCAGACATCAGGTCAAACATATGGTACAAGTTCCAAGCAGTTACAGATGCAACAGAACAGTCTGGGAGGAAGGCCATTTAAAACTTGGGACAAGAGGCCCTGCAGGACAGCCTTGCCACAACCTGCATGGGCTCCAAAACCAATGTCCAGATTGTAGTGCTTGGTGAAAGTATAGATGGTATTGCAGTTGGAAGCAGCACAAATGTCAGTGGCTGAGACCCCTTTGAAACAGGCCACAGGGGTAGCCATCCCCCTTGTGGAATGAGCCTTTACAGCCTCTGGCAACTCTTTGCCATGCTTGTTGTAGTAGAACACAATACAGTGTGCCAATCATTGGGACAAACATTGCTTAGAAACTTGAACACCCTCTACCTGGGGCAAAAGGAACAAAAAGCTGCTTTGAATTTTCTGCATTCCTTAGTCCAGAGCAGATAATACTTCAAACTTCTGCGCACATCTAACGTATGGAGCAGTGCTTACCCTGGATTGGCATGCTCAGGAAAATAAGCTGGTAGGTGAATAGATTGGTTCAGGGTAAACTCAGACACAACCTAAGGGAGAAACTTGGGATTCGTGCACAAAGACACCCTTTATGTCTTTATGAAAAATCAAATAAGGCTTCTCACACCAGAGAGCCTGAAGCTCAGAAATCCTTCAAGCAGAGGTAACAGTAACCAAAAACAATGCTTTCCAAGAGAGAAAACACAGCTCATAAGTTACGGCTGGCTTAAACCGAGACAGGGTCAACTTCTCCCAAACAAAATTTAAATCCCAAGCCAGGACAAGAAGACGGATTGGAGGTTTCAGATGCAGGATGCCCGTGAGAAAGGTGTGGGATACATCCAACTGAGCCATGGTGCAGCCGCCCACAGGCTCATAAAAGGCGGAAAGGCGCACCTTGAGAGAGAAGTATTGGAGACATCAGTCTGACAGAGAGATCAGGTGGTTCAGAATGTGGCTCACCGGACAAGTGAAAGGGTCCAGATGATGTTTAGTAGCCCAGATGGCAAACCTCTTCCACTTCATGGCATACATGGCTCTAATTGAGGGCTTCCAAGCTGCCATGCAGACACCCACCACTCTCTAGGACAGCCCAAACTGGGTGATGGCTATGTCCTCAGGAGCCAGGCATGCAAACGAAGGGACTTCAAGTGGCAAAGCAATGTAAGAAGGCAGTGGCAAAGGCCAGTAAGATGCTGGGTTTTATCGGCAGAGGAATAACTTGTAGGAGGAGGGAAGTCACAATGCCCTTGTACAGGCAGCTTGTCTGGCCACACCTTGAGTATGGAGTCCAGTTCTGGAGGCCATACCTCAGGAAAGATGTGGAGAGGGTGGAGCGCGTCCAGAGATGGGCAACAAAAATGATAGGAGGACTTGGGCATCTGTAATACAATGAATGGCTGAAGGATCTCAACATGTACTCCCTTGAACAGAGGACGGGAAGGGGGGATATGATTGGGACCTTCAAGTATATCAAGGGTTTCAACCAGGTACCAGCAGGGGATATCGTCCAGCTAGAGGAAAAATCAAATACAAGGGGACACAATATGCAGACAGTAAGGGGAAGATTCAGGGGGAACATCACAAATTTCTACTTTACAGAGGGTGGTGGACAGCTGGAACAGACTCCCAAGAGGTGGTGGAGGCAGGAACGCAGGGGGTTTCAAGAGAATGTGGGATGAACACAAGGACTTGTAGTTCAGGGAGGCGAAAGAGAGGTCCTAGCAGTTTGCTAGGCATACTGGGCAGACTGGGTGGGCCTGGCGGTCCTTGTCTGCCAACAAGTTCTATATATGTTTCTATGACTTTGAATTGGGATGGGCCAGGGTTCCCTAAGCCTGTGTCAGCAGATCCTTGCAGAAAGGCAGAGGGACAGGAGGTTCCTCCACTAACTGCTGAACTGAAGGAGAGATTGGTGGAACATCTGGGTGTCAGTGGATTACAGGACCCAAGACAGCATGGTTTCATCGGGGGGCATGTCAGACCAACCTCTCTTGAATTTTTGACTGGGTGACTAGGGAGGAGGATCAGGGAGGGCAGTGGACATGGCCTATCTGATCAGCAAGGCCTTTGACACTGTGCCACATAGAAGACTATTACACAAACCGGGAATATGTGGTGGGCAGGACAGTAGTGTGGTGGGTAGGTAACTGGCTGGGTGGCAGGACACAGAGGGTGGTGGTAAATGGCTGTCACTCCACAGAGGGAAGAGTGACCAGTGGGGTACCACAGGGATCAGTGCTGGGACCGGTTCTATTCAACATCTTCATCAGTGACACTGCAGGACCTAGAAGGCAGAATTTCACTGTTCGCTGATGACACAAAGCTCTGTAACAGAGCAGACACACCAGAGGGTGTAGACAGAATGAGAGGGACCTGCAGAAACTTGAAGAATGGTCAGGGGTTTGGCAGTTGAAATTCAATACAAAGAAGTGCAAGATAATGCATATGGGGCACAAAACCCTGGCACAATATATCAGTTGTGGGGTGAGGATATGGCATGCACCAAAGCTGAGAAAGGGATCTTGGGGTTATCATCTCTGATGACCTCAAGGTAGGAAACAGTGTGACAAGGCAGCAGGTAAAGCAAATAGGATGTTGGGATGTATAGGCAGGGGCATCACCAGCAGGAAAAGGGAGGTCATAATTCCACTATACAAGACACTAGTGAGGCCCCACCTGGAGTACAGTGTACAGTTCTGGAGCCCATACCTACGTAAGGACATAGACAGGGTAGAGAAGATTCAGAGGAGGGCAACAAAGATGGTACATGGATTGCATCACAAGTCCTATGAAGACAGGTTGAAGGAACTGAACATGTACTCCCTGGAGGAGAGGAGGGAGAGAGGGGATATGATAGAGACATACAAGTATCTTACAGGGAGGAACAGGGTGCAGGAATACACTATTTTTAAGTGAAAAAGATGTTCCAGGACTAGAGGGTATGGGATGAAGTTGGAGGGAGGACGATTCAGAGGAAACATGAGGAAGAATTTCTTCACAGAACGGGTGGTGGACAAGTGGAACACCCTGCCAGAAGAAGTGGTGGGGGCTGAAACAATCACGGGATTTAAGAATGCATGGGATAGACATCAAGGAATTCTGGAGGTCAGGGGTAAGGGGCAACAGACTTCTAGGAAAACATAAACTGAACTTACAAACTCAAATGGGCAGACTTGGTGGGCCATAGGCCCTTATCTGCCGACACTGTCTATGTATCTATGTATCTATGTAGCAATGGAAACCAGATCTGCCGTGGTCAGAATGGTGCTATCAGGATCCATCTGCAGTTTGAGAAGCACCCTCTGAATCAGAGGAAATGGAGGGAAGGCATAAAGGAATCTCCCGCTTTGGGAGAGGGACAAGCGTCTCATCAGAAAACTCCAAGCCCTGGATCTAGTGAGCAGAAATTGGGCTGTTTTGTATTGAGTGGGGACACCAAAAAGTTCCAACTCTCACTGGCCCAGTGGCGTGGAGAGCTCAGACATCCATGCCTTACTTTCTGCCACACTGGGGACCCCTGTTCAGGATGCCAGTGGGACACTGGGGGTCGGCCAGAGAGGGAGAGGATCAAGCGTCCGGAGGACTGCTCTCCTCTCCTGGGGAGTGGTGGGATGGAGTCTGCTGTTTGACTGACCCCTGGTGGTGGCTGGTGCTAGCGCAATGGACCCATAACATAGGGCGTGGAATAAGGGGCAGATGCCTGGCATGTTGCATGCGGCTTGGCCATTGGCGTCATTGTACGCTTTCTCTCCGCGCTCAGGGATGGGAAGCAACAGAGGAAAAAGGGAATCCTGACTGGTGAGATGATGCCGACCTCCCACAGGCGCCGCATCATGCCAGCCGGCACCTTGTGAAGCAGAAGTGAGCCTGGATGGGGGGGCTGGTGGAAGGGGGCCGGTCGGGAGAAGAAAGAAATTAACAACAACAAAAAAAGTTTCAACTCTGGACGACCCCCATCTGGTGAACAGATCTTCTGGGATGGATGAGAGAAGTTCCCACTCATGCATGCTTGACTGTGTTCTGCTGCGGCTGTTGGCTAGGGTGTTTAGCACACCGGGGGCATGAACTGCAGAGGACACCAGATTGTGGTCTAGTGCCCAGTACCACAGTCTCATGACCCCCCTGCATAGGGGGTATGAATGTGCCCCCCCCCCGTTTATTGATATAATAGACAACACTGAGATTGTCCAACTGGATCAACAGCTGACCTGGAAGGAGATGGTTCTGAAAGGCCTGCATAGCATACAGGACCACCCGCATCTCCAAGATGTTGACATGCAGGGAGGTTTTATGCTGGGACCAAGAACACTGACTCTGAAAGGGACCCAGATGCGCCCCCCAAGTCTGAACTGGAGGCATCTGTGATGAGGATCTGCTGATGGGAGGAAATCTGAAATGGGACCCCCTTTGAGAAGTTCTGAAGGTCCATCCACCACTGGAGCATCTTGCAGACTGGGGAGGAGACTAGCACTACCTAATCTAATTTGTCCATGTGCTGGTCCTTTTGGAACCAGATTGTCCATTGGAGACATTGCATGTGCAGCCTGGCCAAGGGAACTGTGGGAATGGCCATGGGCATAAGATCCAATAGCATCAGGTATACCCTCGTGGGGATATAACGACTCTGGGCAACATCCTGAGCCTGTGCAATAAGTCACTTCACGCTCTTTTGAGCCAGGAAGGCCTTGCCCTGTGCCGAGTCCAGAACCGCCCCTACATATTGCAGCCTCTGAGATGGGATCAGAATTGACTTGGGCAGGTTGACAGTAATGCCCAGGGAGAGAAACTGCTGAAGGTTTCTCTACAGAGTCCAGAGGAGCCACTCTGTGAACGGGGCCTTTAGAAGTCAGTCATCCAGGTAGATGAAAACATTCTGAGAGCTGCAGCTACCGCTGCTAAGCATTTTGTAAAGACCCACAGTGCAGCGGATAAGCCAAAGGACAATACTTTGAATTGGTAGTGCTCATCCTGAAAAAGAAAGCAGAGGAATCTCTTGTGTTGGAAACACCAAAATATGCAGGTAAGCATCCAGCATGTCCAGGGAGTACAGCCAGTCACCCCTCTTGAGTAGAGGCAGCAGGCCTGGTAGGGTGAGCATATGGAATGTTTTGTACTAGACATAAAAATTTAGGTCCTTGAGGTTAATAATGGGCTTCATATCTCCAGTTCTTTTGGCGACCAGAAAGAACCTGGCATAAAGTCCCCTGTTCCTTTGGTGCCAGGGCATTGGCTCGATTGCCTTTTTCAACAGGAGGGACTGTACCTCCTCCCAGAGGACAGATAGGTGGGCCAGGGTATAGGTGGTGGGTACTGAAGGAGTCTCTGGGGCATTTCTATGAGTTTCAGAGTGTCACCCCTCTTGATAATCTGAAGAATCCAGGTATCTGAAGTGATGGTTCACCATTGATTGTGATGGAGGCAGAACCAACCTCTGACTACCACCTCTTGATCGAGGACCAGAAAGGGGGGGGTCTAGCAAAGAGTCAAGCAGATGCAGATCCAGCCACTGGGGCTGATCTGTCACCCCTAGGATGCTTTACTGCAGCGCCAGAGGAGGAGGGGGTAGGCAAGCCAGAAGAGGCCTTTCTCTTGTCCTGAGGACAGGAGGCTGCTCTGGACTTGTGGGACACCTTGCAAACGGGAGGGTGCTGTCTGCTCCTAGGCTATGTATGACAGAGCGAGTGGACAGACCTAATAGCCCTGCCAGATGCCTGTAGTTCATTGATGATGTCCTAGACATCTGGCCCAAATAGTCTGGAGCCATCGAAAGGGGGCGTCAAGCACCTTTTGCTGGACATCTGCCACAAAGCCCGAGACCCTCAGCCAGGAGTGCCTACGGAGGCAAATGCCTGTGGCAGCAGCCATGCCACCAGTATCAGAGATATCATACAAAGCCCTGAGGAGATGCTTGCTAATATCCTCCGCACTCAGCAAGCATTTATAAACCTCCTATTTTTGGGAACAGTCTGGAAGGGCCTGGACAGCCACCTTGCCCTACTTCCAGATAGTATTTTGGTATTTAACCATATGTGAGAGATAATTACCAATCCTCAGCCCCAAGGTGGAGGAGACAAATACCCTCTAACCCCAAAGGGCAATCCACTGGGATTCCCTGTCAGGGGGGAGGGAGCTGAGGTGCTTAGGCACCTTAGATCTGTCATGAGCTGCCTTACTGACCACTGAATTGATCTCAGGTTGGGCAGCATTGTATGGTAGGCCCTGGGGGGCATGTACAACTTGTCTGCACTGCGGGGCATATGCCAGGTGGCTGTAGTGGCATTCCTCAAGGCTGAGAGAATAGGAGGGATGACCTTAGGAGGAGATTCTGGGATTTTCAGAAAAACCACCCCAACTCCCGTCTGGAGGCAACCTCTTCCACAGTATGGAAGCCCATGGCTTATGACAGCTCCTTCATAACATTAAAGAAAGTAGGGTCCACCTGAGGAAAACTGGGAGTCTGCTTGACAGAGTCCTCACTCACAGAAGAGGCCACTGACCAGTCAGAAGAAAGAGGTTCTTCCTCTTTCTCAGGCAGGATGAGGTCAGGATGGTACTCCTCCTTGACATCGACCTGCTCCAGCCTGAGGTTCGATGAATGAGGGACCGGTGACGGCCTGTGAGGAACCACCCAAGGAGGCCAAAGCAGCATCATCAATGACAGGGCTGTTGGTGGCATGAGGGACCCAGGCCTATAAGCACCCAATTGGTGGACCAAAACTGCAGCAAATCTGTCCAGAATACCACTGAGGTCAATGACAGTAGACTGCTGCGTTGACAGAGGTGGGGTCATCGGCACAGGGAATGATGACCTGTCCATCAGGGCTTTTGAGCCTGAAGAGCATGACTGCCATGAGCCTGGAAAAGAATCAGGCTGCAATGGAGGGGCTGTTGGTGACGAACCAGGCATCAACGAACTAGGGGCCGATGATCCAAGGGTCAATAATCGTCTGCCCTGAGAGGTGGGTGGTGGCACTGTCATTATGGGTCTGGTAGGGACAGAGACCTGGACTATTACAGGTGTCAGTGCAGCTGCAGCTGATGCAGTTCCCCCAGAGGAGGAAGAAGAAGCCATCACGGAGCAGGAATGCCACTGGGCGGAGTGATCCTGATCTCTGTCCTTTTTGTGACTTTTTTCTGAGGCCTTATCTCAGACCTTTGAGGCCTGGCAGCTTGATGAACCCATCAGTGGCTGGGAAGGAGGGACCCTGAGGATCCCTGCCCAGAACTGGCTATCTGTTGTTCCATCGGGAATTTTTTGGGAGCCTTTTTTCGTCACCTGAGGGATGGTAAAACTGGACAACCAACTACAGAAATAAGGTACTTGCAGTTCATAAAGCAGGGAGGCATCAGACATTAGGTCAGTACTGCCAAATGCTGAAGGCAGCACCCAGGATGGCTTGGGTGACTGGGAACCAAATCCCCAGTGAGAAATCCTGCTCCAGAATATCCATCAATGAGTAGCACTGGGTTGACGCCATTGACAAAGCTTCGGAATCCAAGTCAAGAAAAAGAGGCTGTGGACATCGATTGTGCAAGTGGACTACCCGCCTTGATGGTGTGGCAACCAAGAGATGCTCCAGGAGACTTATCTTGGGCCTGGGGCCCTTGGTTAATCAGGGCACTCTCTCATGGCTATGGAGAGTGTGGCTTCACCACAACTGGACACTGCTGCACCACTGGATGCTGTGCCACCATTGACAGTGTGAGAGGCAACCTCGAAGGGGATAACATAGTTGGCAACATCAGTTGATCTCTACCTGGCCTAAACCCTCTTAGACGTAGTGGTACCATAAAGCACCCTTGTATCTGTGGAACAGTTGAGATAGTCGACACCTGCCCAACAAGGAAGACAAGCTCTATGACGACTGCCTTCCGTGGTAGCAATGATGACAACTGGTGTGGAATCAAGATCAAGACTTCAACCGGGACCTTCGTCTCAACCTCGAGTGTCGACCAACAGGTCGATGAGGGCCTGAGGGACATGCAGCAGTATACATCACCAACTTAGGCAGTTGAACCACCACAGGCCACACCAGAGATGGAACCAGAGGTAGGACCACTAGCAGAGGCTGCAACAGAGCCAGCTCGATTGGGGAATCAACTGTATTCGACCCCTCCACTGGCAGGAGGTAGTGCAAGACTGAGGTTCTCATGACGGACAAAGCATCCTCCAACTCTGACTCTGGCTTGATGGGGTCAATGATATCTCAACTGGTTCATCAACTAGATTAGATTTCACCATCAACTCCCATGGGAGTATCACAAGAGTGTTGACCAGATCCGCAACTGTAATGAACTAGGCTAAATTCAAGTATTCTAGGAAACCCAATGACCATGAAGAGCAGGTGTAACCCCCCTAAAAATGGGGGTTCCCAAAAAGTCTTTACTTGAGCTTGCCTAAATGCTCACTGCCAGGCTGGTGTCCTGCGTTTTAGCAGGTTTAATGTGATTACCAGAGCTTGTATAGCCTCTGTGTACTGTCTCTTTAAGAGCTGCCTAATTGCAGCTTAAGTAATCTGAGAGGGAGCTCTGTTGAAAGATGTAACTATTTACTGAAAATCATTTAGAGTGATAATGATAATGTAGTTTGTCTAACCTGCTTTCTTTGTAGCAAGGACTGTTTTGTTTGTCTCCACTATCTTGGTCCTGGACTGCAAATTGGACCAAACAGTACTGGTGGGACCTAAAATGTAGCCGAACTACAGGAGCTGTCTGAATTCAAAATCTGTAGGTACTTTAGTTTGGAGCTTTTTTGCACCTTTTTTTGCGACTGAAGGAGGAGCTCTTGCTTTGACTGACAGCCAAATCAGCCAACCAAATCTTTTGGATCTTGGGAAAGTCCCAGGCTGCATGCAGTTTTCAGTTAGAACTAAGCTGGAAGCTGAGCAAGAAGGAGCTGAAGTGTTTCTGAGCAGCAATCCTGAGTGGATTCGCATGGGAGAACTCTAAAAAGGCTAAGTTTTTGGCCTGCATGCTGGTGTGCTGCTCCTGAGAGGGAGAGAAGAGAATTATTTTGGACTAAATTCAGGTTTGTGTGACTAAAGTAAGGTACTGAAGTGGGCCAGGGTCAACCTAAAGAAGACTGAATATTTCTGCTGAATGAGATCGGCCTGTCAGGAGTTCCAGCTACCCTTAAGCTCCCGGTGTGTGCAGAGACTTTGCGATTGTGCCCGGGGAGCACGTTGCCTGGTACAGTAGAATTCCCGTACATGTAAATGTGCTATGAGCTGCTAGTGGGTTGTGAGTTAGTTCCCCACTGTGTTAACTGTGTTCTGCTTGCTGGAAGCTGTATCCAGCCTAAAGCGGACTGCTTCCAAACTTGTCTCCATGCGGTCTGGGTTTTGCCAGACTGGCCCAGCCAGACTACCCACTGCACAGAAAAGCCATCGACGAGAGACCTGCCTGGGGATCAGCCCCCTGCTCCACGCTTGAACAGGAACGACGCCTCTGCGACTTGTGTGGGCCTGCTTCTCCTGGCATTCCAGATCAACCACCGGCAGTTTAGATTTTCGTCCAGCCTATGTCCAGTCTTGGGTATCGTGAGTAAATACCAGGGTAGCTCCCTACAACAACAGCTTCATTTGAGTGTGTCATCTGATTGTCTTGTTGTTTCATTTCCTTTATGAACTGAGCCCCTATTGTGTACAGTGCATGTTGTGTTTTCCATCACAGGGCCCCAACCAGCTGCAACCCTGGGCAACTGTCCTGGCTAACCCATCTCTTCTCTACCTGGGTACCCAGAGGTGGACTGTGTGGGGGGACTCAAAGCACATGCATAACTGTTTCAGTGATATAATCTTTAAGCTAATTAACCTGATTTTGCCCCTCCCTTGTTCAAGTCCCCTGAATAAATCAGATCTATTTTTTTCTGCATGTAATCTAACTGTGGTTCCAGTTTGTTCTCAAAGTACAGTACTGTTGCTATTTGCTGTGCTTAACCTTGTTTTACAGGGGGTCCCCAGGGTTGAGCCAGAGGAATCAGCACTGGTGGTAAGTGCAAACAGTGTGGGTACTTGTGTGGTGTACCAGGGGTATTGTGAAAGTGATTATTGTACAGTGTTCAGGCCACTAGAGGGGAAAGAGTGGGGGTTACAGTGTCCCAGAGGGCTGTGCCCAGGTTAGCTTGACCACTACCAACCCTGACCTCAGGGCAGAGGCACCCGTTTCAGAACTCAGGCCCCTTAACCTGCTACTAGCCAAGCAGACAGGGGTAGTAGCCCTTGGGATAGCGCCACCTAGGGGATACATCTTGGAGGCTCACCGCTGGGATTTTGTGTCTTCTAGTGGCCAAAACTTCGAATTATTGTCAAACATAAATGGCTACCCCAACAGAAGCAGCTGTACACCACTTGGTGGGGTGGTGTACTGGGCAGGAGATCGACCCCCAAAATGCTATACTTATCCTGGATATTCCCCTGCGTACCAATAAGGACCCTGCAGAGGGAGTACTTTCCAAGGTTGAATGTTTATAAAACCCTGTGGTGGTGGGTCAACAGGCTAATCTGCTCGCACAAAGTTTCATGGCGTTAGTAGAGCGTAAGGACCCAGTAGACAGTTCCAAAGTGCCACAGACTATCACCCCTGAAGGAGCCCTCACTGCCTGGAGAGTGATAACTAACGACAGTAAAGACCCCGGGGAGAATGAACCCCCCCCCCACTATCTGAGACTTCTGATGAGAAATTTGCTAAGTTGCTGCTAGAGGAAGGGAAACTGGAGGACTTAAAGAAACTATTCCTGCCACCTGGGGGTGTTCCTCCCCAACACCCCTCCCACTCCAGCACCTGTTATTGCCCCTCCTTCTGTGCCCATACCAATGCTGGCTCCTATGTCTGTACTTCCCATTAGTCATGACTCTTACCGAAGGTTGAGCATCTTCTCCGGCACCTTCCCCTCCCCCTAAGGGGAGGATGATTGGGAGACCTGGATAGATTGTGTTGCCCCTTTGTACCTGAATGGCAGTGTGTGGAGGCTGAGAAATGGAAAAGGATCATGGAAAGTTTGAGGGGTCCCGCCCTAGAGGCCATTAAATTTCTGAGGTCCACAAACCCTGATGCATCTTCCCAGAAGTACCTATCTGCACTCGAAGGCAATTTTGGGAGCACTGAGTCAGGGGAGAACTTGATGTGGAAATTCTGAGTTACAAAACAATGGCCATGGGAAAGTTTGTCTGCATATTTTACTCATCTGGAAAGAGCGCTGCAAAAGGCTTACCATAAAGGTGGGGTAGCTGCCAGTGACTTAAACCATGTGAGGTTGGGGCACATACTGCAACATGCAAAACATTCTAAATTGCAGCTTCTTCAATTAAGGCTCCCAGATAGAAGAGGTAACCCACTGGACTATTGTGACTTGATAAAAGAACTCCAGGAGGTTGAAGATGAAGAGGGGGATTGTAATTCTAGGGTGAGCACAGCCCAAGTGATCACGGCATCAGAAGGCCCTTCTGAAGTGGGGACCAATGAGGGTGTGCCGCCATGGGATGAACTGCTGAGGGAGTTCAGGGAAACAAAAAACATTCTCTTTATGAAGACCGCTCCTTCAAGTACAGGCACCGACCCTTATCCAACTGCATCTGCTATGGGGGTGGAGGGGGGGTCCACCCATGCATCTCCTGCTGACAGCAGCTCGAAACTCAATGCCTTGACTATGGAAGTAAGAGAATTGATGAGATGTCTCCAAATGTTCACCACACAGCAGACAGAGATGGCACCAACGTTTTCAGTTGGTAGTACCACTGCCCAGCTCCCAGTGTGATGCCTCGGCCACCCCAAATCCCATAAAACATATTTTGCCATAATTGTGGGAAGGATGGGCATATGAAGAGAGAATGCTGGTCCACAAAAGACCTAGATAAAGCTGTATACAGGCTTCAAGGAGACCTTCGGAGAATGAATCAGTGGTGGTCAAGGAGTACCCAAAATGGCTGCAGTGTGGGTTCAAGAAGTAGTAATTCAAATCCCTGTGTGGCTAAATCATCTCTCCAGGCCCCTGCTGCTGTCCCTCCAGACTGGTCCAAAATAGTGGACCCTTCAATGGAAACTACGGTGTCTGTGAATGGTAGTCCTACTCGGGCTGTGCTGGACAGTGGGTCACAAGTGACCATTGTATTTAAGGACTGGTATGACAAACACTTATCTGCTGTGCCCTTACAATCCCTGGAAGGCCTACATGTGTGGGGGCTGAGCGAAAAGTCTTATCCCTACCTAGGATATGTCTGCCTCTGGTTGTCATTTCCTGCAGCTGTAACTGGCAAAGAGGAGCAAGTCGAGACACTGGCCTTAGTGTGTCCCCCTACTGGACTGTATGATGGGGTTCCCATGTTAATTGGGACCAACGCCCATATGTTTGGGAGACTGGCACAACTCTGTCGTGAGAACCAAGGGCGACGGACTGGGAGGACCCTAAGAATTCCTGCTCTGATCAAGAGGGCCTATGATTTCCAACAGAACCCCAAGGGAGTGGACCAGGATGAACTGGTAGGGGTCATATGGAAGAAGGATCACAATTCAATGGTACTGGCCCCTAACGCCCAGTGTACAGTTCAAGGAGAAGTCCGCTTCCGCAAAGATGTCAAGAACAAAATACTGATGTTGGACGCGCCACGCGATGGAAAATTGCCAGAAGGATTATTGGTTAAGCCCAGCATCTTGCCAGCTCACTCTCATGCCTGAGCACGACGAGTGGTGGTCCAGATTCATAATGTGTCAGATCGGGAGATCCAGGTGAACAGAGGATGCACCCTAGCTACGGTACACTGCACAGACACTGCAGTGTTGCCCAGCAACAAGTACCCTGGCAAGACAGATAGAGTGACTCCTGACTTGTTTGATTTTGGTGACTCCCCGTTGCCAGCTGAATGGAAGACTAGAATTAGCCAGAAACTTGCCCAGAGAAATCAAGTGTTTTCATTGAAGGAATGGGGCATGGGACGTGTCCAGGGTGCAGAGCATCACATACGCCTGCACGATGAATGGCCATTTCGAGAGAGGTCTCAACGCCTAGCCGCTGCAGACATAGACGATGTGACAAGACACTTGCAGGAAATGCTTGCAGCTGGTGTGATACAAGAATCCAGGAGCCCATATGCTTCTCCCATTGTGGTTGTGCTTAAGAAGAAACAATCTGTGAGAATGTGTGTTGATTATCGAACTCTGAATCGGTGGACCATCCCCGATCAATACACCATGCTCCATATACAAGATGCTCTGGATTGTTTGAATGGGAGCAAATGGTTCTCGGTGTTGGATCTTCACAGTGGATATTACCAGATTCCGATGGCTCCGGAGGACAGTGAGAAGACAGCCTTCATCTGTCCTTTGGGGTTCTACGAATTCCTAAGAATGCCACAGGGGATATCGGGCGCCCCAGCCACCTTCCAGCGACTGATGGAACAAGCGGTGGGAGACATGAATTTGCTGGAATGCCTGGTACTTGGACGATGTCATTGTGTTTGGGAGCTCCCTAGAGGAACATGAGAGTTGACTGTTCAAGGTACTAGACCGACTGGAAGATTTTGGCCTCAAGCTGTCCATTGACAAGTGCAAGTTTTTCCAAACCTATGTGAAGTATGTGGGGCACATAGTGTCTACAGAGGGGATGGAGACTGATCCTAGTAAAGTTGAAGCCTTGACTAAGCCCAAGCCCCACAATTTGAAAGAACTAGAACGTTTCCTGGGATTCTGTGGCTACTATCGCCGGTTCATAAAAGACTATTCCAAAGTGATTCGGCCACTCTTGAATTTTATCCAGGGTTACCCTCCTACCAATCGGAAATACAAAAAAAGGTCAATCAAAGAACCACACAAAGCATATTTCCACCCAGGTGAACATTTTGGGTCCCGTTGGACGCCTGACTGTGAAGCAGCTTTCCATGAAATCATATACCAGCTCACCGACGCCTCCATCCTTGCTTATGCTGATCCCACCAAACCCTATGTGCTGCATACTGACGCCAGTCTGCATGGTCTAGGAGCTGTACTGTATCAAGACCACGAGGATGGTTTTAAACCAGTGGCATTCGCCAGTAGAAGCTTGACCCTGTCAGAGCGAAACTACCCTGTGCACAAGTTGGGGCAAAAATATTGGTGAGGACTGACAATAACCCATTGACCTATGTACAGACTTCAGCTAAGTTAGACGCCACGGGGCACCGGTGGCTTTCTGCATTGTCAACATATGACTATGCTCTCGAATACAGATCAGGCCTGAATCATATTGATGCCGATGCCCTATCTCGGAGGCCCATTTCCAAGAGTGACTGGGTCAGGCTGTCTGAACCTGACATCTGAGCATTGTGCCAAAAGTTTGATAGAAATGAACAGATGTCTATGGACACAGCGAACTGCTTAGTAGATTGCTTGGGCCCCTCTGACACCTGCATACTGGCTGCGTATTGCCACTTCTCTGTTCTAGATATTAGTGCACTACCTCCATTTGACAATGACAGCATTCAATGGGCTCAGTCCCGAGATCCTATGATTCAGACAGCACTTGACACCCTTTGTGCAGGAAAAGATGTGTCCAAGTTGTGTTCCTCTGATCTGAGAACCACTTTATTATTTAAAGAAGGCCCCAGGTTGAAGCTGCTTAATCAGTTGTTGTATAGAGAGACTGTAGATCAGGGTGGCCAAATAGACAAGCAACAATTGGTCCTGCCCACAGGCTTCAAAGATTTGGTACTGAGGTCCCTCCACAATCATATGGGCCACCTCGGTATCGACTGGACCCTTGACCTAGTACAATCTCGATTCTACTGGCCCAAGATGAGGGCTGATGTTGAGCACTATGTAAGGACTAGTAGTCGCTGCCTGCAGAGAAAAGCCATGCCTCAGAGGGCTGCCCCCCTTATCAACATTACTACCAGCACTGCAATGGAACTAGTCTGCATAGAATTTTTGAGTTTAGAGCCTGATCAGCAAAACATTGGCAATGTGTTAGTGGTTACGGACCATTTCACACGGTATGCACAAGCTTTTCCTACCAAAGTTCAAAAAGCATCTACTGTGGTCAAGGTGCTAATGGCAGATTTCTTCGTCCACTATGGTGCCCCCCAGTGAATTCACTCTGATCAGGGCCAGGACTTTGAGAGTCGGCTAATCAAAGAAATGCTCTCTCTATGGGGGGTGCGAAAGTCAAGAACCACCCCTTATCACCCGCAGGGGGATCCTCAACCTGAACGCTTTAACCACACCCTACTAGACATGCTAGGCACCCTCCACCCAAAAGATAAGCATAAATGGAGCCAGCAGATTAGCACCTTGGTACACGCATATAACTTCACAAAGAATGATGCTACCGGGTTCTCTCCCTACCGCCTCATGTTCGGGAGAGAGGCCCGGCTGCCTGTTGATGTCTGTTTTGGGGTTTCTCCCGATGGGGTCCAAGCCAAAGATTACCTGCAATATGTACAAAAACTTAAAGCTCAATTGAACCATGCCTATCAACTGGCCCAGACAATGGCCGCCAAAAGAAATCTAGCCAACGAAGAGAGACATGATAGAAAAGTAAAGGCTCAAGAGCTTAGGCCTGGAGACTGTGTGTTGTTGCGAAATTTAGGATTGCATGGTAAACACAAAATTGCTGATCGATGGCACCATCTTCCCCATGTCATAGTTGGAAAGCTGGATGATTTGCCAGTGTACAAAGTGCGCCCAGAGAATAACTCCAAAGCTGTCAAGACCATGCACCGTAACCACTTGCTAGCTATTGGTCAAGTTATAATTGAGACTGAACCCACCGAGACTGATTGCCCTGGACCAGTGACTCGTGCTGCTGCAAGAAAGAAACAGAGTTAGCCTGCCCCTGTGGTTGCCGATTTAGGACTTTCCCTGCAGCAGGCGCAGAATGATAGTGACTTGCCAGTCTAACTCGGATGACAGTGAGTATGATAATGCCTATTACCCCTCATATGAACTGAGTCAGTTTTGTGGAAATCCTATGTTGAATTATGGGGATGAAGCTGGGCCTTCTGGACTGCCTAACACCCCAACATCATCCTTGGAGCCAATGCTCCCTGAAGGTGAAGTGTAAAGTATCATGTCTGAGGATGCTGAGTCTTTGTGTATCGTGGAACTGTATGATTTGCCTAAAAGAGAGGCTGATGGTATGAGTCTTTCTGGTGACATGCCAGAACTTGAGGAACACTATGACAGTGCTGAAAACCTCCTTCAGTGCCAGAGTGTCTTCAAAATGAGCCAAGTGTTGTAGAAACAGAGACTACAGAGCAAGGGGCTGACAGTGCTGCCAGCTTGGACATTCCCCTTCATGCAGAGGCACCCTTCACAAGTGATGAAAGCTCCAAGACCATTGCTGAAAGTACAGAGACTGTAGTTGTTCACCCCAGAAAGACTGGCCGAGCTGTTAAGCCAGTGGTATGCTTCAGTTACGATTTCCCTGGGAGGCCAGTGGATTTACCTCTCAATGTAGTCCACAAAGGTGTTTATGTCTCTCAGAGCTCACTGCCCAAATTGAGCTTGATGGCCCATTTCAGGGTACTTGTCCTGCCCTCTCACCATGGTGCCCCTGCCCCATCCAGCCCCAAGTTAGCTGATAGGGAAGGGCCCCCTCTTGCATTGTTTAGAGTACAAGAAGTTATTACATGATTCTGTATAGTAATGTTCAATTTACCTGTGTGAAAAATGCATAATGTATTGTCAGAATGGAAATTATGTAGTGGAGTACATTGAAATGTATAGTAAAGTGACAAGTTATGTCAATTGATGAATCAGACAGTACTTGTATAGCATGCTAATGGTATAAATATCTTGTATATGTTGCATTTTCAATGTTATGATGGTACAGACTTGACACGGACGCCAAGTTTTCCCAGGCAGGGAAAGGTGTAACCCGCCTACAAATGGGGGTTCCCAAAAAGTCTTCCTTGAGCTTGCCTAAATGCTCACTGCCAGGCTCTTTTCCTGCATTTTAGCAGTTTAAATGTGATTACCAGAGCTTGTATAGCCTCTATGTACTGTCTCTTTAAGAGCTGCCTAATTGCAGCTTAAGTAATCCAAGAAGGAGCTCTGTTAATAGATGTAACTATTTACTGAAAATCGTTTAGAGTGATAATGATAATGTAGTTTGTCTAACCTGCTTTCTTTGTAGCAAGGACTGTTTTGTTTGTCTCCACTATCTTGGTCCTGGACTGCAAATTGGACCAAACAGTACTGGTGGAACCTAAAATGTAGCCTGACTACAGGAGCTGTCTGAATTCAAAATCTGTAAGAACTTTAGTTTGGAGCTATTTTGCACCTTTTTTGCAACTGAAGGGGGAGTTCTTGCTTTGACTGACAGACAAATCAGCCAACCAAATCTTTCGGATCTTGGGGAAGCCCTGGGCTGCTTGCAGTTTTCAGTTAGAACTAAGCTGGAAGCTGAGCAAGAAGGAGCTGAAGTGTTTCTGAGCAGCAATCCTGAGTGGTTTCGCATGGGAGAACTCTGAAAAGGCTAAGTTTTTGGCCTGCATGCCGGTGTGCTGCTCCTGAGAGGGAGAGAAGAGAATTATTCTGGACTAAATCCAAGTTTGTGTGACTAAAGTAAGCTACTGAAGTGGGCCAGGCTCAACGTGAAGAAGACCGAATATTTTTGCTGAATGCGATCAGCCTGTCAGGAGTTCCATCTACCTCTAATCTCCCGGTGTGTGCAGAGACTTTGCGATTGTGCCCGAGGAGCATTTTGCCTGGTACAGTAGAATTTCCATACATGTAAATGTGCTATGAGCTGCTAGTGGGTTGCGAGTTAGTTCCCCACGGTGTGAACTGTGTTCTGCTTGCTGGAAGCTGTATCCAGCTCAAAATGGACTGCTTCCGAACTTGTCTCCATGCAGTCTGGGCTTTACCAGACTGGCTGAGCCAGACTACCCACTGCACGGAGAAGCCATCGATGAGAGACCTCCCTGGGGATCAGCCCCCTGCTCCACACTTGAACAGGAACGATGCCTCTGCGACTTGTGTGGGCCCTGCTTCTCCTGGCATTCCAGATCAACCACCTGCAGTCTCGATTTTCGTCCAGCCTGTGTCCAGTCTTGGGTATCGTGAGTAAATACCAGGGTAGCTCCCTAGCACAACAGCTTAATCTGAGTGTGTCATCTGATTGTCTTGTTGTTTCATTTCCTTTACGAACTGAGCCCTCTGGCTCCGGATTACAAACATTGTGTACTGTGCATGTTGTGTTTTCCATCACAGGGCCCCAACCAGCTGCAACCCTGGGCAACTGTCCTGGCTAGCCCATCTCTTCTCTACCTGGGTACCCAGAGGTGGACTGTGTGGGGGGACTCAAAGCACATGCATAACTGCTTGACTGATATAACCTTTAAGCTAATTAACCTAATTTTGCCCCTCCCTTATTCAAGTCCCCTGAATAAATCAGATCTAACTTTTTCTGCATGTAATCTGACTGTGGTTCCAGTTTGTGCTCAAAGTACTGTACTGTTGCTATTTGCTGTGCTTAACCTTGTTTTACAGGGGGTCCCCAGGGTCAAGCCAGAGGAACCAGCCCTGGTGGTAAGTGCAAACAGTGTGAGTACTTGTGTGGTGTACCAGGGGTATTGTGAAAGTGATTATTGTACAGTGTTCAGGCCACTAAAGGGAAAAGAGGGGGGTTTCAGTGTCCCGGAGGGCTGTGCCCAGGTTAGATTGACCACTACCAACCCTGACCTCCGGGTGGAGGCACCCGTTTCAGAACTCAGGCCCCTTAACCTGCTACTAGCTAAGCAGGCAGGGGTAGTAGTCCTTGGGATAGCGCCACCTAGGGGTTACAGAGGGACTTTCTCTCTCTCTCTCTCTCGCCCTTGATTGTGGTGGTGGCATTTCTTGTGCTTCTTGCACAAAGGATGACTATTATCAAGTTCTTTGTGTGTTCCTTAAAAGGAATCTTATCCATGGCCGGCCCCACCAGGACCAAGACCAGGGCTGAGGTGGCCCCTGCTACCTCCTCTTCCATGACCTGAAGCTGTGCTGCTAAACCCACAGTCACTGAGGCCTTCTGTTCCCGAGACCTACCAAGGAGGAAGTGTGCCCCACATTCATCAATGGGCGAAGGGTGCATTGCCTAGCAACACAGGCAATGCTTAACATCATGGTGAGCCCCCAGGCAGGAAATTTATTTATTTTATTTATTGAAGAGAATCGAAATTACAATCCTTTGAGTCATAGACTCCTCTGCAAAGGCTCCACGTCAGTACAGAAAGAACAAACATAACATTTACTGATAATATACATAGGTACAGTATATACATTGCGTCATGGACCTCAGATTGGATTTTAGGTCTTAGCTGTACAGAAATGCACATATCGTGCTCATTCATGGGAGACATTTTATTTTCCTATAAAGGTTTTTATGCCCAGTTGTGGTCGAACAGGGTGGGCTCCCTTCAATCCTGCCCCATCAATTCCTCCGACCCCAACTATCCAGGATTTACCAATCGCCAGTTACCCTCAGGGACTTCACCCCTGTAGTGGGGTCGGGAGGTTGTTTCCCCCTGGAAGCACTCATATCCAGTAGAGCTCCCAAGTTCTGCTAGTAAGGCAGGTGAGGCAACGTCGGGCAGGGTGTCATACTAGTCTGCCCACCACTATTTTACCATCAGTTTGTCCAGTTCCCCATGCTGGGGTGCAGTCACCAACATGTGCTTGAGGAGGCTCATGCATGCAGCGGAGTCCTGTGGCATCACCCTCTTTCTGCCACTCCTCGACCCACACTGCCACCAGGCCTCTAACTGCTAGCAGTCAACCAGCAGAGCCGGAAGTCTGCCTCCCCAGGAGAGAAGAGCAGTCCTTTGAATGCTTGATCACTCCCTTCCCAGTTGACCCCATATTTAATAGAATGTTTGCAATAGAATAAAAGAATCAAAAAGTATTCTCCTCTACTAGCAAAATGTTCAAAACACACACACATACACACACACACACACCTACCCCTCACACACACACACACACACACACACACACAGGATCTGTATGGAGCCAGGGCCTCAATTTTATCTATGACAGGTTAAGCAGGTTGGGGTGGTAAGATGGTAAGGTCATGGGAGGGATTTCTCATGGTCAGCAAAGAGTCAGTAGAAATTGAAACTATGAATAGTACTTCCTCTTTTAATTCTGTGTGTGTAAAGGGAGATTATCAGGGAAATAACACTTGATATCGGTTTTAATTTATGGTAGTTTTAGGGCCTAGTCATGGTAGTTTTTCTTTTTAGTTAAACAGCCATGTTGTGATAGTATCAAGAATGAGTAAAGTTATTCAACAGTGCTGATTTTGTGAAGATGCTGTTGGATCTTTACTCATTCTGCTATGCTAGCAATGCATGGGTAAAGATGGCCCACCGTCGACTGACTTTCTTCATACAGCATATTACAAGGACTTTGTTGTGTGGGCCCAAGCAGTCAAAAGTGCTTTCTGGTGCTCATGACTTTGATAGATGAGAATCTGTCTAAGCAGTATTACTACAGTCCAGCTAATGCAGACTTCATTTAGAAGACTGATAAAGCTCCTACTTTTAGTATTCATTGTGGTTCTAATCTCATTAAGAGCGCTTCCTAATTACAGTATAAATTGCATTATATTGGTGAGCTGATCCATTACCTGCTGTACAGACAAACTCTGTCCAGAGCCGATACGGCTGCAGCTGAGTTTGCTGAACTTACGGTGGAACACAACAGTTCTCCATGTCCTACACTGCCACGGATGCAGTGCACATGCTGAAGCATATCATGCATGCGAGACTTCACTTCAAGTGTGGAAGTGAAGTTGCGCATCTTGTGATGAAGATACATGCACACTGAGGCTCTAGCATCTTGGACATGATAGACTGTGCCGTGTTCCGCCATGGGCTCAGCGGCGATGGCAGAAAAAGTAGTGCACCCATGGGGGCAGGGGGATGAGTGCACCGATTTGGAGCTCGTGGAACGAACTACTATAACTCCAGATTTGTGCTTCAGTGTTCCTTTCCAGTTACAGCAAGACGGCTGCAGGCTCCACCCACTGCAGCCATAAAAAGTAGGGGTGTCTATGTACAAGCTGAATAGCAATGTTCTCAGTGCCTTCTAGTGATCTGGGTGGCAATTACAGAAATCCATATATTATTATCAGAGTTACAGTCCTACCTCACTGTTATGAACCCCAGTACAACAAACATTCAACTACAACAAACATGTGATTTAGCTCCCAATTTCATAGTAGCATCAGTAGCAATCAGCTGACTGTCAATGGAAACTCTGCCTCTTTGCAACTGATTGTTAGCCATATGATACTGATTAGCAATCACACCTAAGAAATCCAGTCCCCCACACTCTTCCCCATACTCACCTGACACTCATCATACCATTTCTGACTGCTGCTTGTGAGATAAAGCGATTCAGCTACTCCACTGACACTAAACTAAAAACGTTTGACTGTCTTAAGGTGGGTGAGAGCCTAGCAAAAATCACTAGTAAAACTGTCTTCTGCAAGTCAACTATTTGTACAAGGAGGAAGCAAGAAGGAGCACTATGGGACTTTGTGGAAGAGTGTGCTGACACCGACAGCTTGGATTGTATAAAAAAATCTGGAGAGCCTATGTGATTTAAACTGACCACACTACGCAGCTCTGGTTCATTCAGCAAAGAGCGAAAGGTGTACTGGTCTCAGGCTTCCTTGTTCAGGAAAATGTAGTACATTTTGCCAGGAAGACACATGGTATAGACTGCAGTTTTAAGTCATCCACTGACTGATTTTGGCAGTTCCAGTGTCACCATGGTATCCACCAGGTGGCCATAACCAAGGAGGCAAGATCTTGCAATAATGCAACTGCTGAAGCCTTCATACCAAAACTAAGGGAGGTCATTCAGGGTTACTTACAGGAGCACATTTATGTGAGACTGGGCTACAGTAGAGATGCCTCCCGGACGTAACCCTGGCAGCAAAATCAGAGGCAAATGCTAGTAAAGGTTTTAAGATTTCAGAAGATCATCTAACCTTCCTATTTTATACAACCTCTACAGGCAGCCACAAAATTCATCCATAGTGTACAGGCAAGTGCAAGAACCCCAGATACCTACACCACATGAACCTGACTGCACTACCTGTCACCTATGAGAATAGCAGCAATGCTTGGATGACTGTAGAACGTTTCCATAGGTTGCTTTTGTTCCACCTGACATGCCCAGCTGTGAAACGAAAGCTGCCAAAGTCCTTCTAACTCCTGGACCAATGGTGGTAAAATTCATACACTGGTCCTTCCAAAGAATACTACATTGAAAATTCAGCAGCTTGATGGTGGTATAACAGCCACCTTTAAAAAGCGCTGCAGTAAAATGCTGTTGAGTGAACTTGCTTCTGCAGGGGATCCAATGGTGGTGCAGGATTTGCTTAAAAAGGAAACTGTTTAGCACAATATCTCAAAATCCACATTGCTTGGGCAGCATGGGCTAATGTTACCTCTGCCATGGTCCACTACTGAGTAGCCATCCTTGTTCAATCTGGATAGATCACCTCCAAACTCCTTACTGCATGAGGGAAAGGGACAATTTGTGGGTACTGGCTAGGGAAACAGGGTCCACTGTCCAACAGGAAAGGTACAAGGAAGCCCGCAATAAGTACACCAGTATGATTAGAAAGGCCATATTTCACTTCTGTAAGGACCAGCAGACCTGGAACTGGAGCAATGGCAAAAGATTGTGGGACAATGTCTCAGAGCTCCTTGGCAAGGGAGTTGAAACCACTCCTCAAATGCTTTTGGTGGGGGGGGGGTGTTGAGGGCTAATTGATCCCACCAAAATTGCCAGTTACTTCAACACAGCTTTTACTGCCCTTAGTCCATCATCCCCACTGAGCCTGCCCAGACCTCCTGTAGGGAACCAGGTCTTAAAGCCTCCCAGATAGTGGGCTCTGAAACAGGGTATCCTAAATTTTACTTTAAGGCTGTTTCAGTCAAAGACACTCTGAAATACATTCATAAGGTACTTAGAAACATAGAAACAAAGAAATTGACAGCAGATAAGTACCGCTAGGCCCATCCAGTCTGCCCACAGGCCCTAACATTGTATGTAGCCACTGACCCTATGTGATCAATGGCTTTTCATCACTCCCTCCCTCTCAGGCTTCCCTTGTGCCTGTCCCAAGCATGCTTAAACCCCTTCACTGTGGTTACCCTCACTACCTCCTGTGGCACACTATTCCATGTGTCGACTACCCATTCTGTGTAGAAAACTTCCTCACCTTACCTCTTAATCTACCCCTTCCAATTTCATATTGTGCCCCTTGTTCTAGTACTTTTTCTACACTGAAAAGGTCCCCTGCCTGCACATTGTTTATGCTCTTGAGGTACTTGAAAGTTTGAATCATGTCCCCGCTGTCTCTGCTCCTCCAGTGAGTACATATTGAGGTCCCTTAGTCTCTCCTCATATGTTTTGTGGTGTAAGCCCTGCACCATCTTTGTTGCCCTCCTCTAGATAGTCTTCACCTTATCTATGTCTTTGTGCAGGTGTGGTCTCCAGAGCTGCACGCAGTACTCAGGTGAGGCTTACCGATGTTTTACACAATGGCATCACCACCTCCCGCCTCCTGCTAGTGATACCACTGCTTATGCACCCCAGCATGCCACTGACCCTCCATGCTGCCTTTGTACACTGCTTTGACACCTTAAAGTCATCAGAGATGATAACCCCTAGGTCCCTTTCCTCTTTGGTGACAGTCAGCTCCTCCACCCCCAACCTGTAGCTCTCCCCAGGGTTCCCTCTACCCAGGTGCATTATTTTGCACTTCTTTGCATTGAACCTCAGTTGCGACATCTCCGACCATCTTTCAAGCTTCTCCAGGTCCCTCTTAATTTATTTTCTGCACCCCTTCTGGAGTATCCACCCTATTGCAGATTCTGGTGTCATCTGCAAACAGGCAGACTTTTTCCTTCTAGCCCCTCTGCAATGTCACTAATGAAGACATTGAACAGGACTGGTCCTAGTACTGATCCCTGTGGTACCCCACTGGTCAACCCCTCTCCCCAGATTGTACCCCATTTACCACCACCCTCTGTCTCTTGTCTGTTAACCAGTTCCTAACCTAGTTCGCCACCTTATCTCCCATGCCCAGACTACCCATCTTGTTAATCAGCCTTCTATGTGGGATGGTGTTGAAGGCTTTGCTGAAATCCAGGTAGGCAACGTCTACAGCCCCTCCCTGATTAAGTTCCTAGTCACCCAATAAAAAAAAATATTAGATTTGTTTGACATGACCTTCCTGCTGTGAATCCATGTTGCCTCAGATCCTGAGCACCACTAGATTCCATATGTGCCACTATCCTTTCTTTCAGCAGTGTCTCCCATGATCTTTCCCACCACTGAGGTGAGGCTGACTGGCCTGTAGTTCCCCACCTCCTCCCTACTGCCGCTCTGTGCAGTGGGACTTCATGTGCCCTCCTCCAGTCCTCTAGAATGACACCCGTGTTGAGTGACTCTGTGAAGAGGGCCGTGAGGCACTGCAACTTGGCAAACTAGGTGGGACTGACTGGGTTGAAATGAAACGTCCTGCCCTGACAACAGAGGCAAATTCCCATCCCATCTCTATAATTTTTTACTTTTCTCTGTGCTATTCATAGTTCTCAGAGAAGTGGAAATCTGCACTGGTTATGCCAGTTTTCAAAGTGGAGACCACATTAACCCTGTCAATTATAGTCCCATTTCTATTCTCTCCCCCCATCCAAGGCCCTTGATAAAATAGTCTCTGACCAACTTGTCACATATTTCAAACAATACAGTGTCCAGTGTGTACAGCAGCATGACTTTTGGAAACTGAACAGCACTAACACGGCACTGCTGGAATACATCAACTTTGTTCACGAGGCCCTTGACAATGGTGACCTAGTTGGAGCTATGTATATTGATCTTACTAAAGCCTTCAACCTGGTCAACCATAAGCTTCTACTTTGCAAACTCCTTGGCCTGGGTTTGTCGCAGAACACAGCTGACTGGTTCCACAGTTATCTCACCAATTGCTCTCAGCAGATGAAGACTGACAAATCTTTGACACTAGGGGAGTACCTACTGTGGTCTCCCAGGTTGCCATCTTGGGCCTATTCCTATTTGGCCCTTCATAAATCAACTGTCTGATGCTCGTCAGACAATCAGTGTGTCATGAACAGGGTAATAAAACTGGGTCACAAAGTTGCTAAGATGATTCAAAATTAGGGGCAGAGGTAGGAAGCAGTGAACAAGTGGATACACTAAGAGAGGATCTAAAGGAACTTGAGAACTGGGCAGTAATTAATGGCATAGCATTTAATATAGAGAAATGCATCGTGATGCACTTAGGCCTAAGAATACAAAAAACATCTACAAATTAGGAGGGGTTCAACTTAAGGCAGTAGAGTGAAAGAGACTTAGGGGTTTTAATAAACAACAATTTAGGCTTTAGTCCACACTGCACCAAAGTTATTAAAAATTCCAATAGGATTATAGAGCGCATTAAAAAAGCATTTACATCAGGTAACAGATCATGCATAGTGCCACTCTACAAAGCCTTTCTAAGACCACACCTAGATTACTGTACCCCACTATGGAATCCATATTTAAGGAAAGACACAGATGCCCTTGAGAGAGTGCAGTGGAGACTAATTAAAATGGTCACTGAACTACGGGAGGACCCATACGAAATTAGAATGCAAAAGCTGGACCTGTACCCTTTTTAACTTAGAAGAATGAGAAGAGATTTATTGAATTGTATAAAACTTAGGATTCAGAACTAATGCATAGCCTTGATTAAAATGAATGACAGAAATATCAACCTTAGAAGTCATGTAGAACAAATAAAGTTGACATTTCCAAACAGAAATGCTAGAAGGTATTTCTATACTCAGAAGGTGATACCCTTATGGAATGAACTACCTAAGAAATTGTAAGTTCTAATTTATTTATCACCTTTAAGCATAGGTTAGATGAATGTCTACTAACAAAATAGGGTATCAGACAACCCTGATAACATGGGAGACAGATACTATGGGTAACTGCCTTCTGTTTGTCTTAAACGACTAAGATTGTTATAAAACTGAATGTACTCCTCGATGCTGATGATTCAGTCACCTATTCCTAAAACCCTGACCTTGACAATCTTACTGTAGCTCTTCGAAGTAACTTTGGGTCATTTGAAAGTTGGTTCTCCAACAACAAGCTGGTCCTCGATTTCAAGAAGACAAAGACCATGCTCTTCTGTAGCCTCCCACAGAAGAGGGAAGTTCCAGCCTTTGTCATCCAAAATAGCCAGGGACAAAATCATGAACAGGTGGGGACCTTCAGACACCTTGGAGTAATTTTGGATGGTGCTTTAACTTGTGCACACAGTGTTGACAGTCTGGTGGCCACAGTTAACAGAAGACTGGGTGTCCTGTACCAGAACAGGAACAATCTCTCTGGATATGCTAGACACCGTATTGTGGCCTGCACCATTCTGTCACTTACAGATTATGAGCTCCCTGTCTATGCAGCTGCCTGTGACATGGTGCTAAACAGAGTAAAGTTGATCCTGTAATAAGGCATGCCACTTTGTATCTTGGTGCAGATAACCACACTCATAGATGTACCCTTTATGCACTCACTAACTGGATACCTTTACGCAGAAGAATAAAGCTCCAGACCTGTTTGCTAGCTAGAAAGGTGCTCCTGGGCCTAACACCCCCACTTTAACAATCTGCTTCCATACTGTCTCCAACCAATACAACACCAGGAACATGGCCAGGAATGCCCTTAAGCCTCCTTTCAAGTGTACTAAGCAGGGCAAGCAGTCATTTGCTGTTGGGGCTGCTGACTGGTTAAATGAACTGACTGATACACTGCTGAATCTCCCTAAGTTTAATAAGTTTAAGAGATCTTTGTGGTCTGCCTTTGCACTCCAATGCAACTGTAACCATTAAACAGTTTTATCTGGTTTCTTTCTGTACATTACACGTGACTTTTTTTAACAATGATCTCTGTGGATTTTTGCTCTGTTCAGAACTGTATATAATTGTTCTGCCTTAAATGCTTTGAGCCTGACTCGACTGCATTTCCGCTGGAACTGCTTACTGTACTTGTAATGTTTTTTGTGACTATGTATTTGTTGTGGGACCTTTGTAAATGAGCATTTGTACTCAAAGGTTATTCTTTGAAGTAATCAATCAACCAATAAACAAATTAATAAAGTAAACTCCTTTTGTATGCACACTGTTAGGAACAGCAATTTTTGTGCACACATCTAAAACTGCATTTATCCAGAAAATGAAGTATACATATTAAAAAACTGCAGGGAAGTAGGTTTATCAGTAGAGTAACTGTTTTATTTATTTCTGGCATGAAAGGTTAATCAAGCAATTGTACTTCATGTGTCACGGTGAGTACAGTTCTACAAGTTTTCTTAGTTGGTTGGCTGCCGGTGTACTGAGTTTATAAGGCTCCTCATCTCTTTTAAGCAACACCTTCAGTATCATTTAGTGCCTAATTTCACCCCAAGTCTGAACAATTACCCCTTCAGGAAGGTCAGAATACCAGAAAAACAGACTAAAAATTTGCAAACAGCTGACATTTGATATGCATACAACTGAAAAAAATTAACAGCATTAAACAGCAAATTATTTGGGACTGAAGAAGAATGTGCACATATCCAAAAACTGCATATATTGTAATTGCATACGAGTGGAACAGACATTATATCTTCCCCAATAAAAGTGATTCATTTAGACTTGTTTTAAAAAACATCCTGCCTACATTTTAGATAGGCAAAGAACAGACAGACATAATATTTAGCTTTCTTATAAGTATCCAGAAAATAGTCTTCCCAATGAAATACTACAGAAGAATGAAATCAAATGTTATTATTGAAGAATAAAACATTTTCCAACAAGTTTAGTGCTGCATTTTCCAGTGAATCTTGAAGCTTTAGTCTCATTGTGATTGGCTGTGTCTATGTACAATGAGTCTTAGAAAGGTCACAATGTGGATCGATAACTTCCCTGACACTGCTGAGAAATAGAGAACTATTGTATAATATTCTGTCTGATGATACTTTGAAATGTTTGAGTCATTCTGCAGTACAATGCAAGCACTTTTAAAAATGCAGTCTTTCTGTCGAGGAAATAGCAATATTTTAATTCACCTTTTCAATACAGTAAGAAAAATTTTTCGATCACTTTCTTAGTCTGACAAGATCTAGTTTCTTAAGTATTTATGCATTTCTGAGTTTGATCTGCTTTAATTTAACCTAGGCTACAATGGTTTTGGCAATAACATGTCACTGCACAGTACATCCCTTAGGTTTGTAAACTATGTATCGATACACCATGCTGCCTTGTCAGTGTATAAAGGTACACAACAGTATTTACAGGTATTACTTTTCAAAGCAGAAATGTATTTTTATAAAAAGAGAACTGTCGAGAAGAGCTGGAATGACCAAAGAAAAGCATTATGTATCTAAGAGGAGTACTTACTGTTTGAACTTGTGATGTCTTTTGGACTGGGTGACATTGGTTGGACACAGCGCTGACAAAGACAGTCCTTTCCATTAAAGGTGACCCGGTCTCCCGCTGGAAATGGGCGTCTACCAAGAGAAAAGAGAATACAAATTTGCAAAGTTGTTCGAGAGATTTAATCACCTCCTTCTCCTTCTACAAGCTGCTTTCCATGGTGCAATCAATGTTAGATAAGGATGCCTGCCAAAAAATTCAGAAATGCTTTCTTGGCAAGGCAATACAGAATGCCTGTTGGCAGTTATTCAAACCCCTAAATGTAATGGACCTGATGGGAAGTCTAATGGTAACAGAGTACTAACTATAATGTAATAGCCACAGAATATTTATTACAGAAAAGCACAGTCAGATATTGATCTTCTTTAGAGTTTTGCCCAGTTTGTAGATAAACTAAACATATTCAGATATTCATAATATTATTCCTGGTGTCTGTAGTCTGAGACCTATTGCTCTGATCCCAAAATCTGAATCAAGAAAACGTTTCATTAGAAATGAAATCACTAAGCTATTCTCAGATTTGTCATAAATTAAACTATGGCACTTTGCCAAACAGAAAGTTGATTGGTTAACTGGGTCTTTTATCCATGAGTAAATCCCAGCATAACTCATGGATAAAGACCCAGTCAGCCACATCTGCAATCACAACATTAATAAAAATCAACCCAACCCCCACTCCCCCAAAATTAAAACAATACAACCACCGTGCTGGATTTTCCATCAACTGCGACGGAGAACCGCAACCCTCCCTACCAAAAACTACACTGCCTTTAACACCTGTAAATCTGTGTTAGCCCCGTGGACTACCTGATGTGATTCCTCATTGCCTGTCTCCCGATCTCTTCGCCCTTCGGTCCCAGGACTGCAGAAGAGGGAGACTGGTAGGACAGTCACAGCAGTTCAGGAGCGTAATGTAGACCAGGGCTCCACATTTCAAACCTGCGTCCGCTGCTGCCACTCAGCACCCTCTGACTTTGGACCCTCTCCGGTGTTCCAGGGGCCGAGGCAGAGAACAGAGAAAAGAAGAACACCTCCTACTTAGTTTCCCCAACCCAGCAGCCAAAGAGGGCTGGGAAACGACTGTTAGGAACTGCGGCAGCAATGTAGGCTTTACACTGCCAAATGGCAACCGATCATTCTGACATCAGCCAGCTCTGCCCTGCAGCTCCATTCATGCTGCCAAAGGGCAGCAACTCCCTAGCAACACATAACTATTTTTATTCTGACACACCAATAAATTCAATTTAAAATACAAAAAAAATATATTTTTTTTGTCACCAAATAAAAGGGGGACATTGTATAATCGCAATAAGCCACTCCAGGGTGTGGGTAAATCCCAGCATAAGCCCCACACCCTGCTGTGGTTTATTGCTTAAGTATACAATGGGTCTCACACATCCTGATTCCTGATTGGCTGACTGGCATGATTTACAACATTGTAAATCGTGGCATCACCCCACAGGAAAAGGTGCCAGCCGCCAGTCAGTTGCATCAGGAACTGCACCTCAAATCATTCTGACCACAAAAAGTTCATGGCTGCCAAAGACGCCAATGGACAGCAAACCTGATGTTAACACAAGTAAAGGAACAACAAACAACAGAAACCACAGTGAGTCGGACTTCAGGTGTAGCCGACTTTGATGGCAGAATGAACTGGTGGAGGCTCTCCCAGATCGGCTCTCTCATCTGCCTACATCTCCGCTTCAACCTGGAAAACTGCACCAAAAGCTAAAATTAATTGCATTATGACTGCTACTCATCGGCGATTCACGGAGTTTGTAGAGGGATGCCCAAAAGGAAGTTAAACAACCTTCACCTCCGAGATAGGAGACAGGCTATGGCTCTCCCAACTCCCAGCGGTCTCGAGTTCTGATTCGAAGCCAAGAGCAGCATGGATGAAGAGGGCTCTTCACTATTATATCCAAGAAATTATTTAAGGAGCTATGTCACCTGGGAGACACGCTGAACAAAATTCAAACAGAACTTGAGACGCTCAATCAGAGCAGACAGAGCAGCGCCCAAAAATAACAGACTTAGAGCAATGGCTATGGAGACATCCCAAACGTTGGATGTCTACAATGGGGAAATACTCCAGCTACACTACAAAGAAGTTTGGCTACAACAAAAACAGAGGATGGGAGAACTGCTCCGCAGGGTCTATATACGTATACATGGCCTGCTGGAGAAAATGGAAATCAGGGGACACGGTTAACTTCATGGATAGTTTTCTAAGACAGATTTGGGGCCTGGACAAAGACTACCAGCTGAACAACATTTGAGCACATCGCTTTTTGAATGTAACACCGGCCGACCGAAAAGCTCACCCCTGCTTCATAGTTTTGCCATTCTTGGACTATAGAACCAAGTCAGATATCCTCAGGAGAGCCTGGGCCAAAAAAGAGCTGATATTTGGGTATACTTGGTTATTTTTCAAACATGACTATGCTCCTACTACGATGGATCGCAGATGTCAGCTGTTTCCAATTTTGAAACAACTCTGGGCCAAAGAGGTAAAAGACAGCTTGGATTACCCGTGATACTAAAATTATGATGGCTACAGGTACCCACTCCATCCCTGCTATCTTGATGTGGCAAAATTTCTCCAAAATGGGACGTTTCCTTAATGCTGACTGACCCAGAGACCATCAAAGCACTGGAGTACAGGCCTGGTATGTAGCTAAAGGCCCCAATCAGCGCAGAACAGGTTCTACAGCTCATTCAGGGGATACTCAGCCATTGGAACAGATGGAAACAGCAAGAACCTCAGTATCTTTAATAAAGGGTCCCCTGCCACCAAGGAAATCCAGAGGCAAGTGGAAGAATCAGAAGGAGAGAGAACCTACTAGCTCTCAATCTCATGAAGACTTTGGAGGCTTGTGATAATGGACTGTATGGAAGCGACGGTCTGAATGAGGACTGGAACGCCCGTAGGAGACATCCACTCGAACTGTGAGACTGCAATCTCTCCACAGACACCCTATACATTGGTATCCTTTTTTTTCTAGTACTCTTACCAAATTATTTTATTTTACTGCTGGCATGTGGCAGAAGACACTCCAAAGGCAGATCTGAAGGAAGTATTGTACTTGGACACTCCTTAGTAATCTTTAAGTTGGGGGCGCTAAGAAAGGAAATTTGGTGGCTCAGCTGGAACGGTTCCACCCCCTTTTTCTTTAATCTTAGGGAATACCGTAATAGAGAGACGAATATTTAAAATAATGCAATAAGTGCAGGATTCATATTTGGTGCTGTTGAAATGTTATACTGTTATACTCGGAAGTGGGGGGGGGTGACTCTAGGGAGAGGCGGGAGGTTAGTTGGTTAGTGAGATTTGCTGACAGGGCCGGGAGATCCACTTGATACTACAACTTATTCTAGAAGCTGAAGTTTGGTGCAGTCTTGATGATTGCACTGCCTTCCCCCAATAACATACGATGGAGGGTTGGATTTGGTGGCACTTTTGGGAGACAAAGAGTTGCTTTGAAACTTTTTCACTGCAGTTTAGTTAAATGTTTTATTCAAACAAATGTTGTATTATCTGTTATGTCATGAGTTGAGATTGCCTGGTAACACATATGGAGTGGTGGTCGGGAGACTTGGGGAGAGGCCTTGGACAAGAGGGGATTTCAAATTACAGAAATATTTTAATGGTTATTGATATAGATGGCTGAGCTATGTATAATAACATACAATGTGAAAGGCTTAAATGGACCGATCAAGAGGGCACACATCTTACAGGAACTGGGGAAGGGGGGTGCAGACTTGGCTTTCCTCCAAGAGACTCACTTGACCAAGTCTGAACATCTGAAGCTAAAAAGAAACTGGGTGGGGGGAGGTTCTTGCAGCAGACTGGCCCACACACCCTCACAGGAAGGGTATAGCAATTCTGATCAGGAAAAATACCTCGATACAGATAAAACAAGTCACAGTAGATTTGAATGGAAAGTTTATAAAAGCCCAGGCTCTTTTTTTTAATATTACGTGCTTCCTAATGTGCCTGTATGCCCCTAATGAAGAAAAAAACAATAAATGTTTTTTAAGACAGTTAATCCTAGATACGATGGAAGATCCAGATGCTTTATATATCTTTGGAGGAGATTTTAATAGGATTGTGACAGCCGTATGGGACAGGAAAAGTAGGGATTCCCCGAAGAGGGATAATCGGGGTGGCCTGAGCAACAGTTTTCTGGGCCGGCTCTTTGATGAAACAGGGTTAGTGGATGCATGGAGGGAGGCCAATCCTGGGCAGAGGGATTACTCCTTCTTTTCACATAGACATGGGTCCTTTTCCTGGCTAGACATGTTCCTTCTTCCACTAGAGAGAAAAACATGTATACAGGAATGTACCATTATACCCATATCATGGTCAGATCACTCACCAGTATATCTGCGCTTGCAATTTACCTGGGTAGTATGAAACTCTAATCGGCGCTCTAAATGTGGGCCTGATAAATTCAGAATAATTTAAAAAGAGATAACAGAGGGTGTGATGGTGTATTTAGGTATGAATGGTCCTGAGTCGACTGCCCTGGCAGTGAGATGGGATGCTCTTAAGGCATACCTTAAGGGATAATTATCTCCTACAGCTCAAGGTGAAAAGAGAGGTTGGCAACACAGCTGCGTTAGTGGAAGAAATAAGAGAGGCAGATTTTAGGCATAAACTAACTCTAGATCCCATAGATAAAGAAATATGGTGGGCTAAAAAGCCTCATTGGACATTGCTAGCAGCACAAGTGGAGGAATCATACATAGAACCCAACACAAGTTCTCGATAGAGGGAAACAAGCAGGAAAATTGCTGGCACACACTTTTAAGAAAACAGACATGTAGCAGAGTGGTACTGGGGATAAGGGATGAGGAAAGAAACATAGAAACATACAATTTGACAGCAGACAGGACCACTTGACCCATCTAGTCTGCCCATTTCTTACTCTAATGGATAAGCTGCAGATCCTAGTTAACCAACAGCCTTCTTCCTCCTACCGCCCACTAGAATTGCCTTATGTCTGTCCCAATGCATTCTTGAATTCCTCCACTGTTTTTGACGTCACGACCTCCTCAGGAAGGCCATTCCATGCATCCACAACCCTCTCCGTGAAAAATACTACCTCACATTACCTCTGAGCCATCCCCTCTATCTTCAAATTGTTACCCTTGTTCTTGCACACCTCTTTTCTGAAAGATGCTACCTTCTTGGACTTTGTTGATTCCCTTGAGGTACTTGAAAGTTTCTATCATGTACCCCCGGGCCCCCTCCTTTCCTTGAGGGTATACATATTAAGCTCCTTTAGTCTCTCTTCGTATGTCTTCTGGTGCAGACCCTGCACCATTTTAGTTGCCCTCCTCTGGACAGCCTCTATCCTGCCTATGTCCTTGCGGAGATGGGGTCTCCAGAACTGCACGCAGTGCTCCAGATGGGGTCTCACCAGTTGTCTGCACAGAAGGATAACAACTTCCTGTTTTCTGCTGGTGATGCCTCCTTCTATGCATCCCAGTATCCCCCAGCCCTCCTTGCTGCCCTCTCACATTACTTGCCCACCTATAGGTCATCTGATATGACTACCCTCAGGTCCCTTTCTATTTTTATTGTTGTTAGTATCTCACCCCCATTGTGTACTCTTCCTGGTTTTTGTTTCCAGATGCATTACTTTGCTTCTTTGCATTGAATCTAAGCTGCCATACATTTGACCATTCCTCCAACCTTGCCAAGTCCTTCTCATCCTTTCCACCCCACCTTATGTATCAACCCTGTTGCAGATCTTTGTGTGCCTGCAAAGAGGCATACTTTTCCTTCCAGTCCCTCTGTAATGTCACTTATAAAGACACTAAAGAGGACTTGTCCCAGTATTGAACTCGCGGTACCCCGCTAGTAACCCCCTTCTTCAGAGTGGACTCTGTTTACTATTACCCTCTCAAGGCCCTGTTGTCCAGACAATTTTTTACCCAGGCTACCATCTTGGGACCCACTCAAGGCTGGCTAACTAGGGGCGATATACTGTTGTCAGATCCTCCCTCTGTCTCACAAATGTTTGCAACGTACTATGAGCAATTATACAGTGCCATGTCTGAGGGATTTGTGTCGACTTTAACCCTGCCATATTTGTCCCAGGAAGATAAGGATTTTCTGGAGGGTCCCATTACTAACTCAGAAATTTTAACTAAAATAAAAAAATTAGAACAGGGAAGTCTCTGGGTCTTGACGGCTTACCTAGCGAATTCTATAAGGTCTTCTCTGGGAGTATACTGCAACCTTTACAAACCTGCTTTCAGCATATTCAGAAGGGAGGGGTAATGCCTGATTCATGGAGGTATGCCAAAATTTCTATTCTTCATAAGGAGGGGAGGGACCCCACCAGGTGTGGCTCATACCACCCAATCTCCCTTCTAGATACAGATTTAAAAATTTTACAGGGATCCTGGTGGACCATCTTCAGGAGGTAGTACCGAAGTTAATACATCATGACCAAATGGGGTTTGTCACTGGGAGAGTCATGCAAGATAACATCAGAAGATTATTAAATACAATATCAGCGATGGGGAGATGGGGGGGACTTCCAGCTAGCTATCTCCATGGATGCTGAAAAGGCATTTGATAGAGTAAATTGGTACTTTTTGCAAAAAGATGCAATTCGGCTCTAAATTTTTATATATTATCCTAAACCTCTATGCTTTCCTTCAAGCCCAGCTGAGATTGGATGGGATTAACTCAGAGAGGTTTCCAATTCAGAGGGGAACACGGCAGGGCTGTCCCTTGTCTTCCCTGCTGTTCGCTATCTTCTTGGAACCACTGGCAGTGGCGGTCTGCCAGGATCCACTCATAGTGGGAGTGAGGGCGGGGACATGAGAGCAGAAAGTGGCTCTCTATGCTGATGACTCGATTTTTTTCCTGGGGCATCTGGAGACTTCCCTACCTAAACTATTAGATGTACTGGAAAAGTTTGGGAAACTGTCTGGGTACAAAATCTGTATAGATAAATCAGAAGCGATGGTCCTTAGTGGCACCTGCCCACAGGAATTCAGATCCTCCTTTCCATTTTCCTGGGCCAAGAATAACCAGATCAGGTACCTAGGGGGTGCAGATTTGCATGACTCAGTCCAGACTTTTTGAAATAAACTATGGCAGGATATGGAAAAAATGCAAAAAGACACGGCAAGGTGGACATTATTATCCTTGTCTCTCGCAGGCAGAACTGATTCAGTCAAAATGAACCTACTTCCCCGTTTTCTATTTTTGTTTTCCACCTTACCAGTTGCCATCCCATTGAACTACTGGGGTAGGGTAAAAGTGGGGATCAATAAATTTATATGGGGAGGTCTAAAACCTTGCATTGCACTAAAATTGCTGCAGAGGTCTAAGCCAAGGGGGCAGGGGGGGTATGCCAGATCTGCAGAAATACTACCTGGCAAGCCAGATGGTACCTACTTGTACTTGACCAAAACAATGCAGAGCTTCAGGTTGGCTGGAGATTGAGGATAGAAGAGGTATTCCTCAGCCCCTCTTCACATTGGCCTGCGTGGGGCAGGTGGACCCGGGTAGGGGCTCATTTGATAACCCATGGGTGAAACACACATTCAAAATATTGGGACAGGTAAGATGCAGGCTGGCTTCTGTTTCCTCCCTGGGTCTCTTGTCCTTGATACGTTATCACCCCGGCTCCCCAGATTGGACCAGGGCTTTGCACGATGCGAAAATAAGGGTCTTGTTCGTTTTGCACAATTTTTAATGAATGACAATTGCTCTTCTTCAACAGATTAAAAACAAATTTAATCTGCCCCAGACAGACTTTTCGGGTTCCTGCAGTGAGACATTTTATCATGAGTGTGGATCATGTGACTGCTCTGTGCAGACCTAAGACTCAAGGAAAGATTTCATTCACAGTGCCATTACCCTGAAAAGGAAAGTAAGATGTATATCAGAAATATACAGCTTATTGATCCAGATGGGCCCTGACCCAATGAACAAGCTGAAAGAGTCTTGGGAGAAAGAACTCCAGTGCATTATTCAAAGAAGAGACTGGGATAGAAGGATCAAAGTAGGGTGGAGAGTTACTTCATCCCCAGGATGGAAGGAATTATTTTGGAAGATTTTAGTACGCTTCTTTAGAACCCCCACAGTGACTTATCACTTTAATACGTCTTATACAGCCCAATGCTGGTGGGGATGTGGCAGTGTAGGTTCGCATGTACACATTTTCTGGTCTTGCCCAGCCATCAGAAGGTTTAGGCTCACAGTAAAATAGGCTATACAGCAGATTACAGTAATAGATATCCCAGAGGAATTTTCAGAATGGGTTCTGGGCACACATACAGCTGTAGGACTCCTCCCTGCACAAAGAAAACTAGTTCTAGCCTCCTTGGTGGCAGCACTGAAAAGTATTACCTCCCACTGGCTGAATGCCAACCCCCCCCCCCCAACAAGAAAAGAATGGGTAAACAGAATGTCTCACATTTATGAAATGGAACAAATGACAGCCAGAATCCACCTAAGAGAGAAGAAGTATAGATTAATATTGGATCCATGGTTAAGCTGGGTAACAAGAAACAGAGAGGATAGTCCTGATGGTTAGACTCGATCCCTTCCCCGGCACATTCAGGAAGTTAAGGGAGCCTCTACACTGTAACTTGGTATCATGCTCTAAGGAAGACCCTGGGCTGCATTATCCAACTTGGTGGGGTAGACATTTCCCCCCTCGGTGGACCTTGCACATTCCTCCCTATGCTCCTATTGTTCTCTTACCCTTACTTCTTCTTTTTCTTTCTTCTTCATTTTATATCCCAGAAGTGAGAAGGGATGGTCTATCCCACCCACTCATAATAATAAGTAAATTACCACTCCATAAATGCAGAACCTAGATTCAAGAGGCTTAATGGCATGGTGACATTACTGTAATATATATATATATATATATATATATATATAGATCCAGGCTTTGTACATAGTTGATGATGTGATGTTGACTTAATCAGTCACCACAGGGTGGTGAGCAGGTGAGCTGTCAATTGCTAAACATGGGAGAAATTGAGGTACATTTATTTGTATGACAGCTACAAAAAAATATTTTTAATAATGGCCAGAAATGTACTTACTTTGTCCTCCTTTATCTATGTACTTTGTTGTATATCAATTTGACGTATCATGATGATGATGCAATGATAGCTGTATTTCTTGTTATATGGTGTACTGGAACTACTTGAATAAACTTGATGACAAAAAAGAAACCACAGTGTGTCCCCAAAGCACCAACAAAAGTAAAAAATCAAATTCCAGAAACACTCTAGTAAGTAGCCTACCTGACAGATCAAACACAAATTTTGAAACAGTTTCTGGGCAACTCCTTCCATGCTACTTACTTCTGACATGTTTTCCTCGCTCCTCCGGGTCCACTCCCTTGCCCACTTAATTGCCACCTTCCCCAAACCATAAAACGCTTGCTCCACTGACAACTCCCATTGAGACACATACACACAAAAAAAAAGCATATTGCCCCTAAAGCTCAAAGGACTCGCCATCAACGAGGAATCCACTGAGACACAGAGTCAGCCCACTGCTGTTCACTCAAGTGACAACAGTACAGGTACGTCCTCACCACAGACACACTATGTACTAACAATATACCAGAACTGTAGCACAATAAATCTAACCATTAAAAAGGGAGCCACCACACAGTAAAAAGGCAACTAGGGACACAGATTTAAATATTTCCTGGCCCCAGCAAATGCACAGAGTGGAACTATTAAAGCAAATCATGTATGCACAGTATCACCACAGCCCCACTAAGGAAGGACTACTTCCTCTGGTGGAACAATAAAATAGGAACAAAATAAGTTAAAATAAAAAATAAGTTTTGATTTACTATTTTTCTGTACAACAAAAGGGGGACATGGTATAATCGCAATATACCATGACAGGTTATGGGTTACACTAGGATTTACAATATCTGGTGTGTTTTGCTCACTCGGCCTGTGGCCTCATGACCAAACAACACACCAGTTGTCGTAAATCCTAGCATAACCCACACTCTGTCATGGTATACTGCTTAATTATTATTATACATGGGTTATACTGTATAAGAAAGTAATGTACAGTAAGTAGCTAAGTAGTTTTTTTGTTTGTTTGTTTTGTGCCTTATCCTACGAACTCAGGGTGCCTTACACAATGCATTTACAGTAAAGTACAGCAGTATACCATTTCCATAACTAGACTAAAACTATTCATAAAAATACTCATTGAATCTAAGCTAAAATGTCTAAAACCTTTGATTTACAATTCAGATTTGAAGTCTGGTCCCTGGCTGAATTAATGCTGGAAGTTAATGTGTGAAAGTTAGATTAAACAGATAGTACTTCAAGTCCCTTTTTAAACTGCTCCATTGAGTGGAGCAATTTAAATGTGACATAAAGGTTACAGCAATGAACTGCGAAGCAGGAGCTCATAGGTTAGAAGTGCACAGTAGCCATCTGTTCACTGCTGGACCCTTGGCAGGACACTTGACCTCTCTGTCTTCCAGGTCTACTAGCTTTAAAACTGGCAGAAGCAGAACCCTACTGTAAATGAGCTGTTGCAACTCAGTTGGACCATCCTGAGTAAAGAAATTATAAAGCAAAAATCAAGTAAAGTATTTATAAAACATGAAAAGAATAATTCAACTGTCTTATTAGAAATTAATCAAGTTTAAGGAGAAAGAAATAGAGAAACTGACCATAGTGATAATGAATTATACTGGACCCATCCTAGTCAAAACAAATGGGATGTATAAAAAGTAAGGAGACAAGTGGTGTTTTCTCTGACTTAGGAATAACTGCCCATGGCAGAGAATTGGATAAGTGAAAATTCATTAATAATAACAACCACTAATAATGTTGGCCACCCAAACAAAAGGAAAGGAAAAACATGGACTTTTCAGCCAGCCCATCACGAGAGCTACCACTTATGACACCCACTGGAGAAGGTGAACAGAGCATCCAGTGGGCGCTCTCCTGTAGGGAGAGAGGAGGAGGGAGGAGAGGTAATGGCGCACCAGCTCTAGTTGGGTGACCACAAGTGGAGCCACAAGAAGCACTTTCAGGGGATGTCAGCTGGTGCGGTACACTACATACTTTATGCATATGCACTCCTTACTGCTGACTTCCTGGAAAATGAGAAGGTAGTAGTAGTAGTGTTCATTTATTTGTGGTGCCTTTCTCTGAAGGCTCAGGGCATCATTACATAAAACAGGGCCTAACTTTAGCCAATGCTTTATTTGGCCCTGCTAAAATAACAGAATAAAACAGCATAAAATAAATACTGACCACAATAAAAGCCTAAACACTTGACAAAAACTGCTCCTTGGGCTGTGCCAGCTTACAAAGCAGTATTTCTGGGGAGCTTCTAATTCTCTGCCACCACCTGATTTTTACCGGTGTAACCCCCCTGCAAATGGGGGTTCCCAAAAGACTTCCAGGAGCTTGCTTGAATGCTCCAAGCCTGAATGGTGTTTGGCATTTAAGCCATTTATCAGTGAGTGTTTTTAGAGCCTCTGGTACTGTCTCTTTAAGAGCTGTCTGCTTGCAGACATAATTAGTTTGTATGGGGGACTGTGTGCTTCTCTGAGTACCACTGAGCTGCTGCCAATTCACTTCATTTTGCAGTCACTAGGAGTGCAAAGGAACCTATCTGAAAGATGTAACTGTTTGCCAGAAATTATTTAGAGTAATAATGAAATTACAGTTTGTCTAACCTGCTTTCTTTGCAGTCAGAACTGTGTCTGCTAGTTCCCCATTCTAGTTTTGAACTGCTGAACTGGACCAATCAGTGTGGGGTAAGCTAGCTCTAAAATGATGCCTTGACGAATCAGAACTTGGACTCATAATCTGAGCCAGCCACAAGAGGATTGTATGGGCAGTGACTCTGGGAGATGTAGTTTAGACTTCAGTGCCTTTTTGGACCAACAGCAGCAGTCTATTGTGAGTGACAGCCAATCCAGTCAAGAACTGGGAGGAACTCAAAGGAAGTGCCAGTTTCGTCAGTTGGAGTTCAGTTGAGCTTTGGCAGTGAAGAAGGAAGGACCCTGTGCTTTCAGTGTGCAGTTTTAGTCAAAACGTGTGTAAGGCCCAGAGTTCCGGTCTGCAGCTTGTGTAACAGCTTGTTAGGGACTGAATCATGCCCTGTGAAAAGAATCAAAGGATCTCTGAAGAGTAGAAACCAGGCTCACCCTGTAGAAGACTGGAAGAATTGCTGAAAATTGCACTCGGTCTGTCAGGAACTGAATCTGCTGTGTGTTCTCCCGGTATTGTGCAGTAATTGCGATCGGGATACAGATGCAGCCTGCCTGGTATAGTACTTTCTTTTATATGGATGTGTGAAGAGGTTTGTGTACCTCAAGTGAGCCCTGCTGACATTGAAGGACCCTATCTTATTTGGAGTCGTGAGTACTAATTCAGGTTGCTCCTGTTGAATTGCCACATTAAATCCAAATGGAATTACTGTACTGCTGACTGTTTAATTCTCCTTTCTCTGTGTGAAAGGGCCCCTACCAGCTGCCACGTTTGGACTAGCCACTGGGCTTGGGTACCCAGGGACAGTAACTGATAGGGATAGGCCTGTGCACAGAGCCATAGATAGATTATTAGAGTGATAGCTAATTAACCTGATTTCCCCTGTCCTTGTTATATCCCCTAAATAAATCAGAGCTGCTTGTTTCAGCAAAGTTATACTGCCTGAGGTATTTGTCTATGTTAAAGTACTGTACTGTGATTGTTGCACTGTATCTCATTTCACAGGAGGTCCCAGTGCCGGAACCAGACCTGGGGTAAGTGTATACTGTGAAGGTAATTTGATATATTGTGTGGGCCACTAGTGGGAAGAAAGGGGGGTTGCAGTGTCCCAGAGGGCTGTGACCAAGTTAGTTTAACTATTGCAAACCCTGACCTCTGGGTGGAGGCACCCGCCATTGGATCCAGGCCCCTCAACCTGTTAGTGGCAAATCAGGCAGGGGTAGTAGCCCCTGGGATAGCGCCATCTAGGGGTTACATCTTGGAGGCACCGCTGGGATTGTGTGTCCTCTAGTGGCCATATTTACGAACCACTGTTAAGAAAAAAATGGGTACCCCGACAGAAGTGGCTGTGCACGGGCTGGTGGAGTGGTGTACTGGGGAGGAGATCGACCCCGAAAATGCTATGCTTATCCTGACATCCCCTGGGTATCAATACGGACACTGTGCAGGGAGTACTTTCCAAGGTGGAAGGTTTACAAACCCTGTGGTGGTGGGTCGGCATGCTAATCTGCTCACCCACACTTTCCTGGCCCTAGTAGAGTTTAAGGATCCCATAGATAGCTCCAAAGTGCCACAGACCATTACCCCAGAGGGAGCCCTCACTGCTTGGAGAGTGATAACTAAGGACAGAAGACCCGGGAATCAGCCCCCACCACTATCTGAAACTTTTGAGGAGAAATTTGCTGAATGGTTGCTGGGAGAGGGAAAACTGTGAGGACTTGAAGAAACTATTCTTTCCACCTGGGGTGTTCTCCCCAACACCCTCTCCTGCTCCAGTGCCCGTAATGGTGGCTGAACCAATGCAGACTCCTATTTCTGCACCTGCCATTAGTCACGACTCTTACCGAAGGTTGAGGATCTTCTCTGGCACCTCCCACCCCCAAGGGAGGATGACTGGGAGACCTGGATAGACTATGTTGCCCCCAAGTGCTAGAATGGCAATGCCTGGAAGGTGAAAAGGAAAGAGGTTAGTGAGAGCCTCCGAGGTCCTGCCCTGGCTACCATCCGTCAGCGCAACGGGCCAGTAACCCTGAAGCGACTGCACAGGCCTATCTTGAGGCCTTGGAGAATGTGTATGGGAGCCCAGATTCTGATGAGGACCTATGGTGGAGAGTAAGAGATGCACAACAGTACCAAGGGAGTTGTTGTCTGTGTATGTATCTCGGCTGGAAAAATTGTTGCAAGAATGCCTCAGAAAAGGTAGTTTGCCAGCGATTGAACTGGACCGAACCAGGCTGGACAGGATCATTAAGTCTGCCCCTCTCTTCAGGTTCATGTACAAGAGGTAATAACTGAGTTATGGTACAATGTGTATGTAATACTGTGTAAAGAGTGACGTACTGCAATGTTTCAGAAATGTGTTCTTGGTAAAATGATATATTGACTGATGATTACATGTGCGAGCCTAATGCAAATGTATATGGTTGCAGTTGAAACTTATGGGGGTACTTGCTTGACGCGGACGTCAAGCTTTCCCAGGCCAGGAAGGGTGTAACCCCCCTGCAAATGGGGGTTCCCAAAAGACTTCCAGGAGCTTGCTTGAATGCTCCAAGCCTGAATGGTGTTTGGCATTTAAGCCATTTATCAGTGAGTGTTTTTAGAGCCTCTGGTACTGTCTCTTAAGAGCTGTCTGCTTGCAGACATAATTAGTTGTATGGGGGGACTGTGCTTCTCTGAGTACCACTCGAGCTGCTGCCAATTCACTTCATTTTTGCAGTCACTAGGGTGCAAAGGGAACCTATCTGAAAGATGTAACTGTTTGCCAGAAATTATTTAGAGTAATAATGAAATTACAGTTTGTCTAACCTGCTTTCTTTGCAGTCAGAACTGTGTCTGCTAGTTCCCCATTCTAGTTTTGAACTGCTGAACTGGACCAATCAGTGTGGGGTAAGCTAGCTCTAAAATGATGCCTTGACGAATCAGAACTTGGACTCATAATCTGAGCCAGCCACAAGAGGATTGTATGGGCAGTGACTCTGGGAGATGTAGTTTAGACTTCAGTGCCTTTTTGGACCAACAGCAGCAGTCTATTGTGGTGACAGCCAATCCAGTCAAGAACTGGGAGGAACTCAAAGGAAGTGCCGGTTTCGTCAGTTGGAGTTCAGTTGAGCTTTGGCAGTGAAGAAGGAAGAGCCCTGTGCTTTTTCAGTGTGCAGTTTTAGTCAAAAACGTGTAAGGCCCAGAGTTCAGTCTGCAGCTTGTGTAACAGCTTGTTAGGACTGAATCCGTCCTGTGAAAAGAATCAAAGGATCTCTGAAGAGAGAAACCAGGCTCACCCTGTAGAAGACTGGAAGAATTGCTGAAAATTGCACTCGGTCTGTCAGGAACTGAATCTGCTGTGTGTTCTCGGGTATTGTGCAGTAATTGCGATCGGGATACAGATGCAGCCTGCCTGGTATAGTACTTTCTTTTATATGGATGTGTGAAGAGGTTTGTGTACCTCAAGTGAGCCCTGCTGACATTGAAGGACCCTATCTTATTTGGAGGTCGTGAGTACTAATTCAGGGTTGCTCCCTGTTGAATTGCCACATTAAATCCAAATGGAATTACTGTACTGCTGACTGTTTAATTCTCCTTTTCTCTGTGTGAAAGGGCCCCTACCAGCTTGCCACGGTTTGGACTAGCCACTAGGGCTTGGGTACCCAGGGACAGTAACTGATAGGGATAGGCTCTGTGCACAGAGCCATAGGTAGATTATTAGAGTGATAAGCTAATTAACCTGATTTCCCCTGTCCTTGTTATATCCCCTAAATAAATCAGAGCTGCTTGTTTCAGCAAAGTTATACTGCCTGAGTATTTGTCTATGTTAAAGTACTGTACTGTGATTGTTGCACTGTATCTCATTTCACAGGAGGTCCCAGTGCGGAACCAGACCTGGGGGTAAGTGTATACTGTGAAAGGTAATTCTGATATATTGTGTGGGCCACTAGTACCAGGAAGAAAGGGGTTGCAGTGTCCCCAGAGGCTGTGACCAAGTTAGTTTAACTATTGCAAACCCTGACCTCTGGGTGGAGGCACCCGCCATTGGATCCAGGCCCCTCAACCTGTTAGTGGCAAATCAGGCAGGGGTAGTAGCCCCTGGGATAGCGCCATCTAGGGGTTACACCAGTAATAAGGAAACCTGCCTTTTTCTCCTGCTCAGGTCAGGAAGGTCAACACACAACTATTGGTAGAGTGCCTTCAGAGAGACTGCAAACAGGGTTCAGCAGAAATAATGAAAATGACCTCGTTAATAATGAGTCAGTCACTGATTCTATAAAAATAGATTCTTTACTAGGAGGATACTACAGATATTTACAACAAGATATATTTACAGAAAGACAAAAGATGTTCACGTGTACTGAGAAATGCAAAATAAAGTAAGTTAAACAGACAGTTGATGGTTAGGAAAATCTGCTCTTTCCTTACCTAAAATCTCTTTACCTGCCCCTAGCTATACAGGCACATTCCCTAGGCTGTACACCAGTCCACTCACCATTCAACTAGCTTCCTATTGCAGAACCCCCTTCTTTAGATGTTGAATGTCTGAGAGAGAGAGAGAGAGAATTTCCTGTGTCTTCACTTTTATTTACTCTAGGCTGTAAGGGAGTGACCTCTCCTTGGAGTAACAGTCCCCCCAGCATTCCCACTCATGTGAGTACGTGCGTGGTGTGTGTGTGTGTGTGTGTGATATCATCTCCTCTGTACTTCCTCAGTATCTCTGAGGTTTTACAACATCCACCTGCGCTATTTGTCTGTCATGGGAACATATCCCAGGAAAAGACCCTACAATGGCTTTATGACTTAATTGTCTCCTGCCTGTCAGCAAGTCAGCAAGTCTTGTTTAACTTCCCATGAAAGAGCTGGGACCTTCACGATAGATGAACAGCCCCCATGACTTGCCTGTACATGTGACCAGGCAGCCTTGTTTGTTTCCATTCTAACAGAACTTTTAACAGAAGAATATTTTTAAACTAACAGAAAAAGAATAAATGCATCTGGTCATATATCCTGTCCCATCTCCTTCCTCCCAGAAAATGAAGGTGTGTCTCTTTTGGACGGTCGCCAAGAGACACTGCTGTTTATGTAGGGACTAGGGAGCGCCTACAAGAACATGCCATGCATTTAGCCCTGCCTTGACAGTCCATCCGCACTAGCATTCTGCGCACCACACTGGTGCTGGATGGTCATATTATAAGACTGTAGGATCAAACTCCAGCGCAATAACTTTGCATTTTGCCCACTAGTCCTAGGGAGCCATGTCAGTGGATTATGATATGTGATCACAGTGAACTCCTGCCCATACAAATACGGCCACGAGCTTCTGAAGGGCCCACACAATCCCCTGACACTCCCTCTCAATTGTGGCATATGCCTTCTCCCTAGGCAGAAGCTTCTGGCTCAGGCGCACTATGGGGTGTTCCTCCCCTTGCGGTATAACCTGGCTCAGGATAGCGCCCAGCCCATGATCCGAGGCATCCATGTGCACTATGAACCTGTGGTCCTAATTTAGGCTAGCAAGTATGAGTGACCCATGTAATGCCTCCTTTAACTGCCGCAAGGCAGAGTCACGGTCCTCTGTCCAGAGAAATTCCTGGGCATTTTCTTTTTTGTTAGGTCTAGCAGCAGCTTGGCCACTTCACTATACTGAGGAAAATCCTCCTGTAGTACTCTGATGTCCCCAGAAATGCCCTTATATGTTTCTTCATAGCAGGGATGGGCCAGGTCAGGATGGCACTAAGTTTTGCAGGCTCTGGACAAATGCGTCCACTGGCCACCCTGTGCCCAAGGCAGGACACTTCGTCTATATCTACTTGGCATTTTTCTATCTTAACTGTCAGCCCTGCATCCATCAGTCAGTGGAATACCTCCCTCACAAGCCTGACATGATCCTCCCATGTCTGGCTGCAAATGGCTATGTCATCCATGTACACCAGTGCATATTCACCTGCCCCAGACAGAATACAATCCACAGGCCAATGGAAGGTTTCAGGTGCAGTCTTCTTCCCAAATGGCATTACTCAGAATTTGAATAGACCAATTGGGGTGACAAAAGCAGACTTCTCCCTGGCTGCAGGGGTTAGGGGTACCTGCCATCAGCCCTTGGTCAGGTCTATTGTGGTCAGGAACTGGGCTCCTCCCAGCTGTTCCAAGGTCTCATCCAGTCTCTGGGCATGGGGTAGGCATCCGACTCCCTGCAGCTGCTGAGCCTCTGGTATTCGACACAGAACCCTGTGATATGATCATTCTTGGAGATTAGAACCACGGGTGAGGCCCAGGGGCTACTGGACTCCTGGATCACTCAAAGGGTCAGCATCTCCCTGAGTTCCTCTTGCATGATCTGTTTAACCCCTTCTGGTACCCTGTAGGGGAACTGCCTCAGTGGCACTTGGGTCTCAGTGTCCACATGGTGTTTAGCCATTGTGGTGTACTCCAGTTTCCCTGTGAAGGTGTCCCCAACTTCTCGCAGCACCCCCCTCATCTCCTCTGCCTGGGCCAGTGTCAGCTGTCTTGAAAAGATGAGGTTATCCACTAAGGATCCCTCCTGTGCCTCCCCAGGGAGGTCCACCGGGGATCTGCCTCATTTTCCTCCTCTGGTGCACTGCACACAGTGAGCACCATTTCCTCCTTATCATATTAGGGCTTCATCATGTTAACATCATATATCGTCTGCCTGCACCTTCTGTCAGGCAGACCTACTACACAATTGACCTCACCTCACCTTCCCCATTATGGAGAATGGGCCTTTCCATGCTGCCAGCAGTTTATTATGTCAGACTGGGACAAGTGCCATCACTCACTGTCTGACATCATACTCCCAGGCTCTGACCCCACGGTCGTACCAGGTTTTCTGTTACTGTTGTGCAGTGGCTTAATGCTTCTGGATGAGCCCCATGAGCTCCTTAAGCTGGGTCCTGAAATTCAGGATGTGCTCCCCAACAGATTCCCCTTGGAAGACAAGGTCTTCTTCCCATTCTTCCCTGACTAAATCTAGGGGCCCCTCACTCTGTGACCAAACAGGAGCTAGAAGGGTGAGAACCTTGTAGACTCCTGTGGCCAACCAAGGAAATTAATAAAACAACGGGAACAGTAATCGGATGGTGGGGGGTGCCACTGGACACCAAGGAAATGAGGAAAATAATGGGAACAGTAAATGGAGGGTGGGGGGTGCCACTAGACACCATAGAAATGAGGAAAACAATGGGGACAGTAATCGGAGGGTGGGGTGACACTAGACACCAAGGAAATAAGGAAAACAATGGAGACAGCAGTTGGAGGGTGGGGATGCCACTAGACACCAAGAAAATGAGGAAAACAATGGGGACAGTAAATGGAGATTGGGGGCTGCCACTAGACACCAGAGAAATGAGGAAAATAATGGAGACAGTAATTGAAGGGTGAGGGTGCCACTAGACACCAGGGAAATGAGGAACACAATGGTGACAGTAATCAGAGGGTGGGGGGGTGCCACTAGACATCAGGTAAATGAGGAAAACAATTGGGACAGTAATCAGAGGAAGGGGGTGCCACTAAACAGCAGGGAAATGAGGAAACAATTGGGACAGTAATTGGAGAGTGGGGGGGTGCCACTAGACACCAAGGAAATTAGGAAAACAATGGGGACAGTAATTGTTGGGTGGGGGTGCCACTAGACACCAGGGAAATTAGTAAAACAATGAGGACAGTAATTGGAGGGTGGAGGTGCCACTAGACACCAGGAAAATGAGGAAAACAATGGGGACAGTAATCAGAGGGAGGGGGTGCCACTATATACCAAGGAAATGAATAAAACAATGGGAATAGTAATCGGATGGTGAGGGGTGCCAACAGACACCAAGAAGATGAGGAAAACAATGGGAACAGTAAATGGAGGGTGGAGGCTGCCACTAGACACCAGAGAAATGAGGAAAATAATGGGACAGTAATTGGAGGTGGAGTGCACTAGACACCAAGGAAATGAGAAAACAATGGGACAGTAAATGGAGAGTGGGGGCTGCCACTAGACACCTGAGAAATGAGAAAACAACAGGGACAGTAATCAGAGGGTAGGGGTGCCACTGGATACCAAGGAAATGAGGAAAACAATGGGGACAGTAACTGTTGGGTGGGGTGCCACTAGACACCAGGAAATTAGTAAAATGATGGGGACAGTAATTGGAGGTGTGGTGTGCCACTAAACACCAAAGAAATGAGGAAAACAATGGAAACAGCAATCGGAGGTTGGGGGTGCCACTAGACACCAAGGAAATGAGGAAAACAATGGGGACAGTAATTGGAGGGTGGGGTGCCACTAGACACCAGGGAAATGAGGAAAACAATGGGTGACGGTAATCAGAGGGTGGGGGTGCCACTAGACATCATGGAAATGAGGAAAACAATGGGGACAGTAATCAGAGGAAGGGGGTGCCACTAAACAGCAGGAAATGAGAAACAATTGGGACAGTAATCAGAGGTAGGGGTGTCACTGACACCAAGGAAATGAGGAAAACAATGGGGACAGTAATCAGAGGGTGGGGTGCCACTAGACACCAAGGAACTGAGGAAAACAATGGGAACAGCAATTGGAGGGTGGGGGTGCCACTAAACACCAAGGAAATGAGGAAAACAATAGTGACAGTAAATGGAGGTGGGGCTGCTACTGAACACCAAGGAAATGAGGAAAACAATGGGAACAGCAATTGGAGGGTGGGGGTGCCACTAGACAGCAGGGAAATGAGGAAAACAATGGGGACAGTAATTGGAGGGTGGGGGTGCCACTAGACAGCAGGGAAATGAGGAAAACAATGGGGACAGTAATTGGAGGATGGGGGTGCCACTAGACACCAGGGAAATGAAGAAAACAATGGGGAAAGTAATCAGAGGATGGGGGAGTGCCACTAGATATCAGGCAAATGAGGAAAAAAATGGGGACAGTAATCAGAGGGAGTGGGTGCCACTAGACAGCAGGGAAATGAGGAAACAATTGGGACAGTAACTGCAGAGTGGGGGGTGCCACTAGACACCAAGAAAATGAGGAAAACAATGGGGACAATAATTGTTGGGTGGAGGTGCCACTAGACACCAGGGAAATGAGGAAAACAATGGGGACAGTAATCGGAGTGTGGGGGCTGCCACTAGACACTAGGTAAATGAGGAAAACAATGAGGACAGTAACTGTAGGGTGGTAGGTGCCTCTAGACACCAAGGAAATGATGAAAGCAATAAGGACAGTAATTGGAGGGTGGGGGTGCCGCTAGACACCAAGAAAATGAGGAAAAGAATTGGGACAGTAATTGGAGGATGGGGGGGGGGTGCCACTAGACAGAGTGGCTCAGCTGCTGTGACCTCAGCCTTACTACCATGGTCACCTTCCTCAGCGACTACCTGCTGCACAGGTATTGGGTCATCAATACTATCACTCCAGGCTCACTGCCATCTAAACTCTTGCAAAACACTCCAAGCCCTTGACCATATGCACATTTGTGAATCCAGGTTTTTGCTGTAGCTCCAAAATCACTGCTGTACCTACCTGCTAATCCTGTTTATACTTTTACGTATTCCCCATGCCTGTTAAGTTTCACTAGTTGCCTCTACCTACATGTTTATATGCCTGCATTCTATTACCTACTGCTTAGACAACTTGTACCACCTGATGTTTTTTATTGTATCCTGTACACTGTTTACCCTATTTTCCCTATTCCCCGGGTCGCACCTGGAAATGAGCCTCGTCTCAGTGTGCCTTTCCCAGTCACCAAATATTTAAATAAAAAATAAATACTACACCTCTAAGACCATCTGACCCCTTCGCATTTGGTCCTGCTCCGACAAGGTTTCTATGTGTCCATTCCTTGTCAGGCCCTTATAGACAGTCCCCCTGTCTGTGCATAGTTCACGAAGCTACTATTCATTAAATCTGCCATATGCTGGAATGCTCATCTTTTCTAACTAAGCTGTTTTCTAGAAATAAAAAAATAGTACTACACAATGTTACCTTTTGTATATCCTGTTTCGTGACTGTTAAGGTAGCTATATTTCTGCTGGCACTCTGTCACCCTGTATGCTGTGTAAGGATTTTTCCCCCTCTCCCCAAGTTCCAGCCTCTACAGGAAAGCACACTGCACACACATTTTGGCTTAAAATCTGCGCACTGATCCGTACCACCCCACCACCAATTGTGGCAAAAACTGCCCCTTGGGCCATCCCAGATTGCAGAGCAATATTGCTGGGGAGCTTCTAATTCTCTGCCACCACCTGATTTTTATCAGGAATCAGGAAATCTGCATTTTGCCCCCTGCTCAAGGTCAGGAAGGTCAACACAATAACTATTAGTAGAGTGCCCTTCACAGACAGACTGCAAACAGGGTCCAGAAGAAATAATAAAAATGACCTTGTCAATAATGAGGCAGTCACCGATTCTATCAAAAATAGATTCTTGCCTGGCCCGGTGGCACTGAAGGTTGAGACACTGGAGCGCCACACCACGCCACGCGGCGACCCGGTTCAGGAAAAGCTTGGGTCGGCAGGAGGAGAAAGATGGAGCATCCGTAGGACTGCTCTCTTCTCCAGGGAGGAGGAGATTGCCGTCGGTACTTAGCGCTCTGGCGCTGGCTGGGTGGCTACAGAGCACTGGCAGACATGGAGGGAACATGCTGGGGCAGACGCTAGGCTTGGAGCTTAGATGTCATTGCACGCCTCAAGCTGTAAGGGAGAAAAGTGGAAATTAGGGGCAGTAGCCACGCGGCATGATGGTTGCCTCCAGAGCGACTTGTAATGGGCGCCTGCGGGTGCAGTACACGATCCTGACCGGGTGGGTTGAGCTCTGGAGGAGTGCTCCCCATCACCCGCTGCAGGGAGAAAGCCACGGGGTAGCTGCGGGACCTGAATATGGAGCCAAAGAGTCTCAGGAGATGGTGGCCTGAGTACCCGGGAGGATGCCTGATGTGTAGAGGTAAGGCAGACTGGTGGCCCTAGGGGGGAAAAGTATAGGGAGAAAAAAAATAGATTCTTTACTAGGAGGATACTACAGGTATTTACAAACAGGATATATTTACAGTAAGACAAAAGGTTTCCATGTTTACTGAGAAATACAAAATAAAGTAAGTTAAACAGACAGTTGACGGTTAGAAAAGTCTGTACTTTCCTTACCTAAAGCTGCTTTACCTGTCACTAGCTATAGAGACACTTTCCCTAGGCTGCGCTCCACTCCATTCCACTCACCACTAAACTAGACTCCTATGGAAGGGCCCCCTTCTTTAGATACTGAATGTCCAAGAAAGAGAAAATTTCCTGTCCTTCCACTTTTGTGTATCCTGGGCTGTGGGGGAGTGACCATTCCTCCAGCATCCCCACCTGTGAGTGTGTGTGTCTGTGTGTGTGTGTGTGTGTATAATCCCAAGGTGGCTATCCCAAGGGCTACTACCCCTGCCTGCTTGGCTAGTAGCAGGTTAAGGGGCCTAAGTTCTGAAACGGATGCCTCCACCTGGAGGTCAGGGTAGGTAGTGGTCAAGCTATCGTGGACACAGCCCTCTGGGACACTGTAACCCCCCTCTTTCCTTACTAGTGGCCAGAACAATACACAATAATCACTTTCACAATACCCCTGATACACCACATAAGTACCCACACTGTTTGCTCTTACCACCAGGGCTTTCCTCTGGCTTGGCCCTGGGGATCCCTTGTAAAACAAGGTTATACACAGCAAATAACAGCAGTACAGTACTTGCACAAACTGGAACCACAATCAGGGTAAATGCAAAAAGAGTTAGATCTGATTTATTTAAGGGACTTGAACGGGGCGGCGGAATCAGTTAATTTACATAAAGGCTCTATTAATTAAACAGTTATGCATGCACTTCAGGGTCCATAAACAGTCACACACTCTGGGTATCCAGATGGAGAATGGTGGGCTAGCCAGGAACATTGCAAATGGTTGGGGCCCTGTGATGGAAGAAAACAACATGCACAACACACACTATTTGTAATCCGGTGCCGGAGGGCTCAGTTTGTGAAAAGAAAACAACAAGACGATCAGATGACACACTTTTAGATTAGGCTGTTGTTACAGGGAGCTACCCTGATGATTACTCATGATACCCAAGACTGGACACAGGCTGGACGAAAATCGAGACAGCAGGTGGTTAATCTGGAGTGCCAGGAGAAGCAGGGCCCACACGATTCGCCGAGGCATTGTTCCTGTTCAAGCGTGGGGCAGGGGGCTGATCCTCAGGCAGGTCTCTCGTCAGTGGCTTTCTCTGTGCAGTGGGGTAGTCTGCCAGGGCCAGCGTGGCATGGCCCAGGCCGAATGAAGATGAACGCGTATTCAGTCCGATTAGGCTGGATAAAGCTTCCAGCAAGCAGAAAAACAGTTCACACAGTGGGGAACCAAATCACGACCCACTTTCAATGCACAGCACATTTACATGTAAAGGATTCTACAGTACCAGTAAGCAGAACACAGTTCACACAGTGGGGAACCAAATCATGACCCACTTTCAATACACAGCACATTTACATGTGAAGGATTCTATGGTACCAGCAAGCAGAACACAGTTCACACAGTGGGGAACCGAATCACAACCCACTTTCAATACACAGTACATTTACATGTAAGGAAATTCTACTGTACCAGGCAAACCGCTCGCCAGTCATGATCGCAAAGTCTCTGCACAAACCAGGGATTCAAAAGCAGCTGGAAATCCTGACAGGCGGATCGCATTCAGCAAAATCTTCGGTCTTCTTCAAGTATGGGCCTGGTAAAAAAAAATCAGTGGCTTACTTCGTTCTCACAAACTTGGATTTAGTCCGAAATAATTATCTTCTCTCCCTCTCGGGGGCAGCAGGCAGACATGCAGATCACAACTCAGGCCTTTCCACAATTCTCCAGCGCGGACTCTACTCAGACGGCTGCTTGACTGTCTCAAGCATGTTGCTTCTTCAGTTCCCAACTTAGATCTGACTCAAACTGTAGCAAGCCTGGGAATTTCCCCAGAATCCAAAAGGTTTGGTTGGCTGATCTGTCTGTCAGTCCCAACAAAGGCTCCCCCTTCAGGTGCAAAAAGGCACCAAAAGCCCAGAACTACAATTCCTACAGATTTTGATTCCAGAGAGCTCCTGCAGTCCGGCTCCATTTTAGGTCCCACCAGAACTGATTAGTCCAATTCGCAGTCCAGGACCAAGATAGTGGAGATAAACAAAACAGTCCTTGCTGCAAAGAAGGCAGGTTAGTCAAACTACATTATCATTATCACGCTAAATGATTTTCAGCAAGTAGTTACATCTTTCAACGGAGCTCCCTCTCAGATTACTTATGACTGCAATCCAGGCAGTTCTTAAAGAGACAGTACACAGAGGCTATACAGGCACTCTCTGACAGTCACATTTAAACTGCTAAAATGCAGGACACCAGCCTGGCAGTGAGCATTTACAAGTTTGAGGAAAACTTTTGGAACCCCATTTGCAGGAGGGTTACATGTGTGTCATCATCTCTTTTTTACTTTCTCAGCATCTCTGAGGTTTTATGACATCCACCAGCACTATTGTCTGCCATGGGAACATATCTCAGGAAAAGACCCTCACAGTGGCTTAATGACTTAATTGTCTCCTGCCTGTCAGCAAGTCTTGTTAGCTTCCCACAAGAGAGTTGGCACCTTCATGGTAGATAAACAGCCCCCATGAGTTGCCTGTATATGTGACCAGGCAGCCATCTTTGTGTTCATTCTAACAGAACTTGTAACAGAAGAATATTTTTAAACTAACAGAAAAAGAATACAGTCATCTGGTCACATATATGGTCACGGGGGTGGGGGTGGGGGTGCAGATGTTACAAATCCACCCTGAATGCATGCTGAAACAAATAAGTTTTCAGATGCCATTTGAAGGCCTCTACCAATAGGGCCACTCTAAAAGCATCGGGTAGGAGTTCCAATGAACTGGGCCTGCTACATGAAAGACCCGCTCCCTGACATCTTCAACCTAGACTTCAGCACTACCAGGAAAACCTCCCCAGTGGAATGGAGCAGGCGAAAGGCACATAATGATGCAGGAGTTCAACCAGGTAGTCCAGGCCCAATCCATGTAGGACCTTATAAGTAAAAACATTTTTTTTTAAAAAGATACACGATTTGACTAGCAGCCAGTGCAGATCACACAGTGCCAGTGAAAAATGGCATGATCTTGTAAGGCCTGTCAATATCCGGGCTGCTGCATTTTGCAGCAGCTACAGGTGTCGTAGCGTGCTTCCACTAACCCCAAGGTAAAGTGCATTAAAATAGTCGAGCCTCGAGGTCACAAACGCATGTACCAGTGTGGCCAGGTTGCCAGGTGGGATAAGGAACCTCATCTGGCCGATGTTCTGCAAATGGAAAAAGCCATTCCATAATATTTCTGACACTTGAGCCTCTATTGTCAGCCCCTCATCCAAAATGACACCCAGATTTTCACCTTGGTGGCAACCACCTGACCAGAGGGATCAAGCCAACATCCGGTCTCTCCTCTCACAGCCGCCACCCCCAACACACACACACACACAGCCTGGCTCAATCATTAGAACTTCCGTTTTCTCTGGGCTAAGCCTCAGCCTGCTTGATGACATCCAGTTTTGGATCTCCGACGAGCATCTATTGATCATGTCCACTGTACCCACTGGCCCAGGTGCAAAGGAAATATAGTGCTGGGTATAATCTGCACAGCAATAAAACCCCTGCCCTTATTTCCTAATGACCTATCCAGGGAAGCATGTAAACCACAAACATCGTGGGTAGCAGGACACAGCCCTGGGTTATGCCGCAGGACAGAGGTACCGGGCACAAGGGAAACTCTTTCTAACACTACCCTCTGGGCTCTGTCTTTGAGGTAGGACTGAAACCTGCTGATGACTTTGCTGGTAAGCCCTGCATGCTCCCCAAGCTGATCCAAAAGCAGCCCATGGTCCATGGTATCAAAGCTGATGAGAGATCTAGGAGGACAAGAACTGGCCGATCCCCACCATCACTCGCCCTGAGCAGGTCACTGTGGACCCAGACAAGTGTAGTTTCAGTGCTATGCCTAGTTCTAAATCCTGACCGGAGGGCTCAAGATGTCACAGGCTGCAACGTGTGACTCAAGCTGCAGCACAACAACTTTCTCAATAACCTTTCCAAGAAAGGGAAGGTTAGAGACCAGATGGTAATTCACCAAGACCTCTGGGTCCAAAGCTGGTTTCTTCAGACATGACTTCACCAGAGCACTCTTCAGTGCTACTGGAAAGCACCCCTCTGACAGGGAGCATTGGAAAATCTCATGAACACCGGGCCCAGATGTCTGACACAACCCACGTGTAATCGTGTCGAACCTGGGTCCAGGTTACAAAATGTTGGCTGCAGCTCCAAGATCACCTCACATACCTCTTCATCATCCCTGGCGGAACACTTCTCAGGACCACTGACTGAGTTCTGAACTAAGAGGCTCTCAACTGCTGGGCTGTTCCAGCCCAGCTGGAGTGATTCCAGCCCTAAATCTGAGAAGAACCGAGTGAACTCCTTGCATTTCGTGGGTGTTAGTGCTCTCATGGGCTCCAGACATGCCAGATGAAGAAGCCTGTCAGCAGTCCAAAAGAGCTGAGATGGTCAGTTCCTCCCAATAGCAATCTCTCTTGAAAGAAAATCTGCCTTTTTCTGAGTGACTGCCTTCTGACATTCCTTATAATGGGACAAGGAAAACACCTTGACTGATACAGGATGAAACCAGCCTCCTGCAGGACCGATACCTGTGACCATGGTACCCCCTCTATCAGATCCATTTTCTGAAGGGGCTTGGGCAATCTGATAGGCCCACCATGGGGGCTGAGGCATGAAGGACAGAGGTGAGTTACATCTGGGAGAAGCTGGGTGATAGAACCGGGGGGGAGGGGAGAAGACAGTCGATACATAGATATATAGACAGTGTCGGCAGATAAGGGCCTATGGCCCACCCAGTCTGCCCATTTGAGCTTGTAAGTTCAGTTTATGTTTTCCTAGAAGTCTGTTGCACCTTATCCCTGACCTCCAGAATTCCTTTATGTCTATCCCATGCATTCTTATATGCCGTGATTGTTTCAGCCCCAACCACTTCCTCTGGCAGGGTGTTCCACTTGTCCACCACCTGTTCTGTGAAGAAATCCTTCCTCACGCTTCCTCTGAATCATCCTCCTCCAACTTCATCCCATGCCCTCTAGTTCTGGAACATCTTTTCACTTAAAATAGTGTATTCCTGCACCCTGTTCCTCCCTGTAGGATACTTGTATGTCTCTATCATATCCCCTCTCCCTCCTCTCCTCCAGATAGTAGAGGGAGGAAAGTCAGTGATGAAGAGCATAAATAAATATAAAAATTAATACAAATGGAACTTTCAGCTAATAAATGGCAGAAGTCTAAATAACAACAAAAGCAGACTTAGAAGCCCGTGTAGTAAACAAAACCTCAGAAATCACTGGGGTAACAGAAACATAATGGATAGCAGGAGATAGCTGGGGTAGGATATATAAGGATATCACCCTTCATGTGTGACAGAACAGATTATTGGTGGGGGTTGTGCTATACACTAATAATAATGATCATATTTCTTGTCTCAAATTAGAAGAAATAAAACCAAAAGCATCCAGAACTGGACGGGTATAGACAGAAAGCAGAAGAACAAACTCTAATCATTAGTATATGTTATAGACCCTAGATAGTAGGGACACATATAACAGCAAACTCTTAGTGCAAATGCAGGTTTCTGCTCTGGGGAAAGTACAGTAGTTATTATGGGCAATTTTAATCAAGCAGATATTGACTGGAAAACCTACATGACACAAAGTATATCCAGCTCTAAATTTACATAAGTAATCTCAAACTATGGTCAAACACAACATGTCCACCACTGGACAGGAAAAAGTATCATACAGACATAGATGCTGACAGCAAAAAAGGCCCAGCGGCCCAAGTCTGCCCAGTACCTGCCTACATCCACACCTACTGTAGCAGACGATGGGCACGCTGTAAGCAGTGAATCCAAGTGCTCATCACACTAGGTCCAGGAAGGAAAAGAGGCAAACAAGGATCTCAGATGCGAAGGCATATTTGCAATGATTTTTAATTCAGATTATCTGAGCCAAATTAAATTCGGCCATATACTACAAACACCCCCTAATGAAGAGGCAGTGAGCCTGGAAGCATCGAGTCAGTTCTGCATTTGTGCACATTTTCATGAAATAAATTTTGATAGCATTTTGTATTCTCTTCATCTGGGGGTGCAGCAATAGATACAGGCCCTCATTTAGATGCTGTGATATCCAATCAACAGACATAGCCCTCACAACTGCAGTATAAAGAGTAAATTAACCAATGAGTGTATGCAAATTAAAGATCATGTGCAACACTCTGCATTGTCCTTCAAACTTCAAAAATCATAAAAAAATACCTTACTGAGTTATGCCGTCATTTCTTTGTAATAACTCTAAATATACTGCTTTTTATTTTATTCCGTATACAGTAGTTACCCCATTGGTTTGTGCTGTCCCCAAGCTCAGCCACGAAGTACTGAAGATGACAACCATGTTGTCATCTGATGTGTAAGCTGTACTGTGGGGAGATTGACAGTGCTGTCTACTACACTGTTATTTGCCTCAGGAAATGAAGCCTTTCAGAAAACCCATTCTAGCAGTCTAGTGCAAACACACTCACTAACCCTACCCTACTTTATATATTATCTCCGTTAGTTTACAAGGAAAAAAAAAACACATAAAAATGGAGAATTAGGTAGCCCCTATTTGCTGCTCCATGGACTTTCTCTGCACGCTCATGCTCTAAGGACACACCTCTACCCGACAACCCAGATCTGCCAGAAGACTTGTACATAGACGCATGAGTCTTGTTTGCACACAAAATGACATCACTGCACAGAGGTCTTATGAGGAGGGACCAAGAGCAATAAAGACAAGAACTCAATATTATGTTAGACTATCAGAGAAGAAGATTTTTCACATCACTGTTACTAGCAAGACTGCAAGTGCCCTGGTTCTAATGGATTCCCCACAGAATTAAAAAAAAATTAAATCACAGGTCCTCCCCTTGTTGCAGGCAGCATATCAATCTACCCTGGTGGACAGCAGTCACCTTCCCCATTCCTGGAATCAAGCATTCATTTTGGTTCTCCCCAAACCCAGTAGGGATCCAACCAGAGACAGTATAGCGCAGTCGGTTAAGGCTCTGAGCTGCAGATCTGGAGACCTGGGTTTGAATCCCACAAACACCTAGGTGTATACTGTGTGATCCTGAGCAAGTCACTTAACTTCTTTGTGCTTCCAGGTCACATCTGGAAACAAGTTTCGACTTAGTGTGCTACTCCTGGTTAAACAATGTTCCCTTCCCTTCCCTTATGCCCCTCATATCATCCAATATCTATATTAAATATAGATTATAAATTCCTAACAGTCATCCTGGCTAAATAGTTAGAAAACACCATCCCACAGGTCATTACCCATGATCAAACAGGATTTATTATGGGATATCAAGTAGCGGATAGTGTCTGTCGCACGTTACACATCATTGACCATCTAAAAGTACCCTAGCTTTAAATATGACCATGGATGCCAAAAAGGCATTTGACCAGGTGAATTGGTCCTACCTCTGTCAGGTCCTTGCTGGTTTTCGGTTTTCCACACAGTTTACCCAATACATTGGGACATTACACAAGGAATCCTTGGCTTATGTTAGGGCGAATGAGCACCTGTCAAGACAACTCGTTCTGGTTAGAGGAACTCATGGATGCCCTCTTTCTCCTCTTTTATTTGTCTTGTACATTGAACCATTGGCCCAGTGGAATAGGACAAATAGAGAGTTCAGGGGTGGTAGTGACTGGAAGAGAATACAGAATCGCTCTGTACGCAGATGATGAGGCAGCTATATCTCTCGGTTGCTGAGACATCCTTGCCCCGTTATGGAGATGGTGGCAGAATTCTGCCTAGCAGGATATTCTGTTAAAGCTACAAAATCATAGGTACTGAGTATAAAGTGTAATCTCCTAGATCCTTACAACTCGATTCCCTATGAAGTGGGCACTCACCAAGCTCAAATATTTGGCCATTATGTTAGTAAACACCAATAAGTATTTATACCAAGATAATTACACCCCATTAATTAAACAACTTGGGGAGGATATTAAATGCAGGTTACTTCTTCCTTTGCCGCTGTATGCCTGAGTACAAGCCGCCAAGATGAATGTGTTGGCCACATATTTATATGTATTTCAGTGTGCTCCAGTGACATTAAGTAATAATTTTTTAAGTGAATTGCAAAGACAATTCTCCAAATGTTTCTGGGTGAATGCTAAACCCCAAGTTAAAAGTGATCTATATAGCAAAAAAACCTGGGGTGGATGGGCAGTTCTAGTATTGAGGCAGTACTGGACAGCAGTGCAGAAATGTCTTTTGTGAGGGATTCACAATAGCAAGCATATTGAAGGAGTTGGAGGAAAGTACAGTTGATATGCACGAGCCACTTACCTCTGTATTATTTGATCCCGAAAATTATAGAGGAAGGGAGAAATCTTAATACATTGCCCTAGAGACAACTTTTAATGCCAGGCAATATTTTTTTTCAGTATCTCCATGTAGTAAATGTCATAATGTAATAAGTCCCAGATGTGGACTAGAGCATCTCAGTAGCAGCATCAACTAGGAGCAGATTTATCCTGGACTCCTTCAGGGTGCCTTCCTCAAGCAACTGGTCATGGAACCAACTCGTGAAGGCAATACTGGACCATGTGCTCACAAACAGGGACAGTGTGATGGGGTAACAGGGGGAGCACCTGGGGAACAGTGACCACCAGTCTGTGGTTTGAAATCACAGAAAGAACAGAACCAAACCACACAAAAACAAGTATCCTGGATTTTAGGGGGCAGACTTTGGAAAATGAGAGATACTTGAAAGAGGCATTAAGGGGAATGGGACAGGAATCAGGGGTTGAGGAACAGTCTGCAGTATTTAAAATGGGGATTACAAGAGCAACATAATTATGCATTAAGCAGGTTAGCAAGAAGAAAAGGAAGAGGAGACCATTATGGTTTTCCAAAGAGGTAGCAAGAAGTGAAAGCCAAAAGATTGCATTCAGGCAATACAAAAGACACAGGCAGAAGGGGATAGGAAGGCAATTAGAGAAGCAAAGGGAGGCAGGGAGGTCAGTAGAGCCAAAGCTCAGACAGAAGAACACATTGCAAAATCAGAGGCTGAGGGGACAAAACCTTTACAGGTACATAAGTGAAAAAAGAAAGGCAAAGGGAGGGATAGTGAGACTGAAGGGGGAGGATGGGGGCCACGTGGAGGATGACAACAGTAAAGCTGACATATTGAACAGGTATTTCTGATCAGTCTTTACTGAGGAAGAGGAGGGTAATGGGTCTGAAGGGAGTACAAGGGTTGAGAATGGTGCAGAAATGGACACAAGTCCCTTTACGAGAAAGGGTCCTGAAGGAACTGGAAGTAATAAGAGTTGATAAAGCAATGGGGCCAGATGGGGTGCACCCAGGGTCCTTAAAGAACTAAGAGAGGGTGGCTGAACCTCTGGCTATCCTGTTTAGCTGATCACTAGAAACAGGAGGTACCCAAGACTGGAGGACAGCAGATGTAGTCCCCTTATACAAAGTGGGAACAAAGAGGAAGCGGGGAACTATAGACCAGTCAGCCCACACCTTGGTAGTGGGGAAGATCATGGAAGCACTACTGAAGGAGAGATTGGTGGAACATCTGGTTGTCAATGGACTACAGGACCCAAGGCAGCATGGTTTCACCAGGGGGAGGTCATGTCAGACCAACCTTGTTGAATTTTTGACTGGGTGACTAGGGAGGTGGATCAGGGGAGGGCAGTGGACATGGCCTATCTGGACTTCAGCAAGGCCTTTGACACTGTGCCACATAGAAGACTATTACACAAACTGGGGAATATTGGTATGGGCAGGACAGTAGTGACTAGTGGGGTACCACAGGGATCAGTGCTGGGACTGGTCCTATTCAACATCTTTTCATCAGTGACATTGCGCAGGACCTAGAAGGCAGAATTTCACTGTTCGCTGATGACACAAAGCTCTGTAACAGAGTAGACACACCAGAGGGTGTAGACAGAATGAGAAGGGACCTGCAGAAACTTGAAGAATGGTCAGGGGTTTGGCAGTTTAAATTCAATGCAAAGAAGTGCAAGATAATGCATATGGGGCACAAAACCCTGGCACAATATATCAGTTGGGGGGTGAGGATATAGCATGCACCAAGCAGGAAAGAGATCTTGGTTATCATCTATGATGACCTCAAGGTAGGGAAACAGTGTGACAAGGCAGCAGGTAAAGCAAATAGGATGCTGGGATGCATAGACTGGGGCATCACCAGCAGGAAAAGGGAGGTCATAATTCCACTATACAAGACACTAGTGAGTCCCCACCTGGAGTACAGTGTACAGTTCTGGAGACCTTACCTATGTAAGGACATAGACAGGGTAGAGAAGGTTCAGAGCAGGGCAACAAAGATGGTACATGGATTGCATCACAAGTCCTATGAGGACAGGTTAAAGGAACTGAATATGTACTCCCTGGAGGAGAGGAGGGAGAGAGGGGATATGATAGAGACATACAAGTATCTTACAGGAGGAACAGGGTGCAGGAATACACTATTTTTAAGTGAAAAAGATGTTCCAGGACTAGAGGGCATGGGATGAAGTTGGAGGGAGGACGATTCAGAGGAAACGTGAGGAAGAATTTCTTCACAGAATGGGTGATGGACAAGTTGAACACCCCTGCCAGAAGAAGTGGGGGCTGAAACAATCACGGATTTAAGAATGCATGGATAGACATAAAGGAATTCTGGAGGTCAGGGGTGGAAACAGACTTCTAGGAAAACATAAACTGAACTTATAAGCTCAAATGGGCAGACTGCGGCCATATAGGCCTCATCTGTCAACATGTATCTATGTATCTATAGTACAGCAATTATGGAGGTACAAATGGTTTGTGTGGGATGAAAATTTCCCACCGAGCAAACTATATTTATGATACATTAGGCAGGCTGGGGAGGCCTTCAATACCCACACACCAGATGCTAATGGGGGATCTAAAAAAGACATCTGAGGAATGTCAAAGGGAGTTTGAGTGGCTGGTACCGAACCATTTCCGCTACTTTCAAATATGAGTATACATACAGGTGTCACTCCGGCAGCAGCATACTCTGTTTTAGAGGACTGCAGTGAACCCACTCTGGGGATCTTATTAACTAATAGTGGTTAAAAAGGGGCGATCTCTCAAATCTATCAATATCTGGCATTGCATTTAAAAACAGTAGCAAACTATTTACCCTCTAAATGGGATCTCTATAACTTCTCTTATCTCATTACAGGCCTTGAACCCATTTCCCTGCATGAAATCTCCCATGCATTGCACCCCACTGTCCTGGTAGATCTGAAATGATCCTCCTTCTAGTCTGGGTACAAAGTAGGGGTTCTCTGCCAGAGGTACTATTATTATTACAGAGTTCTCTTGAACACCTCCCCATAACTTACAGTGTGATCTCCATGCCCATCAATGTTTCCCTGATCAGCGGGTTGGGATGCAGCACCCTGGCATGTGCTAATGTTCCCTGAACTGCCAAATACACCTGCAAAGGATTTGTGTACTCTTTAGTCCTTTGTCATCACGAAAACCTAATGAAACAGGGAGTGCACTCACCAGTGAATAGCCTCTGTGTTCTGTAAGCAGAAAGTTTGTGTGTGTAATCGGAACTGCCGACTAGCATCTGTGCTGCAGCCCAACCAAGGCAAACCACTGTAGCAGACAATGGGGGCACTGAAAGCAGTAAATCCAGGTGCTCCTCATACTAGGTCCAGGCAGGAGAAGAGGCAAACAAGAGAACACTTACCACACAAAAGCATATTTGCAGTAAGTGCCTCCACATCCACACCTACTCTAATGCTGGACTGGAGCCAATCTAGCTATGGAGCTGATTGCATTCTGATACCCCTTCCTTACAGTCCACTCATCTCCTTCCCTCAAATGCCCACCCTCCTGCCCTCCCTCCCTCCTCTGGTATGGACTAATTCCCTGTGCCTATCTCACCTGTGTTTGAAGCCAGTGATGGACTTTGTGTCGATTACGTCTTCTGTTGGTAATGCATTCCACTTCTCCACAACCCTTTCTGTAAAGAAGAGCTTCCTTACATCCTTTTAAACTTCCCCCCGCTAGTTTACATCCATGGCCTCATTATTTGGCCTTACTCCTTGTGAAGAGGGCACTGATGTCTATTAACATCTTAGGCATTGTACTCGAATATAGTGGCACTATTGAGATAACTTATTTATTATGGGAACTGCTAGCCACTGGTGATCAGGACAATTACCATAGAAAAGGGATTCACAACATGCTTTACTTACAGTAAACAGAAGTCAAAATTAGGAACAAAATTGGGACATAAAACATTAAAATGTAGAGCAGAAATGGAAAACCATAAAATATGAGCTACACAATCTATAAAACAATTCATACCAAAGAGATGGAAATACAATAAGAAAGGGGAAAAAACAATGTTGTTAACTAAAGAAATTATTAGGTAAATAGATACAGGGTATTATATGGTTCTCTTCTAGAGCTCAGAGCACCTTACATCTAATATATGTTCACGCAAAACAACAGACACATTCAATAGTTACTTAAATACATGAAATAGTTTAGTAGAACAAAAACGAGAACAGAGGATCAAAAGCCACCTTATTTCAGGCCAGGGAAGGCAGCACTGAGCATTTCATTATTTCTGTTTTAAAGGAGGCAGTATAGTGTAATGGTTGAGGGCACTGAGCTGCAAACCTGGAGACCTGGGTTTGAATCCCATCATACCCTACTTGCATACTGTGTGACCCTGAGCAAGTAACTTAACTTCATTATGCTCCCAGGTTGCACCTGGAAACAAGCTCCAGCTTAGTGTGCCTTTCCTGGTTAAATAATTTCCCACCTTTGCCCCTTCCCCCTTTCCCTTAAAGTGGACTAGCCCCAGTGCACCTCTTGATGTGGGCTGGAAAGGATTTCCAGAAACAGAGACTGCCACTCCAAATGCCCGGTTGTACACAGATTTTAAATGTAAATGGTAAACACTCAGCAGCCTCTGCTCTCCAGATCAAGGAGCCCTACTGGGCAGTGAAAGCTCATCAGATCTTACAGGCAAATGGGGCCAAATCTGTTCTGGGCCTTAAATGGTTATTTGAACCCTGTATTTTATTCTTTATTTAGTAGGCAGCTAGCTCAGATTGCATAGCACAAGGGTAATTATCAGCCAAATTCCAAGCAGAAACAGAAGACGGGCTGCTGTGTTCTGAACCAGATGTGGGCACCAAATCTGGCTATAGGGTGCCTTTACACGACGTAATACAGTAATCAAGTCACAATCAGACAGACACCTTCAAGTCTTCTCAGAGTTTTAAGATCTATGAACGGACACAACCATGAGATATTTTAAGCTGAAAAAGCAGCTCTTGTCAACAGGATTCCACTGTCTGCTGCTCATCAACAACTATTTCCAGGTTGCAAATAATTCTACCCAACTCCAACTGAACTCCAACCAAGAACAGAAGCCTGAGGCAAACTCTGAGGGCAAATACTGTTTTATCTGGTCCCACTACTGGCATTCAATCTTGCTGGGATTTAGGGCCAACCAGCTGGAGGTCATCCAGACCCTGATATCCTCCAGGCATTGCCCAAGAATATACACAGAGCGAGCACCCTGGCCCTACCCAGGGGCAAAGGAAGGACACAGCTGAGTATTATCCATGTAGCAATACTATCCCACTCTGAATTTCCAAATGATCTTACCAAGTGATCTCATGTACAGTGCAAAGAGCATGGGAAAGAGGAAAAAACTTTGTGGATCTCTACAGTCTGTGGCCACTGCCCTGGCAATATATGTGCCCACGGCCGTAGACTGTTCACGATATTCAAGGAATACTTGAAGCCATGATAACACAGTCCCACCCTTCCCTATAAGTCTGTCCTCCAAACCCATCATCCACAGTGTCAATGGCCAGTGAGAAGTCAAGTAGGATCACCAAGGACACCTCATCTCAATTACTCAACTGCGAAGAGCCTGATCATAGCCACCAATGTGCTGTGGTGCTGGTGAAAAATGGTCTGTCAGAGTCTGAAGAAGATGACTAGCTCCAAATGATCCAACCTGCATACTACCACCGCTTTCCCCACAACCTTAGCCACAAAAAGCAAACTGGAAATAGTTAGCCAGTCATCAGGATCTAGAGACTTCTTCTTTAAGAGACATCCCATGACGGGCTTTTTTAAAGCTGACTGATAGACACCCCTCCTCCAAAAAAGCCTTGATGATATTAGCCATGGCCTGGGCTAGCTCTGTTAACTCAGTCTTTATCAGCTGGGATGGAAATGAAAGTTACATACTTACTGTATCTGCTGATCTTCATGAATATCTTCTCCATAGATAACCCACTATTGGGTCTGTGACAGAGATGCTAGGACCCTGCAGGAGTTAGAACATTTTCTGGAGGGCTGGCAGCACAAGTAGGCCTCACGTGTGCATCACTACCGCACACACCTGCTAGTATACAGTGATGCCAGCCCCAACCGCCTCCGTACCTTTTTGACCAAGGAGGTAAGCAGCATGAACCTAACAAGTAACCTATGCACTTAACCTAAGGGCATAAGATAGCCATGGTGGTAGGAAGAAGGTCCACCAACCCAGTAACACAGTGTCTTCACAGCACAAGCCAAGAACAAAGGAGTGAAGACCATAACACAACAATAATGAAGTGAGTTCAGGGGATGGTGGGCAGGTGTAGTAATCTATGAAGAAGGCATTCAGAAAGATCAACAGTTACAACAAGTACATTAACATGCTTCAAGAACACATTCAAAAATGGCACGGAAAAGTGAAAAACGTATTTTTATTTCACAGCCGTTAAAATAAAACAACACACAGGTGAGCAAGGTGTCGGGTGCCTCATCGTCCGACTGCCTGACTTTTCTCCCTCTCATAAATATGTATGCTGGTTTCACCAACTGGCATTTAGTCAGTTTCATGTATGAAATTAGATTGTGAAGGAAAAATGCATTTTGGTCTTGTATTTATGTTTTGCTTTCAGATCTCTGGCCACGTCAGTTAATACTTCTATGCAGAGGAATGGAATATATGGAATCAGGGACGTTTTCACAAAAGAAAAAACAAGAAAGTCTGTGGATTTTAATGGACTTCATAAATTAATGTCTTTTTGAATTTTGATGCTTGTGACATTAAAATCTTATTCATGATGTATTTTGCATGTATATTTTGGACTATGCTCCGTGAGCCTTGATCATATATAGAAACACAAGCAATAGACAATGACAGCAGAAAAAGACCAGAGCGGCTGGCCGGTGGTGCTGAAGTTGAGGCACTGGATGCCACATCTCGCTCCATACTGGTGACCGAGGTTCGGGAACAGACTCGGCCACCGGGGGTCGGCAGGGGTAGAGAGGGATTGAGTGCCCAGAGGCAGCTCTCCCTCTCTGGGGAGGGCTCTGTGCTAGTCCTCTGCTATACTGCCATCTCCCAGGTGAACCTGGGCTTGGCAGTGCAATTGGGGACAAGCAATAGGAGGGGAAGACGAAGCTGAGAGCCCTGGGAGGAGGTGTGTCTCGGCGCACATCTCTCAATTGGCTCTCCTCGAGTCACCGGACAACTGTAGGGTACCAGAATACAGAAAAATGGACTCTGTCATTCCTAGTGATGACCCCTCTGAAGTCGACAATGTCCTCCAGTTGTCATTGGGGGCAGATTCCACTGTGCGTCACGCCTCTTCCATGGTTAGAGGAAAGGTAAGGAAGCCTCTCCTTGCCCTGCCCAGGGGGTTATCCGGGAGTATTATGGTCTCAAGTGATTGGTCACACTCTAGAGGCAGACTTCTGGGGCAATAAGGGGATGTTGTGAGGCATGAGAGGATCTGAATGAGTGGAGGGCGGAGATAGTAAGGCAGATAAACAGAAAAGATAAACAAAAAAATTACAGAGGCCCATCCTGTCTGCCCCAAGTTTCCAATAATCCCTGGATTCTACCTGGTTAATACCTAATATAATACCTAGATTTATATCTATATTATAAATAATATAATAATATAATACCTGGAACCTATGATCATATATGATGTTAATATGTTATGAGCTGGGAGTGATAGTTAAGTTTAAATGTTCTAAATGACTGCCATTGATGGAACCAGCAAACATATGTATGAGAAGGAGATTTAAATATGAGCATTAATCAAGGCTGACATATCCTCTGATGAAGCCCCTGATTTGCTATGGTGAAACACTGGGCAGTAGGACACTGGGGTGCCAACACCTTGCTCACCTGTATATCGTTTATTTTAATGGCTATGACATAAACATTCTTTTTTACTCTTCAATACCATTTTTGTATCAATCAATGCTTTTATTTATTTTATTTTTTTATTTATTTATAAAAGGCACCTTTCCAAAACCAAGGCGCCTGTACAATAAAACCACACAAAGTTTTATAAATATCCAGATAAAATTAAAACTAATAAATACAATAGCAGCTTTAGTAGTTAGAAAATGACAGGCTGAAAAGATATGTTTTCAAAGCAACTTTAAAACTTTGAATGATCAGGTAATCTCGCACCTGATGAGGTCGAGAATCCCACAGGTCAGGGCCACAAACTAAATGCTCGCCCCAGATGTTTGTAAACAAACCCTGGGAATTCTAGCAATCCTCATCGGTGGATCTGAAGTGAGGGACAGTAGGGGTGAAGGAGATTTTCAGGTAACTGGGTCCATGATCGTGTAGGGCCTTGTAAGTTAGCAAAGCAACCTTAAAGTGATCCGCCACTACGCCGGCAGCCAGTGCGATCCATGAACTTCCAGGCATTATATGACTGATCCCTAGGGGGTACCAGTCAAAAGCCTGGCTGCCGCATTCTGCACTAGCTGCAAAGTGGTGTATATGAACCCCCAGGAGCCATAAGTAAAGGGTTTTGCAGTAGTCAAGGTGGGAGGTAACGAAAGCATGCACCAACGTTGGAAGATCATCGGGAGGAACCAGGTGCTTTACCTGGGCGATATTCCTCAGATGGCAGAAAGATGTTTTGACAGCTGCCGACACCTGCAATTTTGGGGTCAGGCAGTAATCAAACATAATGCCCAGGTTCCACACCTGGTCTGAGGTAGTTAGCTGGACACCTCCAAGCCACAGACCCGAAGAAGCACCTGCCAACACACCCGCCTCACGACGACCTGGGTCCACAACCAACACCTCATTTTTTCTGGGTTTAACTACAGCCAGCTCACATTCATCCAGTCCTGGATCTCAGTTAGAGCGGCTGTTAAAGACCAAGACAGCATCACCCTGACCAGGCACAAGGACATGTACAGCTGAGTATCATCTGAATGCAGTGAAAAACTCAAGCCATACCACCTAATAATCACTCCCAATGGCAGCATATACACACATAAACAATATGGGCACCAAGATGGATCCTGCGGCACCCCTACAGGATAGGGATAATGGAGCTGAGGAAAAACAGACACACCACCTCTGAGTCCCACCTCGAGAAATGATCGAAACAATCTGAGGACCAACCCTGAAAGTCCACAGATGAGCATGAAGCGATCCAACAACACATCATGGTCTCACGGTGTCAAATGCGCAGAGAGATCAAGAAAGACCAAGATGGAATAAGTCTTTCGATCTCTCGCTATTAGGAGGTTATTTAGTACCCGTACAAGGGCTGTCTCGGTACTATGAATCTTCCTAAATCCAGACTGGAGAGAATCATAAACATTGTGTTCCTTGAAGCAAGAGGTGACTGTTCTCCTTCAGTGTGATTAATATCAAGTGTGATTTGGGAGAGGCACCACCATCCCAATGCTCACCTTTACTTGTGGACAAGTGTATTAAAGTATGTTGTAGCCTCCAATCTATTGCCGTCTGTGATTTCCTTGCTTGAGTGCACTATCTCTTGGATCTATGTTTGGGTAGTGGGCTAGCTGCCCTGATAGTTGCACCACACTGCACCGACATTCATGGCACCTGTCTGGAAGTGGTTACGCAGCATTATAGACGAATTAAGATGGAACTCTGATATCACAATAGGTAGAAATTTGGGGTGTGTACAGAGAACTACTATATCTTTATGGAAAACCGTATACAGTGAATCTGTGACCTAAGCCCGGGATTTCAGATACTCTGTGTGCAGAGGTCACAGCTAGCAGAACTACTACTTTCTAAGTTAGACACTTCAAGTCACAAGTTGCATTAGGCTCAAAGGGCTTGCAAATGAGTGTATCCAGTATAAGGCTGATATCCCAGGGAGCCAGTGACTTCCTGATGGGAGGCCTTGTGTGCCTTGTGTGTCTGAAGTAACACTAACCTAATATATCAGTTGTGACACTATCAATAAAAAACATTTGAAACCTCATGACCTTTTGCATCTCGTTTCACCTCCCACTACTGCAGTACATGGAGATAAAGACATGTCTCTAAAGCAGAATCACAACAGCAACAAGAACTTGCATCTGAGCTGGAACATCCAGAATTAGAAAAAAAAACATGATGTAGCAAAGCAACACATTATATTTTACAGACATATGAAATGTCATCCCCCCCACAAAGAATGATACAAACCCATGCAGACAGAAGTATAGCACTCGTACTTACACTTTAAAGATGTACTATATGTAACCCCCCCTACAAATGGGGGTTCCTGAAAAGTCTTCCTCGAGCTTGCCTAAATGCTCACTGCCAGGCTGGTGTCCTGCACTTTAGCAGTTTAAATGTGATTGCCAGAGAGTGGCTGTATAGCCTCTGTGTACTGCCTTTTAAGAGCTGCCTGGATTGCAGTCATAAGTAATCTGAGAGGGAGTTCTGTTGAAAGATGTAACTATTTGCTGAAAATCATTTAGAGTGATAATGATAATGTAGTTTGTCTAACCTGCCTTCTTTGCAGCAAGGACTGTTTTGTTTATCTCCACTATCTTGGTCCCGGAACTGCCGAATTGGACCAATCAGTCTGGTGCGACCTAAAATGAAGCCGGACTACAGGAGCTGTCTGGAGTCAAAATCTGTAGGAATTGTAGTTTTGGGCTTTTGGTGCCTTTTTGCACCTGAAGGGGGAGCTCCTGTTGTGACTGACAGATGAATCAGCCAACCAAACCTTTTGGATCTGAGGGAAATCTCCAAGTTGCCTGCTGTTTCAGTCAGATCTCAGTTGGGAGCTGAATGAGCAAGAGCTTGACAGTCAAGCAGCCGTCTGAGTAGTTTCGCGTGGGAGAACTGTGGAAAGGCCTGAGTTGTGGTCTGCCTGCTGCCCCTGAGAGGGAGAGGAGAGAAGAGAATTATTTTGGACTAAATCCAAGTTTGTGAGAACAATGTAAGCCACTGATTTTTTTACCAGGCTCATACCTGAGGAAGACCAAAGATTTGCTGAATGCGATTAGCCTGTCAGGATTTCCAGCTGCTTTTGAACCCCCGGTGTGTGCAGAGACTTTGCGATCATGACCGGAGAGCAGTTTGCCTGGTACAGTAGAATTTCCTTAAATGTAAATGTGCTGTGTATTGAAAGTGGGTCGTGATTTGGTTCCCCACTGTGTGAACTGTGTTCTGTTTGCTGGAAGCTTTATCCAGCCTAATCGGACTGAATCCGCGCTCATCTCCATTTGGCCTGGGCCATGCCACGCTGGCCCTGCCAGACTACCCCACTGCACAGAGAAAGCCACTGGCCAGGAGACCTGCCTGGGGATTGCCCCTGCTCACGCTTGAACAGGAGCAGCGCCTTGGCGGTCATTGTGGGCCCTGCTTCTCCTGGCACTCCAGATTTATTACCTGCCATCTCGATTTTCGTCCAGCCTGTGTCCAGTCTTGGGTATCATGAGTAATTATCATTGTAGCTCCCTGCAACAACAGCCTAATCTAAAAGTGTGTCATCTGATTGTCTTGTTGTTTTCTTTTCATGAACTGAGCCCTCTGGCTCTGGATTACAATTAGTGTGTGTTGTGCATGTTGTTTTCTTCCATCACAGGGCCCCAACCAGCTGCAATATTCCTGGCTAGCCCACCATTCTCCATCTGGGTACCCAGAGTGTGAGACTGTTTAGGGACCCTGAAGTGCATGCATAACTGTTTAATTGATAGAGTCTTTAAGCAAATTAACCTGATTACTCCCCTTCCCTTGTTCAAGCCCCTTAAATAAATCAGATCTAACTCTTTTTTGCATTTACCCTGACTGTGGTTCCAGTTTGTGCAAGAGTACTGTACTGCTGTTATTAACTGTGTATAACCTTGTTTTATAGGGTCCCAGGGCGGGCCATAGGAAAGCCCTGGTGGTAAGTGCAAACAGTGTAGGTGCCATGTGGTGTATTAGGGTATTGTAAAAGTGATTACTGTGCATTTTCCAGCCACTAGTAAGGAAAGAGGGGTTACAGTGTCCCGGAGGGCTGTGCCCAGGTTAGCCACTACCAACCCTGACCTCCGGTGGAGGCACCTGTTTCAGAACTCAGGCCCCTTAACCTGCTACTAGCCAAGCAGGCAGGGTAGCAACCCCTGGATAGCGCCACCTAGGGGTTACATATATAAGAACAAAAGAATTAGTAAAGAAACCTGTAAACCCAACAGAAGTTATAGTAAGCCTCCATTTTCAAATTGCGAGCTACATAAAAATAGCTGGATGTCACCAAGTCATCAAAGTTCTCACACAGAACTAAAATATTAGGAACTGTTTACATTTAGATAATTTAAGCCTTTGAATACTTTTGAAATGCTTTAAATAAGAAACACAGTAATCTCCACAATGTAAAATGAAGCTTTCAACTGACACTGAATCTGTTGAAACTCTCTTGGAAACTGCATACTGACATAGTGAACTGACTCTAACTAATGCCTACATCTCTGAAAACAAGTCACTCAGTCAGGAAAACTGACTACATGTTTGCCTTATTAACATTTTATTCATGAAAGACTTTGACAAAAACCTAAAATCCAGCTTTTTTGACTACCCAGATATAATATAAACAATAATAAAGTTTCATAAACTCGAAAAAATTGCAACTCCATGGTGGAATGCAGTAATAATGCCATTTGGCCTTTGGCCTCACCCTTCAATACAATTTTTTTTGTATGTAAACTTTTACTATCACTTACTCAATTTAAAATGACCTTCTATCAGTACAAATATTATTTGAGTGCCACATGTAGTGTGTGTTTGAACTACAGGAAATTACAAATTGGACACATAAATTATTATAAACGTATGCTGAAAATAGAAAATGAAGATAATATCCACATGTGAATCATGAGATCTATTTTAAAGAGCTGGTGACGCGTTCAGGTGAACTTTAACAAAACATAATATTTAGCTCAGTTCAGCTTGTATTGCCCGTTAGTTCTGTATTCCTCCTCCCCATTATTTATTACTGAGGTCATTTGTATAAAAACAGGATTTCTGCTCCTGAAGAGTTCATCTATTTCTGCTGCTTTCTCCCTACCTGAAGTCATAGAGCACTGCTTGTGACCTCAAAGTTACTCCTATGGCAACAGCGTGTGATGTCACAGCAGAGGATTGTGACTTAGTGTAGGGAGTAAGCTACAGAGGCAGCTGAACTGAAAATAAACTCTTAAGGGACAACACTCATATATTCATACACATTTCCTTGGTAATAAATTATGGGGAGGAGAAATATATAAAATATAAATGGAATACAAGCTGAATTGTACCTAATTATTATGTTTTTAAAGTTTTCTTTGAGGTGTCAGTAGCTCTGTAATACACAGTGAAAGCCCATTATTAAGCATGCTTACCTTTTTCTTCATAGATGAATCCTGAAGGCGGCATCATGGTCAAAACTTCAGTTCTTTTTTTTCTGTTTTCACTCTGCATGTAAAGTAACGTTCTGTTCTATTTGCTGCCCACACACTAAAGCATAACCCCCTCATTCTGTTCCTTAACTGTAAATCACAAACCTTACAATCAACTAATCATGCTGTAGTTCATTTTCAAGGGATTATTACGGAGAAAGCATAGTCTTAGTTTAGAGTACAGAGCTGTGAGCCTGGAAACACAGGTTTAAAGGCGGTGTCAGCGTGACTTTGTCGGTGGCACATTTGCCTCTCGGCCAGAAAGTCATGAGTTCTATTCCCACACCGGGATTGGGCTCATACCTAAAAATGTTGGCACCTGAGTGCAGTACTAGGAGGTACTGTACTGCTATGCCATCCTTCGGATAAGATGTTAAACCAAGGTCCCTTCTACCCATCGCTGGTGCGGTCCCTGTGGGTGTCCAGGTGGAAGTAAAAGAATCCACAACACTTTTCACAAAAGCAGGGGACTTTCCCCATTGTTCTGACCAACATTCCCCTTCCCATAAAACTGGTTCATGCACTTGTGCAAGGCTGTGTGTGGATATTAATATGTGAAATAGATGCCACTACACATTCAATCACTTCACTACCAGTCTACCACTGCTTGTAAAGTGCTGTGGGGTATAATGTATATGAAATGCTTTATATAAATGCTGATTCTTTTCTTCTTCTTCTAAATCTCACTGCAGTCACTAACTCACTGTACGACCTTGAGCAAGTAACTTAGCCTCCCCTATGCATAACCTCCTCTTTGTCCCCTCTGCTTTACCTTCTTGTGCTTTTCTCAGTCACCTGTAGCCTCACTTTACCTCCTTCTGTGGATCTAATTACTGCTGCCAGCTGTTCATATTTGGAGAGAGAGGAAAAAAAAGCACTCGATGCCTAAAAGTGACAGGGCCAAAAACTGCAAACAACAAAAACATGATACTCACCTGTAACAGTAGTTCTAGGAGTGGTATAAGATGTACATCCGCACTTCTGGCAGTGTTCCTTTCCCTTTAAGGTTTGCGGCATGTCTTCAAGCTGACTTCTCCCACCCACCCAGGTGGTAACTCCACTAGTGCTGTCCCATGATGTCAGGTCTTGCCGCTGGAAGCAAGACTGGTATGCCACTTGCCAGGGAGGATGGGTGAGTCAGGGTGGATGTACATAATATACCACACCTAGAAAGTACAGTTACGTAAGACCTTACCATAACAGTAGATCTTTGAGGAGTCTCTTGCAGCAGGTAATACACTTGGGCCATCACCAGAGGTCGCTGTGGCACTCAGCAGCTCCTCTAGCAGTCTTTTCTAGGGCCGCCCATGCATGACATCATCTTCCTGTTTCCTATATAAGTGTGGGCTGTCCCTGGTATCCTCAGTTTTCCAGCGCCGGATTCAGCTCGCTAAGCGAGGACCGAGGGAGAGCCAAAGTATCATAGGAGTCCCAACCCATAAGTCACTGGAACAGAATTTGTTCTCATAGAGAAGGAGGGGGACGGAGGGTGGGATCGTGCCTGCTGCAAGAGACATTCCTCAAAGATCTACTGTTACAGTAAGGTCTTACGTAACAGTACTATCTTCCACAGAGTCGTCTCTTGCAGCAGGTAATACATCTGGGATGAATCCCAAGCAGTAAACCCAGAAAGGGTGGTCATTATGACAGCAGGCCTTGTAGGACAGATCAGCCAAAGGCCATCCTATGGCGTGAAGCAATATCTAAGTTATAATGCTTTGTGAAAGTGTGAATTGTGGACCAGGTAGCTGCGTTGCAGATATCCATGATAGAGGCCCCTTTAAAGCAGGCTGCAGTAGTGGCCATAGCTCTGGTAGAATGGGCTTGGACAGGTCCAGGTAATGGCTTGTTGTATTTTGAATAACAAAATGTTATGTAATGTCCTAGCCAATTGGGGAGAGTCCATTTAGTGATTGGGAGACCTTCCCTACCTGAGGCGAAGGTGACAAAATGTTGTGAAGTCTTTCTAATCATTTTAGGTCGATTAGTGTAGTATCGTAATATACGATGGACATCTAAAGTATGTAAGAGGTGTTCACCTCGATTGGAGTGTTCAGGATAGCATACTGGTAACTCCAAGGACTGGTTTAAGGTGTGTTCAGACACTACCTTAGGTAGGAAGGAAGGGTTGGTATGAAGTGCCACCCTATCTTTGTGAAAAATCAAGTAAGGTTCTCTATACATGAGGACATGGAGCTTGGAAATACGTTGAGCTGAAGTTATAGCCACTAAGCATAGTGTTTTCCATGAAAGAAAATGGAGGTCACAAGTGGCCGCTGGTTCTAAGGGCTCAAGAGTTAATTTTTCTATTAGGAAACTGAGATCCCACAGAGGAGTGGGTCTTCTGATAGGTGACTTAACATACAACATTCCTCTTAGAAACATTTTGGCTAGATGATGTTGATACAGTAATCTACCATCCAGAGGTTTATGGAAGACCAAAATAGAGGCCAAATGAACTCTGATGGAGGAATAGCTTAATCCTGTCTCGGCAATCGAGGCTAGGTAATCCAAGACTTTTGTCAATGGACAAGAGTAGGGATCCAGTGATCAGGAAGCAGCCCAGATGGAAAAATGTTTCCATTTGGCATTATATGTTTCTCTGGTTGCTGGTTTACGTGAGGCCAGTAATATATTGGCAACAGGAGAAAACATTTGTAGATGTGCCATGAAAGCGTCCTCAGGAGCCAAGCGTGAAGGTGTAGCACCTTCAGGTTGGGATGTAGAAGGGTCCCTTGATTCTGAGTCAAGAGAGCTGGTCCTACTGGCAATGGAATGGGTTCCTCTACTGAGAACTGCTGAAGTAGGGAGAACCACACCTGCCGAGGTCACAGAGGAGCTATAAGAATCATGGTGGTAGGTTTGAGTTGTAGTTTCAATAGAGTCTGTTGCAGCAGTGGGACAAGGGGAAAGCATAAAAGAACAGTCCTGTGCACGCTTGGGACAGGGCATCTATAGACCATTGCTTTTTGCTCAGGATAATGGAATAGTATCTGGGGAGATGGTGGTTGACTGGGGAGACAAACAGGTCCAGTTCTGGGTCCCCACAGATGAAAGATTTTCTGGAGCACTTCATAATGAAGTGTCCATTCATGTGCGGATGACTGGTGACTAAGAAAGCTGGCCAGGAGGTTGTAACATCCTGGTTGATGGATGGCTGTTAGTATGAGGTGCTGCCGAATGGTTTCCTGCCAGACTGCAAGTATCCCCTTGCATAGAGTATGGGATTTCGTACCACCTTGTTTAGGTAGAATACTACTGTGGTGTTGTCTGACTGGATCAGCAATGGTCTCAGAGACAGGTGAGGTTGAAAAGCCTAGAGGGCTAAGCAAACCACCCTCAGTTCCAGGAGATTGATGTGGGGATGAGGGATAGAAGTGGTACACTTGCCTTGTGTCCTGTAAGGACCCAGGTGTGTCCCCCATCCTTCCAAGGATGCATCCATGGTCAACGTCTGCAGGGGTGGGGGGGGACTGGAAGGGCATACCTTGACATAGGTTGGCTCAGAGCGCCCACCATACTAGGGCAGATCGCAAATGAGGAGACTCTGATTTTGTCTTTGAAATTTCCTGTTCTTTGAGACCACTGGTTCTGGAGAACCCATTGGACTGGTCTCATCTGAAGCAGATGAAAGCTACCGTAGGGATGGTAGCGGCCATGTAACCTATGAGACACAGTATGCATCTGGCTGTGACACCTTTCTGGGCTGGTATCTGCAGTGCCAAAGATAGAAGCTTTTTTTGTCTGTCGGCCGGGAGGTAAGCCCTGGCAGAGACAGAGTTGCGACTGTGTAGGGGTCGGACTGGATTTCAGCTAACTGATCGTAATCCCTAGAGCTTGGAACAGAGTTAAGGTTGCTTCTAGGGAAGAAAGCAGAGCAGTTTCGGACTCTGTTTTTATGAGCCAATTGTCCAGGTATGGGAAGACAAACTGCCCGTCCCTTCATAGGGCCGCTGCTACTACTGCTAGGCATTTGATGAACACTTGTGGGGCAGAGGAAAGGCCAAACAGGAGTGCCCGAAATTGGTAGTGTTGACCCAACAGGTGAAAACAAAGGAACCTGTGGTGGGCAGGATAGATAGGGATATGAAGGTAAGCATCCTTCATATCCAGGGCATATAGCCAATCCCCTTGTTTTAGTACTGGCATAACAGAGTTTAGGTGACCATGCGGAACCTTTTGTACTGGATGTACAGGTTCAGTTGTCTGAGGTCCAGTATTGGTCTGAGATCTCCAGTTCACTTGGGTACCAGGAAGAAGTGGAAGTAAAACTCCTTTCGGTGTTCTGATGGTGGTACTGGATAAACAGTCTTCTTGGTAAGAAGAGCCAGTAATTCCTCCTGAAGAATAGGAATATGGTCAGGTGGGCAACTGACAGAGTGAGAAGGATGAGGGGGAGGTCTGGAAAGTAATTCCAGAGTGTCACCTCTCTGAATGGTCTGAATGACCCACTCGTCCAATGTGATCGTCTTCCAGGCCTCCAAATGGAGGGCAAAATGACTACCCAGAGCTTCCGAGGCCTGGACAAGAAAGCATGGACAGAGCCCCAGTAAGTCACTGGGAGGTGGGCTGACCAGCCCCACCTGGAGGGTGGGAGCGGGGACCCTTGGCGGACGAGGTGTTGGTTCTGGTAAACTGAGAACGACCTCGGGAGCTGCTTCTATTTGAGCCTCTGTATTTATCACCTCTTTTGGTATAAAAAGAGGACTTAGGATGGGAGGACAGCTGAGAAGTATGGTACATGTCATGCACCGTATGCAGGGTTCTTCCTGAAGCCTGGAGATCATCTATCAATGTTTGGGTACCTGGCCCAAATGGTTTGGACCCATTAAAGGGGGCATTAACTACTATGTGCTGTACATCAGGTGTGAAGCTTGAGATGCAAAGCCAAGCATGGCAACGCAAGGTAATGTCAGTTGCTGACATGTGGGCCAAAGTATCAACAGCATCATATCCTGAACGAAGTAGTTGATGGGAAATGGAGTTCCCAGAAGATATTGTGGCCAATAACTGTTCCCTTTCTGGCGAAGGAGGGAGTTTACTAACCAGTTCAATGGCAGAGGACCAGAGTGTACACTGGTATTTGACCATATGTCCCATATAATTTTGGATTTTGAGATTCATGGTACTTGATTGGAATAACATTTTTCCCAGACAGTCTGTCCTATGGGATTCTTCATCAAGAGGTAAGGAGCTCATGTGTTTTGGTCATTTAGTGCGATTATGAGCGCAATCACCACGAATCTGCTTCAGGAGTGGTGGATAAAAGAGTGATCCAGAGGAGCCTGGTAAAGGCGACCTGCCTTGTGGGGAACAGCCGTAACTGAAGAAGGTTGGTGCCAGACTGCAAGTATAGCATTTTGGTATGTTTGGATTAGTGGGGGTACCACTAAGACTAGATCTTCTGGTAACTCTAGATAGTCTGCCATATCCTTACATTGTCTGTCATGTTCGGTAGTAGAGAATCCCATGACTTTTTGAATTTGGACCATCATCTCATGGAAAGATGGGTCATCTGGAGGAGAGGCAGCCGCATGCTGGGATAGGTCGTCATTTAATGAGGAAATCTCTGATAAAGGAGACTGGGGCTGGAAATCCATATCCTGGAACTCCTTGTCCTCCAGGTCTCGGTAAAATCTCCCAGAAATTCAGCCTCATCTGATAGGTAGTCATCCATGTACAAAGGAGGTGACCAGGTTGGTAAAGGCTGCCTGTCACCCTGAAATCATTTTGGTGGAGGAGTAGGTGAGCGGGATGGGTGACTCAGCCTCCTGGATCGAGGGCTGAGCATGCCACATGGCATGCAAGACGTGCTTGTACTATTGAAGCATCATCCAGTTCTTTTGAGAAGGGGAGTTGGGGGGTTATGGGAATCCAAAGGAGGATAGAGGGATAGGATGCATAGTCTGAGCAGGTCTTGCCCTGGGTAGTAAAATCCAGGGTCCTGCTTCCTGTCCACCTGCCCCTATGGGTACCCACCTGCGAGGGTGAAGGGCAGAATGCATAGCAAATCAGCCAGTTTACCCAGTGGAATGCAGCTTGTCATCGAAAGAACTGCCTGGGATACAGTAGAAGCCATTGAAACTGATGGTGCTATTGATGGGAGAAGAGCCCCCATCGACGGGTCATCAATGGAACCTATAAAAGGTTCATCATAAACTGCCATCAATGTGGTGAAAAGCGCCATTGATGAGAGGGAATAACCTCCAGTTGACGAAGAGGCAGTATGTGAATGCCTCGTCGATGGTGGAGCACCTGTGAGGGTGGCCGTCAACACGCGTCGAGGCACGGAGTTTGAGGAGGGCTTCTCCTTCTCCTTTTTGTGCCTTTTAAGAGAATTAGTAGATGAGGAGCTCTTGGAACGAGCCCCCTGATTCTCCATGAGAGACAATTTCTGCTCCATTACAAGGTTTTTGATTTCCTGCAGCGGTCAGTGGCGGGTTGCCTGGTTAAAATCTTGTCAATGTATGTAGGAAGAGGTGTCGTGTGTGGCTCCCAGACACCTTACACAAGTGGTGTGGTTGTCGAAGTGGTAGATTTTCCTACAAAATAGCTCTATCTTGCTTGAAGATTCTTTGGACATTTGTTGTTTGCTCAAATTCTTGTCGATGACTGCTGTTCTAAAGTTGCTCTAGCTGCTGCGTGTGAGCTGATGATGGCAGGAAAATGATCTGAGGATACCGGGGACCGCCCCCACACTTATGCAGGAAACAGGAAGATGATGTCATGTGTGGGCGGCCCCTGAAAAAGACTGCTAGAAGAGCTCTGGCGATGACCCAAGTGTATTACCTGCTGCAAGAGACCACTCTATGGAAGATCTACTGTTACAGGTGAGTAACCTGTTTTTCTAGGAACGTGAATATGATGTACAACTCCACACTTCTGGCAGACTCCTAGCAGTTCTCCAGGGAGGTGGGAGCAAGGCGCATACCTCCTACTTAGAAAACAGAGATTGGAGAACTAAGGCCCTAAAACCAGCATCTCGGTGTGACTCAAGGTTGATGTGGTAATGGGAGATGAAAGTGTGTGCTGACTTCCAGGTAGCAGCCCTGCAGATTTCCTGGATAGGGACATCCCTGGAAGCAGCCACAGAGGCAGTGGTATGACAGGAGGAATAAGCTTTTAGCCCTATGGGTGGCTCCCTACCTGCCAAACTACAGTAGAGGTCGATGCAGGACACAATCCACCTGCAGATCATCTGCTTAGCTGCCTGTCTGCCAGGTATGGCTTCAGCATAGGAGACAAATAGCTGACGAACTGCTCCCCGATCTCCAGCCATGCACTCCTTATAACAGGCTAGCATCCACTGCAGGTCCGAAGTGCGGAGCCTGTGCTCAGTGTCTGAGGTGTGGCTGGTGAAGTACACAGGGAGATTTATTACCTGGTTAAGGTGGAAATCCGACACAACCTTCAGGAAGAACTTTGGGTTGGGGTGAAGGACAACCTTGTCCCTGTGGAAGACCAGGTAAGGAGACTTCACCGAGATCGCCTGGAGCTCACTGATCCTTCTGACTGACATGACAGCCATCAGGAAGGCGATCTTCCATGACAGGTGAGACATTTCACATCATTGCATTGGTTCTAATGCCTTGCCTATGAGCTTGGCCAACACTAGCAATAGTCCAAAGGTGGTGGTGGTTCATGCACCAGAGGGAAATGTGATCCAGGATTTAAAAAGCACCAGACCACCTTCTCCTGCACAACTGACTGCTTACCAGCCCGCACTCAGTAAACAGAGATGGCTTCCAGGTGCACCTGAAGGGTCATAGATCAAAGGCCCAACTTAGAGAGGGACCAAAGGTAGTCGAGAATGTTAGCCACCGGGCAAGATAAGGGATCCAGCCCCTTGTCTTGGCACCAAATGGAGAACCTCTTCCATTTGAAGGCATAACATTTCTGGATTGACTCCTTCTGAGATGCATCCACCACAGCGAGGGCATTGTCAGAGAAACCTAAAGCCTGGAACTCTAGCTGCTCAGGAATCAGGTTATCAGGTGCAGGGACTGATGGTCTGATGGAGTACCGTCCCTGATTGTAAGAAAGCAGGTCAGGCGTGAGGAAGATGCCACAGGAGCTTACTGCTAAGGCTGAGGAAATCAGGGTACCAAAACTGGCAGAGCCAGTCCGGAGCCACCAGGATCATCCATGTCTTGTCCCTCCTGGCCTTGAGCAACACCTTGTGGATCAAGGGAAACAGATGAAAGGCATAGAGTTGCAAGCTGTTCAGCAGACCCCGCAGCCATGGAGACTGCCCTACGGGCATCCTTAGACTTAAGGGGAGGATCACGTTTGTCGGGGCATCCCATAAGAAGTCGAGCGGCCGGTCTTCCAACATAGTAGGATGCAAGGTGACACAGGCCGCACACTTGGGGATCGTGGCTTGTGGCCACGAGTAGACGACATGGTGTGAGGGTCAGGGACATCTTCTGCCCACATGCACACTTTTTGAAACCGAGTCGACTTTGCCTTGTCCATCATGGAGAGGTGAAGGAGATTGCCTGAAAACAAATAATTCGCATTCAAAAGTTTTGAAAGCAAAGGGCCTACTCATCGCGTGAGCCGTAAGGAGGGAACTTTCTTCTTCCAGCAGATAGGAAGATCTGATATCACATGGTGAATATGTGTCTCGGGCTCAAACACAAAATACAAGATAGTAAAACATACAGGTGCACATGGAATACATACAACGTGCATAGCAATAAGATAGTTACAGCAGTTGTGCACAATTAAAAACAGGTGCATTTGTAAACATCAAAAAGGTACTTTTGGCATCCATTATGAAAGCCTGTGGCTGCTGTAGATAGGCAGATGGCACTCGGGATGGAGCTCTAAAGCTGAGGAGCAAAGTTTGAAAAGGCAGTTGTGCCTAGATTCATTTTCATCTTTGGAATTGGCAGGAATCCCTGGTCAGCTGACCACAGAGGGTAACCAATATGAGTAGGCAGTAATAAGGATGCTAATGACTTTGTCATCTGGTTTCAAATGACACTATAGATGACATCCTCTAATAGATAGGTCATGCAGGGATTTACTGAGGAGTCAACCCAGCCTAGAATATAGTGTGCAATGATACTCCTCATGGTTGGAGGCCAGAGAAAACCAATGAAGATTATCATAAATAACATCCCATTTCCTGCGTAAGGTCTTGGCCACTGCTGCATACACAGGGACCCACTATAGCAACTGGGTTATAAGAATACCACATGCAATAGTAAGATGAGCTAGGACGCAAGATTATTTTTGATCCTATATGACAGACCAAGCCTGGTATTTACCAACTTACTGGTTGAGATATGCAGGGAAAAGTCAAAGGAGAGGTTCAGAGTTACTCCCAGATACTTAAAGCTGACACAGAGGCTAGTACAGTGCTATCACTACATATAACAGAGGCGGGATATAGGCAAAGCTTTGAGTCCTGGTACAGGGCCAAAAGTTGCTTGGGTTTTGAGGTGTTGAGTAGAAGCTTACTGTTAGCAACCCAATGCTGAACAGCATGTAGGTCATCAGTCAGGAGGTTGTTAAATACTCATAATGTTTTTAGAGGTTAGAAAGAGGACCAGATTGTTGGCTTAAAGAATTGGTGTGCAGGACAACAGACATTGTTGAATATCACTGAAGTGCAGTGAGAAGAGGAGTGGGCCTAGAATTGATCCTTGCGGAACACCTACAGTAGTACGACCAGGATCAGAGATGGCTCCCAAACTAAACCCTTTGGTATCTGTTGCACAAGTTGTTTTGGAATCAAGGGAGGACAGTGGGTGAGAAGCCAAGGGCACTGAGTTTGAAACAGAATATGTAGTGATCTACAAGATCAAATGCTTTTATAAAATCAGTAAACGCTGCACCAGGTAACTCATCCCTATCCATGTCAGTGACAAGCTTTTAAGGGTGCGTAATGCAGTACTGGTGCTACGGCCACTCCGAAACCAAGCTATGCAGTTGAGAGAAAATTATACTGCATGTGATAATCTGCAAACTGAGTGGATACCAGTTTTTCCAGAACTTTGTTTAGAGCAGGAAGATGTCTCTAGGCCTGTAATTTGCAGGGGTCTTGGGTCTCCCTTTTTACAAATGGGGACAATGTATGATATTTTCCAGGCAACAGGTACCACACCAGTTAATAACAGTGAAATGTTAATAAGCCTGGGAACAGATAATTGGAAAAAACTTTTGTTCGATCCCATCAGAGCCCACTGATTTATTTATAAGAACCTGCACAAGTGACTTAAGAACCTCAGATGCCTTAACCACTCTGAATTAAGAAGGGGATGTCTAGTTGTGTTGTAGGGCTCCGATGAACTGTTGGGTTGTAGGTTGTACAGTGCCAAGGAAGGGAAGGTTCCTGTGCAAGCAGAGATATCCACAAAATGACAGTTAAGTAAGCAATAACCCACGACAGGGTGTGCGGTTACTGGGGATTAATCAACACCCCGGGTGTGTTGTGTGGCACAAGGCCGCAGGCCGAGTGTCCTCACAGCACCCGGGGTGTTGATTAATCCCCAGTAGCCGCACACCCTGGAGTGAGTTATTGCGCTTATAACATGGGGTATGTTTAAACTACAAAAAAATATCCAAAACGGTGTTTTTTCGTTGTTTAAACAGTAAAATAGGTACTGTATCCTGCCACCACACAAAGTAGTTCCTAATAAATAATGCATACAGCACTACTGTTATGCACATAGAAATGTCACACATACACCACTTAGATAACGTGTGACATTTCTTGTGCATGACATACTACCCTACAACGATTAATGCAAACTCCTCCCGCAAGCCCAACACATGCAGCTCAGAAATTGCTCACCGACAGTCCTTAAAATGCTCGCTCTATAAATGCAATATCCCCTCTCCCCACAGAACCACACACAGCAGCAGACATGCTGCAGCCCACAAAAGCACATTGCAGTAAGGCGAGAGAGAGAAACAGTGATAAATGTAGACACAGAGAGATACATTGCCACATCTGTCCTTCACATGGTCTTGTTCCCGGACTCCATTTTTTGTCTCTCTCTCTCACACACATTGGATACTGTACATGACCGCATACATCATGATGAAGCAGCTGCTGTCATGGTTCATTACTGTCTCTTTTGCCTCTTAACGGAGAGCATCTCCTCGCTGTCTCTCTCAAATAATGCTCCAGAGAGAGAGAGAGACAGAGCAGGATATTGTGGTTGTGGGCCTTGTTGAAATGGGGCCACGGACATGAGGACACTGTGCATGAACATTACACATGTTCCATAAATTACTTTTTGAACAACATGCATGGTGCAATAGTTTGATTCTCTCCCTAACCCCTCCCTCCGCCACACACAACACACACACACACACACACACACACACACAGACAGAGATATCCCGGTGTCAGCACAACATATAGTTTACTTGACGACAGTCTCACAGTGCACGCCTCTGTCTCTCTCTTCCTGTCTGAGACAACGGTGCTGCTTGATACTGTGTCCTGCTCCCGTGAAGTCCTGCAACGGGAAGAGGAGAGTTTTACCGTGAGTTGTGGTGACCAGCTGTTTGCGCTGTGCAGGGAGTGGAGGGTCAAATACGGGAGTGCACAGGAGCGGATGTTCCTCGGTAAGCAGAGATCTGCACACCGGCTGGTCAGCGAGGAGTACTGCTTGCCACAGTGGGTGATTCACTAAAAATTTATTGCTGCCAGTAAAATGTGAAACACACAAGTCTACGAGGTCCGTACGTGGGTGGGTGGGTGGGTACTGCAGCACAGGTGCAGAGTTACCAGCAACTCACATAGTAAACAGAATGGAGGGACACGATGAAGGGACTATGAGAAGCAGTTAGAACACAGGCACAGAGATGTAAGGCATACCGCTTCAGAGCAGCATGGGTTGTGTTGCAACACTATCACCCACTTACTGAGAGAATTAAATGACTGCCACTCAGTATTACAATTTCTCAAACTCAGACAAAAGTTCTGGTTTGCCCCTGGATCTCTGTAACAGAATCATCACCCTAACTGTGCGTATAACAGAGATTAATGTATGGTCATGTGCAGCTCATTAGCCAATTGCCTTGCTTCATTTCCCTGTCCCATGTTATAAATGCATTTGTAATAGTTGTCAGGTTATTGCAGTTAACACCACGAACATTCATATCAGCGGGGGAGAACTCATCTGCACTGCTAAGTGACTCTGGATATGCTTCTAGAAGTGTTGAGGGTTACTTGCAGTGACTTCAAACAGGTTTTTGCAATAGTTACTCTTGTGGAGTCGGATAGTCTATTTGTAAGCTGCCCAGAGCTGCCTTTAATTTACTGAAGCAGGTTGAGAAGTGGACTGTTTAGCCACTTATTGACCTTACATGTACCCACCCGGTGCTATGAGGAACAAATCTGCTGTTTTGGAGTTCAGAAACTTTCCTGTTAAAATAAGTGATAACAAAATTGACATTATTAGTTTTCCAAAGGCATGACCAAGTTATGGCTGAAAGTTCTGTCCTGATTAGGTCTGGATTGAATTGGAGAAGTCTATGAACTGTATACGTCTTGGAAGGACCTTCAGAGACTTAGCTTTCAAATAGATTGCACTGATGAGTGACTGCTGATGGTATCAGGAGCACACCAGAGACAGGAATCTTACCACTTCTATTGGTTGAAATCCAATCTATAAGAGAGGCATTTCTACCATTATTAGAATTCCAGGTAGGCTCAGAGATTATCTGGACATCATTTAGTTTACTAAGATACTGGTCAGTACTTTTAACTTTTTGGCTGAGCCACTTTATAGTGAAGTCATCCAACAGCTGGCAGTATAGCCTAGAGGTTAGACTAACAAGCTGTGAACGAGCATGGTACATCCAGCAGACCAGACCTGGGTTTGATTTTCACAATCTCTACTTGCATACTGTGTGACTCTGAGCAAGTCACTTAACCGCCCAGTGCTCCCAGGTCGCCCATGAAAACAGGCACTTGTGCCTAATGGGCCTTACCCAGTTACCAAATACTAAAATAAATAAATAAGAGGATGGATCCATCTTTTTGTTGTTTTCTACTGAAGAGCCTACAGTATCATCCAAGTTAGAGAGAACATCCAGGCCTCCAGCTGATGGGATGTAAACACAAAAGGTGAAGTTTCTTAGAATCGTGAGTACAGCATGATGTAACTCAAGGTGGTCCTAGAGAGGTGTGTGTATTTGTAGCAGTGACACTGAGGTGTGACTTGAATAGATTGCAATAACACCACCCCTATTCTGTACAGGCCTATTACACCTGATGCTATGTCCGGGCAATTCACATAAAGTATCTGGCATGATAACCGGTAGATAGTGGCTTAGTGCATCAAGAGGCTCCTTATATTTAAGTGGGCAATCTTAAGCCCTTTACAACTCTACAAAGGGGGTGGGTTAAGAGGGGGTGTGAGCATGGGTCCAGGTCCTAGATTACGTTCTAGGTTACCTGCAAAGATAAGGTATATAGAGGCAAGACAGATAATGGGACAAAACCCTGTAAACTTGCGCACAACAAAGCAATTCCAATCAAACTTTTTGAGATACAAAGTGGCTTGGAGTAGTGCATAGGGTGGGAGCACATGGAGGGCTTTCAAGCTCCTATGATAGTAGATGAGGGAGTTAGAGAGGGTTAAATCTAGTGGGTTGCAGGAATAGCAGTCAAAAGATGAGTGCACAGACACACAAAGCATAAAGGTGAAAAGTACAACTAAGGCGCCGAAAAAATCACGACTGTGATGTTAGCGAGTTTTAATTGGCGACATTCAAAATAGCGACTGTTATATGTAGTGACTACATTTACAGCGCCATGTAAAATCACATCATGGAGCAACCATTCCTATGCATCTGTATGCTACTTGTTTAAAACAGCAGGCATTATACATTTGCTACTTGCCCTAGCTTGTCTCTGAATAACATATGGAGCGCTATCAATCTGAATTGCTGGACTGTATACCAGTGTACTGATCGTTTCTCCTTTAGTCTGGGCTTCATACCAAAATGTGACAGAGCAGTAGTACACCCTCATCCCAGAATGCATTAGTGTTACCAGGTGATGGTTGATTGCTATTTGATTTAGATCACTGTTGCTTGGTTAGGTGAGGCTCCTACAGCTCTGAGATGGCAATCAAAATTATTCTAAGCCAGAAAGGAAGGCCCTTTGCTGTGTAGGAGGGCTTCAGATACACGCAAGAATAAAGAAAAAAACAGGAAAGGTTTACTGGCGTTGCGCTGACTCCCTCAAGTTCAGCTGCCTTGCTCATTTGCACACCATGGAAAACAAGGTAATAGCCCAGATAAAGGAGTATAATCATGTAGCTGATGCTGGGGACATCAGTGTGAGGAAAGTTATGGCAAACATTAGAGAGAGAACACGTGACACTGTTGAGAGCACATCTCAAGTTGTGGTGCAGTGTATCACTAGTGCACCAGAGTCTGTAGCAGGGTGTTTACCTGGGCTGCCATTGATTAAAAGAACAGTGCAAAGACTCAGACAGGTGGAGCGAGGATGTCCTGCTAGACCTAGCTCTGTTATGAAGCTTGAAATTCTCTCTGAGTTCACTGTTACCATCTCTGGTGACCCTTTCCTTTTGTATGACAGTGGGAAGGAGCAAGACAAGATTCCTTATATTTGCAACAAATGAAAATATGGATTTTCTGACTGAGTGTACTGACTGGATGTTGGATGGGACCTTCAGATCTTGCCCATCTATTTTTGACCAGCTTTATACAATTCATGGGTTAAAATCAGGGTCACTTGTCACTGCGTTATATGTTTTGATATGCTCTAAGAAGGCTACCACCTATTCGAGGGTTTTCAATGAAATAAAATCTCTTATTTCCTGGTCTGAAACCTTCAACTGCTATAATGGATTTTGAAAAAGCAGCATGGAAAGCTTTTGCTGTATGTTTCCCAGAGACCGAGTTAGAGGATGTTTTTTCGCTTTTGCTCAATCAGTTTGGAGAAACATACAAAGCACAACACAGTGCACAAAAAGGTATTTAAAGACCCAGACTTTATGCTGCATATGAGGATGTTATTGGCCCTTGCTTTTGTACCTGCAAATGATGTTTCCTGTTTAAGTTGTGACCTTGTTAAATGGCTTACTGATTGTTTGTAACACTGTCTACTATGTTTTTGAACTTAATGACGTGGAACCTTTGTAAAAGAGCCTTGGCTCAAAGGTATTAATTCCTAGAACAATAAACTTCAAACACTTAAACTTCAAACTTCAAACTTCCATGGTGTTTGATGAACTGACTATCTGTGAATTCTTTTAACTTAATGAAGAGCTGCTGTTGCCAGTAATTGACTACTCTGAGGCAACATGGATCGGCAGACCAGAAGGTAGATCAGACAGATGAAGACCTACTTTCCATCCCAATCAATGGAACTGTAATGCTGCAGCTGCCAGAGGCTTAGTGTGAACAAATAATGCCGTTGAAGGCTGGCATCATGGCTTTAATAGCCAATTGGGGGCATGCCATCCTAGTGTCTGAAACATAGAAACATAGAATTTGATGGCAGATAAGGACCGCTTGGCCCACCCAGTCTGCCCAGTTCCCTACCTACTGGATAAGCTGCAGATCCTAGTTAACCAGCAGCCTACTTCTTCCAACCCCCACCCCCTAGAATTGCCTTATGACTGTCCCATGCATGCTTGAATTCCACCACTGTTTTTGACTCCACAGCCTCCTCCGGAAGGCCGTTCCATGCATCCACAACCCTCTCCGTGAAAAAATACTTCCTTAAATTACCTCTGAGCTGCCCCCATCTTCAAATTGTGCCCCCTTGTTCTTGCACACCTCTTTTTTTTTTGAAAGATGCTACCCTCTTGGACTTTGTTGATTCCCTTGAGGTACTTGAAAGTTTCTATCATGTCCCCCCCCTCCTTTCCTCGAGGCTATACATATTAAGCTCCTTAAGTCTCTCTTCATACGTCTTCCGGTGCAGACCCTGCACCATTTTAGTTGCCCTCCTCTGGACAGCTTCCATTCTGTCTATGTCTTTGCGGAGATTGGGTCTCCAGAACTGCATGCAGTACTCCAGATGGGGTCTCACCAGCAGTCTGTATAGAGGGATAATAACTTCCTGTTTTCTACTGGTGATGCCTCTCCCTATGCATCTCAGTATCCTCCCAGCCATCCTTGCTGCCCTCTCACATTGCTTGCCCACCTTTAGGTCATCTGATATGACTACCCCTAGGTCCCTTTCCATTTTTGTTGTTGTTAGTATCTCACCCCCCATTGTGTACTCTTCCTCTGGGTTTTTGTTTCCCAGGTGCATTACCTTGCACTTCTTAGCATTGAATCTAAGCTGCCATACATTTGACCATTCCTCTAACCTTGCCAAGTCCCTTCTCATCCTTTCCACCCACCTTGTGCATCAACTCTGTTGCAGATCTTGTGTCATCAGCAAAGAGGCGTACTTTTCCTTCCAGTCCCTCTGCAATGTCACTTATAAAGACATTGAAGAGGAACGGTCCTAATACTGAACCCTGCGGTACCCCACTAGTAACCCCCTTTCTTCAGAGTGGACTCCATTTACTATTACCTCTGTGTCCTATTCTCCAGCCAATTCTTTACCCAGGCTGTCATCTTGGGACCCACTCCCAGGCTGGCTAACTTGTATATTAATCTTTGTGTGGGACTGTGTCAAATGCCTGCTAAAGTCTAGGTAGGCCATGTCCACAGCCCTCCCTGATCTACTACTTTGGTCACCCAGTCAAAGAAATCTATCAGATTTGTCTGGCATGACCTTCCCGCTGTAAATCCATGCTGCCTTGGGTCCTGTGCCCCTCTGGCCTCTAGATACTCGACAATTCTTTCCTTCAGAAGTCAGTCCATCATTTTCCCTATCACTGAGGTTAAACTAACAGGTCTGTAGTTTCCTGCTTCTGCCTTGCTCCCACTTTTGTGAAGGGGAATCACATCTGCCCTCCTCCAGTCCTCGGGTACCACCCCATCCTCCCATGATTTGTTAAAGAGGGTAGTCAGTGGTGTCACTAGTTCTACCCTTAGTTCTTTTAGAATTCTGGGATGAATTCCATCAGGCCCCATTGCTTTGTCCACCTTCAGTTTTAAGAGTTCTTCCAGAACCCTTTCTTCTGTAATGGGCTGGTATCAACTTCTGTATCCAGAGTGTTTCTACTGTTTGTTTTAGGTACCTCCCCTCTTCCTTTGTAAATACTGAGCAAAAATATTTGTTTAGTATCTCTGCCTTTTCATAGTCACCCTCTGCCCACCCTCCCTCCCTTTATTAAGTCTCACTATCTCTCCCTTGGTCTTCCTTCACTCCCTGATGTACCTATAAAAGGTTTTATCCCCCTTCTTAACTGAGTTGGCTATCTTTTCCTCGGTTTGGGCCTTTGGTGTTCTGACTGCCTTCCCAGCTTCCTTTTGCTTTAACTGATACAGTTCTCTGTCCTGCTCCTTCTGTGATTCCTTGTACTTCCTGAATGCTTTCTTTTTCTCTTGAACCTTCACTGCTACTTCCTTTGAGAACCATAGTGGTTTCTTACATCGTTTCGTTTTGTTTATTTGCTTCACACAAAGGCTTGTTACCTCTGTGATGGCAGTTTTTATTATTCCCCATTGTTCTTCCACCCCTCCTTCCTGCCCATTTGCTAGTGCATTCCTTAGGCACTCACCCATTTTGGCAAAGTCAGCCCTCCTAAAGTCCAGTACTTGTGCCTTTGTATGGCTTGACTCTATTGCTGTGAACCATACTGTTCGATGGTCGCTAGTTCCCAGATGGCTACCCACTTCTACATCGGTGATCCTCTCTTCATCTCCATTTGAGAGAAACAGGTCTAAGATTGCTCCCTCTCGAGTGGGCTCTAATACTAGTTGTCTAAGGCATGTCCCCTGTAGGGCATCTAGAATAACCCCACTCTTCGAAGTGGCTGCTGCAACTGCACTCCAGTTAACATCTGGCATACTCAGATCACCCATCAGCAATATCTCCCTTTTTCTGCCATTCTAAGTATATTTCTATCATTTCATGATCATTTCCTCCCCTGAGAAGGGATCTGTATCTAACCGCTGTCTTGTTGTGGTGCCATTGCCGGTCTCCAAATTTACCCACAGTGCTTCTTCTCCTCCTCCCTGTTTTCCCTTTTGTTCTGTTGCTTTGGTTCCTTCCCTTATGTAAAGAGCTACTCCTCCTCCTCCTCTTTTACCCTCCCTGTCCCTCCTGTAGATAGTATATCCTGGTATGTTTATGTCCCAGTCATGGTTTTGTGTGTAACATGTTTCTGTGACTGCCACGATATCCAGATGTTCCTTCTCCATCTAGGCCACTAATTCAGGAAGCTTGTTACTCAGACTACGGGCATTGGTACTCATTGCTCTCCATTTTTTGATGGCTTTACCTTCTGTTGCAGCATCCCCTACTGACCTTTCTACCTCAGTCTTTTTCTCATTTAGTACCCTGTTTTGTAGGGAGAGGCTGGGATGTTTCTACTGCTTATCAGTGCCTCCCCCCTTAACTAGTTTAAAAGCTTGCCAATGAAGCATTTCAACCGATTGCTCAAAAGACTTGTTCCCTTCCTGGACAGATGCAGACCAGCTGCCAGAGGCTTAGTGTGAACAAATAATGCCGTTGAAGGCTGGCATCATGGCTTTAATAGCCAATTGGGGGCATGCCATCCTAGTGTCTGAAACATAGAAACATAGAATTTGATGGCAGATAAGGACCGCTGGCCCACCCAGTCTGCCCAGTTCTCACCTACTGGATAAGCTGCAGATCCTAGTTAACCAGCAGCCTACTTCTTCCAACCCCAACCCCCTAGAATTGCCTTATGACTGTCCCATGCATGCTTGAATTCCACCACTGTTTTTGACTCCACAGCCTCCTCCGGAAGGCCGTTCCATGCATCCACAACCCTCTCCGTGAAAAAAATACTTCCTTAAATTACCTCTGAGCTGCCCCCCCCATCTTCAAATTGTGCCCCCTTGTCTCTCTACTCTTCTCTACTCTACTCTCATCTCTTCTCTACCTGGGTACCCAGAGGTGTGACTGTGTGGGGGGACTCAAAGCGCATGCATAACTGCTTGATTGATATAACCTTTAAGCTAATTAACCTGATTTTTCCCCTTTCCTGTTCAAGTATAGGCTGGTGTCCCTCCAGGTGGAACCCCAGTCCCCAATGAAGCCAAACCCCTGTGCTCCACACCATTTTTTCAACCATTCATTAAACTGCATGGTGCAAAGTACCCTCGCCTCACTCATGCCATTGACAGGCAGCACCTCTGAGAAGGATACTGTGTGTGCTGTGTGTGTCTGGTGACTGATACAGTGCCTACAAGAAGAGCAGAGCATGACGGACTTGAAGTTAGAGCAGCTGGTGTCTGGTGTGCTGTCTTGTGGTAGTAAACGCAAGTACAAGGATGCCAATGAAAGGGTGTGAAGAACTGTGTCACAGTATGAATCCAGAAGCCATTATGAGTTCTTACGTGGACTCGCATATAATTTCCAGTTCCAGGTGTGAGGTGCAGACAGAGCGCGTGAATTGTTCACAATCAAGATGTCTGACTAACCTTTTTGTCTTCCATTACACCTAACATGATTTGGCTAATTGATTTTTAATTATTGAAATAAAGGTTCTTCATTTAATTTAGTGAATTAGGCACATTCGTTATTAATTGGCTTTTTCCAAACTTGTAGTCGCTATTTTGACATGCCACTCTGAACTGCAGAGGTCTATTTCTTAGTGTTCATGGATACCATTTGGTTTGCATTTGATGGTCCCATTCAACATCAAACTTCCAGTCATGCTATGAGGGCCAGACAAGCGTGGAAAGGGGGTAAGCATGTTAACACACACAGAAGCACCAAAGAGATAACTGCAGTTTCACAGTCGCTATTATGTAGAGTCGCCTTATTGACTTTAAAAATACAGCAGAGTCACTATTTTCTAACTCACGCTGTATTGATGCACTTGCTAATTTGACAGTCGCAATTCTTTGATCGCTGTTTTTAATGCGAGATTTTGTAGTCGCTATTTTCAAGGGTAACCCAACTAAGCAATATCCACTAGAGTTTAAGGTCCATAGCTGTGGCTATAAAGTGTGCATTTTGTTTGTGGCAATATACTGGATACATCTCACCAGGAAGGGATGGAAATGGAGGTCATGGGATTGAGTTGTAGACCTCACCATGATAGGGAGGAGAGGGAGAACTAGTTCCAACAAACAGCACAGAAATAATCCACAAATATAACTGCCATAAGTGAACCAGGGATATATAATATTTTAAGAGCAAAGAGCTAATATTAATAATAGGCACTAAAGTGGGCTCCTTCTATTTTATTTATACAATGTATTATCTTTATTAGTTAGTTTAGCCCTTTCTTTACATCTGTTTGAGCAATTTTCAAATTGCCTCGGTTTCAATCTTTGGACTGTGTTAGCTAACCTTACATGCTGAGATCTAATCTAGTAGGTCCCAAATCCACTCTATGCTAATACAGTATAATATAATATAATACAACATAATATATGTAATCCTCCTACAAATGGGGATTCCCAAAAAGTCTTCTTTGAGCTTACCTAAATACTCACTGCCAGGCTGGTGTCCTACGTTTTAGCAGTTTAAATGTGATTGCCAGAGACTGTGTGGCCTCTGTGTGCTGTCTCTTTAAGAGCTGCCTGATTGCAGCATAAGTGATCTGAGATGGAGCTCTGTTGAAAGATGTAACTATTTGCTGAAAGTCATTTAGAGTGATAATGATAATGTAGTTTGTGTAACCTGCTCTTTCTTTGTAGCAAGGACTGTTTTGTTTGTCTCCACTATCTTGGTCCTGAACTGTAAATTGGACCAATCAGTTCTGGTGGGACCTAAAATGTAGCCAGACTACAGGAGCTGTCTGAATTCAAAATCTGTAGGAACTGTAGTTTGGTTTTTTTTGCGCCTTTTTTGCAACTGAAGGGGGAGCTCTTGCTTTGACTGACAGCCAAATCAGCCAACCAAACCTTTTGGATCTTGGGGAAATCCCACACTGCTTACAATTTTCAGTTAGTTCTGAACTGGGAAGTGAAATGAGAGGAGGTGAAGTGATTCTGAGCAGCAATCCTGAGTGGATTCGCATGGGAGAACTGTGAAAAGGTTGTTTTTGGCTTGCATTTCTGCCGGCTGCTCCTGAGAGGGAGAGAGGAGAATTATTTTAGACTAAATCCAAGTTTGTGTGACTAAAGTAAGCTACTGAAGTGGGCCAGGCTCAACCTGAAGAAGACCTATGATTTTGCTGAATGCGATCTGCCTGTCAGGAGTTCCAGCTACCCCTAAGCTCCCGGTGTGTGCAGAGACTTTGCAATTGTGACCAGGGAGCGCTTTGCCTGGTACAGTAGAATTCCCTTACATGTAAATGTGTTATTTGCTGCTAGTGGGTCCTGAGTTAATTCCCCACTGTGTGAACTGTGCTCTGCTTGCTAGAAGCTGTATCCAGCCCAAAACGGACTGCATCCGAATTTGTCTCCATGTGGTCTGGGCCTTGCCAGACTGGCCCAGCCAGACTACCCCCTGCACAGAGAAGCCATCGGCGAGAGACCTGCCTGGGATCAGCTCCCTGCTCACGCCTGAACAGGAACGATGCCTCTGCGACTGCAGGGCCCTGCTTCTCCTGGAATTCCAGATTAACCACTTGCAGTCTTGATTTTCATCCAGCCTGTGTCCAGTCTTGGATATCATGAGTAAATACTACGGTAGCTCCCTGCAACAACAGCTTAATCTGAGTGTCATGTGATTGTCTTGTTGTTTCATTTCCTTTATGAACTGAGCACTCTGGCTCCGGATTACAAATACTGTGTACTGTGCATGTTGTGTTTTCCATCACAGGGCCACAACCAGCTGCAACCCCAGGCAACAGTCCTGGCTAGCCCATCTCTTCTCTACCTGGGTACCCAGAGGTGTGACTGTGTGGGGGGACTCAAAGCGCATGCATAACTGCTTGATTGATATAACCTTTAAGCTAATTAACCTGATTTTTCCCTTTCCTGTTCAAGTCTCCTGAATAAATCGGATCTAACTTTTTCTGCATGTAATCTGACTGTGGTTCCAGTTTGTGCTCAAAGTACTGTACTGTTGCTATTTGCTGTGCATAACCTTGTTTTACAGGGTCCCCAGGATCGACCAAGAGGAACCAGCCCTGGTGGTAAGTGCAAACAGTGTGGGTACTTGTGTGGTGTACCAGGGGTATCGTGAAAGTGATTATTGTACAGTGTTCAGGCCACTAGAGGGGAAAGAGAGGGGTTACAGTGTCCCAGAGGGCTGTGCCCAGGTTAGCTTGACCACTACCAACCCTGACCTCTGGGTGGAGGCACCCGTTTCAGAGCTCAGGCCCTTTAACCTGCTATTAGCCAAACAGGCAGGGGCAGTAGCCCTTGGGATAGTGCCACCTAGGGGTTGCATATAATACATTCATAATAATATATGAGGTGGTGCATTCAATGAGATTTTACACACACCAGTGGTGTTGGATGTTACCCAAACCCCGACAACAAAGCTCAAGGGGTTTATTTAAGCATCCAGCACTGAGGGTGTGTGTAAAATCTTGAGTTAAACACACCACCCCATGTTTTATTTTACATAATTGCTGCAGAGTGTTTTCTTACCACAGCAATTATATAAACTAAACAGCCACAGTCCGATCAGGATGAAGCACTGGCAACCAGCTGCTGAAATCTTTTCATTTTTCTTGTTTAGGTTTAACTAAGGAGGACTCAAAAACTCAACTGTTGAGTGGCAATTTTTTTTTATTTACTTGCCGCCGAGTGATAGTGGCTGCCAAGTGCCTGGTGCTGATCAATGGAAGAGCGGCTACAGGCGCATGTGTGGAGTGAGGGGAAACCCAGCATGTGTTCACTGTTTTAACTCACAGGTTATAATGGTGAACTATAACTGGGTTTCCCTATGGGAGAAAATGCTCTCCAGTTATTATATAGAGAATAATATATGGGGTGGTGTGTGTAGCGAGATTTTACACACATCCGAGTTGTAGGATGCTACATAAACCCCAAGGGCGAGGCCCGAGGAGTTTATGAAATGCATTCCACAATGAGGGTGTGTGTAAAATTGAGTTTTACATGCCACCCCATATTTTATTTTTTATAATTGTTGGCGTGCGCTTTTTCGCCTCAGTAATTGTAAAAAATCAGGCAGTAGACTGACGGTTGGCAGTTGCTGAGCTGTGGAGTGCTTCCAGTAGAAAAAGGTGGACAGATCCACTGGCTCTCGCATGTTGGCAGGGAAACCAAAACCAGATGTATGTTTCTTTTTTGTGCTGTTTAAAAAAATGTAAGCAAGCTCCTCTGTGGTTTTAAACTCGGCACCGTGATCCTGCCATAAGATGGTGCCAACGTCAGATGTGATGATGTCACAGGAACGAGACCTCTACAAAACAGCCACAGAAACAGCATGTATTGGCCCATTTCTGATCATAATGTGTCACATATAAAGCACACCGACATTTTAATCGGCACTTACTACATACATCAGGGATCAGGATGGTGGGGGAAGGGACCACTGGACACCAGAGAAACTGTGACATTATGTTGGGTGGGTGATCAGGTTGGGGAAGGGACCACTGGACACCAGGGAAAGATTTTTCTTTAACATGGGGCTGATGATTGGCTGGGGTTGACTACCAGATACCACAGAATAATCATAACATCTGGTGGCAAACGGCAGGGGTGGGGGCCACTATACACCATGGAATGATCATTATCGTAGAGCGAATGGCAGGGCAGGACCACTAGACACCAAGGACAGTTTTAGTTTGAAAACCGTCTTCTGCGCCAAACTCTGCCAGTGGAGTTGTGAAACTCAGTATTTCATGGAGTTATCAATTTTGTGTGAATTTGGGCTTCACGTGTCAGATTAACTCCTCTAAATTAGGAAAATCTGCAAATTAATCCACAGAGTGGAGTTTCCCAACTTTGCCCATCTCCATGACACCAGAATTATCAATGGACATTGATCCAAGATTTCTTTAAAAAAAAAAAAGTTTCTGACCGTAAGGGTCTTAAAATTGACCCTTTCTCAAGAATTTGTTTATAAAGGCTCATTTTTGAACCCGAAGTGCTAGTAACACAATTTTTTAATGAAAGTTTGGAGTCAGGTAGACAGTTACATCCTGTTAATACATTTTTAATGTATTAATCAATGTGAAAATGGAATAAATACTATAACAAAACCATTTTAATATATTGATATAGTAAAAGTATATTTTTGATATAGCAAGCCATTGAACATGTATCTATAGCACTTTTTCTATACTACCCTGAATCCCAGTTGTCGTTTAAAGAAAATAAGCTTCTAGCCTTAATGGTTTCAGGGACCATTCTAAAGATAACGCCTTTGAGAAGGTGTAACTTTCATTTCATTTCATATATCGTTTATCCTGGATAGGCATCTTGCACAGCACTGCCCTTTATCAAGTGTGACCAGCATATTACAACACAATGTAATAATAATAATAATAATAACTATCTTTATTTATCTGTGCCTTTCTAAAATCAAAGCACATTACAATAAAATACAGAATAAAACGTATTAAAACATATTAGAAGCTAAACTGGGAACACACCAATTTATCAACATGCTAAATTATCAGCAAAAGCCTTGCTCCATAGGAAGGACTTTAAACTCCTTTTGAAACCCTCCACCGTCAAGCACTCTCTAATCCAACGTGGTAGAGAATTCCAGAGGGTCGGCGCCGCAAACATAAATGCTCGGGCGCCGGAAGATTTTAAAGTAACCCTCAGGATCTCCAGAACCCTCGGCAGAGCGGAGTGGTCGTGATCAACGGGTAAGGCACCAGAAGCTCTTTCAGGTAGTCAGGGCCCAACCCGTGGTAGGGCTTTATAAGTCAGCAATCCGACTTTAAATGTGATCCACCACTGAATCGGCAGCCAGTGCAGATCTCGGAGCACGGTGTAATATGGGAAGAACGAGGTCCCGTTAACAACGGGCTGCGAGTTCTGCCTAACTACTAAACATGCGAATATCAACCCCAGACAGCCCAAAGTAAAGGGGTTGCAGTAGTCCAGGCGTGAGGTCACAAAGGCGTGGATCAGAGTGGGAAGGTCGCCGGATGGAACCAGGTGCTTGATCCTGGCAATGTTCCTAAGATGGTAAAAGGACACCTTGACAACCGCCCGACACTTGCGCATACAGTGTCAGCTGATAAATCAATAATCACCCCAGGTCTCGCACCGTTCAAGAGGTGGAGCTCCGCATCCCAGGAATAAACCCGAGGTTTGAAATTGCCCCCAACCCCTCAATCTGCGTCCGTGATCCCAAACCAACACCTCCGCCTTCCCGAGTTCAACTTCAACCAACTGGACCTCATCCAATCCTGGATCTCACTGAGACAGCTGTTAAACACTGAGAGTGCTCTATTCTGGTCAGTCCGAAAAGACAGATAGAGCTGAGTATCATCGGCATAACAATGAAACTCCAGCTCATATCTTCTAACAATGTCTCCGAGGGAAGCATGTACACGCAAACAACATGGGGACAGCACAGAGCCTGAGGCACCCCACAGGTCAGGCGGTGGGATCAGAGGAAAAATCCCTGATACCATCCTCTGAGTTCTACCTGTGAGGAAAGAAGTAAACCATCTGTGCACTAAGCCCGAAAGACCACAGATGCATCTCAGGTGCTCAAGCAGTATCCCATGGTCTACGGTGTCAAATGCTGCTGACAGATCCAAAAGGACCAAAATGGACCGTTTTTTCTGGTCTCTCGCCATCAAGAGATCATTGAGGACCTGAACCAGTGCAGTCTCCGTGCTGTGCCTCTTTCGAAAACCTGATTGAAGAGGATCGTAGATGTTATGGATGGTAAGATGGTTGTCCAACTGGGCTGCCACCACTTTCTCGATTACCTTCCCAACAAAGGAAGGTTCGAGATAGGTCTCTGTAGTTAGCCAGGGAGTGGGGTCCAAGGATGCCTTTTTCAACACTGGTGTCACCGCTTCCTTCAGGGAGGCCGGGATATTCACCAGTGTCTATGGAGTTCACCAGACTATCCTGGCAAGAACCGGAGGAAACCTCCCACAGCCCCTGATCAGGCCTGTGGGGCCCGGGTCTAAACTACAGCTAGTGGCATGCATACCCTGGACAATCCTCACAACATCCTCGATTTCCGGCCTTATGAAGGAACTCCAGGTAAACGGTGTGCTAGTGACCATAGGCTGGGCCACCGCAACTCCCATGGAGAGAGCAGCGCAAATCTCGGCTCTGATATCAGCCACCTTATCTGCAAAGAATCGAGCGAGCTCCACACACTGCATCTGTGAAAAGGCATGATGAACCTGCAGACAGGCTGGGTTGCACAGCCTGTCTACGGTTCGAAAGAGCTGGGCCGGTCGGTTCTGAGCAGCAGCAATCTCTCCGGACAGGAACACTGCCTTCTTATGAGTAATTGCTGACTGATAGAGTTTATAATGCTCTAGGGTTTAAGGCGGTCGGTATCTAAGCCAGACTTCCGCCAACATCTCTCAACCTGCGACCTACTCTCCGCAACTCCCTCAGATCTTGATCAAACCAAGGAGAGCAGGCGAAGGGAGAGAGAGCCACCTGGGTGGGGCAATTGAATCCAAAGCGAGGTGACAGCCTTGTTATAGGCTAGCACCATCGCCTCGAGGATCTAAGCTCGACCCAGGAAATTCCTGATAGGGTCAGAACGCAGATAGACCAGTGGGAGTAACAGCCCGTAAAGGGCGGTACTGACCATCTCCACTGGGGTAGGTCTCGAGGAGTGCATAGATTGAATCTCACAGTGTGGTGATCAGACCATCCGACTGGTTCCACCCCACATCTGAGGCCTCCAACCCCAGCAGGAAGACCAGATCAAGAGAATGGCCATGTTTATGGGTGGCAGAGGTAACTACCTGTGAGAGGCCCAATGAACACATCAATTGGAGGAAGTGTTGACCAAATTGCGAGAGTTCGTCATCGATCCAGGCATTGAAATAATACATACAATAAAGTACAGATACAAATATTATTTAAAATTACATACAGACTGCACATCTAAAATACTTAGCAAATTTTTCTCAAAAACTGGTATAGATCCTAGAGGCTTAACTGGTTGTGTTAGGCGGTTGTAAGCAGTTAAACCAACATAGTCAAAAGCTCTTTGCCGAAAACAAGTCTTTCGAAAGGGAACCTTATTCAAAGTGAGATCCTGTGATCTAGTACAACGTGAATTATGCTGTAATGGAAATAACTCTCCTATGGAATATAGAACCTTACTAAGGATGACTGTATGAAAAAAAGACTAACATTTTTTATTTTACTCTGTCATCCAATGAAGGTAACTGGGGTTTTAAATGGAAGGCCTATAATTCAATGACAAACTGCATTATAAACTATTTTTAACCTACTGTATTTAGGACCCCACTCCCGACACCTGAATATATTAACAAACCGTAATCTAGAATGGACAATAATAGACTCTTTGTCATAAGGCATGAGTTTTCAGTAGAAGATTATTATAAACTCTATACAAAGAGTCTTTTGGAACTTTGGAACCATATGCTAATAAATTTATTTAGGTAGAGCTTGGAGTCTGGTCAACATGGCTGTATCCTGTCAATACAGTTTACATGGGTTGATACTCACTGATATACACTAGTACATTGATAATCATAATGTTATGCAGTTTGAAATGAGTCAGCCCACTGAAAATTTATAAAAAAGCAGGTCTCCAATTTATCCATGGCTTCATTAGAACTACTAATTGAGTTTGATTGCTCCATACCTTTAACTTCAAAAACAAAAACAAAAATGTCATCTCAGACATTACACCTAGAAAATAACTCTGTGGATACAGATCAAGCCATAGCCTCCAAAGATCCACCTAGACACATTTTCGTACTGGGTGACTCAGTGATTAAACATATAGATAAGGCTATTTGTAACCCTGATAAATTAAACTGAATAAGTTCAAGTTGTAGGGGAGCTAAGGTAGCTGATATTTCCAACATGATAAATTCAATACTCTCTGATGCTGGACAAATCCTTTAGTAATAATTCATGCAAGGATAAATGACACTTTAAATGCAGACATCACAAAACTAAAAGAAAGCTATGTGGCATTAAACAACTTATTAGTACAGAAAGGTTGCACAGTGTGTTTCTCTGAGATTCTTCCAGCACCAAGGTCCACAATTACCACCTCCAATAAAAGTAAACAAATAAATAACTGGTTAAGAATGTGGTGCCTAAAACAGGATATTAAGTGTATCCTTCACTGGGAAGACTTTTCCGGAAGGGACTCACTCTTTTGCTGGGACGGTCTTCATCTCAGCAGAAGGGGGAGTACCATGTTGGGGAAATAAATTGTTGCAGTTATAAACACTTTAAACTAAATTACAGGGGGGAGAATTGGAAAGGTCTAAATTCTACAAAAAACAAAAAAATGCTATCTTTCAGACTACCAAATCATCCAATATATTATCCTCCAGTGCTAGATCTTTGAATAACGTAAACATGGCTGAACTGGAATGTAAATGTAAATTACTGGATATTGACATTATTGCCGTAACTGAGACCTGGTGAGATCCTGCCTCTAAATGGTTAAGAGAGTTGCCTAATTATAAATTGTATCATAAAGACAGAACAAATAAAAGTGGAGGTGGGGTATGTTTATTTGTGTACAATGATCTCACTTCTTTTGAACAAACTATTAGTACAAATACTGAATCACTTTGGGTCACAGTATAATTCAAGGGTCAACAAAAGCTAGTAATAGTATGTTATACACCTCGCTCATCTGATTTTGTTTATATGAAAGATTTAACAGATCAAATAACATCGATGGCAGACAAAACAACGTGCTTATCTTGGGAGATTTTAATATGCCTAGAATCAAATAGGAAACACTCACTGGTTTAACTGCACAAGAAAAATTATTAACAAGCTCATGTATCGATCAGGGTCTAGAACAGTTAATAAGATTCCCTACTGGAGGAACTAATACAGTATACTCAGCCTTATTATTACTAATGTAGAAAACAGTTTCAAATATAAATATTTCTGCTCCTATTGGGAATAGTGATCATAGTTCAATTTTATTAAATGTAATCACTACTAATCTTAAATCCTCATTGGGCATCATAAACAAAAATTATAATAAGTCTAACTTTAAAGAAATAATTCTTAAACTTAACTAAATCTATTATGTGTATCTGTTTTTTATTTTTTAATAAAAGATTAAAAGTTGCAGTTCAAGTCTTTTTTTCATGATAGTGTTTCCTGAAAATTTTCATGCTGTTTTTGTTTTTTGTGGTTTCTTTAAATCAGCATTTGTTAACTTGCTCTGTAGTGGCTGAAAACAGTCGAGTTATTTCTGTCCTCTCAGTCAAGCTTAGATTGCAATGACATCATTTTGAGTAGTTTGTTGTTTCAGATTCCCAATCAGAGCAGCACTCTGTAGAGTTTTTGGTTTTGCTGAGCACTCAGGTTTCTTACAAACCCAGTCTCTGGTTTGTGTTTAGATAGATCAGCTTAAAATATATCATTCTCTTCCTTTAAAAAGCTGATAATTTCAGTTTCAATGCTGAAATGAAGTAGTGGAAATCTTTCTCTGTGAGAAATCAGCTTGTCTATCACAGCTCTGTTTTTTCTAATCAAACCTCACTTTTTTCCTAACAATATAACACAGGGCTGTTTAATGAATATAAAATAAATCTAAATTTTGTTCATTCACAGAAAGTTTGTTTTGATGTAGCCTTCATAAACATAATCATGTAAGAGCATTTTTCATGTCAGATTAATAAATAGGTGCTTGTCACACTCTGCTACAGTATTTCAAGCACATGTACTGTCAGAACTCACAAATTTCAGTTCTTTGGTGGTTTCTATGTGAAAATACATCATGTATGTGTATAATTAAAACACTAGGTGGCATCCCAGTGCACCATGTCACTGCCCACAGTTTAGGCAGCTGCAGTCTGCCACTAATCCCCTGCCCCACAGGCCCCCTGCCTTCTACTCCTCATTCAAGGCTGCTGCACTCTGCCCACTGTCTTCTCCCACACAGTCAGGGATTGTGCACCCTGCTGCCTCCATCCCTGCCTAAAGAATCAGGACTACTGCACCCTGCCTTCCCGCCCAAACAATTGTGTGCTGCATCCTGCTGCCTCCCCCACCTTCACAGTTAGGGATGCTGCCTGTTGCCCATTCCTGTCTCCACAGTCAAGGCTGCTATGCTGTGCCAAGCCCTAGGTGCCAGGTTCCCTGCCTCCACAGCTGGAGCTGCTGCACCATGCTGCCCTAACACCAGAGGTGGAGCTTTTGCTGCACCCTGCTACCCACTTCCATTGCCCCAAATGGTCAAGGCTGCTGTACCACATGTACCCCATCTCACAGGCAGGGCTGCTATATCCTGATGCCTCATGTGTCCTGCCCCACAGTTGATGCTTCTGCATCATGCTGTCTTCTATCCCCTGTCACCATTGACAGGGCTGCTGCACCCTGCTCCTCCTCTCTACACAGTTGGGGTTGCTATGGCCTGCTGTGCCCTAGAGCCCCAAGCCTCTGCAGTTAGGGCTGCTATACCATGCTGCCACTTGCCACAAGATTCAGGGCATTTGCTGCATCCTGTTGTATGCCTCCACAGTTGAGGCAGTTGTACCGTGCTGTCTCCCCTGCCACCAGAGTCAGATCCTTTGCTGCACCCTGCTGAGACAGGAACAGGGGGGCAACATGTGCAATGTCCCTGACTGTGAGGGTGAGAGACAGAGAGAGAGGGTAGCAGGGTGCAGCAAACCCAGCTGTTTGGGAAGGGTGCAGCACAAGAATAAGGGCATTTGCTGCACCCTGTCCCCTGCCTGTGGAGGCAAGGGGCTGTGGTGCAGCAGGGCACAATGGTGGCAGGAAACACAAAAGACAGAATGGTGCAGAAGCCCTGACTCTGGGGCAGGACACAGGTGGGCATAAGGGTACAGCAGTCCTGACAATAGCACAGGGTACACAGTGTGCAGCAGCCCAGACCATTTGGGGCAATGGAAGTTTGTAGCAGGGTTCAGCAGCCCCAACTGTGGATGCAGGCAGCATCAGACTCTAGGGTGTAGCACAGCACAGCAGCCCTGACTGTGGGGATAGGAACAGGGGGCAACAGGGTGCCGTGGCCCTGACTGTGGGTGTGGAGACAGAGGGCAGCAGGGTGCAGCAGTCCTGAATGTTCAGGCAGGAGATAGGGGTGGCAACAAGATACAGCAGCCCAAACTGTGGGACAGGGTGCAGCAGCCATGCCTGTTTGGGACAAGGGATGTGGGGAGCAGGTGCAGCAAAGGTTTGAATCTGGTGGCAGGGGACAGCAGGGTGCAACTGCCTCAACTGTGAGGCATGCAACAGGGTTCAGCAAATGCCCTAAATCTTGTGGCAAGTGGCAGCATGGTGCAGCAGCCCTAACTGCAGGCGCATGGGGCTCTAGGGCTGGCAGGCCATAGCAACCTCAACTGTGTAGAAAGGGCAGGGTGCAGCCCTGTCTCTGGTGACAGGGATAGAGAACAGCATGGTGCAGAAGCCTCAACTGTGGTGCAGAACACAGGGGACATCGGGTACAGCAGCCCTGACTGTGAGATGCGGTACACGTGGTGCAGCAGCCCTGACCATTTGGGGCAATGGAAGTGAATAGCAGGTGCAGCAAAGCCCTACCTTCAGTGGCTAGGCAGCATGGTACAGCAGCCCCAGCTGTGGAGGCAGGGAACCTGGCACTCTAGGGCTTAGCACAGCAGAGCAGCCCTGATAGTGGAGACAGGAACAAGGGGCAGCAGGTTCCACTTCCTAACTGTGAGGGTGGGGAGGCGGGCAGCAGGATGTAGCAACCCCAACTGTTTGGGCAGGGGAGGCAGGGTACAGCAGCCTGATTCTTTAGGAAGGGATGGAGGTAGCAGGGTGCACAATCCTTGACTGTGTGGGAGAAGATGATGGGAAGCAAGATGCAGCAGCCTCAAATGTGGAGCAGAAGGAAGGGGCTTGTGGGGCAGGGACAGGCGGCAGTAGACTGCAGCTGCCTCAACTGTGAGGCAGAGACACGGTGCATCAGGATGCTACATAGTGTTTCTAGTTATACCTAACATAATGTATTTTCACACAGAAACCACCAAAGAACTGAAATTTGTGAGTTCTGACAGGTGTCTGTCATACCCTGCTACAGTATTTCAAGCACATGTACTGTTTGTCAATCTGACATGAAAAAAAATGTTCTTACATGAAATCTACTTATGAAGGCTACATCAAACACAAACTGTTTCTGTGAATGAACAAAATGTTGATTTATTTTAGATTCACTTAATAGCCCTGTGTTATCTACTGTAGTTAGAAAAACAATCTGAGTTTTGATTAGAAAAAATGAGAGCTGTGATGCAGGCAAGCTAATTTCTCACATAGAAGGATTTCCACTACTTAAATTCAGCACTGAAATTAACATGATCAGCTTTTTATGAGAAGATAATGTTATATTTTAAGCTGATCTGTCTAAACACAAGCCAGAGACTGTGTTTGTAAGAAACTTGGAGAGCTCAGCAAACCATTAACTCTACAAACTACTGCTCTGATTGGGAATCGGAAACAGCAAGCTACTCCAAAATTATGTCATTGCACTCTGAGTTTGACTGAGAGGACAGAAATAACTCCACTGTTTTCAGCCACTGTAGAGCAAGTTAACAAATGCTGATTTAAAGAAAACCACAAAACCAAACAGTATGAAATTTTCAGGAAACACTAATCATGACACATGGACTTGAATTTCAGCTTTTCAAGCTTTATTAAAAATATGTAAAACCGTTGACATGATCTTTAAGGACAAATCAACAACTCAAGCGTGGAAGAACTTAAACAAATCATATTCAATTTAGAGCAGATATATGTTCCATTGAAAGTCAAATATAATAAAAAGGTAAAATTCCATATGGTTTTCCAAAGTTATACATAAACAAATTAAACTAAAAGAGCGTTTATTTAAGAAACTAAAAATTAACTTTACGTTGGGTACTAAGGTTAGATACAAGAATGCAGTTTCTTATTTAAAAAAAATTAATAAAACAAGCAAAATCTAAACTCGAATTTACCTTGGCCCATTCTAAATCTAACAAAAAATCTCTTTATTCATATATAAATAGTAAAAAGGGTGATTCAAGAAAAATTGGAGCGGTATCAGTAGATGGGAACCTTGTTAAAATGACCAGAAAGTAGCAAATATATTTAATGAATATTTCTGCTGTCTTCAACAACAAAGATTTATATTACCCGATGTATAAAACACATTCGTTATAACCAAAAATTAATAAGCAGGAAGTTAGAAAGGTTTTATCACTTCTTAAAAAAATCAACTAGTTCAGGATCTGACAATATTCAATCAAGGTTTTTAGTGGAAACACTTGACGCAGTAACTATTCCATTAACTTTATTATTTAATAAATCTCTGACTGAAAGCAGTATTCCTGATGATTGGCATAGAGCGATTGTAGTGCCAATTTTCAAAAAGGGTAATAAATCTAGTGTTCAAAACTACAGACCAATAAATCTAACATCTTTAATATGTAAGGCCATGGAAAGAATAGTTAAGTCTCATATTGATACTGAAATTGAACTGCTTGGGATTTCAGATCCATCTCAGCACGGCTTTAAATCTGGATCATCTTGTACTACCAATCTTATCTCCTTTCATAATAATATTGGTACTGTAGATACTTGGATACTCCTTCATATGTTATACTTTTAGATTATAGTAAGGTGTTCAATAAAGTATCCCACTCACTGCTCATTAAGAAAATGAATATGCTTGGTTTTTCCCAATATTTGTTAAATTGGGTATCACAATGGCTATACAACAGATCACAGGTAGTTAAGGTAAATGGCTCATTTTCTGACTTACGTATGGTAACCAGTGGTATTCCACAAGGCTCTGTCCTCAGACCAACTTTGTTTAATATATTTATTAGTGATCTGACTATATCCTCTAGTAACTCTATTTCTAAATTCGCTGATGATACTAAATTAGGGGTAGAGTAGATACAATTCAAAATATTGTTATTCTTCAAAAGGATCTTAAAATATTGAATCAGGGCAAAACCAACCTCATGGATTTCAACATTGATAAGTGCGTGGTTCTCACTTTGGGACCAAAAATCCTAAGACTAGCTACTGGTTAAATAACAAACAACTGAAACAATCTGAATGTGAAAGAGATCTAGGCATCCTTGTGAATAATAAATTATTATTTGGTCCACATTGCAATAGAGTGGTAAATACTGCCAATATTTATTAAAACAAATTAGTAAAATCTTTATTAATAAATTGGAACAATGTCTGGTCCCTTATATAGGTCATATGTCAGACCATATTTGGATTTTGGTTCTCCTTATTGGAATCCATATCTTAAAGGAGATATTTACAGACTGGAACAAGTCCAGAGACGACTGACCAAATGATATCCAGATTGAAAAATAAGTCATATGAAGCTAGTCAAAACCAGACTACAGTTCTTTACAACAAAGGAGACTTGAGGAGATTTGATGTTTTATTTAAGATATTAAAATGCCCTACTCTAATGAAACAATGTGGACTGACTTATTCATATAATTGTATTGCTGGTAGATCGATAATAAACAAATAAAAATAGAACAGGCAAACACTAACAAAAGAGATAATTTCTTCAGCATTAGGGCTCCAAAACAATGAAATTTATTACCAAAGTATATAGTTAATTCAGACACTCTCGTGTCATTTAAAATAAAGTTAGACAGCTGGTTAACAAATCTCAAGATAAATGACCCACTATTGAGGGGGACAATCTCGATGGACCTTGGCCTTCTTTTGTTCATAATTATCCAGTAAATCCAGTAAATAGATAATGCTTGATATAATTAATATGTTTCCCTTTTTCCCATAGGGAAACTTTGGAGTAATTTGCCATTATAAACGAGTGTTTATAACGGCAAACACATACACAGTTTTCCTCGCTTTGTGCATGCACCTGCTGCAGCTCTTTCTTTCAGATCTCTGGCCACCTTGTCTTTCTCCCGGAGACTAAACTGCCTCTCTGACTCAGCGGTAAGTGATTTTAAACCACAAAATCCAGTGTTTTAGAAAAAAATACCTTAACTTTTGGTTGCCAACTGTAAGAGATAAATGCAAAAACTTGGAAATAAATAAAAAAGGCAGATTGCGGGCCACGCGCTGAAACCTAACTGGACTGCAGCCACACAAGAACGTCTCTTTATTTTATATAATTGCTGTGGCAAAAAAAGAAACCCCAGCAATTATCTAAAAAAAATATGGAGTGGTGTATTTAAACTCGAAGTTTGCACACACCCTCTGTGTTAGATGCTTTCACAAACTCTTCATGCTTCACTCTCGGGGTTTATGTAGCATCTAACACCTCAGGTGTGTGTAAACATCAAGTTTCACACACCACCCCAAACTTTCTTCTATATATAATATTAACTGCTCCATCAGAAGACACCAGTGTTATTCCTTTAATGAGAACCACATTTGTTTTTCTAGTTTAATGATGCATGATCACTAGGACTACAATGTTCATTCAAAATGTAACCTTTATTGTCTTTGAACACTTGTAAAATGTGCCTCTTCTTCTGATGTTAATGCCCTTAAATATGGTCAAGTACAGTTATCTAAGAACTTACCGTAACAGTAGCTCCTTGAGAGAAGCACTTGCAGCAGGCCACACTGTTAGGACTAAGCCATCAGGTGCCAGGTCCACACGGAAAATGTCTAGCAAGCAGTCTAGCATGGGGGACCACCCACCGCCATCAGTCAGCTGACATCAGCCTAGCCTATAAAGATGAGCGGTCCCCCACACCTACCTCAGTTCTCCCACTGGAGACCACGTACGGGCAGCTAATGGAGAATCAAGAAGGTTTCTTGAGAGACAAGTGAAAGGCATAAGAAGCGTCAGAGAAAAAGAGCAGCAGTGGAAGGAGGGAGGGAAAGCAGGGCCTGCTGCAAGAGCTTCCCTTGAAGATCTACTATTACAGGAAGTTCTTACGTACCTATACTATCTTACTTCAAGGAAGGCTCTTGCAGCACCCCACACCAGTAGGACTCAGTCCCAAGTATTACTGGGTAGAACCAGAATAACAACACTGGGAGGAGGATAGATCAGCAGCCAAGAGCTCAGGAGCGAAGGCCCTGAAGTACTGCAAGGCCAAAACTAGCCCTGCGCCGAGAGGTGATGTCCAGACTGTAATGCTTGGCGAAGGTGTGGACAGACCTCCAGGTGGCAGTTGCACAGATGTCCGCAGCAGACACATTTCTGAAGCAAGCCATTGAGGCGGTCGTATTTCTGATGGAATGGCCCTTGACCACTACCAGAAGGGCCTGTTGTACTTGATTAGCAATACAAACTGGCATTTGCTAACCACTTGACAAACACTGTTTGGAACAGAGCGCCCTCTCTTGAGGGCAAACAACATGAACTGTTCAGATTTCCTGAAAGGCTTTGTGCAGTTCATGTAGTACCACAAAACTATGAACATCCAAAGTGTGGAGCAAGGCCTCCCACTGATTAGAATACTCAGGAAAATAAACTGGAAGGTAGCTAGATTGATTCAAAGTAAACTCCAACACCACCTCAGGCAAAAAAACTGTCTTTATGAAAACAAATAAGGCTCCTTACACATAAGAGCCTGGAGCTTGAAATCCTTCGAGCAGAAGAAACAGCAACTAAAAGGGTACTTTCCATGACAGAAAGCACAGGTCACAACTCACAGCCAGTTCAAAAGAGGTAAAGTGAGTTTCTCCAGCATAAGTTGAGATCCCATGTAGGGACTGGGTCCGAATGAGAAGCTTCAAATGCAAAATGCCCGCAGAAACGTGTGGGACACCTCAGGCTGGGTGACAGCTTTCCCATAGGTGCATGAGAAGACATAAACTTTTGAGAAAACACTTAAAAATCGATATTTCAAACTCAGAAAAATGAAAAATAAAAAAGCGTGGCAAGTGCAGATTAGTGGCAGTCCACTGTATCTGCGGCTGTAGCTGCAGCATTCGCTAAGGTCCGACGTGCGTGGGTCGATGGCAGGAAAAGAACTGAGGTAGTTGTAGGGGACCACCCACCTTTATAGGCTAGGCTGACATCAGCTGACTGACGTCAGCTGTGGGCAGACCCCCGTGGTGGACTGCTAGCTAGAATTTTTCAGTGTGGTCCTGGTGCCTGACAGCTTATTCCTACCAGTGTGGCCTGCAGCAAGAGTCTTCCTTAAAGTAAGATTTGACCTTTGTAGACTAACAATGTGTATTAAAACGGTCATCATATGATAACTGATCATGTCATACTAACAATTACAGTTATTATTAAAATGGTCATCATATTGTAAATGACTTTGGTATACTAAGTGGCCATGACTTCACCTCAAGCGTTCAACTGGTTACCATGCTCAACAGTTTCATATGAATGTCCACCTCACTGAAACCGCCTTGGTCTGATGATAGACTATATAACCATAGGATGAAATCAGGCAGAGTGGGTCAATGACCCTATCATTAATTCTAATATTTAGCCGTTTTAACATTAGACTTGGCTATCTGTTTACCACAGTCATTTTGTTTCATTTTACTGATTATACTGGTAATTTCAGTGACCAGACTTAAGATGCCTGTATTCACAAGTGACCATATCAATATACAAATACACATACAAGCCATATAAAATGTTAAAGTAAGTTTCCAACATTCTGTAAGTGCTTTGGGCTTTATAACCCATTATCTTAGTGTGGCACTAGTCCATTGAGCTATAAAACAGAATTTTTGAACACTCCAGTTAGAAAAGGGAAGGAATGTGGGTTAGGTCGAACCGATGATCAGCCAATCCCTTCCACTTCCGATCTGCTGGCCACATGACAGCGCCAGATGTTTTGTGGTAGCTAATTAGAAAAGTGGGGTGCCCATTTGAAATCTATTGGTCTCAGTTTCAAAACTTTTTTTTATATGTTTAAGCAGCCTTTGGTATATATGAAAGCCACCACTTAATTAATAGAGGGATTATTAGTTGAGCAGTAGATTTAATACAGTATATACTAAAGATTTCTTTATCACATAAAACAAGGTTTGAAATTGAGCCCCACAGACTTCAATGGGGCACGCTCCCAAGCTCTCCCTGGTTAGACATCACAAAATGTCTGAGCACAGGGGGGTGGTCAGTGGAATGAGAAGTTGAAGAGATCAGCTGGCCATTGGGTTCAGCCCAATTAACGATCCCTTCCCTACCTAACTGGATAGATTAAATATAATCTTTTATGACAAAGGACTGGTGTTGCACTGAGATAACGGCTATAATCCCAACAGTAAATCGTCGGAATCTCCTTTAACAGGAGAACAAAATACAAAATAGACAGCACAAGTTAAATATTGTGAAGTACAATCACAAGACAACATTGATTTAAGCAGGTCAAAAGATTATGCTTTAACAAATGACTAGACCTACACTATGTCAACATCAATGGAAGGTTACTGTAGATCCGAACTGATTCATAAATTAAATATCTCTGTCCCAACAATGCATGCCTAAAGGGACTCTGAAGAAAGACTGAGAGAACGTACCCCTATTCTTGCTATTTGAGGGAAAACTTTTAACACTATGTGCAAGGCAAGCAAACCAGAGGGTACCATTTTAAGTGTACTGTAAATCAGTGTATAAAAATTCAGGGCTGGTGGCAGTCTTCAAATGCAAAATGTTTACTCCTCTGGATAAGCTAGTCACACAGATTTTTAAAATTCAAAACTTCTCCTCACTTTTATTACTCATTATAAACAGAAACCCCTCCATGAGAGCCCAATATTTTGCCATAGGTTGGGCTTCTTCAGGGAAGAGGTTTCTAGTTTAAAAACATACAAGATATATGCCAGGCTGCCTCCACTGCAGCAGTAGCACTACTGCCAGCGATGCCGATGACCCAAGTTTGGAAGCAAGTTCAGGAGTCAGAAGGCCAGCCAGGGCCAGAAGGATCAAGCATCTAAGGCACTGCTCTCCTACTCCGGGAAGGGGTCAGATCAGCGCTCGGTATTAGCCTGGCCTCTAGTGGTGGTAGGCGCAGAATGCTAGGACTGCATGCAAGGGGTGGAGGGCGGGCAGATGCTCAGTGTGCTGCATGCAGTAGTGTGCACAGCTCAGCCACTGGCATCACTGCATGCCACCTCCTCAGCATTAGGGGGATGGGAGAACAAGGAAAATAGGCACCAACCAGTATAATTACACTGGTCCTCTGTAGGCCATGCATACGGCTATCCAAGGGATGTCCCAGTGAACTGGA